>CAWVRF010000002.1:3842525-6733936 GCA_963932465.1 Maratus speciosus | reverse complement strand
ACTTTATTTTTTCTGTCATATATTTTAGTGCTAACAACAATAAATTATGTACTATACCTATAAATGACTACGCTGGGATTTAGATGCATAGCTCCCCCCCCCCTTCTCCTCAAAATTAATATTTCCCGTTCTCCCCTCCACCCCTCTACAGTACAAAATATACAGTTTATTTGGTTAACTTTTTCTCTCCTAATTTTATGAACATCTTATTTTTAACCTTCAATGTTGTATAGCTTTTATGTATCTCTTGATAAATTTCATGTTCTAAAAAGAATCCCCACAAAAGATAGTTATTTTAGAATATTTGTACCTGGTATTTCCCCCCTCATTCAATATCTTCCCCCTTGATTTAAAATGTAATTTCGTTATGTGAAATAAAATAGTTTTTATACTGCGCTAATTTCAATTTTATGTTTGTAAAAGCTGTAAAATGAACTTAAAGATTAAAAAAAAAGAAATATATCTGAATAAAATATTCATTTATTTTCTGAAAGTCAAATCGCTTTAATTTTTGCACCCTTATTATAAACAGATTAAAATTCTTTTTACGGCTTTCAGCGTTATCCAGATTCTCCACAAAACAGACGGCTTTGATCTACGCTGGACAGTTGAAAAAAGAAATCTCTTAGACCACCTGAAACCTATTGGAAATGATCCAAGAATATTCTATTTGCTGATTGGAAGAGCTCGCTTGTCAATCATTTGAATTTAGACCATCCTTTCAATTCAGCTAAAATGCCAGCGGCCATCTTGATTTCTTTTTGTCCGTGACTGCAGTGAGCTCTTAAGCTATAATATGATTAAGAAATAGAAAATGCAAAAGACTTTCTTAAATTTCTGGCGAACCAGTTGACATGCGACAATGATTTTTCTTTTGAAAGATAGAACTCGACGAGACGAACAAACTGATAGCATTAAAAAAATTACTGCAGCTTTCAGTAGTTTATTTAACCTTAAACGAAAAAATGAAGACACAAAGTTCAACAAAGTGTAGCTAACGTTCCAGTGGGAGGATTAACTTCGTTTTTATTTTATTTTGATCCTCTTGTTAAAACTTAAAATAGATTTTTTTTTCATCTTTGTATGTTTGACGGTAGCTGAGAAAATCGAATTTGTCTTTTATAATGTCTCCATAAAATTACAGAAATTTCTCCTTTTCATTTTCTAATTCAACAATTTCTTTCGTGTTACCACTCCCTAAAAAGCAGTACAATAATTTAAAAAAAAAAGTGTAACACGTGTACTTTTGTTTTTATACGTCAATAAAAATTGAAATTCAACTGGTAGATTTTTGTATTTTTGAAACCGGCGTCAACCCAAGCAGATAATGCATATTTTTCATAAATATATAGATATAAACTTTCTTGATTAATATTTTGAACTGGAGTAATAGACACAATGGAGCACAAACGAGTTGATAGAAAAAACAAACAAACAAAAAAACAGGGTAAATCCCAAGTTTCTGTTCAGGAGCTAAATGTAAGTTTTTTTTAATTATCATCATAACATCCTGACATACACAAGCGATAGGTATGCAGTAATATAAATACTTCACATACTAAGCATACCGTAAAAAATAGCAATCCATCAATTATATATTATACTATTCATTCCATCTATATTTTAAATAAGGATGTTGTAGCGATCTCATCTCACATGATCAGTATAAAGCGAGTTACTAGCTTAGAGTAACTGGCTTGGCCTTATATCGCTCGTCAGACGTCAGCAATACGTCTTTCTCAATGTCATATAGGCACCAGAGTACATAACTGGCGCGATAATGGTGTTATTTTGCCTGATACGGTAACTGAGCTATTGTTGTTTATTTATTTTTTTTTTATTTACTTTTATTTTATTTTTTTAAATTATATAAATTGTTTTGTTCTATAGTTATTAATTAAGCTTTTCATTATTTATTGTTATTTCCTTTTTAAAATAATAGAAAGTAATTTAAAAATATATATGTAACTGTTATTCGAAGACGAGGTTTTCGTCAAATTGACGTCAGAAAAAAAAAACGCGCCAAACCCTTTGCGTATATGACATCTGTGCCTTAAATAATTAGGGTTTCGTTTAACTTTAGGTATTTTGCTTGAGATATTGTCGAAAATGTACAGCAAAAATTATGGTACTATTTGATTATCCCGTCGACCAATTTCGCCAAACTATTTGCCAAATGATACAAAATAACATAATTTTTATTTTAAATAACGGAAGAATAAATAAATTAGTAAAACATTAATAAAAATACTAATAAAAACTTGGGAACAGATGTCATATACGCTCCATATTGGCGCGATTTTTTCCGACGCTAATTTGGCGAAAACCTCGTTAATATATCATCTGTATCCGGGTTACCATATCAAGCAAAATAACGACACTTTGGCACCAGTTAAGTACCCGGTGCGTATATGACATTGGCGTAAAAAAAATCGCGCCAATATGTGGCGTATATGACATCTGTGCCAAAACTTGGATTAAAAATCACTTGATGACGTAACAAACACTTGTATCGTGTTTAATGTCAAGTGAATGTAACATTTACTATCATCCATTATTGTCATTTAATCTTATTGTTTGGCGATAATTTTTTGGTCGACAGGATAATCAAGTTGTACCAAGTATGGTACAGGTGTCATATACGCACCACGTTGGCGCGATATTTTATCTGACGCCAATTTGGCGAAAACCTCGTTTTGGAATACCAGTTACATATGTATTTTTAAAAATGGATTAACAATAAATTTAAAAAAGTTTAATTAATAACAATAGGGTACAGATGTCATATTCGCCCCATATTGGCGCGATTTTTTTCTGTCGCCAATATCATATAGGCAATAGGTACTTAACTTGCGACAAAGTGTCGTTATTTTGCTTGATGTGGTAACCCGGATTATGTTGTTTATGCTGTTGTTTTCATCAAATTGGCAACCGAAAAAAATCGCGCCAATATGGGGCGAATATGACATCTGTTCCAACAATAGAACAAAACAATTTATATAATTTTAAAAAAGAAAATAAAAGTAAATAAACAATTTATTAATAAATAAACAGCAACATTCGGGTTACCATATCAAGCAAAATAACAAAACTTTGGCGTCAGTTAAGTACCCCGGTGCGTATATGACATTGGCGTCAGAAAAAAATCGCGTCAACGTGATGCGTATATGACATCTGTGGCGGTTCAAATAAACTTCGGAACTTTACTTTGAAATCGGTGAGTTTCATCGCCAAAATTGCCAAGATGCTTAATGATCATCGCCATTGAATATCTAAATAATACCCTTTTTGCAAACTTATAGGTCAAAATATAAGTGGAACCTCGGTTCACGACCGCCTCCGTTTATGACCAGTTCGGTTTATGTCCAACTTCGGTGATTAAAATTTGACTAGGTTGGCGTACAATATCTTGGTTCACGACCAAGACTGCCGAATAGTTCAGTTGGCAATCCTCACATAACTCTTGTTATTAGTCAAATTTGGAGTAAGGTGTGCATATCAGAGAGCTTTGTATACCTTTATTTCTGTAAAAAAAATAACTTTGTTTTACTTTTACTCAGGTTTGCGCTAATTTTAACTCTCATTATGGCTTCTAAGAATGAAAAACTGCTTAGTGATAGCCAGGGCCGAAACTAAGGGGGGGGCAGAGGGGGCATGTGCCCCGGGCGCCAGAACGAAGGGGCGCCAAATGAAGGATTATACCTTTGGAATGGATCATTTTCTTCTGGTGGACTGATGGCTTCTATTATTATGAAACAGCCATTATAAATGAAGTGTTAGGTGAAGATGAAAGTGCAGTCGTAAAAAGTTAGAACTCTGATTTTCTGGTCAGAATAGAAAGAAAAACAATGGCCATATATATATATATATATTTTTTTTTTCCCATTCTGACCAGAAAATCAGAGTTCTAACTTTTTACGGCTGCTCTTTCATCTTCACCTAACACTTCATTTATAATAACTGTTTCATAATAATAGAAGCCATCAGTCCATCAGAAGAAAATAACTCGGTGAAAGCGGAAACTCGGTTAAGCAGGACTCGGATAATCGGGACTCTAATTGTATATTTAATTTAAAAAATTATCTTTAGAATATATTTGTTGGTGTTCAGAGGGGAATCATGATCCCCGTGACCTCCCCCTTTGATCCGCCATTGTAGATTACGTAGTTCAGTATTACATATTTTAAGATAACATATTTTAAATTTTAAAATAAGTCGGCTATTAGAAAATTAGTAAAATTCTCTTTGTAAATATACTTTGCGGAAGAGGGGGGGGGGGCGCCAAAATCCATACTTGCCCCGGGTGCAAAAAAGGCTAGTTTCGGCCCTGGTGATAGCAGTAGTAAGAAGCTTAAGCGAATTACTGTTCAGTAAAAGAAATTGTAGCAAAACATGAGAACGATGTTAGTATAACCGGTCTAGCTAAACAATACGATGTGACCCAAACCTCCGATTTCCATGATAATCTATATATATATATATATATATATATATATATATACTATATATATATATTACGCCATCGTATGTGTCACAGAAATTGCGATTATTTGTTAATTGGGTACTTTTCGGTTAGCCGGGCGCCAGTATTATATTTACATTCATATATACATATATATGCACATATATGTAAATATATATATACATATGTATGTATATATTTATGCGTGTGTGTGTACATATATATATTTACATATATGTGCATATATATGTATATATGAATGTAAATATAACACTGGCGCCCGGCTAACCGAAAAGTACCGTTAATTGTTTAATGGCAACGCTCGAATGAAACGCATCTCATTAGTTATAGAACAGCATTTAATGCATCCCCATACCTATAAGGGGGGGTTACTATAGGCGGGACCCTGTTCTGTCGCCAAATACTGCCAAGGTTGTCGCCAACTTGGCGATATATCGCCAAATTCCTATAGACTTCGATTGTAAACCAATAGGGTTTACTTGTTTAGAGATAATCAACAAATAGAGATATTTTAATGCAACAAAAACTAATATAAGTTTAAGGAATTATATTAATTATATTTAAGGGATCCCAAGTAAATTAAATTATGAATAAAAATAACGTGAATTTGACTAAAAAACCTTGAACCTCTTAAAACAGTGTGCATTACTTGGTTAAATAGCGCATTATTGTGCGAAATAACAAAAATAAAAGTGTTCGGAATATTTAAAAGCAACTCAGGTTTATTTATATTCAATATATAATTATCAAAAAATTTAAATGACTAGCATTAAAAAATGCTCTGACGAGCACCAAAAAAGGCTAATATGTTTTTAAGT
This sequence comes from Maratus speciosus, assembly GCA_963932465.1. Taxonomy (NCBI): domain Eukaryota; kingdom Metazoa; phylum Arthropoda; class Arachnida; order Araneae; family Salticidae; genus Maratus; species Maratus speciosus. The sequence goes on along the minus strand of CAWVRF010000002.1, from coordinate 6,728,635 downwards.
ATGATAAAGGGCTTGACAAGTGCTTCTAATTGAGCATGAAAAAGGACAAGGAGTCCCTTCTTATTGGCTGCAGCTCACTGTCAATGCCAACTTTGAAAAAATCATATTTTCGCTTTTCCCACATTTAAAAAAAAAAAAAAAAAAAAAAAAAAAAATCAGCCACAGTTACGATAAAAATGTGTAGTGTAAAGACACAGCCGGAAAAGACGTAGCCTGATTAAACATGAATGTAAGGCGACATAGTACTAAAAACCTTAGTTCTTGCAGCATATCACACTCATGCAGTGCCACCAAACACGCCCGCATTGTAGAACTGTACAGAAAACTGATTTGTAGTGCAGTGCAGACTGTTGCAGCCTCTGCACAGGAACAATTCCACATGTGCACGCATAACAGTATTATGCATTCATTGATTGTTGAAATTATATGCAAGTGGCTGTGGCTGTACATTGTACTATGCGGTAGAGCAATGCATATGTAAATTATCAACAAACATTAGACGCATACACCTTTAATATTACGGAAGTACAAAAGCACAGTGTGAGTGTGCGCTGAGGTTCAAAAGCATAATAGGAATGTACAGTGTAGTATAATTTGTAGAGAAATAATGGCACACAGTGCACTGTACAAAGTTGCATTGCAGACGCATGCGCAGTACAACAGTGGAACAGTGCAGTTAACGTGAAACATGACGGAAAGTTTTACTAAAGTACCGCGAATTTATTTTATATGGAAAAAGCGCAAATATGATTTTTTCAAAGTTGGCATTGACAGTGAGCTGCAGCCAAGAACGGATCCCTTGTCCTTTTTCAAGCTCAGTTAGAAGCACTTGTCAAGCTCTTTTTCATACTTAAAAACATATTAGCCTTTTTTGGTGCTCGTCAGAGCATTTTTTAATACTAGTATATATATGTCTCCATGAAATCTACACTATTAAAAATTTGCAGCATTCTGGCAGGTTATTTGACCGTTTTTTACCGAAAACGGTTACACAACCGTAATTTAACACTATTCTGACCATATTGTTGGTCATTTTATGGTCAGAATATAGTTAAATTATGGTTATGAAACCGTTTTTTCAAAAAACGGTCGAATGATCTGCCGGAATGCTGCAAAATTTTTAACAGTGTAATTTGTGTTGAGTATGCAAAGATTTAGAATTTCATTATATGCAAAATTACATTATGAATGTATGAATATTTAGTCTAATTTTAATTTGTAATTTTATTTTATATGTATGCAAATTCTTGTAAATGTATCTTAAAAATTAACTTTAAAGGAGAGGTGTGCCCTTTATGGCAAAAAAAGGGGTCATTAAAAGATGTAGAATTAAATTATCATTTTGATTTTTATCTACAGTTTAACCAAATACGAGTAAAATTTCAAATTAATGCAATAAAAGAGCAAAAAACGTTTTTTGGAAGAAAAAAAAAACACTTTTAAATTTCGGAACTTTAATCTCATATTGATGATAAAGTTGTATAGATTAATGCAATAAAATATTATAGAAATAATTTTGATTTCATTTTCAATAAGCTTCTGAAAGCATAGTATAGTTTTCCTTGCTCAAGGATACTGAAAGTAAAAATTGGAATACTGATCCAATGCAATTTTAAATATTGGTTTAGAAGTCAATCGCAATAAACAAATTTCTTCGTAATACCGCTTAGTATTTTACCAAGTTTGAAAAAATAGTTTTTCAATAAATAAATGCCTGAGCAAAAGTCAATAATGCATTTCTTGAAAAAAGAAAATTCTTCAAAAAAAGTCAATGTGATAATTTTAACTACTCATTAATGTGGAAAATTCATTTTTCGGGTTTCGTTCATCTGACGAAACCCTATTCGTCTCGCTCCTCTGTCTGTCTGTCCGTCTGTCTGTCCGTCACAGAGCCCGTTCTCAGAAACTATACATGTTGGAGACATGAAATTTTGGGTACTTATAGCTGAGCATCTCACATCATACGACAAATCATAAAATTTTGAAAAAGTCGTACATTTAACCCTTTGGGCTCCCGCATGTGTATTTTAAACAATTCTTTCTAAGTGAGCTCCTAATTATGTTGGAGAAATGAAATTTTGGGTACTTATAGCTGAACACATCACATCATACGACAAATGATAAAATTTTGAAAAAGTGGTACATTTAACCCTTTGGGATCCCGCATGTGTATTTTAAACAATTATTTCTAAGTGAGCTCCTAATTAGTTTGGATGCGTGAAAATTTGCATACTTATAGCTGAACACCTCACATCAAACGACAAATCATAAAATTTTGAAAAAGTCGTGCATTTAACCCTTTGGGGTCCCACACGTGTATTTTAAACAATTCTTTCTAAGTGAGCTTCCTAATTAGTTTGGAGACGTTAAATTTTGCATACTTATAGCTGAACACCTCACATCAAACGACAAATCATAAAATTTTTGAAAAAGTCGTACATTTAACCCTTTGTGCTCCCACATGTGCATTTTAAACAATTCATTCTAAGTGAGCCCATATTTAGGTAGAAATTTTGCATACTTATAGCTCAACACCTCAGATCTCACGTCAAATAATAAATTTTGAAAAAGTTTTATGTTTAACCCTTTCAATTCCAGCTTGTGTATTTTAAGCCATTCTTTCTAACTGAGCCCCTAATTAAATTGGAGATTTGAAATTTTGCATACTTATTGCAGAACACCTGAGGCCAGGCGACAAATCATAAAATCTTGAAAAAGTCTTACGTTTAACCCTTTGAGCTACCACATATGTATTTGAAGCAATTCTTTCTAAGAGAGGCCCTATTTAAGTTGGTGACATGAAATTTTGCATACGTATAGCTGAATGCCACAGACCACACGACAAATCATAAAATTTTCAAAAAGTCTTATATTATTTACCCCTCCGGGCTGTAACTTGTGTATTTTAAGCAATTTTTCTAACCTGCGCCCTTTTAACCCAGGGAGAAATTTTCCAACTTTTGCCGACACCCCTTTGACCATTCTTTCATATTATGCACCATAGCCTTACATATTTTAGTTCCATTTTTCCCCGCCAGGTGCGCCTACTTATCTCGGGTGCTATGGGCCCAATCCCCTCGACTAATGTATCTACGGATAGTATGTAAAACGGATTTTCGTTCGGATACAGGTTTGTTTAGAATCAAGTGCACCCCCTGGTTTTAAAATATGGAACTAAGATTTTTCAAAAGGATAAAGTGTTTTGAAAGGAATATTAAACGAAACCCTCTGTGCGGTCTGTGATCACACTTACCCACTTGTTTATGTACCGCTTAGTAAATTATAAATTAATTTTCAATTTAAAAAACGGGAAAAATTATCAACTCAAGGATTGCTTTAAAAAAGAACTGCACTTTTGTCCAAAAATACAGTATTAACATAGCCTTGTTTGAAAAAGCTTTAACCAAACAGAAAAAAAAAGATATATGCAATTCTTAAAAATTTAAATTTCATTAAATCGATTATTAAAGTTACATTAATGTGAACATACAAATATTATATAAACTATATTCGTAAATCTACTTTTATATAAATCCAAAGATTTATTTTGTACGTTTCAATGTATTTATTTTCAAAGATGTATTTCAGTGATCTTTTTTCCTTACGTAAATTTGAAACCCGTTCTTTCTAAGCAAATTTTTATTATTTTATTAACTTATATAAAGTTAGTTTTTTATATAGTGTTTCAATTTTACATAATTATTTCACTGTGAGATATTGCCAAAAGTTGCTTTCAAACTTACCTGTGCATGACTTGTTTTTAGCTTTGAAAATTATATTATACTTACATTACACTTATATTAATAAAAAAAAAAGTTATACTATAAAGTAATAAAAACAAAAAGAGAAAAATATTAGTTCCACGCAAAAAACAGAAGATTTACAAAATCACTCTTATTTTTTTTTCGTCTAACACCCCATAAACACTGCTCAGTTGCTTATTCAATACCTCTAATTTTTTTTTTACCATTCAGTAAAAAGATGGAATACTTGAAATTATTTAATTGGAAAACTGTTGCTTAGTAACTTTTTTTGAGTCATATCTCCTATTAATGTATATATATATACCACAATGTAATGCATACATACCACAGTTTTCGAAAAAATAAAGTCAATTTTAAGAGCAACACAGGAACAAATGTCAACACATTTTAAAACATAATCTTTCCTTTTAATGAGCTTGCAAGCATTACAAAGGTAATCTTGTCACTTTTGTCGTAGAGGTACATGGTATTCAAAATTTGTCTTGCTTGATAGTTTTATTTTATATATACCGCGGTGTGGTTTATCCGCGAAGAGATTTTTTTTTTTTTTTTTTTTTTTTTTTTTTTTAATTCAAGCCAACGGCAAGGAAAATACAATAAGCCCTACTAGTAAATATAAACAGAAAAACTCATGTATTCGAAAGTAATAGAAGAATATTTCTAAATTCGGTTGCCATGTATGAAATATCAGAGTTAAATAAGACCTTTTATGATAAATTCTAGGAGAGCATATCAAGAATAGCTTCATTCTTGAGATAAAAATTATTTCTTACTAAAAGAAAAACAATAGTTTACAATTTAGAATAAATAAGGTCTTTCCAAAGCAAGAAGCAAAATCAAGTGACTGATTTTTTTAAAAAGGTGTAACTCAACTCTTTTTGTACAGTGTGTATGGCATTCTTTCTTATTTACTGTTCTTTATTTTAGTGATTTAGACGTAACGCAAAGTTTTCTGCTTTACTGTGTATATGTATGTATTTTAAACGTTTTATGTTTTGTGTATACTAAAACAGTTTTAATGTTGAATTTTTTTTTTTTTTTTTTTTCGTGTTTGCACCCCGTTTTCAGTCTTTTTTGGGTTATCCGCGATTTTTGTTATCCGCGGTGGCCTTGCCACACAATTCCGCGGATAATCGGGGTTGTAACGTACTATAAATATAATCACTTTTTACATGCTTCCTATAAAAACATTACCCAAGTTAAGGAAAGATACTTTTCAGTATGCTTCTGTTACGAGGCTAATTCGTTCGTTGGCTGGCTATGCACTAAATAGTTATTTCTTGACTCACGTGTTCCAAACAAACTTTGACCTGATGTTTAGTATTTATTCTAAACATTACAAAAAAAAAAAAAAAAAAAAAAAAAAAAAACCCCAGAATCGGGTTTCAAACAAAATGACTGGATAGTAATTTTGTAATACTTCGAAACTTTACGCTAGCAAAGAGAAATATCGTAAAATGTTGAAATAATATTGTTTAAAAAGTATTTTCCTTCAGTGGTGTTTTGGATGGTAGTTTTTCTTTTGCAGACACTGATATAACACAAAATTCAAAATTTTAAGAATGTATATAGTCCAAGCAATAGAGACCGTATAGGGGCTCTACCAAGCAAAATTCATGGTAGTTCTGGAAAAAGGCTTAGTATATGTTTTTTTGAGTCGCTGAATCCGAATTTTTAACTTCCCACCAAAATTTCCCCCAGCAACCCCCCTCAAATTTTGGTAAAATGCCCCCCAAAAAAGGTTTTTATTAAAAAAAATCAATGTTTTTGTTTTAGGGAAAAAGTATCTAGAAATTCAGAAAGACAAAATTTGCAACAAATTAGATATATGACATTATGACTCAGGATGAAGGGGAACGGGGGATCTGCCTCGGAACATGCGCGTGGTGCTGCGTGAACTAAGTTGCGCAATTCTACTTAACAACTAACACGTTTACATTAGCCCTCCCATCTTCCCTCCGAACTTTCTCTATAAGGTTTACTTTACGATTTTTGGGTCGCTGAATCCGAATTTTTAACTTACCCCCCAAAATCCCCCCCCGACCCCCCCCCCCAAATAGTTGTTTTTAACTTAAATTTCTTATTGTTTTCAAGGGAAAACCATTACGAAATTCAGAAACTAGACAAAATTTCAACAAGTAGGATATATGACGTAGGAAGAACGGGGAGGGGGGGGGGGGAGGGCGGCTGCCTCTGAACACGCACTGCGGCGCTACGTGCACTAAGCTATGAAGTCCAGGCAATAGGGGATTATACCTGGAAAAATTAATACTAGTTCTGGATTTCGACTCACTGTGCGTTTTTTGGGTCGCTGAATCCGAATTTGTAACTTCCCACCAAAATTTCACCCGGCAACCCCCCAAAAAATTGATTTTTTTGAAAAAATTTGGTTTTTGAGAAAACTTGCGCGGGAATGTTCCGAGGCAGCCCCCTCTCTCCCCGTTTATCCTACGTCATAATGTCATGTATCCTATTTGTTGCAAATTGTCTAGTTTCTGAATTTCGTAATGCTTTTCCCCTAAAACAATAAGAAATTTAAGTTAAAAACAACTATTTGGGGGTTTTCGGAGGGGAAAATTTTGGGGGAAAGTTAAAAATTCGGATTCAGCGACCCAAAAAACTTCTCACCTTAGTAAAGTAAACCTTATAGAGAAAGTTCGGAGGGAAGATAGGCATAGGCGTAACCAGCCTTTTGAACGGGGGGGTGCCCAGACTTTTTAACCTGAACGTGTTGGATACAAACAATATCTTATATAGTAAAACCTGCTAAAACGGAACACCATGAAACCGGTCGAATTTTCGTTTTAGACAGGTTTTCATCTTAGAAGGTATAATTGTGTGGTATTTCTTTTAAAAAGGGCTCAAACGCGATTTTTGTTTGCGTGAGGAGGGATGAGAAGGGGTTCAAAACATCAAAACTAAATCTAATAGGAAAAAAAAAAAATAGCAATTTAACAAATTACAACGACCATTTGGAAAATGATTTTTTCAAAGACTAAAATTTAAGACATAAAAAATCGCACGGAGTGGATCCTACATTACGTACGCCATGGATTAAACGATAACATTCCTGGACCCATCGTGAGCAAATTTTAAAAGAAATTTCAGTTTGACAATTTTCGGTACTGTAAATTTTTAAACTTCTACGGAGCTGGTCATACATTACGTACGCCATGAATTAAACATTAATAGTGTTATTACACGTAAAAATTGCAAGATTTCCGGAAACTTGTGTATTATCCAAGCATTTCATTGGCTGTTCGGGAAAAGGCTTTTCTATCATCAGATTTCCAAAAAATCTCACGACCAATTTTAAATAAAATTTCGTTCTTAAACTTCTAAACATCCGACAATATTACTTTTTATACCGTCGGATAGAGAAAAAAATGTACTTTTAAATGCAATTTGTTTGAAAGCTGTATCTCAATTTTTTTTTTTTTTATTATTAATTTTTTTTTTAGTTTTTATTACTTTTTTGTCATACTGGCAACACTCTGTTGTCCATCGTTGTTGAAACCAAAGGGAAATACAGATTACTGTATACACCAATCAGATAACGAATAAATTGCGGATTAAACCAATGAAACGTTCAGATATGCTTTTGATTTCCTACCCTGACGAGAACAATAACCATTTTTCCAAATGGTTAAAAAGATATGTAAATGTCCTTGCAGCAGTGACATAAGACATTGACTAAGTGTGGTCACAAGTGTAAAACCTTTTGGCACCCTAACATCTTATAAAGATTAAAAATGGCCTTTGATCATGCTGGAAACTTCTATATGCACACACACAGGGGAACACTGCATGAGATTTAAAATTATCCCAGTCAGTAGATGAAATTTTGCCGGATGATAAATCTCAGATAAAACATGCAGTACACTAGTACATACGCACGAAAGCTTTTCAGAATGTGACTCCATGACTTCTTGGGGATCACAGAGGGACCCAAGAAATTTTGTAGGAAAGTCTATATAAATAATTATTATTATATTATAAATAATGTTCATTAATTTCCGGCCTATAATCTGCAGATCAAACAATCATGTTTCAACCCAGAAATTTTATTTCATTATTGAAGTTAAATATTTATCGCGATTTAAAAAGTTACGTTTTTTGAAACAAGATTTCTGGGTCCGAACATAATTGTTTGATCTACGGATTATAGGCTGGAAATTACGGTAATTCATGTTTTTACTTCAGATTGTGTCGAATATATTAGGTGAAGCAGGTCGTGATCATATACACCAAGTTTTATTACGATGATAAAACTATACTATCATGATGCGACTGTAATAATAAAGATAAGTGCTTGTCTGTTTCTGTGTGTGTGTGTGTGTGTGTGTGTTGGTGTGCGCGTGTGTGTGTATGTGCGTGTGTGTGTGTATATGTGCGTGTGTGTGTGTGCGCGCGTGCGTGCGTGCGCGCGCGTGTTGTGTGTGCGTGCATGTGAGGAAAGGAAAATGTCTAATAAATCCGCATTGAGACCAAACTCGTTAATTTAATGGAAAATTTGAATACTAGTAACAACTCATTATTAAGGTTAATAGGCAAGATTTTTATCGATTCTGACTTTTTATTTTAACACATTCATCGCGGAAATGGCGCGCCTTTGGCCCACCCCTCTGCGCTAAGAGCCTGAGCCGCTCCTCGCAGCGCTAAAATTGAAACAAAACACAAATTCATTTAAAAATTGTTTATTTTACTTTGAAAAATAATAATCAATAACATTTCTCACTGTAAAGATTTGTTTGTCCTTACAAACATAAAAAAAATAATGAAATGTCGTCTCCGTGAGCACTCCTTGGGAAAATCAATTCTAGCTAATATTCCTGGAAGACGAGTTATCTCGTCCCTAGCGATGAAAGTGTTAAGATGACCTGACGTTCCGAGACAGTTTCAGCTTTACGTTCAATTTCCGGGTGTCCCAACACATTTACTCATATTTAATATCCTTGTTTTCAACAGAAACCCTACACTAATCCGATTTTCCGAAGTTTAACTTTAAAAAAATTACTGTTTCGAATCTTACGAAATTCCTCTTTTCTATTAACAAAATGTTAACACTTCCCTCTGTGTAATAAAATACAGTAAAACCAGTGGTGGGGTTCAAATAAGTTAACAACCGGTTCGCTGCCCGAATGATTTTTGATGCATAAACACGAAAGGAAAATGAAGCATCACACATAGATTATGAAACACTTTCCAATATTATAAGAATGCTGCTAAAAAAAACTTTGATCTTTTGGTAGGGTGAAAAAAAAAATTCCTGAAATATGTTTCCTTCTAAAAAGACTTAGTTTATTTAACAAATACTCGACAATTATGAAACCCTGGTCAAAAATGTTATCGGGAAATGCATAAAACCAGTATAATACAATAAGAAAATGTAAAGACAATAGAAAAATAGCAGAAATGTAAGCTTAAGAATTGACCCATGTCCAAGGTTCTAAGGTTGCAATCAGTTAGATGTTAAAAACACTAACTTTAGGAAGAGCTCAGATATTGCTGAAATCCAGGGATGATTCAGAGTAAAAAAAAAATTCTGAAATTCAAAGCAAATTTTCTGAAAAGTTACAAGGGAAAGGGGAGATCCACTCTTGACACTATGTGTTTTTTTTTTCGCCCCTTTGACGAAATTCGCGTTTTATGGCGATCCTTTGGCGAAATTTGCGTTTTTTTTTGCGATCTTTTGACGAGATTTTCGGGTTTTTTCGCGATCGTTTGATAGAATTTGGGATTTTTTCACGATCTTTTGACGGAATTTACCGTTTTTCCGCGATCCTTTGACGAAATTGGCGATTTTTTGCGAACGATTGACGAAATTTATTTCGGCGGCCATTTGTCGAAATTCGCGATATTTTTTAAGTCCGAATTTTCGGACATTCGGTGGGGTTTTTTTAGGAATTGAATGCCTTAAATTTTCCGAAAATTCAAAACAGAATCGCCCCTACTGAAATCTCCAATCTCGTGTGAGTATTAACTCATTTAATACCTAGAATTCCAATTTGTATCCTTGCTTGGGTGATATATACATGTAATTTCTTCAAAGATAATCTCGATAAACCAGCTCTTTTCAGTAGTAGATGCTTGATGTCCGGATTTTTTTAATGCGTGTTTTATGTTAGGTTTAGACACCGAAGTCGCAAATTTCAAGGAGATACTCGTCAATGTTGTCTTTTATAATTAGTCCCAAATGACTGTTTTGTAGTAAAAATAATGCACACGCAAAGAAGATATAACTGGAAATTTTGTATCAATAATAAAATTTAGCTCAAAAACATGTTTAGTTTTTGACACTTTAACAACACACTTTAGTTTAAAAACATGCAAAATATTTTTAAAATCTTCCATAAAACCGCTTTCATTTGTATGGACTTTTTTTTTTTTTACCGAAGCATTTCAAACGTTTTAATAAATTCTATCGTAAGTTTTGATGCATTATGATGCGTATACTTCTTGTTCGCATTGCTTTTGAAAGACGAGATATTTCATTTAAAATATGCAGTCATCAAGGCAATATCAGTTATAAAATATGTAGGCCGTCCTTCCTTTCTTATCGCTGACAAACAGCTAATTCCTAAATGGTTAAATTTAGAATACTTCTACACTGTTAAAAATAAAGGTTTAACTTTTCTCCAAAAAACTGGATTAAGGAGGAGGTTTCACCATGTTTTTCGTTAAAGTAAAAATGTCTGGAAAAGATAATTACATGTCGGATGCACTATATCCGAAATTATGGTTCAACATTTGTTATCGTTGAGTGGCAACAATCGATAAACTTTAATGGCGTCTTCCGCTCTGCCGATGCCGAATCAAAACTTGGATATCTCAAGCAGAAACGTGGATACTGGTATCTAGGTTTAGTTTTTCGCCATGTCAATCCATGAAATACTCGAAGTAAGTGCACTAGTGATTGTTTATTTTACTGTTATACACATAATAATGTTTTACTGTAACTCTCGTAAACAAAATTTCGTATCAACGTATTTCTTTTACCGGCAAATGCTGAATATTTTGCTTAAGCCTAAAGTATTTCCGATCTGCATTATATCCGAAGCGAAATTCGTTTGAATTATTGTTTTAATGTGTGGTATAAATTCTATTTTGTGAGTGAAATAGTGCATTCCTTGAATGAATAGAGTGTCTTAACTCAATTTTATAAACATTTGATCATGAATAATAACATTCTCTCATAAAAATTCAAATTCATAAAACGAAGAGTATCGCCTTTTCTAAACATGCAACTTTTTACTTTTAAAAACTTATAATATATATCTCTATCAGTATCTTAAACATTAGTTACCATGTTTAAAGTAATTTATACAAACAAAATAATAAAAAAAAGAGATTTATATGAATTTTAAGCATTGTTTTTAAAAAGTTGCATGTATCCAGATTTTTTTTTCTTTCTATTATTGTCTTTATATTTGATGTAACATCATTTACATTCATGATAATTTTGTTTTCTGAGGGAATTACTGCATTCCTTGAAGGAATAGAGTGCCATAATTCAATTTTATAAACATTTGACGATGAATAACAACATTCGCTCATAAAAATTCAAATTCATAAAACGAAGAGTATCGCCTTTTCTAAAAATGCAACTTATTACTTTTAAAAACTTACAATATATATCTCTATCAGTATCTTAAACATTAGTTACCATGTTTAAAGTAATTTATACAAACCAAATAATAAAAAAAAGAGATTTATATGAATTTTAAGCATTGTTTTAAAAAAGTTACATGTATCCAGATTTTTTTTTTTTTTTCTATTATTGTCTTTATATTTGATGTAACATCATTTACATTCATGATAATTTTGTTTTCTGAGGGAATTACTGCATTCCTTGAATGAATAGAGTGCCATAATTCAATTTTATAAACATTTGACGATGAATAACAACATTCGCTCATAAAAATTCAAATTCATAAAACGAAGAGTATCGCCTTTTCTAAAAATGCAACTTATTACTTTTAAAAACTTATAATATATATCTCTATCAGTATCTTAAACATTAGTTACCATGTTTAAAGTAATTTATACAAACAAAATAATAAAAAAAGAGATTTATATAAATTTTAAGCATTGTTTTTAAAAAGTTGCATGTATCCAGATTTTTTTTTCTTTCTATTATTGTCTTTATATTTGATGTAACATCATTTACATTCATGATAATTTTGTTTTCTGAGGGAATTACTGCATTCCTTGAATGAATAGAGTGCCATAATTCAATTTTATAAACATTTGACGATGAATAACAACATTCGCTCATAAAAATTTAAATTCATAAAACGAAGAGTATCGCCTTTTCTAAAAATGCAACTTATTACTTTTAAAAACTTATAATATATATCTCTATCAGTGTTTACGCATATACTTTTATTATGTATCCGTTATGTTTTGTCTTTATTTATTGAAAAGTGTCATATTCATTATTGAATGTTAAACAGAAACAAATTCTGAGTTTTTTTTTTTTGTTGTTGTTTTTATATCCAAATGAGCTAATTTTGCATAATCGAGCTGTGTGCAGTATAAATTTTTAAAAGAATCATGCTTGAAAATTATTTTTAAAACTATGAAAAATCAGTAAATTGAAATACAGATTTAATTTAATTGCATTTCACATTGCAACCCCCCCCCCCCCTTTTAACGACGTAAAAATGAAAATTATGTGACAATAATTCAATTTGAGGAAAAGGGGAAGTGGATTGCTTAGATTGTTACTGTCGATATATGTCAGCAACAGTAGAAAAATAAATTTTTTTTTAGTCAATTTTACTGTTCAAAAATAGTACTATTAAAAATTATGTAACTTAAAATAGTGAAAATATGTGAAATTTTCATATGTGTAACAATTGTACCTTTATATTAAGTATATGCAGAAATGTCTATAAATATTTTTTGCTAATTAAAATACTTTTATTTTTTGTTTTGTGAAAAGAAGGTAAAAATTTGAAAACTGTATAATATAAAAATTTCAGCATCTGGGCGATTCCATGTGGAGAGTCACACACATAACGCAGGCTTTAATTTGCATATATTCAATTATTTATTATATTTTAATGTTAATTCTGATTTTAGGTGGTATGGTAAATAAGTTATTAACATATTTTTTAGTTTAAATGTGTGTAAGTAAAACTCACAGAAATATATAATTTAATTACTCAAACTGTGCTTTTTTTTCTGAAGTAGAAAAAAAGCACATTTTGAGTAATGAAATTAAATGATATACTTCTGTGAGTTTTATTGCCACACATTTAAATTTAAAAATATATCAATAACTTATTTACCATACCACTTAAAATCAGAATTAACATTAAAATTTAATAAATAATTGAATAAATGCAAATTAAAGCCTGCGTTATGTGTGTGAAACTCTCCATGGAATCGCCCATCTATAGATTCGCAACAATTAAAAAAAAAAAAAAACAATTACAGATCATGAAAGCAGCAGCTAACTGCATTGTGGAAAAAACTTTTTCAAACCTGTGCAAAAATTAATATTGGTTGAAGAAATTCATTCAGCTATTGTTTAAATTAAAATATAATAAAAACTGGGTATGCATTTAAATCTGAGAAAATTATTATTATTTTTTAATATTTTTTTGTGAATAAGCAAGCACTAAATGGACTAAGTGTAAGTCAGTGCAGAGAAATATTCCAAAAAGTACAATGGCAGAATGGTAATATTTGTGAGAAGAAAAAAAAAATGCAGTTACTTTGTGAAATCAAATTAGATCAAACTGGTTTACATTTGTTTTTTAAATATGTTTCAAAGACAATCGAATCAATAATTAAAAATTTAATAATGTTCGGTTTAATGAAAATATATATATATATGCTTTCCCTACTGCAATATAATCTCGCATAATCTGAAATTTTGTTTATTATACAATAAAATGATAAATTGAAAACCAAAGTGAGGGGGGGGGGGGGGAAAGAAAACTACAATCCGGTGTAACCTTTCCTCATAAAGATGAGAGAAAATCCTGAATCGTGGTTCAACCAAAATTGGAATAGAGAGAACCTTGAATTATGATTTAACATTTCACCAGAAAATGTTATTTAAAAAAACTCTGAATCATGGTTAAACCTTTCACCAGAAAATTGGATTTAAAAACAATCCTGATTTGTGGTTCAACCTTTTACCAGAAAATTCGATTTAAAAAAAACTGAATTATGGTTCAAACTTTTACCAGAAAATTGGATTTAAAAAAACCCTGATTTATGGTTCAACCTTTCACTATAAAATTGGATTTAAAAAATCCTGATTTATGGTTCAACCTTTCACCAGAAAATTGGATTTATAAAAAACCTGAATCATGGTTTAACATTTCACTAATATAATGGTATTTATGAAAGCACCAATAAACTGGTGAAACTTATCACCTATATCTTGGTTGCAGCTAAATTTCAGCGACTTTTAACCATTTTCGTGGTGAAACATCGCACTTTATTTTTAACAGTGTAATTTCAAAAATATTTTAAATTTAGTTCTTAATCACCTTGGAAACCGTTTTCATTTTAGAAAAAAGTTACAAAATTTACATTTTTATGTGGTCTTTTCGGTCCTATAACATAATCAGAAAAACATTATCTATAGCCAGTGAGAAATATTTTTGCTCGACTAATAATTCTAAGTTATAAATATCATAACATTCTATAGAAATTTAGTAATTTTTACCATTTCTTGTTACAAGAAAAGGGCTGACAACGCTGGAAATTCGTAAAATACAAAGTATCATGACTCGGCAAGTTTAGACAATCCAATGTTGAGTAAGCATGTCATATAATTGGGGTTAACTTAGTCTGCCGATTTGGATCCAAAAATTCTTCAAATCTTCATTTTTTTTTTTTTTTTTTTAAGTTGGGACTGGTGAATATGTATATATATATATATATATATATATATATATATATTATTTTTCTAAGTGAAATATCACTTTATTGAATGAAATAAATTAGTACATGTCATAGTGTTAAGTTTATAAGACGCCGTTGTGCAGATAAGCATTTAAAGAAAGTAAATTAATGTAAATGTGATTTTCGCATTTGAAGTATAATTTTAACAACCGGTTCGCCGAACCCAACACAAATTAACAACCGGTTCTACCGAACAAGTGCGAACCGGCTGAATCCCACCACTGAGTAAAACCGTTCAAAATGAAACCTGTCTAAAAACAGAATCATCTCTTGAGAAAAATTTCGTGGTTCCGACCGAGGTAATGCCATACCTTCCATAATTAAAACTTGTCTAAACTGTAAAAGATTTTCCAATCCCTTGTGATTTTTTTACGTGTGCCCATTTTATACAGGTATAGTGAATTGAATCTATTTATTTTAAGCCTGAATAAGCAAAAAAATTACAGAAAATGTTTCTAAAAATCCTTAATAAAAATTCTAAATTTGTTTTAAAATTCTAAAACCAAGAAAAAGAACATTTTGAGGGGTGGAAAAAAAAGGTTTTATATTGGGGGGGGGGGATGTGTATTAATACCTGTATTATACTTTAACCCCCACACTTTAAAGCAATTTTGCATCATATTTAACACAAATACTTCCATTTTGATGAACAAGACCTTACAAGTAAGCTTTACACTACAAAAAATGTACTCTTTCAGTTATTGTTTAAATAGGATTATCTTGAAACTTTCTAAATTTCCAAAGTGTTAAATTCCATAGCTTCTTCTGTGAATGAAAATAAACGAGTAGAACTTTCTTATATTTATATTTTTAAATCTAAAAGAAATTTTTAAGGACCTAGAAGGAAAATTTTACAATCATATAGTGTTTTTTTTTTTGTCAGAAAGGAACTAAAATAAAAAAACAAATTCTATTCAAATGGTGGCAACTCAGAAAAAAAAATGCTCTTTTTAATTTATCTATTAAGTTTTCAGGTGCACCCGAGTGGGTGATCATTTTCAGAAGTTGTAAACGTACAAGCTGTTCCTAAATTTTTTGAACAAACTTTCAGGACAGATAATGCGGTCAAAACAACTTTTTTTTGTACAGTAGACAGTACCGCAATCCACTTATTCCCTTACTGCAAGCTGAACTCTAATTTTCATTCGCAAACATTAATGACGATATTTTAGAGATTTTCATCATATTAACTTTACTTTGAAAGGAATATGACGAAATCATTAGAAATGATTGAATATTGGTCAGCGACACGGCATATACTATCAGCTGCATTTTGAATAATGGAATGTCTAGCTTACTGTTTAGATGTGAATTTTGGCAGTTTCCAGCATTTCTCGCCATGTCACCATATTTCACAGAAACCCAAATAAGTGTTTGTGGAAAATACATCGTTACAATATTTTCAGTTTGCAGAATATTCAGTAGTATGATCAAATAGGCCGAATACGGAATATTCGGTGCTCCTTAATTTTAATGGTAGAGGAATGAAACGCTCACAGGTAAAAGTGGTCATTAAAATATATTATAATGTTTATTATAAATAAATTCCCCTTTTTTAAAAAATGTTTACAAAAATTCATAAATATATATTTTTAGAAGTATGCAGCTGAAAGACATTTTTGTATCGAAAACATCAGTTTAAAATTCAATAAAACTTGCAAGTAAAATATGCGTTTGATTGAAGAATTTCATCTATCTTAGATATTTAACAAACCAGATCGAGTTTTAATCAGGACACGATATTAAAACTAAAGAAACAGATCTCTCAGATCTCACAGACCGTTAAAAAAATATTTGTATTTCACTATAGCAAAATATGGGCTGAATTGCTATTATTCATGAATTAAAATTCAACTTTCTAATGAAAGATTCTATGACGATTTAGCACGGTATCTTGTGTTCAGCATTAAACATGTACTCTTTTCGCAATGATTACTACAGCAATATAAAAACTAAATAAATTTAAATAAAAGAAGCAAAATTTGACCAATTTCGGCCTCTATCAATTTTTATTTATAACAAATGATATTAATTATAGAGCTTCGTGGAAGAACGTGTTATGTTACCTTTTCTCAAAGTATGTTTTATTTTTTCGATGAAGGTGCAGTGAGATACTTTACCATGTGTTAGAGCTAAAATACCCAGATTCTAATTAGTCTTTGATCAATTATTTATTAACATTTTATATTTTAATATCAAATCTCTCTATTCTAAAACAAGTGGGTAAGTGTGATCGTAGATCGCACAGAGGGTTTCGTTTAATATCCCCTTTAAAACACTTTATCCTTAAATTAACAAATCAAAATTGCTAATTTAAAATTATTAATTCCTTACATAAATGGCAGCACCATTACATTATTTAGGAATCCCCCCCCCCCCCCCCCTGAAATCATCCACTAACCTATTTAAATTTTTTATATTTCACTAATAATATTTATAAGAGGACACCGTCAAAAAACCGCATTTAAAATTTCATTTAAGGGAGAGGCTTCGGATGCGTATAAAATGAATAAGTTTTCATAGATCTATTTAACGATACGTCAAATGAGGGGTTGTCCTTAAAATTTAGAAAAGTGTCCCCCGGAAGGAGACAACGGATGGTAGGGGCATCGGATGTCTATAATATGAAAAAGTTTTCATAGACCTATCTAACGATATGTCACATGAGTGGTGTACTTGAACTTTCGAAAAGTGCCCCCGGGGTAAAAAGGGTGGGGGGCATCGGATGTGTATAATATGAATAAGTTTTCATAGACTTATCTAACGATATGTCACATGAGGGGTTTATTCAAAATTTAGAAAATAGCCCCTCCATGGAGCACCCTCCCCTCTCCCGGGAATTGCCCACTCTTTTAATTTTTAAGGTTAAAAAATAATATTGATAAGACGGCTTAGTGAAAAAACGAATTCAAAACTCAATAAACAGCTGATCTAAATAAAAAATAGAAAATACCTCCCTCCCCAACACCCAAATTACACTCACCTTCGCTTTATAATTTTTTTAATATGTTATAAATTATGTCAAAGTTTAAAAGCGATTGGTTAATTAGTTTTCCTAATTTTAACAATTCCGCGTCATTAGTCTTCCTTAGAGGGTCCCTCCCCTCCCCCGGAATTTCCCAATCTTTCAAATACTTAATGTTATAAAATAATATTTGAGTGCTTACTGAAAAAAAAAAAAAATAATCAGCTAATCTGAAGAAAAAAGAGAAAATCGCCCCCCTCTCCCTCTATGCAAATTCCACGCACCCTCACTATATAAATTTTGTATTATGTGTTATAAACTATCTCAAAGTCTCTCTCTGTGCTTTTTTAATGGGGAAAAATGAGTTTGAAGAAATTGAAATTTTTAATTGTAGAAGAAAGTGGTATGAAATCAGGCATCTCTATCTTTCAAATGGTTAAAAAATATTTAAAGGAGTGCTCAGTGAAAAAACCACATTTAAAGCAAAAAAAAACAGCTGATAAAAAAAAAAGCCCCCTTCCCCCTCACCAAAATTCAACGTACGTTAACTTTATAATATTGTTATTATCTCTTATAAACTATCTCAAAGTTTAAAAAGCGATTTTTTGATAAATCCAAAATTTGTGGGCTGATTTCTTTTAGATGGACATATTATTTATTAGCGTACGATTTTACTTCCGGTTGCGAAGAACCAAAATTCTAAAAGCAATTAAAAAAAATTTTTGTAGGTGGTATTAAAAATCGCAGTATAAAAATTATCTATTTCCTGTATCATGCCACGTGACCTGCAGTTTGAAAGAAGCAAATCTCAGATTAACAATATAAAAACAATATAAAATCTCCTAGTACGTTGAAAGCAAAGCCGCCTCAAGACTACAAGCCAAACACGAGGTTTCGTGACGTCACGACGCGGGGCTTAGATCAGCCGTGAAGAGCACATGCGTTATTTAAAATATATTAATTCTTTCCTCTATATACCAACTTATTATCACAACATATGGAAAAAAATAAAAACGTATAGTTTAAAGACCCTAATTAAGTGCTTTTTAATCAATTTCGATCATTCGAAACAATAATAATAACGATAACACAAAAACAAAAATTATGAAATAATATCACTGTGTCAGTCAAAATGTGCACTTAATTAAAGTTACATTAAAGAAAAATGATTGGTTAATGAAAAAAAAAAATCGAAGTATTAAATTTAATTTAGTGAATAGTTTTCATTATTTATTCTACTTTGAAATTTACAAAAATATCAACTATCTATTTTCTATATATTCTAAAACAAGACATTAATAAATATATATAAGCAAAATCTACAAATATGTATATAATATATATATAAACATATATATGTAGTTTTAAACACATAGAGAGAATTACTTTGCTTTCAATTATTTCATTTTCAAAAATAAATAAATAAATACCAATATTCTGTCAATCAAAACCCACATTTAAAATTAAAGTGGATGAAAAATGATTGTTAAATGAAAACAAATTCAAGTTGTATGCTATTTTTATTATTCATTGTGGCTTGAAATTATACAATAAATATCCTATTAAATATTTAGTGATTTGAAACATGCAAAGGAGTATAATAAATTTAATATAAATAAATAGTAAAACTACAGAGTGCATGAAATTAGGTAACAAAACAGATAAATTTTTCTTACTGTAAACTTTACTTAGCAGAAGTGGGTAATTTTCACATAAAATCGATTAAATTGAAAAAACACAAAAGCTCTCATAATAAAACAAAACAAGGTCATGAAACAGAAAATTATTATTCTCTTAATTTTTGTATTATTTTAAGATATTATGCAAGGTACAAGCAATACAGTTTTTAAAAAGTGTACTGAATAGGATATCATTAGAAAACTAATGATTTAAATTTTATTATAAAAACTTAGTATTACATTGTTTTCAAAAGAAATTCTTCATACACGTTTTCCTCATAACAGGTCAAGTTGAAATCATTTATTATGGACCAATTGGGGGTATTTTTTTTAGACACCTTATAACATAAATAGAAAAACAAATAAAAGTTTGCAAACAAATACTCCTTAGCAACAAATCCATGATTTTTTCTACTATTATTCTACTAATATTTTTTCATAAAGTTGTGACCATCTTTTTGTGATACCCTGTATACAAATGTAAATAGTACCTGGTACGAAATTTATGCATGCATACAATACGTATGAAGTTTAGCACTAACCACTTATGCATTATTCGCGAATAATTTCTACCGAGAGATAAAAGGGGGGTCCCAGAATGTTGCTTGCTCCGAGGACCTAGATAAACAAAGCCGGGTCCTGACTACACAGAAAAGTAAATTTATAATTATGTAACAATAATTTTATTTATTGTTATTTTTAATTAAACGTTAAAAGTTATATAATATAAAAACACACAAAATTTTTGAGAATTCGGAAGTGGGGGGGGGGGGATAAATTGTTTACAGTCATTGTAAAAATAAAGAGATTCAGACACATATTCCCATATCCGTAATTGTCATGTATAAGCATGCACTGTGTAACAAATATTATAAAATGAATTTTTATTAAGAGTTTAAGATTAAAAAACACCAATAAATTAGTATGTATATTGATCGGGATTTAAAAGAAATAAACAAGATAACAATGTTATGCATCCATAGAAATTATGATGAAAGTTTCTAGTACATTTAAATTTTTAAGTATGAAAATATCTATAAAAATACATAAATTTTGGTATCAAATTAAAGCCCAATCAATTCTGCCTACAGAATAATCAGAGTTATACTATTCTCACGACCAGTGTTTTCTAATAAAAGTCGATCATTAAAAGTCACTCTAATGAGGGAAAACAGAACAAATTAAAAAGATAGGAAGGTGTGACAAGTTATAAATTACATAATAATTAAGCTTGTAATTAAGACTTTTGGCTGAAAATGTTTTAGCATGATTAGTATCCAAGAAACTCAGTCTGACATGAATTTCAGCTATCTGGTGCCAGTATTTCCGAGTAAATAAAGTCAGAAGTTTTAATCGAAATTATTGAATAGCAAGAAAGGTAAAGTTTAAACTAATAATATTTATGCTGTACTTAGTGTATACAAAATTTCATCAGTTTTCAGTGGTAAATTTCTGAGTAATAATAATTTTAAAGTTTTTTTTATTAATTTGTTTAAATTAAAAGAACTAATTAAAATTTCCACTTGAAAATATAATAGTTGAGGTAGAAAAATATGTCGCATAGGACATTAAAATTTCAAACTGAATTGACCGTATAGCTTCCAAATTATAAGGAGAAATGTGTTGACCCGAACAGAGCTGTCTGGCACATATTAAAATGAAGCTATTTTTACATATTTATAAAGAATATAATTAAACAATGAAAACTTTATTAATTAATAACTTTTGTGATAATTCACCGATTCACACCATTCAAGAACCAATTTTTAGCAAATTACGATAGACAGGGAATGATATGTCTCGATATGATTTAGTGATTTTCGCCACTTTAAATTACTGCTGTTTTTGAAATGAAACAGAAGTACAATAATATCGTTTTGTTTTGAAGCACGTACACGGGATTATTGACAATACGATACTGGGATTTAATAGTTAATTTATTTTAAAGAAGTTAAAAATAAGATATTCTGAACACAAAAAACAGAGCTAGTACTAATAAAATATAAGTAGTTAATTTGAAAATAAAACTTACCTTCAAAAGAATATGTTCTATTAGTTAAGTAAACAACACGTGCATACGTTACATTTTAATTCTAAACAACCAGATACAAGTTTCAAAATCTCGGCATTGGCGCCAGCCCCGGGTCGTTACGTCACATATGTGGGGGAATGAAATCGTGTCTGGCTTGATAGTCTTGAGAAGGCTTTGGTTGAAAGCCACCTGTTTTGGAATTTCCGTCGATGGCACATAATCTAAACAGCAGACGTCTGTCACATTTTCAAAGAACGAAAATAAAAGTTTTTTTACTCGATTTTTGAAGATTTTTCGAGTTTTTGTGGTACGATCGAGATAAATTTTCGAATTTCTGAAAGCTTATTATTATTATTTTTTTTTTCACGTCCTGTGGTCCTAATTTCGAATCCGCAGGATGAACAGAAAAAAGTTATCGCGGCTTAAAAGAGTCGCCAGTCCATATTTTCCGTTAAAACCACACCTGCTTGTAATCATTTCTGCGAGATCCTGAGTTTACAAAAAGTAGATGCTTTTTCTGAATTATGAAACCCGTTCCAATTTTTAATTGGGATTTTTTAAATAATAACGTCCGTTAATTACGACTTTTTCAAAATTTTATGATTTGTCGTTTGATCTCTGGTGTTCAGTTATAAGTATGCAAAATTTCAAGTCTCCAACATATATAGTCAGGGGCGTGCCTAGCGGGGGGTGGGTGTTGGGGGTGTAACACCCCCCACACACACACACTTATTTGGAAGAGTTGGTAAAATTTAGAATAGTCGGAAAGTTAAGAACACGCCCTGCAAAAAGTCCCTCTCTCGTCGTCAGTATCATTTCAATTCTCTGTTGTCCGTCTTTAAAGGGGAAAAGGAAGAACTTCTCACGGAAGATTGTGTATGATTCTGTGTGGGAGGGAGGGGTTGTCAGAGAGCGGAGGCGATAGCTAGAGAGAGAGAATCGCGTTTCTGAGAATTTGAGACTTTCGTGAAAGGAAGGAAGAGGGAGTGGGGAGGTTGTTGCAATCTCTATTGTAAGTTTTCCCATGTAGCATCTTTAATTGCTCCCAATGTTTCTGAAAAGAAAGGTACCTCGACTTTTCTAAGTTGTGATCCAGCCGATCGTATTGGAAAGAATTTAACCGAAATCCAGAAACTTTTCATCCTGTCTCGTGGACCTTATCAACCCCAGAGATCATTGTACCCTGTGAATCATGACATAGATCCTAAGAAGCAGAATAATTTTAGCTCCTGCTGGTATAAAGAATATCCATATTTAGAATACAGTGACCAACTGGATGCAGCATTTTATTTTGCTTGTTCACTTTGCTCTGATGGCCCGGGGACTGAAAACGCAGAAGCAGCTTGGATCAGTGTTGGTATTCGTGTATGGCATAAGATGAAAGGCCGAGGAAAAAACCGTAAAGGCAAGTTCATGGCTCATTTTACGAGCAATGCTCATAGAGCTGCAGTGTATAAATTAGATAATTTGACCCAAAAAAGTAAGCACGTTGACAACTTTCTATCTAGTCAACGTAGAGAGGTAGCAGCTAACGCGGACCAAATTCGTCTAAGAAACAGAGAGATTATTAATATACTTCTAGACTGCACCAGATATCCAAGTCGTCAAGCACTTGCATTTCGGAGACGAGAAAGTGACAGCGGTAACTACATTCAGCTCATTAGATTAATGGCCAGGTGGATTCCAACTTTAAAAAACTGGATTGATGATAATCATCTTCGCCCATACAATGCCAATTATCTTAGTAATAAGTTACAAAGCGACTTTATTGGGGTTCTTGGATCATGTGTCCTTGAAAAAATAGTTGCAAATGTCAAAAATTGTGGATTTTTTAGCATTATGGCTGATAGCACACCCGATCTCTCTCATCTTGACCAGCTCTCAATTGTAATCCGATACGTGACCCCAAAGTTTCAGCAAGAAGAAAGGTTGTTAAAACTAAAAGATTATCTGGATAAAACAGGCAAAGGAATGGCTAAGCTTATTTCTGAAGTTCTACAGTCAGTTGGAATATCGCTTTCCCAAGCTCGCACGCAGTCTTACGACACCACGTCATCTATGTCTGGCCGCATTTTAGGCTGCCAATCAAAACTTTCAGGAATAGCTGATAGATCTATTTTATACATACCCTGCCTCGCGCATAAAGGGAATTTATGTGTTGAACATGCGTGCGAAGAAAGCAATTTAATAAAATTGCTCTACGACAGTATTCAGGATCTCTATAACTTCTTTTCACTGAGTACAAAGCGATTCGGCATACTGAGAGAGAAAATGGAAGTTCTTCAGAAGAGTCTTACCTTGAAATCTTTGTCGAAGACAAGATGGACTATGCGAGCGGATTCAGTCAGAGCACTACCCCCTACATACTACATGCCTCTCGCATTTGACTCAAAAATGGAAGTCAGCAAGGTTGATAGATGGCGCTACTGTTTGGGATATGTTATTGCTTTATTTACATGGATCGCCTCACAGACGTGCCGTTGTTTTTTATTTTTTGCAGTAATTTGTGATTTTTTTAACAGAAAGTTTACTTTTAATGAAGTTAATATACTCTCTATAAAATGCCATATTGCTGTGTGCCTTACTACTCTTCATCCAGCAAAATAAAGGAAAATATTTCTATTCACCAAATTCCTGTAGAAGACAGTCGACGAGTCTTTTTAACTTTTTTTCTTTGTATTTTTAGAAATACAAATAGAATTTTTTTTATTTGTATATTTCTAGTAACATTCCGTTGAATAATAATAAATTAATGTACAGTTTCTATTAATATGATGTATTTTTATTAATTTACAATGTCTTAAAAGGAAATGTGTACCTTGATCTAAAAGAATCTGAAATAATATTGTTATTATTAATAATCAAAATGATGGATCAAAATATTTCTTTTAATCAAATAACTATGCAAAGCCTTTTCTGGATGAAAGAGAAAATACAATAACATTCAAAATTATTTAAATTTCTTCCTGCAAAATAATAATAATAATAATAAATGATACACGATGAAATCAAATACGAATTAGTAATGTGATCAAAATAAATATATATTCATAGCTTTATATTGTGTTTTCAAGCAATATAAATATTGTGTAATTGAAATATATCAATAATTTCATTCCTGAAAGTGCTTGATTATTACTTGTAATAATTAATAATACAAATATAAAAGGAAATGGGACTGTAAGTTAAATGTTTAAAATAAAGACTGCAGAATTGACGTTTTGAGGGCTTGATCCAAAGACTTCCTAGTTTCATTATTGTAATAAATGTAAATAATATTTAAAGTATTATTATCACAATATCAATAATTTATTTTATATAGAAAATATTAAATAGGGAATTGAAAAAAACTTATTATCAATTTATTGAGGCAACGTGTGTGTGTGAAGAGGGGGGGGGGGGGGGGGGGGTAGTAAAAAAAATGAAAAAAGTGTCTTGGAACATCAGTGCATAAAATCGTATTTCCAATTTATTAAATTTCCTGAAACTATTTGATATATTACTCGTAATAATTATTAATGCAAATATGAAAGAAAAAAAAAAGAAAGAAAGAGAGAGAGAGAGAAAGAAAAAAAGGTTCCAGAATTGACGTTTGAGGTCCTGACCCGAAAAAAAGATGAAAAAAGTGTTTTGGAACATCAGTGCATAGAATCATATTTCCATAGAATCTTATTTGATAGATTAATATAATGTTAAAAATACAGGAATATAATAATTACAATTATTAATTAAAAATATTTTTAAAGCAATTCCTTAAGATTGTCCTTCACTGGCTCATTCGCCCCACATTAACTTTGTTTATTATTATTATTTTGCCTGAAAGAAATACATGTCTTACTATTTAGTAAATTTTAATTTAATCAACTACTTTTATGTTTTGCAATAACCTTTTTAAACTTGCTCATAGTTTTTGATCCATTGATTAAATTTCATGTGCAATTTTATAGTGTTAATAAATATTTTCACTTCATAAACATTGTTTATTTTATTTTTGATGGAAATCTATTTACAAGTAAATGTAAGTGCTATTAATTTATATATTAAAATTTTTATTTTTAAAAAGAACATATATTTTAAAATTCATACAATAAAATAAATGATGTGCGTTATTTTATCATTCATCATTTAAAATTGAAGAGAAATTATGGAATCATTTCTCTTTTCAAGTATTTTACAGAAAAAATATCATTTAATACAGCAATTTAAATAAATACGAAAAGAGAAAAAAAAGTGAAATTCTAGGAAGAAATAATAATTTTTTTTGTACAAATTTTGTTTTTAAGCTAATTTATTTTAAAATTTTTTGTTTAAATATTCTCAAAACAGCTTTTATTTGCGTTATTTATCTATAGGTTTTTAAAAATCATGCCAATTGTCACCGATAGATGGCAGAGCATTTTGGGGCTAAGCTGACTTCCAGTTCTTATATGGGGAAAACAGTGAATGCGAGAGGCATTTAGTATGTAGGGGGTAGTGGTCAGAGCGATTTTATCGTCCTATGATGCCCTCATCCATACTTGCAAATTATTTCTGAAGACATGAAGGCTGACAAGGATGCTCGAGCTAAGGCGGCAGGGTTAAGAAGCAAAATGATGTCATACGATTTCATTGTTTCTTTACTTGCAATGAAAACAATTATGTTTAAGACCAAGTTAGCAACAGAGCAATTGCAACGTGAAGACCTGGACATTTTAGAGGGAACCGACATAATGCAGAAAACTTACGCAAGCATTCAGAAACTCCGGAATGATGACGTGGCGGCAATAATGAACATCAACATCTGCGAGACACATGGAATAAATCAAGATTATGAGTTCAATTTGCGGCACAGGCGACGGAGGCCTCCATCGAAGATCGACGAAAATCCTGAAACCGCAGTTCTATTTTTCACGAGAGAATTATTTTAAAGCAGAAATTTTGAAGGTGGTAGATCGGCTTACAACTGCATTTGGAGACATTCGTAAGTTGGTATATAAGAAAGTTAAACCACTGGCCTGTATCCTTCCATCTAGGGTCAAGTATAGTAACTCAAGTGTCCTCTACCGAGGACATTTCTAAACTATGTCAATTATTCCCTGATGATCTCAAAGATGTAGATAACTTGAAATGTGAAATTGATCTCATGTCCTCAGAAATAGCTAGTTCTGTATCGGATACAATTGGCGCAGCAGCGCAAAAATTGTGTGGAAGGCTCATTTGTATCCTAACCTTTCTTTGGCCTACAAGTTGGCCTTAATTATTCCAGTAACTGTGGCAAGTAATGAAAGAAGTTTCAGCAGGTTAAAGTTAGTAAACAATTACTTGCGTACCACCATGTCGGAAGAGCGACTGGACGAACTAATGCTATTAACCTGTGAAACATACATAACTGACATGTTGGATTTAGACAGTGTAGCTGGAAAATGGGCTATTCTGAAGGATAGGCGGGTGATAATTTAAAAATGTAGAAGGATAATTTTTAGTCTCTTATACTAATATATATCTTATTTTTAGCAAGCAATATTTGTATTTTTTATGTATTTTAAAATTTATACACTTACATTACACAACAGCATGCGATTTTATTTATAGAAACATAAATTCCGAAGTACTTCAACATTCTTAAACTGTTACTTTTGAGAACTGGTTAACGTACACATTTTCTTTTAAATCGTAAGCAGAATCCTAATTAATAACAGGATTCTCAACTCTACTTATATAGTAAAATAATTTTTAAAAAATTACACATACTGAATAACAGCATTTAATTTCGACTGTGGTTAAGGAGAATGCAGGTGAACACCTAAGACTTTTAGTGATTTTTATAAATTCACAGTATTGTAGAACAGTTGACTCCGTCGCTGAGGGGGGGGGGGGGGTATCACAAAGCCTTTCTCACCCTCGATCTTCCAGTCGGCAAAATTCAGTTCACACCCCCCCTACTGAAACAGCCTTCGGCACGCCCCTGTATATAGTTTCTGAGAACGGGCTCTATGACGGACAGACAGAGGAGTGAGACGAATAGGGTTTCGTCAGATGAACGAAACCCTAAAAAAGTAACTAATGCTGTCCCCGCCGACGCCGTAAATGACTTTTTTGAGACGGGAGGTCTTTCTTTGCTTATATTAAGACAACTACTGCATATAAAAATATAGCAATTTGTAGTATTACAGAGAAATGTTTGATAAACACGCAGAAGCAGGCAGTTTTTAAATCAAAGAATTATTTTAAGAGCTATTTAATGTTAAATTCGATCAAAATTCTTCCATTAAAAAAGTTTTATGAGAGCAAAAACTATACATAGGAATTTAATAATTTTTTCTGAGGATACACATTACAAATTCGCGGTGTGCAGACTGCATTTATTTTTTTAATTTGAGTAATTTAAAAAAAATTCTTTTCAGATTTCTATTCGAATTTCCATTCAAGAGATATTTTATTTTATATTTAGAAAAAGTAATTTTTTTATACTGCTGCCAATTGGTAAAACAGCGCAAATCATTGTACTTTCTCTCAAATAAAAAAAATATTTACACGCGACTATTAAAAAGAGAAGTAAGTATTTAAATAATAATTAAATGAACACCTCTTAAAAGTAGGAAATAGGGAAAATTACGTCATAAAAATTGTATCTCGTGAATTAGGAAAAGTGAGAAATTTTTAGAATATTTAATTATTACACAAGAAACGCATTTAATGGGGAAAATTACATCATATGTAAAATGCCGAAATATTAAATACAGTGAAACCTCTCTGTAAGGGCCATATACCGTCCCATTGAAAATTGGCCCTTATGAGAAGTGGCCCTTGAATAGGGGTGACCAAATTTTTCATTTCTCTTTCTTTTTATTTCGCGATTTTTAAAATATGCCTATTCTTTCATTAAGTTCTCTTTGTTTTTAACAATATTGTTTATTTGATTATTGCTGCAATTAAACTGTGAAACCAATTTTCTTGCAGATGTTCCTTGATCATGACAATTAGGAACTTTTTGTCATTCAAATCTAAATGTACTCTTTGGCTTGATGTAGATGCCATAATTTTAAATTTTACATAAGCCTGAGCATAAAATTTCTAGTGTAAAAATTGTACTTCAATATGCATTCGCAGTTTTAGTAAATGTGGAATCAGTTTTTCTAGATAACCTGCTATCCTCTGTGTGCAAACAACAAAGGGTCAAGTTTCTCCTCCAACCCAACCTCTACAGGTGGAAAGGTAAAAAAAAAAGTGTGAGGAACACCTGTTTGTCTCACTTGTGGAAAAGTTTGTGGTCATTCATTGTGTTATTAAATCCTCTCCATCTCCCCTGTATTTTTTGTTGCGAGTGCAGTTGTTTATTGAACTCTTATCTTTTGGTTCAGGAATTCAATAAACCTGTTTAGGATTTAAGGAAAATGTGAAAAAAATGGCCTCTTTATGAGGGGTAGGTGCGGCCCCTAATAGGAGTAAATTTAACGTTATGTCTATGGGAAAATTCTTCGTTCCTAAAAATATTGGCCCTTAATAGAGGTGACCCTTGAATAGGGGTGGCCTTTAAAGGAAGTTTCACTGTATCACCATATGTAAAATGCCTAAATTAATTAAATTATTATAACTGAAAAACGTTTAGTGGTTAAAATGTGGTCATTATAAAATATCTCAAATAATAATATTCCCAAACATTTTTAAATTAAATAATATATTTGCACGTGAATAATAAAAAAGAAACAAAAACTTTAAATGATTAAAATATTACACGTGAAACGCATTAATGGTAAAAAATACTTCATTAATAAAACTATGCACTTAAAATGATTTTCTTTGAACAATATTAATGTGGCGTCACATTGGAACCACACGGTATAAAAAAAGCGCGGCTAGCAAATTTGTTTTTTATTTTATTACTTGATGCAGCATAAATAAAGGTAAATCATGCGCAAAATACTTTCGATTAATTTTATACGAATTACTATTTAATAAATACATATTCGTATTTACTTATTAATTAAAATAAACAATTTACATTTTAAAAATAATATGAATATATGCATGATGGTGTAATAAAATAGAGACAAAATTTCATGGATAAGCTATACCTGTTCCTGAAAATATCTAAAACTCGATCAAAAGATAAAATTAATATTTAAGCGTAAAATTTCAAAACACAATGCTTTTAATTACCGTGGTTCTGAATGTTATTCCTAACCAGATGGAGTTTTCTAACCTCGGACCCACGGGAAGAATATTTTCTATAGCGTCATTATAAAAATCCGAGTGGCAGCAGGATTTTTAACCTAACCTTAAAAATTTGTGGAAGCTGATTTTCAAATGAGTAATTGATCTTAAGTATAAATCCCCAAAACCGCCGTCAGTTGTCGTGACAGTGGTGGATGAGGCCATGGTAAACGAAAATTCAAACGGAATATTCATACGGCTCTATTCAAACGGAAAAGCATGGCAACCCGATTACAGAAGATAATTTCCGTTGGTAATAATATCATTCAATCTTCCATATCCTGATAATATTTGTAAAACAGGGCACATTACCATGCTTTTAAAAGCTGCGAAGTCTAAACGGGAGGGGACGAGGCGAGGGGCTAGCATAGCTCGCAGGGGGCAGAGCCTCCTAATAATTTAAATATTATTAATAATTTTTATATTTGAAAATTAAATGTCGATAAGTTTTTTTTTAGTTTAGTTACACCTGGAGTTTAGTAGAACTGGAAACGCACTTCCAGCAATTATTGTTAATAGACAGCATAGTAGCTGGATTTTTTATATATCCTTGTAAATGAATGGTGAATGCTATGCACACCATATTCTATAGTAAGCTTCTTTTGGTATACTTCAGTGACATATATCAATTTCGGTATGTTTGAAATAGTGTAACATCATTAAAATACACCGCAAATGATTTTTCCCCATACACCGTAATATAACGGATCTTTTTTTAGTGTCCTTGTAGACGAACTATAAATGCTATACACTTCATTTTCAATACCAAACATGCCATAGTAAACCTCAATAACATATGTCAATTGCATGGCAATCCGAGCATATTTACGCAAGTTAGAGTCGGGGATCGACTTACAGATTCTGGGGGCCCTGGGGACAAATATAATAGCGGCCACCTATAAAATTTTAAGTGCAAAACTATAATGCATACAGCATAATTTTTGAAATTTTAAATATGTTTATTATTTCTTGGAATAATGTAACTTGAGGATCCTCTAAAATCGGGGGCCCGGGCCCATGCCCTCCAGTAAATCATAATCCGGTTAGAGCACGGACACGGACAGACAGACAGACAGACAAACCGAATTCATAAACACTTTACAACTATGTTCAAAAGTGTTAAAAACAACAATAAAATTTACATCAAAAAGCTTTCGTTTCAATTTGCTCGGAATTTCAATTTGGTTACATCGTATCCTTTTCCTGTAAGCACCTCCATTTATACAGAATATCAAAGAATTTGATGAAAATACAGTCTGAAATTCGAAGCGAAGGGCCACATGACAGTAACACTTCCCGTATTTTAAAGTATAGGATTTATTTGTGCACTAGTAATTAGGCATAGAAACTGAAAGTTACCCCACAGGCAGATACACAGTCACAGAGAAATTGCGAAAAATCTAAAAGGAAATCCCCTGCCAAGATGATCCTCTTTCTGGACAATTAATGAAAAAATAAGTTGACACCTGGTTTTCCTGAAAGGTGTTAGTTATCGCTTCTTAGACTTCCCATGGTCATTTCCGTACCTGAAGTGTAGTGATAAAAATAGAAAAAAAAAATCTTACCTTAAGTTTGTCGTTATTTGAAAGAGAAAAGTTGCATGTAGCTCGGACTCCTCCGTCCCTCCCCCCCCCCCCCTTTTCGCCGGCTCTGACCACAGCACATGCTTATGCCTTTTCCCATCGCCTCGTGACAAAGAGCCTTCATTTAATATTTCTCTATTAGCTCCGGTCTACATAGCTGTTGCATCTTTAACAACCTCTCCCCTCACACACACATTCACATTTCGCGTGTGCATGATGCGCTTTGATTATACTAGTTCACAAATCAAAAATACATTTGTTTGTGTAACCTTTCAAACATTTAGAAATTAAAATTTTGACTATATCGTAGTCATAAAAGTTTCACTTGAATCTGAAATTCTGGGGTGGGCACTGAAACTACCTGGGGTGGGACAGGCCCACCCGGCCCACCCACTAGTTACGTCTATGGATACAATAGCGGTTGCACTCTTATGCATGAATGCAAAATTTATTACGATTTTTTATATTAAATTCAGTAATACGGACACAATAGGACCAGTGCCTGATTTACGGCAGGGCATTCGGGGCACGGGACCCTGATTTTCTTGGGCCCCCAAATGCTGCTGAAGGTTTTTCAATTATTGTCCCAAATCTGATGTAGTGTTAATATCTAATGGAATTATACATTTCATTCTACATTCTATTGTGTTCCTATTGTATTTTTATAACGTTGTATATTTTGTCTGAAACATCCATTTATAATTACTTTATTATAGTGAATATTTTCTTTTATCTTTATCACTTTAAAAATGCATTGCATTTTTAATTCTTATTTAATTCTGTTCCTGTTCTCGTCAGATTATTTGGGGATTGGTGAAGGTAGCTTGCAGGCAGTAGAGCCCTCTAATGTTTTAAGTAATTGTAGCTTGGTGTTGTCGAGAATTTATTATTAGTTGTTGCATACGTTATCATTCCAAATAGATAGGCTTGTATACGAAAAGATAATCAACGCCACACAATTTACGTCTACTCATTTAAATTTCATAATTGTGAAATAATTATTTAAAAATAAATTAATGATTATCATATTTAATTTTTTAATGGACATTTTAAAGCAATTATTAAAGTTAATAACGGTTATTTTAGTAGTAAGTACCTTTTTTTCAATTTTTTTTCTACTCAATCTCTTTGTAAGTATCTGTGCCCAGGGCCCCCAAATTCGTAAATCGGTCCTGAATGCAACTCCCTCTTCAATAGGACGTCAACACCATGGCAACCAAGAATCATGACCTATCATCGGATATCACTGAATGAATCACGTAGGATAGGATTTAATAGAATGAAGGAAACTTTCATTAATATCTTAAGTTTAAACAATTCGCTAAGCAAACTAAACTTTAATAAAAGTAAAATATATTGATTATAAATTTTGTCTATTTTCGTATGCAAATTTTGTATAACATTTAAGGGGATTAAAGAAATTTCATTATATAATAATGTTAATAATATATTTGTATGGACACGGCATTTCGAACAATTATTTTTAAGTTTTTTTCATGTTAAAAAAAATTTTTTTTCGTTATTATGAAACTAATCACACAGAAAAATAACTTTAAAAAACAAAAACAGAAATTTGAGTTTCTAAATTGAAAAGAAATTAGAATTTTTCTATTCATATTTAAATCCAACTCTTATTTTTTCTGAATTGTGTATATATTTTTATAGTAACATTTTCAACAAACATTGCATTTTCTTTAATGCAAATAATTTTAGAGAAAAATAATTTAACCAAAATCTTGTGTGAAACAACATATGTTTGCCTACTCGAAAACTACTGGCCATTCCTAAATTGCTTTGTCACCAAAAGCAACCGAAAAAGGATTTACAACTGCTTGTGGCTATCTTCAAACTACCGTATATATACTCGTGTATAAGTCGACACCCCCTCCCCCCCCCCCAATTCTTAAGTAAAATTTTGAAACAAATTGAATTTTCGTGTATAAGTCGAACCACATTCTGGTAGTATGGTGAAAAATGATTTGTAATCAAGGATAAAAAAAAATTAATAAATGTTCAATAAATTAGTAAACTCTTTTTACGTTTCTAATCAGACATTTTTTTTAAATCCATCGTTTACAAACTGAAACTCATTCACATCAATTTAATTTTACTTAAAAAGAAAAAATCCTTCAAAAATCTATTCAAGCCTTATTTATAAGGGTAAACAACTTCTTAGAGTACTAAAATTTAGTACTACTACTTCTTTGTGATAGGAGATATCTAAAATTTAGTACTACTACTTCTTTGTGATAGGAGATATCTAAAATTAGAAGTGTTCTCAAGTTGAACTCTTTTTACAAAGGGAATTAAAATGTTGAAAGGAATGCCCCTGTATGGAAGGGCTAAGAGAAAATGGTGAAGAACAATTATTAAGAGCAATTACAGAATTTTAGAACAATTACATTATTGTTAAGCCAGTCACAGGGGAATGACCACTGTCCACTTTTATCTCTCTCTCCAACGTAGACCCATGTGTAATTACCGTAGACTTCTCATATAATTAGATAGACAATAGACTTCTTATCTTTACTCTGAGGTAATTACTTAAAAGACTTGACCATTCGCCGATTATCTGCGATTTTTTTAGACGGCGCCGCCCCCTTCCCATCCAGTGTGTAAAAATCTTGAAATTCTTTCCAAACCACCACTCATTAGCTTAGGTGATTACTGACAAAATTCTTTTAAACATGTATACAGATAGGGTGTCCCAAATTGGGAACTGGACGTTACGGCGCGCCATTGTTTTTTGACAAGTATTGTTATATCCCCTAATCCCTTCTTAAACTGGTGTAAAACGTATGGGTTGCTGGACTCTGGCTACGACTAAGAGAAACTATAACTTGACGACCGTTATTGGCGATCTTCAACCTTTTTTTTTTTTGGCAAAGAAATTAGGAGCATACATTAGGAGTTATAATATTACAGAATTTCGGTAAACCGGAATATGTGTTAAGTAAATATTTTTTTTAAATAATCAGATATAGATCAAAATTCCATTCCAATGCATCCTACTTATTTATGCATTATAAACCGCCTAATAAAGTAGAAAATAAATAAAATCATATGAAAAAGTTTATCATCAAAAATGTAAAGTTGTAGGTTCAAAACTAATAACTAGCCTTCATTGTCGTGGTTTATCTTAACGAGTTTGTTTACTAAAGTTCATTTGAATCGCCTAGATAGTTTTTGATTTAAAAAAAATCGTTAGAAAATATGCACTGTTCGTCTGTACATTATAGTAAGAAGAAACCAAAATAAATGTGTTTTTTCGTGTGTCAGTAGTTAGTAATATTGTGTGGGTTTGTATTAAATATGGGATTATAATAAAGGGGCACAGGACCTTTGAACTTTCAAAAAATTAGTTTTCGGTTTTTATTTCATTCTGAAACTTTTAAAATTATTCAACAAAATGCACAAAACCCCATTCAAAAATCTGCATTATTTCTTGAGTTATAATCATTTATAGATAATGAGTATAATTGAACGTCTGTGGATATTGAAACTTTAAATCGCGCGTTTGTGCGCACAATTATTTTCATACTCTGTCTAAGCCACAACTTTAAAACAATAACCAAATATGCGTTTCTTTATATTCTACTTGGTAAAACCAAAAAAATCTCATATTTTGGTTAGTTATTTTTTTGCACTTGGAAAACTTGAAATTTTTTATATATTTTTTAACTTTGTGTTAAAATTAAATTTTAAACAAAACATTCGTGTATATTTTGATTTGAATTTAGAAGTACGTGTGTTATGATTCGATTTTGTCCAAAAATTGTTTTCTATAGGTATAATTTAGAGTTTTTTTCATGCGCGCAGAACTAAATGATTTTAATTCACGCATTAGTGCGATAAATTTTTAAATTTAAAATTTAAATATTAATTTTATATGTACAACATTTACTTTTCATATAATATAGTTAAGAATATATACT
Organism: Maratus speciosus; assembly: GCA_963932465.1. Taxonomy (NCBI): domain Eukaryota; kingdom Metazoa; phylum Arthropoda; class Arachnida; order Araneae; family Salticidae; genus Maratus; species Maratus speciosus. The sequence goes on along the minus strand of CAWVRF010000002.1, from coordinate 6,693,555 downwards.
TCAAGCATAAACGGAAAAAATATTTTAATTCCATATTATTTGTGTTTTGGTACTTTGAAAAAGGCGGTGTTTTTCATCATTTCGACAAACTGAAAGGTCCTGTGCCCCCGTAATAGAGATGTGTCATTTGTTGAGGAACGAATCCAAAGGAACGATTCCGGCAGAGAAACTGAAGGAACGAATCCATTCTGTAAAAAGGAATCGGTCCTTTTCGGAACGATTCCGAAAAGGAACGACTCCTCGGAATCGGTCCCTTTCGGAACGGTTCCTCGGATTCGGTCCTTTTCGGAACGGTTCCTCGGATTCGGTCCTTTTTGGAACGGTTCCTCGGATTCGGTCCTTTTTGGAACGGTTCCTCGGATTCGGTCCTTTTCGGAACGGCTCCTCGGAATCGGTCCAAAATGTACCGAATCCGAAAAGGACCGATTCCTCGGAGTCGTTCAGAAATGTACCGACTCCGAAAAGGACCGATTCCTCGGAGTCGTTCCGAAAAGGACCGAATCCTCGGAGTCGTTCCGAAAAGGACCGAATCCTCGGAGTCGGTCCGAAATGTACCGACTCCGAAAAGGAACGATTCCGTCGGAATCGGTTCTTTTCTTGTAGACTGGTCAGTTTTAATAAATTAAAATACGCTATTTTATTTCAAAATAACAGATTTGATTCTATTAAAGCTGACTTTATTGCCAAAATATCCTTCTAATGTGTGTGCCCCGCCCCCCCCCCCACCCCCTTCTCAAAAAAAAAAAGAAAAGAAAGAAAGAAAAAAGAAATTGAAGTGCGGGGCGGAGTAGGGCGTTTAATAAACATTACTATTTGATCTTCTTGTGCTAAATTAATCTGAAAGAAATAATTAAAAAAATATTTTATACGAATTGGATTTTTTCCACCTGAGTGAAAAAGTGTCCGTGATGGGGTTCTAACCCAGAAACATTACGTGCTTTACCGATTGAGTACCTGGACCCCGAAGGTAATGGAACACCATGTGTACTTTAATACGCTAATACTTTTTCTAATTGGTAAATGTATCATAAAAAATGAATTTTTTCTAAATGGATTCTTAAGGCCGTTCTCAAATCCAAAAGTTTTAATTTATTATTATTCGGAAATGCATGAAACGAGCAGATGTTGTTGTTCAGAAACTATGTAATCGAGCTGTTTTTTCCGTTTTTTTTTGCTAACGCAATAGATCTTTCAGAAAATAGTGTCAAAGTGGACGTTTTGAACCGAATTTCCGCGCGAAAGGGGCATAATCGCTCAAAAATGGACGAAAAACATGTTTGTCACGTGATCAAAATCGATTATAACTCAATAGGTTATTTACTGATCAAAAGATGGAAAACACAGTTCAATTCCGAATCGCTTACATGGTCAAACTTTCCAATTTTATATCTTTCCGTTAAAAAATGAATTTGTAAATGTGTTAAAACGTTTTACGCTTGTTGAGCAGATCACTTAAGAACAGCCTTAAGAAAAACAAAGAAAAAGCTTGTTTAATTAATAGTGAAAAATATATTTTTTAAAATCTGATTAGAAACTGTTTTGAATAATATAAGAAATATATCACTAGGTCATAAAAAGTGCAATTTAATGGGATAATAATAACTGATTTTTAATTATTTTAATAATTGTAGAGTTACGCACTTTCATGCATATTTCACTATTTCATGTTTTTTCCTCAAACATAATTTCAATTTGAGAATCCTCTTTGTCAAAAGAAATGTATGACCAGCTACGAGCGCTCGAGTACCACTTTATTTCCACAGTTTGGCGTCTTGTTTTTCTCTCCTGAAGAAGATTATTAAAAAAATCTCAAAACTCTCGAAGATTGTTGTTTTAATCAACTTACATTGAGGTTTATTACATAGATCTGTTAGAACAAGGAATTTTTGTAAAACGTTTCTTTCTTTCTTAAGATAATGAATATTTCAAAAAGCATAATGTCTAATAATAATAATAAGATAACTGTAACAGTGGTGGGTGGGATTGAAATAATTTAACCGCGGTTCGCTCCCTTAATGGCCGTTTTGAGTATAAAAACGGGAAAGAAAAATCACGTGCTACATATAGATTATCGGATTTTCTCCAACACTGCGACATATATGTAAAGCTGCATATTTTATGCTTATTTCGGTTTAATAGATTTATGTTAACCATCCGCCTACCAGAGGGGTTCAATGGCCCCGGCAGGTACATTTATAATGACATTTCTAATTTATTTTAAAAACTGAAATTTCTGTAAATATGGGGGGTTTTTCTGGGATGTTCTATTCTTTTGAGTAGAACATTCCAGAAAGTCACATATTTACAAAATTTTCATTTTTTTAAATGTGAAAAATCAATTTGAATGTACCTATCAGGTCTGTTGCTCCGGTCTGGTATGCGGAAGGTTAACCCATTAAGGACCAGCATGTTTTACAGTAATTTTATTCAGTTCGCGCCATTTTTTGTTAAACCCTTACTTTTACTTTATGAATCACTGAAATGTGTTAATTAAATAAGGCACATTTTACTTTTCTCTTTTGCTGGTATCAAAAAAATTTAAAAATTCACAAATATAATGTTGCGAAAACGCAACGTCAGTCTTTAATGGGTTAATATTGCATTTAAAAAGTTTTACAATATACGAATTTAATTATTGGTTTCCGAAGAATGCACGTTGTGATTTTGTACAGTTTTTTCATTTGTTATTTTATTTCTATTTCTTGCTAAATAATTAGAATTTAAATAACTGTGACTTTGTTTTAATTCAACGTAAAATAAAAGCAAAAAAAAAAAAAATCGTTTATCGTTATAATTTCTTATAATAATTCAGATTTCTTGATCGTTATTGATACTCGCAAATCCCGAAATCAATGCCACGATTAATGCCTGTTACTGTGGTGATGGATAATACATATCTGAGTTTAATTTCGATCAAAGCAAGGCTCCCTTCAAGCCAAACTAAATTTAATGTTTCAAGCCTAATACCAAACTTCCGTTTTTATTGAGGTAAAACTTACTGCAAATGCGATACTAAATTTTATGTATTTCCCTTTCTTATTGTTATTCTTTTCACTTAGAAGATTTATTTATTTATTTTCATTTTTTTTAAATTACATAAAGTTTTCTGAAAAGTTAGAATTTATCAAAATGTTTTATCTATTTTAAATAGTTTTGACAATAAAAAGTTTAACTCCGAATAAAAAATAGTCAAATTCTCAAAAAATTAAGGTTGGTATTATCTAACACGTTTACAACATATGTCTTTTATTCAACGGCCGAAACATCGTCAAAAGGATAGTTCTTTATATAGTACTACACTCTGTAATAATAATGGACATACTTTTAATTTGTTTAATTTAATTAAACCAATAAACCGTTTTTCAGTTAAAATGTTAGCAAATTTCAAATTTAAAGAAATAGAACTTTGAAGTTTAGTGAATCACTATATCTTTTGGCGGAGATAATATGTACTATATATGTATAAAATCATATATATTACTATATATATGCATATTATAATATTAATATATATAATATTATTTTATAAATATCACTAGCCGTAGCCATGCTGCTAATGAATCTGTTTACAAATCATCTGAAGGAACTTTTACCCTTTCGTGTAACACAAGTGTTCCATGACTTCATGAGTTATGAAGCTCCAAAGATCCCAATCCAAACAAACATATTAGCATCGCAATTCACTCACATCGAACTAGGGTTTAGTATAAGTGGAGAGAGGGTGACGGCGGATGAGGGTGTGAAATTAGAGAAATTTCTGTAGGTTCTCGTGAAATTGGAGATTCAAAAAGAGCTGTAAGTTTATTGAAATTCTACGTAGTTAACAGCAGTTTACAAATAGCGATGTTATGGTATAAGACAAGACATACATCAGTCACTCAGGAAAGACAGTGTGCAAAAACGTGCTTTACTTTTTAACCCTTTCCAATAAAGTTAGTGTTTATGAATGCGGTTTGTCTGTCCGTCAGACCGTCTGTTCACGCTCTAAGGCAAGTCACACACTAAGGCGACACATAAGACATGTCGCTTGAATTCGCTAGAAAAACTGGTTTAGAACAAGTTTGTAACAACTTCGTTCTTTGCTTCGACCGGTTTTTGCACTTCATGTTGCGCTTTATGTTGTTCTGTCGTCTCAGTGTGTGATATACCTAACTCCCTTAAATATACTCGGATTCCCATGCAATTGATATATGTTAATGATGTTTACCATGGGATGTTTGGTATTCAATATGAAGAGTGTAGCATTAATAGTTCATTTACAGGGGCACTCAAAAGTATTTCGTTACATTATGGTCAACGGGAAAAAGTCGTTTGCAGTGTATTTTAATGACATTAAGCTATTTCAAATGCACTAAAATTGATATATATCACTGAGTTGTACTACAAGATGATTGCTATAGAATAGGATGTTCCACTTCTGAACCAGATCCTGAAGGCAATGATAATAATGTTGATGAATTATGCAAATATCCTGTGTGCGTAAAGTTAGGGAACTGAGGAGAAAGACGATAAATGGGATAAAGTTATTGAAAGTACGGGCACTGGAACAAAACGAACAAAAATGTAATTTATTTTAACAAGTTACATATCCAAACCAGTAGGGCCATCCAAATGAAAAATGAGATTCAGAATGAAAAATGAAATTAGGATTACCTAGAGGTAGATTTTGAAGAGGAATCTATGAGACTAAAAATTCCTAGACCCCGGTGACAAATATCAGAGCAATAATAAAATTTCCTATACAGGATGTCCACTCTCAACGATGTCCAATGGCTAATTCCTAAACCTTTAGTCATAGCCATATAGTTCCAATTAAAAGAATGTTTCAAATGGGGACAAAGAAGTATTTGAAATGTGATTTGGGTCAATAGAATCATTTCTTGAAAAATTACGAAATTTAATTTTTTATACGGTCCCCCGGTCCTTCAAGTTATAGTTAGTAAAACTTTCCTATTACACTTACAAGTAAGACAAATAAAAGTCCTATTATTCTAAGATTAAAACTGACCGAAGTAATGGCTGTTTAAAGTTGGAGCACATTTTTTGCTGCAAAATAGGGGTCATTTACAAATTTACTAGAAATATAAATAATCTTCAGGTATATAAAAAAAATAGTTGATAGTAAAATTAACATTGCATTATAAATTTGAAATCTATAATCATTCTGAAATATTAATGCAAAATATACAGCTTGTACTAAACATGTAACAGGAAAAAAATAATAGAATTTTCGTTAAATAAAATGTTGAAAAGCAACAGCCTCGATTCTTTGCAAAATGGCACATATTTTGAAATGTTATTAGATTACACTAGGATGCAAATTTGTGTTGTGTCATGTGTTTTAGCTTTTGATAATTAGTTCTTACGTATTTTGTAGCACTGAATCCAAAAATGGCCTTCATTTTTTATCACAAAGTACAGATTTTTTGCAAATCGTAAATTTGAAATCTAAAAAGTGAAAAATTTACGGAAATCTGAGAGTATAAAATAGACGTGATTGTTATTTCTTTAACTTTTGATAATTGATTTTTATCTATTTTTTACTATTGAATCCGAAAATGACCTTCATTTTTAACCATCACGTCAGGATTTTTCGCAAATTGTAAATTTCAAAGTTTAAAAGTTCAAAGTTTTAATTGAACCTCTTCCCTTCCCACATCATTGGATCCCCGAGCTGTTTAGCTGTAAGAATCCCAGTATAAGCCAAAAATTGAATAAATTTTTGAATTAAATAAAATTAAATTGAATAAAAGAAGTTTTACATCCATTTTATAGTATCAGATTTTCGCTATTTTTTAACTTTGAAATTTACCATTTGCAAAAAAGTCTAACATGATGGTTAAATATGAAGGTATTTTTTACATTCAGGGCTAAAAAGCACATACAAATCAATCGTAAAAGTTAAAAAATGCAACCATCGACTCTTTTTACAGTATTAGCTATTTTTTCAATTTTGAAATTTACTATTTGCAAAAAATCCTGACATGATGGTTAAAAATGAAGATAATTTTCGGATTCAGCGCTAAAAAATACATAAAAATCATAATTTTAAAAATACATAATTTAAAAAATAAAAAAACACAACCATCGCAGTCTTGTGTTATCTTATTTAAAACTTTTTAGTAAACTTGTTGGCAGTAATCTATCCGAAATTTTTTGTGTTACCCTGTAAAATAAGTACATAATGGTAATCACTCAAAATCATAATAATATTACATTGTCATCTGATTTACGTCAATATGTAAAATTTAACCTCGATCGCATATTTTAAAGTAAGTTGAATTTCGGGTACAAGTTTTGAACTGGAAAGACATACATACGATCGTTTTAAGTTAACCCATTACCCGCTGATGTTGCGTTCACGCAACGGTCAAAACATTTGCGCATGCTTAAATTAATTACTTTGTTACCACTATTTTAGAACTAAAAAAATTGCCTTATTTATTGGCAGAAATTTTGATATTTTAATAAAGCGAAAATTACCTTTCTGAATTTGTGGTGACAAGCGACTTTCAACAAGAAATTTTAAAATTCCTACTTTATAGTTTTGGCGGTTAATAGGTTAAATAAAAGCTTATAAAAATAGCATAATTTTTGTTAAAAAAATCATGAAAAGAAACAGCTTCAAATACTTACAAAAATCTGTCGTAATACGATTTCTTTCAAATCGCAGCTACACATGAAATAAATCCTTCAAATACTTTAAGCACTTTGTTTACGACCCCTAGAAGCATGGCTAAACTCATGTGTATTCGGATGCAGAAAAGTGGCATAAGTCTTGCAGTTCAAAGTTTCGTATAACTTCATGAATTTTAGTGTTAGATGAATGGGACTTTTTTTGTCTTTCTTTTAAGAGAACAGGAAATTTTTACTAAATATCACTTATAGGGCCGGGGGACCGTATAAAAAAATTAAATTTCGTAACTTTTTTAGAAATATTTTTATTGATCTAAATGACTTTCAGAATAATTTTTTACCTTATTTAAAACATTTTTGTAATTGGAATTATAGGTCTATGACTAACGGTTTAGGAATTAGCCATTGAACATCGTTGAGAGTAAAGACACACTGTATAAAATAATAATATAAATGGACGGTCATTTGACGACATATTTTCAAGAGAAACCAATGATTACACTGAAAATCGAATAGACCTTGCACCGCCCTTAAATTTCCAAGAGGATTTATGCTTTATACCATAAATCATAAAGTTAGAAATAACTGCAAATTAATTGCACACCCCGATCAATGAAATGAACTCTTAAAAACAAAATCATCTGTCCAAAACATTACAAAATTAAGCCGACTGGATGCGTAAGAAAATGGATGGGTACATAAGAAAATAAATTAGTAAAAAATTTTATGAATTGCATGTAGTTCTCTTTATCTCGGAAGTGTTTTTTCCCCCTTGGAAGTGTTTTTTTCCCCTTGGAATCCTTTATTTTTCAAAATCGTTCATTTTTTTCGGAATCGTTCCTTTTTTCTCGGAATCGTTCCTTTTTCTCGGATTCGTTCCTTTTTTCGGAACGATTCCGAAAGGAACGACTCCGAAGAACTCGTTCCTTTCGGTGAACGATTCCGGCTGGAACGATTCCTTAAAAGGAACGATGTTGCCCATCTCTACCCCGTAAGAAAACAAGCAGCAACAACAATATATATATATATATATATATAAATTATAAATAGAACAATTGGATTCTCGAAAGGGGAAAAAAAGGAGGTCTTAAAAAATAAAACTAGCCTTAATAGGATATTTGTTTTTTTTTTTTTTTTTTTTTTTTTTTTTTTTTAACGAGAAAGAATAAACAGAAAACATAAACCTATGCCTATGTTATGACCAGTTATCTAATAATATATGTCGTACGCTAATTGAAAATTTAGATTCGACTCAAACCTGAAAATTCCATTTCTAAGAACAAATACCTTCAAATTCGTTTCTTTCTTCCTTTTTTTCTTTTCTTTTCTTTTCTTTTTTTTTTTTTTTTATTTCATTTTAAATACTATTCAAGGGTGTTTATATGCATTATAAGGATTATGCGCATTATGAAGTATATTTATCACACAGGGAATACATATTTTTTTGGGAGGGGGAGGGGCGGAGGGGGATAAGGAATTTTTAAAAATATTTTAAGCGTTATGAAGGCCTTTTTAAAATGCTCCACGCGCAGTACATATCAATTAAAATCCCCAGTTTTTTTTATGCAAGTTTTTTTTTTATATACTAGGGAGCTTTGCCTCCTACGAGCTATGCTCGCCAACCCCCGTTCAAACGCCACAAACTCTAAAAGCACGCTAATTTGATCGGCTTTTAAAAAAATTTCGGGAGGCTGAAATATAATTTAAAAAAACAGTTGCGCTCTCTCTGTTAACGGGCTATTTTCGCCTTTGATTATATCAGATCAGTAAAAAATTTGAAAATAAGCTAATGTAAAATTAATTAAGTAGACAGTCTTTGTCTCCCGGTATTTTTTAATAACGCTATAAGAAAGTTCTTTTATATAAGACATTAAATGAATTGTTTTAAATCTGACGTATAATTTTCACAAAAGTTTTCGTTTTCTTTTTAATAGTCACGTGAAAATACTTTTGTTGTTAGAAAGGAAATATTACTTGTGCTGTCTTAGAATTCACAATAATAGTTTAAAAGAATATCTCAAAATATGAAATAAATTTCTCGCTCATATATATTTTTAAATTAAACTGTGTGCCGTGTCCTAAGAAGGCGGTAGCGATGGTCGAGGGTGTTAATCTTCGAAGGCTTAGCAAATTATATTCTCTTAGAATATGATAACATAAGATTTATTTTATAACACAGTAAAAAAATATTCTGGAGTAATAAGTTGCTATATACACAACAATGTAAAATTTGTTGAACAAAGTTTATGTAACAGAAATAGTGTCTATGAGAAGGTGGCAGCTAGTCTATTAAGTCCACAGGCATTGCATCACTTGAACGGAAAGCGCTGGTCTTGTCTCCGAGATAAAGATCTCCTTTTCCGCGACGGCACCCTGGTGCCCTGTCGCCGCTGATTCGAGTCTAATTCCCCGGTATTAGGGATCGTAAAGTCCGGCCCTTTCGGCCTTCAAAATCTTCCACTCCAAAAGTCGCTCTTCCAACTCCAGCCAAAATCTCTTCTCTCCTCCGCATCCTCTCGTATATATCCCTCAATTATCTTCCTCTCAAAACAATAGTGGGTTTCTCAGCCACTAACTGTCCGTTCTTTTTAAGAACCTCCCAGGGGCCTTTACTCTTGTCTCCTGAGTGGACATATTAAGAAACTCCTCTTTTTGCACGTGGATCCTGCGATCATATGCTCTCGTGAGAACGTATGTGAGTTCTCTTCCCACGCTCAAAGATCAAACAAAGTGCCGGCTGCTCTTTAGCATTAGCAAACTGTCACCGATTGTCAAATGTCCAAGAGCGATGGTGACTGAGTAGTATCTTTCATCTTGCCGTGCATCTTACTGGACTTTAACATATTTTTACACTATTTTAGAAAAGCATTAGTTCTTTCTATATGGCGAATCTGATATAGTTCAGATCTTTACAACCACCCCCCCCTCCTTTTAAAAGAATATTTTGGACGCAGGACGAAATATTCTGGAAAAGAGAAAGGTGACTCAAAATTTATATGAATGGCTCACATGCAAAAAAAAAAAGAAAAAAAGAAAAAAACTTTATTTGCCTGTCTGCCCCTCCACAAAAAGTATTCATTATACACTCTGTATAATATTTTACACTTTATTCTATTTCAAAACACTTCACATTATATTATTTTTTCAAACATTAAAAGGAATGATAACGTACTATATACAATTTTCTTTTTTTTTCTTTTCAAGATTACTCTGCCCTACTCAAAAAATCTATTTGGACAATGTCCTTCCCTGGCCTTTGTACTCTGGCATATTGGTCAGGTTGCAAAGTATGTGCCCTTTTGAGCGGTTTACGAGTCATTTTGTTTTTGCTATTCCTAGATGAAAGCGCACTGCTATCCGTTTCTATTAAACTCTTCTTATCAGTGCAGCTCTTTAATTTTTTTTATGGCAACTATTCTCGTAGCCCCAACTTTTCCCGTATTCTTTCGTTTATTTGTCGAATGCCTCTCTGAATTTTGCCGATTCTCTTGCCTTTCACTGATTTCTTTTTGATCAATTTCCTTGTTTTTATCTAACTCTTTCCTGTTTTCTGTTTCCCTTTTAGATTTTGACAATGTATTTATCTCCGTTATTTTAACTACCGTTGGCTTTCTCGGATTTTTGTTTATTTTTACCCTGATTTTGGCTTCTAAATCTATGTTCGTGCTTTTTTGTCCCGTTTTCCTGTTGCCAATTCCTTTCCATTTTCGCCTTTTCAATCTATTCATGGAATTATGAGTGTTAAACTTTTCTCTTTGACCAGCAATTTTCCAGACCTTTAATCCTTTTTTACTTTTCATTTTCGTATTAATTTTTCTAGCACGTTTCGCTTTATTTGCTTTCGCCTGTTTTTCATTTTTGGGGATCGCTATAAGTTCGTCCACCCTTGCTATTTTTTCTTTCCCTTTCGTAATGTCTTCCCAACTATCAGTTTCATTTTGTTGACCGTTTGTTCCTAAATCTAGTATTTGTTTCCCGGGTTTAAAATCCTTTTCTACTGTTTTGCATAAATTCTGTAATTCGCACTTTTTATTTTTAACTGAGTTTTCACTCTCCCTTCTGACTTTTTTACTGACGTCCTGCGACTTAACCTGCTGTTCCCTCATTTTAATCCCTTCTATCTGAGGTGAATCTCTGAACAGCTTTCCTTGTCCAGTACTTTGCCTATTTTGTATGACTTTTACCGGTATTTTTGACTTCTTGTCTTCGCGAGTTATGTGTGTGTCTGAGTTTCTTTTAATCCTTAAGTTTTTGACCTCGCCTGACAGCTGTTTCTCTTGGTTTTCTGACCCATAGACTTTTCTTTTATTTCGTTTTAGAACACTGTCTTTTGTTCTCCCCTCTTTCTCCAAGTTTGACGAATTCGTCGCTATTCTGTTTTTCGGATTACCGTTATAATCCTTTTCTTTAACGCCCGTTTGTTTTTCCAAATCCCTATCGCCTCGAAAGTTTTCTGACCTGGAGATCGATTCCTCACGCGACTTGACTATGTTTTGTGCATTTTTACAATCCGTCTTACTTTTTTCCCTTAAGCTATAAGTTTCATTTTCAAACGGTATTTTGTCCTTCTCATTCGACTCCTGTGCGAGCGGTTGTAAAGAAATTGGTTCCTCCTTTTCGCTCACGTTCAACTCATCGACTGCCGTGACATTTTCCGTACTAATCTCTTGAGATTGGCTCACCCCTTGAATGCACCGTTGAAAGTTTCGAATGCTATTGGTTTTGTTTTCTCTGGCCGGCTGTTTAGTTTTTTTGCGCTCATACGATTTGATTAATTCTTGTGTTCTGTTTCCAAGGATATAGTAATCCAAATCTGACTCGTTGTCTGTGATAAGTGCTTTAGTTGTTATCACCGTTTTATCCGCTAATTCTAACTTTATTTCCGCAACCGGAAGCTGTTGAAGTTCCCTGTCCAGAGGTTGTCTTAACCACTTAATTTCTCCGTTTAATTGCCCTTTATTAATGAATCTTCTTGGACATAAATCATCCATGGCTCCGGTATCACGTAACATTGTAATTTCTACTCCATTTATCTTTCCCTTACTTAAATATGGTTCGAAACCTTTATCTAATTTCGTACTACACCTAACATGATGTACCGTGCTTATTTCTTTTTCCGATCTTTTTAAATCTGGACAGTCTCGTATCCTATGTTTTGGACTTCCGCATTGAAAGCAAGTGCTTTGTTTTGTTTTTTCGAAAACTTTTTGCCTTTCCCTATCGTCATTTTTCTCCCGCCAATTAAATTTATTATCGGCATTTTTCCTCGGGTCCCTTTCCTCGTAACCCGTGCGATTGAACCATTTTTCGCTGTCGTTTTCCGCATATCTTGGTCTCTCGAATCTTTTTTCCCCGGGGGGTCTGGCATACCCTTTCCAGGACGTCGCGCCAATTATTGCTTCATACCCGTCCAAATCTTTTGTGAGTTTGTCTGGTTTTTTATACTCTGCCCACGAATCGATAAAATGATTTTTAGTTTCGATCGGCACTCTTCGTTTAATTTGTTCCGTTATAAGCAGGTCTTTTAGCTCCTCTAAGGTTTTGATGCCCAAACCATCAAGCCACCCGTCTTGAAAACTATTTAATTCGAAGATTAAGTCTTTGCATGGGGTGTTTGTATTTTTTTGATGCCTCATTAATTTTAAACGATAGGCTTCTGCTGTTAATCTATATCGTTCTAAGAGAATTTTTTTCACGTGAGCAAAATTGTCCACGCTGTTAGACGGTTCTCGTAAAATTAATTCAGAAATTTCTATGGGCAATAAAGCTAAAAGATGAGTGAAAGATGAGCTAAAAGATGAATTTATTATTTTACTATTTTCTTTCTCTTTTAAAATTCACGTGTAAATATAGTTTTTATTACTTAATTTTCTATATTTTCCTGCCTTTAAATCGTAAGCATTTGATTATAATTTGAAATTTTTTTCTGTTTATAATAGTCCCACGTGTAAATAAATTTTTAACTTGAAGGAAATATTATTTGTGCTTTTTTAAAAATTGGCAATAATTTAAAATAATGCCCCTTTCTAAAAGATGTAACAAATATTTCTCAAAATGCGGAAATTTTAAATATAAAATGTAAATAAATCCCCAAAAAGAAAAAAAAAAAGAAAAAAAAAAAAAAAAAAGGAAATCAAATTAAAAAAATAAATGCAGTCTGCACACCACGAACTTCTAATGTATAAAATGATTAAATTCCTATATATAGTTTTACTTCCATTGAACTTTTTTAATGGAACGGTTTTGATTAATTTGAACGTTAAATATCTCTTAAAATAATAATTCGATTTAAAAACTGTCTATATCAGCGTATTTATCAAACATTTCTTTATAACATCACCGATTATCATATTTTTGCATGCAGTAGTTTTTTTAATATTAATGGTTAATATTAATAATTCTTAATATATAATTCCCAGGTTCGGTGGAAATTATTTTGTTGTATTAAGATCGGGTTACGGTTCGACGAATCTTTCCTTTGTCGGATTCGGGTTGAATTCAAAGGGAATTTTCATGTTCGTGTCGGGCACAAACAGTATTTGGACAAAGAATTCATCATTTCCTAATTAGACTAAAACTGCATAGTTTCTTTGCAAAAAGCCTAAAAGATATCAGCCTGATAGAGAAATAAATGACTATATTCCAATTAGCCTAACGCTCTCTAGACTCTGTGCAATAACCCTGAAATATATTAGGCTGATTGGAAAAAGGAAGATGATTCTCCAATTATCCTGGCTCTTTGCAAACGTCCTAAGGCGCCTTGCAAAGAGCCGGATTTCTCAATTAACAACGACATATACATAAAACTTTTATAGCTCAAATCCAAACTTTATGCTTTCTTATACAGTCAAAAAATTATTTGTATTCTTAAAATGCACCAAATCTGCAGATATACTTGTTCGTATGGTAAGATATCGCAAACAATTTCTCTCTCTCTCTTTCTTTCTTTCTTTTTTTTTTTTTTTTTAAATACGAAAAATCTTTAAGACAATAATATCAAAGTTAGTGTTTAAAATAGTTTTTTTAAAATACGATAATCTTAAAAAGATCGTAAAAAGAAACAGAACACATAACACTTTCACAGAAAACATTAAAAAAAAAAAAAAGCAATTTAACAAATTACAACGACCATTTGGAAAATGATTTTTTCGAAGACTAAGATTTAAGACATAAAAAATCGCACGGAGTTGATCATACATTACGTACGCCATGAATTAAACATTAACATTCCTGGACCCATCATGTACAAATTTTAAAAGAAATTTCAGTTTTACGATTTTCGGGAATGTAAATTTTTAAACTTCTACGGAGTCATATATTACGTACGCCATGGATTAAACATTAATATTCCTGGACAATTTTAAATGAAATTTCATACATTACGTACGCCATGGATTACATTTTTCGGTACTGTGAATTTTTAAACTTCTACGGAGCTGGTCATATTACGTACGCCATGGATTAAACATTAATATTCCTGGACCAATTTTAAATGAAATTTCATTTTTAAACTTCTAAACATCCCATACTATTACTTTTTATATCGTCGTATAGAGGAAAAAAAAATGTACTTTCAAATGCAATTTGTTTGAAAACTGTATCTCAATTTGTTTCTGAGTTATTAATTTTTTTTTGTAGTTTTTATTACTTTTTGTCATAGTGGCAACAGAAGTATCCATCTCTATTGAAAGTAAAAAGAAAATACAGATTACTGTCTAGACCAATCAGAAAACGAATAAAATGCGGATTCAACCAATAAAAAGCTTCAGATATGTTTTTGATTTCCTACCTTGACAGAGAAAATAACCATTTTTCCAAATGGTTAAAAAAAAAAAAAAAGCTTATAAATCAAGATGTTATACAGTTTTCGAAAAATGAAAAATTCTATTCAATACCAAACACCTCATTAACGCCCATCCTTTCAATTTTTATTCTTTTGAATATGAACATTGTTCTATGAATTTGTAAAAGAAAAAAAAATTGTTGAGTAAAGATTTTTTTTTTTTTTTTTTTTTTTTTTTTTTTTTTAGATCAGCCTTTAAAAAACTCCACAAGGAAGCCCGTACCATCTTCAGACCACGGCTCGTAAATAGATATTTTCGAAAATATAAGCAATTATCCGGTATTTTGTTATGTAGCTGATATTTTCAAAAGCAGCTAACTTACTGTTGATTATATTTTCAGAACTAATATAAATTAAGAACTAAAATATAATGCACTTAGCATGAAAATTTAATAATGTTTTTCCATTCTGTTTTTTCTTAACTTACAACTAAAACGAAAATCAACTAATTGAAAACATAAGCAATTTTCTGAAAAGTTAAACAATTTACTTTTTACATTTATACGCTTATATACATATATATATATATATACATATATACAGGGTGTCCGGTCTTAACGGTGTCCAATGGCTAATTCCTAAACCGTTAGTCATAGACATATAGTTCCAATTAGAAAAATGCTTTAAATCAGGCAAAGAAATATTTAAAAAGCAATTTGAGTCAATAAAAACATTTCTTAAAAAATTACGAAATTTAAATTTTTATACGGTCCCCCGGTCCTATAAGTTATATTTAGTAAAATTTTCCTATTACACTGACAAGTAAGGCAAAAAAAATGTCCCATTCATATAACGCTAAAATTGAGCGAGTTATGAAACTTTAAAAATGCACGACTTATGCCACTTTTCTGCTCTGAAAACAAACGAGTTCGGCGTGGCTTTAAGGGGTCATATACTAAGTGCTTAAAGTATTCGAAGATCTTATGTCATGTGTATCAGCGCTTTGAAAAAAACCGTACAAGTATTACGATTAAGTTAACATTTATTAAGTTTCAGATTGGCTGAAATAACATATGTTTTATTTTGTCAGGATTTGAGACTGTTTCTTTTATGATTTCTTTTAACAAAATTACGTTATTTTTATAAGTTTTTATGTTACTTCAACGATCTTATGTATGTTTTTCCAGTTCAAAATTTGTACTCGAACTTTAACCCACTTTCAAATATTCGATCGAGATTATATTTTACATACTGGCGCAAATCCAATAACAATCTAATATTATTATGATTTTCGGTGGTTACCATTTATACTTATTTTACAGGATAACACGAAAAATTTCGGATAGATTACCGCCAAGAAGTTGAAGAAGAAGTCTTAGGTTAGATAATACAAGACTGAGATTGTTGGGTTTTTTAACTTTTATGTTTTTTTTAGCACTGAATCCGAAAATTACTTTAATTTTTAACCATCATGTCAGGATAATTCGCAAATTATAAATTGTTGAATTTAAAGAACAACAAAAATCGGATACTATAAAGTAGAGGAGATGGTTGTGTTTTTTAACTTTTGATAATTGATTTTTACGTACTTTTTAGCTCTGAATCTGAAAATGACCTTCATTTTTAACCATCACGTTAGAATTTTTTTGCAAATGTGTCAGTTAAAATATAGCGAAAATCTCATACTATAAAACATATGTAAAACTTTTTTATTTTATTTTATTCAATAATTTATTCGATATTTTTGCTTATCTTGTGATTCTTACAGCTGGGTGGTGCGAGGAGATGGGGGAGATGATTAAATTTTAACTTTGAACTTTTTAACTTTGAAATTTACAATTTGCGAAAAATCCGGATGTGATGGTTAAAAATGAAGGTCAATTTCAGATTCAGTGGTACAGAATACATAAGAATCAATTATCAAAAGTTAACATGAAATAACCGAATTTTGCTGGCTAGTGTAATCTAATAATACAGTCAAACCTCGTTAACATGAACACGCTTAACGTGAATTACTTTTAACATGAATTGTTTTCACAGGCCCCTATAAAAACTAATACAAAGATTTGATACTGATAACATGAATTACTGTTAACATGAACAAAATTTTGATTCCCCTTGAGGTTCATGTTAACGAGGTTCGACTGTATTTTAAAATAAGTATCATTTTGTAAAGAGTTGAGGCTGTTAATTTAGCATCATTTTGTTTAACAAAAATTCTGTTTTTTTCTTCTTAAATGTTTATTACAAATTGTATATTTTGCATTAATATGTCAGAATGACTAAAGATTTCAAATTTATATTGCAATGTTAATTTTACTCTCAACCATTTTTAAATACATCTGAGGAAATTATATTTCGATTAAATTTGTGAATGACCCCCAATTTGCAGCAAAAAATATGCTCCAACTTTAAACAGCTATTACTCGGTCAATTTTAATCGTAGAACAACGGGACTTTTTTTGCATTACTTGTCAGTGTAAAAGGAAAATTTCACTAAATATAACTTATAGGACCGGGGGGCCGTATAAAAATTTAAATTTCGTAATTTTTTAAGAAATGTTTTTATTGAGCCAAATCGCTTTTAAAATATTTCTTTACCTGATTTAAAACATTTTTGTAATTGGAACTATATGTCTATGACTAACGGTTTTGGAATTAGCCATTGGACACCGTTGAGACTGGACACCCTGTATATATATGCATATATATATAACCATTAATTAAACATAACCTACCACCGTCAATTATTATGAATTAAAGCTGTAAGTATAAAAAAAAAATAATAATTTATTATAAGGATTATATATATATATATATAATATATATATAAACTATAGAATTTAGTATCGTGTATCAAAAAAATATCATGTTTTATACAAAAAAAATTTCAAATAAAAAATTATCTATTTTTTATTGAAAATTTTAAGCGTAAATGTAATCTTGTCTACTTTTTCATTGCTTAATCTGTTGTGTAGCTTAAAGTAAACTAAGCTGTAACCAGAAAAGATACTTTCTAATGATTCTGTAAATAATTGGTTATCTAAAATCCAACAGTTTGTCTTTCAAATGACTGATCTAAGTTAACATTGCTACGACAAAAATATTGGTTCTTAAAAAAAAAAAAAGAAAAAAAAATCCCTCCCGCTCGGACTACAGGCACAGGTAGATTTCAAAGTTAAATAGTAATTTCATCAACGAAAACTAAATCAAGCTTAGAGATAAACCCAGTTAAACAATTTTATCTGGCCGCTTTTGACGAGTTTTTAATTTAATTTTACTGTAAGGGCTGTTTTTATTAGAATCATGCTAATATGATAATTTTTTCTTCAACCACCTATTTTTTTTCTTTTTCTGTAAGAGTTAGTCCTATCAAGAATTTGTCAATACAAAAGTTGCAGATAATATTAACAAGATTTATAATAAATTTAAGCGGGTTGGATACCTTGCGAATTGATGAAGTTGTGATTTTTTTTCTTCTTCACTCCCCCCCCCCCCCCATCTTTTTATATTTTTTGCTGTAAGAGTTGGTCCTATCAAAAATTTGTCAATATAAAAGTTGTGGATAAGATTTAGAAAATTCATTATAAATCTTCTTAAGTAGATTTGATATCTCGTTAATTTTTTTCTCTCGAAACCCTATTCTTTTAGCATCTTGAGCCCACTTTTAATGACATAAAAAATCTGTCATACGTAAATTTTTGGCCCTTTTCCTAGAAGTAATAATAACTTAAAACGGATTTCATATGTATTATAATTAATAAGTTACGGATTTTTTTTTTTTTCACTAAAACTTTTCCTATTTCCACCCGCATGGTCCGATTTTGCCCATTAACGAACTTGATCGAGATTTTCAGCCTATTGATTTTATGTATTAATTTGGAAAAGATTTGTCGTGCCCATAAAAAAGTGATATATAGATTTTTGAACTGGGGCTGGTTTTGGGGTTCAAAGGGTTATGATCGGCGTAGATCTGCAAAACGTTTTCATAAACTCCAACATGGAGGGGGATGCATTAGGTAGTATTTCTTACCAAATCTATCTAAAATTCAGCTTCAAACATATAATTTTTTTCTGCTCTTTTGGCTAAAAAGGTCATTGCCAGAACCAAAATTTCTTTGTCTACAGATCAACACAGTCAACAACAATTGAAAAAAAAATTGTTTTACACGTGTTTTTACTGAAAATATCAAAATTAGCAATCTTTAAATTTCGTGGAAATTTTTTAAGGTCATTTGCTTTCTCAGAAATTTGAAAAAAGGCTCTTCGATTCCTTCGTAAGTTATAAAATTTTTTTGAAAAAATGAATATATTTGCGAATGAAAGTTACTTCGTAAATGTATCAGAATTTAGCGATTTGGATTTTCAGATCAAATTAAGAACAGTATCTGACAAGTACAGTTTTGTTTTAAATATTAAGATATCCAATTGTATTTAAATTTTAATGTTTCATAAATAATGTTAAATGTCAATTTTTCAATTTATGCTGGGACTGAAACAGAGCCAGTTCATAGCAACAATTTTGAAAAATTCCTTTGTTTGCAGATGAGATGCGAACCACGCTCCGTTTTGTAAAGAATGCTGCTTAAAAAAAAAAAAAACAGCATCATGACAGCCATTCCAATATCACAATTGATAATTTTTCCTGTTTAAAATAAATCAGTTTTCTAATTTGCATTTGCACGTCTTTTTACTGAAAATATAAAAATTATAAATCCCTAAATTTCATGGTATTTTTTTAAAGGTCATTTACTTTTTCATAAATTCGAAAAAAGGCTCTTCGATTCCTTCTCAAGTTATTAAAAAATGTAATGATTGGACACATTTGCGAATGAAAGTTACCTCGTTCATATATCAGAATTTAGCGATTTGAATTTTCGGATCAAATTAAGAACAGTATATGACAAGTACAGTTTTGTTTTAAATATTAAGATATCCAATTGTATTTAAATTTTAATGTTTCATAAATAATGTTAAATGTCAATTTTTCAACTTATGCTGGAACTGAAACAGAGCCAGTTCATAGCAACAATTTTGAAAAATTCTGAGTTTGCAGATGAGATGCGAATCACCCTCCATTTTGTAAATCAAAAGCTGCTTAAAAAATATGAAAATTTTCAGCATCATAACAGCCATTCCAATATAATAATTGATATTTTTCCCTGTTTAAAACAAATCAGTTTTCTAATGCACTAAGCACGCATTCTAAGTTTTCTTTCTACGAATTCGTAGAATTTTCATACAAGTTTTTGATGCGTGCATAAAATATATTTAAATTTAAAATTAAGTTTTCTCAAATTTACAAAGAAGAATTCAGAAAATCGTCTTGTTTACTTGTATGTAAAACGTTTACATGCTTACAAAATATATCTTTTATTTCTTTATGGAAGGTATTCTTTTATCAGAAAGTTCTTCACACCACTTTTTAAAGAAAAAGTCGCCAAATAGTGTGATAAGTTAGCAAATATGTAAAATTTTACATGAGATTATCTTTACCCTTCACCTATTCTTATCTATTTTTACTTGTCAATACTGAAGAGGGTACCTATTCAGCATAAAAAGGGGGTGTATCCAGGCGCCGTAACGTCATACCACCTCCAAAATTAGTATATTTTAAGGTATGAGTGTGATCACTTATATTATGTCTAAAAAGACGAGGACATACAAAAAAAAAAAAAAAAAAAAAAGAAAAGAAATGTGAAAACCAAAGCAACTGGGACATTGTTTTGCACATAGAAAAGAAAGTCAGAACGAAAAGGGCACATTTCGTTGTTATTCGGTAAAGGATAAATAGAACGTTATTCCAATTTGAACGGTTTCAGGAGTTAGCGGCGTAAAAAGACTTTACTGCGCTCTTTGGGAGCTGAAAGGGGGGGGGGGTGTTAACTTATACACGAGGTAGTAAAAAAAAAATAAATTCTTCGCAGATCATCGGCGAATGTGCAAGTCTTAAGTAATCACACATGAGTCTAGGTTGGAGAAAGAGATAAAAGCGGACAATGGTCATTTCTCTGTGATTGACAAAAAAATCTGAACAATAATATCCCTATTATTGTTCTGCACCCAATTTCTCTTGGTATTTCCTCTCCCCTGTTTTCAAAAAGAGTTCAACTTGAAAATGCTTCTAGATTTCCTCCCACAATACAAATAAGTACTATACTTTAGGAGGTGACAATAGGAAGATGACTCAAACTTTTATTACTCAAGTGTCAACAAGCTTTTAAAACTGTACCTATTTCAACTCTCAGTCGGGTCTTTGTAAGTGGGTGGTCAGAAGCCAGATGTCCAGAGCTCTCGGTTTCCAGTTTCATAGTAGGGTGAAAATCATTTGAAATCGAAATCAGAAGAGCCGAAACAATGAGGGTTTCCCGGAATTTCTGTGTAAGAATGCTTTCTCACGCTTTTGGAACTCTAGACTAGAGGTCTGCACGGACCGGAATTTCCAGGCCCGGGCCCGGCCCGACTCATAGAAAAAAAAATTCGGCCCGGCCCGATGCAAAAATTAAAAGATGAGCCCGAGCCCGGTAAAAAATTTAAAAGTTCGGCCCGAGCCCGGCCCGGAAAAACTTAAAATATCGGCCCGAGCCCGGCCCGCCCCGAATGAATTTCTACAAAGCAATGATTTTTACGTCGATTTGGTTAAAAAATTGTCTCGTACGGGGAGTTCTGACCAAAAACATTTATCTTAACTTTTTTTTTATGTTTATAATCTTCACTTTTATAGAAGTGCCGCAGACTGCGATATAGATATATATATATATATTTTAATGAATCTGTATTTCTTGCACGTAAATGTTTCAATTATCATTAATATTGTTAATCCATATTCCATGTATTGAAGTGTTAAAAATCTGAAGAATGCTATACAGTAAAATCTTCTAAGACGGAATTGTATAGAAAAGGAAAAAAAAGCGTTATAGACAAATTCCCTTCTTAGAATGCGTAAATGTATTATATATTATTTTCTTACGTATTGGTATATTAATTTTGCATGGATCAACACATTTTTCAGTTTAAAATAGGGTTCCGTCTTTAGGCAGGTTCCTTTTCACACGTTTTACTATATTTTAATTTAGCTACATTTTAATAAGCGTTGAAATCTACTATTCTTTAAAAAGAATAAATTATAATGTTTAGATGTAGAATAATGCCAATTTAAAAATGTATGCATTTAAAAAAAAAAAAAAAATTTGGACCAAGCCTAATTTAACTGACTTTTGAATGGGCCAGGCTACTCTGAGACAATGATTTTCATACGGGCTGGGTCAAAACTAGGACTGAAAATTTTGGGCCGTGAAGATTAGGCATGAAACCAGTCCCGGCTCTGTACAGAAAAAATAAGTTAGGCCTGGCTCGGACCGAGCCTTCAGAAAAAAGTAAGGGCCGGGCCCGGCCCGGCCCGAAAAGAGTGGAGACCAGGCCCGGCCCGAGTGCCATGGATGAAAATCGGCCCGTGCAGATCTCTACTCTAGACCCGTGGGCTGTTTGAATTAAGAATAAAAAAAAGGAAGGTTGTTGTTTATGTTTAACAGGTAGAAACATTTAAAATAAATGTGTGGTGGGAAGGTGGTCATCCCATTTTGTAGCAGTAGTGGGCGCCTCTGAATAATGTATCGACTTAATAATCACAGACCGATTGCCAAGCTGTTTTGTATGCTTGCATTTTATCGAACATTATGAATAGCATTTCGAAATTATTTAATTTTCAAGTTTGCTTAATAATATTTAAAGAAATATACATGAAGCTTCTTTTTTTTTAACATTTTGCGTACTTAATGCAACTATTTGAAACATAATAAAAATGATTTACGAGGAAAAATAAAAAATGCTTTCTTTAGAATAGGGTGTGAAAAGCATTTATTATTCATTTACAGAGTCACACAAAAGTATTCTGTTACAATACTGGGTATGAGCTATAAATACTGGAAGTGCGTTTTGAGTTTTCGTATGCGTTTTTTAAATAATAATTTTTTGCATACTACGTTGTGTATATAAATTCTGTAGGCCCTATACAAGACTATACAAAAGAATTCGTATGCACGAGCGTAAATTGCTTAAGACTGTTCTTAACTGCTCTGCTCAACAAGCGCAAAAAGTTTTGACACATTTACAAATTCATTTTTTAACGGAAAGACATATAAAATTGGAAAGCCTGGAAATGGAAGCGATTTGGAATTGAACTATTTTTTCCATTTTTTGATCAATCATTTACCTATTGAGTTAGAAGCGTTTTTGATCACGTGACAGACACGTTTTTCGCTCGTTCTTGAGTGAATATTCCACTTTCGCGCAGAAATTCGATCCATTTTGACACTCTTTTCTGAAAGACCTATTGCGTTTGCAAAAAAAAAAAAAAAAAACGGGAAAAACAGGCTCGATGACTTAGTTTCTGGACAACGACACCAGCTAGTTTCATGCATTTTCGAGCAAAAATAAATTAAAACTTTTGTCAGAAAGTTGCCCTTTTGGATTTGAGAACACCCTTAAGGGCATTTTTTAATTGCGTTTTGCATTTTCCAACGGAACTATGGATACTTAATGGTAGGCGGAAAAAATCACCACGGAAAAAATCACCACTGTAAAATGCTCCACCGGAAAAAATCACCACGGAAAAAATCATTATAAAAAAAAAATGGTCTCACATTCACAAAGGTGGAAAAGGCACAATTTTTTACAGCGTAGGGGACGGGCTGGAGGGGGGGGGGGTGCAGAGTTAATAGGTTAGACATTTGCGCACGAGTAAATTTTACATAAAAAAATATAATGAAATATAGATAAATAAAAGGGAAGATTTTTCATTACCTATTTTTTGTGGCGAGGAAGGGGTAGATTTGGTTGGGGGGGGGGGGGGGGTAACAAAAAAATGACATAAAATCTTGAGATATGGTCAGGAGGGTGGGATTTTCTGTGGGGGGGGGGAGGAACAAGGGCTAATTTAAAAGAAAATGCAATCACCTCTCTACATCTATAGCGGTAACCGGGAAAAAGGTGAGTGAAAAAACAAGAGCGAAAAAACGTGACAAGGAAAAAAGGTGGTCGGAAAAAACGTGACAAGGAATTGTTAAATATTGAACTTGTCGATAAATAAATGCTAAAAACTAAAGTAAAGTTTATCCACTGTCAGTTCTTTACAGCGTAGGGGGGGGGGGGGGGGGGTACAGAGTTAAATGGTGTGTTAGACAATTCTAAGATTTGGTCCAAGAAAACACAATTTTAACATTTCATTAAGAGAAGTTTAACATGACTTCTACAAGGGACAAGCTGGTGCTTTCTACGGAGGGGGAGGGGGTGTTATTAAGGAATTACAATTTATAGATTCTTTCAACTTCACATTCGCGAACGCGAATACAAATATTTTTCGTCGATATCTACGAATGCTAACATTGAAAAAAATTGAAAATTCGCTTACGATAATTCTAATTAACATCACTACTTGATATTTGATATCCGCGAACGGTAATACCAATATTTCCCGTTGATGTTTAAGAATGTTATTATAGAAAAAATTCCTGAATATTCGCATATGAAAATTCACATTTACACCACTACTTAATTTGGACATTATGTGAATAAGAATGCTTTCCTTTGATAATTAGAATGCAAATATTGAAAATTGTTGTTAATGTTCGCATACGAGAATGCTCGTTTACATAACAACTTGATTTTCGACTTACGCATGTATAATATTATATAAACTTTTTTTTTTTTTTAATTTTAAAGAAGTTAGTTATAATAGATACGATCGGAAAGTTTTATTTTATTATTTTTATTTTATTTAACGCTATTTGAATTTTTTGTTTATTAACATAAAATTATATTATTAATAATAACAATTTTTAGACTTTCTGAATCACTTATCAATTTATAATTTTTTATGTCCTGATCAGTGGCATTAGTATTTTCTGATATTAACAAAACAAATAAAGATAAAATAATAATAATAATAAGTAAATATCTTTGTTAAGATACGCCTAAAATTAGAAATTAGCATAGTTTGTTACTTTTTTTTGTTGTTGTATTAAGCAATTGATTGAAGTCGATTTTTTTACGATTTTTGGTTTCATCACGGAATTTCCAGATATATTATTCTAAATATTTAAACTAAACAAAATAAATTAAAATAAACATTTCTATAAGATACTGGAATCACGGAAAAAAAGCGCAAATACGAAAAAACAAATCAGATAAAAGACCACTGGAAAGTATTGTATTTATTAAGTTGTATACATAACAGAAAATATAATATGAAGTTTGTTTTTTAAGGAATTTAATATCTATTTTAAAAACATAGTAAAGCTTAGATTTTTTTTAACATGAAGGCCATATTTAAAAAATAATTTATTTATTTTTATACATATATTTGTATACATAACAGAAAATATGAAGTTCGGTTTTTTTAGGTTTTGAGGAATTTAATATCCATGTAATTTAAAAAACGTAGTAAAGCTTGTTTTTGTTTTTAACGACATGAAGGCGATATTTAATAAATAATTTATTTATTTATAATTAAAAATATTATTATACATAATTTATAAATTTATAAATATTATTTAGACTTTGCCCAAATGACAACTGAGAATTCATTAAATGAGTAAGGGTATTTGTTTCAGAAAAATTCTTTTCGGCAATTTAAATGCAAAATTTACTGTTATCTTTATTTAATAATTTTAAAAAAATCTATAGCTTACTAAAAAATATATAATTGAATAAAAATAAAATATTTCAAGCTAAATAAATATGGCTATTAAGAAAAAATGTACTCAAATTTTGAACTTTAAGGAAAAATCATGCTTTCACCC
The DNA here is from genome assembly GCA_963932465.1 of Maratus speciosus. Classification (NCBI taxonomy): domain Eukaryota; kingdom Metazoa; phylum Arthropoda; class Arachnida; order Araneae; family Salticidae; genus Maratus; species Maratus speciosus. The sequence goes on along the minus strand of CAWVRF010000002.1, from coordinate 6,668,337 downwards.
ATGGGTCCCCTCAGGTTAAATCCTTAATCCTTTAATAAAGAGAGTGGTTCCTCTTATTATTGATTGACAATCATTCAAAATATTTTGCTTTCTATATGATTGTAACAGGCGTTTTGAAGATTGTAGTTTTAAAAGAATGATAGACAAGTATTATGTTGGCGAAGAGCACATTGGAATTTTACAATTAACTTCAATATAGATATTTGAAAGTGATAGAAGATAAACCAAAGTTTTTGAGAATGGTTTTTGTTGAATGATATTAATCTGACAGACGAATAATATATAATAAAAGGGTTGTTTCTTCTGTGAAAGTTTTACGTGCCACCCATCCTATTTTATGAGATATTTTCATGTAAATAATGGGAAATAATGTTGATTTTAAATATTTCACACAATTTGACATTGTGTATAATGAATAACTTTGAACCGGATTATTGGAACAAATACTCAGCTGTATCTATCCTTTTTAAGTATTCCCTGAAGTATCATATGCTATATTTCCAGAGACCTCACAAGTTTAAAGACTGAATTATTTTTTAATTATTGCAGATTGATGTATAATAATGCAGATTGATGTATAATAATGCAGATTGATGTATAATAATGCAGATTGATGTATAATAATGCAGATTGATGTATTAATTTAAGAGGTTGGTTGGTTGTGTTTCTGAGGGCCAATTATCAACGCGAGGGATATGGGCCCAAAAGGTGTGGGTGCCCTCCGTGGGGGTCTTTCTAATGGAAACTAACCCGTATTTACGCATGGAAATCCATGGTTAGAAGAAAATTCCGAACGATTAGGGCGCGATTGGGTTCGAACCCAGCACCTCCCGTCTAGCACCTTCGAGAGCAGAATCTCTCGGCCACTGGTGGGACAATAATTTAAGAACTCACATTGTTTTAACCTTGTTCTAGATTTAGGAAATGTACAAATGTGATGTTCTTACAACAGACGCCCCCCCCCCCCCCCCCCCCCAATCTTTCAACTGCAAAAGAAATCATCATTTTAAAAATACTTTTGTTTTGTGCAGCCAATAATGCTTTCGGAACATGATAGAGTAAAACATCTGTAACTCATTCTAAATTGTATTACTACTAATTGATGCATTAAAGGAATTTTATAAACAGTTATTTTAATGGTATTTTGAAGAACTGTCGTTACATAACCGGTTAATTTATTATTTAATTGCTAAGTTTCAAGTTTTCCATTTCCACGTTCGCTAATGCGATTACGAAATATTTTTTACTATTACTGGAAATATTTTATGTATGAACATTTCCAGAACTTTTTCTCGATCAGTTTCCAAAGAATTAATTAGAAATATAAATCTTAGTTTTCCGATGCGGTTTTTTTTTTTTTTCCCGCTTACCAAATTAAATAAAAATTCAAAAACTAAGACTATTTCTTAAAAATCAATTACTATTAAGAAATTATATAGAAATTACTATTGGTGACAGAGCCTGATTATCACAGGGGCACATGGGGCACGTGCCCCGTTCGTACACTTTCAGGGGGCCCCAAAATGCATGTTGTGCAATCTCTGAAAATACAAATGAATATAAATTTCCATTTGTAATACATAGAAAAAACTGTATTTTTCCCATTCATGTAAACTAAACTATAACTATCTCAGTTTTCTCACGAATGACAACGAAATGAAACATAAACTTCAAAACTTCGTGAAGAACAGCTATTAAATTTAACATGTTTAATTCAATCTTATAGGTTTAGAGTTTTACTCACTGTGGTGTTCAGGGCCGAAACTAGGGGGGGCAGAGGGGGCACGTGCCCCGGGCGCCGCTTTAACAGGAGGTGAAGGGGGCGCCAAAATGAAGATTTTGTTTGACGTTTGACACAAGAATATATATATATATATATATATATATATATATATTATGAAATTTGTATAAAAATGTCTCGCAGCTGGAAAATTTAAAAGGAAAACTGAACCAAATGCATTAAACTTTACAAATAGATAAAAAGATTCATTACAATACAAAATTTCAAAGTATCATGCCTATGCGTTTGCTTTCTATCTTTTAAATCACTTCCTGTGAGGAGAATCCGAGGGAGAATCATTACCTTTTTTTGAAGGTCAGTCTCTATTGTGGGACACCCTACTGTCCACTACGGATAACTACCAAAGGAGAAGTGACCCCTCAGTCTAGATAAAAAAATTCCATGAAAGCTGTTTGTTTTTTTTCCGCTGAACTGTGTTGATCTTCCTTTCTTTCCTTTTTTTTTTTTTTTTTTTCCGTCTTGCCATGGGCGCTGACTGCCCAGGACAACGGGAAGGGGAATGCACAGAGTAAAATTCTTAGTAAAACCTTTCTTTTTTAGATATCGACCTCATTTAGACTATGCAAAAAAAAAAAAAAAAAAAAAAAAAAGTTTAAAAAGATTAAAATGCAATTCTTTTCAATAACTTTTCAAAGATTTTAATGGATCAATGTTTGACAAAGCTGATTACGTAGTTCAGTTTTATATATTTTAAATTTAAAAATAGGTTGTCTGTTAGATATTTAGTAAAATTCTTTTTTGTAAATTTACTTTGTGGTGGAGGGAGGGTGGGGGGGGGGGCAAAATACATGTTTGCCCCGGGCGCCAAAAAGGCTAGTTTCGGCCCTGGTGGTGTTTACTCACCCTGTAGTGTTGAAGATTTTACTGCCCTGTATATTTTAATGCATTTTTACATGTGTCTGTAATATTTTGTTTTTTTGTAAAGCTGTGATTTGAATTGTAAACTGCACGTAGAGGTGTTTGTAAATATTATAATGCATGATTTTTTTTTTTTTTTTTTGAGAAAGGGGGCCCCGACTTGGCCTCTGTGCCCCGGGTCCAACATAGAGTTAATCAGACTCTGATTGGTGAAGTAATGTAATAGAAAAGAAGAATATTACGAAGATTAAAAGCGAAGGACTAGAAGTAGAAACTGAAACATTGTAAAGTCCTTTAAAAAACACAAAAGAAAAATTGTTTAACTGAACCTTTTGTGACAAATCAGGAGGTTTTCCGGGTATTTCAAGATTTATTGCATTCCACAGGTGCAATAAGTTTCGTTGAAATACATTCATGGATTTTGATATAGTTTACAAACCATTTTTCTCTCTTTAAGGGGTCTTGTACCTTTTTAAACGCGCGCGAAAATTAACGAAAAACTTCAAAGTTTGAATTAGTCTATCTTCAAAGCCTTTTTATGTATAAACATGAAATTTTGGATATTGGTTAAAAAAATTGCGCTTTGTAATATGCTACCATTAGAAATTTATTAACCCTTTACAGAATTTGTGTATTGTTGAAATCAAAATAGCTCTTTTTTTTACCCCATAAGTCATTGCGCGCATGATATCTTGAGAAAGTATGTATGGATTGGCATGAAATTTGGTAAAGATACTAAACATATATGTGTGTTTAAAATGATCTACTCTTAGGCTAAAATTATTTCATTAACTATATAAAAAAAATATTTTCCTAAAAAAAAATAAAAATTTTGTTTTTTTAATGAATAAAAATAGTCATAACTAAAAATATTACCAATGTGAATACTTAAAAGTAGATCATTTTAAATACACATATTTGTTTAGTATCTTTACCAAATTTCATGCCAATCCATACATACTTTCTCAAGATATCATGCGCGCAATGACTTATGGGGTAAAAAAAGAGCTATTTTGATTTCAACAATACACAAATTCTGTAAAGGGTTAATAAATTTCTAATGGTAGCATATTACAAAGCAGAATTTGTTTAATCAACCTCCAAAATTTCATTTTTATTCATAAAAGGGTTTTGAAGCTAGACTAATTCAAACTTTAAAGTTTTTCGTTAATTTTCGACGAGTTTAAAAGGTACAAGACCCCTTAAATACAAAGGGATAGGAATGGGGTTCATAATTACGAGTATATCCTAAAGGTCTTTCTATTTATCTGGCATAGCTTGTCAAAATTACAGTACAAGTTTACATTTTTGTTTCTGTGCTCAAACCTAAGCCCTTTTGTTACTCGAACCTAAGGGATTCTAGTTTACCCTGTTGTCCATACCAGCCCTGCCCCTAGAGAAAATAGATAAGCACAGGATAAAACCCTGAGGAAATCCCTGAGTAAAATGTCATATTTTGATGTTAGTAGACTAATCTCAAAATTGTATCTCATATTTATCTATTTGATTACACCCACAAATCTGCCCCTTATCTAAATAAAAAGAAAAGTGCCCAGTTAAACTGGTGGCATTGAGTTCACAGGCTATTCACACTAATTGTATATTATACTATTATTTCAAAGAATAATGCACCTCAAAAAATAAATGAAAGGGGATTAGTCTCCATCCTCCTATACTTAACCAATGAACCTCCAAATCTAATCAAGGAAGCTCCTTAACATAATATACCGGTATACCAAATTTGAAGCAAATCAGATAATTCTGCACGAAAAAACCATGTCGGTAAATTAAGCTTTATACTTAACTAATGAACCTCCAAATCTAATCAGGAAATCTCTTTATCAGAATGAACATAGAAAAAATAAAATCAATTGGATAAATCCGCATGCAAATCTATTTATCTAAATTAAGAAGAGGGACTTGCCCCCCTTTCCCCCTTTTATATTTAACCAACGAATCTCCAAACCTAATGAAGGAAGCGCCATATCGGAATAAACCGATAGTAGGGGAGAAAAGACAGTTCAGCCCCAGCAGGCGGTGGCGGTGGGTGGATGTGGGTGGAATCCACCTTGTGGGTGGAATCCACCTTGTGGATGGAGGAGGAGGGTGGAATCCACCTGTTGGGAGTCTTATCCTATAGTAGGAGGGGCTGGAGGAGGGCTTAATTTTTGAGGGGGCTTATTTTTTAAGGGGGCTTAATTTTTTATTTTTTCGAATCGACTTAGAGTAGAGATGGAAATATCATACTATAACATAGGTCTTTTCGAGAGGAAGTATGAAGACACTAAATTTTTCGATGGGCTTAATTTTTGAGGGGGGCTTAATATTTTTTTTTTTCGAATTGATTTAGTATTAGAATGGAAATATCATACTATAACATAGTGAGTTAGGTGTTTTCGAAAGGGAGTTTGAGGGGTCTAAATATTTTAGTGGGGCTTATTTTTAGGGGGGCTTAATTTTTTTTTTCTTCGAATCGACATAGAGTAGAAATGGAAATATCATACTATAACATAGAGATGTAGGTATTTTCGAAAGAGAGTTTGAGGAGCCTAAATTTTTTAGAGGGGCTTATTTTTTTTTAGGGGGGCTTAATTTTTAAGGGTGATTTTTTTTTTTTTTTTTTTTTTTTTTCCTGAATTGTCTTAGAATTTGAATGAAGATAAAAATGTCATATGTTTTCTGAAAAAATTTTTTGATGCTGCCATCTGTATGCGGTAGTGCGAATTTATTATTGAAAATAGTATTTTATTTTTGAAAAGTTTTGAGGAAGGTTTGAACCTGCAAAATAGTCTCTTGGCTCGATGATATGTTGAAGACTTAACTAATCGAGCCAAGAAACTATGTCTATATGTTTAGATTTTAGATGTTTCAAAACAAAAAATTGTATTCCCCCTTCTGTATGCGCAAAGAGAGGTTGGTTTCTTAAGATAACTCATTAATACCTATTTTAACTGCTCACTCTGCGAATTTTTTTAATGTGTATGATTTTTATTTTTAGTTTAACTGATTTTATCGATTTTACGTACGATAGTTTGATTATTTTAGCAAGCTAAGGTTTCGAACCTGCGAACTCCCATTCAAATTTCATTTTTTTTTGTAACCGATAAGCTATCCACTATTCAAACCGCGCCCCGTCAATTACTGAATTACTTTTGAACACTATATATTTAAAAAAAAAATACCTACCTCTTCCTCTTTCTTATACTAGGGAAGTTAATACAATTTATGTTTTAATTGAAGAAATGATTAATTTTTTTATATTTCTTTAATAAGCAACTCATTTTTTAGATCGATTAGAAGGCTACCAAACGTTTTGAATTAAACATTGTTTTCACCAGTATTAATCCACCTAAGTTTAGAATTATACTTTTTCTTGTGAACCATATCATATTCATTTAATCGTCTGAAATACACTTCCTAAACCCTCTTATCAACGTTACTCACTATCTATCACAAACATCCGATTAGTCTAATCAGCTTTTTTCAACAGAAAATAGCTAATATGTAAATATTGATAACTATTGAAGAGATTATTCCACTTGTTTCCAGATTTTAAATGAAAGTTTGAACAGATTTTCTATTTATCAATTATTATAAATTGAATCAAATCATAGTTTGTTATTGCAATAGATAATTATTTGATGATTCTACACTAGTTCTAATGAATTTTAAAACTACTGCTTCACTTCAACTCATTCTTTTATACAGTTTAATAAATTTAGTATGATTTAAACCATTGGTTTGTCATATATTTCACTGAAATAATAAAATTAATGTGTAAAACCTTAGAATGACGAATTCAAAAACGTAGCGTGATGAATCATATACTTTTCAAACATTACATAAAAACCTTTGGATTGATTCACTTCCTGTGAACTTCCTACACATACTTTTTTATGCCACGTGTTTTTCTGAAATGTTTGCACCAATCATATTACATGATTTGCACTATCGTAATAATTTTTTAACATGCGCCCCCTATGATTATATATAAAATTGAATGAAACGAGACTTTTTAATTAGTGTTTGCTATTTTTTGAGTGTGTGAAGACGCTTTTTTCACTTAGGATAATATGGCTAGTTTTCAAGATGGACATTCTACTATGTTAAGCGATGATGTATCACGTTTGAATAATCAATATTTTTCATCAAGATTAAATGATCAAGGCATGGGATTAATAGTACAACCTAAAGTAGAACCCGTTTCAGATAATGAAGCGGAATTCTCCTCATCAGAACTGAAGAAACAGAAGCCACCTTTTTTGTGTACTGTTTGCAGCAAATCTTTTTCACGAAAAGGCAATTTAAAACAACATTTGATGATTCATTCAGAAGAAAGACCATTTATATGTGACATCTGCCAAAAAGCATTCTCTAGAAAGGCTATTTTGAATCGTCATAAACTATCCCATTTAAAGATTCCTTCCCAACACAAATGTGAATCGTGCGGTGAAGCGTACTCAAGAAAGTATGACTTATTAAAACACATGAAGATCCACAAGTCCTCCAAAAACGATAAATGTATTCAGCGTAGTGAAATATTCAATCCCAACTCCGATTTTTTATATCATTTGAAAACTTCACAGAGAGTTAGATGCAAAATTGATAATTCATCCTCTTTAAAATATATGTTTTTTGAGAAGGTTAAGCATTTTAAAAGGCAAAATGCGTTAAACATATTTACTAAAACTGTAATCAACTCTAACGAGGAGAATGTTACAGACTTTAACACATTTTTTAATAGTATTCATTCGCACGTTTTAAACGAATTAAACTACCAGATTCAAGTTAAAAGATCGATGAAATGGTATGCAAGTGTACAAGTTGTTGTATATCGTGTAACACAGGAGGGTGTATTAGAGATTGCCACACCCTATTTCCATTCAAAAACTATACTTGAATTAACGAATCAAAACTTATCTGAACATGTTGAGGATACCTTTGCAAAAATTATTAAGTCCTATGAGAAGTCCACCAGACGTGGTTTTAATTGGACATTAGATAAAATATTGAATTTAGAACTATCTACCTTTAAAATATAACATGATTTGAAATGTTTATACCTTTTTTTGAAATGTGTGTACTCATGTTTTCACTATTTATTCGTCGTTTTCAATAGTTACAATAATGTGTAAATGAAAAAGTTGTTGTCTGTTTATTTTTGTTAAAACAACTTGTCATTTTTAATAACTCATGAAGTCGTAACGGCTTTACTTACTATTTTTTTTTTCAATTTCTTATCAAATGAATAATGAGTTAACTATCTTTTATTAATTTCATATTAAAAGTCTGAAATTATCCATTGAAATAGTTATTTTGCAATATTTCTAATTTATCATAATTATTTTTAAAGTTTAATATATCACTCGTTGTTTGGATAAACAACTGTTATTGCTCAATAATAATAATAATATTATCATTTATTACCATACAATTCTTTAAAAAAAGCATAGAACCATTAACATAATATATCATTATCCACTTTTTAAAAACTGTTACCTTGTGTTGCCATTGAATTCTTCAAAGCAAAAAAGAATAAAACTAAAATCATCATCATTAAATATCATACACCACTTATATAAAAATTGTTACTTTGTGTTGCCATACAATTCTTCAAAAAAAGAATAAAACTAAAACTATTAACATTAAATATCATATACTGTAAATATAAAAATTGTTACCTTGTGTTGCCATACTATTCTTCAAAAAAGGATAAAACCATTGACATAATATATTATTCACCACTTAAATAAACTGTTTATATATATATATATATTAGACTTAAACTAAAATTAATGACATTACTAATTCTTTTAAGTGTTTATCTGTAACCGACACTGATTTTTAACATATATTAAGGGATGTGCTGTTTCAAAACATTCAGTTTCCAACTGATTTTTGTTCTAACTTCATCTAATGTTATCTTTATTATTTGAAAATGGGTTCTGTAGTAAATATGTTAAAAAGATCTTCCGACAAAGTGACTTCTTCTTCAAAGTATCAACGTTTAGAAGAACCTAATGATCCCACTTCTGCGAGTGAATTAAATATACCAAGATTGGAAATTCCTAATTTATTAAACACTGACTGTGGGACAATATCACGTGATTTATCCACTACTGATTACTCACCGAATGTGAAATCTGAAATCGATATGAATTTTTTTATCCCTAACTTTGGTGATGATACTACATCTTCCGAGAATTCATGCCAAAAGTCAATTTCTGTCGAGGACTATTTGAATATATTTTTCAAAGACATGAATTTTGAATCCGCTTTAACCTCGACCCCAGCTAGTAACATAATTTCCCAAGACGAATCCTTTCAAGAACCTACTATTGGCCAAGAGGTTTCTGACTCCCAACCAAGCAACCTTTCTAAAGCAAGTGATGAATTACAAAGCACAACCCCACCTACGAATGTCATTCCACAGTCTAAAACTAGCAAATCCAATCATCCTATTGTATTTCGAGAAGAACTCAGTGACTGTATCTTTTTAATTTTAAAGTTGCATAATAGACAATTTCATATTCATATTCGAGAATTTAAACGCAGTGGGCTTACTAGTGAAGAAATTCTAACGAAAAATGGTATTATTATGGATGTTAACAGCTGGTTCGAATTTTGCAAGAAAATTTTTTCATTTAATTTGAGATATAAAAGTTCCTCATTTGTTTCTAATAACATGATATTAGTGTTAAATTTTAATAATTCTATCATGCGAATTAAAAATTTAAAGAATTATTCTCACATTGACTTAAACGAGTATCAGTTGCTGAAATTAAAAGAAAAAATACATGATTTGAATAAGGAACTTCTTCAGCATATATATGTAAACCATATACCAAGCTTAATTAGGCAGAAATGTATCATTGGTCATATATCTACAGAAAATGAACTCATGTTACAGTCTAAACTTATAACATGTATTGAGAATAATGTATTAACTATACTAAACCGCATTTTTGAATGTGATGGATGTATTTTTAATCAGAAATCTCAAAGCCCTCATTCCTGTTGTATACTAAATAATCGACAAAAATTTGAAAAACTAGGAGAGATGTTATTAACACTTATAGATTTAGATTTTGTTATTTCCTCATTTTTAAACGGAGTGGATTGTGTTAGTGAAAACTTTTTATCAAACATTCATGTAGAAACAATTCAAAACGAATTGTTTAAAATAATAAAATAAAATGTATTGCTATCCTTTATAATACGTGTGTGTTTATTTGTCTAAAGTGTATGTTTATTTTGTTATGTCTTTTAGAACTTTTTAATAGAGTGTTAGACTTAAATTTGCATATGTATATAACTAAAGAAATCAACAATTCTTTAGCAATTAAAAAATTAACACAAGTTTAAAATATTAAACTAATAATCTTAATACTATAATTTCTACTTTCTAATATATATTTATATATATATATATATATATGAAACTTAATTATATAAAAAAGTTTTGAATAATAATAATAAGTTTAGAAAATTAAAAAGTTTAAAAAACAAAATTAAGAAACTCATTTAAAAAAATATTTGAAAAGTTAAAAAAATAAAGTTTTCAAAATAAAAAAATCTTTATAAAAAAAATAATAATAATTAAAAAAAAAAATTAAAAAGTTTACAACAGTTTAAAAAAAAATATTAAAAAGTTTACAAAAGTTAAAAAAAAAAAAAAAAAAAAACTTGAAGAAAAAAACTAAAAAAAAAAAAACTTGAAAAAAAAAACTAAAAAAAAAATTAAGTTATCAAAATTAAAAAAAAAAAAATTATAAAAACTTAATACATTAAGATTTCAAAAGTGAGTTTACCTATTCGTATATGTATACATGCATGTGACTTTCATTATGTTGTAGTTCAATACTTCTTTTTATTCTATAAAAGTGTTAGATTAATATATACTTATAAAAATATTTGTAAGTTAAATTTAAAAAAAAGTAACTTATAAAAAAATGTTTACAAAATTAAAAAAACAAAATCTTTCTAAATAAAAAGTTTTCAAAATTAAAAAAAAAAAACTTTTTAAATAAAAAATGTTTTCAAAATTTAAAAAAAAAATTGTAAATAAAAAAAAAAGTTTTCAAAATTAAAAAAAAATACTTTGTAAATAAAAAAAAATATTAAAAAGTTTATAAAAAAAACTTTTTTTATAAAAAATATTTTCAAAATTAAAAAAAAAATTGTAAGTAAAAAAAAAAAAAGTTTTCAAAATTAAAAAAAAAAAAAATTGTAAATAAAAAAAATATTAAAAAGTTTATAAAAATAAAAAGCTAAAAAAAAAACTTTGTAAAAAGTTTTCAAAATTAAGTTATCAAAATTAAAAAAAAAAAAAACATAATAAATTATGTTATCAAAAGTCAGTTCACATAACTGTATATGTATCTGACTTTCATAATTAAAAAAGTTATCAAAAAGTTGAATTAGATTGCAAATACAAGTATACAATCAATCATATATCAATCAGTCATAGCAATTAATCGTTCAATCAATTAACCAATCAATGATATCAATTAATCAATAAATCAAACCAATCAATCAATCATATTAATCAACCAAACAATAATATCAATCAGTCATATCGATCAATAAATCAAACCAATCAATCATATTAATCAACCAAACAATAATATCAATCAGTCATATCGATCAATAAATCAAACCAATCAATCATATTAATCAACCAAACAATAATATCAATTAATCATATCAATTAATCAACCAATCATTCATATCAGTCAATCATATTAATCAACCAAACAATAATATCAATCAGTCATATCGATCAATAAATCAAACCAATCAATCATATTAATCAACCAAACAATAATATCAATTAATCATATCAATTAATCAACCAATCATTCATATCAGTCAATCATATCAATCAACCAACATTCATATCAATCAATGATTCATATTAATCATATCAATCGATCAATCAAGATACCGAATACAAGTATTCATACAAATAAATCACATCAATTGCAGCTCAAGTATTACAAGTTAGTATAATAACATTATAAGAAAGTTTTGAATTAATACAATGATTAACTACCAACATTTTGTAACAGCACTTTTACAAAAGCAATGTATGAATAGATATTTTAGTTACAAAAATATTTAAAATGCTTTTGAAAGTTAACAAAATTATTTTCCAAAAATGTTAAAAACATTACAAGCTGCTAAAACCTACAATTTAACAAGAATGAGTTGTCCTATATTTCCTTTCTATTTGCATTTGAGCATATGTATACGGATTCCTCCTTTTAATTATGTTCTATAGTATACACTTAAAATATATATAGTATATATAAAACATTAAATTAAAATATTCTTTAGTTATTAAAAAGTTTTAAAAATTAGCAATTTTTTTAATATTATAAGATAACAAAAATTATTTTGTAATTTATTAAAAGTGAATTTACCTATCGCTATATATGCGTTTCATAAGATAAATCTTCTTTATGTTAACATCCTACCCACATTTTATTTTATAGTTATACACATCGAAACGAAAAAAAAAAATAAATAAACAATCTATTATTAAATTCTTCAATTTAAAATTTTAATGCATACATACTTAAACATTTATATAAAAATAATGAACTCACCATGTTTGAACTCAGAAAAGAGATGATGAGCTTATCACGTGGTAGATTATGACGTAATCAATTAGATATCACGTGCCTTCCTCGTGCCTTTTGATTGTCTTATCTACAATCAGACTGTATTATCAATCACGTGATCTAACTGATATGAGTCTATACCAAGACACTAGCCATTTTCACTTCAGTCATCGAATATGTAGGTCGTATATTTTTTTGAAAGTCTTTTATTTTATGGAATCTTCACCAACATGACATCAGATATTTGCAAATAAAATACTATTAAAATCTTTCTCGAAATTGTGAACAAAGATTAATTTTCATATTGTTTAAGTATAATCATTGATTATTAATCATAATCTACCACGTGATAAGCTCATCATCTCTTTTCTGAGTTTAAACATGGTGAGTTCATTATTTTTATATAAATGTTTAAGTATGTATGTATTAAAATTTTAAATTGAAGAATTTAATAATAGATTGTTTATTTATTTTTTTTTTTCGTTTCGATGTGTATAACTATAAAATAAAATGTGGGTAGGATGTTAACATAAAGAAGATTTATCTTATGAAACGCATATATAGCGATAGGTAAATTCACTTTTAATAAATTACAAAATAATTTTTGTTATCTTATAATATTAAAAAAATTGCTAATTTTTAAAACTTTTTAATAACTAAAGAATATTTTAATTTAATGTTTTATATATACTATATATATTTTAAGTGTATACTATAGAACATAATTAAAAGGAGGAATCCGTATACATATGCTCAAATGCAAATAGAAAGGAAATATAGGACAACTCATTCTTGTTAAATTGTAGGTTTTAGCAGCTTGTAATGTTTTTAACATTTTTGGAAAATAATTTTGTTAACTTTCAAAAGCATTTTAAATATTTTTGTAACTAAAATATCTATTCATACATTGCTTTTGTAAAAGTGCTGTTACAAAATGTTGGTAGTTAATCATTGTATTAATTCAAAACTTTCTTATAATGTTATTATACTAACTTGTAATACTTGAGCTGCAATTGATGTGATTTATTTGTATGAATACTTGTATTCGGTATCTTGATTGATCGATTGATATGATTAATATGAATCATTGATTGATATGAATGTTGGTTGATTGATATGATTGACTGATATGAATGATTGGTTGATTAATTGATATGATTAATTGATATTATTGTTTGGTTGATTAATATGATTGATTGGTTTGATTTATTGATCGATATGACTGATTGATATTATTGTTTGGTTGATTAATATGATTGACTGATATGAATGATTGGTTGATTAATTGATATGATTAATTGATATTATTGTTTGGTTGATTAATATGATTGATTGGTTTGATTTATTGATCGATATGACTGATTGATATTATTGTTTGGTTGATTAATATGATTGATTGGTTTGATTTATTGATCGATATGACTGATTGATATTATTGTTTGGTTGATTAATATGATTGATTGATTGGTTTGATTTATTGATTAATTGATATCATTGATTGGTTAATTGATTGAACGATTAATTGCTATGACTGATTGATATATGATTGATTGTATACTTGTATTTGCAATCTAATTCAACTTTTTGATAACTTTTTTAATTATGAAAGTCAGATACATATACAGTTATGTGAACTGACTTTTGATAACATAATTTATTATGTTTTTTTTTTTTTTAATTTTGATAACTTAATTTTGAAAACTTTTTACAAAGTTTTTTTTTTAGCTTTTTATTTTTATAAACTTTTTAATATTTTTTTTATTTACAATTTTTTTTTTTTTTAATTTTGAAAACTTTTTTTTTTTTTACTTACAATTTTTTTTTTAATTTTGAAAATATTTTTTATAAAAAAAGTTTTTTTTATAAACTTTTTAATATTTTTTTTTATTTACAAAGTATTTTTTTTTAATTTTGAAAACTTTTTTTTTTATTTACAATTTTTTTTTTAAATTTTGAAAACATTTTTTATTTAAAAAGTTTTTTTTTTTTAATTTTGAAAACTTTTTATTTAGAAAGATTTTGTTTTTTTAATTTTGTAAACATTTTTTTATAAGTTACTTTTTTTTAAATTTAACTTACAAATATTTTTATAAGTATATATTAATCTAACACTTTTATAGAATAAAAAGAAGTATTGAACTACAACATAATGAAAGTCACATGCATGTATACATATACGAATAGGTAAACTCACTTTTGAAATCTTAATGTATTAAGTTTTTATAATTTTTTTTTTTTTAATTTTGATAACTTAATTTTTTTTTTAGTTTTTTTTTTCAAGTTTTTTTTTTTTTAGTTTTTTTCTTCAAGTTTTTTTTTTTTTTTTTTTTTAACTTTTGTAAACTTTTTAATATTTTTTTTTAAACTGTTGTAAACTTTTTAATTTTTTTTTTTAATTATTATTATTTTTTTTATAAAGATTTTTTTATTTTGAAAACTTTATTTTTTTAACTTTTCAAATATTTTTTTAAATGAGTTTCTTAATTTTGTTTTTTAAACTTTTTAATTTTCTAAACTTATTATTATTATTCAAAACTTTTTTATATAATTAAGTTTCATATATATATATATATAAATATATATTAGAAAGTAGAAATTATAGTATTAAGATTATTAGTTTAATATTTTAAACTTGTGTTAATTTTTTAATTGCTAAAGAATTGTTGATTTCTTTAGTTATATACATATGCAAATTTAAGTCTAACACTCTATTAAAAAGTTCTAAAAGACATAACAAAATAAACATACACTTTAGACAAATAAACACACACGTATTATAAAGGATAGCAATACATTTTATTTTATTATTTTAAACAATTCGTTTTGAATTGTTTCTACATGAATGTTTGATAAAAAGTTTTCACTAACACAATCCACTCCGTTTAAAAATGAGGAAATAACAAAATCTAAATCTATAAGTGTTAATAACATCTCTCCTAGTTTTTCAAATTTTTGTCGATTATTTAGTATACAACAGGAATGAGGGCTTTGAGATTTCTGATTAAAAATACATCCATCACATTCAAAAATGCGGTTTAGTATAGTTAATACATTATTCTCAATACATGTTATAAGTTTAGACTGTAACATGAGTTCATTTTCTGTAGATATATGACCAATGATACATTTCTGCCTAATTAAGCTTGGTATATGGTTTACATATATATGCTGAAGAAGTTCCTTATTCAAATCATGTATTTTTTCTTTTAATTTCAGCAACTGATACTCGTTTAAGTCAATGTGAGAATAATTCTTTAAATTTTTAATTCGCATGATAGAATTATTAAAATTTAACACTAATATCATGTTATTAGAAACAAATGAGGAACTTTTATATCTCAAATTAAATGAAAAAATTTTCTTGCAAAATTCGAACCAGCTGTTAACATCCATAATAATACCATTTTTCGTTAGAATTTCTTCACTAGTAAGCCCACTGCGTTTAAATTCTCGAATATGAATATGAAATTGTCTATTATGCAACTTTAAAATTAAAAAGATACAGTCACTGAGTTCTTCTCGAAATACAATAGGATGATTGGATTTGCTAGTTTTAGACTGTGGAATGACATTCGTAGGTGGGGTTGTGCTTTGTAATTCATCACTTGCTTTAGAAAGGTTGCTTGGTTGGGAGTCAGAAACCTCTTGGCCAATAGTAGGTTCTTGAAAGGATTCGTCTTGGGAAATTATGTTACTAGCTGGGGTCGAGGTTAAAGCGGATTCAAAATTCATGTCTTTGAAAAATATATTCAAATAGTCCTCGACAGAAATTGACTTTTGGCATGAATTCTCGGAAGATGTAGTATCATCACCAAAGTTAGGGATAAAAAAATTCATATCGATTTCAGATTTCACATTCGGTGAGTAATCAGTAGTGGATAAATCACGTGATATTGTCCCACAGTCAGTGTTTAATAAATTAGGAATTTCCAATCTTGGTATATTTAATTCACTCGCAGAAGTGGGATCATTAGGTTCTTCTAAACGTTGATACTTTGAAGAAGAAGTCACTTTGTCGGAAGATCTTTTTAACATATTTACTACAGAACCCATTTTCAAATAATAAAGATAACATTAGATGAAGTTAGAACAAAAATCAGTTGGAAACTGAATGTTTTGAAACAGCACATCCCTTAATATATGTTAAAAATCAGTGTCGGTTACAGATAAACACTTAAAAGAATTAGTAATGTCATTAATTTTAGTTTAAGTCTAATATATATATATATATAAACAGTTTATTTAAGTGGTGAATAATATATTATGTCAATGGTTTTATCCTTTTTTGAAGAATAGTATGGCAACACAAGGTAACAATTTTTATATTTACAGTATATGATATTTAATGTTAATAGTTTTAGTTTTATTCTTTTTTTGAAGAATTGTATGGCAACACAAAGTAACAATTTTTATATAAGTGGTGTATGATATTTAATGATGATGATTTTAGTTTTATTCTTTTTTGCTTTGAAGAATTCAATGGCAACACAAGGTAACAGTTTTTAAAAAGTGGATAATGATATATTATGTTAATGGTTCTATGCTTTTTTTAAAGAATTGTATGGTAATAAATGATAATATTATTATTATTATTGAGCAATAACAGTTGTTTATCCAAACAACGAGTGATATATTAAACTTTAAAAATAATTATGATAAATTAGAAATATTGCAAAATAACTATTTCAATGGATAATTTCAGACTTTTAATATGAAATTAATAAAAGATAGTTAACTCATTATTCATTTGATAAGAAATTGAAAAAAAAAATAGTAAGTAAAGCCGTTACGACTTCATGAGTTATTAAAAATGACAAGTTGTTTTAACAAAAATAAACAGACAACAACTTTTTCATTTACACATTATTGTAACTATTGAAAACGACGAATAAATAGTGAAAACATGAGTACACACATTTCAAAAAAAGGTATAAACATTTCAAATCATGTTATATTTTAAAGGTAGATAGTTCTAAATTCAATATTTTATCTAATGTCCAATTAAAACCACGTCTGGTGGACTTCTCATAGGACTTAATAATTTTTGCAAAGGTATCCTCAACATGTTCAGATAAGTTTTGATTCGTTAATTCAAGTATAGTTTTTGAATGGAAATAGGGTGTGGCAATCTCTAATACACCCTCCTGTGTTACACGATATACAACAACTTGTACACTTGCATACCATTTCATCGATCTTTTAACTTGAATCTGGTAGTTTAATTCGTTTAAAACGTGCGAATGAATACTATTAAAAAATGTGTTAAAGTCTGTAACATTCTCCTCGTTAGAGTTGATTACAGTTTTAGTAAATATGTTTAACGCATTTTGCCTTTTAAAATGCTTAACCTTCTCAAAAAACATATATTTTAAAGAGGATGAATTATCAATTTTGCATCTAACTCTCTGTGAAGTTTTCAAATGATATAAAAAATCGGAGTTGGGATTGAATATTTCACTACGCTGAATACATTTATCGTTTTTGGAGGACTTGTGGATCTTCATGTGTTTTAATAAGTCATACTTTCTTGAGTACGCTTCACCGCACGATTCACATTTGTGTTGGGAAGGAATCTTTAAATGGGATAGTTTATGACGATTCAAAATAGCCTTTCTAGAGAATGCTTTTTGGCAGATGTCACATATAAATGGTCTTTCTTCTGAATGAATCATCAAATGTTGTTTTAAATTGCCTTTTCGTGAAAAAGATTTGCTGCAAACAGTACACAAAAAAGGTGGCTTCTGTTTCTTCAGTTCTGATGAGGAGAATTCCGCTTCATTATCTGAAACGGGTTCTACTTTAGGTTGTACTATTAATCCCATGCCTTGATCATTTAATCTTGATGAAAAATATTGATTATTCAAACGTGATACATCATCGCTTAACATAGTAGAATGTCCATCTTGAAAACTAGCCATATTATCCTAAGTGAAAAAAGCGTCTTCACACACTCAAAAAATAGCAAACACTAATTAAAAAGTCTCGTTTCATTCAATTTTATATATAATCATAGGGGGCGCATGTTAAAAAATTATTACGATAGTGCAAATCATGTAATATGATTGGTGCAAACATTTCAGAAAAACACGTGGCATAAAAAAGTATGTGTAGGAAGTTCACAGGAAGTGAATCAATCCAAAGGTTTTTATGTAATGTTTGAAAAGTATATGATTCATCACGCTACGTTTTTGAATTCGTCATTCTAAGGTTTTACACATTAATTTTATTATTTCAGTGAAATATATGACAAACCAATGGTTTAAATCATACTAAATTTATTAAACTGTATAAAAGAATGAGTTGAAGTGAAGCAGTAGTTTTAAAATTCATTAGAACTAGTGTAGAATCATCAAATAATTATCTATTGCAATAACAAACTATGATTTGATTCAATTTATAATAATTGATAAATAGAAAATCTGTTCAAACTTTCATTTAAAATCTGGAAACAAGTGGAATAATCTCTTCAATAGTTATCAATATTTACATATTAGCTATTTTCTGTTGAAAAAAGCTGATTAGACTAATCGGATGTTTGTGATAGATAGTGAGTAACGTTGATAAGAGGGTTTAGGAAGTGTATTTCAGACGATTAAATGAATATGATATGGTTCACAAGAAAAAGTATAATTCTAAACTTAGGTGGATTAATACTGGTGAAAACAATGTTTAATTCAAAACGTTTGGTAGCCTTCTAATCGATCTAAAAAATGAGTTGCTTATTAAAGAAATATAAAAAAATTAATCATTTCTTCAATTAAAACATAAATTCTATTAACTTCCCTAGTATAAGAAAGAGGAAGAGGTAGGTATTTTTTTTTAAATATATAGTGTTCAAAAGTAATTCAGTAATTGACGGGGCGCGGTTTGAATAGTGGATAGCTTATCGGTTACAAAAAAAAATGAAATTTGAATGGGAGTTCGCAGGTTCGAAACCTTAGCTTGCTAAAATAATCAAACTATCGTACGTAAAATCGATAAAATCAGTTAAACTAAAAATAAAAATCATACACATTAAAAAAATTCGCAGAGTGAGCAGTTAAAATAGGTATTAATGAGTTATCTTAAGAAACCAACCTCTCTTTGCGCATACAGAAGGGGGAATACAATTTTTTGTTTTGAAACATCTAAAATCTAAACATATAGACATAGTTTCTTGGCTCGATTAGTTAAGTCTTCAACATATCATCGAGCCAAGAGACTATTTTGCAGGTTCAAACCTTCCTCAAAACTTTTCAAAAATAAAATACTATTTTCAATAATAAATTCGCACTACCGCATACAGATGGCAGCATCAAAAATTTTTTTCAGAAAACATATGACATTTTTATCTTCATTCAAATTCTAAGACAATTCAGGAAAAAAAAAAAAAAAAAAAAAAAATCACCCTTAAAAATTAAGCCCCCCTAAAAAAAAATAAGCCCCTCTAAAAAATTTAGGCTCCTCAAACTCTCTTTCGAAAATACCTACATCTCTATGTTATAGTATGATATTTCCATTTCTACTCTATGTCGATTCGAAGAAAAAAAAAATTAAGCCCCCCTAAAAATAAGCCCCACTAAAATATTTAGACCCCTCAAACTCCCTTTCGAAAACACCTAACTCACTATGTTATAGTATGATATTTCCATTCTAATACTAAATCAATTCGAAAAAAAAAATATTAAGCCCCCCTCAAAAATTAAGCCCATCGAAAAATTTAGTGTCTTCATACTTCCTCTCGAAAAGACCTATGTTATAGTATGATATTTCCATCTCTACTCTAAGTCGATTCGAAAAAATAAAAAATTAAGCCCCCTTAAAAAATAAGCCCCCTCAAAAATTAAGCCCTCCTCCAGCCCCTCCTACTATAGGATAAGACTCCCAACAGGTTGATTCCACCCTCCTCCTCCATCCACAAGGTGGATTCCACCCACAAGGTGGATTCCACCCACATCCACCCACCGCCACCGCCTGCTGGGGCTGAACTGTCTTTTCTCCCCTACTACCGATATATCAAATTTGAAGCAAATCGAAAAATTCTGCATGAAAAACCCATTTATTTAAATTAAAGGGGGGGCTAGCCCTCCCCCCCTCTTCATACTTAACCAATGAACCTCCAAACCTAATCAAGGCAGCTTCTTAACATAATAAATCGGCATACCAAATTTGGAGCAAATCTAATAATTCTGCATGAAAAACCCATTTATCTAAATCAAGGAGGTGGCTAGCCTCCTCTCCCCTTTATACTTAACTAATGAACCTCCAAAACTAATCGTGGAAACTCCTTAACATAATAAATCGGTATACCAAACAATTCTGCATGAAAAACCCATTTTTCTAAATTAAGGTGGGGGAGTAGCCCCCCTTTACTCTTAACCAATAACCCCCAAAACTAATCAGGGCTAAGCGCTTATCAGAATGAACCTGAAAAAAAAATGGAAGCAAATCGGATGTTTCTGTCAAGAGTTATCGCGTTACGTACATACAGACGTAAGTGCATGCATACATACAGAACCTGCGTGCACATTAGCCCTTGGGCTTTGATAGCCTGTGAGCTAAATAGCAGGATAATGAAAAAATTCCTCTAAAGAAAATGCCTCCTCTCTTCGTCTTTATTTTATTCCCTTTACAAGCTGTGTACGTAATTTTTTCCCTCCTCCATTCATCTCCGCCCTCCACTGTACCCCAAAGTCATTATTGATTAAAGTTTTATAAATATATAAAACATCTTTGCTTATATATAAACTATCAGCAGCGAATTGAAAGAATCAATAAATTGTATTTCCTTACTAACCCTCCCCCCCCTCCCCCCTCCGTAGAAAGCACTAACTTGTCCGTTGCAGAAGTCATACTAAACTTCTCTTAATGAAACGTTAAAATTGCGTTTTCTTGGACCAAATCTTAGAGTTGTCTAACTCACCCATTAACTGAGTACCCCCCCCCCCCCCCATCTCCTATGCTGTAAAAAGTTGACAGTGGAAAAACTGCACTTTAGATTTTAGCATTTATTTATATACAAGTTCGATATTTAACAATTCCGTGTCACGTTTTTTCCGGTCACCTTTTTTCCTTGTCACGTTTTTTCCGGTCACTTTTTTTCCTACATTCATCTATAGCCGTACTTATATAAAGTTGCTCATACATCTATTTTGAATGTTACAATATAAGCTACTGATGTAG
Organism: Maratus speciosus; assembly: GCA_963932465.1. Taxonomy (NCBI): domain Eukaryota; kingdom Metazoa; phylum Arthropoda; class Arachnida; order Araneae; family Salticidae; genus Maratus; species Maratus speciosus. Next base: position 6,646,890 of record CAWVRF010000002.1, on the reverse strand, counting down.
TGAGTTTACAGACTCTATAAATAATGTTTGATTTATTCTTATTTTTTTGTCTCCTCCTTTCTCTGCAATGATCATTGCTGAAAGGTAAAAGAAATATATATATGTATCAAAATATGTATCTACATATCTTAATATTTTACCTATTATTTTCCTGTTAGCTCTTTAAAACTCGTCTCATTATAAAAATAGTCTAAGAGAGACAATTCTAAGATTTGGTCCAGTAAAACACAATTTTAAGCTGGAGTTTTCTACGGGGGGACGGGGGGGAGTATATATTTTTAGGTATATATTATGTATATATATATATATTAAACTTTAATCAAGAATGGCTTTTGAACATGGGGGAGGGGGAGAATTACAAACAGAGCAATAAAAGAAAGTTGAAGAGAAGAGGAATTTTCTTATTTTCTTTAGGGGAATTTTTTCATTATCCTGATTTTTTAGATAAGTGTCAAATTTGTTGGTGTAATAGAACAGATAAATGTGATATAAAATTTTGAGATAAGTCTACTGACATGAAAGTATGACATTTTACTCAGGGATTTCCTCAGGGTTTTATCATTCACGTATCTATTGTCACTGTGGGTGGGCGAGTATGGACAACAGGAGGCAAACTGCACCCCTTTAAGGATAACAAAAGGGCTTAGGCTTGAGTAGCAAGAATGTAAACTTGTATTGTAATTTTGACAAGCAAGCCACATTCTAAAGACCATTAGAATAAAAAAAATATGAACTTCATCCCTATCTCTTTGTATTTAAAGAAAGGAAAATGGTTTGTAAACTGTATCAAAATTCAGTAATGTGTTCCTTGAATAGGTTTCAATTCGAAACTTATTGCACCTAGGAATGCAATAAATGCTGAAATACCCTGAAAACCTCCTTATTTGTCACAAAGGGTTCAGCTAAACGTTTTTCTTTGTATTTTTCAAAGAACTTTTTAACGTGTGATTTTCTAGTTCCAGTCCTTCGCTTATAGTCTCCGGAGTATTCTTTTTTTCTATTGCGTTTTTTTTTTTTTTTTTTTTTTCAAAAATAGTAGTTTCTATAAAATTTCTTAATTGAATTGATTTTTAAGAAATAGTTTTAGCTATTGGATTTTTATATTAATCTGATGATATGGAAATAATTATTTCTAATAAAGGCAAGGGGAAATAGCTATTGGCAGGGTACGCTTACTTAGTGCATACAACTGGAAAGCAATGTATCCGTTGGAGATGCACCAAACATAAATTAGAAAGGGGAAAAAATTCATTTTTTAAAGTTTATATAAAATTGATGATACTTTTGGAATTATTATTATGGACCTTTCTAAATTGTTTTATGTTTTTTTTTTTATAAACATGTTTCTAAAGAGAAAAGGTCCTGATTTTATTACTAAAATCTGTAACATCACGAATTTACTTTAAATTATGATTCTTATGAAAGCTTGTTTAAAAGTTTTTTATTCAATAATAATTTTGATGAAAAAAAAAGAATAATCAATTATCTCTGCGCAGCCTTATTCATTCTTGTCACCTATAAAATGAGAAGTTTGAAATTTATATTCAATAATTTTCAATTTTTATTAAAATTTAATATGTGTATGTATGTATATATATATGTGTGTGTGTGTTGGTGTGTGTGTGTGTGTGCGTGTGTGTGTGTGTGTTTTATTGAGGCTGTACTCAACTGCTCTGCTCAACAAACGCAAATCGTTTTGACACATTTACAAATTCATTTTTTAACGTAAAGATATAAAATTGGAAGGCCTGACTATGGAAGCGATTTGGAATCGAACTGTGCCGTCCATTTTTTTATCCATAAATTACATATTGAGTTATAAGCGATTTTGATCACGTGGCAAACACGTTTTCAACCCTTTTTGAGTGAGAAACATCATTGTAAATTGTACTTCTTAACATATTCAATCATCCAATGTTGATATCAAAACAAAAATCAAGTTAGTAATACAAGTTAAATTAGGAGGCAAAATCTTTGTAAGAGAAGGACGAGTCGTGAGCCCAAAATTTGGCTTCGGGAAACACGTGTGTGTGTGGGGAGGGGGGATTGATTGGTGGCTTATAATAAAAAAATGTCAATTTAGAAAAGGGGGAAGAATTTTATCCTTCAACCTTCCCAGTCATCATACAGTTTTGCTTGTATATAGCTGACATATAGCTAAGATTTTTTTCAAGCTGTGAAAATATTCGCTGACTTTATTTGGAGGAGTAAATTCAGGTTCGTTAAAAGTACAAAAACAAAGATAAACATAAAAATGTATAGTGCTAAGAAAAAGTTTCATGAACAAAGTTGGTTAAGGAGAGGGGGGTCATATACTATTCTAAATTTTTTTTTTTAACTTATTCAATCCTAAAATATAGATATCAAGTTAAACTACAGAAAATGACCATTTTTAATAATAATAAATCTAATTTTTTATATTATAATTCGAACCTCATCATATGCACTAAAATATTCACCTTACAATTTCTTAAAAGGTGGAAGAATCTCAATTAATGGTTTCTTAATTAAAATAAGTTTCCAATAAACATTGCATATCTTTCCTGATATTAAAATTATTATTGATGACAGTAATATACATAGTTCTTTTAAACATGAATATATTATATGTGTTAGTTATACAAAATTTTGTATAAAATAATTCTTTATTCTTGATGAATAATGATTTTTTTGTATATAAAAAATAAATAGAAATAAATATTTGTATATAGAAGGCAGGGCTTCTTCATCTGTATGAACAACCATACAACACTTTTTGAAGATTAGCCGATCCTTCTTGATAAATAAAAACCTGAAGAAAACAAATTACACAAAATTTCTAAACAATTGAATGTTATTGACAATTATGCAATTTTTTATTGAATAATAACTTTATTTCCAAAAAAAAAAAAAAAAACTTATTTCTGAAATAACAAAGCATGATGGACTAATTATGCTACTTACAAATGCGGATTTTTTTTTTTTTTTTTTTTTGCAGTTACGATATTCGCGGGCCATAAGTATCGCGAACCACTTTTGACCCGCTGGATACAGGTTGTGCATCCTTCTTTTGTAATATAAAACAACTGAATACATTTATAATAAATTATTTAGTTATTTTTACCTCTTTTTTGTTCCTTAACTTTTATTAAGGTTTATCTCTTCATTCTATCAGTATACAGTATATGTAGTGAAAAATTATATTCTCTCAGAAGTTTACGAAAAAAACTCAAGTTCACTACATTAATAAAAATGTAATGAACTTGCATTTTTTATTAATGTGTCTAATTTTCCTATAAAATGAGTAATAAGATTTTGGAAATTTCATAAAAGATACTTTTAGTTAAAAATTAAATAAAATATTTTAAATATTGCTATTATAAGTTATTAATATATATAACCATTAAGTAAGTATTATCGACCACCACAAAAACTATGAAATTATGAATAAAATGACATTAACAAATTGACAAAAATACAGTTTCCCAACAAGCTTAACATAGATTCTAAAAACATAGTAAAAAACAGCAGAAATTGAATAACAGAAATGGAATAATGGAAATTTGTAGAACTTAGGCAGAATCATCGGGTCCCAAATGCCTAAAGTTCCACAAATAAAATGTGTAGTTTCATCTTCATATTAGCCATAAATTAGCTAAAGAATATGAATTTGGGACTACCACACACATAAAACAGAGAAATAAACCATTGAACTCCAATTAAGTTAAAAATAAAACAAGATTAAAAAAGATTGAGAAAAATTAAAAACAAATTACTAAATTAAAATCCATACTGTCTTAGAATCAGGCATAAAAAAATACAATCATTGGAGATCACCAAAATTATATTATTACAATATTGCCAAAAAAAAAATATATATATATAATGGTGGACCAAGGCACAACAATATACAGCATAGCCAAGCACACTCCCATTATATATAACCAGCGCCCTCTATAGATAATTTAGAATGAATTGCTCCATGAATTCAAATGAATCTGTGTGGTGCTGCCAGCTATTGACTTCTTAGTAAAAAAAACTATTACATAATAAAAACTGTTATATATAAGAGCAAATAGTCCGGAATGGCCGGATATAGCACGCTCACCGTGCAATCGCTATATCCCTAATTAGAACTAATATTTCGGTACAGATGAAAAAATTCAATTACATTGTAAATCTAATGGATAATGCAGCCTTTTTGAAAGGGAATTTCTCCTAGTGCAATTCAACATAATTGAAATTTGCAGTATAAATATATTCACTTTTAACACTGTCCAGCTATGTTGGCAAGTGTTAAACATTTTAATTTTTCTATCTGATCGGTCATCGGTGACATTCTAACGGGAAAAAAAAATCAATCCTTAACTCTAAACTCTTTTTACGAGAAATCCTATCAAACCGTTATTTACAAAAAGTAATGCCCCACCAATGGCTCAGAGGTTCTGTTCTCGAAGCTGGTAGACGGGAGGTGCTAGGTTCGAACCCAATTGCGCCCGTCGGCCTAATCGTTCGAAGGTTTAGTGATTTTCTTCGAGCAATGGATTTCCATGCGTAAATATGGGTTAGGATCCCTTAGAAAGACCCCCACGAAGGGCACTCCTCCATCGGGCCTATATCCCTACAGTAGATAATCGGCTGTCAAAAATCAACCAACCAACCAACCAAAAAGTAATATTCACCACTTATAATTGCAGAAAATCTACGATTATAAAAAAACAGATTTTTTTGTAAATAGTGTTTTTTTTATTTAAAAAAAAAAAAGATATGGGGCCGTCTGGCATAAAGAACATTTTCAGACCAGAGTTAAATAAATTAAAAATATATTTACAATTGTAATACCATAGTTACTAAAATTTAAATTTATAAAGCAAAAAGTAAGATAACTGTTGAAGTAAATTTCTTCCCTAACCATGTTTTATTACAAGCACTGTCTTAACTTGTGAGCTAGCATTTCTTGATACTGGTAAAATTCTGTAATTCTTATATGAATTTCTATAAATGGACGGTTTCGATTTAGGCAATATTTTTAGAAATTTTGTAGATTGGGAAAATGTCTGATAAAAAGAGGTGACCGCAATTGGGGAGCAGGTACTGCTTCTATATTTTTTTGCAACTTTAGACGGGAATGCCTTTGAGGGGAAGAGGGAGGGGGGGAATACGAAAAAAATAAGATTTTAAATCGGATGGTAAAAGGCGAATAAAGGAGAAATTTTAATATATATATATATATATCTTTTAACATCTTCCATTTTTATAATGAGACGAGATTTAAAGAGCTAACAGAAAAAATATTCAGATATGTCTCATGAGTCCGAATCAAGACATTATATTGAGTAAAAAGTTTTTTTTTTTTAAATCTTCCAGGAAAATAGGTTTCTGCGTGTAAGAAAGCGGATGACGGGTTTAAATAAAACTTCAGATTCTTCCAAATCGTTATATTGATAGATTATATATTATATATTGATGCTTACATATATATTTCTTTTAACTTTCAACAGTGATCATTGCAGAGGTAGCAGGAGACATTAAAGTAAGAATAAATCAAACATTATTTATAAGTCTGTAAACTCACTACATCAGTAGCTTATATTGTAACGTTCAAAATATATGTATAAGCAACTTTATTTATATAAGTATCCTATAGATGCAGAGAGGTGAAAGAATCTATAAACTGCATTTTCTTTTAAATTAGCCATTTTCCCCTCCCCCCCCCTCTCCCCACAGGAAATCCCACCCTCCTGACCAAATCTCAAGATTTTATGTCATATTTTTCTCTTACGTCCCCCTAAATCTACCCCTCCCTCACCGCAAAAAACAGGTAATGAAAAATCTTCCCTTTTATTTATCTATATTTCATTACATATTTGTATGTAAAGTTTATTTGTGCGCAAATGTCTAACCTATTAACTCTTCACCCCCCCCCCTCCCGCCCGCCCCCTATGCTGTAAAAACTGGGTCTTTTCCACCTTAGTGAATGTAAGCCCATTTTTTTTCATGGTGATTTTTTCCGGTGGAGCTTTTTAACGTGGGGATTTTTCCGATGGCGATTTTTTCCGTGGTGATTTTTTCCATGGTGATTTTTTCCGGGATTCCTTTCAAATATATATATTGAAGTGAGTTGCAAAATTCCAATGTACACTTCGCCAACATACCTGTCTATCATTCTTTTTTTAAAACTACAATCTTCAAAACGCCTGTTACAATCAAATAGAAAGCAAAATATTTTGAATGATTGTCAGTCGATAATAAGAGGAACCACTCTCTTTATTGAAGGATTAAGGATTTAACCTGAGGGGTTCCATGGGTGAAAGCATGATTTTTCGTTAAAATTCAAAATGAGAGTACATTTTTTCTTAATAGCCATATTTATTTAGTTTAAAATATTTTATTCTTATTCAATTATATTTTTGAAGTAAGCTATAGATTTTTTTTTTTTTAATTAAATAAAGATAACAGTAAATTTTGCATTTAAATTCCCGAAAAGAATTTTTCTGAAACAAATACCCCTACTCTTTTAATGAATTATCAAGTATCATTTGGGCAAAGTCAGCAATAAATAAATAATTTATTTATTAAATATCGCCTTCATGTCGTTAAAAAAAAAAAAAAAAAAAAAAAAAAAAAAAAAACTAAGCTTTACTACGTTTTTTAAATTACATAGATATTAAATTCCTCAAAACCTAACAAAAACGAACTTCGTATTTTGTGTTATGTATACAAATATATGTATAAAAAATAAATTATTTTTAAAAGATGGCCTTCATGTCGTTAAAAAAATATAAGCTTTACTATATTTTTAAAATAGATATTACATTCCTAAAAACAAACTTTATATTATACTTTCTGTTATGTATACAACTTAATAAATACAATACATTCCAGTGATCTTTTATCCGATTTGTTTTTTCCTATGAGCGCTTTTTTCCCGTGATTCCAGTATTTTATAGAAATGTTTATTTTAATTTATTTTGTTTAGTTTAAATGTTTAGAATAATATTTCTGGAAATTCCATGATGAAACCAAAAATTGCAAAAAATTTGACTTCAATCAATTGCTTAAACAACAACAACAAAAAGTAACAAACTATGCTAATTTCTAATTTTAGGCGTATCTTAACAAAGATATTTACTTATTATTATTTTTTCTTTATTTGTTCTGTTAATATCTGAAAATACTAATGCCACTGATCAGGACATAAAAATTTTAAATTGATAACTGATTCAGAAAGTCTAAAAATTGTTATTATTAATAATGTAATTTTATGTTGATAAACAAAAAATTCAAATGGCGTTAAATAAAATAAAAATAATAAAAATAATACTTTCCGATCGTATCTATTATAACTGACTTCTTTAAAATTTACAAAAAAAAAAAAAAAAAAAAAAAGATATATTTATACATGCGTAAGTCGAAAATCAAGTTATGTAAACGAGCGTTCTCGTATGAAAACATTCACAACATTTTTCAATATTTGTATTCTAATTATCAACGGAAAGCATTCTTATTCACATAATGTCCAAATTAAGTAGTGGTGTAAATGTGAATTTTCATATGCGAATATTCAGGAATTTTTTCTATAATAACATTCTTAAACATCAACGGGAAATATTGGTATTACCGTTCGCGGATATCAAATATCAAGTAGTGATATTAATTAGAATTATCGTGCGAATTTTCAAATTTTTTCAATATTAGCATTTGTAGACATCGACGAAAAATATTTGTATTCGCGTTCGCGAATAAATTGTATTTCCTTAGTACCCCCCCCCCCCCTTCCGTAGGAAGCACCAGCTTGTCCCTTCTAGAAGTCATGTTAAACTTCTCTTAATGAAATGTTAAAATAATGTTTTCTCTGACCAAATCTTAGAATTGTCTAACCCACCCATTAACTCTGTAACCCCCCCCCCCCCCCCCGACGCTGTAAAAAACTGACAGTGGAAAAACTGCACTTTAGTTGTTAGCATTTATTTATCGACAAGTTCAATATTTAACAATTCTTTGTCACGTTTTTTCCGGTCCCTTTTTTTTCCTTGTCACGTTTTTTCCGCTCTCCTTTCTTCCTTGTCACGTTTTTTCCGCTCTCCTTTTTTCTGTCACGTTTTTTCCTGTCACCTTTTTTCCGTTTACCAACTTTCGCGTTATCCGAAATAGGCCTTAAGCAAGGAATGGTCATTTCCTGCTATACTGTATCTGTTGCCCAGGATTCTTGAATACTGTATAATACTGTGGCGACGACGGGGGAGTTTTTTAATTGCTTCTCTTTCTTTGCCCTTTTACTGAAAGGGGATTGGACCGTATGATTCCTCGAAAAACACAAAGCACAAAAGCTATGTAGACTTTACCAAGAACATTCTCAGTCTGATATTGTGATTGTGACATTCGCTTGCTTTTTTTTGTGTGCCTTCCCCGAGAAGTTTACAGAGAGTTGGACTTTTGATCTTTTTTCTGAACAATATAACAGATATTAATCAAATCCAGGTATGTTTTTCAAAATACTTAATTGTATTCATATAGCATAATATAATAGATAATTGTACTTGGAAGTTGTAAGGACACGTAATCTTACGCAGGCTTCTAATATTCAATTATTTTTGTTCAATTGTTAAATCTTGATTTTATAAATCATGGTATTACAGTGAAACCTCCTACAACGGGCACTCCGAACAACGGTAACCTCCGAATACCGGCCATGTTTTAGTATTACCGAATCTCTTCCATAGAAATAACATTACAGTAAACCTCCGAACAACAAATTCCGAATAACGGCCACCGCACAGCTTTTAACTATAACTGACATTGAAGAGAATGTGGAGGGGAATTTTCTTATTTGACGTATAGGTGTGGCGAGAGGGGGTGGGGGTGACGAAATTTAAGTTTATGTGTGAGGAAGCAGTAGTCAAATGACTACTGTCAAATGTACTCTTTTTGAATCGCGTGATGACATTTCTGGTCTATGCGTAGCATGTGTTTTTCACTAAAAGAATGAGTTCAAAGTGAAATTTTTTTAACTTTAAGTGATAAGTTGAAAATTATCCCGTACAGCAAAAAAGGTGTCAGTGCATGAAAATTAGCTGAAATGACATTTGCGGAAGGACCCAAACAGAGGACATTTTGAAAAAAAAGTGACTTTTATTTTAAAAAAAAACACTTCAAGGTGTAAATTTGGAATCTAAAACTAAGTGTCAAAAGAACTAGTTATGATGAGATTGATAAGTTGTTTTTGGAATGGCTTTCGAACTCTCGAAAGAAAAATTTTGCACTCACTCAAAATGATAACGAATTCTACCACAAATCTGTGGAAATAATTATGCATTTAGAGAAAGAGATACGCTTTAAAATACAAAAAAAAAAAGGGTGAAAATAACTAGAGTAAAACCTCCCTAAAGCGACCACATTCTATTCCAATAAAAATTGGTTGCTCCGAGAGGTGGTCTCTTTATGGAGGTCATGTTTAAATATAGATTTGAATTGTTGAAAAAGGTTAACAATTAAAGTTGCTAAAATTTATTTTCCATATTAGGAAAAAGTATGAAAATTTAAGTATCAGAACAAAAGTTAATTACATAAGCTAATTATTGCAGAATTTAAAAAACCGACATTTGCTTTGATTTTACGGTTTTTTCTTCTTTAACTTTTATTTCAAAGCCCTTTCGAAGTTCAGTAAATAAAAGCAATTTTTCTTTTGGACGGGAACAAATGATGATGATTTCATTCATTTATCTATTTCTTTGAGAATTTCCTGACAGAATAGGGCAGGGGAGTTTCTTGACCATCATCGTTGCTTTGTCATCAGAGTTAAATTCCTTGCATAAAAATGGTCAAGGGAGTTTAAAAACTTTAAAGTTACTTGAATAAATGAAAATTCTAATCTTAGTTTGGAAGTTTGATGAATAATGGGCTCTCCGGAATTATTATTCTAATAAAACCTTCTTCAAGTGACCAGAAAAAAATGGAATTTATTTCATTTTCTTCAAAGAAATGGGTCGCTCATGGAGGGAGTTCAACTGGGGTGGTCTCTGAATAGAGGTAAAATTAGTATTGAGATTATGGGAATAAATTTTGTTCTTTGAAAAAATGGTCGTTCAGGGAGGTGGTCGCACAGGGAGGTTTCACTGTAATTTCTTTAGTGTAAAATTATAGTATATATTTTTTAACTGTAAAAATAAGATAATTTTGGTCAATTATTGTTATTTTAATGTAATGTAATTTTGAGGTTTTAAAATGTGGAACCTCTGAATAACGGCAACCTCCGAAGTACGGTCACTTTACCGTGCTCCCAGTGGTAGCCGCTATTCAGAGGTTTTACTGTAATAAAATAACATCCTTTAAAATTGATTTGAATGACAAAGAGCATTGCGCAATTAAATAAAATGTAAAAGTATCGATAAATTTCCAATGATTAAATCGGTATAAAACAAAGCGTTAAAAAGGAAATAAATTACAAATAGTTATTAGGTAATATTAGTAAAACAAAATAATACCTTGGAGCAAATTTATCATTATTTTATAAAGGTGCGTTAATGAACGATTCATATTATTAACTAAAAGGCATATAAACAAAATTTGTTTTAAATTTTTATATATTTTTTATTTATATATACAGCAAGGTATAGCTTATTAAATAATAATTTATACAAATCTGCTTACAATGAAGAATTAAAATTAAAGATCGAATATGTAAACATCGGTTGACAGGTCCACTCCACTGTCCCGATCAACAACAATCGGGACCTAAAAATCTCCCTATAACGAAAAATATTTATACTTATACGAATATACCTGCAATTTGCCTAAATCGGAATCTTTCTCTGGTTACTTGAAATTCCGTCTTAAAACGTTTCACTGTATTAAGGCTGTTCTCAACTGCTCTGCTCAACAAGCTCAAAAAGTTTTGACAGATTTACAAATTCATTTTTTAACGGAAAGATATAAAATTGGAAAGCCTGGCCATAGAAGCGATTTGGATATTAACTGTTTTTTCCATTTTTTGATCAATCCATTACCTATTGAGTTAGAAGCGCTTTTGATCACCTGACAGACATGTTTTTCGCTTGCTCTTGAGTGGATATTCCACTTTCGCGCGGGAATTCAGTTCAAAACGTCCATTTTGACACTATTTTCTGAAAGATCTATCGCGTTTGCAAAAAAACGGGAGAAACAGCTCGATGACATAGTTTCTGGACAACGACACCAGCTAGTTTCATGCATTTTCGAACAAAAATAAATTAACACTTTTGTCAAAGTTGCCCTTTTGGATTTGAGAACACCCTTAAGAGTCATAGGCGTAACTTGGGCTCTAAGACTGGGGGGCAAAAATCTTGAGACCATTTTTTAAAATTTATACCCTCCCTCCCTATCCCCAAACACATACACTTCAATTAAGAAGTCTTTTTTTTTTTTTTTTTTTTTTTTTTTTTACCGCGACGAAACACCCAGATTTTTACTGATTTTGTCGAAATTTTCACATATTTTATTTTATAAAAAATATTTATACCTTTCCGAATGTTTCGAAATTTTTGCAGGTGACGTAAATCTGGTCTATCCAAATGCTCTAAAAAGTTTCTGTTAAAATACGGACGTTTAGTTACTTTTAGCATAGAAAAAATATCGTCACCGTGAGGCGCGAAGTGAACTCCGTGCCGGTGTATTTGAAAGGGGTTAAAATTCTTATTTTTAAAACCCGATTATAACATCGATTAGAAGAATGTTTCTCCTTTAAGAACATATTTTTGGTTTGTTGGTACCTCTAAAATTGTGCCTTGAAGTTGCGAAACTTCGATGAAACACTCAGATTTTTGATTTTCATGGAAATTTTCACACATTTTATCTTGTAAAAAATATTTTATACCCGTCCGAAAGTTTCAAAATTTTTGTAGGTTATGTAAATCTGGTCTATAGGGATGCTCTAAAAAGATTGTGTTAAAGTATGGACGTTTTGTCACTATTAGGGTAAAAAAATATATAGTCTTCGTAAAACGCGAAGTGACCTGAGTTCGTCAGTATTTGAAAAGGTTAAAATTCATATTTTTTAAAACCATCGATTAAAAGGTTTTAGTTTTGAGAGAACTTTTTTAGTTTGTCGGTACCTCTAAAATTGCACCCTCGAGAGGCGCTGCAACAGGACAGAAAACCGCTTTACGGAAAAAATGAGCCTTTTTGAAAAAAAAATTCAAAGGGTTAACTGCGATAGTTTTTTCAATTGATTGCGGCAATTGAGACCTTATAGAATATGTCATCCATTTTTAACTTTACTAAGCAGTTTGGCTGATGTAAGTTAATAAATAATGACAAAATACTCCCGAAATTCCTTCTTTTCGAACTTTAATTTCGAACTTCCGATGCATAAATAAAGCTTCTCCGCGTGCACCATTACTTTTTCCCTCTCGCAAGGGCCGGGATGAATTATTAATGAGAGTAATTTGCGAATTTTAATTAATAACTCGACTAATTATTAGAATTTTAAAATTCTGAGTGAGGTGCATCAGAAGAGACTTTGGGCTAGTTTCACAAAAATTTTCAGCTTCGTACTTGCACTAGATTTTTCTAGTCATCGCACACACACAAAGCGAAACTTTTTTTTACTAGTATAGATTGTCTCCAAATTGGGCGAGCTTTCTTTATATTTCCTATTAATAATTCATTTGATAATTATTCCTTCTTTTTCATACTGATACATATTTATTAAGGGGGGGGGGGGACAAAATTAACATACACGAAAAATTTGAAAGGGTTTGACTGAAAAAAAAATTCGTATGCGACATCTTAACCATCGGTTAGATTTTAGAGCTATTTAAAACTAGTAACATATATAATTCATTTTTTTTCAACTAGCGGTTGACTTTCATAGTCACCATGAAATAGTTTCCAGGGAAATTCCAGATGACTCGTTTTTCCCGCTCTTCTCGTTCTTGGCTATCAAAGCTCTGAAAAAATATATACTAAACAGGAATTCTGCTTTTTCAGAATTTAGTGTCGCCCCCGATGACAAAAAAAATATGCAGGTATATAAATATAGAGACAGTAGAGTCCCGATTATCCGAGTTAATCGAACTTATACCTTTGGGATGGATCTTTTTCTTCTGATGGACTGATGGCTTCCCTCTTCCCTTATTATGAAACAGCTATTATAAATGAAGTGTTAGGTGAAGATGAAAGAGCAGCCATAAAAAGTTAGAACTCTGATTTTCTGGTCAGAATGCATTGTAAAAAAACGGACTAAAAACGGAGATTCTACTGACAATCGAGACGCCAGTATTACTTCCGTATTTAGCTGAACTTCCCCCCCCCCCCCCCATAAATTCCAGAAATCCGTATTTTTACGGAAATTTCCCCCCATAAATTACAGAAAATTTTCCGTTTTTATGGAATTTATGGATGAAAATTTCCGTTAAAATACGAAAATAGTACTGGCGTCTCAATTGCCAATAGAATCTCAGTTTTTTAGTCTTTTTTACACTGTGGGGAGAAAAAATGGTCATAATTTTTTTTTAACTTCTTAAAAAGTTCTAACTTTTTACGACTGCTCTTTCATCTTCACCTAACACTTCATTTATAATGGCTGTTTAATAATAATGGAAGCCATCAGTCCATCAGAAGAAGATAACTCGGTTAAACGGGACTCGGATAATCGGGACTCTAATGTAGTTCAGTTTTAAGACTTAAAACACGCGATTTTATTTTATATAAAATGACGTCATCCGCATCCGCTGAATAATTCCTCATTTCCGATCCAGTGTTAAACAACATCTACAGTAAAGTACGCATATGACGTCACTATCGTGGAATAATACACAAATCCAAAAAAGAGATTTCGTCATTCAAGAAACTGGAGGGGAAAAAAAAAAAAAAAACGGCTATCTCATGATTCATGTACCTTCATTCGTTTGTAATATTAATATAGATACTTAAAATTAAATTTAGTTTATAATAGCTCCATGTTTTATCAGAAATCATTCATTTATATTTTTTCAAAATAGCACGTATTTTAAGTGCATTTTCCCGTTTTTACGAGAAAATGGCAACAAAAAGATATAATTGCTATTTTCCAACTATTTCCCCATTACTTTCTACAGAAATGGAGTACTTTAGTTGCCAAAATTAAACAAATGGTGCTAAAAACTACAAAAAAATTATCTCAAAAATAAATGGAGGTGCAGTTTTCAAACAAATTGCACTTAAAAGCACTTTTCTTTTCCCCCAATACGATGGTATAAGAATTGAAAATGTGCGATGCTTAGAAGATTAAAAAATTGCAGTAGAGATTATTCCGTACAATGATACATCTGTTTTGTTTTACGGCTGGCTTATACAACGTAACGTTATTTTTTGGAGACGACATATTAATAGGTGGGAGAAAGAAATAGCATATCGGAGGCTAACAACTTCAAAGTGTAGTGTGAAAAATGTAACCAACTGGGGAGTTCAGAACAACTGCCATTCTTAGCGAAAAACACCTTTGATACGATCCCACTCATACTGGTTTAAGATGAATCCAGATAATTTAGCAATACAAAAATATAAATTAAACGCTGATTTTAATCTTTATTTTAATTCGAATGTTTTTAATTTTTCATATTTTCAAAGTGGACTCCCCTTAAAGACCTAAATAAAAATATTCATTTTCTAATATAATGTTTGTACTTTTAAAATATTAAATACAAAATTTTATGTAATTTATAGTATTTTTATAGAAGAATAAAGAAAAAAATGTCAAGTTTTCTGCTTCGATTTATCTAAAGAATATTTCCTTTTTTACCGTATTCTTCAATTGTACTTAAGGCTGGTCTCAAATCCAAAGGGTCAACTTTATGACACAAGTTTCAATGTATTTTGGTTCAGAAAAGCATGGAATAGGCAGGGGTTGTTATTCAGAAACTATGTAATCGAAATACGTTTTCCATTCCTTGGTAAACGTAAATGATCTTTCAGAAAATACCATCAAAGTTGTCGTTTTGAACAGAATTTCCGGACGTAAGGAGAAAACCAGCCAGAAAAGGGAGAAAAACCGGTTGTCACGTGATCCAAAATAGCATATAACTAGATAAGTAATTTATTTATCAAAAAATCATCATTTATGTATTATTTTATCGTAAAGAAAACAAGTGGGTAAGTGTGTTATCGCAGATCGCACAGAGGATTTCGTTTAATATCTCTTTCAAAACAATTTATTCTTAAATTAACAAATCAAAATTGTTAATAGAAAATTAGTAATTCCATGCATGAATGGCAGCACTATTATATTTAGGAATGCGCCCCACCCCCCTGAAAATTATCCACTCCCCAATTTCAATTTTTTATATTTTATACAAAGTTTAAAGCAAAACGGATATTTCTATCAACAATTATCACATTACGTATATACATACGTACATACAGAATCTGCGGGCACATTAGCTGACAGGCTTTGATAGCCTGTCAGCTAAATAAACGGTGAAAAAAGCTAAATGTTAATGCATGTAATTAATAAATAGATGTAACCAAATGCGTGAAAGTAAAAAAAAAAAAAAATTAGCCATTTTTTGACGGAACCCTCGTTTGCCACCCCCCCCCCCCACACACACACACAAATGAAACTCACCTTAAATTTATAAAATTCTTATATGTTATAAACTATGTCAAAGTTTAAAATCGATCGGGTCTTTAGTTGTCTAATTTTAACAAATTCCCGTCAATTGTCTGTGCGAGCATCCGCTTTATAAGTTAAAAAATCGATTTTTTTCATAAATCGGAAAGTTGTGGTCTGATTCTTTTAAAATTTAGATTTTATGAATCAGCGTACGAAATAACATCCGGATGCGAAAGAACCAAATTTCTAAAATTGAAGTGCAAAAATGCAATTCTGGTTTTAATTACCAAAAAATTAATTACATTTCCTTCTGATTGTCGAAATTAAAAAATAAAGACTTATTCTGAAAGAGAATGAAATTTTACGTCGGATGGCATAAAAATCGTAGCTTGACAATCGATAATAAAAAAAAAATTGGTTTTGTATAAAAATTCTGAGTTCGTTTCTGACCGCAAGACCGTACCTGCTTTATACTCTCTCGTTATCGCCGAAAATTCAATCTCATCAGACATCTGTCGCCTTCACAAATGAAGGAAAATAAGAGATTTTTTTTCTCGATTTTTTATGGTGTAATCGAGATAATTTTTAGAATTTCTGAAAGCTGATTTTTTCCCCCGTCTTGTGGTACTAATTTCGAATTTCTGGGATGCGTAGAAAAAAAGTAATAGCGACTTAAAGAAGTCGCCAGTTCTTATCTGCCCATAAAATGACACCTGTTTTTAATCGGTGGAAAAGATAGTTGTTATAATTCGATAAAAAATTCATGCTTTTGTTGAATCATATGAATGCCTTTACGATCTTATAATTGGGGGTTTTTAATTAACAACGTCCATCAATTACGAATTTTTTAAATTTTTATGATTTGTCGTTTGATGTGATGTGTTCAGCTATACGTATGCAAAATTTCAAGCCTCCAACATGTACAGTTACGGGTATTGTGACAGACGGACATACAGACAGACGAGTGAGACGAATAGGGTTTCGTCAGATGAAGGAAACCCTAATGACAATAGTCAGAATCAAAAGATACACTGTTAAAAATTTGCAGCATTCTGGCAGGTCATTTGACCGTTTTTTTCCGAAAACGGTTACACAACCGTAATTTTAACACTATTCTGACCATATTATTGGCCATTTTATGGTCAGAATATAGTTAAATTATGGTTATGAAACCGTTTTTTTTCAAAAAACGGTCGAATGACCTGCCAGAATGTTGCAAAATTTTTAACAGTGTAGTAATCAAGAGATCTATCCCACATGTGCATATAAACAGTTCTATGGAAATAAAAAAGGGAAAATAGGTTCCGCTTTTTTGAAAAATAGATCAGAGGAAATAATCTTACTAGAGCTTTGACTACTGCATTAAATATTTTGTTAAGACGTAACACAGAAATTACTTCTATGAACGTGAAGAAGTTAATTCAGGATATTTTGAATTATCCAATACTTATTCCAGTTCGTGCGCAAAATAGCATATAATGGTTAAATAAAAAATAAAACCAGAAAATTGAAATGCAAAGTTGGGCTTTAACTACAAAACGATACAAAAACTGGAGGGGCAAAAGGTAAGTCTTGCCCTGTTCCTGAAAAACTAGGGGGCATATGATCCCCCACTTGTCCTCACCAGATTACGCCCATGGGTACAATGCGACAGGTGCAATAGTCCCTGTATGTACACGAGGGAACGCAATGTGTGTGCCATATCCAGACGCCATGAGAATTTCTCAGCTCACCAGTACTGGACTGACACTACGAGTATATTCAAGGAACGTCAATATAGCAAAGAGCCCTGAGCACTCTTAGAAATGGATACTCAAATTTCACGAAATTTTCTTCATTTTTGACGAAACCGTTTCCTGGGAAATGCTCCGAGCGAACATTTCGTCAAATTGACGAAATTACTTTCTTCACTTATTTGAGGATATTAATTTCGTCAAAAGTAAAGAAATGTTTCGTCATCCTACTTTCGTCAAATTAAGAATTTTTTTCGTAGTTCTGAAAGTCCAGTTTCGTCATATTAATTTCGTCATATTTGAGGATACGAACTTCGTCATAAGTAAAGAAATATTTCTTCATACTAGTTTCGTCAAAATTAACAATTATTTTCGTAGTTTTAAAGAGTCTAGTTTCGTCAAAATTAAGCATTATTTTCGTAGTTTTAAAGAGTCTAGTTTTGTTATATTTCAGGTTACAAATTTCATCATAAGTAAAGAAATATTTCTTCATTTTAGTTTCGTCAAAATTAACAATTATTTTCGTAGTTTTGAGAACGCTGATCAAACAATCATGTTTGAACCCATTTATTAAATAATTTTAGTTAAATATTTACTGCAATCTAATAAGTTAAATTTTATTTAAAAAAAAAAAGAAAAAAATATGGGCTCAAATATGATTGTTCGATCCGCGGATTATGCGCCAGAAATTACAGCAAATTGTTTCGTTGGTATTTTTCGCCGTAATTTTCTGCTTACGTTTGGGTCATCCCTTTTCAAATCAACCAATAAAAAAAATATTTGGACTTTAAAATCTAAAAAATCGATAGTTTTTGTAAGAGTTGTAGTACGTGCCAAGTTAACATAAAATTTCAGATTTTTTGGACTTGTCTTTTAGTTATTGATTTTCAAAATCACACATATTTGACTTCTTTAACCCCTTGAGGGGCTGTGGGATATATGTTATCCCAACTAAGTTTAATCAAGATTCATAAAGGAAACTTAAATAAATTTTATTTTTATAACTTAGGTGGAAAATTGCTTTTCCTTATTTTGAAATGAAAATTTTCAAATATTCCGGTGTACACAATCACTTGCCCTGCAAAGGGTTAAGCATTTGTAGATTAAAAAATGGACACTAGTTCATATTGATTTTCTTCTTTTCACAAGTTTCAAGTTGATCTACAACACGATTGTTATACCTGAAATTTTTTACAGTAAAGATATTCAAGTCCCTGCGAATCCATAGACAGCAAAATTTGTCTAAGGTGGAATGTCTAGTATGGAAAAATTTTTCGGTCCCGATTGATTCCGCCTTAGACAGTTTACTGAATTTTATTTTTATAGGTATGTTTTAAAGGCATTAATTTATCCAAATGCTTAATTTCTGAAAGAATCCCAATGGCTCCCTATGAAAATTGCCAAGAATGTGTGCAATTTTCTATACATGTTAAAGCCATAAGTGAGCTTATTAGTTGATGACTGAATACTACTATTGGTCGTCGAATATGTAAATATCCTCTATTGCATTTAATATCAATGAAAAAGGATTTTTTTTTCTTTGTTAGGTTTATTAACTAGAGTAGAAATACAAGAGAATCCAAGAGAAAGTAGAAATATGAGTAGTAAGGTCAGTTTAAAAATTACGCAATAAAGATCTTTGCAAATATTAATCTAGTCTGTAGTGTAAAATGGTGTTTAAGAAAGTTTTTTCTTTATTCATTTGTCAACACCAGAAGATATACCACTGGACGCCTTCACTTGTAACCACCGAGCCACCTCTGCTTGAGACTCTCCATATTTTTTAATCGTGTAAGTGATTATGAGAACTCATTTTCAAACTTCAGCTTTAACACAGTATTCCCAATACTGCAGGGGAAAAACCCAGATGCTTAAACAATCAAATTTCATGTTGTGCTATAAAACTACCACTAAACATCATTTATTCCAAAATTTATGCTAACATTGTGCTACTGTTCTTGAAAATATATACAGTATGGAACCATTTATCCGGAATTCTATTTCTAATAGACTGATTTCAGAATCTTTGCAGAAAAAAGTGTCATATACTGCCATTTTGCCATATGCATTGCTTGAAACAATTGTATAATTTGATAACAACATCGAGTATTTGAAATGGAAACATATTTAGTAGTATTTTAGATGTTTTAATTTTTATGCAGAAGAATTTTTGTTCCCAAGGGATTATCATAAATTACCTTCTTTGAAACTCTGATTAACTTTTGATCTTTCTTGCATCTGATTTTTAATCCACATACTCTAATAATTTAAAATCAGAAATAATGCCACAACCACATATACTCCACAAAACTTATCAAATGGATGCTGCTTTAATGCCCAACCAGTTATCTGGAATACATCTGACCCCAACCATTCCGGATAAATGGTTCTGTACTGTACATTAAGAATTCTATCAATTTTTTGAGCAGTTTCGGATTATTGTGACTTTAACCCTTTAATGGTTGCACCCAGTAAGTGTAAAATACTTAAAAATTCAGATGATTGCTACAGCTCTTTTGAAATACAGATATTCATTTTATTTAATGGCATATAAAAATGATACGAGAATAAAGACAAGCGTACTGTGTAAAAAAAAAACAAAACTGGTGGGAATCAAACAATGTGAATAAAAAAAGGTAGCCTACACAGTACGTACATATCATGAGCACAAGATTTATGGTGTTAATTCTGAGCACAAGTGCATTGTAACAAACCCATTACATGTATGGAAAATTTATTTATAGATAAATTTATTCAATGCCCACTTTGTCCTGAACACATTACTGTATATACTTATGAAACCCGCCAATCCCATTTTTTTACCTTGGAAAATCTCATAAATGATTGACTTTTTTTAATAACACTTTATTTTTTTAATCAATGACTACAATTCTGCTAAAGACAACCAGGTAATTTCATTGACATTATCAGTAACACACCCAAATGTGTGTGTGAGATTAATCATTCTTGGATCCCCCCCTCTTCCTAAAAAGACAAGTATTAGAAGACAAAACCATTGACACAAAGTAAATACAAAAAATCTTTTATTAATGCATACAATAAATATTACACATACAATTTCTTTTGAATTTAATTGCCTGTTCATCTAAATTGCTTTTATTGACAGTGCAAGATGGAGACATTGCGTTTGATTTTTGAGGGTAGCTGTTAAAACCGAAAATTTCTGAAGCATGTATCAAAAATAAATGCGAAACCAGTGAAAGTGTGACACATAAAATGCATTAAATTTCAACAATAGAACACTAGAAAATAAATAGAATACTATGTTTCTTTAAAGAAAAATGTTTGAAATGTCTGAAAAATTAATTTTTCAGTGATTTCAATGCATGATAATTTTTGTTTAGGTACTTTCAAACTTTTACATTTAATTTTTTTATTAATGCAGAGACTGATATAATAATTATTAGATATACAATTTCTTTTGAATTTAATTGTCTGTTCATCTAAATTAAACATTTAAGATAAATTGCTTTGATAACAGTGCAAGATGGAAATTCTTGGCGACCCTCTATTTGATTTTTGAATCTAGCCGTTAAAAAAAAGTTCTGAAGGATATATCAAAAATAAATGTTAAACCAGTGAAGGCATGACATATAAAAATGCATCATATTTCATTTCAACAATAATAGGATACTAGAAAAAAAATACAGGCCTTAAAGTGACTTTCTTCAAAAATATTATACAAAATATAGGAATTTTTATTTACATGTTTTAATACACTAATATATGTAATGTCAAAAACCTCAACTCTGTAAAGACTATATCATGAGTAAACTATTTAAAGTTCACTCCTGACTGTTTCAGGAATTTTTAACACTCTTCAGGAGTAAAATGTTCATTTCAAGAGTTACATCTTTTTTTTTTTTTTTTTCAAAGCTATAATTTTAAATATTTTTTTTACAGTTAGTTTCTGAATCATCATCCCTTATAGCATTTGCATTTATTAATACAAACTTATTTGAAAGAAAGGTTACTTAATTTACTTTTAATTTTTAAGTATGAATGTTTTTTTTTTTTTTTTTTTTTTTGTAATAAATTTATATAAAAGTAATTACATTTGTAAAATACATAATGTGAATTTTAAAAAGTTCACTGTCTTACTTAAAAGGTGACTATGTCGAACAAAAAAAATCTTCACTAAGCCTGTCTTGCGACAACTATTTTGCCCCAAAATGGGTTCGACTCAGACTCCGAAGCCCTGAAAAACACATCTAAAACTTCTTAGTACAAAGAAATTTTAAATAAAATGTATGTTTTTAACTTGTAACATCTTTTCGTTCAAGTCGCCTTTTAAGTAAAGACAGTGAACTTTTGAATGTTCATATTATATATTTTATGTTTGAATCAAGGTGAAAAATTGTTTCGTCTTATGATTTTATTAATTACATTTGTTTTATCTCTACAGAGTAAAAAACTCATGATCATTATAATTGTACAATAAATTTTTAAGACAAAAAAAAGAATAGAGATGTGGTGCCAAAAGTTTTTATATACCTATGTATCATACACAATTCTGTGAAGTTCATATTTGTGATTTCAGAGTTATATACAAATTATTATCACCACAAACATAAGAGTGCCTAGCTATGACAGGATGATAAGAACTCTAGGATAATGCACAAGATGATGCTGTTTCAGAGTGAGTTTTGGTCGAATTATGGGTCTAGAGAAATTAGGAAAAGGTGGATAAATAATTTATGATGATCCATTATTTTTTCTGTCAACATAAATGTTTCTAATGTGGCAATTTGAAGGGCAAGAACAAAATCAAGTATATCCAAGTAAATAAAATTTCCAATAAATGCTATCATCAATTTTATTCGCAATTAATAAAGATAGAAATCTCATGAAGCACCACATTACTGAAGCATTTTGCCCAGTTGGCCCATTTAGATTATTCAGTTGGTCTCAGGTTATAGATGTTGACTCTAAGCCGCTTTAGCAGGGTGCAGTGCCCGGTGACTCTTTATAACTTTTTTGCACCCAGCGGCTCTTTTAAACCCTTCCGATGCGCCCGGCTGTCCTTTTTATCACTTCCTATGCGCCCCGTGGCAATTCCATTGATGCCTAAGAAAATATCGCAATTTCTAGGGACTCTAAATAAACCAGTTCAAAACATTTTTAGTGAACAAGGTACAAGTGTGCCCTTTTTGAAAAAAAAAAATATGCCCCTTTTTAGAATAGTGTTCCCTTTTTGAAAAATTCCCGCCCGGCGGCTCTTTTTTTCTAGAGTCAACACTAGATAAACGCCATAGTTAAAACTTCGTATTCTGCCATTAACACCAACACAGGGCCAGTGCCAGGAGTTAGGCAGCCGCCTCAGGGCAGCATTTGCCTCGCATATTAGTACAGTTAAAATAGGGGAAAAAACTTCATTTTGGTACTAGAAATGAAGATCCAATGAGCCCCCCCCCCCCCCCCCTCAAAAAAGTTGTTTTAATGTGTTTTGGGGGCAAAATGGGATATTTTAGCTCATGGAGAGAATTCAATTTTTTAATTTAAGAGGGATGTCGTTTGTTGTGTATTTTTAATTCTGAATCAAATGACAGCAACTGAAAGTCGATATGCTCATTCATTACTAAGTTAGACAGGTTTTATGAATACAAAGTCATGAATGGTTTATGAATACACAAATTTTGACAACTTTAATAACCTTGAAGAAGACTCAGATGATCCTGATTTTATTTATTGTTATTTTGAAGACATTTAATAAGTTTAATATTATTTGATATGATATAAAGAAAATGCTTTCAATGTAAAATAAACATGAAAAAGCTGTGTTCAATAATAAAATATAATTTTAGACTTCTTATTCATTAAACCTACCATAACTTTGTAATGAATGATTGTATCGACTTTCGGATGGTGTCACATAATTCAGAATTTAAAAAATACATAACAAGCAATACCCCTCTTGACATGCTTAAAAATTTTTCAATTTCCCCTTCTGAGTTAAAATGCCCCCTTTTGCCTCCCCCCCCCCCCCCCCAAAAAAAAAAACACAGTAAAACAACTTTATTTTTTGGATATCAATCGGACCTTTATTTCTAGTGTCAAAACGATGTTCTTCACAAATTTTTGTGAGTGGCCATCAGTTGTTACTGTAAAAACCTATTTTATCTGCACAAAGTATAATTTTTGACATTTTATTCAGAAAATCTGCCGTAACTTTATAAAAAAAATTATCGTATCGACATGGTGTCATTTGTAATATGTTGCTTATATAAATTCTTATTCCTAAAATTACCTCTCTTTTCAATTCAATCAACTTGACACAAATCTACAATAATAATTAGCTGAAAAGCTACCTGCCAAGCCAAATAATTTATGTAAAGCCAGGTTGTCCCCAGCAAATTGCCAAACTACCAATTTGAAGTTGTGTATTTACCATCAATCACAACACTTATGCCCCAGTGGCAGAAAATTATGGTTGTGTCTGCGACAGCAATTTAGTGAAATGAAAATTGTCTGCGGGAGTAGCATGTTTCAATTTTCTTATTATGAACAAGAACATTATAAGCGTTAAAATAAATAGGATTCTTACTGATTAACATTATAAAAATATACCTACATTTTAATTATAATATAACCTAATTTATTTATTTTTTTCGCGATCCTTTGAAGAAATTCGCCTTTTTACCACGATCATTTACGAATTTTGCGTTTTTTTCTGCTATCCTTTAACAAATTTCCCGTTTTTCCACTGCGATCTTTTGACGAAATGCACGTTTGTTTGCTATCGTTTGACGAAATTTGCGTTTTTCCCCGGTATTTCACAAAACTTGCGTATTTTCGCGATCCTTTGCAGAAATTCGCTTTTTTCCTGCGATTCTTTAAAGAAATCCGCGTTTTTCCGGAATTCTTTTAATAAATTCAAGTTCTATCCGCAATTCTTTAACGAAATTTGCGATTCTTCGCAAAATTTGCGCTTTGTGCAATCCTTTGACAAAATTCGCATTTTTTTAGCGATGTTTTGGCGAAATTAGAGTTTTTTCGATCCTTTAACAAAATTTGCGTTTTTTCCCAATTCTTTAACAATATTTGCATTTTTCCGCGATCCTTTCGCGAAATTGACGTTTTTTCTGCAAACGATTAACTAAGATTTTTTTTTCGGCGATCATTTGTTGAAATTCGAGATACTTTCTTTTAGTCTGCAGGTGCCCTAAAAAGTCTGCGACGCCCGTCGCAGCGTCACGCACATTCTGCCACAGGGACTTATGCCTTCAGAGCTTAAGGGGGTTCTTCACTCACTTGAAAACACCCGCTTTGTAATGTTAAACCAATGGGGGGAGGATGTTTTCGAAACTGAAAGTACCTTTAAAAAAAAAATCTACAACCAAAATCGAAAAAGCAAAAAAGTGTCATATTAAAGATTGAGCTTAGCTATCCTATGCAAAAAAAAAAAAAAAAAAAAAAAAAAAAAAAAAATGGTTTAAAAATATTAAAATAGGAACGAGAAATTCGAAAATAACCTGCCCATAGGATTAACATTACGGATCATGTGTTTTCAAGTGAGTGAAGAATCCCCTCGAATAACATCTCGTTTGAATTGACATTTTTAAATAATTTTTTTTGCACTGGATAGCCGAGATCCGTCTCTACATCGCACCTTTTTTACTTTTCAATTTTGGTCGCAGATATTTGTTAGAATGACACTTTCATTTTCAGAACCGGTTTTGAAACTGAAAGTAACTTCATAAAAAATATCTGCGACCAAAATCGAAAAAGTAAAAAAGGTGCGATGTAGAGACGGATCTCGGCTATCCAATGCAAAAAAAAAAATTTAAAAATGTCGAAATGCAAACGAGATATTAGAAAAATCCATCCCCATAGGATTAACATTAGCTTGTGAGTGCCTTCGGAGGCAGGGACAGGAGCCTTAAATGTCTGCAGTCTGAAATTAGACGATCCAGAATTTTTACATAGCCATATTTATCTACATCTATAGCATAGTTAATATTAAAAAGAAAAATATTAGATATCTGAGAATTGAATTTGGGAAGGAAACCTTTGATTGTAAAGTAAACAAAACAAACACAATAATTTGTGAACACCAGCATGTGATAAAGGATTATTAAAATCAACATCATCCATACAGAATTACAATATAAGTATAGGTGCAGATTTCCCAAAATCTGGAAGGAGCCAGTGGCTCCTAAACCAAAAAAATCCAGTGGCCACATTGTGAAATAAACACATAAAATTAGTGTTTGTATAGGGAAGGGGAAATATTAAAAGTGAAAAAATAATTCAATATATACACATGTACAAGAAAACACAGACTAATTAAATCAAACAGGTTTTAATTTAATTTTAAAATTCTTTAAATTTGATTATTAAGGGCAATACAAATCTTAAACTTTTACATTCAGAAGATATAGTAGTTAGCTTACACATTTGTTTTATGTATATTGTAAGTAATTATGGGAGTGGGAATATTAAAAAAAACAATTTCTTAGTTTGATTTTATCATATAAAATTGCATATAGAAAAAATTGTGAATGTGTGAAATTAATTTGCAATATAAAAATCGAATCACTTCAGACATTTGTTTTTCTATGCTATGCAATAATTTGCTGCGTTAAATAGATCATTCTGGAATGTTGGAATTATGAAGGAGAATATGCAGGATTTTTTTTTTTTTTTCCGTAGTAGAAATCTGCAGTTCACAGAACCTGTATAACACATGGCTACTGGGACATCGAAATTTAGTGGCCAAAGCAAAAAATTCAGTCGCCACGTGGTGAATGGGAATCTGCACCAATACTTATAAGTCAATATTTCATTTACAATATCATAACGGTTGAACAATGCTTCCAAAACTATCGCAATTGGTATATATTGGTAAGTGTCCTAAATTTGGACTTGGTTTACAGATCCGTTTACAAATCTTTAAACCTATTATGAAGTTCCATTTCTACAGGCTTAATGAGAAATTCGGACTTTTCAAATTGTTGTTTAAATTTGTACACAGAATTATAATATGTTAACAAATACTTCACTTTTTGCAGGAGATATGTTTATTTCTGAAATTTGAAGGCTCTGTTCATGAAAATTTGTTCTGTTTAACAAATTTGATGTTAGTTCCGCAAAATCAAGAGTTGATTATTTTTTGTCATAATTTCTGAGCAAAAATCAAACACAAGGTCTTTACATTGATGTTATTTGACAGATCAACAAAATTTTTAGAATTTTCAATTGGAGAATTTATAATTCCATCATGAATTTCTACATTATTATCCGGAGGAATAAAATTATGAGTAGTAACTGTATTATCATCATGAAATCTTTCATAATGTCGAACAAGGTTATACAGCCTACTCAAATATCACCCACACCCTACAGCTACACAACTTTGTCCCCATTCTGCACATTATGAATTAATTTAAGATGCTTTGTAAGATCATGGATACTTGAATAACGATAAGAACTGTCACACTCAAATTAATTTTAAATTTTAAAAATATATATACAGTCAACTCTGTGAAATCTGCTGATGTATAATCTGCAAACTTCTATTATCTGCACTAAACGTTGGAATGTAAACAATGAAAATTGTCATTAACAGTTGAAGTTATAAAGTTAAATTTGGTACAAATATTTTTTCAGTAATCAATTTTCCAATGAATAAATATTTAAATTTACTTGAGTAACAAAATTTTATCTTGGAGCAAGAAGTAATGAGTGTTCATAGACTACAGAAAAAAATTGACAACAAACCAAAATGGAAACTTCCATTTTGTTGTGCCAATGTTTAAAATAATGAATAATCAGTACAATAAGTAATGTATATAATTTAATTTTTCTTTAAATTAACTTAGTTATTAAATATATTAAACCAATGTTGCATTGTTTTTCTTTTCCATTGTAATTTTTGCGCAGTTCTAAAGTTATAGTCAGATTTTAAAATATGGGGGATGATCTATAATCTGCAAAAATGTATAATCCACAAAACCTTCTGTCCCTAAGTATGCGGGTTTCACAGAGTTGACTGTATACAAAATTACAAAAAAAAAAAAAAAATTAAGTATTACAAAATTATATACACACAATTTTTATAAAAATTAGATATTAAAAAAAGATTACAAATTATAAAGATTATCATACAAATATTCTTGATTTTAATTCTTTGATGCAAGATGGCAATGGGTGTGTGCCATTTTTGTAGTATCCAATTTTATAAAATGAAGCATTTAAAAAATTATAAACATTTGAACATTCAGTCGAATATTTAACATTGAACAGAAAATGTATTTTAAAACAAACAACTGTCTTCAACAAAGAAACAGTTTGAATAGCAGTTCTCTCTAAAATTATAAGTATCAGAAGGTGAAAATTTATTGCCTGTAATTATGATAAAAGGTTGTGTCCGGCTTCTGTTGTACTATTAACAATATCAGCAAAATTAAATAAGTTTTAGTGTCAATCAGGACAAATGGGGACACTTTTGATCAGTTTCTACTCGTATTTTTACATAGTGTAACTTTAGAATGAAAAATCTGACAATTAAGGCACTTTGCATGGTTATAATGTTACTATTAGATTAATAACAAAATTATGCAATTGGTAAATAAGTCATAACAGTTGAAAATTTGCAAGTGGTGGATCCTGGTTCGAATCCTGGCTTGGACATTTTTCAACCACTTGGAAATTTATAACTGCTGTTACTAGTTATCTTTGTCTACGTCTACTAATATCTTTTTTCACCATATTTAAAGTTCTCAAGGAGAAATGATTTTTTTATATATGTATATACAGTGTTCAAAGAGGTACTTGCAGTGGCGGCTCCTGACTGGCTTTATTTGGGGCACTAAAGGCATGGCTGCTAAATTTATTCTTTTCTTACCACTATTTTTTTTAAAGAAATCATTGCCTTATTTATTGGCCATTAAATGAGAAAAAATTTTCCTTTAAAAAAATAATGGAAAGAAAAGTATAAAACTTTCAGCACAGCATTTAGTGCCCAAAGAAAAGACAGTAACAAGCCGCCATTGGGTATTTGTACGCAAAAAGATTTTTAGTTTTTTTAAATAGCGATTGCAGGAATTAAAAAAAATAATATATTAAAATAGAGAAATATTCTTAACAAATGCTCAATACTAAACAAACATGTTACAATATACAGATCACATACTATACCAGTGTTCCTCTTACCCTGACTGATAATAGATGTTTTAACAATAACTGGCCTAAATAATTAATATTAATTTTTACCATATTAATGTTTAGGAGTTTTGGTCATAGTTCCAAAATCCAGCTCATTGACGGAGATGTACAAATGATATGACTATGCCTCTCCATGCATGTTTCCCTCATATATTGTTAAACAGCAGTAGCACACACTCCATATCTTTACTACTCAGTCTCTGTCTCCAATTTCTTAAATTCTCTTTTATGTACCCTTTATTTGGTGTAGTTTTCCAGACTTCGTTCTTTACGCTTTTGCAAAACCATTGTTCCTATAAAAAAAATTTTATTGTTATGCAATTCAATTATTAACATATGGCCAATCCTTTGGCAATCAAACATTTAAATTTTTACTACGATTAAGCAACATTATTATTTAACTAGCTGACATGCCCGGCATTGCCCCAACCTGTAATATTCTTAAATGAATCTGAAATTTTTATCGCAGGCCCATACAGAGGAGGGGGCGGGGGGGAGGCGGTGCGAATTACCAGGGCTCGACTCTTGTTCAGTTCTAAAGTTGTGTAAAATCACAGGTTAGGTTTTTTAATTTTTATATGTCTCATACTTTAAACTTTTTTACTCCAAATTAATTGATGAATTCAATTAAAATTTAATTATATTTTCCATAATTTAATTTTTTATTTAAAATCTTTAGATGAAAAATCAATTACAAATACAATATAAACTAATACTGAATGAGAAATAATAAAATTGTAAGGAAATATTACTATATAGATTTTTTAAAAAAGTACCATCCAGCAAATTTCTAATAAAGTAAAGCCTATTCTTATTCAAGGTTGGAGTAGCACAGTTGAAGTTTATTCCAACAGAGCGAAAAATGTCCAGACCAGGGATCGAACCTGGATACTTGGCGTGCCGTGCCAATGCCTTACCTGTTAGGCTATCCGGACCGATACCTGGCTGACATAATTCACTCTTATTAGTTGGACTTGGCTGCGAACTGCAGCGCTAGTTTCATTCATCCGAGCTATAACTATAGCATTACATGATGAAACTACTTTAACACGGAAACTCCTGTATACCATGTCATTAGGTCATAATGAAGGGAACGAATATTTTTTCAACTGGATTAAATCATATTCAAGGTTGGAGTAGCACAGTTGAAGTTTATTCCAACAGAGCGAAAAATGTCCAGACCAGGGATCGAACCTGGATACTTGGCGTGCCGTGCCAATGCCTTACCTGTTAGGCTATCCGGACCGATACCTGGCTGACATAATTCACTCTTATTAGTTGGACTTGGCTGCGAACTGCAGCGCTAGTTTCATTCATCCGAGCTATAACTATAGCATTACATGATGAAACTACTTTAACACGGAAACTCCTGTATACCATGTCATTAGGTCATAATGAAGGGAACGAATATTTTTTCAACTGGATTAAATCATATTCAAGGTTGGAGTAGCACAGTTGAAGTTTATTCCAACAGAGCGAAAAATGTCCAGACCAGGGATCGAACCTGGATACTTGGCGTGCCGTGCCAATGCCTTACCTGTTAGGCTATCCGGACCGATACCTGGCTGACATAATTCACTCTTATTAGTTGGACTTGGCTGCGAACTGCAGCGCTAGTTTCATTCATCCGAGCTATAACTATAGCATTACATGATGAAACTACTTTAACACGGAAACTCCTGTATACCATGTCATTAGGTCATAATGAAGGGAACGAATATTTTTTCAACTGGATTAAATCATATTCAAGGTTGGAGTAGCACAGTTGAAGTTTATTCCAACAGAGCGAAAAATGTCCAGACCAGGGATCGAACCTGGATACTTGGCGTGCCGTGCCAATGCCTTACCTGTTAGGCTATCCGGACCGATACCTGGCTGACATAATTCACTCTTATTAGTTGGACTTGGCTGCGAACTGCAGCGCTAGTTTCATTCATCCGAGCTATAACTATAGCATTACATGATGAAACTACTTTAACACGGAAACTCCTGTATACCATGTCATTAGGTCATAATGAAGGGAACGAATATTTTTTCAACTGGATTAAATCATATTCAAGGTTGGAGTAGCACAGTTGAAGTTTATTCCAACAGAGCGAAAAATGTCCAGACCAGGGATCGAACCTGGATACTTGGCGTGCCGTGCCAATGCCTTACCTGTTAGGCTATCCGGACCGATACCTGGCTGACATAATTCACTCTTATTAGTTGGACTTGGCTGCGAACTGCAGCGCTAGTTTCATTCATCCGAGCTATAACTATAGCATTACATGATGAAACTACTTTAACACGGAAACTCCTGTATACCATGTCATTAGGTCATAATGAAGGGAACGAATATTTTTTCAACTGGATTAAATCATATTCAAGGTTGGAGTAGCACAGTTGAAGTTTATTCCAACAGAGCGAAAAATGTCCAGACCAGGGATCGAACCTGGATACTTGGCGTGCCGTGCCAATGCCTTACCTGTTAGGCTATCCGGACCGATACCTGGCTGACATAATTCACTCTTATTAGTTGGACTTGGCTGCGAACTGCAGCGCTAGTTTCATTCATCCGAGCTATAACTATAGCATTACATGATGAAACTACTTTAACACGGAAACTCCTGTATACCATGTCATTAGGTCATAATGAAGGGAACGAATATTTTTTCAACTGGATTAAATCATATTCAAGGTTGGAGTAGCACAGTTGAAGTTTATTCCAACAGAGCGAAAAATGTCCAGACCAGGGATCGAACCTGGATACTTGGCGTGCCGTGCCAATGCCTTACCTGTTAGGCTATCCGGACCGATACCTGGCTGACATAATTCACTCTTATTAGTTGGACTTGGCTGCGAACTGCAGCGCTAGTTTCATTCATCCGAGCTATAACTATAGCATTACATGATGAAACTACTTTAACACGGAAACTCCTGTATACCATGTCATTAGGTCATAATGAAGGGAACGAATATTTTTTCAACTGGATTAAATCATATTCAAGGTTGGAGTAGCACAGTTGAAGTTTATTCCAACAGAGCGAAAAATGTCCAGACCAGGGATCGAACCTGGATACTTGGCGTGCCGTGCCAATGCCTTACCTGTTAGGCTATCCGGACCGATACCTGGCTGACATAATTCACTCTTATTAGTTGGACTTGGCTGCGAACTGCAGCGCTAGTTTCATTCATCCGAGCTATAACTATAGCATTACATGATGAAACTACTTTAACACGGAAACTCCTGTATACCATGTCATTAGGTCATAATGAAGGGAACGAATATTTTTTCAACTGGATTAAATCATATTCAAGGTTGGAGTAGCACAGTTGAAGTTTATTCCAACAGAGCGAAAAATGTCCAGACCAGGGATCGAACCTGGATACTTGGCGTGCCGTGCCAATGCCTTACCTGTTAGGCTATCCGGACCGATACCTGGCTGACATAATTCACTCTTATTAGTTGGACTTGGCTGCGAACTGCAGCGCTAGTTTCATTCATCCGAGCTATAACTATAGCATTACATGATGAAACTACTTTAACACGGAAACTCCTGTATACCATGTCATTAGGTCATAATGAAGGGAACGAATATTTTTTCAACTGGATTAAATCATATTCAAGGTTGGAGTAGCACAGTTGAAGTTTATTCCAACAGAGCGAAAAATGTCCAGACCAGGGATCGAACCTGGATACTTGGCGTGCCGTGCCAATGCCTTACCTGTTAGGCTATCCGGACCGATACCTGGCTGACATAATTCACTCTTATTAGTTGGACTTGGCTGCGAACTGCAGCGCTAGTTTCATTCATCCGAGCTATAACTATAGCATTACATGATGAAACTACTTTAACACGGAAACTCCTGTATACCATGTCATTAGGTCATAATGAAGGGAACGAATATTTTTTCAACTGGATTAAA
The DNA here is from genome assembly GCA_963932465.1 of Maratus speciosus. NCBI lineage: Eukaryota > Metazoa > Arthropoda > Arachnida > Araneae > Salticidae > Maratus > Maratus speciosus. Next base: position 6,614,514 of record CAWVRF010000002.1, on the reverse strand, counting down.
TCATATTCAAGGTTGGAGTAGCACAGTTGAAGTTTATTCCAACAGAGCGAAAAATGTCCAGACCAGGGATCGAACCTGGATACTTGGCGTGCCGTGCCAATGCCTTACCTGTTAGGCTATCCGGACCGATACCTGGCTGACATAATTCACTCTTATTAGTTGGACTTGGCTGCGAACTGCAGCGCTAGTTTCATTCATCCGAGCTATAACTATAGCATTACATGATGAAACTACTTTAACACGGAAACTCCTGTATACCATGTCATTAGGTCATAATGAAGGGAACGAATATTTTTTCAACTGGATTAAATCATATTCGAGGTTGGAGTAGCACAGTTGAAGTTTATTCCAACAGAGCGAAAAATGTCCAGACCAGGGATCGAACCTGGATACTTGGCGTGCCGTGCCAATGCCTTACCTGTTAGGCTATCCGGACCGATACCTGGCTGACATAAAAATACTGACATACATTTAAAAATAAAAGTAAAGCCTGTTTTGGAATCCTGCAATAAACGAAAAAATAGTTCCAGCTCCCCCCTCCCCTAAAAATGCTATTATGCTTTTAAAAGCATTTTTTATGGGCGAAAATTGAAATTCTTTATTGAACTTGGAAGGTGGGTGTGTGCCATTTTTGTATGGAATACAATACTGCACATGTGGCCACCGCGGCTTTGCTTACATGCCATCATACGAACATCAAAATTTTCAATGACTTTTCCCAGAATGAGCAGATTTATGGCCAAAATCTCAACCCGGACATTATGTTTGAGATCTTGAATTGTGCAGGGGGCATTGGCATACACTTTACTTTTCAGAAACCCCGAAAGAAAATAATCCATTGGGGTTAAATCGCACGATCTTGGGGGACCATTCACATAAGAATATCTTGAAATTGCTGCACAGTCTTGTCATACATTTTAGAGATGCAACGATTATTCGGCCCATCTGCCGAATACAAAGTCCACTATTCGGACTTGGCCGAATATAGACGATAGGACGAGGTCTCAAAATATGCTTAGAAATGAGATTCCATTTGCCATCTCTTGGGACTACATAAATTTGTTATTAAAATATTTTAATGATCATATTTTATCGAAAATCGCAATGTTCTCACACTGAAACTTGCACATTTCTTAAAATATAGCAAATATACTTGAAACTATATCTTTTATCCAATTTGCAGTCAACATTTCTTAAAATATAGCAAATACACTTGGAACTATATCTTTTATCCAATTTGCAGCCATTCTCAGAATCGGCACCAGATGGCGCAATCAAAATACATTTAAAAATAAAAGAACAAACATCAAAACATCTTTTTAACCACAATATGCTCCCTTTTATTTTATATTGCGTCTAAAAAGGTATTAATACAGTGTTAAATAAGTAAATGTTTGCTATTTTGTTTTATTGTTGTCACATATAATATGATATTGTAACCATCCGCCATTTGTTTATTTACATTCAGCATACACATGGATTTAAATCCTTAGAAGATTTTGTTCATTTGAAAACAGTATTTCAACTTTTATTATTCTTATTATTTTGCTCCTGGAAATAGGGATTTATTTTATTGCCTTCACTAAAATAAAAATGCTTTAAAAAAATATTTAAAATAATACAATTGCTTACAAACAGATTTTTAAAAAATTCAAACTGTATCTATGTGATAAAAATTTGAATAAATACTAGAATTGCAGCACAGAATATTTAAGTTTCAACAACAAAATTTTTTTTATTAGCAGAAGCACTTAATTTTTCATACCTATCTGCATATATATATTCATAATTTAAAACTAAATTTTACACTCTAGGTAGAAAAACAATTATTTTTATTTTAAACAATTACTAACTGCACTTGAAAAATTGTTAACCATTTTGGAATTTACATATGAATCAACTCATCATAAAATAAAGAGGAAAGTAAAAATTATTGAAATTAATTATAGGGTAGATGTGCCAGTAACGGACACCCTTCCAGTAATGGACACCCCTTGATGTTTTTGGTTCATAAAAAAATAACTAATAAATATTTAGTTTTACTTATTTTTTTTATAATTCCCCTTATCATGTTTTATAAAACTGGGTTATTGTTGACACTTTTAATCAAACCAATCAGGAAGCAGAAAATAATGTTTCAGAGTTTCGCTGTTTTTCTTTGAAAATCTTAATCAAGAGGCTAAAAACTGGCTTTGTTTAATTTATACGTTATTTATTTTCTTGCAAAATTTCAATGTTTTTGTGCACATAAATAATGTGCACATTTAAGTGAGAACATTGAGATTTCAGATGAAATTAAATAATTAGAATAATTTAATAAAATAATTTTATAGTCCCGAAACATGGCAAATGAACTTGAACGATATCAATGTTTGCCCCACAGACTAATAATACTGGGAGAAATGTTTATATATGTACACAGTAAAACTTTTTAATTTGACAATTTATTTTCATCATTTATAATGAAAATTTTATTTGAAATTAACTAACACCCTCCACCCTCTTAACTTTCATACCCTGAATGGGTTTTGTCTATTCATTTATTTTATATAAGACAGTAATTTATCAACCATGTTAAATTTTTTATGCTGTATCAATAAATACAAAAAGTATCTGTAATAAGCTAACAATCTATTAAATTTAAAGCTAATAATCTATTCTGAATTTTCCTAATAGAGAGCAAATTTTAATTTTTTAAAGCCTAATGGGAAATTTAATATTTATTGCTTGTTATGTAAAAAAAAATCTTTCAATATTATCTTTAATCAGACCTATAAAGAACATAAATATTTAAGTCTTATATGCTGCAATAATTAAGATTTTCTTTTTTGAATAAACTGCGCTTGAAAGTTAAATGTAATTTAAGTAATTTTTTAAGTGTGCTACTAATTCTTATTAAATAATAAAAGAAATGCAAACACTAAATTTTTTTAATTTGTATGTACATTTTGCATCCCTATTTAATTTAGATTTTCTTTCATCTGAAACTTGAAATTTATTCTGTCTAGTACTTTTAAAATTTTGTGATTGTTTTAAAATGTAGCAGCAACAACATAATATCTATTAAATTGTAACAATACAGTATCTAAGATAATACATAGTCAACATTTTTTAAATTTATTTTCCTTACAAATATTTCCTTCCTCTAAACCTGAAAACATTCACAACAGTGCTTGCTGTCAGCTGGTATACCCCCCCCCCCCCCTCCCAAAAAAAAAGAAGTTTTTGTTAATTGTGAGCTTTATAAAGTCTACACTTCTTTCTTTTTACCATTTTAAAGGATACTTCTTTCTATCAGTGATTTTTCTTAAGATATACTGATTTCTTATTTTTTTCATCTGAAAGTTGGAATTTGTTTTCTAGTATTTTTAAAAATTTGTCATTATTCTAAAATATAGCAATATACATTAATATCTACTAAAATATAACTAGACAGTAACTGATGAGGAAATTTTACAAAGATTTTTTTTCTTTGGGGTGGGGTGGGGGGAATATTTTTGATGCAATTTTAGGCCGAACATAGCCAAATATTTTTTCTGAATAAAACAATGCTTTAAAAAAAAAAAAATAATAGACTTTAATTGTGAAATATACGAGTTGCACATATAGTGCATGCCCCAGTGGCAGAAATTTCTCCAAGTGTCTGCGACAGATAATTCAGGGGCAAAAAATAATCTGCAGATAGAATATTTTTATAACTGAATCGTTAATTAATCAAACAATCACTTATCTGTAGCGTTTTTAGACACTTTATAAATTTTTATTTATAATGATATTAACTTTTTGTATTAAGTAATAAAGAGCTAAACATAATACGAAGCAAAATAAAGGTTCGATGAAAAAGAATCTGCAAAAGAGAAAAGAAAATCTGCGACGCCCGTCTCCCGTCTCGAACTTTCTGCTACCGGGGTGCATGCTATATTTTGTTTTTAGACAAAAATAAGTTCATTATTTGGCAGCCGAATATTAGGCCAAAACTAGGCCAAATAATTGGTATTGGCTATTCAGCCGAACCATTATTCGTTGCATCACTAATACATTTGGCATTTCACACATGCATGACACATGACGCATTGCTTTCCTGCGATCAATTGCCGAAATTAGTGTTTTTGTTCATGATCATTTCACAATGTTTTGCAATGATCGCTTGACAAATTTCACGTTTTTTCCACAATCACTTCACGATCTTTTTCAACGAATGCTTGACAAAATTAGTTTTTTCCCGCGACCGATTGACGAAATTTGCGATTGTTTTCCGTGATCATTTGTTGAAGTTTACGATATTTTTCAAGAGACAGATGGGCAAAACTCACTATGTGCTTCTGAAATCTTCAGACAAAAGTTCAGACAAAATTTGCAATATTTTTTCTCGTCTGTTTACTGATATTCACATTTTTTCCCGCAATCATTTTTCGACTGCTTAGCAAAATTCATGATATTTTCCCGCGACCCTTCCACAACATTTGCGATTTCTTTCTGCAATCATTTTTTGACGTTTGTGATATTTTTCAACTGCTTGGCATAATTCACGACATTTTTCCGACAAAAATCACGATGTGTTTCTGCGACCTTTTGACAACATTTGCGATCCCCCCCCCCCCCCCCAATCGTTTCACAAAATTAAGTCTTTTTTTCCTACGATTCTCAAAATTTGCCCCGCGATCGACTGGCGAAATTCACGATTCTTTACCACAACCATTTGACGAAATTAGCGATTGTTTTCCGTGATCATTTGTCGAAGTTTACGATATTTTTCAAGAGACAGATGGGCAAAACTCACTATGTGCTTCTGAAATCTTCAGACAAAATTTGCAATATTTTTGACATTCGCGATATTTTTCAACTGCTTGGCAAAATTCATGATATTTTTCTGCGACCTTTCGACAACATCTGCGATTTCTTTCCGCAATCATTTTTCGACGTTTGTGATATTTTTCAACTGCTTGGCAAAATTCACGATATTTTTCCGACAAAAATCACGTGTTTCTGCGACCTTTTGATGACATTTGCGATCCCCCCCCTCCCCCGATTGTTTCACAAAATTAAGTCATTTTTTCCCTACGATTCTCAAAATTTGCCCCGCGATCGACTGACGAAATTTACGACTCTTTACCACGACCATTTGATGAAATTAGCGATTGTTTTCCGTGATCATTTGTCGAAATTTACGATATTTTTCAAGAGACAGATGGGCAAAACTCACTATGTGCTTCTGAAATCTTCAGACAAAATTTGCAATATTTTTGACATTCGCGATATTTTTCAACTGCTTGGCAAAATTCATATTTTTCCGCGACCTTTCGACAACATCTGCGATTTCTTTCCGCAATCATTTTTCGACGTTTGTGATATTTTTCAACTGCTTGGCAAAATTCACGATATTTTTCCGACAAAAATCACAATGTGTTTCTGCGACCTTTTGATGACATTTGCGATTCCCCCCCCCCCCGATCGTTTCACAAAATTAAGTCATTTTTTTTCCTACGATTCTCAAAATTTGCCCCTCGATCGACTGACGAAATTCACGATTCTTTACCACGACCATTTGACGAAGTTAGCATTATTTTTCAGCGGCAGATTGGCAAAATTTGTGATGTTTACTTTTGCTAAGCAATGCGGATTACAGAAAATTGCAGATAACCAATCACTGACTGTATATTTAATTTTATCAAATGATAGCAGTGAAATCTATAACAAATTTAAGCATCTTTGGAAAATAATTTGTTACACAAATAACCAAATATGAAAAAACATAAAGAAACAAAGATAGCTGTAGAATTGTGAATATTATTTTTATAAAAATAATCAAACTTACCTTAAAAATTTTGAATTAGAAACGGAAATTACCATTCTTGAAGCAACAAAATCCATGGTGCAACAAAAACAACCTGTATAAAGAAGCATTAAATGTAAAATTGAAAAAACAGATACAATTTTTAAAGGATTGATTGATACCTTGATATGGGTAAATACCTACCACTTTTAAATTTTAAAATGCTGTCTGTACCGATACTTCAAGGGGTCGATGCAGGTTTTTATTCTTGAGGCCATATTTTGTGAAAAGTAAAAGTTACTTTTGTGAATGTTATTATATTTTTGAGAAAAATAACATTTTGTAACGAAGGTTGAAATTCAGTTACTCAAATTCAAACCAAGAATTTATTAACAAAAACTTCTTTAAATCCCCTTGCTAATGTTTTTGATTTTTGTGACCGATTTTGTTTACAAATTACACATTTGAAAAGAATGTTACCAAGGGGGCCTATTTTATTAAAAGGAACTTTGTGAAGGGGCCCGTTTAATTAAGTTCATTTTTGTGATGAGGCCCATTTTATTAAGTTCATTTTTGTGAAGAGGCCCATTTTATTAAATTTATTTTTGTGAAGAAGCCCATTTTATTAAATTTATTTTTGTGAAGAAGCCCATTTTATTAAATGTATTTTTGTGAAGAGGCCCATTTTATTAAATTTAGTTTTGATTTTTGTGCAGAAGCCCACTTTATTAAATTTTTGAGAAAGGGCCCTAAATAGGCCCCAAATTTTGCCTGGATCCACTCTTGACTTCTCAATTTTAACTTCCCAGCATATCTTTTTAAAAGAACAAATTTAACAACAAATAATTTACCAAATATACACAATTTATTGAAATAAAATAAATCAATCACTATTTATCTTTAAATTCTAAAAATAATTCTAATTATTTTGCTGTTCAAATTCTAACTGAGCCATCAAATTGGCATGATGACTTTAAAGTATTTACCAGCTCAAATTTTGAATTAGGGAAGAAAATATGTACTCTGTTATACTACAATCTATTCATTTCTAGTTGGCAGTGTTGATAAAACCAAATTAAGTGTATCACAGCCGTTATTATGAAATTGGGTTAATTTGAAAAGCATGTTTGAAAATCAGCTATTTTGTGAAAAGCACAGGAGCTGAATCCAGCTTAAAAGTATCCCTGTTGTTGTAGTCAGTCATAAAAAACAACTCCACCCATCGAATCAACAGATGTTAATTATTACTATCCATCAGACTTAGATAAAACGTAAAACTGTCTGCAAACTCAAATAATTTCTTAAAAATTTTCTGCAGAAAAACGCCATGTCCCTTTTAAGTCCTATATTGCCGCTAACAGCAAAAGTGAAAAAGTCCTCTTTCCAATCCCTCACATTACGTTACATGCTCTCAACCCCCCCCCCCCCCCCCCCCAGTTTTGTGAGTTAGACTTTATTGAAAAGAGGATAATGTTTACTAAGATATTGAAACCGAATTCCCCTTTCGAATGTAAAAAAGTCACTGCAAATCGCAGAGAAATGCTAAACAAGCGCATAAACATTCGCTAAAATTTCCAACCAAATAAACTTTATTTAAAAAGAGATCAACATTTAACATTTATTTTTCAACACAAAATTTATTTTTAATCTGTTAAATTAATCTGCAGCACCTGCTTCGGTGCTGCACTGTTTCTGCTACCAACCCTGGCAAAAAAAAAAAAAAAAAAAAAAAAGCATTGTACCTGCCGTCTCCCACTTCCAATATTAATTTTTAAAAAGAAATATGCCACGGCGCTTCTTCCATGGTACATGGCAAATAATTTCTAGATAGCTTTTTTTTTTAATCTGCAGACCTTGTCACAAGTCTGCGACGGGCCTCGCACAGATTCTCCGCCTGGGGTCTTAATTTTTTTTATGAAAAATTTCTTTAAAAAAAAACCCATCAGAACCAGAACTGTCTGCAAACTTTGAAAATTGTCTGCGAACGGCGTTCGTCTATATTATCTGACTCTGCTATCCATTGACTATTTTTTAATTAAAAATAATTCATAATTATTTAACAGTTTTAAAATGGTTGAAGAGTCATCTCTGATAAGTGTCAAAACATTTTACCTTGTACATTAGCATGAGTGTAAACAAAATAAACACAAAGGACTTTAACATTGAAATTGATTGATTTTTATACGTAGTGTTGACTCTAAGGGAAAAAGAAAAAAAAAAAAAAAATTATTGGGTTTTTTTTTTTTTTTTTGCTATTCTCAAAAAGGGCACCTTGTTAAGATCAATAGATGAATCTGCCGATTTATTCCTGCGACCAATAGAAGAATTTCACAATTTTTTGTTTTCGTAACTGACTGCCAAATTTCTTGTTTTTTTTTTTTAAAGGACTTATTGCCAAATATTGCGATGATTCTTCTCAACGACGATTCTCGCTGCCATTCACCATTGCGCCAAATGCTTCATTTGGCGAGTAAACGAACAATCAAATTCGCCAAATTGCAAGCGCTCAATTTCTGCTCTTTTTATGTGTGTGATATTCCAATAAATTCGAGATTCTTATCTGCGTTACTGAACGTTTCATGTCAATTTATATTTTCAATCGCACCGTGCCATTTACATTGCTCTATTTATTAGTGTTAACTCTAAGCCGCTTTAGCAGGATGCAGCACCCAGCGGATCTTTTTATTTCTTTTTTTGTGCCCGGCGGCTCTTTTAAACCTTTCCGATGCGCCCGGCTGCCCTTTTTAACACTTCCTATGCGCCCCATGGCAATCCAATTGATCCCAGGAAAATATCGTAAATTCTACAGGCTCTAAACAAACCAGTTCAAAATATGTTTTCTGAACAAGATACAAGTGTGCCTTTTTTTTAGAATAGTGTTTGTTCCCTTTTTTTTTAGAATAGTTTTTCCCCCTTTTTCGAAAAATTCCCGCCCGGCGGCCCTTTTTTTTTCTAGAGTCAACACTAATTTATAGAGATACTAACTCAACACCATTTCAGTTTATCAACAGCACAGAAAGGATTATGCGATAGGTATTTCTCTATTGTTAGTTGATCATTATCTGTGTACCGGCAAAAACAAATAAAATAACCTGCATTAAGCACCAAATTGTGAAAAGTTTTGCTGGAATGCGGTATTAAAATTAGCCATTTAACATACTATTTATTAGCTGTATGCAAAGTATCATTGGCCGGTCAATTTTTTCTATCGGTTAACAAGACGAAATCTCATAGCAATTTTTAGTGTATATTTTCACAATGGTAAATCATAGATTTTTTTTTTTTTTTTTTTTGGTAGACTGCTAAAAAAATAATCTGAAACATTTACACATTTAGAAGACATTTATAATGTACTCGTTTTAACAGTTTCTTTACCGGATAGTCAAATTTCTATTTCATAAGCAATTACAAAAAATTAGGTTATTTTAGAATATATTCAAATAAAAGGGTTACAATAAGGCGTTAAAAATAGTTTTTTCAATGTTTCACGCCGAATCTCTTTTGCTAGCATTTCTTTTTATTTGGCTACTGTTTTTTATTTCTTATTCGCCAAATCGCTAATGTTGATCAAAAGCCAGCGATAACTCTGCTCTCAACCAAATGAAATTTAAAATTTCCTATAATCAATGGAAATATTTCATAAGCTTATAAAAAGTGTAAAAAATTCCAGTAAGGGCCACAAAGTGCGTAAAATAAAAAACTGCTGTCAACTTAAGAAGGGCTTCCGGGTGCTAAAAGCTACACAAGACATTCATACAGGCTAAAAGCTAAACTAAGAACAGGTGGGATAAAGTAGGTAGGTTTAAAAAAAAAAGCTATGAAAAATACATATTTTAACTTCTTGCAATCGTTTTGCCAAATTTATGTTTTACAGGTATCAGTTATTTTTCAATGAATAACAAAATATTTATTGCTATATATTATTATAACTTGGTAGCTATTCTACATTTTCAGCAAAATAATTTACTTTTATTTATCTATTGTATAGTATAAAAAACTACTTGTTCAGGATAAACTTATTATGTTAGACCTAGCAAACAAATAGCAATTTTTTTAAATGTAATTTTATACTTTTTAGTTTAACATTTGACATTACACAAATATATAGTGCTCTAAAACCATTAACTTTAATAGATTAATAAATAGTAAAAGCAAAACATGCAACTTCCAGTTTTATGCCTCTCTCTACCAATTGCTATACAAGAAATTTTAAAAAATGACAAAAAAAGTAAATGGAAGCCCTAAATAATTACTAAATCATGGTTAAAAAAAAATATATCAAGAAAGTTATTGATTATTTATAAGAAATTTTGTTTCGTTAGAATAGGAAAACTTATCTAATTTAAATAGCAATAGCAGAGGATAAAGAAATAAAAAGCTTTAAAATTTAATATACTTATTTTATTTCATGGGAGTAAAACAGTCAATTATCAATGTGTTTATGCATGCCATGTGGGCTGGCGAAACGTAAATAATTGTTCTACGTATTTTTTTGCAGATTAAAATAATATATTTTTAACGAACTAAATATGAATTAAAATACGCTTTATATTATAACAATTTTACTCCTACTAATGTCAAATTATCTAGACTATCCTACAAAAATATTAGCACTAGGCCTAATAAACACATCCATTAATAAACATACAGTTATTTTAAATAAACATACAGTTTTTTAAAAAATGTTACATAAATATAAAAAGTAAATAATAAAGATATAAATTTCAATAAATACTAACCTTTTATTTTATGATTCTTGCTTAGAAGTATACATTACGTAAGTTCTTCACACAGAAGCGATGGATGAACTTACAATAACAACTGTCAGTTCCATCCCAGAATGCACCGCGCTGAGACAGGAAATCAAGAAATCGTTTCGTCATTTCTTAATCGATTATTTGAGAGTTTCAGTTTCGTTGAATGCCACGTGACTCAGTGACGAAATAATTCTCAAAAATAGCGAAATGTAGCTCGAGGATTAGTGATTCGTCAAAAGTGAGAATTTCATTTCTGAGAGTGAGGGCCAGGAAGTTCTTGTTTTATGCTTATATTATCCTACGGAAAAGGACGATGGTCAGAGTCAAGACACAGTAATCGTGATATTTTTTCCCACACATGCACCAAAAAACCATCCCTGGTAATGAAGAGGAAACTAAGTTTTCTACTTTGTACAAAGAAAAGAGGAGAAAAAGGGAGACGGAAAAAAAATCTCTTGAACTGTTATTATGTCAGAAGGTTTTGCCGAGACGTAGGGCAAATTACTTATGTCAACATGAAAACATTAATTCTGGCTGTTTTGATTTTGCTTTATCCAATTTATTTATTATTTTAACACATACATCTGACTTGTGTGCTTGACATCTAGGTCCGCTTATAAGTCATCGTCAATGTACAGGGACGAGATAGCACAATGAAATTTACAACACAGAGAAATTACATCCGGGAGCTCCACAAAGAGTGAGTCGAACTCGCAGACCTCTGCCGCTCTCAATACTTGGCGGCTGGCAGCGCGTGTCCTAACCGCTCGGCCACCGAGGCCCTCTTTTATCCAATTCTAGTTCAATCCCAAGATAGTATATAAATTAATAAAACTAAAGGGGTGAAAAAAAACGAAAAATGAGATACAGAACTTTGAAAACAAGACAAAAAACTGGAGGGGCAAAATACATGTCTTGCCCCTGCTCTTAAAAAACTGGGGGGGGGGAAGGCCCCCCCCCTTGCCCCCGCCAGATTACGCCCATGTTAAGAGTGTTCTCAAATTCAAAAGGGAAACTTTCTGATATAAGTTTTAATTTATTTTTGTTGGGAAATGCATGAAACTAGAAGGTGTTGTTGTTCAGAAACTATGTCATTGCGCTATTTTTTCCGTTTTTTTTTTTTGCAAACGCAATAGATCGTTCAGAAAATCGTGTCAAAGTTGACGTTTTGAACCGAAGTTCCCAAAGAAAGCAGAAAAACCAGTCCGTGAAGGGCAAAAATCGTGTTTGTCAAGTGATCAAAAACGTTTATAACTCAATAAGTAATGGATTGATCCAAAAATGGAAAAAAACAGTTCAATTCCAAACGCTTCCATGTCCAGGCTTTCCAATTTTATATCTTTCCGTTAAAAAAATGAATTTGTAAATGTGTCAAAACGTTTTGCGCTTGTTGAGCAGAGCAGTTACGAACAGCCTTAAGGCTCGTACAGGCTTTTTTCAGGTGAATGGGGTTCACTTTTTAAATACTAATAAGAGATATATGTTTCAGAAACTTTTTCAGTACGTATCATTATTCATTCCTAATTACTCCTAAAAACTCACACTCATGATTGAACGTTTTTGGCTCTCGTAAGATCCGCCGAAAAATCTCCCCAGAACCCCCTGCAGTTTCTTGGTAGGTCCTATTAACGAACGGCGATGACACGCATGAAGCGAAAAAAGAAGGTTAAAAACACAACACAAAAAACACAAATGCTGATCTTCACAAATGCGACATTTCGATCCTTTTTCAGAAAAATGTCCTCCCCCAAACATCTTCAAGCGAGATCCAGGTGGTCGCTAATTACAAATACTCAACGAGGTTTTGGGTGATGGTTATTCTCACGATAGCACTTCTGAAAACCATTAATCGTTTCCTGTTGATTATCTTTCTTAACAGTTCAACTTGAAAAATTCCATCAAATTTTATTTTTTTCAGCTAGAAACAAATATGGTTATTTTGTATAAGTACTAAATTATTAAATTTTAATACTTGTATTTTATATGCTTCGTCTGAAATACAAGTGAGAAATTCGTATGGTTTTCGGACAATTAAAAATGAATTTGTAACAATCTTCTTTGCTAAAAATAATTAAGAAATGTCTTTATCGCGAATATTTAATGCATGGATGATAATAATAGTAATAGTAATAATTAGTAACTTCATGATTTCTTTATCTTAATTGCATGTTAATTGTAACGTACATAAATAAAGTTTAATGTCTCAATAATTATAAAAGTTGAAATTAACACTAGAATGATGGTGAGGGGCCATTTTGGCCCCTACCAAATGAATATATTTTGTTCCGATTCAGAAATTTATTTAGGAATTAAGTTTAAATGATATAAAGAAAGAAAGGGTTAATTAAATAACTCAAACAGTTTTGAATAAAAATTCTGGTATTAAATATTTTTATGAAACTGGAGTAAAAATCCAGGTCTTTCTATGTTAAACTTTAGTTTAAAATAATATTTGTTTTAAGAGTTAGGTTAGCCAATATACTATTGATTAATTATTGTAATTGTTTTTCTTAGCTTTTTATAAATTCAGTCAATCACTGTCTTTTAAACATTTTCATTTGTCGAATCCGCCAAGTTATTAGTGTGTCGACTCGCAATAATAGTAATATATAATAATTATTATTTAATAATAAACTTATATAATAATAATTATTATTTTATTATTATTAGTAGTAGTAGTAATAGTATTTTCTACAGATTAAACAAATATTGAAAAAAATTGTACTTAGTTTTTGTTACTAGAATAAAAATAAAAGGGGGAAAAAAGACCTTTCTGTCAGATTTCTCTCTATTCTAAAAAAAAATATACACCACCGCCGCCGGTGTAAATGAATTTTTTTGTGACCGGAGGTCTTTCTTCGCTAATATTAAGAAAACTACTACACACAAAAATATGAAAATTGGTAGTATTATAGAGAAATCTTATATAAACACGCTAAAGTAGCCAATTTTTAAATCGAAGAACTATTTAAAGTGATTTTCAATGTTAAAGTCGGTCAGAATAGGTCCATTAAAAGAGTTTTTTAGGAACAAAGCTATGCTTAGGTTGGTTGATTTTTGACGGCCGATTATCTACACGAGGGATACAGGCCCAAGGGGATGTGCCCTCCGTGGGGCTCTTTCTAAGGGAACCTAACCCGTATTTACGCATGGAAATCCAAGGTTTCGAAGAAAACCACGGAAACGCCGAAACGGTTAGGCCGACGGGCGCGATTGGGTTCGAAGCCAGCACCTCCCGTCTACCAGCTTCGAGAGCAGAACCTCTCAGCCACGCTATGCATAGGAGTTTAATATATGCTTCTAGGGATATACTTCTCAAGCTAGTGGTGTGAAAACTGCGCTTATTATTATTATTTTTTTTAATTTTACTAATTTTATGAAGGGTTTTTTTTCAATCTTTTATTCGAATTTTCATTATTTCAAGAGAATTCTTTTCACATTTAGAAAGGGTAATATTTTATGTTGATGCTAATTTGTTAAACAGCAGAAAGAATTATATTTCCTCTCAAATTAAAAATGTATTTACACGTTACTGTTAAAAACAGAAATGAAACTTAAAAATAATAATAAAATGATCAATTGTTAAAAGCAGAAAATATGGAAAGTTATGTCATACAAATTGTATTTACACGTGAATATTAAAAAAGTAAGAAAATCTTAAAATAATTAAATTATTACTCGCGAACCGCATTTAATCGGGACAAATACGTCATATGTAAAATTTATGTTGTCATATGAAAGATGCCTAAAATAATTAAATTATTATGCGTGAAAAACTTTTAATAGGGAAAATTAGGTCATATATTTAAAAAGTTCAAATACTGATATTTCCAAACACTTTTAAATGGAATAATATATTTACACGTGAATATTAAAATAGTGGAGAAATAAAAGCTGTAATTAAATCTTTGCACACAAAACGCATTTAACCCTTTCAGGGGCGGTGGTATGTTTATGTAACCACTTAATTTTAATTCTCAAATGCGATAATGGCACCAAGATTTTTGCATTATTATTATTTTTTTCATTTATTACATATGTGAAAAATCGCTTTTTGTTATTTGCAAATAAATTTGTACGTAAATTATGGTGCCAATCATTCATTTCAACATTTTAGCAATGGAAGTGCTTTGTCCCTAAAAGGGTGAAAATTACATCAAACATTTAAAATTATTTTCTTATGGATAATATTAATAGGATCTCACATTGCAAATCACATGGTGTACAAGTAGTGCGGCTAGCAAATAGCAAATTTGTTTATAGATTTCATCACTTGATGCAGCATAAATAAAGGTAAATGCATGCACAAAATACTTTCGATTTATTTTATACCAATTGTTATTCGATAAATACATACTAGAAAATTCATATCTACTTATTAATTAAAATAAGTGATTTACATTTTAATAATAACATGGAAATGTGCATGATGATGCAATAAAATAGAGAAAAGAATTCATGCATAAGCTGCACTTGTTCCTGAAAATATTTAAAACTCGATCAAAACATGAAATATAAGCGTAAAATTTCAAAACGCAGCGCTTTTCAACCCCGTGGTTCCGAATGCTATTCCGAAGCAGACGAAAGAAAAGGAAAAGAAATTGACACTGTTAACTATTTCATCAGGTGATGGTGGTACGGGGGAGGGGAGGGGTCAAAATTAGCAAAATGTTGATAAAGTTATGTATGTACAGCCCCCCCCCCCCCCTCTCCCCGAAAGTGGTTACCTTCTGTCACGATTGCTCAATTGATTTGCAATCTTAAACTGAAAATATCTTCAGGTATTGACATTCACAAACTGGGAAATCGTGGGGTGGTTTCCAATCTTTGGTAAAAGCAAAGGAAATTTCATAAAATCCGTTAAATTTGGCGATTAGAAGAAAATTTCTGGACAATACTAACCAAGAGAGGTAAGTGTGCATGACCGCTTATAACTTAAGCAATCACTTATAACTTAAGATGCAATACATTTATAGAAAAATGAAATATTTCATTCGATTTTTAATCCCTTTTAGTCGTGTCTCCATATTTACTACTTTTTTGTAATCGCAGAGTGGTTTTTTACTCAAAAATAAGAAATTTAGATACATTACTGTTCGAGTAATTATAAATCTATCGATAATTCTGAGATCGCAACTTTTTAAAACAATGTGCGCAATATTGATAAAAAAAAGGGGGGGGGGCTTAAAAATATTGTTTGAGTGCAGCACCAAATGAAACTCCGAAATTTTAATTGATAGTTTTTATTTCTAATAAAAATGATAGTAATAATAAGAAGATTCTTACTGAAATGAATTTTTTTTCAAGGATGACGTTTATAAGCTTAACTATAAATTTTAGTATTTTACGTAGTTTAAATAGCCGTCTATGGACGTGAATAGTTTAAAAGAGCATTTCCAACTGTGTTATTTATTTTCCAAATGAAACATATTAGATTATATTCAAGGCGGCGCTGGGATGGTTTTTTCTAGAAAAAAGCAGGCTGTAAACAAAAGCATGCTTGAAATAACTGGTATGCGAGCAGGCACGGGCGCATCACAAACTTCAGGATCATTTTGGACGCTTTGGGCTAGGCTCGAAATCGTCCTCGCTATCCACACCGGGGAGAGAACTTGGAACCTCCTGGTTCTTCCAATGGGAACAGCCAGGCTTAGGAGATTCAGGACGAACACATGGCTCTGATTCATTATCTGCTTGTTCCATCACCTCTTCCCACCTCCACCTTTTAACAATCAGAGATATATAATGCAGGCATTTTGAAATAGTGTAACATCACTGATTTTGTGTATGCGAAATCAGTTGTTTCATATGTTAGAACATCAGTGGGGTAGTGTATGGAAGGTTAATAGTAGAGTATGTTAAAACATCAGTTGGTTTTGTATGCAAGAATCAGAATATTTAATAATTGCATATCAAAATTTTCAGCAGGCTGAGTATTGATTCTGAAAATTACGCAGATTATATAACAAGTTATAAAAAATCAGAACCACTAATGAATTAAATTTAATAATAAATTTAAGTTCTGATTAAAATTTACAATATTCTTTAAATTAACTGCATGAATTTAAAAATTTGTCTTTTTCAAGCTAAAGACATTTTACTAAAGTAGTCAGACAACTCGTCATCATTTGTCGCAGGTATGGATTTTTGCTCCACGAAGACTCAGTCTTTTTTGATCATTCAAGTATAAAAATTGCTCGAGTTGCAGGCTTTGTCAAAAACTGCTTCGGGATACTATGCTTATGCAGTCAGAAATGGCTTGTAATTACTTAAATATTACAAGTCCAGTTATAAAACATGTTCCCTTTTCAGCGTAATCGTCGGAATAAATTATGTACGAATGCTTTGCAGGGATATATATAGGCTCCGAGGGATTAACCTGAGAAGAGAAAACCCAGCGGGAAGACAAAATCATGTATACTCAAAAAGCACAAAAGTAGAATGATTTTGGCTGCTTTTGATACTCTTTTATATACAGTGTGTTATCAAAACACGCAGTCTAACATTTGCGCCCAGCAGTTTTTATGCAAGCGAAACAAACATACTAATTCTAGAGGTTTGATTACGCCTGACTAAGCTGAACTTTATTCCAGAAACACTCGAAACACGCACCATTTACGACTCTCAAGTGCGAGATCTAATTTCAGACGAAGCAGGACTGATGAGGCAGATGAGGTAGATGGGGTCAGATGAGGCAGCCACCTCAGGGCGCACCGTAGAGGGGCGGTATTTAACTCGCATATTAGTACAAATAAAATACATCAAAATTTGAGTAAAATACAACATGGCCAATGACGAAAATTCGGGAAAAACTTCGTTTAGACACTAGAAATGAAGGTCCGATGAATTCTTTAAAAAAAAAAAAAAAAAAAAAAAAAAAAGATGTTTTACTGTGTTTTGTGGGGAGAAAGAGGGCGACTCGACTATAACTCGGGGGGGGGGGGGGATTCAATTTTTTTTTAAATTAGGTCAAATGAGATATCGTTTGTTATGCATTTTAATAATTTTGAATCGAAAGACATAATCCGCAAGTCGATGCCATTCGATTCAGAATTAAAAATACATAAGAAATGACACCCCACGTGACCGATTTGAAAATTTTTGAATTTCCAAATTTCAAAAAAGAAGCAAAAGGGGGTGAATTTTGAAAATTCACTCCTCCCTCTTTTGCTCCCCCCCCCCCAAAAAAAAAAAAATTGATAAAACAACTTTATTTTGGAGGGACTCATCGGAACTTGCGCCAAAACGAAGTTCTCAAATTTTTGTGAATGACCGTCAGTTGTTTAAGGCTGTTCTTAACTGCTCTGCTCAACAAGTGCAAATCGTTTTGACACATTTAAAAATTCATTTTTAAACGGAAAGATATAAAACTGGACTGCCTATAGCCATGGAAGCTATTTGGAATTGAACTGTGTTTTCCTTTTTTTGATCCATTAATTACCTATTTAGTTATAAGCGATTTTGATCACGTGACAAACATGTTTTTCGACCTTCACTGACTGGTTTTTCTGCTTTTTTTAGGAACTTCGCTTCAAAACGTCAACTTTGACACTATTTTCTGAAAGATCTATTGCGTTTGCAAAAAAACGGAAAAAACAGCTCGATGACATAGTTTCTGAACTACAATTCCTGCTAGTTTCATGCATTTCCCAACAAAAATAAGTTAAAACTTATGTCATAAAGTCGCCCTTTTGGATTTAAGAACAGCCTTAATAAAAAAAACCCTATTTTATCTGTACTATTTATTGAACATACAATCCATTGTATGTGTGTGGAAATTTAAGAAAAAATAAAGAGAAAGAATTTTCTTCTTCTTCTTTTAGAATAAAACTATGGAGTACATTACGTATAATTCCAGACATATAGAAGTTACAACATATAATTACAGAGGTAGAAATTGTATATAAACAGAGTGAAACAATTCCGGTTACTATATTTTTGTACACCATCGAAAGTTTTTTTCTCTGCGATATTTGATTTTTTAGCTTTTTTCGTGTACCGTGGCTATTTTTCGGCATTCGTAAAAGAAATTAGGTTTTAAACTTTTAGACTAATATAGTAAACTTTATTCTCCACGTTTTTAAAATTTTTACCGACTTTTAATAAGATTTTCCATGCGATTCTTAGCGGGGATTTTTTCCATTCTGCTGAGGTCTTTTACATTCGAAAAAAAGAAAAAAAAAATCAGTTTCAAACATTTAATCTAATATAACAAATTTTCTACTACGCGATTTCCAAAGTTTTGCGATTTTTAATGCGGTTTTCAATCCGATTTTCAACACTGTATGTAAATTAAAATGTCTGAAAATCAAACACTTAAGTGTCTGAAACGGAGTGTTCAATTTTCAGACATTTTAAAATGTCTGAATTTTTTCAGACACTTCAAACGTCTTAATAGCATCCATTTTTTTTGTAAACATCATACGTAGCCATGTTTGACCACGTTGAACCCTGGGAAAATATTTGGCTGGGGTCTTGCCCCCTCCACACGCTCTCCCCCCTCCCCCCCGCAGCCTGATTTTTTTTGGTGCTCCTAATTTTGGTATGCAATTTTCGTTAAGCTGTTTATTTAAATCTTTTACGACATTTTACTGATTATAATCAATATTTTGAACTTCAGGAATAGAACAAGATTAAAGCAAAAAATATTTATCTAAATATTTGTTTTGATGATAAATATGATTTTGAATATGATTTTTTTAAAAATCTTATTTTACTTTAAAAGTTCAAAACATCGATTACATTCAGTACAATTTCGAAACGGGTTTAAAATATAAGCTTTACAAATATTGCACATTAAATTTGGTGGCACTTAAATCGTAGGGGGACGGGACACTGCTTTAATACCCATGCTTTAATCAAGAAGTTCTTTAGCAAAAAATGCAACCCTACACTATGGTTATCTAAATAGAGATGTCCGGTACTCGGGAGTATCCATTGTGGAGGTTAATGGACATTCACGAATAGCGGACACCTCTATTTAGCGAATACTTTTTTAATCCGCAAAGCACACGCATACATATTTGTATATTTTTACCTCACAAAAGCAGACATCTCCGATCATCAGACAAATTCCGCGATCCCGAAGTTTCCGCTATTAAGGGCTTTTAAGATACATGGATAAATATATATTTTTTTATAATCTTGTCCTATTCTAAAAGTTTAAAATATTTATTATACTCGGTTGAATGTCGAAAGAGATTTAAAATGTCAGATGTACGAAAATTGCAAATAAAATCCCCCCATCTCCCCCAAAAAGGAAAATTCATATAATTTAAAAATTAGATTTTAAAAAAAATTATATTGACACATAGGCAATTTTACATATCTATCAGATGATAATCACAACAGCTATTTAACTATGAGTAAAAAAATTAAAAAATAAATATTCCACTTTAATAACATTAAGAAAAAAATTACTTCGGTATTTTGTTAAATATATTTTGTGTTTTTAATCTTGCCCTACTCTAAAAGTTCAAAACTTTCATTATAATCAGTGCAATATCGAAAAGGATTTATGATATCAGCTTTGCGAAAATTGAATACAAAATCCCCCTCCCCCCACCTCCCTTCCCGAAAAAAATTTTAAATTCTTATCATTTAAAAATTAAATTAAAAAAAAATTATATTGCCACATGCCACTTCAGCAAGTTTTTATGTAGATCACAGGGTAATCACAAAAGCTATTCAACTATCAATAAAAATAAATAAATAAATATCCTACATTAATAGCAAGAAGAAAAAATAACTTAGTTTCCAAGCTTCATTTGTCTTAAATATATATCTTAACATCTAATTGTCATTCTTGTAATTTTCGTATAAGTGTATATAAATACAGTTACAAAAATCACAATATTAAGTACAAAATCTATAGTTACAGCTTTATACTTTTCCCCATTATAAATTTCAAATTACTTTTCTACTAAAAATAATCAAAAAATCAATATTATACTTGATTTCAAATCAAATACATATGTATATTTTTACTGGCAGTTTTAAAATTAAGGAGCACATAATAGATGAATCATGACAACGTCATACGTTTTCAGGTACTTTATTTATCTTATTTTTTAATCTGCGGTTTTACGTTAGGAAGAAAGATCTTTCCAAAGCTTTTTTTTTTCTTTCATTGTGGTCGTTATGTGAGATAAGAATTAACCATTGAAACGAAACTGCGATCGAAAGCAAGAGAATGAATATTCAACTTAAAATGTCTCTTTTTTAGTAATATTATTACTTTAAATTTGGGAAAAAAAGATGAAAATTCAGAATATATAATTTGTAATAAAAGACAGCGTCATAAGTTTAAAAATATATACTTCTAGAATTAATGGGTTTTTTCGCAAACAGATTCAAAACTAATTGAATTTCATGCAAGATTTTGTTTATACTGTAAATAAAATCATAAAAGACACTAATTTCAGTACTATAAATAAATTATGACACTTACTTCAATCGATGTTGCAAGAGGTCAGAAAAATTCCTGGATTTGAAATTTCAAAAACTACCCCAGTGAAGGAGAAGGGCTTGCATCATTTTAGTACGATATTTCATAATATATCCGACTAGCCATATTTAAAGAATGAAATGTTTCATCCTCAAAATAGGACCCGCCAGACAAAAGTTTCTTTTTTTTTTTTTGCTAGCTTCGACAGGACGAAGATGAATAACACAATATTATTGATATAAATTAATACGAATTAACACTAAGTCCATTGCACACGCTTTGTAGAATTTCCGGGTGTAATCTTCAAGCGTCGTCTACTTCTGTTCTGTGTCTATCCCGCCCTTATATGGACGACAGCTTCTAAGAGACCTTTGATGTCAAGCACACGTCAGACACATGTATTCAATAAATAAATAATCCAAGTGAATACGAATTTAAATCACAGAACTTCACATTCCGCGAAACACGAATTAAAATACACGCGTACATAAAAACAAACTTCGTTTGAATTACAACGTATACCAACTTTGAACGAAGACATCTAAAACGCATGTGCGACTGGCAGTGCCCCAGTGCCCCCTGGTGGTTATTGCGTCGGAAGAATCAAAACGTCTTAAATTAAGACTCGTTTGAAGCAACGAAGTGTCTTAAAATAAGACGTTTGCGGATATTTTAGACACTATTCTCAGTTCATTTACACATGATCATACTAAGACACTTATGTATCTTAAATTAAGACATCTATAATGTCTTAATTTTCATATTAAGACACTTAAGTGTCTAAAATTCTTTTTCAGTCACATATGTGTCTAAATTTAAGACGCCTCTATTTGCAGTGAATGTAATTTATATCTTTCTTTTGCGTTCCGCGGCGTTTTTTTGCATCCATAACAGGTATTTGGTTTCAAACATTTATACTAAACCCACGATTTTCAATGTGATTTTTAGCGGTTTTTTTCATGATTTTTAATGCGATTTTCAACACAATTTTTTAACATTCGTAAAAGGAATTTTGTTTCGAATTTCAACCGCGACATCATTTGGAAAAGAATTCCTCTTAGAATTTTTTAACCCATTGTGTTAGTAAATTTTGCACCTCTGCGATTTTTGAATCTTTAGCGATTTTTAGTGGTGCTTTTTTTTTTCTTTCTTTCTTTTTCGAGGTAATTTTTCCACATTAGTAAAAGAAATCTGGTTTTAATCTTTTAACCTAATATACTATTTCTTTTCCCTCTTTCAATAAAATTTATTCGGAATTATTAATTTTCGAAATTTTGTGAATTTTTTTGCGATTTTTATTTTTGTTTGTGCTTTGCGTCTTTTTTTCTGACTTTCATAAAAGAAATCATGTTTTAATCTTAAATAAATTCTTTCCTCAGCAATTTTTGAAATGTTAGCGATTCTTTACATACGACTTTTAGATTTTTTCCCCCACGATTTGCTCCGATTTTTCCTCGTTCGTAAAATGAATCCTTTTCCAATTTTCTTGACCAATATAGTAAATTTTGTTTTCTTTGCAATAAAGTTTATTCAGAATTTATGGAATGATTTTTAACGTTTTCGCTATGTTTATTGCGATTTCGTGTTATGTGCTATCTTTTGACGAGGCCGGGTAACGTTGCTCCGGTCGGGTCAGCTGCAGCTAAATTAAATTATTTTTGCAAATGAAAATGTAATTATTTTTATATTGATTAGGGCAATATAAAAAGTGACGCTGACGAAGAAAATTCAAGGCGAATTTATTATAGAGTTAACTATTTCATTGTTGATAGTTGTATTTTTGAAAATAGTAGTAGAATATGAAGATATTTTTATTCATTTAATTCCAAGTTAGCTCTTATTTGTTTTTAAAAGATGCATAATATCTTACCTTATCTTAAATATCTAGTTTGATTAATTTAAATTCAAATGTGAATAGATTTTATATACATTTGATTTCTTCTAAATACATTATAATTATATTAAATTACTTATTTTTTTTTAAAGTTTGAAATGTAGTGAAATACAACATCAAGAAAAATGCAGGAAGAATGCAGTAAATCAGTGTTAAAAATAATAGCAACCATATTCAATGTGCAGTGCATGTTCTTGTTGTTTGAGCGCGAAAAGTGAAAATTTCTGGAACTTGTCTTGATCTTATTTCATTTCTCATAAAGCAAGATCAATCTCTTCCAAACTTTATTGCAATATTTTCACTTTTCTAAGGTTATTAAAAGAAAGGAGAGAGAGTAAACATATTTTATGGGGAAAAAATATTTAAAAAAATGAAAAATTACTGAAACATTGTGATCCAAACTGGCTGCTTTCTGACATATTCACAAAGTTATTGTTAATGCAACAAATGCATTAGTGATTATTAGTATTACTGTAAACAAGTGTATTAGTGTGTAGTTTATGTTAATGCAAAAATTGTTCTTCATGAACTAAGAAATCGAACAGCATTTTTCATCTTTTTATAAAGACAAAAATATTGCGGAATATGCCGTCCAAGTTTGTGTTTTAAGCCGATTTTCGGGATTCTACAGCCCTGGAAAGCTTGCTTTTAGAAAACAATTAATTAGAACTCAATATGATATACAATCATCGAAAATGCAAAATGTTGTTTGATTTTAAATTATCTCAATAGTAATGACTGATATTTCCATGCATTTATGCATAAAATGAGTCGGTGAATACATCAGTTTTGAGTTGCTGAGTTGTGGGAAATATTTAAAAAAAAACAAAAACAAACAAACAAACAAAAAAACGCCTTAAGTGTTATAGTCGTGCATAAAATTTCTAATTCTAAAGTAACGCATTTCAGAGGTGAGAGGGGGGGGGGGGGGTGAATTAGCAAGTATGGAACATTTTTATTTTAATCATATGTTTTATTTCAAGGAATTATTACATGATAATATCTTGAAAATTAATTACTTTACTATTTCGATTCATTCAAACGTATAAATTATCGTCAAAATAAGAGAATTTTCATCTTTTATTAACAGATTACCGATATTTCACTGCAAGAATATGGTATTATCAAATCATTTCACCCACAATAATAGTATTGCAAAGAGTAATTTTTAATAGAATTATAATCCATCATAACATTTGTAAGTTTAAATCACATGCTGCTAATTATTAGAAAGTACCTCGTAAATTATGCGCCATATAAGTATTGTGTTAAATCAATTGTTTTTTTTTTTCCTCAATCCCCTCCCCCCCCCCCCTCTTCTTTTTTAAGGACAACTCTAATGCAACATTTCTCTTTTTTGTAATTTAATGTTCCAAATTTTAGGATTAAAATAATTTCTACTTTTAATACAGGCTTTTTTCTACAACCAATAACATATATAGTGAGTCTAAAGTCACGCTTGTATGCATATAGTATGAAAATTAGCAAAAATTAATGAACAGAACATATCTGGTTCCCTGAAGAGTTTTCTTAAAATATTTGTTAACGCGAATAAACACTATGCAGACTACATGATACAACTATGAGAACACAAAATAGATAAAAAAATATTCAACATTTAGCCTAAAATAGTTTCATTTTTTTTAATGGGCATATTTATAACAATATCGTAAGATGCTTTTAAAGGATTTGATCATGTTATAAAAGAAAATCAACTCGATTTATTTTTTAAGAGCTGTTACTAATTATGTTTAAATTATAAATAATTTAAATTTTCTACAAAATTGACTGTAATTATTTAATTTAAATTATTTTCGGATGAAGTACTATTACTTATGTAATGGTTGTTCCTATAAAAAAATATGCATGTATTTGTAATAGGAGGCATTTAAAAAAACAAATACACAAGGTTTAAATAAAAGAAAAAATCGTTATTGCTTAATACACATTTTACTTGCAATTAATTTCAACGTGTCTTTTAAATCTATGAAAATATGCAACAAACCAATATAAAAGTTGTATAATCTTGCATTACACTGTACAGTACATTTTTCTTTCTTCATTTGTATGATGCAGCTGTAATATGCGTTTATGGAAATAATTTGATGAATTAGGGGATTACGATTGGGAAGCAAAGAGATCCTGCGATATCAACAATTATCTTGCATTTACCGTCTAATAAAAGTGTACTAGTATGCACATGTTTATGCAAATATTAGAGAATTTTTGAACTGAAAAATAGCAATAAAAATCTTGAACATTTCACACACCATTACAGACAACGTAGAACGCGTTAGTGTAAGATATGTTTCAATTTCATCAGACTTCGGTGCATATGATTTATTTGACAGAAAATTAAAGTCATAAAAATTTAATAAGCAGATCGTGAAAATTCTTATGTTCAATATTTCGCAAAAACTAACATCCAAATATATGAAACAGTGCAGTGCAACTGAGACGTATTTGTGGTTCGCAGTTTCGCAGTAGCACTTAAACTAAAGTCCTGGGTGGGGCCGGTCGTACCCGATCTGAAACCACCAAAATAATTTTCATCAACCCGCAACCCGACCCGAACCCGAAATGAAATGAAAGTAAATCATGTTTACTTACCTAAATCTAGAATTTATCTCCTATACCAATCTTAAGTTTTATTATAAAAAAAGGGACAAATCTATATTTTTACTATTTAAATATAGTAAAACTTCTAAATATTGGACACTCCGGGATTGTTGAATAAAAGTCCTACATCGGATCAGGCCGGGTTGTCCTAATTTTCTTTTAGGTAGATTTCTTATGAAATACTACCTATTACATTATCCCCTACGTAGGAATTTCTGAAAAAATTTTGCATATCTACACCGATCATGACCCCTAGAAACCAAAACCAACCTCAGTAAAAAAAAATGTATATATATATATATAATATCACTTTTTTATGGACACGATAACTTCCGCAATTCTGCACAAATTTCTTCCAAACTGATGCATAAAATCAAGGGGCATAAAATCTCGGTCAAGTTCGTTAATGGGCAAAATCGGACCAAGGTGATGGACAGTTTTGTGAAAACCAGAAAAAAGGCCACAATTTCTTAATTTTTAAACATATCAAATTAGTTTAAAGTTTTTATTACTTCTAAAAATAAGGTCAACATTTTATATATCACAGATTACTGATAAAATTAAAAATGGGCTCAAGGGGCGCAAAAAGATTTTCCGCCCCTTGATTTTATGTATCAGTTTGGAAAAGATTTGTGCAGAATTACGAAAGTTATCGTGTTCATAAATAAGTGATATATATATAGTTTTTTGGGGGGTGGGGTGGTTTTGGGTTCTAGGGGTCATGATCGGTGTAGATCTGCAAAACATTTTCCGAAATTCCAACATAGGAACGATCCCAATAGGTAGTATTTCATACGAAATCTACCTAAAATCATCGTTTGAAGGGTGTATTCAAATCCAAACTGCTTATTTTCTGATTCATTTTTGAATTCATTTTTGCTCTCAAACGCATCCAATTGGTAGATTCTCTTATTCAGATAATGTATCATAATGGTCAATTTTTTGATAGAGGTAGAATATATTTCAAAAAATGATGTCAAACAGGGCATTTTGAATCGAATTTCCCGAAGCGATTGTGTTTGAAACGAAAAATATTGTCCTACTGAGAAAATAATTGTTTATAAATCAAGTTTTAATTAATTGAAAGAAAATTGAAAACACGGGTCACTTATAAATATCTTCAAAAATCACGTCAGCAAGTTTCATATTTTTTCTTTTAAAAATGAATTTGAAAATGTGCCAGAAAATTCAGAGTTGTTGAGCATGGGAAAGTATTTTTTTTTTTAATACCGCCTTAACATGATTCTGATAAAACCAGCTCTTATACAAAAATGAACTAAAAACTCGTCAACAGTGGCCAGATTAAATTGTTAGAGTGGGTTTATCTCTAATCATGATTTAGTTTTTGTTGTTGACGTTAGCACTTAACTTCGAAATCTACCTGCGCCTGTAGGCCGAGCCGAAAGGGATTTTTTCCAGGTTGGGGTAATTCTTATTTTCTTTCTGCGAGTCGGGTTCAACTTAGAATAATTCTTGCGTGTCATATTAATATTTCTTGCAAGTAGTCAGGTTGTTAGAATTTCCACAAAAAGTTTAAGCAGAACTATGCTTCAGATGAAAATGAATTTTTGATATGCACTACTTTTATTGTCAGTACCGAATTAAGGCGGCCCACGTTGGTTGTGTTTATGACTGCCAATTATTAGCACGAGGATATAGGTCCTAAGGTGGAGAGTGCCCTTATTGAGGGTCTTTCTAAGGGAATCTAACCAGTATTTACGCTTGGAAAACCAACGTTCAAAGAAAACCACGAAAACTCCGAACGATTAGGCCGACGGGCGTGATTGGGATCGAACCCAACACCTCCCGTCTACCAGCTTCGAGAGCAGAACCTATCGGCCACTGGTGGGGCTAACGGGACACAGTACTTTTGAGTTTGTCGAAACGATAAAAAACATCGCCTTTTTCATGTATCAAAACACAAATAATATGGAATTAAGATCCCTTTCTGCCTAAAGCATATATCCTTGGCTATATTTTCCAGAAAAATAAATGCTGCATATACAAAATTGATATTTAAATTTAAAAATTTAACTCACTGATGCGTGAATTAAAATTATTAATTGGTGCAGGCGTGATAAAACTCTAAATTATGCATATAGAAAACAATTTTTGAACAAAATAGAATCACAACACACCTATTTCTAAAGTAAAACCATAATATATGCAAAAAGGTTTAAAATTTAATTTTTGCACAAAAGAAAAAAAAAAGTAAGTTTTTCAATTGCCAAAAAAACTAAATAAATAAATAACCAAAATATGTGAATTTTTTTTGTTTTAGCATGAAGACATGCATATTTAGCTAATTTTCTAAAGCTGTAGCTTGCATAGTTTGAAAGTAATAATAAAGTAAAAATAATACAGTTAATTAATTCATATATTTATTATGCGGAAATCTCTGAGCGCGAGTAATACTCGCTCTTGGTCGTTTATTTTGAACAGGCATGAAAGAGTTCCTCCTAAAAGAGGAATTCCACCTTTTTAAAAGCAAATTTGGACATTCTCTGGATTGATGCAAAAATACAAAGAAAATATTAGAAGCATTTGGGGTGGGGTGGGGGGGGGGGGTCTAGAAAACTTAATAAATAGACATTTTGTCTACTCAAACCCTTGGAGTTTGTTTCCGAATTGCTGTACTGTCAGATCAAAGATCAGCTTTTATTATAAGCATCAGAAAGTCATGTTAATTAAGTTCTTTAACTAGGGAAAGGAAGTTTCTATAAGATTCTTTTGGAATAGAATATTTCATTCTATTTATAAAACACTTCTGGGTAATTTCAATGATGCATTTTTTGAAATGTATTTTTGGAGTAAAGATCAATTTGGCGTGCATATACTTAGCAGATTTTTTTTAAAAGTTTTAAACAGTAAAATCGTTTAAAATCATACTTTTATTTTGAAAAATTAATCTATGTACTTCCCATAAGTTAATCAGATAGATTCTATTGGATGGATTTATACTTTAAGCAAGCTGTTTTTAATTTTCTTTTTTGGTTTAATGAATTTATGCATCTATTGTTACTTTTTTTCTGTTAATACTTTCTAAGTTGAAAAAAAGAAAATAACAATCATATGTACAGTTATAATTCATTTTATTTTATGAATAACTGTTAAAATGTGTGTAAATTATACGAGTTTGGCCTTATTGTATAGATGGAAAAAATTTTCCACCTTTTTTCCCATTTCCCACTTTCATGCCTGTTTGAAGAAGTTTCCCTTTTTTTTTTTTTTTTCAATTCTCCAAAAAGAATAAATTATTTGTAAACAACCTTAAATTAAGATTCAAGGTGTAATAAGCCGCTCAAAAAACCTCTTGAATCTAGTTAGAAAGCTGTTCTCAAATACACACTTGCTGCTTTCTAATACAATCAAAGAATTTATGATTATTTGTATAATTTACGAAATTTACAGAAATTTTTATTTGGATATCAAGAAATCCCAATACATTTTTTTTCTATAAAGACAAATTACCTTTCATAAAATAGTTTCAAAGTCGATTTTCAATCAATTATAACTCAATATGTAACAAATTTATCAATAACTGAAATCCACTGTTTGATTCCAAATCATTTGCATAGTTTGGCTCCAAATTTTATGCTTTTAATAAAATAAATAAATGAACAGTCCGTTAACGATATTGAAAGATTTTAAATTATTGAGCGTTATTTTTTAAAATCAGCATCCATGGTTCAGCATTAAGAACTATATTTTAATTCAAAAACGATAAAAAAAAAAAAACAATTTTGTCTTTATTTCGATTCGCTATAGAAATAGTTAAACAAAAAGATGTTTACGAAATCTTCTTAACAGGAAAAGGTAAGCACGAAGATACGCGGAAGAAAGATGGATTGGTGTTTTGGTGATTTGAAACATTATACTTATTGAGTAGGGTTACTCCCTAATGACATTCACTAATGGATTTCTGGTTTTGGGGGAGATTTGAAATAGTTAAGTTTGCAGGAGAAACAAAATGGCTGGCTTGGTATTTTTTTTTTATCCTAAAGTAAATCGAAGGCAACTTTAGTCCTTTCCTAACGGAAGTACTTGATCGATCACTTGATTGACAGTGATGGATCTAAATTCGGCCGGTTCGGAAAGCGTTTATCCTCTCAGCAACAAATCTGGTCTGGATTAGCTTATATCCGTAAAGCTTGCTTTCTTTGTACAATTGTCACCATACAAAATTTATCGTGAAGGAGGCGGGGTTGAAACCAAAGGCTTCTGAAATTACAATGAAACAACCTACACTATTATTTCCTTTGCTTCAATAAGCTGTACCTGTCAGTTCTGATCGCGGTACTTAGAATACTTACCTTGGTTCTGCTTGTTTCACGGAAATTTCGTCGGATTCCATAAAACGGCAACTTTCAAGCATATGGATGTTTTTCTTTCTCTTTTCTTTCTCTTTTCTCTTTTCTTTCCTTATCTGTTTAGTCTTGTAAGAGGGGTCAACTAAAACCCAATAGTACGCACGCTCTTTGATGTTTTTCATTCTTCTCATTTTTCGTTGAATAATAAAGATTTCAAAATACTCAATAAATGATAAACATAAAATTTTAAAAAAGGCAAAATACCTTTATTTACATTTCGACATGTTTCATTGCATGAGACGGCAACGTTCTCAAGAAAATAAAATGACAAAAATATTTTCGCAAAAATTCAATTGAATAAAAAAGAAAAGTGCCCAGCTAAACTGATGGCATTGAGCTCACAGGCTATTCACACTAATTGTATATTATACTCTTATTTTAAAGAATAATGCCCCTCAAAAAATAAGTGAAGGGGGATTAGCCCCCGTTTCCCCCTTTTATACTTAACCAATGAACCTCCAAATCTAATCAGGGAAGCGCCTTAACATAATAAACCGGAATACCAAAATTGAAACAAATCGGATAATTCTGTATGAAAAACTCATTTATCTAAATTAAGGGGGGTTGACTATCCCCCTTTATCCTTAACCAATGAACCCCCAAAACTAATCAGGGAAGCTCCTTAACATAATAAACCGGTATACCAAATTTGGAGCAAATCGAATAATCCTTCATGAAAAACCCATTTATCTAAATTAAGGGGGGGTGGACTAGCCCCCCTTTTCCCCCCTTTATCCTTAACCAATCAACCCCCAAAACTAATCAGGGAAGTTTCTTAACATAATACACCGGTATACAAAATTCGGAAATCGAATAATTCTGCGTGAAAAACTCATTTATCTGAATTAAGGGGGGTGGACTAACCCTCCCCCTTTCCCCCCCTTTATCCTTAACCAATGAACCCCCAAACTAATCAGGAAAGTTCCTTAACATAATAAACCGGTATACCAAATTTGGAGCAAATCGAATAATTCTGCCTGAAAAACCCATTTATCTAAATTAAGGGGGGTGGACTAATCCCCTTTATCCTTAACCAATGAACCTTCAAAACTAATCAGGGAAGTTCCTTAACATAATAAGCCGGTATACCAAATTCGGAGCAAATCGACTAATTCTGCATGAAAAATCCATTTATCTGAATTTAGGGGGGGGGGTGGACTAACCCCCCTTTTCCCCCTTTATCCTTAACCAATGAACCCCCAAAACTAATCAGGGAAGCGCCTTATCAGAACGACACTAGAAAAAAAATTTGAAGCAAATGGGATGTCTCTTTCAAGAGTTATTGCGTTTACGTACATACGTACGTACATACAGAACCGGCGGGCACATAAGCTCTCAGGCTTTGATAGCCTGTGAGCTAAAAACTAATAAACAAAAACAAAAATCACGCGAACACAAGGATAATGAAAATAACTGCAATATTGAAAATGAAAATTTGTGAATGCGGATTATTTCACATTTACTGCTTCACGAGTCTATGTAGCATTTCCTTCCAAATTTTAGGGACCTCCATGGAGGCTGAATCATTGCAAATATTCTCATTGCGTAAGAAAATCTCTATTAATTCTCTGATGATGGATCATGGATGGCAAATAAGAACTTGATAGATAAGTTATTATTCTACTATTTTTGAAATCTATTTGCAAAGGTTCTCTGTTATATAGTCTGACCAAAGCTGTAGTTTTTTTGTTATATTTGACGTCTGCTATAATAATATAACAAGAAAACTACAGCTTTGCCCAGTAGATTTTGAAAATAGTAGAATAATTTATCTGTCAAGTTCTTATTTGCCATCCATCGAGATTTTCTTACGCAATGAGAATATTTCCAATGATTCAGACTCCATGGAGGTCCCTAAAATTTGGAAGGAAATGCTACATAGACACGTGAAGCAGTAAATGTAAAATAATTCGCATTCACAAATTTTCATTTTTACTTTTTTCTATCTTTACAAGAAGAAAGTATTGAATTCATGAAAATTTTCGAATTCCAGTTTTCGACGGATTTACACGTTTTAGGGGTCAGAGATTCCAAAAAACATGTTTTTACAAAATGTCTCTCTGTGAGTCTGTCTGTCTGTCTGTGTGTATGTGACACAAATTTTGTGGGCGCTCTATCTCAAGAACTAATGCATGGAATTTAATAAAAATTTATATTCAGCGAGTCCCTAATGCAAATTGATGCTGATTAGTTTTTGGTGTAAATCGCTCAGCAGGTGGCGCTGCTATGCTTCATTTTTCACGATTTTCGCAATAGCTCTATCTCACGAACTAAAGCACGGATTTTCATAAAACTTCAGATTCAATTAATCCTTTATATGAATTAGTGCTGGTAATGTTTTGGTGCAAATCGCCCAACAGATGGCGCTGCTATGCTGCATTTTGCAGCATTTACACGATTTTCGTAATAGCTCTATCTCAAGAAATAGTGCACGGATTTTCATCAAACTTCAGATTCTGTTAGTGCTTGACATGAGTTCACGTTTTGCACCTTTTGGTGTAAATCGCTCAACAGGTGGCGCTGCTAAGCTGTATTTTTGTGATTTCCACAGTAGCTCTATCTCAAGAACTAATGCTTGGGTTTTCAACAAACTTCAGATTCAGGTATACCTGGATATGAATTACTGCTGTTTGTTTTGCTGTAAATCGCTCAACACGTGGCTCTGCTATGCAGCATTTTTCTCGATTTCCACAATAGCTCAATGTCCAGAACTAATGCACGGATTTTATCAAACTTCAGATTCAGTTAGTCCTTGACATGAATTGATGTTTTGTTCCTTTTGGTATAAATCGCTCAACAGGTGGCGCTGCTGTGCTGCATTTTTTGCGATTTCCACAGTAGCTCTAGCTCCAGAACTAATACACGGATTTTCATCAAACTTCAGATTCCGGTATACCTTAATATGAATTAGTGCTGTTTGTGTTTTGGTGAAAATCGCTCAACAGATGGCACTGCTATGCTGCATTTTTTAGAATTTCCCCTACAGCTATATCTCAATAACTAATGCACGAATTTTCATCAAACTTCAAATTCAGGTATACTTTTATATGAATAAATTGATATAATTTCTTTTACTATTTAAATGATTTAATTGACGTGATTTATATAGAAGAAAGTTTTGTGATGGCCACAACATACTAGTTAATATTGCAGTTGTTTTTAATATTGCAGTCGTTATCCTTGTGTTCGCGTGACTTTTGTTTTTGTTTACTACACTGTTAAAAATTTGCAGCATTCTGGCAGGTCATTTGACCGTTTTTTCCGAAAACTGTTACACAACCGTAATTTTAACACTATTCTGACCATATTATTGGCCATTTTATGGTCAGAATATAGTCAAATTATGGTTATGAAACCGTTTTTTGTAAAAACGGTCGCGAATGACCTGCCAGAATGCTGCAAAATTTTTAACAGTGTAGTTTTTCAATTTGAATTTTTGCGAAAATATTTTTGTCATTTTATTTTCTTGAGAATGGTGCCGTCTCATGCAATGAAACATGTCGAAATGCAAATAAAGGAAGTTTGCCTTTAAAGAAATTATGTTTATCACTTACAGCAATTATTGAGTATTTTGATATTTTGGAGTGATTTTTATGTATCGTTTATAATAAAGATTTGTCAAATGAATACCACAAAAAAAAAGAAAAAAAAAGTAGGAGAAATGTAATTGTAATGAAAATATTACCTTTAATGAAAAGAATATCAAATTTTGTATTAATTAACTTACATAAATTTAAGTAATAATACATAAATTTAAGTTATAATTTGCGGAATTTTGTTAATTGTTTTCAATATACACTTGTCTTAAATTTTTCATTCTTTTTACGAACTTTACAAGCAACTTTTAATACAGGAAATTATTACCGTGTTACACTTTTGTATATATTTCACTTTAAATACATTTTACGTAACATAACATAAATACCTTTCCTTCTTAAATAAAAAGATCTCCAAGGAACGAAATAAATATCAATCAAAAATAAATCAAGGGATAAAAGGAAAATGTAAAGCTATGATTAATTAATGTTGTTCTTAACTGATCTGCTCAACAAGCGAAAAACGCCTTGACACATTTACAAATTCATTTTTAAACCGAAAGATATAAAATTGGAAAGCCTGACCATGGGAGCGATTTGGAATCGAACTGTGTTTTCCAATTTTTGATCCATCAATTGCCTACTGAGTTATAAGCGATTTTGATCCCGTGACAAACACGTTTTTCAACCTTTATTGAGTGCTTATTCTTGTTTCGCGCTGAAATTCGGTTCAAAACGTCCACTTTGATATTTTCTGAAAGGTCCATTCCGTTTGCAAAAAAGACGGAAAAAACAGGTCGATGACAGTTTCTGAACGACACTTGCTAGTTTCATGCATTTCCGAACAAAAATAAATTAAAACTTATGTGAGAAAATTACTCTTTTGGATTTGAGAACAGCCTTAACTGTATTCGTTTTTATAATAAAATGTTTTTTCTCGCAAAAAATATTATTTTTTAATATTCTTTAAAGAGATTTATGTGCAGATATAATATAATTCAAGTAGGCTAAAAAACCCTTTTTACTAACGAGCCGTGTAACAAATTAAATCCATCGTAAGCGCTGACTACAAACGGTTAGGGTCGCAGGGGCATAGAAATCGTATGCAAATCGCTCTAAAAAAGGGGAATATCCCCTCTCCCCCGCGAAAATAAAAAATAGATAATGGAAGGTCTGTCCCTTCATCTCTTTGATTATCTCTTATACTTATCTCTTGTCTCACTGAAATTTTAAAAAGTCGGCACTTCTAAAATAAACCAATCATTGTTTCAAATTTAAATAAATGCAATATGTCGGGCTACATTGATTACTTACTGGCAGATTCATAAAGGCTATTTTATTATATTTTATTTTCATATTAAAAAACTACGGGTGCTCTTATTAAGAAACAAAGAAATTGAATAGGTTTTTGCACTTTTTCGTAAAAGCAAATCCATTTTTATCAGATTTCGTGATTTTTTTTAATAAAAATCAAAATAATAATTTTTTTTTTTAATCTCGCACAATATTATTGTTTTATGACTTTTCTTTTAATTCATAAAATAAAAAAATTATAAGTATTACCTATATACTATTTAATAATATTACACAATTTACATAAATGATTAAAAGGTGACATTTTAGGTTATGGAAAAATCTTTATCACACAAAATGCATAGAAAACTACAAATCAGATGTTAATAATGAGTTTAACCTTAAGTATTTTAGTTAAAATAAAAATAACTGCAGCAGATAAAATTTTTAAACAAATTTGGAAGCAAACTACGATGTTAACTTTTGTTTTGTTAAGGCTGTTCTCAAATCCAAAAGGGCAACTTCCTGACATAAGTTTTAATTTGTTTTTGTTCTAAAATGCATGAAACTAGCTGGTGTTGTTGTGCAGAAACTATGTCATCGAGCTGCTTTTCTTCCATTTTTTTGCAAACGCAATAGTTCTTTCAGAAAATAGTGTCAAAGTAGACGTTTTGAACCGAATTTCCGCTCGAAAGTAGAAAAATCACTCAAGAGCGGGCGAAAAATGGGCTTGTCACTTGATCGAAATCGCTTATAACTCAGTGAGTAATTGATTGATCCAAAAATGGAAAAAAACAGTTCAATTTCAAATCGCTTACATGGTCAGGCTTTCCAATTTCACATCTTTCCGTTAAATTAATTTGTAAATGTGTCGGAACGTTTTGCGCGCTTGTTGAGCAGACAGTTAAGAACAGCCTTAAAGTGCTGGCGCTGAAAAACGGGGACTTGGTGCCCGTAGTATATCGCACTATACTGATGGCCCGGGTTCGAGTTCCGGCATGGAATCTTTTTCACTAGGTTGGCCTTTACGCCTTTTAAGCAATTACTTTGAAATTTGATTTTCATTTGAAATATTGTATGCAAGGCGAATGTTTCTCTCTGGAATAATTTCCATGTATTAATAAGCAAACTATTTTCTTTTGAAATCGAACGGAATAAAGTTTCAAATGTTTAAAATGAAATGTTACTGTATTAAATGGTCCTTTGGTAAAAGTAATTGTTAGTAAATTAATATTTTTACACAATTTAGAAAAATTACTAATTAGGTCGGGCATTAAAATTTCTATTGAAGTCCAAACCACTCCTCACACAATGCAAACATCTATGACATTTGGCTAGGGTTGCCCGAAAACTCTACTTTGGGGAAAAAAAAAAAAAAAAAAAATTCCCTGCCAAAAGTGTGAATATAATGTTGCAATTTTTCAAAATCAAATTTGTGGTTTCTTGAAGGAATTTTTAAACTTTTTTCAATATTTTATTTTTTATACTAATTTTGTTATACTAATATTTTGTTATACTAATTTTTATTTTTAAATGCTTTTCTTTAAAAATCTTCAATGTTAATAGTCCGATAAGTGGTCTCGGAAATTGCTTTTTCAGAAAGTTATGCTGCTGTAAAATCAAGAAATATTTTAACTGAAAAATTTTATCGATTCTCAAACTTCGTAATATAGGGCTCTAAAATGCACCAGGTCTCAATGCTAGGTGCGAGCAATACCAAAAGTGGTTCCCTTGTTAGTATTTTGAAAGAAAAATGCTGGGGAAAAAAAGAACAACGTTCTAAATACCAGAATATTCTTGCTGCTGAAATATTCTTGTGAACACTAATTATAGTAGTTCTTTTATTGCTCTTAATATTATTGTTTTTACTATTATTATTATTAACTTATTTGGAACTATAGTATTTAAATAATAATTTATTATTTTCTTTCAAAATTTAATTTTTTTCCAAACTCTAAAGTAAATTTTAAAATTCCAAAGCGGTTGCACGATGTTTTGTAACTGAAACTTAAATATGCATTTCTTGATAAAAATTTAATTTTTACTGAATACATAATTCTCATGATCACTTACGCTTCTCTTATGCACATGCTTATAAATTAATAATAATAAGAGAAGAGAAAGAGCATTCAATTATCATGAATTCAAAACTGAGAATTGCATTATCCTTTGAAAAACATGCATCCAAAAGTGGGGTAAAAAAACTTAATTTCTTAAGCTGTACTCAAATCTAGAAGGGCTACTTTCTGACGCATTTTTTAACTCATCTTTGTTCGGAAATGCATGGAATTGGCAGGTGTTATTCAGGAACTATGTAATCGAAAGGAGGCGCCTGAAAACTGCCCCCATGAAAAGTGCCCCCATACGTCATTTTGACGTCACAGCAAATGGGGGCACTTTTCCAGTTCTAGAGAATTTTTCTTTCGTCGAAAACTGGAAATCTGCCCCCATGATAAGTGCCCCCATATCAGAAGGGGACACTTTTCCAGTGTTAGAGAATTTTTCTTTCAATGAGAGCTGGATATTCGCCCCCATGAAAAGTAGCCCCATGTGCCATTTTGACGTCACAGCAGATGGGGGCACTTTTCCAATTCTAGAGAATTTTACCTTCGTTGAAAACTGGAAATCTGCCCCCATGATAAGTGCCCCCATATCAGAAGGGGACACTTTTCCAGTGTTAGATAATTTTTCTTTCAATGAGAGCTGGATATCCGTCCCCATGAAAAGTATACGTCATCATTTTGACGTCACAGCAGATGGGGGCACTTTTCCAGTGCTAGAACATTTTATTTTGTGGAGAATTCCTGATATCCGACCCCATGATAACTGCCCCCATACGTCATTTTGACGTCACAGCAGAGGGGATGCATATCCAATGCTGGAACATTTTACTTTGGTGGAGAGCTGGATATCCGAAAACTGGAATGTATCTCTCTTTTATGTACAGCTTTTATTGTTGCTTTGAATTATTATTATAATGTCTCAAAGAAATGCGTAGACGAGTTTCAGTGCGTAATGTAAAATTAGCATCTTTCTTAGTTTTGATACTCGGTTTTAAAGGACTAGGACATACTAGACTGTCGAAAAGGATTTTAGTATAAAGGGGATATAAAATTGGTCAGAAAATAATCTGTTAGAATGTTCATGGAAACTCGTAGTATACTAAGTAGTTTTATCATCATATCAGTAGAAAATGTGTACATGTGATTTTTGGTGTTGAGTAGAGCACCAATTGTGAAACTCAAATGAAAAATACGCATAAGCTATTTTATGGAAATTAGAATTTTCTTTATTAATTTTCGATTAATTTTTGTTCGATGATTTTTTGTTCATATTCTCAATGAAGTATCCAGTATTAATAATTTGACACAAAAAATATTATTTTCAGAATCAGAAGTTTAGAGAGTTTAGCATTGAAATATGCTTTGAACCTGTTCCTTATTATCTTTGCTACTGTGTTTAGGAAGAAATGAAGCATGTTAATTGAAAGGTAAACAATGCTTAAGAACAAATTGCTACTATGTCAATAGCGTACAGCAAACTTCTAAATAAATAATTTCATTGTTGTAAACGAACATTTAAGAATAGCTATAAAAATATAAATAATATTGGTACTTTTAGTAGAACATAAAATGCATAAGAAAACTGCTTTTTAAACAGAATTAGAAAGTAAATTGCTATTTTATTTATTTGATTAATCTGTGAGATCCTATTTAGCTCTCTATTTTTAAAAAAAATGCAATAATAACTAACGTTGTCTGACCAGATGTCTTTTTGCACTTATATTAAGGAAACTACTGCATACAAAAATATGAAAATTTGATAGTATTACAGGAAAATGTTTGAGAAACACGCTGAAGCAGACAGTTTTTAAATCGAATAATTATTTTAAGACCTATTTATTCTTAAAGTCGGTCAAAATCGTTCCATTAAAAAACTTTTACAGGAACAAAAACTATACATAGGAAATGTAATAATTTTTTCAATTGATACACTTCATAAGATAGTGGTGTGCATACTGCGCTTATTGTTTTAATTTTACTGATTGTTGAGGGTTTTCTCTTTCAAATTTTATTAAACTTTTCATCATTTCAGGTAATATTTTTTTCATATTAGAAAAGGTAATTTCTTTTATACTAATGCCAATTTGTAAAACTGCGCAAAAAATAGTATTTCCTCTCCAAAAAAAAAAAAACAAAAAAAAACACGTGATTATTAAAAACCGAAATAAAAAATTAAATTAATAATTAAATGATCACGCATTAAATGTAGGAAATATGGAAAATTGCATGATAAAAAAAACACGTGAATTACGAAAAAATTACACGCGAAACATATCTGATGCGGATCAATAAAGTCATATGTAAAATTCAGAAATATCTAATATCGTAATATTTAAAATGTTTAAAATAATTAAATTATTACATCTGAAAATTTTTTATGGTTAAAATTTGGTCCTATTTAAAAAGCTCAAATAAAAATATTCTCAAACAATTTTAAATTGAATAAATAATTTCCATAAATTTTAAAAGAAAAATGAATCGCATTTAATGGTGAAAACTACGCCATACATTAAAACTATACATTTAAAACAATTTTCTTATGTAATATATTCAATGTTTCGTCACATTGGGAATCACGGTATAAAAATATCACGGCTAGCAAATTTGTTTATATATTTCATCTTTTGAAGCAACATAAATACAGGTAAATGCTCGATTTATTTTGTACGAAATACTATTCGATAAATACGTATTAGGAAATTCATATATATTTATTAATCTACCCTATATATATATATAAAATCCTAATGAAACGACTGATCATGGTGATTTCTCCTAAAATATGAAATATTACGCGATGAAATTAACAACAAAAATCCATATTGATCTGAGGATTTCAAAACTGGTATTAGAATTTCAAAATTTGAATTGGTTTTCGAGATATTAATATTTTTTTTCTAATTTTAAACACTTTTCTCTAATGATGGCAACTCAAATTTTAATCAACCTTAACAACAGTTTTAACTCAAATTTTAATTTATTAACAATTTAGTGCATAAAACTTAAAGGGGTCCTTAAAAGATAAAAATTCTGAGCCTCAGGTGCATCAGGACCTGTCTTGGACTATCTTCACCTAAATTTTGAGACTTCTATCTGCGGTAGATTTTGCTAGCCGTCGCACACAGACAGACACGCAGACAGACAGAGCGAAACTTTGCTTTAATAGTATAGATAAAATCGTGCAATGTTTCTAATAATTCGAATTAAGCATGCTTGATTAAGTCAAAGAGGGGACCAGAGCCTGATATTATGTCGCCTCAACTCACCACCCTTTCCTTACACGTTCACAAAATATTGAACATTTCCTATGCCTTAGAACACATGTATAGAAGCATAAATATTTATTTAGCATAAATACTCAGTTTCCTTTTTTATTCTTATTCTAATCCAAATGAGAAAGTGTTTATTATAATGAGTAAAACTTGAAAACAGAATTTAAATATCAGATTTAAGAAAGGTGTAAAAATTTTTTTGGAGACCTCCAAACAAGGGCATAACTCAGCTGCATAATACTTTAATCAGATTCGCATTTAAGCTATCGACCGTTTTAACGTTTTTAAAATTAACATAATTTAAGTGTTCTCAATCTATACAAGATTTAAAGGTATATATAAATATTTTACAGACATACATACAATAAATACAATATACCCAACTGGAGTGAAAACATTCTCTTTTCACTCCAGTTGGGTTTATTGTATTTATTGTATGTATGTCTGTATAATATTTATATATACCTTTAACTGCTGAATGCAGGCGCTATTTATGTGTGTATGTGTGTTTTATTATATACAAGATTTATCAGAATTTTCACCATATAAAAGTATTACGAATCTCATAATCCTGCATGTATATTCTCCATTCTCTGTGTCGAATATACACTGCTATTCTTACTCCATTCTTTTTTTAATTAATAATTTTAAAGACAAGTATTTTTCTGTTTTGATCATTTTAAACGCATATGTTAGTACTCCGTTTAAAAAAAAAAAAAAAAAAAAAAAAAAAAAAACCCCACTGCTTGAGGATCATACTGAAATTATGCTGCTCTTTCTCTGTCTAAATTCTCTGCGGTCAGTTGTCACCTTATTTATTGCTCTTCAAAACAGTTTAAATTAATAACTTTTTATTTTAGCTCATGATGTTCATTTAAAATTCATTTAACAGGAAATAAGTAAACGAAGAGGAATTTAAATAATTTTTTTATTTATAAAACAAACAGGTGTAACGCTTAAAAAACTCTCATTATTTTTCCAATTATAGCCCTGCATGTGAGACATGTTTTTGGGAGTTTTCTGCCCGATTCTTCTGCGCCTCCGTCCTCCGTAGTATATTGGTAAAACGTCTCCGTTTTAAAGCCTAGAAATCACCTTTTAATGATATATTTGTTTAATGCAATGCCCAGTAGCAATATAAAAGCAATAAACGTCAAATTGTTAAAAACAACTAATTTAATTACAATTACTCCCATAAATACTATGGGATTCGCGACTAGTTTGCATTGAGTGGATCTCTCAATACGCCTCCGCTGTCATTAAAAGTTAATTAAAAATCTATCTGGAAAAACGTGGACGGACCAAGGCGGAGTTGAAATATTTTCGACCTCATTTTGAAGCGCACTTAGCACAATGCTAAGTTTAAATTTTGAACACTTTGAACAAGGGTTTTGTTTTAGCTATACTGCAAAAAGAAAAGATTATTACTACGCTGAACTCACTTCTATGAAATGCCAAAT
Organism: Maratus speciosus; assembly: GCA_963932465.1. Taxonomy (NCBI): domain Eukaryota; kingdom Metazoa; phylum Arthropoda; class Arachnida; order Araneae; family Salticidae; genus Maratus; species Maratus speciosus. The sequence goes on along the minus strand of CAWVRF010000002.1, from coordinate 6,573,030 downwards.
GAAGTTTAAATTTGCACTACTTTTATTATCAGTACCGAATTAAGTTCATCATAAACAGATTACGATAAGATAAAAAAAAGTTATAGCAATATTTGATATTATTTAGGCTTCATATCGCTTCGAACTTTTATGGTATACCCATTCATACTTTTCTAGTATATACAGCTATATCCATCCCAGCCCCATGTTGCATAGTTCATTAGAAAGTCTTATTATTCTTTTAGCAACGATTTTTTTTTAATAATACAATTAATAATTCATATATTTATTGTACGGAACCCTCTGAGCGCGAGTAATACACGCACTTGACCGTTTATTATATGTTACTTTTAATTTTAAAAGTCTTTTATGAAATTTCTTCCATTGGTGGCAATCGGTTTAGTTGCATTGTAGAAGAGAGAACAGAAACAATGGGAATTACCATATTATTACGGATGCCGTTTTCGTATTACAATTAAAGATAACTTTTTAAAAACTTTTGAACAGAAAATGACGTCACTATATAAAATAACACATTTTTACTCATAACGCTTTTACATTTCAATATTTTTTTTTTCATTACGCTGAAGCTGAGATTGAGACCTTCATCTCAGACGGCTTCATTGGGTGAAAATGATGTCATAGTAAAAATGAAATGAGTATTTTCTTTGATAAAACTAAATATTTTACTGCGAGTCCGTCTAAAAGTAAGTTTCTGGATATCGCTGGCACTCAGATTAGAACATCAAATAAAGAGCGCGAATGTTCACATGCAAAATTGTAACTGGCAAACTTAACATCAAGTTTGGAAATATATTTATTAAAAATTGATTCGGTATTGTAATTTATTTTAATATAAATTCAGCTAATTGGTTGATTTAATTTGATTGGCTTTTAAATATTTTCATTCGTCGAATTCGACGTGCTTCTACTCGTTTAAATATTAATTTTGTATATATAACATTTATTTTTCTGGATAATAATAGCTAAGAATATATGCTTTAGGCAGAAAATGAAAAAAAAAGATCTTAATTACATATTATTTGTGTTTTGATACATTGAAAAAGGCGATGTTTTTTATCGTTACGACAAACTCAAAAATCCTGTGCTCCCTTAATTCGGTACCGACAATAAAAGTAGTGCATATTTAAACTTCATTTGGTATTTCAAAAAAACTAAATTCAGCGTAATATTAATCTTTCCTTTGTACAGTGTAGCTAAAACAAAATCCCTGTTAAAATTTAAACTTGGCATTGTACTAAGCGCGCTTCTAATGGAGGTGGAGGTCTCAAAACTGCAAAGCCGCCTTGGTTCGTAAAAATCAATTGTACTTCAATTTTAAAAACAATAAATCAAATGCAACGTTTTGGATTACAGTCATGAATTAGGTCTGGTTACCTGCTCTTACCCGTGGCCAACCCGACCCACTGGGTTCGGATCGGGTTGACTTCTACTTTTTTTTGTTGTGGGTCGTGTTGACTTCAATTGTTTCGGTTTCGGGTAGGTTTCGGGTTTTGACTCTTGCAGGTCGGCTTCGGGTTGACGCGATTTTTCAGAATAATGTCCCGACAATTTTTCAGATTAAAATCTATATTACAATAAGGCCTTCATAAAGGAAACACCCGAAAAAGCGGAGTCCTCTATTTAGCGATTAGTTTTTCAATTCCTAATGAATATTCGTACACTTATACCTTTGAATAGTAGGCAGCTCCCAATCTACACACATGTAACATGTGTATGTGTGCATAAATTATAACAAATACGATACATGTATTTTTGTTTGTATCAAAGACGAAATGTTGGAATAATCTTTGATCACATTCTTAAGTACATTTTTGTTTCTCATTCAGTAAATTGAGTGTATAGTACTTATTCGTATTGAAATGCGTATTTATTTTCATCTGAAGCATAGTTCTGCTCAAACTTTTTGTGGAAATTCTAACAACCTGACTACTTGCAAGAAGTTTTAATGACACGCAAGAATTATTCAAAGTTGAACCCGACTCGCAGAAAGAAAATAAGAATCATCCCAATCCGAAAAAAGAAAATTTGGGACGACCCGACCCGATCCGATGTAGGACTTTTATTCAACGATCCCGAAGTGTCCACTATTCAGAAGTTTTACTATATTTAAAGAGTAAAAATATAAATTTGACCATTTCTTAAAAACTTAAAATTGGAATTAGAGATATATAATTCTAGATTACTTTTCATAATTGAATTAAAACATGATTTATTTTCCTTTCATTTCGGGTTCGAGTCAAGTTGAAATATGTCGGGTTGCGGGTTGCCGAAAATTATTTTGGCGAGTTCAGGTCGGGTACGACCCGCTCCGCCCAGGACTCTAGTTTGGATGCTACTGAGAAACTGCGAACCACAAATGCGTCTCAGTTGCACTGCACTGTTTCATGTATTTGGATGTTAGCTTTTGCGAATTATTGAACATGAGAATTTTCACGATCTGCTAATTACATTTTTATCATTTTAATTTTCTGTCAAATAAATCATATGCATCCAAGTATGCTGAAATTGAAACTTATTTTATACTAACGCATTCTACGTTTTCTGTATGGCATGTGAAATGTTCCTGTAATCGATGCTAAAGATAGTTGTTTTTACTATTTTTCAGTTAAACAATTCTCTAATATTTGCATAAATACGTGCATACTAGTACATTTTTATTAGATGGAAAATGTAACATAATAGTTAATATCGCAGGATTTTTTTGCTTCCCAATTGTATTTCCCAAATTTATTAATTTATTTCCATAAACGCATATTACAGCTGCTTCATACAAATGAAGAAATAAGGATAATGTACTGCACAGTGTAATGCAAATTTTATACAAGTTTTATATTGGTTTGTTGCATATTTTCATAGGTTTAAAAGACACGGTGAAATTAATTGCAAGTAAAATGTGTATCAAGCAAGAATGTCAGGGAGAAAGGGGGGAGGAGGGTGTCAGTTTAAACAAGTTTTTATTTTATTCAAACCTTATGTTTTTGCTTTTTTAAATACCTCCTATACCAAATACATGCATATTTCTAGATAGAAATAACCATTGTCAGATACCATATAAATAATAGTACTTCATACGAAAATAATTTAAATTAAATAACTACAGTCCAGTTTTGTAGAAAATTTATATCTATCTACCCTATATATATATAAAATGCTAATGAAACGAATTTATAAAACGACTTTATGATGCGATTTTATGACACGAATTAATGAAACAATTTTATGAAACGAATTAATGAAACGACTTTATGAAACGAATGATTAAACGACTGATTCAGTTTAACGACTATTTCTCCTAAAATATGGAATATTATGCGGTGAAATTAACATAAAAAATCTGTATTGATCAACAGGTTTCAAAAATGGTATCAGAATTTAAAAATTTGAATTAGTTTTCGAAATATTAATTTTTTTCTACATTTTTTTAATTACATTTATGTAGTGAAAATCTGTAATGGCAACAAAATTACTCCCTTTTGTTTTATGTGGTGAACAGGGAAAAACTATAGGGATTAGAAAATTTCTTCTTTTTCGTCAATTTCAGATTGATAATTGAAATTATATGATTTGTTCCAATTGATAGTGAAATAATATTGAGATTAAGAGAAAATGACATCAATAATCTTAAAAACAGAAAGAAATTTTAAAAATAAGAATTTAATAATCACATGTTAAAAGTAGAAAATAAGGAAGTGAATGCGACATTTACGATCATCCATTATAGTTTTTTTCATCGATGGGATTATCAAGTAGTACCATTCAAACCATATAAATTGTTAAATTAACACTGAAAATATTCATGATGACGTACTAAAATAGAGAAAAGAATTCATGAATAAGCTATACCTGTTCTTGAAACGTCTAAAACTCGGTCAAGACGTAACATATAAGCGTAAAATTTCAAAAGACATTACTTTTCAATACGTGGATCAGAAAACTATTCCTAATAGACCGGGTGCTGGCAGCACAGACAATCTCCTCATCGAGTTCACGGTTGAAATCCCAGAATTAGTTAAAACTTTATTCGCATATTAAAACGCAATCAGTCTGCCAAGTCATATCTTGGCGAAAAACTCCTGAAAACCCGATTTTAGCAGTTGACTCGTAAGTTTACCATTATATTTTCCTCCATTCAAAAGTATTAAAACATGGAGGACTGGGAGAAAGAAAACTCAATGGTAAACCTACGAGGCAACCGCTAAAACCGGGTTTTTAGATGTTTTCCTCCAAGATAGGACTGGGCAAACCGATTGCGTTTTAATATGCGAATCGAGTTTTAACTTATTCTCGAATTTCAGCCGTGAACTCGATGAGGTGGTTGTCTGTGCTGCCGGTCTATAAGCAAACGGAGTTTTTTTAACCTCAAACCTAACGGAAGAATATTGTCCATAGCGTCGTTGTAAAACTCAGAAAGAAAGCGTCATTTTTAACCTAATCATTTTATACAAGCCAATTTTTAAATGTGTAATTGATCTTATCTATCCGAAAACATAAGTCATTTATTACGGCAGCGATGAATGAGGCCATGGTGCCGAAAAATGCCCATTAAAAACTGAAAAGCATGGCAACGTGATTGCAGAAGATAGCCGCTGTTATACTGATAATAGCATTCAATCTTCCCTAACCTGGTAATATATTTTTTTAACAGGGCACGTTAGTATATTTTCAGGGGCTGCGAAGCCTGAACGGGGGTTGGCGAGCGTAGCTCGCAGGTGGTTGAGCCCTCTAGTTACTTATTATTTAAACATACTAGCAGCTCTTAAAAAATAAATAGAGATAATTTTTTTTATAACATAATCAAATTCTTTAAGAGCATCCTATGGTATTAATTGTTATAAGTAGTCCTATTAAAAAAATGAAAATATTTTAGGATAAATGTTGAATATTTTTTTTATCTATTTTGTTTTCTGTTAGTTGTATCATGTAGTCTGCATAGTGTTTATATACGTTAACTATGTTTTAAGATAAACTTTTTAGGGAACCAGATATGTTTATTAATTTATGCTAATTTTCATACTTATATGCATACAAGCCTGACCTTAGACTCACTATATATGTTGTTGATTGTAGAAAAAAGTCTGTATTAAAAGTATAAATTATTTTAATCTTAAAATTTGGAACATTAAATTACAAAAACAGGGGAAAATATTGTATTACAGTTGTTCTTAAAGAAGAAGAAGGGGGAAGGGGTTGAGAAAAAAAATCAGTTGATTTAACACAATACTTACATGGAGCATAAATTACAAGGTACTTTCAAATAGTTAGCAGCATGTGATTTAAACTTACAAATGTTATGATGGATTATAATTCTATTAAAAAAATTAGGTATTGCAATACTATTATTATGGGTGAAACAATTTGATCATACCATATTCGTGCAGTGCGGTAATCAGTGCGGTAATATGTTATTAAAAGATGAAAATTCTCTTTATTTTGACGATAATTTATACGTTTGAATGAATCGAAATAGTAAAGTAATTAATTTTCAAGATTTAATCTTATCATATAATTAATTATTCCTTGAAATAAAACATAGGATTAAAATAAAAATGTTCCATTTAAAAAAATTTCTTCACATCAAAATTTGTGTGTATTTCTAAATACTAAAGTGATAAAAAAAATGCTCGCATTACATGAGAAATTACAGTTTGAGTTTTATTTAGACGTAATTAGTACAAAACAATTTCGTGCCATTTTCTGAGTGCGCTATGCTAATTTACTATTAAGACAATTCTAATTTTCGTGCACTTGCTAATTTTTTTCCCCTCTGAAATGCATTGGTTTAGAATTAGAAAATTTATACACGACTATAATACTCAAGGCGTTTTTTTCTTTCCCACTCAGCAACTCAAAACTGATATAGTCACCAAATCATTAAATGACAGGTGTGTTTCGGAAGATTCCTTTCGTTTTAGAAACCATAATTTTCCATAAAGTACTTAATCTTTCGCTGTGAAAAGTGCTTTTCCTTCGATATATTTTAAGATGAAAAAAAAAACAACACCATTTTGATTCTTGAAGTTTTAACTACTTCAAACCGCACCAATAACCCATAATACATTAGTGAATGTAATTAGGTAACAAAACATTAGTTAAGAAGTATACCGTTTCAAATTACCAACAACCAATCTATATCTTTCCTTTGTGTAGGCAAAGAACGCGTATATATATCATCACGATACCTTTCTTCCTGTTAAAAGGATTTCGCAATCAAAGAAAGCAGAAATTGATTTTTTAGTATTGGTTTTAAAATAAAATATAGTTTAGATTTTAAAATTCAGAACATAAAAATTCTATTTATACGCAGTTCCATTTGAAAATATAAAGGCTTATTCATAACATAAATATATATTTACTTGTTTATGACATATACACGATAAATGAACTTATCTTTTAATATGAGTGCGAATGATACTGACATTTATTTAAAAAAATAAGGTTCAACAATGTGAAATTTTCTGATATGTTGACTTTTTTAGGGGCGTTATAATTATATAAATGCGCAGCTATAGTCGCCATCTGGTCCGTCCGTCTGTCCGCATATGTCAGCGCAAAAACTACCCAACGGAATGGTTTGAGCTTTAATATATATAATCGTTTCGGAATTTTGCAGTCATTTCCAACTTTATGAAAATGGAACCAAAATTTAAAAAGATAATAATAAAAGTTATCTTCATTCTATTAAATCTTATCATGCATATTTAATTCAATGATATCAAATGATAATCAATGATTGTTGTAGTACAAACGCACCTCATTTCCCACGTTCGACGTACAATTTTCGACTTATTAAGTGAAAGCATGAAATTTTCGAGCATAACTATGCGAATGACTTGGAATCGAATATTGATCGAAGTTAACGATAAATTTATTACATCTTGAGTCCACTGAAAATCGGCTTTGAGACTATTTTATAAAAAATGAACTTGTTTTTATAGAAAAAAAAGAAAAATGGTATTGGATATCTTGACGTATTGTAACGCAAGATTATAATGATTTATCTTGGTTTGTTGCATGTTTTTATAGAATAAAAAGGCATGTTGAAATTAATAGTCGATAAAATATGTACTGAGAAAGGTTGGCAAAAAGTTAAAAATTAATAAACGGGGCTTTTTTGTTTAAACAAGTTTTCTTTATTTAAACCTTATGTTTATATCCCAAAAATATATTTCTTTAAATTTTATGTATTATATTTTCAGGGATATCCTCGAAAATATAATGAAAAAATATCCCCCCCCCCTCTATTTCTGAATCTATTGAAACTAAAATTATGAAAAAATTAAAGGATAGTAGACGTTAACTTAAACATTGCAGGGAAACTAGGTCGCATAGTTTCTGAAAACATCGCATTTAACCGTTGCACATAAATTTCGATTTGCGGACGTTCAGTAAAGGTGTTGAGGAGCACTGGAGGTGCCTATCGCCTCAGAAGTATAAAAAGATTGATGATAATTATTTTCGAAAAATATTGTCGATAATTAGCCGATATATTAATCCTTAAAGACACGCGCGGTTTGGACATACATAAAACACACGTGCGTTGTACAGGGTTTTTTTTTTTTTTTTTTTTTTTTTTTTTTTTTTTTTTAGGGTTCCGTACTTAAAAAGTAAAATCGGAACCATTATAAGATCACTCCTGTGTCTGTCTGTCTGTCTGTCACAGCCATTTTACTCGTAAACTATGGAACGTGGAAAGTTCAAATTTGGGGAAGTAATAAAGACCATTGACCCACATATTTTCAGATTAATAAACATTCATAAATATATTTAGTAAAAAAGTAGAGGGACTAATTATGCTACTTGAAAAAAAAATATTTTCTTTGCATATCATGTGGGGTATCCTGTGAAAGCTTTTGTAACGCTAAACTCAAAAATATATTCCTTTTAATTTTAGGTATTATATTTTCAAAGATATTGTTGAAAATGTAGCGCAAAAATATGTTCCCCCCTATCTAATTCCGAATCTACTGAAACTAAAATTATGAAAAAATTACAGGTAGTAGACGTTAATGTAAACCTTGCCGGAAAATTATAGCGACTACCCTAGGTCATATAGTTTTTGAGTAATTAGCATTTTTCTGTTATACAGAAATTTCGATTTACGGGCATTCAGAAAAATTTTTGAGCATCGCTGAATATATCTATCGTTGCAGAAGAATAAAAGCACTGTTGATAATGATTTTCGAAAAAAATCATCAGTAAATAGCCGAGATATTAACCCTTAAAGGTACGGCCAGGTTGGACATACAAAAGGCCAGGGGCGGCGTACTCTATGCCTAGTTCACAACTTTTAATGATATATATGTGTAATGTCATGCCCAGTAACATTATAAAAGAAATAAACGTCAAATTGTTAAAAACATACCAATTTAAGGGGTCTCGGGACTCTAAAAAGTGGAAAAAAAGATCATTTGCAACATTTAATGTCTTAAAATGATTTTAAAACACAATTTTAATTGGGATGAAAGATATAAGTACGTTCTTTCGTTTCATGTATTTAAAAAACTGTAAGATACAGAATTAGTATTTATAGGGGGATTTATACATTTGTCGAACAAAAAATTGGCATAACAGTTTACGCGCAGGATTACAAAATAAATATTGCAACCAGAATGAAAATTTTCGTGCTTACTTATACATTAAGATTGTAATAATTTCCCTGAACTTAAATAAATTTGTATTTAAAGCATTTTTATATTTTTAATGCAATGTTGCATTTAGCTAATACAAAATTTTGAAAATTTCGACTGTAAAATCACCTAAAAAAATATTTTTTTGAACAATAAAAAGGAAATTTTATGTTCAGTTTATACAGACTAACATGAAATATATGCTTTGAAAATTTCATGAAAAAATATTCAGAAGTTTTTGAGGTATCCTGCGCGTTATGCCCCAAAAACGCCATTTGGAAAATAATGACTTTAAAGTTTCGGAAACGCCGCTTCAGCTATTGAGCGGGTATAATTCTAAAAGCCAAAACTTCTGTTCTAATAGGAATTTCAAGGAAACAATTATATCAAAATATTCAGAAAAGATAGGAATTTAACATCTAAAAAAATTAAAATTTCTTAAATTTTGAAGCTTTAAGAGTCCTGCGACCACTTAATCCTTTCCGGCACGGAGTAATTCTATTTATAAACTTATGAAATAACTAGGATTTACCTCTGAGGGATTAGTCTGAGCGATATTGCCGAGAACATAGATTTAATAATAACTTGTTGCAAGTAAAGAAAATGAGATACTATCTTTAATTGGCCATATGCTGGTTACTCATTTAAATGATGAGATATCTAGACTAGTGAACCTGAAAAAAATAATCCATATCAATTTTAAACCAGCTCTTCTCTCTGTTAGGGGCCCTGGCAAGAGATAGAATAGCCTAGAAAAGGAACACATTTACAAGTACTTTCGGACAACCTATTAGCTGTTTCATACCGACATTTTTGCATTTTTTAAAATACATACATAAACCAGTATAATACTTCTTCAGTTTTATTTTCATAGTTGTTTATATCATTTGACAAAAAATCTCACTTTCTTAAACTCGAATTGCGTCAAGCTTTTTTAAAAAAGCAAAGTCTATATAATAATGTAATTCCAAGAAGGGAATTAAACACATGGTAATAAAGCATTTAGGTGAGCGCAATTGATAAATCGTCAAATATTGTTCTTATCGCCATCTTTCGTAATGCATTACAGTCGAACCTATATTTAACGAAGTCGCTAAATCCCGGAAAAAAGTTCGTTATATGGAAAATTCCTTAAATAGAGATCCATGTTTTAAAATACTTTAAACTACATAAAACAGATTTTAAATTCATAATCAATAAATATTTTTACTAAAAGTAGTTAATCACATTTTTTTTAATAAATCATATCGATTTGTTTTATTTATTTTACCCACCAATATCCATCATTAATTCATTTTTTCTATGTATTTAAATCTTTGAAATCTGCAAGGAAAACAAAATCTTTTCCGGGAAGACACTATATTTTCTGCTTAAAGTAAATATTTTTACATTAAAATTAACGAATTTTAATGACATTATCGTATTTATAATTGTCATAATAAATAATTTTAACCATACATTAACATATGCGTCCTTAAATTTAATTTCTGATACACTCTGTTAATTTTGACTGAGCTTTTTCTTTTAAAAAGTGCTTTCTCTCATAATACGTCTCACATCTTTGCAATGCACCCAAAACCCCTTCATGCGTATTTTCTTCTAACTATAATCCGCGTCGGATTCTTTCAAATGATTTTAGCATTTCATCATACGAAATTTTGTTAACTCTTGCATCATGTTCTTTTCCATCATCACCATATCCGTCTTCGTCGCAATTCATTGCTGTATTGTTTTTATTTTTTCACACTGTCGAAAATGTCTAATTCGGATAGCGTTTAAGAGTTCTCAATTTCAGAATTAAGAGAAATACAATCATCAATCAGCACATCATGGTTAATTTCTTCTTTTTTTCTCATCTGTATCCACAATTTTTTAAGTTACTCTAAGGGATTATCGTCTCCGTCTTCTGTACTTACCGAATTCTCACTGCTGACAAAGAAGGAGCCTGGTAAAACCAGTTCAAGGCCATTGAACATCATAAAATGTGTTTAAACAAAGAATAAGTTTGAAATGTCCAGAAATATTTTGAGAAATAGAGAGAGAAAAAATTTAGATCACAAGAAAAAGATCGTTCAATAGAGAATGCACTTCGCTATTTGGAGGTTATTTTACGAAGAAATTCACAAAATGTTCTTGGTTCCAAGGAAAAGTTCGCAAAATAGAGAAATTCGCAAAATAGAGGTTCGTTAAATAGAGGTCCGACTGTATTTTAATTTAAAATACACACATTAAATAAATTTATAAAAACGATTTAACTCATTTAATTACAAATAATAATAAGTAAATAAATAAAAATAATAGGAAGAGATAATAGCATAAGTCAAAACATTTATTTCAACATCAACTCAAGTTACACTTGCGGGGGAAAAAGGCGGCTTTTGACAAAAAATAAAAATAAAATACTCTTGGCAAAATCTGAACCGGGCTAAAAAAAATGTACCGGGATTAATTCAAATATTATAGACATATTCCGTAATCTGGTTTTCAACCAATATCGTATTTTAAAAAGTTTCGCTTAACTCCAATTAAATTTCATTGCTGTAACATTTTATTGAAGTGAAAACTTTTTTAGGCGCGTTGAGCTTTTTTTGAGATGGAGAAAAACCACTGATTTGGAGACACTGTTACGTAACCGACATGCTAGCATTTTGGCACATAGACACTAGTGCGCCAAGCGGTGAATGACAGGAACTTTTCCCTCTTCAGCTCAATCCGCAAAAGACGAACGAAGCTAAAACTCACTTTTTCTCCCGGCGTTCACACAGGAACACACACAAAATTTACATTTTCGTTGCAGTACACTGTTGTGTTTATTGTTAAAGACAAATACTCGATACTTTCATTATTGAAGTGAAAGCTTCTTTGGGCGCGTTTGGCATTTTTTGAGATGGGAAAAACCATTGAACTCGTGATACTATTATTGTAACCGACACCTCTGTATATATGTACATGTATTGTGCATAGTTCGGTATGAGGAGGGCGGGCAATTAATTGTTATTGATTGCTTAATCAATAACAACAATTTACAGGCAAGCGCGCCGCATGCTTGCCTGTGCGCTATTGGTTCCCGAAATACACGTACAAGAGTTAGAAAAAGGAAATCTCATCAAAAACATCTCATGTAATAAAAATTAGCCAAGTCTCGTGACTCTTGCTGAAATAAAATTACCTTGCTCTAGCAAAATAAAATTATCTTTATTCAACAGTTGTTATTTATGTCAATAGTTGGCGGCAAAAGTGAACTATTCGATCAAATATCGGGTAAGCTTAGCAGAAAAACTCTCTTGTTTTTAAAATTCGTGTTATTTTTGCGTTATGGTGTATGTCTATGGTGTATGTTATTGTATAATATTGAATAAAAAAACACTACATTTAAAAGTATTTCCTGCACAATAAAACATTTCCTGACGATTAAAAAAACACACACGTAATTGTTGAAGTTTTCACTTCTATTGGCACTCCCGGAGTGCCACTGTTTTTTTTTTTTTTTTTTTTTTTTTTTTGGGGGGGGGGGGGGAGGGGAGGTGCTAGATTGCATATATTTACATTTAAATTTTAAACTGTATGTACTTTATGTAACGGTTGCTTGTATGAATAATTAGCACCTTGATGATCGAGCTTCACTCGAAACATATGTAAAAAACTGCTTGTGTGGTATGTGTGCTTAAAGCCATTATTACTTAGCTATTATAACTCCCGTCCGTTATAACAATGTTGCTGTTAGTATTACTCTTGTTTGACGTCAATCTTGCCTGTGTATCTGAATACGAATTATTGGCCATTTTTCTTGCACAAAGAGTGGTTATAACATAATTGTTTCATTTTGCAAAGCATGTACCAATTGCAATATTGATACTTTTAAGTTAGTCAAGCGCAGGTGATAAATTGACAATATTTTTTCCATACTATATTCATCTTGCATTCATTTCATTAAAAATATAAAGCTCTTATTCACTTCATTTAAAATACACGTTTTTAACTAATTTCACTGTACTTTAACAATATTATTTTGCATTGGCGTTTTTTTTTTAAAGCTTTATGCAGTTTTGGCTGCAGAAAGTGAGATTTGTTACAAAAAGATACAAACCTGACAATTTATTACAAACACGATGAATGTTTATGTTTATTTTTTACAAATAAATATAAACCTTTTTGGCACAGATGTTACACACGTTGGCGCGATTTCTTCTGATGCCAATTTGGCGAAAACCTCGTTTTCGAATACCAGTTACATATATATTTTTAAAAAGGGAATAACAATAAATAAAAAAAGTTTAATTAATAACTATAGAACAAAACAATTTATATAATTTAAAAAAAGTAAATAAAAATAAACAATTTATTAATAAATAAACAACAACATCTAGGTTACCATCAAGCAAAATAACGACACTTTGGCGCCAGTTAAGTACCCCGGTGCGTATATGACATTGGCGTCCGAAAAAAATCGCGCCAATGTGGTGCGCATGTGACATCTGTGCGTAAATGTCTTGTTTACACTAAATTAATTGTTTAAATCTTTTAAAAAAATGCTTGGGTACATTGAAAGAATGAGTAGGTTACCAGAAAATATGCATGAAAAGTTTACTTCTTTCGCCAAACCCATTTTCTTTATCTATAAGACGCCTATTCTGGAAAAGTACAAATTTCGGTACTTGTTAGTTATCCCGTCGACCAAATTACTGTCGCCAAATTGTAAGATTAAATGTCAATAAGGGTTGATCGTAAATGTCACATTCACTTGACAACACGTGTTTACGCCATCAAGTGATTTTAATTTCGACGTTTATTTGTATTTTTATTAATGTTACACTAATTTATTTGGTCTTTAAAATATTTAAGTTATTTAATATTAATATTAAGTTATTTTTAAAAAAAGTTATTTAAAATAAAAATTATGTCAATTTGTGTAATTTGGCGGGTGGTTTGGCGATTTATATAATTTGGCGAAATTGGTCGACGGGATAACTAATAAGCACCCAAATTTCATTTAAAATACTAAAAAGACAAAAATAAATAAATTAAGAATAAATGATGCCACAAATAAAAATTGTTTATTTAAACATAAAATAACTGTTTCAAATTTTTACACGCAAAATATAAATGTTGGTTGCTTTTGGCGATTAAAAAATGCTAGTGGGTAGATTATCGTAAAATATGAAATCCTACGTTATTGTGGCTTTTTTCTTTGAAATAGAAAAAAAATCCAGATTTATTTTCCTGTTTGATTAAATTTAAATATGTTTTTTTGCACTTTATTATTAGTGCGGGCATATTTTCTTTGCTCCATGTGCTATAATTCGGTTTTCTACGAAAACATCCAGCCGGTGAAAATGACATACACTAAATTTCCGTGACGTATGTAGATAAATTGTGCTTTTTTATCAGTTTATTTAATATAATTTTTAAACAAAATGAAACTTATTTTTCATAGTAGGTGCATTCAGTAGGTTACTATCATAGGTACCTTCTGGTGAAACCAGAACCGAAATCCGACAAATATTTTTTGAGTTATGCTTGACGAAAGGTTTTACGAAAGGTTTTAATATCCATCGTATAGCTGTTTTTGACCGGAAAGTAATACTGCGTTGTGTATTAGCCTTCGCTTCGCTCAGACAATAAACTAACACCAGAATTTATAAACGAATGTATTAGGAAATGTTAACTTGCTTATTTTAACGTACATGATAAAGGGGAAATTTTAATTAAATATTCTTGGTGCCGTTTGTCTGTTTTGGAATTGAAATTAGGTGTCCGTTTTTTAAGGGCATCGCCCTTGAAAGATTTAATTAGAATGAATCGGATAAATACTGCGGGATTCGCGATAGTTTGCATTGATTGTATCTTTCAATACACCTCGAGTGACTTTAAAAGTTAATTAAACACATATCTGGAAAAACGCGGCACTGACCAAGGCGGCGTTGCAACTTTGAGACCTCAATTCGAAGCGCGTTTAGCACAATGCCAAATTTAAACTTTGAACAAAGGTTTTGTTTTAGCTACACTGTAGAAATAAAGGTTATTACTACGCTCAATTTAGTTTCATGAAATGAAAAATGAAGTTTAACTATGCACTGCTTTTATTGTCAGTACAGAATTAAGTTCATCGTAAACAGATTAGGATAATATTAAAAGAAGAGTTATACGAATAGCTATATTTGATATTATTTAGGTTCCATATCTCTTTGAACTTTCATGGTATACCCATTTACACTTGTCTAATATATACAGTTATACCCAACTCTACGTTGTATAGTTTTTTACAAAGTCTTAATATTCTTTTAGCAACTTTTTTTTTTTTTTAAATAATACAATTACAAATTCATATATTTATTCTACGGAACCCTCTGTGCGCGAGTAATGCTCGCACTTGACCTTTTTTTTTTTTTTTTTTAATCTTATTATTCTTTTAGAAACGATATTTTCATAATAGAGGTATTAATTAATACATTTATTGTACAGAACCCTCTGTGCGCGAGTAATACTCGCACTTGACCGTTTATTTTAAATATTTCTTATTTCATATACATACAAATTTGTAGATAAAAATGAACATTGTCGGATGTTATATAAGTAATAATACTTCATTTGAAAATAATTTATAATTTCAGTCAGTTCTACAGAAAATTTAAATTATTTATAATTTAAATATTAATAATGACAGCTATGTCTTATGTTCAAATAATAAACAGCTATTCATAATGAAATCATGATACTTTGACTATATCAAGAATCTTTGGATTTATAATAATAAATAAATATTCAATGTAGTTTTATGGATGTATTTTATTTTTCCACAATTATTCTAAACAATTTTCTTTAATTCTTTGGTATCTGGGATTTTTGATTATTCTGTTAGTGCACTAAATGAGCAATTATGTTTGGTGATTAGTTTTGGGGATTGATTGGTTAAATATAAAGGTGGGAACGGGGCCTAACACCCCCCTTAGTTTACATAAATGGGTTTTTCCTGCAGAATTATCCGGTTTGCTTCAAATTTGGTATACCGGTTTATTCTGATAAGGCGCTTCCCTGAATAGATTTGGAGGTTCACTGGTTAAGCATAAAGGGGTGGGGGGACCGGAGGGCTAATCCCTTTTACTTTAGAGAAATGGGTTTTTCATGCAAAATTATCCGATTTGCTTCAAATTTGGTATAAAGAGAGCACATGTGGGAGTTAATCCCCTCTTAATTTAGATAACTGGTTTTTTTTTGTCGATTTTTTTTTCGAGGGGCATTATTCTTTGAAATTAGAGTATAAGATACAATTAGTGTGAATAGCATGTGAGCTCAATGCCATCAGTTTAACTGGGCACTTTTATTTTTATTTATTTATTTATTTTTTTTTTTGTAAGTTACCTAGTAACTGTATTTCATAGCCTATTAAAAAATTATTAAAAGAATTTCAATTACGAAAATTTAAGCAGAAAGTCTGACTCAGAAAAGTATAAAATTGATTAATCTTTCGTAATCTACTCTGTAACATAAGTTTGGGTCAAATATGAAAGGTGTTAGTACCATTACGGTTTAAATATTTAAAATTTAAAAATTTATGTGGATACTATTAAGAGGCTACTTCACTCACTCGAAAATAACTGTTCACTAATGTTAAACCTATGGAAGAATTTTTTTTTTTAAGAAATCGCGCTTGCATTTCAATATATTTAAACTGATTTTTTTTTTCATTGCCTTGTTGTTGCCTGTGGCTTTTCTTCTTTTTCTATTTTCTTTACAGCTTTTTTTATAAGGATACTTTTACTTTAGGAACTGCCTTCGGAAGTAAAATCATCTTCCTGAACAAAAAGCTGTAAAGAACGTCGAAAAAGTAAAAGAGTGCTTTGTACAAATTGATATCAGCAAGCCAATATTCACTGATTCGTTATTTTGCATAAATGCATGGAATTTGCAGTCAGGACTATTGAGGTAATTTGAAATCGAATGGCATTTTGCATTTTCGATAACTGTATATCTTATTATGCTATAATTAATTGTTGTCTCAAGACAATGTTAAATCCCGAAAATCGGCTTAAAATGCAAACTTCGACGGCATATTATAAACGTTTTCCTCTCTTTATAAACAGAGGAAAGATGCTGTTCGATCCCTTACTTTATGAATAAGAACAGTTGCTTATTTCGTGCATATAAAAATAACAATAACTTCGTGAATATTTCAGAAAGCGCAGTCAGTTTGGATTTCAGTGTTTCGGAATTTTTTTATTTTTTGTAATAAAGTTTTATTTCTCATAAAATGTATTTTCTCTCTCTCTCCTTCCCTTTAATAACTTTAGAAAAGTAAAAATATTGCAATTAAAATGTGAAAAATACATTTTTGCGAACTTTTTTTGCTTCTGCAACCAACTCGGGGTAGTTGCATTAGCTGCATCGACATTATGATTGTCATCATCAAATTGCCAATTACTGTTGCAATCCGTTCGGTAATTCCAGAGATTACCCCTACAAACAAACGAACTTTACTTATTTATAATATTAGTATAGACAAGCGTTTAAATTATAAAACCTTGTATTAATATAAAATAAAGAAAACTTGTAAGGTAAAAAGAATTATTATTTTTTGTTTTTTCTCTGAAAAAATACAATTTTTGGGGATTTTTCTAATTTAGGAGAATTGATAAGAAAGGTAATCTACAAGAAACGTTATATCTTTAATCATTTAATGTTTTCAGAAGTGTCACCTGGTACATCCTTGAGCGTTTATAATTAGTGTCCACTTAGGGTGTTTTTGAGGGTAGATTCTCTTTATTTGTCAAAGCTGTCACAGCCGGTGATTAAAAGGGCTTTTACTGGTTTCATAGGTAGGCGGAGGGAGGGGGTTGTTCGGCTGAAAAGAATGCTATTTCTTCACATCTGCATTTAATTTCAATAAACTGACAACGCGACCAGGGCCGAAACTAGCCTTTTTGGCGCCCGGAGCAAACATGGATTTTGGCGCCCCCCCCCCCCCCTCCACCACAAAGTAAATTTACAAAAAAGAATTTTACTAAATATCTAACAGACAACTTATTTTTAAATTTAAAATATATAAAACTGAACTATGTAATCAGCTTTGTCAAACCATTAAAATCTTTGAAAAGAATTGCATTTTAATCTTTTTAATCTTTTTTTTTTTTTTTTTTTTTTTTTTTTTTTTTATTCATAGCCTAAATGAGGTCGATATCTAAAAAACAAATGTTTTACTAAGAATTTTACTCTGTGCATTCCCCTTCCCGTTGTCCTGGGCAGTCAGCGCCCATGGCAAGACGGGGAAAAAAAAAATAAATAAAGGAAGCTCAACACTGTTCAGCGGGAAAAAACCAAACAGCTTTCATGGAATTTTTTTATCTAGAAGAAAAATCAGACCTCAGAGTAAAGATAAGAACTATTATTTTAACACAATCAAACTGATTGGTAAAGTTATCATACGAATTGAATAATTTCGTTCGTATTCAATTCGTATTATATTCGTAATATTCAATTCGTATGATAAAGATAAGAAGTCTATGAATCAGACTGAGGGGTCACTTCTCCTTTGGTAGTTATCCGTAGTGGACAGTAGGATGTCCCACAATAGAGACTGACCTTGAAAAACGGTAATGATTCTCCCTCAGATTCTCCTCACAGGAAGTGATTTAAAAGATAGAAAGCAAACGCATAGGCATGATACTTTGAAATTTTGTATTGTAATGAATCTTTTTATCTATTTGTAAAGTTTAATGCATTTGGTTCAGTTTTCCTTTTAAATTTTCCAGCTGCGAGACATTTTTATACAAATTTCATAATATATATATATATATATATATATATATATATATACATTCTTGTGTCAACCGTCCAACAAAATCTTCATTTTGGCGCCCCCTTCACCTCCTGTTAGAGCGGCGACCGGGGCACGTGCCCCCTCAGCCCCCCGCTAGTTTCGGCCCTGAACGCGACAACTTCTTTTAGAACTCTGTCAGCAGTCAAATGACAGAGCATTGTAGAAAGGAAAAGAGACATTTAAAATACAAGTGTATTTTATAAAAAGACAACACTTTTTTTTCATCAATTTCAACACTTTTTTGCGCCTTCGTATAGGGGAAAATAATAATTTTAACTACAATTTGTTTGAAAGCTGCATCTCAATTTATTTTTGAAATATTATTATTATTATTATTATTATTATTTTGTAGTTTTTAATCCGATTTTTGTAATGGTGACAACATAAGCATTCCATTTCTGTAGAAAATAAAAGGAAAATAGTAGATTACTATATCCTTTGCTGCCATTTTCATACAACAACTGAAAAAAAATATATATATTATCAAAATACGCGGTATTTTGAAAAATATAAATGAATGATTTCTGATAAAACATGGAGCTACTATTAACTATATTTAATTTTCAGTGTCCATATTAATGTTACAAGCAAATGAAGGCGTATGAATGATTAGATACTTGATTTTTTATTTTTATTTTTTTTTTTGGGGGGGGGGTCGAATTTCTTGAATAGACGACATCGCTTTCTGCTGCTGTTGTGTATTATTCCTCGATAGTGACGTCATATGTATACTTTTCTATAAATGTTGTTTAAGACTGGATCGAAAACTTGGAATTCTTCAGCGGATGAAAATGACGTCATTTTATATAAAATATGATTGTGTATTTTAAGTCTTAAAACTGAAATATCTGTTGTACTATCTATATTTATATACATTTTTTTTTTTCATTGGGGACAACACTAAATTCTCAAAAAGCAAAATTCCTGTTTTCTAGTTTAATATAATACGTAACTGTTACTAATAGTGTTTCAATTGTAAATTATTTGAATTTTCTACTGGATTGGCTGTGATTATTTAATATAATTGTTTTTCAGATGAAATATTATCCCTTACATAAAGACAATGTTTATTTTTATTAACAAATAATATGCATATGTATGTAAAGAATATTTACCCACTTCCCACCCCGCAAAGAAAGTTTTACATAAAAAAAAAAAAAAAAAAAAAAAACTGTATCAACAACAACGACAAAATAGCTTTTTTTGATTAAAAAAAAATAAATTTCAACTATTCCCACTGTGTATTTTATTTACTATTAATTTCAACATGTCTATTAAAGCTATGAAAACCTGCAACAAGACAAGATATATCTTGTATAATCTTGTATTATAATGTAATAATTGCGATACAACTTCCTAATGATGCAGCATGAATATGCATTACGTTTGAGGTTAAAAATCTCCGTCTGCTTCGGAATAGCATTCAGAACCACGGTGTTAAAAAGCACTGTATTTTTGAAATTTTACTCTTATATTCATAGGCGAAACTTGGGCTCTAAGACTATGCGGGGGGGGGGGGGGGGGGGTACCAAAAATCTTCAGGCCCTTTTGTAAAAATTTATATCCCTCCCCCTCCCTAATTACCACGTACACACACACACACACACACACACACATACAAACGCCCATACTTAAATTAAATACTAAAAAATTCTTAATGTTCAACCTTACACATAAAATACAGAAAAATCATAAGTTACAAATTTCATGTTTTTAAAGAAATATTTAAAAATATTGAGAGCACGACGTTTTCTCATCTGTGATGCAATGTTCCATTAGAAAAATATTCAACCAAACTTAACACAGGTTCAGGCAGGGTGGGTTCTCAAGTTCCCTGCTCAACAAACGCGAAACTTTCTGACATATTTTCTGACTCATTTACACGAAAAATCACAAAATTGGAAGCTCTGCTGTTGAAGGGATATGGAATCGAAATGGGTTTTCCATTTTTTGATAATTATTTTTACTTATCGAGTTATGAGCGATTTTGGTCATATAACAACGGGTTCATAGGCGTAGAGTTTTCAAAATTATTGGAGGGGCTCAGCGAGTGGCTTAGCTAAGGGGGCGGGGGGGGGGGTCTCACCTCCACACCTTCTTCCTGGAACAAAGAATTCATTTACTGAATCATAACACAAAAACAGTAAAAACTGCTAAGACAAAACTACAAATAACTGGTAAATATTTCCGTTTTATACAGGTTTCCGTCTACCTTAGCATGTTAAAATTCAAAGGGTTCCTTTTGTTGGGATCATGAAAGGTTTGCCATAATACAGGATTATGTTATTTATAGACAGGTTCCGTTTATACAGGCTAACCTTATGTATATCCGTACAGTAAAACATTTGTAAAAGCAATCGCAAGCGACCAAAACAATATTCCGTTTCATACAGGTTTCTGACTATTAAGCAAAATTGTATAGCATTCTTTCGTTCTGGAGCATCAAAGGTTTCTGTTTAAGACAGGATTCTGCTATAGACAGGTTCCGTTTTGAGAAGTTTTACTCTGCATATAACAATTATGTATGTATCTATACTAATAAAAGACGAGATCGCTTTTTGTGTAAGTCTACTGCCGATGGCTATGAAAATCTACTGCGCGCATAGGTCTGAAAATTTGTTTGAGAATAGTCCAAGGTAGGTCTTGATACCTTAAGACTCAGATTTTTTTTTTTAATTATCAGAGATATTAATTAAAAACTCATAAAAAAAGCAATCTTTTTTTTGCAAATCGGCAGAGGCGATCTCGTGCATGACCAAAACCTGCTTTTTTCATAGAAAGGAAGACAGAACGAAATAGAGATTTTTTTTTTTACCCATTTTGTTTTATTGCCCATCATCCGTGCCGTTTAAAATATGGAAAAACAGATGACATATTCTTAAAGTTCCTACTTTTACGTCTGAAACACCGCAAATAGTTCGAAAAAATATGGTTATTTACCCTTTGAAAAGATTTTCAAAAAGGGATTTCTCAAACGTCTTTTTCTCCCTTTCTCTAACACTTAATCAGTGCTCACTTTTAGAGGTAACGATTCACAAAAATACGTCCAGTTTTCAAAAAGACTAATTTTACTTTAAAAAAAAAAAAAATTCTCGACCTAAGGTCACTTTTTTCTACGCTAAAAGTAACTAAACGTCCTTATTTTGTCACAATCTTTTTAGAGAATTTCGACAGACTGGATTTTACATCTATTACAAAAATTTCGAAATGTTCGGACGGGTAGAAGTATTTTTTCTTTAAACAAAATCTGAGAAAATTTCAACAAAAGAGCTAAAAAGCAGAGTTTCGCTTGGCTTCGGCTCACGTTTTCACTACTAAATAAACATATTTTTCATGAAATTTTATAGAGTGCTCAAAATGTAGTTACATTTATAACATATTAAAATTTCGGACAGTTCAGACGACGAAGGCTATTTTTTCTTTGTTATGTTAAAGAACCAGAAGCGAAAACAAGAAAAAAAGGGAGAAGAAAACATTTCTTTAAAAGTCGATATGAATATTTTTTCACGAAATTTACACACGGCCTGCAAAACCGTTATATTTATAACCACTAAAAATTTCAAAGAGTTCGGACAACAAGAGCTATTTTTAAAATAAACTATGGTACGACCCTACGTGACAAAACGGAAAATGACTTCTTACATGAGCGCTTTTACCATTAAAAAGCAATATTTATGATTGTTTTTCATTTAAAAATTTAAATTCAGGCAAAATCGGATTAAATGTATAAAATCATAAATTTGAGGTTACTTTAAGGTTATTACCACAATGCTTAGGCAACGCCGGGCGGGTAAGCTAGTATGTATACTAATAAGGAAAGTAGTTTGTCTGTGCGTCCGTCGTCTATGTTCTGAAGAAATCGCTGCACGCAGAGCTACAAAATTTGGTATGAAGGTACATCTATGTATGTAGTTACGCACCTCGAAGACTGATTTTGGATTTTTTGATTAAATTTTTTTTCAATTCAAATTTATGCGATTTTTAACGTTTTTTAACGGTTCGCGGTGATTTTTTTGCATTATTAAAATAAATCCGGTTTCAATCTTTTAGCCTATTGTAGTAAATTTTGTTCTCTTTTCAAAAAAGTGTATTATTAATTTATACAGCGATTTTTGAATTTTTCGTAAATTTTTGTATGCGATTTTTAGAATTAATTCGTGTTTCCCAGCAATTTTTTTACTATGATAAATACTACAGGTAAAATGGGTTTTTTAGAACAACCTGACGGGCATTCACCAAAAAATTGGGAAGAACTTCGTTTTAGAACTAGAAATGTTCGTTTTAGAATAGCTTTTCGCACTAGAAATGAAGATCCGGCGAGTTCCCAAAAAATAAAGTTAAACAACTTTATTTTTTGTTTACTATATTTTGGAGGTCAAAAGGGGATGGGGGATTTTTAACCCAGGGAGAGGGGAAATTCAAAAAATTTTAAGTAGGTCCAGTGGAGTATCGCATGTGTGAAAAATACATAGTAAACGATACCCCACTTGACTTAATTAAAAAATGTTGAATTGTCCCATGAATTAAAATGCCTCCATTTTGCCCCCCCACCCCCCACAAAAAAAACAAAAACAGTACAACAACTTTATTTTGGGGGACTCATCGTATCTGCATTTTTAGTGCCAAAACGATGTTCATCCCAAACTTTTTATGAATGGCCATCAGTTGTTACTTTAAAAACGTATTTTACCTGCATAAAGTATTAGTGTCGACTTTCTATTCATAAAACCTGCCGTAACTTTATAAAAAGTGATCGTATCGACTCACGGATGGTGTCACATGATTCAGAATTTAAAAATGCATAATCAGAGATACCCCACTTGACCTACTTAAAAAATTTGTCCCCCCCCCCCTTCTCTGAGGTAAATTTCCCCTCTTTCGCCAGCCCCAAAACAGGGTAAAACAGCTTTGTTTTGGGGGGGAGCTCATTGGATCCTTATCTCTAATTCCAAAACAAGATTTTCCCCAAATTTTCATGAATCGCCATCAGTTTTTGCATTTTACTCAATTTTTGGTATATTTTATCTGCATTTAGAAAAAGGAATTCGGGTTTAAACTTTTATACAGTAAATTTTGTCCTCCGAAATTTTGGAATTTGATTTTAAATGCGAGTTTTTGCTCTGTTTTTGACATCCGTGAAAGAATACCGGTTAAAATGTTTTAGAACACCAATTTTTTACCTTTGCGACTTTTGAATTATTATAGATTTTCAATGTAATTTTCAGCAGTTTTTCGCGTTCCGCAGCGATTTTTTTTTTTTTTTTTTTTTTTTTTTTTTTTTTTTTTTTTTTTTTTTACATTGGTAAAAGAAATACGTTTTAAACTTTTAAACCTGATATAGTAAACTTTTCCTCCGTAAGTTTTGAACTTTTAGCGATTTTTCGCGTTCCGTGGAGGTTTTTTGACATTCGTAAAAGAATTCCAGTTAAAATGTTTTAGTCCACTACAGTGAATATTGTTCTCAGCGATTTTTAAATTTTTAATGCGCTTTTTCTGTTACATAGCGAGTTTTTGACACTCATAATAAGATTTCTGTTTCAAACTTTGAATTAAATTTTCTCCTCCGCGATTTATGAAAAATTTTTAATGATTTTTAACTCGATTTTTAGCATTTTTAAGCGTTTTGCGGCCTTTTTTTTACATTTGTAAAAGAAATTCGTTTCAAACTTATGACTATAGTAATTTTTTTCCTCTGCAATTTTCCATTTTTTATCTATTTTTAATGCAAAGTTTAGCGTTCCGCTTTTTTTTTTTTTTTTTTTTTTTAACATTTGTAAAAGGAATTAAGTTTCAAAATTTTAGCCCAACATAATACATTTTGTTATATTTTCAATAAAGTTTATTCGAAATTCGTACAGTGATTTTGAATTTTTTATGCATTGGTTAGAGATTATTCGCGCTGCATGGCGATTTTTCTACATCCGTAAAAGGAATCCTGTTTAACTCTTTTAGACCATAATAATAATTTTTGCCCTCTGCAATTTTTGACTTTTTAGCTGTTTTTATAGTTTTTTCGAATTCCGCTACAATTTTCCCACGTTAGTGTAAGGAATCTGGTTTATAATATTTTCGAACCGAAAATAGTAAATTTTGTTCTCTTTAAGTTTATTTGGAATTCGTGCAGAGATTTTTAAATTTTTTGCGATTTTTTTAGCTTTTTCGTGTTTCGTACGGTTTTTTGACGGGCCGGGTGCCGCCGGGCATGTCAGCTAATTAGTGTATAAATTTATAATATAAATACTGCAGTGTTGCGCATGAAAAAGCGCACCGCCTATTCGCCAATGAATGCGCCTGTACAGATGGATACATTTATACGAAAATAGAAAAGTTTGAAAATATCATGGAAATCGAATCAAATGTCAGACCGACACGACACAAAAAAATGAAGTTTAGGCCTGGCCCGGGTTTACAGAAAAAATGTAGACCCGGTCCCTACTTAGCCTAATATTAATGAAAGAAAATGGCCAGAGACTGGGTTTCTTGCTAAGTCCGAGTAAGAACAATTGAATACGTACTGTTTATTGTTACCAGATCCTGGTGAATCATCAGTTACTGTAAGAGATCGCTTGATAGATTTGAATAATTTTAATAAATATAAGCTTTATACATGATTTAGAGACATAACATCTCTCTTTATATTCTATGCTTTGGAGACACTTGTGGTTCTTCTAAATTGGTTATTTGAAACCGAACTTAACTCCTCAACCCCCCTCCTACCCCTGCCGAGTTTTTCAAAACTCGTAAAAAGGAAACTTTTTAGGCCCAACGATAATACTATGTAGTTTTGGGAAACGGCAACCCATCTCATATGTGCTCTAATCAGATCATATCGGACACCATTTGTTGTCCGTCTAAAACGTAAATTTATTGCCCTATGTCTATGACGCCGAAACAGAGAAAGAAATTCTTCCGAAAAAGTGTGTCAGTGTAAAAAAAAAAAAAAAAAAAAAAGGAAAACTCACCACGGAGAGTGCTTGGTTTTTTCCCATACGACACGCTAAAAATTTCTAATTGTTTTACTTGTTTACAAAACATAAAAGTAAACACAGAATTTAGAGAAAGAAAAATTATCCATCGAAAACATTATATGCTAAAAAATTTTGTAAATTATGTGAAAATCCAAAATCTGAGATTTATTTTTTATGCCAGTTGGCGTAAATAAAATATAGCCCATCTCAAAAAATTATTGGAGGGGCCCGAGCCCCACGGGCCCATACAACTCTACGCCTATGAACGGGTTCTTTTCCCTTTCATGCAAAAATTTGGTTCAAAACGCCAACTTTGACAGTATTTTCTTAACGATTCTTTGCGTTAACCAAAAAATGGAAAACATCTTTCGATTTCATAGTTTCTATTATAACACCTGCTGCCAGTTTCATGCATATCCGAACAAAAGCGAGCTAAAAAAGTGTCATAAAGTTGCCCTTTGGATTTGAGAACAGCCTTAATAAAAATTTGTGAAACCCTTGGTGTTGCAATTTTTTTTTTTTTAATAGTGGTGGTGATGGTGAGAGAGGTGGTAAATATGCTTAAAGGCTTTATTCAGGGTTTCAACAAATTATAGATGCTTTTAATAAAATCTCTAGCTAATGTTCTGATGGGAATGACTCACAAATTTTGCTGTGATGCACATTAGGGTAGATGGAATAATTTTACCTCAAGAATTTATATATATATATATATTTTCTTTAAACCTCAAAATTTTGAAATCTACCTCTTCACAACATTTCAAGTCAAGTATAATAAGAACGAAATCGTGTGCATTGGTTATATATTACGAAATATTGTTCAACATTATTAAAATATTAATAGTACTGACTATTAAGGAATTTCATTCTTTCACACAATGAAATGAGATATCCAAATAAACAATTTAAAAGACTCAGTGCAGTTACAAATCTATTTTCAAGAATTCCTGTTCATGGCAGATAATGCATATGAACTTTTTTGTGCTATAGGATATAGGATCGATAGTGCTTTAAACATGCCACATAGTGAAGATGAAATTTAAATCAGCTGGAAAATGAGTAAAACATTTGAAAGTGTATTTTCAGGAAATCCTTCCACAGACGTCAATGCATTTTTTTTTTTTTAACTTAACCAGTATCTATTACGCTTGACACACATCACATAATATGCTAAACTTTATTTCAGCTAGAAAACTCACAACACAATTAAAAACGTATTTACAGCAATTACCGCCCATAGGTGGCAAAGTATCTCAATTTTTTGCATAGGAATATGGATTTATTTATATTCTACAAGCATCTTTTAGTACAATAAAATATAATTCAACATACTTCAGAATGCCTAACATAGTTAAAAACACATTTTAGGAATTCATGCCCATAAACTGAAATTTTTATTATTTCTTTCGTTCAGCCCTTTATATGACCTATCAAATTTAACCTGGCCACGTAAAGCACAAGTTTTTTCTTAAGCTTAAAAATGCCCTGAACAGCTGAAAACTCATTTCAAGCAGTTGTGGTTTCATAGTCAGTTCTGTAAACGAAGTACATTTATGCTGCTTACTTCATGCTCTTAGAAAGCATGCTGTCCACCTCGGTGGCACATATGTATTTTGTCATGTTTTGTTTTGTGTATCATAACATCACTAAAATGCACTGAAAAAGATTTTTCCATAGACTATAAAATAAAGGAAGATTTTTGTGTATCCCTGTAAACGAACTATAACAGTTGTATACTTCATCTTCAATAGGAAATATGTTATAGTAAGGCTGAATAGAATACATTTAAGAGTCAGAGTGCAGACAAACGCCCCGAAAGACTGTCGAACAAATGGAAGTCATAAATAATTTTTAACTATATCGGAAAATGTTAAAAACTATGGATTATAATTGTTTTTTAAACTTTATGTTATCGAACATAACCTAATGGTTCTTGAAAAACAATGTTATAAGTTTTATTAACAAAATTAGTCGTGTTTTTAATAAAATAGTTCGGATTGTCCAAAAAAGTTTCATTCGTGAGCTTTAACTTTAAACAGTTTCAAATCTTATTTTCTTAAGTGAGCACCTAAAACATATAGTATACAGAGACTTTACATGCTTTGACATATGAAATTACATTTCAATAAATTATTTTATGTGTTATTGTGGACAATGAAATTATTATTATTATACTTTTATTATTATTTAAAAGCTCTATAAGCTGTGCCTGGCATGAAACATTACCCGCGTACATATAGCATTTTGAAATAAAGTATAAAAACTTCTGAACAAAAAAAGCTTATTTCGTAGGCATAATGCATTTTTTATTAACGTACCATCGAATTCCTTAGAGATTCAATGTCAATGATTATTTAAAGCGGTTCTCAAAAAATATTTTCCATGCACAACAACCCGAAATTTTCTGACTTGCTTTTTAGCATAATAAGCATGATACTTACAAACATGATTAGTAAAGGGACTTGTAATGAGTTTTTTTCATTTTCAGATAAATGGATTTCACCTTGAGTTATAAGTGATTATCGTCTAAGGAAGGGGTTTTTTTTTTCTTTTCCTGCGCATATGCGTCCCGATATTCCGTTCGTAGAGCACAGTTTGACATAATTTTTCTTAAATATCTTCTGCTTTTACTGAAAAATGGAAACGGTTCGATTACATAGTTTCTTAATAAAAGCACCTGCCAATTTGATACTTTTGCGAGCAAAAATATATTAAATGCGTTCGAAAGAAGCCAATTTGGATTTGAGAACACCCTTAAAAATGTTTCTTAAAGTGCACATATATATTACGTATTCGTTTTAATGTATATCTATTGTTATTTAAAATTATAATTTATTTTCCACATATTGGGTGATCTTTCTTGATATTTCCATTAATAAGGCATTTTATATGGATTCTTTCTTTTCTATATTGATACTTGTTAAGGGGGGAAATATATAATATATTTGAGAAATTTAAAACTAGTTCAGGGAAAAATAATTTCGTATGAACACTTTAATCATAGGTGAGATTTTCGAACTATGGAAAGCTAGCAACATTTACTTAATAAATTGATTGGATAGAACAGAAACTTAAAATACGAAAATGGGATTTAAACGTTAAACAATAAAAAAAAAAAAAAAAACTGGAGGGGCAAAAGGTAAATCTTGCCCCTGTTCTCGGAAAACTACCCGGCATATGCCCCCTTGCCCACGCCAGATTACGCCCATGCTTATATTTTAGATATTAGATATTATAGTTTTAGACATTTTCAGGAAGAGGTATAGCTTAAGCCTGAATTCTTTTCTCTATTATGCACCATCATGCATATCATCATTTTATTTCTTAAATGTAAATTATTTATTTTAATTAATAAGTATAAAGAAAATTTTCTAATAATTTATCAAACAGTATTTCGTACAAAATAAATCGAAAATGCATTTACTTGTATTAATCCTGCATCAAGTGATGGAATATATAAACATATTTGCTAGCCGCGTTATTTTTACACCATATGATTTCCAATGTGACGTTACGTGAATATTGTACATAAAAAAATAATTTTAAATGTATTGGTTTAATATATGGCGTAATTTTCACTATGAAATGCGTTTCGCGTAAATAGTTTAATTATTTTAAAGTTTCTTTCCTCTTTTGAGATTCATGTGTAAATATATTATTCAATTTGAAAGGGTTTGGGGAAATTATTATTTGAGCTTTCTAAATATTAAATAATTTTCACCATTAAATGCTTTCCATACGTAAAAATTTAATTATTATAGATATTTTACACATGACGATATTTAAACTTTGGGCGTTTTATATATGACGGAACTGTCACCATAAAATGGGTTTCTCGTTTAATAATTTAATCATTTTAAAGTTTTCTTACATATTATTATTCAATTGTAAATACAATTTTTATGAAGTAATTTTTCCAATTTCCTGTTTTTAACAAATCATCATTTAATTGTTATTTTAATGTGTTATTTCAGTTTTTTATAGCCACGTGTCATTTTTTATTTGAGAGGAAATAATTCTTTGAGCTGCCTTAAAAAAATTGGAAACAATATAAGGCAAGTGGGATATTATACGTCAAACGTGGGAAATGAGATGCGTTCGTACTGTATCTAGTTTTATAAATATTCTGATCTTGGTGCAATAGCTGTTACATTCTTTTGCGAATATGCATGAATACAAAATTTATTACGATTCTATGTATTAAATTCAGTATTGCGGAAATAGGACTCCATCTTAAATAGGGCGTAATCACCGTGGCAACCTAGAATCATTACCTATAATGGGATATCACTGAATTAGTTACGTATGATAGGATTTAATAGAATGAAGAAAATTTTATTAATATCTTTCTAACTTTCGATTCGATTTTATAAATTTTGAAATGACTCAAGAAAATTCTGCAACGATTAAATATATTAAATTTCAAACCATTCCGTTGGGTAGTTTTTGCGCTGATATATACGGACAGACGGATAGACAGACGGACGGACCAGACGACGACTATAGGTGCTACGAACGCTCTTGAAAAATGACTTTTTTTAAATATGAAAAAAATATATCTTGAAATAATGAAATTTTGATACAGATTTCAAAAATCCCCCCCCCCCCCCCAATTAAATAAATAAATAAATAAATAAATTTGTAAAATTAAAAAAAAATAGGTTTAGTCTGTACACTATAAGTTTATGAAGTATATCACTAGAAAAAAATAATTAATTTCCTATGTATAGTTTTGCTCCTAATATTTTTTTTTAATGGAACGATTTTGACCGACTTTAACAATTAATAGCTCTTAAAATAATTCTTTGATTAAAAAAGAGTCTGCTTCAGCGCGTTTATCAAACAATTTTCTATATACCTACCAATTTTCATATTTTTGTATGTAGTAGTTTTCATAATATTAGCGAAGAAAGACCTCCGGTCACAAAAAATTCATTTACGGCTGCGGCGGTGGGTTACTTTTTTTTTTAGAATAGAATAGAGAAATGCATTAAATCTTATCTACGCATTTCTTCAAGGGCATATAATAACAATTCACAGCAAAAACGGGTACTGTACATAAAAGGGAGACACATTCCAGGCGTCGAATATCTAGCTTTCGGCGACAGTAAAATGTTGTAGCGCTTGTATGTGTTCCCTTTGCTGTGACGTCAAAATGATGTATGGGGACACTTATCATGGGGGCAGATTTCCAGTATTCGACGAAAGTAAAATTCTCTAGAACTGGAAAAGTGTCCCCATCTGCAGTGACGTCAAAATGCAGTATGGGGCTACTTTTCATGGGGGCAGATATCCAGCTCTGAATGAAAGGAAAATTCTCTAGCACTGGAAAAGTGCCCCCTTACTTTTGGGGGCACTTATCAGGGGGGCAGATTTCCAGTATTCGACGAAAGTAAAATTCTCTAGAACTGGAAAAGTGTCCCCATCTGCTGTGACGTCAAAATGACGTATGGGGCTACTTTTCATGGGGACGGATATCCAGCTCTCATTGAAAGAAAATTTCTCTAACACTGGAAAAGTGCCCCCTTCTGATATGGGGGCACTTATCATGGGGGAAGATTTCCAGTTTTCGACGAAAGTAAAATTCTCTAGAACTGGAAAAGTGTCCCCATCTGCTATGACGTCAAAATGACGTATGGGGGCACTTTTCAGCGTCCCCATCGAAAGACGTTTACCATTTTTTGGAATACGTAAAAGATGCTTCAGAAAATACTGTCAAAGTGGGCGTCAAGTGGGCCGTATTTCTGACGCGACACCGTGAGAAATGAGAAAAACCGGTCGTCGCGTGACCACGACTCGATAGGTAATTTATTTTTCGAAAAATTTAAAACTCATTTTGATTCCAAATCGCTTCAATGTCTGCCAATTGTGCTTAACCTTTAATTGTGCAACCTTTGTGCTTAAAAATGTGTCAGAAAGTTTCGCGTTGTTGAGCAGGGTACTGAAATATTAACCTTAAAGTAAAAATAGGATGCTAGACCAATTTGGAGGACTTTTTTAATTAAAAAATCTACCTCAATTTTCGAAAAGTAATAATTATCTTATCTAATGACAGACTGAGTATTGTTATTTGGAAATAGTGATACATTTTTAAATAAAAAAAATCGCTAACTTGGAAAAATGTTCTAGACTTTATCTTGAAAAATACATTTTAAAAAGTTTTATAGGATCAAAAACTGTACATGGCTATTTAACCATATTCCATAAACATTATTAATTGTGGTGTGCAGTGTGCAGTCATTTTTTTTATTTGTCTAATGTTTATTTTATTTTATTTTTCAAATTTTTTATTCAAAATTCCATTATCTGAATAGAGACTTAATTCATAGTTTGAAATAGCCAGTTTTTATCTACTTTTGGCAGATTTTAAAAAGCCCAAATAATTTTTTGCAAACACTTTTTAATTAAAAAATATTTTTGCATGTGAGTTTTAGAAAAGAAAGACAATTAAGTTGTTTATATAAAAAGCTTTTAATTGTGAAAAATACGTCATATTTGAAATGATACATTTAAACCGTCATATTTAAAACGATATATTTAAAAACATTTTCTTATGATTTTTTTTCCCCCAAACACTGTATTATAAATTAAAACTATATGAATATTGAAAAAGAAAAAAACTTTCAAATAATTGCGAGCGAAAAGCATTTAATCGTGAAAATTAAATCATATTTAAAACGATATATTTAAAAAGTTATATTTAAAACAATTTTCTTCCAACATCTGAAAGAAAACTTTTGTTTTAAACGTTGTCCAGTCCTGAAAGCAGCGCTTTTATTATTATTATTATTATTACTATTAATTATTATTAATATTTTGACGAATTTTCTGCGTTTAAGATGTGGCATATCGCAAACAGAATAGCGACAATTTCACTAAATTTAATCTTTGATATTAAGTGTAATTAAAGGTTCATTTTATTGGAAAATCCACAAGAGGGGAAAAAAAAAGAACATATGTAATTTTTGCTAATATCTAACAACTCTATTAATTATGTGAGAAAATGTGTTTATGCTCTTTAATTTTCAATGAATATTTATTTTTCAAGTTTTACATTTAAAATTTTACTTTACGTATCTTCTTTTAACAAACTCAAAATTCAAATCAAAGTGATGGTAAAAAAATCACTCTAGAAATGGTTTTAATAAATGTGTACCCAGGCAGAGGCATATTGCCTTATTTCAGTTAAACTATGAATAGAACTATAATATAAAAACTATTAGAAATAAAATAAATTAAACAACACAAGAATACAGAATATAGTCCAATTTACCAACGATATGCTACTTGAGTAATTACACAAATCGTTACTATTCAAAACTTTCCTTTAACGGATATTTTCTGTACGAAATTCAAGGCTGTTCTCAAATCAAAAAGGGCAATTTTATAACATAAGTTTTAATTTATTTTTGTTTAGAAATGCATGAAATTAGCAGGTGTTGTTCAGAAACTATGTCATCGAGCTGTTTTTTCCGGGTTTTTTTTTTTTTTTTTTTTTTTTTTTTTTTTTTTTTTTTTTTTTTTCAAACGCAATAGATCTTTCGGAAAATAGTGTCAAAGTGGACGTTTTGAACCAAATTTTCGCGCGAAAGAAGAATAACCACTCTAGGAAGGTTGAAAAATGTCTTTGTCACGTGATCAAAATCGTTTATAACTCAATATGTAATTGATTGATCAAAAAGTAGAAAATACAGTTCGATTCCAAATCGCTTTCATAGTCAGGCCTTCCAATTTTATATCTTTCCGTTAAAAAATGACTTTAAATGTGTCAAAGCGTTTTGCGCTTGTTGAGCAGAGCAGTTGAGAACAGCCTAAAATTTAAACTAGTTATATCTTGCAAAAGTATCCCCCTGCCCTCCCCACCGCACCTTCTTTCAAGATGAAATGAACACATATGAAAGAAGAGTTCTTACAGATGCCTGTACGTCAAACGTGCATTCATTAGTATTGCATAGAAAAACACATTCACATCCGATTTCCATTTTCTCCTGAAGGAATCCACTTTGCGGTACGATCTATAAAAAGTGCACATCTGGTGTCACTAAAGCAGCCACTCGTTCCTAACGAACTCGTATTTAGCAAATTGAAAACCGCTCAGTAAAGATCATTTTTCTTCATGGGAACTGTCTATGTTATTGACCAGCAATACTGAAAAATTGAACATAAGCACACCTGCACTTCTCATTACTTCTCATATCCATTCTTTTGGTAATACAATTTTTTACAATTTTCAGCGTATGTTTCCGTTTATTTTAACTATTTATTTTTATTTTTCAACTTCTAAGTAGGAGTGCTGTTTCATGTTTAACCCTTTATCTACTGACGGTACTTATAAGTACCCTTAAAATAACTTATTATAAAAATCATTGAATACATCGATCAGTTGTCTTTTTTTTTTTTCTAAAGAAAATAATATATTTTCATTTGCATGTCGCTTCTTTTACGCTGATGAAAAGATATTAAGTTTAGGGCGCCTTTCATTTCATTTGAGACGAAAAGTAGACGATAAAAAACAAAACAAGAAAAGGAAAAGATACGCTCTAAGTTTTTATTTTATTTTCTGCTTTTCAGGCTTAAGAGGCTACTTCAGTCAAGTGAAAAGATCCGTTCACTAATGCTAATCCTATGGAAGAAATTTCTAAAGATATCTCGGTTGCATTTTAATATTTTTAAAGGATTTTTTTTCGCATTGCCTAGCTGAGATCGGTCTGTACAAAGGCCGTTTCTTACTTTTTCGATTTTGTTTACAGATATTTTTAATGAGGACACTTTCATTTTCGGAACCGGTTTCGAAATTGAAAGCATCCTTATAAAAATAATCTGTACTCGAAATCGAAAAAGTAAGAAACGGCAGATGTAGAGATCGACCTCAGCTATCCAATGCAAAAAAATTCATTTAAAAATATTAAAATGCAACCGAGATATTTTTATAAATTTCTTCCATAGGATTAGCATTAGCGAACGGGTCTTTTCACTTGACTGAAGTAGCCTCTTAAGGCCGTTCTCAAATCCCCTGCTCAACAATGCGAAACTTTCTGACTCATTTTTAAACGTAAAGCAATAAAATTGGTAGGTCTAACTATTAAAGTGATTTGGAATCGAAATGAGTTTTCTGTTTTTTTTCAAAAATAAATTACTTACCAAGTTATGAGCAACTGTGGTCACGTGACGACCCGTTTTTCCCTTTCTTACGATGTCGCGTTAGAAATTCGATTCAAAACGGCCACTTTGACAGTATTTTCTAAAACATCTTTTGCGTTCACCAAAAAAATGGAAATCATCTTTCGATCACATAGTTTTTGATTCATGCATTTTTGAACAAAAATAAATTAACTAGAGAACAGGAATTCTGCTTTTTCAGAATTTAGTGTCACCTCCGGCATTTCCATTACTTCATTTTCTTCTGATGGACTGATGGCTTCTATTATTATGAAACAGCCATTATAAATGAAGTATTAGGTGAAGATGAAAGAGCAGCCGTAAAAAGTCAGAATGGGGGGAGGGGGAAATGTCCATAATTTTTTTTTATGGCCGCTCTGTCATCTTCACCTAACACTTCATTTATAATGGCTGTTTCATAATAATAGAAGCCACCAGTCCATCAGAAGAAAATAACTCGGTTAAGCGGTACTCTACTGCAGTACAAAACATATTTTAATTTTAAGACTTAAAGCATACGTTTTATTTATGCAAAATGACGTCATTCGCATCCGCTTAAGAATTCCACATTGGCGATCTACTTTTAAACATCTACAGTAAAGCATGCATAGCACATCACTATCGCGAAATAATGCACAAATGCAGCAAAAAGATGCCGTCATTCAAGAAAATCGAAAAAAAAAAGTGCTATCTAATAATTCATAGATACTTACAATTAAACATAGTATATAGTATAGCTCCATTGTTTTAACAGAAATCATTCGTTTCTATTATTTTTTTTTTTTTTTCAAAATAGCACGTATTTTAATTACCTTTTCTTTCCGTTGTTACGAGAAAATGGCAACAAAAATATATAATTACTATTTTAAAACTATTTTTCCTTTACTTTCTACAGAAATGGAGTACTGCCGTTGTCAATATTAAGCAAATGGCTCCAAAAACTAGAAAAACGTTAATATTTTAAAAATCAATGAAGATACAGTTTTCAAACAAAATGCATTTAAAAGAACTTTTTTTTTCCAATACGACTTTATAAAAATTGAAAATGTGCGATGCTTAGAAGTTTAAAAAATTGCTAAATAGTATTTAATCGTAATGCTTTGTTTTACGGCTAGCTTCTGTAAGGTAACGTTAATTTTTGGACACAAAATAAGTTGGGAGAAAGAAATAGCATACCGTAATGGAGGCTTTAAAAAATGTGTCAGAAAGTATAGCCCCTTTGGATTTGAGGACAGCCTTAAAAGCAGGGTTAGAAATAGGGGTGATTCTGAGTGGAAAATTTCTTTCGGAAATTCACATTGCATTTTCGGAAATACATCGGGAGAGGGGAGGGGGGGGGGATCGCGCCCGTTTGACGAAATTTGCTGTTTTTTCGCGATTTTTTGACGAAATTTGCCTTTTTTTCGCGCTCTTTTGACGAAATTTGCGGCTTTTCGCGTTCTTTTGAGGAAATGTGAGTTTTTTTCACGATCTTTTGGCGAAATTTGCGGGTTTTTCGCGATCTTTTGACAAAATTTGCCGGTTTTTCGCAATCGTTTGACGAAATTTGCCATTTTTCGCGATCTGTTGGGGAAATTTGCCGTGTTTTCGCGATCCTTTGACGAAATTGGCGTTTTTTCGCGATTCTTCGACGAAATTAGTGTTTTTTCCCGCGATCCTTTCACGAAATTGTTTTTTTTCGGCGAACATTTGTCGAAATTCGCGATATAATTTATGTCCGAATTTTCGGATTTATGAGAGA
Source organism: Maratus speciosus (assembly GCA_963932465.1). Taxonomy (NCBI): domain Eukaryota; kingdom Metazoa; phylum Arthropoda; class Arachnida; order Araneae; family Salticidae; genus Maratus; species Maratus speciosus. The sequence continues at coordinate 6,536,718 of CAWVRF010000002.1, read as the reverse complement.
TTTTTTTTTTTTTTTTTCGGAAATGACTGTCCTAATTTTTCGGAATTTTCGGAAAATTCGGAACAGAATCACTCCTGGTTAAAAATTAGCGGTCGTCAAATGCAACCAAATAATTGCATTTCACGACCACAAAATTAGGTCGTGAATTTTGACTTTCTGTAACTTTAATTTCTTTAACTTTAATAATCAAACACTCTCATCCGTACTTTAGTATAAGTGTTCTCCAAAAAGGAAAAAAAAAAAGAATTTGTTTAGGATTTGTGAATATTTTTAAATGTCACACCATAATTGATATCCATAGGTTTATTTATTTGCTATTTTTTTTCTTTTTCTGATGTACTTTCAGTCGCAGGATCTTTTTTAATTTGGATTTATCCCTAGTTATATCGAAAAGTTCAAATTTTCTTTCTATCGACATAATTGCTTGATAATATGACTTTTTGTATGCATATTAGTATTATCAAAAGAATAAGAAACATTTTTCTAGAATCCAAATATTGTAGTTTACTCAAGTTGTAGAGATAAAGTGTTTAATATGTACAGAATCCCCCCCCACACACACACACACACACCCTTGCCCTTAACACATAAATTAGAAACACTATGACTGCAAAAAAAAGACGAGTAAATGTGATATTAACATAAAATTGCAACCATGAAATGCAGTTTGGTACCTAGGAAAAAAAAAGTACTTTTAAATGCAATTTGTTTGAAAGCTGTCTCTCAATTTGTTTCTGAGTTATTAATTTTTTTGTAGTTTTTATTACTTTTTTGTCATAGTGGCAACAGAAGTATCCATCTCTGTTGAAAGTAAAGGGAAATACAGATTACCGTATAGACCCATCAGAAAACGAATGAAATGCGGATTCAACCAATAAAACGCGTCAGATATGTTTTTGATTTCCTACTCTGACAGAGAACAATAACAATTTTCCCAAATGGTTAAAAAAAGCAATTTAACAAATTACAACGACCATTTGGAAAATGATTTTTTCAAAGACTAAAATTTATTACATAAAAATCGCACGGAGTTTATCCTACATTACGTACGCCATGAATTAAACATTAATAGTGTTATGACACGTAAAAATTGCAAGCGACAAAAATCGCCTGCGACTCGTCAGATTTCCTGAAACTTACGTATTATCCACCTTAAACTTACGTATTATCCAAGCATTTCATTGGCTGTTCAGGAAAAGGCTTTTCCATCGTCAAATTTCATGAAATTTCATTCTTAAACTTCTAAACATCCCACACTATTACTTTTTACGCCGTCGTATAGAGAAAAAAATGTACTTTTAAATGCAATTTGTTTTAAAGCTGTATCTCAATTTGTTTCTGAGTTATTAAATTTTTTTTGTAGTTTTTATTTCTTTTTTGTCATAGTGGCAACAGAAGTATCCATCTCTGTTGAAAGTAAAGGGAAATTACAGAATACTGTATAGACCCATCAAAAAACGAATAAAATGCGGATTCAACCAATAAAACGCGTCAGATATGCTTTTGATTTCCTACCCTGACAGAGAACAATAACCATTTTTCTAAATGGTTAAAAAAAAAAAAAATGCAGGCGTCATTTGACGCCTTACTCAGAATTTCTAACTCTGCTTAAGAGCCGTTAGGGAACTTATTCGAACTATCTTTTTAGAAAAAAAAAAATATTAATGTAAAATTTAGCATATAGAAAGATGCAGGATATTTTCATTTTTCGTCAGTCCTGTTTTGTTTTGTATTTAGATCTTGTCCAACAAATCCATTCTAGCATGCTAGCCACAAAATGAGGAGTTTGGGCGAGGTATGAGGGGTTTGAAACCAGTTTGGCCTGAGGGAAGTGCTCATGCAAGAGAGTGTTTTCTCCTCCTGCGAGAATAAGAAATACCGTATTTTATGGAAGAAACGCCGCGGCGTTTACGAGTTTAAAAGTTAATTTTTTACCAAGTGCGGCATTTACGCCATGTGCGGCGTTTACGATTTTTTTAAAAATACCAACTGAGTTTCCTTAATTAAAAAATCCATAAAAATATTTAAAATCGGATTTAAATATTTTAAATAAAACTTCAGGCATCTTAAAATATTAAAAACGAGGCATCCTACACTGGTCAGAAAACTTTGATTAAAGTCAATGTGATGCTGTCGACAAAAGTAGCGTTCCGATGGATGCGGCTTTTACAACGGGTGCGGCGATTACGATATTTTAAAGCTTATTCAGGCCAATTTGAGGAGTGCGTCCTTCCATAAAATACGGTAGTATCACATTCCCTTCAAAATCTCCCTGAAGGAATCCTAGCTATAGCAATAGGGCGAAATCTGGACGATACTTAAGGCTGTTCTCAACTGTTCTACTCAACAAGCGCAAAACGTTTTGACACATTTACAAATTCATTTTTTAACGGAAAGATATAAAACTGCTAAGTCTGACCATGGAAGCGATTTGGAATCGAACTGTGTTTTCCATTTTTGGATCAATCCATTACCTATTGAGTTATAAGCTATTTTGATCACGTGACAAAAACGTTTTCGCCCTTTATTGAGTGGTTATTCTACTTTCGTGCGGAAATTCGGTTCAAAACGCCCACTTTGACACTATTTTCTGAAAGATCTATTGCGTTTGCAAAACAACAACAACAAACAGTTTGATGACATAGTTTCTGAACAACACTTGCTAGTTCTATGCATTCCCGAACAAAAATAAATTAAAACATATCGTAAAGTTGCCTTTTTGTATTTGAGAACAGTCTTAACCGTCTTTTGTTTCATTTTAAATTCAGATGTTATTTGAAATTAATCTTTATTCTGCTTTTCTGGCTCTTTATAGCATGCGACACGACTCTGTATCAAACAGTTTAAAATAAATTAAGGGACTCTGCCCCCCTGCAAGCAACTGAAAATGATTATTTTAATTTCCTTAAAAATGCACCTGTTCTATTTTTCTGTTATGCTGCAATATTTGTTTTTTATAGAAAGCTTCTAAAACGTTCTCTTTTAAATATCACCATTGAAATTGAAACAAAAATCTTTTTAAGACTAAATTGATGATTTTAAAAGTATTATATTAACATTAGCATTATTTTTTATCCATTGTTAATCAAGGGGTATGAAATTGGGATTTATTATTAAGCTTGGTTAATGTATCTTGTTTCTTGGAAATACCTACACCCGCAAATAGCTGATAAAATTTGAACTAAAGCATAAATGCCTTCAAGATTTTACACCGTTTATATACATCTAATTATTTATATCATCTTCAGGGACGTAGCTACAGGGGGGGTGTTGGGGGGTGCGACACCCCCCCACTTCGGTAAACTCATATACATTCGGTAATTTCACTTTCGTTCAAAAACTGTATCATTTGGCTCTATTTTTTTTTTTTTTAAGAATTTTTAAAAATACAAAACAGAAAACAATGTCAAAAAATATTTAAAATTATTAAATATTTTCTGATTAGAAACTAACCTTTCTCTTTGCATTATGTAATTTTTTTTCGCTCGGAGTCGATTGCAATTTCACTTTTTAGCTATTCCATGTATGTAAGAAGGTGAGGGAGGAAGGGGGTGTCCATGATACAGTATCGCTTAGAAGATTAAATATACCTTCTTCCTATTTTTATGCAGTATCCCTGTAGAGAATATCTTCGCTTTATCTGGAGAAGGAATCTGGAGAAAAAGGGCTTGAGGGTAAATGCGTACACTCCTTGACCAATGCAAATGAAATTAGAAGGCCAGACTTCTTGTTCGTTAAAATTCGTTTTGCTGGACTCTGAAAACTATGGAGGGCGGGGGGAGGGGGGGGATATTTCGCGGTTTTTTCAGGGGACAGGATGTCGCCAGATCTTTACTGTTGTATTGTCTATTTTTCAAAGCCAAAAATAAGAGAAAACCGGGAATTTTTTCTTATCAAAGAAAATTAAAACGTGTAATAAAATTACATCAGCTACTAAGGATGTACCAAACAGTGATTTTGACCGAATACCGAATATTCGGCTAGCCGAGCAGTAACTATTCGGTCGAATATTTTAAAATTTTATTAATTAAAAAAGTTTCATATTTCATGGCTTCTTCTGGAATTAAACCAAGTGAATATATTTTTTTTAATTCTAAAACAAACAACTTAGCAAAAATAACTTTTCTACCGAATATTCGGCCTACAGGCGAACCGTATACCGAATATTCGGCTAGCCGAATTAACTGTTTGGCCGAATGCCGAATATTCGGCCAGCCGAGTAGTAACTATTCGGCCGAATATCAAGTACTCGGCTGGTCGAATACTTGTATATTTCAAAGATTAGAGGCATTAAAATGTTAAATTTAAAAATAATTTACATAATATTTAAAGCAGAAACTTACATATTGATAAACAAGAACTTTTCACAAGTAAATGTTATACATGAAAAAAAGCTGGTTAACCAGCTTTTTTAGAAAATATAGATAAATATTCACCTGTTCTTCCTAAATAACAAATATTTCTGCAGAATTTTAAACTGAGAGGTATTTTGCGTTATATATATAGAGAGTTAAAACTTCTATTTAAGAAACATATTTCCTATTTAGCAAATTTTTAGTTTCGGGTATCTATGAAACATTAATTTTGACGGAACTTCTTTTCTCTTTTAGCCATGGAACTAACTCCATTCTTTTAGCATGCATATGCCCAACAGACTTCTCATATCTCTTAAAGTAGCTTTTCTCTGAGATAATCCATAGCTAAGGGTCAGGGAGAATATTATAACTGGATTACCAGTTGACTCTGAATAGAGCGGATCCGCCCCCAATCACTTTTGTCAGCTGAAAATGTGCGTGCATGCTTGCTGCAAGTACATAATACCTGTGAAAGAAAGTTTTTGAAAGAAGGAAAAAAAAAAGTGTTATTCCAAGAATTTGAACAAAACCCATTTCTGAAATAACTAAGCGAAGGCGTTTGTCCATATTTGTGAGAATTGTTTAATTCAAAGGTTTCTAAAAAAAAGAAAAAAAAATATTTATTTAGTTTGGGATTTATACAAACTAATTTGCTTATAAAATAAAGATCTGATATTTTAAATCAAAGCATTCGTACTTTTGGGCATTTTAAGTCTGAATGTAACTTTTATTAACTAAAATTAAATTACATTTCAAGAAATCACTAAAAATATTTTACATCGTTAATTAAATGAAAAATGGTTCATAATGAATGTCTTATGCACAGAAAGCTTTCACACGATTTTAAAGGTCGTTAAATAGAGATTTAACTGCAAATTAGTTTTCTTTATTACAGTAAGAAAATAAAATAGTTTTGTAACAGGCATAAATTTCATTAATAGTTTCTATTTTTATGTAACATTTTTTGTAACTATTTATGTAACTATTTTTATGTAACCTGTTTGTTCATTGTAATGATGGAATATTGCAATCTATTTTCATCCCAGATCCTGATATGATACAATTTTACAAGTCTGCACGAAAAAATGTGTTTTTGATGACAATATAGCATTTAAAAATTTTTATAACGTTATTATAAAATAATAAATTGATTTTAAAGCCTTTTTCAATTCGCCCGCGACAGGTGGTAAATCACCAAACATCTGCAACTCCTACAATCGTATGGGAGTTCGAAAAACAATGAAATTAATGATGCGTCAATAAATGCTCACAAAAATATGCCAAATCGCAATGAAATATTTTAAAGAATAAAAAGTAGAAAAAAGATTGTAAATAGAAAAATGAATTCTAAAATATAATTTTTAAAATACGCCCTTAATAGTTAATAATTTCTTATTAATTGATTTGTGATTATGCATTCAGAAATCAGTGTAGAAATTCCAAAAACATGGTTTAAATAATGTTTAATCCCCCCCCCCCCATCTTAAAAAAGAAAGAGAAAAAAGTAATGTTTTTTTCATAAATTTACTTAATAAGTGCGCTTTTTACCAAGCGTAAAGCAAACTTTTCCTGTAAAAAAAAAAAAAAAAAAAGAGGGAGAAATAAAAAAGTATTTGCTTTGAACGGATTCTTTGAATTGGAATTTTAAAGTTTAGTAACCATAAAAAGAATTCATATTTTAAATCAAAGTATCCATATTTTGCTTTTTAAATCTCTAGAAATATTATTTTTATTAACTAAAATTAAATTATATCGCAAGATACTCAGAAACGTTTAGCATCATTAATTGTATGAAAAATAGTACAGAATGAATTTTCTAAGTATAGAATGATTTCAATGGATTTTAAATAAGAAAAGCTAAGACAATATTATTGTCATTTAAAAATATAATTTCATGTAGGAATTTGAAAATTCAAAGATCTTTATGTTATCTTAAAGAATTATTGATAAGCCCTTTTTTTTACTTATGAATTTAAATTTATATTGAATATATACAAAAGGATACGCATTTAAATTTGCTATAAAAGTTAGATAATTCCGGCTTATATGAAGCACATAAAATATGGATATTTTCTAATTTTGAGTTTCAAAAGAGGGGGAAAATACATGAATACCTTAGAACTTTTCTTATTCAACGGCCCTGTAGCATAATGGATAGAGCGCGCGTCTCGTGTTCGTAAGTACCCTAGATCAAACCCGGAAGGTAGAATGAATGTAAGAAATTTGTTCCCAACAGTCTTTCATATAATTTCGTGTACGTGCTTGGTAATTGTAATGTCTGTTACATGTGAAACTGTCTGATAATTAGTTAAAAAATAATTAAATAGTTTTACATTAATTACTTTAATCTATAGCTTCAAAATTTTTTGTGGCATATTAAGTGACCTTGAAGTTTCCCAAAGTCCTCCACTATCACTTCCTAACATCTTCCCCAGAACCTCCCAGGGAGGATCCTAAAGGAGGTCCTGGGGAGCTCTCCAGGATGCTGCAGGGCGGACATTTTCTGTTCCTGAGGACCTCCTGGTGACAAATTTGTGCATCCTCAGGGTTGCCCGTGGGATGATGGTGTTTTATTGTAAATCTTCCTGGGGATGTCCTGGGGAGGCAAATGTGCTATATGGGTTTGGGGTATTTAAGAAGAGAATTTTAAAATTTTATTAATTAGAAAAGTTTGATATTTCATAGCTTCTTCTGATGAATTGTTATCCAAGTGAATATATATTTTTTAAATTCTAAAACAAACAACTCAGCAAGAATAACTTTTCTACTGTCTTTGATTTAGCAAGGAAGTTTTTAAATGCGTCTTACATCAGTGTTTCGAATGGGCGATTATTTTCAGAGATTGTAAACATACACATTGTTCCTAAAAAAATTGTAACAAACTTTCAACAGAGATAATGTGGTTAAGACAAAAAAATTTTCAACAAGAAATACCTCACTCCATTTATTCCATCAAAATTACAATACATTCAGTCAAATATTCTGGGTGTGCAACTACAAGCCGAAACTGAATTTTCATTCACAACTTTATCAGTAAATGAAGATATTTTAGCAAGATTTGTTTCATATTAATTTAGTTTGTATTAAATGTGATGATATCATTGAAAATGACTGAATTTTGGCCAGTGACGAAGTATAAATACTATATATTGAATTCTGAATAAAGGAATGTCTACGTCATAGTTGTTTAAATATGAAAAGTGGCAATTTCCAGCACTTCTCATCATATTATATTTCACAGAAATCAAAGCAAGTTTGTTAAAATTGTATTCTGCTTCAACAGTCAGGCCTGCCAATATGCTTAATAAACGGTCAAGTGCGAGTATTACTCGCGTACAGAGGGTTCCGTAGAATAAATACATTAATTTGTAATTGTATCTAAAAAAAAAAAAAAAAAAAAAGTTGCTAAAAGAATACTAAGACTTTTTAAAAAACTATATAACGTAGGGTTGGGTATAACTGTATATATTAGAAAAGTGTAATCGGGTATACCATGAAAGTTCAAAGAGCTATATGGAACAATATCAAATATAGCTATTCGTATAACTCTTTTTTTAATATTATCCTAATCTGTTTATGATGAACTTAATTCGGTACTGACAATAAAGGCAGTGCATAGTTAAACTTCATTTGGCATTTCATGAAACTAAATTCAGCGTAGTAATAACCTTTATTTCTACAGTGTATCTAAAACAAAACCTTTGTACAAATTTTAAATTGGGCATTGTGCTAAGCGCGCTTCGAATTGAGGTCTCAAAGTTGCAACGCCGCCTTGGTCAGTGCCGCGTTTTCCCAGATAGGTATTTAATTAACTTTTAAAGTCACTCGAGGCGTATTGAGAGATACAATCAATGCAAACTATCGCGAATCTCACAGTATTTATGCGATTCATTCTAATTAAATATTTCGAGGGCGATGCCCTTAAAAAACGGACACCTAATTTTAATTCCAAAACAGACAAATGGCACCAAGAATATTTAATTAAAATTTTCCTTTTATCATGTACGTGAAAATAAGCAAGTTCGCATTTCCTAATAAATTCGTTTATAAATTCTGGTGTCAGTTCATTATTTCATAAGTTTGTAAGTAGAATTACTCCGTGCCGGAAAGGATTAAGTGGTCGCAGGACTCTTAAAGCTTCAAAATTTAAGAAATTTTAATTTTTTTAGATGTTAAACTCCTATCTTTTCTGAATATTTTGATATAATTGTTTCCTTGAAATTCCCATTAGAACAGAAGCTTTGGCTTTTAGAATTATACCCGCGCAATAGCTGAAGCGGCGTTTCCGAAACTTTAAAGTCATTATTTTCCAAATGGCGTTTTTGGGTATAACGCGCAGGATACCTCAAAAACTTCTGAATATTTTTTCATGAAATTTTCAAAACATATATTCCATGTTATTCTGTATAAACTGAATCTAAAATTTCCTTTTTATTGTTCAAAAAAATATTTTTTTAGGAGATTTTACTGTTGAAATTTTCAAAATTTTGTACTAGCTAAATGCAGCATTGCATTAAAAATATAAAAATGCTTTAAATACAAATTTATTTAAGTTCAGGGAAATTATTACAATCGGAAGTATAAGTAAGCACCAAAATTTTCATTCTAATTGCAATATTTATTTTGTAATCCTGCGCGTAAACTGTTATGCCAATTTTTTGTTCGACAAATGTCTAACAGTTTCGAGCCCCCTATAAATACTAATTCTGTATCTTGCAATTTTTTAAATACATGAAACGAAAGAACATACTTATATCTTTCATTCCAATTAAAATTGTGTTTCAAAATCATATACATTTTAAGGCATTAAATGTTGAAAATGGTCTTTTTTTTCATTTTTTCCACTTTTTAGAGTCCCGAGACCCCTTAAATTAGTATGTTTTTAACAATTTGATGTTTATTGCTTTTATACTGTTACTGGACATTACATTACACATATATATCATTAAAAGTCGTTAACTAGGCAACAGGGCTGCAGAAAATGTTTCTACTCCCAACATTTCCCCCAATCCACACGAAAATTTCCCCAAAATTTTACGGCATGTTATAGGTAAGTGCTGTATTACCGTAGGTATAGAAAATTTATTTTTCAAATATTTCTCAACTTATGCGCGTGTATATATGGCAGGGGTGATTCTGAGTGAAAAAAAATTTCCTAAAATTCACAGCAAATTTTCTGAAAGTTTACAGCAGAGTGGGGGAAATCCACTCCCAATACTATGTATTTTTCATAGATCTTTTGACGCAATTCGTGTTTTTTCGCGATCTTTTGACGAAATTTGCGGTTATTTCTCCTTCCTCTTGACGAAATTCGCAGTTGTTTTGCCATCATTTGATGAAATTCGCGGTTGTTTTGCGATCGTTTGGCAAAATTTGCGGTTCTTTCGTGATCTTTTGACGAAATTTGCAGTTTTTTGCGACCTTTTAACGAAATTTGCGATTCTTTCATGATCTTTTGGCGAAAGTTGCGATTCTTTCGTGATCTTTTGACGAAATTTGCAGATTTTTTGCGATCTTTTAACGAAATTTGAAGGTTATTTCGCCCCTTTTGACGAAATGCGCGGTTGTTTCGCAATCTTTTGACAAAATTTGTGTTTATTTCGCGATCTTTTGAGTAAATTTACGTTCATTTTGCGATCTTATGACGAAATTTGCGCTTTTTTCGCTTTTCTTTGACGAAATAGAAGGTTATTCGCCCTGTTTTGACAAAAATCGCGGTTATTTCGCCATGTTTGGACGAAAATCGTGGTTGTTTTGCGATCTTTTGACGAAAGTTGCGATTGTTTCGCGATCTTTTGACGAAATTTGCGATTGTTTCGCGATCTTTTGACGAAATTTGCGATTGTTTCGCGATCTTTTGACGAAATTTGCGATTGTTTCGCGATCTTTTGACGAAATTTGCGATTGTTTCGCGATCATTTGGCGAAATGTGCGTTCATTTCGCGATCTTTTGACGAAATTTGCGGTTCTTTCGCGATCTTTTGACGAAATTTGCGGTTCTTTCGCGATCTTTTGACGAAATTTGCGGTTCTTTAGCGATCTTCTGACGAAATGTGCGGTTATTTTGCGATCTTGTGACGAAATTCGCGTTTTCTCCTTAATTCTTCGCGAAAATTCGCGGTATTTTTATCTCCGTATTTTCAAATGACAGATTTTTTTTTTTTTTTTTTTTTAACCGAATGTCTTAAACTTTCGAAAAATTCGGAACATAATCACCCCTGATATACGGTACATATTATTCTGAGATCAATTTTGTGAAGGTCGCCATACGGATATTTTTATTTGTACTGAAATTGTTCTATCTCAGGGAATTATGGAATTCGTTGTTAAAATCGAAATCAATTGTGTATGTTTCTAAAAAATTTCCCCAGGGTGTTAAATTTCCCCCCGATCCTAGATCGCCGGATCGGACATATTCTGCACCCCTGGGCATAGAGTACGCCCCTGTCCTTGTGTATGTCCAAACTGACCGTACCTTTAAGGGTTAATATCTCAGCTAATTACCGATGATTTTTTTCGAAAATCATTATCAACAATGCTTTTATTCTTCTGCAACGATAGGTATATTCAGCGATGCTCAACAATTTTTCTGAATGCCCGTAAATCGAAATTTGTGTATAACAGAAAAATGCTAATTACTCAAACTATGTGACCTAGGGTAATTGCTATAATTTTCCGGCAAGGTTTATATTAACGTCTACTACCTCTAATTTTTTCATAATTTTAGTTTCAGTAGATTCGGAATTAGATGGGGGGGGGGGGGACATATTTTTGCGCTACATTTTCAACAATATATTTGAAAATATAATACCTAAAATTAAAAGGAATCTATTTTTGAGTTCAGCGTTACAAAAGCTTTCACAGGATACCCCCACATGATATACAAAGAAAAGATTTTTTTTTTCAAGTAGCATAATTAGCCCCTCTACTTTTTTGCTAAATATATTTATGAATGTTTATTAATCTGAAAATATGTGGGTCAATGGTCTTTATTACTTCCCCGAATTTGAACTTTCCACGTTCCATAGTTTACGATTAAAATGGCTGTGACAGACAGACAGACGGACAGACACAGGAGTGATCTTATAATGGTTCCGTTTTTACTTTTTAAGTACGGAACCCTAAAAATGAGACAGAAAATGTGTCAGAAAATTTTGCGTTGTTCAGTAAGAAGCTCGAGAACCGCTTTAAAAGAAGAATAAGATAGAGAACTATAAAATATTGGAATTTTTCCTTTGTAACCATATATAAACCGACGATATATTTTAAGATCTGGATCTGTTTTTGTCACGGGGTAGTGGAGGGTATACGGAGATATACACCGTATACGCTCTGCTTCTCAAATAAAGCATTGTCGTATACTGCATCCATGAATGTTCATGACTTTAGCGTATACCCTTTGTTTTTTACGACTGCAACACTGGTTCTTGTCATTCAGTTCGAAAAGATATTTTTTATTTATGTTTTTGAACTTATTTTAAAATCATCAGTTGTATTGATATCTAAAGACAAGTGCATTAATCATTCTTCTAATTGGCGTTTTGAGACATACATTTACTTTTTGCTGCAAAAACTAAAAGCAATTTTTTTCTTTGTTTTCTGAAATGAAAGGATCTCAAATTTAATTTAAGTAAATTAAAAGAAAAATCCTTTGACTTGAATCAGGCTAATTCGTGTAACAGAATCAACGCTACAGTTCACAAAAAAATGCAAGCAAATAAATTTTGCGGAAAATAAAATAATTTTCCACCCTGTCTACCCTCTCTCCCCTTCCCCTTCTCCATCGAAAAAAAATCTTTGTGTTCAACACTGTTTTTTATTATTGCAAATTAAATTAACAATATTTAATTTTTTATACTAATGCTCAATTGCTCAACATGATATTTGACTATTTCAATTCTGATAACTTTCTATGTTACAAGTTCCAGCTTAAAAATTCAACAGAAAAAATATCGTACAAATAAAGTGCAGCTTTGATTAGCCACATTTTGTGGTTTTTAAAAATTATTTAAAGCTGTTCTGAAATCGTAACATGCATATTTTTTTACACTTTCGTGAAGAAATTTTCATTTTTAAATGCACGAAATTTGCAGCTATTCTTTCTTATTCGTAAATGAATAGCGTTTCTCTTTTTTCCTATAAAGGTAACTGGTCTTTCAAAAAATGGTGCCAAAGTTGACGTCTGTAAAAGATTTTTTTTTAAACGTGACAATCGGCAAAAGATCATTATAAGGTAGCAATTGATTATAACTTAATATGTAATACATTTATCAGAAAATTTAAAAGTGCTATTTGATTTCAAAGCACTTTATGCCTCATGCCTGCTGATTACATGCTTCTGGATTAAAAAAAAAAATGTCTACTTAAATGAGTCAGTAATAAATAATTTTGGCAAAACATAAATTAGGCCTGATCAGGCCGAATTAATGTTTCTGTACCGAGCCGGGACTGGTTTCATTCTTCCAAGTTTTCACAGGCCAAAATTTTCAGTCCCGGTTTTCAACCAACCCGTATGAAAATCTTTGTCTCAGCGTGGCCTGGTAGCGAAATACAGTTAAATTAAAATGTAGTAATACGTGTGAAAAAGAACCTGCCTATGACGGAATCCTGTTTTAAACTGAAAAATGTGTTGATCCATGCAAAATTAATATAATAATATGTGAGAAAAGAATATATAACACATTTACACCTATTAACAAGTTGGAAATTGCTCGTCAAACGTGGCAAATGAAGTGCGTTCGTACTATAACTAGTTTTATAATTATTTTTGCTCCCCATATTGTACTGAATGCATATTTTTTTGCACTTCATAAGTGCATAGTCTGTAACATCATTAAAATGCTCTTCAATATTTTTTTCCCCATTCCATGTAATGTAACGGAAAACTTTTGACCTTTCTTGTAATTAAACTATACTTCCGATTTTCATAAAATTTGAAATGGCTCGACAAAATTTTGCAATAATTATATATTTAAAATTTGAGACCAGTCGGAAGGCTGTAACAGCATTAAAATGCTCTTGCAATAACTTTTTCCCATTGGCTGTAATGTAAAGAAAAACTTTTGACTGTCCCTGTAATTAAACTATGCATCCGATTTTCATAAAATTCGAAATAGCTCGACAAAATTTTGCAGCAATCATATATTCGAAATTTCAGACCCTTCGGTTGGGTAGTTTTTGCTCTGTTATATGCGGACGGACGGACAGACGGACTGAACGACGACTATAGGTGCTACATATTTATATAATTACGAACGCACCTAAAAAGGGAACGTGTCAATAATGCATTTTTTAGCTCACAGGCTATCAAAGCCTGAGAGCTTATGTGCTGGCCGGTTCTGTATATGTACGTAACGCGATAACTCTTGATAGAAATATCAGATTTGCTTCACATTTTTTTTCTAGGTTCCTTCTGATGAGGCGCTTCCCTGATTAGTTTTTGGGGTTCATTGGTTAAGGATAAAGGGGAAAAGGAGGCTAGTCCCCCAATTAATTTAGATAAATGGGCTTTTCATGTAGAATTATTCAATTGCTCCAAATTTGGTATACCGATTTATTATGTTAAGGAGCTGCCTTGATTAGATTTGGAGGTTCATTAGTTACATATAAAGGGAGGAACCCCCCCCCCCCCTTAATTTAGAGAAATGTGTTTTTTATGCAAAAATATTCGATTTGCTCCAAATTTGGTATACCGGTTAATTATGTTAAGCAGCTTCCCTGATTAGGTTTGGAAGTTCATTACTTATCTATAAAGGGGGGATATTCCCCCCCCCCCTTAATTTAGGTAAATGTGTTTTTCATGTAGAATTATTCGATTTGCTCCAAATTTGGTATACCGGTATATTATGTTAAAGAGCTGCTTTGATTAGATTTGCAGGTTCATTAGTTAAGTATAAAGGGAAGAGGAAGCTAGCCACCCCCCCCCCCCCTCCCTTAATTTAGATAAATGCGTTTTTCCTGCAGAATTATTCGATTTGCTCCAAATTTGGTATACCGGTTTATTATGCTAAGGAGCTTCCTGATTAGATTTGGAGGCATATTAGTTAAGTATAAAGGGAGGAAAGGGGGCTAGACCGCCTACCCCCTTAATTTAGATAGTTGGGTTTTTCCATGCAGAGTTATTCTATTTGCTCAAATTTCGTATACCGGTTTATTATATAAAGGAGCTGCCTGGATTAGATTTGGAGGTTTATTGGTTAAGTATAAAGGGGGAACAGGGGATAGTCCGCCCCTTAATTTAGATAAATGGGTTTTTCATGCAGAATTATTCGATTTGCTTCAAATTTGATATACCATTTTATTCCGATATGGCTTCGTTGATTTGATTTGGAAGTTCATTGGTTAAGTATAAAAGGGGGAAAGGGGTGCAATTGCCCCTCCCCTTAATTTAGATAAATGGGTTTTCATGCAGAATTATCTAATTTAGTTTTTTTTTTTTTTTTTTTTTTTTTTTTTTTTTCTAGGTTCATTCTGATAAGGAGCTTTTCTGATTAGATTTGAAGGTTCCTTGGTTCAGCATAAGGGAGCTAATACCCCCCTAAATTTAGTGAAATGTTTTTTTCATGCAGAATTATCTGATTTGCTTCAAATTTGGTATACCAGTTTATTATGTTAAGGAGCTTCCCTGATTAGATTTGGAGGTTCTTTGGTTAAGTATAAAGGGGGGAAGCACGGGCTAATCCCTTCATTTATTTTTGAGGGGCATTATTCTTTGAAATGAGAGTATAAGATACAATTTGTGTGAATAGCCTGTGAGCTCAACGCCATCAGTTTAACTGGGAAATTTTCTTTTTATTTACTTTACTGTGCAATTCCGTCTTAGAAGATTTTACTGTATAGCATTTTTTTAGATTTTTAATTCTCCAATACATGGAATATGGATTAACAAAATTAATGATAATCAAAACATTTGCATATAACAAATAGAGATTTATTTAAAAAAAAAAAATATGTATCGCAGCCTACGGCATTTCTATAAAAGTGAAGATTACCAAAAAAAAAAAAAAAAAAAGGGGGGGAAAAAAAAGAAAGAAAGAAAGAAAAAAAAGCTAAGATTAAGTATTTTTGATCAGAATTCCTCGTACAGACAAATTTTTAACCAAATTGACGTAAAAATCAATGCTTTGTAAAAATTCACTCGTGCCGTCCCAGGCTTGGGTCGAGATTTTCATTTTTTTCCGGGCCAGGATGGTCTCAGGCTGAACTTTTAGCTGCTATAACGCCGGGCCAGGCCAATAATTTTTTTCGACAGGCCTGGCCGAGTTCAGGCCTAATTTTTATAATGGGCCGAGTCGAATTTTTTTCTATGGGTCGGCCTGGTCCGGGCCTGAAAATTTCTACTCGTACAGACTTCTAACTTAAAATTTAAAAAGTATTGCAAATTTCAAACTTTGAGTTATAAATAAAAGAAAAAAAGAATTATTTTTTAAATATTTTCTATTGAATTTATTCTTATTGTAATAATAAATAATCAATCTAAATCTGTCTTTTTACACCTCACCCCAAATTACTGCTTTTTTGCCCCCTCCCCCCTCACTAAAGTATCGAGCACGAAAAGCTTAAACCTTAAGTGATGAGGTGATTTTTTTTTAATAACGTGGTGAGGTGGGGTGTATGCAACCCCAAAATTTGATTTTTTGTCTTGTGCACTCCACAAAATGTAGCGAATTAAAAAAAGAAAATCTGCTGTGAATAATACCCCCCCCCCCCCCCAAAAAAAAAAAAAAAAAAAAAAAATTCTTCATAATTGAAATTTTTCTTGGGTGGAAAAACCCTCACTTGATCAGTTAAGGGTTAAAGTCTTTAAAATTACTTTTTTCCTCTGCTTTATTCGTAATTCTGCAATACGATAAATAAATCAGCAGTTATCTACTTCACTCCCTCCATTCATAATTTCTACTACCCACGCTCCCCCCAGTTTGTAAAATTTTAAATGGTTGAAATTATTTAGTTTTTTGTTAAAATTTTTTGGTCTGTTTATTTATATATTGCTGAAATAATAAATAAATGTCTAATCCCCCCCCCCCCTCTCTCAAAAGAAAATAATGCGAAAAAATACAAAATACAAATAAATACAAAATGCAAATAAATACAAAATTAAAAAAATACAAAATTTACTATGAACATTCGGTAAATTCGATCTCCACACCCCCCCAAACGAAATGCTCTAGCTACGCCACTGATCATCTTTATCTTTTACTTTAGTTATTGTACCTATAACTTGACAACTTTTAACGTGTTTGTTAAGTAAAGTAATCTAATTAAAAATAAATTATTTATGTAAAATACTTAATTTTGAAATAATACATTTTGTACAGATAATTCAGCGGAAAACGAACAGCACGAATGCGTCAATTTAGAAATTTTTACATAATTTATGCCCAGTTTTATGATAATATAATAATAATTATTATTGTTATTATTTTTATTTTCATTTTATTTGCTCTAATCTCGTGTTTTTAATGTGGAATTTAAAACCCACACTATCTTTGACGATTTACTAGGACAATAATAAAAACACTTTCCTTTTGTATTTGATTAAAGAAAATCTTTTATGCCAACCTAGAATGGATTTGTGAAGGCTGAATATCATTGCACCCATGAATCATCATGGATTGAATCAAAGGTTTTTTTTCTTTCTTTTTTTTTTTTTTTTTTTTTTTGTAAAAATGTTTAAATTTTTTTAAGTCTGTTGCCCAAGTAATTTCAAATGTCTTAATATTCAGAGAATTTATCAAGAAAATAAGAAAAATATACTTAAGGGGTTGAGTTTGTTATATTATTTAGAATTTTTTCTAATGTGTTATAAACAGACGTTTAAACATATTAGACGTTTCAAATAGGCTATAAACATTTTATAAACAGACGATTTTGCCCCAAAACATTTCTTTGAGGGGGGGGGGAGTCAAAGGATGGACATGAATCTGAAAAGTCGTGATTTCGAGTTAAAACTATTGTGCTAATAAATGAAACATGGACCTATTAACACTGCGCAAAGTCGATTTCAATATACTCGTACGATTTCATAAAATATTTTAGACACATACTTTAATGATTAACGGAAAAAACAAACACACATTTCGGACTGTCCTAGATTAAGGAATTATTTATATTTGAGACCTACAAGATATTTGGTAAAAACTAAAAATTTAATAATAATTAAAATTTAAAACTTAGAAATCGTTATGTTTAAACATGTGCTGTTACGTTACCATGTTGTGAAATTTTAAGTTGAAAAGAAAAAAACAAACCAAAGAAAAGGTAAAATAATTTGTTATATTATGAAAATTGGTTAATAATAATTATTGTAAATCATAGCTATGTCTATGTGATGAGCAATACCTCTTCGAAGTACCGCAAAAAAAAAAAAAAAAAAAAAAAAAAAAAAAAAAAAAAAATCTGTTTCCGTGCAGAAGCACAGTACCGTGTAAAAACCAAACACGGTGTTTATTTTCTATGTAAATACTAAATTTATTCAGCCAAACGAGCAATATAATTCCTAACACTAACTCACAGAGCAGTAACCCCATCATAGTTCTGAGTAGAGGGAAAATTTCTTAGAGGAGGAATTGAATAGAGAGCGAATCCCATTGTTCTCATCTGTCGAACCTTGAAGCACTCATGTCGGAGATTTCATCGCCAAAAGGGTGTCATTTTTTGGCGGTGATCCCTTTCTTGGCAATTTTCCGCTTTCATTCTAGTGATAAAAGAAACGCTCCAAAACGAACGCAGGCGAAATAGGTCTTGGTGGGATGCGGGAAAAACCGGTTTGGCGCGCATTCTCCCCACCATCACGTGATGGTGAGGAGCATGATATGTGCCTCAAGAAAAGGTTGCCATTTCTGTGTCCAGTTATATTAGAAGTCTATGGAAAATTTAGAATGGGTCTACGTGAACCTATTACAAGACAGCAGGCTGTTATTCTCCCCCCTCTCCTGCATCCCCTGACGTGAAAAGGGCGTACTGTTACCAGTCCCTCCCTCCTTTTCTTGGGAATTTTTTTTCCGTACCAAAACTTGAAAAAGTTTTTACTTTGTTTTTGAGTCCTGCTTATTTATTACCAGTTAGTGTGTTTAGCAAAGTTAGTGTCAACAAGTCAAGTTTATTTTTCTCATCTGATAATTATTCTGCTGATCTTTTGCCAGTAAGTACCTATGTTAAATATATTTTATTTTGGAAATTATCAGTGGTAATTAATAAGCAACATTCAGTAAAAGTTATTTTCTCAGGCATGAAAGAGTTCCACCTTTTTAAAAGCAAATTTGGAGATTCTCTGGATGGATGCAAAAATGCAAAGAAAACATTAGAAGCCTATTTTGGGGTGAAGGTGGGGGGGATCTAGAAAGCTTAATAATTAGACATTTTGTCGACTCAAATCCTTGGAGTTTGTTTCTGAATTGCTCTACTATCAAATCAAAGGCAGCTTTTATTATAAGCATCTGAAAGTCATGTAAATTAAGTTCTTCAACTAGGACAAGGAAGTTTCCATAAGGTTCTTTTTGGAATAGAATACTTTATTCTATTTATAAAACACCTCTGGGTAATTTCAGCAATGTATTTCTGGAGTCGTGCCTATTTTAGGATAAAGATTTATTTATTTATTTATTATTTTTTTAAATCTTAAACAGTCAAATTATTCAAAATAATACATTTATTTTGAAAAATTAATCTCTGTGCTTCACATAAGTTCACCAGATACATTTGGATGGATTTATAATTTTAGCAAACTGTTTCCAATTTTCTTTTTTGATTTAGTGAATTTGTACATTTATTGTTGTTTATTTTTTTTCTTTTAATACCTTCTGAGTTACAAAAAGAAAATAACAATCATGTGTACAGTTATAATTCATTTTATTGTATCAATAACTGTTAAAATGTTTCTAAATTATACGAGTTTGGCCTTATTGTATAGGTGAAAAAAATTTCTACATTTTTTCCAATTTCCCACTTTTATGCCTGTTTTTAAAAAGAAAATAAAGTTTCGAAGTTCCACTGTTTTTCAGTGAAAATCATAATGGACATGCTTAATTTAAGGGGTCTCATGAGTCTTATTTACCTGGAATTTAGCAACGTGTCACATTTCATTTTTTTTTTATCAGTCTCTATCATAAATGCTTAAAATTAATATAGACAACCTAATATCTTTTCTATTTAAAATAATATTTTTAATATTCTATATTCAAATGTTATTTTATTTTTTTTTATGTTTAATTTTGATAAATTTAAAATTGTTTTTTGACTTTCATGTACTACGCCCATTCATCTTCCCAAACTAATCAAGCAATTTGCATGAAACTTGGTAAATATCTTCATTTTAAGGTAAAAAATACTTCAAATTTACTATTATAATTGCATTGATTATTTAAAATTGGCAATTTTTCAATAAAAGAATGACTTTTTTAAAAATTTTATTATTTAAATTTAAATGTCAATATACTACTTCTACAAATAAAATAAATAAATAAATTGCTTACAAATGAAGTATACCTTCAAGATACGTTAGTTTTACATCATTATCAATATTTTGGGGGGCTTTCGAACCAATAGTTTTGCTACAGTCTTGCGCGCAGTGCATGCAAGTCAAAAAACAATTTTAAAATTTTTATCAAAATTAAACATAAAAGAAAAAAAATAAAATTTGAATATAGAATATTAAAAAAATTATTTTAAATAGAAGATATATTAGGTCTATATTAAAAATTTTATGCATTCATGTGTGATCATGACTGATAAAAAAAAAAATTAAATGTGACATGTTGCTAAATTGTACCGCCTGGTAAAAAGTGAGACCCCTTAATAAATTTATGTATTCTTTATTTTCTTGCAAAATTTGCAACTTTTTGTTTTGGTAGTAAATAGTAAACTTTGAATTTTACATACTTATAGCCATTTATAAAATTTCATTTATTTTTATCCATTACTGGGATGCTTAAGGGGACGGTGGAGCTTAAAATCCTTAAAAATATTTTTTTTTATTTTTGTAAGTTTCAACTTAAATATTATTCAAGGGTACATTATATACATTATAATATGCATTTATCCCAAAAAAAATTTAAAAAAAATTTTATTTTTGAGAAAAAAATGGAATTTTACGCTTCGTGTTAGAAATCTTCGAAACGCCCCATGCGTCTTCAATATCAATGAAAATCCCCAATATTTTTTATAAAAGTTTGGTTTATATACAGAAATAAAATAGAGCATCGAATTTTACATATTTGAATTTAAAGGTTAAAAAAAAAAAAAATTGAAAAAATTTGAAATTTTTTCGAAAAATTTTCAAAATTTCAAATTTTTTCAATTTTTTTTTATTTTTTGTAAATTTTATCTTAAATATTATTCAAGGGTACATTATATGCATTATAGCATGCATTTATCACAAAAAAAAATTTTATTTTTGAGAAAAAAATGGAATTTTACGCGTCTTAGAAATCTTCGAAGTGCCCCCTGCGCGTTCCATATCAATGAAAATCCTCAATATTTTATATAAAAGTTTGATTTGTATATAGAAATAAAATAGAGCATCGAATTTCACATATTTGAATTTAAAAGTTAAAAAAAAAATTTTTGAAAAATTTTGAAATTTTTTCAAAAAAATTTTGAAATTTTGAATTTTTTTTTTTTTTTTTACCTTTAAATTCAAATATATAAAATTCGATGCTCTATTTTACTTCTATATATAAACCAAACTTTTATAAAAAATATTGGGGATTTTCATTGATATTGAAGACGCATGGGGCGTTTCGAAGATTTCTAAGACGACGCGTAAAATTCCATTTTTTTCTCAAAAATTAATTTTTTTTAAACTTTTTTGGGGATAAATGCATGTTATAATGTATATAATGTACCCTTGAATAATATTTAAGTTGAAATTTACAAAAATAAAAAAAATTATTTTTAAGGATTTTAAGCTCCACCGTCCCCTTAATGAATCATTTTCGAGTCATGGACACTCCATGCAGATGCAGACATTGCTAAAAATGCAATTTCAGCAATGTTTATAGTGCATAAAATATTTTGACTTAAGGGTGTTCTCAAATCCAAAAGGGCAACTTTCTGACAAAAGTGTTAGTTTATTTTTGTTCGAAAATGCATGAAACTAGCTGGTGTCGTTGTGCAGAAACTAGGTCATCGAACTGTTTCTCCCGTTTTTTTTTGTTTTGTTTTTTGTTTTTTTTTTTTTGCAACCGCAATAGATCTTTCAGAAAATAGTGTCAAAATGGACGTTCTGAACCGAATTTCCGCGCAAAAATGGAATATCCACTCAAGAGCAAGCGAAAAACGTGTCTGTCACGTGATCAAAAACGCCTCTAACTCAATAGGTAATGGATGGATCAAAAATTGGAAAAAACAGTTCAATTCCAAATCGCTTCCATGGCCAGGCTTTCCAACTTTATATCTTTCCGTTAAAAAATGAATTTGTAAATGTGACAAAACTTTTTGCGCTTGTTGAGCAGAGCAGTTGAGAACAGCCATAACTGAAAACCGAAATAATCAAATTTAATTTTAAAATCACACTTACCAAAATATAATAATACTAAAACTTTTATCTGCTTTTAAGGTGGTGTGGTTAATAAAATAAATTACGATATTTTATTCTTTTTATTTTTCAATGTATATAATTTGATACTGTTCTTTGCATATTTTATAATCTGCAGGGGTCGATCTTCTAGGATTTTTTCTTAGGGCCCATTTTGTGAAAAGTGAAATTTATATGTTTGTGAAATTTATTATATTTTTGTGAAATTTATTTTATTTTTGTGAAAAGTAACTTTTTGTAACGAAATATGAAATCCAGTTATTGAAATTTGAACCAAGCATTTACTAATAATAACTAATAAGTCCTTCTGCTAAAGTTTAACAATCTGGTAAACTTGTTTTCTTTGCAATTTACACATTTTAAAACCTATCGATATAAAAATAACTAATGAAGAGTATGTTTTAATGGAATAAAATTTTTTGAAGGGGCCTGTTTTATTAAAAGAAATTTTGTGAAGGGGCACTGGACAGGCCCCAAATTTTGCCTGGATCGACCCCTGATCTGGCAATCAAAGCAGCTAGGAAGAAGAAAATATTGCTTAACCCTTTGAATATGGAAGTCTTAAAACTCACTAGCATTTAACCCCTTCACGCTCGAATTAAATTACAGTTAAAAAATTCAAATTGCTTGGCACCACTTTTATGAAAAAGAAATATTCATCTTATTTAATGACAGGAAAAACGATACTAAAATATAGCCAATTTCACTATTTTATAAAACTGGTGGGAACCAAACAATCTGAGTGAAAGACGCAGCCCGAGAATATGGGGGTTAAAATACCGCAAACGCCCGGAAGTTGAAATATTGCTGCTAGATTTTTTCACCCCTTTCTTCTGCCTGTCAGATGCACAATAAGCTATCTTCGAAAGTAGGACTTATTTTTCTCTCGTAAGAAATACATACAAAAGATTAATTCTGTTCAAGGGAATGTTTTTATTGTACTAAAGCCATGAATATTTGTGCATGTTTATCTTTCAGGATTTATTCCTGGGGTTCTATTTCTGAGAGTTCCTTGAACTTAGCTTCTTAGAATTAGAGTAACCTTTGTCCAATAATGAAAGTTGTCACACGGTGAATACACGGTCTTGCCTTTCGTTTTACTGTCATTTTTTTCCCGATAAATATTTGCAGTTAACTAAAAAAAAAAAAAAAAAAAAAAAAAAAATCTACTTCTGTTTGAAAAAACATCGTACGAGTATTTCTAAATTGCCTAACTGTGTTTGACAGAGGAATTTTTTTTTGCGTCATAAAACAAATGGTTAAAAGAGAAACATCAGATGCGAACTAAAAAATAATGACTAATAAATTTTCTGTTCGAAAATTATTTTACACATCACATCAAAAATAAAAATTCTACTTTTTGTAATATATTTGTGAATCCCAAGTACCAAATTTTTAATATCGAATTTTAAGATTAGGACAAGGACTAAGATAATTGTGATTTAAAAAAAATATATTATTGATTGATGCTGTTAAAAGAATGATAGCAAACGATCTTTTTTTCATTTTTAGCATTTTAAAAGTTCATATTGATTTTCTGTTTATTACTAAACTCATACTATTTATGAAAACATAGTAACTAAAAAAACTGTATCTAGAAATTAATATCTCAAGAATTCAAATTTAACTTTTCTTAACAAAATTTTAACCTTTTCCTAGAAGTTAAAGCTTTTTTTTTTTAATAAAAAAGAAAAAAAGAATAACGCAAAAAAAAAAAAAAAAAAAAAACAATGAATTAATAAATAATAACTTAACAGCTATTTGTCCCAAAATTTATTTAAATATTATGTAATACAGAAAAAAATATATATTACAGTACATATTTTTTAATCTAGGAAACTTGTAATAAAAGTAAAATAAACATTAAATCCTTATAATGATACAGTCGTCCCCGTTTAAACGAATATTGGCGGTTCCAGAAATGGTATTCAATAAGGCGGGGTATTTGATTAAACGGGGAATCATAACTGCAATATTTAATGCGTAATAAAAAGGCAAAATAACCATCTACGGTATATTTAATTAACAGCCTAATAAATCGTTAATAGAATAACACAAATTAAAATAAATACAAATGCTAATATAAAATAAATACGTATTAATTTAATGTCAGTACATACATTTATAAGGTTTACATCACACTTAATGCAGCTCGTTTGAATTGGGTCAAAACTTTGCTATTTCTATTTTACGTTACTTATACTGCCTTAAAAAATTGTTTAAAATGGTTTGTTTAAGTTGAATTTTAAAGGAATAAATATCGGGTTATTTTTCAAATTAGTGCAAAATATCACAACTACCACCTCGAGTCTCGAAGTAACGGCGCATTGCCATTAAAGCCTGGTTAATAGCAAGAAGTGATGGTGGGGAAATCATTTGACCTGTCCATTATACACCTGCCGGCCGGAATCATTGCAGGAAGAACTGGAAATTTGTTTTCAGCGTAAAGGAACCGAAAATGACAAAAGACGGAAGGAAATTCCAGCTGAAGCGTGCTTTCCGTGCCTATTTTCACACATCGGTCACACAGTTGTTATTCGATTAGTATGCGGTTAAAAACGTATTTGGTTTCGTAAACGGTATTTGGTTTAAGCGGGGAAAAATAACATAGAACCAATAGGAATAAATTCGGTTCCGGAGGATTCTATTCGAATAAGCGGGATATTCGATTATCAGTGACCCGATTAAGTGGGGAGGACTGTAATACATCAGTTTAGAATGTGTGATAGATTACTTTATCTTTTTCCAAAAGCATTATGGGTTGCACAAAACAAAAATATTTTTAGAAGGATGATTTCTTTTGCCTTTGCATCTTTTCAGCTTTCTTAACGTTGAAAGATTGGGGGGGGGGGGGGGGGGCTTAAGTTCGGAAATATTTCTATTGTAAGACCATTATATTTGTACATTTGCTAACTCTACAAAATACTAAAAAATATATTTTAAATGAAAGATTTGAGTGGAGTTATAAATATTGTACAAAATCTCTATAAATTCAAATTTAATTAATTTTAATTGGCAAAATCCTTCTAAAATTTATTAAATGATGGTGTAAATCTTCTAATGTAGTTTCAAAAAACCACGAAAAAGGCTTTAAAAGATGAAATTTTCATGAATTCATAATTTGGGACATAAATTGTTAAAATACACAACAGATCTACAGCCTTTTTTCCGGGACAACTTTAGCTTGTTTTCAGACTTTCATAGCCAATTATTTGCTGTTTCTGTACTTATATTAAAAAACGTATCATATTACTGACGTGTGCAACAAAAAAGGATTTACACACCTGCACATATCCCTGTCTGTCACGTGACAGATTTGTCAAAATAGATTGACAGCGGCATCCCTCCAATAAAACGTTTTTGTGCATCTTTCCTGCCTTGGCAAGTGAACCACAGAAGATTGCAAAACATGTCAAGACTTCCCTGCAAGATAAGAAAGTTGTTGAAACTACTATATCCTTGAAGGACAATTACATTGTTACACCCCATTAGGAGACCTACATGAAAGCCATGCACCTGCCTTCCAGACCTTGTGAAGGAAAGCTTTGCAGACGGGTGTACATCAATTGCGCCTACGGTGGGAGGAGATCATAAATTGCGCTTACAGCTTCGGCCCCTTCTGTATGAACTGCGCTCGAAGGGGTGAGATAAGCAATCCGTCATTGTATTGAGGGTTGCCTTAAAGAGTTCTTTTTCCCAAAAAAGTCTTCTGGTTGCAAATCCGGCCATGATAAATCTTGGCGACAATAATCACAATACTTAAGGTCTGTATTCATCTAGCACTGCATTATATCTTATGAGATATTCAACGTAATGAATACAAATAAAATATTACTAGAGGATACTTACTAATACTTACTACGAAAGAAGGGGACTTCTCATTTAAATGGCGCGATGCAAACTGCCGCCCCAAATTTTGTTAGCTCTTTCAAGGTATTTCAAGAAATATATAATGTTAATTAAAAAAAAAAAACACACCATTGTTAAGAAAATTTTTATTTTGACTTGTAACATTTGGATAAAAAGTGTTTTTCCTTTCTCAATGACAAAAAATGCTGAAAATACATAAAATTCAAGTTATCGTAACTCGGTAAGTTTTATTTGTACAAAAATGAAACTTTTATTGTTTAATTATTAGTACACGAAGAAAGTTTTACTAAATATATAGTATTTAAATCCCGTAAAAAAATTAAATTTCTGTAACTTTTAAAAATAACATTTTATATATATATGCAGTAGAAACCAGGTTTTCCGAAAATCGGCTTAACCGAAAACCCTTAAAATTCCTCAAAGTCCTTTTTAAATGTGGAAAATTTTATTGCCAACACTATTTTGACCGATGTCAAATGACAACTTTTAACATATTTTGATTTATGATTAATATTTTAATTGTAAGTTTTAGATCAAACAATTCCGAAACATTTTTAGTACATTGAAGAGTTGTTTTGATGCTTATTATCTTTAAAAATTAAAAGGAAAATAAATAAAAATCAAAACTTTGAAAGGTGTTATTGGATGTGGGTAGAAATAGTGTTAAAAAAGCATGTTCTTTATGAAAATAATAAACAGAGTCAACTTACTTATTTTGTCAATTGCGTAATTTCGGGCACTTTATTAGATAGACACGTACGACACTTCATCTTTTTTACAAAATATGTTGTGATTTTCTTTTGTTTTTTAACCTTGCATCATTTCAATGCTGCTTTATCAAGCCACCTTTTAAACAGGACCGAAACTAGCCTTTTTTGCACCCGGGGCAAACATGGATTTTGCCCCTCCCCCCCCCTCTCTCTTCCGGAAAGTATATTTACAAAGAGAATTTTACTAATTTTCGAATAGCCGACTTATTTTTAAATTTAAAATATGTAATCATAATAGATGTAATACTGAACTATGCAATCTACAATGACGCGTCCAAGGGGGATGTCACGCGGATCACGACCCCCCACCCCCCTCTGAACACCAACAAAAATATTCTAAGGACCATTTTTTAAATGAAATACTCAGTAGAGTCGCGATTATCCGAGTCCCGCTTAACCAAGTTTCCGCCTTAACCGAGTTATTTTCTTCTGGTGGGCTGATGGCTTCCATTATTATGAAACAGCCATTATAAAGGAAGTGTTAGGTGAAGATGAAAGAGCAGCCGTAAAAAGTTAGAACTCTGATTTTCTGGTCGTCAGAATGTGGGGGGGGGGGGAATGCCCATATACTTTTTTAAATTATGGCCATTTTTCTTTCCCATTCTGTCCAGAAAATCGGACTTCTAACTTTTTACGACTGCTCTTTCATCTTCACCTAACACTTCATTTATAATGGTTGTTTCATAATAATGGAAGCCATCAGTCCATCAGAAGAAAATGATCCATTCCAAAGACTAACGAAAAGCACAAACATCCATTATAGAAATTGAGCATTTATGTGCTTAAAGGCTTAATCTTCAGAAAAGACAGACAGAGAAACAGTAGTAGCAGTAACATTACAACTTTGCTGCTATTGCTGCATTCTTTTCCTTTCTTTACAAAAATTTTTCTTTTCTAATAAAGGCTCTCATTATGGAGCCACGAAACAGTTGTATGCTAAAAATTTTGGCTGTTTATATACTTTTCTTTACGTTGGTTTTACATATAATGTATTTATTTAACACAATGAGTTCTGTATGCATGTTATTTGTTTATAATCTTCGAGGAATTTGACGTAGAATCCCCTCCTCCCTTACCTTATTTTGCGCTAATGATATTTAAAACGGAATATTTTATTTATTTTAATCGAAAATCTATTGAATGATTAAATAATAAAAAAAAAAGATTAAAAATGTATTCATTTTTGCAAGAACTATAGGTAGTAATATAAAATAAATGTTTATTCTCTGGTGAGAAAATTTTTGGCAAAATATTGGCGTCCGAAATAAATCGCGAGATAACCTGTAACAGATAATCATAACCCTCATTTCAGCAGCAAGAATATTCTTCCATTTAGAATGTTGTTTTTTTTTCCTCAGCATCTTTCTTTCAAAATACTACAGAGAATAATATTAAAGTGAAATTTATTTCTAGCATATTAATTGAATTATGAAATATCTGTATATAAATGTTAATAATGTTTAAGGTTCTTGAAGAATCTTAGAATGAAACATCTAAAGGCAGAGTAAATGAGATATTAGTTTAAACCTTACGAAAATATTTGTTTCCATACATAATTGGCCCATGTCAAATATTATATTATTGAACAAAAAATAATATGCTTGGAGAAAAAAATGGCATTATTAGGTAACAAGTTTTATTTCTTCATAAAATTTTCTCTTCTAAAGTAATTTAAAAAAATTCTCCAACGTTTAAATTTCTTGTGTAAATATTTGAAATTGATGACGATTTGTAATGTTCTATCATGGTTATATATATGGATTTTTTTATCATCATACTTCTATTTATTTCCCTTTTTTTTTTTCAATTTGTGCATATTATATTAGCGGAATATACATTTTTATAGTGTCGATTTTTCTGTGATTTAATAGTTATTATTAACAAAAAAAAAAAAAAAAATTATACTCATATATAAAATATATGCGTATAAGTTTTTTGCGAGTTTAAGAAAAGCATTATTGATAGCCGAAATTATCGATAAAGCGCCCAATTTAGCGAATCAACGCCAACAGAAAAGAGTCTTTCTAACAAAAAAAAGCTGTCACTTCGTGCCCATAAGTATAAGAGAGGGAGTTGACAATGATATCCGGTCCAACGTGACGTCGAGCGCAGTTCATAAAGGGGGAGGCAAAGAAGGGTCGGCATCGGCGCAGTTAGCCGGTCTCCGAACATAGACGTTTGATACGAATACAGTGATTAAGCACAATATTTCTATATACCGAAATATGCAAGCAGGAATTAAAGTTCGTAAAATTAATTACATTAAATGAAAATTCATTGCGTTTATCATAAATGTTGAATGTTAGGGTGTTATTAGGGAGAATATTAATTTTAACGTCCATAAAATTGATACTAGAATTATTTGAAAAGGTTCTAGATTACTAAGTTCTAGACTAAGTTCTAGATTAGAAGGGTAGTTTACAGGAAGAGAGATAGAATTATTATCTGTAACAGAAAGAATAATTATATCATCTATGTATCTGTAGAGCAATATATTATTATTAATAAATTTAAGTTCATAAAAGTAAAGATATAAATCAGATAACATGCTTGATGAAGCAGCTGCTTGAGGGATGCCCTGTATTTGAATAAAAAAAGCATTGTCTTGGAAAATAGAATTATGAAATAGTAGAAAGTTAGTCAAAGAAGTGAAGTAGTCAGTATCAATGTTATCAGGTAAATTTAATAAAGGGAAATATTCTAGAAATAATGAATTGATATGTATGTATATATATATATATATATATATATATATATATATATACACTATGACGCAAAAGTTTAGACAATGAAGAAATTCTTACATACTTTGAAAAATATTTATTCAATTTTCAAATCACTGCTTGAAATTAATGTGCTGTACATATAAACAATATTTATAACAAAGAAAAGTGGAATTGTGCATATTGCAATAAATTAAATGGTAACAAAAATAAACTGCTGTCTCAAAAGTTTAGACACAAATTAAATAAAATCGAAATAAACAATTTTTAAAACCTGGTTGCGCATCCATGCTTATGTATTACGTCATATACACGAGATTGCATGGAAGAAACTAAATCTTGCATAGTTTGTGGATCGATATCGTACCATGCATTCTCAATAGATGTCTTAAGTTCCTTTTCAGAAGAGTATTGTCTAGCGTTGCTATAAACTTTGCGACACATGATGCTCCAAAGGTTTTCTATAGGGTTAAGATCTGGGCTACATGCTGGCCAGTCGAGAACTCTTATATTATGGGAATTAAACCAAGATTTTGAATGTTTTGCAGTGTGAATTGAAGCATTGTCTTGCTGAAATTCCCACTGAGGACCCCCTAGAAGCTCAGCAAATGGCAGTAGGTTTTCTTCTAATGTCTGTGTATAATGCTGTGAAGTTTGACGACCACTGGTGAAGGTCTGAGATACTTGTCCATTATAGCAAAAGGCTGCCCAAACCATCACCGAGCCCCCTCCTTGTCTGCGACTAAAAAAACGTCGAGGTTCCTTCCGCAAGTCATGCCAATACGATAAACAACCATCTGGACCATCCAGATTCCACTTTTTTTCATCGCTAAATATGACTGACTGCCATTTCTCTCCATATGACATATGCTTTCGAGCCCACATAAGTCTTTGTAACTTATGATATGGTTTCAGAGCTGGTTTCTTCTGCATTTTGCTATAAACGATTGTTCCTTTTTCCAAAATTCGTCTACGAATCGTATCCTTTGATACAGAGAGTCCCGATGAGCTTTGAACTCCACGTACGCTCATTTGTTGAGTACTCGCTAGTCTTTGTATCAGGCGATCCTCTCGTACATTTGTCACACGTGGCCTCCCAGACCGACATTTTGCTTTATATTCGGAACCACTCGATAAAACTCGATAAATAGATTTTTTTGACCTATTAATAATAGCAGAAATTTCAGAAACGCTCTTCCCTTCACCTTTCAACTGCCAAATCCTTGAAACCTCATTCACTTGAATTTCTTTAGCTCTCGGCATGTCGACTATGAAGCGCAATCGTTTGCAGAACTTAAGTACTCCAAATTTGTGACATCATCGATTCTAAATTTGCATATGCCAGCGAATATTCAAAGAAATTTAGAATAGTGTCTAAACTTTTGCGACAAGCACATTTGAATTTTTATGAAAAAAATTAGTATTATAGCAAATAAAACGACTGTCTTTTGTACATAGCATTTTAAATCAGTTTTTGAATATATTTACAGGTTTTTGTAATTCTGACGTCATAATTCTACATTTTAAAGCTGAATGACGTCATTGTCTAAACTTTTGCGTCATAGTGTATATATATATATGTTCTATAAAAAAGTGTTCCATAAAAATACCTTTCATAACAAATTAAATCTTCATGCAATAAAAGTTTCAACCACATGATGACAATTCCTCAATTTTTTCATTATTTTAAATGTATGTTTATTTTATATATTGAATTTGAATATTACTGAATTTGACTTATATAGACAACATAGAATTTTAATCACTTAAGGCTGTTCTCAAATCAAAGAGGGCAACTTTATGACACAAGTTTTAATTTATTTTTGTTCAGAAATACATGAGCAGGTGTTGTTGTTCAGAAATTATGTCATCGAGTTTTTTTTTTTTTTTTTTTTTTTTTTGCAAACGCAATAGGTCTAGCAATAGAAAATAGTGTCAAACAGGGTGTTTTGGACAGAATTTCCGCGCGAAAGTAGAATACCACTCAAGAAAGGGCGAAAAACGTGTTTGTCACGTGATCCAAATCGCTTATTACTCAATATGTAATTTATGGATCACAAAACAGTTCAATTCGAAATCGCTTTCATGGTCAGGCTTTCCAATTTTATACTGTGTAAATGTGTCAAAAAGTTTGTACTCTTGTTGAGCAGAGTACAAAACCAGGGTTGATAAGTTTGTGCCATAGGTGGAAAAAACTGTGGAATAAAACCTGGTTAAAACCGTCCGCGCAAAAATAGGTTTTTGCCAAAGTGGTGGCAAAAGTAGATTGTCCATTTCCTTTTTTCCCAGAAGAAGAGAAAAAAAATCTTATGAAGAAACTTAATACTTTGTACAATAGCTTTTTACAAAACCTGTGTAGGCTTACTATTCCATTGATCAACTTCAAAGCAAGGTGCAATACTCTGGTATTTTGTAATCTGCCTTGTGATTATTTGACAATGGACTGCTGGTCAACTTTTTGTCCCTTTTTTTGGGAGTGTCAAAAGGGGGAAAAAATTCTAGTTTCCTAACAAGATATAACAGAGAGTTTTTTACCCGGCTGAAAAGAAGGGTTATGTGTCATGCGTATCTGGGTATGTGGATTTCTTTATATCCTTGAAGCATCCTAACGGCTGGATGGATTTTAATGAATGAGGTCTTTATCGATTCGCCTCAACCGTCCGATGGTTATAGGCTAGGTTTTGTTTTTATAAATTCAAAATGGCGGCCGTAAAATACAAAATGGCGGTATAGACGAAAAAACAATTTACGCAAAGTATTGAGTGGCCTATCATTGGATAGGTCTTTCTAAATGAAGACGATGTTTCATTGACTGTTTTACAGTCAGAAGCTCCATTTAAATATTACACGACCTAAAAGTTGTGTAGGTAGGATCTCTAGCTTTACTTTAACACTAACCTTCATAGATATCTATAGGCCTCATCAAAACAGTGTTTATAGACAGGAACTAACACTTAAACACAACTTAAATGTAATCAACACAAGTAAATAAAAAAATAGGTAAGTAATATAAGAAATAGTTTGACATTGATGAGAAATAATTAATGAGTTCGCTTTTTACGCAGTCGGGTTTTTTGATTTTTTAAATTTAATTGAAAAACATAGAACTTTAAAAACTGTTTACTAAAGAGGTGCATAAAATTTATTCAATATATAACTTTCAATTTAATTACTTTTTTATCTATAACAGACTAGTTTCACCAGATAAATAATTATAAATTAGTACCAAAGACTTAAATATTTACATATTTTTAAGACTCATTACATAAAACAAAAGTAGCAAAGTTATATAAAATATTTTGTTATTTTAAGAAAATATTTATGACTGACAAAATACTTTACTTAAAAATTCGATATCCGATTTTTAATTTGGTTTTTAAAGTCCTACGTATTAGACTGAATCCCACTTATTTTTATAAAGATTTAAAATAATGTAAAAATATTTAATTATGTATATAAAATATTTAAAAAATATATAAAAAATATTATATAAAATTAATATATAAAATATTAATAATAATTATAAATAATGTAGAATAAATAAATAATAATAATAATTATAAATATAAAAAATATTAAATGATATGATAAATATGAAATGATATACCATTATTATCCTTATTAGGTTGTAGATTAAAGACAAAGTCGGCCAGGCGGGGGGCCTACCAATTGGCTATAGCACTACAAGCCCCGCCCAGTAGATTAAAGACAAATAAGAATTTGCCATTTTTGCCGGTTTTTTCCATTTTTACCCTGGTTTTTTCAAGTTTTTGCCACTGTCCTGGCAAAAATGCCAACCCTGTTCAAAACATTTATATTTTACGTTGCGCATACATGCTGAATTCGAACTTTTCATATAGCTAACCATGCTGCTTTCATACTGCTAATGCCATGCAAAATCGTTTTTGCATAGTTTTCTTGATTGTATCCAATTTTTGTGTATTTAAATACGAGAACATATAAGAAAAAGTTGTTTCATGAAATATACACGAACTGAAGTGATTCCTTCTTTAGAATAATGCTGGTAGCATTGGCGAATTTCTGGGTATGTTGAATTTAAAATAATGTTTAGATTTTAAATGAAAGTATCTTCTCGAATGAAATGGAGCCCCGAAAAATGACACTTGTGCTTCCCATAGCTTCAGAAGTTAATCCCCCCCCCCCTCCCCAGGGTTACAAAAAACTCGGGTTATTTATAAAAAAAATCCAACCCGGTTGAGTTTTTTAGAGTTTTATTGGACTTTTTGGGTTTTATTGGGGTTTTTTTTTTTGGTTTTATTAGGGTTTTTTTTCAGACTTGCGAAGTGTTCCTGATTTCGGTAGGAGACTTCTGATTTTTGCTTATTTTTACATCCTACTGATTTTTGACATATATCTCCTGATTTTTCTAACTCATTTTTTCTCATTCTTACTTTATACTTAAATATGCTAGAAAAATCTTTGATATTTATTTGTTCTCTGTTTGATTAGTGCTATTATATGATAGAAATTCAGATCAAATATATAGGATGCCTTTTTAAAACTTCGATTCTTATTATAAGCAAATTTTCAATTTTCCTTCTTAAATGCAAAAATCTGGTACCATTAATTTTATTTTCTATAATAAATAAATTGTAACTTTATGTTGTACATTGTAACTGTCTTTTTTTTTTTTAATGGAATCATTATGTATCCTTTTATTTTTGATAATAATTGCTTTATTAATTAAGAATTATCATTCGTAATTTTTATAATTGTTCAGAGACAAAATTTGTATGGGTATGTATGTAATGTAAATTATGTAAAATCCATTCTTGGTATTTATAATGAAGATTTTTAAACTGCTTTAAAGCTTTTATGTCATTTGCTTAATTAGAAATAAATTCATTTATTATTATTATTTTATGTTTACGTTTTGAAAAAAAAAAAAAAAAACACTGAAAAGTCTCTTGATTTCTTTTTAAAAAATCTCTTGATTTTTGTCCTCTGGAACTTGGCATGTCTTTTTTTTTTTTTTTTTTTTTTTTTTCTTTTTAAGAAGTGAGGGCAGGGGGAGTCCCTTATTTTTTTTAAAGTATATGAATTAAATCAAGAAATATTATTATATTTGTATTGATTAACTTAATATGCAAGTAATTTGAATTGAAATAACACAAATAATAAATCAGTGTAAAATCCTGTAAAAAAGCTTTTACTTCTGACATCTGCAATATTATATAATAACCACATACCACATATTTAAAAGTTACTTGAAGGCTTTTCTTAACTGCTCTGCTCAATAAGCGCAAAACTTTTTGGCACATTTACAAATTCATTCTTGTACGGAAAGATATGAAATTGGAAAGCCTGACCATGGAAGTGATTTGGAATCGAACTGTGTTTTCCATTTTTGGATCAATAAATTACCTATTGAGTTATAAGCGATTTTGATCACGTCACACGGCATTTTTATCCCCTCACTGACTGAATTTTCTTCTTTGGTTCAAAATGCCAACTTTGACAGTATTTTCTGAAAGATCTATTGCGTTTACAAGAAAGCGGAAAAAACAGTTCGATGACAGTTTCTGAATAACTATACCTTCTAGTTTCATGCGTTTCCGAACAAAAATGAATTGAAACTTATGTCAGAAAGTTGACCCTTTGGATTTGAGAACAGCCTTAATAGATTGCTTTTTATCTGTATTCATCTCTAAGAACACATTTTTGAAACACGTCTTTAGTCTTTTATTATTTATTAATCAAATAATACTTGATAATATTTTCAAGATATCTTATGGTTCATTGAATAGAACTATTTAATCTTTGAACATAATACATAGCTGTGACTAAAAATCTTTAAACTGCAAATGATTTGAATTATCTACATAACTGATTGTAGGTAATTATTTAATTTGGATATTTAAAAATAAAGTTATAATCCAACAATGCTTATTTTTATCAACAGACATGCTTCTATACGTAATAAGAAATTATATAAAAAAATTAAACAAACAAAAATCGGTTTATTTGAGGGGGGGGGGGGGGCAAGCCTTGTCAAATTTGTATCCAGTTAGGAACATATATTGTGAAATTTTATATTGTTAAATCTTGATATAAAAGACCTTGTCATTTTTTATCTATGCAAAAATGTTATGAGTAGCTATGTATATTGATTTTGGCTTTTTTTCTTCATAATATTATTAACAGGCTTTTAAAAGACTTAAGCACATTATTTCATTTTGACTTTGTCACATTTGGATTTGGCAGTACACTCACAATATGTTTTAATAGGATAGCGTAACGCTTTAAACAGAAAGGTTAAAAAACCAGTATAAAAGTTACTGAATATTAAATGCATGATATTATTCATGTATTCTGGAAAACCCCAATAAAACCCGCTTTGAGGAGGGTTTTATTGGGTTTTTTAGAGTGGGTTTTACTCCCCCCCCCCAAAAAAAAAAACTACCCTTTTTTAGGGGGAGGGAAGGTGGGTTTTTTGTAAGCCTGAACCCCCCCCCCCCGCCATTCCCCTACAGTCACCCCCTACCGGATGTCTCAGAATACATTTTCAATACACAACATCTATGTAATTTCTAGTTTCTAAAATTTAAGGTAAGTTAAGAGGCTACTTCAGTCAGGCGAAAAGACCCGTTCGCTAATGCTAATCCTATGGAAGAAATTTATAAAGATATCTCGGTTACATTTCAATATTTTTAAATGATTTTTTTTGCATTAGTCAGCTGTCTAATGCAAAAAAATCATTTAAAAATATTGAAATGTAACCGAGATATCTTTATAAATTTCTTCCATAGGATTAGCATTAGCGAACGGGTCTTTTCGCCTGACTGAAGTAGCCTCTTAAAGGTTAAATAAAAGTAAAAGGAAGATTAAATGCTGTCAATTAATATTTTGCGTTTATTTGTATATATATATATATATATATTTATTATACTTATTCTATCCACTTTCCACATGTTTCTACATATTATGTTCAATGAAGTTGTGTATTCATATTTAAAATAATT
Source organism: Maratus speciosus (assembly GCA_963932465.1). Taxonomy (NCBI): domain Eukaryota; kingdom Metazoa; phylum Arthropoda; class Arachnida; order Araneae; family Salticidae; genus Maratus; species Maratus speciosus. The sequence continues at coordinate 6,500,481 of CAWVRF010000002.1, read as the reverse complement.
TCGAATGTACGCTTTATAGTGACTACTATTGTTTTTACCGTTGTTTTTTTTCATCACTGAACTTTTTATCGTGCATCTCATACTAATATTATACGTATTTTTTCATAAAATGTATCAAAACTGGAAAACGCTATCCCAAATGACTTCAGTAGTTATGCTTGTACATTCTAATACTCGTGTGTCGTTTCTTTTTGACTATCCAGTAAAACCTCCCTAAAGCGACCGCGTTCCATTCCAATAAAAATGGGTCGCTCCGAGAGGTGGTCTCTTAAAGGAGGTCATGTTTAAATCTAGATTTTAATTGTTGAAAGAAGGTAACATTTAATGTCAAAACAAAAGTTAATTACATAAGTTAATGACTACAGAGTTTAAAAAATGAATACAGTGACGTTTGCTTTGTTTTTACGGTTTGATCTTTTATAACTTTTATTTCCACGTCCTTTCGAAGTTCAGTCAATAAATGCATTTTTTTTGGACGGGAACAAACAATGACCATTTCATTAATTTATTTCTTTGAGAGTTGTTTTGACAGAATAGGGCAGGGGAGTTTCTGGACCGTCATTCTTAATATGTCATCAAAGTTAAAGTCATTGCCTAAAAAGACACAAAGGTGTTTTGTCGTAGATATTTTTTATAAAGTTACTTTCACTTTCAAAAGCGGTTCTGAAAATGACAGTGTCATTCTAAAAACTATCTGAAATCAAAATCGAAAAAATAAAAACGGTGCGTTGTAGAGACGGATCTCGGCTATCCAATGCGAAAAAAATTATTTAAAAATGTCAAAATGCAAACGAGATATTAGAAAAATCCCTCCCCATAGGATTAGCATTAGCTGGTGAGTGCCTTAGCCGGCAGGGACCGGAGCCTTAACAGTTATCGGAATAATAATAAAAAAATCTAAACTTAGTGTAGAAGTTTGATGAATAATGCGCTCTCCGAAATTATTTTTCTAATAAAACCTTCTTCAAACGGCCCGAAAAAAAAAAACGAATTTGTTTCATTCTCTTCAAAGAAATCGGTCGCTCATGGAGGGAGTTCAACTGGGATGGTCTCTGAATGGAGTTAAATTAGTATTGAGCCTATGGAAATAAATTTCGTTCCATGAAAATAGGGTCGTTCAGGAAGGTGGTCGTACAGGGAGGTTTCACTGTATTTAACCCATTTTCGGCCAAAGATTTCAATAAATATTTTTTTATTAACACAGTGAGGAATATTTTTCACTAATTTTATTTTTCTGCTATTTCCAACGGTTCTGGAGACATCTATAAAATATCAGTCATTCAATTGAAGTAAACACTTTCTGTTGAGAAATTTTCAAAATACGCTAGTTTTTTTTTTTTTTAAATTGAAACGGTTATTGACAAATTTGAAAATGTATACTTATTCCACTTGAGATAAATCATATGTTTTTATAATGGACTAAAGTTGCAAGTTCAGTAAATAAAATAATAATAAAACAAATGTCATAATTAAAAAAAAATAATAATAATAATTTTAAATTTAATGGTGCGTTAGCGCACTATTGACCGAATGCATGAAAATGCCAAATGCATTTTATTTCTCAAATAAAATATTATTTTTCATGCGCGAAACTTTTTTTTGTCTTAATGAGTGTAATTTAAGCATATTTCAATGAAAATAATACCAAATTTTATAAAATTTCTATGCTTGACCTAAAATGGGTTAAAACAGAGTGGGAATCTCTCTATTCTAAAAAAAACTAACTACCGCTGTCACCGCCGCCGCCGGTTTTGAATTTTTTGTGACCGGTGGTCTTTCTTCGTTAATATTAAGAAAAATAATGCATACAAAAATATGAAAATCGGTAGTATTATACAGAAATGTTTGATAAACACGCTGATGCAGACAGTTTTCAGATCGAAGAATTATTTTAAGAGATATTTAATGCTAAATTTGGACAAAATCGTTCCACTAAAAAAGTTTTATAGGAGCAAAAACTGTTCATAGGAATTTAATCATTTTTAGATCATTTTATGCGTTAGAATTTGCCGGAGTGCAGATTGCATTAATTTTTTTATTTTGACTAATTTTTTGAGGTTTTATTTCTATTTTAAATTAAGATTTTCAGCATTTCTAGAGATATTTTTAACAGATTTTAGAAAGTGATATTAATTTAAACTGTTGCCAACTGTATAAACAGCGGAAGCAATAATGTTTGCTTCAAAAAAAAAAAAAAAAAAAAAAAATTTATACGTGTAAATAAATTAAAAATTTATTTACACGTGACTATTATAAACAGAAAAAAACATTTGGAATTAGAATTAAATAATTATGTACAAAAAGCAGGAACTTATTAAAAATTATGTCATAAAAACTATAATTACACGTGAATTTTAAGAGAGAAAGGAATTTGTAAAGCAATAAATTTATTAACATGCGTTAGAAGTCTTAAATAGGAGAAATTACGTCATATTTACGTCACATTAAAGTTATTACATAAAATGAACACAAAATAATATTGCAAAACGGTTTAAATTTAGAAATTGCGCTAGACATTTATTTGATATTTTAAGAGGATACTTTTCAACTATTTTTGTTGGGAAAGCACAAATAATATTTAATTTCTAACACAAGTATTTTCACGTGAATATTAAAAAGAGAAAGAATAGTTTGGTCAAAATTACGTCAGATTAAAAACGATTAATTTAAAATGTCTCATTTAAAAGAACTTTCTTTTCACTTTGTTAAAAAATACCAGGAGACAAAGACTCTGTTTACTTAATTCCTTTTATATTAGCTTATTTTGAAATGTTGTTACACGTGTCTACGTCATCAAGTTATTTTTATTTCGACGTTTTATTTGTATTTTTATTAATGTTGTACTAATTTATTTGTTTTTTCGTTATTTAAAATAAAAATTATGTCAATTTGTATAATTTGGCGAGTGGTTTGGCGATTTATATAATTTGGCGAAATTGGTCGACGGGATAATCAAGTAGTACCGCAACGGATTTGGCGTTAAAATTCCCCAATCAAAGAGAAATGAATAGAAATCCGTTTATAGAGAGATCGCCACTGTTTTTTAAATTATAATTCAATCTTTCGAAATCTTTTTAAAGCCGATCAAATTAGCGTGCATTTAGAGTCTACGGTGTCTGGACGGGGGGTTGGCGAGCGTAGCTCGTAGGGGGCCGAGCCCCCTAGTATATTAAAAAGCTTTCAGGGTCGCACCATGCGATTGTATAGCTTGTGCATCGGACAAATGCACTCCATCACCTGTTACAAAGAGAACGCCATTTCAAGAGTCCAAAAATTTTCTCGTTTTAAGTCTTTCAAAAAAGCCGAAGTTTGTTTAGGATTATAGAGGCCACCTCAAGTTACAAGAACCGAAATAATCCGGACAACTGTGTGAAATGCAACTCTCATTTTACTGGGAAGAGAAAGACTGGTTTGACTGGCATGACGGATCAGTTTTATACAGCTCAAGACTTAGTAAAGAGTTTAACAAAAAAAGAAAAAAAAATGCCCGCCCAAATGGATTATTCTACTCTTTGTCATTATTTTAGGAAACAAAATCAGAATCAGAAATAAGTTAAAGCTGCAACAAATCAAGTCCGAACAGCATTGTAAAAACGTTACAGGGCATGAATACGCTTTTGTGACTCGATCAACAGGCTTTTGGAGACATGTACAAAAGAAAAGACTATATACAGTGAAATATGTTTAACACGAAACTGAGAGGACAGCAAAAAATTTTTCGTGTTAAAAGAATTTCGCGTTAAAAGATTCTTAAAAAAAAAAAAAAACAAAAAACAAAAAAAAAACTTACAAATATTTTCGACGTCATCAAATTTTATTTCGATTTTCTGTTAAACTACTAGTAAGTTGCCACCATTAGGATAAAAAGCAAGTAAACAATATATTGGTTTTGTGTGTAAGGGGAGCGAAATCTGATATCTTTTTTGAAGTGTCTTCATTCTGAGATCATCTGAGATCTCATCTCATCATTTTGAGATCTAGCTTGTTTGAATCAAATAAGGTAATCTGCCTCTAAATCTTCTTGCTTAGCAATTCTCATACGTTTTCTCTCAGGCTTAAACGTACTGCGCTCAAACATTAACGTAATGGGATCCCTGTTTTTTATTATTGTTGACAATGTAGAACTGGCAATGCAAAACTCTTCTGCATTTCTGTTTTCGTCCTTTTTTTTCATCAACTGCATTAAGCAGCTTCATCTTCATTTGAAGCGAAATGATAGTTTGTTTTCGCACCGATTTCTCAGCCATTCTGCTCATAAAACATAAGATAATTTACAAAAAAACACGAAATTCTCTGATTTTCACCCAAAATTCAGTGGTTTTAACTCAAAATTCACCTATTTCAACTGAAACTAACTAGCTCGAAAGCGAATTTTTTTCGTGTTAAACGATTTTTGTTTCGTATTAAAAGAACAAAAATGTATTAAATTGCATCATATACTGTCCGGACCGCTGTATCATTTCGTGCTAACCGATTTTTCATGTTAAGCGTTTTCGTGTTAAACGTATTTCACTGTATATACAGTAGAAGATCTTTATAACGCAAACTTAAAAACGCAAGGTTGTGCGTTATATAGAATTTTGCATTATATGGATCACATGATTAAATTCACCTTATAAACATGGCCACATATGTCTGAAACACATCAAAATACATTAGAATATCTTTATACTGCATTCCTTGTTACCAAGAGTTATCCAAATTATAAATTTTTGCATAATATAGGTCAGACATTGTTCAATTTACTTTATAAACATGATCCGAATATAGCTGACACAAGCATCCCTTCTATTAGGCATGTTCAAAAATGTTTATTGTAATAATAGCATTTTTTTTCAGTAAAAAGGTCTTAAATTAGAAGATAAAGTTGAACTAATGTATCAAATTTAGTCCTCTAGAGAGTAGCAATATTTTACAATGTGAAAATGCAGGTGCTTTTTAACTGCAAAAATCATTGTTTACATCTGAGAAGTTGTGCATTATATGGAGAATTGCGTTATAAAGATCTTCTACTGTATATATTACGTGCTTAAAATTAGTTATTTGGGTGATCACTTGGCATGTTTAGAGATGGGAATGCTCGGAAAAAAACCGGAAATTATGGGGAAAAAACCTTTTTTCTTTCTGGATTTTTTCCGAAGGGTCATATTTCAAATTTTCTAAATTGGAAAATTGAAATTTCATTCATATAATAATATTTTCAAAATTTTGTAATAGCTACATTTTGATACTTTTTATTATATTTAATTTATGTTGTCTCGCATGAAAACTTTAATGTGAGATATCTGATCTCTAAGCAGAAATCTGTTTAAGAAAACTTGAGTCCTGTAAAGGATCAATCACTTTTTTTTTTTTTTTTTTTTTTTAAACACAAGACTCTTCACAAAATTTCTCTTAAAAATAGATATTTCAGAAAAATTTTTGATAGACAAATTGAATCTTTCACATGTGGAATGATTGAAGAAAAAGAAAATTTCATGTCATATAACAGCTGGCGCTAAAAAATGAATCTTATCTAGTTGTATACAAGCATTCATAGTAAAATTATTTCAATAATAATGGTAAAGTTGAAAATCTAACATAAAATTTGAAACATTCATTCATTTTTAATGCTATAGCTGTAATTAATCATGTAATCAGATGGAAATTAATAAAAATATTTAACTAATTAGGAAAAAAATTCTTTTTTTTAAAAAAAAATAACAACATGCATTTGAAATTACTCTGTTCAAGCATTTTTACTTAAATACACCTGAGAATTTATATTTAACTCTCTCTATATTTTTCATACACCCATGTATATTAAATAAATTTTTCAAAGAAAATGTAAGAATTTCCTGAGCAAAATTTTATTGAAGGCAATTTTTATACTTATTAAAGAAATACACCTGCTTTTATAACATTCACTTAAAAAAATTTATTGCATTTTTATTACTTTCATATTAAAGAGAGAGAAAAAAACATTTTTTAACATTCTAATATCTCAAACTTATTACAAAATTTACAGTGCACTTGCAGTACAGTGCATTGATTATGCACTGCTAACATTGTGTGTCTCAAGTCTGAACTAAATGTTTGGAAAAGTATGTATAAAATGTTTTGGTTTAGTTTTATAACATACGTCTGAAAAGAAAAAAATAATCATCTGCACGGGATATTTTTGGTTAATTGTAAGTTTTTTATGATGCTGAATTTAAAACAAGTGGGTAAGTGTGATCACAGATCGCACAGAGGGTTTCGTTTAATATTCCTTTCAAAACACTTTATCCTTTTGAAAGATCTGTTAGTTCGACATTTCGCAACCAGGTGGCGCACTCGATTCTAAACAAACATCTATCCGAACGAAAATTCGTTTTACATACTATCCGTAGATATATTAGTCGAGTAGATTGGGCCCATAGTAACCGAGATAAGTAGGTGCACCTGGCGGTAAAAAATGGAACTAAAGTATGTAAGGCTATGGTGCATAATATGAAAGAATGGTCAAAGGGGTGCCGGCAAAAGTTGGAAAATTTCTCCCCCGGATTAAAGGAGCGGAGGTTAGGAAAATTGCTTAAAATACACGAGTTACAGCCCGGAGGAGTAAATAATATAAGACTTTTTGAAAATTTTATGATTTGTCGTGTGGTCTGAGGTATTCAGCTATACGTATGCAAAATTTCTTGTCTCCAACTTCATTAGGGGCTCTCTTAGAAAGAATTGCTTCAAATACATAAGTGGTAGCTCAAAGGGTTAAACGTAAGACTTTTTCATCAAGATTTTATGATTTGTCGCCTGGCCTCAGGTGTTCTGCTATAAGTATGCAAAATTTCAAATCTCCAATTTAATTAGGGGCTCAGTTAGAAAGAATTGCTTAAAATACACAAGCTGGAATTGAAAGGGTTAAACATAAAACTTTTTCAAAATTTATTATTTGACGTGCGATCTGGGATGTTTAGCTATAAGTATGCAAAATTTCACGTCTCCAACCTAAATAGGGGCTCACTTAGAAAGAATTGTTTAAAATACACATGTGGGAGCCCAAAGAGTTAAATGTACGACCTTTTAAAAATTTTATTATTTGTCGTATGATGTGAGGCGTTCAGCTATAAGTACCCAAAATTTCATGTCTCCAACGTGTATAGTTTCTGAGAACGGGCTCTATGACAGACGGGCAGACAGACAGACAGAGGAGCGAGACGAATAGGGTTTCGTCAGATGAACGAAACCCTAATGACACCTCTATTAACCTCCATCACATACAATATCATTGAAAAACATGTAGAGTTTACACCAGAAAAGCACAATTGCGATGGAAAAAATCAATATTTTATTATAAGTAACTGTGTTCCAAATTACTTTCTCCCTTTGTATTTCAGTAGTTGTGTGAATCGTAGTAGAAGCTAGTTTGTGTGTACCTTCGTTCCTCATTCTCCACGCATTTTCTATTTGAAATGTTATGTTTTGTAGTTCACATCGCTTGAGCGTCACTGAAAGAAATATGAAATTAGTATATGGAATCATTATTGGAAATGGTTTTCTACTGGAGAATAGGATACCAGGTTAAAAAGAGAAATTTTACGCTTTAATTAAACTAAAGACACAAAGTTTTGCAAGGAAAACTGTTGTGAAGGAATATTTTTTAAATCCTAAGCAGTTTTTTATTTGCAGACCTGTGTAATCCAAACTTAAACTAAAACTTAGATTTGGTTTGACTGTAAAACTAAATCAGAACATTTTTATACTTGGTTTGAATTCAAAACTAAATATATATTTTGACTGGACATTAAAAGTAACTGTGAGAAAGATAAATGTAATATTGCAAAAATTACTATTTTTTAAATAATGGAACATTTGGATACTGATATGTATAACAATAGCAGAGCTGCAACAATTTGTTTCTTTAAACGAGCATCATTTATGTACTTAAAAATTAATATTATGTAGATGGGATGTATAATACATTCGATTTCAAACTGCAGCAATATTGGCTGAAAATTATGAGGTTTTTAGAATAGCTCTAGTGGTAATTAAACAAATGTAACTGAAAAAAATCATTTCAACAGAGACATGATATAATAAACAACAGCGTTAAATAAAGCGTGAATGTTACTGCGAAAATTCTGAGACTGAAAAACTAATTTTTTAAAAGCAGGCCTTGCCCTTTTTTTAAATTTGTAATATAGTCATATGATATAAAGTGAAAATAATTTTCTTTTAATGTGGATAAATGGAAAGAATGCTTATTATTTAATATTTTCTAGGAAAATATAATTTATTTGGGAGAAAAATTTGAAAAAAATAAATTTTTCTAACTTTTCCAATTTTTTCCGAAAAAATACGGAAAAAAAGTTTTTTCTGCCTCTTCAATTTTTTCGGAAAATTTACATTTCTAGGCATGTTAAGCCTGGAATTTCGACAATCTGATTTCGAAGGTCACGGTTAAATCCTATACACACACGCATACACGCTCGCAAACACAGAAAAAAAAAACTACTAGAATAAATTATGAAAGTAATCTTTAAAACATATTTGTACATCTAGTAGTTGATAAATTGGCCAGAAAGAGCTCAATTTGATTTTTTAGTCTTCTGTGACATTTACTATGACATTACTATGACATTTTATTTTTAATTTTCTATTTTAAGGCTCCTGTCCCTGCAGGCGAAGGCACTCGCAAGCTAATGCTAAACCTATAGTGAGGTTATTTTCTAATATCTCGTTTGCATTTCGACATTTTTAAATATATATATTTCTTTTTTCATTTGAAAGCTAAGGTCTATCTCTACATCGCATCTTTTTTACTTTTTCGATTTCGGTTGCAGTTTCATTTGCACTTTCATTTTTGGAACCGGTTTTGAAAATGAAAGTAACTTTATGAAAAAATATCTGCAATCCAAATCGAGAAAGTAAAACAGGTGCGATGTAGAGACGAACCTCGGCTATCCAATGCAAAAAAAAAAAAAAAAAAAAAAAAAAAAAAATTGTCGAAATGCAAATGAGATATTAGATAAATCCCTCCCCATAGCATTAGCTTGTGAGTGTCTTCGCCGGCAAGGACAGGAGCCTTACGTACATTCTATCACTGCATAGCTCTGTCTTCCTGAAATGTATCAGAAAAACACTTCAATTAGGGTTTTGGTATGTCGGGCTGTGGAGGAATGAGATTCCTGAATAAATGCGTTGTTTAGCTTAATCACCGCCCCCCCCCCCTCTCCTTCCTTCTTCATGCACACATGCCAGTCGCACCTTTTGTTATTTTTCGTAGTTTTTACTTACTTCTATCTGTACTAGAAGAAAGTATTGGATTCGTGAAAAATTTCGACTTTCGGTTTTAGAAGGATTGAAACGTTTTAAGGGTCAGAGATTCCGAAAAACACGTTTTTACAAAATATCTGTCTGTGACTCTGTATGTATGTGACACAAATTTTGTGGGCGCTCTATCTCAAAAACTAATGCACGGAATTTAATAAAAACTTAGATTCAGTTGATCCCTGATATAAATGGGTGCTGATTTGTTTTGGTGTAAATCGCTCAGCAGGTAGCGCTGCTACGCAGCATTTTTCACGATTTCCGCAATAGTTCAATCTCCAGAACTCATGCACGGATTTTCATTAAACTTCATATTCAGTGAGTCCTTGACATGAATTGACGTTTTACATATTTTGGTGTAAATCGCTCATCAGGCATGTTGCATTTTTTTGCGATTTTCGCAATAGCTCTGTCTCAAGAACTAACGCACGGATTTTCATCAAAATTCAGATTCATTTAGTCCTTGACACGAATTGACATTTTACACAATTTTGTGTTAATCGCTCAACAGGTGGCACTGCATGCTGCATTTTTTGCGATTTTCGCAATAGCTCTGTCTTAAGAACTAATGCTTAGATTTTCAACAAACTTCAGATTCAGGTATACCTTGATGAATGAGTGTTGTTTATGTTTTGGTGCAAATCGCTCAACAGTTGGCGCTACTAGGCTGCACTTTTCAGAATTTCCACTATAGCTCTATCTCAAGAATTAATGCACGAATTTTCATGAAACTTCAGATTCAGGTATAGCTTGATATCAATTAGTGCTATTTGTGTGAAAGTTAAGAAAGATATTATAAGAAAGTTTGTGATGGCCACAATGTACTAGTTTTATATTTGTCTAATTTTCTGAATTTTTTTCGATTTTTTTTATTCAAAATTTCATTTTTTGAATAGAGGTTTAATTGATAGTTTGAAATAACCCTTTTTTTTACCTACTGTTGCCAGAATTTAAAAAAGTACAAACACATTTCAATTTGAAAATATATTTGCATGTCAATTTAAAATAAAAGAAAGAAATCTTAAAAATAATTCATCTATTTCTTGCAAAAAACATTTAAGGCTGTTCTTAACTGCTCTGCTCAACAAGCGTAAAACGTTTTGACACATTTACAAATTCATTTTTTAACGGAAATATATAAAATTGGAAAGCCTGACCCTATAAGCGATTTGGAATCGAGCTGTGTTTTCCATTTTTTGCTCAATAAATTACCTATTGAGTTATAACGATTCTGATCACGCGACAAACACGTTTTTCACCCATTCTTGAGCGCTTATGCGTCTTTCGCGCGGAAATTCGGTTCAAAGCGCCCAGTTTGACACTATTTTCTGAAAGATCTATTGCGTTTCCAAAAAAATGAAAAAAAAAAAAAAAACAGCTCAGTAACATAGTTTCTGAACAACAACACCAGCTAGTTTCATGCATTTTCGAACAAAAATAAATTAAAACTTATGTCAGAAAGTTACCCATTTCGATTTGAGGATAGCCTTAACTCATTTTCGGCCAAAGGTGCGTAAACGCACCTTTCAATAAATATTTTTTTATTAACACGGTTACGAATATTTTTCACTAATTTTATTTTTCTACTATTTTTAAGGGTTCTGGAGACATCTATAAAATATCAGTCATTCCATTGGAGTAAACACTTTCTGTTGAGAAATTTTCAAAATACGCTAGTTTTTTTTTTAATTGAAACGGTTATTGACAAATTCTACTCTTTGAAAATGTATACTTATTCCACTTGAGGTAAATCATATGTTTTTATAATGGATTAAAGTTGCAAATTCTGTAAATTAAATAATAATAAAACAAATTTCATAAAAAATTAAAAAAAATATATTAATTTTAAATTTAATGGTGCGTTAGCGCACCATTGACCGAATGCATTTTATTTCCCAAATAAAATATTATTTTTCATGCACGAAACTTTTTTTTTTTTTTTGTTGTCTTAATGAACGTAATGTAAGCATATTTCAATGAAACTAATACCACATTTTATAAAATTTCTATGCTTGGCCTAAAATGGGTTAATGAAGAGACTTACTTATATTTTAAAAATCATATTTAAATCCATTTTCTTATAACGTTTCCAAACATTACATTTTGAACTGAAATATATACTGACACGTGAATAATGAAAAAGAAAGAAAACTTTACGATAGTTAAATTATTATGTGCGAATATTATTTAATGTTGAAAATTGTTTCTTCTAGACGTTATAACTTCCTTGAAGGCAACGATAAAAAAGGAAAAAAAAGACCATTTTCAACATTTAATATCTTAAAATGTATATTATTTTAAAAAACAATTTTTATTGGGATGAAAGGTGTAAATATATTCTTTTATTTCATGTATTAAAAAATTATAAGATACAGAATTAGCATTCACAGGGGACTCCAAACTGTCACTCTAAACTGTCTCTGTGTTATTAGCACTCCAAACTGTCAGAGATTTGATGAGCAGAAAATTGGCGCTTACGCGCAGGATTACAAAATAAATATTGCAACTAGAATAAAAAATTTTGTGCCTACTTATACTTCAGATTATAATAATTACCCTGAACCTAAATAAATCTGAATTTAAACATTTTTTATAGATTAAGTTAAATAATGCTATAAAAAGTGATAAAATATCTTTATTAAGGTGGACGATCATTTCGTCGCACGAACGGCGACATTTTCAAAATCATTCACTTATAGAAAATATTTTCACATAATTTAAAAAACAATAAACATAGTAAACAATGTCACGAGACATGATGCATAATGTAAAACATTGCAAACATAAAATTAAATTAAAATTAAATTAGCTATTTTCGAGCGTGGATTAATTTTCATATAATTTAGAAAACAATAACATGGTAAACAATGTCACTAGACAACATGCATGATGAAAAACATTGCAAAACATAAAATAAAAATAAAATTATCTTGGCTATTTGCAAGCGTGGATTAATTTTTACTATTGTTACTAAAATTACTTTGCATCTCTTTCCAAATTTTAGGTAAACCAAGGGACACTGAATCATTGCAAACATTCTTGTTGCGTAAAAATATCTCTATTGATTCTCGGATTATGGATGGTAAATAAAATCTTGATGTATAAATGAACTTGCTATTTTAAAAATCGATCTTTAAAGATTCTTCGCAGAATAATCTGGCCAAAGCTGTGATCCTTCTGTTGTATTTAATGTCTTCTCTATGTTCTTTGATTCTAGTTTTAAGTTTTCTACTTGTCATACCTATATAAAACTGTTTTGTTCTTTGGTGAAAGGTATTTCGTATACTCCTGATAACTGGTTTGACTCAATAGGATCTATTTCCTTGCATACTATAGTTTTTAATTTCACAGAACGTTTTGCGACTAGGGAGATATTGGATTTATTAAGTTTATATTTTAAACGTTCGAAGAAACCAGGAAAAAGTATTGTAAAGTGGATAACATGGAATTTTGTGGATTGAAATTATACTTTTTATTCTTCAAGCTCTTAATTAATTTTTCTATGGTGCTTTCTTTGTATCCTTTTGTATCATGTCTCGTGACATTGTTTACTATGTTTATTGTTTTTTAAATTATGTGAAAATATTTTCTATAAGTGAATGATTTTGAAAATGCCGCCGTTTGTGCGACGAAACGATCATCTTAATAAAGATATTTTATCACTTTTTATAGCATTATTTAACTTAATCTGTTTATAAGTGATTATTATACATGTTTTTATAGCATTTTTTATATTTTTAATAGAAAGTTGTATTTAAATAATACGAAATTATGAAAATTTCATTAGTATAATCATCTAAAAAAATATTTTTTTGAACAATAAAAAGGAAATTTTAGGTTCAGTTTATACAGACCAACATGAAACATATGTTTTGAAAATTTAATGAAAAAATACTCAGAAGTTTTTGAGATATCGTGTGCGTTATGCCCAAAAACGTCATTTGGAGAAAAATGACTTTAAAGTTTCGGGAACACCGCTACAGCTATTGAGCAGTATAGGTCAAAATTGGGAAATTTCATTAGCGGTCACTGGCCGGTAGGACTGGATGAAAAAATACTCAGAAGTTTTTGAGATATCGTGTGCGTTATGCCCAAAAACGTCATTTGGAGAAAAATGACTTTAAAGTTTCGGGAACACCGCTACAGCTATTGAGCAGTATAGGTCAAAATTGGGAAATTTCATTAGCGGTCACTGGCCGGTAGGACTGGATGAAAAAATACTCAGAAGTTTTTGAGATATCGTGTGCGTTATGCCCAAAAACGTCATTTGGAGAAAAATGACTTTAAAGTTTCGGGAACACCGCTACAGCTATTGAGCAGTATAGGTCAAAATTGGGAAATTTCATTAGCGGTCACTGGCCGGTAGGACTGGATGAAAAAATACTCAGAAGTTTTTGAGATATCGTGTGCGTTATGCCCAAAAACGTCATTTGGAGAAAAATGACTTTAAAGTTTCGGGAACACCGCTACAGCTATTGAGCAGTATAGGTCAAAATTGGGAAATTTCATTAGCGGTCACTGGCCGGTAGGACTGGATGAAAAAATACTCAGAAGTTTTTGAGATATCGTGTGCGTTATGCCCAAAAACGTCATTTGGAGAAAAATGACTTTAAAGTTTCGGGAACACCGCTACAGCTATTGAGCAGTATAGGTCAAAATTGGGAAATTTCATTAGCGGTCACTGGCCGGTAGGACTGGATGAAAAAATACTCAAAGTTTTTGAGATATCGTGTGCGTTATGCCCAAAAACGTCATTTGGAGAAAAATGACTTTAAAGTTTCGGGAACACCGCTACAGCTATTGAGCAGTATAGGTCAAAATTGGGAAATTTCATTAGCGGTCACTGGCCGGTAGGACTGGATGAAAAAATACTCAGAAGTTTTTGAGATATCGTGTGCGTTATGCCCAAAAACGTCATTTGGAGAAAAATGACTTTAAAGTTTCGGGAACACCGCTACAGCTATTGAGCAGTATAGGTCAAAATTGGGAAATTTCATTAGCGGTCACTGGCCGGTAGGACTGGATGAAAAAATACTCAGAAGTTTTTGAGATATCGTGTGCGTTATGCCCAAAAACGTCATTTGGAGAAAAATGACTTTAAAGTTTCGGGAACACCGCTACAGCTATTGAGCAGTATAGGTCAAAATTGGGAAATTTCATTAGCGGTCACTGGCCGGTAGGACTGGATGAAAAAATACTCAGAAGTTTTTGAGATATCGTGTGCGTTATGCCCAAAAACGTCATTTGGAGAAAAATGACTTTAAAGTTTCGGGAACACCGCTACAGCTATTGAGCAGTATAGGTCAAAATTGGGAAATTTCATTAGCGGTCACTGGCCGGTAGGACTGGATGAAAAAATACTCAGAAGTTTTTGAGATATCGTGTGCGTTATGCCCAAAAACGTCATTTGGAGAAAAATGACTTTAAAGTTTCGGGAACACCGCTACAGCTATTGAGCAGTATAGGTCAAAATTGGGAAATTTCATTAGCGGTCACTGGCCGGTAGGACTGGATGAAAAAATACTCAGAAGTTTTTGAGATATCGTGTGCGTTATGCCCAAAAACGTCATTTGGAGAAAAATGACTTTAAAGTTTCGGGAACACCGCTACAGCTATTGAGCAGTATAGGTCAAAATTGGGAAATTTCATTAGCGGTCACTGGCCGGTAGGACTGGATGAAAAAATACTCAGAAGTTTTTGAGATATCGTGTGCGTTATGCCCAAAAACGTCATTTGGAGAAAAATGACTTTAAAGTTTCGGGAACATCGCTACAGCTATTGAGCAGTATAGGTCAAAATTGGGAAATTTCATTAGCGGTCACTGGCCGGTAGGACTGGCCACTTTCTTTAAACTAGCGGCCACTTTTTTATTTCAAAATGCTAAACAGTAAAATTTCTGTAAGAATTAATCTAAAACTGACTAGCCCAAATAAATATGTTAATACAGTCGGACCTCTATTTAACGAACCTTTATTTTGCGAATTTCTCTATTTTGCGAACTTTTCCTTGGAACCAAGAACATTTTGCGAATTTCTTCGTAAAATAACCTCCAAATAGCGAAGTGTATTCTCTATTTAACGAACTTTTTCTTATGATCTAATTTTTTTTCTCCCCATTTTTCAAAATATTTCTGGACATTTCAAACTTATTCTTTGTTTAAACACATTTTATTATGTTCAATGGCCTTGAACTGGCTTTACCAGGCTCCTTCTTTTCATCAGTGAGAATTCGGTAAGTACCGAAGACGGAGACGATAATCCCTTAGAGTAACATAAAAAAATGTGGATACAGCGAGAAAAAAAAAGAAATTAACCATGATGTGCTGATTGATGATTGTATTTCACTTAATTCTGAAATTGAGACTTCGGAAACACTATCCGAATTGGATATTTTCGACAGTGTGAAAAATAAAAACAATACAGCAATGAATTGCGATGAAGACGAATATGATGATGATGGAAATGAACATGATGCAGGAATTAACAAAACTTCGTATGATGAAATGCTAAAATCATTTGAAAGAATCCGACGCGGATTATAGTTAGAAGAAAATACGTATGAAGGGGTTTTTGGTGCATTGCAAAGATGCGAGATGTATTATGAGAGAAAGCACTTTTTAAAAGAAAAACCCAGGCAAAATTATCAGAAATTAAATTTAAGGACGCATATGTTAATGTATGTTTAAAATTATTTGTTTATAATAATAATAAATACGATAATCTCATTAAAATTCGTTAATTTTAATGTAAAACTATTTATTTTAAACAGAAAATACAGTGTATTCCCTGACAATGTTTTGTTTTCCTTGCAGATTTGAAAGCTTTAAACACATAGAAAAAATGCATTGATGATAGATATTGGTCGGCAAAATAAATAAAACAAATCGATATAATTTATTTAAAAAAATGTGATTAATTACTTTTAATAAAAACATGTAGTGATTATGAATTTAAAATGTTTTATGTAGTTTAAATGATTTGAAAAGGTGAATCTCTATTTAACGAATTTTCCATATAACGAACTTTTTTCCGGGATTTAGCGACCTCGTTAAATAGAGGTTCGACTGTACTGTAATATGTTAATATAATAAATATTATACTGGAACCAAAAAAAGTAGAATCCTTGATGAAATGCAAGAAAATTTTATTATCTCCTGGTAAAAAAGTGGCCGCTGATAGACAATTTTTTACTAGCCACTTTTTTTCATTTACTGGCCCTGTGGCCGGTGGCTAGTGCTAATTTTGACCTTTGTTGAGCAGGTATAATTCTAAAAGCCATAACTTCTGTTCTAGTGGGAATTTCAAGGAAACAATTATATCAAAATGTTCAGAAAAGATAGAAGTTTAACATCTAAAAAAAAAAAAAAAGTAAAATTTTGAAAATTTTGAAGCCTTAAGAGTCCCGAGACCACTTAAAATTCTACACATTTGCTTTTAGAAGGTTCTAAGGTAAAAGTCTTTAACCTGAAGACCGTGATCCGACAAATCACCACTAATTCAATATAGAAAAATTGTCTTATTTAATAGCAGAAACTTTGCAATTAAATAAGGCAATAAAGAGTTTATAGAGATTACCTTTTGAAATGGTGGAAAACGACTATATATACACAAATTAAATAAATTTATGTAAATAAAAGACAAAATTTTTTTGGGATACTTTGGATGATAAATGTATGATAATGTATGATAATGTATTTATTATATAAAATAGTTGAAAGTTACTTTTTTGTATTTAACTCAGAGTTCAGCATTCAAGCACAAAATATTATGAATAACATTATATATATAAGCTCATATTCAAATATTATTAAATGTAATAATTGTTAAATCCTTCTATATATAAAAAAAAGTTTTGATTTGGAAATGGACCAATGAAACTCTGCGTAGATATTCCCGGTAGATCGGCATCCAATTTGAATGCTTAAGCTTGACCTTTCTTCGTTAATATTAAAAAAACTGTTGCATACAAAAATATGAAAATCAGTGGTATTATAGAGAAATGTTTGATAAACACGCTGATGCAGACAGTTTTCAAATCGAAGAATTATTTTAAGAGATATTTAATGCTAAAGTTGGACACAATCGTTCCAATAAAAAAGTTTTACTGGAGCAAAAACTATACATGAGAATTTAATCATTTTTAGATCATTTTATACGTTATAAGTTCCAGGTGTGCAGATTGCATTTATTTTTTTTTTTATTTGACTCATTTTTTGAGGTTTTATTTCTATTTTAAATTCAAATTTTCAGCATTTCGAGAGATATTTTTTACAAATTGTTATTAATTTAAACTGTTACCAAACTGTATAAACAGCGCAAACAATAATGTTTATTTCAAATTAAAATTTATTTACACGTGACTATTATAAACCGAAAAAAAAACTTTAAAATTAGAATTAAATGACTACATGTTAAAAGCAGGAAAATTACGTCATAAGAGCCATATTTTACACATGAATTTTAAAAGAGCAACAAAATGTTAAAATAAAAAAATCATTATTATGCGTTAAAACTTGTAAATGGAGGAAATTGCGTCATATTTAAAATGGCCAAAAAATGTGGCAAAACAATTTAAATTTAAAAATATATTTGCGCGAAACATTTCTTAACCATTTGGAAATGGTTGTTGTTTTCGGTCGAGCATGGGGCCAAATGATGCTCGCATTTTATTTTTTTTTAACGAAATTCAACGATGTTCTTTACTTTTAGAAGAATTTTTATATAAATAGGTAATCGAAAGGCATAAAATCGTTAAAAATTGCTTGAATAGGTAATCGAAAGCCATAAAATCGTTAAAAATTGAAAAAGTTACAAAATGGGTAGGTGCAAATGATCAGATATGGAAAAAGCCAAAGAGCGACGCCGAAATGAAAATCGTCTTGCAAAGCAAAAATCGAGGTCTTCAACTGATTATGTAGGCCTTGAAAATCGAGGTCTTCAACTGATTATGTAGCCCATGAAAATCGATTACAGAATAAAAGACGAACGCGAAAAAGGAAACAATCTAATGTTTAATCGATTGATAGTAAAAGGCCATGCCTCGAGGGACTCCAATCCACTAGCTACGGCGTTTTACAATCGGTCCTATCGTTTTCTATCCGGGAAAAATTGAGCGCAGCGTAGGTAATGTGTTGCAATCTGTGGACAATTCGGTGGAACTGCTTTGGATTTGTAAACTGTTTTCCTTCTCGAAACGGGACTTGGAGAGTTTATCGATGAAGGTTTTGGTCGTCTGAAGTTTGATCTTTGCGATCTGTTGTTGAAGAGGGTGTGACGAAATTTAGATTTTTCGGTTAAATTTTCTTACGAAGGTGATTTGTCGCGATCTGTGGATGATTCGGTGGAACTGCTTTCGATTTTTAACCCCTAATCTTTCTCGGCTTCTCTTGTCGAAATGCCTCAAAATTAAAACCAAGTAAATATTAAGTAAAAAAAAAAAAAAAAAAAAAAAAAAAAATTACAAATGGTCGTTGTAATCTATTAAATTTCTTTCTTTTTTTTCTTTTTTTTTTTTTTTTTTTTTAAATAATCTTTTTAACTATTATCGTGAATTCGAAGACACCTCAAATAATATTTCCTTCTAACAACAAAAGTACTTTAATGTGAATATTAATAAGAAAAATAAAACTTTGGTGTAAATTATGTGAGATTTAAAACGATACATTCAAAATGAATCATTTAAAAGAACTATGTTATAGCGCTGTTAAAAAATATCGGGAGACAATGACACTGTTTACTTAATTCATTTTACATTAGCTTATTTTCAAATGTTTAAATAATTTTTTTAATTAAATACGAAAACAGCCATTGTATATCTTAACAGCAGCAGTCTTAAAAATCCCGAATTCAAGGAAAACGAATAGAAACCCGTTTACAGAGAGATCGCTACTGTTTTTTTTTTTTTATTATTATTCAATATTTTTAAAGCCGATCAAATTAGCGTGCTTTTTAGGTGCGTTCGTAATTATATAAATATGTAGCACCTATCGTCGTTCAGTCAGTCTGTCTGTCTGTCCGTCCGCATATAACAGCGCAAAAACTACCCGACCGAATCGTTTGAAATTTAAAATATATTATTGTTGTATAATTTTGTCGAGTCATTTCAATTTTTATGAAAATAGGACGCATAGTTTAATGACAGGGACAGTCAAAAAAATTTTCGTTACATAACGGCCCATGGGAAAAAATTATTTCAAGTGCATTTTAATGATGTGGCAGCCTTTCAAACAGAATAAAATTGATATGCACTTATGAAGTGCACTAAAATATAAATATATTCAGTACACTATGCGGTGCAAAAAATATTTATAAAACTTGTTATAGTACGAACGTACCACATTTGCCATTGGTTGGATTGCCAAATTGTTGGATTTTGGTGTGCCTGATTGGGTGTTGGCGAGCGTAGCTCGTAGGGGGCAGAGCACTCTAGTTTATCAAATACTTGTATTTTTATAATACTTTCATACTAGATTAAACATTTTCTTAAAATATTTTATGTCTCAACCCCACTCAAATAGAAAAAAAAAAAAAAAAAAAAAAAAAGAATATATGGGAAAAGCAGCCAGTACTATAAAAATAATCTCTAAATTTGAAAAAAAAAAATACCTTTAATAAGGATGTCAACGATTTAATCAGATAATTAAAATTAGTGATTAAATCGTGATTTCAGGGATGAAAGAGTTCCGAATACAATTTTGGTCATTTTCTGGATTGATGCAAAAATGCAAAGAAAATTTTGAAAGCATATAGGGGAGAGGGTGTGGTAAATTTACTCTTCAGACATTTTGTTAAACCCTTAGAATTTCTGAACTGCTGTGTAGAAGAGCTATTAAATTAAAGGTCAACTTATCCTATGACCATCTCAAAAATTAGGTAAATGAAGTTGATTGAGGTGTCGTTCCCGAGTGAATTTTTCTTAGATTTTAAAAGGGAAAAGAAGTTTACACAAGATTCTTTTTGAAATAGAATACTTTATTCCATTTATACAACTTTTTGGGGTAGTTTCAGTGATGTATTTCTGGAGCAACGATAACTTTGATGTGCATACATTTAGCATGGAGAATTTTTTTTCCCCTTAGAAAAGAGAGAGAGAGAAAATCTTAAGCAACCAAACCACCCAGAATGTATGTTTAAAAAAAATAATCACTGCACTTCACATAAATTCATCAGATATACCTTTTGATTTATACTTTTAGTAATCTGCCTTCCATTCTCTTTTTTTGATTCAATGAACCTATATATTTTTTGTTAGTTTATTTAGTAAGTAATTTCTAAGTTACAAAAAGAAAATAACAATCATATGTACAATTATATTTCATTTTATTGTATAAATTCCTGTTAAAATATATCTAAATTACAAAAATTTGCTACCGTTGTATAGATGGAAAAAAATTTCCACTTTTTTTTTTTCCCATTTCTCGCTTTCATGCCTGTGATTTAAACCTGCTTTTTTAATTTCAGTGATTTAAAAAAAAAAATGAAATTTTTTTAAAACCGTTTAAAAAAGCACTGAAATCTAAAATAAGTTTCTATGAAAAAAGTTTTTAAAAAAAGTTTCTGTTTTTGTAAAGTTTCTATGGGAATGAATAATGAATAAACGAAAAATGCTTTAAATACATGTTTTAGTTTAAATGATTATGTTTACAATAAGTTTGTTCTTATCTGACATAAAAAGCATTCAATTTAAAAATGATATTTAAATCTAATTTCAAATGTAACTTCCGGTATAAAACTGGTCATTCTCATATTTACTTTATGTGCATAAATAAATGGTTTTAACCCATTTTCATAATTTGTTTTGATTAGCATAAGCATTTATATGTCTAAGTTTTAATTTATGGTATTAACAGTAATTTTTATAAGTTGAAATGCAAAAATTCTTTTGATGATATTTCTTTGATTTATTACTTGTGTTAACTGATGAAATTACTTATGTGACGTTTTTATTATTTCTGTAATTATAATAATTATAATTTTATTAATCAAAACAATACTAACGTGCAATCATCTACATAAAAATTAGCAAAAATTTTCGCAGCAGGCGCCAAATAGTGTTACTGCGGCGCTGCTTAGATAGGAGATTTCATGAATTTTTTTCTGAATCAATTAAATAAAAAATGTTTTAACTTTGAGTCTATCCTGTTTTATGTACTAAAAAAAAAGATATGTCGATGCTAAGAAAACGATTTGTCTACATGAAGTGTATAAATTGACTAAATACATTCTGAATACGCTACTTTGTTGTCTTTAAACTTACCGGAAAGAACAAACTTATCCCCCATTTGAGTGTATTCTTCATACAGTTTTGTTTTGCGGTCAAAAAAACATTTATTACACATAACAAAGTTTAAAGATAAAATTATATACACAAAAATTTGCCTTTTATAAATATTACAATAAAATGTATGTTTTGCATATTAAAGCAGAAATATGTGTAAGAGCAGAATATTACACAAAAATGCGCGTATTTTGCATACTACACAAAAATAAGTGTAAGAACAGAATATTACGCAGATATATATGTGTAAGAATATTACACAGACGTATGTGTTTTCTTGTGTAATTTACACGTTAAAGTATATATTTCAGGAGTAATCAGATAATTTTTACACATTTAGTGTTATCATCAAGCTACACACTCAAATACTTATTTTGAAATTTACACATTTTGGATACTACATTTATGGGTATTTTGGCAATTTGCACATATAGACAAAATTTTTTTGTATCATCGATATACCTGTTTTATGTTAAATTTGCACATTTACTTTTTAGAGTGCATAAATGAAAACATCCCATACAATTTTTAATATTAGCTACGTGCTGTGATGCAGAGAATTTACAGAAATATTTAATTTATTTGTACTGCAAAATAAAAAATGTAGCAGAATTTTCTTGAAAAAAGTTTTCTTTCCTCCACTGTCGCGTCCGGTAATTATATGTAAGAAACTTGCCTACAGTGGTGCATTTGTTACGTCCGATTATCTGCAAGTATCAACAACGTTAAAATGCTTTATATAAACTAAATCCCCCCCCCCCCCCCATCCTCCCTAACACACACACACTGTCTCTTACTAGATAGAAACCTTTAAAAATATTTCTTCATTTTTTCATTTTTGAATAAATGAATTATATCTTGAGTTAAAAGTGATTGTTGCCATAAGATGCCAGTTTTTTTTTTTTCCTTTCCCTCATTGTCGCCAACTGAATTGTGATTCAAGACACCAACTTTCACAGTATTTTCTAAAAAATATTCTGCCTTTACCGAAAAATGAAACTGGATTAACAACTTCTGCATAAGAGATCTTGAAAATTTTTGAGAACAAAATGAATTGAAAAATGTGTTAGAAAACAGGTAGTTAGGATTTGAAAACAAGACTTAAAAGCGAACTTGCATTTTGATTTATAAAAGGAAAACATTTCATAACAATTGCTTAAGAGTGACATCGTTTTCATCTAATCACAAATCATCAAATCACACATGTTTCGGGATTAAAACCCATGAAATACGGAATATTTCTAATGTGAAGAAAACGTTAGTTTTTCGATTATATCTTCTTAAATTCTGCATCAAATAGCATAAATCTTTTATTTTCTTTTTTGTTTTTTTTTATCTTTTGACCATTAACCTAAAAAGAATAATGATATCAAAATAGGTTAAAAGTTTGTCACCCAGCACTTAATCGTATGGCTCTAAAAATTTTATTGCTAGATCTTAAAATTAATATCAAATCTAGAGTGACGCTATGCTATTAATTAATATGTATACGCATGATTTATTTCATCATTTTTTTTTCCTATTTATAATCACATATGCAAAAATTATGTTCAACATGAAAACATTTATGAAACATTATTCGCTGATGGTTTTTCATTCACTCTCTCATAAATTCAAGATGACATCTTGATGTGATTTTAATAGGTTTGTTTTAAGATTAAATTTAATTTTTTTTTTCACTTTTTTCTTCTAAAATATTTACACAACCAAACTATACTTTTAATTTTCCAATACACTGTTAAGTATATCACTTTCACTGAACCTATGTTATGCATTAAAATGTATTTATTCAATAATGTGGTTTACCTTTTGCGCCATGCTATCCAGAACCGTAACAAAAATTTATGTAAAGGATTTCTTTACGTCATATTATCCATTCTCATACATTTCACTTAGTTTAGATACTACGATGCAATGTAATCATTTACATATTAATCATTTTTATATATTAATTTTGTTGAAAAAAATATTTATTTAAAACAATATCAAACGAAATCATTTTTCAAAACCAGGTTAAAACAGTGGCGCAACGAAGGATTTTCGGGGTCCTCCCCCTCTCCCCCCCAAACACACCAGCAAAAAAAACCCCCCAATAATTACTGGTTTTTTTAATCACTAATTAATCACGTTATCAAATTTTATGAATTAGATCCAAAATCAGTTGCATTATTGAATCAGATTCACAGAGCCGTCCTTAGGGGTATGCGACAGGTGCGGCCGCACAGGGCCTCGCGCTCGAAAAAAAAAATTAATACAAAATAGCTAAATGTTTGTTATTCATTTTGTTGTGAGTTATTTATTTTCTAAAAAAATTACAAGTCTAAACATACATATTTTTTAAATGTAAAATGCTTTATGAATAAAATGTTGTGGACGTTAGGAAAGAGAATTGATTTTTTGTAGCTTATATTCAATTTGAAGGAATTGTTAGAGTGTAGCTTAGGCAGCACCAGGGGGATAACGAATATGGAAAGGTGGTCTGAATAGATTAGTACCGATGATGTTTCTGACAAACTGCTCACTCTTATTTTAATGATTATTTGTAATGTAACGACACAGATTTGATTTCCTTCTTATGTAATTAAGTTGCACTGCTTTTTTATTATAGGAGTATCTATCTTTTCCTTTCCACACGCATACGTATATCCCATCGCGTAAACATGATTGAGGGTTCGGATTAGCTCAAACCCCGTACCCCAGACCCCTGAGACTAAATTAAAGATTTCAAAAAATGTGAAAAGTTAAATTTTAAACTGTTGTGAAGAAAAAGAAAATTTAAGGATATATTGATTTTGACTCCGATTTTTTCTATTTTTAAACTCTCTTATTAAAAAAAAAAAAAAAAATTAACTCGTTTAATATTTGCTAATTAAATAAAATTTTTTTTTTTAATATTTTATAATTAAAGAAAGAATAGAGCTTATAGACCAAAAGTTTCATCTTTATCACATTTGTTACTGCCATAATATGAAATAGACTGAACGAGTACTTTAATCAATTAAACCTTTGACTACGAATTTATTTCTTATTAGAAATTTCTGCAACTGGCGACTATTTTTTTAAAAACTTATTCGTAGCACGTGCCGAAATTTCCAGACGAAGATCCAGACTGGTCCACAGAAAGCTATCCTGACCCGGAGTAAAAAATAAATGTTGAGAAAAAATCACTGAAATCAAGCCCGAGCCAACTCAGTTAAAAAATTCCGATATTTCTTTGCCAGAATTATACTACAATTAAAAATACTTTAAAAGGATTTTGCATGCATATCCAAGGAAACATTTAGGTAGCTTTCTTTACAAAAAAAAACGATTCCGAAAAATTTTGGTATATTTTCACCGATCATGACACCCCAGACCCCGAAACCACCCTCCGTTCAAAATTGATATATATATATATATATATATATATATATCTCCATATATATATATATATATATATATATATATAACTCTCGTATTTATGAACCGTTCGTTGACCAGCTTCATCCTCCATCTTGTTTCAAAATGGCGGTCATTTAAAATGAGGCACAAAAAAATTAGACATTTAAAAATATTTTTTTCTTATGTGTTTGGGCTTGATACAAAGATTCTGGAGCATTTTTAGTTTTGTCTATATCTTAAAAAATGACTGAGTTATAGCACTTTGAATTTCTAGCATGGATGACATTTTGAAACGATCTGATTTTTGTTACGCGATAATACACGTATTTATGAACCGATTTATATGTGACAAAGAATGTGCATAGTACATAGCAATGTCTCGACCGAGTTCGTTGGCCAGCCTCATCCACCATCTTGTTTCAAAATGGCGGCCATTTAAAATTTAAAAAAAAATTTAAAATTTAAAATGAGACACAAAAAAATTAGACACTGAAAAATATTTTTTTCTTATGTGTTTGAGCTTGATACAAAGATTCTGGAGCATTTTTAGTTTTGTCTATATCTTAAAAAATGACTGAGTTATAGCACTTTGAATTTCTAGCATGGATGACATTTTGAAACGATCTGATTTTTGCCACGCGATAATACACGTATTTATGAACCGATTAGGATGTGACAAGGCATGTGCATAGTACATAGCAATCTCTCGGCCGAGTTCGTTTGCTAACTTCATCCGCCATCTTGTTTCAAAATGGTGGCCATTTAAAAAAAAAAAAAAATTAGAAATTGAAAAAGACCTTTTTTCTTATGTGTTTCAGCTTGTTACAAAGATTCCGGATTATTTTTTGTTTTGCCTTTATCTAAAAAAAAGCCGAGATAAGCCGAGATAAAAAGAAGCCCAGTTTGAATTTCGAATGTGTGTGACATTTTAAAAAGTCCTTCCGGCCAGTGCCGGGAGGAAGAGGTAGCTTTCACAATCCTTATTTAAAAAAAGCCAAATTATATCATTCAAACACACGAAGCTCAATTTAATGGAAACCGAATATAGGAGATTCAATACTAATTTTTATCAATATAATGAATGAGAATTTCGCGAAATTAGTCAGCTTTATCCAAGCTGCTTTTCTTTAAAGTAACATATATTTGGCTGCCAAATTCGGCAATTTCTTAAAGTGCCTGTCATTTTAAGACAACATGGTGGATGAGGCTAAGCAGTGAACTTGGTCGAGACCTTAGTAATTGCTGTGCACATGCTCACTCACATCGGAATCGGTTAATATATAGGAGTGCTGTCGCATGCAAAAAATCAGATTTTTCAAAATGTCACCCACAATAGAAATTGAAACTGCCATATCTGAGCCATTTTTTAAGGTAAAGACAAACAAAAAATGCTCCTGAATCCTTATATCAAGGTCAAATACTTAAGAAAGAAACCTTTTTCAATTTCTAATTTTTTTGCACCTCACTTTAAATATATATATATATTTTAATTTAATGGTCGCCATTTTGAAACAAGATGGCTGATGAATCTGGTCAGCGAACTTGGTCGAGGTATTGATGTATACTATCCACATGCCTTCTTACATCGAAATAGGCGAATACGTGTGTTATCGCGTGACAAATACAAGATCGTTTCAAAATGTTAGCCATGCTAGAAATTCAAAGTGCTATAAATCAACCATTTTTTAAGATATCAACAAAAGAACAAATTTTCAGAAACAAAAACTGCTCCGGAATCTTTGTCTCAAGGCCAAACACATAAAAAAAATCTTTTTCATTTTCCAATTGTTTAATACCTCATTTTGAATTTTAAATTTAATTTTTTTTAAATGGCAACCCTTTTGAAACAAGATGGCGAATGAAGCTGGCCAACGAACTCGGTCGAGACATTGGTATGTACTATGTACAGACCAAGTTACATCCAAATAGGTTCATAATTACGCCTGTTATCGCGTGACAAAAATCAGGTCGTTTTAAAATGTCAGCCACAAGAGAAATTCAAAATGCTATTACTCAGCCATTTTTTTTAGATATAGACGAAAGAAAAACTGTTCCGGAATCTTTGTATTAAGGTCAAACACATACAAAAAAAATCGTTTTCACTTTCCAATTTTTTGGTATCTCATTTAAATTTTTTTATTTTTTAATTTTTTTTAATGGCCGCCATTTTGAAACAAGATGGCGGATGAAGCCGGCCAACGAACTCGGTCGAGATATTTGTATGTACTATGTACAAACCAAGGTACATCCAAGTCGGTTCATAAATACGCCTGTTATTACGTGAGAAAAATCAGGACGTTTCAAAATGTCAGCCACGCTAGAAATTCAAAATGCTATAACTCAGCCATTTCTTAAGATATAGACGAAACAAAAACTGCTCCGGAATCTTTTTATCAAGGTCAAACACATAAGAAGAAAATATTTTTTCAATTTTTAATTTTTTGGTACCACATTTAAAATTTAAATTTTTCTTAAAAATTTAAATGGCCACCATTTTTAAACAAGATGGCGGATGAAGCTGACCAACGAACCCGGTCGAGACATTGGTATGTACTATGTGTAAACGAAGTTACATCCAAATCGGTTCATAAATACGCCTTTTATCGCGTGACAAAATTCAGGACGTTTCAAAATGTCAGCCACGCTAGAAATTCAAAATGCCATAACTCAGCCATTTTTTAAGATATAGACGAAACAAAAACTGTTCCGAAATCTTTGTATAAAGGTGAAATACATAAGAAAAAATATTTTTCCATTTTCAATTTTTTGGTACCACATTTTAAATTTTAAATTAAAAAAAAAAAAAATTTAAATTTCCGCCATTTTGAAACAAAATGGCGGATGAAGCTGGCCAACGAACTCGGTCGAGAGATTGGTATGTACTATGTACACATTGAATTACATCCAAATCGGTTCATAAATACGCCTTTTATCGCGTGACAAAATTCAGGACGTTTCAAAATGTCAGCCACGCTAGAAATTCAAAATGCTATAACTCAGCCATTTGTTAAGATATAGACGAAACAAAAACTGCTCCGGAATCTTTGTATAAAGGTCAAATACATAAGAAAAAAATATTTTTCCATTTTTTATTTTTTGGTGCCACATTTCAAGTTTAAAAATTTTTTAAAAATTTTAAATAGCCGCCATTTTGAAACAAAACGACGGATGAAGCTGGCCAACGAACTCGGTCGAGACATTGGTATGTACTACGTACACACCGAATTACATCGAAATCGGTTCATAATTACGGGAGTTACAGTGTGACATAGGTCAGATATATATATATATATATAAATTTTGAACGGAGGGTGGTTTCGGGGTCTGGGGGTCATGATCGATGAAAATATACCAAAATTTTTTAAAATCGCTTTCCTCCGAACGGCTGCAATAGGTAGCTTTTTTGTAAAGAAAGCTACCTAAAAATCTGATTTTCTGCCTGCAACAGCACTCGCATATATCAACTGATTTAGATAGGAGTGAGCATGTGCACAGGAATCACTAAGGTCTCGACCAAGTTCATTGGTGAGCTTTGTTACACCCATTATGTTGTTTTAAAATGGCGGGCTATCACCGATCATTCGGGTTAGTATAATTATTAATATAATTCGGGATATCGCCGAATTGGGCGACAAATATAAATCACTTTAATAAAACCAGCTTTGATAACGCTGAGTAATTTCGCGAAATTCTAATTCATATTCAATACTGACGAAAATTAGTATTTAATCTTCTATAATCGGGTTCCACTCATTTGAGCTCCGTGTGTTTGAATAATATAAGCTGGCTTTTAAAAAATAAGTAATATGAAAGCTACCTCTTCCTCCTGGCACTGACCGGAAGGACTTTTTAAATTAAAACATTTTTCAGGTTATGTGACATAACTTTGAAGCTTTGTAAATGAACAAAAGTAAATTTTTAAATATATTCCTTTTTTACTTGTTAAGCCAAAATAAATTTCTGAAGATTCCATTAACAAATATACAGTCAAGATAAAGAGAGAAAGAAAAATGCGAGGGAGAAAAGAGAGCAAGCACTCCATACTTTATAATGACCAAGCTGACACGAAGAGATGCGAGAACTGCATTTCGACTTGGAATCTTGTATACTTTCTGAATAAGAATTAAAAAAAAAATAAATAAATAAATAAAGGTCGTCTATATATTAAAAAAATGTGCCAACTTTAAATTTTCAAATGGTAAAATTCACTTTTAACATCGGTTTTTTGAATGGTGGCAGCTCGGGAAAAGGTATTCTTTAAAATTCTTTTACACAATATTCTAGAATTATAAAAGAAAATGTATTCGGAGAAAAATATATCTTACAAAAAGGCGTATCTGGAATATTCAATTTGTTAACCTAAGAAATATACAGAATATTTTCGTGTAAAAAAAATTCAATTTATATTTTCCGGTTACTCTCTAAGGTTTTCTATTCTGTGGATGTTTTGATAGCAAGAGACGGTCCCTTTTTGAGACCATCAAAAACTAAAATTTATCAATATATCTCTAAAACAAATTAGTAGAGTAAGCTGTAAACTTATATACTCCTTTTTTTCCTATTGTGGTTTGTTTTCTAAGAAAATTAATGTCTATCATAATTAGTAATTTTTTAATATGATTTTATTAGAAATTTTCATAATTCAAAAGTATTGGTAAAAGGAAAACAACATCTTTGCATCTGTTAATTTTAACATCATAAAAAAATCTATCGGATGGTTTTGGGGAAGATAATAAATAAAAGTTTGTCACGTGAATTAACATTAGCATTCTCAAACTTTTCACTCATATAATTCTACGATGATTTAAGAAAAGATATACAATCGTGATTTTTTTTTTTACGGGTACCTTGGTAAAAGGAACTGAAAATGATGTCAAAAGTGGGGATACAAATTTTAATGTGTAGAGGACCTTATTTTTTAAAATTTGTATTCAAATTCGAAAATAATATCCAGTCGAACAGTACCTTTTGCACCTGTCTGCGACCATTTTACGATTAAAAATTATGTGGAAGTTTCCTCTTTTTTAACAACTGTACAAGATCACCATTTTACAAAAAAAAAAAAAAAAAAAAAAAAAAAAAAAAAAAACCCTAGTTGGATGTGCCAGTCCCAAAACTTTCTTCTATCTCATACATCTTAATATTTCAAAAAGTATTACACACATTATTAACAGTGCACATACGGTATTTTTCCGTGTATGCGGCTTCCCCGTGTAACACACTTATCCAGCTTGCTAATATCTCATTTGGGAGAAAAACAGAAAAACTGCCTAATATTCATAAAGTATTGGTTGACAGTTTTAATAATACGAACTAAAAATTGAGCCCAACAACTTCATAGGATATAATGGATGTGAATGGATATCATGTTAATACTTCAATATTATTAGTTCAATACTATACCAACTTTCATTTTCTTCTTACATTTCTGCTTCAGTCAAATTAAATAGACTAAAAACGAGTTAATCTATATCATGATATTTGTTAAAATTAATAGTTTTCCTTATTCTTTTGTTATCAGCTGTTTGCGAATAGCCGGCTTAGCAGGAAGCGAGTTCCCGCCGCCGCATGAGCCGCCGATGGACAATAGAACTACGAAAAATCAAGAAAAGTATACAAAAATCGCCGTCACAGAGCTCCTTTATCGCGTAATATTTCCAAATTCAAGGAGAACCTGTTGGCCATATCCAAAATTATGGACAAAAAATTTGGTTCACTTGTATGCATAATTTTATACACTTTTCGATGGTACAATAAAGAAATGGCACAAACATCGCTATTATAGAGAAATCCCCTTCCGGCAGATTTTTTTTTTTTAATTCAGGGAGGACTTGCTTGCCGTAGCAAGAAACATACACAGAAAATTTGGTCCAATTCTATGCATAACTTCATACACTTTTCGATGGTACAATAATGAAAATCGTACAAACATCGTAATTATAGCGCCCTCTTCCGGCGGAATTTTTCCAACTTCAGGGAGGACCTTCGTGCCATGACCAAAAACAAACACAAAAAATTTGGTCCAATTCTATGCATAACTTCATACACTTTTTGATGGCACAATATTCAAAATAGCACAAAAATCGCTATTACAGCGCCCCATACCGGCGATTTTTTTCCAAATTAAGGAAGGGCCTGCTTGCTATGGCCAAGAACTTAAAAAAAATTTGGTTCAATTCTATGCATAACTTTATACACTTTTTGATGGTACAATGGCGACAGACAGACATTTTCTATAAACATTTTTCTGGGGATCTCTAACCCCTAAAACGAGTAAATCCGTCGAAAACCGGAAGTCGAAAAAAATTTCGATTACAATACTTTCTTCTATTGAAGATAGAAGAAAGTAAAAAGACAGAGAAAGAAAAAAGAAATGCCGCTCCGGTAACAATGTATTGCCAGCCTTGCTCAAATCTGCAGATAATGTAGAGAAAAAAAAACAGCCCGAGACCAGTCCGGGTATTGTGAAGGGAAACTGGCCCGAGTCTGTAGATTGCATTGTCGGCGATAGTGTTGCCAATTTATCGAATTTTTTTATTCAAAATATCTACCAGAATTTTCGAATAGTTACATTCACTTTATTGAACCACGGAACGTCTATCATTAAATAAATAGAAAATTATTACTCGAAATTTCTGGTTGATCATAAAACAACCCAGCCAAGCTTGCCACATTGGTGCGAATGGGAGAGCATTAATCAGTTTGGAAGTGAAGGGCTTCGCGAAAGTTCTTGCACTCGGCCTCGCTTTTGCTAAGGACGGCTCTGCAGATTCAGATCAATAAACATTTTTAAACGGCTATTATGATATTTAAAAACAGAGAAAACAAATAATAGATGCCTGGGATAAGTGAAAATCCTCATCTAGTTTCGAAAAAAAAAAAAAAAAGACAACGGTCACAAAATCGCGAGGAAAAAACTAAAAGCTATGAATCATTTCGTATTAAATGAGTGTTAAAAATTTAAATTCACATCTTTCTTTGTCATAGTATTCAGATTAGCAAAGATACAATAATATGTGGGCTGCACACAGACGCGTGTTTTGCCATCTTTCTCCAGTTTTCATGGAAATTCTTTGTTCAGGACCCCTCTGCGGTTTATTCACAAAAGAATGAGGGGAATCAATAATGGGTCAAGAGATAAGGAGCTCAACTCTACTTGAAGGAAAGGTTCCTCTTTTGCAGGACATCAGTCCCTTTCCTTTTAAAGTCATTAAAAACTAAGACACCGCGTGTCCACAATAAACGACGTCGACACTGATAACAGTCAGAAGGGTGGTGCGTTCGCAGCCTAGAATTGAATTAAATTACATTTTCCATAAAATAAGATTATCTAATGGTGATTCGAAAACCCAAGAATCTGTCCATTACAACACAGTTAAAAGACTCCTTATCTCTGTTCGGTATTTTAATTTTTAACACTCCCCTCTTTTTTCGCACCATTCGTCCCTTCACTAGCTTTATTTTTTTACTTTCTTCTATCTTCAATAGAAGAAAGTATTGTAATCGAAATTTTTTTCGACTTCCGGTTTTCGACGGATTTGCATGTTTTAGGGGTCAGAGATTCCAAAAAACATGTTTATAGAAAATGTCTGTCTGTCTGTGTGTCCGTCTGTCCGTCTGTCCGTCCGTCCGTCTGTCCGTCTGTCCGTCTGTCTGTCGCCATTGTACCATCAAAAAGTGTATGAAGTTATGTATAGAATTAAACCAAAATTTTATTATAAGTTTTTGGCTATGGCAAGCAGGTCCTCTCGGAATTTGGAAAAAAATCGCCGGTAGGGGGCGCTGATATAACAATTTTTGTGCGATTTTGAATATTGTACCATCCAAAAGTGTATGGAGTTATGCATAGAATTGAACCAAATTTTTAGTTAAAGTTTTTGGATATGACAAGCAGGTCCTCCCTGAATTTGGAAAAAATTCGCCGGTAGGGGGCGCTGTAAATGCGTTTTTTGTGCGATTTTGAATATTGTACCATCGAAAAGTGTATGAAGTTATGCATAGAATTGAACCAAAATTTTTATTTTAAGTTTTTGGCTATGGCAAGCAGGTCCTCCCTGAATTTGGAAAAAATTCGCCGCTAGGGGGCGCTGTAATAGCGAATTTTGTGCGATTTTGAATATTGTACCTTCCAAACGTGTATGAAGTTATGCATAGAATTAAACCAAATTTGTATTTTAAGTTTTTGGCTATGGCAAGCAGGTCCTCCCTGAATTTGGAAAAAATTCGCCGGTAGGGGGCGCTGTAATAGCGATTTTTGTGCGATTTTGAATATTGCACCATCGAAAAGTGTATGAAGTTATGCATAGAATTGAACCAAAAAAAAATTTTAAGTTCTTGGCTATGACAAGGTGGTCCTCCCTTAATTTGTAAAAAAATCGCTCGTAGAGGGCGCTGTAATAGCGATTTTTGTACAATTTTTGTGCCATTATGAATATTGTACCTCCGAAAAGTGTATGAAGTTATGCATAGAATTGAACCAAATTTTATGTGTTTATTTTTGGTCATGTCACGAAGGTCCTCCCTGAATTTGGAAAAATTCTGCCGGAAGGGGGCACTATAATTGCGATGTCTGTACCATTTTCATTATTGTACCATCGAAAAGTGTATGAAGTTATCCATATAATTGAACCAAATTTTTTGTGCATGTGTCTGGCTATGGCAAACAAGTCCTCCCTGAAGTTGAAAAAATTCCGAATGAAGGGGGCGCTATAATTCCGATCTCTGTGCCATTTTCATTATTGTACCATCGAACAGCGTATAAAATTATGCATACAATTGAACCAAAATGTTTGTGCTTGTTTTTGGCTTTGGCCAACAGGTTCTCCTTGAATTTGGAAATATTGCGCGGTAAAGGGGCTCCGTGCTAGCGATTTTTGTATACTTTTCTTGATTTTTCGTCGTTCTATTGTGCATCGGCGGCTCATGCAGCGACGGGAACTCGCTTCCTGCTATGCCGGCTATTCGCAAACAGCTGATAACGACAGAATAAGGAAAAATTAATAATTTTAACAAATATCATGATATAGATTAACTCGTTTTTAGTCCGTTTAATTTACTTGAGCAGAAATTTAAGATGAAAATCAAAGTTGGTATAGTATTGAACTAATAATATTGAAGTATTAACATGTGTAACTAGGTTTTGAAATATTAAGATGTATAAGATAGAAGAAAGTTTTGGGATTGGCACATCCAACTAGTTATTTTTTGCAGACGGTTTACCCATAGAATAGAATAATAGAGAACTCGATTTTTAAAATTAGTTTTGAAACTCACGTCCTCCTGTACATTCTAGTATTTATAGAAAGGGGTCGGTCAAGTATTACGTAAGCATATTTTTAGTCATTTTGTACCCCTCCGCCTCCTTAAGGAAAAATAAGCAAATGCTAGACCCCCTTCCCTCTTTGCTTACGTAAGATTTTATGACATTTTAACATCAACACTGTTTGCTGTAAAAAATTACAGTTAGTGATAAATTACGTTATTAATCCAGCAAATTTACATAAACAGACATATAGGGGTTGTGGTATCGAAGGAAAACAAAATCGGTTTAATATATTGTTACCTATTGCATTAAACAATTCATAGAATACAAAATAGTTTTTAATATATTATTACTTATCGTATTGAACAAAAACAAGAAAAAAAAAACTTTAAGAAATACAACAGGCCCTAACTTATTTAGGCAAATAACTAAAAATTTTAACAAGAATCGTAGCAATATTATGTGTTTGGCGTTCACATTTCTAGTCTGGTGTCCAAGATCTTTGAACCCATGTTTCTGCATTGTCTATTATTATGTTTTCAATGTAGTGGTGAGCTGGAATGTTCCTCGTTTTCAGCCCTAGTTTACTCCATATCTTTTTTCTCAAGTCGTTCAACATCCACAGAACGTTCATCCAAATCATGCTCTTTTGCTTTTTGTTGTTAAACTATAGTTGCTTCGTTGTCTAATGCTTACGTAAGAATTCTCGTCACCCCCCTCTCCCCCTTGCCAGCAAAAATAAGCAGACACTGGACACCCGCTTACTTCTTACGTAATATTTGAACGACCCCAAATGGTTAAAAGTAATGTTTGTTTTTTAATTCGATCTCTTTTCTACTTACTTTTTACTCTAAGTTATCTGAATTTTCGTTTTAACATCCACTATGATATATAACAAATTTTTATCCATTTACTTGCAGGAATATGGAGAAGAAGAAGAAAGTGAGGTGCTTGTATGGACCCAGAAAGAGGAGTCCCATTAGAAGAACCGCTGATGGTAAGTGTTCTCTCTATTCTTTCATTTTTCTTCCCGGTAATGACCCGTCAATTAAAATGTAAATTGTCATCAGAAACGCATACGCAATTTTAATCATAATTTTTGCAGTTTTAGCCTGTCACGAATTGCAGAATTCTACATTTACATACCAAAAAAGGAAGAAAAAAAATCCTAGGGGGGGGGTCTAGAAAGCTTAATAATTAGACATTTTGTATACTCAAATCCTTGGAGTTTGTTTCTGAATTGCTGTACTATCAAATAAAAGGCGAGCCTTTATTATAAGCATCTGAAAGTCATGTCAATTAAGTTCTTTAACAAGGGAAAGGAAGCTTCCATAAGGTCCTTCTGGAATAGAATATTTTATTCTATTTATAAAGCACTTCTGGGTCATTTCAGTGATGCATTTTTTGAAACGTATTTCTGGAGTAAAGATCCATTTGGCGTGCCTATATTTAGCATAGATTTTTTTTTTTTTAAAGTAAAGTCTTAAACAGTCAAATCATTCAAAATAATACATTTATTTTGAAAAATTAGTCTCTGTACCTGACATAAATTCATCAGATACATTTGGAAGGATTTATACTTTTAGCAAACTGTTTCCAATTTTCTTTTTTTGTTTAATGAATTTATGCATTTATTGTTATTTATTTATTACTTTATTCTTTTAATACTTTCTAAGTTATTAAAAGAAAATAACAATCATATGTACAGTTATAATTTATTTTATTGTGTGAATAACTGTTAAAATGAGTCTAAATTATACGAGTTTGGCCTTATTGTGTCGATGGAAAAATTTCCCACTTTTTTTTCCCATTTCCCACTTTCATGCGTGCTAAAGGTCAAAATTAGCACTAGCCACCGGCCACAGGGCCGGTAAATGAAAAAAAGTGGCTAGTGAGAAACTGTCTATCAGCGGCCACCTTCCGGCCACTTTTTTTACAAGGAGATAATGAAATTTTCTTGCAATTTATCAAGGATTCTACTTTTTTTGCAGGGATGAGAATTTTCAGTCTTTTGGCGGATTTCCGCTTTTTTGTTATTTCAAGGAATTTCCGCTTTTTTTTTTTCTCGAAATTCCGTCTTTTTTTCCGAGGATTCCGTATTTTTTCTCCTGCAAAATTTTATTTTCCGAAATTTTCACTTTCCTGTCGATTCCGCTTTTCTTCCGATTTCGAAAAAACACTCAAAGGTGATGAAAATACGGCAAATTTTGTCAAAAGATCGCGAAAAAGCGGCAAATTTTGTCAAAAGATCGCGAAAAAGCGGCAAATTTTGTCAGAAGATCGCGAAAAAGCGGTAAATGTCACCAAAAGATCGCAAAAAACTACAAATATCGTCAGAAGATCATAAATAAACGGCAAATTTCGTCAAAAGATCGCGAAAAAGCAGAAAATTTTGTCAAAAGATCGCGAAAAAGCAGAAAATTTTGTCAAAAGATCGCGAAAAAGCAGAAAATTTTGTCAAAAGATCGCGAAAAAAGCAAAATTTTGTCGAAAGATCGCGAAAAAGCAGAAAATTTCGTCAAAAAATCGCGAAAAAGCAGAAAATTTCGTCAAAAGATCGCGAAAAAGCAGCAAAATTTGACAAAAGATAGCGAAAAAAACTACAAATATCACCAGAAGATCGCGAATAAACGGCAAAGTTCGAAAAAAACGGTAAATTTCGTCAAAAGATCGCGAAAAAGCGGCACATTTCATCAAAAGATCGCGAAAAAGCGGCACATTTCATCAAAAGATCGCGAAAAAGCGGCACATTTCATCAAAAGATCGCGAAAAAGCGGCACATTTCATCAAAAGATCGCGAAAAAGCGGCACATTTCATCAAAAGATCGCGAAAAAGCTGCAAATTTTGTCAAAAGATCGCGAAAAAGCGGCACATTTCATCAAAAGATCGCGGAAAAGCTGCAAATTTTGTCAAAAGATCGCGAAAAAGCGGCAAATTTCGTCAAAATGGCGCGAAAAATACATGTTTTTAGTGTATCCTCCCCTTCCCCCCCCTTTTGTGACCTTTCAGAAAATTTGCTGTGAATTTCAACTTTTTTTTTTTTTTTTTTACTCAGAATCGCTCCTGATTCAAAATTCACATTAAGCTGGCTGTAGGTCCTGATCCAATTAGCTTGTGTGACCAAAAATAACTAACCATTGTGATTTTCACTAAGTTTCATATTTTTTGCCAAAAAATTTATTAAAATTATGACACACGAAAACTCTATTCTTAATTATTTCATTTTCAGGAGCAGTCATGATTCTGATAAGTCGAGCATTTCATATGACCTACACTCAATGTTTTAAGAGCTGTGTGTAATTTGGCTATTTTCACTCCTGTAATGTAGTATACAGGTTTGTGCGCTTGTCTCCATTTGCCCGGAAATCAGACCCTGGTTTTATTTCTTGAAGTATCTTTCACTGATAAAATGTGGTACAATTTTTTTGTTTGCGTGTGGTTTCAGTCTTTTTGCTTTTTTGCAATTCTCATCCCTGTTTTTGGTTCCAATATATTTATATTATATGCCTGTTTGTGTTCTAGGGAATCCCCGGAATTCCGGGGATTTGATAAAACGTGCCCTGGAAATTCCGGGGTTACACAGGCATGAGATTCTTCCGCGATTTTCTGCTTTTTGTCGTTTTCCGTTTTTTCCGATTTTTTGCCGTTTCTCGCATTGATGATTTGTTCCGAAATTTAAAAAAAAATCGGTCATCAGTCCAAAAATTCGGCCACAAAATATCACAAATTTCGACAAGTGTTCGCCGAAAAAACAATTTCGTCAATCGTTCGCAGAAAAAAATAGCCAATTTCGAAAACTATCGTGGAAAAAATGCAATTTCGTCAAAGGATCGCGTAAAAACAGCTGATTTCGTCAAAGGGTCGTGGGAAAATGGCAACTTTCGTCAAAGGATCGCGAAAAAACACGAATTCTGCCAAAAGATCGCGAAAAAACGCAGATTTCCTCTAAGGATCACGAAAAAACTCGGAATTTTGCCAAAAGATCGCTTAAAAAACACTAATTTCATCAAAAGATTGCAAAAAAAAGTTAATTTTATGTCAAAGAATCGCGTAAAAAACGCGAATCCTGTCAAAGGATGGTGGAAAAACGCAAATTTCGTCAACGGATTGCGGAAAAAACGCGAATTCTGTCAAGGAACCGCAAAAAACACGAATTTCGTCAAGAGATTTCGGAACAAACGCCTATTCTCAAAAAAGATTACAGAAACAACAAGAATTTTGTCAAAAGATCGCGAAAGAAACTGGAATTTTGTCAAAAGATCGCGAAAGAAACTGGAATTTCGTCAAAAGATCGCAGAAAAAAACGATTTGCGTCAAAACTTTCCAGAAGAAATGCGCATTTCGTCAAAAGATCGCAGGAAAAAACCGGGAATTCCGTCAAATCGTGGGAAAAACGCAAATTTTGTCAAAGGATCGCAGAAAAAATGCTAATTTTGTAAAAAGATCGCGGAAAAAACGCGAATTCTGTCAAGGGACCGCAAAAAACGCGAATTTCGTCAAAAGATTTCGGAATAAACGCCTATTCTCAAAAAAGATCGCAGAAAGAACAGGAATTTTGTCAAAAGATCGCGAAAGAAACAGGAATTTCATCAAAAGATCGCAGAAAAAAACGATTTGCGTCAAAAGATCGTAGAAGAAATACGCATTTCGTCAAAAAATCGCAGAAAAAAACTGGGAATTCCGTCAGATCGTGGGAAAAACGCAAATTTTGTCAAAGGATCGCAGAAAAAATGCTAATTTTGTAAAAAGATCGCGGAAAAACGCGAATTTTGTAAAAAAAATCGCGGAAAAAACGCGAATTTTGTCAAAAGATCGCGGGAAAACGAGAATTTCGTCAAAGGATCGCAGAAAAAACGCTAATTTTGTAAAAAGATCGCGGAAAAACGCAAATTCTGTCAAGGGACCGCAAAAAACGCGAATTTCGTCAAAAGATTTCGGAATAAACGCCTATTCTCAAAAAAGATCGCAGAAACAACAGGAATTTTGTCAAAAGATCGCGAAAGAAACTGGAATTTCATCAAAAGATCGCAGAAAAAAACGATTTGCGTCAAAAGATCGTAGAAGAAATGCGTATTTCGTCAAAAAATCGCAGAAAAAAAACTGGGAATTCCATCAGATCGTGGGAAAAACGCAAATTTTGTCAAAGTATCGCAGAAAAAATGCTAATTTTGTAAAAAGATCGCGGAAAAGGCGAATTTTGTAAAAAAAATCGCGGAAAAACGCGAATTTTGTCAAAAGATCGCGGGAAAACGAGAATTTCGTCAAAAGATCGCCGAAAAAACGCGAATTTTGTAAAAAAAAATCGCCGAAAAAAACGCAAATTTTGTAAAAAGATCGCCGAAAAAAAGCAAATTTTGTAAAAAGATCGCTGAAAAACGCGAATTTTGTAAAAAAGATCGCCGAAATAACGCAAATTTTGTAAAAAAGATCGCGGAATAAAAGCTAATTTTATAAAAAAGATTGCGGAAAAACGCGAAGTTTGTCAAAAGATCGCCGGAAAACGCGAATTTTGTCAAAAGATCGCCGAAAAAACGCAAATTTTGTCAAAAGATCGCCGAAAAAACGCGAATTTTGTCAATAGATCGCCGAAAAACGCGAATTTTGTCAATAGATCACCGAAAAATGCGAATTTTGTCAAATGATCACCGAAAAAATGCGAATTTCGTCTAAAGATCGCCGATAAAAACGGTAATATCGTCTAAAGATTGTGGAAAAAACGGTAATTTCGTCAAAAGGTGGTGGAAGAAACGGGAATTTCGTGAAAAGGTCGCGGTTGCGTGACGCCGTGAAAGTTCAGCCTTTTTTTTTTCAGGGGATTTTACCAAGTGTTACAAACAGCCATATCTGGAAATTCCATGATGAAACCAAAAATTGCAAAAAAAATTCGACTTCAATCAATTGCTTAATATAACAACAACAACAACAACAAAAAGGAACAAACTATGCTATTTTCTAATTTTAGGCGTATCTTAACAAAGATATTTACTTTTTATTTTTTTTTCTTTATTTGTTCTGTTTATATCTGAAAATACTAATGCATAGCTGCCAACCTTTACGCTTTTTTCATACCACTAAAATTTCATAAAAAATATTATCTCATTCAATCGTCGAAATCTCATGATTGAACAAGGCGAAAATCTCCTTAAAATTTTAGTGGTAGCCAAAAAGCGTAAAAGTTGGCAGCTATGCTAATGCCACTGATCAGGAAATGATAAGTGATTCAGGAAGCCAAAAAATTGTTATTATTAATAATGTAATTTTATGTTAATAAACAAAAAATTCAAATAGCGTTAAATAAAATAAAAATAATAAAAATAAAAGTTTCCGATCGTATCTATTATAACTGACTTCTTTAAAATTTACAAAAAAAAAAAAAAAAAAAAAAAAAGTTTATATATTATACATGCGTAAGTCGAAAATCAAGTTGTTATGTAAACGAGTGTTCTCGTATGCGAACATTCACAACATTTTTCAATATTTGTATTCTAATTATCAACGGAAAGCATTCTTATTCACATAATGTCCAAATTAAGTAGTGGTGTAAATGTGAATTTTCATATGCGAATATTCAGGATTTTTTTCTACATTTGCATTTTTAAACATCAACGGAAAATATTGGTATTACCGTTCGCGAATATCAAGTAGTGATGTTAATTAGAATTATCGTGCGAATTTTCAAATTTTTTCAACATTAGCATTTGTAGACATCGACGAAAAATATTTGTATTTGCGTTCCCGAATAAATTGTATTTCCTTAATCCCCCCCCCCCTCCCCTCCATAGAAAAAACCAGCTTGTCCCTTGTAGAAGTCATGTTAAACTTCTCTTAATGAAATGTTAAAATTATGTTTTCTCGGACCAAATCTTAGAATTGTCTAACGCACCCATTAACTCTGTACCCCCCCCCCCCCCTACGCTGTAAAAAACTGACAGTGGAAAAACTGCACTTTAATTGTTAGCATTTATTTATGGACAAGTTCAATATTTAACAATTCCTTATGTCACGTTTTTTCTGGTCACTTTTTTCCTTGTCACGTTTTTCCGCTCTCCTTTTTTCCTTGTCGCGTTTTTTCCGCTCTCCTTTTTTCTGTCACGTTTTTTTCGGTCACGTTTTTTCCTGTCCCCTTTTTTTTCGTTTACCCTTAAAGACATACATTCAGATTTTCTCTCAAAAAAGAAATATCTTGTATATTAATTTTTCTTCCTAAATGCACTAAATTTCCAGTTGTTATTATTCAACACTTTTTTTTTTGGGGGTTAAAACATCTTTCGGGAAATGCTGCTAATGCGCTCGTTTTAAGACAATTTACAACTGCGTCAGCCCAGGAATCGTCGTCATGAGCAGGGCTGCGGAGTCGGTGGGGAAAATGGACGACTCCGACTCCTCAGTCCTGCATTTAAAATGGACGACTCCGACTCCGGGAATTTTAATATATCCGACTCTTGACTCTTTCTCTCAAAAATGGACCTGACTCCGACTCCGCAGCCCTGGTCACGAGACAATCGTCAATTATAAGTGAAGTTGTAAATACTGTATATGCATATATATTTAATGAAAAACGCTATTCGATTCCAAATCAGTTCAGAAGTCATGTCTACAAATTTCATGCTTTTTACATATACCAGTTACGCTGTGAATGTTTATTAAAAAGTTCGTTATCAATTTTGAATCATCGGTATAGTTTAAGTAAATAGTTATGCTATTATGCTATTATTTCAGTGCATTTGCATTAAATGTCAGTTTTAATATTTTTTAGTCTTTTGCGTTTGAATTTGTTGTCAAACTCGTGGTACAATAGTAAATATTGTAGTCCATAAATTGAAGAGCCCATGAGAATATAATTAAATAAAATCGCAA
Organism: Maratus speciosus; assembly: GCA_963932465.1. Taxonomy (NCBI): domain Eukaryota; kingdom Metazoa; phylum Arthropoda; class Arachnida; order Araneae; family Salticidae; genus Maratus; species Maratus speciosus. The sequence continues at coordinate 6,458,413 of CAWVRF010000002.1, read as the reverse complement.
CATTATAATCTACTCTAAAAAAAGTCTCATAACTTGAAATATCATCTTTTCCCACAAACTATCAAAGAAAGCAAAATGGCAGTGTCATTTTAACCTTAAAACAATATTTTTCAAAAGTTGGCGCCACTGCTTTACTCGATGACTTTTTCTCTTTGTAGAATATCCAATTTAGAAAATAATATCATTTGCCGATTTTCATAACCCTAAGGCTGTTTTCAAATCTAAAGGGGGCTACTATCCGACACATTTTTAAATTCATTTTTCTTCGGAAACACGCAGAATCGGCAGCTATTGTTATTCAGAAACAATGTAATCTAAAGATATTTGCTTTCTTTAGTAACCACAAAAGTTTTTTTCAGTAAATATTCTCAAAGTTGACGTTTCGAACCAATTTTCGGTCATGACAGCGACAGAGAGGGAAAAAACCGGTCTTTACGTGATTAAAATTGCTTTTAACTCACTGACTAATACATTTATCAAGAAAAGAAATGAAAAACGCTTCAATAATCAGTCCTGCCTAATTTATGCCTCTGCGTTTAAAAATGAGCGAAAATGTGTCAGAAAGTTCCGTGTTTTTGAGCAGGAAGAAGAAGAGCCTTCAGAAGAGCCTTAAGCTCCTGTCCCTGCAGGCGAAGACACTCGAGAGCTAATGCTATAGGAATGTTATTTTCTAATATCTCGTTTGCATTTCGGCATTTTTATTTTATTTATTTTTATTATTATTATTTATTTATTTATTATTATTATTATTATTATTATTATTATTTACATTGGATAGCTGAGGTCCATTTCTACATCGTTCCTTTTTTACTTTTTCCAGTTTGGTTTCAGATATTTTTCAGAATGATACTTTGAACTTTCGAAACCGGTTTCGAAAATGATAGTAACTTTATAAAAAATATCTGCAACCAAAATCGAAAAAAAGCGATGTACAGATAGACCTCAGCTATCCAATGCATAAAAAATATTTTAAAATGTCGAAATGCAAACGAGATATTAGAAAATAACCTCCCCATATGGTTACCATTAGTTCGCGAGTGTCTTCGCTTGCAGGGACAGAAGCCTTACACTTGAGTTAATGTTAAACCAATGGGAAGGTTCTTTTCTAATATCCCGTTTGCATTTACACATTTTTAAATACTTTTTGTTGATGGATGGCTGAGGTGGATGGTCTACATTCGCCCGCTGCAGAATGTAAATATGAAATATGCTAAATTAAAAAAAAAAAAAAAAGACAGAATTCGCCATTTAAGACAATTTTTGAACATACTCAGAAGCAATTTAAAAAAAATAACAATTAAGAAGCATTAAATATTAATAGATTTCTACCAACATTTAACAAAATTGAGAGTTGGAAAAAAAATAAATAAATCCGTCACTGGGTCTGTGATCCCTTTTGGATAAATTAAAAGCACCTGAATGTTAAAAGAAAAATAAAGAAAAAGAATTAAAAATTCTTTGCCACTGTAGGAGTTGAGGAAGGCTAGGCAATATTTTATCTTTCATTTTTAACAATCAGAAATGAAGAAAGTTTCGTAGAAAATTCATTTTCAAAATCCAGAGAGAGGCGGTGGCCCTTCCTTTGCCCCTCCCCAGCCGGCGTCCCTAAAGGAGATTTTTCGTTTTCTTTTTTAAGTAACTTTATTCTAAATGTATTTTGGCCGTCTATCACCAACCAGAATTCTTTTAGTAATTAAAAAAAAATATGCATGGAACGGGAAAAAAACAAACAAAATAATTGGTAATATCAACTCGTGCAAATTTCTTCTTCCAAACAACGATAAACAGCCAAATCTGGCGATTCAAGAATATACTCCAGCAGTAAACAAATAATGTAAATTAAATCCCGAAAAGGATTTTTTGCACACCAAAATCATCGCTATATCTCCCAGTATGGAAGTCCTACAACGCCAAAGTCCGTAAAAAGGCTCGCTCAGTATCATACCCATTGACAACTAAGGTTTACCGGTAGATTAGGTGCCATTTTGGTACTTTAATGTTAGCCAGGCACAGGTGATAAGTCGCCAAATATTATTCTATCGCCATCATTTCATCTATATTATAATAGTTCAAGTCAACAACTGCCATAAACAAATACGGTCTGATCCCTTCGCCGTTCATATGAAAGTTTGGCACAGATGTCATATACGTCCCATACTGGCGCGATTTTTTAACGACGCCAATTTGGGGAACACATCAACAGCATAAACAGCAACATCCGGCTTATCATATCAAGCAAAATAACGATACTTTGGCGCCAGTTATGTGCCCGTTCCGTATATGATATTGGCGTCAGAAAAAAAATCGCGCCAATATGGGACCGTAAGTTTTCCATTTTGATTAAAAAATCAAATTTTTCTTTTTTCGAATAAAACTACATCGTCCCTTTTTTACTTTTTTGTTTTTGTTTTCAGGTATTTTTAATTAGAATAGTTTCACTTTCGGAACCGGAGAAATATGTAAAAGATTTGAAATTTAAAAGACCGACGAAATTGGAACAAATATTGGCTACAGGCTAGAATCCAACGCAAGCCAAGTTGTAATTTTCTGAAAACATTAAAAAAGATATTTTAAATTTATTTTATAGACAAAACACACACACACACTCACAAAAATAAAGATAAAAAAAATTCTGTGAAATTTTACTTATCTTATATTGCTAGCATTTTTAGGTTCCATATTTATGATAATAATAATAATAATAATAATACCACCTAAACAACTAAAAGATTTGTTGGGAATTTATAAAACCAATATAAGAAACAACAAAAACAAACATCTAAATTACTTACAGTGGAATTAATTTTGGGATAAAAATCCAGGCCCACCTATGGACTTATTAAACGATAGGCCAGTTGGGTACTGACATTCCTGATTTTAGTGACCCCCGAATTTTGTTTTAGGGAATTTTCATACTGCTGAAATTTCAAGCCTATTTTAACCTTCTAATCATTATAATCAATATTTTGTACATTTAAAATAGGATAAGATCATATCTAGATGTGTGAGTGTCTATTCATATAGCCAATCATATGTTTTATAAGGCATCGAAAATGTTTAGGTCTTTTTAAATAACGGAGGCGGGGCGGGTGGGGGACAATATCAAGCCATGCACTCTCTTTGTCCGATCTGTGGAATTATCTGAATATTGCCCCTTTTGCGACAAACTCGAAAGAAAACTCGCTCCTATTTTTTTTTCCTGTAGAATTCTTGTCCATTTCTTTCTGTATCCAAGATTGCCCTAAAAGAGTTTTCTTCCCTTGCTTGAGCCCAACTCGTTGACAGCTGCATAAAGGCATAGGCGTGTTTAGAAAAAAAAAAGGGGGGGGGGGGGGGTGAGAGAACGGACACACGGAAAACTCAGATCCGGAAAAAAAAATCCTGTAGGCCGAGTCGGCAGGGATTTTTTTTTCCTTTTTTTACTGTTGGTGATATAATCAATGTGATTTTCAAAAGTGTTCAAAATAAGGCAGGGAATAAATAAGATTGTGTTGATGAAATAAATAGTCCTGCCATATTAAAAATAAATAAATAAATAAAAAATAAAAATCTTTATGTTCTGACAACTACAACAGTACCGAGTTATGATACTATGAATTTGAAAACTTTTAATAACTTTTTGAAAATTAATCGAACAATGGGAATGTTGAGCTATTAGAAAATAATAATATATTTCTAAAGGAAAATAAAACACTTTGTGGGGATAATGTTGCATTTCCATGTGACAATAATATTTTCCATTTTACTCTCATGAATTTTTTTTAACCCTTCCAGAAAACATTCGAAGTTCGGGGAACAAATCTGCGAAACCAGAAGAGGAACCCGAAGAATATGAAGTAGAAAAGATACTGGAAAAAAGAATATCAGGCAGGGGTAGAGTAGAATACCTGCTCAAATGGAAAGGTTATCCAGAGTAAGTATAGAATGAATTTTGTTTATGGATATTGTTTTTTGAAGTACCTTTATTCAATTCCTACTATTAGTTCACACTCTCCCTATATTTATTTATTTATTTATATATCGTGTTCAAATTTTCAATCGTTCATAAAATACTTATTATTCATCCTATCAAGTTGAAATAATTTTTTGAAAACTTGTACTGGATGACAATTGATGTTAATATAGTTTTTTCCAATATTAATTAATTAAATTTTAATTAATTAATTTTAGTTTTACATGGGAGACAAAATGGCGGTCATTGGTTATTGAAGCATTTAATGCATCTTCATATCTATAAGGAGGTTACCATAGGGGGGACCCTGTTCTGCCGTCAAATACCGCCACGTTTGTCGCCAACTTGGCGATATATCGCCAAATTCCCATAGACTTCCATTAGAAACCAATGGTGATTACTTGCTTACAGAAAATTAACAAATTGAGATATTTTAATGCAACAAAAACTAATATTAGCTTAAGAGACTATATTAAATTTTTCTTTGATGACCTAAGTAGGAATTGACTTTAAAAACAAAATTTTTATATTACTTGTTTTATTGTTGTATATAAACTTTCAGGGTTTGAGATTTTGGGCAGTGTTCCTTTCGTTTTCCTTTTATATAGAGATGAAGTAAAAGGAGAAGGAAAGACTGCTGTAAAATAAACCCCTTTCTGACGAGCCTCCCACGGTGTACCAGGGTTGCAAAAAAGCCTGCTGATTTTTTAAAAAGTGTTTTTTAATTAGTTTTAAATACATTTAATTGAGTTAGAATTTAATAAATAACTCAAATTCTTAATAATGAAGACATTTATAGTATTAAAATAACGCATAGTAGCTGCTAGTGATTTGTAGTCAGAATTGCAAATAGGTCAGCTAAATTTTAAAAGGACCAAACCAACTGCTTTATCTGCTTTAACCGTTATCTGTTTGTTTTCTGTTTGGTTTATACCTTTAACCCCCTCCGCCTTTTCCCCCTTTTCACTGCTTTATGTAATTTAAGAGGACATTGGTTGCTTACTTACATGTTTGTTACTTAACTAATTTTAAGAGGTATTAATATACAAGTCTTATTTCATTTCTCATAAACATTTAAAATCATACATCAGCCAATTAATAAAAACGCCATTTCTCACTACTAAAAACAGTACGATGAATAACATATACATGAATATGCACTCTTTTAAGGGGGTAGGATACCTTTGAACACGTCGAAAAAGTAAAAAATATCATGTTCCAAGCTTCAAAATTTGTGTAATAAGTCAAAAATAAAAATCAAATTTCATTTAAATATAAAGCTCATGTTTAAATTTATATTTAAATAAATAAATAAATATATATATATATATATATATATATATATATACTTGAAAATTCATAAATAAATATTGAAATGATAAGTTTAAAAATATATGATAATAAGAGAAAAAAAATCTTGTGCGCATGATAAAATCTGAAAACATGCATTTAAAGAGAAAATTTTGGTGAAAATAAATACATAATAGAATTGCCATTTTACTAAAACCAGAATATTTGAAAAAAATATTAACTAAATAAAAAAATTAACAGAAAATTAAAAATTTTCACTTAAAAAAAACATTTTCGTGGTAAAAAAACAGAAAAAAAATATAACCTTTTTCTGGTTTTAAGTTGTAGATAATACAGAAATGAATATGTTTAGAAAATTTCTTTTGATTGCCATGCATAGTTTTTTAGTAATACTGCGCGCAGTATCAAAATTCATCATTTTGAATAAACGCAACGCAAAGTTTAATTATCCTATGTAGTCTTGATAAAACTGCCATAATTAGTAAACTAATAGGAATTTTTTAATGCGGTTTTTTGCATAGTGTTCAGAAATGGTTACGGAATCAAAATAGGGATTAAAAAATTTTCAAAAATTTTGTACGTTTAAAGGTATACCACCCCCTTAAATAGCAACAAGTTTTCAAAGTTTTAATTCAACAAATTTTATGAAGAGATTTTTTTTTTTTTTTAAACTGTTCTTTATTTTATACACTTACATGTACCAAAATCTCCTCGAATGTTATGTCCTTCCTATTTTCTCTTTCAACATTGTTCATTCCATGATTTAATCTGTTCATATGACATATCTGATAAGTTACATACATATTGCTGAGTTTTACATACATCGTTTTTAAAAGTTACCACAAAACCGATTACTTATTACTGGGTGTTTATTAGATAATTTCATTTATTAAATACATATAAGCTATTTAGTTTTAATCAGTTTTAAAAGTAAATAGCAGTATGCAAGAATGTTTTTATTATGATGTGTGGCATTTTGTCATTATTTAATTAAATATAATACATATTAAACACAAAGGTAAAAATTTAAGTAGATAAAAATCGAGACATGCGACCTTTTTCTAACCTTTTTAATTTAGAGGAAGGTAGAACGAGCCCCTCCTGGCGCAGCAGTTTAAAGCTCTGAATTTTTGTAGAAGACACAGGTTCGAACACAATGCTCGGCCAAATGATTTCTGTAATATTTTTGACGATAATCGATTTCAATAATGACATATTTTATTAGGAGGGGACGTTATATTATTTTTATTTTATTATTATTAGCCTCCGGTACGGTATACTATTTCTTTCTCCCAGCTTATTTTGTGTCTAAAAAATAACGTTACCTTACAGAAGCTAGCCGTAAAAGAAAGCATTACGATTCAATACTCTTTAGCAATTTTTTAAACTTCTAAGCATCGTACATTTTCAATTTTTATACCGTCACATTGGGGGAAAAAGTTCTTTTAAATGCATTTTGTTTGAAAACTGTATCTCCATTTTTTTTTTTTTTTTTTTTGAAATATTAATTTTTTTGTAGTTTTTGGAGCCTTTTGCTTAATATTGGCAACGGAAGTCCTCCATTTCTGTAGATAGTAAAGGAAAAATAGTTTTAAAAGAATAATTATATCTTTTAGTTGCCATTTTCTCGTAACAACCGAAAGATAATGTAATTAAAATACGTGCTATTTTGAAAAAAAAAATAGAAACGAATGATTTCAGTTAAAACAATGGAACTATTATGTACTATATTTAATTGTAAGTATCTATGAATCATTAGATAGCCGGTTTTTTTTTTTTTTTTTTTTCGATTTTCTTGAATGACGGAATCATTTTGCTGCATTTCTGCATTATTTCGCGATAGTGATGGGCTATGCATGCTTTACTGTAGATGTTTAAGAGTAGATCGTAAATGTGGAATTCTTAAGCGGATGCGAATGACGTCATTTTACATAAAATAAAACGTGTGCTTTAAGTCTTAAAATTGAAATATGTTTTGTACTGCAGTAGAGTCCCGCTTAACCGAGTTATTTTCTTCTGATGGACTGGTGGCTTCTATTATTATGAAACAGCTATTATAAATGAAGTGTTAGGTGAAGAGGAAAGAGCAGCCGTAAAAAAAAAAAAAAAAAAAAAAAAAAAAAAAAAAAAAAAAAAAATATGGGCATTTTTTTTCCCATATTCTGACCAGAAAATCAGTGTTCTAACTTTTTACGGCTGCTCTTTCCTCTTCACCTAACACTTCATTTATAATGGCTGTTTCATAGTAATAGAAGCCATCAATCCATCAAAATAAGATGAAGTAATGGAAATGCCGGGAGCGACACTAAATTCTGAAAAAGCAGAATTCCTGTTCTCTAGTTATTATTATTTGAATGCTTTAAAATCTCTCTATTCTAAAAAGGAGTAACTAACGCTGTCACCGCCGCCGGTTTTGAATTTTTTGTGACCGGAGGTCTTTCTTCGTTAATATACATATTGCTTACAAAAATATGAAAATCGGTAGTATTATACAGAAATGTTTGATAAACACGCTGATGCAGACAGTTTTCAAATCGAAGAATTATTTTAAGAGAGATAAATTCTGTCATTTGTTCCTTTAGTTCTGAAAATACATGGGAACCTATGGGCAACTTGGACTGTCCAGACATGATAAAGGAGTACGAAGAAAGCACTAAAAGAAAGAAAGATGGCAAGAAAAGGAAGCAACCTGATAACGAAGAAAGCAGGGAAAGAAAGAAAGATGGCAAGAAAAGGAAGCAACCTGATAACGAAGAAAGCAGGGAAAAAAAGAAAGATAACAAGAAAAGGAAGCAGCCTGATAACAAGAAAAGGAAGCACACAGATAATGAAGAAAGCATGGAAAAAAAGAAAGATAACAAGAAAAGGAAGCACACTGAGAATGACAGTGATGTTCCTGTGATCGAGGTGAGTCCATTCCTAATCATTTTCACTTTTTATCTACTATTACATTAAAATCTATTTGCATTTCTCAACTGCTTCTCCTACAATGTTGGACAATGCAATTAACAATGCAGTTATCCAAATAGAGCTTAGGAAGGTCTCAGAATTTTAAAATTAAAATTAGTTTCAGAGATAGTTTTAACACTTTCCAACATAGTTGAAAAGTGTTTATGAATTCAGTTTGTCTGTCTATCTGTCCGTGCTCTAACTCGCATAAATAGAGTTCGATTTTCATGAAATGGATATAGCTTATTAGGGTTTACTAGGGCATGTTCGGTATTGAAAATGAAATGTGTAGCATTTTCAGTTCCCTGACAGGGACGCTCAAAAGAATTCCTTTACATTATGGTCTATGGAGAAAATTCGTTTGCAGTGTTTTTTAATGATAATACAGTACAGTGAAACCACCTCCCTGAACGATCCTTTTTTAATGATTTAAGTCCCCTTTTTAATCACATTTTTATGAATGTTTTTTTTTCTCTTTGAAAACCAGAAGAATTTAATTTTTTTTGGTACTTGTTACTTATCCCGTCGACCAAATTACTGTCGCCAAATTGTAAGATTAAATGCCAATAATGGTTGATAGTAAATGCCACATTCACATGACAACACGTGTTTACGTCATCAAGTGATTTTTATTTCGACGTTTTATTTGTATTTTTATTAATGTTACACTAATTTACTTGTTCTTTCGTTATTTAAAATAAAAATTATGTCAATTTGTGTAATTTGATGAGTGGTTTGGCGATTTATATAATTTGGCGTAATTGGTCGACGGGATAACTAACAAGTACCTTTTTTTTCTTGAAAGTTTCTTTGTTTCAGTGACCCATTTAAATCCTTTAAAAAATAATGTATATTCTGTGATTCTGTCTATTACCAACGGAGACATGATCTGACCCGAAAATTTTCAACCTATTTGGCACCAAACAGCGTTACCTCTATTTCAAAATACGTATTATATATGTACCGGGTGTCCTAAAAAGGACTGACTGATTTTAAAATTCGATAACTTGCAAACGGTGACAGATATTTAAAAAATTCTTGCAGGAGGGTTATGCATGAGGTAAAAAGTCTGTTTACAGTGATTTTCTATTTTAGTTCGAATTACAAACAATAGATGGTGCTGTAAGCAACAGGCACTCAATACAGGCTCGATTTTTTGGGCTTTCTCTTCTTCCATGCCGAAAAAGGAGATTAAAATGTATTGAGTGGGTCCCGAAGTACCAAAAATCGAGCCTGAATTCATCGTCTATTGATCGCAGCGCCATCTATTGTTTGTAATTCGAACTAAAATCTAAAATCACTGTAAAAAACACTTTTGACCTCATGCATAACCCTCCTGCAAGAATTTTTTAAATATCTGTCACCGTTTGCAAGTTATCGAATATTAAAACCAGTCCGTCCTTTTTAGGACAGCCGGTATATTTAATACGTATGTATAATATATACGTATTTTTTTTTTTTTTTGAAAATCATTTATTAGCTACCATTTATTCTTTTGGTCAGCAATTAAAGTGTCGTTTCTAAAAAACAACATTCTGTTATATAAGACAGCCGTAAAACAAAGCAGATGTATCATTGTACGGGATAATCTCTACTACAATATTTTAAACTTCTAAGCATCGCACATTTTTTATTTTTATACCGTCGCACAGTGGATCAATCCTTCAGAAAGCGCGAACATAGGACCGAAAAAAAATTATTAAATAATTAATATTTTGCAATGAAATATTTTAAAAGAATGCCTACAAAGTACGAATATATGTTTATTTTTCAGATTATGCAAGTTTATATAATATTTGTATAGCCTGGAGAATACTATTTCAAACCCTGTTTCATTGAAAATATAAAATTGTACAAATTAGAGATATATGCTGCTGAAGGCATTAGGGCCCCCAAAATTAAATTCCTTCTGGATAAAAATGTCTGAATTAAACACAGACTTTAGATGTATTTGATGTTACTATTCCAGGCTCGAGCAATCCTGGGCAGGTCAGCTAGTAGATAAAAATAAACTATGTATTTTTACTTCTTCATTAAAAGCCATATTGATTCTACAAAGTGATAGATAGCATTGTATCCCTAGCATCTTCTAACTTGTTACGCGGAATTATACTCACACTTGCAAAACAATGAGAAATCTGACAGTCAGCAAACAATAGTATTCTCTATACTTTCTGAAAATCAGACTTAGATATGCTCTCCCCTCTCCCCCCAATCAAAAAAAAAAAAATTGCATAAATAAATAAATTTTCTAATTTTTTAAGATTAACAATCAGTTGGAAATCTTATTTTTTTGTTTTTAGCAAAGCTGAATTTAAAAAATTGTAATTAGTAGTATGTTAATGCTGTCTTATGGCCAGGAATGAGAATCTTGAAGATTTCTGTGGATTCTCGCCTTAAAAAATATATAAATAAATATTAATAGGTCTTAATCCCTCTCCCCAAGTTTTCATTCTTCCTCTTTTGCTTCTCAGCACACACAAATTTCTTGTAAAAGTAATGGTTGATAGATATCACTTCATGAAATCAAAATATGGCAATGGAATTACCGTATTATGTATAATTTTTTAGGTAGGGAGGGCTTGCTTTTAAAACGGAGGTACTTTATATTTTACTATTCCATCAGTGGTAATTGTGTAATTAATAAAGTTAATAGAATAATATTTACAAATAAACTATAAATAAATGTATATAAACATTAGCAAAGATCCAGAGGCAAGGGACCTTTTAGTCCTCATGGACCATTAAATTCGTAATTTAAAATCCTGTAGACCACTAATATGAAATTCTTTTAAACATACAAATGCATTTGTGCAATGAGGATCAGACTGCTTCCTTTTTTATATATATAAAATTCACCATTTTAATGTAACAAAATTATAAATGCTTATTTAATTGTACTAATTAATGTTTCTATAATCATAAAAAATAATTTTAAAGGTTACTTAATTGGTACAAAATTCTCACTTATTTTAAATATTACAAAATAATCAAAGCTTATTGAAGTATTTAACATTTTTAGTGTGATATTTGTTCATGCTTAGTTAAGATATGTTTATAGAATTTTAACACAAATGACGTCACTACAAGTTGGGTTTTTTTTTATTACTAGGGGGCTCGGCCCCCTACGAGCTACGCTCGCCAACCCCCCGTCCAGACACCGCAGGCTCTAAATGCACGCTAATTTGATCGGCTTTAAAAAGATTTCGAAAGATTGAATTATAATTTTAAAAAACAGTGGCGATCTCCCTATAAACGAATTTCTATTCATTTCTCTTTGATTGGGGAATTTTAACGCCAAATCCGCTGCGGTACTACTTGATTATCCTGTCGACCCATTTCGCCAAATTATATAAATCGCCAAACCACTCGCCAAATTATACAAATTGATATAATTTTTATTTTAAATAACGAAAGAACAAATAAATTCGTACAACATTAATAAAAACACAAATAAAACGTCGAAATAAAAATAACTTGATGACGTATACACGTGTAACAACATTTCAAAATAAGCTAATATAAAAGGAATTAAGTAAAGAGGGTCTTTGTCTCCTGGTATTTTTTAACAAAGCGAAAAGAAAGTTCTTTTAAATGAGACATTTTAAATTAATTTTCAAAATATCAAATAAATGTCTAGCGCAATTTCTAAATTTAAACTTTTTTGCAATATTATTTTGTGTTCATTTTATGTAATAACTATAATGTGACGTAAATATGACGTAATTTCTCCTAAGACTTCTAACGCATGTTAATGAATTTATTATTTTACAATATCCTTTCTCCTTTAAAATTCACGTGTATACTTTTTATGACGTAATTTTTAATAAGTTCCTGCTTTTTATACGTAATTATTTAATACTAATTTGAAAGTTTTTTTCCTGTTTATAATAGTCACGTGTAAATAAATTTTTAATTTGAAGCAAACATTATTGCTTGCGCTTTTTATACAGATGGCAACAGTTTAAATTAGTACAATTTTCTAAAATCTGTAAAAAATATCTCTAGAAATGCTGAAAATTCGAATTTAAAATAGAAATAAAACCTGAAAAAATGAGTCAAAATAAAAAAATTAATGCAATCTGCACTCCGGCAACTTCTAACGCATAAAATGATCTAAAAATGATTACCCTGCTATGTATAGTTTTTGCTGCTATAAAACTTTTTTAGTGGAACGATTTTGTCCAACTTTAGCATTAAATAACTCTTAAAATAAATCTTCGATTTGAAAACTGTCTGCATCAGCGTGTTTATCAAACATTTCTGTATAAAACCACCGATTTTCATATTTTTGTATGCATTATTTTTGCTAATATTAACGAAGAAAGGCCTCCGGTCACAAAAAAATCAAAACCGGCGGCGGCGGCGGCGGTGACAGCGGGAGTTACTTTTTTTTAGAATAGAGAGAAGAGATTTTTAAGCCAATGAAGCTACCGAACGACTCCTGCTACTTCGAGCCTATTATTAGTCTCGGTGGGCGGGTGGGTCAACCGTCGGGGCGAGCGGCCTCTTTTCGTCCGCAGCCCTTTATTCTTCCACTTATTCCGACTCTTTTGCAAAGTCTTAATTACTTTGTACAGATGAAAATTTCTTTTCGCACATGTTGAAAACTGAATCAAAATATTCATTGCCTTTTCATAAAGAAATGGGTATTCATTTTTTTTATGGAAAGCCAAAAATAGATCTTGATGTAGATGCTTGGAATTTAGCTCGAGACTGTCATTGGATGATAGATCATTTTTTGAATTATTTAAAATTGCTGTCTTCAATATTTGCTGTATTGCAAATAATACTCAAATTTTTCTGTGGACCATCTAAGTTTTTCCCCGAGCGACCAGTTGGCAATTGCTGATCTAAATGAACACTGTCTTCAACACACAAAATTTAAGATCTTTAAACTCTTTATTAAATATATATATATATATGTATGTATGTATGTGTATATATACTACTTTTTGCATTATATTGATTTTTAGAATGATTAATAATCTAAATTACATTTACCACCAACCAATGTCAACAACTTTCTGCTTATCAATCTTTACTTCCCTCTAACACATAAAGTGTAAAATTTAAGCCTGTAAAATTTCTATAAGAGAAGAATTCTGGTACAGAAAAATGAACTTGATTTTCGCACTTGCATTTTTGAAGTCATATATCTATTTATTATAATGAACTATTATTTTATTAATTAATGTAAATATTAATTTAAACCAATATTAACAATTTAATATTAGATTGCAATATTTTACTTCAGTATTGAGATTATTAATAGAAAAATATAGAGAGAGACTTTTTTTTATTATTTTGGATTTTTAAAACAATCTCAAGGTCTTTAAAAAATACATTTCTATCTGTGTTAGTGCTTAGCTTTCAGAGTATGAACTACAAGATTGCATAGTAAGTACAGCCGATCTAGATTTTCCCTAGAGTGTTCACCCCTCTCTTCTGTTCCCTCCTATCAAAAAAGCAGAACTACTAGGTGTTGACCACCATAGTCTCCTCCTGCTTATAGTAAATGCTTCTGTGTTTTTTAGGTGCGTTCGTACTTATATAAATACGTAGCAGGTAGCACTTACAGTCGTTGTTCAGTCCGTTCGTCCGTCTGTCTGTCCGCCTATAACAGAGCAAAAACTACCCAACCGAATGGTCTGAAATTTTAAATATAGGATTGTTGCAAAATTTTGTCGAGCCATTTCAAATCTTATGAAAATCGGATGTATAGTTTAATGACAGGGAGAGTCAAAAGTTTTCCGTTAAATTACGGAGATTGGGAAAAAAAATATTGCAAGTGCATTTTAATGATGTTACAGACTATGCACTTATGAAGTGCAAAAAAATATATATTTAGTACAATATGGGGTGCAAAAAAATAATTATAAAACTAGTTATAGTACGAACGCACCTCATTTGCCACGTTTGACAAGCATTTTCCAATTTTTTTTTTTTTTTTCTCTGTGAATAACTATGTTTTTACTGAGAATCTTTGTTCTATGAACAGCATATGCTATCAGTTCTAAAGAAGACATGAACTGGCTATTATATTTGAAATGACGAAATTTCATACATTAAATTTAAATTAACATATATTTAATATATTAAATTTAAATTAACAGGATGATGATGGAGATATGGAACTTCCACCTCCTGGCTCAGGATCTAGGAGCCGCCATCCTCACAGATCTCGCATGGATAGGCGACGACCACGTCGAGACCGACAATCAAGACCTAGAGCTGATTCTGGTGCTCCTAGGGGAAAGAGAGATTATGTTGATTCCCCTAACAAATCAGATGATTATGAATCGAAATCTGATGAGCCTGGTAAAACACATGAGAATAACTCTGATGATGTAAATGTTTCGCCTTCTTCAAATCATTTGACTTCAGGTTCAGGCGAACCAAGTGATTCAGCCCAAACAAATAAAGGATACTCAAATGAAAATTCATCAGAGCAGGTATGTAGTTTCTCTTATTTAAAAAAAAAAAATAAACTTTTTCATTTTATCATTATTTTGTATCTGTAACTTTTGTCTTTCTTACATGTGTTTTGATTCAGGGGTCTGTTCAGCGAAAGCACCGAGTCCGTTAACGGACTCTTCACAAAAGTAAATAATAATAATAATAATTAAAAAAAAACAGACTCTTTACAAAAATAATTTTCAGAAAAACAGCCCTTTCACAAGAAAAAAAAACAACTAGAAAACAGGAATGGACCCTATTCTTGTGACGTCAATACACCTTTTCAGAAGTGGGATTATTCCATGAATTTGGGTGACTTTTAAATGTACTCGGAAATGGAACCTGGGTAAACTGTATTAATAATCGATTTAAAATATCACTATTAATTTCCTAAAACATACCTTACATCATTGTTGACTACATTTTGTTTGAATTTTACGATTTGTTTTACAATATGAAAAACACATACAAAATTCACGGTTTCAGAAAATTCAAAATTATACAACTTAAATTGTTTACAGTTGTTTGAAATTTCAAACACATGTTTTCCTGAAAGCCTATACTTTAATGTGATGTAAAGGATTTTTTGCGCAAACCCGCGCCTTTTTGAAATAAATGGATTTTAAATCCTCTAAGCAGCTGTCACATAATTGTCTGTTTCATCAAAACACACTAAATTGGCTGTAGACAATTTTTTTTTTTTTTTTTCAAGATTATGTTGTAGGAAGTTTGTAGGTTGAAGGGATACGAAAAGATAATTTAGCATTAAAATGCGGCATTAAATATAATATATCTTGGGTTTCACAAAAAATATGAAAAAAAATGCAGAAAATCGCAAACACTTGTAGAGTATTAAATGGCTGATCTGATATGTCAGTAATAAAGTCTCCCCCCCCCCCCCCCGGGATTGTACTTATACTCTAAAGCGAAAGCTGGGTTCCCGGGGCGGTCATCCCCAGTGGCGTACCCAAGGGGGGGGCTGATGGGGCTACAGCCCCCCCCGAAATTTTCGAAAGTGATATAGAAAGGTGCTGATTTTTCGTCTTTCTTTTATGGAATTTTTTTTAATTTTTTTCCATTATACAGCGGACAAGCCATTCTCATTAGTCCCATATTCGTCCACATTGACAACAAAGAAGAGAAAGGGGGGCTGACGGGGTTATACCCCCCCCCTACTCCTCCCGAAATAGTAAAAAAACTAAATGAAAAAGTGTTTTTTTCTTACTTTTTAAAGATAAATCTGTAATTTCTTCTTCTGCCATACAGAAAAATAGCCATTCTCGTTAACACCATATTAGTCCAGGTTATATTAGTTAGGGGGCTGATGGAATTTCAGCCCCCTCCTCTCGAAATAGTCGAAAATGAAATGAAAAAATAGTGCTGAATTTTTTCTGTCTGTATAAGATAAATTTGCATTTTTCCCCTATCGTTCAACAGACTATGCGCTTCCTTCGCTTTAGTTCCATATTAGTCCATATTGACACAAAAGAAGAGAAAGGGGGTTGATGGGGTTACAGCCCCCCCACCCCAACCAGAAATCGCGAAAAATTAAATAAAGTGTTTTTTCTTTACTTTTTAAAGATAAATCTGTAATTTTTTCTTCTGTCATACAGTAAAATAGCCATTCTCGTTAACACCATATTAGTCCACATTGACATCACAGCATACCCTAAGATGGGGAGGGGGCTGATGGAATTACAACCTCCTCCTCTGGAAATAGTCGAAAATGAAATGAAAAA
The DNA here is from genome assembly GCA_963932465.1 of Maratus speciosus. Classification (NCBI taxonomy): domain Eukaryota; kingdom Metazoa; phylum Arthropoda; class Arachnida; order Araneae; family Salticidae; genus Maratus; species Maratus speciosus. The sequence continues at coordinate 6,442,003 of CAWVRF010000002.1, read as the reverse complement.
GTAGAGCTGATTTTTTTCTGTCTATTTGAGATAAATTTGCATTTTCTCCCCTATCATTTAACAGACTAGCCACTCCCTTCGCTGTAGTTCCATATTAGTGTACAGTGACATCACATTATACCCGAAAAGATAGAAGGGGGTTAATGGAGTTACAGCCCTCTCCCAAAAATTCGAACATGAAATGAAAAAGTTCTGACATTTTCCTTTTTGTTTGAGATAAATTCGTATTTATCCTCTATCATTCAACAGACTAGCCGCTCTCTTCTCTTTAGTTCCATACTAGTGCACAGTGATACCACATTATACCCAAAGAGGTGAAAGGGGCTAATGGGGTGTCCCCTTCCTAAATAGTTGAAAATGAAATGAAAAAAAAGGCTGTTTTTTTTTCTTCTTGTTTGAGATAAATTTGTAATTTTTCTTCTGCCATACAGGGAAATAGCCATTCTCGTTAACACCATATTAGTCCACATTGACATCACAGCATACCCAAAGATGGGGAGGGGGCTGATGGAATTACAGTCCCCTCCTCCCGAAATAGTCGAAAATGAAATAAAAAAATATTGCTTTTTTTCTTTCTGTTTGAGATAAATTTGTATTTTTTTTCTCCTATCATTCAATAGACTAGCCACTCTCTTCTCTTTAGTTTCATATTAGTGCACAGTGACACCACATTATACCGAAAGAAGTAGAAAGGGGATGATGGGTTACAGCCCCTTCCCAAAATAGTCGAAAATGAAATGAAAAAAGGGCTGATATTTTTCTTTTTGTTCAAGATGAATTTGTAATGCACTTGTTTTCTGCAATACAACGAACTACACGTTCTGGCTAGTCTCATATCAACGCACAGTTACACCGCAGTATACCCAATGAGGGGAAGGGGCTGATGGGTACTTACTCTTCCGAAATAAACAAATATGAAATGAAAAAAAAAATCGTTTTTTTTTTCTTTCTTTTGGGATTAATTTTTAATTTTTTTCGGCGACGCAGCTATTCTGGTTAGTCCCATATATTAGTGCACAGTGATGCCCCAGCATACACCAAAGGATTCGATGGAGACGGTGGTTATGACGTTACAGCTCCATTCCACCTCTGAAGAGATCGCAGTGAAATGAAAAAATGGCTGATATTCCTTCTTTTTCAGATAAATTTGTTTTATTTTCTGGCATGCCACGAATTTGTTTTTCCTGTTAATCCAATATCCTCCTCAGTCCTGCGACCAAATTTACTTGAGACCACAAAATCCATTTTCAAATGACTGAAATCACTGTTTTACTCGATAAATGAAAACATATATACTGAGTTCAAGAGACCTACAAATAAATTCGACAAATCTAAAAGTAGTTTAATTTAAGGATTTTTTTAATTTTTCCCATAGTCGGCGGGCGCCAAGATTGTCAAAGTGGGGGTATGTTAATGCACAGTAACACTACAGCTAATCTCAAGTCGATTTCGTCGAAATCGGAAATCCGGTGCGGAGGAGTTGACTGTAAAAAAAAGCTTATTAACTTTCCTTTTTCAGTCGCATCTCCATGCCACACCGAAATATGGGGATGCGGAGGGTTGAAGGGACTAAACCTCTTTTACCTGCCAAAACGGTCAGATTAAATGGTAAAAAAGTTTACTTCTTACTTTTTAGATCAATTCAATTATATATATATTTGTCATGCAGCGCACTTGTCTTTCTTGTTAGTCCCATATTAGTGCATAATGACACCTTAGCTAATCCCTCCAGAATTTTGGCTAAGTCGGAAGTCAGGCACACTATATATGTGCGGAAGAGCTGACTGTGAATGATATTCATTAACTTTTGTTTTTAACACTCGATTACTTCCTCGTATCTGTAAGATACACAGTGACTTCTTGTTTGACTGCAAAGACATCTTTGGAGTTCGGTAATGTCCCCTCCCCCCACTTATCTTCCTATTCTGTCTTAACTTTGCAGCCAGTATTTTTCATCTGGAACGGTTTAAAGTCCTTCTTATTACTTGTGCAATGCACAAATAATAAACAAAGTCTTTATTTTATATATGTGTATGAAAATATTTTGTGTTTGTTACAATATTAATTTATTGTTAAACAAGAACCGTAGCCAGAATTTAGTTTCGGGGATTGGAAGAACAATTTTATAGATTTTAAGTTACAATGACTTTCTTTTAAATGAAAGTATATATAAAAAAAACAAAAACAGTAACACTTTTCAACAGATTTCGACGTGGGACGGTCTCAGGATCGGACCTGTGCCCTCCCCCCTTCCCCCCAGATTTGAGTCTGAGTTAAAAAAAAAAAATCTGAAATTCTCAGCAAATTTTCTGAAAGGTTACAGCAGAGGGGAAAGGAGAGGTAATCCCTTCCTGCTGCTAATTATTTTTGTTGTAGTTTGGGTTAACTCTGTTTATATTCAGGTCAATTTCAGGCTGAGTGGGTTCGGGTTAACCAGATTTCTAAAAAGTTTAGCATATTATTTCAGTTTAAAAACTATACATATAATAATAAACACAGATATTTGTATGTGTTTTTAACGCGATCCTTTGATGAAATACAGGTTTTTATCACGACGCTTTGACGAAATTTGCATTTTCCCCGAACTTTTGACAAAATTAGCTTTTTTCCGCGACCCTTTGACGAAATTCGCGTTTTATTCGTGATCCTTAGTCAAAATTTGCGTTTTCTCCGCGAGTTTTTGATGAAATTCGAGTTTTTTTCGTGAACTTTTGCTGAAATTCGTGTTTTTTACGAAACCCTTCGTCGAAATTTGCGTTTTTTTCGCGGCTTTTTTGACGAAATTCGCTTTTTTCTCGTCTTTTTATGACTTCCGCGGCTCTTTGACGAAATTCGCGTTTTTTTATGGAAATGGTCATTTTTTTTTTGTTTTTTCGCTGCTGTTTGACGAAATTCGCTTCTTTCCGAAGTCTTTTGCCGAAAGTCACGTTTCTCTGTGGCCCTTCTTTGTGACCATGCTTTTCTTTTGTGATCTTTTAACGAAATTCGCGTTTTTTCCGCTTCCCTTTGACGGAATGCATACTTTTTTTAGCAATCCTTTGCCAAAATTTGCGTTTTTTCTGCAGCCCTTTGAGGAAATTTGCGTTTTTTCTGCGGCCCTTTGAAGAAATTTGCGTTTTTTCTGAGGTCATGTCCCGAAATTCACGTTTTTTTACGCAATCCTTCGTCGAAATTCACGTTTTTCCGCCGCCTTTTGATGAAATTCGCTTTTTTTTCTGCGGCCTTTTGAAGAAATTCGCGTTTTTTCCAGATCCTTTGTCGAAATTTGCTTTTTTCCGCGGGGTTTTGACGAAATTAGTGGTTTTTCCGCAGCCTTTTGACGAAACTCACGTTTTTCTGTGGCCCTTCTTTGTGACCCTGCTTTTTCCTTTTTTTGCGATCCTTTAACGAAATTCGCGTTGTTTCAGCTTCCATTTGACGAAATGCGTTTTTTTAGCGATCCTTTGTCGAAATTCGCGTTTTTTTCTGTGGTCATTTGCCGAAATTCGTGTTTTTTAATGCAATCCTTCGTCGAAATTTGCGTTTTTTCCGCGGCTCTTTGACGAAATTTGCGTTTTTTTCGTCTTTTTTGATGAAATTTGCGTTTTTCTGCGGCCTTTTGACGAAATTCACATTTTTCTGTGTCCCTTTGACGAAATTCGTGTTTTTTCAGCTTCCCTTTGACGGAATGCGTGTTTTTTTTAGCGATGCTTTGTCGAAATTTGCAGTTTTCTGTGGTCATTTGACAAAATTCGCGTTTTTGCGCAATCCTTCCTCGAAATTTGCGTTTTTTCGCGGCTTTTTGTCGAAATTCGCGCTTTTTCTCGTCTTTTTGATGAAATTTGCGTTTTTCTGTGGCCTTTTGACGAAATTCACGTTTTCCCGTGTCCCTTAGACGAAATTCGCGTTTTTTGCGATCCTTTACGAAATTAGCTTCTTTTTCGCAGCCCTTTGACGGAATGCGTGTTTTTAGCGATCTTTTTTTCGAAATTCGCGTTTTTTCCGCGACCTTTTGATGAAATTCGCGTTTTTTCTGCGACCTTCTGACGAAATTCGGGTTTTTTCTGTGCTCATTTTGACGAAATTATCGTTTCCTCTAGAATAATTTGACGAAATTCACGTTTTCTCCGCTATCATTTGACGAAATTTGTCTTTTTTTCGCGATCCTTTGGCAAACTTCGCATTTTATCTGCGGCCGTATGACATAATTCCGGTTTTTTCCTTGATCCTTTAAAGAAATTGGAGATTTGTTTTTGCGAACGATTGACGAAATTGATTTTTTTTTTTGCGAACGATTGACGAAATTGATTTTTTTCGGCGACCATTTGTCAAAAATCGCGATAATTTTTTAAGTCCAAATTTTCGGACTGATGACCGAATTTTTCAAATTTTCGGAAAATTCGGAACAAAGTCACCCTTGCACCCCCCCCCCCCCCTCTGGCTACGGCCTTATTGACAAAAATGATTTCTGTTTATAACACAATGCAACGTGTTTCGTAAGATTTAGGACATTATGAAAATTTAAGTCAGCCCCCCCCGAAATAAAATCCTGCGTACGCCACTGGTCATCCCTGTCAGTAATAAAGTGTTACGCTTTATAAAGTTTCAATGCTTCTAGAATTTTTCTATTCTTTAGAACTTTTTATTACCCGACTGAAAAGAAGGGTTATGTGTTTCACGCGTATCTGTGTATGTGGATTTCTTTATACCCTCGAAACACCCCAACGGCTGAATGGATTTTAATGAAGGAGGTCTCTATCAATTTGTCTTAACGGCTTAATGGTTATAGGCTAGGTTTTGTTTTTAAAAATTCAAAATGGCGGCCGCAAAATACAAAATGGCGGTAGAGGCGAAAAAAAAATGTTTTCACGCACCATATTAAGTGACATATCATTGGATAGGTCTTTCAAAATAAAGACGATGTTTCATTGACTATTTTACTGTCAGAAGCTCCGTTAAAATATTATACAACTTGGAAGTTCTCTAGCTTTATTGCAACTCTAACCATCATAGACATCTATAGACCTCATCGAAACAGTGTTTATAGATAGGAACTAACAATTAAACACAACTTAAAAGTACTGCAATAAATAAAAAAATAGCAAATATAGTATATGTAGCAAATATAGTAAATATAGCAAATAGTAAATAAAAAAAAATAGGTAAGTAATATAAACAAGTAATATAATAAAAAAAAAATTAAGTCAATTCCTACTTAGGTCAATAAGAGATTTTTTTCTCCCATTCTTCTTTCCTCTTGAGCGGCGCTTAAAATGCCTTGATCAAGAAGAGGGTTCTCTCAGTCTTAAAATACCTTGATCAAGAAGAGGGCTCTCTCGATTATTGAAAATTAATTAATTTAATTTAATTAATGAATTAATATTTGAAAAAAACTGGATTAACACAAGTGTCATCCACTACAAGTTAAAAAAAAATTATTTGAGCTTGATTGGATGAATAATAAGTATTTTATTAAAGATTGAAAATTTGAACAAGATATATATAAGCGATAGTGTGAGCTAATAGTAGGAATGGAAAAAATAGTTTCATATTGATGAGAAATAATGAATTAGTTCGCTTTTTACGCAGTCGGGTTTTTTGATTTTTTTAAATTTAACTGTTTATTTATTTTGTGATTAATACTTCAAATCAAAGGGTCAGATGTTATTTGAAAATGGTGCAATAAGTCTTCATAACATGTCTTTAGACTGCTTTTCTCTCATATGAAACTCCCGGTACTTTCGAAACTCTTTATTTCGAGCTTCGCTAGTTTCTTCTGATAAATGTCTAATTGAAACATCAGAATTTATAATTACATATTTTCCATGAATCAGCAATTACAGTACAGGAATTGGCATATAATACCACCCATATTTTGAAACACATTGTTTAGCTGTATTCATTGCGAAATTACACTACTTTTAACAATTTTATCAATATTATTCATTTGCGAAGATTTTGTAACACAAATAGAACATGTTGAACATGATGATGTATCTAAAACTGCAGTAATAACTTTTCCATCAATCATGTTTAAATGCCTCGTGGGCAATGGCCGTATGCTAGAACTTTAAACTTTTTATTTCTTTTTACAGTCACTGATACAATTTAAATATTTTCGCTCACAAATTCGGAACTAACAGGCCGACAAGATAGTGGAGAATGGAATTTGGTTTTTAGAAACATTTTCTGCCAGCGTACTTTTGAATTTTATTTCCACAAACATATATAAACGCTCTGTTAAATATCGTTCATCAGTTGCTGAGGCCTACCCCACACTCGGGGGGGGGGGGGGGGGATTCTGTTCCGAATTTTCCGAAAATTCCGAAAATTCGGACATAAACTATATTGCGAATTTCGACAAATATTCGCCGAAAATACGCCAATTTCGTCAAAGGATCGCGAAAAACGGCAAATTTCGTCAAACGATCGCGAAAAAAGGCAAATTTCCACAAAAGATCGCGAAAACCCCGCAAATTTTGTCAAAAGATCGCGAAAAAACCACAAGTTTCCTCAAAAGATCGCGAAAAACTGCAAATTTCGTCAAAAGAGCGCGAAAAAGACGGCAAATTTCCTCAAAAAATCGCGAAAAACCCCACGAATTTCCTCAAAAGATCGCGAAAAACCGCAAATTTCGTCAAAAGAGCGCGAAAAAACCGGCAAATTTTCTCAAAAGAGCGCGAAAAAACCGGCAAATTTCGTCAAAAGAGCGCGAAAAAACCGGCAAATTTTCTCAAAAGATCGCAAAAAAACCGGCAAATTTCCTCAAAAGATCGCGAAAAAACCGCAAATTTCGTCACCAGATCGCGAAAAAAACTGCTCATTTTGTCAAAAGGGCACGGACCCCTCCCCCCCCCCGTTGTATTTCCGAAAAAAAAAATTTCCACTCAAAATCACCCCTACCCACACTGTTCCATGAAATGATTCGTCATAAATAAAACCATTATTTAAATTCTTTACAACAGGTATCTGTTTGTTATCACATTTCAAGAGAAGTTTCGAAAAAAAAAAAAACCAAGATGAAACAATTTTCTTTAAAATAAAAGAGAAATATACAAAAATTGATTATTTAAAGATTTAATAGATTTACCAGTAATAGATAAACCATTTTAAAAGATTATTTAAATTTTAAAGAACTCGTCTATAATAAATATACATTGAAATAAGTTCTAGAACGTTGCGATAAAATGATGCAGTTTTGTAGAACGATTTTAAAGAGTTATGTAATCATCACATATATTGTCAATTAAAAATTAAATAAATATTGAATATTCCGCCAAAATCATTTGGATATAAGTAAAAACAGGATAGATCATAAAAATTAATGTCTGCTAAACTTTTTCTCCCTTCCCCCTTTTTTTTTTTTTTTTTTCAAGTTTAGATTAGTCATTCGCAGCATTTCTCTAAATTTCTGTTTGAAACCGAAAAATATGAAATTGTTCTTAAAAACCGTGGATATACTTTCAATATCATTATAGTATTTTGAACCCAAATATAGCGAAAAACATCATATAGATTATAGTTGACTTTATGATTTTGATCCTCAAAATATTAAATTAAAATTTTGCCAAATTTTTAAGTAGAACTGATGGATCAGTTATTTGGTATCTGAAAGAGAAGATAAATACATGAATGGATCAAAATTATGTTGTGATAGAAAAATGTAACATATTAATGATTTTTAAAATAATCCTAAATTAGCAACTAAAATAATAAAACTTTGTAAAAAATCACCATAAAATAAAAACAATACATAGGTCGCGTTTCGAGCTAAAAATATAACAGCTCGTCATCAGCTACAACACGTGGTCATTTTTGACCACGTGTTTACTTGTTTACTGTAGTATTATTTTAATTGCTTCATCTTTTCGGTGCTGAATCCTAAATTACGTCTTTCTCCCTTCTGCTTCATTAAAAAAAAAATAATACTAATAATAGTAGTAATACCACAACTTATAGTAATAATCTTGTTAATTTAAACATGCTACAGACAGATTTGGTATTATTTGAGGAAAAAAATTGCGAAAATCAATGTACATTTGATTATAAAATATTAAAAATCGTGACAAATATAGTATATAAGAGTGTCAGCTCTAATTGTTGCCCAATGACTAATTTCCTAAACCATTAGCTTTAGAAGTATAGTTTCAATAGCAAACATGTTTTTAAATTGTTCTTCATCCCATTAAATCCGTTTATATAAAAAAATGTTTACAGAAATTTATTTTTTTTGCGGGATTCAGGCACTGTATATTTAGTAAAACTTTCTTCGTGTATTAATAAGTAAAACAATAAAACTTTCATTTTTGTACAAATAAAATTTACCGAGTTATGATAACCTTAATTTTATAAATTTTCAGTATTTTTTGTCATTAAAAACGGAAAAAACGCTTTTTATCTAAATGTTAAGTCAAAAATTTTCTTAACAATGGTGCGTTTTAATTAACATTAGATATTCCTTTGAATACCTTGAAAGAGCTAACAAAATCTCGGGCGGCAGTTTGCACCGGGCCCATTTAAATCGGAAGTCCCCCTTCTTTCATAGTAAATATTAGTAAGTATCCTCTACTTGAGAAAGTATAGCTCATTTTAATATTTTATTTGCATTTATTACGTTGAATATCTTATAAGAATTCAATGCTAGATGAATGCAGGCCATTGTCGCCAATATTTACCATGGCTGCATTTGCATCCAGAAGACTTTGGGGAAAAAATATATTTGCTTTCACTTTCAAAATAGGTATCCGAAAAGTATCCTAACGAAAAGTATTTGTAAACAAAATCGAAAAGTATAAAACGCCCTTTGTACAGATCGATCTCAGCTAGCCAATGCAAAAAGAATTCTTTAAAAATACTGAAATGCAAACAAGATATCTTTAAAAATTTCTTCCATAGTATTAGCATTAGTGACCGGATCTTTCAGATGACTGAATAGTCCAGGCAATAGCTTATTTTACCTAGCAAAATTAATGGTAGTACTGGAAATCGGCTTTCTAGATGTTTTTTTGGGCCGCTGAATCCGAATTTGTAACTTCCCACCAAAATTTCCCCCGGCAACCTCCTCAAATTTTGGTAAAAAGCCCCCCCAAAAAAATTTTTATTAAAAAATTCCATTTTTTTTATTGTTTTAGGGGAAAAGTAGCTAGAAATTCAGAAAGTAGACAAAATTTGCAACAAATTAGATATATGACATTATGACTTAGGATGAAGGGGAAGGGGGGGATCTGCCTCGGAACATGCGCGCGGTGCTGCGTAAACTAAGTTGCGCAATTCCACTTAACCACTCACACGTTTACATTCGCCCTCCCATCTCCCCTCCAAACTTTCTCTATAAGGTTTACTTTAAGATTTTTGGGTTGCTGAATCCGAATTTTTAACTTTCCCCAAAAATTTCCCCCCCCGAAACACCCCTCAAATAGTTGTTTTTAACATAAATTTCTTATTGTTTTAGGGGAAAAGCATTACGAAATTCAGAAACTAGACAAAATTTGCAACAAATAGGATATATGACATTATGAATTAGGATGAACGGGGAGGGTGAGGGCTGTCTCTGAACATGCACTGCGGCGCTACGTGCACTAAATTATGAAGTCCAGGCAATAGGGGATTTTATCTGGCAAAATTAATACTAGTTCTGGATTTGGACTCTCTTTATGTTTTTTGGCTCGCTGAATCCGAATTTGTAATTTCCTACCAAAATTTCACCCGGCAACCCCCCAAAAAATTGCTTTTTTGAAAAAATTTGGTTTTTGAGAAAAGCGCAAGTCAAAAACAACAATTTGGGAGGGGGGGGGTTACGGGGGGGAATTTTGGGGGTAAGTTAAAAATTCAAATTCAGCGACCCAAAAAACTTAAAGTAAACCTTATAGAGAAAGTTCGGAGGGAAGATGGGAGGGCTAATGTAAACGTGTGAGAGGTTAAGTGGAATTGCGCAACTTAGTCCACGCAGCACTGCGGCGCATGTTCCGAGGCAGATCCCCCTTTCCCCTTCATCCTAAGTCATAATGTCACATATCTAATTTGTTGCAAATTTTGTCTACTTTCTGAATTTCTAGCTACTTTTCCCCTAAATCAATAAAAAAATGGAAAAAATGGAATTTTTTAATAAAAACCTTTTTTTTTGGGGGGGGGGGGCTTTTTACCAAAATTTTGGGGGGTTGCCGGGAGAAATTTTGGTGGGAAGTTACAAATTCGGATTCAGCGACCCAAAAAACATCTAGAAAGCCGATTTCGAGTACTACCATTAATTTTGCTAGGTAGAGTCCCTATACGGTCTCTATTGCCATGACTAGAAGTAGTCTCTTAATTTCAAACGTTCTTCTAATCCATGGTGTGATTGGATTTTAAAAATATGAAATTTAACATTGTTAAATACACCGGCGAACGCAGGTCATTTCGCGCCTCATGGCGGCGATGTTTTTTCTACGCTAAAAGTAAGTAAACGTTCGCATTTTAGTACAAGCTTTTTAGACCGGACTTACATCATCTACAAAAATTTGGAAACGTTCGAACGAATAGAAATGTTTTTTTACAAAATAAAATGTACGAAAATTTCGACTAAATCAGTAAAAACCTGAATGTTTCGTCACGGTTTTGCCCCTCCATAGTGCAGTTTCAAGGCACTGTCAAACCAAGAACATATTCTTAAAGAAGAAACCTTCTTCTAATCGATGCTGTAATCAGTTTTTAAAAATTTGAATTTTAACTATTTCAAATACACCCGCAAATGCAGATCACTTCGCGCCTCACGGAGACGATATTTTTTTCCTACACTAAAAGTAACCAAATGCCCGCATTTTAACACAGCCTTTTTAGAGAATCTCAAGGAACTAGATTTACATGACCTACAACTTTCGAACGGGTAGAAATCTTTTTTTACAAAAATTAAATGTGTGAAAATTTGACGAAATCATTAAAAACCTCAGCGGTTTCGTTCGCTTTCAGTATGCATAGGCTGCAAAAAAATCAAATTACCGTATTTTATGGAAGAAACGTCGCGACGTTTACGAGTTTAAAAGTTAATTTTTTTCCAAGTGCGGCGTTTACGATTTTTTTAAAATACCAACTGAGTTTCTTTAATTTAAAAATTCATAAAAATATTTAAAATCAGATTTAAATTTTTTAAATAAAACTTCAGACATCTTAAGATATTAAAAACGAGGCATCCTACACTGCTCAGAAAACTTTGATTAAAGGTAAGTCAATGTGTCGCTGTTGACAAAAGTAGCGTTCCCATAGGTGCGGCGTTTACAACGGGTGCGGCGATTAGGATATTTTTAAGCTTATTCGGGCCAATTTGAGGAGTGCGGCGTTTCTTCCATAAAATACGGTACGCAGAAAATATAATACCAAATAGCATATACTTTTAATTCAACATTTGTTCGCGATTTTTTAATTTAAAAGTATAAATTCAGACAAAATGGAGTTAAAGATATAAAAGCATACAAATTTGAGGTTCATTTAATATTCATTCATCACGAGCCCAGGCAACGCCGAGCGGTCAGCTAGTATAAACATAATTTTCTTAGGAGAATATTTATTCTGACAATATTTTTTGTTCTGCTCAAGGAATTCTGATGCACAACACATATACGTTTATTTTTCTAAATGTTGTTATTTCTTGAAATTTCTGTTACCTCCTTTTCAGGTATTCCCTTTAGAGCCAAAAGACATATATCATTCCTAATTACTCACACTGTTGATGAATGATCGTACGGCAAAATAAACGCGAAAAACCAGACCAAAAAATACGTCGTTATCGGATGGACATTCACATACGGAGCAAAATTTCTCCCTCCAAATACGAGTCACTCCCCACCGTGAAAAAACCATTAGGACTTCTGCTAATTGAGATTTTCGGCGCAACGAAAAATGGTTCCGGCCCAAGGGGCCCGGTTCAAATCAAACAAAAAGAAAACCATTAATCATTCTCCCCCACCTCGCATCGGGAGAAAAACTAATCCTTTCTTTGAAATAGTGGATTTGCCTCGGGATGATCCATATAAGCATCCATTTTGTTGCCTGGATGGAGTGGAATTGGGTTTTTTAATTTATGTATCAGGTACACTTATGGGCACGCACATGTTCAAGAAATATGCGCCAATTCAGCTAATGCGTTAGTACTACGTATGCTTTTCTAATAAAAGGGACTCATTCTGTAATCTTTCTGAGAGAATTTTTTTTTCTTTTCTGATACTTTTTCTTTGTAAATAACTATATGCGTTAACTAAGTGCTATCTATTTTCATATGGTGACAAATTTCATAAATAAATGGTACACTATCAAGTAAATCTGAAGATATTAAAGTGCAGTCGAACAAAAGAAAGAAAGAAGGAAAGAGATACATTTTAATCACCCCATTGTACAATAAAAAAAAAAAGGAATAGGCAGTTTTCTAGTTCCGATTCTTTAAACAACACCGACTTCATTGGTGGCAGATCTTTAATCATACAATAGTCCAATAGTCAATTATTTGTTACTATATAACCTTTTAAAAGCACAAAGGCTGTTTGCTCTTTTCCAAAATGCATTTCAGTTGAAAGTGGAATAATCTGGAAGCACTTTTAAGCAAATGTCAACTTCATGTCATTCATCGGATTGTTCCGACAACCTCTCAATGTGGCAAATATTGCTGTCGTTAGTTTATTGACACGCGATTAATAAATAGCGACTTATAAGCTTACAAAGGGTTTCAAATGCTTTTCTTGGAGAATATAGCAAAAACAAAATTTCACTTCCGGCTGTAAATTCTTAAATCTATAACCTAAATACCCCAAGAAAAAAAAAAAAAAGGCTAATTAAAAAAGCAATACATTTCTTTAAAATGTACTTCAAAACAGTAATGTGGCATGAATTGCCAAATATAATAAGGAAGGGTGAAACGAAGTTAATTTTCTCTCTATATACATGAAATATTTTTTAGATAAAAAAAAATTGATTCAGTTGATTTTTGATTCAGTTATCTGTACATAAATTTACACACGTACAAATCTGTATAAATCATGTATTCTTCTACATTAACAACATTCATTTGTCACGTATTTTTTAGTCACCGTAAGTACGTCTTTAAAAAACTAAAAATATGCGATTTTTTTTTTCAATGCAGATGCAATTTTCTGTTAAGCATGCGATAATAAAACATATATTGATTAAGCACGTTTTAGTCGAATATAGTTTAATTGAATATTCTGTATCATATAAATATATCAAACTGTAATGCTAAAATAATCTGTATCATATAAATATAACATAAACTATAACGCTAAAGTTTTATTATTTTCATAATAATGCGGTACTTAGCATTATATGCTAAATAATTAGTATTAAAATAATTAAGAGCACAAGCGAAAACTGGTAAAAGTGAAAACGAAGCATTTTTTTCAAACTCAGTTTAGAACTTAAAATTTTGAAACGAAAAAACTCATAGATTAAATCAACAATTCAGTGTGTAAACCAAACATTTCAACTAGAGATCGACCGAAAATTCGGTTTCGTTCTCGTTTTTGGCTCAAAATTTGAGTTTCGTTTTCGGCGAAAATGTTGCCGAAAATTCGGCCTCACCGAAACTCGTCCGAAATTATTTTTATTCCAAAAAGTCTCGTTTCTTCCTTTGGAAATTTTCAATATAACTCATTGATTTGAGCTGTATCGGCTCAAATGAGACACTCTTTATTTATTGCTGTGTATTTCACTGTTTATAATTATCAGTCATGACTGACTCAACATGTGAAATAAATTATAAAGCAAGTAATACATGCATGACTAAACTTTGAAGACGCTTTTCACAAGCTCATTAAAAGCTGCAGACTTAACAGTAATAGATTTGAAACCGCAGAAGTGTTTCGAATACCCGTTGAATATAGTATAACGGAATAATATTACTATATTACAGTATAACAGATTATCATTTACAAAAATCTTTGTAAAAGGTAAATTGAGGTATGTATACCTAAAACATTTTTTAATTAGATGAAATTCATATAATTAGAGACTGATTTAATTATATTTTATTTTATATGAAAATAAAAAGTTTTAGCCAGAGGCACAGAGAGCCAACTATGGCCACACGTATAATAATTACACGTATAATACACTTAAAAGTTAACACTTTCAAAACACTAAATAAAATTCTAAAAGTCTAAAACTTACAAGTTTCAGCTAAATTGTGGCCATCATCAGGGTCTTACTTCAGTTAAAAAGAGAAAAATACTTATTAGTTTGTAGAATTCAAAAGTTTACTTTTGAAACTTGTAGGTTTTAGACTTTTAGAATTGTATTTAATGTTTTGAAAGTGTTAACTTTTAAGTGTATTATACGTCTTTTAATAAATCTTTTTAATTATATTTGTGCGTTAATTTCAAAACATAATAATCCTTCAATTTATTTAATTACACATATAATTAATCAATAATTATGTATGCATTAATTACTTTAAAAAAAATAGGACATTTTCGTTTTCGGCCGAAAATAGTAAGATTACCAAAGTTCGGTTTCAGTTTTTGTTTCGGTCTTAAAAACTTGTTTCGGTCAATCCTTAATTTCAACTAATATGTATAAAATTCAAATTGGATACTTGCTGAGACAGTCATAAATACGTTTTTATTATTAACAACACAAAACTGGCAAGCGCGTTTTTATAAAAAAAAAAAAAAAATTACGAAATCTAATAGCGTTTTTCTTTTTCTTATAAAGGCAAATAAAGTGACAGAAAAGGGTGTCACAGTTGGCGATTTGAACGGAAGTTACCAAAAAAGTTGTTATAAGAGAGTAAACACCTGTAACTCGATTAAGTATATTTTTTGAAAAATGAAAAATAAAATTCGATTCCAAATCACTTGCATTCCTGCCCAGTTTCACGTTTTTACGTTAAAAGAAAGTCTGTGAATGTGCCGGAAAACCATTAGTTTAAAAACACCTTGATTCTTAAAAGTAAAAGCAAAATGTAGATATTGCTTGCCTGCGCATTTTAAAACGTCCTTTATAAACCGACTAGAGGTCTGCCCGGGCTTGGCCCGAGGCCCGTACCCTGCCCGGCGGAATGAAGGCGAATTTTCAAACGGGCCGGGCCTGCAGAATTAGAACAATTTTTTCAACGGGCCGGCAGACAAAATAAACGGGCCGGGCCAGGCCGGCAAAAAAATTGAACGGGCCTGCAGGGTCGGGCCGGGACAGGCCGGCAAAAAAATTGAACGGGCCTTCAGGGTCGGGCCGGGTCGATAAAAAAAATTAATCGGGCCTATCGGCCCGATATAAGAATTCAAGTGAAGCAGATAAAATACGAGCCATTTTCAATGAATATGATTTTCTCGAGAAGTATAAATGTGCATCACGAGCCGATGCGAGTTTAACAACATCAATACAGAAATATAACATGTCCATCGTTGAGATCGGCATCGTACAGTTACTAGATGTCTGACTCCGGGTTTAATTTTTCTCAGCAGACTCGTGCCGGGACGAAACTGGTCTTAATCGATCTCAGGATGTGTAGGATAGACATTATGTTTTGTAAGATTATTAATAGTGATAATGAACTTCTGTTAAGAGTGTTCTTAAATCCAAAAGGACAACTTTCTGACATAAGTTTTAATTTATTTTTGCTCGAAAATGCATGAAACAAGCTGGTGTTGTTGTTCAAAAACTAAGTAATTGAGATGTTTTTTTTTCATTTTTTTGCAAACGCAATAGATCTTTCAGAAAAGAGTGTCAAAGTGGGCGTTTTGAACCGAATTTCCGCGCGAAGGGAGAAAGAGCACTCAAGAGCGGGCGAAAAACGTGTTTGTCACGTGATCGAATTCGCTTATAACTCAATAGGTAATTGATTGATCAAAAAATGGAAAAAACAGTTCAATTCCAAATCGCTTTCATGGCCAGGCTTTCCAATTTTATATCTTTCCGTTAAAAAATGAAATTGTAAATATGTCAAAACGTTTTGCGCTTGTTGAGGAGAGCAGTTAAGAATAGCCTTAACAGTATCTTTGGAAATATACCTTAAGGTGGTTCTCATAGTCACTGCTCAACAATGCGAAACTTTTAGACACATTTTCTGACTCATTTTTAACTATAAAGGCATAAAATTGACAAGCCTGATTATTGAAGGCATTTGGAAACGAATAGCTTTCTCCATACTTGATAAATTATAGAGATAAAGGAGATTCTTGTCACGTGACTGTCACGTTTTTCTCTTTTCCTGTGCTATCGCTTGCGGAAATTCGATTCAAAACGCTAACTTTGGCAGTATTTTCAGAAAGATATATTGCTTTTATTTATTAAAAAAAATCGACATTTACATAGTTTCTGAATAAGAATACCTGACAATCTTACGCGTTTCCAAAAAGAAATGAATTCATAAATGTGTCGAAATGTAGCTCCTTCGGATTTGAGAAAAGCCTTAAAATGAGAGAAATATTTACACAAATCTACTTTTTATTATACAGCTTCAAAAATTATCATGTTTTTAATCCTTTATTCTGAACTACATTAATCTTTTAATGAATCCTTATTTGAATTTTGAAATGTCAGTAGAGACGATGACTAAAACACTGTAAGTAATCGTTAATGTTTACTGTTATGTGTTTTCTGTTTTGCGAACACATAGTAATCTAAAATGTACTGTAAAATGTTCCTATAAATATGTATGTAGTATTCATTAAAAGAATCTTAATTGTATGTCGAGAAAAACGGACTTTTTTGTAGAAACTGAGTCGGGCCAAACTTCCAATTTTTATACCGGGCCGGGAAAAGATAGCTTTCGTTCGGGCCGGGCCTGGAAATTACGACCCGTGCAGACCTCTAAAAACCGACTGGAGTAAAATGTAAAAAAAATATATATATCTTTTTCAATTGTTGTTATTTGAACATGTGTGCGTATCTATCGGTTCGGTCCCTTCCTAATAAATAACTAAATAATTGTCAAATGTTAACTGTAATTCCTTCCAGCCAATTCTAATAAGCTCCTTGAAAAGCTAAGAAGGAATTAATTCTTAAAAATCAATGATGGTTTTAGAAAAATAAAAGTTCCCTTAGATTTAAAATATATATATATATATATTTTTTTTTCGAATAAAAGAAAATTTTCTTTATTTATTTTAATTCACCGACAAAAATACAAAATTTAAAGTTTTATTAATTGAACAAGTTTTAAAAAAGTTTTTCTCTTAAATAATAATTCAAAGTTTTTTTTTTTTTTTTTTTTTTTATGTACCAGAGGCTGTGCCCGTTACGAGCTAAGCCCTCAAAACCCTGTCCAAATCTCGCCGGATTGTTAAACATGGTAATTTGAGTTGTTTCAAAAATTAAAATCTGATTATAGTAGATTGAAGGATATTCCACAAATGAAAATGTAGTCATATTTAAAGGAATATTGTAACACATGAAATTGGCAGGTGTTTTCATGCAGATACTATGCGATCGAGTGTTTTCCATTTTTTAATAAAAGCAAAAGATCATTCATAAAATACTGTCAAAGGAAAACCTGTCGTCACGTGGAAAAAATCGCTTATAAATACATAAGTAACACATTGATCAACGATTAGTAAACACTATTCGATGCCAAATCGCTTCAGTAGTCATGCCTGCAAACGTCATGCTTTTGCATTTAAAAATGTGTCCATAAATATTTAAAAACTCCATGTTGTTGGAGGGACATATTTCTTTGATAAAGTCCTTAAAAGGTGACATAATCTTAGATTTCAGATTAGTTCGGATGATGAAACTGACACCATTTTCAAAAGAAAAGATCATTTTCATATATGGAACAAGTCATGATATGACTGTGTGATTGCGTCAGTATAATGTCATATTCAATAAACTTCAGCTTGCATTTAAAGTTCCCAAAATTTATTAGTTTATTTCTAAATTTCTTTTCTTCTATCCCTTGAAATCAAAATTAAGCAATAAAACTAAAATCTGAAACATTTAAAAATAATTGATGGATATGATTCACTAATCTTAAACGCACAGACAATTCTGTTGGTGAAAAATGACATAAATTCCAAAAAGAAAAAATGCCTTTTCATCTAAAAAAAAAAAAAAAAATGTACATCAGCACAGATTGTTTAGAACAGTATTTTAATTAAAATTGTATTATATAATTTTCATATTCCATTATAACGAAGTCTTTTTAAAGAAATGTACTTGATAAAACCTCTCAAAAAGAAAAAAAAAAAAAAGCAATTTAACAAATTACAACGACCGTTTGGAAAATGATTTTTTCGAAGACTAAAATTTAAGACATAAAAAATCGCACGGAGTTGATCCTACATTACGTACGCCATGAATTAAACATTCACATTCCTGGACCCATCATGAACAAATTTTAAAAGAAATTTCAGTTTTACAATTTTCAGTACTGTAAATGTTTAAACTTCTACGGAGCTGGTCATACATTACGTACGCCATGAATTAAACATTAATAGTGTTATTACACATAAAAATTGCAAGCGACAAAAATCGCCTGCGACTCGTCAGATTTCGTGAAACTTATGTATTATCCACCTGAAACTTACGTATTATCCAAGCATTTCATTGGATGTTCGGGAAAAGGCTTTTCCATCGTCCGATTTCCAAGAAATCTGACGACCCATTTTAAATGAAATTTCATTCTTAAACTTCTAAACATCCCACAATATTACTTTTTACACCGTCGTATAGAGAAAAAAATGTACTTTTAAATGTAATTTGTTTGGAAGCTGTATCTCAATTTGTTTCTGAGTTATTATTAAATTTTTTTTCTAGTTTTTATTACTTTTTTGTCATAGTAGCAACAGAAGTATCCATCTCTGTTGAAAGTAAAGGCAAATTACAGATTACTGTATAGACCAATCAGAAAACGAATAAAATGCAGATTCAACCAATAAAAAACTCCAGATGTGCTTTTGATTTCCTACCCTGACGAGGACAATATCCATTTTTCAAAATAGTTAAAAAAAAAAAAAACTTCACGGATCGTAATTTTTGCAAAAACTTTGTGGCAGAGTTTAAATGAAACGGAACAAAAAGCTAAAATATCGTTTTTTTTTTTTTTTTTTTTTTTTTAAGAAACACTACAGCAAGGAGTGATAGCTAATGTTAAACCTATGGGAGCTTCTTTTCGTAATTTCTGTAAAAACATTGTGGCAGAGTTTTAATGAAACGAAAAAAAAAGGCTAAAATATATGTTTAAAAAAGAGCGAAACATTACAGACACATTTTTTTTTACTTCAAGAACTTTTTTAAAGTATTGTATTCCATTATAATGTAGTATTTTTAAAGAAATGTAGTATTTGATAAAAGTAGTATTTGATAAAAGTTCTCAACAAAAAAGAGAAAAAAAAAATACTTCACCAGGCTACAAAATGGATGCCCTGATATATCCCTGCAGATTAATCGAATGCGTTAATCCAAAGAGGAAAGCTCCCCGTTCCTTCACTTGACAGCCCGACACCACCCATCTTGACCTTTGAGGGGAGAGAGCGAGCAGCGTGGGTTTCCACGACGAAAAATAACTTGATGTATACCCCCTGACCATGGCCACATACCTTCTTTATCCTATTTTTAAAGATTGTTCAGAACAAGATGCTAGAAAAAAAAAAAAAAAAAAAAAAAAAAAAAAAGTGAATATTTTTAGCATACCATCGTGTAACATTTGGTGCATACTTGTATGCCATAATACGGTTATAATATGGTTATTTTTCTTTAAAATTAATATTTATTAAACTATTAAACAGTATATTAGTCATCTTAAGATTGACCCAAGATAATTTCTAAATAGAGTTATTTATCTTATTATTGGAGAGCTGAAATAAAATAATGTTTAAAAAGTATAAAAATTGTAACAAATTTCACGTTTTCGTTAATGATAAGTATGACTTATGAATTTCATTTAGTATTTCAGCATTTATAGAAATATTTCTAAAAACTATTTTTTATACCCTTTTATATAAAAATTTGCCTGTTTGATTGTTTCACAATTCCTAGAGAATGTGAAAAGCAGCGCGATGAAATTAACACCAATTATTCGCATGAATCCGGGAATGTCTTAATGACTCTCAGGACTTTAAATTTTTAAATAGTGTTCAAAATATTAACTACATTTTGCCATTATAACTTTTAACTGAGTTTCTCAGAAACACAAGTAAAATACTTCATTTTTGTGGAGGGAAAGGGGAAAATAATGCTATCCGAAATGATAAAAAAATTAAATACATCGATTTAATGGCTTTTAGTTTACGTTTTCTTAAAAAAGTTATTTAAAGCTTGATATTATGACTTCTACATTTATTAAAGATTTTATCAAAAAGCTGAAATTTTTTCATATTATTCATCTGTATGAAATAATATTTTCTGAATTTCTTTAAAATGTAAATAACATGTAAAACAGTAAATATCATGACCATATAAATAACATGAAATTTTGAGCATGGATTGAACATACGTACAGGGTATATAATAAAAGATTTGTCTAAAACATAAGCAAAAGATTAGTCACATATAGAACTTGACCACAGTCAGATGGCCGAAGCTATTATCATCTCAGAACGACAATTTTTTCCCTTTCCTGCGCTGTCACGTCTAGAAATTCGAATCAAAACACCAAATTTAACTGCATATCTTAAAAATTCCTCTTTCTTTCTGAAAAAGGAAAGCTGTTCGATTGCGTTGTTTCTAAATAAGTACACCTGCCAATTTGACACGTTTGCAAACAAAAATGAATTAGAAAATGTATCAGAAACTATCAAGTTTGCATTTCAGAAAAGTCTTAAATGAATCAGGCAAATAAACAAACATTAACTTGACAATAGTGGCAAGTTCTCTAAATTTTTATCCAAAATTATCTAGATCGATCGAATTTTACTACCTGTATACCCTTTTACTATAAAGGCATTGTACTATTATTGCATCAAAATTAGGTAACTTGCAAGATATAATTTCCGTAATTTTCATATAATCTATATTGTAAATTCTAAGCATGATTACTTGATTATATTGAAATATTTATCCAAATTAACATTTTGAACCTTTTTTAAATGTAGAATTGAATTAAATTCCCCCCTCCTCATTCAAAAGGGGAAAAAAAAGAGAGAGAGAGAGAAAGATAGCATGCTATGGAAAATGCAACAAATCGGATGACTACGCCGGCTAGGATATTTTTAAAATGTGAAAAAATATTTTTTTTTTTTTTTTTTTTTTTTTTTTTTTTTTTTTTTTACGTAGTAAAAGCACATGTGTTGCGTAATGTAATGTGATTGCATTCAGATAGTAAGCTTAAAATTTAGAATGTTTTCCAGTTCACATGAATAATCAAAACCCTACTAAAATCATTTTTTAAATTTTAAATAATGATAATTATTATTATTATTTACTATTGAGGAGCTGAGCTAACTCAATAACATTACACAAAAGAAAGCAAAAAGTTATATTTCTTGAAAATTTTTGTTTGTCAACAAGACCAAGAGGCATCTATCTGTATCTCACAAATAATATATTTGAATTTCATGATAATCGGAGCAATCTTCTAATAAATATTAGATTTCCATAGAACAAAATTAGGGACGTAATAATGATCTATTAGAAGAAAAATTGAAAACTGAAAATGGCTTGTCTACATAACTTACCTTATACATTAATGCTTGTTTATACAACCTATCTACTGACTTCAAGAATCGTGTTTTTAAAAAATCATTTTATTCATCGCCAGGTTTTATCAACATTACAATTAATGTGAATTATTAGAAAAATTTGGAAGTGAAAATTCTATATGAAAAAACAAGAAAAAAAATCACTTATGTTATTTGCCGCTGCATAAGTATATCTTTGAAATCGAAAGTTAAAGTTCAGATGAATTTTCAGAAAAAATAATTGGCAACTTGGAAAATAGATTGAGAAATTATGAGTAAACTATATACATTTTGTGCAAGAAAATTAATTTTTAAATGTATTTAAGAGTGAATAAGTGTAATTATATTTCGGTCGTAATTTCTTTTTTTTTTAATCATTTAAAACATTATTTTTCTTATTTTAGTCAATTATGTCTGAAGTGGGTTTTGTTTCATTTTAAAATTTTAATTGCAAAGATTCCGTACTTTTTACTTTCTTATTTCGATAAAGATATTTTCGTTTTCCCCTACATAAATATTTCAAATATAATTAGGCAATTAATTTCTTACCTACATTCTTCAATTCTTCAGATATTTCCATAAGGTGGCTAAAGAATCTAAAAGCATTTTTTTACATTAATGTAAATGTTGTTTGCATTCGATTGTTACCTGATGAATAGTTTTAAGTTATTTTCCTGCCTCAAAAATCTTTTAAAAAATCAAATTTATTTTCTAAAAGGCGTTGTGTTTTTATAGAAAAATGGAAAAAATAATAACTAAAATTTAGAATTTTAATAAAAATGTATGAAAACTTGCGATTTTTTTTTTCACTGTAATCATTGAGATTTTTTGCGGAGACGTCTTTTCATTCATTTTTAATTAACCTATTCGCTGCCAACCACGAATATACTCGTGGCTTTAATTTATTTATTACTTTGTCACCACTATTTTAGAATTAAAAAATTGCTTTATTTATTGGCAGAAATTTTACTGTATTAGTAAAGCGAAATTTACATTTCTGAATTCGTGGTGGCATACGACTTTCAACAAGAAATTTGATTTTTTTTTACTTTATAGTTTTGACAGCGAATGGGTTAGCAGCAATTTTCAAGAAAACAACGTGTTTTAGCGATATGTGAATGTACTCTTTAAAGTCTCTGTTGACAATTTTTTTGAATAATATCTTATCCATCGTCTGTGTTTTGTATGTGCTTATAAAAGTAGATGTTGACATTAGAAATAATATGTGACAGTATTCAATATAGTTTAGAAATCACGAATGCGTTAGAAAGTAGCTATCTGAGATGACATTTAAGCTTGTTTTCAAAGCTAAACTGCCTAATTTCTGGCATAATTCCTAAATCCATTTTGGGTTGTTAAAGCTGGACTGATAGGTACTCCGCTTCAGCTACATTCTTGAATTGTTCAGATGTTTCCATAAGGTTGCTAAAGAATCTAACAGCATTTTTTTACATTAATGTAAATGTCGTACGTGTTAATACAGGTACACACGATAGGTACGCTATTCAGAAGCTAATCGTTTTCTGATTGTAAAATCATGAGACTGACAGGTGTATTTCTATTCAGAAGCTGTGAAATCGAATATTTTTTTTTCCCCTTTTCAATAAAGGCTTGCGATTTTTTAGAAAATGCTGTCAAAGCTAGTGTTTTGAAACGAAATTCAGCGTCACAAAAATCGCATATCACTTAAAATATAATTCAGTTATCGAAAAATGAAAAATCTGTTTGAATCTAGATCACTTCAATTGTCATGTTTACTGATGTTTTGCTTTTTACGTCAAAGTTTAGAAAGCATTTATATTTTACTAAACATTTTGAAACATTATTAACCACTAGGTGGTCCCTGTCAAAATTCGACGACATAAAGATTTTTAAAATGTCCTATCTAATAATCCCACGTCTGAAATTCATATTGTCCGGAGCGTAACCATTATTTTAAGCTAATCAATGTTTATATAAAAATGTATACATTTTTAACAATGATAATTGAAAATCTGTAGATGAGCCAGTTTTTTACTGTTTTCATTCTTTGTATAGTTCTTCATTTCCTTTCCAAAATTCTGATTGGTTGTTCTTTTCTTATGGTCTGGAATCGCTTCCCTCTTATAAATTGGCATACATTGTCGAACTTAAAAATACAAACACACACGCACACATATACACTATATTGCCATTATTGACCGTCAACTTTCAATTTTAGACATTTTGTCGAATATTTAGAAATATACTTGACAGATTCTTCTGGAATTTCAGGATTGATCATCTTTCTGAATTTTTACGATATTTGACTAGATTTTTTCAGTGTTGCTCGATAGAGTTGACTATTAAATTATGTAAAATGATCCTTGTTATCGTTCGCGCATGCGCAGATAAAAATTATTTCATACAACTGCTCATATTTCTTAAAACATTTAATATATTTATATTCCAATTGCACTATATTGTTTCTACTGTATTTTGTCAATTTTTCTGAAATCGGTGTTAAATTTGGTTGAAAACCCTGCATGTAATAAGCAAAAAACATGCAAGAATTGTTTAATTATTTTAAATAAATCGCTGTATCTCTGTTAATATACGTGCTATTCTTACACAAAATAATACACATATTACAGAATGTCTGTTTATTTATATTCGATAGCGGTAGATCATTTCGTGCATTTTATTTTACAGGGTGATCCCAAGTATTATTTTTTTCTTTGATTTTTTGTTGGCCGCCTAATTGCCCCCCCCCCCCCCCTAACAAATCGACATTGCTAAATATGAGGTCATACCTATTATTTTTTATCCTGAAATTCCAGAAGAATCTGTCAAGTATGTTTATAAATATTCGACAAAATGTCTAAAATTGAAAGTTGCCGTCGCCGGTCATTCATGGCTATATAGTGTATATGTGTACATATATGTATATATAATTCCGAGCATATTCTGATGCAACATATTTGAACTAATTCAAATTAGCTTCATAATAATTTTATGTTCAACATAGAATGAAAATCTGGGTTTTTGTGACAAATTTCACTTTAATGCCAAAGTGCTATATCTAATGAGTGCTCTGATCTTATGATTAATCGGCTCTCTTTTTTTTTTTTCCTTCGTAAATAAATGTATAATATTTGATTAAATATCTGATTTACTATGTACTTTAATTTCCAACTATGCAATTTTAAGTAATTTAAGGCCGAATGAATAAAATGTTTTAAATTAAAGTACTAGTTTTTACTTGTAGAAAGTCAAATTTTTAGCGTTAGGAAGTGTTAGAAAAATTTACTAGAAAGAGGTTTTAAAAAAATATTTTTCTCTGTTGAAGAACGCGAAACATTGATACGTTTTTTAAACATAAAGTGATACTTGCAGGCATGATTACTGAAGTGATTTGTAATTCACTATTTTCATTCTTCAATAAATTAATTGCGTTCTTGAGTTATAAGCGACTATTGTTTCAGAACGGCGGTTATTTCCCTTTCCTGCCCTGTCGTGTCCGGAAATTCGTATAAAATGCCACTTTTGACAGCACTTCTTGAAAAAAATTTTTTTTACCGAAAAACGAGAAAAACCGTTGTATTATATAGTTTCTTAGCAATTATTACAAGCTTGCTAATTTCTTACATTTCCGAACAAAAATGATTTTAAAAATTGTGCCAGAAAATGGATTTGAGAACAACTCGTAAAAATTACTCATTAAATTTCGTATTTATCAATAGTGAGGCGAATGGTGTGTGTGTGAAGGGGGGGTAGAGGTCTGCACGGGCCCGGGCTTGGCCCGAGGCCCGTACCCGGCCCGGCCCGCGGGCCGGGCCGGGCCGGCGGAATGAAGGCGAAATTTCAAACGGGCCGGGCCGGGCCGGCAGAATTAGGACAATTTTTTCAACGGGCCGGGCCGGGCCGACAGACAAAATAAACGGGCCGGGCCGGGCCGGCAAAAAAATTAATCGGGCCTGTCGGCCCGATATAAGAATTTAAGCGAAGCAGATAAAATACGAGCCATTTTCAATGAATATGATTTTCTCGTGAAGTATAAATGTGCGTCACGAGCCGATGCGAGTTTAACCCTAGAACTACCGGAAATTTTACTCAAGTTTTATAAAAACATTCTACACCAGAATTTTTACTTAAAACTATTTAATTTGTTTATTTAACTTATTATTGTCTGATTTATACATTTAGTTTGTTTTGAAGAAATTTCTGGTTTGAATAAATATTTTGAATGTACATGTCGGGTCCAATGGACCCGTCTGGTAGACGGAAGGTTAACAACATCAATACAGAAATGTAACGTGTCCATCGTAGAGATCGGCATCGTACAAGATGTCTGATTCCGAGTTTAATTTTTTTTTCAGCAGACTCGTGCCTGGAAGGAAGTGGTCTTAATCGATCTCAGGATGTGTAGAACAGTCATTTTGTTTTGTAATATTAATAGTGATAATGAACTTCTCTTAACAGTATCTTTGGAAATATACCTTAAGGTGGTTCTCATATTCACTGCTCAACAATGCAAAGCTTTCAGACACATGTTTCTGACAAAAACTTTAACTATAAAGGCATAAAATTGACAGGCCTGCCTATTGAAGGCATTTGGAAACGAATAGCTTTTTCCATATTTAATAAATTACTTACAGAGATAACAGCGATTCCTGTCACGTGACTGTACGTTTTTCGCCTTTCCTGTGCTATCGCTTCCGGAAATTCGATTCAAAACGCTAACTTTGACAGTATTTTCAGAAAGATATATTAGTTTTATCTATGAAAAAAAACGACATTTACATAGCTTTTGAATAAGAATACTTGCCAATCTTACACGTTTCCGAAAAGAAAAGACTTCATAAATGTGTCGAAATGTAGCTCCTTTGGATTTGAGAAAAGTCTTAAAAATGAGAGAAATATTTTCACAAATCTACTTTTTATTATACAGCTTCAAATGTTATCTTGTTTTTAATCCTTTATTCTGAACTACATTAATCTTTTAATGAATCTTTATTTCCATTTTGAAATGTCTGTAGACACAATGACTGTAAGTAATCGTTAATGTTTACTATTGTGTGTTTTCTGTTTTGCGAACATCATAGTAATGTAAAATATACTGTAAAATGTTCCCATAAATATGTATGTAGTATTCATTAAAAGAATCTTAATTGTATGTTGAGAAAAAACGGATTTTTTTTGTAGAAATTGTATCGGGCCGGGCCCGTTTTCACTGATTTTTGTACGGGCCGGGCCGGGCTCGGGCCGAACTTCCAATTTTTACAACGGGCCGGGCCGGGCTCGGGCCGAACTTCCAATTTTTACAACGGGCCGGGCCGGGCTCGGGCCGAACTTCCAATTTTTACACGGGCCGGGCCGGGCCAAGACAGCTTTCGTACGGGCCGGGCCGGGCCCGGGCCTGGAAATTCCGGCCCGTGCAGACCTCTAAGGGGGGGGGGGGTCGGGTTTAAAACCCATCCCAGACCTAAAAAATGCAATAATGGCTGGTTTTTTGAATCACTAATTAATCGTATTAGCCACTTTTATGAATCAAAATCAAGTGTTAGTGTTTTTAGATTAATCGAAATTTACCACTTTCTTGAATCATATTCCATTTGGCGAAAATATTTCATTTAAACGGCTATTGTTTTATTTAAAAATGAAGAAACACATAGTAGATATATGGGTTAAGTGAAAATTGTTCAACAGTTTCAAAAAAGGATAGCGGTCGCATTGTCGCGAATAACCTTAAGCTACATAAAGAATCAGATTGTTTCAAATGACTGTTAAAAATTCTACTTCATAGACAGGATATATTTTTGAGGAGGAGCGGGGGTGGGAAAGTTCCTGATAGGTTTTAGCGACAATGATTTTCTTTTAAATAACAGTGCAAAGGGTAGATAAGGGGGAAACTTAATTTGTTGAGACGAGATGAGGTCATGATTGCATTCCTTAAAAATACTGATTCAATTAAACAATGACTTAAATATACGGTGACCACTGGACTAACTGTCAACAACTTACCTCCCACCTATCCCCTTGAGCCGAACTTTGACTGAGAAACTGATTATACTAAAAAAAAAAAATCCCTGCCGGCTCGTCCTATAGACAGGGTAGATTTCGAAGTTAAGTACTAATTTCACCAACTAAAGTAAAATCAAGATGAAAAATAAACCCAGTTTAATAATTTTATCTGGCCACTTTTGAAAGTTTTTAGTTTCATTTTTATGTAAGAGCTGATTTTATCAGAATCATGTTAACGTGGTATAAAAGAAATATTTTTCCACGCTCCACAATTCGAAATTTTCTGACACATTTTTAGGCTCATTTTTAAAAGTAAAAACATGAAACTTGCGGACGTGATTTTTTGAAGAGATTTATAAGCGACCTGTATTTTATTTTTCATGCAAATTATCAGAACTTGGTTTACAAACAATTATTTTCTCAGTACGACCATTTTTTTTTCCGTTTTCAGCACTATCGCTTAGGAATATTCGGTTTAAAATGCCCATTTTGACAGCATTTTTTGAAATATATTCTACTTTTTATCCTAAAATCGATCAATACGGCCCATTTATAATTTCTGAATAAGAGAACCTGCCCATTGGATGCGTTTGAGAGAAAAATGAATTTAAAAATGAGTCAGAAAATAAGGAGTTTGGATTTGAGTACAACCTTAATACGATAATTTTTTCGTCAAACCCTATTTTTGTTTAATTTCTTTTTGCTGTAAGAGTTGGTCCTATCAAAAACATGTCAATATAAAAGTGGTAGATAATATTAAGAAGGTGTAAATAAATTTAAGCGGATTGGATATCTTGTGAATAAAATGAAGTAATGAATTTTTTTCTTCTTAACCCCCCCCCCTTTTTTTTCTGCTAAGAGTTGGTCCTATCAAAACTTGTCAGTATAAAAGTTATAATTAGTATTAAGATCTATAATATATTTAAGTGAATTTGATATCTTGTTAATTGACGAAGTTATGAATATTTTTCTCTCTAAAACCCTATTTTTTGCGCCCCTTCACACATTTTAAATTTTATCAAAAATCAGTGATACATAAATTTTTGGCCCTTTTCTTAGAAATAATAATAACTTTAAACTGATTTGATATATATTATAATTAAGACGGTATGGGTTTTTTTTTTTTTGGTTTTCACAAAACCCCTCCCTATTTCCATCCCCGTGGTCCGATTTTGCACATTAACGAACTTGACCGAAATTTTCTGCCACTTGATTTAATTTCTGCCACTTCATTTGAATAAATGTTTAGTCCTCCTTTTTCTTTTTTAACCATTTGGAAAAATGGTTATTGTCCTCGTCAGGGTAGGAAATCAAAAACATATCTGAAGCTTTTTATTGGTTGAATGGAATCCGCATTTTACTCGTTTTCTGATGGGTCTATACAGTAATCAGTATTTCTTTTACTTTCAACAGAGATGGATTCTTCTGTTGCCACTATGACAAAAAAGTAATAGGAACTACAAAAAAATAAAAATTAATAACTCAGAAACAAATTGAGATACAGCTTTCAAACAAATTGCATTTAAAAGTACATTTTTTTCTCTATAGGACGATGTAAAAAGTAATATTATGGGATGTTTAGAAGTTTAAAAATGAAATTTCCTTTAAAATTGGGTCGTCAGATTTCCAAGAAATCTGACGATGGAAAAGCCTTTTCCCCAACAGCCAATGAAATGCTTGGATAATACATAAGTTTCAGGTGGATAATACGTAAGTTTCTGGAAATCTGACAAGTCGCCGGCGATTTTTGTCGCTTACAATTTTTGCGTGTAATAACACTATTAATGTTTAATTCATGGCGTACGTAATGTATGATCAACTCCGTGCGATTTTTTATGTCTTAAATTTTAGTCTTTGAAAAATAATTTTCCAAATGGTCGTTGTAATTTGTTAAATTGCTTTGTGTGTGTGTGTGTTTTTTAATGCAGTTTTTAGCATTTGTTTTGTTCGCGCTCCTTGATGATTTTTTTACATAAGGGAAAGGAATTATGTTTTAAACTTTCAGCCTAATATAAAATATTATTCTCTGTGATTTTTAATGCTGCTTTCAATGCATTTTTTAGCTACTTTTAGCATTTGTTCGCATTTCTCGCGATTTTTTGACATTCTGAAAAAGAATTCGGTTCCGAACTTTTAGCCTTATAAAGTCTGTTTTGTCCTCCACAATTTTTGAATTTTTACTAATTTATTTAGAATTACTAAATTTCAGTGCTATTTTCAATGCGGTATTTAGAAGTTTATCGCGCCCCACAGTGATTTTTAAAAAGATTTCATAATGGAATTTTTGTTTTAAAGTTTTAGCCTAATATAGTAAATTTTGTCCTGTGTGATTTTTGATTTTTTAGCATTTTTTTGCGTTCCGTAGTGATATTTGACATTCTTAAGAAGAATTTGATTTCAAACTTTTAGCCTAATATACTAATTATTCTTCGCGCTTTTTGAATATTTAGCGATTTTTAATAAAATTTATTGCATCTTTTTTTTCTTTTCTTGTGTATTTTTTTTTCTTTTGACATTTGAAAACGAATTTGGTTTCAAACTTTTAGCCTTATATAGTAAATTTTGTCCTCCACGATTTTTAATACGTTTTTTATAGCTTTTTTGCATTTCTCGACGATATTTTGACATTCGTGTACGAATTTCGATTTACAATGTTTTAGCTTACTGCAGAAAATTTTACTATTTGCGATTTTTGAATTCTTACCGATTTTTAATGCGATTATTTTCTGGTTTTATTGACAATTTGCGGCTATTTTTTCACATTAGTAAAAGCAATCCGAATTTAATCTTTCAGCCCAATATAATAAATTCTTTCTTGTTTTGAATAATATTTATTCGTAATTCTTACAGACATTTTTGAAAATTTTTATGCTATTTCACAGATATTTCGCGTTCTACTGCAATTTTTTTTTCACATTCATAAAAGAAATTCTGTTTTAATATTTTAGCCCAATGGTATTTTTTTTCCTCTGCGATTTTTTTAAATGTTAGCATTTTTTCATAATTTGCTGCGTTTTATCACATCAGTGAGATTAATCAGGTTCCAATCTTCTAATGCAATATAGTGCGTTTTGTTATCTTTTCAATAAATGTTATATGAAATGGTATGGAATTCGTGCCGCTATTTTTTGCGATTTTTAGAGTTTTCTCGCGTTCATGCTATTTTTTACGGACCCGGCAAGACTCCCGGGTTAGTTAGGATAAAATAAAACTGAATATTATTATTTAGGTCTTTAAGGGAAGTTCATTTTAAAAAGGTGTAAAATTAAAAACATTTTATGCTTTAAATAAATAAAATGTTTAATTTCTGATCTTACTCTACGTTTTCGTTGAACATTTGAATTTTATTGTTTAAATATTAAAGTTTTTAAGTATTTAATTTAGGTGTGTGTAATGGGTAAGCATGGATCTGTTTAAGAAGAAATTGGGTCCTTTAAAGTAGGGATGCACATGCACAACCTGTGGTACGTGGGCCAAAAGTGGCCCGCGACGGGTTAACAAGTGGCCCGCGAATTTCGTCAATATATAATTGGCAAAAATTGAGATTTTTTACCATAGATTGCAGGAAAAAATCGTGACTTTCGTCAATTTGCCCCGGAAAACAATTGCAAATTTCGTCAGTCAGTTAAAAATCGCGAATTTCATTAATCGCTCGGCCGATAACATTTGTATCAATATAGGAAATTCCCAAGTTTCTAATTTCGTCAGTCGCTAGTTGAAAAATACCTCGAATTTCATCGATTGGGAGCGGAAAAATCGCGTGTTTCATCGATCGCGCGCGTAAAAGTCGCGAATTTTGTTGATCGTGCACGGGAAAATCGCGAGTTTCGTCAGTTTATCTGGAGAAAAAGTCGTGAATTTCGCCAAGTTAACGCGGGAAAATTGCGAATTTCATCAGTCAATTAGGAATTACGAATTTCGTTGACTGAGCGTGAAAAATCGGGTTTCGTCGATTGGGCGCGAAAAAATCGCGAGTTTCTTCGATTGGGTGCGGTAAAATCAAGAGTTTCGTTGATTAGGCATGAAAAAAATCATGAGTATCTTCGATCGGCCGCTGAAAAATCGTGCGTTTTGTTGTTCGTGCGCAGAAAAGTCAAGCGTTTCGTCGACCGGCTGCGGAAATGTCACTGGTTTCGTCAGTTTATCGTTGGAAAAAACAGCGAATTTCGCCAATTTGCCGCGGGAAAATTGCAATTTTCGTCAGTCATTTAAGATATGATAATTTCACCGATTGGGCTCGGAAAAATTGCAATTTTCGTTGATCGGGTGCGGAAAAATCGTGAGTTTTGTGGATTGGGCATGGAAAAATTACAAATTTAGTTTACTGGGTGCGGAAAAATCCCGAGTTTCGTCGATCGGGCGCGGAAAAATCGCGAGTTCTGTTGATAGGGCATGGAATAAATGCAAATTTTATTGATCGGCTGCGGAAAAATCGCGAGTTTCGTTAGTTTATTGCGAGAAAAAGTTGTGAATTTCGGCAATTTGTCGAGGGAAAAATTTCAATTTTCATCAATCAGTTAAGAATCGGGAATTTCGTCGATCGGGCACGAAAAAATCGCGAGTTCTGTCGATCGGGCGCAGAAAATTTTCGAATTTTGTGGATAGGGCGCGGAAAAATTGCGAATTTTGTCTATAAAAAGCGCGGAAAAATTGCGAAATTTCTCGATCGGGTGCGGAAAAATCGTTGATCGAGCAGAGAAAAAATCGTGAATTTTTTCGATTAAGTGCGAAAAAATTGCAAATTTCTTCTATTAGCTAAGGTAAAATGGCGAGAAAAAGTTGTGAATTTCGACAATTCGTACGGGAAAATTTTTTTAATTTCGTCAGTCACTTAACAATTGCGAATTTCGTTGACTGGGCGCGGAAAATTCGCAAATTCCGTTGATAAGGTGTGGAAAAATCGCGAATTTTGTCGATCAGGCGCGGGAAAATGTAAAATTTTGTTGATCGGCTGCAGAAAAATTGAGAGTTTCGTCAATTTAACTTCGATCGTAAAGTTCACTTTTTTTTGGCACTGTCATGCATATGTTTATTTTTTACCACTTTTAATAAAGCAAAATTTAATCCCCCCGAATAAAGACAAGGAATATTTTCACTCTTTGAAAATAATTTTTGCTATATCTCTGTTATATATACAAACATAAGCTGCTGATATATCCTTGTCTGCTGAATTGGGTATGGTATGTAGTGGGTAGGCAAACCTAAAGGAGTAAAACTGTCACTTCTCTAAAATCTTGTTTTTTATAGGCCACAGATCTCCCCACCTCCCCGAAATAGAATGATCGCTGAGTTACTGATGTGGCCCTCGACAACCCAAACATTTTTGTAAGTGACACTTCTCTTAAAAAGGTTGTGCACCCCTAATTTAAAGGATCCTTCACAAAATTTTTCATTTCAAAACAGGACCCTTCATAATTTTTTTCATCTCAAAACAGGACCCTTCACAAAACTTTTCATCTTAAAAAAGGACCTTTCACAAAATTCTTTGGTCTTAAAAATAGTCTTTTTACAAAAAATTTTCCCGTTCTAAACTGAATCTTTCACAAATTTAATCATTTAAAAGTAAAATCTGACCTGTCACTTTTACATATATAAAGAAAAAATATGTATTTGACATACATATATCTTCTTAAAAATATATAAAAAAGAACCTTGAGTATAACGTTCGTTTCAAATTCTCAGAATTAGGACTATAATTTTCACAAATGTAAAAAAGCTCTTCACAATTTCACAAAAACAGGACCTTGAGAGAAAAGTCTGGACAGATCCCTGGTAAGGTGGTGGTGGTGGTGGGAGGGGGGGGGGTTATAGATTTGTAGAAAAGGGCCTTAAAACTCACCCCCCACCCCCCTAGCCATAGAGCCCAAGTTACGCCTACGTATCAAATGTTTGTTTCGTATCTCAAATTTTAATAGAATTTTAGAAAAAAAAAATAATTTTTATGATTTGCTATTATAATTAACCCATTAACCGCTGGTGTTGCGTTCACGCAACAGTCAAAATAAATGCGTATAAAAAATTAGCTATCAAATGAATTTTATATTAATAGTAATTTTTGAGTAGGGTATATTATGGTTACTAATTCAATAGAAAAATATTTTCTTTCAACATATTTTTTCTATTTAATAACAAGTTCGAAACTTAAAGCATTTTTAAACGAAAACTTTCACGTTGTCTTTTTCACAGAAGCAATATAGTTAGACAAATGTAAGCTTTAGAGTAAATCTATTTTTAGACAAGGTCAAAGTACATAAGAACATTCAACGAATCAGTTGCTTTCGTTTTAATGGGGGAGGAAGAGACAATAGGTGTTGCGTTTACGCAACGTCAGTGGAAAAGAGGTAGTTCCAGTATTCACTCGTATCGTTCGACTCTGTGGATTTTTTTCTTATTCCGTGCTCACAGAAATGCTTCAAATACATATCTTACGTTCTTCGAAGGTCTTCAAAGAATTTTTAATAAAGATTCATATAATTTTGACGGGAACGAAACAAATATTATCGTTATTTCATCAGAAATAGCAGAAATTATTGATGAAGAAGGAAATAATAATATATCAAAAAGTGATAATGATATTTTACCATTCGATACTGCTGGCGAAATTGAAATGTGCGTGAAAAAGAAGTTTGTATCCTCTAAAAGTTGTGCAAATCACACATACAAATAAAAAAAAAACTGGAGATTTGGAGAGGATAAAGGTAGAAAAATTGATTATGACTCAGCCAAAAAAAGAAGAAAAAATAAAACCTTGACCAATGTGGGAAAGTATAAAGATTATGTTCGAAAATAAATACTGTCACTTAGATTTCAGACATGAAGTTTTGCATTGTACCTTTTGCAAAAACCCTTTGAAAGTAAAGAGTTAACCATAAACAAATCAGCAAAACGAAGGTATAGTAAGTTCTCCATGCAAAAGCCATTACAGACAGAACGCGGAAATTTAATCCTTTCCGGGGCAATGCAATTAAATTTCTAAAATGTTGAAATGAATGAATGACACCGGTATTTACGAACAATTACATAATAAAGGGCAATTACTTTACCACAATTCTGGTGCCATTGTGGCATTTGGGAAATAAAATTAATTGGCTTCATAAACATACTACTGCCCCTGAAAGGGTTAATTGTCAAGCCCGATGACAGCGGAAGACTGCATTGTAAACAATGCCATAGCCAGAATATTTATCGCTTCAGTACATTTGTGATGTTGATTTACATCATAAGTGTAGCGAATATTTTGATACTTGAAACTGTTTTCTGTATATGATCAGTAATTAAAAAAAAATAATAATAATAGTAAATTAATTACATTAGAGTGATTGGTTGCTGTCTAAATTGTAACAAAGGTAAAAAAAAATCTTACAGTGCCCATATATGCAAGAAAATCCTGCTGATGTTCAATTGAGCTCAATAAACATCAGTACCCTTATTCCGCTGACGTTGCGTGAACGCAACACTCCATTTTTCGTAAGCTAATACAAATTTTGTTATTTCCACTATACATTAATGTTATATATGTTCAAATGAATAACCAATATCATTTGTATAAAAAAATTTTAACCCCTTATAGTTTTGGCGGTTAATGGGTTAATACAAAAATAGTTTTATCACTTCAGGCTAATTCCATGAAAACTTGTCATGTCTGTCACATATTACGATTTTTGGCTACCAGTATTTTAGAACGGAGAAATGTAACTTATTTTATCGGATATATCTCATCAATTGAATAACGCGACGCAAACATTTCGAAAATAACGGTGGACAACAAGCATAGCGATTTTCAGCTGTGTGACAGACATGACAAGTTTTCATAGAATTAGCCTTTAGCTTCTATATCGTTAAGAAAGTATCATTAAAATTATCAGCAAGAACGTAAAATCATGCGTTAAGCAGATTATGAAACATTTTTCAGCGCATTCAGACTACTATAATAAAACTTTATAGTTTAATAACGTGAAAAACGATGCATATTAATAATTATTAAAACGCATAACACGTTTGAAAACAAAATTTCCGCTTAAGGCGAAAAATAACTGAAAATTTTGTACATCCCTGTATATGAATTTATCCCTGTATAGATGTATCATATAATGCATAATATGCTAAAACTTAGAACGGCTAGGGAACGCATAGCACAGTTGAAAATTCTTTTTCAGCAATTTCCGTCAATAAACGGAAATGTACTTGAAATTTTTTGTGGATCCCTGTATATCTATTGAATATATACACAATAGTATGCAATTAAAAAAAAAAAATTAAAAACACTTTCCACAACTGAAAACGCACTTCCAGCAATTATTGTTCTTAGAGAGAAATCTAACTGATTAATTTTTTGACCTCTGTATATGAAAGATGAATTCAATGCATGTCAAATTCAATAGTAAGCATTTTACAGAACACCTTGGAGATATATATCAGTTTAAATATGCATGAAATAGTGTAACATAAACAAAATACACTACAAACGATTTTTCTCCATAGACCATAATGTAACAGTCATTATTTTTAGTGTCCCTGTAAATTGTAAATGATCGATAAATGCTATCCATACCATATTCTATAGCAAGCATTTTGTAGTGCACTTCATAAATATGTATATAAATTTTAGTGTGTTTGAAATTATGAAACATCATTAAAAACCACCGCAAACGATTTTCCCTTATAGGCCGTAATGTAATGAAATTCTTATGAATGTTCCTGTAACGAACATGACTGCTACTCATTCATTTTGCAATACCAAACATACCGTTAGGAATATCTATACCATTTTTCAATTTCATGGAGATGCATGACGCCAAAAATAATTTTGGCCAGCTAGAATCGGTAAATCACCTGCAGCGGTAGATTTTTTTACTTTCTTCTACTGTCGCGTCCGAATCAAATAGCCAACTTTGACAAAATTTACTGAAAGTCGTCTACCTTTATGAAAAAGGAAAAAAAAAACGGTTTGATTACATAGTTCCTGAATAAGAATAACACCTGCATAATAATCATGCATTTCAAAGCAAAAACGAAATAAAAAATGTGTCAGAAAGTAGGTAGTTTGCATTTGGGAATCTCAATAAAATGTAATGCATTCTAAGGTAAAAGTTGTTTTAGACAGAAGTTCCGATTTCCTTTGCCGAGTGGTTTCAGAGTTATAAATATTTCAAATTTTTTCAGTCCTTTATAATAAATACCCTTTACATAGTTTCGTTATAAATCTTTCCACGGATTATTACAAAGAAATCAAACACAAATACTGTGATTTGTAATTTTTTGAATTTAAATACCAATAATTTATAAAATTAATATATATATAGATATATATATATATAAGTTTCACATACGTGTATGCTAAAAGTATAGCATTTTCATCCAAGTGGAGTGTAACTCGCTAACACAAAATCACAAGGGATAAGAAAAGATGCTTTTCAAAGTCTTTCACGTCTTAGCAGGGACACCGTTCGTTATACAGTGAATTATACAGTGAAAACGGCCTTAAATAGAAATATTTTATGATAAAGGCGAAATAATACCTAATATAATGAAGGAATTTTTCATGTCCAACAAATAAGAGTGAAAAATATCAACCAGGTATCGTCCGGATAGCTCAATAGGTTGAGCAATAGCACACTAAGCTAAGGTATCCAGGTTTGTGTACTGGTCCGGACATTTTTCGCTCTGTTAGAGTAAACCTCAATTGTGCTATTTCCAGCCTTGAACATAATATGTAACAATTATATCTGGTAAAATGGAAAATTATTTGAATACCTATAGTGATTCCGTCATAACAATTTTTATTCCATAAAAGATGGAATACGTTTATCTGCTAAGACGGAAGTCCTTCTAAAATGAATCCTTTTCATTCATTCCCGATTTAATTTTAGCAAGTTTTGTTTTTTATATACAAATATAGCTGAATCTTGTTAACATGAATCTGACGGGCGGATTAAAATTTTGTTTATGATGTAAGTAGTTCACATTATCAGTAATTAAATCCTTGTGTAATTTTGACAGGGGATAGGGACACAGTTTATGTTAAAAGTATTTTGCGTTAAGCTTAATACTTATATGAATATATTCTATGTTCATCTAAACGAGTTTCGATGGTATATTGCAAATGTATATAGTATATGTAAGTTCATAACAATTGATAAAAAAGAGTGTTTCTTTATACATGCTCCACACAAAGTTTTCCTTTATATACTAGTCATTTTTCTCGAAGGCGAAAGAATGGGCTAAGAAAACTGCAAATAAAAAAAAAGGCCCAGATATAAATGAAGTATAAAAGACCAACACAATTATGTATAATGAAGGGAGCATATGTTTTTATGTAATAGTTTGAAAAACTGGAAAAAAATTTTGATCCATTTAATTTGATCATTACAAGTAATATCGCTACCCCTAAAATTAAAAAATAATGAAAAATACAGCCATAAACCTCCAAAACTGACATTTTTGACAGAGTGATTCTACGAATATTTGACCACGATTCGATATTTGGCCCTTTTGACTAATATTTGGTTTGCTGGATACTTTGGATGCTTAACCGAATGAATTTGTGATTAAAGATATTTGGATCTTGGATTTACAGCTTTTTCCTTCGTTTTTTTTTTTTTTTTTTTTTTTTTTTTAATCTTAGATCAAAACTTGATATTTTTTGATGCATTCAAATGATGATTAAATGCAAAGCATTTGCAGGTATATTTGTTTATGTAATAAGAAGTCGAATAGCCTTTATCTGTTTTCGTTAAAGGCTAAGAAAGTTTTAGAAAATGGTGCCAAAGTTGTAGATTCTGAATGATGTTAAAAACAAAAGTATTGGTAAACAACTGATTACAGATGAAATACATTTACAATAAAATAAAAAAATACTGTGCAATTCTAAAGAATTTTAATACGATTACGAACAGTGTGTGCAAATTTCATGAACTTATAAAAAATACTTTGTTAATGTGCCAAGAAGATTCACACTGTTCAGCTGTATTATTATTAGTTAAAAAAAAAAAAAAAAAAGAACAGCCTTAAATATATATTTAATTCAAAATGTTGCAGAATAATAATTTAGTATATTAAGTAATTTCTTAATACTACTTCAATTTTAAATCGTATATAAGTCGCATTGTTAGTTTAAGTATGAAA
Source organism: Maratus speciosus (assembly GCA_963932465.1). Taxonomy (NCBI): domain Eukaryota; kingdom Metazoa; phylum Arthropoda; class Arachnida; order Araneae; family Salticidae; genus Maratus; species Maratus speciosus. Next base: position 6,403,325 of record CAWVRF010000002.1, on the reverse strand, counting down.
TAAGTGCAAATAATGATGTTACATAAGTAAAAGTTTTTTTGCTTCAGTTTTGCATTACGTATTTAAAGAGGCATTGTAACTTTAATTGATAAAACGCATAATACGAGTATACATACCGCATTTCTTATTTTAAAGTGAGAGTGATTTTTTAACACACTAACTCCCTGCAACAAATTTTATTTGACGATACGTATTTTAGGAGACATCTCATTGATCATGTGGGAAAGAAAATTTTATTGTAAGGAAGGATTAAAATATGAATGGATAGTAGAAATGAAGAATATTCTTTACATTTTAATGGAAATAACATACCATCTTGATGTGAAAGGGAAAAAGAAAAAGAAAAAAAAAAAAAAAAAAAAAAACCAAATTTATAAAGTACGTATAATGGGCTCCTATTTTAGCTAAAATGTATATGAATTATATTATTACATATCTATACAGATAAATTATTCTATAAGTAATTTTAATTTAGTAGAAGACCTGTTTTATTAATTAGCATCAAAGTTTTTCAAATATTACAAAAATTACATAAAGTTGTTACTTTTTTTTAACTAAAAAAAAAATTACATCTTTGAGCGGGGAAAAAATATACAAAAGTATATTTTTTCCCCGCTCAATGATGTAATTTTTTTTTTTTTTGGGGGGGGGGGGGCGCTTTAAAAATATGCTTATTATTCATAACTAAAATTATGCTTCTGAAAATTGTGAAAAAAACTATTCGATGACAAATAACTTCAATAATTCAAATTGCGTTTAAATCGCTTTTACACTTAAAAATGAAACAAAAAAAGTTCCAAAAAGTTTCGAGTTGTTGAACGGGGAAAAGTATTTTTTTCAGAATCACCTTAAACTGAACGTAAAACCTTTGTCAACATATGGTTTCCAGATGTTGACAAGTTGTCTTGAGGGGCGGTCCCTTTAATGAAAAAAGTAAACGACCTAGAGAAATCGCGTGCTTTTCAAAGGAGTAATCGATCATTCTGTAAATGAGCTATTTCCGTTGACAAAACCTAAGTTGTAGAGAAAGTATATAAAGCAACAAAATGGCGTTGCTTTTGTTTTTTCCAAATTCTGAAGAAGAGGCGTGTCGTCTACCTGCCACCTGCCAAGCCTAATGATCTTTTTGGCTCTAAAGCCACTGAATCCCTTCTTTTCACTTTAATGAAAAATAAAAATAATGGGGTGTATTGTCCACAAAAATGTACTTTGAATCTATAAAATTGGTTGAATTTGATCGCTAAATTAGATAAACTTAGCACTTAACTCTATTATATAATTAGGTCTATTAGATTCTATAAATTTTATTAGAAGTGTACTACAAAAGTGTTTGAATTCTGAAAAGAAAAATAAATGCTTTTTTAACTTGATTTTATTTATTTTGCTCCATGTATGAGAAGATTTTTCACTCACCTCCTCATTGTGCTAGAGTTCTAGGAATTGTGTGTTGTTGTGTTCTCAAGTTGGCAATGCAATATTTTTCTAAATTTAATTATCAATTAATAAATTAATATTAAACGTTTCGAAAAAGTTCTACTGTTTGGTACATTTCTGGGGAACTATCTAAAATAATAAGCATATTCTAAAATTCTGCCATCCATAGACTAAAGCGTGTTGAATACTCAGGGGTGATTCTGTTTCGAATATTCCGAAAAATTAAGGCAGTCATTTCCGAAAATAAAAAGAAATCGGTCATAATTCCGAAAAATCGGACATAAACTATATCGCGAATTTCGACAAATATTTGCCGAAAAAAAAAATCCCACCGCTGTATTTCCCAAAATGTGATGTGAATTTCCGAATTTTTTTTTTCACTCAGAATAGTGAGTGAATTTTTTGCACTCAACTCACCCCTGCGGATACTTAACTAAAAAGGGTTGTAAATCGCCATTTTTTTTTTTTTTTTTTTTTTTATCTTTGCCAATCGAATGAGTTTATGAATTATTTTTCGCATTTCTTTTTTTGAGAATTTACCTCTTACCTCATCGCATTGGACGAAGAGATACAAGGATGTCCGAAAAGTCCCTGACCTATTTTAAAATTCAATATAAAATCAAGTAATTGTCGTATAGGCTAAAATGCTTCTCACGATGAAAGGTTTTTTCGTAAACGAAAATAATGAGTTCGAAACTTCGATCACAGATGGCGCCGTTTGTCCGTATGTTTGGTTTCAGACATTCGTTTTTCCTTATTTTCTGATTAGTTTTGACGCTTTGACACAGAAATGACGACTTCCAGCGAAAAAGCTAATTGTGTAGACTCCTTGCATTCACGTCACGTTGCTATTAGTTACGACTGATACTATTGCATCTGGAGCACACACGTGGAGCACAGATCTGTTCGTTACCGCTAAAATCACGTGTTATCTTTCTGTTTAATTTAGATCTTCCTTATTTTTGTTATTATAGTGCAAATAAGTCTAATAAATCAAATGGAGAGTACCACATTCGCCTTATATTTGGGCGCCATATGAAGCGATTTCAGACATGTGACGTCACGTGCAACCCGTGTATAGGTTGGTACTACGAAACCAAATTGAAATTAATCTGAAAATCAGAAAAAAGCATGTTTGAAACCAAATATACGGACAAGTGGTGCCATCTATGATCGAAGTTTGGAACTCATTTTCTTATTCGCTTGGGAAAAAAAACTTTTCATCGTGAGAAGGATTACTTGGTTTTATATTGAATTTTGAAATGTATCAGGGACTTTTGGGTACCCTGTAATTCTTGGCCTTCCAGGTAAATGACTAGCACCATGAGATTTCTTAATCGTTAAAAAAATGTTCACGCCGTAATATTGGTCTGTTTTTAGGTGCGTTCGTAATTATATAAATACGTAGCACCTATAGTCGTCGTTCAGTCCGTCTGTCTGTCCGTCCGTCCGTCCGCATATAATAGAGCAAAAACAACCCAACCGAATGTTCTGAAATTTTAAATATATGATTGTTGTAAAATTTTGTCGAGCCATTTCAAATTTTATGAAAATCGGATGTATAGTTAAATTACAGAGACAGTCAAAAGTTTTTCTTTACATTACGGCCAATGGGAAAAATTATTGCACGTGCATTTTAATGATGTTAAAGCTTTCCGAATGGTCTCAAATTTTAAACATATAATTATTGCGACATTTTGTCGAGCCATTTCAAATTTTATGAAAATCGGATGTATAGTTTAATTACAGGGACAGTCAAAAGTTTTTCTTTACATTAAAGCCAATGGGAAAAATTATTGCAAGTGCATTTTAATGATGTTACAGCTTTCCGAATGGGCTGAAATTTTAAATATATAATTGCTGCAAATTTTGTCGAGCCATTTCAAATTTCATGAAAATCGGATGTATAGCTTAATTACAGGGACAGTCAAAAGTTTTCCGTTACATTAAGGGGAATGGGAAAAAATTATTGCAAGTGCATTTTAATGATGTTACAGACTATGCACTTATGAATTGCAAATAAATACACATTCAGTACAATATGGGGTGCAAAAAATAATTATAAAACTAGTTATAGTACGAATAGTTATAGTACATTTGCCACGTTTGACGAGCAATTTCCAACTTGTTCTATTAGATTTCTCACATTCCCCAAAAGCTGTCATTTCAACTCATTTTCCGTAAGTTGGTTATTGCGACCAATATATTACAGTTTTAATTTTATTGCCGAATAACAAATTTTTTATTTATTTTATAGTTGATGTAACTAATTTTTTTTTTTCACCTTCTTCAGGATCAAGGAAGGTCTGAGAAAAGGGCGAGGCCTACTTCACCCGTCTGGAGGAGACCCAGCCCGAACAGCCCGAGTCTTGCAGAAGGGTTAAAAGGTACGATCTGTTTCATATACGATCTATTCATAGATTTCGGTGAACGTCTAGAGAGTGTATTATGCTAAATAGTGGCTCATTTTTTTTTTTTTTTTTAAACCATTTGAAAAAATGGTTATTGTCCTCGGTCATAGGTTAGGAAATCAAAAACATATCTGAAGCGTTTCATGAATTGAATCCCGCATTTTATTCGTTTTCTGATTGGTTTATACAGTCATCTGTATTTTCCCTTTACTTTCAACAGAGATGGATACTTCTGTTGCCACTATGACAAAAAAGTAATAAAAAAAAAAGAATAACTCAGAAACAAATTGAGATACAGCTTTCAAACAAGTTGCATTTAAAAGTACATTTTTTTCTCTATACGACGGTGTAAAAAGTAATAGTGTGGGATGTTTAGAAGTTTAAGAATGAAATTTCATTTAAAACGGGTCCAGGAATATTAATGTTTAATCTATGACGTACGTAATGTATGACCAGCTCCGTAGAAGTTTAAAAATTGACAGTACCGAAAATTGTAAAACTGAAATTTCTTTTAAAATTGGCACATGATGGGTCCAAGAATGTTAATGTCTGACCCATGGCGTACGTAATGTATGACCAGCTCCGTAGAAGTTTAAAAATTGACAGTACCGAAAATTGTAAAACTGAAATTTCTTTTAAAATTGGCACATGATGGGTCCAAGAATGTTAATGTCTGACCCATGGCGTACGTAATGTATGACCAGCTCCGTAGAAGTTTAAAAATTGACAGTACCGAAAATTGTAAAACTGAAATTTCTTTTAAAATTGGCATATGATGGGTCCAGGAATGTTAATGTCTGACCCATGGCGTACGTAATGTATGACCAGCTCCGTAGAAGTTTAAAAATTGATAGTACCGAAAATTGTAAAACTGAAATTTCTTTTAAAATTGGCACATGATGGGTCCAAGAATGTTAATGTCTGACCCATGGCGTACGTAATGTATGACCAGCTCCGTAGAAGTTTAAAAATTGACAGTACCGAAAATTGTAAAACTGAAATTTCTTTTAAAATTGGCGCATGATGGGTCCAGGAATGTTAATGTCTGACCCATGGCGTACGTAATGTATGACCAGCTCCGTAGAAGTTTAAAAATTTACAGTACCGAAAATTGTAAAACTGAAATTTCTTTTAAAATTGGCTCATGATGGGTCCAGGAATGTTAATGTTTAATCCATGGCGTACGTAATGTAGGATCAACTCCGTGCGATTTTTTATGTCTTAAATTTTAGTCTTTGAAAAAATCATTTTCCAAATGATCGTTGTAATTTGTTAAATTGCCTTTTTTTTCTACCCTACTTATAAAATAAATTCATTTGCTTCAGCTTTGTACCAAGTGTAAAAAAAGCAACGAATCTTTCACAATTGAGTTCATTTCCCCATACCAAATTGATGTATGGCGACAGGGAGTTTTGGAAAAGAAAACATGATTTGCAGTCAAAAAATTAGGCAGTACAGTAGTACCTCTTTTATCGGAAGCTCTTTTAATCGAAACTCTCGATTAACCGAAATCTATTTAAAGTTTTTTTTTTTACTATTATGTGACTTGTGTGAAAGCTGTCCTTTCCGAACTACGAGTATATATAAATACTTTCGATTCCTTTTCTTAGAGTTCCTTTAAATTTAACTTGAGATACGGAGCAGGCTACGCAATAGGCTGCGGAGTGGAACGAAGAAAGCGAACAAATTAGCAATTTTGAAGCTTTTGAATGTTTTGCAAAAGGTCTAGCATGGCTGGAGCATCAGAAAGACTGTGATACTGGTGAGCTAATAATATTAAAAGAATCCGTGATAGAGCTTCAAAGCAATGGCAATCGAAACTGCGACAAACAAAATATTTTTTTCAAAACCTTGGGACATATGTAAAATGTACTTAATTTCAAAATTAAAATTCAGGTAATTTATTCTTGTTTCTCTTTTACTATTGCTTTATTTTTATTAAACACTTGTTACCTTAATAGGAAATGTTGCATATGTTTCTCCTTAATCTTAAAATGGAAGCATTCTCGATCATCCGAAAATTTCGATTTTCCGAAAGAGCGTCGGTCCCAATTAATTCAGATAATCGAGGTTCTACTGTATTTTCAAGATGACCATTAAATGCATATAAAAAAATGTTTTTTCTGAGACTATTTTTGCTTTTATTTAAAAGAAATAAATGTTTTTTTTTTTTTTTTTTTTGTCCATGTATGAGAAGATAGATTATTGTAACTCACTTCGTCATTGTGCTAGAGTTCTGGAAATTGTGTATAGTTGTGCGTTCACGATAGCGGTACAATGTTTTCTGAATTTAATTATCACTTAATAAATTAATATAAATTAAAGTTATTTCTCTCGTCGATCATTTTCCATAAAAAATAAATAAACTGTAGGGCTGAACGCTAAAATTGCATGATCGTGGCATCACATTCGCTTAACGCCAGACACGTTCCACGTTCTTTGGAGCATTGTAGAAAGAAAAAAGAAAAGAGCCATAGAAGCTGCAAGTTTCCTCTTTTCAATGAAGAAAATTACCAATTAATAATAATAATAATAAAACAAGTTGGAAATTGCTCGTCAAACGTGGCAAATGAGGTGCGTTCGTACTATAACTAGTTTTATAATTATTTTTTGCACCCCATATTGTACTGAATGTATAATTTTTTGCACTTCATAAAGTGCATAGTCTGTAACATCATAAAAATGCACTTCCAATAATTTTTTCCCTATTCCCCGTAATGTAACGGAACACTTTTGACTGTCCTGTAATTAAACTATACATCCGATTTTCCTAAAATTTGAAATGGCTCAACAAAATTTTGCAACAATTATATCTTTAAAATTTCAGACCATTCGGAAGGCTGTAACATTATTAAAATGCACTTGTAATAATTTTTCCCATTGGCCGTAATGTAAAGAAAAACTTTTGACTGTGCCTGTCATTAAACTATACATCCGATTTTCATAAAATTTGAAATGGCTCGACAAAATTTTGCAACAATCCTATATTAAAAATTTCAGACCATTCGGTTGGGTAGTTTTTGCTCTGTTATATGCGGACAGACAGACGGACGGACAGACGGATGGACAGACGGACGGACTGAACGACGACTATAGGTGCTACGTATTTATATAATTACGAACGCACCTAAAAATAGCAGAGTTATATGGAATTTTTGCACAAGTAAGCTGATTTCTAAACGTGTGGAATGGGTTCGTTCAAGTATTACGTAAGCAGTAAGTAGGGGAGGAGGGGTCCAGTGTCTGCTTATTTTTGCTGACAAGGGGGAGAGGTGGGGTCACGAAAATTCTTACGTAAGCATTAGACAACGAAGCAACTATAATTTAACAACAAAAAGCAAAAGAGCCTGATTTAGATGAGCGTTCTGCGGATGTTGAACGACTTGAGAAAAAAGATATGGAGTAAACAAGGACTGGAAATGAGGATCATTCCAGCTTACCACTATATTGAAAACTTAATAATAGACAATGCAGAAACATGGATTCAAAGGTCTTGGACACCAAATGTGAACGCCAAACACATAATATTCCTATGATTCCTATTAAAATTTTTAGTTTTGAGCCTAAATAAGTTAGGGTCGGTCGTATTTCTTAAATTTTTTTTTTGTTGTTGTTGTTCAATGCGATAAATAATAATATATAAAAACTATTTTGTATTTTATGAATTGTTTAATGCCATAAGCAACAATATATTAAACCGATTTTGTTTCCCTTCAATACCACAACCCTTATTTGTCTGTTTATGTAAATTTACAGGATTAATAATGCAGTTTATCACTAACTGTAATTTTTTATGGCAAATAGTGTTGATGTTAGAATGTCATAAAATCTTACGTAAGCAAAGGGGAGGGGGGGGGGGTCTAGTATTTGCTTAATTTTCCTTATAAGGGGAGGGAGGGGTACAAAATGACTAAAAATATGCTTACGTAATACTTGAACGGCCCCAATCATACATTTGTCTAGAATTGCAGCGGATGGTGTGTGGAATGGGGAAAGGGAGAAATTATCAAGTTACAAAATAAAGGGAGAAAAGAGAGTTGAGCCTAATTTACTGCTATTTTTCATCCCCTGGTCAGTAATCTTTCAGAAAGGGAAATGCTTTTTGATATAAGATTTTTTTTAACCATTTGGAAAAATGGTTATTGTCCTCGTCAGCGTAGGAAATCAAAAGCATATCTGAAGCTTTTTATGGGTTGAATCCGCATTTTATTCGTTTTCTGGTTGGTCTGTACAGTAATCTGTATTTCCCTTTACTTTCAACAGAGTTGGGTACTTCTGTTGCCACTATGACAAAAAAGTAATAAAAACTACAAAAAAAATAAAAAAAGAATAACTCAGAAAATAATTGAGATACAGCTTTCAAACAAATTGCATTTAAAAGTACATTTTTTTTTTCCTCTATACGACGATGTAAAAAATAATACTGTGGGATGTTTAGAAGTTTAAGAATGAAATTTTATTTAAAATGGATTGGAAATCTGACGATGGAAAAGCTTTTGTCTCGAACAGCCAATGAAATGCTTGGATAATACGTAAGTTTCAGATGGGTAATACGTACGAGTCGCAGGCGATTTCTGTCGCTTGCAATTTTTACGTGTCACAACACTACTAATGTTTAATCCATGGCGTAGGTAATGTATGATGAACTCCGTGCGATTTTTTATGTCTTAAATTTGAGTCTTTGAAAAAATATAATTTTCCAAATGGTCGTTGTAATTTGTTAAATTGCATTTTTTTTTTTTTTTAAATATTTCTTACAGTATCTTTTTTTCTTTTCCAGAGTATGAGAGTAAAGTAAACGCTTATCAAGTTTAGCTGCTGTAGATAGTATGCTCGGCCTCCCACCACAAAATACTCCTGAGTATCCTCTCTATCAGAGCTGACACAGGCGACTATTTTTCAATTCTATTTCGCACCGCTTTTTCAAAACAAAAATCTTTTACATATGCTTTGACAACATTTTCAAAAGAAATATACTACAAAATGTTCTTTTTTTTTTTTTTTTTTTTTTTTTTTTAATAGTGGTGCGAATGCAATATAAAAATAGTCGCCCGTGGCAGCTCTATTGCTTTCTTGTTTTTACCCGCCTGAAAAGAAGGGTTATGTGTTTCACGCGTATCTGTGTAAGTGGATTTCTTTATACCCTCGAAACATCCCAACGGCTGGATGGATTGTAATGAAGGGGGTCTCTATCGATTCGTCTTAACGGCCCGATGGTTATAGGCTAGGTTTTGTTTTTATAAATTCAAAATGGTGGCCGTAAAATACAAAATGGCGGTAGAAACGAAAAAAAAATTACGCACCCTATTGAGTGGCATATCATTGGATAGGTCTGAACGGGGGTTGACGAGCGTAGCTCGTAGGGGGCAGAGCCCCCTAGTTAATTAAAATTTAATTAATTAATTAATATTTGAAAAAACTGAATTAACATCCATTGTCATCCAGTACAGGTTTAAAAAAATTTATTTCAACTTGATAGGATGAATAATGAGTATTTTATTAACGATTGAAAATTTGAACAAGATAAATATATAAATAAATAAATATAGGGAGAGTGTGAGCTAATAGTAAGAATATAATAAATAAATATAGGGAGAGTGCGAGCTAATAGTAGAAATTGAAAAAGAGTTAAATTTATCTTTTGCAATTTTCACACGTACCTTAATATTTAAAAAAATATCAAGCTAATACTTTAATGCAAATATTTTTGACACTATTTTGTTTCATTAGAAAAATGTGCAACCTATTTGATTGGTTCAACGACATTTTTAAATTAAAGTAACAACATTTTATTTTTTGAAGAAGTAAATTATTTAACTATTGGTTCCAATTTAGATTCATATATATTTTTAAAAGTCGTTATAATATATTTGAATTATTATTACAGCTATGTTATTTCTCACATAAAAGCAAGCTGTTTGTATCCTCTAGATTTGAGAATATGTCTTTAATTGTGAAGAATGGGTGGCCTTGCACATACCTTAAAAAAGTTGCTGACAGCAATTGTCGAAGATAAAAAAATAAGTTTTCTGTTAGCTATTTTACAAGGTCCAGTTACAAGAGTCATAACAGACTATGTGGTTGTCATATTTTACTTAAAGTAATTGATTAGTCGTGATTTTCTAATCGAGGTATTGCTAATCGAGATATATTGTTTCTGGCGTATTTTCTGAAATTTTTCTAAAATTGTGCTTAAAATTAGCATTGCATGAAATTTGGTAATACCGCGATCATTATAACGTATGTCAGTACGTTTCGCGCCCATGAAAACAAACAAACAAACAAGAGCAACAACGACATCGAGGTAGCAGAGCAGACCTTCTTGCAGAGTAATAAACTCAAAATTTCAAGAAAGCCGCCGTAATCACTAAAATGCATGTACTTCGCGCCCATGAGAAAAAAAAATCACTGGTTTCAGCAATTTTTGTTGCATAGAAATCTATCAGGGCCGAAACTAGCCTCTTTTGCACCCGGGGCAAACATGGATTTTGGTGTGCCCCCCCCCCCCCCCCGCCCTCTTCCGCAAAGTATATTTACAAAGAGAATTTTACTAATTTTCTAATAGCCCACTTATTTTAAAATTTAAAATATGTAATACTGAGCTACTGATCTACTATGGCAGATCCAAGGGGGAGGTAACGGGGGTCATGCCCCTCTCTGAACACCAACAAAAATATTCTAAAGCTCATTTTTTAAATATTTTGAAAAAGGGTGGACTATACGCCTGAAGACCTGTTGTGCGTGTCCCACTCTCGAGACGCCAATAGTAGAGTCAAGATACAGTAGAGTCCCGATTATCCGAGTCCCGCTTAACCGAGTTTCCGCTTTAACCGAGTTATTTTCTTCTGATGGACTGATGGCTTCCATTATTACGAAACAGTCATTATAAATGAAATGTTAGATGAAGATGAAAGACCAGTCATAAAAAGTTAGAACTCTGAGTTTCTGGTCAGAATGGGGAAAAAATGGCCATAATTTTTATGGCCATTTTTTTCCCAGCCTCTTCCTTTTGATTATTGTAATTCATGTTTTCACTCACTTGCTCATTGTGCTAGAGTTCTAGAAATTGTGTATAGTTCTGTGTTCACGATGGCGATACAATACTTTCAGAATTATATTATCAATTAATAAATTAATATAAATTAAGGTACTTCTCGTCGATCACTTTCCATAAAAAATAAATAAATAAAAACTGTCACCAAACTATAGGACTGAACGCAAAAATTGCATGATCGTGGCATCACATTCACTTGATGCCAGACACGTTCCAGGTGTTTGTCATGTTATCAAATGATTTTTAATTCGACGTGTAACTGTATGTCTAATAATGTTTTACTGATTTCTTATTTTGTTAATTGAAATAACAGTTACGTTCTCAAATGGCGACGCCATGATGATAACAGAGAAAAATGAGAAAAATAATTTAAAAGCACATAAAAATCTTTAAAAAATAACATTAAAGGTTTCGAACATGTTTCGAAAGTTCCTCATCAGTAATATAAATAAACGCGAATTCACGAAAGATGACAAAAATTCAATCTCACAAACAATAAAACACGGAAGTGGATATTTGAGTGAGATTAAAATGGCATATTCAGCTGGAACTGAACTGCCGTATTTTATGGAAGAAACGCCGCGGCGTTTACGAGTTTAAAAGTTAATTTATTTTCCAAGTGCGGCGTTTACGATTTTTTTAAACTACCAACTGAGTTTCCTTAATTTAAAAAATCATAAAAATATTTAAAATCGGATTAAAATATTTTAAATAAAACTTCAGACATCTTAAGATATTAAAAACGAGGCACCCTACACTGTTTAGAAAATTTTGATTAAAGTTGAGTCAATGTGACGCTGTCGACAAAAGTAGCGTTCCGACGGATGCGACATTTACAACGGGTGCGGCGATTATGATATTTTTAAGCTTATTCTGCGCAATTTGAGGAGTGCGGTGTTTCTTCCATAAAATCCGGTAGTTTCATTCAGTGGAAATTTCTTCGATCTAGTAAACGATGTAAGTTTACCTTAAGAAGTTCACTAGTATAAATAATTGAAAATACTGAAAATTGAAAAAATGTAGTGCTAATAGCAGTTAAGGTTACGCTTCTCATATTATCTTTTACCAGGTCCTTCATCTGCAGTTCTGCAGTATGGAGTGGTACTCGCCCAGTGCCACTCAGGGTCCCCCCACTTGGGACCCTGTATCTCAGAAAGCACGAACCCATCCCTTGGGGGTTCCCTAGGCCTAGGACCCCTTCATCCTCCTCCACCTCAAGTCTCCCCAGTCATCACCAAACCCCAACCTCCAGTCCTCGACAAACGCCACCGAGGAGGAATGCTATCTAATTTTTTCACATTCTCCTTTTATCCACCACTCAATTTCGTGTACCTTAGTGTAAAGCTCTGTACTATCATCTACCTTCAGTCATTAATCTATCCGTAAATACCGTGTATAAGTCGCCCCCCCCCCCCAATCAATCGACCTTATGCATGCGAACTGAGGTGGAGACTACAATTCGTCTGCTGGCGGTATTCACTGGCGGTGTTTAGCATAGCAGTCTATGGAGTGTGATTTATTAATGCTTGTTTGTTAAAAATACTGCAAAACAATTCTTTGTTGTAGCAGCATATTCTTAATATATTGTAATATAAATTCAAAATGGTGTTCTGTTTGCGAGAAAATGTCCTAAGTTTGCAAATTTTCAGTTAAAATGTATGGATGTAGCCTGGGTCAAGGCTAAAGTGGTCTGCTAGCGGAGTTTGCGCTTGCGCATACTGGCATTCTGGCGGTGCACTGGCTAGAATAACAGATCGACATACCGCCAGCTCTGGCGTCTGACGTCACCTGAATAAGGTCCAATTCCTAAGCAAAATTTTGAAAAAGAAAAAAAATATTTTCGCGTCCACACGAAACCACGAGTTTCGAACCACATGTCTAGTAGTATGTGGAAAAATGATTTGTAATCGAAGATAAAAAAAATAATACATTTTCCTTAAATTAGCAAACTTTTTTACATTTCTTATGAGACTAATTTTTTTTAATTCACCGTTTTAAAACTGTATAATTATGTAAAACCGAAGAAGCTTAAACAATTTTGAAAACTATTCACATCCATTCAACGATACTTAAAAAGAAGAAAAATCTTTCAAAAATCTATTCAAGCAGTAATTACAAGAGTAAACAAGTTCTTAGACTGAGAATAACTGAGAATAAAATAGAGTACTTCTTTGTATTGTAGGACTTTTAGGAGAGGACCCTAGGAGCCCTTCATCCTCAAGTTTCCACACTCCTCGAGACACGACACCGAGGAGTAATGGTATGTATAATATCTAATTTTTTCTCATTCTTCTTTTATCTTCCGCTCAATTTCGTGAAACTTAATGTAAATCTATGTACTATCATCTACATGGGGCTACAGCCCCCCCCCCGAAATTTTCGAAAGTGATATGAAAAAGTGCTGCTTTTTCGTCTTTCTTTTTTGGAAATTTTTTTAATTTTTTTCGATCATATAGCGGACTAACCATTCTCATTAGTCCCATATTAGTCCACATTGACAACAAAGAAGAGAAAGGGGGCAGACGGGATTACTGCCCCCCCCCCCTCCTCCCGAAAGAGCCGAAAAATTAAATGAAAAAGTAATTTTCCTTACTTTTTAAAGATAAATCTGTAATTTTTTCTTCTGTCATACAGCAAAATAGACATTCTCGTTAACACCATATTATTCCACATTGACATCACAGCATACCCAAAGATGGGGAGGGGGCTGATGGAATTTCAGCCCCCTCCTCTCGAAATGGTCGAAAATGAAATGATAAAATAGTGCTGAATTTTTTCTGCCTGTTTAAGATAAATTTATATTTTTCCCCTATCGTTTAACAGACTATGCGCTTCCTTCGCTTTAGTTCCATAGTAGTCCATATTGACACCAAAGAAGAAAAAGGGGACTGACGGGGTTAGAGCACCCCCCCCCCTCCCCAAAACCAGAATTAGTCGAAAAATTAAATGAAAAATGTGTTTTTTCCTTACTTTTTTAAAGATAAATCTGTAACTTTTTCTTCTGCCATACAGCAAAATAGCCATTCTGGTTAACTCCATATTAGTCCACATTGACATCACAGCATATCCAAAGAGGGGGAGGGGCTGTTGGAATTACAGCCCCCCCCCCCTCCTCTCGAAATAGTAGAAAATGAAATGAAAAAATAGTGCTGAATTTTTTCTGTCTGTTTGAGATAAATTTGCATTTTCTCCCCTATCATTCAACAGACTAGCCGCTCCCTTCGCTGTAGTTCCATATTAGTATACAATGACACCACGAAATACCCAAAAATGTAAAAGCGGGCTAATGGGGTTACAGACCTCCCGCCAAAAAGTCGAACATGAAATGAAAAAGTGCTGACATTTTTCTTTTTTGTTTGAGATAAATTTGTATTTTCCCCCTATCATTCAACAGACTAGCCGCTCTCTTCTCTTTAGTTCCATACTAGTGCACAGTGGCACCACATTACACACAAAGAGGTAAAAGGGGCTAATGGGGGTGCCCCCTTCCTAAATAGTCGAAAATGAAATGAAAAAAAGGCTGATTTTTTTTCTTCTTGTTTGAGATAAATTTGTAATTTTTATTTTGCCATACAGCGAAATAGCCGTTCTCATTAAATCTATATTTGTCCACAATATGATCACAGCATACCGAAAGAAGGGGATGCGGCTGATGGGCTTGCAGCCCCCTCCTCATGAAATAGTCGAAAAAAAATTATTGCTTTTTTTCTTTCTGTTTGAGATAAATTTGCATTTTTTTCTCCTATCATTCAACAGACTAGCCACACTCTTCTGTTTAGTTCCATATTAGTGCACAGTGACACTACATTATACCCAAAGAAGTAGAAAGGGGGTGATGGGGTTACAGACCTATCCCAAAATAGTTGAAAATGAAATGAAAAAAGTGCTGATTTTTTTCTTTTTGTTCGAGATAAATTTGTAATGAAATTGTTTTCTGTAATACAACGAGCTAGACTTTCTGGCTAGTCTCATATCAGCGCACAGTTACACTACAGTATACCCAATAAGGGGAAGGGGCTGATGGGGTTATAGGCCTCTTTCGATGTAATCAAAACTGAAGAAAAAAATCCTGTTTATTTTACTTTCTTTTGAGATAAAATTTAATTTTTTTTTCTGCGACGCAGCTATTCTGGTTAGCCCCATATACTAGTGCACAGTGATTCCCCAGCATACACCCAAACAAGTCGATGGCAACGGGTGTTATGAGGTTACAGCTCCATTCCACCTCCGAAGAGATCGCAGTGAAAGGAAAAAAGGGCTGACATTCCTTCTTTTTCAAATAAATTTGTTTTATTTTCTGGTATGCCACGAATTTGTTTTTCTTGTTAATCCAGTATCCTCCCCAGTCCTGCGACCAAATTTACTTGAAACCAAAAAATCAATTTTCGAATGACTGAAAAATAGCTCCATGCCTGTTTTACTGGATAAATGAAAACGTATATGGTCAGTTCAAGAGATCTACAAGTAAATTCGACAAATCTAAAAGTAGTTTAATTTAAGGATTTTCTCTCACAATCGGCGGGCGTCAAGATTGTCAATGCGCAGTAAAACTACAGCTAATCTCAAGCCGATTTCGGCTAAATCGGAAATCCGGTGCGGAAGAGTTAACTGTAAAAGCAGCTTATTAACTTTCATTTTTCAGTCGCATCTCCATGCCAAAAATTTGTGTTTTTTTCACGAAATTTTCTCTGCGGTCCTTTGAAGAAATTAGCTTTTTCTGCGGCTTTTTGCCGAAATTCGCGTTTTTTTTACGCACTCCTTCGTCGAAATTTGCGTATTTTCCGCGGATCCGTGACGAAAGTTGCGTTTTTTTCTCGTGATAATGTCGAAATTTGTGTTTTTTCTGCGTTTTTGATGAAATTCAAGTTTTTTTCGCGGATTTTTGCCGCAATTCGCATTTTTTTTTTTTTTTACAAAATCCTTCGTCGAAATTTGCTTTTTTTCTGCCGCTTTTTTGACGAAATTCGCATTTTTTCTCGTCTTTTTGATGAAATTCGCTTTTTTTCTGCGGCTCTTTGACGAAATTCGCGTTTTCTTTGACGAATGTGGCGTTTTTTCGCGGCTGTTTGACGAAATTCGCTTTTTTCCCGCAGTCTTTTAACGAAATTCACGTTTTTCTGTGGCCCTTTTGTGTGGTCCTGCTTTTTCTTTTTTTTGCGATCCTTTAACGAAATTCGCGTTTTTTCCGCTTCACTTTGACGGAATGCGTGTTTTTTAGCGATGCTTTGTCGAAATTTCGTTTTTTCTGCAGCCCTTTGATGAAATTCGCGTGTTTTCCGAAGTCATTTGCCGAATTGCGCGGTTTTTTTACGCAATCCTTCGTCGAAATTTGCGTTTTTTCTAGTCTTTATGATGAAATTCGCGTTTTTTTGCGATCCCTTAAGAAATTAGTTTTTTATCGCAACCCTTTGACGGAATGAGTGCTTTAGGCGATGTTTTTTTCGAAATTCGCGTTTTTTCTGCGGCCCTTTGACAAAATTTGCGTTTTGTTTTCGAGATCCTTTGTCGAAGTTTGCTTTTTTCCGATGCCTTTTGACGAAATTCTCTTTTACCGCAGCCTTTTCACGAAATTCACGTTTTTCTGTGGCCCTTCTTTGTGACCCTGCTTTTTTTGCAATCGTTTAACGAAATTCGCGTTTTTCCATTTCCCTTTGACGGAATGCGTGTTTTTTTAGCGATCCTTTGTCGAAATTTGCGTTTTTCTCCGGCACTTTGATGAAATTCGCGTTTTTTCTGTGGTCATTAGCCAAAATTCATGTTTTTTTATACAATCCTTCTTCGAAATTTGCGTTTCGTCCGCGACTTTTTGACGAAATTTGCGCTTTTTTCTCGTCTTTTTCATGAATTTTGCGTTTTTCTGCGGCTTTTGACGAAATTCACGTTTTTTCTGTGTCCCTTTGACGAAATTCGCATTTTCCGCTTTCTTTTGAACGAATGCGTGCTTTTTTTAGCGATCCTTTGTCGAAATTTACGTTTTTTCTGCAGCCTTTTGACGAAATTCGCGTTTTTTCTGAGGTCATTTGTCGAAATTTGCGTTTTTTTACGCAATCCTTCGTCGAAATTTGCGTTTTTCTCGTCTTTTTGATGAAATTCGCGTTTTTTGCGATCCTTTACGAAATTAGCTTTTTTTCGCAGCCCTTTGACGGAATGCGTGTTTTAAGCGATCTTTTTTTCGAAATTCGCGTTTTTGTTTTGCTGCCTTTTGACGAAATTCACGTTTTTTTTCGAGATCCTTTGTCGAAATTTGCTTTTTTCCGCAACCTTTTGACGAAATTCACGTTTTTCTGTGGCCCTTCTTTGTGACCCTGCTTTTTCTCTTTTTTTGCGATCCTTTAACGAAATTCGCGTTTTTTCCGCTTCCGTTTGACGGAATATGTTTTTTTTTAGCGATCGTTTGTCAAAATTTGCGTTTTTTTCTGCGGTCATTTGACGAAATTCGCGTTTTTTCTGTGGTCATTTGCCGAAATTCGCATTTTTTTAGGCAATCCTTCGTCGAAATTTTTGTTTTTTCCTGCGGTTTTTTGACGAAATTTTCTTTTTTTCTCTTCTTTTTGATGAAATTTACGGTTTTCTGCAGCCTTTTGACGAAATACCAGTTTTTTCCGCGACCCTTTGGCGAAATTCGCGTTTTTTCTGTGATCATTTGACAAAATTCGCGCTTTTTCGGTGGCCATTTGACAAAATTCACATTTTTCCGCAATCCTTTGTCGAAATTTGCGTTTTTCCGCAGCTTTTTGACAAAATTAGCCGTTTTTTCTCGTCTTTTATGAAATTTGAGTTGTTCTGTGCCCTTTTGAGGAAATTCACATTTTTCCATGTCGCTTTGACGAAATTAAATTTTTTTGCGATCCTTTACCAAATTAGCTTTTTTTTTTGCAGCCCTGTGACGGAATGCGTGTTTTTAGCGATCTTTTTTCGGAATTTAAATTTTTCTCGCAAATTTTTGATGAAATTCGCGTTTTTTCTGCGGCCTTATGACGAAATTCGGGTTTTTTCTGTGCTCATTTGACGAAATTAGCGTTTCCTCCGCGAGCATTTAACGTAATTCGCGTTTTCTCTGCGATCATTTGACGAAATTTGTCTTTTTTCGCAATCCTTTGACAAACTTCGCATTTTATCCGTGGCCCTATGACAAAATTTCGGTTTTTTCCTTTTCTTAAGCTTTAAAAAAATTGGAGATTTTTTTTCTGCGAATGATTGATGAAATTGATTTTTTTTTCGGCGACCATGTCAAAAATCGCGATAGTTTTTTTAAGTCCGACTTTTCGGACTGATGACCAAATTTTTCTAATTTTCGGAAAATTCAGAACAAAGTCACCCCTGCCCCTCCCCTTCTCCCCCCCCCCTGGCTATGGCCTTACTGGCAAAAATGATTTCTGTTTATAACACAATTCAACGTGTTTCGTAAGATTTAGAACATTATGGAAATTTAAGTCAGCCCCCCCCCCCCCGAAATAAAATCCTGGGTACGCCACTGATCCTCTACCTTCAGTAATTAATCTATCCGTAAATACCGTATATACTCGTGTATAAGTCGACTCCTCCCCCCCCCCCCTATCAATTCCTAAGCAAAATTTTGGAAGAAAAAAAAATACATTTTAGCGTACACATGAAACCACGAGTTTCGAACCACATGTCTGGTAGTATGTTGAAAAATGATTTGTAATCGAATATAAAAACTATTTGGATGTGCCAATCCCAAAACCTTCTTCTATTTCATGTCAATATTTCGTTATAATTAGTTTTAATAGTATTTTTATTAGAATTAAGCATAACTTCATACACTTTTCGATGGTACAATATTGAAAATTGCACAAAAATTGCTATTACAGCGCGCCCTTCCGGCGGAATTTTTCCAAGTTCCGGGAGGACCTTCTTGCCATGGCCAAAAACATACACAAAAAATTTGGTTCAATTCTATGCATAACTTCATACACTTTTTGATGGCGACATACGGACACACGGACAGACAGACATTTTCTATAAACATGTTTTTTAGAATCTCTGACCCCTAAAACGTGTAAATCCGTCGAAAACTGGAAGTCGAAAAAAAATTTCTATTACAATACTTTCGTCTATTGAAAATAGAAGAAATTAAAAAATAATCCATTTTCGTTAAATTAGCAAACTTTTTTACATTTCTTATTAGACTAATTTTTTTTTTAAATTCACCGTTTTAAAACTGTATAATTATGTAAAATCGAAGAAGCTTAAGCTATTTTGAAAACTATTCGCATCCATTCAATGATACTTAAAAAGAAGAAAATTTTTCAAAAATCTATTCAAGCCGTAATTACAAGAGTAAACAAGTTCTTAGACTGCTAAAATAGAGTACTTCTTTGTATTGTAGGACTTTTAGGAGAGGACCCTAGGAGCCCTTCATCCTCAAGTTTCCAAACTCCCCAAGAAACGCCACCGAGGAGTAATGGTATGTATAATATCTAATTTTTTCTCATTCTTCTTTTATCTACCACTCAATTTCGTGAACCTTAGTGTAAAGCTATGTACCTTATGTTAGCTATGTATCTACCTTTAGTAATTAATCTATCCGTAAATACCGTATATACTCCGGGGTGTCTACAGAATCTGGAAATCAGGGAATCATGGAAAAATCAGGGAGGTTTATGAATCTGGAAAAATCAGGGAAAAGTCAGGGAACTTTGTAAAAATACTGGAAAATCAGGGAAATTTTGTCTATATGCGAAAATATTTGCATTTTCACCTTGCCAACGAGACTGGTTCGTCTATTTTATCTGGGAGCACGGCAGTGCGTCCGCCAAGTTCGCACAAGCCGTAAGCTACCTTTTCTTGAACCATTTCGGCATACTTTTCACCCCCTCATAACGTCGTTTTAGGGAGAGATATAGAATTTTTTCTTTTATATACATGCTCGTATGGTCAAACTGAATTAAGATTCCACGATTTCATGTTTCTATATTTAGTAGTTTTCGAAATATTAAATTCCGAAAAAGCTTTTTTTTGTCACTGACTCACTTCGCATCATCAAATAACTAAGGTACTTCTAAAAGTCGTAGAATCATGAAATTTCACAAGTAAGTCGGGTTTGTAGCACAATTAACCAGAAAAATCTGAAAACACAGAATTTCCGCCTCTAAACCCTTCAAACAGGGGGGGTTCATTTGGCCGTAAACAGTTCCTTGTGCCAATGTTGGTCGCCAAAACTCGATTACAGAGTTTTGAAGGGGGTCACGTGATTTCAATCAGAATAACATTTTATATATATGCTTTTCCAAAGATGTTTGTTAAATAGAAAAAATGAATATACCTAAAAATTTTAATCAGTATAGGTTATGATATATTCACAATATTAAAACTATAGCACATTTAACAAAATATAATCGCAGTTCGGTACTTTTCCGATATAGTAGCCTTGGCGAAATAGAAAAAATTGCCTTGACGAGAAAAGAAATTTAGTAATAACGCATTTTCTGGCAACCTATTTACTGTTTCATATACACAAGCAATTTTTTCCATATGTATACAATTTATTTGATGTAAGGAAGCCGTTTATTTATTTTTATATACAGACAGAAATAATTTGTACATAAAAAACTATATTTTATACATGTATAAATAAAATGTTTATATGTATACATACATATATGGACAACATAAAAGTTCATCAGGTTTGTTTTCATAGTTGTTTATATCATTTGGCAACATATCTCAGTTTCTGAAGTCCGAATTGCGCCAAGATTTAAAAAAAAAAATGCCAAGGTCCCTATAGTGGAAAAATATCCTAATTCCATATGAGTGTTTAAAAATCTCCTTTTAATTAAATGAAATGTGTAACTAATAAACTGTCTTTAACGATGTGCGACAGATGCGGCGTCCGAAGTCCGCTGCTAATGTTATTATATTGTATTATTAGCCTACTTACTGTTAATTTATTGTTAATTTTAAATCTGTAAAAGAAATATTATAGTTATAGATAAGATATGTTGGTCGCCAAAACCCGATTACAGAAAATTAGCCTGAGTTATAAAGGCGTTACATGATTTCAAGCTGAATGAATTTTTATATGCTTTTACAAAAATCTTAACCCCTCGAGGGGCAGGCAATTGCGTTTGTGAAATGCCGAATTCCCACCGGAAATTTAGAAATTTTTTTTTTTCAAAATAAGGAAAAGCAATTTTACGACTTTTTTCCACCAAAGTTAGAAAAGTAAAATTTCATAAATTTTTTCTGGTGCAAATTTTCATTAATCGTAGGTGGGATAAAATATATCCCACCGCCCCTCAAGGGGTTAATAAGGCAAATCTTTCAGTTTATCTGTCCATCTTTCTATCTTTTATTTCCTTGAAACAAATTTTATTAAAGACCGGGAGGCGTCTGCACAGATCATCTCCTCATCGAGTTGACGGCTGAAATTTTAGGATTAGTTAAATATTGATTAGCGTATTGAAATGTAACTGGTCTGCCAAGTCATATCTTTGTGGAAACCACCTACAGACCCGATTTTACGGGTTAATTGGTGGATTTTCCATTGTGTTTTCCTGCACCCATTCCTCCATGTTTCAAAACTTTTGGATGCAGGAAAATACAATAGTAAACCTATCAGTTAACCACTAAAATTAGGTCTTCAAGTGGTTTCTACCAAGATATGACTTAACAGACCTGTTGCATTTAAATATGCTAATCTAGTTTTAACTAATCCTAAAATTTCAGCTGTTAACTCAATGAGGTTATGGCGTGTACAGACGCCTCCCGGTCTATTATAAATGTCTGAATTCTAATCTCAATAGCATTCTGGTCAATCTGGCAACTATCCCTACTATTTATGGAACACTATTCCTTTAAGTGCGTTTTAATGATGTTAATGAACTTATGCATATGCATCATACATATTATACATATGCATATAATACGTAATACATTTGCATCACACATATTATAGGTATGTGTATAATACATAATACATATGCATCATTATGACGTCAGAATAAACAAAACATTTTTGTCGCCAAATTTGAGAATTGACATGACATATTACCAAATTTTGCGAAACTTTGCTAAATGTCGCTAAGCTTGGCGAATATTTGACGCTAGTGGCTATTTTTAAATGAGTTAATTATTAATGCGAGCCATCTATTTTTATTTTTCCGCATATCATCTGAATAGTTATATGATATACCGTACTAATATTTCAAAAGTGCTAATAGTTTCGTCACTGCCCAAAGCCTCTGCTATTGTTATTATATTGTACTGTTATTATACTTACTGTGACTATATTGTTAATCTTTACACCGCTAAAACTTCTGTATTATGTAAAGAAAATTTACGGAAACTATTAAAGCATTGAAACTGCCAGTTCTCCTTATGATTATTATAATTCTATAATATGTAACGTGTTAATCGATATGTACGTTAGAATGAATCTTCTATAATCCGGTTCCTCGCATTTTAGTTTTCGGGTTTCAAATAAAATTAGCTAAAATCTTAAAACCATGGCACATTGACTAATTGTTCAACACGATCAGATGAGAAGAATGATAGATTTTCAAATGGATCGTGGCAGTGAGCCGGTAGACCTTCTATTCTTCCGTAATCGAGTCTATTGAAAAGGTTAACGTGAAAAAAAAGATATTAGCATCAATATGGTTTAATACAAATGCAGATATTGTCAAAGGATTTCATAAGAACCATTTCACTTGTACCCAGTCGTATCAGTTAAAATACAACAATTGGTAGTGACCCCAATTAGAAAAGATTACTTAATAGGATTAAAAATTTCCGCATTAGAGAACGAATCGTAACTGCTAAGGAAACATGCATAAGTGAGTTAAGCGATATTTGTCACGAAAGATGAAATACATAACAACACAAAATATATGATGTGCTTCCATGATTGTAAAGAGTTCTTGATTTCTCTATCAAAAGCTTCCGACTTGGCAAAAGAATGGGCAAGTAAATTAAATTATGAATAACAGACACATGATGCAATGTTTAACATGGAATTAATACGGTCAATACTGCTTGCTAGAGGCGGCTAGTACTTTAATATAAAAAGAAATAAAGTATAAATTTGTATAGCTCAATAAAATGAATTTAGTTATTTTTATGTTAGCCGGGCGTGAGTGGCAAATCGCCAAATAATGTTCCCAACTCCATTGTTCATATTGCATCCATTTCATTTAAAGATATATACTTTTCAGTCATCTCATTTAAAATAGATGCATTTCCCTCATTTTATTTAATAGAATATTTAACATAGAAATAAATAAATAAATAAATAAGAAATAATAACGTAAACCAAAATATTTTATTTGAAAATCAAAGCATTGTTTCTAATTTACACATGTGAAAAATGAAAACTGCTATTGGCGAAAAAACAAATGGCTAATGAGGAGATTTGCTCTCGGCTAGCATAAAAGTAAAGAAATTTAAGTTTTTTCATATTAATATAGTTTAGAATAACAAATTTGAAAAAACATACAAAAAGTAGTGATATCCCAACAAAAAGTTTTCGGTAAAAAAAAAAAAAAAAAAGCGCCAAGTTCTCCTTAATGTTTCGGCCAGAAAAAGTAGTGATATCTGAAGTTCGCACAAGTTAAAAGCCAAACATCCCAAATCTTTCATTGAAAATGGCTTCCTGCGACTTGGCCGTTAATGCCTTCGAGAGAGTTTTTCAAATTTTAAAATATGTACCAATGAGCTACATGCCAACTACATTTTTTGATTATTTTAGGCATTTTGTGGCACAGAGCACAGAAATAAAATACACATTTGAAAAAAGCATTTAAACAACTTCAGTCTATTTAAATGCTTAGAAATTAAAAATAACAAAATACTTGTATTCAGGAGCCCTAATTGCTAAAACATAATTAGTATCAGTTTTTATCAGTTTATAAATCAAATACCTCTTAATGTATGCAAACAAACTGTATTAAATGTTCAAACGAAATAAATCTCTTTCATCAATACACAAGATTTCAATATTATACAATAAAATATTATGTAACATATTGTAAGATTTGAAGTAAGTAAATTTTGTTTTCTTTCTTGGGTTTTACGTTAATGACTTTAGCTTTAGACCGTACAAAATGGCAATTAAACCACAAGTGGACTAAATGATCTGTAATCAAAACTAATGTTTGTTGAAACTGAATGGTAGTTATCAGAAATCTTTTACTTATAATGTCTTTATGTGAATTTTCCTCTTTGCATTCTCATATTACTTTTAATATTTAAATAATTCATAAATGTGTAATTTCTCAATCATTAATTTTGAAATGCTGTAGAAGGCATTAACGGCCAAGTCGCAGGAAGCCATTTTCAATGAAAGATTTGGGATGTTTGGCTTTTAACTTGTGCGAACTTCAGATATCACTACTTTTTCTGGCCGAAACATTAAGGAGAACTTGGCGCTTTTTTTTTTTTTTTTTTTTTTTTTTTTTTTACCGAAAACTTTTTGTTGGGATATGCTATATTTTTTTTACAAGCTGATTACTCTTTCCTAATATTTTAAAAAATATGCACATGGTATGAGTTTTTGATTATTTAATGCAAATTAAGGCAATCCGATGTCCTCATTTTCTGTAGATACTGCTTATATTGAAGTCTGTTTACCCATTTTTAAATGATAGGGTCACCCGGGGTAAAATGGGTATAAAAAACAGCTTTTTTTAATTTTAATGTTTCATAGCAGAAACATTATGAAATATAATTATGTTTTTGTTCCATATTTTTTACATTCTGTATCTTAGGTCTAAATTAAACATAATTTTTGTTTTAATTTTTGAGGGAAAGACTATACCTATTTTACCCGCTGTATACCCATTTTACCTCGTGGTTCGGGGTAAAATGGGTACGCGCCGGGGTAAAATGGGTATATGCTGGTTAAAGTTTAATTACATTATAATTAATGTGCAAACCATTTAAAAGTTTTGTACCTTCATCTTCTGAGTCATATATATGTAAACTTGGGCGAGGAGGGAGGGCAAAAACCCGCCACTTTCAGTTTGTTTACATTTTTTTTCTTGTGCAAATAAAAAACACTATTATGAAACTAGTAGAAATAAGATGCAAGTACCAACAAATCCTTTCCTACACCTCTCCCACTCCAAACTGCTCCCGATTTGTACATCAATTTACGTCCATGCTCTGAATCACGTTTCTAACAGTGTTTCATTTTAAAAGTTTTTTTTTTTTAATTTAATGCAGTTCAAAAGCAGATAGACATCAGCATGAATATCAGTTATAAAAAAATGAGAAATGAAGTTAACTGAAAAATATTTTTAATCAAAAGCAATTCATAAAGTTAACTAGTACCTATAACAGAATGAAAATTTATGTACAAAATGTATACTGGCAACGAATGGTGCAGCTTGGTTGAGAGAGACTTCCTGACAATTCGGGATGCCTATGCACATCAGCAATGTCTTTCTCAGGGAAGACATAAAATAACCTGGTAGATGACTTTGTTGCATACTTCACAGTGTATTCATCTTCATCAGGGATATCAATAATAAGACCTGTGAATTCCAGAACAGACTTCTTTACACTGAATTTCACAAGAACCCAGTCACCAATCATTGTATTCACTGTACCGAGAACCTCTGGTTTAACTTCCATGGGTTGCTTCGACTCTTTTTATTGTTTGTCCTCTTTTAATCCACCCAATTTAATAATTTAGTATAGTTAGCACATGTGTTTTAATTTAATTTATGGCCGAAAATACGATACTTTGATTTAACATGATTTTTGAGAAATTGTCTGTTAACAGCGATTTTTAATGTTTACATTCCAACGTGTAGCGCGAAAAACTGATGTTCACGACTAATTTATAGCCTAATTTCATATAACAAAGCATAATTTCAGTTTTAAACATAGGATCAATAAAAATTTGCTCTCAAAGATCTTTCAATTTTAATCAATATTCATATATTCATATCTTGACCTAAACTCGCACAAAAAAGATGGCCTATACCCATTTTACCCCCTGTGACAAAAAATGGTATAAAATTTTTGTGAGTAAATAAATGTACTCATTTTTTGAGTTTTCTATTAGAAAAATCCTTTTTTTAAACCCAAACAGTTTATTTTTAAAACTCTTCCTGTATATTTTTTTGGAAAGAAGTTTATCATGCACTAAAAACACTTTGTTCTATCTTCTGAAAAAAAAAAATGTCTGCCAAGCCCAGTATATATATTGCTAGTTTGTTTTTACCAAGATTAAATATTGCCAGATATGTGAGCATTTCATTCATACTTTAAATTTTTCAAAAAAATTTGTCTGGTAAAATAAAAAAAATAATGTATAAAATATACCCATTTTACCCCGGGTCCCCCTACATTAGCATAAACCTGACCAAGTGGCCAGTTTAATCCTAGTAGTTATCCGGTCAGATTTAGATAAGTCTTAGAATTGAATATTTTTCAGAAAATGAGGAAATTTTCTGGTCACCCTATATCCATCGGCCACTCTATGAAGTTGTTGGACTACATTTTGAGTAGGGAAATCATGGAAAAATCAGGGGACTTAATTTTTCAATTTCTGTAGACACCTTGTACTCGTGTATAAGTCGACCCCCCCCCCCCCCCCATCAATTCCTAACCAAACTTTTGGAAGGAAAAAAAACACAACATTTTCGTGTACACACGAAACCACGAGTTTCGAACCACATGTCTGGTAGTATGTTGAAAAATGATTTGTAATCGCAGATAAAAACTATTTGGATGTGCCAATCCCAAAACCTTCTTCTATTTCATGTCAATATTTCGTTATAATTAGTTTTAATAGTATTTTTATTGGAATTAAGCATAACTTCATACACTTTTC
This sequence comes from Maratus speciosus, assembly GCA_963932465.1. Lineage (NCBI taxonomy): Eukaryota > Metazoa > Arthropoda > Arachnida > Araneae > Salticidae > Maratus > Maratus speciosus. Next base: position 6,376,624 of record CAWVRF010000002.1, on the reverse strand, counting down.
GATGGTAGAATATTAAAAATTGCACAAAAATCGCTATTACAGCGCCCCTTTCCGGCGGAATTTTTCCAAGTTCCGGGAGGAGCTTCTTGCCATGGCCAAAAACATACACAAAAAATTTGGTTCAATTCTATGCATAACTTCATACACATTTTGATGGCGACATGCGGACACACGGACAGACAGACATTTTCTATAAACATGTTTTTTAGAATCTCTGACCTCTAAAACGTGTAAATCCGTCGAAAACTGGAAGTCGAAAAAAAAATTTCGATTACAATACTTTCTTCTATTGAAGATAGAAGAAGGTAAAAAGTAATACATTTTCCTTAAATTAGCAAACTTTTTTACATTTCTTATGAGACTAATTTTTTTTAATTCACCGTTTTAAAACTGTATAATTATGTAAAACCGAAGAAGCTTAAACAATTTTGAAAACTATTCACATCCATTCAACGATACTTAAAAAGAAGAAAAATCTTTCAAAAATCTATTCAAGCAGTAATTACAAGAGTAAACAAGTTCTTAGACTGAGAATAACTGAGAATAAAATAGAGTACTTCTTTGTATTGTAGGACTTTTAGGAGAGGACCCTAGGAGCCCTTCATCCTCAAGTTTCCACACTCCTCGAGACACGACACCGAGGAGTAATGGTATGTATAATATCAAATTTTTTCTCATTCTTCTTTTATCTACCACTCAATTTCGTGAACCTTAGTGTAAAGCTATGTACTATCATCTACCTTCAGTAATAATCTATCCGTAAATACCGTATATACTCGTGTATAAGTCGGCCCCCACCCCCCATCACTTCCTAAGCAAAATTTTGGAAGAAAAAAAAAACATTTTCTTGTGCAGACGAAACCACGAGTTTCGAACCACATGTCTGGTAGTATGTTGAAAAATGATTTGTAATCGAAGATAAAAACTATTTGGATGTGCCAATCCCAGAACCTTGTTCTATTTCATGTCAATATTTCGTTATAATTAGTTTTAATAGTATTTTTATTAGAATTAAGCATAACTTCATACACTTTTCGATGATACAATATTGAAAATGTCACAAAATCGCTATTACAGCGCCCCCTTCCGGCGGAATTTTTCCAAGTTCCGGGAGGACCTTCTTGTCATGGCCAAAAATATACACAAAAAATTTGGTTCAATTCTATGCATAACTTCATACACTTTTTGATGGCGACATACGGACACACGGACAGACAGACATTTTCTATAAACATGTTTTTTAGAATCTCTGACCCCTAAAACGTGTAAATCCGTCGAAAACTGGAAGACGAAAAAAAAATTTCGATTACAATATTTTCTTCTATTGAAGATAGAAGAAAGTAAAAAATAATACATTTTCGTTAAATTAGCAAACTTTTTTACATTTCTTATGAGGCTATTTTTTTTTTAATTCACCGTTTTAAAACTGTATAATTATGTAAAATCGAAGAAGCTTAAACTATTTTGAAAACTATTCATATCCATTCTATGATACTTAAAAAGATGATAAATCTTTCAAAAATCTATTCAAGCTGTAATTACAAGAGTAAACAAGTTCTTAGACTGCTAAAATAGAGTACTTCTTTGTATTGTAGGACTTTTAGGAGAGGACCCTAGGAGCCCTTCATCCTCAAGTTTCCACACTCCTCGGGACACGCCACCGAGGAGTAATGGTATGTATAATATCTAATTTTTTCTCATTCTTCTTTTATTTTCCACTCAATTTCGTGAACCTTAGTGTAAAGCTATGTACTATCATCTGCCTTTAGTAATTAATGTATCCGTAAATACCGTATATACTCGTGTATAAGTCGACACCCCCCCCCCCCCCCATCAATTCCTAAGCAAACTTTTGGAAGAAAAAAAAAAACATTTTCGTGTACACACGAAATCACGAGTTTCGAACCACATGTCTGGTAGTATGTTGAAAAAGGATTTGTAATCGAAGATAAAAACTATTTGGATGTGCCAATCCCAAAACCTTCTTCTATTTCATGTCAATATTTCGTTGTAATTAGTTTTAATAGTATTTTTATTAGAATTAAGCGTAACTTCATACACTTTTCGATGGTACAATATTGAAAATTGCACAAAAATCGCTATTACAGCGCCCCTTTCCGGCGGAATTTTTCCAAGTTCCGGGAGGACCTTCTTGCCATGGCCAAAAACATACACAAAAAATTTGGTTCAATTCTATGCATAACTTCATACACATTTTGATGGCGACATACGGACACACGGACAGACAGACATTTTCTATAAACATGTTTTTTAGAATCTGACTCATAAAACGTGTAAATCCGTCGAAAACCAGAAGTCGAAAAAAAAATTCGATTACAATACTTTCTTCTATTGAAGATAGAAGAAAGTAAAAAATAATACATTTTTATTAAATTAGCAAACTTTTTTACATTTCTTATCAGACTAATTTTTTTTTAAATTCACCATTTTAAAATTATATAATTATGTAAAACCGAAGAAGTTTAAACTATTTTGAAACCTATTCACATCCAGTCAATGATACTTAAAAAGAAGAAAAATCTTTCAAAAATCTATTCAAGCAGTAATTACAAGGGTAAACAAGTTCTTAGACTGCTAAAATAGAGCACTTCTTTGTATTGTAGAACTTTTAGGAGAGATAGCTAGAAGCATTCTTAATTTGAACTCTATTTAAAAAGGGATTAAGAGCCTATTTCAATCATTTGAAACACCGATATTACCTAACAGGCTGAAAAACGTTGACACCGCGAGGCGTATCCGAATCACAAAGATCGACATCTTAAAAACCAATGATATTTCCTAAACTTGCAATTGACAAAAAAAAAAAAAAAGGTCATCTCGCAATATAAAACTCTACACCCTTTTTTTCCAGGCAAATATTTGGGGGTGGGAGGGGGATTGGATACGTCGCGCTGCGCTGTCCGGAAAAAAGTAATTAGCAGACAGACAGGAAATGGAGATAGGCTTCCAATTGAATCTTCTGAAAAAGTTTTTCTGAAGTCTAATTTAAAGTTTTGATGTTAGAATATATCGGAAAGATTCACGTTGTTGAGGCTCTATTATTTATTTTTTATGTAATTTTTAACAGCTTTAAAAAATATAATGAAACAATAAATTTAGAAATTTCCTTTTTCAATTAGGATGTTTAAAAAATATAATGAAACAATAAATTTAGAAATTTCCTTTTTCAATTAGGATGTTACTGACATTTATTGTAGTATGGTCTCTATTGAAATTGAAGCGCGTGAAATTTGAAATATGCGGTTACATTACGGTCAATGAGAAAGAATCAAGTGCATTTTAATAATGTTGTACCCTTTCAAACATAAAGAAATTGATATGAATTTATGAGGTGCAAAGCATTTATTACTCATATACAGCACCCCACAAACGAATTCCACTACATAATAGTTTACTTAGGAAAATTGTTTACAGAATATTTTAACTATGTTACACTGCTTCAAATATAATGAAAATGATATACATTACTGTGGTATAATACCATATACTTACTGTGGAATATGATGTGCGTTTCATTTATCGTTCATTTACAGGAACACATAAAGTTTATCGGATACAACATAGAAGTACTGTCTATTAGCGATAATTGCTGTTTTAGTTATGATACACATTTTTAAGTTACTAAGTTTTGTGCACTATTGGGTAAGTGTAAATGCGCGGGGGGGGGGGGGGGGGGGTACGGTGTGTCATTTACAGGGCTGTACAAAAGAATTAAAATATTTTTTGTCTATTGATAAAAATTGATCCGGCTGAATTTTCGGCGAAACTCAGATTTTGGGCCGAAAACGAAACCGAACTTTCGGTCGATCTCTAGTAATAATAATGCATGGCGGGAAGCAAATAAAAGACATATTGAACACAATAAAAATGAAGACATATACATTTTGCAATAAAAAATCGTGCATTGTAGGGTTAAAACAGTTGATTTTAATTAAATCTAATAATATCGAAATTACGGATCTGCATAAAATAATCAATCTTATTTTTAAAAGAAAATAAGCATAATCTAAATTTAAATAATAATTGAAAAATTACATAAAATTATTTTAAACCTTATTTAACATTATACCATAATTATAAAATACATAACTATTTTATCTATGAACAATGCATAGATATCCCCCAGGGGTGAAAGTAAGTGATAATGTATGTTTTTCCTTTTTGAAAAGAGTTTCTTCAATAATTATTTATAATGATTTATTTTATTCTTTATTTATTTTACGGTTTGTCTTACACTATTATCTGAGATAAAATTGTATTTAATACAAATGTGTTGCTCATCCCTTTTTTTAAAGATTAATATTACTCAAATAATTTAATGATTGTACATAAGAGATGTAAAAGCATTATTCATAAAAAATGCCATAAAAATAATTAATTGAGATTTTTTTTTTTTTAACCATTTGGAAAAATAGTTATTGTTCTCGTCAAGGTAGGAAATCAAAAGCATATCTGAAGGTTTTCATTGGTTTAATCCGCATTTTATTCGTTTTCTGATGGGTCTATACAGTAATATGTATTTCCTTTTACTTTCAACAGAGATGGATACCTTCTGTTGCCACTATGATAAAAAAGTAATAAAAACTACAAAAAAAAAATATTAATAACTCAGAAACCAATTGAGATACAGCTTTCAAACAAATTGCATTTAAAAGTACATTTTTTTCCCTATCCAACGGTGTAAAAAGTAATCTAACAAAAACATAGCTGTGAAAAAAGGGAGCCAAGTTCTGTAAAGACAATGGCAAGAAAAGAAGTGATATCTAAGTGGGTGCCAAGTTCAAATAAAATTCACTCAAACTTTCCTACTGAAGTATTATAGCATTTTTTAAATTGTTTAGAAATAAAAATTATTGATAGCATATTAATAATAAATCTAGAACTTGGCAAGATTTTACCTACGCGTCATTTATTTTTAATAATGACATTATTATATCAAATCTTGTTATTTCATGATTGGAAGCCTTAATTTGAGTGAGCTCCTTCCCCTTGAAGGGCGGTGGGATAAAATATATTTCACCCAATTTAACTGCAAAATGCCACATTGACACCAGAATTCAGAACTAAAAAGTTTAATTTTATTAAATACGTGAAAAGAAGCTTTTACCCATTTTGAAATAAATTGGTTTTTAAATTCTGGTGTGATTCAATCATTTCAGCATTTCACGAATAAAAGTTATTTGTCCCTGAAAGGTTTAAAGGCGTGCAGTCTCTAGAGTGATGACCAAGAACAAGCGTAAGTATATCTGTCTCTTTGTCAGGCATCTTAGTCTGTTTACATTGAGGTTTCTGGAGGGTGGGTGCTAGAGTGATAACAAAAGCCGAGCGGGAGTGTATCTGTGTATTTATTGGTTTATCAAATCTTTAACATGAGTCATTTGTTTATAATAATAACTATATTAATTTTTTTTGTAATGTCATTGAAATTAATATCGACATCACCATTTTTTTAAGACATGAAATTGATAGGCATAACATTTATCAAAAACTTGCCAAGTTCTAGATTTATTATTAATATGCTAACAATAATTTTTATTTCTAAACAATTTAAAAAATGCTATAATACTTCAGTAGGAAAGTTTGAGTGAATTTTATTTGAACTTGGCACCCACTTAGATATCACTTCTTTTCTTGCCATTGTCTTTACAGAACTTGGCTCCCTTTTTTCACAGCTATGTTTTTGTTAGATATCATTACTTTTTGTAAAGTTACAACATATTTAAACTCTTTACTTAATGCTTTTTGATGCGTTTACGTGTGACTATTTTATTCACCAAGCAACATTCAATTTTAATTTTAATTTCCTACAACAAACTATTTGGCTGTCCATTTGCGTCAGAAATCTATATTTTAATATTGCTACATTGAATGCATGTTTTGAAACGAAATGATTCGAAATTTTTATTGTTTTTGAAACAAAAATTCCTATATTAAATTCCTATATTAAATTTTCCTATTAAATTTTCCAATTAAATATCCTATAGCTGGGCCTGCTTTTTTGTACTGAAAGTGAAAAATAAAGTTATGTGCTTATGCCATACTATGTATCATTCATCCATGGGTGCCGGCAAAGAGGTAGTGCAAAGAAAGGACATTGCCCCTCCCTGGATTTTCAAATTTAATTAACTAAATATCCTTCTCTCTGATGATTTTGAAAATAACAAATGGGTAAGTGTGATCACAGATCGCACAGAGGGTTTCGTTTAATATTCCTTTCAAAACACTTTATCCTTTTCAAAAATCTGTTAGTTCCCCATTTCGCAACCAGGGGCGCACTCTATTCTAAACAAACCTCTATCCGAACGAAACTCCGTTTTACATATTTTCCGTAGATATATTAGTCGAGGGGATTGAGCACAAAGCACCCGAGATAAGTAGGCACCCCTGGTGGTAAAAAAAATGGAACAAAAATGTGTAAGGCTATGGTGCATAATATGAAAGAACGGTCAAAGGGGTGTCGGCAAAAGTTGGAAAAGTGCTCCCCGGGTGAAAAGGGCGGAGGTTAGAAAAATTGCTTAAAATACACAAATTAGAGCCCGGAGGAGTAAATAATATAAGACTTTTTGAAAATTTTATGATCTGTCGTGTGGTCTGAGGTATTCAGCTATACGTATGCAAAAAGTCATGTCTCCAACTTAATTAGGGGCTCCCTTAGAAAGAATTTCTTAAAATACATATGTGGTAGCTCAAAGGGTTAAGTGTAAGATTTTTCCAAGATTTTATGATTTGTCGCCTGGCCTCAGGTGTTTTCAAATCTGCAATTTAATAAGGAGCTCAGTCAGAAAGAATTACTTAAAATACGCATGTGGAAGCCAAAGGGTTAAATGTACGACTTTTTCAAAATTTTATGATTTGTCGCATGATGGTGTTCAGCTATAAGTATGCAAAATTTCACGCCTCCAACCTAAATAGGGTCTCAATTAGAAAGAATTGTTTAAAATACACATGTGGGAGCCCAAAGGGTTAAATGTACGTCTTTTTGAAAATTTTATGATTTGTCGTTTGATGCGAGGTGTTCAGCTATAAGTATGCAAAATTTCACGCCTCCAACTTAATTAGGGCTCACTTAGAAAGAATTGTTTAAAATACACATGTGTGAACCCAAAGGGTTAAATGTACGACTTTTTCAAAATTTTATAAATTGTCGTCTGATGTGAGGTGTTCAGCTATAAGTATGTACAATTTCACGCCTCCAACTTAATTAGGGGAACACTTAGAAAGAATTGTTTAAAATACACATGTGGGAGCCCAAAGGGTTAAATGTACGACGTTTTCAAAATTTTATGGTTTGTCATTTAATGTGTGTTCAGCTATAAGTATTCAAATTTTCACGCCTTCAACCTAATTAGAGGCTCACTCAGAAAATATTTTTTAAAATACACATGTGAGAGCCCAAAGGGTTAAATTTACGACTTTTTCAAAATGTTATGGTTTGTCATTTAATGTGAGGTGTTCAGCTATAAGTATGCAAAATTTCACGTTTCCAACCTAAATAGGGGCTCACTTAGAAAGAATTGTTTAAAATACACATGTGAGACCCCAAAGGGTTAAATTTACGACTTTTTCAAAATTTTATGATTTGTCATTTGATGTGAGGTGTTCAGCTGTAAATATGCAAAATTTCACGCCTCCAACATGTATCTGTAGTTTCTGAGAACGGGCTCTGTGACGGACAGTATATCTCAATTTGTTGATTTTCTGTAAGCAAGTAAACCCAGATAAACTCCCAGTAAGTAGATAGGTTTACAATGGAAGTCTAAAGGAATTTGGCGAAATATTAGAGATATCGCCAAGGTGGCGTCACTTTTGGCGACTAATTTTGGTCGCCAAATTTGGCGATATATCGCCATGTTGGCGAGGAACTTGGCGGTATTTGGCGACAGAACAGCGTCCCCTCCTACGGCAAATTAAAATTTCACCTAATAGACGCAATGGTAAAGTAAAAATGGGCAACCCCAGGTGGGTAATTCATCGATTTTCACAATTTTTTTATTTTTTACCTCAGTTTTATAGTGTAAACGAACTTCGCACCAAATTTCAAGTCTGTAGCTGTAGTAGATATACGAGATCTTTTTGATGAGTGAGTCAGTCAGTCAGTCAGTCAGTGGTAAAATTATCGATTATCAGACATTTTCAAATGCCATTATCTCGGAAACTAATTATGCGTTATTTATAAAATTTTGGATTTTAGGTAATTAGGGTGGCCTTACTACACATTTCGTATAACAAGTACGCAGGTCTCATAGATTTTCAGTTGTAGAGCATTGAAATTTGATGAAAACAGCTCGAAATGGTTCGTGTAAATAACACACGGCTATGTCAGGCGAACTTGGCTGACACACTGCCGTGTGTCTAGATAGTGTGGGATGTTTAGAAGTTTAAGAATGAAATTTCATTTAAAATTGGTGTCAGATTTCTTGGAAATCGGACGATGGAAAAGCCTTTTCCCGAACAGTCAATGAAATGCTTGGATAATAACTAAGTTTCAGGTGGATAATACGTACGAGTTGCAGGCGATTTTTGTCGCTTGGAATTTTTACATGTCATAAATACTATTAATGTTTAATTCGTGGCGTACGTAATGTAGGATCAACTCCGTGCGATTTTTTATGTCTTAAATTTTAGTGTTTGAAAAAATCATTTTCCAAATGGTCGTTGTAATTTGTTAAATTGCTTTTTTAATTATTTATTTATTTATTTATTTATTTGTAAATTCTGCTACAATATATAAAAATAGTCGCCACTCATGGCCCGTAATCAAAAGGTTAAATAGTGTTGCAAGGTTCAGTGTCACAAAAAAGCCGGGTAAAAACGAAAAACCAAAAATTCCATAAATTAAGATTTCTAATTTAATTAAAACAAAACAAAACAAAACAAAACTAAACCAACAACAAAGAAAAGAAGAATTTAAAAATAAATAACAATTAATTTTCTCATTCATTTATAAGTATTCACAATTTATTTTTTAAAGTTACTAGGGGCTTGGCCCCCTACGAGCTACGCTCGCCAACCCCCCTTCCAGACACCGCAGACTCTAAATGCACGCTAATGTGATCGGCTTTAAAAAGATTTCGAAAGATTGAATTATAATTTAAAAAACAGTGGCGATCTCCCTATAAACGGATTTCAATTCATTTCTCTTTGATTGGGGAAATTTTAACGCCAAATCCGCTGCGGTACTACTTGATTATCCCGTCGACTAATTTCGCCAAATTATATAAATCGCCAAACCACTCGCCAAATTATACAAATTGACATAATTTTTATTTTAAATAACGAAAGAACAAATAAATTAGTACAAAATTAATAAAAATACAAATAAAACGTCGAAATAAAAATAACTTGATGACGTAGACACGTGTAAAAACATTTCAAAATAAGCTAGTATAAAAGGAATCAAGTAAACAGAATCTTTGTCTCCCGGTATTTTTTTAACAAAGCGAAAAGAAAGTTCTTTTAAATGAGACATTTTAAATTAATCGTTTTTAATCTGACGTAATTTTGACCAAATTATTCTTTCTCTTTTTAATATTCACGTGAAAATGCTTGTGTTAGAAATGAAATATTATTTGCGGTTTCCTAAGAAAAATAGTTGAAAAGTATCCGCTCAAAATATCAAATAAATGTCTAGAGCAATTTCTAAATTTAAACCGTTTTGCAATATTATTTTGTGTTTGTTTTATGTAATAACTGTACTGTGACGTAAATATGACGTAATTTCTCCTATTTAAGACTTCTAATGCATGTTAATAAATTTATTATTTTACAAATTCCTTTCTCTTTTAAAATTCACGTGTAATTATAGTTTTATGACGTAATTTTTAATAAGTTCCTGCTTTTTGTACATAATTATTTAATTCTAATTCCAATTCTGTTTTTTTCTGTTTATAATAGTCACGTGTAAATAAATTTTTAATTTATTACACGTATAAACATTTTTTTTTTTTTTTTTTTTTTTTTTTTTTTGAAGCAAACATTATTGTTTCCGCTGTTTATACAGTTGGCAACAGTTTAAATTAATATCACTTTCTAAAATCTGTAAAAAATATCTCAAGAAATGCTGAAAATTTGAATTAAAAATAGAAATAAAACCTCAAAAAATGAGTCAAAATAAAAAAATTAATGCAATCTGCACTCCGGCAAATTCTAACGCATAAAATGATCTAAAAATGATTACACTGCCATGTATAGTTTTTTGCTGCTATAAAACTTTTTTAGTGGAACGATTTTGTCCAACTTTAGAATTAAATATCTCTTAAAATAATTCTTCGATTTGAAAACTGTCTGCATCAGCGTGTTTATCAAACATTTTTGTATAAAACCACCGATTTTCATATTTTTGTGTGCATTATTTTTCTTAATATTAACGAAGAAAGACCTCCGGTCACAAAAAATTCAAAACCGGCGGCGGTGACAGCGATAGTTACTTTTTTTTAGAATCTCTCTATTCTAAAAAACAGTAACTACCGCTGTCACCGCCACCGGTTTTGAATTTTTTGTGACCGGAGGTCTTTCTTCGTTAATATTAAAAAAACTGTTGCATACAAAAATATGAAAATCGGTAGTATTATAGAAAAATGTTTGATAAATACGCTGATGCAGACAGTTTTCAAATCGAAGAATTATTTTAAGAGATATTTAATGCCAAAGTTGGAAAAAATCGTTCCATTAAAAAAGTTTTATAGGAGCAAAAACTGTACATAGGAATTTAATCATTTTTAGATCATTTTATGCGTCAGAATTTCCCGGTGTGCAGATTGCAGTTAGTTTTTTAATTTGAATAATTTTTCGAGGTTTTATTTCTATTTTAAATTCAAATTTTCAGCATTTCGAGAGATATTTTTTACAAATTTTAGAAAATTGTATTAATTTAAACTGTTGCCAGCTGTATAAACAGCGCAAACAGTAATGTTTGCTTCAAATTAAAAATTTATTTTACAAGTGACTATTATAAACAAAAAATATAAAAAGCAGGGACTCATTGAAAATTACGTCATAAAAACTATAGTTACACGTGAATTTTAAATGAGAACGAATATTGTAAAATAATAAATTCAGTAACATGCGTTAGAAGACCTAAATAGGAGAATTTACGTCATATTACACTTATTACGTAAAATGAACAAAAAATAATATTGCAAAACAGTTTTAATTTAAAAATTGCGCGAGACATTTACTTGACATTTTAAGATGATCATAATATTTCATTTCTAACAAAAGTATTTTGACGTGAACATTAAAAAGAGAAAGAACAGTTTGGTGAAAATTACGTCAGAATATAATTGTCAGATTCAAATTATAATTCAATCTTCCGAAATCTTTTTAAAGGCGATCAAATTAGCGTGCTGTTAGAGTCTGCGGTGTGTGAACGGGGGTTGACGAGAGTAGCTCGTAGGGGGCAGAGCCCCCTAGTAGAGAGATAAAAAATATTCTCATTTAAAATACATTTTAAATGAACACATTTAAAATAGATATTTTAATTAAAATATTAAATGGAAAAAAATCGATTTTACTCATAAAAAGAATTCTCGCATAAAAATATAATATTCGTATTTTATATCTATATAAAAATATTTATAATTCATATTTTTATACTATTTTAATACTAAAATATCAAAACCCCAGCCACAATCTCATTAAAGACAAAATCTTCCCGAAATTAACTTCAAAATTCAAAGCTTTTTAAAGAAATTAATCAAGCTATTAAATTAATATGGAAGGGGGAAAAAAACTATCTTTGAACTCTGTAAATGTCTACAAAATATTCATATAAAGCGGATATAAATATTTGCACATGCAAACTTCGAACTACGGTAAAAGAAACAGAATGCAACGTGCACATAGGAACGTCCAAGTTCATTTTCTCGCCAAAGCGCTTGGCAACAGGGGTTGGCGTCAAGTGCGCCGGGACGTTGAGTGTTTGTGAATTTGCCTCCGGGGCTATCCATACTTCTTCCAACATCTCCAATATTCATTCAACTCGCATCGTTTTAAAGATGTAGATTTAACCAAACATAAATATAATATACCGGGTGTCCCAAAAAGGACTGACTGATTTTAAAATTCAATAACTTGCAAACGGTGACAGATATTAAAAAAATTCTTGCAGGAGGGTTATGTATAAGGTCAAAAGTTTTATTACAGTGATTTTCAATTTTAGTTCGAATTACAAACAATAGATGGCGCTGTAAGCAATAGTCGCTAAATTCAGGCTCGATTTTTGGTACTTCGTGGCCCGGATAATACATTTCCATCTCCTTTTTCTGCATGGAACAAGATAAAGGACCAAAAATCGAGCCTGTATTTAGCGACTATTGCTTACAGCGCCATCTATTGTTTGTAAATCGAACTAAAATTGAAAATCACGGTAATAAAACTTTTGACCTTATGCATAACCCTCCTGCAAGAATTTTTTTAATATCTGTCACCGTTTGCAAGTTATTGAATTTTAAAATCAGTCAGTCCTTTTTGGGACACCCGGTATATTGTTGTTGTTTAGGGGTCATCCATATATGATTTCACACATTTTTCTATATTTTTGACCCCCCTCCCCCCCCCCTTTGTCACAAAGTGTCACACTTCACCATACCCCCTCCCCCCTCTTGTCACATGTCACGCTATATTACATAAACATATACTTGCAGTTCAAAAACAAAGTACTATGTGTATATGTTTTATTTTGAAACTTTTAACTATATGTTTTAATGACATTTGTGAGCATAATAATAAAAATGATTCGTGTACTTATTTTGTATGAAATATGATTAAGATTTACAACAAAAGCATAATTAATATATGATAGTAATATGAAAGAACAATTAAAAACAGTAGTATTTTGGAATTTGAAATGGAATTTAATATATTTGGCTTTAAATGTTATCTTTACTGTATGAACACAAAATACTTTAATTTCAAAATACCTTTAAAATTTATTCTGCTGATTTTTAAAGGTTTTATTTTAACCAAAATGTGTGATGTCACACATTTCTTCTTACCCCTCCTACCCCCTTGTCACAATTTTATGACCCCCCCCCCCTTCCAAGCGTGACATCATTTGTGGATGGCCCCTTATTAAACTTTTAAAATAATCTTGTGGGTTTTTTTTTATGTCTTTACAATAATATTTTAAATTATGTTTTTATTACTTTCATTTAGATACATCTAGAAAGGTGCCGCCACTACCTAGGGGGCAGAAGAGGAGGAGTTCTTCTGAACAAGTAATTATATTTAGAAAGCTTTATGATATATATTATTTCTGTTGTCAACATCCCTTTTTATCAACTAATATCTAGCGTACAACGATAAATGAGGTATCATGGATTAGGATGTTTTGCCACATTTTCACTGCATAGTAAATTTTTGTTATACAGTCCTCCCCAGTTAATCAGGTAACGGATAATCGAATATCCCGCTTATTCGAATAGAATCCTCCGGAACCGAATTTATTCCTATTGGTTCTATGCTATTTTCCCCCGCTTAAACCAGATACCTTTTACAAACGTCCCCGCTTAATCGAATAACAACTGTGTGACCGATGTTTGAAAATAGGCGCGGAAAGCACGTTTCAGCTGGAATTTCCTTTCACCTTTAGTCATTTTTAATTCCTTTACGCTGAAAACAAATTTTCAGTTCTTCCTACAATGATTTCGGCCGGCTGGCGTATAATGGACAGGTCAAATGATTTCCCCACCTTGATCCACTCACATCACGTCTTGCTGTCAACCAGGCAATGAGATGGTAATTGTGATATTTTGTACTCATTCGAAAAATAACTCGATATTTACTCCTTTAAGATTGTACTTAAAGAAACCATTTTGAAAGATTTTTTTTTAAGGCAGTATAAGTAACGTAAAATAGAAGTAGTAAAGTTTTGACCAAATTAAAACTTAAGTGTGATGTAAACCATATAAATGTATTAAACAAAAACCTAATTTGCAGAGCAAATTAAAAAAACAAAATTTATTTCCTAAATTGTTTAAACCCGAGAAGCGGCAGATATTAAGATATTTCATTCAATTCGTTCTACATTTAATGTTAAATTTTTGTAACAAATAAGCTAAACCAATTGAACATTAAAAAATAAAAATGAAATTTATACAATATAATGCTTTAAACACCTATATACTTACATTCCGTTCAAATGAAATCGAAACAAATCTTAGACTTTTTTTAAAGTTTTGTATTTTGCATGTACCTTATCATATTATGTACAATCGTCATAAACATAATGCAAAATCTGCAGTACAAATATTTACAACTTAAAAATGGAAAAAGTCTAAGATTTATTTCAATTTCATTTGAACGGAACCTAAGTATATAGGTGTTTAAAGCATTATATTGTATGAATTTCATTTTTATTTTTTAATCTTCAATTTGTTTAGCTTATTTGTTACAAAAATTTAACATTAAATGTAGACCGAATTGAATGAAATATCTTAATATCTGCCGCTTCTCGGGTTTAAACAATTTAGGAAATAAATTTTGTTTTTTTAATTTGCTCTGCAAATTAGGTTTTTGTTTAATATGTCAAATTTTTTAATAACTACTGCTTTCAGACAAACAGATTTCAAAATTAATGGAGGGTATCATCATCAGGCTTTGATTTGTGCGATATCGCATCATAATTTGTGATGCAGTTTACCTATGTAATGTATAATTCAAAATGTTTCACCAGTGCAGTAATGCAGATTGTTGTAGTTTGGTCAAAAAATTACAATCTGAACTTAAAAAATCTGCTTGAAAATGTCATTTTTTCCACTATGACGTCATATTCATCTTCTTTTTAATTAAAAAAAAAAAAAAAAAAAAAAAAAAAAAAAAACTATTTCAGTTTCTTCAGTTTCATGTTTCACGTGAAAATCATTCAACCAAAAATAGGCAAATTATTATTACGGCTTTTGAATTATTTACAACAATGAAGGAAAAAAAGTTAAATTTTATTAGAAAATGTCCGTTGATTCTCAATGAAAAAAGCTAAATTTGGAATTATTAAGAAAAATATTTGAATAATGTAAATAAAAATTAGCCCATTTTACTCTCTAGATCCGCCTATATGCAAAGGCATTTTATGATCCGTTTTGATCCTGACGTCTGGCAAATGTTTTTACACTTTGAATTTATAATATTATTAGAATTAGCAAAGAATTAAAAATGAGTGGCATCAGGGACAAAAAGGTGGGAAGAAAAAATGAAAAAGTTACGATCTCCATAGGCTTTTCTATGTTAAATTAACATTGAGAAGTGACACTGGAAATAAATAAGTATTGCGCTGCCGCGCAATACTTAAATGTACTGACATTAAATTAGTATGTATTTTAGTTTAAGTTATTCTATTAACGATTTATTAGGCTGTTAATGAAATATACCGTAGATGGTTATTTTACCTTTTTATTACGTATTAAATATTACAGTTATGATTCCCCGTTTAATCAAATACCTTGCTTAATCGAATATTATTTCTGGAACCGTCACTATTCGTTTAAACGGGGACGACTGTACTAACATCCCTTTTCCTTTGCACACAAAAGGAGGTATTATAAGGAAGGTTTTTAAACCAGGCACGAAAGAGTTCCTCCTAAAGGAGGAATTCCACTTTTTAAAAGCAAAATTGGACATTCTCTGGATGGATGCAAAGAAAACATTAGAAGCATATTGGGGGGCGGGGGGTCTCTAGAAAGCTTAATGATTAGACATTTTGTCTACTCAAATCCTTGGAGTTTATCAAATCAAAGGCACGCTTTTATTATAAGCATCTGAAAGTCATGTAAATTAAGTTCTTTAACTAGGGAAAGGAAGTTTCCATAAGGTTCTTTTGGAATTTAATATTTTATTCTATTTATAAAACATTTCTGGGTAATTTCAGTGATGCATTTTTGGAAATATATTTCTGGAGTAAAGTGCAATTTGGCATGCATATATTTAATATAGAGATTTTTTTGTCTTCTTTTAAGTAATGTCGTAAACATTTAAAATAATACATTTATTTTGAAAAAGTAATCTCTGTACTTCACATAAGTTAGATACATTTGGATGGATTTATACTTTTAGCAAACTGTTTCCAATTTTCTTTTTTGAAACAATGAATTTATACATTTATTGTTATTTTTAGGGTTCCATGCTTAAAAAGTAAAAACGGAACCATTATAAGATCACTCCTGTGTCTGTCCGTCCATCTGTCTGTCTGTCACAGCCATTTTACTCGTAAACTATGAAACGTGGAAAGTTCCAATTCGAGGAAGTAATAAAGACCATTGACCCACATATTTTCAGAATAATAAACATTCATAAATATATATAGTAAAAAAGTAGAGGGGCTAATTATGCTATTTGAAAAAAAAAAAAAAATTTCTTCGTATATCATGTGAAAGTTTTCGTAACGCTGAACCAGAGAGTCAAAAATTACACTTTTGCTCAGAGTGAATATTCTCTCTAAAGAGGTTGGGCATATTTTGACTCTGCAATAGAGTGACTATTCCTTTTTATTTAGAGTATAGTCACTGGTTTGCGAATATCCTTTTCGTTTAGTTAATAATTATTTAGACAGGGAAAAAACTTTTAATGTCAAATAAAGATTCTCTGGATAACTGATTAATTTAAATTTTCATAAAACCATTTTTTTTAATTATTATTATTACTATACTCATGAAAACGTTCATCACATCTTCATTCACAAACGTTCATGCTGAGAATTTCAGATCTTATTACGTTCCAAGAAAACAAATAACTTTTCTTCCCCCCTCTTCTCTAAATGTGATACCCTTCTTAAATAAAAGTTGTATGCTAACTTATTGTCATTTTTCGTCATCTGGAATATATTTAAAATCTGTTTTAACGTTTTCATAAAGTTACATTATTTGCATTTGAAAGAAGAAAAAAAAAAGAAAAGAAAAGAAAAGACAAAAGAAAACTAAAGAAAATGTTACTTATAACCTTATCCAGAATGTCTGTCTAATGCAATCATTTAACGGTAAAAAAAATTAAAATATCGTCATCATGATTTATAGTTTAAATGAAATTGTGATTGCTTATTCTGTCAAATAAATCAATTAAAAGTAGAAACTTCACACAGAAATGTCTTTGTTTAGTGTCTGACTTTTAGCTACTTAAAAAAAAAATGCAATTTAACAAATTACAACGATCATTTGGCAGATTTTTTCAAAGACTAAAATTTAAGACATCAAAAAATAGGACGGAGTGGATCCTACATTATGTACGCCATGAATTAAACATTAATAGTGTTATTACACATAAAAAATTGCAAGTGACACCTGAAACTTATGTATTATCCAAGCATTTCATTGGCTATTCGGGAAAAGGCTTTTCCATCATCCGATTTCCAAGAAACCTGACGACCCATTTTAAATGAAATTTATTTCTTAAACTTCTAAACATCCCACACTATTACTTTTTACACCGTCGTATAGAGAAAAAAAAAATGTACTTTTAAATGCAATTTGTTTGAAAGCTGTATCTCAATTTGTTTCTGAGTTATTAGTTTTTTTTTTTTTTTGTAGTTTTTATTACTTTTTTGTCATAGTGGCAACACTCTGTTGTCCATCTCTGTTGAAAGTAAAGGGAAATACAGATTACTGTATAGACCCATCCGATAACGAATAAAAGGATGATTAAACCAATAAAAACTTTCAGATATGCTTTTGATTTCCTACCCTGACGAGGACAATAACAATTTTTCCAAATGCTTAATAAAATACACACACCCCTCATTTTTACGTTGTAGGATTTAATTTCGTGTATTTTGTAATTTAAAGTTTTCTTTTCTCCTAAATATAAATTTCAAATAGTTGTAGAAATTAAAACAAGTAACTGAAACAACTTTTATAAATTGTGCTATTTGTTCAACGCATTCTCAATTTCTTTCAAATTCCAATAGAAGATAATAGTTGTTTGCTTATGCCGATTGCAAATGCAGAATTTGTCCTTATTTTTTGCTGTATTCATACTTGATCTCAAGGAAAAAAATAGCTTGACTAACTTCGACTAATGGGGCATTCTCACAATGTTTTGACTTTTGGGGAAAAAAATCTGGCGAAATTAAACTTGCTAAAATAACATTTTAATCTGATAGACGAATGTTTTAATGATTCAAAATAAAGAAAAAAGGGTCAGCAGCGAAAAATATTTTATTTAACTGAGGTTTAAGTTAAATTTGCGAGTTTAATTTTTCCTTTCCACTTTACCCCTATAACTTTTTATTTTCTTCTAAATTTTTACTTATAATGAATTTGCATAGTACCCGCAGGACATTCAAATAAGAAATAATAAAAATGTAGTTCTTTTAATACAGAATTTTTGTATAACATTGTCTTAAAGGGGTGTTAAAGAAGGGACGGTAAGGTAAAAATGGGGGATGGTATAGGGAAAAAAGGGACGGTGAGGATAGAACGGTAAGGAAAATGACCACCTATTTTTAGGAAAATCATGTTAAGACTAAGTGATAGCCGCAATGTTCATTGATTTTTAAAAACTGTTGTTAACATTGGATTAAATTATTTTTTTTTTATTTATTTACCTCAAGTGCAGGAATAAACCTTGGGTACGGTAAGACTACCAATAGAGCCACGATGCTTGAAATGGATATTTACATGCTAATTTAAATTCTGCAGTCAATTTCCTGTCAAAGGATTTTAGACATCCTTTCTCTAGCCTACTTCTGCATGAGAAAAAACTTGAAAAAAATTCTGCGGCTTCATCTGAAGTGATTTTCTGTATAAGTTTAGCAAGAGGGATGGTAAGGATGAAAAACCCAGGGACAGATTTCAAAAAATAATATCAACCGTAAAAATGAGTGCAGGTTCATTTTTTGCTACATATTTATATAAAACAATTGTCGTAGTTTCGGAAAAAATAACATCGAATTACTTTTATTGAAACAATTTTATACAGACAGCTCCAAACTTAAAAATCAACATCAGGGACACGGGACGGTAGATGAGTTTTCCTGGTATTTGGAACTCCAACATCGTCCAAAACTTATTTATATCGTTGATATTGTTATGCAATCATGCAATGCGATGTTCCCCAGTATATGAAATAAAAAAGAACACAAAAAAGTGTATTAAAATAAAAGTTATTATTCAGGGACATGAAAGTCAAAAGATTGTGAGAATGATCCTAATATTTTGTAAAAAATTAATTTTACAAAGATTAAAATATGCTTTAATTCTTAACCTGTTGGAAATATGTAGGCAATGTAAATTACAAAAGTGTTGAAAAGAAAGTAGTACAAATTAAGGTTATGTTGACGAAATATTCCTGCTATTAATTTTCAAAAAGTTATAAAAAGTTTTCAAATTCATAGTATCATAACTCAGTACGGTTGTGGTTGTCAGAGCACAAAGATTTTTTTTTTTTAAATATAGACTGTATAAAAATTAAACATGTGTACTCTTTTAAAACTGAATGGCAGAACTATTTCATCAAGAAATCATATTCCACGTCTGATTTTGAACACTTTTGCAAATTCCATTGATTATATATCTCCAACAATTAAAAAAAAAATTAAATAAAAAAGCAATTTATCAAATTACAACGACCATTTGGAAAATGATTTTTTCGAAGACTAAAATTTAAGACATAACAAATCGCACGGAGTGGATTCGTGGCGTACTTAATGTATTACGTACGCCATGAATTAAACATTAATAGTGTTATGACACGTAAAAATTCCAAGCGACAAAAATCGCCTGCGACTCGTACGTATTATCCACCTAAAACTTATGTATTATCCAAGCATTTCATTGGTTGTTCGGGAAAAGGCTTTTCCATTGTCCGATTTCTTGGAAATCTGGAACCCATTTTAAATGAAATTTCATTCTTAAACTTCTAAACATCCCACACTATTACTTTTTACGCAATCGTAAAGAGAAAAAAATGTACTTTTAAATGCAATTTGTTTGAAAGCTGTATCTCAATTTGTTTCTGAGTTATTCATTTTTTTGTAGTTTTTATTACTTTTTTGTTATAATGGCAACAGATCTCTGTTGAAAGTAAAGGGAAATACATATTACTGTATAGACTATAGACCCATCAGAAAACGAATAAAATGCGGATTAAACCAATAAAAACCTTCAGATATCCTTTTGATTTCCCATCCTGACAAGAGAAATAACCATTTTTCCAAATGGTTAAAAATTAAATCTTGTTTATCGACTGGTTTTTAGTCAACAAAATTTTATAAAAAGTGCCAAAATAACAACCATAACAACAACAAAAAAAAAAAGAGTACATGAGAAAAGCATATGCTAATATATTTTTTAAAAAATGTTTAAAACCTAATCCTATATATTTAACCCTATTCTATGGTATTAGAAAAAGCTGGCATTTCAACTCTTACACTTTTTGTAAGTTGATGGTCGCGACCCATAGATTAACAGTTTTAATTTTACTGCCAAACAACAAATTTTTTATGTATTTTATATTCAATGTAACTTTTTTTTTTCACTTTCTTTAGGACAAGGGGAGACATGCAAAAAGGGCGAGGCCCCGGAGGCTATTCGAGTATAGAGCGTCACCCGATAGGCCCAGCCCCATAGTAGGTAAGATATGTTTGAATTATTCATATATTAATGTGAACTTCTACTGCACTGTGATAGTGGTTTTTATATAATTTTCTCGGTTTTTTCAATTCCTACTATTACTTCACACTCTCCCTATATTTATTTATATATTTATATATCTTGTTCAAATTTTCAATCGTTAATGAAATACTCAATATTCATCCTATCAAGTTGAAATAATTTTTTTTAAACTTGTACTGGATGACAATGGATGTTAATACAGTTTTTTCAAATATTAAATCATTAATTCAATTTTAATTAATTAATTTTAGTTTTGCATGGGAAACAAAATGGCGGCCATTGGCTATTGAAGATCAATGAAAGTATTTTCAATAAGGGTTTCCATAGGAGGAACCTGTTCTGTCGCCCAACCCGCCAAGTTTGTCTCCAACTTGGCGATAGATCGCCCAATTTGGCGGCCAAACTGAGTCGCCAAAAGTGACGCCAACTTGGCGATATCTCTAATATTTCGCCCAATTCCCATAGAGTTTCATTGTAAACCTAGTTGCTTATAGGAAATCAACCCATTGAGATATTTTAATGCAACAAAAACTCATATTAGCTTAAGACATTCTATTAAATTTTTCTTTGATGACCTAAGTAAGAATTGACTTTAAAAACAAAATTTTTAAATTACTTGTTTTAGTTCCGTTGCCCATCAGCGGCTCGTGCAGTGATGAAAACTCGTGTCCTACTAAGCCTGCTTGCTATTCGCAGAAAGCTGATGCACAACAAAATATCGAAAAACTATTGATTTTAATAAATATCATTCCATACCAAATCAACACAGCAAAAAACCTGACCGCCTCAGAATTTTATGATACTAAGCTCATCTGTTAGGTTCATAGAGAAATGAATAAATACCCAATGATAAACCTCTATCTCATTTGATTTCTGAGATAATTAGCTTCAAAGATGGACGAAAAACGTAAATTTTTACATTTAATGCAATACAAATTTAGTCATAACTTGTTCCCTAATTGCCACAAGGACTTACTTTTTGTGTCTTTGGAAAGTGTATGAAATGGGCTTTCGTATGATATATCACATGCACATATTTTTTAATTTCAAGCTCAAACTTTTTAACCTCTGACTTTTCATATCCCAAAATCGGACATTTTCATTTTTTTTTTTTTTTTTTTTTTGGAAAAGAATTGACATTTCTCTTACACTTGTTTACTATAATATCTGAGCATATCATTTTGGGACAGCCATGGGATCCTGAGTTATAAATTAAATTCAAACTGCTGTTTTAATTTCCATGCAAAAGTCGCAAATTTAGGTGACTTACATACATAATATGTATTTACACATATATATGCAGTAAATTCTGTCTAAGGCGGACTCTGTGTAAGCCGAAAATCTGTCTAACGCGGAAAATTTTCAAAGTCCCGGCGAACCCCAAGTAAATAGCATTAATCCATGCTGTTTAAGCCGGAGTCTGTCTAACGCGGAAACGGAAAGGTTTTAACGTCCCACCGAACCGAAAATTTCGCAAGCCAAAGGCGGAAAAAAATGACATTTTAAAAATGAAATGCATTTGATTCAGGAAACTTTAAAACTGATATGCATATACATAAAAAAGTCTCGAATATTTTAATTAAATTTCGTAATGGATTAATGAAGTTAATTCAAAAGAAACATATTTAACTTTATGGTTAAATATGGTAAAGTTTAATCATAAAAATGAGTAACACAAAGTGACTCATAATGTGTTACTGAAGAATGATACTTAAACCGGAAGTAAAATCAAGCATCGATGAAATCATAGAAACTCGACAGAGTTTCTCGCCAAGCAAAAGAAACAACAGTGCAATGAACCGTAAATGAAAAGAATTTCCGCCAATTAATGCCAAACGATTTTGTAAAATTTTTTTAGCACTCTGTCTAGTTTATATTTTTCGGACTGACCAAAACGGGATTTTGACACATCTATAGCTCGAGAACTATTTATGATAGAAACAAAATTCTTGTTCCTATGGAATGGGGCGTGCCGCGTGACTCAGAAAACGAAAGTAAAGTTGAATCCGGCGAATAGGTTTCTAGTAAATGCGATTTTAAAAGTGCTGTTTTTTGCACTTTTTAAATTCTTGTTCCGACCAAATCTGTTGACAGGGCTACAGCAATGTGTAATTATCGGATTTTTACGCGCTTTACGGCATTTGAACTGTTTTTATGAGTAGTTCAAACCTTTGAAAGTTTCGTGTAAAAATATTAATTAGTTTTTGATTTATACCAGTTTAAAGTAATTTACTCCTATATTTCAGCGTGGCGTACGTAATAATATCACTACTTATGTGATCCATGTGATCCATATGTGATCCATGTTATCCATGTGAGCTCAGCATGGCGTATGTAATATGTAAGGTCATTGTGCCTAAATGAGACGCGATTCCCTATAGTTTTGTCGCATTTAGGGTATACAGTTTAACCTCTCTGTGCGACCACCTCCCTGAACGAGCATTTTTTCATGGAACGAAATTTATTCCCATAGGCTCAATACTAATTTTACCTCCATTCAGAGACCATCCCAGTAGAACTCCCTCCATGTGCGACCCATTTCTTTGAAGAAAATAAAACAAATTCCGTTTCTTCCTGGTCGGTTGAAGAAGGTTTTATTAGAAAAATAATTCCGGAGAGCGCATTATTCATCAAACTTCTAAACTAAGTTTAGAATTTTTTTTATTACAACAACATTTAAGTGTTTAAACACCTTTGTGCCTTTTTAGGCAATGGATTTAACCCCGATGACAAATTAAGAATGACGGTCAATAAACTCCCCTGCCCTATTCTTTCAGGAAACTCTCAAAGAAATAGATAAATTAATAAAATCGTCATTATTTGTCCCCGTTCAAAAAAAAAAAAAAATTATTTACGGAACTTTGAAATGACTTGGTAATAAAAGTTATAAAAGATAAAACGGTAAAATCAAAGCAAATGTATTCATTTTTTAAACTCTGCAGTAGTTAATTTATCTAATTAACATTTGTTCTTATACTTAAATTTGCATATTTTTCCCTAATGCAGGGCTCCCAAATGGTCCGCCAACTGAATACCAATATTTTTTTAGAAATTTTTTTTTTTTAGATTTTTCTTACAAACCGCCCCGAAATCACATTTGAAAGTTAATTCTAGCTCAAACCTACCCTAAAATTTTCTGTTAAAATTTATTGGTATTCAGTTGGCGGACCATTTGGGAGCCCTGCTACTGTGAAAAATAAATTTTAGTAACATTAGTTGTTACCTTTTTTTCAACAGTTAAAATCTATATTTAAACATGACCTCCATTAAGAGAACTTGGTCTCTTTAGGAAGGTTTTACTGCATTTGGAATTTTATTATATAAACATACATTTTATTAAGCAGCAAATTACTGAATACTGTAGCTATAGTTCAAAACTAACTTGTTTTGTATAAATTTAATAATTATCTGTATTTACCACAATCTACGATTGTCGGTCGCATTTAGGTAATTTTTGTCGCATTTACGGCAGTTAAAACCTGAATGAGATGTCCATAGTCCTAAATGTAATAATGCATTTTACACATGAGAATTCATCTGAAAAAGTTCATTTAACCCTTAACTGCTGTTGCAGAAAATTGCCACATAACAAATCAGAAAGCTTTGCGAAAACATTCGATTGAAAGATGAATAAAAGTGGCAATTAATCATAAAATACTGTTTTTGCACTAAACTGTTTGTAGTGTAATATGTCTAATAAAATCTTGCTTTTTCAAACATTTCAAACAATTGTACTTGGACTGCAAATGAAGCAAAATTTTACTGTATTGATAATTAAACTGGAAATTAGAAGTTAAACTGTGAAAAATAAAAAAAGCAGCACTAACAGCAGATGAGGGTTAATTGCAATTATTTTTTGGAATTACTTAACCATTAACTGCTGTGACAGGAATTGTCGCATAACTACTGCGTGTGATCTCTGAGACCGTTTAAGTAAAAGATGAATGAAAGGCTCTATTAACTAACAAGTACTGTTTCCAGGACTATTATAATTAAACTTCAAATATTCAGAATGTCTAGCAATAGTTCTAGAGCTCAGAATGAAAGAAAATTTCACCGGTATTCATAGCTTAACTGGAAATTACAAGATTAACTGTGAAAATTGAAAAATATAGTGGTCTGCGAGATCGCTAACAGCAGTTAAGAGTTAATAAAGAGTTGAAATACATAAAATTGAAAGATAAATAACTTATTATTGAACTACAGTCCTCCCCACTTAATCGGGTCACGGATAATCGAATACCCGCTTATTCGAATAGAATCCTCCGGAACCGAATTTATTCCTATTGGTTCCATGTTATTTTTCCCCGCTTAAACCAAATACCTTTTACGAACGTCCCCGCTTAATCGAATAAAAACTGTGTGACCAATGTTTGAAAATTACCGCGGAAAGCACGTTTCAGCTGGAATTCCCTTCCACCTTTTGTAATTTTCGGTTCCTTTACGCTGAAAACAAATTTTCACTTCTTCCTGCAATGTTTCGGCCGGCAGGTGTATAATAGACAGGTCAAGTGATTTCCCCACATTGATCTCCCCATCATCACTTCTTGCTGTTAACCAGGCTTTAATGGCAATGCGGTCCGTCACTTCGAGACTCGAGATGGTAGTTGTGATATTTTGCACTCATTCGAAAAATAACTCGATCGATATTTACTCCTTTAAAATTCCACTTGAACAAAACAATTTTAAACGATTTTTTTTTTTAAGGCAGTATAAGTAACGTAAATTAGAAGTAGCAAAGTTTTGACTAAATTGAAACGAACTGCATTAAGTGTCATGTAAACCCTATAAATGTATGTACTAACATTAAATTAATATGCATTTATATTAGCATTTGCATTTATTTTAATTTATGTTATTTTATTAACTATTTATTATGCTATAATTAAATATACCGTAGATAGTTACTTTGCCTTTTTATTATGCATTAAATAATACAGTTATGATTCCCCGTTTAATCAAATTCCCCGCTTAATCGAATATTATTTCTGGAACCGTCAATATTCGTTTAAACGGGGACGACTGTACTAAATAAATTTTATTTAATACTAATTTAAATCAAAAAACATTAACTGAGATGCATAATCTTAAATAAATTATAATTAAACATATCACATTTCAATATTCATACTTTGCAACAGATCCATCAAGTTTGAATTGTTTATCGCGGGCGGCGCAGCGCCGTTCTGTTTGCCAATTTTACACTGCTAATATGCAAAAGCTCCGTGTTGTTATTTGATTGTTGCATATAATGTTTTGTTCCTAATATAAATAATTCACATCCTTCTTTCCTATAGAGCTATGGCTATAACTACAATTAAATGATTGTCGCGAAAAACTTCGTTTAAAATTAGCATGTGAATATTAACCCATAATTTCTACACTAGTACAATTTGGGTTTCCGTAACTTCAACTCCGCATTATTTTGCTCATAATCTAGTGATAATGAAATGTAACAACATGATTCATATACAAAATTTAATAAAAAACGAAATGAGATATTGGATTTTATCAAAAGTCTTATTTTGTTAATGAAAAATACGAATTAATTAAAGCTCGTTTTAAATAGCACCGACATTTCGGTCGGTGCGAATTCGCATTAGTGTGGAGTTTACGGGTTAAAATTATATTTCCAAGTATTGTATAATATTGTTAACCAGAATATATATTACATATAACTTTATTTATTCTAAAATGTCACATGATAAATATACCAGCTTTATAAATAGATAAAATCGAACAGTATTTCTAATAAGTCTGATTAAGCCAAAGAGAAGCAATGTGCCTGGCATTCTTTCGCACCCCCCCCCCCCCCTCCCTCCACACACACACACACACATACATTCCTCCTCATTTTTCTTGCACTTTAAAAAAATTGAACATTTTCTGTACCTAAAAATACGTATATGGAAACAAATACTCATTTAGATAATTAGTTTTATTTATTTTTTATCGTTTTCTAATTTAAAAGTAGAAAATGTCGATTGTAATGAATAAAAAGTGAAAACAGAATTAAGATATCAGATTTCAAAAAAAGTGCTAACAAAAATTATGGACTCCTAAACCAGGGCATACCTCAATTACATCATGTTTTAATCAGATACAGCATTTAAGCTACCGAATCGTACACTATGACGCAAAAGTTTAGACAATGACGTCATTCAGCTTTAAAATGTAGAATTATGACGTCAGAATTACAAAAACCTGTAAATATATTCAAAAACTGATTTAAAATGCTATGTACAAAAGACAGTCGTTTTATTTGCTATAATACTAATTTTTTTCATAAAAATTCAAATGTGCTTGTCGCAAAAGTTTAGACACTATTCTAAATTTCTTTGAATATTCGCTGGCATATGCAAATTTAGAATCGATGATGTCACAAATTTGGAGTACTTAAGTTCTGCAAACGATTGCGCTTCATAGTCGACATGCCGAGAGCTAAAGAAATTCAAGTGAATGAGGTTTCAAGGATTTGGCAGTTGAAAGGTGAAGGGAAGAGCGTTTCTGAAATTTCTGCTATTATTAATAGGTCAAAAAAATCTATTTATCGAGTTTTATCGAGTGGTTCCGAATATAAAGCAAAATGTCGGTCTGGGAGGCCACGTGTGACAAATGTACGAGAGGATCGCCTGATACAAAGACTAGCGAGTACTCAACAAATGAGCGTACGTGGAGTTCAAAGCTCATCGGGACTCTCTGTATCAAAGGATACGATTCATAGACGAATTTTGGAAAAAGGAACAATCGTTTATAGCAAAATGCAGAAGAAACCAGCTCTGAAACCATATCATAAGTTACAAAGACTTATGTGGGCTCGAAAGCATATGTCATATGGAGAGAAATGGCAGTCAGTCATATTTAGCGATGAAAAAAAGTGGAATCTGGATGGTCCAGATGGTTGTTTATCGTATTGGCATGACTTGCGGAAGGAACCTCGACGTTTTTTTAGTCGCAGACAAGGAGGGGGCTCGGTGATGGTTTGGGCAGCCTTTTGCTATAATGGACAAGTATCTTTGACCTTCACCAGTGGTCGTCAAACTTCACAGCATTATACACAGACATTAGAAGAAAACCTACTGCCATTTGCTGAGCTTCTAGGGGGTCCTCAGTGGGAATTTCAGCAAGACAATGCTTCAATTCACACTGCAAAACATTCAAAATCTTGGTTTAATTCCCATAATATAAGAGTTCTCGACTGGCCAGCATGTAGCCCAGATCTTAACCCTATAGAAAACCTTTGGAGCATCATGTGTCGCAAAGTTTATAGCAACGCTAGACAATACTCTTCTGAAAAGGAACTTAAGACATCTATTGAGAATGCATGGTACGATATCGATCCACAAACTATGCAAGATTTAGTTTCTTTCATGCAATCTCGTGTATATGACGTAATACATAAGCATGGATGCGCAACCAGGTTTTAAAAATTGTTTATTTCGATTTTATTTAATTTGTGTCTAAACTTTTGAGACAGCAGTTTATTTTTTTTACCATTTAATTTATTGCAATATGCCCAATTCCACTTTTCTTTGTTATAAATATTGTTTATATGTACAGCACATTAATTTCAAGCAGTGATTTGAAAATTGAATAAATATTTTTCAAAGTATGTAAGAATTTCTTCATTGTCTAAACTTTTGCGTCATAGTGTATAATGCTGGTAAAATTAACTTACTTAACCGCATTAAAATAAACATTATTTAAGAGTTTTCAATTTACACAAGATTTTTCCAGAATTTTCATCATATAAACTTATTGCAAATTCCAAAATCATGTGTCTATATTATGCCAATGGAACATACACCGCGTTTCTTATACTTTTTTTTTTTAATTAAAACTTTAAAATAAACGTATTTTTCTATTTCGATCATCTAAAATATATATTTAAGTGCCTGGTTAAAAAAAAAAAAAATTAATGGAGGATTATGCTGACTCAACACAGCTTAATTAACCCATTCGGGACCATGGGTGCATACATGCACCCTCGAAACGTGTTTAAAACGCTTGAGTTTGATACCAGTAAAAAATAAAAGTAAAATTGATTTTATTTAATTACGACATTTTCGTGATTTATAAAGTTAAGTCAAATAATAATAAAAAAAAAAATGGTACCAAACGAATAAAATTCGCGTAAAGGATGCCGGTCCTGAACGGGTTATACATAATATTTGCTTTAAACATCATTTTAACACAATATATGAAAAATACCATATAAACTTACCTCGTTAATCTCCTAAATGTGTCTACGCATTTACAGCAATCTGTATGTCGCTATTAAGTACCTGCAGAAAACAAAGTCTCCAAAATGCGCAGACTATTTTAAATTGTAATCCGAAAACTGGTCGTCTTTTCTTAAGTTTAACTAGCCATGTAACCGAAACCGGCAAAGTGGTTCTTAAAGTTCATAAGGTTATTTGAGATTTAAAGTTAAAAAAGAAAATCCGTAAGCCAATTTCGGGAATTTTTGTCGCATTTGCGAAACACCGGAGCGCAGTAAAATGAACGATGTCTATTTGATTGAAGATTTCTTTAAAGAAAGTTATAATGCAGAAAAATGTTTTGGGTTCTGTTCATTAAGATAGGATGCCTCATTATGCAGTACTTATTTATAATTCTTGCATTAAGGTTTTAAGTAAAAGAACATTATCGCATTTAGGGTTATCATTTTTAGGCGAATGACCTTATATCTAACATTGCAGTAAACATTTAAAACGGGTTAAAACTCGCGCGATTACGTGTTGAACATAAAAAAGGCAAAAATTCGTCAAAAACATAAAAATAATTGATTTAATATATTTTTTTAATTTTTAGCCCAAATCGTTCATGAGCTCACAAGCAACCCGTGTGCCAAATTTCGTAGCCCTGTGCCCTGTGGTTTCCCAGTTTTTGAGGTTACATTGATAGATACACCCAAGTATTTTAATAGGGTAGATGTTATTGCATTCGATCCAGTTAAGCTCTCTATTGTAAGGCGGCTTTGAAGCATTTACGGTTCGTTTACATGGTCACTTAAAAGATCTTGATTACATTACAACCGATGGATATTTATTGTGTGGCGTGTATTTTAATGAATTTCTACTATCTTGATTACATTACAACCAATGGATATTTACTGAGTGGTATGTATTTTAATGATTGCGTACTATTTCAATCTCTAGAAAATTTTATCATGTTACTTGAAAGTTGAATATGAATTCAATTTGTTCATCTAAAAGCTCAACTATCCAAGTTTCTACTTTATTAAAGATGTTTCTATTATCCACTTTATTAAAGATGCTTCTAGATTTTAGCACGCACCCTTTTAAAATTCCAATACTATGGGTATTTTTGCACCAAAATTTTTATAACAATTAAATGATATTTTATTTTGCACGAAATCGGAATGATTTTTGACGAAGGTACTGCGCACAATAATAATCGCGGAATGTCTTGCTGATATCTGAGGAGAAACTAGATTATAGAAACGTGCCAGTGGACCTCGATTATGGAAAGATTCTAGGTAAACACCAACTACGGAGGAACCACAGAACGTGCTCAGAAAGATAATGTAAACACTTTAGTGAATCACAGACTACTTATAGTCATGAAAACAATTCGACAGAACTTTAGGAATACTGTCTAGTGTCTATCATATTGAAATAAGCGGGTAAATGTTCTCTTCTGTATTGCTTTTATATTAAAACGAACATATACTCAAATATTTTTTTCAACATTCCAAACTTTGCAATTTATTCAATTTAAACAATTTTACAAAGGTAATAGAGTCAGTCGGGTTTTTTATTACACAATTGTTTTTCTGTTTTTTTTAACAATCCTTTTATATCAAATAAATTTTTGGCAGTTTTATTGAAATTTTTCGTTTTACTTTTCATTTAAAAAGAGTAATTAGGGGATGTATTAAACTAATCGACTATATATTGGACTTCGTAATTAAAGAATGCTATCAATATGCCAATAGCTTTTGGTTAATTTTTAATCAGATTATAGAGCTACTTAAAAATGTACAAATATGACAGAAAATAGGGAAAGTCATTTCATAATGATGAAATATCGAACCCTGAACTTTTATTCAAATGATTGTAATTTATCGGATGAATTATCCGAAATACATGAGAAAATACATGGAAAGCATACGACTTAGCATGTCTTGTTAGTCCAAAAAACAATTAGGAATTTAGAATGCATTGAAAATTCAGAAAATCCAACATGTGTTACAGCTTATGAAAATATTTAAAAATAAAAAAAATAAAAGCTTAATCAGATAACCAGAGTTTCTGTCGCGCTTTTCGGAGGGACGTTGGATTTCCTGAAATAAAAAAAACTAATTTTATTTAAAAATTATTTCAAGCATACCCGGTGATAAAACAAATGATCGTTATTCAGTCTGTTTTTATGTCTTTACATATTTTGTGTAAAATGATGTGAATTTTGAGAATGTAAAGGCAGTTTTTGAAAAGTTATTAGGATAAAATCCTTGCTGAGTTAATTAATGAATCACCATATAGGTTATTCAACAACAGCAAAAAATATTTCCCGATTAGTTCGACAGATTTTATCATTTCTAAAAAATAAATGATTTCTTCTGAGGTTTGTACGGATCGATAAAATGGTTCTGAATTATTTTTAAAAAAGTCCAACATTATGTCTTACTAGACATATTACACTTTTGAAAAGTTTATAGCATCACTATTAAATTATTTTTTTACTTCTATCATCTTCCGTTTATCTTTTCTTTTCTGAATTAAAATGGAATATGTATTATGCAAGGAATACCTTACAAAAAGAACTGATATCTAATCAAAAGCAACTCGTTGTAAATGATCCCGCCAAGCCACAAACCTAAAACGTCAGTCATAAAAAGAAGTGATATCACATAAAAAGAAGCGATATAGAAGTGCCTACTACGAGTGCCGTGTAAAAATCTATCACTAATCATAATGTTTCCAAAGGACTCGGAGTGAGGTACAGTATGTGAAAACTGCTTGGCGACCTTCAGGCATATATTTAATATATGCAGTA
Organism: Maratus speciosus; assembly: GCA_963932465.1. NCBI lineage: Eukaryota > Metazoa > Arthropoda > Arachnida > Araneae > Salticidae > Maratus > Maratus speciosus. The sequence continues at coordinate 6,344,984 of CAWVRF010000002.1, read as the reverse complement.
CCTACATCAATTTCGAAAAATTGTGAAAGTTGAAAAAATTAATTTTAAATTCTCATTATATAAGTCTTATAAATATTTGTAGGAGGAAGATCTGTAATAAATCAGAAAAATTTGTAAGGCAAGCAGAAAATAGTATGTAATTGTGGTTATCATCGATTTTTACAATTATACTTTTCAATATTTTAAACATAATGTTTAATTACATAAATACGTTTAATAATACACTGTTTCAAAATTAAAGGGAAAACTGGTAAAATGAATTCTGTTTATGACAGAATTATTTCTTAAACGTAAAATGTCATGTTTCCGACATAAGCAATATTATATAATACTATTGTAACAAAGCCTTACTAGAACACATTTTTCCCCTGTCATGTGCAATTCCGTTAACGCAGGCTTTACTGCAATATATCATAGTTTAGTTAACGTCTATTATTAGGTGCATTGTTAGTAATATTCATATGATCATTATTTTTTATTATTATTTCAGGAACTCAAAATGTTTATTAAATTTTTACTTAGAAAATCCTCCGCGTAAAAGTGGTCTTTCTTGTTCAAATGATGGTAAATAAAATCAACAAATCGATCCAATGATGTTAAATAAGAATGGGCATGTAAACACCAAAAGCTTCAACTTTTCACAGTTTAATGGGATCGGTAATTAAAGAAGAAAATTGCTAAACAAGTAGTCATATGTAAGTGCAGGAAGAACAAACATTATAAAAGCCTGCAGGTCGCCAAGCAGTTTTCACATACTGTACCTCACTCCGAGACCTTTGGAAACATTATGAGTAGTGATAGATTTTTACACGGCACTCGTAGTAGGCACTTCTATATCGCTTCTTTTTATGTGATATCACTTCTTTTTATGACTGACGTTTTAGGTTTGTGGCTTGGCGGGATCATTTACAACGAGTTGTTTTTGATTAGATATTATTTTCCGCCCCGTCAGAAACTATGTTAAAGATGCGGTATATGATTGTATTTGTTATAGTGAATATTTTTCGTTAAATTCCAGAACTGAAGCCATTTCTAATCAATATTATTTATTTCAGTGTTCGAATAATGTTTTTTAATATTATTAAAGACTATAAATTTAACAAAAACTTTAAGTTTAAAGAAAGGTACTAAAGCTTACGAATGTAAAAAAAAATATATACAACTTGTGCATTTTTAACTTTTTAAGTTTTACTTATTTATTTATTTTATTTTATTTTATTTTATTTTATTTATTTATTTATTTATTTATTTATTTTATTATTTTTTTTTTGGGGGGGGGGGGTATTTTGCATAAGGCGGAATATTGTCTACAGCGGAAAATTTCATCGGTCCCGATCGATTCCGCCTTGGGCACTTGGGCAGAGTTTACTGTATATTACTGACAATCTTTTTTATTTTAAATTCTACAAACATGTTTATTTTCTTGGGGATTGGGGGTTAAGATGAGTCTCAGGCTGTCATATTTGCTGTATTTCAATTAAAAAATATAGTTTATCCATAATATAAAAAAACAGTACTTATGTTATAAGCCCAACTTTAAATGTCTTAATACATTTTTCCTCTTATATTAAAAACGTAGTTGAATTCAGCCCCCACCCCCCTCCAAATGGGGAAAAGCTTTTAACCTGCAAAATGGAAAGGCTATGGAGTTCCACAATACATAAAAACATTTCTGTAATTCTCTGCATACCTGTAATACGAGCATTCAAACATTGAAGTAGACTTGCAAGAAATGCATATTTATAATTTTATGTATTCAATGTTATAATTCTGTATGAAATCAATGTACAATATTTAACATTTCAACCTGCTTTCTTCATATTTCAATAACATTTGAAATACTAAATAATATCTCTCTATTCTTAAAAAAAAGTAACTTACGCTGTCACCGCCGCCGCCGCCGCCGGTTTTGAATTTTTTTGTGACCGGAGATCTTTCTTCGTTGATATTAAGAAAAATATTGCATACAAAAATATGAAAATCGGCGGTATTATAGAGAAATGTTTGATAAACACGCTGATGCAGACAGTTTTCAAATCGAATAATTATTTTAAGAGATATTTAGTGCTAAAGTTGGACAAAATCGTTACATTAGAAAAGTCTTATAGGAGCAAAAGCTATACATGGTAATTAATTCATTATTAGATCATTTTCTATGTTAGAATTTCCCGGTGTGCAGAATCCATTCACTTTTTTAATTTGACTCATTTTTTGAGGTTTTATTTCTATTTTAAATTCAAATTTTCAGCATTTCGAGAGATATTTTTCACTTATTTTAGAAAATGGTATTAATTTAAACATTTAATAACATTTGCCAACTGCATAAACAGCGCAAATAAGAATGTTTGCTTCAAATTAAAAATTTATTTACACGTGACTATTATTAACAGAAAAAAATCTTTCAAATTAGAATTAAATAATTACGTATGAAAAGCAGGAGCTTATTGTAAAATACTTCATAAAAACTATATTTACTCGTGAATTTTAAAAGAGAAAGGATATTGTAAAATAATAAAATCATTAACATGCGTTAGAAGTCTTAAATAGGAGAAATTACGTCACGTTTACGTCATATTACACTTATTACGTAAAATGAACAAAAAATAATATTGCAAAGCAGTTTAAATTTAAAAATTGCGCGAGACATTAATTTGATATTTTGAGATTATATTACTAAGATTAATATTAATTTTATTGAACGCGTTTAGACTGCTTTCGAGCGACTATTTAGTAATTTAATAAAATAAAAAAGATTACAAGCTGAAAATGAAGTGTCATCAACAGAAAATATGATTTGAAAGAGAAAAATCTGTGAAGCAGAAAATAAAGAAATTGTTTAAATGGTTTAGTTAAGATTCGTTAACCTTCTGTATCGTTTCCGTCAAAAGAAGGCATTGGTATTTGTAAAATATATTTGCATTTTGATGCAAATTTGCTTATTATATTAGCTTATTTTGAAATGTTTAATTGATTTTGTTTAATTAAAGACTAAAACAGCCATTTTACCTTTTAACAGCAGCTGATTTTTCCTTAAAATTCCCCAATCGAAGAGAAATGAATAGAAACCCGTTTATAGGCAGATCGCCACTGTTTTTTAAATTATAATTCAATCTTTCAAAATCTTTATAAAGCCGATCAAATTAGCGTGCTTTTAGAGACTGCGGTATCTGAACGGGGGTTGGCGAGCGTAGCTCGTAGGGGGCCGAGCCCCCTAGTAGTATGATGAAAAAATAATAGAAATGTACTCGCTGCAAGTCATTTGGTAATCGTGTGATAGTGGAAGTAATATATTATCATATGATGTGATTATTTGATCTTTCAACTATCATACATATTCTAATTAAAGACTTAATTTAATATAACTGAAAAACTAAAATTATAATTTTGTGTGCACAAATTACATTTCATAATTTATCATTGAAAAGCAGCTGAGCAAGTTATCATCAGAAACTCTGGCGCTGAGTCACAAGCTCAGCAGAAAGAAGTCAGCAAGAGTTGTGTTTTATTCTTGGTCCAGCTTGCACTCAGTAATGTTCAGATGATTCAGCTACTTGAAACTTAGTTAGCCAGAACAGAAACAGATAAAAGCAATTTAACAAATTACAACGACCATTTGGAAAATTATTTTTTCAAAGACTAAAATTGAAGACATAAAAAATCGCACGGAGTTGGTCCTACATTACGTACACCATGGATTGAACAACGTTAATAATGTTATGACACGTAAAAATTCCAAGCGACAAAAATCGCCTGCGACTCGTATTTGATGTGAAACATTTATATGTATTCATTCCTGTCATTCCTGTCCTTCCATTTTATCTTTTTTTTCTTTTAATTGGCTTATTTCATTTTTCTTTTGCACGTGAAAATCTTACAAATTAAAAATAACTCTTTGGCAGAAGTTGTTATTCATTTTCTTTCATTTTCATTAGTTATTATCCACATGAAATTTGCATATTATCCAAGCATTTCATTGGCTGTTCGGGAAAAGGCTTTTCCATCGTCAGATTTCTTGGAAATCTGACGACCCATTTTAAATGAAATTTCATTCTTAAACTTCTAAACATGCCACACTATTTCTTTTTACACCGTCGTATAGAGAAAAAAATGTACTTTTAAATGCAATTTGTTTGAAAGCTGTATCTCGATTTGTTTCTGAGTTATTATTTTTTGTAGTTTTTATTACTTTTTTGTCATAGTGGCAACAGAAGTACCCATCTCTGTTGAAAGTAAAGGTTAGTGTATAGACCCATCAGAAAACGAATAAAATGCGGATTCAACCAATAAAAATCTTCAGATATGCTTTTGATTTCCTACCCTGACGAGGGCAATAACCATTTTCCCAAATGATTAATAAGACATAGCGTATGTTAAAAGAAGTTATTTATTTGATAGTTTATGTAGTATATAAGCCTTATTAAATGAAATTCAGCTGAATGTTCTATTGTCTTTAGAAGGAAATTTTCTATAAAATTTATAAAAAGGGATTTTATTAAAGATTATTTTAAAAAATAATAAAAAAGGTCTCTTTATGTGTCTCTTAATGTTATTAAATGATTGTTTAACTCTTGGTAATTACAAATTATGTAACAGATATGAAATAAATCTGAAAAAATCTTATTTTGAAAATAAAAATCTTATAATTTATTTTGAAATTTAAGAAAATATTTAAAAAATGAGACTGAAACCAGGTTTTAAACTCAACTGGGTTACTTGTTACTATAAGTTAAAAAAAATCTCAATGAATTTTTAACCAAAATTAGAATTTTCAACTGATTGTAATAAAGTCTCCTTAGAGTGCAAACTCAGAATATTTTGGAAAAAAGAAAAAAATGCTAATGAAACTACTCATGCGCATTATAAAGGACCAATCAAATTTAGCAGCAGGAATGGCAAAAAACCTTTTTTTTTTCTTTTGTAAAAAACCAAAAAAACCAGTTTATTTGGTTTAAACCGTGTTTTTTTTAAACATAATTTTCTATTGCATACAGATGCATATCTGTTGATAAAATAAACATTGTTTGATATTATATAAGTAACATAACTTCATTTGAAAATATGCAAATTAAATAGTTACAGTTAATTAAGTAGAAAATTGAAATAATTTCTAATTAATATTTATTAGTAATAGCTATGCCGTATGTTCAAAGAATAAACTGCTGTACATAGTGAAACATCGATACCTTGAAAATCGTATGAAAACTCTTTTGATTAAATAATATAATAATCAATAAATATTTGATGCTGTTTCATGAATTATTCTGTAGTTGTTATTATTATTATTTTTATATACAAATACTTGGTTATTTTGTTTTCTGAGTGATAAATCCAAGTGTCCAAGTCAACATTTTTTATCATTAGATTCAACAAGTAACAAAAAAGATTGATTGGTATTATTGAAAATGCTATAATTAGCACTCAATTTTTGCAAGCTGTGTTATTCAACTTCATATCATCATTACTTTTTTAAAATCTTTAAGAATAATCTCCCCCAATTCAGAAAATTTTCTTTCACAACTTGACAAAGTCTTAAAGATCATTTTATTTTGTTATTAACAGCTCTTAATAATCTGCATTTTTTAAATGAAAATATTTTATGCTAAATATTGAAAATTATTTATGTTTTCTAATCTTGTATGTTTTAAGATAAATCTTTAGGGTACCAGACATGTTCATTAGCACATGCTAATTTTCATTTTACATGAATACAAACATGACCTAGACTCATTATGTTTCATGTTGACTGCTGAGATGAAGTGTTAAAAGTATAAATTACTTCTATCAATAATTTAAAACACTTATTACAAAAAAAGAGAAAATATTACATTAAATTTGTTCTAAAAAAAAAAAACCAAGTGGTTTTTTTGATTTAAAAAAAAAAAAAAAAAACCCACTTGGTTTAAACCGTGCCAACTCTTTTTAGCAGTAGAAAGCCTGTAAAAAAGAGAAATATACTTTCCAATATTTGGTGCGAAAACACGAACAGGTCACGTGATTTGATAAGCAACATTTTCCCTCACCCAATGCAAGCAATTTTAATGCATTTTGAAATTGCTAGTTAAACGAGTGTTTAAATGTGCAGTACTTTTAATCAATTTAAACTTAAACGATGAATCTATATTTTTTTCTATTAGCTTATACCAGTTGCGTGTTACAGAAGTTCTTTAATTTTACACTGTTTCAATGGCTGGATAAGTTTTAAGTGTATGTAGCGATCTCATCTCACATGATCAGTATAAAGCGAGTTACTAGTTTAAAATAACTAGCTTGGCCTTTTGCTTGACGCTAACATTCTCGCCTCCTGGTCAAGAGATCCCTGGTTCAAATCCCATCGGCACCACTCTCTCTAAATGTACTTTAAGAGTAACTGTTCAATTAAGAAATCTCTCCTCGTACAATTTGATATTGAATAAATCGTTGTTTCCATGGCAACAATACTCTCTTGGTTGTGTGCAACACTAACAATAGTAAAGTCAAATATGTGATAAATTGCCAAACAAGCAGAATTTTCATCATTTTTTTAAGGATGTTATTTCGAGGTTCCATCTAAAAAAAAAAAAAAAAAAAAAAAAAAAAAAAAAAAAAAAAAAAAAAAAAAAAATTCTTAACATATATATTCTTATGAGAAGAATATTCTGTAATTTTTTTCAGGTGTTTCTGAGTATGCACTAATGGAGATCTTCCTTGTAAGTTTGTATCCTGTAACCCCAGACAACTATCTATATTATAAAGGACAAACATATCTGTGCGTAACGCATACGTCATTTTGTGAATGGCAACACTTTGAAATTTGAAATAAAATTTCGGTTTTGCAATTATATCTATACGGCAAATTTTTAAACTTCTAAACATCGCACATTTTAAATTTTAACACCGTCGTATTAGGAAAAAAATGCCCTTTTAAATGCATTTTGCTTGAAAGCTGTATCTCAATTTATTTTTGAGATATTAATTTTTTTGTAGTTTTTAATACAAATTTTGTAATCGTGGCAACTGAAGTACTCCATTTATATTCAAAGTAAAGGGAAAATAGTCATGGTTTATAATTTTTATTGATTATATCCTTATTGATTCCATTTTCACATTACAAATAAAAGTAACTTTTTAATAATTTTTGAACAGAAAATGATGTCAGACATTAAAAAAGAACACGCATTTTTCTTCATAAATCAGTTACATTTCAATATTTTTACATTACGCTGATACTGAGTTTGAGACGCTAAAAAAAAATGATTCAGTGTGTAAAAATTATGTCGTATTTAAAACAATACGATCATTTATTTTGATAAAACTAAATATTTGACCGATACTAAATGGCCAATATGACAACTAAAGGCAAATTTCTGAATGTTTTTTTTTTTTTTTTTTTTTTTTTTTTTTTTCTCGCAGGTATTGAAATTAGAACTTAAAGTTCACATGGAAAGTTTTATCGGACAAACGTGACTTTAAGTTTGGAAATACATTCATTAATAATCTATTGCGCGTTAAAATACTTTCAAATTGTGAATTTGAGTGGTGCGTATGTAAATTATGAGAATGTGAAAATAACGTACAGTATAGATTTTATGGGGGGAAATTTTATGATGTGACAAAGCGAAATACTTTTTACTGATTTTTCATCCCGTAAAAACAAACATAAGAGCCTCAATCGATAAATTCATCATAATTATTCATCTTGATTACGTATTCTAATAGAGGTTAATTTTTCAATAAATTAAGCAGCTGAAGTTTGTGGAAATAATATTTTGAAAATATTATTTGTTTTAAGAGTGAGACAACCAATGTTAGAGGAATTTTTTATTGTAATTATTTTTGTAGGTTTATTATAAATTCGATCTGAAGTTCCTTTATAACATTTTAGTTCGTCGAATTTCGACGGGTTCCAACTCGTTTTTTTAAATTTTTAAACCTTAAATTTCATTGAAACAAAGAAGTTAGGTGGTCTGTGTTGATTTAATGTGGAATGACTCGGAAATTTGTTTGCTAATAATACATAGATTTACTTACTCCATAGCTTAAACCTCCCCCCCCCCCACCATCACCACCACAATAAAAGAAAAGAAAAATTTTATTTTGTGAACTTTACAATAGAAAAAGATTTTTATCCTTAGTACTTACTTGTGTATATAAGTTATTCTTTACAATTTATACGTTAGTCACCTAAATTTGCGACTTTTGTATGAAAAATTAAAACAGCACTTTACATTTTAATTTATAACTTAGGATCCCATGGCTGTGCTAAAATGATATGCTCAGATATTATAGTAAACAAGTGTAAGAGAAATGTAATTTTTTTTAAAAAAAATTAAAATGTCCGATTTTGAGATATGAAAGGTCAAAGGTCAAAATGTTTGACCTTGAAATTAAAAATTCAAAAAGTACGTTCATGTGGTATATCATGTGAAAGCCCAATTCAAACACTTTCCAAAGACACAAAAAGTAAGTCCTTGTGACAATTAGAGAACAATTTAGGTGACAATTAGAATTTTTTGTGTTGATTTGACATGGAATGACCCATGATCGAGATTAATTCGTTTTTACTCCGATAAATTGACTCAAGCAGAAATTTAAGACAGGGTGTCTACAGAATCTGGAAATCAGGGAATCATGGAAAAATCAGGGAGGTTTATCACTCTGGAAAAATCAGTGAAATGTCAGGGAACTTTGTAAAAGTACTGGAAAATCAGGGAAATTTGTCTATGTTGCGAAAATATTTGCATTTTCACCTTGCCAACGAGACTGATTCGTCTATTTTATGTACCATATTTTTTCCCATGCTGATGATTAGTCTTTTCCCGTATTTTTTAAAAGATGCACATGGTATGAGTTTTTGATATTTAACACGAATTAAGGTGATCAGATGTTTTGATTTTCTGTACATAGCGCTTATATTGAAGGCAATTTATCCATTTAAAAAAAAAAATTAAACGATACATTAGCATAACCTGATCAGGTGGCCAACTTAATCCAATAGCTATCCCGTCAGATGTAGATAAGTCTTAGAATCGAATATTTTTCAGAAAATGAGGAAACTTTCTGGTCACCCTATATCCATTGGCTTCTATGATGTTGGACTAAGGAAGTTGGACACTATGAAGTTAGTTGAGTTCGGATTTATAAAACTATTAACCAATACTTCGTAAATCTTAGGCAATCTTTATGTTTTTCTCTTGTTTTTTTCTCCCAAATGAGATATTAGCAAGCTGGATAAGTGTGTTATACGAGGAATCGGCATTCAGGAAAAAATACCGTATTTGTATTGTTCATAATGGAAATCAGGGAAGTCTGATAAAAATAGTCAGGGAAATCATGGAAAAATCAGGGAACTTTTTTTTAGAATTTCTGTAGAGACCTTGTAAGATGAAAATCAAAGTTGGTATAGTATTTAATTAAAAATATTGCAATATTAACATCTGTAACTACTTTTTGAAATATTAAGATGTCGATCCGGGTAGAAATTGGGGCCTGTTCAGGTCCCTTTCACAAAAATCTATCAATAAAATAGGCCCCTTCACAAAACAAATTTAATAAAATTGGTCGGATAAAACGGAAATAGTATTGTATTAACAATTGTATTAGTATTGTATTAACAATTATAAAAATCTCTGAAGCAAATCCTTATAACAAGTTCAATAGAGCCGTATTTGTAAAAATGTTAACAGAAAGGGTTAAAAGTATTTTTTTTTTCTTAATTTTAGCTTTTTATAATTGCCTTTTATTCTAAGTTATCTGAAATCAACTATGATGTGTAACGCATTTTACACATTTATTTGCAGGTTCAAAGCTGAAAAAAGTTCAAAGTCCTCGGAAAAAAAAATCCGCCGCCGAAGGTAAGTGTCCTCTTTATTTCATCTCTTTTCATTTTTCTTCTATTCTCTTTTTCTCTCTCTTTTTCATTAAAATAAAATATAAATACAGTGAAACCTCCCTGTGCGACCACCTCCATTAAGCGACCACCTCCATGAACGACCATTTTTTCATGGAACGAAATTTATTCCCATAGGCTCAATACTCATTTTACCTCCATTCAGAGACCATCCCAGTTAACTCCCTCCAGGAGCGACCTTTTTCTTGGAAGAAAATGAAACAGATTCCGTTATTTCCGGGTCGTTTCAAGAAGGTTTTATTAGAAAAATAATTCCTGAGAGCGCATTATTCATCAAACTTCTAAACTAAGTTTAGAATTTTTGTTTATTGGGTTAACTTTTAAGTGTTTAAATCCCTTGTGCCTTTTTAGGCAATGAATTTAACTCCGATGACACATTAAGAATGACTGTCAATAAACGCCCCTGCTGTATTCTGTCAGGAAACTCTCAAAGAAATAGATAAATTAATGAAATCGTTATTTTTTCCCGACAAAAAAAAAAGAAGAAGAAAAATTGCATTTATTTACTGAACTTTGAAAGGACTTGGAAATAAAAGTTTTACAAGATAAAACCGTAAAATCAAGGCAAACGTCAATGCATTCATTTTTTAAACTCTGCAGTCATTAACTTATGTAATTAACTTTTTTTATACTTAAATTTTTATATTTTTTTCTACTGTGAAAAATAAATTTTAGTAACATTAATTGTTACCTTTATTCAACAATTAAAATCTAGATTTAAACATGACCTCCATGAAGAGACCACCTCTCGGAGCGACCCACTTTTCTTGGAACGGAACGTGGTCGCTTTACGGAGGTTTTACTGTATACCAAAAAAAATATTCATCAAAAGTTATTCATTCTTCACTTTGATATCAACTATGATATATAATAATTTTTACATTTACTTGCAGTGATGGCCGAATTAAGAAAAAAGGATCCTAATAAGGAGGGTAAGTGTCCTCTCCATTCTTTAATTTTTGTTGTGTTCTTTTTTTTTTCCCTCATCTTCACTAAAATGAACATTTAATAAATACAATATTAGTTTGTAATGTGACGTAAAATCGAAGAGAGAAGTAAAATAAAATACTGGTTTCGACATAAAACACGCCAAAATCATAAATAAAATACTGCAAAAATTTTACATAGCCTTCAATTTTCAGGTTCAAAATTCCTCGCTTTGCTACATTCCAATTGGTTCTACTTGTATCCGCAAGTTCTTGGAACTAACATTTAAAACTCATTTTTATCTCTCTATATATGCAATATATGACATCAGATGAGTGGATTTTTTTTTTTTTTTTTTTTTTTTTTTTATGTTCACGTTACTCACATTCTGAAGGAAAATATCTCCTTTTTACTTTCTTCTATCTATACAAGAAGAAAGTATTGGATTCGTGAAAAATTTCGACTTCTGGTTTTCGACGGATTTATACGTTTTAAAATGCCCAGAACACGATTTGATGGTTTTTAGAAAATGTCTGTCTCTGAGTCTGTCTGTCACTCTGTCTGTGAGTCTGTATGTGACAAAAATTTTGTGGGCGCTCTATCTCAAGAACTAAAGCACGGAATTTCACAAAACTTCATATTTAGTTAGAACTTGATATAAACTGGACCTGATTAGTTTTTAGTGAAAATCGCCCAACAGGTGGCGCTGCTATGCGGCATTTTTCACGATTTCTGCAATAGCTATATCTCAAGAACTACTGCACCGATTTTCATAGAACTTCAGATTCAGTTAGTCCAAGATATAGTTTGGTGCTGATTACTTTTTTGTGAAAATCGCCCAACAGGTGGTGCTGGTATGCTGCATTGTTCATGATTATCGCAATAGCTCTAACTCAAGAAAAAATGCCCGAATTTTCATCAAACTTCAGATTCAGTTAGTCCCTGATATAAATGAGGGCTGTTTAATTTTTGGTGTAAATCGCCCAACAGGTGGCGCTGCTGTGCTGCATTTTTCACGATTTCCACAAGAGCTGTATCTGAAGAACTATTGCACGGATTTTTATCAAACTTCAGATTTAGTTAGTCCTTGACATGAATTGACGTATAAATTAGTGCTGTTTAATTTTTGGTGTAAATCGCTCAAAAGGTGGCTCTGCTATGCTGTATTTTTTGCGATTTCCGCAATAGCTTTATCTCAAGAGCTAATGCTTGGATTTTCAACAAACTTCAGATTCAGGTATACCTTGATATCGTTTAGTGCTGTTTACTTTTGGTGTAAATCGCTCAACAGGTGGCGCTGCTATGCTACATTTTTCGGAATTTCCGCTATAGCTCTATCTCAAGAACTAATGCACGAATTTTCATCCAACTTCAAATTCAGACATACTTTGATATGAATTGGTGCTAAAGCGTTGTTATTTCTTGTACTATTTAAAGGATTTAATTGACGTGATTTATATAGAAGAAAGTTTTGTGATGGCCATAACATACTAGTTTAATAATGGTTTAAAAATGTTACAAATATTACTATTCAAATAGGGTGGTAGCATTCTAAATTTTGACTAGTTGGATGTGCCAATCTCTAAACAGTCTTCTTTCTCATACACCCTAATATTTCAAAAAGTAGTTAAAAATGTTAATGCTTGAATATTATTAGTGCAATACCGTACCAACGTTGATTTTCATCTTAAATTTCTACTTCAGTCTATAAATCGGAGTCAAAACGACTTAGCATCGATCATGATATTTAATAAAATCAGTAGTTTTTCGTTGTACATCAGCTGTTTGCGAATAACCAAATGAGTAGGATGCGAACTTGCGTCGCTGAATGAGCCGCCGATGGACAATAGAACTACGAAAAATGGAGAAATTTATACAAAAATAGCTATCACAGAAGCCCTATCCCGCGGAATATTTCCACATTCAAGGAAGACCTGCTTTCTCACATACAAAAAGTTTGGTTCAGTTCTTTGCAAAACTTCGTACACTTTTTGATGATGAAAATGACATAGACCTCGCTATGATAGCACCCCCTTCCAGCGAAATATTTCGACGAAATTGAAGGGGAACTTGCTGGTCACAGCCAAGACCATACACAAAAAATTGACTGATTTCTATGCACTTTTCGATGGTACAATGGTGACATTTTGTACAAATAGTTTTTTGCATTGAAATATTATTTTTAGTTTTCTTTTAAGTTAACGGCAAAGTGCTGCTTGCTGTTTTAATGTAAATTATCATATCATCTCGCTTCTAATAAATAGCTGTTTTATGCAACTGGTGTTTTAAATTAAATATTCCACATTAACCATCGTAGCTCTGTTCAGCCATGTTTTCACAGGTTGACATTAGTATTCCGCACACTTGTATTACAAAGAAACAAATTTTTAAGACCCGAACCGAAGCTGGATTTCGGTTATCGCCCTAGTTTGGGCCATAAACGAAGCAGTCTTGAAAATAAATTTAAAATAATGAATGCGTAGTATATATTTATTAATTATATGTATAAACAAGTTGGAAATTGCTCGTCAAACGTGGCAAATGAGGTGCGTTCGTAGTATAACTAGTTTTATAATTATTTTTTTTACCCCTTATTGTACTGAATGTATATTTTTTGCATTTCATAATGCATAATCTGTAACATCATTTAAATGCACTTGCAAAAAATTTTTCCCATTCCCCGTAATGTAACGGAACACTTTTGACTGTCCCTGTCATTAAACTATACATCCGATTTTCATAACATTTGAAATGGCCCGACAAAATTTTTGCAACAATTATATATTTAAAATTTCAGACCATTCGGAAGGCTGTAACATCATTAAAGTGCACTTGCAATAATTTTTCCCATTGCCCGTAATGTAAAGAAAAACTTTTGATTGTCCCTGTCATTAAACTATACATCCGATTTTCATACAATTTGAAATGGCTCGACAAAATTTTGCAACAATCCTATATTTAAAATTTCAGACCATTCGGTTGGGTAGTTTTTGCTCTGTTATATGCGGACGGACGGACTGAACGACGACTATAGGTGCTACGTATTTATATAATTACGAACGCACCTAAAAAGGAGTATTTCTAGCAAACATGCATACAGATAAATGAGCCCCTGTTTTGAATCTTTCTGACCAACACTTCTAATTATCATATGAAAGAAGAATTCGAACTTCATCTAATTAGAAAATGTTTTACCTTTTATAATGAGCTTCTTCGTAAATGATCATCAGCTCTACCGTCTTAGGAACTTATTCGTTACCCTTCTGCGGTACTCAAACTTTTTATCAGTGCTCATGTTGTAGTCTTTAATAAGCACATCAAAAACTTTTTAGGTGCGTCCGTATTTTGTAAATACGTAGCACGTCGTCGTCTTGTCTGTCTGTCCGAACTCTAACTTGCATTCATAGAATTGGATTGCTCTGTAATTGAGATACGTTATTTAGATTGACTATGCCATGTTCGGTATTGAATACTAGTGTAAATGTTTTTAACCCGAGTTTCGCTCGCGCTGGGTATGTCGCACCCAGTGCTGCTTTTTTGCAGTTTTTCTCCCTAACCTTTCTTCAGGAATGGATGAGTCTTTGTGTAGCTCCCTCGAAGGTCATAATCTTAGAGGGGGAGGAGAGGTTAAATAATTCGAAATATAGATCTATCGTAATCGCCACATATGGGTATCTCCCACCCAACGCGAGCATTTCTGTAACAGCTCTGAGTACAGATAGATGCAGGAAATTTGCAGAATAAATGTAAATTACATTTTTAATATATCTTTAAAAACTATATTATCCCCTCCATTTTGGTAGAGTTTTATGTTTTATGTAGATTTTAAGGTAAAAATATTAGAAGAAACCGCCATGGGTATGACATACCCAGAGCGAGTAAAACCGGCAGTTTTTCTCGCGCGTGCATTCAATATAGATAGACGCAGCGAATGTACAAAATAGATGTAAGTAACATGTTTAATATCTGTTTAAAACTCTATTATCCCTCTTTTTCCCTAGTGTTTTATGTTTTATATATATTTTATGGTAAAAAATTGGAAGAAACCGCCATGGGTATGACATACCCAGCGCGAGTAATCCCCTCGCGCGTGTAATGCCGGATTAATTGCAGCGTTTAAAAAGTAACAGTACAAAATTTAAGAATGTCATTTGTTTTTTCATATTTTGTGCGGTTGGGTTGTAGAGAGTCTAGAATCCCCATAGAAAAAAAGGCGATCTTGTGCTTTGCGTATTCTCTGCTTGTGGGCTTCCCAAAACTGGTGTATTTAATTCATGTTATAGTATTTCAAACACATAAATTGATATATATATGTTATCTTTCATATACACCGTAAAAAAAACAAAAAAAAACGGAGATTCTACTGGCAATCGAGACGCCAGTAGTATTTCCGTATTTTAACGGAAATTTTCCCTTGTAGGTTGCAGAAAAACGGAAATTTTACTGTAATTTATGGAGGAAAATTTCCGTATTTTAACGGAAAATTTCCCTTGTAGGTTGCAGAAAAACGGAAATTTTACTGTAATTTATGGGGGAAAATTTCCGTAAAAATACGGAAATAGTACTAGTGTCTCGAATGCCAGTAGAATCTCCGTTTTTTTACAGTGTACAAGGACACACAAAATAGTTCGGTTACAGTACTCTCGACAAACAATAATTGCTGGAAGTACGTTTTCAGTTGTAGTAAGCGTTTTTAAACTGTTTTTTCGCTATTAGCTGATGTATATGTCGTAGGCTAATTGAGAAATCCGGCTCTTTGCAAACAGCGTAAGGCTCTTTGCAAAGAGCCGGGCTAATTGGAGAATCCATCTCCCTTTTTCCAATTAGCCTGATATTTTTCAGGCTTATTGCAAAGAGCCTAGAAAGCGTTAGGCTAATTGAAAAATGACCACTTATTATCCGATCAGGGTGATATTTTTAGCTCATAGGCTATCAAAGCCTGAGAGCTTATGTTCCCGCCGATTCTGTATGTACGTGTGTACGTACGTACGTACGTATGTACGTAACGCGATAACTCTTGATAGAAATATCCGATTTGCTTCAAATTTTTTTTTCTAGGTTCATTCTGATGAGGTACTTCCCTGGTTAGTTTTTGGGGTTCATTGGTTAAGGATAGAGGGGGAAAGGAGGGCTAGTCCCCCCTTTAATTTATATTAATGAGTTTTTCATGCAGAAATATTCGATTTGCGCCAAATTTGGTATACAGGTTTATTTTGTTAAGGAGCTTCACTGATTAAATTTGGAAGCTCATTATTTAAGTGTAAAGGGGGGAAAGGCGGGCTACCACGCTTAATTTAGATAAATCGGTTTTTCATGATGAATTATTCGATTTGCTCCAAATTTGGTATACCGGTTTATTAAGTTAAGGAGCTGCCTTGATTAGATTTGGAGGTTCATTAGTTACATATAGAGGGGGGAAAGGAGGAGGCGTAATTTAGATAAATGGGGTTTTCATGCAGAAATATGCGATTTGCAATAAATTTGGTATACCGGTTAATTATGTTAAGCAGCTTTCCTGATTACATTTAGAAGATGTAAATGCCTCTGCGCTTAATTTAGATAAGTGCGTTTTTCATGTAGAATTATTCGATTAGCTCAAATTTCGTATACTGGTTTATTATGTTAAGGAGATGGCTTGATTAGATTTGTAGGTTCATTAGTTAAGTATAATGGGAGGAAAAGGGGGGACTAGACTCCCCCCCCTTAATTTAGGAAAATGGGTTTTTAATGCAAAATTATTAGATTTGCTCCAAATTTGGTATACCGGTTTATTATGTTAAGGAGCTTCCCTGATTAGATTTGGAAGTTCATTAGTTAAGTATAAAGGGAGGAAAGGGGCGCTAGACCCGACCCCCCCTTAATTTAGATAAATGGGTTTTTCATGCAGAGTTATTCGATCTGCTCTAAATTTCGTATACCGGTTTACTATGTTAAGGAACTTCCCTGATTAGATTTGGAGTGTCATTAGTTAAGTATAAAGGGAGGAAAGGGGGCTAGACACCCCCCCCCCCCCCTTGATTGAGATTTTGGGTTTTTCATGCAGAGTTATTCGATTTCCTCCAGATTTCGTATACTGGTTTATTATGTTAAGGAGCTGCCTTGATTAGGTTTGGAGATTTATTGGTTAAGTATAAAAGAGGGACAGGGTCTAGTGTCCCCTTAATTTAGATAAATGGGTTTTTCATACAGAATTATTCGATTTGCTTCAAATTTGATATACCAGTTAATTACGATATGGCTTCCTTCATTTGATTTGGAGGTTCATTGGTTAAGTATAAAAGGGGGGAAAGGGTGCAATTGCCCCTCCCCTTAATTTAGATAAATGGGTTTTCATGCAGAATTATCTAATTTAGTTTAATTTTTTTTCAACCGGATCCGAACTTGAAGGTTCCATTTGAAGACAACCCGAAAACCGACCACAACCAGGTTTCAGATTGAGTTCAATTAGAACTTTCAGGTTCGGATCGGGTTGCCGGTTGGACGGAGATTATTTTGTCAGGCTTGCATCGGATTATAGTTCTTTGGAATATTTTTGTCGGTTAAGATTTGGTTCGGGACGGGTTTCAGGTTGACTTCGAATGGAATTTTTAGGTTCTGGTAACGTTGCGTGTCCACGGAAACGAATTTGTCTTGCTCGGATCCGGTTATGGATGTTTGGAATATTTTTGTCGGTTATCAGATTTAGTTCGGGATTTCGGGTATTTTCAATCGGAACTCTCAGGTTCGGGCCGGGTTGCATGTAGACTGAAATTATTTTGTCTTGCTCTTATCGGAGTATGGTCTGTTGTAATTTATTTTTCGGGTTTGGGTGGGTTATGCGTTAATAAACCTAATAAAAAGAAAATTGCCCAGTTAAAATGATGGCATTGAGCTTTCAGGCTATTCACACTAATTGTATATTATTCTCTTATTTCAAAGAATAATACCCCTCGAAAAAAAAATGAAGGGATTAATCCCCGTTGCCCCCCTTTCTACTTAACCAAAGAACCTCCAAATCTAATCAGGGAAGCTACTTAACATAATAAACTTGTATACCGAATTTGAAGCAAATCAGATAATTCTGCATGAAAAAACAATTTCACTAAATTAAGGGGGATATTAGCTCCCCCATTTCTCCATTCATGCTGAACCAACGAGCTTTCAAATCTAATCAGAAAAGCTCCTAATTAGAATGATCCCCATTAGAATGAACCTAGAAAAAAAATTAAACTAAATTAGATAATTCTGCATGAAAACCCATTTATCTAAATTAAGTGGAGGGGCAATTGCACCCCTTTCCCCCTTTTATACTTAACCAATGAACCTCCAAATCAAATGAAGGAAGTCATATCGTAATAAACTGGTATATCAAATTTGAAGCAAATCGAATAATTCTGTATGAAAAACCCATTTATCTAAATTAATGGGACACAAGCCCCTGTCACTCCTTTATACTTAACCAATAAATCTCCAAATCTAATCAAGACAGCTCCTTAACATAATAAACCGGTATACGAAATTTGGAGGAAATCGAATAACTTTGCATGAAAAACCCATTTATCTAAATTAAGGGGGAGGGGTCTAGCCCCCTTTCCTTCATTTATACTAAACTAATGAACCTCCAAATCTAATCAGGGAAGCTCCTTAACATAATAAACCGATATACCAAATTTGGAGCAAATCGAATAATTTTGCATTAAAAACCCATTTACCTAAATTAAGGGGGGATAGACCCCCCCCCCCTTTCCTCCATTTATACTTTACTAATAAACTTTCAAATCTAATCAAGCCATCTCTATAACATGATAAACCGGTATACCAAATTTGAGCTAATCGAATAATTCTACATGAAAAACGCATTAATCTAAATTAAGGGGAGAGGCAATTAACCCCCTTTCCCCCATTTATACGTAATAATGATCTTACAAATGTAATCAGGGAAGCTGCTTAACATAACTAACCGGTATACCAAATTTATAGCAAATCGCATATTTCTGCATGAAAAATCTATTTATCTAAATTACGGGGGGGACAGCCCCCCCTTTCCTCCCTTTATATGTAACTAATGAACCTCCAAATCTAAACAAGGCAGCTCCTTAACTTAATAAACCGGTATACCAAATTTGGAGCAAATCGAATAATTCATCATGAAAAACCGATTTATCTAAATTAAGGGGGGTAGCCCCCTTTCCCCCATTTATACGTAAATAATGAGCTTCCAAATCTAATCAGGGAAGCTCCTTAACACAATAAACCGGTATACCAAATTTGGAGCAAATCGAATATTTCTGCATGAAAACCCATTTATATAAATTAAGGGGGGGGGGGGCTAGCCCCCCTTTATTCTAAACCAATGAACCCGAAAAACTAATCAGGGAAGCACCTTATCAGAATGAACGTAGAAAAAAAAATTGAAGCAAATCGGATATTTCTATCAAGAGTTATCGCGTTGCCTACATACGTACGTACACACGTACATACAGAATCAGCGAGCACATAAGCTCTGAGGCTTTGATAGCCTGTGAGCTAAAAATATCACCCTGATCGGATAATAAGTGGTCATTTTTCAAGTAGCCTAACGCTTTCTAGGCTCTTTGCAATAAGCCTGAAAAATATCAGGCTAATTGGAAAAAGGGAGACGGATTCTCCAATTAGCCCGGCTCTTTGCAAAGAACCTAGGCTGTTTGCAAAGAGCCGGATTTCTCAATTAGCCTACGACATATATAAATTCTAAAGAAGCTATACAGAGCACCACAAAAGATGATTTAGGGAAATTTCAGCAGTGCATTGAGTTTCGTGACTGAATTAAATTTCGGTACATATGGATAAATAGGATAAATATCCTGTACAGCAGGCATATCATACACGCTTCCTGCGGGTCACGACGGGTCTGCCAATATGGAAATATTCCGTTGGAAGGGGGCACTGTTATAGCGATGTTTGTGTTTTCATTATTTTACCATCGAATGTCTCTGAAATTATGCATAGATTTGAACCAAATTTTTTGTGTAGGTTTTTGGTTATAGTCAACATGTTCTCCTTGAATTTGCAAATATTACGCCGGAAGGGGACGTAATAGCGCTTTGTGTATAATTTTCTCGATTTTTCATTAATCTATTTTACATCGGCGGCTCGTGCAGCGACCGGAACTTCGCATCCTACTCATTTGGCTATCCGCAAACAGCTGATTTACAACAGAATAAGGAAAAACTATTGAGTTTATTGTATTTCAGGATCGAGGTTAGTAACTCGTTGTTACTCAAATTAATTAAGTGAAGCAGAAATTTGAGATGAAAATTAAAGTTGGTATAGTATTGAACTAATAATATTGAAGTATTAACACATTTGTAACTACTTTTTGAAATATTAAGATAATGAGAAAAAAGAAAGTTTTGGGATTGGCACATCCAACTAATTAAAATTTAGAATGAAAAAAAAAAAAAAAAAAAAAAAAAAACAACCAAGTTTACTGTAGGAGACGGAAAAATAGTTACCCTTTTTGGGACGGAATATTTTCCGTCCCAGATCGGAATAAAATCCGAATTTTTTTTTTACAGTGCAATATTTGTGATATTTTTAAACCATCATTAAAAAAGGAGATTTTTCTTCGGAATGTGAGCAAAATGAACATTAAAAAAAAAAATCTGCTCATCTGGTAACAGTGGTGATTATATTGTATGTATAGAAAGTTTTAAATTCGAGAACTTGACCAAAGCAGTATTATTGAAGTGCCTACTATAGTCGTGATGCTCTAGTTTACCTTCCATAGATGGTGATCAATCGAATTGTCATAATGCATGGAAGTTTCAAATCCAATTTCATTTCATGTTTGCACGGATTTTCATTATATGTGAAGTCTTGTGATATTATTTCTCAAGTTATGGTTTTTAAAATTTGCGGAAATATTTCTGTCATGAAAGATTTTGAAAATATCGCCGTTTGTGCGATGAAATGAGCGTTGATTTGTATAAGGATATTTTATCATTTTTACGGCATTTTTTTTTTTTTTTTTTTTTTTTTTTTTTTTTTTTTTTTTGTTTCATTACAAGTGATTAGCATACATATTAGCCTCCGGTCCGGTATGCTATTTCTTTCTCCCAGCTTATTTTGTATCCAAAAAATAACATTAGCTTACCAAGGCTAGCTGTAAAACAAATCATTACGATTAAATACTCTTTAGCAATTTTTTTAACTTCTAAGCATCGCACACTTTCAGTTCTTATACCGTCGTATTGGGAAAAAAAAAAGTTCTTTTAAATGCACTTTGTTTGAAAACTGTATCTCCATTTGTTTTTGAAACATTAATTTTTTTGTAGTTTTTGGAGCCATTTGCTTAATATTGGCAACGGCATTTTATCCATTTCTGTAGAAAGCAAAGGAAAAATACTTTTAAAATAGTAATTATATATTTTTGTTGCCATTTTCTCATAACAACCGAAAGAAAATGTAATTAAAATACGTGCTATTTTGAAAAAAAAATATAAACGAATGATTTCTGTTAAAGCAATGGAGCTATTATATATTATATTTAATTGTAAGTATCTATGAATAATTTAGATAGCCGTTTTTTTTTTTTTCGATTTTCCTGAATGACGATATCTTTTTGCTGCATTTGTGCATTATTTCGCGATAGTGATGTACTATGCATGCTTTACTGTCGGTCTGTGAAATTCTTAAGCGGATACGAATGACGTCATTTTACATAAAATAAAACGTGTGCTTTAAGTCTTAAAATTTAAATATGTTTTGTACTGCAGTAGAGTCCCGCTTAACCGAGTTATTTTCTTCTGATGGACTGGTGGCTTCTATTATTATGAAACAGACATTATAAAGGAAGTGTTAGGTGAAGATGAAAGAGCAGCCTTAAAAAACAATTATGGCCATTTCTTCCCCCATTCTGACCAGAAAACTTTTTAAGGCTGCTCTTTCATCTTCACCTAACACTTCATTTATAATGGCTGTTTCATAATAATAGAAGCCATCAGTCCATCAGAAGAAAATGAAGTAATGGAAATGCCGGAGGCGACACTAAATTCTGATAAAGCAGAATTCCTGTTCTCTAGTTTGTTGATTTCTTTAGAATTTGTCTACTATAAGATGAGGATAAAGAGGAAAGTTACTTAATAGTTTTTGAACAACCATCACCTTAATGAAATTTAATAATTGAACAAATGACAAAGAAAAATATCAATTTTTTAATGGAAAAAGACTATTTTAAACGAATTTTAATTTTTACGCTAGTTTTAGTTTTGATCATACTGTAAAACACAAGTTTTATAGGATTTTTTAGATGATCAACACAAAGAAATATTGATAATTAAGAAAGTCAATTGCTTTAAACGAAAAGAAACTAATTTATAACCTAACCAATAACTTGAAACACCACATTACAAAAATATATTTCGGGGAGACAAAAACATTTGCAAAAAAAAAAAACTCTTCGAGAACCTCTTAGTGGGGGAAAAACTATATTTTTAACGAAAAAAAGAATTAATCGGAGTATTTTGAATGAAAATAGAACAAACTGAATCGCTGTTAAATCACCTTGAAAAACATCGATTTTAGTTTTATAATACACGGATATACACAAATTTAAGTAATTTTATAGTGAAATTTCTACAAATTTATTGTCATTTATTTCTAACTATTTTTATTACACGATTTTAACTTATCACAAGCGATTCAAAACAAGCAAAACTTGTTTTGAATACAGGCAAAGTTCTATAATCCGCACAAGTTGGGACCAAAGGTTGTTCAGATTATGGAATATTGTGGATTACAGAGTATTATGGATTATATGTGATTTTCTTATTTCTGAACACTATTTTAATTCCATATTCAATATAACATGAAAAAAAATGAAATATAATAATTAATTTAATATGCTATCTCAAAAAATGCATTTCTCAAATTCTTGTATTAAAAAATTGATTATATTCACTTTTATATTAAGAATTTTCAGATATTTCTTTTAAAAAATCATTTTTGGATCAAGAATTTGTAAATTTGTTTAATTGTTTACATTCATTAAGCAATGCGAATTACAGAAAATTGCGGATTATGAGTGTGCGGATTATGGATCCTTGACTGTATGTTGAAGTGCATCCATTTTTCTTTCAAATTGATGTGAATTTTTGCTGTGAGATAGAAAAATTGGCAATTAAATTTCATATTTATTTTCAGAGAAAAGGCGGCGGCTGGAGGCACTGGAGCAGCTCTGTAAGTACCCCCTCTATTCTTTCGCTTTTTTTGTGCTATCATAGATTGTTTACAGTATAATCTCGACTAAGCCGGATTTTTGTAAATTTTGATATCTGAAAGAATATCAAGAGTACCTCCGATATTCATAAGGGTGATTTATATTAATTACTAGCTAAAGTACCCCGGAATTTTAAGAATATTTGTTTTGAAAAACCAATTTCATAATTTAACATACAATTAAAAAATAAAAAATAAATAAAAAAGCAATTTAACAAATTACAACGACCATTTGGAAAATGATTTTTTGAAAGACTAAAATTTAAGACATAAAAAATCGCACGGAGTTGATCCTACATTACGTACACCATGGATTAAACATTAACATTCCTGGACCCATCATGAACAAATTCTAAAAGAAATTTCAGTTTTACAATTTTCGGTACTGTCAATTTTTAAACTTCTACGGAGCTGGTCATGCATTACGCACGCCATGGATTAAACATTCATATTCCTGAACCCATTTTAAATGAAATTCCATTTTTAAACTTCTAAACATCCCACACTATTACTTTTTATATCGTCGTATAGAGAAAAAATGCATTTTTAATTGCAATTTGTTTGAAAGCTGTATCTCAATTTGTTTCTGAGTTATTAGTTTTTTTTTTTTTTGTAGTTTTTATTACTTTTTTGTCATAGTGGCAACACAAGTATCCATCTCAGTTGAAAGTAAAGAGAAAATACAGATGACTGTATAGACGAAAAGGAATAAAATGCGGGATTCAACTCATAAAACGCTTCAAATATGTTTCTGATTTCCTACCCTGACCGAGGACAATAACCATTTTTCCAAATGGTTAAAAACAGTCGAAGTGTTGTGCACATGAATCAAATGAAAAACCAATAATTTTATATAACAGACGCAAAAGAATACAGCTATAAATGAACTTATTTCCATTCATCATTGGAGCAATAATGCTAAAATATGCCACTATTTCCATAATCGAGTTTTTAACATGCTTCAATACATTTTTTCACATTTAAAGGACGTCACCGCGTTTTTTATATTTCCAATAGGACGTAATATTCCATTTTTTATTTCGTCAAATTAATTAAATAATTATAATTTTTCACATGGAAAAACTAAAAAAGAAAAATTTGCAGTAACATTCACTTTTCTATTTAATTCGTCAAACTATTAATTTTATTTTCATTTTTCACTTGGAAATCTTGCAGTAGAAAAGTTATTATGTAATATTCCCTTTTTAGGTGAGTTCGTAATTATATAAATACATAGCATCTAGAGTCATCGTTCGGTCCGTCTGCCCGTCCGTCCGCGTGTAATAGAGAAAAAACTACCCAACCGAATGGTCTGAAGTTTTAAATATATAATGGTTGCAACATTGTGTCGAGTCATTTCCAATTGTATGAAAATCAGATATATAGTTTAATGACAAGGACAGTTTTCCGTTACATTATGGCCAATGGGATAAAAACGTTTCAAGTGCATTTGAATGATGTTATAGCCTTTCGAGCAGAATGAAATAGGTACAGTATAATATCTTTAATCCGGACATCTCTAATCCAGAAACTTCTGTAATCCGGACATTTCGGTACGTTTATTCGTTTTTATTTTCAATTAAAGATAGTAGATGGCGCCTTAGTACATATGTGAATAAATTTCCGAAAATTATTAAGAGAAAAGAAAAGACTGTCTAATTTCGGTCAATTTTTTTCGGTTTTAAAATTGTAAGAATTTTCTGAATTAATATGTAATTAATATTGGTGTCTTTTTTTAATATTAATTTGTAAAAAATTAGAATTAATGGTAATTTTACATTTTTTCTTTTTCGAAAGATAAGAAGATGTGGCCAAAACATCGCAAAATCGGATTTTATTATTATTATTTCTTCTAAGTATTTAATTTGTGACTTACTATTATATTTGTAGGTTCTATATATTTAATTTTTTATAACATTAGCCTTATATATCACTATTTTAAATATGTTAATGTGTTTATAAAGTTATTTTTTTAAATAATTGTAAGTATTACTTAAATTTTTACTATAAATTTTTTTGGTTAAAAAAAATTTTTTTTTCAGTAATTTTCATGATATTTCTGTTATTTTTGTGTTTTGTATTATTTATTGAGTATTTATAAATTATAAATCGTAATTTAAAAAAAAAATCGTACGGTTATTGGTTTTTGCAATTTACGACAGATGGCGACACTGCATAAAATATATATAATTATTTCAAAAATAATACATTTTAGAGGATTTTGAATTGAATGACAGGCACAGACAAAAGTTTTCCGTTACAGGATTTCAAGTGCATTTGAAGGATGTGACAGCCTCTCGAACATAATGAAATGGATAGGCACTTAGGAAGTACAGTAAAACAGACATTCAGTACACTATGCGGTGAAAAAAAATATTTATAAAACTAGTTATAGTACGAACGTTTGCCACGTTTGACGTGCAAATTCCAACTTGTTTTAAATTCGTCAAACCATTTATTTCAAATAATATCATCCATATTCCACCTTGATTCAACATAAAATATATGACGTGAACATTAAAAAGGTCCACAATCTTACTTAAAAGGCGACTAAAACAATGAAAAAGATGTTACAAGTTAAAGCTATACATATAAAATTTTTAGTACTTTCAAGCTTTCCATGCTCATCATCAGAGAACATCTTAATAACTAAATGTTGCTTATTTATACAAATACGTCACTTTGTTTTGAAAATGAGAGAGCCAATAATGACGAGAGGGTAAAGGAGAAGTGGCAGTAGCATTTTCTTGGATTGAATTTCATTAGAGGAAATATATATTATTATTATTGATTGCAGTTCCATTTATTTTATGACATCATTCTGTTTCTCATACGTCACTTTCCATGGATAGAAGAAAATAGTTAACTTCAGTACTTTAAATTTTAATCCGTCACTTTGCTCAGGTTTTCAGGATTTATTTTCAAGATATTGAACCATAAACTGGGGATAGTGTGCGATAGGGCGTCGTTACATACTTGATTGTTCTTACACAGAATGGATTCTCTTATAGTGGATGCGTAATAATTGGATGTTGGGAATATGATTTTTGCATGATCAAAATCTATTGTGATATTCTGATTGAAACTTAAACGAGAGAAAGCTGTGGATTGATGACAAAATTTTATATCTGCTTTATGTTCTTTTATTCTTTCTATCAGTTTTCTTTTGGTCATTCCGATGTACTTCATGAGTCTATTGCTGTCAGTTCTAAAAGGAATGGTATATACACCAGCTAATTCATCTTTCGGTGTTGGATCTATTTTCGTACAAATTAACTCTTTTAATTTTCTAGGTGGACAGGCTATTAAATTTATATTGTGTTTCAGTAGAGCACATCTTAATTTTTCGTAAAGACCAGGGAAATAGTTAAATTTTTTGTATATCATTTCTTTTTTGATAGTGTCATGAAAACTGAATTCATGGATAAGTTTATTGATGAGGATTGTTGAAAAGCCATTTTCCTCAGCGATATCTCTAATGGTATTAAGCTCTTTTTCTAAATATTTTTCTGAACATACTTTAAAAGCTCGTCTAATATAAAATTTGTAAGCTGCAATTTTATAGAAAAATGGTGATGAAGTATTATATGGTGTGTTGTTACGCGTGTTTAATTAACTTTACTAGTTAATATACCGAGCATTTTGGCGTGTTTGTGTATTTAAACACTATTGAATACAAAGTAATATCGAACGACACATTTTAATAAGCACACAGACGAATACAAACGGTAAACATACACGACAACTAAAGTTACAGTTAATAACCGGTTAAATAGTTCTAAAAGTTAAATACAGAGTTCGGACTTAACACTATAGTTCATAGTTCAGGATAATGCCACATCTCCCCCTTTTAGAGATTTAGTCGATTTGGAGGTTTAACAGTTCTTCCACTTCGAGTTACAACAGGTTGGTTGATTCTAGGGTTAAGCTGATCATTTTTCTTAGTTGAGTCTGAAGGGTTTGGCGTTCTATTTTCAGGTACTTCACTTTTAGAAATTTCTGTAGAGAGAGCTTCCTCGATGTCATCATCTGTCGGACGTGGTTGCAGTTTCGCACTCGGAATTAGATGTTTTCTGTTTCGTCTCAGGATATGATGTCCTTCTTTCACGAAATATGATCTTGGTGTATCCGCATGTTTCTGTACTGTACCAACAGCCTTTCTATCTGTTATCCACACTTTCTCCCCTGGATTTATTGACTTCAGTTCATGGGAGTTGTGTCTTTGATTATAGTACCTTTCTTGCGTTTTTATTTGATTTTCCTCTATTTCTTCTAATTTCCCCTTCTGTATGAGTTTTGGTTGAAGTGCTGTTAGTGGTATGGGTAACATTGTTTGTAATCTCCTACCCATCAATAACTCAGCTGGACTGTATCCATTCTTTAAAGGCGAAGCTCTGTAACTGAGTAATGCTAAATAAGGATCTTTGGATTTTTTCAATCTGAGCTTGATTATTTTAACAGAAGCTTCTACAAATCCATTGCTCTGTGGGTATCTTGGACTAGACGTGATATGTTTAAACCCATATGTTTTTGCAAATTGATAAAATTCAGCTGTTCTCGTTACTTCAAATTGTTTCCCGTTGTTAGACCTAACAATATCAGGTATTCCATGTCTGGCGAAAATTGACTTGCAATGTAGAATCACTTCTCGAGATGTAAGCCTGTCTAATTTAGCAATTTCTGGATAACGTGAATAGTAATCAGTCACTAACAAATACCAGTCTGAATGAAGTTTGAATAGATCCATAGCTACTATTTCCCAAGGTCTTTGAGGAAATCCTGTGGGTTTCAACGGTTCCGAAGGATTTCTAGCTTCTTGTATACATGAAGTACACTCTCGCACCAACTTCTCTATGTCTTTACTGATACCTGGCCAATATACTGCAGATCTCGCCAAATCTCTACATTTACCTATCCCCATATGGCCTTCATGTATTTTCTCTAAAATTTCATGTCTTAGATTGCGTGGAATGATTATTCGAGTTCCTCGCATAAGTAATCCATTCTGCAAGGATATTTCGTATCTCAAAGGCCAATAAGGTAGACATTCTGGTTCTAATTTATTTTTTTCCGGCCATCCTCGTAAAGCATAGGCTGTTAACATTTTACATGTTGAATCTTGCTCTTGTTCCAATTTTACCTGTGTGAGTCTTTGCGGAGCTACAGGAATGGATTCTGTTAAAAGATTGACATAAGCTTCAACTTCGTCTTCTAATTCGAAATCTGGAACTTCCTCCTGGAGAGGTGATCTAGATAATGCATCTGCTGCACATAAATTTTTTCCTGGGGTGTGGAAAACATCGAAAGAATATCTCATCAATCGCATTTTTAATCGTTGAAGACGAGGAGTTAAATCATCTAAGGATTTTCTTGTCAATATAGGGACAAGAGGTTTGTGATCTGTCTCTAGAAGAAACCTGGTGCCTATCAAGTAATTACAAAATTTTTCACATGCCCATGTTAGTGCAAGTGCTTCCTTTTCTATTTGTGCGTAACGTCGCTCAGTTGGCGTCAGTGTGCGAGATGCGTATGCAATTACCTTCAATGTAGAGTCACTCTGTCTTTGACACAACGTCGCCCCCAGACCATAGGATGAGGCATCTGCTGTCACAATAGATTCCTTGCCAGGATCAAAAATTGCCAGCACCGGTTCGGACGACAAAATCTCTAAGTTTTTTCAGTGCTTCATCTTGCGGTGAATCCCAAATGAATTCGTTCTTCGTGGATAATAAAGAATTCAGAGGTGCTAAAGTTTCGGAAAATCTTGGGATAAATCGTGCGAGGTAATTAGCCATACCAAGAAGTTGTTTAAGCTCCGTCTTATTTGTTGGAATTTTGAAGTTGCGTATAGCTGCAATCTTTTCTTCGTCGGGATGTATTCCTAACTCGTCGATGACATGACCCAGAAACTTTATGGTCGTGACATTAAAAACGCATTTTTGTTTATTTAGGGTAATTCCCGTTTGTTGAAGTCGTTTTAGGGTCATTTTTAACCGTTCGTCGTGTTCTGCCTGACTAGACCCCCAAACAAGGATATCGTCCATGTTGCAGATAATGCCGTTAAGTCCTTCTAAGGCCTGTGACATTTTTCGCTGGAAATGCTCTGGAGCCGACGAAATTCCGAATGGTAGACGTAAAAAACGAAATCTGCCAAAGGGTGTTATGAACGTTGTCAGGTAGGATGATTCTTCGTCAAGAGGTATTTGCCAGAACCCGGAATTGGCATCCAATTTTGAAAATATTTTTGCCCCTGCCAAGAGAGATAAATTGTATTCGGTGGTTGGCAGTGGGTGCCATTCCCTACGAATGCTTCTATTCAGTATTGTCAAATCTACGCAAATCCTGACATTACCATCTTTTTTTCTTACAACAACGGCAGGAGAACACCAATCAGTTGGTTTTTCCACTGGCTGAATTACATTAAATTCCTGCATTCTTTTAATTTCTAACTTTGTTTTTTCTAATAATGGCACAGGTATTCGCCGTGGAGAAGTAAGAGCATAAGGCTTAACGTCATCGATAAGTTCTATGTGGTAGTCACCTTTCAGTAAACCAAGTCCTTGAAATAGAGAAGGAAATTCATTAACAGGATCGAAACTACTAATACTACGCACACAATGGCCTAGTATATTTGGACCTAGCCCAAACATTTTTATGGCTGGTTTTCCCAACAAACATGTCTGGAGACCTTCTATAACATATATTTCTTCCAAACAATTTTTTCCGTTATACTCTATATTTTCAACAATCTTCCCCTTAAGTTTTAAAGGTGATCTATCAGGACCCAAAATTACTTTATTTGTTCTTTTAATTTGAACATTTTTCAACACTGTTTGTGCAACATGAGAAGGAATAACAGTATGGTCAGCACCACTATCAATTTTAAATTTTACAGATTTTCCTAATATCTTAATTGGTATAATCCAATCATCTTCATTTTCGACATTTCCTACTAAGCCTATAAAACCTGCTTCAAATTTAACTTCGTTAATTCTTTTAGTGGAGGATAAACAAACTTTTTCCCAGTGCCCTTTCTTCCTACATTTTTTGCAAAAAGAGTCCTTGGCGGGACATTTCTTTTTATCGTGCGGTGAAAATCCACACCATTTACACTTTGAAATGCTTACATTAACTTTATTATCAAGAAAATTCTTTCTATTTGAAAATTGAACAGATTTCTTTTTATGAATTACTGCATTAACTGATGAATTATTTACTAAAACAGACTGTTGCTTTTTAATTGATTCGGATAAACGAACTTTGTCTATCGCTGTTTGCAAAGTAAGGTTAGGATCTAGTTGTAACTTTTCACTTAAAGCCAGATCAGTAATTCCGACAACTATTCGATCCCTCAATAATTCATCATGTAATGCACCATAACTACATTTATCTGCAAGTGCATACAAATCAGTAATGAAATCATTAACGCACTCACCTTCTCTCTGTAGCCGTCTGTTGAACTGTGCGCGTTCGAAAATTACGTTTCTTTTTACAATAAAATGATCATCGAATTTATTTAATACAACCTGGAAGTTTTTCTTCTCATCTTCTGTTAAAGTGAAAGCGAGAAAAATATCTTCGGCCTTTTCGCCCATGAAATATATCAGAGCATCAACTTGTTCCTCTTGTGTCTTCGTATTCAAACCAGAAGCAGTTCGGAATCGAAGAAATCTCTGTTTCCATTTGGGCCACTCCGTTGGAGTCGAAAATTGAAATAAATCCGGCACTGTTATATGATATGCCGACGCAGTTGCCATAACTGTTCGCAGAACGAAACTAGAAGTTGATTCTGAACTTCGAACAACGTAGAATATGCTAATCTACTTCTTTACTTTTTAACCGCTGCCACCATGTGTTGTTACGCGTGTTTAATTAACTTTACTAGTTAATATACCGAGCATTTTGGCGTGTTTGTGTATTTAAACACTATTGAATACAAAGTAATATCGAACGACACATTTTAATAAGCACACAGACGAATACAAACGGTAAACATACACGACAACTAAAGTTACAGTTAATAACCGGTTAAATAGTTCTAAAAGTTAAATACAGAGTTCGGACTTAACACTATAGTTCATAGTTCAGGATAATGCCACATATGGGATCATATTATTTGATCTGATCGGTTTTCTATAAACATTTCTGTCAACGTTGAAATTTTCATTGTTTTTAATTAAATTAACCAACGTCCAGAAAAGGTAAACTTCCATCTTTCACAATTTCAAGAGTAAATTGTATATTATCATCAAACTCATTCATTTTATCTAGAAAACGGCGTAATTCATTCAAACTATGCTCCCAAGTAATAAAATATCGTCTACGAACCTGTACCATATTTTTAGCTTTAAAATAAGGTCAGCTAAAATCCTCATTTCTAAAGGTCTTTATTTAATTTTGGCAAAAAGCCCAGAAATAGGAGAACACATTGGAGCTTCTTCTAATTGTTTATGATATCTTCCGTTAAAAATGAACACATTATTATTTGAGATGAGGTTTAAACCGGATTTTATTGTGTTTTTAATATGTACGTCTGATACTGGACCTTTATCAAGAGAATTTTCTATGGATGATTTGATTTCTTGCACATTAATCGAGGGATACAATGATACCATGAATATTTGTACTTAAGAATTTGAACAAAAATAGATCCAACACCGAAAGATGAATTAGCTGGTGTATATACCATTCCTTTTAGAACTGACAGTAATAGAATAATAGAGTATATTGGAATGACCAAAAGAAAACTGAAAGAAAGAATAAAAGAACATAAAGTAGATATAAAATTTTGTTGTTAATCCACAGCTCTCTCTCTTTCAATCAGAATATCACAATAGATTTTAATCATGCAAAAATCATATTCCCAACATCCAGTTATTACGCATCCACTATAAGAGAATCCATAGAAATCCTGTGTAAAAACAAACAAGTATGTAACGACGCCCTATCGTACAATACCCCCAGTTTATGATTCAATATCCTGGAAATAAATACTGAAAACTGGAGCAAAGTAACGTATTAAAATTTAAAGTACTGAAGTTAAATATTTTCTTCTACCCATGGAAAGAGAGTGATGTCATAAAATAAATGGAACTGCAATTAATAATAATAATAATAATATATATTTCCTCTAATTAAATTCAATCCAAGAAAATTCTACTGCCACTTCTACTTTCAACTCTAGTAATTATTGCCTCTCTCATTTTCAAAACAAAGTGACGCATTTGTATAAATAAACAACATTTAGTTAGCAAGATATTCTCTGATGATGAGCTTGGAAGGCTTGAAAGTACTATGAAGTTTTAAATAAAATGTATATTTAAACTTGTAACATCTTTTTCATTACTTTAGTCACCTTTTAAGTAAGATTGTGGACTTTTTTAATGTTCACATTATATATTTTACATTTATTTCATTTTTTCAGGTGGAAATCTTGCAATAGAAAAGTAATTATTGTGTTAAGAATTTTAGTGTGGATTTTTAATGGTTGGCAACAGCTATAACGAAAAATATTTCAATTTGATTGGAAATTGCTGTTAAATTTGTGATTTTTTATTAATTAAAAATGAACTATAAGTTATTCCGATACCGGATTACTTTAGTTGCCTCGGCCGTATTTTAATACACATGTACGTAACATTTGACAATTCTGGCTTCCAAATTATGGATTTGTATAGAATTAGACAAATTTTCATTTTTATACATTAGATTAAATTTGTAGCCAAGTGGTATTTATGGGAGAAAAAGAGAAAATTATAAAAAGATTTTATATTTAAAAAAAATAACTTTCCTTAATTGATATTTTATATGTTAAAAAAATTCTAATAACCATTGAAGCCATTTCTTCTTGTGTCATTTCCGAAACGTCGACGTCAATTTTATTTGTTTCAATTTTGTTTTTAACAAGTTTTTCTTAGATTTAATACAAGTGAAGAATATTGATTTAGGAAATAGAATTTTATTTCTCTGAAGCAGATATTAATTTTTTCTGTCAAATTTATGCATTTTACAGCGACACTTTTTCTTCTGCCGGCTATTCTTCCCCGCTCTCCTTTGATGCTACCAGCGGTTTTATTGAGCAGCGATCGCTTTCGATTTTGAATTCGTATACAGTTGCTATTTTTCTTTCTTCCGTAATTTGAAAGTGTGAAAAAAAAAAAGGAGGGGGTCAGATGACTTCGATGCTGGATTTTCAAGGTCACGCTGTATTTTTTCTTCTGTTTTAATAATAATAATAATAAAATTAATATTACTAATAATAATACCGGGGTGATTGTGTTCAGGTAATGTACCTGAATTCAGGTATTTATTTCATTTTCCATACCGGAATTCCAGTTTTTCTGATAGTTAAATTTATAATATAAGACTAAAATATCAATTTCATATGATTTCCAAACATAATGAAAGGTAATATTTTTCATAATGAAATGATTTGGACCTCTCTGCAGATGTTCTCTCTCCATGCGAAATTTTTTTTCTCGCTAAAATTTCAGGTATTTTTTCATGAACTTGCAATTACCCCTGAATAATAATAAAAGAACGTAAAATCATGCGTCAAGCATAGATTATCAAACACATTCAAAATGCTATCATATAACTTCAATGAGTATTGACGCATTATCCGGGAAACGAGATAGATTGCCTAAAAGGATTGCCAATCGCATTCAAAACAGTAATTTAATATTATTAAATACATTATTTTTTATTATAGTTTAAAGATTTTTGTTATTTATTTATGGTTCGTTCATTATATATTTTTGGTATCCTTTACCATTTTTAACACTATAAACTATAATAAATTCAACAAACATAATTTGAAGAACAAATTAAAAAAACAAAATTTATTTCCTACATTGTTTAAGCCCAAGAAGGGACAGATATTAAGTTATTTCATTCAATTAGTTCTACATTTAATGTTAAATTTTGTAACAAATTAGTTAAGCCAATTGAAGATTTAAAAAAAAAAAAAACAAAAAAAAAACATACAATATGATACTTAAAACACCCTAAAAAATGAGATTCCATTCAAATTAAATCGAAATAAATATTAGACTTCTTCCATTTTTAATTGAAAATATTTGTATTGCAGATTTTGTATTATGTTTATGACAATTCTGCATAAAATAAGATGCATGCAAAATACAAAACTTTTAAAAAAAGAAGTCTAAGATTTATTTCGATTTCATTTGAACGGAATCTCATTTTTTAGGGTGTTTTAAGTATCATATTGTATGATTTTTTTTTTTTTTTTTAATCTTCAATTGGCTTAACTAATTTGTTACAAAAATTTAACATTAAATGTAGAACTAATTGAATGAAATAACTTAATATATGTCCCTTCTTGGGCTTAAACAATGTAGGAAATAAATTTTGTTTTTTTAATTTGTTCAAATTATGTTTTTGTTTAATATGTCTAGTTTTTTAATAACTACAGCATTCAGACGAACACATTTCAAAATTAATAGAGAGTATCATCATCAGGCTTTGATGTACGCGGTATTGCATCACAATGTGGGATGCAGTTTACTAATGTGTAATTCAAAATGTTTCACCACTGTAGTAATGCAGGTTGCGGTAGTTTGGACAAAAACTTCCAATCCAGACGTAAAAAATCTATAATAAAAACATAAAAAATTAACTTCATTTAAATTTAGATACCCTATTTCCCACTCAGGAACGCTATGAATGTAAATGTAAATTCTGTTGAACCCTTACTGCTAATATTTAACAATATTATAGCTGTGATTCAGTAAAAAATCAAAAGTAAAAGTTTTACTTAAATTTTTAAACCTTATTCTCACCCAAGGGGTGATGCAAACACATCAGAAAATTATTACCTAAGTTTAACTTGGGGTATAAATAGTTCTCATCTCGGAAAAAAAAAATACATTTTAAAATTTAAGTTATGTAATTCCCCACTAAGTTCGCTACCTGCGTAAAAATATCCATTAGAAACTTTTTACTAAAATATAAACTTGATCAAAGCAAAAACTTATTCTGAAAATAACCCTTTTTATTTCCACTATGACGCCATATTCACCTGTTTAATTTTTGAAAAAAAAAAAAAACTAGCTCAGTTTAATATTTCACGTGGAAATCTTTCAACTAAAAAGAAATAGATTATTATTACGGCTTTTAAAATTTTTGTAACAATGAAGTAAAAATATTACATTTTCTATGAAAAATGTCCGTTGATTTTCAATGAAAAAAGCGAAAATTGGAATTATTAAGAAAATTATTTCAATAATGCAAAAAAAAAAAAAAAAAAAAAAAATTGGCCCATGTTTCTCTCTGGGGTATAATTCACCCATATGCAAAGGCATTTCATCATTTGTTTTGACTCTGACGTCAAGCAAACGTTTTTACACTTTAAATTTATAATATTATTAGAATTAGTAAACAATAAAAAATGAGTGGCACCAGGGACAAAAAGATGGGAAGAAAAACTGAAAAAGTTATGATCTCCATAGGCTTTTCCATGTTAAATTAACATTGAGAAGTGACACTGGAAATAAATAAGTATTGCGCTGCCGTGCAATACTTAAATAAACTACAGAGCGTATTATTACATTAAAGCTGTTATTACGTAGGATACGCTACGTAGTTGTAATAAGAGCTACTGTAATCAGTATAATGAGCACAATGTTCTATCTACCCAGATAATGCGTATAAATACCCTCCCCCGTTTCATCCTTATCTATACTTCCTATTATAAAGAGGTAAAAATTGTTTATTTGTAGGAGGTAAGCTCTGGAACTACTGAACCGATTCCAAAAGTAATGGTATCAAAATGATGGTGTTAGTCCAACTTAGAACATAGCCTATATCTTATGTCCGTGCCACTGCCCAAAAGGGGGTGCAGGAGCAAAAAACGTTCTAAAAATGCAATTTTTGCTTTACTGGATGGCCTAGAAACATGAAATTTGGAATATTAGTTACTTATACGATATAAATTATGTCTAAGAACAGTTCTTAAACAATTCGAAATTAAAAAGGGGTGAAACTGCACAAAAAGCGTTCTAAAAAACGTTCTAAATGGTAGTTTCTACATAATCTCAGGAAATACCAAACCGATTTAAAAAATATTGGTGTCAAAATGATGGTGACGACGCTTGCTCTAAGATAGACTATATTTTATGTCGGTGCCATTACCCCAAAGGGGGTGCAGGAGCAAAAAACGTTCTAAGATGCGATTTATGTGTAAAGGGCCTAGAAATATGAAATTTGAAATATTAGCTGCTTATTAGATATAAAGGATTTCTAAGAACAGTTCTTAAACAATTCGAAATTTAAAAGGGGTGAAAATGCACAAAAAGCGTTCTAAAAAACGTTCTAAATGGTAGTTTCTACATAATCTCAGGAAACACCAAACCAATTTAAAAAATATTGGTGTCAAAATGATGGTGGCAACGCTTGCTCCAAAATATGCTATATATTATGTCGGTGCCACTACCAAAAAGGGGGTCCATTAGCAAAAAACGTTTTGAAAATTCGATTTATGCGTTACTGAAGGACCTAGATATATGAAATTTGAAATATTAGCTACTTATTAGATATAAAGGATTTCTAAGAACAATTCGAAATTTAAAAGGGGTAAAAATGCGCGAAAAGCGTTCTAAAAAACGTTCTACATGATGGTTTCCACACAATCTCAGGAAATACCAAACCGATTTAAAAAATAAAGACGTCAAAATCATGGTGACAACCCTTGCTCCAACATAGGCTATCTTTTATGTCGGTGCCACTACCCCAAAGGGGGTGCAGGAGAAAAACGTTCTAAACTGCGGTTTTTGCGTTACGGAAGGGCCTAGAATATTGAAATTTGGAATGGTAGTTAGTTATAAGATATCAATGATCTCTAAGGACATTTCCTAAAAAAAAATCGAAATTTAAAAGGGGGGTCAAAATGTGGAAAAAGGGTTGTAAAAACGTTCTAAATTGCGATTTCTATGCAATCTCAGGAAGCACTGAACAGATTTAAAATATAATGGTGTAAAAATGATGGTTGACAGATCTTCTTCCAAGATAGGCTATATTTTATATCTGTTTCCACTACCCCAGAGGAGATGCAGGAGCAAAATGCGCGAAAAGCGTTCTAAAAACGTTCTAAATGCCGATTTGTCAGCAATATCTCAGGAAGAATCAAACTGATTTCAAAAGTAATGGTAGGAAATTCATGCTGATAGCCTCTGCTCTAACGTAGATGCTATTTTATGTCGGTATCACTATCACCTAGTCGTTGCAGGAGGAAAAAAGCATTCTAAATTTCGATTTTTGTGATCAGTAGGGGCTAGCAACTTAAAATTAGGCAAGGTACATATTTATTAGATATAAATGATCTTTAAGAACAGTTTCGAAAAAAAAAAAAAAAATAGAAATTTAAAAGGGGCTGAAAATGCGCGAAAAAGCGTTCTAAAAACGTTCTAAATTGCGATTTGTACTCAATCTCAGAAATACCAAAGCTATTTCAAAAGTAATGGTTGCAACTCAATGGTGACGGTCCCTGCTATAACATAGGTTATATTTTATGTTGTTGTCACTACCATCTGAGGGTTGCAAAACAAAACATGTTCTAATTTGCGTTTTTTGCACAAATGAGGTGTCTAACCCTTTGAAGTATGGCATGGTTTTTAATTACAAGATGCAACTGCTTTCTAAGAGCAGTCGAAAGACAATTCTGAATTTAAAAAGATGAAGTGAGCGAAAAGCGTTATAAATTACAATTTTTATGCAATCTTATCAAATACCAGACCGATTAAAAAAATAATGATGGCAAATTGTTGGTGATAGAACCTGCTCAAACATAAGCTATATTTTATGTCTGTGCCATTACTACCAGAGGGTTGCAGGAGCTAAAAACTTCCTAAATTGCGATTTCTGTGATACTGAAGAGGCTAGAAACTTTAAATATGGCATGGTAGTTACTTATAAAATATAAATGCCCCCGAAGGACTGTCAAAAATAAATTCGAATTAAAAAGGGGTGAAGCGAGGAGGAGGTGCGAAACGCATTCTAAAAAAGTCCTAAATTACGATTTCTATGCAGTTTCAGGGAATATAAACCGATTATAAAAGTAATTGTTGCGAATCAATGGTAACAATCTCTGATCTGACACAGGCTATATTTTATGCCGATGATTCTACCACCTGGGGTTCACAGGAACAACAAACGTTCTAAAAAAGGCCTTTAAAAGCTTTCTGAATTACGTATCTGTGGAATATTAGGAAAAAAAAAACCGATTTCAAAATTAATGTTGGCAAATTAATGGTGACAGTTCCTATTTCAACATATCCCTTTATGTTGAGAGAGGTGGTAGGACTTGGAATTTGACATGATAGTTAATTGTCTGAGCGAAAAGGAGGCTAATACTCAGCGCAATATTACTGTCTGGTCACATTACAACTACGATAAATATTAACGCCATGTCTTACTAAAAAAAAAGCCTAATAAAAACCTTTCGTCAAGCATAACTCAAAAAATATTTGTTGGATTTCGTTTTTGATTGCACCAAAAGGTACCTATGAGAGTCACCTACTGAATGCACTTACTATGTAAAATTAGTTCCAAATCGTTTAAAAATTATATTAAAAAAACTGATAAAAAAGCACATTTTATCTGCATACGTCACAGATATATTTGGTGTGCGTCACTTTCACCGGTAGATGTTTTCGTAAACAACTGGTTTGAACACAGAGAGTAAATAATAAATGCAAAATAAAATAACGCACGCAGTAATAATGAAGGGCCATAAAACATATTTAAATTTAATCAAACAGGAAAAGAAATCTGTTTGTTTTTCCATTTAAAAGAAAAAAAAAAAAGGCATAAAAACTTTGATTTGAATTTTGCGATATTTAATCAATAGCATTTTTTAATCGCCAAAAGCATATTTTATATTTCGCGTGTGAAAATTAGAAAAATTATATGATGTTTAATAAAATATTTTGCTTTATAGCATCATTTCTTCTTATTTTCTTTATTTTTTAGGGTTTCGGTCACCTGACAAAACCCTATTCGTCTCGCTCCTCTGTCCGTCTGTCCGTCTGTCACAGAGCCCGTTCTCAGAAAATATACATGTTGGAGACTTGAAATTTTGCATACTTATAGCTGAACACCACATATCATACGATAAATCATAAAATTTTGAAAAAGTCGTACATTTAACCTTTGGGCTCCACATGTGTATTTTAAACAATTCTTTCCAATTCAGTCTTAATTAGGTTGGAGGCGTGAAATTTTGCATACTTATAGCTGAACACCTAACATCAAATGACAAACTATAAAATTTTGATAAAATCGTTCATTTAACCCTTTGGGCTACCACATGTGTATTTTAAACAATTCTTTCTAAGTGAGCCCTAATTAAGTTGGAGGCGTGAAAATTTGCATACTTATATCTGAACACCTCACATCAAATGACAAACCATAAAATTTTGAAATAGCCTTACATTTAACCCTTTGGGCTCCCACATGTGTATTTTAAACAATTCTTTCTAAGTAAGTCCTAATTAGGTTGGAGGCGTGAAATTTTGCATACATATAGCTGAACACCTCACATCAAATGACAAACTATAAAATTTTGATAAAGTCGTTCATTTAACCCTTTGGGCTCCAACATGTGTATTTTAAACAATTCTTTCTAAGTAAGCCCTAATTAGGTTGGAGGCGTGAAAATTTGCATACTTATATCTGAACACCTCACATCAAATGACAAACCATAAAATTTTGAAATAGCCTTACATTTAACCCTTTGGGCTCCCACATGTGTATTTTAAACAATTCTTTCTAAATGAACCCCTAATTAGGTTTGGGGCGTGAAATTTTGCATACTTATAGCTGAACACCACACATCATATGATAAATCATAAAATTTTTTAAAAATCGTTCATTTAACCTTTTGGGCTCCCACATGCGTATTTTGAGCAATTCTTTCTAAGTGACCCCTTATTAAATTGGAGATTTGAAATTTTGCATACTTACAGGAGAACACCTGAGGCCACGCGAGAAATCATAAAATCTTGAAAAAGTCTTACGTTTAACCCTTTGAGCTACCACATATGTATTTTAAGCAATTCTTTAAAAAAGGGTGAATATTAACGTCTTAACTTTTCTATTGCAAGATATTCGTGTGAAAAATGAAAATGAAATAAATAATTTGACGAATTTAAATGAAAGTGAATATAACTTCATAACTTTTCTATTTCAAGATTTCCACGTGAAAAAGGAAAATATTACGTCGTATTGGAAATATAAAGGACGTGGTGGATATAGTATAACGTCATATGAGTGTGAAAATACGTATTGAAGCATAATAAAAAGCCGATTATGGAAATATTGGCGTATCTTAGCATTATTGCTCCAATGATATATTGAAATAAGTTCATTTACAGCTGCATTATTTTGCGTCTGTTATATACATTTATACATTTTTATATTGTGATTCCATTTGATTCATGTGTACAACACTTCGACTGTTTTTTTTTATGTTTGTTTTATGTTGTATGTTAAATTTTAAAATTGATTTTTCAAAACAAACATTCTTCAAATTCTAGGCAACGGCGGGCACTTTAGTTTGTAACAGATAAATGGCTTCTGTATGTGTACATCCATGCTAATAATATAAAGCGTTATGATATTATAAAGTGTATAATATTATTAATGTTTGCGCGTTTGTGAGGTGTTATCTCTCAAACTACATAGCCAACTTAAAAAAATGTTCGTGGCCATATCTGCTCCGAAAAAATACTATATTTTATGTGAGTGCAACAACCTACATTGCTGCAGGAGCAAAAAAGTTCTAAAATTGCGATTTATGTGATATTGATTGGGGTTAGAAATTTAAATTCGGTGTGGTGGTTACTTTTAAGATGTAATACTCGTTGTGAAAAGATTCGAAAATTCAATTTGACAGATAAACGTAAAATTTTCTGGAATGGTTCTAAATTATGACTTATTTGGAATACTGAAAATTCTGGGATACTGTTGGGATTAGAAACTAGAACTTTGGCATGACACTAATTTCTAAGATGTAAATGCTCGTTGTAGAACGAATTCTAAAAAATTGAAAGACTAAACAAAACAGAAAAAGATCTAAAGATGATCTAAGTAACG
Source organism: Maratus speciosus (assembly GCA_963932465.1). Lineage (NCBI taxonomy): Eukaryota > Metazoa > Arthropoda > Arachnida > Araneae > Salticidae > Maratus > Maratus speciosus. The sequence goes on along the minus strand of CAWVRF010000002.1, from coordinate 6,303,823 downwards.
AAGTACAAGGAATTGTTAGGAATATAAACATGAAAATTGACATGGCTGTATTTATCATAATGTAAATTCTCGCAATATAACAATTTCTAAAAATGTCGCTACATAAAACACTGCAGAAACAAAAAGTTTGGAATTTTTTCTATTCCTGTGTTACTGCTGAGCCTAAAAACTTGAAATTTTGCTTCGGGTTAGTTCTAAAATATAATTTTTTTTTTTTTTTATGAATGGTTCTAAAAAATTTAAAAGATAAAATGAACGGAAAGCGTTCTCAATTACCCTTAACTTGGAATTATTAGGTATAGAAACTTTAAACATTTCATAATGCTGCCGTTTTATATTTATATGATTTTTTTTTCTGATTCATTTTTTTAGGCATTTTATCATAAGGTCATATTCTCATTTGTCATTAGTAGATTTTTTATATTAACTTATTCTGGTAAATTTTCATAATCGGATTCATATTGGCGTATTTTAGCTTGCATGATTTGCTGAAAAAATATGTATGGATTTGTAAATTTCTTCAAATGACACTTTGACAACTCAAAGGTTATTCAGGCGATATATTCAGATCTTGTGTCATACTTTATGCTGCAATCATTGCCGATTTCTTTTATTTAATACGTGCTAAATACAGCTCAACTTGTGCAGAATATGTTTGAAAACAAAACAATACAGCTTATGTAGTGGACAGCATACACTCATCATTTAAATCCAATCGAGCATATCTAAAAAACACTCTATCGACGTATTGCATGCCACTGTTGATGTGTTCGGTACTTTGATACTATATCAGATTTTGAAGAGAGAATTCCTTAATTCTTATCGACAACCTCATTGCATCCGTGGAAAACAGATATTGTACAATATTAACTATGCCGGGAGAGCACACACCATATAAAGTATAGTCCATTCTTTTCAAACTTCATATATTTGTCATTTAAAGTTACTCAAATTGGTGCGAAGCGTCTGATTATTCTCTTGACAGCATTTTATACAGTTAAAATATAAGATAATTTAGTGTTTCATTTTCAATTTTAATTTAAATATATTGCATACAATCAATTTTATATCCATGCATGGCTGTCTTGCATGGTTTTTGCTTTCCCACTTTTTTAAACAGTGTATACGAATTTATATATAAGATTTCGTAATTCTATGATTCGTTTATTTTCATCATTTCAAATTATCGCAGCATATGGACAATTAAAGATAACATATCATTTTCTTTGCTTCCACACCATATTATTAAATCTATGTTCTTTGCAATATCACTCAGACTAATCCCTCTGAGGGAAGTCCTAGTTCTAAGATGTAAGATGGTTTCTAAAAAATACAAAACTTCAAATGAATACTGAAATGAGCGTATTAATTGAGCATAAAAGTTTCAAAATATTTTCTAAATTATCATTTATTTAGTTTTAATTCGTTTATTAATTTAAGTCTCATTTATGCGTAATGCAGTGTAATAATGATGTTTAATCAAACTGTGTTTTAAATAGTAATTTTTGAATTATTCCTAAAAATAATAAGTACCTTTTAATAAAATAAAATATTACCTTTTAATAAAATGAAAATTTAGTTATACCTTTTAATAAAAATTAGACATATAATATCACTTGGCATATTTCAAATATTTCGCGAGCAAAGCCGCGGGGTTTGCTACTAATATTATAAATGTCATTGTGTGTCCGAATGTTTGAATGAAGTCAACATCAAAACGGATGAATTAATGCTTTTGTATCTTTGCATATAGATGGATTATGAAACGGAAAAGAACATAGGCTATGTTTCATTTATTTTGACCAAATATTTTTCTTAATAATTCAAAATTTTCTACTTTTTCATACAGAATCAATTGACATTTTTCTGATAAAATTTGACCATTTTTCTTTCCCGTTGCCAAGAAATTTAAACTATGGAATAATAATTTCTCCCCGGCAATTAATTTTTAATTGAACAATTTCTATTTGAAAACTGAGAAAAAAAAAGAAAATAATTATGACATCATATTTGGAAGGAAAAAATGAAGTATTTTTTATTATATATAAGTATCGGTTACGTTAATAAGGGGTTTTCTGTCAAAATGGCGATATAATTAGAAGGAAAAAGAATGAACGAGAATTATATTAATAAAATGTTTCAATTAAAAAAATATGACTTCATACTTGAAATAAAAAAGGTATTTTCAAGTATTCGTTAAAAATACAAGGAGCATGAATATCAATAGCTAATGAAAATAGATAAAAAATGACGTCATATTTTAAACGAATAAGAATTTTTTTTGCTAATATTGATTAATAAGTTTGAATATAAGTCACATACAAATGAGAGTTTCCATTCAAAATTCACGTTATGAGTATCAGTAGAGGACATTTTTTGTGGAAAAAATCTGATTAATATATTTTTTGACGCTATTTTCTCTTTAAAATTAAAGCGAATTTAATTTCAATTTGTATAAATTGTACAAAAACATGATTAAAGTAAATTTTCCTCAAACTAAAAACATATTTTCACGCATTGAAGCTTTATGAATGAATTTATTCCACAGAAGAAAAAATCGTCTGTCAACATATTGACATTTACAACCAAGGATGTAAATTAAACTTCCATACATTTACGTGGAAAGTTATTACCCCTACGAATTGAATTAAAAAAAACATATACTATTTTAATTAATTATTTTTAACAGATGGCAGTAAAAAAATAGCACAAAGGCGTAAAAGTTTTTATCGGGTAAAAATGATTTTAATGGGAAATATTTTTTTTCATGTAAAGCATTCATATTAATCAAACAAGTTGGAAATTGCTCGTCAAACGAGGCAAATGAGGTGCGTTCGTACTATAACTAGTTTTATAATTATTTTTTGCACCCCATATTGTACTGAATGTATACTTTTTTGCACTTCATAAAGCGCATAGTCTGATACATCATTAAAATGCACTTCCAATAATTTTTTCCCATTCCCCGTAATGTAACGGAACACTTTTGACTGTCCCTGTAATTAAACTATACATCCGATTTTCCTAAAATTTGAAATGGCTCAACAAAACTTTGCAACAATTATATCTTTAAAATTTCAGACCATTCGGAAGGCTGTAATATCATTAAAATGCACTTGCAATAATTTTTCCCATTCCCCGTAATGTAACGGAACACTTTCGACTGTCCCTGTAATTAAACTATACATCCGATTTTCCTAAAATTTGAAATAGCTCAACAAAACTTTGCAACAATTATATCTTTAAAATTTCAGACCATTCGGAAGGCTGTAATATCATTAAAATGCACTTGCAATAATTTTTCCCATTGGCCGTAATGTAAAGAAAAACTTTTGACTGTCCCTGTAATTAAACTATACATCCGATTTTCATAAAATTGGAAATGGCTCGACAAAATTTTGCAACAGTTATATCTTTAAAATTTCAGATCATTCGGAAGGCTGTAATATCATTAAAATGCACTTGCAATAATTTTTCCCATTGGCCGTAATGTAAAGAAAAACTTTTGACTGTCCCTGTAATTAAACTATACATCCGATTTTCCTAAAATTTGAAATGGCTCGACAAAATTTTGCAACAGTTATATCTTTAAAATTTCAGATCAGTCGGAAGGCTCTAATATCATTAAAATGCACTTTCAATAATTTTTCCCATTGGCCGTAATGTAAAGAAAAACTTTTGACTGTCCCTGTAATTAAACTATACATCCGATTTTCATAAAATTGGAAATGGCTCGACAAAATTTTGGAACAATCCTATATTTGAAATTTCAGACCATTCGGTTGGGTAGTTTTTGCTCTGTTACATGCGGACAGACGGACGGACGGACTGAACGACGACTATAGGTGCTACGTATTTATATAATTACGAACGCACCTAAAAACATTAATATATAATCGTTTTAATTTCGTCAAAGTGGTGTAACATTCATTTCACAAGCTTCAAAATTAAAAATGAAATCTTAAAATGAAAATATAAATTTCAGAAATAATATATTGCGTCAAAAATCGCATTATTTCAAAATGTAACTTTAGCTTAAATTTTAAATACATTTTCTTACTTGAAATTTAGCATTTAGCAAAAATAAATTTCAATATTTTTTCTAAATGTACATGTACAATAATATTGGTTTCATTAAGCGATTTCGTGTTATAATTAAGTTAAAATGCATAGTTTTACATGATTCATGAAGTAAAAGAATAATATGTATATTTTTATCTCGACAAGTATTATTCCGTACGAAAAACTAACCAGGTGACATTGTTATATTTTAAATCATTAACCAGTTTTCTTTCAGAAAATAGTAGCATTTTATAGCACTTATACAAAATAGTTTGATTTCCACAGAATTTACCTTTCGCAAATTCATTTTTAACATCCTTTTACCTTAAAATTTCCCAGAAATTCGATGTAAGAAAGTTTAGCAACTAATTTTAATTAGGGATTAGGATTCACTCATGACATCATTTACATGTAAAGAACCTCTTCTTTAACCTCGCTAATTAAGCAATAAATTTGCCCTTCACCTCACATCCCTCTAATTTTTAAAGGCGCCATGATTACCGAAAAGTGAAAGAGAAGGGAAATTTTCTTTCGATTTTAAAATATCTAAATCTATAGTTAAAAATATATGAAACACAATCTCTGTCCCCCATTGGAGCACAATATACTACAAATAGTCCTACAAATAGCCCAGCTTCCGTAATCGAAAATTAGAACACAACAATCGATATGAAAATATTTAGCTGTAACAGGGCTGCTTTTTCCATAAATAGATTTCTTCCGCAATTGAAAGAAATAAGCAACTCAATTGCTTTAATAATAAGTATTTAGGCTCAAGAGTCTTCGGAGCGTGATAAATATTTTGATATTGTTGGTAGATCTACGGCTATTAAAAATGTGGTAACATGAAATAAAAATGTAATAAATATTTGAAAGTTAAAGATATTTCTCGTACTTTTATTATTCATTTTTTACTTTTGATGCTTCAGCAAGTCTGATTTTTTTTTTTTTTCTTTTCCAAGATGTGATTTTGAACTGATCTGTTAATAATCACTATTTATTAATGCATTTCTTTTTATTCTTCATTAAATTGTAGAAAAGAGTATGAAATTTCAAGCTCACGAAAGAAATTTAAATGATCCTATATATATAAACAAAAATAAGAAAATTGGGATCATTAGAAGTGTTTCTACTATAATATATGATAAAATGTTAATTGCATATGCTATTAATTATCAAAATTTTTTGCTTAATTGATGAAGTTATTCTTCTTTAAATGTTAAGGGAACGAAGTCACGGGTAACAGCTAGTAACTAATAAGATGAAAAAGTATATGTTAATGAACACTGCGTAAGACTCATTTGAAAACGAATTTCAGCCATTCCCATTAAAATCAAGAAAAATTATCTTTTGTGCAGCCCTGTATATGAAGTACCTATGTATTTATCCAATGTCACATAGCATGCTAAAAATCGAGTTCAGTTAGGTAGCGCATACTATTTTTCTGCATGCACGTTTGAATGGAAGTAGGAACAAATGGCTTAGAGGTCCATGGAAAAGTGTTTATGAATTGGGTTTGTCTGTTTGACTTGCAAAAATAGTCTCGAGTGGCCACAAAAATGTTATGCACATTTGCTATAAGTATTGGAAATGCTGTGAATAGATTTTCAGTCGTTTTTAAATTTAACTAGTGTTAACCTTATTCTCGATGTGTGTCCTATACAGGGCTGTAGTCGGAGGGGAACGGGAATTTTCAACTGAATAACTGAATCTTAGCCTATTATGTGGTATAGGAAAGGAGTCCAATATTTTTCATACTGTGCACTGTCATTAATGAAATAGGCTGGATTAATTTTTAACACAATTATTCTAATTGTTAAATAAATCACATTAGATGTAAATTTCCAACTGTGCGAAAAATATCCGGACCAGGATTCGAACCAAGGATCTCCTGGCTGAAATGTTCCTTGGTTCGAATCCTGGTCCGGATATTTTTCGCCCAGTTGGAAATTTACATCTAATGTGATTTATTTAACAATTAGAATAATTGTTTTAAAAAATTAATCTAGTGTATTTTCGCATCCAGCGATTTCTGGAGTTCCATTACCTATGATTTATTCTGCTGAGGTGAACCAGGTTTCAGACCAGATGCTATAATCATTAAGGTTACAGGGTGAAGAAGTTCCACCAGATTCGTCCGGGATAGCTCAGATGACAGAGCACTGGCGGCTTCAGCCAGGAGATCCTTGGTTCGAATCCTGGTCCGGATATTTTTCGCCCAGTTGGAAATTTACATCTAATACTGAAATAGGCTTTTCAAATGAGTTTAGACATCCCCTCATTATTAAACGTATTCTGGAAAGTCCTTCATAAGATTATTTTGTTCTTTTTCTTAATGGATATGGTGTTATGTATGCTATGAGATATAATAAGCAGCAATTCATTTTCATTTATTTGCTTTTGCAGACCAACAGCCCGGCCAGGCGGGACCCAGCCGTGTGATGCTAAGTGATGGTAAGTGTCCTTCTCCATTCATTCAAATTTCCGAGGATTTTTACTTCCTTCTATCTTTACAAATGTGAATTTTCGCTGTTATACTAGGTTGAGCAAAAAGTTCTGGGAAATTTGTGAAAGTTGCGTTGTTACCCTCAAATTAACAACAAAAGCAGCAAGGACTATTTTTCAAAGTAGAGATCATCATAGTTCTCGACTTTCTGCCGTCGTTCTGCCAGATTCCAGATTTTGCTGAAAGTACCATGGTGGCTCCTTGGAATCGCCGTACCAGCTTTACACCTTTAACCTCATTCATCTCATCAACGGGTTTCAGAATCGTTAGACCTTTTCTCCAATAATAACGGATCAACACACGCAAATTATACTGTTCAATAGGCATTTTGGAGCCGAAATTCCTGAACTCCTATAGATATACCACTAGTACTCCTATATACGATACAAATTCTGGTAACTATTAGATTGAAAATTTCCCACAACTTTTTGCTCAACCTAATATAAGTTATGAGTTAGAACTATTAGCAATTAAATTTTATGTATTTCCTTGTAGAGGTCCTTTTTTACGTGCGTTCTTAATTATAATACGAGTCGTCGTTCGGTACGTCTGTCTGTCCGTCCGCATATAACAGAGCAAAAACTACCCGACCGAATCATTTGAAATTTAAAATATATAATTGTTGCATAATTTTGTCGAGTTATTTCAAATTTTATGAAAATCGGATGCATAATTTAATGACAGGGACATTCAAATTTTTCCGTTACATGACGGCCAATGGGAAAAAAATATTTCAAGTGCATTTTAATGATGTTAAAGCCTTCCGAATGGTCTGAAATTTTAAATATATAATTGCTGCAAAATTTTGTGGAGTCCTTTCAAATCTTATGAAAATCGGCTGTATAGTTTAATGACAGGGACAATCAAAAGTTTTCCGTTACATTACGGCCAATGGGAAAAAAATTATTTCAAGCCCATTTTAATGATGTTACAGACTTTCGAACAGAATGAAATGGATAGGCACTTATGAAGTGCCCTAAAATATACATTCAGTACACTATGTGGTGCAAAAAATATTTATAAAACTAGTTATGGTACGAACGCATCTCATTTGCCACGTTTGACGAACAATTTCCAACTTGTTTAGCCACTGTTATGCTATTTCTTTCGGCCACCCATTAAAGTGTCTCTAAAAAATAACGTTACGTTGTATAAGCCAGCCGTAAAACAAAGCAGATGTATCATTGTACAGGATATTCTCTATTGCATTATTTTAAACTACTAAGCATCGCACATTTTCAATTTTTATACCGTCGTATAGGGGAAAAAAAGAACTGTTTGTTTAAAAGCTGCGGCTCAATTTATTTTTGAGATATTCCTTTTTCTTTGTAGTTTTAAACGAAATTTTTTTAATATTGGCAACTGTTGTACTCCATTTCTGTAGAAAGTAAAGGAAAAATAGTTCGAAAATTGTACTATATCTTATTGTTGCCATTTTCCGATAACCGATTTAAAAAAAAAATTAAAATACATGCTATTTTGAAAAATATAAATGAATGATTTCTGATAAAACTGGGAGCTATTATAAACTAAATTTAATTTTAAGTATCTATATAAATGTTACAAACAAATGAAGGCTTATGCATCGTTGGATAACCAATTTTTTTTGGGTAGAGTTCCTTGAATGTCCACATCACTTTTTGCTGGAATTGTGTATTATTCTGTGATAGTGACGTCCTGTGCAAACTTTTCTGTAGATGATGTTTGACTGGATTTTAAATGTGGCATTCTTCAGCGGATGCGTATGACATCATTTTATATGAAATTTATGCTTGTGTAATAGCTTGTGTAATAGCTTGTTAATAGCTTGTGCCGTCTACTGAATATATTATATGTTAATAGCTTGTCTTAAAACTGAAATGTTTTGCACTATCTATATTTATATACATATTAGGGGGCTCTGCCCCCTGCAAGCTACCTCGCCAACCCGCGTTCAGACACCGCAGAATCTAAAACCACGCTAATCTGATTTTTTTTAAAAAGATAAGACAAGATTGAATTATAATGGAAAAACCTATAGCGATCTCCCTGTAAGCGGTTTCCATTTAATTCCCTTTGATTGCGAAAATTTAAGGCCGAATCAGTTGCTGTTAAGACATCCAATGGTTGATTTCTTGTGTGATTAAAAAAGATCAGTTAAACATTTGGAAATAAGCTAAAATAAAATGAATTAAGTAATCAGTCTTTGCCTCCCGGTATTTCTTAACAGCGTTATAAAACGATTGACAAAATACAATTTACTACAATTACTACAACTTACTGCTTTAAACGCATATTAATGTATTTATTATTTTAAAGTTTCCTTTCTCTTTTAATATTCACGTTTAAATACAATTTTCAAGACATAATTTTCAATATTTTACTGCTTTACAAAACACACTACTGCAATATTTTTACTGCACACACTCATTTAATAGTAATTTTAAAGCTTTTTTTTCTGTTTTTAATAGCCAGGTTTAAATAAATTTTTAATCGTAAGGAAATATTATTCCTTGGTTTTAGAATTAAAAACAATCTCTATAATAATAGTCATGCGATTATCATCAACAGTTCCGGGCGGATCCCTTCGCTTTTTATATTCCAGGCGGCCATTTTGGCACTTTAATGTTAGCCATCCACAGGTGATAAGGCGCCAAATATTATTCTATCGCCACCATTTCACCTTTATTATAATAGTTCAAGTCATGTAACTGCCATAAACAATTATGGGCTGATCCCTTCGCTTTTTATATTCCACGCGGCCATTTTGGTACTTTAATGTTAGCCAGCCACAGGTGATAAGTCGCCAAATATTATTCTATCGCCATCATTTCACTTAAATTATAATACTCCAAGTCCTATAACTGCCATAAAAAATTACGGGCTGATCCCTTCGCTTTTCATATGAAAGGTTTCCATTTTGATTAAAGATTCAAAATTATTTTTTCGAATAAAACTACATAAAAGATGCCATGATCGCGAAGAATTCTTGATACTTTTATGTTAGCCGGGTGCAAATCTCCCCAATAGTTTTTTTTAACTCGCCAGTTAGCATTTTTTTTATTTTTTGAGTGGTAATTTAAAATGGTACTATTTGGTATCTCATCAACCAAAAATCTATCGCCAAACTATAAGATTAAATGCCAATAGCGGTTGATCGTAAATGTCACATTCACTTGACTTTAAGGAAGTTACACGTGATTACGTCATCAAGTGATTTTTATTTCGACGTTTTATTTGTATTTTTGTTAATGTTGCACTAATTTATTTGTTCTTTCGTATTTAAAATAAAAATTATGTCAATTTGTATAATTTAGCGAGTGTTTTGGCGATTTATATAATTTGGCAAAATTGGTCGACAGAATAACTAAGTAGTACCATTAAAACATTGTTTTGAAGTTGAAATTGTGTTGAAGTGATTTTTATTTCGACGTTTCATTTGTATTTTTATTAATTTTATACTAATTTATTTGTTCTTTCGTTATCTACTTTTATAAAATTCAAGTCTCTGTGTGTCCCTCACAATTCCGGTTGGACAGCCTCATTGATCGCGACCCTATCAGGATTAGGCTTCCTATGGAGAAATTGGTAGCAGCTTCAACAATGAGTAATTGTTGAAAAATACGAATGGCGTGGTTGCCAAAATAGCGCCAAAATTTAACCAACTTGGCAGAATATCACCAAATTTGACGAAATACCGCCACAAAAAATAAGTTGCCATATATGGAGCCAACTTGGCGATAGCTGGCTAATTTGGCAAAATTCCCATTGAAAACCCATTAATCTTTCATAATCGAGCTCGCCGCTATTTAATTTAAACGCCGCACATTGAAGGATTTTTTTCAAAATCTATGGGTCAAAATTTAAAGTGTAATAGTACATGAAAATGTACGTCTTTACACCGTCATCCCGCAGCTGCTAATAACATAACCGCCACTAGTCAGCTCCTAACTGCCCAATTTTAATGTGCTTTACATACGGAAATTAAATGCTCAGTATAGGGGCGTTGGCGAAATAGAAAAAACTGCTTTGCCGAAGAAGAAAATTTGGCTACATATTTCCGCATTTTAAAATGTGTTATTTTCATCTATCACTGCGAAACAAGCGAGAAAATCTGCTCATATTCTTGCACATGTGTTTTATATATGCATCATCTTTATATCTCATTTTCCATCATTTTTGACGGCCTATCTTTCTAGTTTCTCTCTATTCTAAAAAAAAGTAACTACCGCTGTCACCGCCGCCGCCGCCGCCGCCGCCGCCGCCGGTTTTGATTTTTTTGTGACCGGAGGCCTTTCTTCGTTAATATTAACAAAAATAATGCATACAAAAATATGAAAATCGGTGGTTTTATACAGAAATGTTTGATAAACACGCTGATGCAGACAGTTTTCAAATCGAAGAATTATTTTAAGAGTTATTTAATGCTAAAGTTGGACAAAATCGTTCCACTAAAAAAGTTTTATAGGAGCAAAAACTATTCATAGGAATTTAATCATTTTTACATCATTTTATGCGTTAGAATTTGCCGGAGTGCAGATTGCATTAATTTTTTTTATTTTGACTCATTTTTTCAGGTTTTATTTCTATTTTAAATTCAAATTTTCAGCATTTCTAGAGATATTTTTTACAGATTTCAGAAAATTGTACTAATTTAAACTGTTGCCAACTGTATAAAAAGCGCAAGCAATAATGTTTGCTTCAAATTAAAAATTTATTTACACGTGACTATTATAAACAGGAAAAAAACTTTCGAATTAGAATTAAATAATTACGTATAAAAAGCAAGAACTTATTAAAAATTACGTCATAAAAAGTATACACGTGAATTTTAAAAGAGAAGGATATTGTAAAATAATAAATTCATTAACATGCGTTAGAAGTCTTAGGAGAAATTACGTCATATTTACGTCACATTATAGTTATTACATAAAATGAACACAAAATAATATTGCAAAAAAGTTTAAATTTAGAAATTGCGCTAGACATTTATTTGATATTTTGAGAATTAATTTGAAATGTCTCATTTAAAAGAACTTTCTTTTCGCTTTGTTAAAAAATACCAGGAGACAAAGACTCTCTTTACTTAATTCCTTTTATATTAGCTTATTTTGAAATGTTGTTACACGTGTATACGTCATCAAGTTATTTTTTATTTCGACGTTTTATTTGTGTTTTTACTAATGTTGTACGAATTTATTTGTTCTTTCGTTATTTAAAATAAAAATTATATCAATTTGTATAATTTGGCGAGTGGTTTGGCGATTTATATAATTTGGCGAAATGGGTCGACAGGATAATCAAGTAGTACCGCAGCGGATTTGGCGTTAAAATTCCCCAATCAAAGAGAAATGAATAGAAATTCGTTTATAGGGAGATCGCCACTGTTTTTTAAATTATAATTCAATCTTTCGAAATCTTTTTAAAGCCGATCAAATTAGCGTGCATTTAGAGTCTGCGGTGTCTGGACGGGGGTTGGCGAGCGTAGCTCGTAGGGGGCCGAGCCCCCTAGTAAAATAAAAAGTAGTATCTCAATTTGTATAATTTGGCGAAATTAGTAGAAGGGATAACTGAGTAGTACCATTAAAACATTGCTTTGAAGTTTTGAAGTTGAAATTAAATGTCATGATTTGTGAAATGGCGTCATTTTTTTTAAAAAACAATTTGGCGAAAACCTCATTTTCGAATACCAGTTACATACGTATTTTTAAATTATTTTCTATTTATTTTTAAAATGAAATAACAATAATCTAAAAAACAGGAATTCTGCTTTTTTAGTGTCGCTACCGAAGAAGAAAAAATGTGTATATAAATAGTAATACAAAACATATTTCAATTCTAAGACTTACAGCACTCGCTTTTATTTTATGTAAAATGACGTCATTCGCATCCGCTTAAGAATTCCACATTTACGATCCTCTCTTAAACATCTACAGTAAAGTAGGCATAGGACGTCACTATCGCGAAATAATGCAAAAAAATACCGTCATTAAAGAAACTCGACACAAAAAAAACCCCGGCTGTCTAATGATTCATACGCCTTCATTTGTTTGTAACATTAATATAGATACTTAAAATTAAATATAATTTATAATAGCTCCATGTTTTAACAGAAATCATTCGTTTGTATTTTTTCAAAATAGCACGTATTTTAATTAAATTTTCTTTCGGTTGTTTTGTTATGAAAAAATGGCAACAAAAATATATAATTAATATTTTACCACTATTTTTCCTTTACTTTCTACAGAAATGGAGTACTTCCGTTGCCAATATTAAGCAAATGGCTCCAAAAACTACAAAAAAAAATAATATTTCAAAAATGAATGGAGATGTAGTTTTCAAAAAAATTGCTTTTAAAAGTACTTTTTTTTTCCCAATACGACGGTATAAAAATTGAAAATGTGCGATGCTTAGAAGTTTAGAAAATTGCTATAGAGCATTTAATAGTACTGGTTTCTTTTACGGCTGGCTTCTGTAAGGTAACGTTATTTTTTGGATACGACACAAAATAAGCTGGGGGGAAAAATAGCATACCGTACCGGGCCTAGTAAGAAAAGTTTTAATTAATTACTACAGAACAAAACAATGTATAATTTTTTTTAAATAAAGAGAAAATAAATGTTAATAAACATTTATTAATAAATAACCAACAATAGTCGGGTTACCATGTCTAGCAAAATAACGCCATTTTGGAGCCAATTAGGTCCCCCGGTGCGTATCTGTGTGCAATATTTTTATTTATTTATTTATTTATTTATTTTTTTTAAGTGAATGCCTTTAATTTTAAATGTTTCAGTTTTAGATGAAAGTTTTGTGTTAAATAAAATGATAATGAAGTACAAAAAAAAAAAATAATAATAATAATAAAAAAAAAAATAAAAAAAAAAAGGGAAAAAAATAAATAAATAAATAAAATAAAATAAAATGCGGTTTTAGAAATGTTTGGCGAAAGATTGTTCAAGTAAATTGAATTATGAATAAAAGTAACATGACACATTTCTGAGCATTCTGAGCATACATTTAAGGGAGGCCAAACTGATCGCCAAATTAGTTTAAAATAATAACCTTTTCTAAAATATGAAAAAAATATCAATTATGATTAAAAATTAGAACAAAATTAATATTTCGAAAACTAATTCGAATTTAAACATTCTAGTACTAATTTTGAGATCACCGGATCAATACGGATTTTTAATTTTATCGCATAATGTTCCATATTTTAGGAGAAATCGCCGTGAAACATAATCAGTTGTTTAATCAATCGTTTCATAAAGTCGTTTCATAAATTCGTTTCATTAGGATTTTATATAAATACTAGGGGGCTCTGCCCCCTGCAAGCTACGCTCGCCAACCCCCGTTCAGACACCGCATAATCTAAAAACACGCTAATATGATGGGTTTTAAAAATATTAGAGAAGATTGAATTATACTGAAAAAAGCTATGCAGATCTCCTTGTAAACGGGTTTCCATTCAATTTCCTTTGATTGCAAAAATTTAAGAGCGAATCAGTTGCTGTTAAGACATCCAATGGTTGTTTTCGTTTTTGATTAAAGAGGATCAGTAAAACATTTGAAAAGAAGTTAAAATAAAATAAATTAAGTATACAGAGTCTTTGTCTCCCGGTATTTTAAAACAATCTCTATAACTATAGGGTAACTCATCAACAGTCCAGGAGGACCACTTCGTTTTTTATACTCTAGGTGCCATTTTGGTACTTTAATGTTAAACATGTTTTCTCTCCCTGTTCGTGTCTTTCTTTCTTGTGTTTTGTGTCGTCACTACCGCTCCATGAAAGCGTTTCCGACCCTGGGTTGCTATGCAAATCTGAAACCTTGTGATGTCCCCTACCCCCCCTTAAAGTTTGTCCCATTACTTCTGGGATACCCTGTATATACGGGTGCAGTTACGGCTTAATGACACTTCTCGTATTAATATCTTTTTCCAGGTCATCTGTATGGGTTCAGGTCACCCTCATCAAGTCCTTCATCAGCAAGCCCCAGTCCTTCTCCGACGCCACCCTGGAGGAGCCCCCATGGTCTGCGGAGTATGTATAACATTTCATTTTTTAATGCAATCATTCGCGGAAATCTGGAAATCATTTTAATCACTTTGTTTTACATCCATTATTTTAACATTTGCTACAACATTACTTTAAAAAAAAAAACTGATAGTAAATAGGTAGGTAACAAATTTTGAATTGCCCCTAAAAAGGCAAATTGCCCCCCAGTGGGGCGCACGCCCCACGTTGGGAACCATAGCTGTAGATGTTGTTTAAGACTGGATCGCAAATGGGGAATTTTTCAGCGGATGCAAATGACGTCATTTTATATAAAATAAAAGTGTATTAAAATTGGGGGCGACACTAAATTCTGAAAAAGCAGAATTCCTGTTTTCTAGTTACTTTCTTCTATCTTTACAAGAAAGGTCCTTAGAAATTAATAAATAACCAACAATAGTCGGGTTACCATGTCTAGCAAAATAACGCCAATTTGGAGCGAATTAGGTCCCCCGGTGCGTATCTGTGTGCAACTGTGCCTAATATATATATATATATATATATTTTAATGAATGCCATTAATTTTAAATGTTTCAGTTTTATATGAAAGTTTTGTGTTAAATAAAAATGATAATGAAATACAAAAAAAAAAAAATAAAAAAAAAAAAAAAAAAAAAAAAAAAAAATGCGATTTTAGAAATGTTTGGCGAAAGATTGTTCAAGTAAATTGAATTATGAATAAAAGTAACATGGTACATTTCTGAGTATACATTTAAGGGAGGCCAAACTGATTGCCAAATTAGTTTAAAATAATAACCTTTTCTAAAATATGAAAAAAAAAATATCTATTATGATTAAAATTTGAGATGCCATCATTAGAGAAAAGTATTAAAAATTAGAACAAAATTAATATTTCGAAAACTAATTTGAATTTAATCATTCTAGTACCAATTTTGAGATCTCCGGATCAATACGGATTTTTAGAGTTAATTTTATCGCATAATGTTCCATATTTTAGGAGAAATCGCCGTGAAACATAATCAGTTGTTTAATCAATCGTTTCATAAATTCGTTTCATTAGGATTTTATATATATACTAAGGGGCTCTGCCCCCTGCAAGCTACGCTCACCAAACCCCGTTCAGACACCGCAGAATCTAAAAACACACTAATCTGATGGGTTTTAAAAATATTAGAGAAGATTGAATTATACTGAAAAAAGCTGTGCAGATCTCCTTGTAAACGGGTTTCCATTCAATTCCCTTTGATTGCGAAAATTTAAGAGCGAATCAGTTGCTGTTAAGACATCCAATGGTTGTTTTCGTTTTTGATTAAAGAGGATCAGTTAAACATTTGAAAAGAAGCTAAAATAAAATAAATTAAGTATACAGAGTCTTTGTCTGACGGTATTTTAAAACAATCTCTATAACAGTTCCAGGCGGACCACTTTGCTTTTTATACTCTAGGTGCCATTTTGGTACTTTAATGTTAGCCAGGCACAGGTGATAAGTCGCCAAATATTATTCTATCACCATCATTTCATCTATATTATAATAGTTCAAGTCATCAACAAATACGGTCTGATCCCTTTGCCGTTCATATGAAAGTTTGGCACAGACGTC
This sequence comes from Maratus speciosus, assembly GCA_963932465.1. Classification (NCBI taxonomy): domain Eukaryota; kingdom Metazoa; phylum Arthropoda; class Arachnida; order Araneae; family Salticidae; genus Maratus; species Maratus speciosus. The sequence continues at coordinate 6,287,658 of CAWVRF010000002.1, read as the reverse complement.
ATATACGTCCCATATTGGCGCGATTTTTTAACGATGCCAATTTGGGGAATGCATCAACAGCATAAACAACAACATCCGGCTTACCATATCAAACTAAATAACGATACTTTGGCGCCAGTTAAGTGCCCGTTCCGTATATGACATTGGCGTCAGAAAAAAATCGCGCCAATATGGGTCAGTAAGATTTCCATTTTGATTAAAAAATCAAATTTTTTTTTTCGAATAAAACTATATAAAATTTGCTTTGGTTGCATGGTGTTCTTGGTACTGTTACGCTAGCCGGATGCAAATCTCGGCAATAGCTTTTTTTCAACTCGCCAGTCAGCATTTTTTTTTTTTTTTTTCCGAGTGGTAATATTTGGCCAGATAATACGCACAGCACGTTTGGCGTGATTTTTTTTTTTTTTTTTTTTTTTTTTTTACGAAAATTTGGCGAAAACCTTGTTTTCGAATACCAGTTACATATGCATTTTTGGTATTACTTAGTTATCCCGTCAACCAAAAATCTATCGCCAAACTATAAGATTAAATTCCAATAATGGTTGATCGTAAATGTCACATTCACTTGACTTTAAGCAAGTTACACGTGTTTACGTCATCAAGTGATTTTTATTTCGACTTTTTATTTGTATATTTATTAATGTTGTACTAATTTATTCGTTCTTTCATTATTTAAAATAAAAATTATGTCAATTTGTATAATTTGGCGAGGGTTTTGTTGATTTATATAATTTGGCAAAATGGGTCGATGGAATAACTAAGTAGTACCGTATTTTTTAATTATTTTCTATTATTTTCTAAAGGAAATATAAAAAAAAAACAATTCATAATTATCGAAAAAATAATTTATATAATTTATAAAAAGAAATAAAAGTAAATAAACATTTATTATCAAATAAACAACAATAGCCGGGTTACCATGTCAACCTTTTCTGAAGTATGAAAAAAAATATCTGTTTGATTAAAATTTTAGTTGCCATCATTAGAAAATTGTATATAAAATTAGAAAAAAAATAATATTTCGAAAACTCATTCGAATTTAAAAGTTCTGCCAGTTTTCAGATCTGCGGATCAATGCTGATGTTTGGTGTTAATTTCATCGCAAAGTATTCCATATTTTAGGAGAAATCGCTTGAAACATAATCAATTGTTTAATCAGTCGATTCATATATCCGTTTCATAAATTCGTTTCATTAGGATTTTATATATATAACTAGTGTAAATGCCCGTCCTAGGACGGTGGGTAAAAATTGTGTTTTTCACTTAAAATTTGAAAAACTGATAAAAAAATAATTGACAATATGGAAGCATTTAGATGAGCAAAGTTCGACTAGTTTATGTTCTAATAAACATACAATTAGAATTTACAATATTTCTGGGTAAACCAGGCTTTCCGGCTAATATACTATAACAAAATTAAGATTTCTTAATAAAACAAAAATTTAATAAATATGCAATAAAAGTGCGTAATTAAAACAGTCTGCTGCGACTATTGAAATAATACTATTTTTTTTAATAACACTTTGAAATTGTATTTTATCGTTTACCCCCCCCCCCTCCAAATTTTTTTAAATATGTATATTGATTAATAAATAAGTATCTCGGGTTGAATCCCAACCGTCTAATCCCTAAGCTTCTGTCCTCCTGATGCAAAGCTATAAATCAAAAATTATTAATTTTACTTTTCGTATAAATATTAATTTTTTACTTTTAAAATATTGAATATATTTTTTTTTTAAGTTTAAATTTACATACACCTGCATATAGAAAAGGAAAATATAAGTAATGTGTAATTTAAAAATAAGTTACAAAATAATAAGCCTAAAATATTTAAATTGATTACTTTTTTAAAAGAAAGTCAGTTTTATCAATTTTTTGCAGGAAAAAAAAAGGATATTTTAAAAAATACCATATCATTGTTTTCTGTGAATCACTTTATATGATAAATAAATTAAAATTCCTTACATGTCGCAAAGAATATTTAATATGATTGAAACTTAATACTTGAAATAATCTCAAGTGACACTTGGTGATTTATTTTGGTGGTGTAATGCGATGTGCCTTGCACTGATTTGTTAGGAAGAAGTGTCGACCACTGCTCAATTATCAGGACTTGTAACCTTGAGAAGTAATCGCGGGATTCTTGTTTCTTGTCAACGAATGGGAGAATGGATCCTTTTTCCCCTTGAGTCTCTTCCTGGGAGACTGGTAAGATTGATGGATTTGCTAATGGGTAGCTTTTTGTAATGAAAGCTACCTAAAAAATGAAGTTTCTGAAGCGTTATAAACAGACAGATCATCTAATTAATTATAAAAATTGTATTGTGTAAATTGTCTGTTTTTTATCAATTTTATTTTCGCGTTTCGAAATGCGTTGCCAATTAACAAAATTTAGGTAAAAATTATAGTGCTGTAAATAAACACTAAAAAACACTAAAAATAAAATAGCACAGTAAAGCATATTACTGTGCTTATGCAGTTTTAAAATCTCAATTCTTAAAATTGTAAATTTGTAGAATATTTATAATGAGTAATTTTATTTTTTACTATTTTTACACAATTAATTATTAATAAAGTTTGAAAAAAATTACCTTTTCAGAAAATTGTATACGAAGTGTAAATTGCATTAGGAATTCAAACTAGCAATAGGAAATAATTACAGAAATTCGAAGAAAATTATCAAGCAATCCGCATATAATCATTAACATTTATCATTTACCTTCTCCGGTTTGTTTTGAAAATACTATACTGATGCTATCTGGATGTTGTACCTCTGCTGGAAAATATTAGAATCTTCACCCTATTACCCAGAACACGCATGAAAAATGAGCATTTTGGCCATTTGAGATGCTTGCTGAATTTACGCCAATGTAACCACCCAAAATCTACGCTGTTGGCTCCGGGACCGGCGATCGGCTCGCGAATCCGATGCATGATGAGCCGCCTAATAAATGATTCGCATAAAGGTTCCCGAGTCATCCCATCTGAGCCATCATCTAGGACCATAGCACTATATATTATTATTATTATTACTACAACTGTAGAATGAAAATGGAAAAGAAATATAACAAACAATAATTTTGACTTGAAAGTTCAAAAAATTATTTTCATTTTGATACAATATAAAATTATATGAAATAAATATTTATACACTAAATATGTGAAAAAGTGTAAAAATCATGAACATTTTTATAATTTTTTTATGTTTTAAGAATCTATCCTAACATTATGGCATTCGCAAGCAAATGTTAAGTCAAAGAATCTTTCTTTACAGAATGTAACTGCAACAAAAATATAAAATGTTCAAAACTGTCACATTAGACATAGACCTCAGATATTCCATGCAAAATAGATCACTTTAAAATATCGAAATTCAAACATTAAATTTGTAAAGGATGCGACTGATTTAATATTAGCTTCTGAATGGCGTCAATGGAATAGACTTTGCTAATTTGCACAGCATTTGCCAATACAAACATAACTGAAATAAAGGCTACTTAATTTACTTTTATTTTTAAGTATGATTTTTTTTTTTTTTTTTTTTTTTTTTTGTAATAAATTTATATGCTATGAATTACATTTCTTTTATCTCTATAGAGCAAAAATTCGTGATCGATACGACTGTGTGACAGATTGACTAATTATACGATTTTTGTTCTTACAACCGATTGACAAAACTTGAGATTTTTACCAATCAAGAAATTTCACTTTTTTTTTTTTTTTTTTGCTGCGACACGGTAAAAAAATGTGCGATTTTTTGCCACAAGTGATTAACAAAATGTTTAATTTTTTTTCTTTAAGAACGAATAGGCACAATTTGCGTTTTTATTTCAATGACCGATTGATGTTCTTCTGGGACACGTTGATGAAATTCACAATTTTTTTTTCTGTATCATTTTTTTTTTTTTTTTTTTTTGCAACCGATTGATGTCGAATTTTTTTAAGTGACAAATTCACATGGTTGCTATCGCGATAGACAATCCATTCCATCTTCATCATAATGCTACAAAGATGTAGCTTGAATTTTCCCGCTTCATCCTTATTTTGTAGCGGTAACCTTATTATAACGGAATCAAAATTCGAGTTAGCATTATCAATGATACTACTTGGATACGTTGACTTAATATGAGGGGAAAAACATCCTTAAATTCTGTAAGGGTATCCATAACATAAAAACATTCGACAAAACATAAACAAAAACCGCGAAACTGACGAAAACCGAATGCTGCATACGCACAGTTTGTTATCTCGCCTTCACAATTCTATTTCAAAATTTTTCTAATCAAGAGCTTGAAGCCAGGAGAGACCAAGTTAATTTAACAATATCTGAAATTGCGGCCTTTATATTGAACAAAAATATTAACTGTAGGTACTCATTTTACTCAGAATTTTAGGCTCTATAACTTTTGTAGTGACAATGTTTTTGATAGAGTAAGTTGTTTTGAGATATTGTTAAGTTAACTTGGTCTCTCCTGGCTTCAAGCTATTGATTAGTGATTAAGGCAAAATTTTGAAATAGAATTGAGACCTTAATGTTGAACAAAAATATTAATGATGGTACTCATTTTATTCAGAATTTTTATTTCTACATCGTTTGTATTGACAATGTTTTGTATAGAGTTAGCTGTTTTGAGATATTGTTAAGGAAATTTAAAAAAACATGCTTTTCGAAAATAAATATGTACATAATTTCTAACATTCACCCAAGTGCGAGGAAGAAAACATAGTACGTTCATTTTAGACTTAAACTGAAGGGGTAAAAACAATTTCCAGTTTTCTCCTAATTAATTCTGAGTTCAACCCCCTGACCACGGTTCTAACACTTTAAACTGGAATTGTAACCTTAATGTTCAACAAAAATATTAAGTGTAGGTACTCATTTTACTCAGAATTTTAAGCTCTACAACATGTTAATGACATGACAATGTTATTGACAGAGTTAGCTATTTTGAGATATTGTTTTGGTATCTAAAAAAACGTGTTTTTTTACTATAAATCTGTATATATTTTCTAACGCTCACCTACTTCGAGGGGGAAAACTTAGCCTATTCATTCTAGACCTAAACTAAATGGATTAAAACAATTTCCAGCTTTCCCCTAATTAATTCCGAATTCGACCTTTTTTTGCTCCCCTACCACTGGGCTAATAATAGTCATACTGATACCTTAGGTGAAAGCGATTTATTATAAGTGTTTTGTGAAAATTTTCATGAAAATTATTTGTAAATTTTATGTCTATAAAAATATAACCATAAAAAGAAAAATGGTACCGTATTTTATGGAAGAAACGCTGCACTCCTCAAATTAACCTGAATAAGCTTAAGAATATCGTAATCGCCGCATCCATCGGAGCGCTACTTTTGTCGACAGCGTCCTATTGACCTAACTTTAATCAAAGTTTTCTGAGCAGTGTAGGATGCCTCGTTTTTAATATCTTAAGCTGTCTGAAGTTTTATTTAAAATATTTAAATCCGATTTTAAATATTTTTATGAATTTTTAAATTAAGGAAACTCAGTTGGTATTTAAAAAACATCGTAAACGCCGCACATGGCGTAAACGCCAAATGCGGCCAATGCCAATGCCAAACGAAATGCCAAACGAAAAAAATTAACTTTTAAACTCGTAAACGTCACGGCGCTTCTTCTATAAAATACGGTATTTATAAACACCACATAATCTGGAAACATTTGGTGAGTTACTAATTTTATTATAATGTGTTTTTTATACCATTAATGTTTTAGCATTAGAGCGTACAATACTATTGTGTAGTAGATTTCCTCGCATAATAGTCGCGCCTAGACTTTCACAATGAAGAATTGGCAAAAAAAGTGTGACTATTTATTACGCGAGTAAACACGGTATTTATCCAATGTTACGTAGCATGCTAACAATCCAGTTCAGTTAGGTAGCGCATACTATTTTTCTGCATAGGCTTGTGACGGAGTTCGTTTGAATGTTCCTGTCAACAAATGGCTTGGAGGTCCATGTGAAAGGGTTTATGAAATGGGTCTGTCCGTGCGCTAACTTGCAACAATAATATCGGGCGGCCATAAAAATGTTATGCAGATTTGCATTTCAGTCGTTTTTAAATTGAACTAGTTTTTTTAACCTGTTTCTGGATGTGTGTCTTATACAGGACTGCACCAAAGAACTGTAGTCGGAGGGAAACGGGTGAAAGGGAATTTTCAACTGAGCTGAACTGAATCTTAGCCTATTATGCAGTATAGGAAACGATTCCAATATTTTTCGTACTATGCACTGTCATTACTGAAAAAGGCTTTTCAAACGAGCCTAGACATCCCCTAATTATTAAACGTATTCTGAAAAGTCCTTCATAAGATTATTTTGTTCTTTTTACCCGACTGAAAAGAAGGGTTATGTGTTTCACGCGTATCTGTGTATGTGTTTATACCCTCGAAACATCCCAACGGCTGGATGGATTTTAATGAATGAGGTCTCTATCGATTTGTCTTAATCTTTCGGTGGTTATACCATAGGTTTTGTTTTTATAAATTTAAAATGGCGGCCGTAAAATACAAAATGGCGGTAGAGAAAAAAAAATTACGCACCCTATTGAGTGGCCTGCCATTGGATAGGTCTTTCAAAATGAAGACGATGTTTCATTGACTATTTTGTAGTCAGAAGCTCCGTTTAAATATTACACAACCTGGAACTTTGGATCGCTACCTTTACTGTAACTCTAACCTTCATAATAGACATCTATAGGCCTCATCAAAAGAGTGTTTGTAGATAGGAACTAATAATTAAACACAACTTAAAAGTCATCCATACAAGTAAATAAAAAAAAGGTAAGTAATATAAAAAATAGTTTCATATTGATGAGAAATAATGAATTAGTTCGCTTTTTACGCAGTCAGGTTTTTTTGATTTTTTTAATTTAATATATTATTCTTAATTGATGTGGAGTTTCGGTGTTATGTTATGTGGGGCATTCTCACAATCTTTTGACTTTTGGAGCAGCAAAAAAAAAAATTTTATTTAACTGAGGTTTAAGTTAAACTTGCGAGTTTAATTTTTGTTACCATTTTGCCGCTATAACTTTTTATTTTCTTCTAAATTTTTACTTATAATGAATTTGCATAGTACCCACAGTACATTCAAATATAAGAAATAATGACAATGTAGTATTTTTAGCACAAAATTTTGGTATAACATTGTCTTAAAGGGGTGTTAAAGAAGGGACGGTATGGTAAAAAAGGGGGATGGAATAGGAAAAAGGGACGAAATGGGAAAAAAAAGGACGGTAAGGGTGGAACGGCAAGGAAAATGATCATCTATTTTAGACAGATCATGTTAAGAATAAGTGGTAGCCACAATGTTCATTGATTTTTAGAATGGGTTATTTACATTGGATTAAAAAACAAAAAAAAAATTAATTTACCTCGAAAAGTGCAAGAATAAACCTTGGGGACGGTGAGACTACCCATAAAGGCACGATGCTTGAAATTGATATTTAAATGTTGATTTAAATTCTACATGAGAAAAAACTTGGAAAAAAAAATCTGTGGCTGCATCTGAAGTGATTTTCTGTATAATTTTAGAAGAGGGACGGTAAGGAATCTAAAACACAGGGACAGAGTTTAAAAAATAATAACAACCCTAAAAATGTGTGCAGGTTAATTTTTAGCTACCTATGTATATAAAACAAAAGCTCCAGTTTCAGAAAAAAAAATGACATTGAATTATTTTTATTGAAACAATTTCATACAGACTGCTCCAAACTTAAAAATCAATACCAGGAACACCGGACGGTATAGGAGTTTTCCTGGTATTTGGACCCCCTACATCGTCCAAACTTATTTATCTCTTTAACAGTGTTGTGCAATCATGCAATGGGATGTTGTCCAGTATATGAAATAAAAAAAAAAAAAACATGTACTAAAATAAAAATTATTATTGAGGGACATAAAAGTGAAAAGATTGTGAGATATATGCTATGAGATATAATAATTATCAATTCATTTACTTTTGCAGACCAACAGCCTGACCAGGAGGTAAGTGTCCATTCATCCACTTCATTTTCCTTTTTTTGGAAGATTTTTACAAATGGGAAATTTCGCTCTTCTATAAATTAGGAGTTAGAACTATTACAGCAATTACATTTTATGTATTTCCTTGTAGAGGAGCGAGAGCAACCTGGGACAGCTGAACGCCGGCCATCGGGTTCTTCCCCATTCTTTCACCTTTCTTGTCTTTTTTTTAGCCCCTGTTATGCTATTTCTTTCGGCCAGCAATTAAAGTGTCTCTAAAAATCTTGCTAATATTAAGCAAATGGCTACAAAAACTACAAAAAAATTATTATTTCAAAAATGAATGGAGATGCAGTTTTCAAACATATTGCATTTAAAAGTACTTTTTCTTTCCAATACGACGGTATAAAAATTGAAAATGTGCGATGCTTATAAGTTTAAAAAATTCCTATAGAGCCTTTAATCGTACTGGCTTCTGTAAGGAAATGTTATTTTTTGGATACGACAGAAAATAAGCTGGTAGAAAGAAATAGCATACTGTACCGGGAGCTAATAAAAAAGGTGTAATTAATAACTATAGAACAAAACAATTTGTAACATTTTTTTTTAAATAAAGAGAAAATAAATGTAAATAAACATTTATTAGTAAATAAGTAACAATAGCCCGGTTACTATGTCTAGCAAAATAACGCCACTTTGGCGCCAATTGCGTACCCTGGTGCGTATATGACAGCTGTGCCTAATATTTTTCTTTTCGTTTTGTTTAAAAAAAAAAAAAAGAAAGTGACAGCCATTAATTTTAAATGTTTCAGTTTTAAATGAAAGTTTTGTGTTAAATAAAAATGATAATTAAAAAAAAGCGAGGGTAGAAAAGTTTGGCAAAAGATTGTTCAAGTAATTATGAATAAAAGTAACATGATACATTTCTGAGCATACATTTAAGGGAGGCCAAACTGATCGCCAAATTAGTTTAAAATAATAACCTTTTCTAAAATGTGAAAAAAATATCTGTTATGATTAAAATTGAGATGCCAGCATTAGAGAAAAGTACTAAAAATTAGAAAAAAATAATATTTTAAAAACTAATTCGAATTTAAAATTCTAATACCAATTTAAGATCTGCGGATCAATACGGATTTTTTGTGTTAATTTTATCGCTTAATATTCCATATTTTAGGAGAAATCGCTCTGAAACATAATCAGTCATTTCATAGAATCGTTTCAATTCAGTCGTTTCATAAATTCGTTTCATTAGGATTTTATATATATACGGTAGATGTCCATCGATTCTCAATGAAAAAAAGCAAAATTTGGAATTATTAAGAAACATATTTGAATAATATAAATAAAGCTTAGGTTATGTCACTCTCTGCATTATAATTCACATGTACGCAAAGTCATTTTATCATCCGTTTCGACCCTGACATCAGGCAAACATTTTCGTACTTTGAATTTACAATATCATTAAAATTAGAAAGAATAAAAAAAAATGTGGCATCAGGAACAAAAAGGTGGGAAGAAAAAGTCAAAAACTTATGAACTCCATATGCTTTTCTATGTTAAATTAACATTGAGAAGTGACACTGGAAATAAATAAGTATTGCGCTGCCGCGCAATACTTAATTATCTTAGCTAAAGTTCGTCAGTCTGATGTTATGCATGTAATAAAAGCATATCAAATTATTGTTTTGAACGCCACTGGCCATTGAGAATGGTAGGTATGATTATAATCAACAATAGTTTTCGGTGATCAATCTTCCCGGCACAACCAAACTCACTAATGATTCGTTTTAAAATTTGATTAATTAATTATATTTTTGCATGGGTAGAATTTATTTACTTTTAAATGTAAAAAAAAAATATCGTGTAAATTTATGTTAGCCGGGAGAAGTGATACACTGTAAAAAATATCTGTTAATTGTGCAGAAAAGAATTGTATTTTTTACAGAAAAAAACTGTTTTGACGAAAAACAGTTTTTTTTCTGTAAAAGAAACTGAATTTCGCAATTTCTGTAGAAAAAAATCTATTTTTTTTTACAGAAAAAAACTGTTTTAGTGAAATATTACAGCTTTCTGTAAATTAAACGGTTTTCCACTTCCGCCAAAATTGACAGTTTTTACCTGTCAATTCAACTGATTTTTTTTTTTACAGTGTATGTCGCTTAATATTGTTCCCATTGACATCATTCGTATTGCATTCGTTTCATTTACAATACATGACTTTCATTTCAAACACTACATTCAGTTTAAAAGCATATATTATAGACATTTAAAATACACCCATTTCACTTACTTCATTTAAAAAAAAAAATAAAAAAAATAAAAAAATAAAAGCAATTTATCAAATTACAACGACCATTTGGAAAATGATTTTTTCGAAGACTAAAATTTAAGACATAAAAAATCACACGGAGTTGATCATACATTACGTACGCCATGAATAAACATTAATAGTGTTATGACACGTAAAAATTCCAAGCGACAAAAATCGCCTGCGACTCGAACGTATTATCCACCTGAAACGTGTATTATCCAAGCATTTCATTGGCTGTTCGGGAAAAAGCTTTTCCATCGTCAGATTTCCGAGAAATCTGACATTGCAAGTCAAATCTGCAGTGATCGCCAACTCAAGAGCGGAAACACTTTGCGGTCGGAGATAATTTACGACTCTGGAGAACAACCTCCACACCAAGCGGAATGATCAAACATTTAACTGACCGCGACACATATGACATTTCTGGCGCTTTATCTCTTAATCCACCCATTTTATCACTTCTCACTAAATACTGGATCCTGTAGGCATTTTAAATGCACAGAAAAAGAAAAGATAAAACAGAAAGGCTAAAAGAAAAGAAAAGAAAAGAAAACAGAGATAACAAAAATGAATTTTCTGAAGAGTTATAAATAGACAGATCATCTAATTAATTATAAAAATTGTATTGTGTAAATTGTCTGTTTTTTATATATTTTATTTTCGCATTTCGAAATGCGTTGCCAATCAACAAAACACATATGACATTTTTGGCACTTTATCTCAGAGTATCTCCCATTTCATCACGTCTCACTAAATACTGAATCCTGTAGGCATTTTAAATGCACAGAAAAAGAAAAAAAACAGAAAGGCTAAAAAAAACAAACAGAGGTAACAAAAATAAAGTTTCTGAAGAGTTATAAATAGACAGATCATCTAATTAATTTTGAAAACTGTATTGTGTAAATTGTCTGTTTTTTATAAATTTTATTTTCGCATTTCGAAATGCGTTGCCAATCAACAAAATTTAGGTAAAAATTACAGTATACTGTAATTATGCAGTTTTAAAATCTCAATTCTTAAAATTGTAAATTAGTAGAATATTATAATGAGTAATTTAATTTTTTTTATAGCCCCAAGTCCTCGCCAAGCACAAGCACCAAGTCCTCGCCAAGCACAAGCACCAAGTCCTCGCCAAGCACAAGCACCAAGTCCTCGCCAAGCCCCAGACCCCAGTCCTTCTCCGACGCCACCATGGAGGAGCGAGTCTGGTCTGCGGAGTATGTATAATATTTCATTTTTTATCCAATCATTCGCGGAAACCTGGAAATCGTTTTAACCACTTTGTTTTACATTCAAATGAAGGGATTTGAAGTTTGTCCCATTTTTCCTAGTGAGCTTTAGACGTGGCACCACAAAAACCTCAAATTTTCGGACTTTTTTCGGTATTTCGCAAATAACTCAAAAAACGTTCCTTTTACAGAAACAGTCCTAATTTATAAATTGTAGAGTACAGAATTCTGTGTCCATTGAGTGCCGCACACTAAAAATGGCACCAATATTAAGCGAGATAGGGTAGATCAAAAAAGTGCATTTTTCCTAATTTTTCTAAAAAGAAATGCATAAAATTGGTTTTTTGCGTACCAATTATCAATTAAATGAATCATTTTCCTTACTAAACAGTAGAACTGCCTAAATTGCCGAATTGTACTGTTTGATTAACAACTTCAAAATTTAATTACATCAATATAGGAATTTCGCCAACCTTTCCAAAAGATGATGGCATTTAAAATGCAACCAATGTCCCCAAATTAATTTTAATTCTGTCCTTTGTGAGCAAATTATTTTTTGAGGTGCATAAATGATTATTTTTTGAGGTGCATAAATGATTATATTTTGAAAATTCTATGAAATGATGAATATAAGGAATAGGTAATTTAAAAATGAAAGAATTGCATGTGTACTTAAAAAATTAAAAATTATGTATTTTATAAAATGTTAGAGAACAATATAATAACAAACTTAAAATTTGACACGGCTTTTAATTTTAAGACGTCAGAACAATTAAAAAAAAAAAAAAAAGCAATTTTACAAATTACAACGACCATTTGGAAAATGATTTTTTCAAAGACTAAAATTTAAGCCATAAAAAATCGCACATTATGTACGCCATGAATTAAACATTAATAGTGTTATGACACATAAAAATTCCTAGCGACAAAAATCGCCTGCGACTCGTACGTATTACCCATCTGAAACTTACGTATTATCCAGGCATTTCATTGGCTGCTCGGGAAAAGGCTTTTCCATCGTCCGATTTCCAAGAAATCTGATGACCCATTTTAAATGAAATTTCATTCTTAAACTTCTAAACATCCCACACTATTACTTTTTACAACGTCGTTTAGAGAAAAAAATGTACTTTTAAATGCAATTTGTTTGAAATCTGTATCTCAATTTGTTTCTGAGTTATTAATTTTTTTGTAGTTTTTATTACTTTTTTGTTATAGTGGCAACAGAAGGTATCCATCTCTGTTGAAAGTAAAGGGAAATTATTAGATTACTGTATAGACCAATCAGAAAACGAATAAAATGATGATTAAACCAATAAAACGCTTCAGATATGCTTTTGATTTCCTACCCAGACGAGGACAATAACCATTTTTCCAAATGGTTAACGATGGAAAATCAAGAAAATTAATTTATTTAAAAAATTAGTATACATAAGCAATGGTAATAAAATTGACTCAAGTTACTTGTACAAAATACAGGTCAATATCAGGGAAACAAAACTGTGGTTCTGTGGACCTACTGTTGATATAATGGCATGGTCTATTGGAGTGCATTTTCTTTGTCGATCAACAACGTTCTGCTGGATTTTCTTCATCATGAGCACATGCTCCAGAAAACAGCTGAGGCATCATCACATACTTTTGACCGGATATCCTCTCTAATGATTGCTGCTGCACTTTGCACAATTCTTAGTCGCTCATCATCTCAATCTTTTTTTTTTTTTTTTTTTTTTTTCGTACTATGCAGCACTTTTATTCCTGTGTCAATAATAAAAAAGTCCTTCCGGCCAGTGCCGGGAGGAAGAGGTAGCTTTCATATTCCTTATTTTAAAAAAGCAACTTATATTATTCAAACACACGAAGCTCAATTAAGTGGAAACCGAATGTAGGAGATTCAATACTAATTTTTATCAATACTAAATCAATATGAATGAGAATTTCGCAAAATTAGTCAGCTTTATCCAAGCTGCTTTTATTTAAAGTAACTTATATTTCGCTGCCAAATTCGGCGATTTCTTAAAGTGCCTGCTATTTTAAGACAACATGGTGGATGAGGATAACCAGTGAACTTGGTCGAGACCTTAGTAATTGCTGTGCACATGCTCACTCACATCGGAATCGGTTGATACATACGAGTGCTGTCGCAGGCAAAAAATCAGATTTTTCAAAATGTCACCCACGTTAGAAATTGAAACTGCTATATCTGAGCCATTTTTTAAGATAAAGACAAACAAAAAATGCTCCTGAATCCTTATATCAAGGTCAAATACTTAAGAAAGAAACCTTTTTCAATTTCTAATTTTTTCGCACCTCACTTTAAATATATATTTTTTTAATTTAATGGCCGCCATTTTAAAACAAGATGGCTGATGAAGCTGGCCAGCGAACTTGGTCGAGATATTGATGTATACTATCCACATGCCTTCTTCCATCGAAATAGGCGAATACGTGTGGTATCGCGAGACAAATACAAGATCGTTTCAAAGTGTTAGCCATGATAGAAATTAAAAGTGCTATAATTCAACCACTTTTTAAGATATAAACAAAAGAACAAATTTTCAGAAACACAAACTGCTCCAGAATCTTTGTATCAAGGCCAAACACATAAAAAAAATCTTTTTCATTTTCCAATTTTTTAATACCTCATTTTAAATTTTAAATTACATTTTTTTTTTAACTGGCAACCCTTTTGAAACAAGATGGCGAATGAAGCTGGCCAACAAACTCGGTCGAAACATTGGTATGTACTATGTACAGACCAAGTTACATTCAAATCGGTTCATAAATACGCCTGTTATCGCGTGACAAAAATCAGGGCGTTTGAAAATGTCAGCCACGCTAGAAATTCAAAATGCTATAACTAAGCCATTTTTTAAGATATAGACGAAACAAAAAGTGCTCCCGAATCTTTTTATCGAGGTCAAACACATAGGAAAAAAATATTTTTTCAATTTTCAATTTTTTGGTACCACATTTCAAATTTAAATTTTTCTTAAAATTTTAAATGGCCGCCATTTTTAAACAAAATGGCGGATGAAGTTGGCCAACGAACTCGGTCGAGACATTGGTCTGTACTATGTATAAACGAAGTTACATCCAAATCGGCTCATAAATACGCCTTTTATCGTGTGACAAAATTCAGGACGTTTCAAAATGTCACCTTCGCTAGAAATTCAAAATGCTATAACTCAGCCATTTTTTGAGATATAGACGAAACAAAAACTGCTACGGAGTCTTTGTATAAAGGTCAAATACATAAGAAAAAAATATTTTTCCATTTTTAATTTTTTGGTACCACATTTTAAATTTTAAATTTTTTTTAAATTTTTAAATGGCCGCCATTTTGAAACAAAATGGCGGATGAAGCTGGCCAACGAACTCGTTCGAGACATTGGTAGGTACTATGTACACACCGAATTACATCCAAATCGGTTCATAAATACGAGAGTTACAGTGTGACATAGGTCAGATATATATATATATATATATATATCAATTTTGAACGGAGGGTGGTTTCGGGGTCTGGGGGTCATGATCGATGAAAATATACCAAAATTTTTTGAAATCGCTTTCCTCCGAACGGCTGCAATAGGTAGCTTTTTGTAAAGAAAGCTACCTAACAAACGGAAGGAGCCTTTCTTGGATTTTTAGTTATGGCGATACTCCCTCCGTATCTCTGTTTTAGTTTAGATTTTACTGTTTGTTTGTTCCATCCGGGACACGCCCAGTTACTACGGAAATTAAATCAGACAAGGCATGTTGGTAATCATCATTATTTTCAAGAAATGAGCAAATTTCTTCCATGGCTCCAACAACATAGCCTGTTTCTGGTCGTCCTCGTTTACTTCTTCTTGACACGAGATAAAATTTCTGTAAACAATCGTGATGGTAAATTCCGTCAGCAACAATTAAATTAACCACATACATTACTAAGGCGCATTTCAACTTCTTCTCCCCACTGATCATTTCTGCGGCTTCAACGACTCTTTGTGTCATTCTTGGACCGTCTGTTTTTAAGACTCGCACCTCATAAAATATTCTTCGCAAAGGAATTACAATCGGACCTCTATTTAACGAAGTCGCTAAATCCCGAAAAAAAGTTCGTTATATGGAAAATTCGTTAAATAGAGAGTCACCTTTTAAAATACTTTTAACTACATAAAACATACTTTAAGTCCATAAACACTAAATATAATTTTAGAAACTAAATAGTCGCACTTTTTTTAATAAATTATATCTATTTGTTTTATTTATTTTACCCATCAAAAAGAAATCTGCAAGGGAAATAAGAATGAAACAAAACATTGTCTGGATGTACATTAAAATCACGATTTTTCATTATGGTTGATAAGCTGTTTGGAGGAATACCAAATTTTAAAGCAGTATTCTTTTTCTTCACGCCTTTATCCACCTCATCAAGAATATTTTTTTACTTTTTTGATGCTCAAGCACTTTCAATTTGACATTTTTGAGCTACAAGAACCGAAATTACCAACACGATTGATCAGGAGGATCAACAATCTAGAAAACGGGAAACTATAGTTTAAGGACACGGGGCAGGTCCATTGAGGGTTAAAAGGGGTATTGAAAGTTTGCACTTCTTGGATGGAAAGCAAAGAATCACAGCGATTTTACTGCTCTCGCTGAGTTAGGTGCCTGGTAAGACCTGTTCATGGTCATTGATCATCATAAAATGTGTTAAAAGAAAGAATAAGTTTGAAATGTCCAGTAATATGTGACAAATAGGGGGGGGGGGATTTAGATCCCAAGAAAAAAATTCGTTAAACAGAGAATGTACTTCGCTATTTGGAGGTTATTTAGGAAGAAATCTGCAAAAATATTCTTGGTTCCAAGTAAAAGTTCGCAAGATAGAGGTTCGTTAAACAGAGGTCCGACTGTATTTTCTTTTCATTGAACTGTTCATCAATTAAATAGTACAAAGGAAGCACCTGTTTTTGAAATCGAACTAGGATACTGATGACTGCAGAGTAGCCGGTTGTCCACTGATTGATGGTTTGGGCTCATTTCTGAGCGTTTTTAGTGTTGCATTAATGCTATCAGGTTTGGTTTAATTTTTATGGCATGCAATGTGTACTTTCAGAAACGTGATATTTTCCAACTGCTGAAATTTTTGGTCCTGTCTTTGAATACTTGCATTTTTTAAACTTTCGATCCTTTTTTCACCCACTCGTACTACACTCATAAACATCTGCATCACAAATGAAACACTTATCCGTTCACATGATGAGCGCAAAAGTTGTTAACTACTATAAATCAGGGTTCCCAGCGTCATGGAAAGTGAGGGAAAGTCAGGGAATTTCAAAATATATCGGAAAAGTCAGGGAATTTTCAAAATATATAGGAAAAGTCAGGGAATTTTCAAAATATATAGGAAAAGTCAGGTAAAAATATTTTCAAATAAATCTTGGAGAAAAAATGTCGCAGAATTCATCAAATAGTCTCGGGAAAAAAAATCACGAAATTCATCAAACGATCGCAAAAGAAAAAAATTGAGAAATTTGAAGAACGATCACAGAAAAAAAATGCTAATTTTAACAAAGGATTGCAAAAATAAGTAGCAAATTTCGTTATATCGCCGTTTATTCGGGTAAAGTCGGGGTATTTTTTGATATTTGGTCATGGAAAGGCAGGAAATTTGCCAGTTATGTTTTGCTGGGAACCCTGTAAATACAAACTGCTAATAAACAAACACTCAAGGGGAATCTTTTTTAGGTGCGTTCGTAATTATATAAATACGTAGCACCTTAGTTGTCGTTCAGTCCGTCTGTCCGTCCGCATATAACAGAGCAAAAACTACCTAACCGAATGGTCTGAAATTTTAAATATATAATTGTTGCAAAATTTTGTTGAGCCATTTCAAATTTTATGAAAATCGGGTGTATACTTTAATGACAGTCAAAAGTTTTTTTGTACATTACGGCCAATGGGAAAAATTATTGCAAGTGAATTTTAATGATGTTACAACCTTCCGAATGGTCTGAAATTTTAAATATATAATTGTTGCAAAATTTTGTCGAGCCATTTCCAATTTTATGAACATCGGATGCATAGTTTAATTACAGGGACATTCAAAAGTTTTCCGTTACATTAAGGCCAATGGAAAAAAATTATTGCAAGTGCATTTTAATGTTGTTACAGCCTTCCGAATGGTCTGAAATTTTAAATATATAATTGTTGCAAAATTTTGTTGAGCCATTTTAAATTTTATGAAAATCTGATGTATAGTTTAATTACAAGGACAGTCAAAAGTTTTTCGTTGCATTACGGGGTATGGGAAAAAGATTATTGCAAGTGCATTTTAATGATGTTACAGACTATGCACTTATAAAGCACAAACAAATGTACATTCAGTACAATATGGGGTGCAAACAATAATTATAAAACTAGTTATAGTGTGAACGCACCTCATTTGCCACGTTTGACGAGCAATTTCCAACTTGTTTGTTCGTGTTAAAAGTAGTTCGTGTTATCCGAACTTAAATATATTACATACAACTGGACGGGGAAATCGGAAACAGTTCGTGCTAAAAGTAATTCGCGTTAAGCGTTTTCGTGTTAACAAGGTTTGACTATAATTTTTGTTAGTTTGTTCATTAAGTAATTTCTAAGTTACAAAAAGAAAATAACAATCATATGTACAATTATATTTCATTTTATTGTATAAATTCCTGTTAAAATATATCTAAATTATAAAAATTTGCTACCGTTGTATAGATGGAAAAAAATTTCCCGCTTTGATGCCTGTTTTAAGATAATAAATAAGTTTAAGCTTTTCAA
Source organism: Maratus speciosus (assembly GCA_963932465.1). Classification (NCBI taxonomy): domain Eukaryota; kingdom Metazoa; phylum Arthropoda; class Arachnida; order Araneae; family Salticidae; genus Maratus; species Maratus speciosus. The sequence continues at coordinate 6,269,325 of CAWVRF010000002.1, read as the reverse complement.
AAATGATATTAATTTTAAGATAATAAGCAAGTTTAATCAACAATAAGTGCTTAATAAAAATATCGTTTGCATATTTTCATTAAAAGACATTAAATTACCAAACGATATTTTCAATTTGTAAAACAAAAGTAATTATTCTAATATTTTGAATATGAGCTGTATTATATTAATGTATAATGTATGTATAGTGCAAACGGATATATCTTTCGTAATCGTCTGCAGACGATAGAAATAGATTGAAAAAAAAATCATCCTTAAAAATTTATTTAAAAGCACAGTTTTTTTTTTTTTTTAAATCGATATTGTTTTCAAATAAATTGCATTTGAAAGTAAATTTTTTTCCCTATTCAAATTTGTAAAAATTGAAAATGTGCGGTGTTTAGAAGTTTTAAAAATTGCAATAAAAGATAAATTAGATTGTCTGCTGTTGCCAGCATTATGCACAGACACGTTTGTCCTTTATAATATAGATATTGTGCCAGAGAATATTTGGGCTATTAGAAACCAATACTTTTAGTTAATTATTTACAGTAGGATTTGGTCAAGAACTATATGCAATATACTAAAACCATCCCTGAAAAATTATCTAAGCTAACAATGAAAGTCTCGTCAAAATCCATCTAGTATAACTTTTTAAAAAGGACTACACTGAATTTTAGTCCTTAATTCTATAACTGAGCAAGGTACGATGACACTGTAAAAAAATGTATGTAACGTTACTCCATAAAATGGGTGGCAAGATGCTGTGTCCAATTTTATGGTGTCATATAACTTATAGGATGTAATTTAAACTGATATGAAGGTGTAATATTACGCATTTGTGCAATGTAACTTCAGTTATATCGGCTAAATATCTCAATAGAATGGAGTCCGCAAGGGTGCCACCCATTTGATGGTGTAGCATTACACAAATTTTTACAGTGAATTTGCAATATTCTAAAACCTCCCCTGAAAAATTATCTGATTTTAACAGTCCCATCAAAATTCATTTAGCAGAAATCAAGTTATCAACAGCCACGAATGAAATTTTCATTTTATGTACTATGTAGTAGACTATGCATTATAGTTCTATTTTTTTTTTTTTTTTTTTTAGGATATAATCTGAGGACGAAACTAGAACGGCCTGATTATAATATCGATGCTTATTATGAAGGGCTGGAAGTTGACTGGGGTAAGTAAATTAATTTTATTAATAAAGCGCAGGTGAAAACATAACGAGACTAAAGGATATAAGACCGGACAATCACCTCATCGAGTTCACGACTGCAATTCCAGAATGAGTTAAAACTCGATTCGCAGATTAAAACGCAATGGGTCTGCCACGTTCTATCTTGGTGGAAAACACCTGAAAACCCGATTTTAACGCTTGACTCGTAGGTTTACCGTTGTGTTTTCTTGCTTCCAGTCCACCCTGTCTTTATACCTTTGGGTGCAGGAAAACACAAACAACAATGGTAAACCTACGAGTCAACCGGTAACATCGGGTTTTCTACCAAGATTGGTCTTGCCAGACCGATTACGCTTTAATATGCGAATCGAGTTTTAACTAATTCTGGAGTTTCAACCGTGAAATCGATGAGGTGTGACTATCTGTGCAACCGCCTCCGGGTTTAATATAGTATCATAGTGCACTTAACCCTTAAATGCCTGATTTTTCAAAAATCATTGTAATAATGTTTTTCGGCTTTCATTTTTTAAATAAATCATGGGAAAAATAGTTTAAAAAATCATATTTTGTTTAAATACGGTTTACGGCTGAAAAACTGTTTGTTACTAATCGGGAATACTGGTCTTTAATTGAAAAAATAATTTTCTTTAATAAAATTCTATAATATTAAACACACAAGAATTTTATGAACTATAATAAGAAAGAACTATATAAGTTGCTCACTGCAGAACAAAATAGGGTATTTTGCAAGCTTTCAAACGCAACAAAAAGAATAAATAGCAACAATTGAAAAAAATAAATTTATCTTTATTCCTAAACAGCACAAGTGTTGCCATCTACATGGTGAAAATCAATTTAATAATATTTTTAGAATGTATTTTATTGGCAACGTTAGGCATTATAGCTTCAATATTATTCTAACTAGGGGATCGTACCCGGGCTTCCCGGGTTAAAGAATATAGGCAAAAACATCTTTTTAAATTGAAAACTAATAATTTTTTTTATATGCAATAAATTTTTTAGAGTGCTCACTTACATTAAAAAAGCATTTTTCATATGGAAAATGCGAATTATACAATCAAATAAATTTTTGAAGTTTATCAAAAGCGATATTTTCTTATTAGCCGCATGCTAAGAGTTATTTGCCAAGATTTTGCTACTTATGGCATCCTTTTATATTCTGGTAATTTCAGAGCTTATACATGTCTGGTAAATTTGTCTTTTATTTATATTATTTTATTTATTTATTCATAGGGAATTTTTTTAATGGATATTAGCCGTAAGAAGATGAGGAACTTTTTATTTTGTTTTAAGGGCAAATGGACTAATCTTTCGTAATCGAGCTCCGCGCGATATAGATAAATTTAAAAATATTTCATGCTTTAAAATTGTTCTTAAAAACATAGATAATCAGTAAACTGAGATAAACTTTGCAAACAAATTCCATTTGAAAAAAAAAATCCTATTTGGTGATCTAAAAATTTAAATTGTACGATTACAAATATGTTAGATGTGTTTTTTTTTTTTTCAATATTATCCTTTTATTTGTTTAATAAAAGAAGTATTAATTTCGTTAATTTGTCTTTCACAAATATGGTAGATTGGTGGGTGTTTTAATATTATTCTTTTATTTGCTTATAAAGGAAGTATTAAATTCGTTATGCAAAAATAGTTAGAAACAAATGCTGAAAATGTTTGTTGCTTTATGTGCAAAATGTTTATTATTATGTATTGAAACCGACACGTCATAAGATAAACTTAGAACATCATGCTTAAGAATATTAGAAAATATTTTATTTTAGAAAATATAATACATCAATTAAGATACAGTTTTTAAACAAATTGCATTTGAAAGTAATTTTTTCCCTATGCGACGAAAATTGAAAATGTACGATGGTCAGAAGATTGAAAAATTGCAGTAGGGAAAATTTCAAGACTGAAATTTTATCGTGAAGTGTTGCCATTTGCAAAATGACGTCAGCGTTACGCACAGATACGCTTGTTCTTTATAATATACACACTTAATCAGTAAAATATAATAAAGATCAGTTATTAGGATGTGGTTATCCATTGAGGCTCTTATGCTTCGTATTCCGAAATGAAAAACAGCAATTTTCACCTTCTCAAAATTTGCATACGCATTTATCATATCCATATTCATCATTTTTAAAAAAATGTGTATTATGTTTGATCATTTAAAAATCCTTTTAACTCAAAACTTGAAGTCATGATTTTCAGCAACATCTTTTATGTGAACAGATGCACTCTTTACTTGAGATTCTAATCTCAATTCTGGAGAGTAAAAATTTCCGTAATTTATGATTTTTAGACGCATTTGTGTTAAAATGTTTAGTTTTATCTAAGAAAATGATCGTTTTCTTTTAAATATCACTTCATTTTCACTTAAATAAGCATTTCGCTTAGTGCCTGAAACTTAGTATCAGTACACATGCAGAAGGAAAAACAATATCGAAAATTTATGAGAAAAAATGTGTGTTTTCAAAAGCAGTATGTGATTTTCCATTATTATGCCCCTAATATAATATTTTGCTCTAATGGGATTTGCGCCACTAAACCCTATACAACAATTTTGCATTTTTATCAGAAAATAGCATGAATAAAGATGAATAAACCTCATTGTTTCTCTCTTGTCTGCAATAATGAAATCTATCTATTTTTCACCATTTTGAAGAAATTTGATAAAATGTTTTTAAAAATAAAATATAAAAGTGGGGATATTAAAAAAAAAAAAAAAACAGATAGTGCGATCAACATTTACAAATGAAGAGCTTTTAGTTAAAAAAAAAAAAAAAAAAAAAAAAAAATTAGTAAAATTTGTTCAGCAGAAAGATCAGGGCGGATGACTAAAAAACACACTTGTGTTTTAAATATATAGATTAGATAAAATTAGGAAAAATTAAATTAAGCAAATTATGTTACTATTTTGATAAATTTTATAGTAGAATAAAATTTATAGTAGAAAGAATAGCATTTTATTATTCGAGAGAATTTTGGACAAAAACTTCAAGAACATGATACTATTTTAAGCCACGAATTATTTATTTGCTTGTCTAAGTCGGCTAAACTAATCCATCCAGGCGAGAATCATCAATTTCTTTAATATAAATCGCTATTATTTGCCTGGCACCTCTCTTTTATAAAGACACTCGAAATTTTTGTAAAACATTACGTTTTATCAGTGTGCGATTTCGATTACATTATTCTCAAAAGTGAAGCATTTTCACCTGTGAAGAATTTCAAAGCAGCTGGGCTGTGAAAAGGACGCACTTCTACAAAACATAATTCAGGTTTAAGAATTAAATTTTTTATAAAATGACGTCATTTGCACCCGCTAAAGCAATCCACTTTTACAATACAGTCTTCGTCTATAGAAAAGTATTCATCTGACGTCATCATCACGGAATAACAGACAATATTCTTGACATAGCCCATATTTTAATTTCAATTTTTTTTTTCAGGATTTATGAGAAAATGGCAACAAAAAGATACAGTATCTTCTATTTTCGGCTATTTTCCGTTTACTTTCAATAGAAATGGTGTACTTTTGTTGCCATGATAAGAAAAATGTTATTAAAAACTACAAAAAAATTAATATCTCAAAAATGAATTGAGATACAGCTTTCAAACAAATTGCATTTTTTTCCTTTTACGACGGTGTAAAAATTAAAAATGTGGGATGTTCAGAAGTTTAAGAATTTGCAGTAGAGAAAATTGCAAAACCAAAATTATATTTCAAATTTCAAAGTGTTGCCATTCGCAAAATGACGTATGCGTTACGCACAGATATGTTTGTCCTTTATAATATAGATAGATAGTATTTTAGAGCCTAAATTGGGTATGTTGCCGAAAAGGAACACCCGGCATTTAAGGGTTAGTAGGGTATCATAGTGCACTTAAATTGTCTAGGGGTCCGAGCCGAGCATTATTCTGGGGCCACCCCATCTATTTATCCATACTAATTTTTATAAAGTTATGTTGAAGTGAGTGGTACGAAGAGTCATTCCGTATAAGAAGAATCACGCAGAATATGTGATTAAATAGTAAACATATTCTTGTGATTTTTTTTCCCTCAGTGAGATAACCATTAGAAAGAAATAAATCCAGAATATTAATGCCGTGGGACATTGGTTTTCATTTGGTGTGTGTGTGTGTGTGGGGGGGGGGGTCGAAGGTCAGTGCACCGCTTGAAAAATTCAAATTTTATATTTTGCACAGTATAGGGTGGTTATAATTAAATTTCCCGTACGAACAGCATCCTACAGCGCAAACGTGTGAATGGAATGCAATGAAATTTCGTATATAGACTATACACGAGATGCGCTCACAGAATCTTGAAAAAAAATTTTTTTAGTTCCAAAATATCCACCAGAGGGCGTCTTTCCTGGAAAAACATTAAATTTAGCTCGATAAACGGCCAAAACAGCCGGTTTTACATTTTATTACTCATAATTCTTGTTCTGGATTGTTAATATTGTTTCTGTATTCCGTTTTGGTCGTTTATTGTGTTAAATTTAATGCTTTTTTCCGGAAAAGGCGCTCTCTGGTCGACATTTTGGAAGTAAAATTTTATTTTCGAAATTCCGTGAGCGTGTATAGTCTATATACTAAATTTCGTTGCATTCCGTTCACCTGTTTGCTCTGTAGGATGCCGTTTATAGGGGTTAGTTTAATTCTAACCACTTCTCATAGTATGCTTTGAAGTTATCCCACAAAACAAATGACATGGTTGTATTATGTAAGGTTGGCCCTTTGCAATTCAAGCATAAAAAGTATGGGATATGTGTAATGCAGTGAGCTAGATGGCTGCAATAATTGATTTTTTTTTTTTTTTTCGAATTTTCACTATAGTTTTCGTTTTGACACATGCAGCTCTTTTCATTGAAATCATCCCATCATTTTTAACTGCTGAATGCTTCCCTATGGCGAAATGAAACACAGAAAAGTAGGCCCCACCATGGGCAGACTTTAATGCATTCGAAAATTTTATGCCAAATTTCCAAAGAAACATATTTTTGCTTTTTTAAAGTGAGGTATACTAGACATGCATTAATGACAGAAGCCTCTACAATAATAACAGAATAACTATTCACCTTTCAAAAACACCAATCAGAATCATGGGCACTAAAGCAGTTTTCATGGGGTAATGGAAATCGCATTGTAATATAATTAGGAAATATGCTTCCACGACCATAGCCAATCATTGCCAAGAATATAAACGCTTACAATTATTTCTGAAATGCATATATTTTTTATTCTAACATGAATTTCTCCATGCATAACAATAAATATTTTTCATAAATATTTTAATTATTATTTATGTGTGCGGTACATATGAATATGTTTCCTAGATATGTAATTTACCGTCCTGCCACCCTAATGAATAAGGGACTATGTTAGAAAAATGCATATTGCAGCTTGTTTATTAGCCCCCGGTACAGTTGCTATTTCCTTCTCCCAGCTTATTTTGATATTTACAGAAGCCAGCCGTAAAACAAAGCAGTACGATTCAATACTCTACAGCAATTTTTAAAACTTCTAAGCATCGCACATTTTCAATTTTTATACACTTGTATTGGGGGGGGGGGGATATTTTTAAATGCAATTTGTTTGAAAACTGCATTTCCATTTATTTCTGAAATTTTAATTTTTTTTGTAGTTTTTAGAGCCATTTGCTTAATACTGGCAACGGAAGTACTCCACTTCTGTAGAAAGTAAAGGAAAAATAGTGGTAAAATAGTAATTATCTATTTTTGTTGCCATTTTCTCATAACAACCGAAAGAAAATGTAATTAAAATGCTTGCTATTTTGAAAAAAAAATGTAAACGAATGATTTCTGTTAAAACATGGAGAGCTATTATAAACTATATTCAATTTTAAGTATTTATATTAACGTTACAAATAATTGAAGACCTATGAATCATTAGATAGCCCTTTTTTTTGGTCGAGTTTCTTGAATGACGGTATCTTTTTGCTGAATTATTTTGCGATTGTGACGTCCTATACACATGCTTTACTGTAGATGTTTAAGAGTGAATCGTAAATGTGGAATTTTAAAGCGGATACGAATCATGTCATTTTACATAAAATAAAAGCCTGTGCTTTAAGTCTTAAAACTGAAATATGTTTTGTACTATTTATATATACATATATATATTTTTTTTTCATTGGGGGCAACACTAAATTATTCTGAAAAAGCAGAATTCCGGTTTTCTAGTCCTAAATTTTTTTTATCTTTCATGTAAAAATTTGACTTTCCATTTTGGCAATCACGAAGTTTGTCTTGCTGGATTGGGGACCACTCAGTTCATGTTGGTTAGAGCAATCACTTAATACAAGCATCATGTTCTGTTTCAATCCCCTGTGATATTTTACACTCATGTTTGTGAAAATTGCAACACCATGAGGGAATGATGCGATTGAGCTGAAAATTTCAGAGAATGCAAAGTATAGTGGGTTATGCAAATGAGTCTAATTTCAGAATCTCCATGCATGCGTGTGCTGAGCAGCACCTTCTGGACCGCTGCTGAAACCGTACTCACTGGATTTGTGAAATCTTATCGCTTATAATCAACCTGGACGAGTTTGAAGCAAATCTAAAAACAGGAATTGTCAAATTGAAGCCCAGATTAAAGAAAAGAGAATTTCTAGAACGAAAAACACTGACAGAACGATCACTACACATAAAGCGTTTTTGCCCAACATATGAAAGATACAAGAAGAGGCCATGTAAGAAAAAAAAAGCAATTTAACAAATTACAACGACCATTTGGAAAATGATTTTTTCAAAGACTAAAATTTAAAACATAAAGAATCGCACGGAGTGGATTCTACATTACGTACGCCATGGATTAAACATTAATAGTGTTATTACACGCAAAAATTGCAAGCGACAAAAATCGTCTGCGACTCGTACGTATTATCCACCTGAAACTTACGTATTATCCAAGCATTTCATTGGCTGTTCGGGGAAAAGGCTTTTCCATCGTCCGATTTCCAAGAAATCTGACGACCCATTTTAAATGAAATTTCATTCATAAACTTCTAAACATCCCACACTATTACTTTTTACACCATCGTATAGAGAAAAAATGTACTTTTAAATGCAATTTGCTTGAAAGCTGTATCTCAATTTGTTTCTGAGTAATTAAATTTTTTTTGTAGTTTTTATTACTTTTTTGTCATAGTGGCAACAGAAGTATCCATCTCTATTGAAAGTAAAGAGAAATACAGATTACTGAATAGACCCATCAGAAAACGAATAAAATGCGGATTCAACCCATAAACAGCTTCAGATATACTTTTGATTTCCTACCCTGACGAGGACAATAACCATTTTTCCAAATGGCTAAAAAGATGAAGAAGTTGAAATAAACCAAAGGAAAACTAATTGTTTCTGTTGCGGTGAGTAGAGCCGCATATTCAGATATTGTAAAGAAGTCAAAGTACTGCGAAAACGGTTATAAATCTTATGAAATTTGCATTCTTATCAATTCTGAAAAACGAAAACAAATGTGGATTTTAGAAAGTGGAGCTATGGAACATATGACGAAGGGAAGAGAACAGGAATTCTGCTTTTGCAGAATTTAGTGTCGCCTCCGGCCTCCATTACTTCACTTTCTTCTGACGGACTGATGGTTTCCATTATTATGAAACAGCCATTATAAATGAAGTGTTAGGTGAAGATGAAAAAGTTAGAACTCTGATTTTCTGGTCAGAATGGGGGAAAAAAACTGGTCATAATTTTTTTTTTACGACTGCTCTTTCATCTTCACCTAACACTTCATTTATAATGGCTGTTTAATAATAGAAGCCACCAGTCCATCATAAGAAAATAACTCGGTTAAGCGGGACTCTACTGCAGTACAAAACATATTTCCTTTTTAAGACTTAAATAATTTTATTTTATGTAATTTTATATTATTAAACGTTTTATTTTATGTAAAATGACGTCATTCGCATCCGCTTAAGAATTCCACGTTTACGATCTACTCTTAAACATCTACAGTAAAGCATGCATAGCACATCACTATCTCGAAATAATTCAGCAAAAAGATGCCGTCATTCAAGAAAATCGAAAAAAAGAAAAGGGCTATCTAATTATTTATAGATACTTACAATTAAATGTAGTATATAATAGCTCCATTGTTTTAACAGAAATCATTCGTTTATATTTCTTTCAAAATAGCACGTATTTTAATTACATTTTCTTTCGGTTGTTACCAGAAAATGGCAACAAAAATATATAATTACTATTTTAAAACAATTTTTCCTTTACTTTCTTACAGAAATGGATTCCTTCCGTTGCCAATATTAAGGAAATGTCTCCAAAAACTACAAAAAAATTAATACTATTTCAAAAATAAATGGAGATACAGTTTTCAAACAAAATGCATTTAAAAGAACTTTTTTTTTCCAACACGACGGTATATAAAAATTGAAAATGTGCGATGCTTAGAAGTTAAAAAAATTGATAAAGAGTATTTAATCGTACTGCTTTGTTTTACGGCTAGCTTCTGTAAGGTAACGTTATTTTTTGGATACAAAATAAGCTGGGAGAAAGATATAGCATACCGTACAGGAGTCTAAAAAATACGCAAATTTTAAACCCTATACATCCATTATCAAAGTAGAAAAAAAAAATAGAAGTGACTCCGAAATCTAGAAGAAAACTTACTGTCAGTTAGAAGAATCGAAGAATTTACAGTGGATTCTGCAAATGGAGAAGCCAGAGTAACAGCGAAGAATGATCAAAGTTTTTATAGCTAAGAAGAAGCTGTCCTCGAAAAAAAAGAAAAAAAAAACAAAAAAAACCCATATTTTACTTTATTTGACACAGCTTATGTTATATAAAAGGGATATTTCGGACATTCTAGTCATAATGTTGTGAAAGGGCTGAATTTAGACCTCAGTGGCAGTTGAACTTTACTCAAATCTAGAAAAATTTTGCTCTGTATGTATTTCTCAAAACGCGTATTTCTCATTTTTATGCTTAAATACTGTAAAGTTACAATTATTTTTATTCTGACCCCACGATAGCAAATAGCGTTTTCTGTAGAAAGGATATTTCAGAAAAAAAATTAAATTAGGTGTTATAAGTCAATTTTTGAGAGTAGGAAAGATGAGACACAGTCGATTAAAGCTCAAGATTCGATGCACTTCTCAAAAAATGAAAAATTCTATTCAATTCTAGACCACTTCAATAATATTACCTGCGAATGTCAAGCTTTACATTCAAAAATAAGTCCACGAACACATTATAAAGTTTCGCAAAGTTGGGCGAAGAAAAATAATTTTTACAAACAGCCTTAAGTGATAAGTCTTTATAGATTGTAGCTATAAATTAACGAAATACTAAATAAAAAAAGGTATTATAGCTTAAAAATATTAATACTCGATTAGTATTTTTGTAAATTTTCCAATTTACATTTCCGTTTCACAATCTTACATTTAGTTTCCCTTATCATACGAAAACTATGTGACTAATTTGGATATTTATACGGCATATATAGAAAGAAAGGAACAAAATAACTAAAAAATAGAATAAATAAGGTTATATCTTTTTTAAAAATAAAAATACAGGGGCGGGGGAAGCATACCAGAAAAACAAACACTTTTTGTATTTATAAAAAGAATAATTGATGTCTGTAATGTCCTCATTTTTAAATAGCATTTATAAATTTAATTAATCTAAAATATTCAAATAATAAAACAGATGTCCTAGATGACATTTACAATGTAATTATAAAACCCCTTTACTCTGAAAAACACTTTCTAGATATTGCAATTCTGTGTGACACTGATTTTACAAAATTTTATTACCTGTTTTGTGGAACCTGTCGTGTCAAGCCATAAAATAGCTAACCAGTTGCAACAATAGGGCTATATGCAGGGTGTTTCATAAAAGAGGCGATAGTACACATCCAAACAAACAACTTTCATCAAATTATGCATGGTTGGAATTCAAACGCAAAGGTGCTAGAGGGCGCCAAAGGTGATGTTGTTACACGAGGCAAAAAGAACATTTAAATAACCAGAAAACAGGAATTCTGCTTTTTCAAAATTTAGTGTCTCCCCCGATGAAAAAAAATATATGTATATATAAACAGTACAAAACATCAGAAATAAATAAATAGAAATGCTTAATTCATCTTTAAAAAGTTAAACTTAAATTTACACTATGTTCAAAACTACTTAAAAGATGACAGAATACTAAAAAGATGTTAAATTATTTTAATACCTTAGTACTTTCAACTATAAAAAACATAGTCTTCATCTGAGGAAATATAAGAAATACAATTGTTGTTGGCGTCTAATTTTCAAAATTCACGTAGATGGTGACCAAAGGAGTGAAAGTTGAAGTTAATTTTTAGATCCGGAAAACATTAATAAATAAAACATGGATATAGGGAAGTGGAATATTACTCGTTTTATGATTATTTAAGTAAACTGAGCCAAATTATGGGTATGTTGTCGGATAAAATATCATTGCAACCAGTATTTTCTTTAGTAATAATTTCTATTGATTCGCGGATGATTAAATCATGTGCGTGATGATTAAATCACATGATTAAATCATGTGAATATCATGATAATTCTTTGAGGTATATATAATTTTTGCGTCTTCGAAATTAACTTGTATATTCTGCTTCTGGTTAAGTCTTGACAGGGCTGTTGTAGGTCGGTTATACTTTAAATCTCTCAAATGTTCTTTAATACGGACTTTAAGTTTACGTGAAGTCATTCCTATATATTCGAGATAAATATTTTCTGTTTCCAGTGGAATTATATATACTCCAGAAATTTCATCTTCCGAGATCGGGTCTATTTTGTCACAAATTAGGTTTTTCAGTTTGGCTGGAGGAGTGGCGATTAAATTTACGTCAAAGCGAAAAAGTGCATGTCTGAGTTTTTCGAAAAGTCCTGGTATGTACTTCATCTTGCAATATTTCATATTACACCGTGGAGTTTTTTGTATTTTCATATGGTTCTTCTGTGAATTGATTAGCTTATCAATAATGCGTATTGGGAAACCATTCTCAACTGTAATGTTTCTAATGGTATTTAATTCATTTTCAAGGTGATTAATAGAGCAAACACTAAAATCTCGTCTTACATAAAAGTGGAGCGGAGCAAGTTTGTAGTTAAAAGGTGAGGTACTTTCAAAAGGAATGGTGCTGTTAGACTTATTTACTTTTCTGTAGACAGTGCGCTCAATTGTTAAGTTTGATAAATCTTTAATTAGCATTACGTCAAGAAATGATAACTCGTTATTATTTTCTATTTCGATGGTAAATTTTATGTTAGGGTCCATATTATTTATCCTGTTAAGAAATGCGTACAATTCAGATAAGCCATGATCCCATACTATGAAAATGTCGTCCGCATAACGATACCATACTGACGGAGTCAAAACGCTGGCTTATCTGAATTGTACGCATTTCTTAACAGGATAAGCTTTAAAACAGCACACACTATAAAACAGCACACACTTTTATTTTATGTAAAATGACGTCATTCGCATCCGCTTAAGAATTCCACATTGACGATCCACTCTTAAACATCTTCAGTAAAGTAGACATAGTACGTCCCTATCGCGAAATAATACGCAAATGTAGTAAAAAAATGCCGTCATTAAAGAAACTCGACCAAAAAAACCCGGCTTTCTAATGATTCATAGGCCTTCATTTGTTTGTAACATTAATATTAGATACTTAAAATATATATAGTTTATAATATTTCTGTGTTTTAACAGAATCATCCGTTTATATATTTTTTTCAAAATAGCACGTATTTTAATTACATTTTCTTTCGGTTGTTATGAAAAAATGGCAACAAAAATATATAACTAATATTTTACAACTATTTTTCCTTTACTTTCTACAGAAATGGAGTACTTCCGTTGCGAATATTAAGCAAATAGCTCAAAAAAATTAATATTTCAAAAATAAATGGAGATACAGTTTTCAAACAAATTGCATTTAAAAGTACCTTTTTTCCCCAATACGACGGTATAAAAATTGAAAATGTGGGATGCTTAGAAGTTTAAAAAATTGCTATAGAGTATTAAATCGTACTGCTTTGTTTTAGGGCTGGCTGCTGTAAGGTAACGTTACTTTTTGGATACGACACAAAATAAGCTGGGAGAAAGAAATAGCATACCGTACCGGGGGATAACAAAAAAAAGGTGGGAACCACTCTCCATACAATTTTTGAGCCTCTGAGCAATTTCCATTTGCAGTTCCATAGATAAATTGCATATCAGCCTTTTTCATATTAGTGAAGGGCAACATCTTTCGGTGCGTTCCTATCGCAATTGACAGTTGCAGACTGGGATCAGCAGCTTTTATGTATTAATAGAAGCGAAATTTTTCATACGCTTTCTTCTTCCCCACTTGCATGCTATTATGCCATTCTTCTCCCGATAACTTGCAACAGGAATGGAGCTTTAAAACGTTTGCATGGACTAAGTTTCCAAATGCGCCAGCACCTTTGCATTTCACTTCCGACCCTGCATTCTTTGATGAAAGTTGTTTGTTTGGACGTGTACTGTCACTTCCTAAAGTTTTGCCCATCTTTTATGAAACACCCTGTATATATTAGATGTGATTTTACATCTAATATGATTTATTTACCAATTAAAATAATAATTGTGTTGAAATTAATCTAGTGTAATTTCGTATCCAGCGATTTCTGGAGTTCCATTACCTGAGATCTATTCTGTTGAGCTGAACCAGGTTTCAGACCAGATGCTATAATCCTTAAGGTTAGCTGGGTGAAAAAGTTCCACCCGATTCGCCCGGGATAGCTCAGATGGCAGAGCACTGGCGGCTTCAGCCAGGAGATCCCTGGTTCGAATCCTGGTCCGGACATTTTTCGCCCAGTTGGAATTTTACATCTAATATTATTTATTTACCAATTAGAATAATAATTGTGTTAAAATTAATCTAGTGCACCCTGTATATGTCTCAAAAATATAGGAACAAATATTAAGGAGAAATAGAGTACATTGTAACAAGCAAGTTGTGTATAAGAAACCACAAACTAATTATTCAGTTTTTTTTAAATATAATTTCACGATGTGCGATTGGTCATTTCCAAATTATTTATAATTTGACTTTTATTTTTAGGTGAATGAGGAGATGCCTCAGCCTCGTTTGTTTATTTCAATGGGCAGCTGTTCAACTGGAGGTGGCTACTATCACTATGGTAGTTTGATCGTATTACACCTGTGGAGCCTGGTATCTGGTGAGTTAGGTGCCACTTACTGCCATTTTTTACTGCCACTGGTTGTTTAAACACCCTTCTATCTATCCATACAAATTAGTCTAAAATTATGTTGAAATGTCTAGCGCGAGGGTCACAAATTATAGAATGCACTACTTTTTTTTATATATAAGAATAGTGTGGCCCTCCACAAATGGAGGGCAGCTGCCCCTTACTCCCCTACATGAGTCAGGCCCTGATAGTGGATGACTAATATAGCACAGTGAAACATGGGGATCTTTATGTGCAATGAGAAAATATTTTCATGGCGTTAACTTACATAAACTACACATTTGCTTTTGTAGTGAGTCATTTACATGCATATTCACCTGCCTCCGTACACATGCATGCACTCAACGGCATTAAAGTGCTGACTTCTATGCTGAGGTTTTAGAGGGGAGAAAGACATGGGTATCGACGACGCATAACGTTGGGGGAGACGGAGGTGGGACATCACAGTTGTGATGGAGAGAAGCAGAAATCGGTTGAAATGCCACGTGAGACTAAACCTATCTTTTCATGGAAGTGTACTTACACACGGTGGTGTGTATGTGCGAGTATATATGTATTTGTATGCATGTGGCTGCGTATGTTTGTGTTTGTATGTATGTTTAAAACTTGAATGTGTGTGACATTGTGAACATGTGACTGTATTTTTATGTGTGCGGTACATATGAAAATGTTTCCTAGATATGTAATTTACCATCCTGCCGCTCTAATAAGTAAGGGACTCTGTTAGAAAAATGCATGTTGCACCTTGTTTATTCTAAAATTAACTTTTTATCTTTCATGTTGTCTTTTCATTTTGAAAATCACGAAGTTTGTCTTGTTGGATTAGGGACCACTCTGTTCATGTTGGTTAGAGCAATCACTTAATACAAGCATCATGTTCTGTTGCAATCCTCTGTGATATTTTACACTCATGTTTGTGAAAATTTCTACACCATGAAGGAATGATGCGATTGAGCTGAAAATTTCAGAGAATGCAAAGTATGGTGTGTTCTGCAAATGAGTCCAATTTCAGAGTCACCGCGCATGCGTGGCCTGAGCAGCATCCTCTGGACTGTTGCTGAAGACATATAAATAGAGGGCTGTATCGAGATGTTGAGAATTGTCTTTGAAGATTAATGGACATTCATCGTACAGATGGGTGACAAAATAATACAAACACCCATGAAAAGACATCGTCCATTTCAAAGAAGCAGACCGCGCATGTCACTTTGCACTCAATTCTGCCACCTACTGGTTATGAAAGGTAAAGTCTCAGTCGCTCTACATCGGTCATAGGTTTTGCATGCGCTTACCATATGCTATGGAAAACTTAATTGTGACTGACCTGTCACAGTTCGAAAGTGGAATGATTGTTGGAATGCGGTGCGCTAGTTGCTCCGTGACGGAAATAGCCAATTATTTCATTGTTGCAAGGAATACTGTGTCAGCTGTTATGACAGCGTACACGAAATGCGGTAAAGTATCATCTGCAAAGTACAACAGTGGACGGAAAAGAAAGCTTTCGGAGAGGGATAAAAGAGAGTTGACCTGCGTGGCGGTCCGAAAGCGCAGGTAATATTTATCCCATATAACGTCAGAGATAAATAGTCATCTCCAGAGTACAATTTCAGCAAGAACTGTCCAAAGGTAACTTCATGTTTCGAACATTTAAGGAAGAATTGCAATTCGTCAGCCATTGGAGACATGGGTGTTCGTATTATTTTGTCACCCATCTGTACATTATTGAGTAGTGGATATGTATTCAGTGATAGGAGGGAAGCCCTAGTCATGCTCATGGGATTGCCGAAATCTTGCAAATCCCTCATAATCAACCTGGACAAGTTTGAAGCAAATCTCAAAACAGCAATTGTCAAATCGAAGCCCAGATTAAAGAGGAGAGAATTTCTAGGACGAAAAACACTGAGTGAAGAACGATCTCTACACATAAAGAGCTTTTGCCCAACACCTGCATATGAAAGATACAAGAAGTGGCCATTTAAGACTGTTCTTAACTGCTCTGCTCAACAAGCGCAAAACGTTTTGACATATTTATAAATTCATTTTTTAATGGAAAGATATAAAACTGGAAAGCCTGGCCATGGAAGCGATTTCGAATCGAACTGTTTTTTCCATTTTGGGATCCATCTATTACTTATTGAATTAGAAGCGAATTCGATCACGTGACAAACACGTTTTAAGCCCCCTCTAGAGTGCTTATTCTCCGTTCGCGCGTAAACTCGGTTCAAAACGTCCACTTTGACACTCTTTTCTGAAAGATCTATTGCGTTTGCAAAAAAATGAAAAAAAAAAAACAGCTCGATGACCTAGTTTCTGAACAAGAACACCCGCTAGTTTCATGCATTTTCGAACAAAAATAAATCAAAACTTATGTCAGAAAGTTGCCCTTTTGGATTTGAGAACACCCTTGAGAAAGAAGATGAAGATGTTGAAATATACCAAAGGAAAACTGTTTCAGTTGCGGTGAGTGGAGCCACATATTCAGATATTGTAAAGAAGTCAAAGTACTGCGAAAACTGTCATAAATCTTAAGAAGTTTGCATTCTCAGCAATCCAAATGTCAATTTTAGAAAATAGAGCGATGGAACATATGACGAAGAAAAGTAAAAGAAAAATATGCAGATTTTAAACCCTATAAACCATACACTATCAAAGTAGCAAATAAAAAAAATAAAAAATAGAAGTGATACCGAAATCTAGAAGAAAACTTACTTTTCAGTTAGAAGAATCGAAGAAAGGGGCTCTACAGTGGAATTTGCAAATGGAGAAGTTAAAGTAACAGAGATGAATGATCAAAGTTTTTACAGTTAAGGAGAAGAGACTGTATGTCCTCAAAGAAAAACAACCTATGTTTTATTTTCTTTGACATAGCTTATGTTGCAAGAACTACTAATATAAAAGAATTATTTCATTGACATTTTAGTCATAAGGTTGTGAAATGGCTGAATTGAGACCTCAATTGCAGTTGAACTTGACTCAAATCAAGAAAAAATTGCTCTGCGTGTGTACTGGAAAAAATGAAGAGACTAAGATTTCTCAAAACCGATCATACAACAGCAAAAAATATGCTGGAGAAAATACACTCTGATGTAGTGGGCAAAATTACACCATCATCATTGGGTGGCTCCAATTATTTTATGACATTTACAGATCAATACTCATATTATACTGGTGTATACCCAATACAGATGAAGAATTAAGTCTCGGAAAAGTTTGCTCAATATAGACGTATCAGAGAGAAATTCTACAACAAGAAAAGAAAAATCCTAAAGAATGATAATGGAGTTGAATTCAAAAGTGAGATATTTAATAATTACTTATTAAATTTCGAATAAGAAGACAGCTCACAGTATTAGAATCGCTGCAACAAAGTGGGGTTGCTCAGCATAAAAATCAGACTCTAATCAACATGACTTGATGTTTCCTTATAGAATCTTGTTTATATCCAAAATTCGGGACTGAAGTAGTGTCTACAGCAGCTTATCTCTGAATTTCTGTTGCTGTTGAAGGAAATAGTCTTGAATGACCATGGACTCGTGAATAATTATATAAAACCACATCGAATATACTGATATTTACGATTATTAAAATTATTAATAACTGCATTTAATATTAAATTGTTAACACTGCTTAAAATTAATAATTATTAAACAATTAACTATCTAATTAGGAAAATAATATAATTTTTTTTGATCAAATTACGAAAATGATAATTCATTCTAGAAAGAAAAAGGAGCAAGGTGCTTGTTCCCAAAAAAGTCACTAGTTCAGCTAAAAAAGGGCATTATGCCATGAGAAAATAATACTACAGTAGAGCGCCGATTATCAGGACTCTAATTATCCGAACAGCTTATTTCTGTCAAAAAAAAAAAAAAAAAAAAAATTAACCGAACTTCCAGTTATCTGAACAGCCTATTTCTCCCAAAAATTTTTTAACCGAAATCCCAATTACCCATTGGCTTGGAATAAAATTTAAAAAAAAAAAAAAAAAAAAAACTGATAGTGGATCAGAAAATGAAGAATGTAAAGCAGTAAAGGACATGGGAAGAATCCTAAGCTATGCAGAAAATGAAATGAACGAGTGGTTAAATAGGGATGTGCATGATCATGGATATCAGATTTTAAATGATGATGAGATTGTGGATGAGATTCAAGATGAAAAAGAAATTGAAGAAAATGAAAACGAATGCTATGAAAAGAAACCAGGTCCATCCCATAACGAAGTCTTTGAATTTTTGGAAACAGTCTTGAAATGGCTCGAACGACAGAAGAACGTTGATCCTATTCAACTAACATATTTAAGAAGAATTAGAGATACGGCAGCATTGAAAAGAATGTCTTCGTTGAAGCAAGCAACAATCAAAAGCTTTTTTGCTTAAATTTAAACTCTGAAGTTCAGAAAAGGATTTTAAAAAGTGAATTATAAAAATGTAAAAAAAAAAAAAAAAAAAAAAGGAAAAGAAAACAAACACAATTTTTAAACATGCCAGCATAAACTGGTGCTGCCAGTCCTCAGCTTAGATAACGTGTGAAGATTTTAGTATATCAGAAACATCCCTTAAATTGTCTGTCCATTTATCCGAACTTTTGCTTATCTGAACTAGGGTTGGTCCCGACTTCTTCGGATAATCGGCGCTCTACTGCATTAATCTGTTTAATCTGTTTAGTAATGAAATAAGAAAAAGTATGTAATTTTTAAAATATGATAAATAAAGTGATATTATTTTTTAATTATTTTATGAATTTTAAATTGGAAAAGACAAATAACATGATTTAATAATATCCTGTTTTTCCTAAACATGTAAAGTTATGTAATTTTTTGCAAAGTCTTGCACATACCGATTTAGAAATACTGCAATATTTGAAATTTCTTTACAAGAACTGTCTGGTTGAATTTTATTATTTTTATATTTTTAAAGCAGGGTGCATTTTGCAAATTTTAAAAAGAGCAAGGTGCTGCGACCTTAAGAAATGGTCTAGAGGGAACAGTGATTACAGAATTAATAATAACTGCAAATAAGTATAATATCATTAGTTAGTAGCACAAATAACAAAACAAATATTACTTGCAGCTCGTATTGTATTTGCATTTAGAAAAATTATTATTAAGTGCCTAAGTGTAAACTTACATTCATACACTATATGGCCAAAGGTGACCGGTCACTTGCGATTTTAGACATTTTGTTAAATATCTGGAAAAATACATGTGGAATTAACCTGAAACTTCAGGTGTGTAAACAGTATAGTATAGGTCCTATATTTCCACGAAGATTTTTTTCCCGAAACCTCATAGGAGACCGTCAACAAATTGAAAAAGAACGAATATCTTTTGGATAACCCTGTAAAAACTAATGTAGCAAAAGCGTTTAAACTCGAGATTATTAATAAGTGGCTTATTGTAATATACTGTGTTCATTTTTATGAGGATAGCATGTATACTCGTTGAGAAATTAAGGTTTTTATAAAAACAGTCCCAAATTTCGCCAAGTTTTTTGCTTATAATTTGCAGAGTTCTTAATAATATATAAATAAGTTGTTTTCAGAAAATATGACAAACAACATTATGCATAATACTCTGCAATCAGAATTAAAAAATAATAAAAATCGGATGAAAAATGAGCAGGTTTACTAAAAAATGTTTCACTGCGCATGCGCGAATGCAACCAAAATATAAAGTGCATAATGTATTAGCTAAGTATATACAGCAACTTTTGTGAAAATCTCAAAATCATAGCTTGAAAATTATTGTCGATAGAATAAGCTCGAAATCCGTTGTTTCCCCAAAAAAGCAAAAAGATGAGGGGTTGTATCAAATATCTGTTGATTAGTGCCAAGATAGCGTACACAATATTGCACGTACTACTATATTTGGATACAACCCCTCATCTTTTTGCTTCCTTTTGGGAACAACGAATTTCGAGCTTATTCTATCGACGATAATTTTCAGAATTTTCAAGCTATGATTTTGAGACTTCATAAAAGTTGCTCTATATACTTAGCTAATACATTATGCACATTATATTTTGATTGCATTCGCGCATGCGCAGTGAAACATTTTTTAGTAAACCTGCTCATTTTTCATCCAATTTTTATTATTTTTTAATTTTGATTGCAGAGTATTGAGTACAATATTGTTTGTCATATTTTCTGAAAAGAATTTCTTTTTATATTAAGAACTCTGCAAATTATAAGCAAAAAACTTGGTGAAATTTGGGACTGTTTCATAAAAACCTTAATTTCTCTACGAGTATATATGCTATCCTCATAAGAATGAACACAGTATATTACAATAAGCCACTTATTAATAATCTCGAGTTTGAACGCTTTTGCTATATTAGTTTTTACAGGGTTATCCAAAAGATATTCGTTCTTTTTCAATTTGTTGACGGTCCCCTATGAGGTTTCGGGAAAAAATCTTCATAGAACTATATGACCTATACTATACAAATATATACTATATATATATATATACACATATATACATATATATACTATATACATATATACACATATATACTATATATATATACACATATATACTATATACATATATACATATATACACATATATACACATATATACTATATACATATGACCTGACCTATACAGTTTACACACCAGCAGTATCAAGCTAATTCCTCATGTATTTTTCTAGATATTTAACAAAACGTCTAAAATAGCAGGTGACCGGTCACCTTTTGCCATATAGTGTATATGATATTTTTGATAGAAAAAAAAAAAATCATCCAACCTCTACCGAAGAAGCTCTTTCTGTGTTTAACATTTTTATATCAATTAATTCTTTTTCTTATTGTTTTACTTGCAGAAATTTATTATATTTGCTATGCTTATTTTATATAAAAGAATTAATAATTTTATTAGTAAGTCTAATAAATAGTTTAAGCTTAGAAATAATTATTTAAAGTTTTTTTTTTTTATTATTCATAAGGTGAAATACCTATAGAAACTTTCCAAATATTTCATTTTAGATTTTAATAATTTTCTATGTAACTTTAAACATTTAGACGATTTTAATCAATGATTTTTTAAAATATAAATCGGTTGATTAAAATCACGATTTAATCTCTCATTTAAATCATTTGATTAAAATCGTTGACACAGTACTTGCTGAATATCATATTTATAACAGTAATATCATATTTATAACAGGATATATGTCGTAGGCTAATTGGGAAATCAAGCTCTTTGCAAAGAGCGGGGCTAATTGGATAATCATCTCCCTTTTTCCAATTAGCCTGATATTTTTCAGGCTTATTGCAAAGAGCCCGTTAAGCTAATTGAAAAATGACCACTTATTATCCGACCAAGGTGATTTTTTTAGGCTTATTAACCCATAACCCGACTCGAACCCGAAAAATAAATTACAACAGACCCCCCGATCCGATCAAGACAAAATAATTTCTGTCCACATGCAACCCGACCCGAACCTGAAAGTTTCATTTGAAAAAACCTGAAATCTGACTCGATTGGTTGGTTGCTTATGACGGTCAATTATCATCACGAGGGATATAGGACCTAAGGGGGAGAGTGCCCTCCGTGGGGGTCTGTCTAAGGGAACCTAACCCGTATTTACACTTGGAAAACCAAGGTTCGAAGAAAACCACGAAAACTCCGAACGATTAGGCCGACGGACGCGATTGGGATCGAATCCAGCACCTCCTGTCTACCAGCTTCGAGAGTAGAACCTCTCGGCCACTGGTGGGGCAAAATCTGAAATTTTTTAGGTTCGGATTGGGTTCTGTGTCCACGGAAATTATTTTGTCTCTCTCGGATCGGGCTATGTTTCTTTGTAATATTTTTGTCGAGTTCAGATTCAGTTCGTGTCAGATTTTGCGTTTTTTCTAATGGATTTTTTAGGTTCGTGTCTGTTTGCGTGTTCACGGAAATTATTTTGTCTTGCCCGGATCGAGTTATTGTTCTTCGGAATATTTTTGTCGCGTTCAGATTTGGTTCTTGTCTTGTCTTTTTCAGATTGTTTTAAAATAAAATTTTTAGGTTCGGTTCGGGTTGCGTGTCCAAAGAAATTATTTTGTCTTGCTTGTATACAGTTATGGTTATTTAGAATATTTTTGTCGATTATCATATTTCAGATTTTTTTCAAACAAAATTTTTAAGTTCGGATTAGGTTGTGTGTCCAGTCCACGGAAATTATTTTGTCTTGCTCGGATCGGGTCACGTTTCTTTGGAATATTTTTAGATTTCGGGGTTTTTCTAATAGAATATTCAGTTCAGGTCTGGTTGCGTGTTCATGGAAATAATTTTGTCTTGCTTAGATCGGGTTATGATTCTTCGGAATATTTTTGAAGGGTTCAGATTTGGTTCATGTCAGATTTCAAGTTTTTTTCAAATGATATTTTTAGGTTCGGTTCGGGTTGCGTGTCCAAGGAAATTATTTTGTCTTGCTCGGATCGGGTTACGGTTCTATAGAATATTTTTGTCGGTTATCGTATTTGGTTCGGGTCATATATCGGAATTTTTCAAACAAATATTTTAGGTTCGGATCGGGTTGCATGTCCACGGAAATTATTTTGTCTTACTCGGATCGGGTTATAGTGCTTTAGAATATTTTTGTCGGTTATCAGATTTGGTTCCGGTCACATTTCGCGTTTTTTCAAATGGAACTTTCAGATTGGGGTCGGGTTGCATGTAGACTGAAATTATTTTGTCTCGTCGGATCGGGGTACGGTCTGTTTTAATTTATTTTTCTGGGTTCGGGTCGGGTGATGGGTTAATAAGCCTAAAAAAATAATCCTGATTGGAAAATAAGTGGTCATTTTTCAATTAGCCTAACGCTTTCTAGGCTCTTTGCAATAAGCCTGAAAAATATCAGGCTAATTGGGAAAAGGGAGATGATTCTTCAATAAGCCCGGCTCTTTGCAAAGAGCCTGATTTCTCAATTAGCCTACGACATATACACATTTGAATGTATGTTTTGTGTGTGGTATGTGCGAATGTTCATATTCGCGCATGCATCTGTATGTTATGTGTCTATGTAAGTATGGATATGTGCATGTGTCTGTATCTGTTTTTAGGTATTTATCTATATGTGTATGTGTGTATATGTGTTTGTGTGTGAATGTGCACATGTGTGTGAATATGCCATATGTAAGTTTTACTTCCATGGAATTATATGTTTCGTCTCGCATAACATTTTACTGATTTCTGTAGTCTTTCCCATCTCTAACATAGCTGCGACATCCCATCCGTCTCACCCAGCGTTACAATCCTTCGATAGACATGTATTTCTCCTACCTGTAACTGCAACACAAAAGTTACCGCTTCAATACGCATGTGTGAGTGTAAGCATGGGTGTCAGGCAGAAGAGTGTGCGTGTAAATCAGTGTGTCTAGCCACCTTGATAACCTGGAAAAGTCATGAAAATTTATATGGGCTGGGAAATTTACCATTCCTGAGGAAAAGTCGAGGAAATTTGAAAACTCTGAGAACGATTTACAAAAAGTCGAAACTTCCAAGAACAAATTAGTTGTAGGATTGATTAGACATTTCAGTCTGTTTACTTATCTTTGCTTTGTATCATTGAACTGTATCATTTTATTTTATTCTAGAACACTATAGTTCATTATTATTAAAATAATTTATTAATATAAGATACGAAATTAAAGTAATACACATACAGTGAAATACGTTTAACACGAAAACGCTTAGCATGAAAAATCGGTTAACACGAAATGATATAGCGGTCCGGACAGTATACCATGCAATGTAATACATTTTTTCTCTTTTAACACGAAAAAAAAATCGCTTTTGATCTAGTTAGTTTGAGTTGAAATTGGGGAATTTTGTGTTAAAACAACTGAATTTTGGGTGAAAATCAGTGAATTTCGTGGGTTTTTTTTTTTTTTTTTTGTAAATTAGCGTATGTGTTATAAGCACAATGGTTGAGAAATCGGTGTGAAAACAAACTGCTATTTCGCTTCAAATGAATATGAAGTTGCTTAATGCAGTTGATGAAAAAGAAGGACGAAGCAAAGGGCTTGGCACTGTCAATTTTACTTTATCAAAGATAATAAAAAAGAAAAAAACAGTGATCCCATTATGTAATGTTTGAGCACAGTATGTTTAAGCCAGAGAGAAAGCGTATGAGAGCCGCTATGCATTCAGATTTAGAGACAGCTTTGCTTATTAGATTCAAACAAGCTAGATCTCAGAATGCTGAAAAAGACACTTCAAAGAAAGATAGCTGATTCCCCCATTTTTTTTTACTTACTTTTTATCCTAATGGATGCAACCTACTAGTAGTTTAACAGGAAATCGAAATAAAATTTGACAATGTCAAAAATATTTGAGTTTTGTTCTTTTTTTTGCGAATCTTTTAAAACGAAATTTTTTTAACACACACATACACACACACAAAAAAAAATCGCCCTCCTCAATTTCATGTTAAACATATTTCACTGTACATAGTAAACACTATATCTAAGTTACAACTTGCAAGCAACATTGCAGGCTACATTTTATGAATATCAACACACACTGTTGGTGCCACTTATGCATAACAAAATAGTAGAAAACGATTATGATTAAAGTTAAATACATATATGACATAGCCTCGCTTTTATTCAAAATATTTCACTTAAATAAGCAGGACGCTTACATATACGACCAGATTTAGTTTTATAAGATTTTTCAATAACTGAACTAGTGCTAGGTTGATTACTATTATCATTACATTTGTCTTAAGATGAAAAGTCCATTTGAAAAATTATCCTGTTTATAATTATCTTCCAAATCAAAATTTACAGTTTTATTTAGAGGTTCATCTACTATTGAAAGAGTTGAATATTTTCCATTTCTGTAATAAATACGACCTGAATCTGTTTTGACTCTGTAAGATGTAGGATTGGACAAGACTATGGAAGGTTTCCAACTTGTTGTTTTTGAAATCATATACAAATACTACTTAATAATAACAAAATACTTAATTTCTTTAACATTTCTATCTAAACAATATTTTTGCTTGTTTTGTCGTTGTTTAAGTCTCGGGAAATGTCTTTTTCAATTTTAGGATTTAGTATCACTTTAGCAGACTGAAAACCTCCAGCACCACTCTGGAAACTATTTCTTTTAACTCTTACTGCATCTACATCAGATTTTTGATCCACAATAGATTTGATTTGTTCCTTGCTGGCTTCTGACGCTCGAACAAACTCTGTTGCTCTTTGAAGGGAAAGTTGAGGATCTCTGAGAAGTCTTTCTTGGAGGGATTTCTCTTGTATTCACAGGACAATGTTGCAGCTTACAAACATCGCAGGCTACAATTTATGTATATCAACAGACACTGTTATTGCCACTTACATATAACAAAATAATAGAAAACGATTACAATTAAAGTTAAATACACATATGTCACAGGAACTGAACATTTATTAGCTTAATTTATTGAACTAGCTGACCCGCCCGGCGTTGCCCGGGCAGAAATTGTGCCGGGACTGTCATTGAAAACTGTAATATTGGAGTGGACTTCATAAAAAAAAACACTGAATAATATTTATTTGGAACAGATGTCATATATATATATATATATATCCACAGTTATGCTCCGGAACGTTTAAATCAATAATTTGCATTTCAGAAGCAACGCGTTCGCCAATGCGACGGTTATTAAGCCTATTTTGGCGATCGCTTATGCTCTGTGTTTGACACCGTTCTTGGTCCAGTCTATTTCAATTTTCTCTTCTTAATATGCTTCTTGTTCACTTTCAAGCATTTGCCGAGATCTTTTACGGGCATTTCTAACGATATTGTGAAGTTTCATAATTGTAGCGAAAGAGAGAACATAAATAAATAAACGCGAAACGTAAGTAAATAAACCGGATTCACCTCCGCCTAAATCCTGCCAAATGACTTTTACACAATAACTAATGAGATGCGTTTCTCGGGCATTGCCATTAAACAATAACAAATAATAGCGATTTCTGTGCCACGTACGTTAGCGTAATATATATATAGATATTTATTATTTGTATTAAAATATGTTGAACCAATTTGTATTTAACTGTGACTGATGTGACAAAGAATTTCATCCTGATTGGACAGAATGTTTAGCATCTACAATGTTCAACAATTTGTTTAACAATTCAGCAGTTGTTACTTCGGAATCAGTTGTGAAAGTTCTACAACTTTTAAGAGTTTTTGAGTGTAACATCGCAAAATCTCGATACCTGGAAAAAAATTTCTAGAACCTGGAAATGTCAGGGAAATTTGTTGATAATTTGGAATAGACTTCCTTGTAAATAAATCTCCTTGAAATGTTATATTTCATTCACACGGCCATGAAATGTTATATTTCATTGCACATATTTCTTCAACGACCTGACTAAAGCAGGTGCATGCGGGGCAGCTGCCCCAGTCTCCCCATTTGAGGTGGGCCCCATGGAAGTAATCAGAATTCTAATTTAAAAGTCTGCTAAATAGTTAAAACTGCCCAAAAGTGATCAAAATCCTTTTGCCCAAAAACATTTCCAAAGATTTTGGAAAGGAATGCGGTCCTCTTCTTCCCGTACTCTATGCCCCCCCCCCCTCCCAAATATAAAGAACAAGCTACATAATCAGAAAACTAATGATTAAAATTATAAAAACTTATAGTTAATTGTGTTTACAAACATACTCTCGTCAACAAAGCCATATATATATTTTTTTACTAGTTTCCTACTAATTTTCTTACTGGTATTTTTTCTTAAGGGTGTTTGTTCTCAAATAAAAAAGGGCAGCTTTATGACATAAGTTTTAATTTATTTTTGTTCGAAAATGCATAAAACTAGCAGTTGTTGTTCAGAAACTATATAGTCGAGCTGTTTTTCCGTTTTTTTTTATTATGCAAACACAATAGATCTTTCAGAAAATAGTATCAAAGTGGGCATTTTGAACTGAATTTCCGCACGAAAATAGAATAACCGGTCAAGAATGGGTGAAAAACGTGTTTGTCACATGATCAAAATCGCTGATAATCGCTCAATAGGTAATGGATTGATCAAAAATTGGAAAACACAGTTCAATTCCAAATTGCCTCCTTGGCTGGACTTTCCAATTTTATATCTTTCTGTTAAAAAGTGAATTTGTAAATGTGTCAAAACGTTTTGTGCTAGTTGAGCAGAGCATTTAAGAATAGCCTTAAGTTGTCATCATCTATCTTGTGATACCCTGCATATACTAGATGGGAATAGTAATAGTACCTGGTGCAAAATGTATGTCTATATAAAGTTTAGTACTAGTCACTTAAGCATAATTCACGAACAATTTCTGTGGATATGTAGAAGGGGAACCCCAGAATGATGCTTGCCCTAGATAGTTTTATCTCTCAGCAGATATAAATTTTGTTTTTGAATGTTTAAGGGTCAAAGTCTGAAAACCGGACAATTTCATTCCAAAATTTTTATTTTTTTAAATTAATGTAATTAACCACATGCAATTACATACTATGATACATGTTTTGTCATTTAAATGCTGTAATGTTTTGAGATCAAGGATGTATATTTTATCCGTAGGATAAACTTTTATGGAAGAAAGTGTCTGTTAACATCATAATCAGTGTCTAATAATTGGGACTGAGATGATGTTTTTGTCTTAACAGCTGCACAGCCATTTTGTTGAATCATTTTGCACACATGTGCATTATTAAATATGCCATGTCACATTTGTATGTTACATAAAGTTGCAATAAGCTATTTTTGTATAAATAAAAAGTTAAGTATGGGGACATGAATGATTCTATAAAAAATAATCATCCCTATTCAGAACGAAAACTAAATATTTCTAATTTTGAACAACTTATACCTTCAGCCATGGTGGCTAGTTGAACTTTACTTGCAATGAAAATAATTCTGATAGCGCCACCTAGTATCTGTTAACCTAAATGTGTGTTTAGAGGGACTGAAAGGATGGTCAACCTCAGGGACAAATATATTTATTACAATATTTAATCTATCATGCAATTATACAATCTATACTAATAGACGAGTATTATACTTTCCAATACTGTATATACATATATATGTGTATAAATATATAATAGCAAAAGTTAGAAATTATAGAAATTTTTACAGCATACATTTTATATTGGATATTTGTACATGGGGACAGGGACTGAAATGATGATTTCGTTTGTTTAAAGCCTAAAATTGATTATTTATACATCATTATGTGTCCATTTATCATTGGTAATTGTAGTAATAAATGTTAGAATATAATATTACATTTTTTAGTTTTTGTATAATTAATGAAATAATTTTGGCAGTGGACGCAGATTGTCCAATTTTCAGATATTGACCCTCAAAGCGTTTCAAATCATGGAAACAAACAGTGTTGTATGGGGCCAGTGACTATTGATTTAAAATCCTTCAAGTGTATTATGCTTCTATTTTATGACAATAAACAAGGCACCTGGAGCAGAGGCGGATTAACCAACTCCCAGGCCTCTAGTCTTGATTTTATGTGAACCCTCTCCAAGCAATACATATAATACATTTCTGAGAATATCTTTAAATCTGTTGCATACATTTCCTTTCAAAATGAATATATTTTTATACATACATTTACCTAAAAAAACTTTTTTGTTTAGCAATAAATGTTATCAGAGTAAATTTCATATTGCTAAACTGAAACTTTGTTTTAATGTTGCAAATTATTGTGTTTAAAAAACAAAATATTAAATCTTCTCATATTTCTACTTAAGAAACTACTTTGTCCCTATTCATCAAAAAGTGAAAGCCAAAAATTTCGCGAATCCAATATTTTCTTTATATGGATATAGAAGAATTTAAAGACACTAAGAAGTGTTTGGGATAAATCTACATCTTAATGAAGTTAGTAAAGCAAGGAATATTGTACATCATTCCTCTTTTGCAAAATATATATGTAAAAAAAAAAAAATAATAATAATTCTCAGTGCCAGGCACCTCTTCTGGGTCCCTAGGCTTCAGCCTACTCAGCCTAATGGATAATCCGCCTCTGACTTGGAGTTATTGTTATATTGCTCTTGTGCCTTATAGCTGACAAGTTTGGTGCTCAGAAGCAATATAGACTCGTACTTTAGCAGTACATTTACATTAGCAGTTTACATTTTTGTAATATAGCTGTACATTTTTATAGTTTACCTTTGCACTTTGTCATTTAACTTCCTATTTACTAGCTTCTTTTTCATTTTATAAATTGCGTTTATATGTTCTTGTAGATTTTATTTTTATAGATTGCATTTCCACACTGCCATTTTTAGTGTATGTTACTGTATATTACCCTCTGTAGACAACATTGCGTATGTGTATAAATATTTTGTATGTCCTTGTAAATGCCATGCACACCAAATTAGAGGAGGAATTCCACCTTTTTTAATACAACTTCGGGAACATTCTCTAAATTAATTCAAAAATGCAAAGAAAACATTGAAAGCATATGGGGGGGGGGGGGGAAATTTAATCCTCAGACATTTTATCTACTTTCTTTACCCTTGGATTTTTTGAACTGCAGTGCAGAACTATCAAATCAAAAGTCAGCTTATGCTATGAGCATATGGAAATCATCTAAATGAAGTTTTAAGAGCCTTTCTTGAGTGAAATTTAGTTTAAGGGTGTATTCCGATCCAAACTGCTTATTTTCTGATTCATTTTAAAATTCATTTTTGCTCTCAAACGCATCAAACGGGGAAATTCTCTTATTTAGAAATTATATAATGTGCCGTGCTTCTTAATTTTTTGATAAATGCAGAAAATACTGTAAAAAACGCTGTCAAAGTTGGCGTTTTGAACCGAATTTTCCGAAGCGGGCGATCTGGGAATGAAAAAAATGGTCATACTGAGAAAATAATTGTTTAAAAATCAAATTCTAATTACTTGAGCTGAAAATAAAATCACACGGCATGTTAAACATGTCTTCAGAAATCACCCCAGCAAGTTTCATGTTTTTACTTTTAAAAATGAGTCTGAAAATGTATCAGAAAATTTCGAGCTGTTGAGAGTGGAAAAATATTTTTTCGAATACACCCTTAAAAGGGAAAGAAAGTTCACATAAAGTTCTTTTTCAAATAGAAAATTGTGTCTCATTTATACAACTCTTGGATATTTCCAGTGATGTATTGGATCACTTTGATATGCATGTATTTAGCATGGATAATTTTTTTTCCCGTATGAAAGAGAGTGGAAATCTTATAATTGGAACTTGTTTTGAAAAATTAATCACTGTACTTCACATACAATTTCCACCTTTTTTACTGTTTCCCGCTTTCATATGTCTGTTATTATTAATTTTGTTCATTTGTTTTCTACTGTTTTAGGAGATATTATACATTACAGCTAATTTCTTTCACAAATCGGTCATATTTCAGCCGATGCAGAAAAAAATAATATTATTAACCATTTGGAAAAATGGTTATTGTCCTCGTAAGGGTAGGAAATCAAAAGCATATCTGAAGCTTTTTATTGGTTGAATCCGCATTTTATTCGTTTTCTGGTGGGTCAATACAGTAATCTGTATTTCCCTTTACTTTCAACAGAGATTGACAACAGAGATGCCACTATGAGAAAAAAGTAATAAAAACTACAAAAAAAAAAAAATAATAATAACTCAGAAACAAATGGAGTTATAGCTTTCAAACAAATTGCATTTAAAAATACATTTTTTTCTCTATACGACGATATAAAAAGTAATAGTGTGGGGTTTTTAGAAGTTTAAGAAATAAATTTCATTTAAAATGGGCCGTCAGATTTCTTGGAAATCGGATGATGGAAAAGCCTTTTCCCGAACAGCCAATGAAATGCTTGGATAATACATAATTTTCAGGTGGATAATACGTACGAGTCGCAGGCGATTTCTCTCGCTTGCAATTTTTACGTGTAATAACACTATTCATGTTTAATTCATGGCGTATGTAATGTATGATCCACTCCGTGCGATTTTTTATGTCTTAAATTTTAGTCTTTGAAAAAATCATTTTCCAAAGGGTCGTTGTAATTTGTTAAATTGCTTTTTTTTTTTTTTTTCTATTAAATTCGATTACCCTGTCACAATTTTTGTTTGAACACTTTAATTACAGCTCGAGTCACCATTATACTAAGAAAAAAAAAACAAAAAACAAAAAAAAAAGCAATGTTTTCTTTTTCTCTTATTTTCTTTTTAGTTGTAAACATTTTTATATCAGTCGTTAAATAACCGTATGCTTGTCAGTAGCATACGTACACACACTACATTGTAGATGTGATACTTTTTTTTTTTAATCATTTAGTGATGTTACATTTTTAATAAAAGTTTCATGTTTCGTGTAAGTTTCTTCCTTCATTGCGCTATTTTCCTAGGGGTAGCGCAATGTCTGAAGTGTATATTTCAATCTCTGGTTGAGTGAGATGGCCACTTACTCAATCAGAAATAGAATATATTTACTTACACGATTCATTTACATTAGTTTGTGTAATTTCATTTTTTCCCCGTAAAATCACCACTGTGTATTTGCCATTCTTGCGCTAGCTCGCGCTTTTCACACTTACTATGGTCAGATGAATATGCACTAATTACCATCGTGAAATAAAATAAAATAAAAAATACAGCTTATGTACACATTTATTATGATTTCATGTTGTTTGACCTGGTACTTCATGCACACACATATTTACACTTTCGTTTCATATGATCAAAAAACCCGACTGCGTAAAAGGCAAACTAATTAATTATTTCTCATCAATGTGAAACTGTTTTTTTTTATATTACATACCTATTTTTTTTATTTACTTGTATTGATGACTTTTAAGTTGCGTTTAATGGTTAGTTCCTATCTATAAACACTGTTTTGATGAGGCCTATACATGTCTATGATGGTTAGAGTTGCAGTAAAGCTAGAGATTCTACGTACACAACTTCCAGGTTGTGTAATATTTAAACGGAGCTTCTGACTGTAAAATAGTCAATGAAACATTGTCTTCATTTTGAAAGACCTATCCAATGATAGGCCACTCAATAGGGTGCGTAATTTCCCCCCCCCCTGTCTCTATCGCCATTTTGTATTTTACGGCCGCTATTTTGAATCTATAAAAACAAAACCTATCATAACCATCGGCCGATTAAGACGAATTGATAGAGACCTCATTCATTAAAATTCATCAAGCCGTTGGGATGCTTTGAGGGTATAAAGAAATCCACATACCCAGATACGCGTGCAACATATAACCCTTCTTTTTAGTCGGGTAATAACATTCACCTTGGTTTAGTTAGGTAAGTCATGACTCTTGTGTGCTTGTATATATTTTAGATACTTACTCAGGATGAGTGTACAGTTTTACAAATGCATTCTTTGACACTTCTTTTACAACACTGCATTCAATATTAATTTTAAGGTAACCTTTTTTTTTTTTTTGTTTGCTTGTTTGTTTCATGTATTTTTGCAGAAGCTATGACATAATTTAATAATACATGCGTCTATTGCACATGCGTCTTAAATTTCTATACATGAGATAATTACTAGGTTGTGCATTCTTTTTACACTTACAGTTACATTACTGACAATTAGATTGTTTATGCGTGGATGGTGACTCGATGCTTACTTATTCGTATCAGGAAAAATAATTTTATCAGGATATGTGTCAAGACATCTTTAAAGCTTATTTTTAACCCTAGATCTACCGGGAATTTTATTCAAGTTTTAATAAAACGTTCTACACCAGAATTTTTATTTAAAACTATTTAACTTATTTATTTACCTTATTTTTGTCTGGTTTATATACTTAGTTTATTTTAAAGAAATTTCTGGTTTGAATGAATATTTTGTATGTACCTGTCGGGTCCAATGGACCCGTCTGGTAGACGGAGGGTTAAGAAAATTGGAATTCATACGATTTGTTAGGTACGCTTTATCTAAGAAAATCTATCCATGAATATTCATTAAACTTACATCATTTGATTTTTTTTTCTATTTTAAGATTTTAACTGTGACAGTCTCACAGACAGTCTTTTCTTCAATACATACACTCATATGACATGTTTTATAAGACTTGTTATAATAGCAAACAACATATATTTTTCGATTTTAAAGGGAGCAGTTGCTGTTTTGACGTAACTTCCATATATATATATATATATATATATATTTACTGACGTATGGAACCTGTTAAATTTAATGGTGTTATTCGTGTACACACACGTAATGCACATTCGTATATTACACGTAAAAATTC
Source organism: Maratus speciosus (assembly GCA_963932465.1). Taxonomy (NCBI): domain Eukaryota; kingdom Metazoa; phylum Arthropoda; class Arachnida; order Araneae; family Salticidae; genus Maratus; species Maratus speciosus. Next base: position 6,235,669 of record CAWVRF010000002.1, on the reverse strand, counting down.
CAAGCGACAAAAATCGCCTGCGACACCTCTGATTTTCCGCTTTTGAAAGCCACATTTTTCATTTTTCAAACATTTCATTGGTTGTTCGGGAAAAGGCTTTTCCATCTTCAGACTTCCAATCATTTGATTGGCTGTTACTGGCGGCTCACTTCGTTTCAGGCGTCAAAGACAGAAGAAAGAAGAAAGTTGCTTGCTTTCGAAACGACTCCACTGGAACCATATGATGGAATTCAAAGCGACTTTGAGCCCTCGTGTAATAGCACCTTAACACTTGTGCATTTTAATCACACACTCGTTTCCTTTTAGCTAATACAGTAATAACTTATGTTGTTACAATTAAATTGTAACTTAACCCTTGGTTGACGAAGTATTTGACGGTATATTTTATTTCTTTTATTTTACAAATAGTTTATTGTGTTTAGTGCTTAGTGTACATGGAGAACTTACGTTGATAGAAAATACACATATTGCATCATTATTCATTGCATGTTTAGTTCATTGAAAACGTCAGTTCTTTGTGTACACAAGATGCTTTTGGTTCATTGATTTTTTAACTATTTGGAAAAATGGTTATTGTCCTCCGTCAGGGTAGGAAATCAAAAACATATCTGAAGCGTTTTATGGGTTGAATCCGCATTTTATACGTTTTCTGATGGGTCTATGCAGTAATCTGTATTTTCCTTATACTTTCAACAGAGATGGATACTTCTGTTGCCACTATGACAAAAAAGTAATTAAAACTACAAAAAAATTAATAATTCAGAAACAAATGGAGATAAAGCTTTCAAACAAATTGCATTTAAAAGTACATTTTTTTCTCTATACGACGGTGTAAAAAGTAATAGTGTGGGATGTTTAGAAGCTTAAGAATGAAATTTCATTTAAAATGGGTCCAGGAATATGAATGTTTAATCCATGGCGTACGTAATGTATGACCAGCTGCGTAGAAGTTTAAAAATTTACAGTACCGAAAATTGTAAAACTGAAATTTCTTTTAAAATTTGTTCATGATGGACCCAGGAATGTTAATGTTTAATCCATGGCGTACGTAATGTAGGATCAACTCCGTGCGATTTTTTATGTCTTAAATTTTAGTCTTTGAAAAAATCATTTTCCAAACGATCGTTGTAATTTGTTAAATTGCATTTTTTTCTTTTTAATTAGGATTCCTGAGATGTTTGTTACATCCCCTGAGTAAATTTATGTTGTGTGATTTGTGCGCTTTGCTTTGCAATGGCAAAAGGTTGCAACAGACCACAGAATCATTGGAAAAGAACGCCAGAGAAAACATTTATGACTGTTGTCGCAGTATATTTTTTTATATGAAGCCTTAAGGTGCATTCAGGTCACAAACTGCGACAGCGACTCGTGTCTTTGATGCAATGAGTCTTCTGTTGCGCTAGGAGGGAGTAGAGATTCATTCAGGGAAAATCCCTGACATGTTTATCACCTTCAATTTATTTTGTTGAGACTTTCCTTTTTTGCTGATGACTGCAGAACCTTTTTAGAAAAAAAGTCCAAACAACTAATTTATAGCTAATTAAAAAAACTAATTTATAGCTAATTAATTAAAATTAAAAATTACCCTCTCCCCTGATGATGGCTCATTAGAAAGAGCATGAAACGTTGGGATTAATATTTAATATGTTTTTAATATATTTTTTATTTATAACGCTGATGAGTATCATAAGAGTTTTTAATTATTAAATTTTGACAGCGTAAGTCCAAGTTTTTCTTATTGTAATTTATAGGTTTACGTCTCAAAACCTGAAAATGTGATTTGAAATGACCGTTAAAGTGTGAATCAGGTTGCTTTCTGCTTCAACCGAATCTCTGATGGTGTCATTCGCTCTCTTTGATGTTGTCACTTTTTTGAAGCAGGTTAGAGGTCAGTGGAGGAGATTACCCAACCCACACTTCCCTATTTTTTTATTGAGACTCCCCTTTTTTGATGATGACCACAGAACTTTTGAAAAAGAAAGCCTATACAAATAAGTTATGACTTTTCATCACAAAGCTTCAAAATGCGATCTGAACTAAGTGTTAAGTGAAAAAAGTGTGTTTAATTTTTTTATTAAGCACACCGATAATTGGAATTTTTATGTTTATAGTGTAATATTTTTTTGGAATGGAATTTTTACGCATACACACATTGCGAATATCATTTTAGTTGAAAATTGGAGAAATTTGTTTCAAGGTTGGTCATTTTTGAATTCTCCCCCCTCCCTCTTCTCTCTCTCTCCTCCCCCCCCCCCCCCCCCGTGAAAGATATCTGGAGCTACACTCCTGGTGTGGTTTAACCGTTTCAGGGGCATTTTTTTTTGAAAAATTTTGTTTCAAAATACGGAAAAGCAATTTTTTAACGTTTTTCCAGCAAAGCTGTAAAAGTAAAATTTAAAAAAAAGTTCCTGGTCCAAATCTTGATTAAAATTAGGTGGGATATAATATATATCCCACCGCGAAAGTAAATGAAGAAGCTGAAGTTAAGCTGAAATGATGAAAGTGAGTTCTTAAGCAGTGATTCTACACCATTGTGAAGTTATCCTGAGGTAAGAGTTTAAACTACAGTAATTTTACTAGTTCAAATAATTAAGCAATGCTCTTTTTTTACAAGACCCATTCTTGTAACATCTCTTCTATTATTTTACTCGCCTTAAAAAAAACAAAAAAACAAAAAACATAGTGAGCTTTTTTATATTATATATCTTATAAAAATCAACTGTTCAGAAAATCCGTGTTTTAGTTCTTGAGATAGAGTGCCCACAAAATGTTTGTCACATACAGACAGACTCACAAGCAGAGTGACAGACAGACATTTTCTAAAAACCATCAAATCGTGTTTTTTCTTCTTGTAAAAATAGAAGAAAGTAAAAAAGAAATTAATTTGAATTTCACTGTAGGGAGGTGCAGATGGTATGTGTATAAGTAAAAATTTAGCCGATATGTTAAAGCTTCCGTTTATCAGAATCGAAAAACTACAAATTCACGTTTTCTGTGTGAGTAATGCATTGTTTTAAAATCAATTTTCTAAATCCGCGCAAGTAAAATATGAAAGCTACTTACTATACAAATTATAATTTTATAGAAGTATTCAAAACAGGGAAAATGAAATAAAAATAAACATCCAAGTAAAAAAAAAAAAAAAAAAAAAAAAAAAAAATATTGTACATAATATGAATGAGTACGTGAAAAATTGAATGTTGGCGTTTGTGCACCGTGCAATCTTAGATTATTTTTATTTATTTGTTTTGAAAAGGACTCTGGTAGAGTCGAAACATGTAAACAGTCTAATTTGACTGTTTTCAAAGATTTAAATTACGCCTTTTAGCAATTAAACTTACTGTTAATGTTTTAGTGGTAAATAAAACTACAAGAACCAAAGTGGTGTATATTCTGAGTGAATGGCTAATGAAGAAATTTCCTCTTTGGCAATCAGACAATAATGAATTTCCTATACATATGATAATAGGCGTGGGTAGTTGCTAGGAAATAGTAAGGGGAAATATTCAACGTTTGGATAACAGCTGCCTTCTGACTTCTCGGGATTTTCCGTGATTTTTTTTCGAATTAAGGATTAAGGTCCTTTAGAAAGACGCCAGAAAGGAGGGCGTCCTATCCTGTTGATAACATAACAAACACCGCCATCTTCATTTAGATTTAAATTTGAATACATATCTACAATGTAAAGGAAATTAGAAATGAGCTCTGTATCGATACATCAGAATCCATTTTTATTGAATTCACCAGTCCCGCGAGTTGTCTGGAGTTTGCATGGAGTTTTAGATTTTTTTTTCTTTTGAAACAGGATTTCCCTTAGATCCAGAATTTTGGTTTAGATCAGACAATTGTATATTTGAGTAATATTAAATTTAGCTAATAGCTAATTATTATTCTAAGTTAAAAATAGTCGGATGTACCAATCCCAAAACTTTCTTCTATCTCATACATGTTAATACTTGAAAATTCGCACTGCCAAAATTAAACGGCAATCTATGCCCATCATGAGGATTCTAAAGATATGAAATTCCGTGCATTGGTTCTTGAGATAGGGCTATCTCATAAATCGTGTAAATCCAGCAATATTCAGCCTAGCAGCGGCACCTATTGGGTGCTTTTCACCAAGCAACCACTTATATCAAAGTCTAATTGAATCTGAAGTTTGGGGAAAATCCGTGCATTAGTTTTTGAGAGTTATTGCGAAAATCATGAAAATTCCAGCATAGCAGTGCCACCTATTGGACGATTAACACCAAAACCTAATCAGCAACAACTTGTGATAATATCTAACTAAATCTGAAGGTAGATGAAAATTCGTGCATTAGTTTTTGAGATAGAGCTATTGCGGGAATCGCGCAAAATGCAGCACAGTAGCGCCACCTGTAGAGTGATTTACACCAACACATAATCAGCATCAAGTCATATCAAGGACTAACTGAATATGAAGTTCCATGAAAATCCGTGTATTAGTTCTTGAGATAGAGCCATTGTAGAAATCTCAAAAAATGCAGCATAGCAGCACCACACGTGAGGCGATTTACGTGAGCACGTAATCAGCATCAAGTCATATCTGTCAGCCTGTGAAAATATGGCTGAACAGAGCTGCAGTGTTGTGGAAGACTTCATTTAAAACACCAGTTGCATAAAACAGATATTTATTATAAGCGAGATGATATGGTAATTTACATTAAAACAGTTTGCCGTTATATTAAAAGAAAAGTAAAAATAATATTTCTATGCAGCTACATGATGACAGATGATAAACATGCAAAAAATTACAAGAAGCCACAGACCCACAATCTGTCCAGACATTTATACACCAAAACAGAAGTTGTTTTGCATAAAAACTGTTGCCAATTCGTAAGTATAAACTTATATAAGCACATCTGAAACGCCATTGGTTACTATGACGTTGCGAGTCAACTACTCACGGCGAAAGACGCGATCCCGAAATCACTGTTACTGGCAGTTATTCAGTAACGGCACTTGCCTCAGGAGCCAATGAATCGAATGCACTGCCGGTCGTTTCGGATATGTAAACAATTCAAGAGAGGGTGAAAAACAAAACATGCATCAATATTAAAAAAATACCTTTTAAACTTTATAGTTTTATTGAATATTTCTGTATGCTTAATTAAGCCCTAAAAGTAATTGACGCATAACAATCGGCTTCCTTTTTCACCATCTCTTGAACCTTACAAAAAATATGAAAATGGTTATATATAGATACAAAATTACAAATACATGAAAAAAAAATCAAAAAGGTTCAAAAGTATAAAACTTCAAAAGTTCAACAAAAAAGGTTATACTTTAAATTAAAAAACAACAATCTGATCAATGTCAGGTCATACAAGACTTTATTTTAGCAAGGCATTGATCAGAGTGAACAACATTGTAAGAAAAATTATAACCCCCCTCCCCAATAAAAATTTAAATATCAAAAATTCTCCTGCAAAATTTCATTAACTGCTCTTTAATCTGTGGTTTTTTAAAACTATCTGCCGAGCTAAATTTACTAGCAATATATTTAAGTTTAAATACTTTATAAAATACTAAGTTTCTAAGAAAATGATATTTTATATGAATGTGTTTTGTTTTCTGATTTTCAAAAGGGGAATTAGAAAAGGCTATTTCAGCTTGGTTATCACAGAACAGAGTACAATCCCCCAAGTTTAAATTAAGTCCTTCATTTTGCAATTTTTTTTTTTTTTTTACCCAGATTAACTCCTTTGCAGCTTCAGTTAAACTGGCGTATTCGGCCTCCATGGTTGAAAGGCTTATACATTTCTGTTTAAAAGTCTTCCAAGATATGTGCATTTCATATAGAAACAAAATATACCCTCCTATGGAGACTCGATCGTTTCTGTTTGCTGAAAAATCAGAATCGGAATAACATGAAAGATTTAACTGACTGACTCTGGATAACTCAAGTTTATAATTTTTAGTATATTTTAAATAACCTAACAATTATAACAAACTATTCCAGTGAGTAAATCCAGGATTTGATTGAAATAGGACAATAAATTAACTGCGTACATAATATCGGGTCTAGTTCTCCCAGCTATAAAAGATAAACGGCTTATAAGATTTCTATATGGAAATCTAGACATAATTTCAATTTCTTCTTTAGTGGAAGGTGAATCTTGTTTCGACAACACCACGCCCTTGGGAATAGGTAGAGAGCTTACTGGAAATTTAAATTCTGCAAACATTTCACAAACTTTTTCAATATATGAAGTCTGGTGAATGTACAGGCAATTTCCTATCTCTTCAAACTCTATGCCCAATAGCTTTCTGGTTGTCCCCAAAATTTTTAAATTGAAATGTTTTTGTAGCAAATTTATCCCAAAATCTAAATCATCTTTGGTTTTATCAAAAAGAACAAAATCGTCAACATAAAGTAAAAGAATCAATCTGGACTGAAACATGTACACACAGTTGCACCAATGATTTTCTTATTTAAGTATTTTGAAATTTCAAAAATGTCTGAAAAACATCAGACTTGTTTCTGATTGTGTATACTGTAACAAAACGAGGAAAATCATTAATGATGGTGAAAAAATATCTACTCCCTCCATGTCATGTCACTTGTAAAGGTCCGCACAAATCCATGTGTAAGAACCTTATTTTATGTATTGCCTTAAATGATGTTCTTTTAGACTTAGCCAGTTTACAGGAGATGCAATTCTCGGTTCACTTTGACAGCACTGGAAGACCTGTAACACTTTCGTTTTTGCTAGTGTTAACCAAGTACTCATTATTTACACGGCAAAATCTTTCGTGCCACAATTCATTTAAGTTAACCTTTTCTGAATGATTAGCTGAAATGTTAACCGAGTTGCTTTCTCCTTCACACATAGTTTTTTAATAACAAGGTTTCAAAAAATACAAATCACTTTTTCTAACTGCATAAAATATCCGTTGAAAATCGGAATTCGAAAATTTTCACGAATCCAATACTTTTTTCTTGTAAAGATAGAAGAAAGTAAAAATGATATAATAAATCAATTTCTAGAAATCCCTAAATTCAATGTTTGTACTAAGAAATACATTGATCAAGAATTGGACATCATTAGAAATATACAAACTATTCTTACTTCGGTCATTAAAGAAAAATTTAATGTAATCCCTTAAGCTAATATTATTTTTTGTTGCATAAAAAATCTCAATTTGTTGATTTTCTATAAGCAAGTAAACCCTATTGGTTTACAATGGAAGTCTATGGGAATTTGGCGAAATATTAGAGATATCGCCAAGTTGGTGTCACATTCGGTGACTCATTTTGGTTGCCAAATTTGGCGATATATCGCCAAGCTGGCGATAAACTTGGCGGTATTTGGCGACAGAACAGGGTCCCCCCTATGGTATGAAGATATTATTATTTAAGACAATATTATTATACCCCTATTATTACGGTGTATTCTAAAATAGAACTATTCAGATAAAAATCTGCACGCTCTCAAATTTTATTTTTTCATCCGTTTCAAAAAGTAAGAAAAAAATATATATGCACAGAGAGAAAGCGTAGAAATTTCAGATTGATGACTGAGTGAATTATATTTTGAATGTTATTTTTTAAGGGTACAGTATATTTACATTATTTTGATACTTTTTACATCACTATTTTGATAAAACGACCATTAGAAAACAAGAAATCATTTAAAAACCAAAAACCATATATCTAGACAGAATAGAATCGCAATTAATTAGATGCTAGTTGAAGTATTCTAATGTGCCGATTTTATAAAAAATATCTAATATAATTTTTATAGATGATATTACTGACAGAAATAAAGCTGACGCTAATAAAACACAATCTGTGAAGGATGTTTCATAGAAACTTATCCTAAATAATTTTTAGTTATTTTAATAACTTTTAAATAGACAAAGAAATTTATATATGAAGAGGAATTCGAAAGATGAATAATTTTGTTTTCGTAAAATGAAAAAATGCTGAAGCAATTTCTTTGAAACTTTGTACATAGATAGATTACAAACTAAATAAAAAAAAAAAGCTATTTATTTCATTTAAACGTGTAACTTTTCATAAATGGCAAAACTCTTTTTATCTAATTAAGTAACTGATATCGTTTCACCCTTATAGGTATGAAGATGCATTAAATGCTGTTCAATAACCAATGGCCGCCATTTTTTCTCCCATATAAAACTAAAATTAATTAATTAAAATTTAATTAATGAATTAATATTTGAAAAAACTGTATTAACATCAAGTGTCATACACTGCAAGTTTAAAAAAATTTATTTGAACTTGAGTGGATGAATAATAAGTATTTTATTAACGATTAAAAATTCGAACAAGATATATATAGGGAGAGTGTGAACTAATAGTAGGAATTGAATGATAATGGTTTTTCACTTAAGTTTATTTGCGAAACTCAATATGGAATTAATATCAATAATTAATAAATGTAAGGAAGTTAAGTTACACAAGTTTCAATATTTTCCAAGTTTATTTGAATGTCTGAAGTTTAAATTAAAGAAATACAATATAAATTTAATCGCACCCCCCTCCTACTAAATTAAAAACAAGACTTCACAATAACATCAATCCCATCCTTGTGGAAGTTTCAGCAGATATATACATAAAATCCGAGGTATAATAATGTATAGTAAAAGGAAAGCAGATTATATCGATATGACAACACGGAAGGTTAAAGAGTGTTTAACAGAACATATCACAGACATGAAGCTTAACTGGTATCAAACAGCTATTTCTAAAGAAAATCAGGAGCAGGAAATTATGATTAATTTTAAAGAAGCTAAAATAATAAAGAAATAATCAAGTTATCAAAAATTGTAATTATGGAATCAACAGAAATTTTACGTCGTGCTAATTATACTTGTAATGATACATTGTTGTACATCATTCCAAAAATTTGGTATAGCACACTGGGAATAATCTGAACATCCCCTCCCACCCCTTCTGTTGAACCTTGGAACAGTCCGACAGTATGACCTCTACCCTTTCCTTTTTTTGCACTTTAAAATTTGGATCAGCCCACCTCGTATAAAGGACTTTTATCATTTTTAACGCTGGTGATGGGCATGAATATGCTTGAAAGTGCAGTAGATTTCCGTTACAACGAATTCCATTACAGCGAAATTCGTCAAATTTCCTTTTCAAATTGCATTAACCTTAATGTATTAAAAATTCCGATTTAACGAAGTGCATTTTTTTAGGAATTCCGTTGCAACGAAAAATCTTCAGCGTGCTCTTTTTTCTCTTTTGAAATGATCTCAGGTTCGTGGCCAGAGAAATTACCCAGAAAACAATTTCTAACAATTGCAAACATACTTGGTTAACTGAGACCGAAGAAAATGAATTAGAAATTTTAGATTTGGACAAATCGAATTAAACACAATTTGAAAGGCTCCAAAAAATTAACTTCACTCCCTGATCAGGTGGATTTGGAGGATTTCTTATCTGTGGATGACAATATTCAAATGTCTGGTGAAGATATCATTTTGTCCATTAAAGGTACATTATACGAAAGCAGTGATGGCGATATTGATGTTACCGACGATTCAAAAGTTACCGCTTCGGGAACTCTTTCATGCTTGGAGAAAATGCGTGCTTTTGTTTCTCACCAAGAGAATAATTCCAGAGGAGATATTTTCTCAGATTCATTTGTTGCACACGTTTTTGTTATCATCAACTACACATTCCTTTGTAAAAAAATAAATCACAGATTTTCTGCAATAATATGCTACCAAATAAAGTTTAGTCCGTAAGTTTGTATTTTTAACATTGAATTTTATTTTACTAACTTTTTCTACGTTAATTTAAGTAATCTTCTATTACGAAAGGTAAAATCATTCTGCGTGTATATGTAATTCATTAGATAAAAAAAATTAATAATTAGATTAAATATTCCGTTACAACGAAAAAATCATTACAACGAAATATTTTAGCAGCCCCGTGGAGTTCGTTGTAACGTAAATCTACTGTACTTGGTTTTAATTGTATAGGGTAAGTCAAAATGAATATAGCGATTACAAACGGCTATAACTATTTAATGGAAAAGAATTTATCAATAAGATTAAAACAGAATGTAGACCGAACTTCAAAATTTATTTACGTAAGGCGCAGGTGCAGTGAAGCGGAAGAATACGCATACGCGATTTGAAACTTTTCAACGACAAGAAACCTGTTCATTGCGGCCGTCTCATTAGTAAAAATGGCCAATTATGAAGGCAAAAATGGCCGATTTTTTCTATGGGGTTTTGTGAAAGACAGGGTGCCTCCCATGCCCAAAACAATTAAAGAACTCAAAGAACGCATTTGTAATGTGCTTGCGTCCGTGACTGAACAAATGCTTCAGAATGTATGGCATGAAATGTACTACCGCCTAGATGTTGTCCGTGTGACCAAGGGAAGTCACATAGAGCATCTATGATGTATGTATACAAAATTTTGATGTATTTTGTAGACAAAATGTCTACATTCTGTGTTAGTCTTATCGATAAAGTCTCTTCCATTAAATAGTTATAGCCGTTTGTAATCGCTATATTCATTTTGACTTACCCGGTATGTTATTGTGAATTTAAAAAAAAAAAAAAAAAAACACCTTTGAGTAATTTAAATAGTATTTGTGCAAATTTTTAAATAATTATATAGCATCGTAGGGGGCTCAGCCCCCCTACGAGCTACGCCCGCTGACCAACGTTCAGGCTTCGCAGCCTCTGAAAACATAGTAATGGGCCCTATTTTAAAAATATTACCAGGTTAGGGAAGAATGAAGGATATTATCACTGTTATCAGCGATTGATAAGGGTCAGGTTGAATTTAATATTTTTCGTTGCGGCTTTGAACTTTTGCGATTGACTTTAAATGCTTCGGGTTCAACCGGAGTTTTCTTTCGAGTCGGGTTCAGGTTAACCTGATTTTTCAAAAAAATGTCCTGAATATTTTTCAAATAAAAAAAAACTATTAATATTTATTTGTACTTATATTAATATTTATTTGTTTTCATTTTTATACGAAAAACATAAAATTGATAGCGATATAATTGTAGACAACTTTTCTATAATTATTATAAAATGTGGATTAATTTACTTTCCCTTCAGATTCGGGTTGAATTGTGTTGGGTTTGGGATTGGCTTTGAGCGAAATTTTCAGTTAAGATTGACAGACAATTTTTTAGTGCTGGAAATCTCCGAAATTCCAAGCATCAAAACTCGATGAGCTAGTCTAATTATAATTCACAGAGACAGTATAAAATTTTTAAAACTGTAATCTGTTGCCAATGGAATGCCAGGATTATTTCTTCCACACATTTTTAATTCCTGCCTTAATTTTTAGCGCTTTTCCGAGATACATTACCTATGCTATTCCAACAGGTAAAATGTGAAAGCGCGTTTCATTCATTTTATGATACGCTGTATATAATGTTATTCATATTTGTATGCCTTTATATATGCCTTTTTGATATTAATTTTCTTAACTTTCATGATTATCTCTTAACTTTCATAACCCAACAACGAGATTCCATAAACAAAATGAAAATAGTCTTTTCACAACGATTGGTTAAACGGCCTAATTAAAATTGAAATGTTTGTTTTCGATCTTTTTTTTTTTTTTTTTTTTTTTTTTTTTTTTTGCAAGATGTTTCTAATTGTATGGAATTAAACATTTGCATCGAACGACTACTTTTAACCCTTTGAGGGGTACGTAATTATGTTTCTAAAATCTTGACTTAGCGCCAGAATTTTCTGAAAATTTTATTTGAAAGCAAGAAGACATAGTTCTACATTTATTTTTCATTTCTTTACCCATGTTATAAAAGATCGTTCTTTGTGTGTTTTTGCCTCATATAACAATGTCACCTTTGGCGCCCTCTAGTACCATTGCGTTTTAATTCCGACTGTGCATTTTTTGATGAAAGTTGTTTGTTTGGATGTTTACTATTGCCTCTTAAAGTTTCGCCCATCTTTGTGAAACACCCTGTATATTTTTTCTTTCATTGTAGGGTCTTATTCTGTGACTTTATTTTATTTCAATTCTTTTTTTCGATTACTACTTAATTTTTAGACATGCCCATAAATTACATATAAATTTAATACAGAACTTGCGATACACTCTAAAATCATAATGTTTCGATGAATATAATTCAAAATGTATTCACACTAGCAGCCAATATTGCTTTTAGATGTGGCGAAGAATGGAATTATTTGAAATACTGGCTAGCCTATTGCCACTTGTCATTTAATGGTCATAATTAGAACATTTTCAATAAAACCATCTGGTCATGATCGGCAGTGTTCCAATGCATTATTGTAATATTGGAAGTGTTGCAACTTCTGGCTGAATTTTATTCAAAATTCTAATAAATCTCCACTTTAAGAAAACGGAATGTTTGTTAGCAGCTATGTCTAGGTATTGGAAACATTTCCGATTGAATCCAAAATTTTCCTGTTAGATTGTTTCACTGGATATATCACCAATGAATAAACAATAATTTTCCACTATTTAATCATTTTATATTTCCTAAAATCTGGTAAAATATAAGTACTCTAATTTCTCCTTAATATTTACCAAAATTTTAATTTGTTACAAGCCAGTTGAAAATAATTATAAAATGAGTTCTCACGATCCACGAAACAAGCTTAAAGTTAACTTATTTTTAATCATGTTTTACTATCTGAAAATAAATGAAATTATATAAAGTTTTATTAAATATTAAAATATTGTTTCTTTAACCTTAATTTACAATAAAGTGTTTAACATTTACTTAATAGTTTGAGGAAGTTTAAAATCTTATATATTATTGTGTGATCAATAAAATTGATTTTATATATATACATACATATATATTCATTCAAATTATACATGTAAATCCAGCTGAAGATATATAATATAATATAGATAATATAGCTCCGTATAAAAAATACTTTAAAATGCCGAAGAAATGCATATATAACATGCAATTTAATTTAGTTTTAATTAACTAATATTTGAAATCTTCTATTAAAATATAGTTATCTAAGGTATCACTCCGATATTATATAACATGAAATTAATTACAAATGCGGGACATCCTTTTATGTCTAAACATTCTTTAAAGCAGCAAAAAAGAAAAAGTTACAATATTTTTAGCTGGATTACTGTTTATATATATATATATATATATAATCTGAATGTTTGTATATTATATGCCATTTTGAATATTAATTTATTAAGTTAAAATATAGTTGTTTGAAGAATCGTCAAATTGAGTGACAAAACTGCAGTATAACTGTTCAGGAGTCGATTCAGGCAAAATTTGGGGCCTGTTTAAGGCCCTTTCACAGAAAACTATTTAATAAAATAGGCCCCTTCAAAAAAATAAATTTAATAAAATGGGCCTCTTCACAAAAATAAATTCAATAAAATGGGCCCTTTCACAAAATTCCTTTTAATAATAGGCCCCTTCGTAAAATTATTTTTCATAAAAACTGGTTTGAAATGTGTAATTTGTAAATAAAACCCGGTCACGAAAAACAAAAACTTTAGCAAGGGGATTCAAAGAAGTTTTTGTTAATAAATTCTTGGTTTGAATTTCAGTAACTGGATTTCAACTTTTGTTACAAAATGTTATTTTTCACAAATATTATAAAATTCGCAAAAATAACTTTTACCTTTCACAAAATGGGCCCCAAGAATAAAAACCTGCATCGACTCCTGCTGTTATATACTATATAATAATGTGATATTCTGTATAATACCTTGATTTATTGTGATATATTCTAAAAAACTTTGATGTATTCAATGCTACTATATGTTTGTATGTTTTTTTTTTTCGCAAAATTATCAACGTTTTAAAATGTAATTAGTGTTTTAAATCAAAACTGCAGAAAATGCAGTCTCCAAATTTGAGAACATCTTCTAATTTCGTGGACGTTTGGTCACCTTAACCATAATCCAAATGCGATCATTACGGCGAAAATGAGTCGTATCTGTGTCACCCTTAAATTTCTGAGGAGGTGATCAGGGTTTCACGGTGATCACTTACGATGACGCCTTTAGGTCACCAATATAGTAATGTCGTATTGGCTGCCGGTGCTGTTAGGGCAGGCCAGATAAGATGTAATTTGATAGTGTGGCAGTCGATCGGTTTTAAGAGATTGGGCGGCATATTGCAACCCTATTTGAGAATGTTCACAGTAAATGCATAAAGTGCTGATGATGAAGTGCTTGGCAGATGTATTACTCCCACCCCCTTGATGTGTTTCTGTATCGGCCTGCAATGGCCGAACGGTTAGTGTCGAGCTCGTAGCCGGAGGGCTGGTGTTCGATACTCGGCCGTTGAAGCATAGCTGTGTACTGGAGTGAATTTCTCCTTTTATTGTTGCTTAGTTGTGGTGGTGGTGGTGGTGGGAGAGGTATGTACAACATTGACAGTGACAATCGATACGCCAATAAAGTGCTTGGCAGATTTAGTGTCGATGCATTGCTCCCACCAACCTTGGCGTGTTTCTTGATCGGCCCGCAGTGGCCGAACGGTGAGTGTCGAACTCGTAGCCGGAGGGCTGGTGTTCGATACTCGGCCGTTGAAACAGAGCTGTGTACTGGAGTGGATTTTTTCTATCGTTGTTCAGTTGTGGTGGTGGTGGGATAGATAGGGTGCTGCAGGATCTCCTGGAGATTGAATCTTTGCCTGCTTATAAATTTTTTATTCTTGTGTAGAAATGCCCACTGTTAAATTATTGCTCTCTACATAAACCTACAACTTGTATTAAAAAAAAAACCCTTTTTGATATATCTATTCTAATAAAGATATTTGATAAAATCTTTTTGAATTTAATTATTTGCTGAAGAATTTTTAAAGTAATTAGGTTGAGTTAAAAGAAGATAAAATATAAAGAAAAAAAAATCAAATTTCAATCTCATCAAATATTTATCGTACGTAACATTACAAGATATTATATCTCTTAAAATTTCATAAAAAGGACGATTTTTGACTGTATGTTTTTAGAATTAGAGAATTATATTAGACCTAGAACTTGTATTACAAAAAGAAAAAAAAATCCTCGAGGTTAATATATTCATTCTAAACAAACATATTTCATAAAATATAAAGAAAAAAAAAATTAAATTTCACCCTCAACAAACTCAGCATATTTATCTTAACTTTATATGATATATAACTCTTAAATGGGTTTTTAAAAGATTCCTTCACTACATCTACATATTGATTGTTAGCGTTCAAAAAATTAGAAGGAATATTTTCTGAAATTCTATTCATGAATTATATCTAGATTATTTGCAGGGCCCTTGCTAGGGGGGTGGGGGGGGAGGCTCCCCGCCAAACATTCTCGAATTCTGTTGCACTTGGCAAATTTATAAACTTAATTGGCAGATTTGTTTAAAACTTTAATCAAAACTGTAATACACTTTCTATTTCTTATATACTTGAAGAAAGTTACAAATCTAATGGGGAATATTATTAATTTTTTTACAAATAAAAACCATATTACATTTTCTAATTGTCACAATTTGGCAAAATTATAAAACTGGTTGGCAAATACTAAAATTTCACTTGGCAATTTAAGGTCCTCTCTCCCACCAATGAAAAGTCTTAGCGATGGCCTTGATTATTTGTAATGACTTATTAAGTGGTTTAGTCGTTTAGTGTATATGCATTTTTCTGAATTCTGCTGAAGTTTTAAATATATAATTCATAGCAGTGATGGCCTTAAAAAAATGGATGGAAATTGACTGCTTAATACCTTCATTCTAAATAAAAATAAGATATATTTCTACAGCTCTATAAGAGTTCTGTTCTTTTTCGTGTCAGCTCAGCAAGAAGGAAAAGAAAAAAAAAAAAAAAAAAAAAAATTTAGTATTTCTGCATTTTTATAGACTTGGGAGATTGTCGAGATTTAAAGTCCCCCCTTTTTTTTTTCTAGTGTATTTGCTTCCATAAAATGTTTAACCTATCTCTCAGTATTTTTATTAAGAATCTTGCTTGCTCTGTATTTCAGTTTTATGAATAT
The DNA here is from genome assembly GCA_963932465.1 of Maratus speciosus. Taxonomy (NCBI): domain Eukaryota; kingdom Metazoa; phylum Arthropoda; class Arachnida; order Araneae; family Salticidae; genus Maratus; species Maratus speciosus. The sequence continues at coordinate 6,219,676 of CAWVRF010000002.1, read as the reverse complement.
TTTTATGTTTTAAACAGTTTTCTAAAAAGTCCTTTACTTTTTTCCTATTTACTAATTCATGTTTCATGACTAAAATTGTTCTAAAAAATGTTATAAGAGAAGTTATGTACTTCCCGTGCTGTTTAAAAACATTGTAAAAAAAACAAACAAAATTCTGATTTTAAAAAAAAATTGTAAAAGAGAACTTTTGTATGTAAAAAGATATTGTTAAAAAAAAAAAAAAAAAATAATAAAAAGTAAAAAAGAAAAGAAAAAAAAGAAAAAAAAAGAAAAAAAGAAAAATGAAAAAAAAAGAAAAAAAATGAAAAATGAAAAAAAAAATGAAAAAAAAAAAAGAAATAAAAAAAATGAAAAAAAAAAATAAATAAAAAAAAGAAAAAAAAATGAAAAAGGAAAAATGAAAAAAAAAAATGAAAAATGAAAAATGAAAAAAAAAATGAAAAAAAAAAGAAATTAAAAAAAAAAGAAAAAAAAAATGAAAAAAAAAAAAGAAATAAAAAAAAAAGAAAAAAAAATTTACATGTTTTTAAAGAATATATGAACTATACCTTTTGTTTTTAAATCTAAAAACCTTTCACTGCACGATTTTTTCTATTTTTATGAAAAAAATATTTGAAATCTATGTATCTAATATCTAATATATCTAATAATGGGAAAAATAGTAAAAAAAAAAAAATTAAATTTCAAATTTTCAGCTAAAATTTGATATTTTATGGCGTGTACCTTATGTACACAATTAGGGTTTTAAAATATTGTATTGCTATATTTTTCAACTAAATGAGCTTACATTAATTAATTTTATCTGCTTAACACTCTGCAACTTTTTTTACATTAAAATTTTTAAGTATTTAGTAAAAATAATGAAAGTAAATTTTACCTTAATACCTTGATTGAATTTTTTTTTTTTTTTTTTTTTTTTTTTTTCCGAAGAACAAATTGTAATTTTTTTTGTCAAATGTAGCCAGCTGACATGGACTTTCTTGATCAGGGAATAGAGATCATATTGGTCAAATTCATGGCACATAATAAGAATTTCGGTGTTTTTAGGTATGTGCCATATGTGGCACGTGGTGCAGTGAAGGGTTAAGATATAGATATTTATTTCGAAAATAAACATTTAAAGTAGGATGTATTTTAACATGATATTTTGTGCAAAATGTTATTTTATAAATTGTAATAGATGTTCAAAAATGTTCGCAACTGTTAGGTTGTTGCAGACGAAATGTTGTGTCTATTTGTGTCTGGGACACTATTTGTGTCATAGGACACGACAAAGCAATTGGCCATATATTATCCCACAGCTCTTTTCATGCAAAGTCAAAAGTTGGATAAGCGGATTCCTTGCGACAAAAAGTGATAAGTCGATTGTAAGTTTGCATTTGCCTTTTCCACAGGAGCAGAAATGCCACAGGAGCAGAAAGTGTAAAGAAATGTAATGAAAACGTAGATCTAATATTATGTAATCCCAAGAAAAAAGGCTTTTAATGTGTGAATCTTTAAGTATTTTACAAATCATGTGTGTAATTAATTGTAACTTAATTGTAGATGTTTATATCCAAAATTTTGAATGTGCTTTACTGCACTTTTTATATTAATTATTTATTTACTTTTTAATTTTATACATTGTATTGCTGAGATCATATTAATTCAAAATGAATACATAAGTATCTGTTATAAATACATGTTTTATGAATTATGATAAATCAGAACCTAAAATGTTTAAAATAGTATTCTAAGAAAAACGTTTTTATTATGTAAGTAATGTGTTGAATCTCTCAACATTTAAAAAATCATACAGTTACTATTTTAAATAACTAAATTAAGTTATATATCTAAAAGATTTTTATGTGCTTTCCCCACTTCTTCAGGAAATGACATTCCAATTGTAAAATTCTAGACATTGTGCAACGGAGATCATATTAATTTAAAATGAAAAAATACTATCTCTGTTCTAAATACAAATTTTATGAATTGTTATAAATTTTAAGAAATATTTTCTTAAAATTAATATCTCCATTTTAAATTTCCAAATACAGTTTAGTTTTATGGATCGTGATAAATTATCTAATGTTTCCATTTTTACTAAATCAAAATTGGATAGATATTGGAGCCAATATCAGCACGGTAATATTTTGCCAGCATTTATAACATATTAAGTGATTTAAATATATCTCTAATAATAGCTTAAGTCATGTGACTGTCATCAACAGTTCCGGGTTGACCGCTTCACTTTTTATATGCCAATCAGCCAATTTGGTAATTTAATGTTAGCCGGGCGCAGGTGATAAATCGCCAAGCATTGTTCCATCGCCATCATATCATCAGTATTATAATAGCCCATCTCATGCGACTGTCATAAAAAAATTTCGCGGGGTTAATTAAAGCAAAAATTTGATATCATAATTTAAAGTATTATTTATCACTTTTTTTTCTTTCTTTTCTTTTTATTCTTTTCTTTTTTTCTTTTCTTTTTTTTCTTTTTTTTTAAGAAATAGAAAATTGAGAGTCATAAATATTACGTATTTCAGTTTTAAATTAAAGTTATGTATTTTAAATAAAATAAGTGAAAGTATTATATTTTAAATGAAATTAATGAAATAAGAAAAAATACGACGGGTACAATGTTCGGTGATTTATCACCTGCACTTGGCTAACATAAAAATACCGAGTTCATGATTTCTGTATCAGAATCGATTTGGCCAAAGATTGACCAAGTAAATTAAATTATGAATAAAAGTAACATAATACAATGCTTAGCATAGATTTAAGGAGACCAAACTGGTCGCCAAGGGCGGCTAGTAAGTAAATATTCATGTGTAATCCATGATTGTTCAAAAATTGGAAATATATCCAGTACAACAATATTTACTGAAGAGAACATGAAACAGAAATGTTTCCAATATTATGCCATTTTGTACACTTTTGTGGTGTGGAATAACGTCAGTACAAAGTGCTGACACCATTGCGTTATTTGAAGTATTGTAACACTGTCTGTTATTACCAGTCGTATTAATGAAAGTTCCAATTTTGATCAATTGCCTAAAGAACAAATGGCAATGGGGTAAATCAATATTTTCAACAACTAGGAAAATTCTGACTGCTAAAATTGTCTAGCAAATTTGTAACCCAATTGAGGGATGTGGGGGGGGGGGGGGGGGGGAGTTACACCTGTGTTTATTTATCGAAATTTCTCGAATTGCTTCATTTTTTCACTATATTGAAAACACTATAATAAAAATATTATGGTTTTTATGGTTATAATTATGGCTTTTTTAAAAAGGTATAATGTCTATTGTAGTGAGAAGAAACAGTCACAAAAACGCCGCATATGAGGGTCTTAAGTTATAAAAAATTAGTGTTTTAAAATTGGTTTTTGACGAAATTTTATTTTAACTCACGCTTCTGAAAGATCTTGGCCTCATATGTGATATGAATTATTTTCTACTCAATTTAAGCATAGCATTTTAATTATATCACTATAAACGGAGAACGAAAAAGAAAAGAAAAAAATGATTTAGCATATTTGGGTTGCTTAGAAAATAAATTAGTTTAGAGATATACTAAATATTGAACAATCTTTTTCTGATTATTTTAAACTATGCCATCCTATCAAGGTATGCAGATTTTTAAATCACATGTCGGGAATGTAACGTTACATGTTTCCTGCTAAAATTCCCGACATGTTAAGTAAAGAGCCGGCTGAGCCAAAAGTTCGTTAAAACTTTAAAAACTCATAAAAAAAAAGGAAGAAATTATGATGAAGGACGATTTGCACGAAAGGGCTCACAAGGTAGTCTGATTTTTTTTTAGCAGCAAAAAAATATTTAGTTAAAAAATCACATTTAGAGAGCGCTGACGACCCGAAACACAATGAACAGGACAACAATACGCTCCATTCATTTGTTCTTCCAATAACAAATGTTCAACATGAGCTCCAGAACATTCTATGGCACTATTGTTGTTCATTTTGAAATGTTTGAAATTTTTTTTAACCTTTATATTCAAATATATAAAATTCGATGCACAGTTTTATTTATATATCTAAACCAAACTTCTATAAATATATATATATATATATATATATTGGGTATTTTCATTGATATGGAACGCACAGGAGGCATTTCGAAGATTTCTAAACGATTAAAACTTATTTTTTCTCTCTCTTTTTTTTTTTTTTTTGTGATAAATGCATGCCATAATGCATATAATGTACCCTTGAATAATATTTAAAGTGAAATTTACAAAAAATAAAAAATTGATTTTTAAGGTTTTTAAGGTCTTCCCCTTAAAAATAATGTATTAATATGCCTTAAAAATAATGTATTAATTTATATTTAAGTTGTAAAAATATTAAATTGATCATCGGAAACACACCTTTTAATATAATTTATATATATATAATCCTAATCAAATGAATTTACGAAACGACTTTATGAAAACACTGATTAAATGACTGATTATGTTCTACAGCTATTTCTCCTAAAGTGTGGAACATTTGGCGGTGAAATTAACTCCAATTATCCGTATTGATCCACAGGTTTCAAAAATCATATTAGAATTTTAAAAGTTGAATTAGTTTTTGGGCAATCATTTTTTTTCTTCTAATTTTAGTGGCATTTGTATAATGATGGCAACTAGATTACTCCATTTTTGTGGAAAAAAGGAAAAAACACAGGGATTCTTAGATTTCTTCTTTTTCGTCATTTTCGAATTGAACATTGTGATTAAATTATGTTTTTCAGGAAAAAAAAAATAAATAAAAACATTTTTTCACATTTCGATCCTCGAGAATCAGTTAATTTTAGAAACCAAAAGTCGTCTGTCACTTTCAAATTCCATAGAAGCAAAAGAAGAAAAAAAAAAAAAAAAAGGTTTTCTTTTCAATTTTTAAGGGGGGAAAAGGACATCGATAATCATTTTAACCGAAAGCAAATTTTAGAATAATAGAATAGTAACTAAACGATCACGTGTTAAAAGCAGAAAATAAGGAAAGTTACGTGAAAATCTTTATCGATAAGTATTATAAAAGTATGAAAACTTTAAAATAAAATTATCGCTCGCGAAACACATTTAAAGGTGATAACTGCGTCATATGTAAAAGGCCTAAACGTTAAATATCGTAATATTTAAAAGGCATACATAATTAAATTATTACACGTGAAAAACTTTTAGTGGTGAATATAAGATTATATTTAAAAAGCTCAAATAATATTACAAATACTTTTAAGTTAAATAATATAATAATAACCCGTGAATCTTAAAAGAGAAAAAAAATTCAAATAAATAAATTATTGCATGAGAAATGTATTTAATAGGGGAAATTACGTCATGTATTAAAGCGGTACTTTTAAAACGATTTTCATTCCGGAGACTTAATCACATGGTATAAAAGTAAGCAAATTTGTTTATATATTACATCACTTGATGAAGCATAAGTACACGTAAATGTATGCGCAAAATACTTTCGATTTATTTTGTACGAATTACTATTAAATAAATACATATTAGAAAATTCGGATATTCCTATTAATTAATGCAAACAATGTACATTGTAAAAATAGCCTGAAAATATGCTTTGTAGTTTATTAATATAGAGAAAAGAATTCATGAATAAGCTATACCTGATCTCGAATTACCTAAAACTCGATCACGACATTAATTTAACCATAAAATTTCGAAACACAATGCTTTTCAATACGTGGATCTGAAAGCTATTCAAATTTTTTAACCCCATAGCGTCGTTATAAAACTCTTGAAGATGGCGTCATTTTTAACCTAACCATTTTATACAAGCTGACTTTCAAATGTGTAATTGATCTTGCTTATCAATCCCGAAAACTGATGTCATTTATTACAGCAGGGATAGATGAGGCCAGGATAGCTGAAAAGTGCCCATTCAAACTGAAAAGCATGGCAACGCGATTACAGGAAATAGTCACGATACTACTATTGATAATATCATTCAGTCTTCCGTAACCTGGTAATATTTTTTAAACAGGGTATGTTTTCAGTTCATTAGTATGTTTTCAGAGGCTGCGAAATCTGAAGCGGGGTTGGCGGGCGTAGCTCGCAGGGGGCTGAGCCTCCTCGTAATTTATATAATTCTAGCCTGTCATGAAATGGGTTAAAAATTGATTGAAAAAATTCCATGCATAAAAAAACAAGTTAAGTTAAATAAACTAGCAAAAAGAAAAAAGAAAGAAAAGAAAGTTGAAAAAGCTACCGCGCGGTCATTAACAAATATTTCTCAAAAAACTCGTAATGAATCGTATTTTCTTAACGCTTTTCCTGTTTAATGTATCTGTAAAATTTAACACAGGATAACTGCACGTTGAAATGAACCAATAATTCCAAATTATCACCAAAAATTCAGATCTGAATTTTACAGCCTATTTTAAATTCTTCTTAGAAAATACACATTCGACACAGCAGGAGAAGTTTAGTATATATGCTTACCGAAATTAGCTTTTGAGAAATGAATTAATTGCCTCGCTCTTTAGTTGCTCCGAATGAAAACAAATGTGCTTACATGCCTGATCTAAACGATTTAATGATTTCTAAATGATTATCTAAACGTGTACCCTCATTGCAAATTTGCCTGAAACATTTGGACATCTGCCAACTCTCTAATAGCAACAGTTTAGAGTCCTGCACGGGTCTCTTTGCACCCGACCCAAACACAACAAAAAATGTGATGGGAAAGCTTCGCCCAACCTAAAGCTTCAAATGTTTCCAAAAAGAGGAGGCCATTTGGGCAACAACTTAAGGGTGTTCTCAAATCTAAAAAGGCAACTTTCTGACATAAGTTTTAATTTATTTTTGTTCGAAAAATGCATGAAACTAGCTGGCGTTATTGTTCAGAAACTATGTCATCGAGCTGTTTTTTTCATTTATTTGCAAACGCAATAGATCTTTCAGAAAAGAGTGTCAAAGTGGGCGTTTTGAACCGAATTTCCTGGCGAAGCGAGAAAGAGCGCTCAATAGCGGGCGAAAAACGGGTTTGTAACGTGATCAAAATGGCTTATAACTCAATAACTAATGCATTGAACCAAAAATGAAAAAAAAAAAACAGTTCCATTCCAAATCGCTTCCATGGCCAGGCTTTCCAATTTTATATCTTTCCGTTAAAAAATGAATTTGTAAATATATCAAAACATTTTGCGCTTGTTGAGCAGAGCAGTTAAGAACAGCCTTTTCTAGCCCAGTCGTAGGGGAGGAAAAAAGGGCCGAATTCGGAATTAATTAAGGGAAAGCTGGAAATTGTTTTAATCCATTTAGTTTAGGTCTAGAATGAATATGCTAAGTTTTCCCCCTCGCAGTAGGTGAGCGTTAGAAAATATGTACCAATATGTACCAATGTGATTTATAGTCATAAAACGCGTTTTTTTTTTTTTTTTAAATACCATAACAATATATCAAAATAGCTAACTCTGTCATAAACATTGTCAATACAAATGTTGTAGAGCTTAAAATTCTGAGTAAAATGAGTACCTACACTTAACATTTTTGTTGAATATTAAGGTCACAATTCTACTTCAAAGTTTTAGATCCGTGCTCCGTATGTTATGCTCCGTAATACCGTATTTATGGAAGAAGCGCCGTGACGTTTAAAAGTTTAAAAGTTAATTTTTTTCCAAGTGCGGCGTTTACGCCATGTGCGGCGTTTACGATGTTTTTTAAATACCAACTGAGTTTCCTTAATTTAAAAATTCATAAAAATATTTAAAATCGGATTTAAATATTTTAAATAGAACTTCAGACAGCTTAAGATATTAAAAACGAGGCATCCTACACTGCTCAGAAAACTTTGATTAAAGTTAGGTCAATAGGACGCTGTCGACAAAAGTAGCGTTCCGATGGATTACGATATTTTTAAACTTATTCAGGACAATTTGAGGAGTGCGGCGTTTCTTCCATAAAATAGGGTCAGGTGGGGGAAAGTGGTCATAAAAACAGGCTTTTCAAACTTTCAGAGGATAAAAACATCAGAATTTCTGTGATGTTTTCTAAAATTTTGGGTGTTATTTTACATTACATTACTCTAGAGTACATCCATATCCATTTCAGAAATATTTTTGGGGAATAACACCTTTTTATAGCATATTTTTCCAGGCATGTTTTTATGACCACTTTACCCCAGGGGGTGGGGTAAAGTGAGTAGTGCATGGGGTAAAGTGGTCACATTGAAAAAGTGTAATAAAAAAATAAACTAATGAATAAAAAGTGACATTTTATTATTTACAAACATTTTAAACAACCTTTATAATAAGTTATCTGCCATTTTATTTTATTAAAGTGTAAATTTGTAATGTTAAAATTGTTTGTTGTTAAAATTTGGTTCTTCAAGGATTTTGATCACATCTGATTCTGGAAAAGTATAATGATTGCCAAATTTGGATTTTTTTTAACATATTTTAAGAAAAATAATCATGTTTTTCCCAATTGCTTTATTGATTTCTTCATTTCATATCTCAGCAACACTCAAGGTCCTATAGATATGGTGTGAGATGTCATCTTTAGCGATTATAAATGGATTCAAAAGAGAATGTTGACTAGGGATATTTTGTTGTTGTTTTTTTCCTTTTAAAAATTTAAGCAACTTTTAAGTATCCCATTCCCCTTGTTATTTTTGCAGATATAATGCAAGTGTTTTTTCTGTCAATACTACTCTGATCTTGGACTGGACACATTTCCTTTTCCTTTAAAACTATGTGTAACAATTCTATTCACATCTGAAATGAGTGTAGATAATGTTGCCAATGTAGATTATTTTAATTTTTTTTTACATATTTTGCAGTCTGCTTTCTTGATACTGTTTCTTTAAAATTCCTTTCCAGGCTTTTTTTAATGGGGGAAAATACACCTAGATCTAATGGTTGTAGACTATGACTAGTATGAGGTAGCAGGGAGAATATTATAATATGATTGTCGATAGCTATTTTTCACAGCATCATAATTCATTTATGTCCATCACAATCATAAATAAAAGGGCAGGCTTTTGTAAGCTTTCGGTGTACTATCTACTTAAAAAAATGATCCATCCAAGATTCAAGTACAGAATCCTGCATCTATCCAGATTCCATGATTCATACAATGCTCCTGCACGACCACCCTTTATCCATAATTCATATATACTTACTCATAAACGGCGAATGGAAGAATGTAATAACCACTAGCTGATATACCAAAAGGAACACTAAACATTATCTTTCCTTTGGTTTCTGAATTTTATATAATGCATTGCATTGCGTACAATTTTTTAAACTGAACTATTTTGGCTATCCATATCCATTCCAGCCTCATCAACATTAAAAATTCTTTCAGGATTTTCTTGTGGACTATTTTCTTATATAATACAAGTATGGGTATTAGAAAAAGTAGTTAATGTGTTGGTTGTTAAATTAGTTGATGTAACCTTTGCAAGCAATTCAGGTTTACACTTAGATAATTCATTCACTATTCTGAACCTATTAAAAATTAAACCTAACCTTTTTTAACCCCCATATTATAAACTATTATTAAATAATAACTATTTGCAGTTAGTTTTTAATAGTTATTAGTATTTAATAAACTGACATTGTATATAATGAATAATTTAACCCAGATCAAATATCTATAAGTTAAGCCTAACCCTATGACCACTTTACCCCATGTAACTAAAACTATTATGAAATAAAATCTGTGATAAATATAACTTAGCTATAAATGAAAATATGTTCTTGAGATATGTGAAAAGCTTTCTGAACTGCCAATTTAACAAAATTTGGGATAAACAAAATGCAGCAGAAAAGTTAATTAAAGAGTTAAAAGAACAAGGTGTAACAAAGACAGACAAAATGAGTGCTCAGTGGCTCAAACATGTTACGAAAAATGTTTTTTTGAGTGAGAAACTTTGATCAATACTTAATAAATCTAAAATTAAAAAAAAAATTATTCAAATTTCTATATTAGTCAGGATTTTAGCCCTTTTTATGAATTATGACCACTTTACCCCGCCTGACCACTTTACCCCACCTGACCCTACGATAACATTTTTCTTGTTATGGTTACATTTTTATAGACATAAAATTTACAAATAATTTTCATGAAAATTTTGACAAAAAACTTTTATAATAAATCGCTTTCACCTAAGGTATCAGTATGACTATTATTAGCCCAGTGGCAGGGGAGCAAAAAAAGGTCGAATTCGGAATTAATTAGGGGAAAGCTGGAAATTGTTTTAATCCATTTAGTTTAGGTCTAGAATGAATAGGCTAAGTTTTCCCCCTCGAAGTAGGTGAGCGTTAGAAAATATATACAGATTTATAGTCAAAAGACAAGTTTTTTTAGATACCAAAACAATATCTCAAAACAGCTAACTCTGTCAATAACGTTGTCAATGCAAATGTTGTAGAGTTTAAAATTCTGAGTAAAATGAGTACCTACACTTAGCATTTTTGTTGAACATTAAGGTCACAATTCCAGTTTAAATTGTTAGAACCGTAGTCAGGGGGTTGAGTACGAGGAAGGAAACACAGTACGTTCATTTTAGACCTAAATTGAAGGGATTAAAACAATTTTCAGTTTTCTCCAAATTAATTCTGAGTTCAACCTCCTGAGCACGGGTCTAAAACTTTAAAGTAGAATTGTGACCTTAATGTTCAACAAAAATATTAAGTGTAGGTATTTATTTTACTCAGAATTTTAAGCTCAACAACATTTGTATTGTCAATGTTTTTGACAGAGTTAGCTGTTTGAAATATTGTTATGGTATGCAAAAAAAAGTGTTTTTTTACTATAAATCTCTACATATTTTCTAACGCTCACCTAGTACGAGTGGGAAAACATAGCATATTCATTCTAGACCTAAACAGAAGGGATTAAAACAATTTCCAGCTTTCCCCTAATTAATTCCGAATTCAACTTCCTAACCACTGGACTATTCGTCCTAAGAGTGAAAGTAACTGGGGTGGAAAATGAATAAAAAATTTCCTTTTTGTTTATACAAAGAAGAAATATTTGCAGATGTGGAATTTTATTCATTTAAAAAATATATATATACTGAGTAGCCAAGTCTCCGGCTTTCTGCATACCACTATTATCTTAGAAAAAATGTTTTTCTTTTAAATCGCCCAAATGTTCCAATTAAATGTAACAACATTTTCTGTATTAAAATACTGGTATACGAAAAGCTGGAGACTTGGCAGCTCTGTATATATCGAGTGAATAAATATATTATGCAAAAGAGGAATAATCTGCAACATTCCTTGCTTGGCTCACTTATTGAATCTTGAAGATGTAAATTGTATTTTAAACATTGCTGTCTTTTTAATTTCTTCTGTATTTATAAGAAAGAAAATATTGGATTCGTGAAAATTTTCGGCTTCCACTTTTCGTTGGATTAATACAGGGCCGACATTAGTAGTTTTGTAAGTAGAAAGACAAGAGATTTTTCTTTAATCTCTCTACCCCCCCCCCCCCCTCTCTTTTTTTCAACACAATAACTTGTAATATTAAAACCAAAGTTTCAGTTAACATGCAATGAAAAATTTAATCTGGTAAAATTTGTTGCTAGAAAAAAAAAAAAAAAAAAATGTTTTCTTACAAAGAGATTCCCCATAAATGTATGCATATTAATTTAAAAATTTACTGAAAATTGATTTTTAAAGCAAAAGATAAAAAAAATATTTTCGGAATTGTATATATTGCTTTGAGAATTGGGGGGGGGGGGGGGGGGGCTTCAAAAGTCAAGACTAGAGGCCCGGCAGGTAACTAATCCATCTCTGGCTGATGATTTGTTAATAGATCGCTGTGAAAAAACAGGATGGCTGCATTAAACCGCTAAAGGACACAAAAAGGAACACTATTTACCAAAAGGACTGGGCTATTTTGTGGTTTATTTAATGCCTACTATTAGTTCACACTTTCCCTTTATTTATTTATTTATTTATATATATATCTTGTTCAAATTTCCAATCGTTAATAAAATACTTATTATTCATCCTATCAAGTTGAAATAATTTTTTTTAAACTTGTACTGGATGACACTTGATGCTAATACAGCTTTTTCAAATATTTATTCATTAAATTTTAATTAATTAATTTTAGCTTTACAGGGGAGACAAAATGGCGGCTATTGGTTATTGAAACATTTAATGCATCTTCCTATCTATAAGGGGGGACCCTGTTCTGTCGCCCAATACCGCCGAGTTTGTCGCTCACTTGGCGATCTATCGCCCAATTTGGCGACCCAAATGAGTCGCCAAAAGTGACATCAACTTAGCGATATCTCTAATATTTCGCCCAATTCCCATAGACTTCCATTGTAAACCCACTTGCTTATAGAAAATCAACCCATTGAGATATTTGAATGCAACAAAAAATAATATTAGCTTAAGGGATTATATTAAATTTTTCTTTGATGACCTAAGTAGGAATTGACTTAAAAAACAAAATTTTTATATTACTTGTTTTTAATTTTAATCATTCAGAGAGATAATTTTGAAAAAGTGAAGCTATAATAATTATGCATTATTGTCTTGTATAAAACGGGAAAAACGTGTGCAGGCAAAATGAAAAGAATAAAAAATGAAACCGAAATTTCTTAAATTAGACATATTCCACAAATTCGGTAATTGAGCACTTTCGTCGATTTATCTTTGATATCTTTATAACTTGGTGAATTTTCTTCATATTCTTTAGAAAGAACATAGTTTTTTCTAAGTCCTTTAGAAAGGCTCGGTTTTCAACTTACAACAGCATGTTACTCACTGGATGTTTAAATATTAAGTGAAAATACAAATTACAATATTAAAAAGATTCCATATAGATTCAATTTAATTTCAGAATGTAAAAAATGTAAAAAAGCAATTTAACAAATTACAACGACCATTTGGAAAATGATTTTTTCAAATACTAAAAATCCCACGGAGCTGGTCATACATTACGTAGGCCATGAATTAAACATTAATAGTGTTATGACACGCAAAAACTGCAAGTGAGAAAAGTCGCTTGCGACTCGTATGTATTATCCACCTGAAACTTACGTATTATCCAAGTATTTCATTGGCTGTTCGGGAAAAGCCGAATTCCAAGGAATCTGACAACCATTTTAAATGAAATTTTATTCTTAAACTTCTAAACATCTCACACTATTACTTTTTACACCGTCGTATAGAGAAAAAAATGTACATTTAAATGCAATTTGTTTGAAAGCTGTATCTCCATTTGTTTCTGAGTTATTCATTTTTTTTTTTGTAGTTTTTATTACTTTTTTGTCATAGTGGTAACAGAAGTATCCATCTCTGTTGAAAGTAAAGGGAAATACAGATTACTGTATAGACCCATCAGAAAACGAATAAAATGCGGATTCAACCACTAAAAAGTTTCAGATATGTTTTTGATTTCCTACAATGACGAAGACAATAACCATTTTTCCAAATGGTTAATTTTTTTTTTTTTTTTTTTTTTTTTTTTTTTTTTTAATAGGCATGCTTTTATTAAATTAAATTGCGTTGAGTTCGATTTTGAAGAATAATGGTATTTAAATGGGAACTTTCCCCAAATTAGCCAACTATCGTCAATTTAACTTCCTATATGGCAACTTATTTTTGTCTCCCTATTTGGCTTGATTTCGTCAAACTTGGCGATATTTCGCCAAGTTTGTCAAAAGTTGACGCTATTGTGGTACCCTGTCACGAGTATTTTTCAACAATGACTCACTGTTGAAGCTGATGCTGATTTCACCATAGGAAATCAACCATTGTCCCTTCCCCCTTAGCGATCGAATTTTAAATAAATCAATGTCCAATTCGTGTATTGCCCTCATGAATACACATATATTCCAAATTTCAAAGCTCTATGTCAACAGAAAGAGGGTGAAAAATGAGTCACAAGATTTCACTGCCAACATAATTGTAAGTTACTAGGGGTACTCCGCCCCCCTGCTTGCTACGCTCACAAACCCCCAGCGTAATTACTTCGCGATTCCATTCGGTATCGCGAACCAATCCCTATTTTCTAGCCCACCTTAGACGTAATTGTTTCGTGTTTCCATTCTGCATCGCTTCGCGATCGTTATTTTCTATGCATTCAATTTTTAGATTCCGCTTGGTAAAAGCGCGCTCCTCCACAACTCCAGACAATTGTATTTCCTTACCTCCAAGCACGTAATCATTAGAACTTACAGAGTTTCATAATTATAAGAATTATTAAATATAAAATTATATACATATAGTGCTACGAATATTGTAAATAGTTAGTGTTTGTGCTTAAAAATAATATAAATAGATCAATTAAGCTCTATTTATAAGCTAATATTACTTTTGTTGCATTGAAATATCTCAGTTTGTTGATCTTCTGCAAACAAATAAACCCTATTGGATTTCAATGGGAGTCTATGGAAATGTGGCGAAATACTCGAAATAGCGTCAAGTTGGCGTCACTTTCGGCGACTCATTACGGTCGCCAAATTTGGAGATATATCGACAAACTAGGCGACGTTTGGCGACAGAGCCGCCTCCCTTGGTAACCCCCTTATAGCGTCAGAAAACTGACCAATCAGATGCGTTTCGTGGTATCTACGCAGATTTTCATGGGTCCATTTCCAAATCCTTACTTTTTTTTATATATATATAAAAGGATTAACACATATGAAAAAGAATAAAGTTTTGGGATTGGCAAATCCGACTTTTAAAAGAAATTTTCGGTGGCTGGACAGTCTTCTATAGAGTCTTTCATGACTGTTAGAATGTTATTCCATATGGAAGGCATGAATACGAAATTCCTCAATAGGTAAACAATAAAAAAAGTTAAAAGTTTTACCTTTATGTTTTGATGTGTTTCAATGGAAATATACTCTTCTTTGGATGAACAAAAAACATTTATTAGAAGATTGAATACACTAGAATAATATATATGCTGGTCACAGTACAGATCACACTTCACAATAAAAACAAAACAGATGTATAAGACTATTTACAAACACAAAGAAATACTTTGAACTATGGCTTGTTGCAGTTTTTTTTTTATCATATTATATTCCTTTGGAATATTATTGAATTTTTTTAATCAAGCAGCATTTTGCTGCCAACTGCTATAAGGGAAGAAGCAACACTCACTGAACTGAGTGTCTGTCACAGTAGATCAAATAAAAAAATGATTGTCTGATGCTGCCATCTGGTGGATGTTCTTGAAAACAAAAGAGCATTTTCTAACATCTCTCCCGTTTTGTGATAGAATCTGACACCAGGTGGATAAGGTTTCTACAAAGTTCAAATTTGGCTTTTGGCAGTGGCTTCGTCATTATATCTGCTATCATTTCATTTGTTGATAGATATTTGACATCTATAACATTTTTAGTTTTTAAATCTCGTATGTAATGATACTTTGTATCAATGTGCTTAGTGCGGGATTTAAATTTTTCACTTTCAACCAATTTAATTGTAGATTGGTTATCCTCAAAAATTCTAATAGGAAAATGTTGTTGTAAATTGAGATCTTTACATAATTTTAAGATCCATAGCACCTCTTGAGTTCCTTGTGACAGTGCCACATATTCAGCTTCTGCTGACGATAACGTCACACATGTTTGTTTTCGCGAGAACCAAGAAATGCAGCTATTGCCTAAGAAGATTACATTTCCTGAGGTGGATTTTCTGTCTGTAGCATCTTGTCCCCAGTCTGCATCCGAGTATGCAACTATATTAGGATATTCTTTTGAAGAAATGTGGAGATCAAGGTCTTTCGTTGTTTTTAAGTATCTTATTACCCTCTTAACAGCATTCCAGTCCTTTTGTCTTGGATTATTGCATCTTCGACTTAGTATGTGTGTAGGAGCGGTAATATCAGGTCTTGTGCATGAGGAAATATATAAAAGACTTCCTATAGCTTGTCTATAATTATCATTAGATGATAAAAGATTTTCTTCTTTATCTAAACTGTAATAGTTAGTTTCCATTGGGGTGTAAGTTGGTTTGGCTTCTTCAAGCTGAAAATACTTAACTAATTGATTTATTTTACTTCTTTGTGAAAGTAAATAACTTCCATCTTCTTTTCTGTAAATTTCTATACCTAAGAAGTATTTTGCTTCTCCTAGTGATGTTATGGGATAAGATTTCTTTAAGTAATTTATTACTTCATTAACTTCATTTTCATCTTCTGAGCTCATCAGCATATCATCTACATACAGTATGAGATAAATTGTCTTCTTTGATTTTTCTTTTATGAACAAACATGGATCAGCTTCACTTTGTTTAAATCCATATGCCTTTAAAGTATTCTCTATTTCTTCATTCCAGCACTTGGCGGCTTGTTTAAGACCATATATAGCCTTTTTTAATTTATAGACTTTGTCTTTATTTTCTTCATCATGAAAGCCTTCTGGTTGATGCATGTATAATTCTTCATTATCTAGTTTACCATGTAGAAAGGCTGTTTTAACATCTACTTGAAATACTCTGGCTTTATGATAAGCTGCCCAGGTCAGAAAAGCTCTAATTGTTGTATGTTTGACGACAGGAGAGAAAGTTTCATCATAATCAGTGCCTAATTTTTGAGCGAAACCTTTGGCAACTAATCGTGCTTTGCATTTTATTTCTTCTCCATTTTCATTACGTTTTGTTTTGTAAACCCATTTACAGCCAATGGCGTGCTTGCCTTTGGGTAAAGTAACAAGCTCAAACACTTCATTTTCCTTTAAAGAGTTAAATTCTTCCTTCATAGCTTGAAACCATTTCTGTTGATCTTTTACTGGTAATCGTAAAACATCTTTAAAAGTTTCAGGATCTTGATTTTTGGAATAACTGTCTTCAGTTTTATAAGAATATCTTTCTGGTGGAATTCCTTTAGTCTCTCTGTTAGATATTCTTCTCTGGAAATTATGTTCACTTTCTTCAGTTGTTGGGCTATCTACTGATTTTTCATCCATTTTTATTTCTTCTGCAGTATTTTCTATTCGGATAGCTTCACTATCATTTTTAAGATTTTCTTCTGAAAAATTGAAGTGCATTAAATCTGAGATTCGCTCTTCAGGATTTTCTTTAAAGATATTTTCACAGTTCATATTTTCAAAAAACTTCACTGTTCTGCTTATCACTATTTTTCTACCGCCTATATAAATTCGGTATCCTTTGCTTCTTAAATCGTAACCAACAAAGACTCCTTCAGTGGCCTTTTCGTCAAATTTTTGTCTCTTCTGTTTATGAACATACACATATGCTTTGCATCCAAATACTTTAAGGTGACTCAAATTTGGCTTATGCCCATTCCACAGTTCATATGGTGTCTTTTCAGTTGGTTTTGTAGGTAATCTATTTTGTAAGTAGGCTGCTGTAGCTATGGCTTCTGCCCAGAATGTTTTTGGCAATTTAGCATTTATAAGCATGGCTTTACTCATTTCAATAAGCGAGCGATTCTTTCTTTCTGCAACTCCATTTTGGGACGGTGAATATGGCGTCGTTGTTTCATGATTTATTCCTAAGTTTTTAAGGTAGTCTTTGACAGATTCGTTGCAATATTCTGTTCCATTGTCACTACGCAAGGATTTAATCTTCAATCTAAATTTGTTTGTTGTTGATGCAACATACTCTTTTAATTTATCAAATACTTCATCTTTAGAAGAAATAAAATATACTTGTGTATAACGAGAGTAATCATCAATAAATGTAACGAAATATCTTTTTGATCCCATACTTTTTGTTTCTGCAGGACCGCATACGTCGCTGTATATCAAATCAAGTGGTTTTTTACTTCTGTATTGCGTTTCTTTTGGAAATGACTTTTCTGTTAACTTAGCTTTTATGCAACTTGAACATTCAGTATTATGAGAACAATTATTCACAGTAATACCTAAAGCTAAATCATCCTTTTGAATTTTCTTGATGGATTCCAAATTTCTATGGCCCAGCCTTTGGTGCCATTTTAGAATGCAGTTAACATTAGAACAAACGGGTAATATTTCTGAAGCACTATATACCTTTTCATTCGTAGGTATTATTTTTAATCTGTATAACCCCTCATCAGCTTTTGCATCTGCAACTAAGATGTTGCCCTTTTTAATTAAACATATATCATCTTTAAATGTTACAACAAAACCTTTCTCAGTACAAGACTGGACAGATAATAAATTACTATCCAACTCGGGAACATAAAGCACATGATCCAATGTAACTCTATTTGTTTGACCATTAAGTGTTTCAATATTAAAAGTACATTTACCCTTTTCCTTTGCAGTTAATTTAGTTCCATTAGCAATTGTAATTGTATCTTTATTCGAACTTTTTAATTCTGAGAACAGTTCCAAGGAATTAGCTAAATGAACAGACGCACCTGAATCAATAACAAAAGACAAATTTTTGTTTTTATTTCCATTTTGTTGAGATTTCATAACAAAATTCAAAGAATTTGATTCTTCCATTAATTCATGATAGTTTTGAGAATCTGATAGATTTTCATTTTGACTAGCAGTAGAGGCAGAGAAATTGTTTGGTTTTTTAAACTGTTGACGTGATCTATCTTGGGTGAAATTTGGTTTTGTTTTGTTAGTATTATTACCCTTTAAGTGAAAACAATCTTCACGGTTGTGATTATTCTTTTTGCAATGAGAACAAAATTTTTGCTTATTCAAATGCTTTGGTTTATCCCTATTACCCTTCAAAGCAATAGATTCAAATTTTGTTGAAATTTGTTTAGTTTCAACTCTTCTAAGATACTCATCAATTAATTTGTTTTGAACATATTTTAATGATAAATCTGTTTCATATTTACTTTCAATAGCAGTTATAAAGGTACTATAAGAATTTGGTAAGGAACAGAGCAAAATAGCTATTAAATTATCATCTTGTATTACTTCACCTATACTTCTTAATTTTTCTGCTAATTCTAAGACAGAATTAATATGATCCTGCATTTTAATGCTTTCATTATATTTAGTGGAATACAGCTTCCTAAGAAGATAAAGTTTATTTGTTAAATTTACTCTTTCATGAACAGATTTCAATTGATCATATGTCTCTTTAGCACTTTTAGCATGTCTGACATGAACAATTTGTGAATCTGAGATATTTAAACAAATTAATGCCCTAGCATTTCTATCATTTTTTACCCAATTATCATCATTTTCCTTTTTAGGTTCAAATACAACATCATACAGACCTTCTTTGATTAACAATTGCTCTATTTTAAACTTCCAAACTGAATAGTTGTCATCAGTTAATTTATCAATATAATGAGATTCTTTAATACTAGACATTATGATATAATAATATTTGCTTATTTCACAGAAAATAAAACTTTTTCTCTTATTAATACATCAAAACAACAATTATAAACTCAAATATAATGCTAATGATGAAATAAGAACAAAATAAAATTCTTGAGAACAATTTTTGAAGTTACTTTTGATTTCAGAAAACTGTTCTTAAATGTTCAATTGTTTGTTTAAAACATAAATTTACATTTGCAACTTATATAATAAAATTTCAATAAGAAATTGGCAAAATAATTTCTTTTCTTATCAATACACAATACTTTTGGTTTCAAAATAAGAATAATTCTTTGAATTTTCTTTTATATCATTCACTTAAGAAAAATACCAACATTCAGAAAATAATTATTTCTTTGAATTTAATTATATTATATTTTCTTCTTTTATATTACTATATTTAAAACTGAGATAACTTCAGTCTCATAATCGACTGTTAGAATGTTATTCCATATGGAAGGCATGAATACGAAATTCCTCAATAGGTAAACAATAAAAAAAGTTAAAAGTTTTACCTTTATGTTTTGATGTGTTTCAATGGAAATATACTCTTCTTTGGATGAACAAAAAACATTTATTAGAAGATTGAATACACTAGAATAATATATATGCTGGTCACAGTACAGATCACACTTCACAATAAAAACAAAACAGATGTATAAGACTATTTACAAACACAAAGAAATACTTTGAACTATGGCTTGTTGCAGTTTTTTTTTTTATCATATTATATTCCTTTGGAATATTATTGAATTTTTTTAATCAAGCAGCATTTTGCTGCCAACTGCTATAAGGGAAGAAGCAACACTCACTGAACTGAGTGTCTGTCACAGTAGATCAAATAAAAAAATGATTGTCTGATGCTGCCATCTGGTGGATGTTCTTGAAAACAAAAGAGCATTTTCTAACAATAATCAGGAACTGTAGGCGACTGGCGTTTCGCGATGTACTGTCACGGTCGTACAGTCCGAAGTGAACCCTTTGTGACTGCGATATGGAAAATATTTACTGAGATATTAGAATACATCATTTTAAGCACGTAAAAAATAATTACAAAATTTAGAACCTAAAAATAAACTTATTGATACTTTTTTACATCTGCAAAAAGCACACCTCTCATAAACAATTTAAATTAACTGCCGTGTTGTAAGGTAGCAGCATCAAGAAAGTCGTCTTTTAATACTCCCTGTATAAATAATAATGACTTTCTGATATGTTGCAGGCATGCATGGTGATACACATTAGACTAAGAAGATAGATGAATTAAAGATTAAGCAACAGGTATAAATAATTTAAAATAAGACTATGAATGTAGGATTTATTATTTTACCTGCTTACACTGTTAAAACACTATTCTTAAAAATAAGTAAATTGTACTAATTATTGAGCACTTCCCGATCTTAAAATAGCTCCGAGTACTTAACTCTTAAATTTGAAAAACGCATGCACTCATTTTTTTGAGTACATACAGGGACTCGAAAATAAGTATGTATAGAAACACACATATACTATATGAAAAAAAAAGGCGAAATTACAGAGAACTGACAAATCACCAATTTTAATTATGGTAATTTTGAATTGCGAAGAACTACAATTTCTGGACTAAAGAACAACGAACTTACTATTTTAATTCTTGTGAATGAGCCGCCCCGTGATTTGAACCCGTGACCTCTAGGTGGGAGATCAGTATTGTACTGACTGTGCTATAAGAGCAGTTACCAGCTGTTACCAAATGGCACCTTTTATGAATCAGCGACGGAAGATCGCTAACAGCAGAGAAGAATTTTCCTTTCCTTAAATATTCTAATTTCTAATAAAACAATTTTTAAACTAAATTTTCTTCTTTAACATTTCTAATGAAATTGTAAATAAATTTGAAAAGTGTGTATTATAAATTAAAAATTATAACAAAGATAGACATACCTTTAAATAAAAGCTTGGAAATCCCTACTGTCAATTTGGTATAAGAAAAGAGTTTATCAGAAAACTCATATTTTTGAGCACATGGGATTTAAACATGAATATTAAGACTTTAAAATACAAAATATATGTATTCATTTCTGCATACGTTTATAAATCAAGTATATAAGTATACACAACTTCAAAATATCATGTACTCGTTTCTGAATTAATTATACTTAAAAAAATCGAGTACAAAGAAACTTTCTTTTTTAAGTAGATTAATGCTCCTTTTTGAAGCAATTGTACTTAAAAAATATGAGTACATAGAAATGCTCATTTTTAAGTAGGTTATTTTTAACAATGTACTTCTTTTTGAAACAATTGTACTTAAAAAAAATACGAGTACATGGAAGTTCTCATTTTTAAGTAAATTATTTTTGAGAGTGTAAATATTCACCTATAGCTATAAATGAATTCACCTATTAGTTTTTTCAAATATATACAACATTTATTACTTAGACGATCAAATATAGGTCATGGAAATTCAATAACGTTAATAATTTAGTACACAATTTGCACATTGGTAAATATAAATATAAGAAATCACCTAGACTTCTCACTCAAGATCATGGGCAGCTTTCCAACTTTTTGTTAATATCCAAACTATGAAACTTTAAAACATCTCGCTTTATTTTCTAATCTTTTAAATTTTGAAAGCTAAGTTCTTTTGAAAGGCCTTGTTTTCTTCCTAAGGTCTTCTAAATTTTATAGTATTTGACAAGTTCTTTTTTACTTAATCACGTCATGCTCAAAAAAGATATTACCATTTGAAGTATATTTTCTCATTAGATAGATACAAACTATCTGTTTTTTACAATATTTTATTTAACTTGCCTCTCTGTTGTGCTCAACTTTAACAAACTTCCTGTACTACAATTTTTCGTAGTGTGACGTATTACCGCTGGCAATACAATAGTCTGTAAGAAAAATATTTGAAATTTGTTTCGACCACAGCTCAGGAAAAAAAAAAACCTTTTGTGCAATAAGGTTACGTAAATGTTATCACTTAAATATAATTGATTTCTTCATAAATGAGATAATGCTCTTCGATCGAACCGTGGCATGGTTAGTAAATGTGCCATCTTTCAGTTCCGCGCAGGGGGTGAACGGATGTGGGCTCGATCCTCAGGAGGAAGTCGATCTATTTTATTTTTTCATGCCAGGAAGCGGGATTTAAAATTGTTTATTAATTTTATTACTATCTTTTAAACAGACTGATAAAAAATCACTTGCAAGTTAATTTATTTCTTTAAAAAAAAGTATTTACTTTGTCTTTCAAGATTTCTTTTTTTTTTTTCCTTTTTAGTAGGTTATAATGAAAAGTTTTCTTCAGAACATTTTTTTTTTTTTTTTTACATTTAATTTATTCTACTTTCCTTTATTCGAGAGTTTTTTTCTAATTCTTTTTTATAATTAACAAAGTTTCAAAATGAGGATGTATTATATACATAGACAACTGATAAAAAGAAACAGCAATAAACTAAGAAAAGAGAAAAGAAAGAAACTGGTATAGTATATTAATATACATCATAATATTTTATTATACTTCAGCATTTTTCAAATGTCAGTTCGGAGTTTCGAAAAACTTCCAGAATCTCAAATTGTGAGTAAATAAAGCAAAAATAAATAAATAAAAAATTCATTCAGAAATTTTCCGAAATTTAATAAAAATAAAAATTACTTGAAAAAACTAGAACTTTGCATTTATGTTTAAAAATGTTTTATGCGTGATGATATGAAAAATATTATATCAGTTATGGATCAATGGAAGGGAGCCTATAATAAAAACCTATAAAAAACGTAAGGAAAATCTCATTAACGTTTAAATGTTTTTTTAAAATATTATACAGTAAAATATGTTTAACACGAAAACGCTTAACAGGAAAAATCGGTTAACACGAAATGATATAGGGGTCCGGACAGTATGCTATGTGATTTAATACATTTATTTTTTTTAACACGAAACAAAAATCGTTTAACACGAAAAACATTCGATTTTGACCTAGTTAGTTTGAGTTGAAATTGGTGAATTTTGTGTTAAAACCACTGAATTTTGGGTGAAAATCAGTGAATTTCATGTTTTTTGTAAATTAGCTTATGTTTTATTAGTACAATGGCTGAGAAATCGGTGCGAAAACAAACTGCTATTTCGCTTTAAGAGAAGATGAAGCCTGCTTAAAATAGTTGATGAAAAAAGAAGGACGAAAACAGAAATCTGCAAAGAGCCATTGCCAATTGTACTTTATCAACAATAATAAAAAACAGGGATCCCTTTTACGTTAATGTTTGAGCCAGAGAGAACACGTAGGAGAACTGCTAAGCACGAAGATTTAGAGACAGCTTTGCTTATTTCGTTCAAACAAGCTAGATCTCAGAATGCTGAAAAATACACTTAAAAAAAATGTCTGATTTTTTAGGCCAAAAATAATTTTTTTTTTACGTGCTTTTTATCCTAATGGATGCAATTTACTAGTAGTTTAACAGGAAATCGAAATAAAATTTGATTACGTTGAAAGTGTTCGTGAGTTTTGTTCTTTTTTCACGAATCTTTTAACGCGAAATTCTTTTAACACGAAAAAAAATTTCGGTCCTCTCAGTTTCGTGTTAAACGTATTTCACTGTAATTATATATTTTTTTGTTGTAGGTTTAAATTCATTTTGAATGCTGATCATTATTCATGATTTAGACATGAATCTGATTATTAATTAATAACCATTTTTAATTATTCGTTTAATTGCAGCAATCACATTAATTGAACACTCATTGTTATGTTGGTATCAATTGGAAAGTTTTTCTGTAGGTGTGAAATATTTTTCATCGAAAAATAAATTATATAAAAGAAAATTCTGAACACTATATACTTTATATAAAAATTTATGTAGTAAAGTATGATAATGTCAAAATTAATTCACTGTATTATATCGATTCCTCAGTTTATTTTTTCACTTTTATTTGGTAAAAAGGAGCAGCGTAAACTGATTCGTCTAAAGTGAGCGCCGGACATCATACTTTATTATATATGTTTGTGCAATTACAATATTTTTTTTTCTCACATATTCATTACTTTGTATTGATACTTCACTCTTCTATATTTTGTTATTATGGATTGAGAAAGAGAGGAGCACTGGGATGTGTATATTTATTATAAATATCTATTTAGTATTTTGCCATATTTAATGTATAGCCAAATGTGATTCATTTAATTTTATTGATATTACCTTGATTCTATTTATCACTTTTGTGCATTACCAAAAAGGAGAAACAGATACTGTTCTTTATTACACAAGTTAATTTTATTGGCACATTATTCTTTTAATATTACTGATCTTCTATCTTTCTATTTTTCATATATTTATTGATAGAAATATAATAAGTAATTCTCACTATTTTTTTATAAATATCACATATTTTGTGATATTTAATTTTGTGTGACGTTTAGAATCATAATTAATTGTTATTAACAATAATTCTTTAGTTTGATTTCTATTTTGCATCGTTTAGTGACACATTAGCACCAGACATCACACAACTCTTCCGCAACAATGCATTAATTTTCTTCATATATAACTCATTTGAAGATTCAGTCTATATTTTACCCTTGTTCATTGTCGGAGAAAGAACTGTCAAAGCTGTATATTTTTATGAGTTTTTATCTAGCTGCCAAATGAAATTCATTATTTTATAATCTCTAGTTTCGTTTTGTACATTAATAGTAAAAGAATACTGAAGAAATATATATTTGTATACAAATGTTTGCGGTTCATATTTCATTTATTCCATTTACTGATTAGTAGAAAGAGAGCATTACATATATTTATCATGAATACCTGTTTAATTATGTGTTACGTTGCTAGTTTTTCATTTTCTAACACTTCATTAGTTCAGTTTTTTTCTATTCTAGAGTAGTAGGAAAGGGGATCCTTACATTACTAAAGATTTGCGAAAGAATAGGCTAATTTTGCTCATTAATATTTGATTGTGTATATTTAATAACATCACGAGATGGCTGTTAGATATAATTCTGATGAAGGATCGTATTTTTATGTTGCTGATGCATTTTTCTGTTTGGGATTAAGCTATTTAATTTGAAACACTAAAGTTTAGCGATTCTTTGGAGCTAGAGAGAAAATTGTCATCACTCGTCATGATGTCGGCAAAAATTGAGTCATCACCGACTGTTGAGCCGTCAACTGAGTCACCATTCATCCTATTTGGATATTATCACTATATATAAAAGTGCAATACTATATTTATATATATATTTTCATATACTGCTAATTTTAAAGTATTGATATTGAATAATATTATATATTTTACTCTTATTCATTGGCGGAGAGGGGGCTCTTTATTATAAATGTCCATATAGTAATGTAATGTATGATAACTTTTGAACATTAACAGAAAGGGAGCACTAAATAATATACAGTGAAACCTCTCTGTAAGTGCCAACTGCCGTTCCATTGAAAATTGAGGGGTGGCCAAATTTTCCATTTCTCTTTCTTTTCATCCCGTGATTTTTAAAATCTGCATATTCTTTCAGTAAGTTCTCTTTGTTTTTCATAATATTGTTTATTTGATTCTTGCTTCAATTAAACTGTGAAGCCAATTTTCTTGCAGATGTTCCTTGATCATGACAATTAAGAACTTTGATTTTGTCATTCAAATCCAAATGTACTCTTTGGTTTGATTACGGTGCCATAATTTTAAATTTTACATAAGCCTGAGCATAGAATTTCTAATGTAAAAATTGTGCTTCAATAGCCATTCACAGTTTTAGTAAATGTGGAATCAGTTTTTCTAGATAACCTGTTATCCATTGTGTGCCCACAACAAAGGATCAAGTTTCCCCTCCAAACCAACCTCTACAGGTTGAAAGGCCAAACAAAGTGTGGGGAACACCTGTTTGTCTCACTTGTGGAAAGTTTATGGTCCTCCATTGTGTTACTAAATCCTCCCCATCTCCTCCTGTCTTCTTTGTTGCAAGCTGAACTCTTATCTTTTGGTTCAGGAATTCAATACACCTGTTTAGGATTTAAGGCACATGTGAAAAAAAAAATAGCCTTTATGAGCGATAGCGCGGCCCCTAATAGGAGTAAATTTAACATTATGTCTATGGGAAAATTTTTCCTTCCTAAAAGTACTGGCCCTTAATAGAGGTGGCCCCTGAGTAGAGGTGGCCTTTAAAAGAAGTTTTACGGTATTTTCTTTAAATTTTTTTTACACAAATGTCTGTAGGTAATGTAGTAAATATGTCCATTTCCACCTTCCCTGTATCCTTCTGTTTTCTTGGTGTATATATTTCATATATCCTATTACTAAAAAAGGAGCACCCACCTTATGAATATGCCTATTTAATTATATCGTTACATTGCTAGTTGGATTTCATTTTTCTATTTCTCGTACCTCTTCAATTTTACACTTTTGTAGAGTAGTAAAAAATGAGCTCCTGATACTATATTTCGAATTCTACTATATTCTACTATATCACAAATGTTTTCAAAAGAAAAATAGATCAGTTACACAGTTTCATTTAACCCGTAACTGGAGACGGGAGTCAGAATGACTCCGCGTTTTTCTTTCCCTCTGATTATCATGTGTTTTTTTTTTGTCCTTGTATAAAATCATTCCTCTGTACCAACAAGTAGTTCTTTTATCATTACATGATTTCCAGAATATATCGCGTTTCTAAAAAAAATTCCAATGCTGTTTACAAAAGACAAAAAAGGAAAATAAAATTTATCTCTGAACGTGTAAGAAAATTCATGTCTCCAGTTACGGGTTAACCCTTTTATGAAAGACAGTTGAACTCAACTTTTAGGGAATTTCGCAGAGCATTTCCTAACATATATGTGTTATTCATTCTATTTTTTACTCTTATTAATGAGCAGAAAGGGAGCACATGACATGATATTTGTAATATAAACGTTTATGCTGTTATGTGTGGTATATCAGAGTAAAATTCTTCTTTGATTTTTTATATTTATTGAGTTAAAAATTTTCATTTTTATCCATTGGCAGAAAATGGGAACCACACTGTGAACATTGTGTTTTAATATAGTCATGTATTATAACAGTTCATTATAAATGTTTGTGAAGTTATTGGCTAATTTTGCTCAATAATAATTAATTGTGGTACATTTAATCACAACATCACGAGTGTCACGACCGATTAGTCAGAATTTTGCTGAGAGAGATGTGTTATTGGTGTGTTTGTTATTCAATTGTTTTATTTAAAACTAAAGTTTACAGGTTCTTTAGAGTTAGAATGAAGGCTTTTTTATAACTGAACAATTTTTTATAATTGAACTTTTGGCCAGGGGTGATTCTGTTCCGAATTTTTGGAAAATTGCGAAAAATTAAAAAAAAAATGGGTCATAAGTCCGAAAATTCGGACATAAACTAGATCGCGAATTTCGACAAATGTTCGCCGAAAAATACGAATTTCGCCAAAGGATCGCGGCAATAAACGCGAATTTCGTCTGAGAATCGCAGAAAAACGCCAATTTCGTCAAAGGATCGTAGAAAAATGGCAAATTTCATCAAAGGATCGTGGAAAAACGGCAAATTTCGTCAAAGGATTGCGAAAAAAGGCAAATTTCCCCAAAAGATCGCGAAAAAATGAAAAATTTCGTCAAAAGATTTTTTTTTTCCATAAGATACAGTGGATTTCCCCCCTACCTCTCCCCTCTGTTGTAATCTTTAAAAAAATTTGCTGTGAATTTCAGAACTTTTTTTTTAAAACTCAGAATCCCCCCCCCCCCCCTTCTCGCCGCTGTATTTCCGAAAATGTGATGTGAATTTCCGAATCCCTTTTTTCACTCAGAATCACCCCTGCTTTTGGCAAAAATTCAAACATCATTAGAGCACAGATTCTAATAGTTCCTTCAGTTAGTAAAAGAATGGCAAACATCTTTCTGGGTCAAAACAGAAACTGTAGGAAAGCTTGCATGAGTAGGATTTATTTTCTTAGTCACAGACTTTTCGAAAATAATTTAGGAGGCTTGTGTTCACTGCCATGTATAGTGGAGAGTACGGTTATCAATTTATGTGTTTTCTTACTTGTGGCTTTTAACGCTCTTAAAGTTAGAACAAAGAACTTATACCAAGTGAAATCAGAGACTAAGAGGAAAATATATTATTTATATATTTCCAAATTTGCTTGTTATTATTTATATTTATTTTATTAATTACATTTTTCATGTTTATTCATAATCAGAAAAGAAACGTGATAAATATCTATGTATTAATGTTCTTCAGTTTTTTTCAGCCATAATTCATTTCCTACCAAGCATTGGAGAAGGTTCATTGCAGGACCTAACACACCAATAACGTAAATTGTGCAGTTCAAAGTGGGCTGTCATAGTTTTTGGTTCATAAAATTTCATCTGTTGCATACTTTACTCTTATTATCTTATTACTCTTTATTATCTTTATTACAGACAATTGCAGAATTTGTATATAACTATGCATGTTAATGTGGCATTTATCCAATTTCTTCTCTATTTAATTTAAAGAAAGGGTGATCAACCTATTACATATACTTCTCATAAATATACTTTTAATTATTTGTAATATTACCTCTTGGGTTTAATTTTTCTGTTAATGACACTTCTTTACAAAACAAATAGGTGTTGCTATCCAACGTACAATTTATACACAAGTTTAACATAAAACTCTACGTTTCAGTTTATTCTTTAAAACCTTCATCAGGAGAAAAATTTTCTAAAATATAAATCGACAACAAACTCTTTACATGCTACATTTTGAAATCAATTCAAAATTCAAAACATTCTAACGGAAACCTCTTACTCCCAAATAAAGAGTTCAGTGGCGCTATCTTTTAATCAAAGATGTAAACGAAGAAAGACTAGCTGAAAAAATGGAATTTTCATTGACTTTTCAAAATTGAAAGCCATATTGCTGGTATGTGAAAGGAAACATTATCATTACACACTTCATGGTTTCTTAGACGAATTTCTAAAGATTCACGAATAATAGCATTGCGCGGAATAACTTGTTTGGAAATAACTTTAGCATGGTCAAAGTCTATAAATGAAATGAGTCCTTTATGGTAGCTTCTTGAGAGTGCAGTAGAAAGTTTACGAAACTTCAAATCGTTTTTATGTTCTTGCAATCTTTCGAAAAATCGACGTTTAGTCATACCAATATAGGACGAGGTGGTCCCATCAGAAAATTTAAAGGGAATTTCATACACCCCAGAAAAAGATGAAAAAGGAATTGGATCTATTTTTTTACACAGAAGATTAAACAAAGTCATAGAATTAGAGGCAACGAGTTGAATGTTGAATTTCATGAAAGACTTTTTTAACTTTTTGCTCGTCTTAAAGACCACAAAACTGGTTTTCCATTTCGTCCTATCGTTTCTAGGTGCCAAGGCCCGTTATATTTTGTTGAAAAAGCATTTGCATTTTTTCTTAAAAGTATTCTCCCCTCTTCAACTTTTTCTATCTCTTCTACGTTGGAATTCATTAATCGAATTAAGGATTTTAATCTTCCTAATAATGCAATTTTGGCAAGTTTTGACATTGTGTCATTATTTCCGTCCATCGATGTGGAAGAAGTTATTCTTTCCATAGGCTTATCCATTGATGGGTTACCTCATTTAAGTGATAATATGAAATTTTCTATTAAGTCGGGCTTAAACTTAATTAAGGAAGTAATGTATTTATTTTTAAAGATAAATATTTTAAACAGCAGAAAGGAGCTCCTATGGGTTCACCTATTTCTAGTATTCTGGCAGAATTCAAATTGCGTCCTTTAGAAGAACTCATCTTTAAGAAACTTTGTCCTATACCTTCATTATGGTTACGGTATGTCGATGACATTTTTATTATCTGGGAAGATGGGAAACAATCCTTAGAAAATTTTTTTGACGAAATTAACCAACTTGATAACAATATTAAGTTCACGATGGAGTTAGAAAACAATAACTCGCTTCCTTTTCTTGATGTTCTCCTTATTAAAGAAAACAATTGTTTAAAACGGAAAATTTTCCGGAAATCTATGAAATTAAACAATGTTATTCCCGTCACTGCAGCTGCCCCATGGAATTATAAGATTGCAGCATTTAGGTCATTTATCCAGCGTGCATTACTTGTTTGTTCCGATGAATTTTTGGATGATGAAATCAATTTCATCGTTAACATTGGATTATGTCATGGTTTTAATTCAAACCTTATCTATAAATTGGTTGATAAGTATAAAGTTTCCGTTAATCCCCCCTCCCCCAAATTTAATCAAGTTTACCGAAAGGTTCCTTATTTTCCTATCCTATTTGTAAAGTTAAAAAAGTCTTTCATGAAATTCAACATTCAACTCGTTGCCTCTAATTCTATGACTTTGTTTAATCTTCTGTGTAAAAAAATAGATCCAATTCCTTTTTCATCTTTTTCTGGGGTGTATGAAATTCCCTTTAAATTTTCTGATGGGACCACCTCGTCCTATATTGGTATGACTAAACGTCGATTTTTCGAAAGATTGCAAGAACATAAAAACGATTTGAAGTTTCGTAAACTTTCTACTGCACTCTCAAGAAGCTACCATAAAGGACTCATTTCATTTATAGACTTTGACCATGCTAAAGTTATTTCCAAACAAGTTATTCCGCGCAATGCTATTATTCGTGAATCTTTAGAAATTCGTCTAAGAAACCATGAAGTGTGTAATGATAATGTTTCCTTTCACATACCAGCAATATGGCTTTCAATTTTGAAAAGTCAATGAAAATTCCATTTTTTCAGCTAGTCTTTCTTCGTTTACATCTTTGATTAAAAGATAGCGCCACTGAACTCTTTATTTGGGAGTAAGAGGTTTCCGTTAGAATGTTTTGAATTTTGAATTGATTTCAAAATGTAGCATGTAAAGAGTTTGTTGTCGATTTATATTTTAGAAAATTTTTCTCCTGATGAAGGTTTTAAAGAATAAACTGAAACGTAGAGTTTTATGTTAAACTTGTGTATAAATTGTACGTTGGATAGCAACACCTATTTGTTTTGTATCGATATTACAACGTAAAGTCCTTTATTATTATTATGACACTTCTTTAGTTCAGTTATTTCAGCATTGTAGAGTAGTGGATATTATATTCTCCTCTATATAATATAATAGATAGATATATTATATCTATCTATTATATTATTCTATATATTACTCTTGATATTATATTTCAGTACATATTTTTGCGAAGTAATTGGCTATATGTGTTTATGTAAAAAACATCACGAGGATCCTATAGCATGTGAAAGAAATGTTACTTGAATAAGGTCACATTTTTCATGTTATGGATGCTCTAGTGCAGGGGTCGGCAAGTAAATTTAAGTGGGGTCCAAATACTTTTGAAAAACATTATCTAGAGCCAGAGAAAAAAAAAACAGATAAGGTAATGTAAGTTCTTATTACTTTTAAAGTTTTATTTTTACATACACACATATATATAACACGAAGTAGAAAAGACTGGTATTCGTTCTAAAAAATTTACTACATACACATTTTTTTTTCCATACATATAAAAATAGTAAAATAGAAAAGGCGTTGAAAAATTAATGCGAAAAATTACACTTGCAGACTTGAGCCAGTTTTTTATAGTTTGGTACATACGTGGAACCAAGCATAGTAGCGAAAAAGTAGCTTTTCGCAATTTTCATACTTTTCTGAGACAAGTTTACCTCAAAATTCATTAGGGATGCAGTTCTATACATTTTCAAGGGAATATCTTCTTGTAAGCAAATTATCTCCATTTGAAGTAAAGTTTTTACAAGACTGAAAAACTTCGGAGCCGCATCAGTTCATAATTCAACTGGAACAACATAAGGCGATTTAAAGAATTGAGACAACTTACCTATCTCTGCAAAGTCTTGTAATCTTGCTGCAAATTCCTTCACAACACTCACAAATCCTTGTACATGCGCTCCAACGCAGCCGGCCAGTCCTTCCGCAGGTCATGCGCACCCAATCAGTCTGTCAGTCACTCCCTCCCACCGCCGTGCCTGCGCTCCAACACAGTATTTTGCGTTTCACATCCTAGCAACTAGGCATCACTATTAAAAAATCAAATAAATCGCGCTATTACTTACAAAATATAAGAAACATTGATAAGGCTCAGCCGTATCTACTGTATTAATAAACTAGCAAACCCCGCGGCTTTGCTCGCGTAATATTTGAAATATGCCAAGTGAAATTTATATGTCTAATTTTTATTAAAAAGTACTAACTAAATTTTTATTTTATTAAAAGGTAATATTTTATTTTATTAAAAGGTTTTTTTTTAATTAAAAGGTACTTATTACTTTTAGGAATAATTCAAAAATTACTATTTAAAACACATTTTGATTAAACATCATTATTACACTGCATTAGGCAGAAATGAAACTTAAATTAATAAAATGAAATAAAACTAAATAAATGATAATTTAGAAAATATTTTGAAACTTTTATGCTCAATTAATACGTTTATTTCAGTATTCATTTGAAGTTTTGAATTTTTTAGAAACCATCTTCTTAAATTTTAAAATTAACCATCATGTCAAATTCCAAGTCCTACCACCTGTCTCAACATAAAGGGCTATGTTGAAACTGTCACCATTAATTTGCCAACATTAATTTTGAAATCGGTTTGTTATTACCTAATATTCCACAGAAACGTAATTTAAAAAGCTTTTAAAACCCTTTTTTAGAACGTTTGTTGTTCCAGTGAACCCAGGTGGTAGAATCACCGGCATAAAATATAGCCTATGTAGGATCAGAGACTGTTACCATTGATTTGCAACTATTACTTTTATAATCGGTTTATATTCCCTGAAATTGCATAGAATCGCAATTTAGAACATTTTTAGAATGCTTTTCGCACCTCCCCTTCGCTTCACCCCTTTTTAATTCGAATTTATTTTCGACGTTCCTTCCAGGCATTTATATTTTATAAGTAACTACCATGTCATATTTAAAGTTTCTAGCCTTTTCAGTATCACAGAAATCTCAATTTAGAAAGTTTTTAGCTCCTGCAACCCTCTGGTGGTAGTGGAACAGACATAAAATATAGCTTATGTTTGAGCAGGTTCTATCAGCAAAATTTGTCATCATTATTTTTTTAATCGGTTTGCTAATTTACAAGTTTGCTTAAAAATTGTAATTTATAACGCTTTTCACTCCATTTTTTTTTTAAATTTGGAATTTTCTTTCGACTGTTCTTAGAAAGCAGTTGCATCTTGTAAGTAAATACCATGCCATACTTCAAAGTGTTAGACCCCTCAGTTGTGCAAAAAATGCAAATTAGAACATGTTTTGCTTTTGCAACCCTCAGATGGTAGTGACAGCAACATAAAATATAACTTATGTTATAGCAGGGACTGTCACCATTGATTTGCAACCATTACTTTTGAAATAGCTTTGGTATTTCCTTAGATTGAGTAGAAATCGCAATTTAGAACGTTTTTAGGACGCTTTTCGCGCATTTTCACCCCTTTTTAAATTTCCAATTTTTTCGAAACTGTTCTTAAAGATGATTTATATCTAATAAATATGTAACTTGCCTAATTTTAAATTGCTAGCCCCTACCGATCACAAAAATAGAAATTTAGAACGCTTTTTTGCTCCTGCAACGTCTTGGTGATAGTGATACCGACATAAAATAGCGTCTATGTTAGAGCAGAGGCTGTCCGCATCAATTTCCTACCATTACGTTTGAAATCAGATTCATTCTTCTTGAGATATTGCCGACAAATCGGCATTTAGAACGTTTTTAGAACGCTTTTCGCGCATTTTGCTCCTGCATCTCCTCTGGGGTAGTGGGAACAGATATAAAATATAGCCTATCTTGGAGCAAGATCTATCACCATCATTTTTACACCATTATATTTGAAATCGGTTCAGTACTTCCTGTGATTGCATAGAAATCCACAATTTAGAAAGTTTTTTACAACGCTTTTTGCGCATTTTGACCCTCTTTTAAATTTCGACTTTTTTTAGAAAATGTCCTTAGAGGTCATTGATAATCTTATAACTAACTACCATTCCAAATTTCACGATTCTAATCCCTTCCGTAACGCAAAAGCCGCAATTTAGAACGTTTTTCTCCTGCACTCCCTTTGGGGTAGTAGTACAGCCATAAAACATCGCCTATCTAATGTTGGAGCAAGGATTGTCACCATCCTTTCGACGCCATTATTTTTTAGATCGGTTTGGTATTTCCTGAGATTGTGTAGAAACTACCCTATAGAACGTTTTTTAGAACGCTTTTTGTGCATTTTTACCCCTTTTAAATTTCGAATTGTTTAAGAACTGTTCTTAGTCATCATTTATATCTTATAAGTAACTAATATTCAAAATTTCATATTTCTAGGCCCTTCAGTAACGCTAAAATCGCATTTTTAGAACGTTTTTTGCTCCTGCACCCCCTTTGGGGTAGTGACACCGACATAAAACATAGCCTATCTTGGAGCAACCGTTGTCACCACCATTTTGACACCAATATTTATTAAATCGGTTTGGTATTTCCTGAGATTGTGTAGAAACTACCCTATAGAACGTTTTTTAGAACGCTTTTTGTGCATTTTTACCCCTTTTAAATTTCGAATTGTTTAAGAACTGTTCTTAGACATCATTTATATCTTATAAGTAACTAATATTCAAAATTTCGTATTTCTAGGCCTTTCAGTAACGCTAAAATCGCATTTTTAGAACGTGTTTTGCTCCTACACCTCCTTTAGGGTAGTGGCACCGCAATAAAACATAGCCTATCTTGGAGCAAGCGTTGTCACCATCATTTTGACACAAATATTTTTTTAATCTGTTTGGTATTTCCTGAGATTGTGTAGAAACTACCCTTTAGAACGTTTTTTTAGAACGCTTTTTGTGCATTTTCACCCCTTTTAAATTTCGAATTGTTTAAGAACTGTTCTTAGACATCATTGATATCTTATAAGTAACTAATATTCAAAATTTCATATTTCTAGGCCCTTCAGTAACGCTAAAATTGCATTTTTAGAACGCTTTTTGCTCCTACACCTCCTTTGGGGTGGTGGCACCGCAATAAAACATAGCCTATCTTGGAGCAAGCGTTGTCACCATCATTTTGACACAAATATTTTTTAAATCGGTTTGGTATTTCCTGAGATTGTGTAGAAACTACCCTTTAGAACGTTTTTTAGAACGCTTTTTGTGCATTTTCACCCCTTTTAAATTTCGAATTGTTTAAGAACTGTTCTTAGACATCATTTATATCTTATAAGTAACTAATATTCAAAATTTCATATTTCTAACCCCTTCAGTAACGCTAAAATCGCATTTTTAGAACGTTTTTTGCTCCTACACCCCCTTTGGGGTAGTGGCACCGACCTAAGATATAGCCTATGTTCTAAGTTGGACTAACACCATCATTTTGATACCATTACTTTTGGAATCGATTCGGTAGTTCCAGAGCTTACCTCCTACAAATAAACAATTTTTTCCTCTTTATAATAGGAGTATAGATTATTTATTCAAATTGAAAAATTTTGGCTGTCTTCGACCGTCCGTGGTCCGCCTAGTGCTCTAGTGTGTTTGTGATTAAGTTGTTTTATTTAAAACATTAGGGAAACATCTAATTTGGAGATAATATTACTGTAAAGTTTTACAATTAAACTTTTGACAAAAAATGAATCATCAACGATACACAGAGCACAAATGTTGATAATGCCTTCAGTTTGCAAAAGAATTACAAAAATCTATCTGACTGGAAACCCTCAGAAAAGTTCTACGTATTGGATTCATTCGCCACATTATTAGTCAGATGTTTCGAAAGAAACATTTGATTCACTGCTTTATAGAGTGGAAAGTAAGATTATCAATTTATCTATTCTCTTACTTGTGCATTTTAGTCCTCATAACTTTCATTCAAATTACAATTTTAATTGGAACTGTAAGTCGAAGGAGATTTATACCAATTAAATTAGGGACTAAGAGGAAAGTATATAAATTAAATAGTTTCGAGAAAAGACAGTTTTTCGAAAAAAGAAAGAAAGTTGAACGCAACTTATAGTGTATTGAGTAGAGCATCTTAGAAAATTTCCTATCAAGCATGTTTCTTTTTTTCTGTTATTGATTGATATTTATATATATAGTTTATTTTTGATATAAATGTTTATGTAGTTATGTGTGATATATTAGGGTAACGTTCGTGCGTTGTTTTATATATATATATATATATATATATATATATATTTAGATAACATTTTCATTTTCATTCATTCGCAGAAAAAAAAGACAACTGTGTTTTAGTAAAAATGTTTACACAACTATGTGTGACATTTCAGCTAATATTTATTTGTTGTTACTTATTTTTATTTTATTAATTGCATTTTTTTATGTTTATTCATAATCAGGAAAGAATCATGGGATACTGTATTTTGTTATTAATATCCGTGTATTTGCAGTCTTTAGTTTTTTCAGCTACAATTTATTTCCTACGTTTTCCACCAAGATTGGAGAAGGTTCATTGCAGCAATCCCTTTCATATATAAGTTAATTATTCTTTTTTTCTCTCTCTCTTTTTAATTGGTAGGAAGTAAGCACCTGACGCAACATTTTAAATATAAATGTTTGTGTATCTATGTGGTGATATTTTAGTGTATAGTTCGTGTGTTATTTTTTGTATTAATAGCTGAAAATTTCTCTTTTATTCATCGGCAGAAAAGGGAACACAATGTGATAGTGTGTTCCAGTAAAAATTTTACAACCATGCATTATATATTAATACGAGGAAAATTTATTTATACTTTCAAAATTGACATTTATCAGAGGTGCCAAGTCTCCGACTTTTTGCACACCACTATTATCTTACAGAAAATCCAGTTCTGTTAAATCGACGAAATGTTCCAATTAAAAAAAAAAAAAAACTTTTTCTGTATTAAATATAGTTTCTATTTCCATGTATTAATATAGTTTCTATCGATGCTGGATTTAATTATGTTTCGTGTTAGCCCCAGGTTGGTGGCTCACGATAAATATTCCATCTTGTGCTGCGTTTGTAGCCTTGCCAACATATAATAGTGAGAAAATTTCCGAGCTGTGTATCGTTCCAAGTGGTTTAATCGGTAGAACGTCAGTGCGCTATACTGATGGCCCGGGTTCGAGTCCCGGCTTGGAATCTTTTTCACTATGTTGGCCTTTGCGCCTTTTAAGCAATTGCTTTGAAATTTGATTTTCACTTGAAATAATGCATTATATATCATTAACTTTTTATTTTCTATTGCTGATATTTATTTTATTAGTTTAATTTTTCATGTTTATTCATAATCACTGTATTTTGTTATGAACATTTATGCAATAATGTTTCTTAATTTTTTCAGAAGGCCCAACAAAATATGAAATTTGTGAGAAATTCCGTGCATTAGTTCTTAAGATATGAGTAACATTAAAATTTTGTCAGAATTCTATGTCAGAAAAAATCGAAAACACTATTTAGTTCCACAGCTTCCTTAACAAGGAAATTTGCCAGTGTTATGCGTTTGCGAATAAAGATTAATTCAGGAATGTGCCAGAAATTAGCTAGAATTATAATAATATAAAATAAAATACAAATTTGACAGACATGTAGTTGAACTACGTGCTTAAAACACTGAAGTAATCAGAATCAAAAAGGCTGCCGTAAGTAGCACAATCTTCGGCTAATAATTCCTGGTATGCGGCTAATACAAATGCTTTGATAACTTTCAAAACTTTGTTTGATTGTAAAATTAATATTTTTCAGATAAAAATGCCTTTCTGTGTTAATGGGCAATCTAAAAAATATATTACATGTAAAAAATTTATTTGAGTTTTCAAAAAAAAAAAAAAAAAAAAAATGATTTTCGTCTATACTCTGTAACTCTGAGAACCCGGGTACTATCCCCTAGTATTATTAGATTCGATATATTCGCGTTGTCGAATAGAAAAAATCGAAAAAAAGGAGAGTATCAAACGAATGCCAATCGCACCAAGACTGTAACCTTTTCTGATTCCAACGCAGCATCTTCTGAAGAAGGAACCCCTCTCATGGTTTTTCTCCTCAGCAGTTTGATTTTTTTTATGGCCGCCATTTTTACACAAGTAGGCGGATAAAACTGGCCAATAAACTCGGACGAGACCCACATGCTCGGTCACATTCAAATTGGTTCATTTATACGAGAACTACAATATTCTCTTAGAGAAGGAATAGACAACGAATCCCTTTGTTCTGTCCGCCGAACCTTGAAGCATACACGTCTGAGAATTTATCGCCAAAAGCACACAGACGACATACCGGTCTCGGTGGGAGCGGCAATTCCAATGACAGTTTTTGGAGGAAAAACCGGTTTGGCAGGCAATCCTCTCACCATCAAAAGGTTACCATTTCTGCGTCCAGTGATATTAGAAGAATATTACAGTCTGCTGCCTTGTTTTTAAAATGTCTGCCACCTTAGAATTTGAAACTGCTGTATGTTACTTTCTTTTCGGATAGAGGCTGTCCGTATCAACGCATTTAAAATATTGCATTCGAGCAAATCAGCCAACTCCCCCCAAAAATACGTCAGGCGTTGTTTATTTAAAATTTATTTACTTACGTTATTTACAGTGGCGTAGCCACATATTCAGCGCCCTGGAGCAAGTAAAGTTTGTGCGCCCTCTTGTCTCTCAAAAAAGTTCTGCGTAATTTTGTTTTGAAGTTACACACACACACACACATATATATATATATATAAGTATACATATATATATATATGCGTGTGTGTGTGTAACTAACGCCCGGGCCCGTTATAATAATGTAAACAAAACTCAAGTTTGCATGATTTTATATATTCATAATATAGTTCAAATGAACCTGGTTTTAGGAGTGGTCCACTGCCTTTGGCAGCGTCTAGTGTGTTCCCGACAAACCTCTTTCTGAACGAACCTGTGGCTTGGGTCCCCGCTACCAAAGGCAGTGTATGCTAGGAGTGTTTCGTACGTGCCGGAGACAATCGAAAACCAAGTTGAATGAGTAAACCCCGTAGTAATCGAGCCCATAGAACCCGAGATAAGAATGCTAATCCTGGCGGTGGAACTATAATCTTTAAAACAATCGTAAGCTAAGTTTAATGTACCAATTTCCAGTGAAATAGAGCCCATCAAAACCGAGAAAAGAATGCACCTTTAATATTCGAAAATGGTGGTAACAGAAGTCTAAGATAAACTTTCACAATGTAGAAAGTAGCTGAATAGTAAGCTAAGTTTAATTATCCAATTACCGTTGAAATCGGGCGCATTGAAACCGAGAAAAGAATGCACCATTAATGTTCGAAAATTGGTAACTGAAGTCTAAGACAAACTTTCTTAATACAGAAAGTAGCTGAATCATAATCTAGATTGAATGAACCAATTCTTGTTGAAGTCGGCCCCCTATAACCCGAGGAAAGAATGTACCCCGAAGCAGTGGAAGGTGCTTCTTACCCCCACCCCCTGTAAATTTAACGAATTGCCTTTAACATTAACGTGATATTTAATTTACGAATGAAATCCCATCTCCTTTAAAGTTAACCACTTACCTTTAACAATAGCGCGAATTTTAATTCACGGCTGTAGTGAGTAAACGTAAGTTGATGCCGTAAAAAAAGATTAATATTCGAAAAAGGTAGTAGCTGGAGTAAAAGAACTTTTTTAGTGGTTTATAAAGTAGCTGGAGGACCCTATAACTATGCTAAAGGAAATTGCAAGACTATCGGATAATTTTTAAAAAAACTGCACCAAGCACCCTAAAAGGCGATTAATATTCAAAATTGGTGGTAGCTGAAGTCTGAGTAATTTTTTTGTAATTCCTGTAGTAACTGGAGGACCTAAGAAATTGTTAGGAAAAAAATCCTAGTGAATCGGACTATTTTTATAGGGGGACCAAAAGGAGCCTACTGATAATTGAGAGCAAGGCCTAAGATGAAAACATGATAAAAGGTCCTAGTACTTAGCGCTTTAGATTTTCAATTAGTCAAAATTAAGTATAGGGTATGTATTAACAGTTTGCACTCCGTTGTCGCCGCTGCGGCGACATTATCTTTCTTTGTAAAACTTGTTTTATGGCACCAGTAACAAAGGAAAATAAAATTTGTCTTATTTAATCAGAGCATTTTTGAAACTGTGTACTTGAAGGAAACTTCTTTTAAAAAAGTGGTGCCGACCGAATAAAATTTGTGTAAGAAACTCCGGAGTCCAAAGGGTTAATCACTCGAATAGATCAGTATCAATCATTAGAAATTTTTTTCAAAGAAATGCTTAAAAAAAGAGCGCTAGAATCCCAATAAAAATATGAAGGTGTTGGCTCGGGGAGAGAAGTCCAAGACTCAAAGTTATGCAATGAGCATGTGACACAATTAGTGGGTGGAAAATGCATGGCGCACAAAAAGTTACCCTAGGGGACCAGTGTCTGAACTGAAATGTAGAAATGAAAAAAAAAAAAAAAAAAACTCAATGGAAAAAGAGCCGCAAAATCGAGGATCGGATTAAAAGGGGGCAATTTATTAACAATTTAGGGCACAAAAACTCAAGTGGCCTTGTACCAAGCCCCAGGGTCTCAACTGGAATGTGGCTAGGCAAGGGCTCCAAGAAGGCGATTAATATTCAAATTTGGTGGTAGCTGAAATCTAAAAAATTTTTATGTTGTTCGTGTAGTAGCTGGATTTTCTAAGATATTGTTACAAAAAAAAGTTAGTGAATCAGACCATTTTTAATGGATATATAATAGGAGGTCCAAAAGGGGCCAAGTTGAGAGCAGGACCCTAAGATGAAACCATGTTAAAAGGTTCTAGTACTTAGCGCTTTAGATCTCAATAAGTCGAAATTAAGCATAGGGTATGTATTAACAGTTTGCACTCCGTTGTCGCCGCTGCGGCGACATTATCTTTCTTTGTAAAACTTGTTTTATGGCACCAGTAACAAAGGAAAATAAAATTTGTCTTATTTAATCAGAGCATTTTTGAAACTGTGTACTTGAAGGAAACTTCTTTTAAAAAAGTGGTGCCGACCGAATAAAATTTGTGTAAGAAATTCCGGAGTCCAAAGGGTTAATCACTCGAATAGATCTTAAAGAAGCCCGAAAAAAAAAAGGGGGGGGGGATTCTTAAAAAGGACACTAGGTGTCCAATAAAAATATGAGGCTGCTGGACCAGGGAGAGGAGTCCAAGTCTCAATTTTAAAGTTATGCATTGAGAGGTTGACAATATTAGGGTGTGAAAAATGCATGGCGACCAAAAATTTCAAGGCATCCAGTGTTTTAGCTGGAATGTAGAAAGGGAGAATAATTAAATCGGAAAAGGGCCCCCAAAACGAAGGAGATCGGATAAAAAAGGGGCAAGCTCTGAGCAATTCAGGGAGTACAAACTGAAAGGTGCTATAGGGGCGCCGGTCATAACAAATAAAAAATCTGAGCTCCAGTTGTATGAGCACCTGTCTTGGACTACCCTCACCAAATTTTCAGATTTCTACGTGCAATATATTTCACTAGCCACCACACATAGAGCGAAACTTTCTTTTATTAGTATAGACTAGCTGACCATGATTTTATTTCTTAAGGCTGTTCTTAAATCCATGGGGGCCATTTTATGACACACGTTTTAATTAATTTTTGCTCAAGAACTGGCATGTGTTGTTATTAAGAAACTTTGTAATCGAAAGGCGTTTTCCGGATTTTTTGTAAACACAATAGATCTTACAGAAAACATTGTCAAAGTTGACGTTTTAAACGGAATTTACCGACGAAAGCAGAAAAACCAGTCAACGAAGGGGAAAAAACGTCTTGTCACATATCTTTAACACGATTTTGTCTGAAATACGAACTCGATGACTCCGTGAAAAATCGGTTTAAAAAATAAAAAAAAAAAAACAGTCCTGTTCTAACGTATATACAAAATACCTGACCGCCGTTCTGAATATCACATTTACAGACAATATTGAAACAGTCCCGTTTTCATATTAAAATGTAATTTTTAACAAAAAAGAATCTATAAATTACATTTTCTTTGCCGAAAATATTCTATATAAATACTTTTGCACATCAAACGCAAAAATCAATATAATACACATTTATATAGGGGAAATTACAATCACAGCATTGTACGAATACACGAAGCCTACACATTTCAAACAAATACTTGATAAATGATTTTACAAAAAACTAAATAAAATACGTATATATATATTTAAAGAGATGCCGCGTTCTTTGGTACCAGACAGGCTGAAAATTCTTGGGGCAGACCATGTCGCTATTGGTCACAGAGAAAATTACAGAATATATACGTTAGGTTTTAAAAGATTTAAATTGTCCTCTGAAGCAAAGAAACTTTCAAGGAAAAAAATCAATTCCTCTGCCTTGCAAAGAGAAATAAAAATCATTAATAAAAAATGCTTCAAAAAGTGATTTAAAATATATATATATATTAAATGATTTAAGACTTTTCAGATCTGATGCTTATAGCAAATTTTAAAACTATTAGCTTCACCTGAGGGAGGGAACAGCTTTACCTGGTTTAGAGCGCACCGACCCGCAGGTCGGTTACCCAGCGGGTCAGTCTGCCTTATTTAATCCTAAAATTCTGCGATTGAATAAGGTTTAATGCGGAAAAATACTGTTACAAAAAAGTGGTGTAATTTTGCATAGGCTATAATCAGGCTCTAAGGAACACTGAATTTGGTACTTAACTTTTTCTCTCTTTTTGAAGCTTATTGATTCTGCATTTGACATTTGCAATATTTTCTCAAATAAAATCTCAAAAACAATACTCACAAAATTTAAGTTGTTACTTCCCCTCACACTCCTCCCGTCACAATTTTGTCACCGTTGGCTTATGTGGAATATGTTTAAATTCAACTCTTATTATTGTTTTGTAATCTGTATTCATGCATATTTAGTTTCCACAAAACAAACAAACAAAAAAAAAACCCTTCAAAATTTTCGTTTTCGTGGATTTCGTCTGTAAAATGGTCAATAATTTTCTTCAACTTGTCAGGCTATTTTTTTCCAAATCGTAAAATAATTACCGTAAATTACTATTGTTACATCGTACATATAGGTTTCTCAGCGATGAATTCTTTGGCTACCATTATTTCCACATCATGATAAATTTCTAAAACATTTTTTGTAGAAATGTACCAGAAAGATTATTTTTTGGAAATAGTGGTAGCCAGTAAAGTGACCGATGAGAACCCTATTAAATAAGTTTTGATTACTTTAAGGTCTGAAAATCTTCAACAGGCGTCTCCAGAAAAGTTACAGAAAAAAATCAGACATGCTGAAACGGTGCTGCAGAAGTTACTTGAGG
This sequence comes from Maratus speciosus, assembly GCA_963932465.1. Classification (NCBI taxonomy): domain Eukaryota; kingdom Metazoa; phylum Arthropoda; class Arachnida; order Araneae; family Salticidae; genus Maratus; species Maratus speciosus. The sequence continues at coordinate 6,176,181 of CAWVRF010000002.1, read as the reverse complement.
CTGCAATATGAATTAAAACTTCCTGAATAGAAGTCATTTCTTTCAACTGTGTATGAAAACATGTTTTAAATCGAAATAGTTGAGGTTAATCACAAGGTAAAATATCATAGGAATACGCTGATTGTAACAAGGTTCATCTATAATGTCTGATGAATAATGAAAAAATATGCAAATATTTTAAGAAATCTTTATTTCTCTTTTTCTAATTTTGCGCCCTTAGGATTCGTGCGCCTGGAGCAGTCTACTCCAACTGCTCCACGGTAGCTACGCCCCTGGTTATTTAAAATTTATTTATACTTTCAAATATTGCATTTATCAGAGGTGCCAAGTCTCCGACTTTTTGCACACCACTATTATCTTACAGAAAATTCAGTTCTGTTAAATCGACGAAATGTTCCAATTAAAAAAAAAACAACTTTTTCATTATTAAATTAAAATAGTGGTATCCAAAAAGCCGGAGACTTGTCATCTCTGTCCATCAATTATTATGTTCATTAACTATTATAATCCCTAACTTCGTGTCAGCGATGATCATCGACATTGCAACGAACATTTAATTACAAATAATTAATTAAAAATAACACTTTATTAATTAACAGCACAATTTAATCGAAAATACAAATAATTTGAACTAACATCATGTAACATGTTTGAAGCTGTCAGTTTTTCATTGAAAACTTTCATTTTAAACAGTAACATGAAAACAAAACAACTTTCATGTTGTAGTCGCTGAAATTTACAGATTATTGCTTCTTTGAATTTTAAAGTAATAAAGTAATTATTAATGTATCGTAACTGAAAAACTGAACTTCAATACTTTAATGGATTTGGCATCTTATTTCAAGAGCAGCAAAAATTACGTATCAATAAATTCGCCATCCTTTAATGCTTTAACATAAAAAGAAGTTAAATTTCAGAGAAAAAAGTTTGATTATGACTTTCAACATCAGCTTAAGAAATATCATTCAAGGAAAGTTTGGCAGCTGTCATATACTAAAATGTTCCAAGTCAAATTTCGCACCTTACACGCCATTCATGTTTCTAACGCTCGCGATGGGGAAGTTTGAAGTTAATTTTTATAAGTTAAATAGTAAAATAATTCTTCTAAACAACGTCAGGATTTAAAAAATATATATACAAGTAGGGGAGACCGGGGCTAGTAGGCGCACTCTTTAGTTATTAATTTTTTGTTTAAGATTTTTATGAAACATTAACTGTACATTTGTAGAACAGGCATTGGGCTATAAATACCCGGAGTTTTGAGTTTGTAGCTTTTGTAGTTTATGTTTAGCGGAAGCCTAAAGGAAAATTTTGCGCCAACCTACCCCGTCACGGGGCAAGTTGCGTATACCTATGGGGTAAATTGGCACACGCTTTTTAAAAATTTAAATGAAACTCAAATAAGACACGCAGTTAAGAGAAATCAATTTCATTATTACCAGTAAGTTTAAACAAAGGCGTTATCACCGTACAATGTACATTCTAAATTATACAGACATAAAAATAATGAATAAAACATTAACATTGAGCATCTGCTATCCTACTCGATATCATCATCAGAGTCACAATTGTCACAAATAAAAAATCGAGTGTCTCCGTTCGGGCAAGCCTCGTGTGCCCAAAATCTTGCATTGCAACCACTTTTCTCGGTGTTTGCTGTTTTTCAAGCTACCAGCACACACCAGTCACCGAGCCAACTCGCTCCGAGTTCAATGCCCCTACTAGTCCCATAATAAATTTCTTCACAAAAGGGACACGTAACTATCTAAGCATAAATAATCCAAGTATATCACATATGGGAGGTACAGTGAATCATACATTAAGAACAAGTTAAATCGCAATTATTAAGATAAGTATTAGAAAATTCAATTAGAAAAAGAATGAAGCAACAAAAAATTACTTATGAGAGCAAAAAACAGAAAAATCGTAATAAATGTCCACTGCATGTAGGTAACGCTGCAAAACTACAATAGTTAACTGTAAAACACAAGAAGAAATGTAGTCTGTGACTGGTTGCACAATCTATCCACAAGCAGGCGATTTATGGGGACTGCGTCTACTTACCTCTGTAGCCAACTAGCCCCGGTCTCCCTATTATAGATATTTATATTTACAAAGGAAGCAGAGATGAGCATTCGTTTTTGGTTCGCCCAGTAATTTTTTTTCTTTTTTAACACTTTTCAAAATAGTTGAAAAGCATTTTTGTATTCAGTACGTCTGTCTGAATTCTCTTTATCTATTAGTCTGTCTGAATTCTCTTTGTCTATTAGTCTGTCTGTCTTCTCTTTGCCTGGATTGCCATGTAGTTAATATATGTTAATGTGATTCACCGTAAGTAGTGTGATTATGACAGTTCCACGGCGTGCGGCACGCGCCACGCTCTCGAGGTCAAATGAAGGTCATTCGGGAGTTTTTTATCTTACAGTACGACGTTGATAAGTGCGTTTTGGATCGGAAGTAGACCGGGAGTGTTGTTAAGTGGTGATATTTTAGCGGAAGTGTGAATTGATAAGGTTTTTGTGAATGATCGTGTTAGAGCACGCTGATATTTAGGGCGCGGGACATTTATTTTGAAAAGAATTTTTTTTAATGATTAAGAGTTAAAAAATTGTAGTTAAAGATTTTTTTTTTCAGGAGATAGAAAATTTTTCGGTACTTTTCGGTTAGCCGGGCGCCAGTGTTATGTATACATGCATATATATGTATATACGTATGTAATATACGTATGTAATATATGTATACACATGTATGTATACATACATTGTATATATACACATATATACATGTATATCCATATATATGTATATCTATACATATGTATGTATATAGACATATACATGTATACATAACACTGGCGCCCGGCTAACTGAAAAGTACCAATTTTTCTTTAAAAAAATTTGGAGAATTTAATTTTTTTTTCGCATTATAGAAAAAAAAAATTCGATTTTTTTTCGCGTGATAGAAAAATTTTTTTCTTTAAAAAAATTTTACGAATTCAATTTTTTTTTTTCTCGCGTGGTAGAAAAAACTTTGTAGAATTTATTTTTCTTTCTTAAAAATTTTTCTTTTAAAAATTACCAAGACATGGAAAATTTTTCTTTTTAAATTTTTTATTTTGCGAATTTAATTTTTTTTTTCAGATGATAGAAAAAGATTTTGTAAATTTATTTTTTTGTTTTACAATTTTTTGTTTTGGGAACTTAAACTTTTTTGCGCATATTTTTTTCTTGCGATATTTATATATATATATATATATATATATATATTTTTTTTTTTTTTTGGAGAATTTTTAAATTTTGAGAACTTAATTTTTTAAATATAATTTTTAACTAAAAAGTAAAAATTTTGCGTGTGTGTGTGTGTGTTTCAAAAGTATTTTCTGATATTCTGCAAAGTGTTTGTGAAATGACCCTTCATTCAGAAAAATGGTCCCATTTTAAAATGTCTTTTGTGAAATTCCATTAAGTGGTTTCGTTTGCATGTTTTTGTCAGTCTAGCATGTTTAACAAATCTGTAGTCATGCTACAACAATCGCTGAGTTATTTCCATGATTTTTTTTTTCTCGAATGAATGTGAGAAGATTTTTTTTCACTTACATTTTTTGAAGTGTGTTGTTCGAGAAGTTGATATGTGTAGATAAACATATTTTATTCTTTTAGTATAAATTTTTGGAGGAAATGTACTATAACATGACGATATATATTGTGGAAATGATTTACCGAGACTTAGAAAATGTCGCGGTTTGCTTAAAATTTTCTGACGTGTGTTGTCCAAGGAATGTTAGAGTTTCACATAGAGTGTTGCCACTGAATAAAGCTTAATATAGTGTTGCCACTGAATAAAGAGAAATGTATATAACGAATTAAAATTGAAAGATGCTGGCACTAAATAAAGCGAAATATATTTGACGAAATAAAATTAAAAGACGTTGTCATCAAATAAAGATAAATATATGCAAAGAAATAAAAGGTAATGCAGAAAATAAAGTGTTGCCATTGAAAAAAATGAGAAATAATAAATTAAAATAATAAAATAAAATAAACATTTAAGTTAATAACAAATAAGCAAAAGAAATATAACATTGGTTTAAAAAGTAAGTAAGTAAATTAAAATATACCAGTGAAATAATAATAACATAAATAATAATAACATTGAACTAATAAAGAAAACGTTGAGATGAAAAATAAATAAAGAAAGTTATTAGACAAAGTGGGAGAAAATTAACTTGATTTTTGGACGATTTAAGCATAATGTTTGTATGAGAGATTTTTTCTTGCAAAGGAACTATTTGACGTTTCTTTCATAAAACGCTAGTTTAACATTCTTATCGACATTCAACAATTTAATCTATTTTTTCTGAATAAACACTTAAATAAAAATCCCTTTCTTTAAAATTGATGTGGAACGATATTGAGTTCCGTTACTGTATGGAAATTCTTTCGCCTACTCCCCGTTACTTAATTAGCAAGTCATCTTATGCATAGTGAAACTTGGTTAAGTTATGATTAACATGCTAGAAGAAAATTAATTAATTCAACGATTAGTTAACGGAAAATGTAAGACATAAAATATTTGATTTAAAAGAATTGTAACAGTGAATTTACCTAACGAGTTTTACCAACATTTACCTAAATACAACTTATTCTACATAATTGTGTAAGGAAATACCTAAGTTTAAAGTTACATATAACATAGTTTAAATAGTTTCGTTCAAATAAATTTTTTGACTCGTTGAACCCTATATCATAAACTTATTTGAATTAAGCAATATTCACCCACTTAAGCATTTTCTGAAGAAATTTTCCTATAAAAGCTTTGAAATTTCTCCAAATTTCAGTAATAATTGAGATTTGTTTGAACATGTTACCTGGTGGATTTCTCAAGACAAATACCTTTCAAAGATTTTATGTAAACTTAACTCATTGAATAATCTACGTTCGCAGATAACCATGTTCGGACTTGCTTAAGTTTATCTTTTCGAGAGACTGTCGTAGAAGTCTCAATAATAATTTTAAAAGTTATCATTTAAATCATCATTTTAAAAGTTATCAAAAGAAGAATTCCCATTGAAAAAAAAGGATTGAAAAACAGTTTAAACATTAAAGTGATTTTTTCTTTTAATAGTTTCATGAATAATGATAACTATGAATTTAACAACATTTCCGCGAATGAAATTTTAAACACTTAGTATGCATATTGTAGGGTGTAGACATATATTTAATTTCGTCGACACTTAGAAACCTTTCGAGGGAATATTCATATTTTAGCAATTGGTGATGTCATCAAATAAAGCGAAATAGGTTACCTTTGAAATCCCCGCCTCCCCACGGATTATATTAGTGGAAGCATTATTTTTACGTTTTACATAAAAAGAGATCAAACATACCATTAAACATACCTTAAACCGCTTGATTTAAATGCGTCTACATTCATCACTCGCTCAACGTGAAATAAGAAAAAAAAGATCGTGGATTTCTTATCAGTTAACAGAATATCACATGTCATCGTCATATCGTGCGATTGGTGAATGGCAGAACCATGTGATTCGATATCAGTGAACGATAACATTTCCTAGTTTAACGGGTATCACAATCTTCTTATCGTGTTTCGACAGAATTGCCTTACCTCTCATCCTCACCTTGTGTAATCTTGTCGTTCTTACTTTCCCTGAAATGTAAATGTTATTTTCGAGAATTGTTAGAGATGTTTATTTTTAATTACTAGTATGCTAGATTAGATAGTTAAAACCACCAATAGCTAAATGTAATTAGAACATTAATTGATTTTTATAATAATTAATAGATTTATTTTTATATTATTTTAGATCTCATAGTTTGATTTTAGAAATAAATTCATTTCCTTATGAAAACGAAAATCCTCATTAATTTAGTTCAAGTATGTGAGTTTGAAATGGATAGCTTTTACTTTCGAGGTGAACCGCGATTACCCGAATAGTAAATCGCATCAAGGGTTAATATTCTTCTACCATGAGTAGTGTTGAGACGAAAATTTGAATTTAGCTAATATATATCAACACTCTCGCTTACCTAAGACAACACTCTCGTTTACCTCTTGTGTGTGTGTGCAACGAAAATTTACTTTATCTGATGAAAAGTGCAAAAAGCTGAAACAAGCGGATGTGCTTAATGATTTTAAAACTCTGATGTTTTATCCTGGTGAGCGCGAAGATTGTGACTTAGAAGTATTTCATAAGAACGAGTTGAACTTCAAGAAAGTTTAACAGATGAAAATACACGAAAAGGGTCTCATTAAATGGTATTTGGTGAGGATGATAGCGCTTGAGCATATGAGTGATAATCGGGGAAATGCAAGAGATTTAATTATTTTTTCATTCTAAATGTTTTATCGAACTTTCTGAAGAAAATGTAGCACATCACATTAAACAAGGATTTTTAAAGATAAGTAAATTTTCTTTGAAGAAATCGATTTCATATTAGGGAAATCCCTGAAAACATTACACGGTTACTTTGCACGGTTACCCAGCAGGAATTGAACCTACAAACTTATGCCCAGACATTTCAATATATAACAAGACTTATTAATTTTAGGAGCTATGCTATTTTTGACGGTCGATTATCTATATGAGGGATTTGAGATCGAGGAGAGATGGCATTCGTGAGGGTCGTTCTAAAGACAGCTAATTCGAAGCAAGGTTCGAAGAAAAACAAGGAATCATGTTACTTTTACATATCAAACTTAAAGACCACTATTTTATAATCTTGGTTCTACCCAATTTACCGCTTTTACTCAATTTAACTTTGCTATGTCACACAAAATTATTTTGCTATTTGTCAGAAAATTATTTAAACAATTTAACAATTTAATTATTTAAACAATAATATATATATATATATATATAAGACAAAATAAATAAATAAATATAAAAGAAAAATTTGAATTATTAACAGAAAAATTTTACAAATGAACAAAATGTATTAACTTGGTTAAAATATTTTTCTCAAGTTTTCAAAAAGCTTTTGAATATTTATAACTTAACAAAAATTTTGTATTCTCAAGCTAACAAATAAAATTAACCATTGAATGATACAAATATCGTTTTCGTAGCCAAAATTTGAGAGTCCTTGTTTTTTAAGAGGGTTTGTTTAATTTCTTTAAAGGTCTTAAAAATCGCAGGAGCTGAACTCATGCTTGGAAGAAAGAATGATGAAAGTCCTAAAGTTTTTGAAAAATATATGAATTGAGCACTTGCTTCGAAAAAAGAATGATAAGAATCCTCAGTTTGTTAGAAGATTTGCTTGATTTCTTAAATGTTTTTGGTAAATGCACGGTTTAAACACATGCATGAAAGAAATGACGATGATAGTCCTTGGATAATTCATGAGAACTAATTTAAAAATATATGTTAGTTAACAAAACAAAGTTTTTGAGAAAATTAAGTTAAAAAAAATAAGTAAAGAAGAAAAAAATAAGTTTAGAAAAAAATGAAGTAAAGAAAAAAAAAACAACTTAAGAAAAAAAAAATACGTTAAGAGAATTTTATTAGGTTGAACGTTTGATCATTTTCTGTTTTACCTCATGAAGGAATTCATCCTACCATTCAATTGTTTATCCTGGCAACCATATGTTTATTCACCACATAACCAACCAACCAACTTCTAACCACAGCAAACGATTATTTATAGTATTAATGCATAGTATAGTATTATAGATTTTCTGCCCGAGTGCAGAAACTAAACCGATGACATAATCGAAAAAGAAGTGACTATCAAATAGACTTTGTTGTAACTTGAAGTAGACAAACATTTTTGAAAAAATAAACAGACTCAGAAACTCATTTAACATAGAGTTCGAATGAAAATTTGCAAAGTTTGTTCATTTCCCGTGAAAACTCACTTATGCATTTTTGAACATATTTAAAAATCACCACAGTGCTATATTTAAATTAATTACTCACTATTTCACATTAGTTTGCAATATAAGTAACTTAAAATATTTCTTTGCTAACTAGGGTTAACAATATTCCGACTTAAAAATTTCTTTTGCAGATTTTCTATGATAAACCTTTTACAATTTTCAATATATAAATCAATTATTATTGTAATTAATATTATTATTAATTAACGAAAATGATTTAATTACAATTATCAATTGTTTGTTTCAATTATCTAATCTAACAAAAATATAAATATATGAGAGATCAGATTTTGTTTGACTAAGTTCTCAGAAAATATGCAAAGTCATTCATCCATCTTTCTTTCATGTTTTCTCTAACAGGAATAATATTTTAAATTAATATAATTATTAATTAACGGAAATCATATAATTATAATTAATAATTGATTGTTTCAATAATCTAATCTAGCATAGTAATTAAAAATAAACTAGGTAACAAAGAAGCAACAGCAAGTTTAGACAAGTACAAACAATTTTAGACAAGTTTGATTGAGTTTAGACAAGACATAGATAGCAGAGACAAACATGCATATACACTCACTCGAAAACATTGATGAAAATGCCGCGAAAGCTGCTTATCTACTTGTTCTTATCTAGGTGGTGACGTCACTGATAAGGAATCAAGTGATTGCGCGATCAGCCAATCAAACGGCAAGGAAGTATTCACGTGACATCCTGTCTCCCTGATAACATTCTGCCATTTCATTCCAAGTCGTTGCGTGAGACGCACGCTCTAGACTCATTACCTGATAATTGCAATCTATTCGATTCCATCCACTCTTTCGTAAAAGAACCCAGAAGAAAGAGAATTTTCGGAAGGCACTATATATTTTCAATGATCCCCCTGTCCTCCCTCCCCCCTCCCATAAAGAAAAAAGTTTCTTTGGGAGGCGTTTATAAATGAGAGAGTATGGAACAGAAAACATTGGATCAGAACACAATCTTTTTGAAAGAAATATATATTTTCAGCCAAAAAAATTAATTAATCAATCAAAAAAATTAATTAATCAATCCAAAAAATTAATTTCAGCCTCTTTGGGATCTCTTATAAGTGAGCTGAACTTTATGATTGGTCCTGAACCTGATACCATTAGATTACTATCTGATAGCTTAAGAAAACCATGTATGCTAAAAACAATGCTCTTTTTTTTTTTTTTTTTTTTTTTTTTTTTTTTTTTTATATATATACAAAACTCTCATTTAAAACTGAAATATTTAAAATTAATGGCTTTCACTACTTTCTTTTTTTTTAAACGAAACGAAAAGAAAAATATTAGGCGCATATGTCATATACGCACCGGGGTACCCAATTGGCGTCAAAATGGAGTTATTTTGCCTGACAGGGTAACCCGGCTATTGTTGCTTATTTATTAATAAATGTTTATTTACATTTATTTTCTTTTTATTAAAAAAAGTTATAAATTGTTTTGTTCTATAGTTATTAATTATTCTTTTATTTATTTATTGTCATTTCATTTTAAAAATAATAGAAAATAATTTAAAAATACATATGTAACTGGCATTCGAAAACGAGGTTCTTGCCAAATTGGCGTAAAAAAAAAATCACGCCAAACCCGATTAAATAATGCAACAAATCACGACATTTAATTTCAAATTCAAAACAATGTTTTAATGGTACTACTTAGTTATCCCGTCGACCAATTTCGCCAAATTATATAAATCGCCAAACCACTCACCAAATTATACAAATTGACGTAATTTTTATTTCAAGTAACGAAAGAACAAATAAATTAGTATAAAAATACAAATACAAATAAAGGGTCGAAATGAAAATCACTTGATGGCGTAAACACGTGTAACTTCCTTACAGTCAAGTGGATGTGACATTTTGTTGACACACATATATTGAAATATAATCTCCAACCAAGGACATTAAAATAATCAAGCTAAGTAAATTGTTTTTTCATGTGTCAAATGTGATTTACAAAAGTAATTATCGAAAGTGTTTATGATCTGAAAGAAGGAAGTGAAATTGAAAAGTGATTGCACAATCGTAAACAGATATTTTATTATAAACATTTTGGAATACTCAAGAACTATAAAACATTTATTAACTCTAATTTTAAATTACCGTAAATATAAAATATTGATACAAATTTTTTGTTATGCTGATTTATCGCATTAATTTCCTGTTCTTTATTGTTAATAACATTTTATTCATGTATTTTTTCTCTACTTCCAGTTGTAACTCTGACTCTCAAACTGAGAGATGTATCTCTTAAAGCTCCTATTAAAATTTTTATTTAAATTTCTATTTATAAGTTTAAACCAAACGTAAGTTCACAAGTTACACAAAAATATATGTGTCTTTTTAAACAACATGAAGTTGACACCATCATCACGAATGGATTAAAAAAGAAATACAAGAAGAATACATAGATCGATTTACCCTTTTCGGAGGCAAACTACCAGATGAGACAACAAACGGATACACATAAATATAAGGTAAGCCCAATTTATCTTACCTATGCTTTTTATATTGAGAAATAGATAATTAATTTTGAGGATAAAAAACGAACATCACGCAAATTTTATGATAGCAAAGATTAAATATTGCTAACACATTTACGATCAACCATTATTGGCATTTAATCATATAGTCTGGCGATAGATTTTTGGTCGATGGGTTAACCAAGTAGTACCATTTTAATTTACCACTCGAAAAATTAAAAAAAAAAGTTCTAACTGGCGAGTTAAAAAAAAGGTATTGGCGAGATTTTCACCCGGCTAACATAAAAGTACCAAGAATTCTTTGCGATCATGGCAACTTTTATGTAGTTTTATTCGAAAAAATAACTTTGGTTCTTTAATCAAAATGGAAACCTTTCTTATGAAAAGCGAAGAGATCAGCCCGTAATTGTTTATGGCAGTTACATGACTTGGACTATTATAATATGAGTGAAATGATGGCGATAGAATAATATTTAGCGACTTATCGCCTTTGACTGGCTAACAGTCATTAAAGTACCAAAATGGCCGCCTGGAATATAAAAAGTAAAGGGATTCGCCCGGAACTGTTGATGATAGTCACATGACTTTGGCTATTATTATAGAGATTGTTTTTAATTCTAAAAACAGCGCAAAGAATAATATTTATTTTAATAAATATTTTAAAAAAATTTAAAAATTATTATTATTAATAATAATAATTATTATTATTATTTTAAAAATTTATTTACACGTGACTATTAAAAACAGAAAAAAACGTTAAAATTATTATTAAATTATTATTAAAGGCAGGAAAATATTGAAAATTATGCCTTGAAAATTGTATTTGCGCGTGAATATTAAAAGAGAAAGGAAACTTTAAAATAATAGATACATTAATATCGTTTAACCCTTTCAGGGGAAGGGACTTCTATTCGTAAAATGTTGAAATCAGTGAATGGCACCAGGAGACAAACAAATTTCGAAATACGAAAATGCTTTTGTTCACTTACTTTATAAAAGGAAAATTTTCATTCCAATATTCTGGTGACAATGTGGCATTTAAGAATTAAAATTAAGTGGTCCAAAAACGAACCACCGCCCTTGAAGGGTTTAAAGCAGTAAATTGTATTATGTCAATCGTTTTATAACGCAGTTAAAAAATACCGAGAGGCAAAGACTCTGTTTACTTAATTCATTTTATTTTAGCTTCTTTTCAAATGCTTAACTGATCTTCTTTAATCAAACACGAAAACAACCATTGGATGTCTTAACAGCAACTGATTCGGCCTTAAATTTTCCCAATCAAAGGGAATTAAATGGAAACCCGCTTACAGGGAGATCGCTATAGGTTTTTCATTGCAATTCAATCTTTTCTAATCTTTTTAAAACCGATTAAATTAGCGTGCTTTTAGATTCTGCGGTGTCTGAACGGGGGTTGGCAAGCGTAGCTTGCAGGAGTTATATTATAAAATGTTCACGATGAAATGAAATTTGAAAGAGAAAAATACTATACAAATAAATTGGCAACCGTCTTTTTCTTCCCATTCTTCAATAAAAGTCATATTTTTGAACTTTTAAATTTAAAATGTCTGATAATTTTATTAAAATAGCTAAACATCATCCACCATCGATCTTTCTCACATGACAAAACATCATTTCTCTCACAAGTCTGATAAAGATAAGTTAAGCAAAAATTTATGATATGCTGGGCCATTTATCACCATGCATAATTTTACGAGTAAAGTTGTGCATATCGCTTCTTCTGTTCAAAAGAACACTATTACGCAGCTTTCGGATTTTAAAAGAGGATTGGTTTTATGTTTGCGTATGGAAACGGGTGCAAAATGAAAGCAGGAACGACAACCGCATATCACCCTTTTCCTAAAACGTCGGTTTGATTTTAGTGCGATTGGAAACTGTGCTTTATCTGTTGGAAGGTATGCCAATATTCATCAATGCCAATATTGGCATTGATGACATTACATTGGCTAAATAATTGGAGTTTGATCGAAAATGTTTTCGAACTTTGTACACTTTGTAATTGTTTATTAAATAAATAATAACTAAATATTTCTTTCCATATTGGTTTTGATGACTTTACGTTGAGTAAATGTCTCTTGCTATATTGGTTTTGATGGTTTTACATTGACTAAATATCTCTTGATAATATGGAATTTGATTGGAATTGCTACCAAATTAAAGTCAATATTTATAAAGCCAATAGTTGTTCTGATGGCTTTACATCGGCTAAATATTTCTTGTCAATATTTGTCTGCAAATAAGCATACTCTACACTTACATATAAAAGAATCCTCCAATGAGAAAATCAGAGTAAATTTAATAATTCTTGGCACTTTCGAATCAATTTCAGAATTAAATAATTAAGAACACAATTTCATACAAAGTACAATTTAAAAAAATGCTAAAAACAGAAAATTAGTATTATTCTTTTCGAAACACTTAAAATGAAAGCATTCCAAACGAAAGAAATGCAATTTCCTGGAGTATTTTCGTATGGATTTCTATTTTTTTACAAGTAATTTTTAAACGATTAGTACAATAAAAAGTAAAAAATATTTTTGTTTCACGTCTTTTTTTTTTATTTAATTTTTTTTAATTCAATTTATTTTTTTATTTTTTATTTTTTTTTAATTTTCTTTTTCTTTTTGTGTGTGTGGAAATTTGGAAATATTTGTCTGTTTGTTTGAATGAAAAACTCTAACAAAGTTATCTAATTTTTATTTAAAAAATATTTTTTTGTTGTAAATGATGTCCAATTTTAAATTCTGGTGCATAAAAGTTTAGAAACTATTTAATTAAAACAAATGTGGCAAGAGCAAGGAAACAGCACGGAATAAACAGCACCGCTAGTTTATTTAAGCAAAAGTCACATAAAAGTAGGAAAATATTTTGTTTTATTGAGGTTGCTCAGTTCTTCTTTACCAAATGTTTTCTGAAGATAAGAGAAAGGTCTTCGGAGTCATGAGCAACTGTGGATCATTCGTTAGAATAGAAACAAAGGAGAGAAATTACAAGATCTGCGAGGTGGAATTCGAGAGCAAATAAAAAGATTAAAATGAGAATAATAAATGGTAAACTGTTCTCTTTATGCTGTTTATACTCAATTGCGCTCTTTGGTGAAGAATGATTTACCTTCACCATTACTTATTGACAACAGAAGAATTTTTTTTGAGTTTCAGAATCAGTAAAGAAAATATAAAATTACTTTAGGAATTTAGGATAAAAAGTTTCGTGTTGTAACATAATCATCTTTTTCAATTAATTAATTTTACAAGTCCAGTTAAAGTATTATTCTTTAATGAGTAAAAAAATTATTGCAAGAATTGTACAAAAACAGCATTTGCTTCGAAATTATTGGAGTCATGAAACAAATTTATTTTGTGTAAATAGTTTTTTTTTTGTTTCAGATTCAAAATTTTACTTTTTAATTTTTAAACAGATTTGATGAGATGTTCACATCCTACCGTTGCTATAAAAAAGCTTGCCATTTCACTATGCATATGATGCCTATCATAGTGTCCGTGAAGTATTGGATAGCATTTTCTAATAACCTTGAATCGCTGTGGTTTAGTGCTAGAGGAATAACGTCACAGTGTCTAAAAAAAGGACAGGCTGCCGCACTGCGTTTCGCGTTCGTCTTCCTACGGACCGTTACAGTCACGTTACAGTCGCCGTTCTTTTCGTGCACCTGCATTCGTGATTTTCCTTCACCTGTATCAAGAAAAGAGAAGCACGTGACTCAAGCAGTCCTAAAAGAGACGAACGTGTAACGCAGTCTCACTTTTCATTTCAGCCCTTCTTTTACGAAGTTGATTCTGATCGAGCGTCTCCCTTTTCTCAGTGTAGGATCACAGCCAGGTACGTTGAACACGCCACTGTTCTTTTCCTGCAAATCGCGACCGAGCTCTCAGAAAATCTTGGTGAGCTCTAAGTTCTTTGTCTCCGAACTTCAAAATTAAACCGTGATCCAGCCCGACCAGCAATACTTTCTTAATATCTTGGCATAATGATCCATCATCTAAAAGAAAGAAATAACTCTAAATCTGTCAGAGACAGAAAAAAAATATAATAATAAGCACGTGGCGCTACATTTCGTTAAAACTCATGGTCCACAGTGCTGTTTTGTCCATGAGCTCAGAAGTCTATCGCCTTGTTATGTCGGAGCATGGAGTCGTATAAACTTAACACATAACATTTTAAAATTTAAAAAAAAGTTTAATTTTCATGATTACTGTAATAGTACAAAATTAAATTTGAAATAACACCCGTTGAATCCTCATTTTCTAGTGTATTCATATATCAGTTGCCTCAGGTAATGTTCAAATGCTAATTTGTGGCATGATAATCAACAAAATGAACCATTATAGCCTGTGGCAAGACTGGCGGTTGAAATTTGGGTCATAGACAGTATCTTTTACTGTACTCAGTACATCGCTTATCAATCCCCCCTCCATCCAGATATTGGTATGTAACATAACTCTGCATCCAGCTGCTGAAGTCCAAACACGTGATCATCTTCACTACATCTTACTTTTAATTATTGTGGTCTTCTAACATTCTTGTGATTGACCACTTTGATTTAAGAAGTACTTCTTGATTATGTTCTTCAGCTTGCTTGTTTTTGGAAAAAAAGACATATAGCGTCTTGAATTCATTCAGGTTGAGCCGGAAGCAGTGTAGCTTTCCGCCGTTGCATAAGGGATGAGAGTAGTCTGAAACTTGACCCACGCAAAGCGAATATAGAGTCTTTCGAAACTGTCTTTGCTGATTGTCAATTTGTCTCAATGAGTTTGTTAATGTGAAGCAATTTTCAAAAGCTGTAAGCATTTTTTGTCTTCGAAGAGCCAAAATGTCTTTTATAGAATGTCTCTTGTATAGAAGGATGTCTTTTACGCGATGTAACTACTGATTTCTAACTACCTAATACCTCCAAGGATTTAAATAAAGTACCTTTGCGAAAAAGGTACCGAAAAAGGACCTAGGGAAAATTGTAACTTTGTTCAAGTTCAGCCATAAGACGACAATTGAAAATTCGTCAATAAAGATAAATAATACTGCATCCATGCTGAGTTGTAGATTTCTTTCTGCCTGACTTTTTAAATCAGCGAACTATTTAAAACACGGTGGTTTTTTAAGCACTGACTGAATTAACTTTCCTTCGCCATTAAACGCAGCAGTACCTGTTAGTACCAAAAGAATGACAGCTTCTGATCCTAACTGCTCTATGATTGTTTTACTAATTTCTTTGATTATCCAACTTTTTCCAGCTCTTCTTTTCCAATAATAAAAGTTGACTTAGGGAAAAGTCTAACTTTCGTTTGCAATGACGAAAGCTGTTCTGTGCATAACTTAAGTATTTTCTGCTACTCATCTGTAAATCTGATGTCAGAATTATCAAACTTTTCCTGCAGCGTGATTTGTTGCTCTTTAAAATAATTCAGAAATGTTAAAAGTAAAGAGAATTCATTGAAAAAGAGAGTCTATGGTAAAGAAGAATCACCACTGGGATGTGTTGAGCGATTTTGATTTGTTTAATGTAGCTCCGATCTTTGACACAATCAAAAATTGGAACTAGATCCATCGAGCTAACGGCAGAAAACTTCAAAGCCCCTTCTTCTGGCATAACCCTCACTTATTTAATATGGTATAAGGGAAAGGATTGTAACACGTATGTAACACGCACCCATGGGTAATCTGCTATACTCCTCTATCAAACTTGATAATTTTGTTCATCTGAGTTATTGTTATATCGTTATTCGCGCAATTACTCGTAGGCAGCTGGGTTATTTTTATGTGATTTTTCCACATAGAATTACGCTGAATAACTCTTTTCATCTCAATTGCTTTCTTTTAACAGGCATTTTCGAAACTTTTGTGTATAATGTTACACATATAAAAATATGTACATTTCTTAAAATGTACACAACATCTAGGCAACAGGTTAAAAAAAAAATCACGGAATGATTTATGAATTTTAGTGAAGCTGATTTCTCACGAATTATCTTTCATTGTTGTATCCATTTTCCTATTATAAGCATAAAACTATATAGTCATATACACATATTTGCCAACTTTCCCTTAAACCTCCATACAATGTGAGTTAAGTTGACCCAGGTTAAACACGTTTCGAACCAGAAATTTACTAAAAAAATTAATTCAAATAGATTTCATAGAGAAACATGAATTTAAATGTATAATGATACATCAAATAAATTTTCTGGTGAGTAACGCGTATAACCTGGGTCAATTTAACTCGCATTTTACGGAAGTTTAGTTGAATGTTGGCAAGTATGTATATTTTAACGTCAAAATTTTAGCCAAGGTTGGAGACATTTCGCGAAATTTCGCCAAATTTGGCGATCAAAAATATGTTGATATAAATGCAGCGAATTTGGATGTAGCTGCCAAATTTGGCGAAATTTCCACTGAAATTCAACACTGATGATTAACCACCAATTTTATGTCATTCTGGGTCAATTGACCGCGTCAATCATTACGTCAATCTTACGTCAACAGAATATGAAATTTGAGGAAATTATGTGCATTAAGTTCTTAAGATATGAGTATCATTAAAATTTTGTCAGAAATTCGAAAACACTGTTTGATTCCATAGCTTCTTAATAAGAAAATTTGGCAGTGTTATGCGTTTACGAATAACCACTAATTCAGGAATGTGTCAGAAAGTAGCTAGATTGTTAATATAAATAAAATACAAATTTAACAGACATGTAATTGAACTACTCGCTTAAAGCACTGAAAAGTTCAGAATCAAAAAGACTGTCGTGCATAGCACAATCTTCGGCTAATAATTCCTGGCATGCGACTAATACAAAAGCTTTTAATAATTTTCGGAACTTTATTTGATTGCATAATAACATTCCTCAGATAAAAATGCATTTCGGTGTTAGTGGGCAAACTTAAAAATATAATACATGTAAAAAATGTATTAGACTTATTAGAGAAAAGGGTTTTCTCCTGTACTCTGTAACTCTGAGAACCCGGGTACGATCCCCTACTATTATTAAATTCGATATATTCGCGTTGTCAAAAAGAGAAAATAGAAAAAAAGGAGAGCATCAAACGAATGCTAATCGCGCCAAGACTGTAACCTCCTCCGTTTCCAACACACCTCTCCCAGTTGGTATCTTCTGAAGAAGCAACCCCTCTCGGGGTTTTTCTCCTTACGGTAGATCAGTATATGTGTGTGTGTGTGTGTGTGTGTTTACAATTGTCAAGAGAATAAAAAAAAGATGCTTAAATTATTTAGAAAACATAACTTTTTATTAGTTTTGTTTTTGAGAAAAAATTTCAACGCCTGGTTTTTGTAACATATAGTTATATAGACTTTTTGTACATAATTCTAAGAGAATTATACATAAAATTTTAATATGTCAAATAATTTGTAAATTTTAATAACTTTTTTAGCAATTTTGTTTTTTAAATTTTCTTTTAAATTATTTAATATGTTTTATAATACGCTATATGAATCCCCTTTATTCCACATTTAGTAAGAGAATAAGTAAAAACTAAGTGCGTTAAGTAATTTGTAAATTTTAATAATTTTTTAGCAATTTTGTTTTTAAATGTTTCCTTTAACTCATTTAATATGTTATATGTATACCCTTTTAGCCATATTTAGTACGAGAATAAGTAAAAACTAATTGCGTTAAGTAATTTAGAAACTTTAATATTTCTTTAATATTTCTAGGGTTAAAATCAGGCATTTTTCTCCAGGAGGAATTTTTAAAGCTCCTGTGGTTGCAGGGAGGATTTGCACTTAAACTACATTAATAAGCATTAAACTCGAGCAAAACTTCCAAAAATATCCCCCCCCCCCCCCCAAAAAAAAAAAAAAAAAAAAAAAAAAAAAAAATCCACGCACATGCACACACCAAAGCCATCTCCTGAATTTATCATTGGGCATTTTTGCTTTGAAATATTTTTAAAATATGCTTTACATTAGGGATGCACAACCTGTGGCCCGCGAGGGGTTAACGTGTGGCCTTCAAGTTTCGTCAATTATAACTGGAAAAAAATTTCAATTTTTGTCCATAGGTCGCAGGAACAAATCGTTAATTTGCCGCAAGAAAAATTGAAAATTTCGTCAGTCAGCTAAGAATAGCGAATTTCATTGATCGGGTGCGGAAAAATCGCGAATTTGGTTGATCAAACACAAAACAAATTCGCGAATTTTGTTGATCAGGCAAAGAAAAATTGCAAATTTCGTTGACCAAGTACAGAAAAATCGCGTTGATCGAGCACGAAAAAAATCGTCAATTTTGTTCATGATGCGCGGAAAAATTGCAAATTTTGTTGATCGGCTGGGGAAAAATCAGTTAAAAATCATACATTTTGTCGATCGAATGCAGAAAAATCTCAAATTTCGTTGACTGGCTGCGGAAAAATCGCGCCAGTTTATTTAATCGCGCCCAGTCGCGATGTTTATTGCGAATTTCGCCAATTTGTGGCGCGGGAAAATTGCAAATTGCGTCAGTCATTTAAGAATCGCGAATTTCGGTGATCGGATGCAGAATGATCGCAAATTTCGTCGATCAGGTACGGAATAATTGCAAATTTCGTCGATAGTGTTGTCGATCGAGTTCCGGAAAAATCTCGAATTTAATTGCTCGGTTACGAAAAATATCGCGAATTTTAACGATTAAGAGCGGGAAAATCGCAAATTTCGTTTACCAGGCACGGAAAAATTCCGAATTTTCTCGATGATGCGCGGAAAAATTCAAAATTTCACTGATCGGCTGCATAAAAATCGCGCGCTTCGTCAGTTTATCGCGGGCAAAAATCGCGAATTTCGTCAATTTGCCGCCGGAAAAAATTGCAAATTTTATCAGTCAGTTAATAATCGCGAATTTTATTGATCAGAGGCGAAAATATCACGAATTTAGTTGATCGGACGCGAAAAAAATAGCAAATTTCGTAGATCGGACACGGAAAAACAGCGAGTTTTGTCAATCGGGCTCCAAAAAATTGCGAATTTCGTTGGTCGGGGACGAAAAAATCGCGGATTGTTGAGCAGGAGATGAAAAATAGCAAATTTCGTCAATCGGGTGCAGGAAAATAGCGAATTTCGTCATTCAGGTGCGCAATGATAGCGAATTTTGTCTCTCAGGCGAGGATAAATCACGAATTTTGTCGACCGGCTTCATAAAAGTTGCGAATTTTGTTGATCAGGAGAGGTAAAATCGCAAATTTCGTTGATCGGCTCCTCCTTCCCCCTTCATTCATAAAGTCGGATGTAATTTTTTTTGGCACTAGCCACTTTCATGCCTATGTTTTTTTTTTAGCACTTTTAACAAAACGAAATTTACTGCTTCGAATGAAGTCAAGGAATATTATCACTCCTTCGAAATAATCCTTGCTATGTACAAACGTTGTTCCTTGCCAACTGAATTCGATATGTTGACAGGGTAAGGGGAATAGAGAGGTGTAAAATTCCCTTCCACCTCTGAAACCATATTTTTTTATCTGATTATAGGCCAAAGATCACCTGCCCAAAATAGAACGCTCTCCTTGTTACTGACGTGGCCCTCGGCAACCCAGAATTTTTTGTAAGTGGCCCTTCTCTTAAAAAGGTTGGGCACCCCTACTTTACATCAAAGAAACAAATAAAGTACTGTGATCTATAGTAAAACAGTTGAAAAATTACATTGCAGCAATGCAGGTTTTACTCTGGGAGTGCGGATTGTGGAGATGACTGTTTATAATATTTTTTATTTATATTTGACATATTAGGGATGGTTATTTAGTAGAAATTTGGATTTAAAGAAAATGCACATTTTTTTAAACCTCGGTATGTCTTATGCCATTACAAAAACATTGATCAATAAAAAAAAATGTGTGTGTCTGGGGAAGGGGGAGGCTGCAGTAAATTTACGTATACTGTATTATGTCTGTTCAGTATTATTGATTGTTCAATATATCAGTTTATATAAATATATTCATTTTATCAGACGTATAGGAATATATTTTATAAGGACCCCCTCTTTTTTAGATTTTAGAAAAACAGAACATAATTTTTATTTATTTCATCAGGTTAAAAAGTAACAAGTATTACTGAAATAAAATATTCCAGTTTTAAAAAACTTGTAAATTATTCATCAAGATAATTTTATTGATGTTGCAAGGAATCTTCAAAAAAATTGTGACAAAATGGATGATTAAAACTAACTTTTAAGATACTAGGGGGCTCGGCCCCCTACGAGCTACGCTAGCCAACCCCCCGTTCAGACACTGCAGTCTCTAAAAGCACGCTACTTTGATCGGCTTTAATTGAATTTTTTTTGGAAGATTGAATTATAATTAAAAAAACAAAGGCGATCGCCCTATAAACGGGTTTCTATTCATTTCTCTTTGATTGGGGAATTTTACGGAAAAATCAGCTGCTGTTAAAAGATACAATGGCATTTCAAAATCATCTAATATAAAATGAATTAAGTAAACAGAGTCTTTGTCTCCCGGTATTTTTTAACAAAGCGAAAAGAAAGTCCTTTTAAATAAAACATTTTAAATATATCGTTTTTAATCTGACGTAATTTTCACCAAACTTTTCTTTCCCTTTTTAATATTCACGTGAAAATGCTTTTATTAGAAATGAAATATTATTTGCGCTGTCAAGAAAAAAAAAAAAAAAAAAAAAAAAAATAGTTGAAAAGTTCATCTCAAAATATCAAGTAAATGTCTCGCGCTATTTTTAAATTTAAACTACTATTTTGCAATATTATTTTTTGTTCATTTTACGTAATAAGTGCAGTGGTGGAAAATTGGCGCAGAGGTGGAGCCTATTGACACCACTAAATTATAGTAGTATTTTGCCTCTTAACTAATGATCAAATTTCTGAGTTTTTATTAAACGGAATAATACCATAAAAATTTAGTGGTGTCAATAGGCTCCACCTCTGCGCCAATTTTCCACCACTGTAAGTGTAATGTGACGTAAATGTGATGTAATTTCTCCTATTTAAGACTTCTAACGCATGTTAATGAATTTATTACTTTACAATATCCTTTCTCTGTTAAAATTCACGTGTAATTATAGATGAAGTAATTTTCAATAAGTTCCTGCTTTTTATACGTAATTATTTAATTCTAATTTGAAAGTTTTTCTTTTCTGTTTATAATAGTCACGCGTAAATAAATTTTTAATTTGAAGCAAACATTATTGTTTCCGTTGTTTATACAGTTTGGCAACAGGTTAAATTAGTACAATTTTCTGAAATAAGTAAAAAAATATCTCTCGAAATGCTGAAAATTTGAATTTAAAATAGAAATGAAACCTCGAAAAATGAGTCAAATTAAAAAAATAAATTATTTCTGCACACCGGGAAATTATAACGTATAAAATGATCTAAAAAGTATTAAATTCCGATGTATAGTTTTTGCTCCTATAAAACTTTTTTAATGGAACGATTTTGTCCAACTTTAGCATTAAATATCTCTTAAAATAATTCTTCGATTTGAAAACTGTCTACATCAGCGTGTTTATCAAACATTTCTGTATAATACTACCAATTTTCATATTTTTGTATGCATTATTGTTCTTAATATTAACGAAGAAAGACCTCCGGTCACAAAAAATTCAAAACCGGCGGCGGCGGCGGTGACAGCGGGAGTTACTTTTTTTTAGAATAGAGAGATGCTTGTTATGAAAAGGCAGGTTTACTTTATGTAATAGGCCTTTCACTATTTAATAAGGCCTTATTGTAGGTATATGTAATAATACTTAATTTTACTAAATGAAATGATAAACATTATTCTCGTCTGAATCATAAACTTTTGCTCATAAAAAATATTCAGAAATTAAAATATTACTTGTTTGAACAAAATTGCTTTGATTCGTATTTTATCATATAAGACATTCACCTTCATTTAATTTTTTTTATTTTGTCATTCAAAAAGAGTAACTTTAAGTTGCTCTAAAATTAATTTAATTTCAGATTATTAAGTCAAAAATAATAAACATAAATAGATTAAAGAAGCAAACAAAGAAAAAAGAAAGGGAGAAGAGGTAGAAAAAAGTGCTAATATCACAAAATACAAGAGTAATTTTTATATAATTTAAAATTAATTTAATTTGAAAATATTAAGTTATATAAGCAACGAACATTAATAATCTAATGAGAATAGTAATTTAATAAAATAAAATAATAGATTACTACTTTAAGTACCAATATTTAAATTTAGTTACATTATTTACATTTAAATAATGAAACCTAACTTCACCGATATATATGCTAAACACTATACTATATTGCAGAAAAATGAACTTTTGTTACTTTTATAATATTATTTCTTTCATAAATATATATTTATAAAATCTATACTCCTATTATTAAGAGGAAAAAATTGTTTATTTTTAGGAGGTAAGCTCTGAAACTACCGAACAGATTCCAAAAGTAATGGTATCAAAATGATGGTGTTAGTCCAACTTAGAACATAGGCTATATCTTATGTCAGTGCCACTACCCCAAAGGCGGTGTAGGAGCAAAAAACGTTCTAAAAATGCGATTTTAGCGTTACTGAAGGGCCTAGAAATATGAAATTTTGAATATTAGTTACTTATAAGATATAAATGATGTCTAAGAACAGTTCTTAAACAATTCGAAATTTAAAAGGGGTGAAAATGCACAAAAAGCGTTCTAAAAAACGTTCTATAGGGTAGTTTCTACACAATCTCAGGAAATACCAAACCGATTTAAAAAATATTTGTGTCAAAATGATGGTGACAAAGCTTGCTCCAAGATAGGCTATGTTTTATTGCGGTGCCACTACCCCAAAGGGGGTGTAGGAGCAAAACACGTTCTAAAAATGCGATTTTAGCGTTACTGAAGGGCCTAGAAATACGAAATTTTGAATATTAGTTACTTATAAGATATAAATGATGTCTAAGAACAGTTCTTAAACAATTCGAAATTTAAAAGGGGTAAAAATGCACAAAAAGCGTTCTAAAAAACGGTCTAAAGGGTAGTTTCTACACAATCTCAGGAAATGCCAAACCGATTTAAAAAATATTGGTGTCAAAATGATGGTGGCAACGCTTGCTCCAAGAGAGGCTATGTTTTATTGCGGTGCCACTACCCCAAAGGGGGTGTAGGAGCAAAAAACGTTCTAAAAATGCGATTTTAGCGTTACGGAAGGGCCTAGAATCGTGAAATTTGGAATGGTAGTTAGTTATAAGATATCAATGATCTCTAAGGACATTTCCTAAAAAAATCGAAATTTAAAAGGGGGGTCAAAATGCGCAAAAAGCGTTGTAAAATGTTCTAAACTGCGATTTCTATGCAATCTCAGGAAGTACTGAACCGATTTCAAATATAATGGTGTAAAAATGATGGTGACAGATCTTGCTCCAAAATAGGGTATATTTTATATCTGTTTCTACTACCCCAGAGAAAATGCAGGAGCAAAATGCGCGAAAAGCGTTCTAAAAACGTTCTAAATGCCGATTTGTCGGCAATATCTCAGGAAGAATGAATCTGATTTCAAACGTAATGGTAGGAAATTGATGCTGACAGCCTCTGCTCTAACATAGACGCTATTCTGTGTCGGTATCACTATCACCAAGACGTTGCAGGAGCAAAAAAGCGTTCTAAATTTCGATTTTTGTAATCGGTAGGGGCTAGCAACTTAAAATTAGGCAAAGTGCATATTTATTAGATATAAATGATCTTTAAGAACAGTTTCGAAAAAGTTGGAAATTTAAAAAAGGGTGAAAATGCGCGAAAAGCGTCCTAAAAACGTTCTAAATTGCGATTTCTACTCAATCTAAGGAAATACCAAAGCTATTTCAAAAGTAATGGTTGCAAATCAATGGTGACAGTCCCTGCTATAATATAGGTTATATTTTATGTTGCTGTCACTACCATCTGAGGGTTGCAAAAGCAAAACATGTTCTAATTTGCGTTTTTTGCACAACTGAGGGGTCTAACACTTTGAAGTATGGCATGGTATTTACTTACAAGATGCAACTGCTTTCTAAGAACAGTCGAAAGA
Organism: Maratus speciosus; assembly: GCA_963932465.1. Classification (NCBI taxonomy): domain Eukaryota; kingdom Metazoa; phylum Arthropoda; class Arachnida; order Araneae; family Salticidae; genus Maratus; species Maratus speciosus. The sequence continues at coordinate 6,151,767 of CAWVRF010000002.1, read as the reverse complement.
AAATTCCAAATTTAAAAAAATGAAGTGAGTGAAAAGCGTTATAAATTACAATTTTTAAGCAAACTTATAAATTACCAAACCGATTAAAAAAATAATGATGACAAATTTTGGTGATAGAACCTGCTCAAACATAAGCTATATTTTATGTCTGTTCCACTACCACCAGAGGGTTGCAGGCGCTAAAAACTTTCTAAATTGCTATTTGTGTGATACTGAAAAGGCTAGAAACTTTAAATATGACATGGTAGTTACTTATAAAATATAAATGCCCTCGAAGGAACGTCGAAAATAAATTCGAATTAAAAAAGTGAAGCGAAGGGGAGGTGCGAAAAGCATTCTAAAAAAGTTCTAAATTACGATTCTATGCAATTTCAAGGAATATAAACCGATTATAAAAGTAATAGTTGCGAATCAATGGTAGCAGTGTCTGATCCTACACAGGCTATATTTTATGCCGGTGATTCTACCACCTGGGGTTCACAGGAACAACAAACGTTCTAAAAAAGGGCTTTAAAAGCTTTTTAAATTAAGTTTCTGTGGAATATGAGGAAATAACAAACCGATTTCAAAATTAATGTTGGCAAATTAATGGTGACAGTTCCTGTTTCAACATAGCCCTTTATGTTGAGAGAGGTAGTAGGACTTTTAATTTGACATGATGGTTAATTTTAAGATGTAAGAAGAGGGTTTCTAAAAAATTCAAAACTTCAAATTAATACTGAAATGAGTATTAATTGAGCATAAAAGTTTGAAAATATTTTCTAAATTGTCATTTATTTAGCTTTATTTCATTTTATTAATTTAAGTCTCATTTCTGCCTAATGCAGTGTAATAAAGATGTTTAATCAAACTGTGTTTTAAATAGTAATTTTTGAATTATTCCTAAAAGTAATAAGTACCTTTTAATAGAGAAAACTTTTAATAAAATAAAATATTACCTTTTAATAAAATAAAAATTTAGTTAGTACCTTTTAATAAAAATTAGACATATAAATATCACTTGGCATATTTCAAATATTACGCGAGCAAAGCCGCGGGGTTTGCTAGTGTATATATAAAAGGTAATTGAAAGTTTTCACTTAAAATTTCAGTCACATCCAGTGACAAATAATAACATATTGTATTTATTTATTATTGTTGTTTGTGCAGTTTTAATGAAATAAAAACTTTACAATAAAAGCTATAATAATTATATTGTATACACATATTTTATTGCTTTAATTTATTAACATTTTTGTCGCAACATATTTTGACGTTGTCACGCTAACAATCAGCAGAGAGAAAATTCGGGTCAGAGCTGGAAGTCTGCACGGGCCGAATTTCCAGGACTGGGTTCAGCCCAGCCAGGCCCGCACGGAAACTCTCCTGACCGGTCACTGTAAAATTAAAAGTTCGGACCGGACCCGATTCTTTTATATTTTCACAGTTCAGGGCCAGCCCGTACAAAAATAAGTAAAAACAGATCTGCTCCGGCCCCATGAAATAAACAATTAAATATGCTCGGTCGGGTCACGACTACAGCGTACATATTTATAGGAAAATTTTTCAGCATATTATAGATTATGTCTCTTCAAGACTAATTACACAATAGGAACCTTAATTATTACTTAGAAACTAAAGACTTTTCAACATTCAAATAAAGATTCATTAAAAAAGTTGATGTAACTTAGAACAAAAGAAGGTTAAAAGTATAATAACTTTATTTTTGAAAATATTTCTTTGTAATTTATTATGGCTGTTCTCAAATCCAAAGGAACTACTTTCTGAGACATTTCTGAATTAATTCTTGTCCAGAAATGTATAAAATGGGCAGATTTTTGTATTCATAAACTTTGTACTGGAATGGTATTGCCCATTTTTTGATAAAGCAAAAGATCTATCAAAAATATTGTCAAAGTGAACATTTTGAACTTGAACGCTTTGATTTTTCGCACGCGAAACCTGCGGAGGAAAACCTGCCGGCACGTGACAAGAATCGCTTATAACTCAATAAGTAACTTATTTATCAAAATATGAAACTTATTATTCATTTTGAACCGTTTCAATAGTCCGACATGGCAACTTTATGCCTTTGCAGTTAAAAATGAGTTGGAAAATCTGTCAGAAAGTCTCGCGTGCTCAACAAGCGCAAAACGTTTTGACACATTTACAAATTCATTTCTTAACGAAAAGATATAAAATTGGAAGGCCTGACTATGAAAGCGATATGGAATCGAGCTATTTTTTTTTTTTTTTTTTTAATAAATAAATTACTTATTGAGTTATAAGCGATTTTGGTCAGGTGACAAACATGTTTTTCACTCTTTCTTGAGTGGTTATTCTCTTTTCGCGCGGAAATTCGGTTCAAAACGCCCACTTTTCTGAAAGATGTATTTTGTTAAAAAAAAAAAAAAAAAAAAAAAAATGAACAGTTGGATTAGATAGTTTCTGAACGACAGCACCTGTTAATTTTATGCATTTCCGAACAAAAATAAATGAAAACTTATGTCACAAAGCTGCCCTTTTGCATTTGAGAACACCCTTAATGTATATTTTCAATGATTCCATTAACGGAAGTTCATTATGACTATGACTATTTTTGCAAAACATACTGCTTGCCTGACACATCCTGGAAATAATTTATTCCAGTTCTACTATGTAGAAAAACAAATTTGATCCTGGTATGATCCATGTTCATGATATGTCCATGTAAGCTTGACACATGTACTAACTCTTTTTTACTTTCTTCTATATTTACAAGAAGAAAGTATTGGATTCATGAAAATTTTCGAATTCCGGTTTTCGATGGATTTACACGTTTTAGGGGTCAGAGATTCCAAAAAACATGTTTTTACAAAATGTGTGTCTGTGACTCTGTGAGTCTGTCTGTCTGTCTGTATGTGACACAAATTTTGTGGGCGCTCTATCTCAAGAACTAATGCACGGAATTTAATAAAAATTTATATTCAGTGAGTCCCTAATACAAATTGATGCTGATTAGTTTTTGGTGTAAATCGCTCAACAGGTGGCGCTGCTATGCTGCATTTTTCACGATTTTCGCAATAGCACTATCTCACGAATTAATGCACGGATTTTGATCAAACTTCAGATTTAGTTAGTCCTTAATATGAATTGATGCTGATTACGTTTTGGTGTAAATCGCCCAACAGGTGGCACTGTTATGATGAATTTTGCAGGAATTACACGATTTCCACAATATCTTTATCTTAAGAACTAACGCAGGGATTTTCATCAAACTTCAGATTCAGTTAGTCCTTGATATGACTTGCTACTGATTATGTGTTGGTGTAAATCGCCCAACAGGTGGCGCTTCTGTGCTACCTTTTTCACGATTGCCTCAATAGCTCTATCTATAGAACTAATGGACGAACTTTTATCTAACTTCAGATTTAGTAGTATGTTGACACAAGTTGTTGTTAATTAGATTTTGGTGTTAATCCTCCAATAGGTGGCGTTGCTATGCAAGAATTTTCACGATTTTCGCTATAGCTCTATCTCAAAAACTTCTCCAAACTTCAGATTCAGTCAGACATTGACATAAATTGTTGCTGATTAGGATTTGGTATAAATCACCCAATAGGTGGCGCTGCTAGGCAGAATTTTGCTGGATTTAGACGATTTCAGCGATAGTCATATCTCAAGAACTATTGCACGGAATTTCATATCTTTAGAATCCTCATGAGATGCATAGATTGCCATTTTATTTTGGCAGTGTGATAGCGAATTTTGAAGTATTAACATGTATGGGATAGAAGAAAGTTTTGGGATTGGTACATCCGACTAGCTTATTTAAAGTAGAAGTACAAAATTGGCAGGTTTGAGTATGGAAGCGATTTGGAATTGAAATGAGTTTTCCATTCTTTGATAAATAAATTATCGAATTTTAAGCAGTTGTGGTCAAATGATAACCGGTTTTTCTATTCTCTCTCTGGTTGTTTTTTTTTTCTTTCTTTTTTTTTAAATCTGGAAATTCGGTTCAAAATGCCCATTTTGATGGTATTTTCTTAAAGATCTCTTACGTTTACCAAAAACCGGAAAACGAACATAATTTCTGAAAAACAGCACCTGCCGTTTCACGCATTTTCGAAAAAAAAAGAATTACAACTTGTGTATAAAGTCGCCTTTGGATTTGAGAACAGCCGTATTGAGCCGTATACTCGTGAAACTCATATCCATTGAAAATGATTCATATGTTATCGGCTTCATTTAAATTTTTATATAGGCCCGATGTGTAAAAGACTGTCTTGATTCTTTAATTCAATGCTTGGCGAAATATCTTCCTCTCAACGCCAAGTAACACACCCGAGTGTCCCGTCAATTGTCCCCTCCCGCTTCACTATCTTCCAACTTGACCTTTGGGGAGGAAAACGCAGGAAAAGGTAATTATACCGTGCCCAGTGATGTTTCACGAAAGTAAACAGCTTTTTTCTGCGCTCTTTATTTTTGTAAGCACTTCAACAAGTATTTTTACAAGTACCTTGTTTAATTATGGAACATTCTACGATTCAATAAGGACATTCTGACATTCGAAAATAGTGGTGGTACAAAAGCAAAGACCATGAAAATCCTCTGCGTAGAATTTGAGTTAATCAAGAACTTGAACTGCCAACAGATGTTCTCCTTTATCGGCGCGGCGCACAGCACCGTCAGGGCACCGGATTAAATTCGGACAGTTCGGATAAAATTCGGTGAAAACCGAATCGGTGACCCGACCCGAAAGAGTCAAAATCTAACCCGAAACCGAAATATTTACAGTTAAACGAAAAAAAATAACCACATCCGACCAGTGATTACAATACCCGGGTTTTTATTTTTAGGGTTACAAGGTATATATTTAGTTTGAATATTTACCTGGGTATTTATTACAAATTAAATACAGATGTGAAAATAACTTATACTGCTATTTGCTATAATGGATTACTATTAAAAAAAAAAAAAAAAAAAAAATAGAACTTGTTACAACTCTTAAAGTTAAGAATTTTATTAAAAAGGTAATTTTAATTAAATTTGTGTAACAAAACAGGTATTACTCCTCCTAATCCACTTTTCTTTTTCACTGCCATTAAGTCTTAAATTGATTGCCATATAATTTAATATGATGATCAATTTCACAAATAAATATGGCAGTTTTTAGGTGAGGCAAAGAAAGGCCATGACACAACTGGCATTTTAATCACAATTATTTCAGTTTAAATAAAAAAAATAAGCTAAACTTCGGGCTTAAATTGTACCAAACTCTGAAATTTTCAATACGAACACCTAATTTTGACATCATATTATCTTATGGCTTCGTTATCACTTTCTTCTATCTTTACAAGAAGAAAATATTGGTTTCATGAACATTTTTGAATTCCAGTTTTCGACGGATTTACACGTTTTATGGGTCAGAGATTCCAAAAAACATGTTTTTACAAAATGTCTGTCTGTGAGTCTGTCTGTCTGTCTGTCTGTATGTGACACAAATTTTGTGGGCGCTCTATCTCAAGAACTAATGCACAGAATTTAATAAAAATTTAATTTCAGTTACTCCCTAATACAAATTGATGCTGATTAGTTTTTGGTGTAAATCGCCCAACAGGTGGCGCTTCTGTGCTACCTTTTTCACGATTGCCTCAATAGCTCTATCTATAGAACTAATGGACGAACTTTTATCTAACTTCAGATTTAGTAGTATGTTGACACAAGTTGTTGTTAATTAGATTTTGGTGTTAATCCTCCAATAGGTGGCGTTGCTATGCAAGAATTTTCACGATTTTCGCTATAGCTCTATCTCAAAAACTTCTCCAAACTTCAGATTCAGTCAGACATTGACATAAATTGTTGCTGATTAGGATTTGGTATAAATCACCCAATAGGTGGCGCTGCTAGGCAGAATTTTGCTGGATTTAGACGATTTCAGCGATAGTCATATCTCAAGAACTATTGCACGGAATTTCATATCTTTAGAATCCTCATGAGATGCATAGATTGCCATTTTATTTTGGCAGTGTGATAGCGAATTTTGAAGTATTAACATGTATGGGATAGAAGAAAGTTTTGGGATTGGTACATCCGACTAGCTTATTTAAAGTAGAAGTACAAAATTGGCAGGTTTGAGTATGGAAGCGATTTGGAATTGAAATGAGTTTTCCATTCTTTGATAAATAAATTATCGAATTTTAAGCAGTTGTGGTCAAATGATAACCGGTTTTTCTATTCTCTCTCTGGTTGTTTTTTTTTTCTTTCTTTTTTTTTAAATCTGGAAATTCGGTTCAAAATGCCCATTTTGATGGTATTTTCTGAAAGATCTCTTACGTTTACCAAAAACCGGAAAACGAACATAATTTCTGAAAAACAGCACCTGCCGTTTCACGCATTTTCGAAAAAAAAAGAATTACAACTTGTGTATAAAGTCGCCTTTGGATTTGAGAACAGCCGTATTGAGCCGTATACTCGTGAAACTCATATCCATTGAAAATGATTCATATGTTATCGGCTTCATTTAAATTTTTATATAGGCCCGATGTGTAAAAGACTGTCTTGATTCTTTAATTCAATGCTTGGCGAAATATCTTCCTCTCAACGCCAAGTAACACACCCGAGTGTCCCGTCAATTGTCCCCTCCCGCTTCACTATCTTCCAACTTGACCTTTGGGGAGGAAAACGCAGGAAAAGGTAATTATACCGTGCCCAGTGATGTTTCACGAAAGTAAACAGCTTTTTTCTGCGCTCTTTATTTTTGTAAGCACTTCAACAAGTATTTTTACAAGTACCTTGTTTAATTATGGAACATTCTACGATTCAATAAGGACATTCTGACATTCGAAAATAGTGGTGGTACAAAAGCAAAGACCATGAAAATCCTCTGCGTAGAATTTGAGTTAATCAAGAACTTGAACTGCCAACAGATGTTCTCCTTTATCGGCGCGGCGCACAGCACCGTCAGGGCACCGGATTAAATTCGGACAGTTCGGATAAAATTCGGTGAAAACCGAATCGGTGACCCGACCCGAAAGAGTCAAAATCTAACCCGAAACCGAAATATTTACAGTTAAACGAAAAAAAATAACCACATCCGACCAGTGATTACAATACCCGGGTTTTTATTTTTAGGGTTACAAGGTATATATTTAGTTTGAATATTTACCTGGGTATTTATTACAAATTAAATACAGATGTGAAAATAACTTATACTGCTATTTGCTATAATGGATTACTATTAAAAAAAAAAAAAAAAAAAAAAAAAAAAAAAAAAAATAGAACTTGTTACAACTCTTAAAGTTAAGAATTTTATTAAAAAGGTAATTTTAATTAAATTTGTGTAACAAAACAGGTATTACTCCTCCTAATCCACTTTTCTTTTTCACTGCCATTAAGTCTTAAATTGATTGCCATATAATTTAATATGATGATCAATTTCACAAATAAATATGGCAGTTTTTAGGTGAGGCAAAGAAAGGCCATGACACAACTGGCATTTTAATCACAATTATTTCAGTTTAAATAAAAAAAATAAGCTAAACTTCGGGCTTAAATTGTACCAAACTCTGAAATTTTCAATACGAACACCTAATTTTGACATCATATTATCTTATGGCTTCGTTATCACTTTCTTCTATCTTTACAAGAAGAAAATATTGGTTTCATGAACATTTTTGAATTCCAGTTTTCGACGGATTTACACGTTTTATGGGTCAGAGATTCCAAAAAACATGTTTTTACAAAATGTCTGTCTGTGAGTCTGTCTGTCTGTCTGTCTGTATGTGACACAAATTTTGTGGGCGCTCTATCTCAAGAACTAATGCACAGAATTTAATAAAAATTTAATTTCAGTTACTCCCTAATACAAATTGATGCTGATTAGTTTTTGGTGTAAATCGCCCAGCAGGTGGCGCTGCTATGTAGCATTTTGTAGGAATTCCGCAAAAGCTCTATCTCAAGAACTAATGCACGGATTTTTATAAAACTTCAGATTATGTTATTCCTTGATATGAATTGATGCTGTTTAAGTTTTGGTGTAAATCGCCTAACAGGTGGCGCTGCTATGCTGCATTTTGCAGGATTTACACTATTTTCGCAGTAGCTCTATTTTAAGATCTAATGCACACATTTTTATCAAACTTCGGATTTAGTTAGTCCTTCATATGAAATGATGCTGACTACGTGTTGGTGTAAATCTCCCAATAGGTGGAGCTGCTGTGCTGCATTTTGAACGATTTCCTCAATAGCTCTATCTCAAGAACTAATGCACAAATTTTCCTCAAACTTCATATTCAGTTAGACGTTGACATAAGTTGGTGATAATTAGGTTCTGGTGTAAATAATCCAATAGGTGGGGCTGCTATGCTGCATTTTGCTGGATTTACACGATTTCAGTGACAGTCATACCTCGAAAACTCATGCACGGAATTTCCTGTTTTTAGAATTCTCATGATAAACACAGATTGCGTTTAATTTGGCACTGAGATAGTGAATTTTAGAGTATTGACATGTATGAGATAGAAGAAAGTTTTGTGATGGCCACAACATATTAGTTAAATTTTACTTTAGGACACCCAATGGGAAGTTATTCAAACAACCAGATTAGGAATAATAAAGATTTTAAAATTGGAAATCCTAATATTAAATTCATTTTTAATCGTTGCAAAAGAGATTGCAATGCGAGTAGTTTTTTAAGAATAACTGCATAACTATTTTCTAGATTAAGCCATAATTTTATTATTATTTTATTATTTGAAGCCTTTAGAAATTAATTTTGTTAAAAAAAAATTATGTTACATTCGGGTTTTTGGAAAAATAAAATATTTTTAATTATTTTACGAAAAAATATAAAATTAACCTATAAATGTTTTGACAGAAATAGATTTCTTATGATAATATAAAATTTCCGATCATTTCGTCAAGTAGTTCTTGAGTTATCCTTAAAAAACTACCTGCATTGCAATCTATTTTAGAATAATTATGAAATGCATTAGGAGTTCCAAATTTTAAACCTTCATATTTCTCTTCTATGGATGACTTCCCGTTTTCATTAGATAATACATACATACTTAACAACTACTTCTTGTATCTTTATTACAAAATAAAGAAAAAAGAAGAAAAAGTTAGTAAGTAAAGTCTAGTAAGTAAAACTTACAGAAAAAACCAAATATGATGTCAAAAATAGGTGCTCGTATTGAAAATTTTGGAGTTTGGTACAATTTCAGCATGAAGGCGACATTATTTTTTAAAACACAAATTCAAAAAGGTCATAAATTCCTGTTGAATGGCTATTTCCGTTTTTTTTCTGACACTTTTGGATGTTAAAATATTTCGTTGTTTTTTGGTCCTTGCAGTAGATATAAAATATCTGAAGCAAGATGGAAAAGATTAATACCAGATTTTTTTAAAAATTTGTTTCGAATAACTTTTTCTTCTTTTTTCTTTATTTTGTAATAAAGATACAAGAAGTAGTTGTTAAGTATGTATGTTTATAAGTTTTTTTATTGTTATCTGTGCCAAATGAATTTGAGATTTATTTGATTGAAGGGATTCAATTAATTTTACAACTGGTTTAAAAATGAAAACAGCTTTTTAACACATTTAAAAAAATTTTCTTTAGCGGATGAGCTTCTTCCTTAATTGCCATAATTTTTAATATAACTTGTTATATTTTATTATTTTAACCCTTTATAATTTTTGGGTGATAATTTCCCAGAGAATTTAGAGTTACGTACTTAAAACGTAAAAAAGGAACCATTATAAGATCACTCCTGTGTCTGTCACAGCCATTTTACTCGTAAACTATGGAACGTGGAAAGTTCAAATTGGGGGAAGTAATAAAGACTATTGGCCCACATTTTTACAGATTATAAAACATTCACAAATATATTTAGGAAAAATGTAGAGGGGCTAATTAAGTTACTCGAAAAAAAAAAATCTTTTTTTATCGTGTGAAAGCTTCCGTTACGCTGAACTCAAGATTACATTTCTTTTAATTTTAGGTATTATATTTTCAGACATATCGTCGAAAATGTAGTGCAAAAATATTGCCCCCCCCCCCTCCCCCCGCCATCTATTTCCGAATCTAGAACTAAAATTATAAAGAAATTAGAGGTAGTAGACGTTAATATAAAACTTGCAGGAAAATTATAGCGATCATATAGTTTTTGAGAAAAGCGCATTTTTCCGTTACACACAAATTTTTATTTGCGGGCATTCAGCAAAGGTGCTGAGGAGCGCTTTAGGTAACTACCGTAGCAGAAGTATAAAAGCATTGTTGATAATGATTTTTGAAAAACATCGTCGGTCATTAGCCGATATATTAACCCTTAAAGACACGAACGGTTTGGACAGACAAAATGACAGGGGTGGGGCGTACTCTATGTCTATTCTTTTAAAGCTTAGGTAACAATTTTTAACGATATATTTCCAGTAGCAGTATCAAATTAATAAACGTCAAATTCTTAAAAACAGACTAATTTAATTAGATACACGCAAATACTACGGGATTCGCGACTAGTTTGCATTGAGTGGACCTCTCAATACGCCTCCCGTGTCTTTAAAAGTTAATTCAAAACCTTTTTGGAAAAACGTGGCATGGACCAAGGCGGCGTTGCATATTTGTGACCTCCTTTCGAAGCGCGCTTAAGAGGTCACAAATCTTCAGTCAAACGAAAAGAACCGTTCGCTAATGCTAATTCTATGGAAAACATTTATAAAGATATCGCGTTTGAATTTAGATATTTTTAAATGATTTTTTTTGCATTGGATAGCTAAGATCGATCTGTACAAAGGCCATTATTTACGTTTTCGATTTTGTTTACAGGTATTTTTAATGAGGACACCGGTTTTGAAAGTAAAAGCATCCTCATAAAAAAAAAAATTCTGCAATCAAAATTGAAAAAGTAAAACACGGCCTGCATAAAGATGGATCTCAGTTATCCAATGCAAGAAAAAAAATCATTAAAAAAAAATGAAATGCGACCGAGATATCTTTATAAATTTCTTCCATAGGATTAGCATTAGTGAACGCGTCTTTTCGTAGCCTCTTAACACAATGTCAAGTTTAAACGAATTTTCCAAAGCGGGCGATCTGGGAATGAAAAAAATGGTCATACTGAGAAAATAATTGTTTAAAAATCAAATTCTAATTAATTGAGCTGAAAATGAAATCACACGGCATGTTAAACATGTCTTCAGAAATCACCCCAGCAAGTTTCATGTTTTTACTTTTAAAAATGAGTCTGAAAATGTATCAGAAAATTTCGAGCTGTTGAGGGTGGGAAAATATTTTTTCGAATACACCCTTAACAAGGATTTTGTTTTAGCTACACTGTAAAAAGAAAAGATTATTACTACGCTAAATTTAGTTCTATGAAATGCCAAATGAAATTTAAATACGCATCATTTTTATTGCCAGTACCATTTAAGTTCATCATAAACAGATTAAAATAGGATTAAAAAAATAAAAATTAAATTTAAAAAATCAAAAAACCCGACGAACTAATTAATTATTTCTCATCAATGTGAAACTATTTTTTTATATTGCATACCATTTTTTTTTATTTATTTGTATTGATAACTTTTAAGTTGTGTTTAATTATTAGTTCCTATCTACAAATACTGTTTTTATGAGGCCTATAGATGTCTATTATGAAGGTTAGAGTTACAGTAAAGGTAGAGATCTTCACACAACTTCCAGGTTGTGTAATATTTAAACGGAGCTTCTGACTGCAAAATGGTCAATGAAACATCGTCTTCATTTTGGAAGACCTATCCAATGATAGGCCACTCAATAGGGTGCGTAACTTTTTTTTTCGTCTGTACCACCATTTCGTATTTTACGGCCGCCATTTTGAATTTATAAAAACAAAACCTATCGTATAACCATTGGACGGTTAAGGCGAATTGATAGAGAACTCATTCATTAAAATCCATCCAGCCGTTGGGATATTTCGAGAGTATAAAGAAATCCACATACCCAGATACGCGTGAAACACATAACCCTTCTTTTCAGTCGGGTAAAAAAAGAGTTATACAGAATAAAAATGTTTGGGCTTTATATCTCTTTGAACTTTTGTGTCATACCCATTTATACTTTTATATATACAGCTATAGCCAACACTACGTTGTAGTATTTTTTACAAAGCCTTTGCTTAAAATTCTTTTAGCAACGATTTTTCTGATAATACAGTTAATAATTCATATATTTATTGTACGCTATCTAAAAAGTTAACACACCTCACGCGTTAATGCATCCCAGTATTCCTACTTATTTACCGATACAGCTGGGTCTATTTTTCTGCTTTTGGAGAAAAATGCTATTACAAATTGCTATAATTGATATGGTGTACATCCTATTTGTACTATAGGGGAGACTGGGGATGAAATGGACACTCAAAATTTCACGAAGAAAATAAAATGTACAAAGTTTCAACTTTGGCTCAATCGATGACGATACTTGTTCTGTCTTAATAATACTTATAACTAACATCAGCAATTGTAGCGTTGTAGGTGATGAAAGCAAAACCTGTTTTTGATATAAAAATGTAAATTTTGGTGTTGCTTTTCTTTTTTTCTCCAAAAGATTACTGTTGTGTTTAGCATTATAATATTTATGTTATTTAGCACTGTAAAGTATGCCCTTTATGTGAATATCAGTATATTTTGTTAGCTAAAATACTCTCATGCGTAAATACATTTTTAATTTCGCTAGGTGGGTATGAGATTGAAAGGGACAGAAACTGGGGTGTTGAAAGGGACATGTCTCTTAAGAAACCTACAGCCATTAGTTTAACAAGAAGTACAAGTTTCAACATAGTTAATGTTGATATTTTTTTTAAACCGTTAGTTAGTTATGGATCGCTATAAATTTACACAGAACATAATATATAACTGTGATAAAACAGGCTTAATGACAGAGCACAAATCACCTAATATAGTAGAAAAACGTAGTGAAAAACAATTTTCTCACGTAACATCAGCTGAACGTGGTAAAGTTGTCACACTTTTGCGTTTTTTTTTCTGCATTAGGTAACTCTGTTCAACAGAATTCATTTTCCCAAGGAAGAATTTCATGCTCGGAGGTGCCCCATCTCCAAAAACTTGGACTTGCTCATTGTCAGGTTCTGAGAAACATCTGCTATTAGAACTGAGGTTCTATATTAGTTTTGTCTTAATATATTATATATTGTATGGGCTGTGTACTGGAATTTCAAAATAACAGTCTTTCTGTTATTTCTGGTGTGTTTATACTGTCTTTCTGTTAAAACTGGATCTAAGCCGGTGAAAATGTATAGATGGTATGAAGGGGGGAAAAGATAGTTTGAGAGGGGCGTGCCCAACCTTTTGAGAGGTCTGTGGAAGATGGGGAGACAATGGGAGCCAGGTAGAAAACCCCGGACGGGTTACGTGGAGAAGGAGCAAGGGGTTCCTGGAAGGCAGTCTCTTCTGCTGAGAGAGTCAGTCTTGAGTGGACGTGTGTTCCTGGGTAGAGCTCTGAGAGAGTGCGTAAGGTTGAGAGAAGCTCGGGGAGCTTAGGCTTAGAGCCCATGTGTTGGGGGATCGAGATTGATCTCCGGAAAGCTAATTTAACGTGTGTAGAGTGAGAGTGATTTAACGTAGTTTAACAGTACACTGCCAGCCTTTACTGTATTCAATTTAATGTTGAACCGGATCATCTATATCCGAGTTTGTAAGTGTAAATAGCGTTTGTTGTTGCGTAAATAGGGTGTAAATAAACTGTTAATTTAGTTAATTGAAAGCGTTGGTTTTCATTTAATCAATCCTCTCAGTGCGTGACCGATATCACGTAATCATATCGGTGGTGGCAGCATATAAATAATAAGGATTTTCTTCGAAGTTGTGCGGACTAAGAGGAAACTCCGACACTCATCAAAGTTGGTCAATGATCACAGAAGTTTTAAAAGCAATTATGCATTAGCTAAATATTCTAGTTGTTCTAAAACTGATCCTGCGCTTTTCTTATTAGATAATTATGAAAGCAATATAAATATTAAGACAATAAAATTTGCGAAATATAATGGAATAATTATGGTGATATTCCTGTCGCACTGTAGACACAAACTCCAGAAAAGCACTCTTAATGAATAAAAAGTACATTTTTTCAGAAAAAAAAATATAGAATAAAACCATTTTGTATGTACTGATGCTATTGTCATGAATGACGTGAATATTGAGATGAAGTTACCTAAACCCGCAACTGGTGGTGAGACAGCTAGAGCAATCTTTCTTAAAATTTTTGACTGATTTAAAGTTGTTTTATATCAAGTAGGCCTAAACATGTTATTTTTCTTCTTTTTATTTTATCACATGTTGCAATATATTTTATTTTTATTTGTGTATAATTATCTTTCATTTTTGAATAACGTAATCGCAAATAAAAAGAAAAAATGTTCATAAAAGTGTCTTATTTATGTGTGTCCCTTTCAACCCCGCACAGTGTCCCTTTCATCCCTTACAATGGGTTTAAAAGGAACATTTCTGCCAATTTATGAAAATGCGTATATATTTTAAATTATTGTACTTGAGGATAAGAGGTTTTAGTACTATCAAAGCGAAGGTTTTAGACGAGAATTAGACGCAAATTTGAAATTAATATCTTTTAATGTCATTATTTTATAAGATTATAAAGACAAAATGTCCCTTTCATCCCCATTCTCCCCAACTATACTTATTTGTTCATACTATAACAACGAGAACGGAAAGAATCCTCTCGTACTCTTTCATATAACGATCTTTTTGTGACTGATGAAGAAAGATTTTAGAAACACGTTGCTATTAGCCTCTTCTTATTGTGTATTGAAGAAGTACAATTTTATTATTAAATTATTTTCTGTGGTATTATGAGATAAAACTTTAGAAGTCCTTATTTCTTTCATGTTCGAAAAATATTTACAAAAAGGAAAATCGATTAAAAACGAACTTTAAAATAGTTTGAGCGTTAAAGTGCAAATAACTTTCCCATTAAGATCTTTTTTTTTTTTTTTTTTTTTTTTTTTTGTAATTTCAAGAAATCAGTTTTTTTTACCACTTTTATGTTGAATTTGACTAAAAATTGCGTAAAAAAGGTTACTTCGTTTGGTGGTCCTCATCCTCCCTATGTCAATTATACTTATTAAAAAATAATAAATTAGATTAATATAATCTTATATCTATAATCTATACTTACTATACTATATATTTATCTATATCTATACTAATATTATAAAGAAGTAAAGTTTGTTTATTTGTAGGAGGTAAGCTCTGGAACTACGGAATCGATAGTCCCACTTTGAACATAGGCTATATCTTATGACCGTGTCACTGGCCAAAAGGGAGTGCAGGAGCAAAAAACGTTCTAAAGATGCAATTTTTGTGTTACGGAAGGGCCTAGAAACATGAAATTTGGAATGGTAGTTACTTATGAGATATAAATTATCTCTAAGAAGATTTCTTAAAGAATTCGAAATTTAAAAGGGTTGAAAATACCCGAAAAGCGTTCTAAATTGCGATTTCTACGCAATCTCAGAAAGTACCGGTTCGAATTTTTAAAAAATGGTGCTAAAACGATGGCGACAGCCTTCGCTCCAACATGGGCTCTATTTCATGTCGGTGTCACTACCACCTAGGGGTTACAGGAGCAAAAAACGTTCTAAAAATGCGATTTTTGTGCTACTGAAGGGCCTAGAATCATGAAATTAGGCATTGTAGTTACTTATAAGCTATAAATGAGCTCTATTTTACGAATTGAAAGAACTTATTACAAGGCAAAATATGTCGTAATATAAAATGCAATCGATAGCACTTGTCAAGATTTTCCTTTCGCATTTCATAAATTTAAATTCAGCGTAGTAATAACCTTTCTTTCTACACTATAGCTAAAACAAAATCTTTGTTAAAAGTTTAAATTTGGCATTGTGCTAAGCGCGCTTCGAAAAGATGTCGCAAAATTGCAAAACCGCCTTGGTCCGTGCCGCGTTTTTCCAGATGGGTTTTTAATTAACTTTTAAAGATGCGGGAGGCGTATTGAGAGATGAACCTCAATGCACACTAGTCGCGAATCCCATAATATTTGTGTGATTCATTCTGATTAAAATAATCTTTTTTTAACAATTTGACGTTTATTGCTACTGGGCATTGCGTTACACATATTTATCATTAAAAATTGTTAACTCTGTTTTAACAGCCGATGGTACATAGAGTATGCCGTCCCTGTCATTATGTATGTCCAAACCGTCCGTATCTTTAAGGGTTAAAGCTCGGCTAACAACTGGTACTTACTTTACTGTACTGTACTTTTACTAAAATCATTATTAACAATGCTTTTATACTCCTGATACGATAGGTACCTCCAACGCTGCTCAAAACTTTTGACGAATGACCGTAAATCGAAATTTGTGTGCAACGGAAAAATGCGGTTTCCTCAAAAACTATGTGACCTAGGGTAATCGCTATAATTTTCCTGCAAGGTCTAAATTAGCGTCTACTACCTCTAATGTTTTCATAATTTTAGTTTCAGTAGATTCGGAATTAAATGGGGGGGGGGGGGGGATATATTTTTGCGCTACCTTTTCGAACATATCTTTGAAAATTAAATCCTAAAATTAAAAGAAATGTATTTTTGAGTTCAGCGTTACGAAATCTTTCACACGGATACACCACACGATATACAAAGAAAATATTTTTTTTTTTCAAGTAACCTAATTTGCCGCTTTACATTTTTACTAAATATATTTATGAACGTTTAATAATTTGAAAATATGTGGGTCAATTGTCTTTATTACTTCCCCCAATTTGAACTTTTCACGTTCCATAGTTTACGAGTAAAATGGCTGTGACAGACAGACACAGGAGTGGTCTTATAATGGTTCCTTTTTTACTTTTTAAGTACAGAACCCTAAAAACGTTCTAAATTGTGATTTTTGTGACACTGAAGGGGCTAGCAACTGGAAATTTGGCATGGTAATTACTTCTGAGATGTAAATGTTCTCTCAGAAGATTTCCTTAAAAATTTGAAATTTAAAAAGGGTGAAAATGAACGAAAAGCATTCTAAAAACGTTCAGCGATTTCTACGCAATCTCAGGAAATATAAACCGATTTCAGAAGTTATGGTTTCAAATTGAGGGTTTACGCTGTTGTCACTACTACCTGTTATAGGAGCAAAAGAATGCTCTAAATAGCGTTTTTTGTGTTACTGAAGGCAGGGACGGACTGGCCCACCCCGCTACCCCGCAATCGCGGGGTGGGCCAAAAAAATAACATTTTATTTTTATTTTCCATAAAACTAAAAAAAAAAAAAAAAAAAATGATTAAACTCAATTTTTATTCCCCCCCCCCCTTTTTTTTGATCGGGTAAGTTCAGATTTCTCCTTTCCCTCTCTCATCAGCAATCTTTGGAAGATCTGTGCAAGTTACTCATTTTGTATTGAAGCCAAAAGATAGGGGATAATGTAAAAAGCACATATCGCCCACCCGCAAGAAAAGTGACACATCTCGACAAAAGTAAATTTTACAAATTAGGAGGTATTATTTATTAGGTATTTAGGAGGTATTAGGAGGTATATTAGGTAAAATTAGGAGAGGCAAAAGAAAATTTGCATGATTTTATTGTACACTGTTAAAAATCTGGTGCATTTGCTGCATCGTCACTCCATCGCTTTTATAGGAAATTGTAACTTGACTATATTATGGGGCATTCTCATTGGTCAGAACAGAAACATTCTATAAAAGTGGTGGAGTGAGTATGCAACAATTGCTGCATATTTTTAACAGTGTATCATGAAATTATAGCACTTAGCTCTGCATGCAGGAGTAAAAACTTGCATAAAAGCGTAAAACACTTAAGAAGAAATACGTAGGATGAGGTTTGGAGAGTTGAGTAATTTTACCTCCCTCTTCTGTGGTCACAAATGCGAATATAAAGGGGATAGTCCGTATAACTACACTTATAAAACTTTATGTGCAGCAAGACGTACCTATGACAGACCTATTAGTGGAATAAAAAACGCAAAATGAATTTTTGCGAGATGTGTCACTTTTCTTGCGGGTGAGCGATGTGGTCAGTGAAGGGTGGGAAGTTGTCCAGTGGGATGGGTCTGTCTGCGGACATTTGCGTAGTAAAAAAAGATCGGCAAGGATTAGCTTATATATCTAGGGATGGTTTACAGGCCAAGGCTATTGGGAGGCAAGAATTAGCTTATAGTGAAAAATGAGAGGAGCCAGCGGCAGCCTTGAATAATAAAGACGTTAAACACGGCAATTTTTTAGAATTCGTAATGCTGCTATGTAAATAGGATCAAATTTTGCACGCTTATGTAGCAAAGGCTATCAAGAGAAGCCAAACGATAAGATATTCAGAAAGTATGAAGAAGGCTAGAATAGAGCAGAAAGAAGAACAAAATGAAAATCCTAAATGGCATGGAAGAGGTTCGTTGATTATATTCCTGTCCATCCAAGTCATTTATAAATAAGTTAATGGCTCATCTCTCCATTCAGATCCAAATAAACATTGCCGATGAAGTGAAACAGTTAGGTTCATTCGGTATTGAAGTAGATGTCATATAAGATATATCGGTAATGGGGCAGTTCGCACTTAATATTCGATATGTGAGCATGGTAAAGTGAAAGTTAGTTTTTAAAATTGGTTGATTCCCCCAAAACAACAAGGGAAGTCTTATATCTCCAAGTAAACGAGGAACTTAAAAGTTTAAACTCCCTTCTTCACAAATAGTTGGCACTTCTTTTGATGGTGCAGCAAATATGAATGAGCGTTATAAAGGTATGTAGGCACAACTGAACTAGTATGTTGTGGCCATCACAAAACTTTCTTCTATATAAATCACGTCAATTAAATCGTTTAAATAGTACCAATTCATATCACAATATATCTGAATTTGAAGTTTGGTGAAAATTCGTGCATTAGTTCTTGTATAGAGCTATAGCGGAAATTCTGAAAAATGTAGTATAGCAGCGCCACCTGTTGAGCGATTTACACCAAAACATAAACAGCACTAATTGATATCAAGGTATACCTGAATCTGAAGTTTGATGAAAATTCATGCATTAGTTATTGAGATACAGCTGTGGCGGAAATTCTGAAAAATACAGCATAGCAGCGCCACCTGTTGCGCGATTTACACCAAAACACAAACAGCACTAATTCATATCATGGTATACCTGAATCTGAAGTTTGTTGAAAATCCAAGCATTAGTTCTTGAGATAGAGCTATTGCGGAAATTGCAAAAAATGCCCAATAGCAGCGCCACCTGTTGAGCGATTTACACCAAAATATATAAAATGTCTACTCATGTCAAGGACTAACTGAATCTGAAGTTTCATGAAAATCCGTGCATTAGTTCTTGAGATAGAGCCATTGCGGAAATCGTAAAAAATCCAGCATAGCAGCGCCACCTGTTGAGCGATTTACACCAACACGTAATCAGCATCAAGTCATATCAAGGACTAACTGACTCTGAAGTTTCATGAAAATCCGTGCATCAGTTCTTGAGATAGAGCCATTTCGGAAATCGTAAAAAAGGCAGCATAGCAGCGCCACCTGTTGAGCGATTTGCACCAAAATCTCTAAATTGTCTATTCATGTCAAGGACTAACTGAATCTGAAGTTTCATGAAAATCCGTGCATTAGTTCTTGAGATAGAGCCATTGCGGAAATCTTAAAAAAGGCAGCATAGCAGCGCCACCTGTTGAGCGATTTGCACCAAAAACTAATCAGCATCAATTTGTGTCAGGGACTAACTGAATATGAATTTTTGTTAAATTCCGTGCATTAGTTCTTGAGATAGAGCGCCCACAAAATTTGTGTCACATACACACAGACAGAAAGACAGACAGACAGACTCACAGAGTCACAGACAGACATTTTGTAAAAACATGTTTTTTGGAATCTCTGACCCCTAAAACGTGTAAATCCGTCGAAAACCGGAATTCGAAAATTTTCATGAATCCAATACTTTCTTCTTGTAAAGATAGAAGAAAGTAAAAAAGACAATCCAAATATAAAGTGTGCGCATTGATATCCACATGTGCTAAATTTGGCCTTAACAGTTGCAACAGAATGTTTCAAATTGACAACGGACTTCTTGGACTTAATGCAAGCTACTTCCACTTTTAGCTCAGAGTCATATAAGCGAATGAAAGTATGGACTTCAATGAATAAAGAGCCTGTAGGTGGAAATAAACTTCTTCGCCAATTATAAAAGTAAACGCTACTAGCAGGTGGAGTAAGGATCGAACTCTTAATAGCATGTTTGACGAGTCTTCAAAACTTTTAAAAATTGACATATGTTTTTAACATTGCTTAAGTGCCTACAAGGTATCACTGAAATGGACGATTTCCCGTCACATATATTTTTCGGCAAGATCACTGCCTGATAATTGGTGCAAGTTTCAGTATATATTATTGACAACCATTTACAGCGACCTATTCAATATATCCACGCCCACATCGTAGTACCCGCAGATATACGGTCTGGCGTACTTAACTGCTGCTAACAAAATCCAAACCCTGAAATCCAATATGCTACACAAAATAAATATTTTTTATATGGTTTTGAAAAATGCTTCTGAATTTGCAGAATATCTTCAAAAGCAACTAATAGAAAAGGAATATACCATTGAAATTGAAAGTTTCCTACAGAAAAAAAAAGAATATCTGTAGCGAAACGTCGATGTGGTGAATATTCTCACGATGATGCAAGAAGTATTATCGGATCACCATTAGAAGTATTTAAGGTAAATGTTTATAATGTCATCTTAGACACAGCTATTCAGCAGTTGAATACACAATTTACTGGGAATGACTTGCTCATGAAAGACCTTGACAGGTTCGATCCTTGCCACTTCAGTCAGGTTAAATTGTTAAATGAACTTACTGAAGAAACTCCTAGTACTTTGTCTGTCTTGGCGAAAGTCCAAAAAGACTATGTCAGAAAAGAATTACACCACTGGCGACTATTTTTTAATTCAATCTCGCGCCACTTTTTCAAAACAAAAATGTTTCGAATACACTTTGCCAACACGTGCAAGAGAAATATACTATAAAATTTGTATTTTAAAAATAGTGGTGCGAATAGAATATAAAAATAGTCTCTTGTGGCAGCCTTGATGGTCGTATTCATCTAACATTGTATATAGCTTATAAGTACATATTGACTTTAACATGCACTCAAATATTTTGTGAACGAGTGTTCTCAACACTTAAAATTATAAAGAACTGCTTGCGTTCATCTGTAGGACAAAAATTGTTAGATAATTTTATCCTATTCAGTGTTGAATGATCTTTAGATTACGACTAGCTGGCTTTATCAGCAAGCGGGCCGGACCCCTCCTTGCATCGGGGCCTCTAATTTATACGAGTATGTCCCAAAAACGTTATGTCCCAAAAAAGTTATTCCTAAAATCCACTCCCGAAACGAACGAACTTTGATCCGTGTCACCGCTGCCCATGGCACCGTATAGCAAGCGTGCTGTGCACGCACTGCAAAATTTTGTGTTGGGATCCCTGAATTATTATTAAATTTCGAACCGGCTCCCCGCTGCCTACGGCTCCGTATAGCAGGCATGCTCCGCACGCACTGGAAAATCTTGTAAAATGAAATTAAAAAAGAAAAAAATCTTGAATCAGACGAACCTCGAACCTGGTCCCCACTTCCAACGGCAATGTAAAGCAGCCGTGCTGCACACGCACTGAAAAATCTTGTAAAAAAACAATATCAAATCTTAAAAACCTCGAACGGGATCCCCGCTGCCTACGGCACCGTATAGCAGGTGTGCTGCGCACGCACTATAAAATCTTGCAATATTAAATAGTTCCAAAATAACCATCTCGAAACGAATGAACCTCGTAACGGGTTCTCCGTTGCCTATGGCATCGTATAGCATGCTGCGCAAATCTCTTAATTCCATGTTCCACCACCAGGTGGGCGCTCTCTATTCTAATCAAACCTCTATCCGAACTAACCTCCGTTTTATAACCTATCCAATGATATATCACAAGAGGAATGTCAGAAAAATTTATAAAAGTGTTCCCGGAGGGGAAAGTGGAGCGAGGGGAACGGGCGGTGCATAATATGAAAGAGTGGTCGTGGGGCTTTCCTATGATATATCACATGAGGGGTTCGGAAAAAGTTGGAAAAATGCCCCCTCCCACCCAGGGTGCTGTTCGATAGCGCTCACTGGCGACAGAAAGATGAAAATGGAGGAGAAGCTGCTAATTGTTGATATTTGTCATGTAAATTTTTCTCATAATTTTTAGAAAATTTTATGAGGTAGTAATGAACAAATTAAAACTTTAAAACTCCCTCTAGTGGTGAAAAAATGTGTTAAGAGGGGAAGAGAGTGGGTACTTAGTAATGCACAGACCGAAAGGTTTAAAACAATATGTCACATAAAAAATCCATTTCCGCCCCTCCCATTGGGGGGATGCCCCCTAATTGTCTGGGGTCAAAATAGACCCCGCCAATTGAATCCCCGTGGGTCGGCTTCACTTTCGGTAAAGCCTTCAAATGAAGTCGAATCTCGCTGTAGCTCATTTAGAAGCTGAATTAGAAGATCCCCCCCCCCTAAGGGGCCATCTTTGTATCAGGTGATCCTCTCGTACATTTGTCACACGTGGCCTTCCAGACCGACATTTTGCTTTATATTCGGAACCACTCGATAAAACTCGATAAATAGATTTTTTTGACCTATTAATAATAGCAGAAATTTCAGAAACGCTCTTCCCTTCACCTTTCAACTGCTAAATCCTTGAAACCTCATTCACTTGAATTTCTTTAGCTCTCGGCATGTCGACTATGAAGCGCAATCGTTTGCAGAACTTAAGTACTCCAAATTTGTGACATCATCGATTCTAAATTTGCATATGCCAACGAATATTCAAAGAAATTTAGAATAGTGTCTAAACTTTTGCGACAAGCACATTTGAATTTTTATGAAAAAAATTAGTATTATAGCAAATAAAACGACTGTCTTTTGTACATAGCATTTTAAATCAGTTTTTGAATATATTTACAGGTTTTTGTAATTCTGACGTCATAATTCTACATTTTAAAGCTGAATGACGTCATTGTCTAAACTTTTGCGTCATAGTGTATGTCTGGTTACACTCTCAGAAATGGATTCTCAGATTTCACGAAATTTTCTTCGTTTTTGACGAAACCATTTCCTGGGATATCCTCCGAGCGAATATTTCGTCAAATTGAGAAAATTACTTTCTTCACTTGTTTGAGGATAACAATTTCGTCAAAAGTGCTTGTTTGAAAAGCGCAATCAGTGAGCTGGTGGTGCCACCTATTGAACAGTTTAGAAGCTCTTGTATCGACTGGAGAAAAAATAATAGCTTCTGGGTGATTCGAACTCACGACCTCCGGTGTGGGAGACGGACGCTCTAGCTATTACGCTATTGAGTCCTCGAAGGGATATGATTTTAGATGCATATAATGGATTCTACTGTATATTTATATTTTTATAAGGTTGATTGTAATTTTATCGATGTTGTTATACTTATAATTCTTGCAAGTTTTAATTAGTAAGGCTAATTTATTATTATTATTTCCTATGGTTAATATGAATAATTATAATATGGCTTGATTAATATAATTTATTAGGGAAATTTTCTTTGCTCGATGAATGATTAAAATATGGTCTGGTTAATTTGTTGCTCAGAAATAACGAATTTTAAAGTGCATGTGGGGGAGATTTTATCAATTTGAGTATGTGGTTGAGATTTTAACACTTTACTGTTTACAGAAGAGAAGGAAGAGGGATCAATTATGCATATTTAATTTGATAGTTATATGAATATATTTCTTAAATGAAAAAGAGATCTTGGAATTTTAAAACTTTATTGACCAAATTTTCTTTTTAAACGATTTTGTAAAACACAGGAAATTTATTCTTTTCGAATTAAACCATAGCGAGCAAAGTAAAATAATCATAATAATAATAATCATTCTTAAAAACTTTAAGAGCTAAAAAAATAACTAATGCAGAAACAATAACTACCTGTATTTCAGCATTTTCTGAAAAGCGCTAAAAAGTGCAAATTTTAAAATAAATTATGACAGGAATAACATAAACAAGCAAATATCTCAGATATTTGCTTGTTTATGTTTGCTTGTATCCTGCCACTTTAGCAAGCAGATAATTATATCTGCTTGCTAAAGTCGAAGGATTTGAGGAGGTACGGTTTCCTTAAAATGCATTGAGTCTGGCCGTGAGTGAAGAAACACCTTCGTCAAATATTTGAGAGTTTACGTGTCGTTAAAAGTCACGTGATTTTGATACGAAATGATTGTCAAAAACAACGAAATATAGCTCGAGGATTGCTGAATCGTCAAAATTGAGAGTTTTATTTCTGAGAGTGTATCCTTACGTTTTTCGATAAAGCTGTCTTGTTTTCGATAAACGGAGAAATTCCACAGCATTTGATACACTTTAGACATTTAGGGAACTTTAATTTGTATCAAACCTTTTTTCTTTATCGAAAAGAGGGAAATGCTAATCGATTCTAGCTAATGCGTCTAAAATAAAAAATGAGTTTTTAAATGTGTCATAAAGTAGCTACTTTGGATTTCGATACAGACTTGAAGAATCATGTTGGAATCGCTAGGTACTGGAAAACAGTTTCCGTGTTAGGCAGGTACCCTCTTGGCAGGTATCTTTATCTTACTATCCTTACGTTTTTCGAAAGAAACTTTTGTTTTCGATCAATTTAGAAATTCCACTTTAAACTGTATCAAACTTTTTGGAGTTATCTAAAAAGTAGAAAGGTTATTTAATTCATCAAATGCGCCATAGTTACGCGATTTGGACATGGCAGTTTCATAAAGAAGAAAGGGGAATTTATTCCAATGCAAGGAAAATCATTTTAAAATACTGAAATTCAAATGAGATATCTTTATACATTTCTTCCATAAGATTAGCATTAGCGAGCAGGTCTTTTCACTTGACTGAAGTAATCCTAAATCAGGAGAAAATAAATGAGTTAGCAGAATTATCGAGCAAACCCTATCACTACTATGAAAGTTTCGGCCAGAATAATAGCTAAGTTTTCCAACAATTGTTTTTAGCTTCTCTCGTTATAATCGATTGTAAAACATCTCGATTGGAGATTCTAGGAATTAATCGATGGCTGTATCGATTGTAATTTTTTACGATGACGATTTTTCTCGATTGTCGAATTTTCGAGAATCGCCCATCACTACTCTAGGGTCCCTGAACGGGTGTTGGCGAGCGTAGCTCGTAGGGGGCAGAGCCCCCTAGTATGAAAAAAAGTATGTGAAAACAGACCTGGTTCACTGTGGGAGTGGATAAGATGCACCTTCTAAATTTTATGCATCTTCTAAATCTAAATGGACTATCTCATTTTTAGGTGCGTTCGTAATTATATAAATACATAGCAATTAGAGTCATTGTTCGGTCCGTCTGTCTGTCCTTCCGCATGTAACCGAGCAAAAACTACCCAACCGAATGGTCTGAAATTTTAAATATATAATTGTTGCAAAATTTTGTCGAGTCACTTCAAATTTTATGAAATTGGGATGTATAGTTTAATGACAGGGACAGTCAAAAGTTTTCCGTTACATTAAGGTCAATTGGGAAAAAAATATTGCAAGTGCATTTTAATGATGTTACAGCCTTCCGAATGCTCTGAAATTTTAAATATATAATTGTTGCAAAATTTTGTCGAGTCATTTCCAATTTTATGAAAATTGGATGCATAGTTTAATTACGGGGACAGTCAAAAGTTTTCCGTTACATTACGGCCAATAGGAAAAACTTATTTCAAGGGCATTTTAATGATGTTACAGCCTTTCGAACAGAATGAAATTGACATGAAGTGTACGGAAATATACATTCAGTACAATATACGGTGCAAAAAATATTTATAAAACTAGTTGTAGTACGAACGCACATCATTTGCCACGTTTGACGAGCAATTTCCAACTTGTTTTTCTTTCAAAATGGACTTGGTCTACTAGGCTTGTGAACCCCTCCTATGTAGTAGTAGCGTTTAAAAGTGAGAAATACATTCGCTGGAATAGCTATTTTTTGGAAGTAAAACCTATTGAGGTATGTTTGTTACCTTCTAAAAAGGTACTGTGAAATCTCATTTGATTATCCACCGATAGGTGGCATCCGCTTTCAATTACATATCGGGGAAAATCCTACCAATAAAGGGAATATTTTAGGAAAATGTCGGTTGCTGAAGTGACTGGATGTTAGATCATGGAAAATATAATAATTTATTCTGTGATTTTAAATTCTGAATCGCGTTCTCAATAGTGTTAACGATTCTCTAAAAGCTTATTCATGAACGCAGATCGGAGCGCACGGGCGCCGGGAGATATCCCTCATGGAGTAGGTTCTAAAGAAGTAAGGAATTTCGAAATAATTAAATTATTTCGTAATTTTATGGTTCAAAATTGGTGAAATCAATGACTAAGTCTTCTTACCTTTCCAAACAATGTCTCTCGTAATAGGAATACATGTCTATAGGCACTCAGACAAAATCCAAGACATTCATGAAATGTATCACGTGATCCGATATAAATCCGGTCAGCAGCAAATTTTACTCCCAAGCTTCGCTCACTTGACCCACAAAAAATCTGCAGTCGTTATGATCCCGTGCTTGAGCTTTTTTTGTTTGCGTTTTCACTTGTTCTGGTAGGTTGATTGATTCGCTTCAACAGCTTGACAAAAATACAAAATACACCTTAAAAAGACAGTGGTGGGATTCAAATAACTTAACAAGCAGTTCTCTCTCTAATGACTTTTTCTCAAGTGCAAACAAGTTTGAAGAAAAATAATGTGTCACACGTAGATTACAAAAATAATTTCCAACGTTATAAAATAAGGATTAAAATTTTTTGTCTTTAAATACACTGAAAAAGAAAAATATGTGTTTTAATAGGCAGTTTACTGCCAAAAGGACGTAATTTATTTAGCAAATATTCAACAATTACAAAACACTCATCAAAATTTCTAACAGAAAATGCATCAAAATGAAAGTTATAATTATGAAAAAAAACACCATTTTTCAAGCAAAGGAAGAGACTAGGCTATCACCAAGCTCTGTAATAGGCTGCTATAGATTGGACAAAAACTTTGGAACTGAACATTCGTTCTGTGCATAGGTCGCTGTTCTCTTTTAAAAATAGTCTGCCGAACACCGTCTTATTTATCTAATAAAGGTGTTGTGCACAGACTTCTCATATAATTTCTTATTACCTTTACTCTCAGGATAATACAAAGCTGCTGAGTATTTAGCTCCCAAGTTCACTGTAACTGTATGTTTAAAATAAACACCACTCCATTTGCCTCAATCTACTTCGCGCCCGGACGACGTGGTCGTCTCTGAACAAGTTCTTAGTGTTAGCTTCGCCTTTTTGTGCTTAAGCGTCGTTTACGCAGAGCGAGTTTACTAGCTACAAGACGGCGAATTTACTAGCTGCTAGTAAACTCGCCCCGTGTAAACGCGTTGACTAGCGAACTATCTGGCAGCTCATCGAGTGCGAAAAAGTTAAAAGCTCGGCTATACTTTTCTCGCTACTCGCTGGCGTGTTAGCTATCTGGCTAGTAAACTAGCTGTGTGTAAGCGTTGTTGCTAGTGAAATCGCTGCAAGTATTCGGCGGTTCGTGGTTCTGTGGATGTAAACAATGTCGACTGAAGTAGTTCGTGCCGGCGTGAATGAAACAAAATAGATTTTTTCGAACAAACTTAACAATTAGGATACCAATAATTAAAATATTTTTGAGAATTATTCACTGTTTGAAATAACTACCGTATTTATCACTTGGCTCTGCAAGCCATGATATGTGTCCGATTCCCGTCCTGGGAATTTTTTTCCCTCACTTAGAAAGATTCAATTCGTATGACAACTTTACCAATCAGTTGTGTTAAAATAATAGTTCAATTGCTTTTATTTAAATGGGGAGGGGTTAAGCCCTATGAGCCTCTTTTCCATATACCCTTGAACAATATTCTCTACTTCCTGATTTGTTTCATTGATTGACAAATAAACTAAACAGGGCAGAGTTATAAAAAAAAATTATGTGATTAGAATATTGAAAATTTTATTAACCACACGAAATTAATTAAAAGCAGCACTATTTATAAAATATTAGTGTTATTACATTCCAATAAGTGCAATTTAAAAATTAAATGCGATTAATTAGGTTTTCAGTTAAAAGATTTTATGCCCTATTAAACATCACTGCCAGCTCAAAGGTTTCCATAAAATGAGTTAAATATTTTATTTCCAATTCTGCTTTTCTGCACATCCTAGACAGTCCCTTAAACCATCATTTTGACTTTTTAAAGCATAATTCAAAGACTACTTGGATTTTTTTTTTTTCAATTTTTGGATTTTTATATAACAGTATGGATAAACATAAATCCATCAAAAAAAAAATTGTTGGTTCATAATTTCTTCTAATATTAATTTCACTAGTTGCGTAGCAACCCGTTGTGTTGCTTTTGAATTGCATGCGACAATCGATCTTTTTGCGAAAAATGAAATCTCAATTTTATTGTAAATTTAGTTACCATTACAATATTAATTTTATTAAAAACATTATTTCAAATAATAAGTTATATTTATAATTTAATTCAAAACTGTCCCACTAAAAATGCATATATACTATAACTTTATTTGCCTAGAGCTTTTCGCTCTTCCAAGATTTTGCTTCGAATTTCGGAGTTGGTAGAAATGATGTCATTTGTATCAACTTATACAAAAATGAATTTGTTTGGACGAATTTATTCAGTAGCATTTTATATTTATGAATGAAAATAAATACTTAAGGAATTTTTTTTTTCTAGCTAAAACATTTCATTTATAATGTCCGCTTCTGAAATGTTTAATTAGCCATCTTAAGGCAATAGTTGAAAATCTACTTTACGACTTTAAATTAAATGAAAATAACGTACAATGTTTTTTTTTCTTTTGACGTCAACAGAATTTATCTCAAAGTTCCAGTCGAGAGTCGAATTTGTGTTTCTAAAATAAACGGATTCCTGAACTTGAATATGTGTGAGTTCGTATTTCGTGAAATTTTCTTGAAAACTACAATAATTTTTTCACTATTTATTCAAATATACATTAATTTCAATATAAAATGATTTCAAACAGTGATACCTAATAATCCTTGTCATTTTCCCTTTTCTCTCTTTTATCCAGAAAAATGGAGCAATTTTAATTTCCATAATTACAGAAATGTCATTAAATATATTATATCTCGAAAACTAATCAAATTTTAAAACTCTACGACCATTTTTAACATCCTCGGACCCATGCGGATAACTGGCGTTAATTTGATCACCCAACATTCCATATTCTAGGAGGAACAGCTGTGAAATACAAACGGACAATCACTTTTTAATATAACAGATTGATGAAGTTTTAATTTTGCTATAAAAAATTAGTCAGGGACAAATGCTGAATTATTTATATTATTTTAAGTGCAAATGGCTTATTTCGTAACGGAGCCTGTACGCAATGGATATAGATTAAAAAACATTATGCTTGAAAATTATTTAAAGAGGCATAATAAATAAATCAATTAAGATAAAGTTTTCAAGCAAATTGCATTTGAAAGTAGATTTTTTCCCTATATAACGGGTGTAAAAATTGAAGATGCCCGATGTTTAGAAATTCAAAAAACTGCAGTAGCAAAGATTGCAAAACCGACATTTAATCATCAAGCGTTGCCATTCTCAAAATCACGCCAGCCTTACGCACGGACATATTTTCCCTTTATAATATAGATAGATTTTTAAACGTGAAGTTCCGTTTGTCAGCTAAAACTTTGGATGTGAAAATGTAATCTTTTTTCTTGACGGTCTAATTTCAGTACCGCGAAGTACAAATTCCAGAAACTGATGTCTTTTAGATGTATTCGTGTAAAAATATATAGTTTTATCAAAGAAAAGGATTGTTTTCTTTTAAATATGGCATTTACTGAAGCATTACGCCAAGTGTCTCAAATTCGGTATCAGCCGAATGAAAATATATTGTAACATTAGCTTTATGAGCGAAAATGTTTTTTAAATAGTGACGTCATTTTCTGTTCAGACTTAAAATAAAGTTAATTTTAACTCTAATGAGTAAATGGTATCAATAAGGATAAATAAACCCCAATATTTCTTTTTTTCTGCAACAGTGGAAATAATACGATTGCTACCATTTTGATGAAATTTCAAAAAAATCTTTTCAAATTAAATTAAAAATATAAAAGTGAAGATGTTTAGAAAAATAGCTAGTGCGAGGATATCTACAAATGAACAGCTTTCATTTAAAAAAAGAATTATTAGCAAAATTGGTACAGTAGAAAGTTCAGGGAAGATGTCTAAAAAAGCTATCTTGTATTATTACATTTAAAAGCACATATTTTTACCAATTCGGCTCTAAAAATTTAAATTGTTCGATTACATATATGTTAAATTCGTGCTTTTTTATTTATTATTCTTTTATTTATTTACTGATGAAGCTTTAATTTCTTGTAGAAAATTAGCGGGAGAGAAATTCTGAACTTTTTTCTATGTGCAAATTGTGTATTAATATTTCGAAATGGAGTCGGCACGGCAAAATCATTTAATTGATAAATAAAAACGAAATAAAGCCAAAACTCACTGGTTTTTATAACATACGATATTCTTGACATAGCAAGTATTTTAATTTCAATTTATGGTTTTTATGAGAAAATGGCAATGAAAAGATACAGCAATCTACTATTTTCATTCATGGAGGAAAGAAATAGATGGAGTTGCAGTATGACTTAAAAAAGGTTTGCAATATGAGACCATTTATCGCTCAAATTTAAACGTCCAAGAAAGCCCAAACAAAACAAGCACGTGGAAGGGATTTTGTATTAATAAGACGAATTCAAAGAGATGAATTACAGCTGAAGTATATTTTAAGAAAAAATGGTACATTTTTTAAAAGGTCTTTGTTGTGTTGTTATTTATTAAAATAAATGTCTGCTTTTAAAATAATTGGAATTGGAAAATTAGCAATAAATAAATGTCAAAATAAGATTAAATAAAATATTGAAAACATTTAATATGAACTAAAAATTGTATTATTAAAAGTTTTCTTCTTTGCAGTAATTTTTAACACTTTCCAACATAGATGAAAAATGTTTGTCTTCGGTTTGTCTGGCCTTCTGGCCCAGCTCTAACTCTTGTAAATATACTGGGATCACCCTGCATTTGTTATATGTTATTGACGTTTACTATAGCGTGATCGGTATTGAAAAAAAAAATGTGTAGCACTTATAGTTCATTTGCATGGGCGGTAAAAAGTATTCTGTTACATTACGGTCAATTGGAAAAATCGTTTAAAGTGCATTTTAATGATGCTAGACAATTTGAAACATAAAGAAATTTATATGCATTTATAAAGTGCAGTAAAATATGCATTTTGTAGAATATGGGGTTTGCAAAGCATTTATTATTCATTTACAGGGCAACACAAAAGAATTCCGTTATATAATGATATATGGGGGGGGGGGGCTGATTACAGCGAAATCATGTTACTTAAATATAATGAAATAGACTATAATGTAGACAGATTTACTATAATGTGCTTGCTGTGAAATATGATATGCATAGCATTTATCGTTCATTTACAAGGATGCACAAAAGATTCGGATACAGTACTGTATCTAAAGTACTTGTCAGTATGTGACACAAATTTTGTGGTGCTCTATCACAAGAACTTATGCACGGAATTTAATAAAAATTTATATTCATGTAGTCACTAATATAAATTGGTGCTGATTAGTTTTCGGTCTAAATCGCCCAACAGGTGGCGGTGCTATGCTACATTTCTCGCGATTTCAGCAATAGCTCTATCAAGAACTAATGCACCAATTTTCCTCTAACTTCAGAGTTAGATGTTAACACAAGTTGTTGCTGACTAGATTTTGGTGTTAATCGTCCAATAGGTGGCGCTGCTACGCTAGAATTTTCACGATTTTCGCAATGGCTCTATCTCAAAAACTAATGCTCGGATTCTCTCCAAACTTCAGATTCAGTTTAACGTTGACATATGTTGTTGTTTGGTGGTTTTGGTGTAAAGCACCAAATAGGTGGTGCTGCTAGGCTGCAGTTTGCTGGATTTACACGATTTCAGCGATAGTCATATCTCAAGAACTAATGCACGGAATTTCGTATCTTTAGAATCCTCATGATGGGTATAGACTGCCATTTAATTTTGGCAGTGTGCTAGCGAATTTTGAAGTATTAACATGTATGAGATAGAAGAAAGTTTTGGGATTGGTATAGATAAAAGTTTTTTTTTTTTTTTTTTTTTTTTTTTTTTGTGTGTGTGTGTGTGTGAATTTTCTGAAAAGAATAAGTTATTCTTGAGAAATGCATAACAATTTTGTGAAAAATAAAACTTTGTATCGAAAGGTCAAGTCCAATTACTCAAATGCGAGCTAAGCATTTATTGATAATAATTTCATTCTTACAGCTAAAATTTTCCTATCAGGTGAACTTATTTTTTTGCAAATAATAATGTTTCAAAACTCAAGTAATTCAAACTAATTAATGGAGTTTCTTTGATGGAATGACATTTTATAATTGCGCTTCAAATAGGCCACCATTTTGGACTTATCAATCGCTACTAATTTAATTAAACGTCTTTATTTGTTTTTAACAGTATATTAATAATTGCATGTAAATAGATAAAATATAATGATGAAAGCATTCTTTTAAAATTATATATGAAAACTTAAATTACAAATGCTAAATGAAAATCTAGATTTTCGAGTGCAAACGATTTTAGGACAATAACGAAAGAATGTTACCCTTGCAAGTAAAATCTTAAAAGACGCTTCTGATATTTATATTTGAAATACATATAATAAAATAATCAAATAATTCTGTGAAGTGATATATTAGTATCTTTGATACATTCTGATCTTGTACTACATCCTATAACAGCGCATAAGTCATTTTTTATCGAAATTTTAATCATATCTTGAATAACAATTTCCGACGGTAAAAAATAAAAGCAAAGAAATACAGGTTTAAACCGGTTTGAATTGATAGCACGTGGTTTTGTTTAGGCTTTCTGTAGCGGATTTTAGGATTACTTTTTTGGCGTCACCTCCAACCACCTTACTGCACCTCCATCTACTCCATCTATCTCATTCCTCCATGATTTTCATTCCCCCCCCCCCCCCCCTTTACTTTCAACAGAAATGGTGTACTTCAGCTGCCACGATTACAAAAAAAGTAATAAAAACTACAAAAAAATTAATATCTTAAACTTAAATTGAGATACAGCTTTCAAACAAATTGCATTTAAAAGAGCATTTTTTTCGTTATACGGCGGTGTAAAAATTTAAAATGTGCGATGTTTAAAAGTATAAAAATTTGAAGTAGAGAAAATTACAAAACCAAAATTTTATTTCAAATTTCAAAGTGTTGCCATTCGCAAAATGACGTATGCGTTACGCACAGATATGTTTGTCCTTTATAATTTAAGTATTGCGCGGCAGCGCAATACTTATTTATTTTCAGTGTCACTTCTCAATGTTAATTTAACATGGAAAAGCCTATGGAGATGATAACTTTTTCATTTTTTCTTCCCACCTTTTTGTCCCTGATGCCACTCATTTTTTATTCTTTACTAATTCTAATGATATTATAAATTTAAAGTGTAAAAACGTTTGCCTGACGTCAGGTTAAAAACAAATTGTGAAATGCCTTTGCATATGGGTGAATTATAACCCAGAGAGAAACATGGTCTTATTTGTTTTTACATTATTCAAATATTTTTCTTAATAATTCCAATTTTCGCTTTTTTCATTGAAAATCAACGGACATTTTTCATAAAAAATGTAACATTTTTACTTCATTGTTGCAAAAATTTCAAAAACCGTAATAATTATTTATTTCTTTTTAGTTGAAATATTTTCACGTGAAATATTATATGAGCTAGGTTTTTTTTTTTTTTTTTTTTTTTTCCAAGAATTAAAAAGGTGAATATGGCGTCATAATGGAAGTAAAAATGATATTTTCAGAATAGGTTTTTTTCTTTGGTCAAGTTTATATTTTAGTAAAAAGTTTCTAATGAATAGCTATTTTTACGCAGGTAGAGAACTTAGTAAGGATATTTTCAGAATAAGTTTTTGCTTTGGTCAAGTTTACATTTTAGTAAAAAGTTTCTAATGGATAGCTATTTTTACGCAGGTAGCGAACTTAGTGGGGAATTACATAACTTAAATTTTAAAATGTATTTTTTTTTCCGAGATGAGAACTGTTTATATACCAAGTTGAATTTAGGTAATAATTTTCTGATGTGTTTACATCATCCCTTGGGAGAGAATAAGGTCTAAAAATTTAAGTAAAACTTTTATTTTTTATTTTTTACTGTATCACAACTATAATATTGTTAAATATTAGCAGTAAGGATTCAACATAATTTACATTTACATTCATAGCGTTTCTGAGTGGGAAATAAGGGTATCTAAATTTAAATGAAGTTAATTTTTTATGTTTTGATTATAGACTTTTTACGTTCAGAATAGAAGTTTTTGTCCAAACTACCGCAACCGGCATTACTACAGTGGTGAAACATTTTGAATTACACATTGGTAAACTGCATCCCACATAGTGATGCAATACCGCATACATCAAACAGGGTTGAGCTTTTGACTTGACAAGCGTCAAAAACAGGTTTAAACTGTCATAAACTGGTTTAAATCGTCAAAAACTGGTTTAAACCGTCGAAAACTGCCAAATACATGTAACACACTAAAACATTTTAACAACAATAGGTAAACATTAAATAAGTCAATGATTTATGTGATCTTTTATCTAAATTTATTGTAATTTAATAATTAAAAAAAACTAAATTATTAATTGCAATAAAATATTTTTATTTTTTGGAATTTTCAATCAGAATAAGATCATTTTGTACAATTAAATAATCCGGATCAATTTTACCCCGCAGCATGCTGCAGCACACAACGTGTTTAGCACATTTATTTGCACCCAAATGATTTCTGAGTTTAGAGTGTATGAAGCGTTAGAAAATAGTCTGTCTCTTAATTGATGCTGAGCTAGTAGGACTTGATAGCAAAAGCATTGCTAGATGAGCATTTGAAACAGGCTCAAAAAGCTATTGCATTTAATGATACCTTTCCACCAAGAAATGGGGTCCTCCTTATTAGCACTGAATAAGCTTCTTACACAATCAGTATGGGTAAGCATCCATAAATTCTCTCTGTAGCTCAAACGCGAGCTAAATCAACTGATACATCAGTCAACCATTGCTCCTGATGGTTGGGATACAAAATATAAGCCAAACAATGGTATTGTTTCTATTATGCACTTTTTCAATATGGGGCTTAAGGGAATTTTCCTTTAGAAGACCGAGCCAATTTTGTTCTGTTTTAAAATCAAAAACATATTTTTATATATTTAAAGAAAGCATGTTTTAAAAAGATTTTGACTTTAAGCTTTTATTTTTAATTACTTCTCTTATTTTGTAAATGTTTAAGATTAATAATCCAATTTCAATTTTGAATAGAAGGGTTATTGCTTAGACTAGAATAACATTGATGCACATTATTTTGTTATATATACAAAAAAATCCGCGGTTTTCTAAGTCTTTTTCCTATATATAAAAAAAAAAAAAAGTAGCTAATGCTTTAAGCTCTCAAAAGTAAGAGAAATTAAAACGATTTTTAGTAAGAGAAAAAATGTACAGATCAGGTGAGCTTAATGTCTACTTTTTTAGAAAAACACAATTTTACAAAAAAAAAAAAAATAAATAAATAAATAAAAATTTTAGCCTGTTAAAAAGTTGCACTTAACAATAATACTTTACTATGTACTAATTATTGGTATACACGTATACAGTAACAGTGAATTTAAAATATTACATATAATGTTGTCATGTGTGACATTTAATGTGAATTTTTACAAATCAATTTAGTATTTGAGGCATGACGGTTTAAACCATGGTTTAAACCCAACATAAACTGACACATGTCAAAAACCTGCCAACCCTGCATCAAAGCCTGATGATGATACTCTCTATTAATTTTGAAATGCGTTCGTCTGAGTGCAGTAGTTATTAAAAAACTTGACATATTAAACAAAAACATAATTTGAAGAACAAATTAAAAAACAAAATTTATTTCATACATTGTTTAAGCCCGAGAAGGAACAGATATTAAGTTATTTCATTCAATTAGTTCTACATTTAATGTTAAATTTTTGTAACAAATTAGTTAAGCCAATTGAAGATTAAAAAATAAAAATAAAATTCATACAATATGATACTTAAAACACCCTAAAAAATAGATTCCGTTCAAATGAAATCGAAATAAATCTTAGACTTTTTTTAAGTTTTGTATTTTGCATGCATCTTATCATTTTATGCACATTTGCCATAAACATAATTCAAAAGCTGCAATACAAATATTTTCAATTAAAAATGGAAAAAATCTAAGATTTATTTCGATTTCATTTGAACGGAATCTATTTTTTAGGGTGTTTTAAGTATCATATTGTATGAATTTTATTTTTATTTTTTAATCTTCAATTGGCTTAACTAATTTGTTACAAAAATTTAACATTAAATGTAGAACTAATTGAATGAAATAACTTAATATCTGTTCCTTCTCGGCTTTAACAATGTAGGAAATAAATTTTGTTTTTTTAATTTGTTCTTCAAATTATGTTTTTGTTTAATATAGATATTTATTTACTGATGAAGCTTTAATTTCTTGTAGAAAATTAGCGGGAGAGAAATTCTGAACTTTTTTTTTATGTGCAAATTGTGTATTAATATTTCGAAATGGAGCCGGGACGGCAAAATCATTTAATTGATAAATAAAAACGAAATAAAGCCAAAACTCACTGTTTTTTATAACAGACGATATTCTTGACATAGCAAGTATATTTTAATTTCAATTTATGGTTTTTATGAGAAAATGGCAATGAAAAGATACAGCAATCTACTATTTTCATTTTTTCCCCCTTTACTTTCAACAGAAATGGTGTACTTCAGCTGCCACGATTACAAAAAAAGTAATAAAAACTACAAAAAAATTAATATCTTAAACTTAAATTGAGATACAGCTTTCAAACAAATTGCATTTAAAAGAGCATTTTTTTCGTTATACGGCGGTGTAAAAATTTAAAATGTGCGATGTTTAAAAGTTTAAAGATTTGCAGTAGAGAAAATTGCAAGACCAAAATTTTTTTTCAAATTTCAAAGTGTTGTCATTCACAAAATGACGTATGCGTTACGCACAGATATATTTGTCCTTTATAATATAGATAGACATATTATAAATTTATAAAAATTACAAATTCAATGTATTTATGTTTGGTTTTTTAGTATTATAACCACACACAAAATTATCACATTAACATTATAATTTCAGGATATATTAATAAAAATATGAAAATGTAACTTAAGAATGCACTCCATTTTGAATGTTTATCATTCAAAAACTTATCAACCAAATGACTTGAAATTGGGTGTCTAGGAATAGTTTGAACCGAAGATAAGATTTCAAATATCTTTTTAAAATTGAACGTTGCTATTGCAAAAAACTAAGTTTGGATTTGTTTTGATATGTAGATGGCCCCTGAGCAAATTTTTTATGCATCCTTTAAAAGTAGACTTTATTTCCAATCCTTTCTTCTACGATAATTTGTTGCAGAGTTAGTAGCGGGTGTTTACTTTTTTTTTTTTTTTTTTTTTTTCACGACTGTACATAAAAAGTTCATTGTTTATTCCCTTTCTTTCGATAATTAAAGCAGTTTTCTTGTAAATTTAAATGCCATTAATAGTAATTTTTTTAAAAAAATTTTCTAAAATCATATAGCATCGTAAAAAAACACTATTACACTATGTATGCTGAACTGCTTATAGCGGAATCGTCAGAAACAAATATTTATAGGTGCTAACAGAAAAACAAGTA
Organism: Maratus speciosus; assembly: GCA_963932465.1. Taxonomy (NCBI): domain Eukaryota; kingdom Metazoa; phylum Arthropoda; class Arachnida; order Araneae; family Salticidae; genus Maratus; species Maratus speciosus. The sequence continues at coordinate 6,113,827 of CAWVRF010000002.1, read as the reverse complement.
ATATAAAAATTTTGTTTTTAAAATCAATTCCTACTTTAAAAGAAAAATTTAATATAATCAAGCTAATATGAGTTTTTGTTGCATTAAAATATCTCAATTTGTTGATTTTCTATAAGCAAGTAGGTTTACAATGGAACTCTATGGGAATTTGGCGAAATATTACAGATATCGCCAAGTTGGCGTCACTTTTGGCGACTCATTTTGGCCGCCAAATTGGGCGATATATCGCAAAGTTGGCGACGAACTTGGCGGTATTTGGCGACAGAACAGGGTCCCCCCCTATGGTAACCCTTATTAGGTGCGTTCGTAATTATATAAATACGTAGCACCTATAGTTGTCGTTCAGTCCGTCCGTCTGTCCGTCTGTCCGTCCGTCTGTCCGCATATAACAGAGCAAAAACTACCCAACCGAATTGTTTGAAATTTTAAATATATAATTTTTGCAAGATTTTGTCGAGTCATTTCCAATTTTATGAAAATCGGATGTATAGTTTAATTATAGGGACTGTCAAAAGTTTTCCGATACATTACGGCCAATGGGAAAAAATTATTGCAAGTGCATTTTAATGATGTTACAGCCTTCTGAATGGTCTGAAATTTTAAATATATAATTGTTGCAAGATTTTGTCGAGTCATTTCAAATTTTATGAAAATCGGATGTATAGTTTAATTACAGGGACAGTCAAAAGTTTTCCATTATATTACGGCCAATGAGAAAAAAAAAATATTTCAAGTGCAAATTAATGATGTTATAACCTTTCGAACCGAATGAAATGGATAGGCACTTATGAAGTGCACTAAAATATACATTCAGTACAATATGCGGTGCAAAAAATATTTATAAAACTAGTTATAGTACGAACGCACCTCATTTGCCACGTTTGACGAGCAATTTCCAACTTGTTGAAAATACTTTCATTGAAATTCAATAACCAATGGCGGCCATTTTGTTTCCCATGCAAAACTAAAATTAATTAATTAAAATTTAATTAATTAATTAATATTTGAAAAAACTTTATTAACATCAATTGTCATCCAGTACAAGTTTAAAAAAATGTATTTCAACCTGATAGGATGAAAAATGAGTATTTTATAAACGATTGAAAATTTGTACAAGATAAATATATAAATATATAAATAAATATAGGGAGAGTGTGAGCTAATAGTAGGAATTGAATAACTCACGATTACAGTTCACAGTAGAAATCTTCCAAACAGAATTTTTGTGGTGTATGTTGGAAAGGAGAGGGGGGAGGGGGCTATCCGTATAAACTTTTTTTTTATTTTTATTTGAAGTAAATTTATTCTATTCCTTTCCGAGATTAGTTAACCTTTTAAATGATGTTTTTTTTTTCATTTTTATAGTTTAACTTGTGACTTTCAGTTTAACTACAAACACCACCTAAGTTTTGTTTCGTTTGGAACTTTAGTACTACCACCAAAGACTTTTGATTAGGTGCATTTTTATTGTAACAGTCCTGTACAAAAAGTTAAATACAAAGACCCCATCGTATGAGTTAATCGCGCCTTTTATTTATCTTTTCATAAAATGGTCTCGCAGCGCTACACAGTAGTTGTGGCAATTTCTGTCACACCAGTTAAAGGTTAAGTGAAAAAGGTATAAAAGATAATTTCTCTCTTATGGTGCGATCCATAAATGATGTCACACTTTTTTTCAATATTTTTTACCCCCCTCCTCCCCTTTGTCACAGAGTGTGACACTTCACCATACCCCCTCCCCTCCTGTCACGTTATATTACGTAAACATATACTTGCAGTTCAGAAACAAAGCACTACGGTATAGATCACATTTAGAATTTTATTTTTGAACTTTAAATATGTGTTTTAATGACATTTGAGAGCGTAACAATGAAAATGATTCGTGTACTTATTTTGTATCAAATAAGATTAAAGTTTACAACAAAAAACATGATTAATATACAATAGTAATAAAATATTAATATGGAAGAGCAATTGAAAACAATAGTATTTTAGAATTTGAAATGGAATTTAATATATTTGGTTTTAAATCTTATATTTACTTTATGAACACAAAATACTTTTAAACAGATTGATTTTGAAGAAGCCTCAATATTAGTTTTACTTAAATGAAATTGCCATCACATTTCGTTTGCCACATTAATATGAACATTTATAAAATTATATAATAAATCATACAATAGAAATTACTCTGAATCATTTACTATTACTCATCCTCCCTTGGAAAAGATATATACTCGTCCATAGAGCACACATTCATTTTGATATCACTCTCATGCTTGGGGATAGTAAGTCCTCTAATGCCAATGCAATGATAGTATGTCCTCTAATGTTTAACCAAAATGTGTGATGTCCACTTCTTCTTACCCCCTCCCACCCCCTTGTCACAAACTGTCACAATTTCACGAACCCCTCTCCATCCCTCCAAGCGAGACATCATTTCTGGACGGCCCATATAAGTTTTGAAGTTTCTCAATAAAAATTCATTTTGCATCTGTAATTGCATCTGTTTTCAACTTAGCAAAAAATCTACTCCAATCTTGTCCTTTTTGAATTTTTAAAGCTTTTAATTTTTTTAAATGCCATAATATTATCTATTTTTTTTTTACGTAAAAATATGAAAAAAGTTTTTATAAAATTGCTCTTATTAGTTTCATAAGATAAAAGATAAAATCCGTCTCAGCATTTTCATTAGTTTTCGTATTTGGTAAAAATTTGTTTTCAAACTTGTTCTTCGCTTACTTTAAATATCTACGAAGCTTAACATCTTATAATTTACAAGCTCACAATTGTGTTTGTTTAGGTTAAAATGCGGGAGAGTAAAGAATAATTTATCTGAGTTTGTGGGGTTTTTGAAATAAAAAAAATTTCGCCTTTTTTTACTTTCTTCTATCTTCAATAGAAGAAAGTATTGCAATCGAAATTTTTCTCGACTTCCGGTTTTCGACGGATCTACGTTTCAGGGGTCAGAGATCCCAAAAAACATGTTTATATATGTTTCACCATTATACCATCGAAAACTGTATAAAGTTATGCATAGAACTGAACTAGATATCATGTATGACTATGGCCAACAGATCCTTCTTCAATTTGGAAATATTCTACCGGAAGAGGGCGTTGTAATAGCGATTTTTGTGCCATTTTCATTATTATATCATCGAGAAGTGTATGAAGTGATGCATAGAATTGAACCATTTTTTTGTGTATGCTATGGCCAGCAGGTCCTCCGTTAATTTCGAAATGTTCTGCCGGAAGAGGGTGCTGCAATTGCGATATTTGTATGATTTTTCTTGATTTTTGATTTTTTCTTGATTTCTATTGCGCATCGGTGGCTCGTGCAGCGACGGGATCAGTGCATTCTGCAAACAGCTGATGTACAACTAAATAACGAAAAACTATTGATTTTAATAAATATGATGATGAAGATGAAGTCGTTTCGACTCCGACTGAATGAAACAGAAATTTAAGATGACAGTCAAAGTTTGTATGTTTGTATAGTATTGAACTAATAACATTGAAGTATTAACATCTATAACTACTTTTGAAATACTAAAGATGTATGATATAGAATTGGAATTGATATAATTGGGATTGGCGCATCCAACTAGTGTTTTCATCTGTTTGTATCGCGTTAAGGTTATTAGACAAAAGTAACAATTCTGAGCTTCTTTAGTAAATATGAAGTACATTTTAGTTAACAAAATTTAATACAAAAAGTTTTCAGATTCCTTTAAAAATTAATAAACACAGGAAAAATTTATTAAATACTTTTATAATGCGAAACGCTCATTAAATGGAAAATTTTGTGAAAAGATAACGCATTTCTAAAATGGGAATTTACAAGAGTTAAATTGTCTTTTGGTAATTGGGAAAGTGTTTAAATTTTACTTATGAAGTTAAAGGGGTTATAGAGAGGGGCTATTAAAGTGGGTTTCTTCATAAATCGAAGAATCTATTCATCAGCCTAAATGTCCTGTGTTACTCATTTTCTAATCTTTTTCAGTTTGATAGAACCGATCCAATCGGGGCATGTTCACTTTAAAGATGGAAGTGCAAAATGGTTCAGGTGTGTGCCTACCTTCAAATCGCGGTTTTTGCGAAATTTTTCGATTTCTTTTTTTATTATTTTAAATTTATTGAAACATTTCGGATTCCAAAAATGCTTTACTTTTGGTTCAGCCATCACAAGCTGCAAAGGTATAGCCCAAAATATAAACCGGAAATGAACTTTCTGAAACCGGAAGGGACCGTTTAAAGAGCCACAGAAAGGTATAAAGAATACATTTTAATACACACATATATAACATACACACAAATACATAAACCCCTACAAGTAGGGTGGGTTTCAAAATTGTAAACTTTATACATAATTTTTTGTGCTCTATCAAAATCTTAATGTGCGTTTTCTGGAAAACTGCGTTTTTCATTGTATACGTTTATGGAAAACATCATTTCTTAAAGTTTTTAAGATATTGAAATAAAATTATGTGACGACGTTCTGCTCCGCTATAGGTATGTAATGAAGCAAAATAGAGCTTGTAAGTTTGTATATATATTAATGTAACAGCCATTTTTATTGAAAAATATACATTTTTAGAAAATGTTTTGTATACAAAATTTGGCATAAGTTAGTAAATTTAAGAGGTTTTGCAAATATTCTGCTCCATAAGACGGGTAAGTGGTTTGCTAATAGTGTTGAAAAAGAAAAAGTGAAATATATTGAATAGATTTCGTTATAGAAAATTTGGCATTAACGCTTTTTTTTTTTTTTTTGCTGAAATTTGACTCAGTATTGCCTAAATTTGAAAAGTTAATACAAAATCCTTTAAAAACTTATATGAATTCATAGTATTAATCCCTATTTTAACTAAAAACACAAAATTTCATGTTTTAAAAAAAAAAGTCCCCCGAAGGTAGGCGCGCATACCAGGGGTGATTCTGTTCAGAATTTTCATAATTTTCCGAAAATTAAGCGTGACTATGTACGTGCACCGGCCACTGCTGGCCACAACACGGTGCCCTCCAAAAGTACCGCCACGGTACCCACTGCAAGGGGGTCCCCACGAGACCGGGCTAGTCACTCGGACCTGCACCGATATGTCTCATTAAGTAGGGCATCCCAAGCAGGATTGTCCCGCTTTAGTCTCCTCTGGAGCATTGCACAAAACGGGGAACCACGGACCAACACTCACGTTGGTCAAATGACGATCCCCCGAACATTCCACTACCAAAGTCCGAACGTTGACCAAGCAACCCGGCTCAATAAATCTCGAAAGAGGGGTCGGAACAGGTTCGACCTGATACAGAGCCACCGTCACATCATCGAATCCTAATCGCGGGACACTTCATAGGAAGAGCCCGTGCTCGGAAATTAATGAGGGGGACTCCACACCAGCTTGCTTTACCGCGTGCCGAAACTGAGAAACTCCTATAAAGGTTATCTCTGCTATTTCAGCCCGCGGATGAAAGGTTTGTAGAAAGTAAAAAATAGGAAAGTTAGACTCAACCCACAGCCAACTCGTTGGCTGTGGGAAGATGGTCAGCTATGAGTCAAGGGAGAAAAAAAAGATAACACAAAACACAAACTTAATCTAAAACACAAACACATCATCGCACCATCGGACCAAGAACGGAAGTAGGGGCGATACCTCACGACCCCGGACGAGGTCAACATCGGTGCGATGATAAGCCTTAGAGCCTAGGAAGTCCCAAGCAGAGTCAAGACAGAATACTGAAACGTGCGTAGGCGGACGAACCGCACGCGACGCACTTGATCGTTCCACCCCTTGACTCTACCGAGGAAGACCCAAACCCACAGGAAAACAACATAATAAATACACTTTAAATATAATAAAATAAAATAACTATTTACAAAAGGCGAGTCCGTGCCCATGAGGACCCGTGAGCTACGCGTCTAGTGAGGGGGCTACGCCACCCACTAGTCAAGGGCTGACCCCGGACCCTATGGCGACCCTTCGGACCTAGAGGCTTCGCGTCCCCTGGGGGACTCTCCCACCTCCAAGTCAACATCGGGTTAGTAAAGATAAAAAGATCGTACGTTAGTAAAGATAGAATAAAAAAATAGGAAAGTTAGAACGCATAGGGCAACAGTTCCACACGCCGCAGCAGTGCGGTCAATTTGTCCGAGGACTTAGCGCGTATACGCCCAAACCCCAAGGACGACAGCCCACCCAGTGGACAATCTACTTCCGGGTGCTGAGCCAAGAGAAAAAAAGCAAAAACTTTGGCCCGACCGGACCCTGTGGTGACCGCCTGAGTTCCGTTCGCTCACCTGCCGCCGACATGCCCACCTGCTTCGACGATCCAAGGGCATTTGCACCCCAGACCACACAGGGTACCTTGGTTTCCGACTCGCAAGCCCTTTGTTTTCCGAGGCATAGGGTTACGACACTAAGTCGAGCCCCTCTGAGACACCGCAACGCTCGACAGCCTTGAAAATTCACATCAAGGCAGCTCCGATCCCCACCCACATGCTCGCTCCGAGAAAGCTGGACCGCACTCGCCCCATTCACCTCGGTCAAGCCGGTAACTGCTTGTCGGTCCCCAAAGCAGTCGTCTCCACACGATGACATGCTAGCGACAGGCTACCCAGGCTCACGTTGTGCCCTCGGACGTAGTCCGGGCACTGGACGTGGAACTCCATCGGCCACCTGAACCACTCTGGGTCCCCGCTTTAGTCTCCTCTCCGAAAATGGAAAAGGACCGCCACCGAGCTCTCGGTCATCCTTCCGCGCCAAAAGGCCGGATTGATTCGAGATCACTCGGGGGTTCACGAACCCTCCGAAAATTAAAGGAAATCGGCCATAAATCCGAAAATTCGGACATAAAATATATCGCGTATTTCGACAAATGATCGTCGAAAAAGATCAATTTCGTCAATCGTTCGATGAAAAATCGGCAATTTCATCAAAGGATCGCGGAAAAAACGCGAATTTTGTCAGAGGACCGCGAAAATACGCAAATTTCGTTAAAGGATCGCGAATTTCGCCCAACGATCACGAAAAAGAAAAGCTAATTTCGTCAAAGAATCGCTGAAAAAACGCAAATTTTGTAAAGGATCTCGAAAAAACCGCAATTCTTGTCAAAAAATCGTGAAAAACAGCAAATTTCGTCAGAAGGTCGCGAAAAATCAGCAAATTTCGTCAAAAGATGGCGAAAAACGGCAGATTTCGTCAAAAGATCGCGAAAAAACGCAAATTTTGTCAGAGGCCCCCAACCCCGGCGCCGTATTCCGAAAATGCGATGTGAATTTCCGAAATTTTTTTTTTCCACTCAGAACCACCCCTGGCGCATACCTTAAGAAAATCTTGAAGGAGAAGTTGGGTAGAGGATATTCTAAAGCAGGGGTCGGCAAGAAATTTTAAACGGGGTCCGAATACTTTTGAAAATTTTTATCGAAGTCCAGAGAAAAATCACAAAGTAATATAAATACTTACTTCTTTAACATTTTTATTTTTACATACACATGCATATTATAGAAAATAGAAAAATCAGGTATTCGTTTCGAAAAATTATTACATACACAGGTATAAGTTCAGAAAGTTTTTACATACGCATAGTAAAATGGAAAGGGCAGGCATTCGTTGAAAAATTACACTTGCAGTCTTGAGCCAATTTTTTATAGTTCGGGTCACGTAGTGAACAGCTAATTCGAAGAGTATGGATTCGAAAATGGATGTCCGTTAATCTCGAACGATATTTGTTGTTCAAAAAATTCATTTTGTTGAAAGATTGACAAGAAGAATCCATTTTCTCTCAGATGATTCCTCGCGCATGCGCTCCCACGCAGCCGCCAGTCCCAGCGCAGCGCCTGCGCCAACCCATTAGTTTGCGTTTCACATCATAGCAACTATGCATCACTATTAAAAAAATCAAATAAATCGCGCTATTAGTTGTAAAAGATAAGAAACATTGATAAGGCCATCGCTCAAACGTATCTATTATATCTAAATTTTAATAAGTTATTTATTCAAATTGAAAAATTTTGGCGGTCCAGGCTTCGATTTTTTGCGGTCCACCTGTTGCCGACTGTGGTTCTAAAACGACGACTTTAATATTGCATATACAGTACTAGAAGAAAAAGTATTTGAACAAGACATATTTTATCTTTTAATTATATTTTCCAAATTTATTCAAATCCCAGCACATGCATCATGTCATATCAAATATTATAAATTGAGCGAAAATTTAACAAGAAAGACTAAAATAGAAAAAAAAAGTAGGTAATTTTTGTTGGGAAAAAGTATTTAAACGGAGCTGAAATTTGTTAAAAAAAAAAAAAAATGTTTTGAAAACAATTCACGAGTATCTATAACGGATGGTATCCCGCTCCGCGTTACCTTTTACAACATTTGTTTGTTATATTTAAAGATAGCCCTAGTTATTTTATCGGAATGTTTTGAAACTTTAATTTATTTTGTTCCTAATTTCGTGAGCCAACAATGATTATACTACGTTTATATATCAGCCAAGGCCTGGTGACTACAGAGTTGATTGTATAGTCGTGGAAAAAAAAGTAAACACCCCCAACTAACTCGTCAATAAATTATCGTAGAAGAAAGTGACTGGTACCGAACGATTGGTAATAAAGTCTACTTTTAAATGATGTCTATAAAATTTGCTTAGGGGCCATCTACCTATTGAAACGAACCCAAACGTATTTTTTTTTAATGGCAATACCCAATTATAACAAGATATTTTAAATCTTCGGTTCAAACTATGTCTAGACACCCAATTTCAAGTCATTTGAATGATAAGTGTTTGAATGATAAGTGTTTGAATGATAAGTGTTTGAATGATAAACATTCAAAATTGAGTGCTTCTAATATTAAATTACTTTTGCATATTTTCATTAATATCTCCTGAAATTATACTCCTAATGTGCTCATTTTTTGTGTAGCATTAATACAGTAGCGCTCAAAAGTATTTTGACAACCTTATATTCTCTCTTATTTTATTTAATATAAAAACGTAAAAGAAAATATATTCCCTATAATTGAGAACACTATGACTGCAGTTATTCAAATGTATAAAGTTTCAACTTGTTTGTTTACATTCGGTTCCACCGAAGAAATATGACTCCTCCTTAGCTCAAAAGTATTTTGACAATTAGTTTGCATTTAATTGTTGAAGTTGTCAGTGGCGCTATAGCTTCAAATACTGTTTATATTGACTTATTGTGATTATTTTTAAATGCCGAAATGTAAAAAATATTGAAGTGATTCTAGAAAACCCGCTGTAAATGCACTTAAAAAAGGTAGACTGCAAGTAGAATTAGCTCGTTCTTTTATCGGGTCTTGTCAGCTTGTTATTACATGGAATAAAGTTTTTAATAAACAGAAATACATCGAAAAGAAGCCTCAAAGTGGCCATCCAAAAAAAAAAACAATTTCCAATGTTGACTGTATTTTTAAAATGATATCTACAAGTGATTGTCGTAAGTCCGCTGTAATAATAAAAAATGAATTGAAAGAAAATTACGGTATAGACATACACGTTTCATCAGTCAAACGACGCCTAAACTTCTATGGTTTGCATGGTAGAAGACCAGCAAAAACACGTTTGTTATCTACTAAGAATAGGAAGGCTAGAGTCTAATTTGTAAAACGGCATAACCCTTTCAGGGGCAAAGCAATTCCGTCGCTAAAGTGTTGAATTTAATGACTGACACCGGAATTTGAAAACAAATTTATTTATAAATAAGAAAAAGCTATATTTCACGCAAATAATAAACCGAATTTTTTTAAACCAAGATTCCGGTGTCAATCATTAATTTCAACACTTTAGCAAACGGAATTGCTTTACCCCTGAAAGGGTTATGCCGTTTTACAAATGCAACTCTAGCCTTCCTATTCTTAGTAGATAACAAACGTGTTTTTGCTGGTCTTCTGCTTTGTAAACAATAGAGGTTTAGGCGTCGTTTGACTGATGAAACGTGTATTTCTATGCCGTAAATTTCTTTCAATTCATTTTTATTATTACAGCGGACTTACGACAATCACTTGTAGATATCATTTGTATAATACAGTCAACATTGCAAGTTCTTTTTTTCGGATGGTCCCTTTGAGGCTTATTTTCGATGTATTTCTGTTTATTAAACACTTTATTCCATGTAATAACAAGTTGCCGAGACCCGTTAAAAGAACGAGCTAATTCTGTTTGCAGTCTACCTTTCTTAAGTGCATTTCCAGCGGCTTTTCTAGAATCACTTCAATATTTTTTACATTTCGGCATTTAAAAATAATCACAATAAGTCGATATAAACAGTAATCGAAGCTATAGCGCCACTGACACCTTCAACAATTAAATGAAAACTAATTGTCAAAATACTTTTGAGCTAAGGAGGAGTCATATTTCTTCGGTGGTGCCGAATGTAAACAAACAAGTTGAAACTTCATACATTTGAATAATTGTAGTCATAGTGTTCTCAATTATAGGGCATATATTTTCTTTTACATTTTTATATTAAATAAAATAAGAGAGAATATAATATTGTCAAAATACTTTTGAGCGCTACTTTACTAAAATACCCAAACATAAATACCTTGAATTTGCAATTTTTATAATTTTATATGAATTATGAAATTAATATTAGAAAACATTATGAATTACAACCTACAATTCTTTGATGGATTTATTAAGTTTTGCTTTGTGGAAATCTAAAATTTCACATTTTTCATTCGAGTAGTTTTCAAATTATGCTTTAAAAACGGCAAAATGGGGCCGTCTAATGATAAGTAACTAGATATTTTGAAATTTCTTATGCTATCCTGCAATCTAGCAGTCTTCAATGACTACTTGAGTGACGCTTACGATGCCTTCCTCAAGATGGGGTTCTCTCGGTCAACAATCGAGTACCGAACATAAATTTGGATACAGCCCCAAAAATACGCTCATTTTAAAATAATTAATTTCTCAGAAACTTATAGGAATTGCATAAAAAATTATTTTTTGGCCAATTGAAGGGTATAAAGTTCGTTTATGCTGTCAGCATTGTGTACTGCTGTTGAAAAAAAAAAGAAAAAACAGTTATGGTTCGTTTTAATACCGGGTGTCTGAAAAATTCTGTTGTTCGCACGATAATTATGAAATTCTTTGTAGAACGAGTTTGTCTCTGAATACTAAGAAACATTCAATAAAATGATCTCTCACTATATCAATACATATTTCAGTACAAAGAAAAACGTCATTTCTTGCCTGTTTAGTAATTGGATCACATGTCCACGAAACAAATTACTTCCTTCTGTTTCAGACTGGGAATCACATACACAAAGTACTTGATTGCAGTACTTCCTTTTTTTGGTAGATTACGGGAGAAATTCTATTTATTACATTCTCCCCTATGTTGGAATTTCTGAAATTTTCAGATTTACGCCGATCATGAGCCCTAGAACCCAAAGCCCTCCTACCCCCCCCACGAACTCAAAACTATGTATATAATATCTATCTATCTATATATCACTTTTTTTATGGACGCGACAACTTCCATAATTCTGCACAAATCTCTTCCACACTCATACATAAAATCAAAGGCGAAAAATATACGGTTTTAAGAAGAAAAAAATCATAACTTCGTACATTCACAAGATACCAAATCCGCTTAAATTTATTATAAATCTTCTTAATATTATCGACAACTTTTATATTGGCAAGTTTTTAATAGGACCAACTCTTGCAGTGAAAAACAAAAATAAATAAATAAATAAAAAATATTTTTAAAAAAGTGGGTGCGGGGAGGGGAGGTGGGCTGTATTAGTAAAAACACATCAATATGATTCTGATAAAATCAACGCTTACAGAGAAATGAGATTAAAAACTCGTGAAAAGCGGCCAGATACAATTATTAAACTGGGTTTATCTCTAACCTTGATTTAGTTAACTATTTTCCTCTAAAATTGGAATTTCGGACTTGTACTCGTAAGAGCGCCCATCTAAAAAATTCGGTTCAGGCTACCTTAGAAAAGCCCCCACGGAGAGAATCATCTCCTCAGTCCTATATCCCTCGTGCCGATAATTGGGCGTAAAAAAGCATAAACAACACCAATACAACTCTAGCGTTTCTGAAATTTTCTAAATAATGCATATCCATACATTTTAATGTGTCAAAATATGAAATTCTAGCCAACTATTTTTCAGATATCTTAAGCGCAATGACGAAAATCCCTGTTTTGAAAAAATTGCGCTTGATAATGTAAAAAAAGCTCAAACTGTTTCACTTAATTTCTTTTCTAAAGCGAGTTTTATAGGATCCTAAAGAATCTTTTAATTATATGCTGTTAAATAAATTAGCTTTTTTGACACTTTGAAAGGTAGCTGGCCCTTTTTAAGTGAATCTAATTTTAAAGTAAGTATACTTTATCTAAACCAATTACTTTTTAGCTCACAGACTATCAAAGCCTGAGGGCTCATGCGCCCAAAGGTTCTGTGTGTACGTAAGTATGTATGTACGTAACGCGATAACTCTTGATAGAAATATCAGATTTGCTTCAATTTTTTTTCTAGGTTCATTGTGATAAGGTGCTTCCCTGATTAGTTTTGGGAGATCATTGGTTAAATATAAAGGGGAGAAAGGGGGATAATCCCCCCTTAACTTAGATAAATGAGTTTTTCATGTAGAATTATCAGATTTGTTTGAAATTTGGTGTAATGGTTAATTCTGATAAAGAGCTTCCCTGATTAGATTTGGCGGTTCACTGGTTAAGTATAAAGGGGGGGGGGGGCGGAGGGCTAATACCCCTTAATGTAGATAAATGGGTTGTTATCCGATTTGCTTCAAATTTGGTATACCGGTTTATTCTGATAATGCGCTTCCCTGGTGAGATTTGGAGACTCATTGGTTAAGAATAAAGATGAGAAAGAGAGGAGTGGGGGCTAATCCCCCCTTTAATTTGATTTTTGAGGGGCATTGTTCTTTGAAATAAGAGTATAATATACAATTAATGTGAATAGCCTGTGAGCTCAATGCCATAAGTTTAACTGGTCACTTTTCTTTTTATTCACTTTTTTATCCAATAGCGTATACATGTTTTTTGTAAATGACCATTCATTTACCAAACCTAACATCTATTGAATTAAGAGACTTCAATCTCTTTAATAGTCTCCTAAACTCATAGCACAGTCGAAAATTCCCTTTTATCAATATCTTACAAATCGATGACAATGCACACTAATAATTTTCTATAGACCTGTATGTTATTAATTCTTTGCACTCGTTTGTACAGTCTGGCTGGACATCATCTTTCTTTACAAAATTTGGCATCACTAATAAAGAAAAATAAAATTTGCCTTAAACAACTATTAAATATTGTTAAAAAAATTCATAATTTAATGAAACAATGTTACAACAAATTAAGCAATGTCCACTCGTACACGGTATTGCTTTGAAAAACATAACTTTCTAAAGTAAATTCTGCTTTGAATTTACTACCGTATCTGAAGACTAAATGTGTCAAATTTATTAAATAATACTAAATGTGTTATCTTATTACATTTTAAATGTTGTTAGCTGTAATTTTAAATATAGAAGGAATTGAAAAAAAAATTAGTTGTTATTATACCCCAGTTTTCGTCTTTTATAGGGTCTCAATCTCAATATTTGTATAAGTATATATGAGAGTCTCACAACAATAGACTAAGTCCATTTTGAAAAAAAAAAACATCATGCGTTAAGCATAGGCTATGAAACATTTTCCAACACTTCCTGATAGCTTTAACAAAACTTCGTTATTCAGGGAAATAAAGTATATAAGATAAGTAAACATTTTAGAAAACAAATAAAACATTTGAAAAACTGATTTCAGCAGTTACCATCCGTTGCTAAATATGTATTCCAATTTTTTTGAACAGCTCTGTATTAAATCTGTAGGTTGATATATATACTATATAATGGGGAAATTTAGTTTAGCAAGAAAACGCATAACTGGTTAAAATTTCTCTTTCAGCAATTTATGATAGATGGAAACACGGCAATCATCTCTAAAATACAGTACTTCGGATACAATATAGTATCTGAAATATCTTTTGTGTTCCTGTAAATGCTATGCACCGTATTATACATGAAACAAGTTATAGTAAATCTGAGCGACGTATAACAATTTCATTATACATGAAATAATTTAACATAATTAAAATACGCCGCAAACAATTCCCTCCACCCCTATATCATTATGTAACGGAATTCTTTTGTATGGCCCTGTAAAGGAGTAATAACTATTCTTTACACCTCCTATTATGCAGAATGCATATTTTAGTGCACTTGCATATCAATTTTATTATATTTGAAAGAGTGTAACACCATTAAAAATCATTTGAAACGATTTTTTCTCACTGGCCGTAATGTAACGGAAAACTTTTGACTATCCCTATAAATGAACTAAGCATGGTACAAACTTCATTTGAAATAGGGAACGTGCTATGGTAAACTTTAATAACATCCAAAAATTTCAGGGCAATCCGCGTGTATTTACGGGAGTTAGAGCACGGTCAGACGGACAGACAAACCGAAGTCGAACACTTTTCAACTTTGTTGGAAAGTGTCAATGAGATAGTCCATTCAGAAGGCGCATAAAATCTGTTTTATCCACTCCCACAGGGAACCAAGTCTGTAAAAAGATGATATATATGAAAAAGTGTGAAAACAGACTTGGTTCACTGTGGGTGTGGATAAGACAGATTTTATGCACCTTCTAAAATGGACTATTTTATTTTATTTTTTTCAAAATTGACTTGGCTTACTAGGCTTGTGAACCTCTCATATGAAGTACCGTATTTACTCGTGTATAACGCGCACCCCTTACTTTACAAGAAAAGATGGTGAATTTTTTTTAATTTCGTATATAACGCGCACCATAAATTTGAGAAGGCCATTTATGGCTGGGTGCGACGTTTTATGATCCCTAACATTCTATCAGGAGAAAAACAATCCTATTACAGGAGCTTCCGGAAGAATACGAAGAACAGCCTACCAAGTTCTTCCAGTACGTTATAAGGCTGCAAAAACAAAAGGGATATCAGATATCGGAAATTGGCAATGAATATCAAACTCCATTGTTGTTTGATATGCCGAAAGTCACTACCGTTCATCCCGTAGGAGATAGAAGCGAGTGCGCACAACAGGAGCAGACAAGCAACGATGCATCGTTATGCTGACCATTACAGCTGACGGCCGCAAGCTGGCACCATATGTGATTTTTAAACATAAAACTATCACAAATGAATCTTTTCCAATCGGCATAATTGTATGAGCACAGGAAAAAAGTGGATGACGGATGAGCTCGTGAAAAATTGGAATAGCGTTGTGTGGGAACGTCTGCTAGGTACTTTACGTCAGCGATCGATGCTGATCCTGGACAGCTTCCATGAACACTCGACGACTGGAGTAAAAGTGAGAATTCATCGCTCAAGTGATTTGGTTGTGATACCAGGTGGGATGACGAAAGTGCTCCAGCCTTTAGATTTTGTCATCAACCGACCATTTAAAGTTGCATTTCGGCATGCCTATAATCGGTGGATGAAAACAACAGATCACAACTTCACTCCAAGCGGGAGAATGAAACGTGCGTCATTCCCAACTGTATGTGAGTGGATATGTGTAGCTTGGAATTCCATCTCCTCCAATATGATAATAAAGAGCTTTCAAGTAACTGGAATTTCCAATCAGATGGATGGGAACTGACGACGATATGATTAACGAGGATATTAACTGTGCCAGTGATGACGAGGACAACAGCAGTAGCGGCAACGGGAATTACTAATTAGCGTTTAAATAATGCTACTAGCACTGTTGTTTAAAAAAGGTATAAGGAGTGAAATAAAGATGCAGCAATACTTCTATTAAGTGAGGTTTTCCAGTTTTAATTCTTCTTTGAATGCATTTTTCTTGATTCATAGATATATCGCGTGATTACTTCTAGTAAAAAAAAATATATATATATATTGCGTGTATAACGCTCACCTAGGGTTTTTGCTCTAAATTTTTGTAAAAAAAGTGCGCGTTATACACGAGTAAATACGGTAGTAACGTTTAAAATGAGAAATATATTCACTGTAATAGCTATTTTTTAGAAGTTAAAGCTATTGATGTATGTTTGTTACCTTCTAAGAAGATATTGTGAAACCTCATTTGATTATCTACCGACAGGTGGCATCCGCATTCATTTACATATAGTGGGAAATCCTACCAATAAGGGCATACTTTAGGGAAATCTCGGTTGCTGAAGTTACTGGATGTTAGATCGTTAGAAAATATAATAATTCATTCTGTGATTTTAAATTCTGAATCGCGCTCTCAATATCGTTAACGATTCTCTAATTCTCGTATTCACCATCTACCTCGACCTAGAAAACCTCGGTCAAACGCTCAGATGAAATTCACGATAACATTTGATTGAACGTCCAATCAGGAGTAAAGGTGCATACACTTTGAGCGTTCGACCGAGGTTATCGTTATAACTGGGAGTCGAAGTAGTTGGTGAATACGAGCGTAAGAGCTTATTCACGGACGCAGATCGGAGCGCCCGGGCGCAGGGAGATATCCCTCATGGAGTAGGTTCTTAAGAAGTAAGGAATTTCGAAATAATTTAATTATTTCGTAATTTTATGGTTCAAAATAGATGAAACCAATGACTAAGTCTTCTCACCTTTCCAAACAATGTCTCTCGTAATAAGGATACATGCCTGTATGCACTCAGACAAAATCCAAAACATTCATGAAAAGTATCATGTGATCTGATATAAATCCGATTAGCAGCAAATTTTACGCCCAGTCTTCGCTCACTTGATCCACAAAAAATCTGCGGTCGTTATCATCACGTGCTTGGGCTTTTTTCGTTTGCGTTTTCACATGTTTTGGTAGGTTGATTGATTCGCTTGAACAGCTTGACAAAAAAGCAAAATACACCATAAAAAAAAAAAAAAAAAAAAAAAAAAAAAGTGGTGGGATTCAAACATCTTAACAAGAAGTTCTCTCGCTAATGAATTTTTCTCAAGTGCAAACAAGTTTCAAGGACAATAATGTGTCACACATAGATTAAAAAAATAATTTCCAGCGTTATAAAATAGGGATTAAATTTTTTTTTTTCTTTAAATACACTGAAAAAGAAAAATATGTGCTTTCAGGCAGTTTACTGACAAAAGGACATAATTTATTTAACAAATATTCAACAATTACAAAGCACTCATCAAAATTTCTATCAGAAAATGCATCAAAATGAAACTTATAAAAAAAACACCAATTTTTCAAGCAAAGGAAGAGACTACACAGTTTAAAATATCGTGAAAAATTACCTCTGTTTTTAAAGACTGTCTATTTTCTGACCAATGAGAACGCTACATAAACGTCTATGGAGCGTTCTCATTGGTCAGAAAATAAATAGCCTTTAAAAGCAGCGGTAATTTTCAGGATATTTTTTACAGTGTAGCTCTGAAATAGGCTGCCGGTGCCATAGATTGGACAAAAACTTTGGAACCGAACATTCGTTCTTTGCATAGGTCGCTATTCTCTTTTAAAAACAGTCTGCCGAACACCGCCTTATTTATCTAATAAAAGCACAGACTTCTCATATAATTTTTTATTATCTTTACTCTGAGGGTAATACAAAGCTGCTGAGTATTTAGCTCCCAAGTTCACTGTAACTGTATGTTTAAACTAAACCTCACTCCATATGCCTCAGTCTCCTCCGTGCCCGGGCGACGTGGTCGTCTCTGAACAAGTTCTTAGTGTTAGCTTCACCGTTCTATGCTTACTATGGGCGCGTCCAGAGGAACCACCGGTTAGTGACCGGTGATATCGGTTAGTCACCAAGGCGTTCAGTGCTGCTAACCGGGTCGCAACCAATGTCGTTCAGCACAAGTAACCAAAGTGACCGGTGAGAGACCGAACTAACCGAAGAAAATTCTTGGTTAGTTGGGTCACGTGATCGGTTACATGAAAGTTTATTTACATTTGCATCGTACATGATGAAACAATAATAAAAGAATAATTACGGCAACGTAATACAGATGGCGCCAATAGTAAATAACACCAATGTTGTCCAGTAGGTCTGTCGACCGGTTAGAGACCGGTCACTTACCGTGACGACACGTAACCAATCTCACCGGTGACTTTGGTGAGGTCTGCTGGACTCGCCCTATATACCGTGCTTTTAATTTGTTGGACTTCATCGTTTAGAAGCAAGTTCATTTGACTAAAGTTAACTACGTTTACCTCTATATGAATTAGGTAAAAATTTTTGTTATACATATAGAATATTTAACCTGTGTTCATTCTGATAATTTATTATATTAAAAAACAACTTAATCTGAAATTTCTGTTTTTGATCGTAACATGCAGTGCCCATTCTTGTGATTTTAATGGTATCTTTATTGCTTTTTTGTTCCAAAAAATAAATGAAACAAATTAGTTCTACTTATGTAATTTGTAATTGCCTAAAAGTAAAATTTGCTTGTAACTGCTGCTTTAGCAGTCTCGCATGTAGCTGTTAATTTCAGTTTTCGCAGTATCTTTCAATAACTACAGATATTAAATTTTTGTTTTGAGTGAAGCTGTAATAGAGAGACATAGGTGATAATTTGATAGGTGAATTTTTAATGTAGAAAGTAAACACCCGATAATATTCTCTGCAGCAACTTATCGTAGAAGTCTACTTTTAAATGTTGCATATAAAATTTGCTTAAGAGGCCATATACATATAAAACCAAACCCATAACCTAAATTCAAATGCTCATAAAATTCGAACGATTAACTCCAGAGAAATTATTTTAAAATGAGCCTATTTTAGGGTGTATCCAATTCTATTCTTGAAATGCTACAGAATGACTCTATCGCTTCTCTTGATGTATTTCTTGCCAATAGGGCCGTTTCACTCAATTAATATGCTTCGGCTACTGCTAGCTCAAATGTTTGAATAAAATGAGTAAAATATTTTATTTCCAACTATGCTTTTTTTGCACATCATAGATCCCTTTAAACCATCCTTTTGATGTTTTTAAGCATAATTTGAAAACTACTTGGAAGAAAAATTTAATTTTTGGATTTCCATATAACAGGACATAATAAATATAAATCCATCAAAAAATTGTTGGTTGCAATTCACAATTTCTTCTAATATTAATTTCATAATCCATATTATAAATTTACAAATTCAATGTATTTAGGTTTGGGTATATTAGTATTATAAGCACAAAAAAATAAATAAATAAATAAATAAATAAATAAATAAAATCAGCACATTAACATTATGATTTCAGGAGATTTTAACAAAAATATAATTTAACTTTAGAACGCACTCAATTTTGAATGTTTATAATTCAAAAACTTATCATTCAAATGACTTGAAATTGGGTGTCTAGGTTTGAACAGAAGATATATTTCAAGTATCTTTTTAAAATTGAACGTTGCTATTGCAAAAAACTAAGTTTGGGTTTGTTTTGATATGTAGATGGCCCCTGAGCAAAATTTTTATGCATCCTTTAAAAGTAGACTTTATTTCCAATCCTTTCTTCTACGATAATTTGTTGCAGAGTTAGTAGCGGGTGTTTACTTTTTTTTTTTTTTTTTTTTTCACGACTGTACGTAAAAAGTTCATTGTTTATTCCCTTTCTTTCGATAATTAAAGCAGTTTTCTTGTAAATTTAAATGCCATTAATAGTAATTTTTTAAAAAAAATTTCTAAAATCATATAGCATCGTAAAAAAACACTATTACACTATGTACGCTGAACTGCTTATAGCGGAATCGTCAGAAACAAATATTTATAGGTGCTAACAGAAAAATAACTCACGATTACAGTTTACAGTAGAAATCTTCCAAACAGAATTTTTGTGGTGTATGTTGGAAAGGAGAGGGGGGAGGGGGCTATCCGTATAAACTTTTTTTTTTTTAATTTGAAGTAAATTTATTCTATTCCTTTCCGAGATTAGTTAACCTTTTAAATGTTTTTTTTTTTTCATTTTTATAGTTTACCTTGTGATTTTCAGTTTAACTACAAACACCACCTAAGTTTTGTTTCGTTTGGAACTTTAGTACTACCACCAAAGACTTTTGATTAGGTGCATTTTTATTGTAACAGTCCTGTACAAAAAGTTAAATACAAAGACCCCATCGTATGAGTTAATCGCGCCTTTTATTTATCTTTTCATAAAATGGTCTCGCAGCGCTACACAGTAGTTGTGGCAATTTCTGTCACACCAGTTAAAGGTTAAGTGAAAAAGGTATAAAAGATAATTTCTCTCTTATGGTGCGATCCATAAATGATGTCGCACTTTTTTTCAATATTTTTTACCCCCCTCCTCCCCTTTGTCACAAAGTGTGACACTTCACCATACCCCCTCCCCTCCTGTCACGTTATATTACGTAAACATATACTTGCAGTTCAGAAACAAAGCACTACGGTATAGATCATTTAGAATTTTATTTTTGAACTTAAAATATGTGTTTTAATGACATTTGAGAGCGTAACAATAAAAATGATTCGTGTACTTATTTTGTATCAAATAAGATTAAAGTTTACAACAAAAAACATGATTAATATACAATAGTAATAAAATATTAATATGGAAGAGCAATTGAAAACAATAGTATTTTAGAATTTGAAATGGAATTTAATATATTTGGTTTTAAATCTTATATTTACTTTATGAACACAAAATACTTTTAAACAGATTGATTTTGAAGAAGCCTCAATATTAGTTTTACTTAAATGAAATTGCCATCACATTTCGCTTGCCACATTAATATGAACATTTATAAAATTATATAATAAATCATACAATAGAAATTACTCTGAATCATTTACTATTACTCATCCTCCCTTGGAGAAGATATATACTCGTCCATAGAGTACACATTCATTTTGATATCACTCTCATCCTTGGGGATAGTAAGCCCTCTAATGCCAATGCAATGATAGTATGTCCTCTAATGTTTAACCAAAATGTGTCATGTCCACTTCTTCTTGCCCCCTCCCACCCCCTTGTCACAAACTGTCACAATTTCACGAACCCCTCTCCATCCCTCCAAGCGTGACATCATTTCTGGACGGCCCATATAAGTTCTGAAGTTTCTCAATAAAAATTCATTTTGCATCTGTAATTGCATCTGTTTTCAACTTAGCAAAAAATCTATTCCAATCTTGTCCTTTTTGAATTTTTAAAGCTTTTAATTTTTTTAAATGCCATAATATTATTTATTTATTTATTTTTTTTTTTTACGTAAAAATATGAAAAGTTTTTATAAAATTGCTCTTATTAGTTTCATAAGATAAAAGATCCGTCTCTGTATTTTATTTAGTTTTCGTATTTGATAAAAATTTGTTTTCAAACTTGTTCTTCGCTTACTTTAAATATCTACGAAGTTTAACATCTTATAATTTACAAGCTCACAATTGTGTTTGTTTAGGTTAAAATGCGGGAGAGTAAAGAATAATTTATCTGAGTTTGTGGTGTTTTTGAAATAAAACAAATTTCGCCTTTTTTTACTTTCTTCTATCTACAATAGAAGAAAGTATTGCAAGCGAAATTTTTCTCGACTTCCGGTTTTCGACGGATCTACGTTTCAGGGGTCAGAGATCCCAAAAAACATGTTTATATATGTTTCACCATTATACCATCGAAAACTGTATAAAGTTATGCATAGAACTGAACTAGATATCATGTATGACTATGGCCAACAGATCCTCCTTCAATTTGGAAATATTCTGCCGTAAGAGGGCGTTGTAATAGCGATTTTTGTTCCATTTTCATTATTATATCATCGAGAAGTGTATGAAGTGATGCATAGAATTGAACCAATTTTTTGTGTATGCTATGGCCAGCAGGTCCTCCGTTAATTTCGAAATGTTCTGCCGGAAGAGGGTGCTGCAATTGCGATTTTATTATGATTTTTCTTGATTTTTTATAGTTCTATTGCGCATCGGTGGCTCGTGCAGCGACAGGATCTGCGCATTCTGCAAACAGCTGATGTACAACTAAATAACGAAAAACTATTGATTTTAATAAATATGATGATGAAGATGAAGTCGTTTCGACTCCGACTGAATGAAACAGAAATTTAAGATGACAGTCAAAGTTTGTATGTTTGTATAGTATTGAACTAATAACATTGAAGTATTAACATCTATAACTACTTTTGAAATAGATGTATGATATAGAATTGGGATTGGCGCATCCAACTAGTTTTTTCATCTGTTTGTATCGCGTTAAGGTTATTAGACAAAAGTAACAATTCTGAGCTTCTTTAGTAAATATGAAGTACATTTTAGTTAACAAAATTTAATACAAAAAGTTTTCAGATTCCTTTAAAAATTAATAAACACAGGAAAAATTTATTAAATACTTTTATAATGCGAAACGCTCATTAAATGGAAAATTTTGTGAAAAGATAACGCATTTCTAAAATGGGAATTTACAAGAGTTAAATTGTCTTTTGGTAATTGGGAAAGTGTTTAAATTTTACTTATGAAGTTAAAGGGGTTATAGAGAGGGGCTATTAAAGTGGGTTTCTTCATAAATCGAAGAATCTATTCATCAGCCTAAATGTCCTGTGTTACTCATTTTCTAATCTTTTTCAGTTTGATAGAACCGATCCAATCGGGGCATGTTCACTTTAAAGATGGAAGTGCAAAATGGTTCAGGTGTGTGCCTACCTTCAAATCGCGGTTTTTGCGAAATTTTTCGATTTCTTTTTTTATTATTTTAAATTAATGTTGAAACATTTCGGATTCCAAAAATGCTTTACTTTTGGTTCAGCCCAAAATATAAACCGGAAATGAACTTTCTGAAACCGGAAGGGACCGTTTAAAGAGCCACAGAAAGGTATAAAGAATACATTTTAATACACACATATATAACATACACACAAATACATAAACCCCTACAAGTAGGGTGGGTTTCAAAATTGTAAACTTCATACATAATTTTTTGTATACCAAAATCTTCAATTGAGTTTTCTGGAAAACTGCGTTTTTCATTGTATACGTTTATGGGAAACATCATTTCTTAAAGTTTTTAAGATATTGAAATAAAATTATGTGACGACGTTCTGCTCCGCTATAGGTATGTAATGAAGCAAAATAGAGCTTGTAAGTTTGTATATATATTAATGTAACAGCCATTTTTATTGAAAAATATACATTTTTAGAAAATGTTTTGTATACAAAATTTGGCATAAGTTAGTAAATTTAAGAGGTTTTGCAAATATTCTGCTCCATAAGACGGGTAAGTGGTTTGCTAATAGTGTTGAAAAAGAAAAAGTGAAATATATTGAATAGATTTCGTTATAGAAAATTTGGCATTAACGCTTTTTTTTTTTTTGCTGAAATTTGACTCAGTATTGCCTAAATTTGAAAAGTTAATACAAAATCCTTTAAAAACTTATATGAATTCATAGTATTAATCCCTATTTTAACTAAAAACACAAAATTTCATGTTTTAAAAAAAAAAGTCCCCCGAAGGTAGGCGCGCATACCAGGGGTGATTCTGTTCAGAATTTTCATAATTTTCCGAAAATTAAGCGTGACTATGTACGTGCACCGGCCACTGCTGGCCACAACACGGTGCCCTCCAAAAGTACCGCCACGGTACCCACTGCAAGGG
This sequence comes from Maratus speciosus, assembly GCA_963932465.1. Taxonomy (NCBI): domain Eukaryota; kingdom Metazoa; phylum Arthropoda; class Arachnida; order Araneae; family Salticidae; genus Maratus; species Maratus speciosus. Next base: position 6,090,217 of record CAWVRF010000002.1, on the reverse strand, counting down.
GGTCCCCACGAGACCGGGCTAGTCACTCGGACCTGCACCGATATGTCTCATTAAGTAGGGCATCCCAAGCAGGATTGTCCCGCTTTAGTCTCCTCTGGAGTGTCCGTAAAATTTTTTTTTTTTTTTTAATTGGGAATAAATGATTTGTTCTACTCCCTTTAGAGATTAGTTAACACTTTATGCCGCAAAATTATGAATTCATGAAAATTTGAACTTTTAAAGCATTTTTTTGTGATTTTTTAAAAGTAAATCAAAAGATTTACCACTATCATTTTATAAATTTCAGAAGGATTTGCAAACTAAAACTAATTATATTTGAATTTATAATAGAAATACAGAAATATTCCAGAACTAAAGCTCACCCTCCCCCCAATCTTTCATTGTCAAGAAAGCTGAAAAAATGCAAATGAAAATGAAATCATCCTTTTAAAACTATTTTTGTTTTGCGCAATCCATAATGCTTTTAGAACCAGATAAATTAAAGTATCTATAACTCATTCTAACCTGTATTACTACTCATCGATGTATTCAATAAATTTTATAAAATGTTATTTTAATTGTAATTTAAAGTACCGTCTGGGCATAAAGGGTTAAGTGAAAGAGGTATAAAAGATTTCTCTCTTTCAGTTCTGACGTTCCTCAATTAAAACTAATTTCGCTTATGTAATAACACAAGATTGAAATTTAGCAAAAAATCTATTTCAATTTTGTCTTTTTTGAATTTTTAAAGATTTACATTTTTAAAAAGTGCCATTAGTATATTATTTAATAGGATTTGTTAAAAGTAAAAATACGAAAAATGTTTAGAAAGACTGCTATTCGGTTATTTGAAGTAAGATAAACTTCGCTTCTGTATTTTTGTCTTCGTATTTAGTAAAAACTTCTTTTCAAACTTGTTCTTTTTCTTATTTAAATATTATAATTTCTACAAAGGTGAACTTCCTATAATTCACAAGCTGACAATTGTTTTTGCTTGGGTTAAAGAATGCCGGAGAGTAATAATAATTTTAAAAAATCACATTTCTCTGAGGTTATGGGGTTTTTGAAATAAAACAAATTTCGCCTCTTTAATACTTTCTTCTATCTTCAATAGAAGAAAGTATTACAATTGAAATTTTTTTAGACTTCCGGTTTTCGGCTGATTTACGTTTTAGGGGTCAGAGATCCCCCAAAACATACAAATGTCCGTGTGTCGCATTGTACCATCGAAAACACGAAGTTGTGCATAGAATTGAACCAAATTTTTTGAATATGTTTTTGGCCATAGCCAATAGGTCCTCCTTTAGTTTCGAAATATCCCGCCGGAAGGGGCGCTGTAAAAGCAACTTTTGTATAATTTTCTCAATTTTTCGTAGTTTTATTATCCATCGGTGGCTCGTGCAGTGACGGGAACGTGGCATCGTTCAAAGCCGGCTATTCGCAAACAGCTGATGTACAGCAGTATAACGAAACCATTTATTTTAATAAATATTACGATTTGTATCACGTTAATAGTGTTGGACAAAAGTAAGTTCTGAGCTTCTGTAGTAAATGTGAAGTACATTTTAGTTACCAAAATTTAATACAAAGTTTTCAGATTCCTTTAATAATTAAAATATAAGCACAGGAAAAGTTTATTAACTACTTTTATAATGCAAGACGCTCATTAAATGGAAAATTCTGTGAAAAGGTAGCATTCCCTAAAATACGAATTTACAAGAGTTAAATTATATTTTGGTAATTGGAAAAGGTATTTAAATTTTACTTATGAGGCTTTAGCACTCAATTCAGGAAAGCGTAAAGGGACTATGGAGAAGAAATCTACATTAATAGTAGGTTTCTTCACTAATCGAAGAATCTATTAACCTTTAACTGTTGTTACCGGTCTCATAGACCGCTGCTTTTTTCAATTTCTATAGTTTAACGTAACTTTCAGTTTAACTACATACACTAACGAAATTTTCTTTTGGTTTGGAACTTTAGTACTATCACCAGAGACTTTTGAATAGGTGAATTTTATTTATAAACAGTCCTGTACGAAAAGTTTAGTACAAAAACACCATCCCATGAGTTAATAGAGCGTTTTATTCATATTTCGATGAAGCGGTCTCATATACCGCTTCATATTTGTTACGTGACAATTTCTGACACCAGTTAAAGGTTAATCAGGATAAATATGTCTTAACTCCTTTTCTAATTTTTTCAGTTTGATATAACCGATCTAATCGGGATATGTTCATTTTAAAGATGGAAGTGTAAAATGGTTAACTTTTAACTGATGTGACAGAAATTGTCACATAACTAATGTGAAGCGCTCTGTGAGATCGCTCCATCGAAAGATGAATAATAAGGCGCAATTAACTCATAGGATAGTGTTTTTGTATTAAACTTTTTGTACAGGACTGTCAATTAAAATTCACCTGTTCAAAAGTCTCTGGTGATGGTACTAAAGTTCTAATCGAAACGAAACGTCGGCAGTGTTAAACTGAAAGTTACAAGTTAAAGTAAAAAACTGAAAAAAGCAGCGGTTTGTGAGACCGGTAACATCAGTTAAAGGTTAACCTTGAAGTTGAGTAAGGAATATTTCGAAGCAGACTTGAAATAGAGTAGGTGGAGGTAAAGATACGCACGGGGCAAAGATATGCACGGCCTGATTTAATATGAAGAAACACTTCTACAATCATGACCGCTAGGTAGTAGTTTGGTCTCAAGTGTAGTAGTTGTGTGTTCAAACCTTGTGAAAAAAGTAGCACTCCGTGCTAAGAAAATGAAGTAAGTTTAAATTTTCGAATTTTGATCTAATATTTTTAAATTTTCACTTTATTGTTTAGCTGACAATATTTCAAATTTTTACAAATCTAAAAATTCCGTGGAGAACGGAAGCTTTATAGCTTCTGAATGCCGTATAGTTTATCTCGATCGCATTTGTTTAAACTTGTAGGTAGCCGGTTAAGTAAAATACTGCAGAATGGGGTAAAAGTACGCATCCGTCTTGGGGCAAAGATACGCACAAGTAGATGCGGGGCTTTCTCCTATCGTTTCAGCTAAATGCAAAGCTTTCCACAATTACGTTGTTGTAAGTTTTATTTTTTATATTGTATAAAATATAATAGCTACTTAACTAATATAAGCTAGTTAACTACATTTTCCTTTTTCTAGTTGTTTTTTTTTTTTTTAATATAGAACTTACCTACTTTTACCTGCATCTACCTACCTACTTTTAAATATCAATATTCTTTGGGTAATATACTGCAGAATGGGGTAAAAGTACGCATCCGTCTTGGGGCAAAGATACGCACAAGTAGATGCGGGGCTTTCTCCTATCGTTTCAGCTAAATGCAAAGCTTTCCACAATTACGTTGTTGTAAGTTTTATTTTTTATATTGTATAAAATATAATAGCTACTTAACTAATATAAGCTAGTTAACTACATTTTCCTTTTTCTAGTTTTTTTTTTTTTTTTTTTTTTTTTTAATATAGAACTTACCTACTTTTACCTGCATCTACCTACCTACTTTTAAATATCAATATTCTTGTTACATAAAACGATTTTAAGTCTTAGCCCTTAAGTTACTATAATCAGTTTTCATAGCTTAACTTGTAATTTTCAATTTAATTATTGATGTTAGTTTAATTTTGATTCGTTTGGAAACTTAGTAATATCGCTAAAGACTTCTAAATGAGAATTTTTATTATAATAGGCCTTTACATAAAGTTTAGCCTTTTATTCATCCTACGATCAAGGGGTCTTTGGGACCGCTCACAGTATTTATGCAACAATTTTTGTCACAGTAGTTAGACGCTAACTGCTATTTGCGATCTCACAGACCGCTGTTTTTTTCTTTTTTTTTTTCATGGTTCAACTTAGAATTATCAGTTTAACTATAAATATTAGTGAAATTTACTAATGCTTTTGCATAACGCATTCGTTTTATTGCAAATGGGGCAAAACCCTACAGTAATGGGGCAAAAATAGGCACTGCGTATTTTTGACCCACCACTGCGTACTTTTACCCCAACCGATGGGGCAAAGATACGCGGGGCAATGTTTTTTTTAAATGCAATTTCTCACATGATTATAATTTGACAGAATGCTGGTTGATGGTGGCAGTTGCCTAAGGTTCTAATCTAACATTTTAATCACTCATTACATAAGTTTAGACTAATGTGGGAGATCAAAATTAATGGAAAGTGCATATCTTTAACCCCACCTAATCTCTCTCTCTCTCTATATATATATAGTGTTGGAAGAAAAATCATTTGAACAAGACATTTTATTTGTACACTTTTAATTATATTTGCCAAAATTATTCAAATCCTAGAATGCAATTCACTTGTAATATCAAATGACATTATAAATTGAGCGAAAATTTGACGAGAACGATACTTAAAGGAAAAAAAGCTATATTGTTGAAAAAGCTTTTAAACATGTTAAAACAGAGCTGAAATTTGTAAAATATTTAATGTTTTAAAAACAATACATTAGATTCTATAACGGATGGTGTCCTTTTTGCAACATTTGTTTGTTATATTTAAAGATAGCTCTAGTTATTTTATCGGAATGTTTTGAAACTGAATTTTTTTTTGTTTCTCTTTCCTAATTTCGTCAGCCAAACAGTACCATTACTTTTATATATCAATCAGGAAACCACGCCGTTAGTGTAGGGGAAACAGGGGGAATGGCGCGTTTGAGATAGGGAATGCACTGAGCTCTACTATAACACGGAGAGCCAACTCACCGAATCACTTTCTGCCGCGACCACATCACACTTTCAATGCGCACATGTAATGAGTCCTGCACTTTTCTTAATATTAGGACCATTTTTTCAAACTTTTTCGCATATCTTTTATCAATTTTGGTGTTTTCTACATCTTTTTGATATTTTTATGAGCAATACTTGATTTGTTTTTTAAGTTCTTTCGTTGAGCTTACCTAAAATTTCAATTTTAACTAATATCAAACTAAAAAATTGCGATTAATTTAAATAAAATCTATATTTTTTTTCAATAAAAAAATATATATGAGGGAAAATTGTAGCAACTTCGTCAAATTTTTAAAAGAAAATCCAATTTGAAAATATCTACCCCATACTACTCTATGGGAGGAAATCTATGTTTTGCCAAAAATTTTCATTGGAAAATCTTTGGCATTGTATTCATGGGCGGACCGCTGGATTCAATGTATCAGAATAGGGAGTTAGCCCTCCGTTCTATTGTCGAGCTCAGTGAGTGAATGTGACTGCACTATAGCAGCCAACAATAGAAAGGGCCTAGAATGAGCGATTTTGTTGTACGTCGTTCACTTGTTCTAGTGAAAAATTTAGTTTTCATCGCGTTGCTTTTTATTTTGGAGCTTCCAATGAGTAGAGGTAAACACCTTTTATTGTAACATTAGGTACTTAAGATAACATTAACCGTCATCTACATGCATTCGCCGACATTTTGATGCAATGTGTTGAACAAGTTCAGTTCTTCTTTCGGCTTTACTGGGGGATTTCCGCTATAGTGTCCTCTCGGGGTAATGCCGCCACCATGGCCAAGTGTGACGTAAGGAACATTGTAATTATTTATTATTCTGCTAAATTATTGCTTTCTAAATATTTTTAGTAGGTTATGTGCTTCCTAGTATTCATTTAATGCATTTACGTGGCCATTAAAGCGTGACATCATGACCCCGATACAGTGGCGGAATGACCACAGTATCCTGGGTAATCCCGCCTCTGTACAGAGCTTCAAAGTATTTTTTTTATGTGTGCGTACTTTATAGTTATGATTACGGTTAAATTTATACAGATGATCATGTTTCAGCTTTAGAATTTATACCATTTAAAAAAAAAAAAACATTTTTTTGAGGTGAAAAAAATTAAATTCCCTTAAGGTGTCGCCATTCCCCCGGTCTCCCCTAAAAGTCAGTGAAACGGTTCCTGTAGAAGCAATACTTGAATTTTAAAAAAAATTCTGGCAGGTGCTTCTGGCAAAGTTCAACCTTTGTATGTTTGATTCTTCTGATTCTGGAAGCTGTTTGTTCGACGTAATATCCAACAGGACACTGATAGGAGTCGATATTTTCCAACATAACAGCATCATCAAACTATTCATCAATCTATTTCTGCATTTCCAGTTTAGTGTACCTCGATACTTCAGCGGGATTCGCTGTACTTGGTACAGGTACAAGTCTGGGTTAGTGCAATCTCCAGCACTTACATTTGAAACACCATTGCAATTTTATTTTTCGCACGAGTTTGACCATTGTAAACACTGCACTAGATTTAACTTTTAACTGATGAGACAGAAATTGTCACATAAGCACTGTGAGGCCGCTCCATAGAAAGATGTATAAAAGGCGAGATTAATTCATAGGATGGTGTTTTTGTATTAAACTTTTTGAAATGGACTGCTATAATTAACCTTTAACTGATGTGACAGAGATTGCCCTATAACTGCTGTGAACCGGTCTGGGAGACCGCTCTATCAAAAGCTGAATAAAAGGTGCAATTAACTCAAATGACGGTGTTTTTGTGCTAAACATTTTCTACAGGACTGTTATAATTAAAATTGACCTATTCAAAAATGGTAGTACTAAAGTTCCAAATGAAACAAAATGTCGGTAGTGTTGGCAGTTATACTGGAAGTTACAAGTTAAACTATAAAAGACAGGTAACATCAGTTAAAGGTTAAGTTCATAAAATGTTCTTTGTGCCTCGATTTTCTATGTTTCAATCGTATTTTTCTTAAGTACGATATTTGTCAATAGCATTTTTTTAAAGACTTCTTTCACTTTTATGTTACTAAATCTGTTTTGTATTTTATATTAATCTGATAAATTAAATTTATGAATGAGAATCACTACTTTTCTCAATTTTTATCTCCTAAATTAAATAGAGAGCAAACTTTAAGAGTTTATATCTCCATAAAAGAGGGCAAATGATTTATATGTCAAAAAACATGTTTCGCTATGTTCGTTCGATTGCTACTTAGATTTTTTCATTGTTACACTAAACGTGGTTTCCTGATAAAGTCTCGTGACTAGAGAGTTGATCGTATCATCTGAAAAAACTTAAATGAAAAATTTTGTTGTTCACACCGTTATTCTGAAATTCTTTTTAGAACGAGTTCGTCTAAGAATCCTAATTTTGAAGAAACTTTCAGTAAAATGATATATCAATATATATATTTCAGTATAGAGAAAAACGCCCATTTTATTATTATTTTAGAGAAAAACGTCCTTTATTGCGAAAACAAATTAAGTCATCCGGTTTCAGACTGGGAATAGAGATCGCACAAAGCTACACAAAGATCGCAAAGTAGTTATTCTAGTAACTTCTTCTCGGAATAAAATTTAGGTCTTCAAAATAACAAACAAATCTTACTCTCGTAGGTGAAATAGTATTTTCTTCAAAAGGTCTAATGTGTTAAGAAAAAAATATTTTTGAATACTTAAGGGGTCTCGGGGATCAAAGCTTTAAAATTTTCGAAATTTTAATTTTTTTAGATGTTTAACTGTTAGCTTTTCTGAGCATTTTGATATAATTGTTTCCTTAAAATTCACTTTAGAAAAGAAGTTATGGCTTTTAGAATTATACCCGCTCAATAGCTGAAGCCGCATTTCCGAAACTTTGAAGTTATCTTTCTCCAAATCACGTTTTTGGCCATAACGCGCTCTATATCTCAAACTTATTTTCATGAAATTTTCGAAACATATGTCTCGTGTTATTGTGTATAAACTGAGCCTAAAATTTCGTTTTAATTGTTCAAAAAAATATTTTTTTTTTAGGTGTGTCGAAATTTTTCAAAATTTTGTATGAGCTAAATACAACTTTGTATTAAAAATATAAAAATGCTTTCAATACAAATTTAAGTTAACGGTAATTACTACAGTGTGAAGTATAATTAGGTACGAAAAATTTAATTCTAGTTGCAAAATTAAAGCGGCGTTTGTTATTAAATAAAAACTATCAAAAAATTCGCGAAGAAACGTGAATTGGGTGCAAAGATTGCGAAGTAGGACTTTGCCGAAATCTTGTTTGATCTTGTTTCAAAATTTATCATACTAAACTTAATTTCTAGTACAATTTTTGTAAATATTTTGCATATTTTTAATTAATATATACGCTTTACCTTTGTTTTTCGTAAAATAAACCATAATTTAACCAAGATTAATTTTCAGAATTTTGCTTTTATAGGATTATTCTTCAAATGCAGTTTTCTGACAGTCTTTTTGTTATAATCTAATTGTATATTAAAAAAAAAAACTTTTACAATAATTTTTTACATACTTTAACTCTAAGATGTATGTACATGTATGTATGTATTTTACTCTAAGATGTGGTATGTAGATTTGATATATGTAATAAGAAAATGCGCAATTTTTAACCTATTTTGATAATAAAATTACGCAAAAAATTTAATTTCCCATCCCATTTTCTTATAAAGGCAAAGAATCATTCAAGAGATTGAACATTTTAAGTCCATTTTTAGGACTTCAGTTACAAAAATGCCGTCACAAGTGAGCCGTTGGTTGTCGTGGCCTGAAATTCAGTTTAAAACCCGATATTTTATGGAGATTTCCCGAAATATTCTTTGCCTTTATTGAAAAATGGCAAACGCTGATCAATCCCATTTGTTCTGAGTAAGTGCACTAGCAAATATCTTGCATCTGAGATTAAAAATGACTTCATGAATTGTCAGAAAGTTCCTACCTCGGATTTAAGTAGAACTTTAAAGAGTCAGAATCATTTTCATTGTTGAACAAGGGGTAAATTTCAAAGAATTTAATATTTCATTTTTTTAAATGTTCTTTAGAAATTCTTTTTTTTTTTTCATTTGGAGTGTGTGTGTGTGTGTGGGAGGGGGGGGGGGTTCTTGATCCCTGTGACCTCCCCCTTGGATCCGCTATTGCCTCTCATTTAATTATTGTATCGCCGACTTCAATTCTTTTATAAAACGAGCCCTTTTGGTTTGTTCCGACTCTCAATTGCATAACGAACTTGATTTTATTAGAAGAATTACTATCGATCGTGGTTTCCCTATTGGTTACATTAATGGAATCCTCGGGAAGTTTGACAGGCCTTTGGTTCAACATAGAGATGTGGATTACCCCACGAGAGTTTTTAGGAAGTTTCAGCATGTACAGTCGTGGAAAAAAAAAGTAAACACCCCCTACTAACTCCTCAACAAATTACCGTAGAAGAAAGTTACTGGTATCGAACGATTGGAAATAGTCTACATTTAAATGATGTATATAAAATTTGTTTAGGGGGCCATCTATATACTAAAACGAACCATAACTTTGTTTTTTCAATAGCAGTACACAATTCTGACAGCATAAATGAACTCTACTCCCTTCAATTAGCCTAAAAACAATTTTTTATGCAATTCGTACGATAAGTTTCCGAGAAATTATTTTAACTAGCGTATTTTGAGGGCTGTATCCAAATTGAAGTTCTGTACTCGATTATTAACAGAGGGAGCCCCCTTCTTGATCAAGGCTCCTTAAGATCCACTCAAGGAGTCAATGAAGTCTGTTAGATTACAGGACAGCAGAATAAATTTCAAAATATCTACTAACATCTATCGTAGACGGCTCCTTAAACCATCATTTTGCCGTTTTTTAAGCATCATTTGAAAACTACTTGGAAGAAAAATGTGAAATTTTGGATTTCCATAAAGCAGGACTTAATAAATCTTAATCCATCCAAAAAATTGTATGTTACAATTCATAATTTTTTCGAATATTAATTTCATAATTCATATCATAAAATTATAAAAATTGCAAATTCAGCGTAATTATGTTTGGGTATATTAGTATTATTGCTACACAAAAAATTAGCACATTAGGAGCATGATTTCAGGAGATATAAATAAAAATATGATTTAACATTAGAAGTACTAAATTTTGAATGTTTTTAATTCAAATGACTTGAGATTTGGTATCTAGGCATAGTTTGAACCGAAGATTTGAAATATCTCGTTAAAATTGGGTATTGCCATTGGGGGAAAGAAAAAATGAAGTTTGTATTCGTTGTAATATGTAGATGGCCTCCTAAGAAAATTTTATACACATCATTTAAAAGTACACTTTATTTCCAATCATTCGGTACCAGTAATTTTCGTCTACGATAATTTGTTGAGGAGTCAGTAGGGGGTGTTTACTTTTTTTTCCCACGACTGTACATATTATGTTTGAAAGACTCAGAAATTTTTTGATTAATCGTAATATGAACTCTCATAGTTACCCCCCACCCCCGGTTTAATGTATTTATTCGTCAAGATCTGGACCTCACTCCACTCAGATTTCGAGCTGGCATACATGAAATACCCATTACAAGTGGGGACAATAGCAGGGAATATTATACAGGCATCCCCCTCATTTGCGTATTAAGCAACTTACGTAAATTCGTTAGTTACGTAATAAATCTCGAAAATTACATTTCTAAACATTCATACAAAGTTGCATACTTTTGATATTTATTTTATAAACAAAATATTTTATAAACCACAATCGTAATATAGTTTATATATTAGTTAATTTTTTATTGGTATATCCAATCAAATCTATAACAAAGACTTTATCTTTATTGTTAGTTTGCCATAGTAGTCATGTAATTCATAATAAATACAGTTTGTAAGTTAGTAATCTAGGATTATTTTACTTTGTGGGTGCTATTTATTTGTCTTGCCATCCGAAATTCATGGAGAATAGGTTAAATGAGTCTTCTTCAATTATTTTTTATTTTTATGTCGTTTGATGTAGCTTCAATTGATTTATAAATCCCGTATTCCACAAGATATTTCAAAGGTGTTCCTTAAGTTCTTTATATTTTTTCAGACTTTTATAGTTTATGTACGAGTCAATAGTGTCGCATGATGCTTTATTTATAAAATAATACGGTGTAAATATTATATATGTATATGATGGTTTCTGTTGTGTTTAATAGTGATTTCATACTTATTAGTCAATTTAATTTGTTTCAATGGTATAATTGTACAGAATGTTTTATATATATTCGACTTACGTAAAATTCAAGTTACGTAAAACTTCAGGGAACGCATTACTTACGTAAGTCGGGGGGGATTCCTGTATAGGTACGACCAGGGCTCGAAATGGAAAACTCCATGGACCGAAACGCTATTTCTAAATTGTCGACTATTTTTTGAAAGTTTATAATGGCTGTTTCATAATAATGGAAGCCATCAGTCCATTAGAAGAAAATGATCCATTCCCCCCCCCAAAAAAAAAAAAAAAAAAACTATTTAATACTTTGAGCAGAAAGAAGAGGCTAGTCCTGCAATTTTCATGACAATAATAGAATCATATAGCTGCCAATTTGTACTGTTTTGTTACCTCTAAAATTGAATACAAATTTTTGCCATATTTAATCGTTGACAATTGTTAGATTTCGGCGATTGAATTAGGCAAAATTTACTGGTAAGTTTTAGAGGTATGGAAAAAATCTTAAAAATTGGTAGCTATGCAGTAGTGTAATAATGCAGCGAAAAAAAAAAAAAAAAAAAAAAAAAAAAAAAAAAAAAACCCGCAGCAAAATTGACATTTAACAAACAAAAAACTATCAATGGCTTTTTCAAATAAAGAATTTCATTCCCCGTATTTCTTAAAAGTAACAGAAATGTACATCAAAGAAATGTTACTAGTACCATAAAAATGAATGAATGAATGAATTAAGCTAAAATTTATATTTCATGTCCTTAGTTGGCGACGATTTGTTTAAATCCGGTTTATCCGAGTTTGTTTGCTTATCCAAGGTGAGTTTGGTCCCTATTAACTCGGATAATCGATACTTTACTGTATAGCAAATTTATATTTAACCGTAGAAAACAAAGTTTAAAAAAATGCTTTCACGATTCTAAATAATTAGAAAAAAAAAAAAAAGGTTACAGAGAGCATAGTAAGCTATACGTATGAAACTGTAATATTATTTTTTAATAATTCCACGTATCGGAACTTCCATACTTTGACGAACCGGAACATTGTTTAGCACAATTTCTGCAACAACGTTCCGGTTTGCTCCGGTACATTTTGAGCTCTGGGTACGACTAAGAAGTTTGTGGAATGGTTAAAAGAGCACCGTAATGGTATAAAATACCAAAAATTCTCTACAGACCTGTCAAGATTTTATCTCATTAATTATTGCTTTGTTCATTTTGAGAGTGCATTATTTTTCAAGGTAATGACACGCATAAAGATTTAATGAGAGAATCAATAGAAATTTTATTAACAAAAGATGAAGTATGGAATGATAATATTCCGCAACTTTGGTTAACCCTTGTATGGCCCTACGGTACTATTTAAAGTACCATTAAAATAACGTGTTATAAAATTCATTAAATACATCTATGTGGTATTGCAGGTTTGAATGATATTTGAATACTTTATTTTGTCCCCCCCCCTCCCCCCCCAAAAAAAGGATTTCATTTGCATTTTTTCAGTTTTATTGACGTTGAAAGTTGGGGGGGAGGGGGGGGTCGGAAATATTTCTATATTTCTATTGTAAGGATATTTTAATATTTGTACATTTTCTAATTCTACAAAATACTAAAATGAAATATTTTAAATAAAAGATTTGAGTGGAGTTAAAAATAGTGCACAAAAACCCTATAAATTCAAATTTAATCAATTTTAATTGGCGAAATCATTCTAAAATTTATTGTCAGTTTTCTAATGTAGTTTCAAAAATTCACGAAAAATGCTTTAAAAGGTGAAATTTTCATGAATTCATAATTTGGGACATAAAGGTTTATATATACTAAGAAACATTTAATTTTGAGTTGTGTAGTTCATTGCTATTTTCTGATATAGATGGCGACACTGTCTTTTGTGAGACTTTATCATCCTATCTCAACAGATGGCGCAAGTATAATCTGTGATATTCCTCGAATTCGGGCTCATTGCGTGTTTTTTTCCCCGTGTGTACGATTTTCTGTCGGCCGAGGTTTTGAAATGTTGATCCAGCTTAATTCATTTATATTTCTGAGGATGGTCACGGAAGTCCGCTGAAACTGTGGAATATTTTAATCAAAAATATATTTGTACGCAAATATGGCAAAGAATTTGTGGTTTATTCACATCTCATTTATTTAAAGTTTTATTCAAAATCTATATTACAGAATGTTTGTTCATTAATAGAGTACATAAAATATGAATTCTCCAATAATGTAAGTAATATATTTTTGTTGAATAATGTAGTTTTATTTTCAATTATGTGCACATGCTAGCAGCGACATTTCATAATATACGACGGAATGCCGAATTTGTATCCGGCATTTAAAAATTAACCCTAATGAAATAAAGTAATTTTCATTTTCCTGAAAGAAGATATAACAGAATTCTACATTTTTCGTGACCTACAAAGACTGCATTGCGGAAGACTTGCACGAGTCTACTGGTATTTAAGTATTTTTTATTAAATGAGCATTTACATTGCATTTTTTTAGATTTAAATTAATTCAAAGTACTCACACTTCTCTTAAACCATACAGCACTCTTCATATATGATTTTTTGATCATCCAAATAGGGTGTAATTTTGTGCTCTATAAGAGGTGTTGTCACTTTTTAGGAAGTAGCACCAAGGTCTTGGATATACTGTGTGGATTCAAAAAGGTTTCAATTCATGAAAAGGGGATGGTCTCGCCAAAATGCTTGCATTAGCATTTGTCTCTTAACCCTTAACCGGAAACGTACGTCTGTGAGACGTTTGCGTCTACATATCTGCCCTTAATATTTTCTCTCTGCAATACTTCAAACTTATTTTTATGCTGTTATATTAAAAAATTGGCCCTGTTAATGCATTACTATTAAAGATTAAATGTTTAAGTTCACTATTTGATAAATCATTAAGTGTTCTGTTTGTGCACGGGATTTTCACGATCCCGGTTAAGGGTTTTAAATATACTATGGTAATCACTCTTGAAGTAAAATTTAATGCACTGATTATCTCTCCACTATAAATTGAAGCCACTGGTTTCTGGAATATATTATTGGACATAATCCATAGAAAGGACGGGGGAGGGAGGTTGCGATGTAAAGAACAAATCGGGGGAAAAAAATACATCTATTTCTTGCATTTTATGAATTTATCTCTTACTGTCATAGATTTTACTGAGCATTGAGTGTTAAAATAGAGCTTTATTCACACCTAATGGCACTGTCATAAGACATGCTCCTATTTAAAGTTTTCTTTATCGTCCTTTCTCTTCTATTATCCATTGGATATTGTTATTGTGTAATAGAACTTAGTGTACTTTAAGAGCTTCCGAAACTGTCAAGTAACACACAAAAAGTTATACACAACTAAGTTAATTGTACAAGTAATGGGGAAACAGACCTTTTCAGCTTTCAAAAAAGAAAAATCTCTTTTTGTGTTTTATTCTCAATTTTTAAACTTTTCTAAACAATATGCAAAAAACCACTTTGGAAAATCTGCATTATTTCATGAATTTTAATCTTTCGATGGCTTTACATGAATCCGGTAAGTGGATATTGATGAAACTTTAAAATGTGTTTTCTCAAAAGTAAATTTCAAGTCTGGGCACAGTGTTAATATTCAGATATATAAGCTACAGTTTTAAAATTTTAACCACATGCGCGTTTCTTAATACCCAGGTAGCACACGGATACTGATCAATGTTCATACCACTATCGGCCAATATTTTGAATGTCGTATATCGAATTGACGACGTTGGCCGATATTTACTGACATAATTTAAAATTTGTTGTTTAAAATAAAGCATTTAAAAGAATTGCTTGTATTTTTTGTAACATTGTAATACAGAAATATGCTTGAAAATACAATTGAATAAGTTTGCCCTTTTTTAAGAAATATAATTTAACATTTTATTTTGACTATCTGGTTCACATCGGCCAATGTTGAAGTGATATTGCTTTTACAACATTCAGCGATATCAAGTGTTCATTCTAGATTACACTAGATAGGATTCTGGATTCTTTTTTTGACAGAACTTTAAACGTAAATATCAGAAACCCAACGAGGATTGTAAACGGTTACTAATGTAATTTTTTCTTGTTTCTTTTTTAAATGTAATGCATATATAAAGGTATGTTATTTGCAATATATATGTTTTGTATGTATGAGATATCAGTGATCGATAGTTTTTTTTCCCCTCTGGGAACGCATTTTGTGAAATATAAAGTTATTTTTGCGCTATTTATACTTTTGTGAAAACTAAGTATTTTGTAAAGAAAAATGAAAATTCAGTTATTAAAGTTCTAAGCAAGAATTTTTTTAATGTCTTGCCAAAGTTTAGTTTTCAAATGAAGTTGTTTTATTTGCAAGTTACATTTTAGATCTAACGAAATAAATTAATGAAGAGTCTTTTTTTTTGTGAAGGGGCTTGTTTTATCAAAAGGAATTTACTCAAGGGGCTTGTTTTATCAAAAGGAATTTACTCAAGGGGCTTGTTTTATCAAAAGGAATTTACTCAAGGAGCTTGTTTTATTAGAAGGAATTTACTTGAAGGGGTTTGTTTTATTAGAAGGAATTTACTTGAAGGGGCTTGTTTTATTAGAAGGAATTTACTTGAAGGGGCTTGTTTTATTAGAAGGAATTTACTGAATAGTAAAATTAATGAATCGGGAATGACTTCTACCCTATATATGTCTGGTATCTTCTTAAATATGTTACATTTAAAACAAAAAAAAATTTAGAAATAAAATTAAATAAGATCCACGTAGAAACACGAAATTAAAGATGTATCCAATTTTCTGGATTGAATCGTATTTAATTTTGTAAAAGGAACCAGTTGACAGAAAAATAGCTGTAGGCTGGCAAAGTTGCTATTGGCACAGGCATAATTTTAGAAATCACGCCGAGCAATATCGGATGCAGACCACAAACACGTTTGTTGCATAAAACTATTTCTCTCTGTTTAAGCATCTGAGTATATATTTTAAAATATTCAAGATAAATATTTTTAAAGTTTTAGATTAAAATGCATCTTTTTTGTTTGTTAATAGTTCTGATTCTGATAAACTGATTTCTTGTATAAATGAATTTAGTTTAGCATCAGCTTCATCCAATGAATCTTTAAGAAATGAACTAAGGTATTATTGGTCTATAAAATATAAGGGGGGGGGGGGGGATAATGCTGTAAGTAGCTTATTAAAACTAACTGAAAGACTATCATCCTAGACCTTCCAACTTATAATAGGACCTTAAAGGAAACATGCAGAAAAAATCCTATTAAAAAAAATGGAAAAGAAGAATGCTGCTATTTTGGCATTAACCCTTAAAGGCCGTGCGTTGCTTTTTGCCAACATACCCAATTTAGTCTTCTAAAATACTATTAGAATTATATTGTAGCTTTAATGCCTAATGTTATCAATAAAATGCATACTGAAAATATTATTAAATCAATTTCCAAGATGCAGATGGCAGCAATAGTGCTGTTTAAAAATAAAGATTTGATTTTTCAACTGTTGCTACATACGCTGTTTGTTTTGTTTGGAAGCTTGCGAAATACCCTATTTTGTTTTGCAGTGAGCAAGTAAAATTTATTACTTATCATAGTTCTTAAAATCCATGTGTGTTTAGTATTATACAATTTTATCTAGGAAAAAATTTCCAATTAAAGTCCAATGTTAGATTGGCAAGAACCTGTTTTTTTTTAGCCGTAAACCATACTTAAAACAAAATATAATTTTTTACAGTATTTTCCCCATGATTTATTTAAGATAGGGAAGCATAACTTGTGGCCCGCGGGCCAAAAGTGGCCCGCGATGGGGTAACGTGTGGCCCGCGAACTTCGTCAATTTATAACCGGAAAAAATTGCAATTTTTGTCGAAAAATCGCAGAATCGTGAATTTCGTTAATTTGCTTCGGGAAAATTTTAAAATTATGTTAGTCGATTAAGAATCGCGAATTTCATTGATCGGGTGCAGGAAAATGGCGAATTTTGTCGATGATGCTCGGAAAAATCGCAAATTTCTTTGATCGGGCTCGGAAAAATCGCAAATTTCCTTGATCGGGCTCGGAAAAATCGCAAATTTCCTTGATCGGGCCCGGAAAAATCGCGAATTTGGTCGATGAAGCACGGAAAAGAACCGCAAATTTCGCTGATCGGGGACGAAAAAATCATAAATTTTTTTTATGATGGCAGGAAAAATTGCAAATTTTCTTGATCGACTGCGGAAAAATAGTGAGTTTCGTCAGTCACGAGAAAATATCGCGAATTTCGTCAATTTGCAGCTGGAAAAAATTGCAATTTCATCAGTGAGTTAAGATTTGGGAATTTCGTAGATTGGGCGAGAAAAAATCGCAAATTTCGTTGATCGGATGCGGAAGAATAGCAAATTTTGTCGATAATGCTCGGAAAAATTGCGAATTTCATTGATCGGACACGGAAAAATCGCGAATTTTGTCGGTCAGGCGCAAAAAAATCACAAATTTCTTGATCGGTCACCGAAAAATCACGAATTTTGTAGTTGAAGCGTGGAAAAAATTCGCAAATTTTGTCGATCGGACACGGAAAAGTCGGACTAGGAAAAATCGCGAGTTTTGGCGAACGGGATCGGAAAAATCGCGAATTTCATTGATCGGGCACGGAAAAGTCGCGAACTTTGTCAATCAAGAGCGGAAAAATCGCAAATTTCGTTGATTGGACACGAAAAAATCGTCAATTTTGTTGATGATGCGCGAAAAAATTTCGAATTTTCTTGGTCGACTGCGGAAAAATATGTTTCGTAAGTCGCGCGAAAAAAATTGCGAATTTCGTCAATTTGCCGCGGGAAAGAATTGGAAATTTCGTCAGTCAGTTAGGAATCGTGAATTTCGTCTATCGGGTGTGGAAAAATCGCAAAATTTGCCAATTAGGTGCGGAAAAATCGCGTGTTTCGTCTGTTTATCTTGAATTTCGTCAATTTGCCGCGGGAAAAATTGCGAATTTCGTCAGTCAGTTAAGAATCGCGAATTTCGTTGATCGGGCTCGGAAAAATCGCAAGCTTCGTCGAACGGACACCAAAAAATCGCGAGTTTTGTCAATCGGGGACGTGAAAATCGCAAATTTCGTTGGTTTCGCACGATAAAATAGCTAATTTGTCGATCTGGCCCGGAAAAATTGCAAATTTCGTTGTCAGGCACAGAAAAAACGCGACTTCTCTTGATAATGCGCGGAAAAATTGGAAATTTCATTGATTGGCTGCGGGAAAATTGCGACTTCCGTCAGATTATCGCGAGAACAAATCGCAAATTTCGTCAATTTACCGTTTGAAAAAATCGCAAATTTCGTCAAAATCAGTTAAGAATCCCGAATTTCGTTGATCGTTCGCGGAAAAATCGCGAATCTCTTCGGTCAGAGGTGGAAAAATCGGAAATTTCGTCGTTCTTGCACGAAAAAAATCGTGAGTTTTTGTCGATCGGGATCCGAAAAATCGCGAATTTTGTTGGTCGGGCACGAAAAAATTGCACATTTTGTCGTCAGGGGCGGAAAAATCGCAAATATCGCCGATCGGGTGCAGATTAATAGGAATTTCGTCGACCAGGTGCGGTAAGATAGGGAATTTCGTCGATCCGGTGCGTAAAAATCGCTAATTTTGTCGATCAAGCGCGGGAAAATCACAAATTTCGTTGATCAGGCCCGTAAAAATCTCAAATGTTGTTGATCGGCTCTTCCTGCCCCCTTCGTTCATAAAGTTCGCATTTTTATCCGGCACCAACCAATTTTCATGCCTATGTTTGTTTTTTAGCACTTTTAATAAAATAAAATTTACTCCCCCGAATAAAGTACAGGAATATTATCACTCTTTAAAATTAATCCTTGTTATATATACAAACGTAAACTGTTGATATGTCCTTGCCAACTGAATTGGACATGTGTTCTGGGTAGAAGAACCTAGAGGGGTAACCCCCCCACACACACACCTCCCCGAAATAGAATTCTCTTCGTGTGACTGGTGTGGCCCTCGACAACCCAGACATTTTTGAAAGTGGCCCTTCTCTTAAAAAGGTTGTGCACCCCTAATTTAAGATATGAAAGCCGAAAAACATCTTTAATTTAATTTTTTTAAATCCGGCATTTAAGGGTTAAGTCCTATCTTAGCAAACTGAATTTAAATGAAATTTGCCCTGATGAAAAAATGATGTTCGGAATAAATGTTGATGGATTGCCATTATGTAAAAGTATTGGGGCCACAGTTCTGGTCTTTATTGTACGTATTGGGCTCTAAGTTAGAGTGATCGCCGTTTGTTACTGCTTGCCACTAAGGGGATTCTAAATCAATATCCTGGATTTTAAAGAATGCATTAGAATGCATAAAGAATGCAGTTCATGCATAACTCTACGTTCTATCAGTTTGATATTTTAAATTTTAGTTTTGTGATCCGCCTGCAAGAGCAATTGTTAAATGCATTAAAAATCATAACTCATATTATGGTTTTGGAAATTGTTTGCAAAAAGGAGTTGCAGTTAAGGCCGGCGAAGACACTCACGAGTGAATGCTAATCCTATGGGGAGGGATTTAATATCTCGTTTGCATTTCGACATTTTTAAATATTTTCTTTTGCATTGGATAGCTGAAGTCCGTCTCTGCATCGCACCTTTTTTTATTTTTTCGATTTGGGTCGCAGATATTTTGTATAAAGTTACTTTCACTTTCAAAACCGGTTCTGAAAATGAAAGTGTCATTCTAAAAAATGTCTGCAACCGAAATCGAAAAACTAAAAAAAGGTGCGATGTAAAGACGGATCTCTGCTATCCAATACAAAAAAAAAAAAAAAAAAATTGTCGAAATGCAAACGAGATATTAAAAAAATCCCTCCCATAGGATTAGCATTCGCTCGTGAGTGTTTATCCGGCAGGGACAAGGGCCTTAATGGGCATGTAATGTTTTTGGACATACACAACCTTCTTCGATCTGGCAGTGATTTTTTTTTTTTTTCTTTGGCCCAACCGCAACACCGTGTTATTTGAATTCCACTTCTAGATATGTTTCCCAAATTCAGGATTAGTGTCGAAATGTCCTAGATAGTATGCATTGAGTTGATTTGGGAGCAATGCATAAATTACTTTTTTATTAAATGTGTAATGGGGAGAGAGAGAGAGAGAGAAAAAAGGGTAGTCTTCTAAATTAGCCAGAAGAATGTGGAAGAAATTTCTCCAAAAACTTGCTATTTTTAGAGATTAAATGCCTGACGAATTCAGTAGATAACCAAGATCTTAAAAATGGGTTGATGCATGGAAAGCTATTGAATTTCGTCAGTTTATTTTATATTTGGGCCCTATTGTTTTGAAAGATGTTCTACCTACAAGATTTTATGATAATTTTTTATGCTTGCATGTTGGAATTAATATTTTGTCTAATCTTAGACTCCAAACAAAAAGCCTCTATTGATTTTGTAGAAAGCTTCTTAAATCTTTTATTTTGGAGACTTGGAAAATTATATAGGGTGAAAGTTCCCTGATGTATAATGTACATAGCCTTATCCATATAGCAAATGTTGGATTATATGGACATATTTCTTATTTTTCATGTTTTTGAAAATTATTTAAACCAGGTTAAGGAAATGTTAAATTCTCAAACAAACCAGCAGGTGATCATCACAACAGATACCTCCTTGAATGTAAAAAAAAAAAAAAAGTCTGTTCTGGCAATCCTAAAACTTTCTTATACATGTTAAAACTTCCTGAAAAATGCAGCATAGCAGCGCCACCGGTTAGATAATTTATACCAAAATCTAATCAACATCTGAATCTGAAGTTTCGTGAAAATCCGTGCACTAGTTTTTGAGTAGAGCTATGGCGGAAATCGTAAATTCAGCATAGCAGCGCCACCTGTTCGGCGATATATAACAAAACCTAATAAGCAACAACTGAAGTCAACTTGGTAACTGAATCTGGAGTTAGATAAAAATCCGTACATTACTTCTTGAGAAAACTATTGCGGGAATCTGGAAAAATGCAGCATACCAGCGCCGCCTATTCGGTGGTTTACACTAAAACGCAGTCAGCGCCAACTGATATCAAGGACTAACTGAAGCTGAAGTTTCATAGAAATCCGCGCATTAGTTCTCGAGATAGAGCCGTTGCGTAAATTGTTAAACATGCGGCATAGCAGCGCCACCTATTGAGCGACTTGCACCAAAAACTAATTAGCAGCAACTTATATCAGGGACTAACTGAATGTAAATTTGTATTAAATTCCGTGCATTAGTTCTTGAGATAGAATGTCCACAAAATTTGTGTCGCATACACACACTCGCAGACATTTTGTAAAAACACTTTTTTTCGGGATCTCTGACCCCTAAAACATGCCAATTCGTCAAAAACCGAAATTCGGCAATTTTTATGAATCCAATACTTACTTTCTTGTAACGATAGAAGAAACTAAAAGGTAGTGTGCAATTGCTGCATCATGTGGGTTTCTTTCATTTTGGCTCATATTCTGGATAAGAATATTCTATTATGGAGAATTTTAGACTGTCAGCAATTAATAAATGAGATTGCATATTGCTAAAGTACAATTGGCTTATGGTAATAAAACATATCATATAATTAAAAATAAAGAAGTTGTCGTGAAGTGGTCCTCAATGGGAGCTATTTTTCTAATCCATGTGATTCAAATGTACTTTCTATATTTAATATTTTGCATAAAATCTCCCAACTTAGTAGCTTTAGCACTTGAAGATATTTTTACAAAATGTACATTGTGTTGGGAATTTAAAGTTGTTGTTGCAACAACTCCCATAGTTGTTTAAATGAAGCATTATTTGCGATCCAGTGATTATATATTTACTCATGCATTAATAAGTTCAGTGTTACTAAAATGATTAGTTTTATGTTTTAAAATAGTTTTTCACGGTTATGTCAAACATGTTGCACAATTAATTTGAAATTTGGGAGCTTTGTGTACATTCTACTCTGTTCAGATTCCACTCACCAGCAGCTTAACCCTTTATCCTACTGACGCGACGGTACTTATAAGTACCATTAAAATAACTTGTTATAAAATTCATTTGATACGTCGATTCGTTGTCAAACAGTTTGGAATGAGTTAGAGATACATTACTTTATCTTGTTCAAAAAAACTATTGGTTACAAAAACAATTATTTTTAAAAGGATGATTTCTTTTGCCTTTGCCTCTTTTCGGCTTTCTTGACGTTTGGGGGGGGGGGGGGATTTTTCTATTCGGAAATATTTCTACATTTCTTTTGTAATTTTCGTATTTTTGTACATTTCCTAATTCTACAAAATAGTAAGAAAAATATTTTAAAATAAAAGATTTGAGTAGCTTTATCAATATTGCACAAAATCCCTGTAAATGGATATTTCATTATTCTTAATGCTTTTAAATCCTTCTAAAATTTATTAAATGATTATGTAAATCTTCTAATGTGGTTTAAACAATTCACGAAAAAGGCATTAGAAGATAAAAATTTCATGAATTTATAATTCAGTACGTAAAGGTTAAAGCAATTCATTCATGAAAATTAATTCTGATCTTGTGCTGTTAATAACAATAATAAAATTTTGAAACTTGGAATATTTGTTGAATATAATGCACTTTCAATTTACCTGACTTTAGTCAATTCAATCAATTTAAATGATTTGTGAATATTTTTTTACATCAGATTCACGGTGTGTCAGTTCGGAAAAAATATGCAGTTGTAACTTTTGTGGAGGAAAACAGTTGCGAAGTCATTCCAGCCATTTGGGCGGTTAGCATGATTTGAAAGAAAGTGGCTAAATTTTTCGTCTAAGAACACTTGTAACGAAGTTAATCACAGACTGTGCACTTCCATACAGCAGCTGGAATTTGATAAAAGCAAATGATAATAAAAATAATATAAATTTGATGATAAAGCAAAAAGCTTTTTCAGTAAGTTTTATTTCTTTTCTTTATATATTTTTTTTGAATTCACAGAAGATTCGGTATTAGGCCATAATAACAAATATTCAATTAGGCTGAATACCGAAACATGTAAGACAAATACAGTGAAACTTTCATTTTAACGAAGTCTCATCGCTACATTAAACACTTCGTTATGAAGAAAATTCGTTGAATAGAAATCAACTTAAATTCATGAAATTTGTATTATAAAATATATATGCATAAAGGGAACAAGTGGGTATGTGATCACAGATCGCACAGAGGGTTTCGTTTAATATTCCTTTCAAAACACTTCATTGTTTTGCTAAATCTATTAGTTCCACATTTCGCAAACGGGGGGGGGGGGGGGGGGGGAGGTGGGGACTCTATTCTAAACAAACCTCTATCCGAACGAAACTCCGTTTTACAACCTATCCGTAGATATATTACTCGAGGGGATCGGGCACATAGCACTTGAGATAAGTAGGCGTCCCTGGCGATAAAAAGTGGAACTAAAATATGTAAGACTATGGTGCATAATATGAAAGGATAGTCAAAGGGCTGTCGGTAAAAGTTAGAAAAGTGCACTCCGGGTGAAAAGGGAGGAGGATAAAAAATTGCTTAAAATACACAAGTTAGAAGTCGGAAGGGTAAATATAAGACTTTTTGAAATTTTTGATTTTTCGTGTGATCGCAAGTGTTCAGCTATAAATATGCAACATTTCAAGTCTTCATTTTAATTAGGAGCTCAGTTAGAGGGAAAAAAATAAAGAGCTTAAAATACACAAGATAGAGCCCAGAGGGTTAAATATAAGACTTTTTCAACATTTTATGAATTGTCGTTTGATGTGAGGTGTTCAGCTTTAAGTATGCAAAATTTCAAGTCTCTAACATATAGTTTCTGAGAACGGGCTCTGTGACGGACAGACAGAGGAGCGAGACGAATAGGGTTTCGTCAGATGAACGAAACCCTAAAAATATTGGAAAAATGTATTTTAATTTAGGCAGTAACTTTTTTTTATACAATGTTGACATATGAGTAAAATTCAATTAGAATGTCTTAAAAAAAAAAAAAAAAAAAAAAAAAAAAAAAAAAAAAAAACCCACAGAGGTATGCAAAAACTGAAGCGTAGCGTACCCTTTTTCTCTTTTTTCTCAGTATTTCGATTCTTTAACTTTAAAAAAGCCTTTAATATTACGTTGTACAGGATTCTTATATAATAGGGGAGACCAGGGAAATACCGCCACCCCGCTTAGTTTAAAAACTAACGGCAGTTTGAGATAGTGAATGCGCCTGCACTAGCGCGGCCAACAATAAAAACAGTGCCTAAAGTGAGTGATTTTGCTGTACGTCGTTCGTTTGTACTTGTGAAAAATGTAATTTTCATCTAGTTGCTTCTTATTTTGGAGCTTCAAATGGGTAGCGATAAGCGCCTATTATTGTAACATTAGGTATTTAAGATTTTACCCGTCATTTACATGCATTCGCCGACATTCTGATGCAATGTGTTGAACAAGTTCGTTTCTTCTTTCGGCTTTACTTGTGGATTTCCGCCCTATTGTCCTCTCGGGGTCATGACGCCACCATGCAAATCGGGTGAGAAAGGGCCTCATTTGAAGGTAGTGGGGCCGATTCAGCAGATATTTATGTTTGTGATTTTTGCAATATGAAGTAAATTGTAAGCTTAACCATTATTCTGCTCAATTACATTACTATTTTCACTAGGTTATGTGTTTCCTGTATCCATTTGATGCATGTACTAGGCCATTAGAGAGTGGCGGCATGACCCTAGTACCCTGAGTCATTCCGCCACCGTTCAGAGGTTTAAAAAATATTTTTTTATGTGTGCTTACTTTACACTTATGATTGCTGTTAAATTTATACAGATACTGAAGATCATGATTCAGCTTTAGAATTTGTACTATAAAAAAAAAAATTCAGGTGAAAAAAATTAAATTCCCTTAAGGTGTCGCCATTACCCCGGTCTCCCCTGCATTGTTCATAAAAAATTTTTCGCATTTTTCTAAATACCCAAACAGTTCATCTGTAATATTCTCGTGAACCTGAAACCCCCTTCATATTGTATCGAAGGGTTTGAGCATTTCTTTTTTTGAATGGAAATGATTAAATAATTTCATTTTCATAGAATCCGTTGAAATAAATTCCTACTCATCGTAACAGCAACCTCTCCGTTTGAATGTTGTACACACACGAAAGTGGAATGAATTTCGTTATACAGAATGTATTTTTCGTAATATGGAAATGAATTTGCATGTTAATGCTGTTCCAAGTGAAAGTTCAACAGAAAATTTCGTTCAGTAGAAAACTTCGTTCAATAGGGACTCCGTTAAAGGGAAGTCCGACTGTATTTAGAAAACCTTTTTAAAATTCGTTGATACCTTGCATAACTTCTGTTTTTTAACTGTCAGACAATGTATTCGTGATAATTAAATAGAATCCTACTTAAGAGCCGCTACACTTAATTTCAAAATCTCATGTTACTTGCTATACAAACTTACACTTGATGACTCATTATAAATACGGTTTTCACAATCAAAAATGAGTTGTTGAGGCTTACATTCATTTTTAAAAATTGTCCTTAAACTGTCACTATTTTTAAGGCAATAAAATTTCCTGAATTTTTCAAAGTTTATGGGGATTTTTTAAATACTTAAATAAAAAATTGAAGTCATAAATTACATGTTGATTTTTGATACCGCTTTCTAGTCTGTTCAAAATTTTATCTATCCAAAAATCCCCTTATACTTGACTACTATAATTACTTTTAACCTATTACAGTAGAGTGCCAATTATCCGAACAAGTCGGGACAAACCCTAGTTTGGATAAGCAAAAGTTCGGATAAATGGACAATTTAAGGGATGTTTCTGACTATACTAAAACCTTCACGCGTTATCTAAGTTTAGGACTGGCAGCGCCAGTTAGTGCTGGCTTGTTTAAAAATTTATTTTTTCATTTATTTTTTTGTCTTTTTAATTTTTTGTTTTGTTTACATATTTATCATTAAAAAATTTTTTTTCTCTCTTTATCATTTTCTGAATTCAAAGATTATAATTTAAGCAAAAAAGATTTTGATTATTGCTTGCTTCAACGAAGACATTCTTTTCAATGTTACCATATCTCAAATTCTTGTTAAATACGTTAGTTGAATAGGATCAGCGCTCTTCTGCCGTTCGAGCCATTTCATAGCTGTTTCCATACATTCAAAAGCTTCGTTATCTGATGAACCCGGGTCATTATCACAGCATTAGTTTTCATTTGCTTCAATTTCTTTTTCACCTTGAATCTCATCCACACTCTCATCATTTAAAATCTGATATCCAGGGTCATGTATGTCACTATTTAACAGCTCGTTAATTTTATTTTCTTCATAGCTTAGGATTCTTGCATTCTACTTTATTGTCATACATTCCTCATTTTCTGATCCACTAAGTTTTTATCTAAAATTTTATTCGAAGCCAATAGATAATTGGGAGTTCGGTTAAAAAAATTTTTGGGAGAAATAGGCTGTTCGGATAATTGAAAGTTCGGTTAATTGGAGTTCGGATAATCGGCGCTCTACTGTATATATTGAAATATTAAGTATACAAAAGCTGTAGGAATTCAAAAGTCAAAACCGTTACCTTTTTTGTTCCTTATTTATGTTAATATTGTTGTATTGCTTGTAAAAGAATAAAAAATTGAATTGGATCCAAGTTAGCGGAAATATTATAACATTTTAACCTAAATGTGTCTATTCAGTACACTATACAGAGGGCGTTCTCACATTTTTGTAATGATTTTGAAAAAAAAAAATTATATATATAAACCAGATATTCAAATATATAAACCAGTATCAGATGAAAATAACATTTATTTTATGTGGGAATCAGCTTAGAGGCTGCCATTGATTCGTTTGCTTTGAACGCAAAATATATTCAGCTATGAAGAATTGATGTGAAAATGTAAACAAAACTGAACATTTTAGTTTTTAAAAGAAAAAGAACAGAGGACCGAAGAAGTTAAATATTATTCAAGGGCACATTATATGAATTATGGCCTACATTAATCACACAAGAAATAATTAAAAAAAAAAAGGGGGGGGGGATAAGGAATTTTCCTGACTGTTTTAAGCGTTGTGAAGAACTTTTCAAAATGCCCCATTCATTAAAATACCGAATATTGTTTATGCCAGTTAGGTTTACATATACAAATAAAACTATGCATACTTTAAAATTAAATATAACTGGAAAAGTTAAGTGCAAAAATATGAAATTTTCAGCATTTTGGCATCTTAACATTTAGAAAAAAAAATTACATTTAGATTCAAATATATAAAATTCAATGCACAGTTTTATTTGTATATGTGAACCAAATTGGCATAAACATTGGCAATTAATATGGATTTTGGGGCATTTTGAAAAGTTCTTCCTAACGCTTAAAATATTCAGGAAAATTCTTTTTTTTATCTATTTTTTTTTTTTTTTGTGTGTGATAAATATTCTACAATTAACGTAGTGTGCTCTTGAGTAGTATTTAAGGGGAAGGACGTTAATTTTTCTTTTTTAATTTTCATCATAGAGATATGAAATTTTGCGGAAATGCCCATTTCACGTTAAGTATATAGAGAACAGCTTAAAAAATTTCCAATCTTATTATAATTTTTAGATTTTTTAGAAATTTTAAAATGCTCCATGTTTCTTTCTTAAAATTTTAAGCCATTTATACCTGAATTTTTGTTTTCTCAAATGTGTTGGTAAAATAACTTTAAAATGTTGCAAAATGAACTGGAAAAATACTTAAAAAAAATAGACGCTAAAATATTTTTATATTTTATTTGATAAAATGCAAACGTACTAAATAGGGGAATATTCCTCTGTGGAAAAATGCATAATTATGTTTTGTCTAAATTTATATGAATTAAGCTGTTGAATTGTATATGATATACTATAATTAGCACTTTTATGAACTATTCAAAAAATTACTTCTCCAGAGACTAACATTATAAGTATTGTTAATAATAAATTAAGAATAATCGTATTAGAGGCTAAAAAAACAATTTATTTCAAAATCATCGTGAAAAGGACTTTACCTCAATAACTGCCCCCTCAATGGGTAATAGAAATAGGTGCCCATTTGCGCCTAGCGTCCTCTATTTTGTACGTTACAAACATGCATAAAAAAATAGGCTTCAACATACAATTTCGCAATTTAAAGAAATACATATTTCAAAGAAGTGTACAAGCTAAGATGATGACCTATTTATTTGGATACTTGACACAAAAAATTACAAATAAACTTACTTTTTACATTTCGTTATCTTGGAAAATCTAGAAACACCGAAAAAAGGCCTTCATTTAAACAAATAAATATCCATCTTATGCTGTCATTTCTCGGTAATAGTTACATTTATAGACAATTACTTCATACAATTTTTATGTTGTAAACAAGAAAATTAATAAAAGTATTAAAATTCGAAACATCTCAAAAATGGGACTCTAGGGATAATGGGTTAATCTTGCACCTTTTAGCCATAAGAAATAGTATATTATTACAAGGTATTAATTGGTTATATTTACAAAATCCGTATTTTGGTTATCCTTACTAGTTTCTCCTAAAGTAAAAAAAAATGATTTTTGAATGGCTTTTCAGATTCCTTCAGCAAAGCTATGCGTAAGGCTAAAGAATCGTCACAAGTCTTCTGAAGAATTGTCCACGTAAGAGAGAGAAGCCTGCTAGGTGTCTGACTGATTCTGATACAGCAAAGAAGTCGTGAATCATCGGGGCCAGGAAGTGGATCACGGATTAAGAGCCAAACATACAAGATCCCCCAGGTGCCTAAGAAGGATGAGCAGTCCATCCAAACAAATTCCAAGTAAGTTAAACTAAATGTTTAAAACATTGAAATTATAAGTCTCTTTGAAATCCAAGAAAAATTAAATTCAAGTGATAAAGTATTGTAGGTCTTCTTTTCTCAGATTTATTTTGAAAGATGAATGTATATTTTTAAAATTTCTGATTTTCCTTTATTTATTTTGTAGTTCTTAAAATGATATTTTTAATAATTTGTGCTTATTTTAGTTATTTTTATGTTGGAAGTCAATGCATTGATTCTATTTTAATAAAAAATTGTTTTCTACATCATTTCAAGTTTTATCATGCGCGCAGCACTGAGTGATTTTAAATCATGTATGAGTAATATGAATAATTAAAATTTAAATATTTTTGTATATATGATTTTGTTTTGTGTTACAACCGCAAAAGTGTCTATTTTAGTCAGAAAGGGGAAAAAAAAACTTAATTTCAGTTTAACTTGTAATTTCTAGTTTAACTCTATTTACGAGGGGGATTTTGTTTCGTTTGGAAGCCTAATATCTCTAAAGGCTGTTGAATAGCTAAATTTTAGTTGTAGAAAAAAAGTAGGGGAATGGCGCTCACTTAAGGGAAAACATGAATAGTTAGTCAAATTTGGACAAAAAAATCAATATTTTATTAACGAAGCATAGCTCCAAAGCATAAGAAAGTTTGCAATCAACTAATTTTCATAAAAGTTTTAGGAATTTTTTTTTTTATAGTTTTATTTAAATGACCATCGATTGAGCGGTAATAGGGTCATTGCGCTCAGAGTATGAATACAGTGTTTAAGTAAGACAAAAGTCGCATGTAGTTGAGTGGGCTGTTCACACCACTGCAAACTTTTTGCAACCACTTTACACATATTGTGCACACATATTGTGTTAGACATATAGTCGGCTATTTTTTTTTGTATTTAGTTTATTTTCACCACTTTTTTGAAATCGTGAAATTCTCCTTGTTTAATGACATATTATTAAGGGCGAAAACAGGGTAATTTTACCATTTCAAAAACGTGGTGTCAATCAACAAATTTGAATTTTAAAAAAGTTGCCCACTGGCAACACTTCCGAAATTCCACGCGAGCACCATTACCCGTCATCGCCATTTTGGGCTTTATTGCATTATAATTGGCGTAACAACGTACTACCAAAAATAAATAAAAGCATGAAAGTACAGCTAAATGTATATATTTTATAGACATAATGAGTAAATTAATATTTGAAAATAAGAGTGTACACTTACCTTCAAGCTAGATGTTGTAGAATTTTATAATAAAACAACTGCAAACTAATAACGTGAGGGCACGAAAATACTTTCCTTCCGACAGTCACTCTATCCTTACTGGGAACTTAAATGAAGTTCGCTAGGTCTCTGTACCGATCGCACGTTTTCAATTCTATTCTGTTTAGAGAAATTGGGTGAGCGGGATTGCCCTTCTGAGCGTCATTACCCTACTTTCCCCTAACAGTTCTGTAGAAAAAGTTTAGTACAGAAAAAGTATCTATTGAGTTAACAAAGCTTGAGTGAACGAGCGGTCTCACAGGCCGCTTCGCAGTCGTTATACGACAATTTCTGTCACAGCAGTTAACGGTTAACACCTCTATGATAAGCCACGGATATGAAGCTATTGCGATAGTTCCTAATCCAACTGAACGATTCGCGATCAGATGACTGTCCTGTGTTCTCTCCTATAGCTTATTGTGCTTTCTGTGTTCATTTTTTATTATTTAGAATCTTGAATGCATTTTTAGGTGCGTTCGTAATTATATAAATACGTAGCACCTATAGTCGTCTGTCTGTCCGTCCGCATATAACAGAGCGAAAACTACCCAGCCGAATCGTTTGAAATTTAAAATATTTAATTGTTGCCTAATTGTGTCGAGTCATTTCGAATTTTATGAAAATCGGATGTAAAGTTGAATGACAGGCACAGTCAAAAGTTTTCCGTTACAGGACGGTCCATGGGGGAAAAATTATTTCAAGTGCATTTGAATGATGTGACAGCCTTTCGAACAGAATAAAATGGATAGGCACTTATGAAGTGCACTAAAATACACATTCAGTACACTATGTGGTGGAAAAAATCTTATAAAACTAGTTATAGTACGAACGCACCTAATTTGCCACGTTTGGCGAGCCATTTCTAACTTGTTTAAATTATGTTTGGTATGGTTAGAAATAAATTTGCCGATATTTTTTTTTTTTTTTAAAAAGTCAACAATTTTGAAATGGCGTTCCGGTTCGTGGATTTTTTCCATTTCGAGCCCTGGGTAAGAGGAATCTGTCATCTGCATCAATCACATTTTACCTATCGACGATGAACCCTCAAGGGGGCTGGTCACTCAGCTTCGGAATTCTCCTCCGTCATGACTTTGGATGCATTCGTCTATTTAAACTATCTTCTCGGGAAATTCATATTTATTACATCTTGTGTGTGTGTGTGTTCTTCTTAAAGGATAGCTCTTTTTTTCTTAGTTTCCAAACTATTTCTAAAATCTTTGCTGAATTTAATATTTCATGTGTTCAAAGCGAGCGAACTGCGAGTCAGATTTGAACACTTCCTATAAAATGAAGTCTACACTTTAGAAATAGTTTGGGAACCAAGAAAAAAAAGAGACCTCTTTTAGGAAGTGTACACAAAAAATAGAAGTTAAAAATATTAATTTCCCGGGGAAATATTTAAAATAGACGAATGCATCCATAGACTTTACATGAGTGAGGGGGAAAGCGGAAGCTGAGTGACCAGCCCCCTTAAGGGTGTATTCGAAAAAATGTTTTTCCGCCCTCAACAGCTCGAAAATTTTCTGAAACATTTTCAGACACATTTTTAAACGTAAAAACATGAAACTTGCTGGGGGTGATTTTTGAAGACATGTTTAACACGCCGTGTGATTTCATTTTCAGCTCAATTAATTAGAATTTCATTTTTAAACAATTATTTTCTCAGCATGACCATTTTTTTCATTTCCAGATCGCCCGCTTCGGAAAATTCAGTTCAAAACGCCAACTTTGACAGCGTTTAATACAGTATTTTCTGCATTTATCAAAAAATCTAGAAGCACGGCACATTATGTAGTTTCAAAAATAAGAGAATTTCCCAGTTTGATGCGATTGAGAGCAAAAATGGATTTAAAAATGAATCAGAAAATAAGCAGTTTAGATCGGAATACACCCTTAACTGCTGTGACAAAAAGGGTCGCCTAAGGACTGTGAGGCGGTCTCTGAGGGCCGCTTCATCGAAGGATGAATAAAGGGCTCCTTCAACTCATAGGAAGCCTGTTCAGAAGTCTCTAGTGAAAGTCCTAGCGCTCGAAATGAAACCAATTTTCAATAGTATCAGTAGTTCAACTAAAAATGACAAGTTAATCTTCGAAAATTGAAAAAAGTAGCCGTCTGTGAGACCGCTCACAGTAGTTAAGGATTAAAACATCTAATGACTTTTTTCCATTAATTGTACATTATCTCTTAAAATGCACTAGCGTTTACTATTTCTCCAGTTTCAGCATGTATTTCGTTTTCATGCACACTGCTGTTTTTCTATGTGCATGTTACAGTCATTAAATATATAGAGAATTCTATACGCAAAGTACGAACGTCGAATTCACCTTCGTATGTTAATCAAAACATGAAAACATTTAATAGGATTCATAATGTATTCATTATTAAAACTAAAGGATTCAACCAGGACTTCCCAGTTTACGGAATATAGGTGACCCATCCCCCCCCCCCTCCCTTTTTTCTAAATTGAAAAGTATAATTAACTAATTTTTTCTTTTTAGATTGCTACACTAACAACACCCGAAATATGCAATTATGTATACAAATGAAGTTTTAAGTTTATTAAAAGCGATACTTTCATGGGATATAAGCCAGAAATGCTGAACTATATTTAAGTGCAAACGGATTTATTTTTCATAATCATCTGTAGAGTAGGTGCGGGTAAAGATACGTACGGGGCAAAGATACGCACTGGCTGCTTTAATATGAATAAACATTTCTACAATCATGACCACTAGGTGGTAGTTTGGTCTCAAGTGTAGTAGTTGTGTGTTCAAACCTTGTGAAAAAAGTAGCACTCTGTGCCAAGAAAATGAGGTAAGTTTAAATTTTCGAATTTTGATCCAATATTTTTAAAATTTCACTTTATTTTTTACCTGACAATACTTCGAATTTTTACAAATCCAAAAATTCAATGGAGAACGGAAGATCTATAGCTTCTAAATGCCGTATAGTTTATCTCGGTCGCGTTTGTTTAAACGTGTCGGTAGCCGGTTAAGTAAAATACTACAGAATGGGGTACAAGTACGCATCCGTCTTGGGTCAAAGATACGCACAAGTTTGATTCGGGACTTTGTCTATTTTAACTAGATGCAAAACTTTCCACAATTACGTTGCTGTTATGTGTGTTTCACGGTTTAATTTACAATTTTCAGTTTAACTATAAACACTTGTGAAATTTACTAACGCTTTTGCATAACTCATTAGTTTTATTTGAAATGGGGCAAAAACCCACAATAATGGGGATACGCACTGAGTATCTTTGCCCCACTACTGCGTACTTTTACCCCAACCGATGGGGAAAAGATACGCAGAGCAATGTTTTTTAAAAATCTCAATTTCTTCCAGAATTATAATTTGACAGAATGGCAGTTGTGGGTGGCACTTGTCTAATGTTCTAATCTAACAATTTAATCACTCATTACATAAGTTTAGACCAATGTGTGAGTTAAAAATCAAAATGTATGGAAAGTCTTTACCCTTACTTACTCTACATGATAAATTTTAGAAAAAATCATGCGTTAAAATCATCAATGCAATCATGATACAAAATAAATTAAAACATGCTTATTTAAAAAACCATAAAAATGAGTCAATTGCGATGCAGTTTTCATTCCAATTAAGATAGTTTTTAAATACAGTGTGAATGAGATTTTTTTTTTCCATAATCGACGATGTAAAAATTAAATGTGCGATATTTAGAAGTTTAAAATAGGGCATTAAAAGTGAAATTTAATAGTCTGCTATTGCCAATTTAAAAATGACGTTAGCGTTTGCCCTTCATAATGTAGATAGGTGTAAAACAGTATAAAAGGTATTAAAATAATTCAGATATTAAAAAGTTAATCGGAGCTCCCGAGCTCCTTCAACCCTAAACTAGCCATTATCAAGGGGATGTATAAGGAAAATACTGTTACTTCCAGAACTGGTTAAATATCGGATGGTGAAATCAAACCTTGAAAAAAAAAGCGGGAGGGTGAGTTAATGGAGCGAGATGGGTTATTTAAAACCATTGTCGCCAAGTAGATTAAAATAAATATGTGGTATACGGCATAAAATATCATTGCATGAGTTTTTTCTTCCACTTGGTATCTCTACAGATTTCTGCAGTATGCATGTATTGTAATCCTAACTTTGCTGAAAACGATATCAGTATGTGTTTTTAAATTTCAGAGATAACGCTGTAGATTGTTATCCTCTCGCTGTCGCATGTTCTTTCATTCTGCCTTGTAATTTTTGATTGTATTTCTTACATTTGTAAATGTTTTAGTTTTATCTTTATATAGCGTGATTTATATTCCTGCTCTGTCGTGCTTATCCACGGAATCTGTTTTCTGTGAAGCAGAGTTTATAATGTGGTTGGAGGTTCAGCTATTAAGGTGCTATCCTATTTCTTTTACCCTTAACCGGTGTGACGAAAATTGTCGTATAATTACTGTGGGCGGTCTGTCAGACCGCTTTATCTCAAGATGGATAAAAGACTACATTAACTCTCAAAATACTGTCTGTACAAACTTTATGTACAGGACTATTTTAATTAAAGTTCAGCTATTTAAATGTCTAGTGATAGTAATAGAGTTCCAAATAAAACAAAATTTAACTAGTATCTAAAGTTAAACAGAAAATTACAAGTTAAACTGTGAAAATCGAAAGACTTAGACCGCTAATAGCAGTTAAGGGTTAATAATTCAGAAAGGGTATCTTTTTCTTTCATAAAGTCAAGGGATATAGAGTAGGTGGGGGCAAAGATACGCATTTTCCATACATTTTCATTTTTCACACACATTTGTCTAAACTTATGTAATGAGTGATTAAAATGTGATATTAGAACCTTAGGCAAGTGCTACCATCAACCGACATTCTGTTAAATCATAATTCTGTAAGAAATTGCAATTTTTAAAAAACTCTGCTTATCTTTGCCCCATCGGTTGGGGTAAAAGTACGCAGTGGTAGGGCAAAGATACGCAGTGCGAATTTTTGCCGCATTACTGTGGGGTTTTGCCCAATTTCCAATAAAACGAATGAGTTATGCAAAAGCATTAGTAAATTTCACTAGTATTTATAGTTAAACTGAAAATTGTAAGTTAAACCATGAAAAAAAACAGAAAAAACAGCGGTCTGTGAGATCGCAAATATCAGTTAACCTCAAACTACTGTGACAAAAATTGTTGCATGAATACTGTGAGCGGTCTTAAAGACTCCTTGATCATAGAATGAATAAAAGGGTTGACTGACTCATAATATACTGTTTTTGCGCTAAACTTTATGTAAAGACCTATTATAATAAAAGCTCTCCTCATTTAGAAGTCTTTAGCGATACTATTAAGTTTCCAAACTAATCAAAATTAAACTAACATCAATAGTTAAATTGAAAATTACAAGTTAAGCTATGAAAACTGATTATAGCAGCATAAGGGCTAAGACTTAAAATCGTTTTATGAAACAAGAATACTGATTTTTAAAAGTAGGTAGGTAGATACCTACGTTCTATACTGAAAAAAATTAACTAAAAAAAGGAAAAGGTAGTTAACTAGCTCATATTAGTCAAGTAGCTATTATATTTTATACAATATAAAAATAAAACTTCCCACAACGTAATTATGGAAAACTTTGGATCTAGCTAAAACGATAGAACAAAGCCCGAATCTTAAACTTGTGCGTATCTTTGCCCCAAGACGGATGCGTACTTTTACCCCATTCTGTGGTATTTTACTTAACCGGCTACCGACACGTTTAAACAAATGCGACCGAGATAAACTATACGGCATTTAGAAGCTATAGAGCTTCCGTTCTCCATTGAATTTTTGGATTTGTAAAAATTCGAAGTATTGTCAGCTAAAAAATAAAGTGAATTTTAAAAATATTGGATCAAAATTCGAAGATTTAAACTTACCTCATTTTCTTGGCACAGAGTGCTACTTTTTTCATAAGGTTTGAACACACAACTACTACACATGAGACCAAACTACTTACCTAGCGGTCCTGATTGTAGAAATGTTCCTTCATATTAACTACACCAACTACACCCACACCAACTATTAACCCACCACTACATGGAAGTGCACGAACTTTTGCAGTATTACTGCTGGGAACCCTTACGCTAGGTGGCGCTGCGAATATCGAAGACATTGAGTATTTGAACACAAATCTGAAATGAATATCTTAATACAATTTAAGCTGTGAAGCTAATTTTTTTTGAAACTGTAAAAAATATAGCACCACTGCCACTAACAAAATAAATAAGTAAATGAATAAATAAATTCTTTATTTCAACGCACTTTTTTTTTCTCCTTGAATCTAGTTTTACTAGGTTACAAAGGATTTCGGTTTTCATAATTTACGCAGTTCAGAATCAATAATAAAAAAAGCGTATAAAATACATGGGATTTCTATACAATAGAATAATTTCTATACCAGTTTAATGATTGGAAACGTAAATCACGAAAGAAACTTGAAATACTGTAATGAGAGCTTGAAAACTACGAGCAGTCGTAGCGTACGCTGAAAGCACATGTTGATGTCCGATCACGAAAACCAAACAGCATCGAGCGCGGTAGTACTTGGGAGGGTGACCACATGGAAACCACTGAAAGTTCAAATATTTCTATAGACATTTCTATTATAGACACTTCTACAGATATTTCTATAGCTCTTGGTGAAACTAGCTTATAGAAAAAAGAGCCATAATTATATAATACTTTGTTTTTTTTTATAGAATTCTATAAGAAATTTTTGTGAGGGAAAGTGCTGGGCCAGCAAAGGAATAGCAGTGGGATAGGTGCTAGCACAGCAGGAAAAGTGCCGGATTCAAGTAATGTGATGGTATACCAATGCTGGCCTGCTGTTGGCCATCACTGATGGGCCAGCTGCATTCGGCTCGGACACTTTTCGACAGGTTTAAGTAATGGCACCCTTGCATTTTACCGCTGATGGCACTGCTGGCTGCCATCTTTTTTCCAGCTGATGTCCCACGGTTTCTTTCTTTGCTAGGACTGTGCCTTTTTCTTCAAATCGACCTATTCGTTTCTTATTTATAACCAACATTTTTGACAAGTCAGAGACGTAAACTGAATGCGCAACTTTCGTAGCTTGAAACATGAATTTAACTGTTCTTTTATACTTAAGGTGTAAATATTAAATTAAATTGAATTACTAATCCAACTGAATTGTTTATCCGGTTTTTTTTTTACCTTTTCGCAACGTTTTCTCCTACTGATATCATATAATGGGGAAATGAAGTTTTCAAGTAACAAGAAGTCTATACTAGCAAAAACCATGCTTTGTTTCGATTCGCGAAGCATTATTTAATAAGATAAATATTTGAAAAGAACACTATTTTTTTATATTATTCTTGCATCTTTATTAGCCCTTTAAGTACTGAATTATGAATTCATGAAAATTTTATCTTCAAACGCATTTTTCTTGAATTGTTTAAACCACATTAGAATATTTCCATAATCATTTAATAAAATTTAGAAGGATTGAAGGATTTAGAAGGATGAATTAAATTTGAATTTATGGGGATTTTGTGAAATATTTATAACTCCTCAAATCTTTTATTTTAAATGTTTCTCTTAGTATTTTGTAGAATTAATAAATGTGCAAATAGAATGTTCTTACAATAGAAATATTTCCGAATTGAAAAATCCCCCCCCCCCCCCCACCGCAACGCCAAGAAAACTGAAAAGATGCAAAGGCAAAAAAAAAAAACTCGCCCTTTTTAAAAAATATTTTTGTTTTGTGTAGTCCATCATGCTTTTGGAACAAGATAAAGTTATGTATCTATAACTCATTTTAAACTGTATTACAATTAATCGAAGTATTCAATGAATTTTATAACAAGTTATTTTAATGGTACTCTAAGTAACGTCAGTAGATAAAATAACGTTTTTGCTTAACCCTTTGTTTTGCCGCCTTTTAATTTTAGAAATGTAAGTTCTTAGTTATTTCTAAGAATTCTCTCGGAATTTTTTATTTATGATATAAGACTAGTATAAATAAAAATATTTTCGAAGCAAAATGTTACAAAATATTTATATAACGAATTTAACAATTTTATTTGTTTACAATTCTTTTGTTGCCACCTTAAAAAAAAATCATTATACAATTCTTTTAAAATGCGTAAATATCGTCTGCGTAAATGATTTTACATAAAAGGAATAAATATTGTATTTGAATTCTTAACACTGAAAAATACTTTTATAATTGAATGTAAATAATTGAATTTTCACAAATTTTAATTCATTAAAAATATGCTATAATTTTCATTAAAAAAAAGGTATTTAAAAAATTTCATAAGAAATCGTAACTCCATGATTTATTTTTTCTTCTGAAAATGTACGTGTTTCATTTCTTATTTGCAAAAATGCGTCCGTAATGGAAAAAACATGTAAAATAAATTAAAATAATAAGCTTTTTAAGGTTATTCTGTAAAAAAAAAATAATATTGTGCAAATCTAGAGATTCTAATTTATTTTTATATTTTAATTTCAAGTCAAAATACTGAATTGTTTTTTTTTTTTTTTGTAAAGTATAATACGACAAAATGTAATGTGCGTAGCCTAGTAAAGGATTAGCTTCGCTCGTCGCTAATTATTTTCTTTAGTAAATTCTGAAAAGTATAGGAACATTTCTGTGTGTTTGATCTATTAATTCTCCTTGCCAAAATGTCAGTTTATTCTTAAAACTTTAATTTTACTGATATAGGTGTTAAAATGTTTGCACTCATTCCTGGTAGGTTTAAATTCAAATAGTTTAGTTTTTATGTCGTATTATCGGTAGAGTGGATGTTTCTCGAGTGCATTTAATATAGATATTTCAGCTTAAAATGAATATTACTAAAACAAATAGTATAAAACTATTTTCAAACGAGATTTATTTTTCAAAAAAGGTTTGAATGCTGTATTCGTGTAGTGAACAGGTTAATACAGTGACTTTTTTTATTTATCACTTTTGAATTAAGAATGCATTGATACCTTAGAGAAATATTGAGAAACATTTCTGCTGCACCTGCCATCCATTGAAACCTATTTAATTACAAATATAAGCATGACGTGTGGCAATAAATCAATTTTAATTTCTGCTTTATATTAAACATTAAAATTAGCAGTGTCCTAAATTTAAGAACATTTTATTTAAATTTCTTTTATACAATATTCTCAGTGATACACGAAAAAATGACTTAGTTAGAATGTTATTAATGAATAATGCACAAAATAGGTAATGTACAATTTTTAAAGAAAAACATTGTTATAGATGCAAATAGATATCGAACATTGGTTCCTTACTTTAAATATTTCTTTTTTGTATAAATATCTGCTACTTACCAATTATCTTTCGAAATTAGGATTTTTCTATTCCCACACGCTTTAAGGTAGTTACCGCAATATATCACCCATATCAATATTAACTCGTTGATATATTGCGATGTTAAATTTCTGATACTGTCCAGCTCTAACAGTGACTACGTCGAAAAGTAACTTTGATTGTACTTGACTCTTGGTACACCAAAATTATTCACGCTTGTCTATTTTACGTCCCGAAAGTTGAAAAATATATTATTTGAAAACTTTAGTGTAGTTTTTAATTCTCATCTTAATAAAAAGCCCACATTTTACTAATTTTAATGTTTAATTTTTTTTCTTCCTTAGGTGTGTGATGTGTTCCGGTTGTACTAGGAGGCAACGGAGGATGCGGAATGACTCCTGTGTACGGGGTCATAAAAGTCATTCCGTTAAACGAGTTATATTCTGAATTGGATCGAGAATGTTTCCATGTCCTACTGCAGTCAGGATCTTTTATTGGGTGGATCTTAACTCTTATTTTGCTGAAAATGTGGTATAAAAATAACATGTGAATAGTTATATTTGTAAGTTCATATTAGGTGAGTGCAAAAGTTTTATCCCCGTCACTGTCCCCTTGTTTACTGTACGAATATGATAAAGTAAAGGCGTTACACCATTTGTCAACTGTACGGGAGGATGCCGTGGACGATAGCACCTGTAGCCGTTGGTTTAGGAAATTCCGGGATGGAGACGGGAACAGTAAAGATCATGCCCGTTCTGGATGCCCATCAGTGGTTTCTGATGAAGGTCTGGACACAACGGTCGAAGAATTAGCGGAAACACTTTGGACAGTCGAAAGACGGATGCATGCGCTAGGCTTCATCAAACAAGTTCAATGAGTGGGTACCACACCAGCTTAGAACAAGGCAACGAGAAGAGAGGATTAGCACCTGTGTTTCTTTGCTTTCCCGTAACAATAGGGAACCCTTTTTGAACCAAATTGTAACGGGTGATAAGTGGGTACTGTACCGTAATGTGAAACGTCGAAGGACCGTGTACGGAGTTGCAGCGAGTAATCCATCGACCTCAACAGAAGGCCTCCGTCCCGAAAAGGTTTTGCTCAGTGAATCGTGCAATGCCAAGGGATATTCCACTGGGAGGTACTCTCATAGAACCAAACAATCCATACAGACATCTACTGCCAAACAATTGGACAGACTGCGAGCACAACTCTCATCTAAGTGGTCAGCACTCATCCATCGCAGAGGGGTTCACTTTCATCACGCAAGGTCTCATGTTGCTTTAAGGACTGTACAGAAATGACTGGGCTTTAGTTGGGAAGTTTTACCCCACCCGGCGTATAGCCCCGACCTTTCACCTTCGGACTATCACCTTTTCCGAACGTTACACAACGCCTGCTTTTAATGATGTATAGGATGTAAAAATGGCGTTACTACAGATTTTGCTTTCAAAAAGAGAAGTTTTATCGGCGTGAGATTCACTGACTGCCAGATAGATGGCAAGAGGTCCTACATAATGATGGTGCTTGCGTAAATTCTAAGGCTCTTCACTTTTTTGTGTTCTCCGCCTTTGTTTTAGCCAAAACGGTTGAATTTTTTATCTCAACCAATAGTAAAAGAGTGAATTTTGTTTTTTCTAAAATCGAAACATAATTCAAGTTTATGTATGTATTCAATG
The DNA here is from genome assembly GCA_963932465.1 of Maratus speciosus. NCBI lineage: Eukaryota > Metazoa > Arthropoda > Arachnida > Araneae > Salticidae > Maratus > Maratus speciosus. The sequence goes on along the minus strand of CAWVRF010000002.1, from coordinate 6,049,283 downwards.
TGTATAACTTCATTGATTTATTCCGCACCTATGTAACCTTCGTATTCTTTAAGAAGAAAACAAAAACTAAAAATGTATCAAGCACAGATTATGAAACTTTCCTACACTCACGTAATGCTTTAACAGAACTTCCTTGTTTAATAAGACCTAATCCAACAATTTAAAACTCAAAACGCAATTTCCGGAATTGCGATCCAATATTCGAATTTTTTTTGTTCAGCCCTGAATAGGATTTGTGTTGTGCTAAAATTGAATTCAGGCAGGAAACTCGTAACACAGCCGTAAATTCCCCTTCAGCCATTTCCATCAGTAAACTAAAACGGACTCGATCTTTTGTGCTGTCCTGTGTATGATGTATAAAATTTATACACTCCCATTGATAGGCAAACAAGTAAGAAAAAAGCATGCGTCAAGCATAGATTATGAAACACTTTCCAACACATTCAGAGTAATGTCGCAAAACTTCATAGTTTAATAAGTTAAAATAGTATGCCTCATTGAACAACTCATTTGAAAATCCAACTTCAGCTGTTCCCATCTACAATCGGAAAATTATCCGAATACTTTGAGCATTGGATTAGAACAGTTACATTTAAAAGCCTAATTTTAAACCGTACACTCCAGCAAGTATGACTCAAAGACACTATTGTAACCGATTTCTTTTGCGTGTCCCTGTAAATGAACGACACATGCTATGAATGCCCTATTCTCTTGTAATCATCTTGTAGTGAAATTCAGTGATTTATATCGGTTTAAATGCATTTGAAACAGCGTAATGTCATTAAAATACTCTGCAAACGATTTTTCCTCCTATACCATAATGTAATGGAATATTTTTGGGTAGCCTTGTAAATGAAATATTAATCCCGCATACATCCTATGCAATACCAGGTCACCCTAAATATGGATTATCCATTGCCTGAAAATCCGAGTCTGTTGACGGCCGAATGCATAAACACTTTTCAACTTTGTTGGAAAGTGTTAAAAATGAGTTTAAATTAAAACTACCTTCGCACCGCCGTGAACTGATCTATCCGTTCAATAAGCTGCAGGTTTCACTGCAATAGTAGCATTATTTACATTAATATACGCCTAGATATGTTTTAGAACACTGAGTCATGATGAGTACTCTGAAGAATTTTATACGTATTTGAATGGGGTTAAGCTTCCCCACCAAACTCTCATATCAATGCAGCATTTTCCCGCGAGAAGTGACTGGCGTAACGACCGCAGCCCAGAATTGAATATCGGATGCCTATTTTCTCATCTCTAGGCCTAAGAAAAACCTCGGAATTCGACGCGACAGAGATCAGACTAATCTCGTATTAGTTCTTCAGACAGGTCGGGACGTACCCGGATAAGATGATCCGTCGGAATTCTCACATCGCTTTTAGTTTGCCATAAATCCCCATTTTCCTTTATTAATTTGTCCCTGTAACTTGTAAATAGATGTGTTTATAGAGTGTAAATGATAATCCAGATCATTATATTATTAAACGTATATTATTTTATCGCCTTATTCCTGTTTCACATACAGTAGAACGCCGATTATCGGAACTCCGAACAGCCATTTTCTCTTTTTTTTTTTTTTTTTAAACCGAACTTCCAGTTATCAGAACAATCTATTTCTCTCAAAAACAGCCTATTTCTCTCGTCTTCTGGTTAAATAATGACGTAGATGACTCTGGATATCTGATTTTAAATGATGAGATTGTGGAAGAGATTCAAGCTGAAAAAGAAAATGAAGAAAATGAAAACGAATGCTCTGAAAATGATCCAGGTCCATCCCATAACGATGTCTTTGGGTGTTTGGAAACAACTATGAAATGGCTTGAACGTCAGAAGAAGGCTGATCCTATTCAACTGACATATTTAAGAATTCTAGATAGGGCAGCATTGAAAAGTCTTTTTTGAAGCAAGCAACAATCGAAAACTTCTTTGCTTAAATTAATTTCTGGAGTTCAGAAAATGATAAAGAGAAAATTTTAAATGATAAAGTAAACAAACAAACAAAACAAAAAAAAAATAAACACGCCAACACTAACTGGTGCTGCTAGTCGTAAGCCTGAATAAAGTGTGAAGGTTTTAGTGTGGTCAGGAACATCCCTTAAACTGTCTGTCCATTTATCCGAACTAGTGGCGGTCCCGACTTGTTCGGATAATCGGCGCTACGTAATTAAGTTTACGTAAACTTAATACGTAATTAAGTTTTTTATAAAATGTTGGAAAAATCCTCTTTTTTTAGCATTTTTTAAAAAATGAGAGAAAACACTACGATTTTGCCCTTTTGCTAGGCGGTCAGGGGTTAATAGATAGTTCTGCAACCGAAATTTTTGTTTGCCCCTAAAAATGAATGAGTGCTATGTATACAATATTCTATAGTAACCTTCTTGTAGTACACCAGCACCTCAGTGAAAAATATAAATTTAAATATCTGATGTCGAGAGAGATTAATCCGGGCGATCTATCAGCAGGTTACCGGTTACCTTTCTTCATTAGGTGAATCAAGACATTTAGAAGAAATAGGACCGATTAGTTTTCGGAGAAAGTTAAACATAGATAAAGCAGTAGCTAATCTGTACAATGCCTTCATGGAAGCTTAACTTTCATTATGGAAAAAACTTTCGATTCAAATCATTCTGAAATCCAGTTATATTTCCTATCGAATACGGTTTTGCGTCATGAAATTGAAACAACCATTTTTCAAGTAATGTGTGATGCTTTTGCAAAGAGCAGTAGTTTCGATTCAATATTGCAAAAAGGAAGATATATTTTTGCAAGACTTGTTTTCAGTCGCAGGTATAACTAAATTGCTCGATCTGATTTTGATAGGGGAGTCTGATTTTTGGAGGAATCGTATGGAGATCCAAATCCTTTAGCTTTGATTGAGGCATTTAGATTTCGAACAGTCACTTACGGCATATCTGCGAACTATTTTGGGCTAGTAGAACTTTAAGAGAGGGAATTACCTGAAGAGGGAAAAAGGAATTTTCTCCGTTCTTCAGCTGTTTTGCTTACTGATACATACGTTGACATTGGTTCTTGTTCAGACAATTTAAGAAACCAGTCTTTAGAATTAGAGCTAAAATGTTCATTAGATTGAGCAGTCATGGAGCTACACAAGTGAATGTCCGTAGATCCAAGTTTATTTAAAAACAGCCAAAATACAAAATATACTTTTTTAATTTAACACAAACGTGGTAGCCCAATTTGAATAATGGACTTTATTTCAAATCTGGGTTCGAGTTTAAAAAAGTCACGTGATAATTGTAATTTACCCAAAGAAGTTATAACTGATAAGAAGGGAGGCTACTACTGCTTTCCGCATGAACTGTTTCACTGGCTGGCGAGGGTTTTTCATTACGTCTATGGAGCCTTACCTTCTTTACGCCAGAAGTTTTTACCTTCACCACGTGATCAAAACATAGATGGAATATCCTCCATTTAACATCCAAGTTTGAAATAGATTTACTCCAAGGTGTCACTAAGAGAGGATATCCCCTTTCCTCCATCTCTGGCGATGACGACTTTTTAGAAGTGTTGACCATTACAAGGAAAACTTTATTTTGCAGCGAATAGGGTTTTAAAAACGATGTCCCTCATTCCACACGACCTAACTGAGTGCAACATACGCTTCAAATAATAGAATCGAAGGGAATGTAGCAAATCATTTCGTTTGGAGTGAAAGAATTTTTATAAAATATCTCACGGATACCAGTGTCATCAAAAAGTATCTAGAGGTGCAGGAGTTAGTTAAATGCAGATTTACTTTGATTTCTATTCCTGTTATAATAAAGTTGCATGGAGTGAGTGATGCATCGGAACTCGTCTAGGGTGCTGTAGTTTACGTATGTTCCACAAATGTTTAAGGATTAAAGACATGAAGTTTGTTATGAGCTAAAGGTGTTGTAATATCTGTTTGAGGCATTAGCTATTATAGCGTTTAGAATTGTCAACAGCATTACTGTATTACTGTTGACACGCCTAGTGCCTAAAGGGATGGATGTTTTTTAAGTGCAGTTCCATAGTATGTACTTATTCTCTGCTTCCACAATAGGTTTGCCATACATTAATTCTTCTCTTGAAAGTCAGTCTGAATATCATTGTAGTCAAAGTAAGGGCACTTTAGGTTCATATGTGGAGTAGAGGTATAGTGCATCTTTTACGAACACAAGAGGTTCTAGAGGTGCAGGAGTGACTAAATTCTCTTTGTGGTGCACAGGTCTATCAATGTTGTTTTAGGAACACAGCAGTTACAGTTCATCTTTCAAACTTATGTAATAATGCCTATTAAATTATACTTAAGAATCCAAAGGATGTGTTTTAGTCAATGATTTGAACTTTAATTTTATTGATAGCTGTTATCAGGCAGGATTTATTAATATCTTATTAAATTTAATCCTATTTTGACTTTCATTTATAGGTTTATATTTAACCTCTAAATAAAACGAAAGGAAGGTGGGGGAACATTTTGATGGGAGAAAGAAGAGGTGCATCTCATCTCATGGTAAGGCCAGTTTTATTTTCTAAATTATCTTAAGAAATTAAAACACAATTGTCATAAAATAATGAAATAGTAGAAAAAAAAAATTCGAAATCGATTTCCCTTTCTGGTCAGAGAAAAGGTTCTTCCACTTGGTGTATGTCTTAAAAACGCTAATTTAGCGAAGACTCTAAATGCCTAAAGCTCTTACCTGCTGAACATAGAAATATTAAAATTATTAAGGTCTAATTTGCATTAAAAAAACTTTCATGTCAAGCGCCAAACATGTCTTGTGTTTTGGCAGGAGACTGAGTCTGTAAGTGGTAGAAATGTAGGTAGGTGAAACATTAATGAATGTATAAAAATATACCTGTCATTTGAATTCGGTTATTGGGATGTTTACCCAGAGAAAGTGTCATCAAAATGACTCCTTTTCTAATTGCTTTAATGATTTTTGTGGCCCCTTTGTTATAAAGTGCAGGGTCCAGCACAAGGGAGTGTTTAAAAAATATATAGGTATAAAGTTTTTATGTGATTTGCAACAAAAGCAATTCATCTCAAATAGGCTAATGACTTCCAGTGCATTAATAGGTGCATTCAATCATTTTTTGCAAGGAGTGAAAAGTTTTTATTTTCTCCGATATCGGTATAACTTTTTGGAACGAACTCTTGAGTGGAAAAACTTTATAACTTATTTGGAAGGCAGGGAAAAATATTGCAAATTATATTCATTTTCAGAATGTGTCGTTTCGGAATTTATTTCTCTGCGATCTCCTCATTTTAGAGGTCTGTGAAAATCTGGAATAAAATGAATTAAGCATCCATTAAGGAGGATTGTTGGCTCAAATGAAAGAACTCCTGGGAAATTTCCTAAGGCGATCATTCAAAGTGAAGGTACATGAAATGGACCCAATACGAGATCATCATAGTGAGTACGGGGCTTTGACTCTTGGTTATTATTTGATGGATAGACCACGGAACCCAACTCCAAAGCCCGACTTATGGCATAAACCAAATAATTACATATCTAGATGGCAAAGAACGACCCTGTTAACCCAACATCGAGGGCAAAAGTAGTCTCATGACTATTTAAGTCATTTAAATTTGAGCCTAAATTGATATTTTTAAAGGATAATGTAAAAAAAAAAAAAAAAAAAATGCGGATCTGTCATCATGTAAGTGCAAGTTGGAGCGCGTAAGATAAAATTATAGAGGATTCAGATACGAATGTAAGAACAGTCTCAATAAAAACTGCTAATGTAATCAGATGTGGTACATCTCAAATACGCCTGCTGGCTTTGATTAGCTAGTGTCGATAAAGAGTTGAATTGTTGCTAATTTATATATGTTTCCATGAAATCTAATTTGTGTTGAGTATGCAAAGATTTAGAATTTCATTATATGCAAATTTACATTATGAATGTATGAATATTTCGTCTAATTCTAATTTGTAATTTTATTTTAAATGTATGCAAATTTTAAGTATCTGATAATTGATTTTAAAGGAGAGGTGTGTGTGCCTTTTATGGCAAACAATGGGTCATTAAAAGATGTAGAATTAAATTCTCATTTTGATTTTTGTCTATAGTTTAACCAAATACGAGTAAAATCTCAAATTATAAAAGAACAAAAAAAGTTTTTCGGAAGAAGATAAAAGTCCGAGCAAAAAAAAAGGCACTTCTTTTAAATTTTAGAACTTTAATCTCATATTGATGATGAAATTGTAATGCAATAAAATATTATAGAATAATTTTGGAAATAAGTTTCTATAAGTTTCTAAACGCATAGTATAGTTTTCCTTGCTTAAAGATACTGAAAGTAAAAATAGGTAAAAATAATCCAATTTAAGTTTAAACAATGGTTTAAAAGTCAATCGCAATAAACAAATTTCTTCGTAATACTATTTGGTATTTTACTAAACGAGATTTAATTTACAAAGTTTAAAAAAAATAGTTTTCAATAAAATAAATGCCTGAGCAAAAAACAATTGCATTTCTTTAAAAAAGAATTCTTCAAAGTTGTCAATGGGATATTTGCAGCAACTACTCTTTAATCTGGAAAATTCATTTTCAACGTACCGCTTAATAAATTATAATTTTGCAATTGAAAACGGGGGGAAAAATTAACAACAAAAGGATTGCTGTAAAAAAAAGAACTGGACATTTGTCAAATACATTTGAAAAAGTTTTAACCGAACCCGAAAAAAAAAAGACTTATGCAATTCTTAAAAATTTAAATTTCATTAAATCGATTATTAAAGTTATATTAATGTGAACATACAAATATTACATAAACTATATTCAGAAATCTACTTTTATATAAATCCAAAGATTTATTTTGAACTTCTCGATGTATTTATTTTCAAAGATGTATTTCAGCGATTTATTTCCTTACGTAAATTCGAAACCCGTTCTTTCTAAGCAAATTTTTATTATTTTATTAACTTTATTATTTTATTAACTTTATTTTATTAACTTATATAAAGTTCTTTTTTTTTTTTTTTTTAGTGTTTAAATTTTACATAATTATTTCACTGTGAGATATTGCCAAAAGTTGCTTTCAAACTTACCGGTGCATGACTTATTTTCAGTTTTGAAACCAGTACACTTATATTAATTTTTAAAAAATATATAATTTTTTATACTGTAAAGTAATAAAAACAAAGAGAAAAATATTAGTTCCACACAAAAAAACAGAAGATTTTCAAAATCACGCCCAATTATTTCGTCTGACACCCCATAAATACTGCTTATTTGCTTATTCAATGCCTCTATTTTTTTTTTTTTTTTTTTACAATTCAGTAAAAAGATGGAATACTTAAAATTATTTAATTGGAAAACTGTCGTTTAGTAAAGAAAAATTTTTAGTCAAATCTCCTATTAATGTTAAATACATACCATAATTTTTGAAAAAATAAAGACAATTTTAAGAGCATTAAAGAGGACATAAGACCTGGTCTTTAGGGTGCAAGGAAAATCATCTCATAATATAGGGTTATTTTGATCATGAAAATTTAAATTACATACAACTTTCATTATTGAAAAATAAAGTATGGTATTCTTTACGTAAAGGTAATGGGAAAAAATAAATTTAAAACCAAACTTTTGCATTGAAATTTTTAGAATATTATAAAAGGAACACATGTCAACACATTTTAAAACATAATCTTTCCTTTTAATGAGATTGCAAGCATTACATAATCTTGCCACTTTTGTCGTAGAGGTATTCAGAATTTGTCTTGCTTGATAGTTTTATTTTATATATACAGTAAAGCCCAGATTGTTCTCGAGTGCATAATCCGCGATGTGGTTTATCCGCGAAGAGATTTTTTTTTTTTTTTAATTCAAGCCAACAACAAGGAAAATACAACAAACCCTAGTCCCTACTAATAAATATAAACAGAAAAAATCATGTATTCGAAAGTAATAGAATATTTCTAGATACTGTTGCCATGTTTGAAATATCAGATAGTCTTGATGTCTTTCTTGATTTTATTAACCAAATGTAAACACAGCAATTAAAATATTTAACAATTAAATAAGACCACTATGATAAATTCTAGGAGAGCATATCAAGAATAGCTTCATTCTTGAGATAAAAATTATTCCATACTAAAAAAAAAATAGTTTACAATTTAGAATAAAGAAGTCTTTCCAAAGCAAGAAGCAAAAACAAGTGACTGATTTTTTTTTTAAAAAAGGTGTAACTCAACTCTTTTTGTACAGTGTGTATGGCATTGTTTCTTATTGACTGTTCTTTTAGTGATTTAGACGTAAGGCAAAGGTTTCTGCTTTACTGTGCATATGTATGTATTTTAAACGTTTTATTATGTTTTTGTATACTAAAACATACTTTTTATGTTGAATTTTCTTTTTCGTGTTTGCACCGCATTTTCAGTCTTTCGGATTATCCGCGGTGGCCTTGCCACACTATTCCGCGGATAATCGGGGCTCTAGTGTACTATGAATAGAATCACTTATTACATGCTCCGTATAAAAACCTTGCACCATTACACAAGTTAAGGAAAAATAATTTTCGGATGCTTCTGTTGCGAGGCTAATTCGTTCGTTGGCTGGCTATAAAACTAAATAGTTATTTTTTGACTCACGTGTTCCAAAGCAAGCTTTGATCTGATGTTTAGTATTGATTCTAAACATTATAAATAACCAAGCCAGAATCGGGTTCAAAACCATCATTTCTTTGTGAGAATTCAGAAACAAAATGACTGGAGAGTAATTTTGTAATACTTCGAAACTTTATGCGAGCAAAGAGAAATATCGTAAGATGTTGAAATAACATTGTTTTAAAAGCATTTTCCTTCAGTGGTGTTTTGGATGGTAGTTTTCTTTTGCAGACACTGGTATAACACAAAATTCAAAATCTTACGAATGTATATACTGAATTTCTTGAGAAGGAAAAACAATTTTAGATAATCCCCCCCCCCCCAATTAATCGCAATCAAGTATTTAAAAATAGGTCTGACTGATGAATTGTTTTAACACATTCAGATTCCCTATTAGTTAAATAGACATAGTATTTCCTCTGTAGACATCTTTTCAGGTTGTATGTTATAGTTCTGTTTTCAATCGCATTTTTACATTCTTCTAATTAAAACTGATCTCAATAGTTGATTCGTAAAAAATTGTACATTTACTATTTATTCCAAATTTTATAAATTCCTCGAAATTTGAACAAAGCACTTCAATAGATATCCGTACGCAAACAATTACGAAAACTAAAATACTTTAAGGTAGCGAAAAAGAAATTTTTATTAATGTCAATTTTGAAATAACTCTTTTTTTTCCGAGGAGGACTTACTTATTTTTCTTGGGTGGAATTTTTGAGAGATTTTATTTATAAGCTATTAATTTAACAAAAAAATGTAAATTTTAAATATTTTGATTTACAAGAGCAAAAGATCTTCCCCGTGTCAACATCTAAATTAAACTGTATTCAAGTATTTGAAATGTAGAGTAATTAATGAATCAACTATCGTAACTATGTTTTCTTATAATTTAATGTACATTATTGTGCTTATATCAAGTGTACCTTTGTGTGATTCCTAGGCTTTTGACTATCTAATTGCATGCAATAACATATGTAAAGGCACAGTAAGTGATGCATTAGGCTCGCGTAAAACAATCAACAAAAAGAACAAGATGACGTAGGAAAATAGTAGAGTGTGTAATGGAAATCTTTTTTTTTTTTTTTTTTTTTTTTTACTTAAGTAACTGCAGTCGGAGGCTTCACAATCATGTTTAGGTATATACTGCGGCTCCTTCTACCTACATGTTTGCCTCCGACTGCAATTACTTAAGTAAAAAAAAAAAAAAAATTCCATTACACACTCTACTATTTTACTACGTCATCTTGTTTTCCTCTTTTTAGCTCTGGGTTTTTCGATTTTTAATTTAATTTTTTATTGACGAATTTTTTGTTTATATTACTTACCTATTTTTTATTTACTTGTATGGATGACTTTTAAGTTGCGTTTAATGGTTAGTTTCTATCTATAAACACTGTTTTGAGGCCTATAGATGTTTATGAAGGTTAGTGTTACAGTTAAGCTAGAGATCCTACTTACACAACTTTCAGGTTGTGTCCTATTTAAACGGAACTTCTGACTGTAAAATTGTCTAGGAAACATAGTCTTCCTTTTGAAAGACCTATCCCATGATAGGCCACTCAATAGGGTGCATAATTTTTTTTTCGTCTCTACCGCCATTTTGGATTTTACGGCCGCCATTTTGAATTTATGAAAACAAAACTAGCCTATAACCATCGGGCGGTTAAGACGAATCAATAGAGGCATCATTCATTAGAATCCATCCAGCCGTTGGGATGTTTTGAGGGTATAAAGAAATCCACTTAGCCAGATACGCGTCAAACACAACCCTTCTTGGCAGTTAGGTAACAAGTGTAGAACATACGTATTAAAGACTTACGCTAAAATCCACTACAAGGTCACTGGTTTTTACTTAACGTAATATCTCTATATGAAAATTAGTGAATACGTGATTTTCTTTAAACGAATGGATATTTTTTTACAGATTTGAACGAAACGTCATACACGCGCGCTTTAAAACCCGAGTAAAATTATCAGCTACTTTAAAAATATCCCACCAAACTCTTCATCCTTCCACCCCCCCAACCCCCTGCTATAGATTATATTTCTGCGAGTCTATTTTTTAGACTTTACTAAATCAATTTTTCTTTGCTATTGTTACACCCTCGGAGCAATAATGAAAAGAAAACGGTAACGCGCATACTTTTTTCCAGGCATTTAGTTAACTTTTTTTTGCGATTTATATTAAATTTGAAATAGAACAATATTTTTATTTGTCTTATTTCTCTTCTTAAACAAAACTTCATAATTGACGTCAAGACTTAGACACTAGAAAACGATGTAATTTTCATGCAATGATTGTTGTTTGTTTTTAAAAATAAATGGCAGTTTCAATTTTTAAATGATTCCATGCGAGTTAGAATTTTACTAATACTACGCCATTTGCTTGAATGTTTTGCATTTTTCCATATTGCAGAAAGGTAGTTCATTTTTCTCTTACACGCACCAAAGAAAAACTGCTTTCCCATGTATAAGACTGGGGGATTTGACTGTGATTGGCTCAAAGTACCGTATTTTATGCAAGAATCGCTGCACCCGACTTAAACGCCGCACCTGTTACTTTTGTAAACAGTGTCCGATTGATCTAACTTTAATCAAAGTGTTCTGAACAGTGTAGGGGGCCTCATTTTTAATAACTTAAGATTCTAAAAATTTATTTGAAATACTTAAATCAGGTTTTAAATATTTGTATGTAATTTTTTTAATTAAGGAGACGTCAATTGGTACTAAAACCATCCAGAGCGCGAGACACGGACCTCTCTCCTTAGGCGCTCCACATTTTTTTAAGTGATCGGCGCAACTTAGCAGGCTTTTTACGTCGCATCCACTTCAGTTCTTTTTTAGTTTCTATTCGAAGCCCTCAAAATCAGAGTCGTCAATATCCGAGTGGAAGAGTTGTAAATTTTCTTTGGGCCACCTATATGGTTCGGTAGCGGTATCATCATCGGAAATGTCAATTTTCATTATCAGCAAAGTCAAAGTTCCGTGTTTTTACGCGCACGGAAAAAAAAAAAAAAAAAAAAAAAAAAAAAAAAAATCGTAAACGCCGCGGCGTTTCTTCCATAAAATACGGTAACTTCATTTTTTTTTTCTGATAAATTTTCGAATGAATTATGGCGCGATGACACAGAGCTCCTCTACTGTGAAAGTCCTTTATATTATTGCATTTGATTTGTTTTATCCAAACGGCCCCCTAGGTTTAACCCAGAAAAAGGTAGGTGGTTCTGCAGGTACTATTTAACTATTGTCACAAGACGGACGTTTGAAAAAAAAAAAAGCATTGTTTTCAAAATACCTCGTTATTAAGGCTGTCTCAACTGCTCTGCTCAACAAGCGCAAAACGTTTTGAGACAGTAACAAATTCATTTTTTAACGATAAAGATAAAAAAAAATTGGAAGGCCTGACAAGGGAAGCGATTTGGAATCAAACTGTTTTAATTTTTTTTTCTTTTTTTTTTTTAGATAAATAAATTGCCTATTGAGTTAGAAGCAATTTTGATCACGTGACGTTTTTCTCCCTTCGCTGACTGGATTTTCTGCTTTATTGAGGAACTTTGGTCAAAAGCGTCAACCTTGACACTATTTTCTGAAAGATCTATTGCGTTTGCAAAAAAGAAAAAAATGAGGAAACATCTCGATTAGATAGTTTCTGAACAATTCCTAGTTTCATGCATTTCCGACCAAAAGTAAATTTAAACTTATGTCATAAAGTTGCCCTCTTCGATTCGAGAACAGCCTAAAACAAAATACAGGGTGTCCTAAAAGTCTCCGTACAACTTCAAAAATTGATTAAAAAAAAAAAAAATATGCCTACAGCAAAAATAATTACAACATTACATAGAGTAACTGTTTTTTTCTACTACCCTAGTATACTTCTACATGAGATGCTTTCGTTGCACGCGACGTTTCCATGCGATGAAGCATTTCAACTGCAAATTCGGAGATTTTCGCATAATCCTCAGTTTGTAACGCCTGCACAATCTGAATTTTGCAGGCTGAAAGTTGTAATCGTTTATGAAGCACTCTGTGTTGCGATTTTTGACATAATAAGCTCTTGCGATGCTTTTCGAATTGATTCCTAAAAAAAGTTTCACGTACTTGTTCCGCACTTGTTGAACTGCTTCATCGCATGGAAACGTCGCGTGCAACGAAAAGATCTCATTTAGAAGTATACTAGGGTAGTAGAAAAAAAACTTTTTGAGTTACTATATGTACTGTTGTAATTATTTTTGCTGCAGGCCTATTTTTTTTTTTTTTTTTTGTAATACATTTTTTAAGTTGTACGGAGACTTTTGGGACACCCTGTAGAATCTTTACAAAAGGTATTATAAAAGCAGATTACAGCAATACTTGAAAAAAAAAATGCAAGTTTCAATAACAATGAAAGACTCCCACTATTGGTGTAGATTTTGGCAGCCAACAACTTCACCAGATCTGTTTGTATTATTGCTGTCGATACACATTATTTCTAAATTAGAAAATATCACGTCTGCTTGACGAAATCTTTTTTTTTCTCTCACCTCCGTTCTACGCAGGTGGATTCAGGTGTTTCCCTAGTTTACTTTGTTTTCAATCTTATTTTTCCTTAGTTTATACATGCATATTAGATTCGTAAAATTTTCCAACTTTGGGGTTTTTTTGTTTTTTTTTTTGATTGATTTCGACATTTCGGAACGTCCTTAATACGATTTTATTAAATTTAGAAATTGTGTCGCTTCCGTCGTGCGCAAATATATTTTTCTGTGAACATTATAACCGTAAATCAGTTTTTGTAGAGTAGAAGTTCATTTCATATTTGAAGTGGATGAAAATATGTAAGCTGAACTGATTTTTAATGTTAAATAGGATACATTCCTGTGCTTCTTTTAATTCACTGCTCAAAGTAACTCTTTGAACTCTAAGATATACGTAACCCTTCCCATTCATATAATTCACTTTACTTGCTATATTTAAATGAGCATTAGAATGACTTGGAAGTGTTATGATACGCGAGTATAACTTGTAGGAGGGTTAATCAATCAGCACCTGAAGTATGCATCCAAAATATTTTATTCTGATAATTAGTTATGTGTATACAACACAAAAACACATTAGCATTTAAGTTAATTTCCAAACTTTTCAGTTTCCTATTCCGTTTATGAAATTTTTATTAAGGATTGTAAACATATGTGTCGTAATAAATCCTTAAGCATATGTGTATAATTTGAACTCAATATTTTGTTTAGCGAAAATCTGACATGAAGGGTTTCCATTTATAAGAGAACAAACGGACACACTTGTGAACCACAGACTTCTAGTTTAAGTGTATGGAACTCGCTCACCTCATTACGAGGATAGCTTTTTCACGATAGTAAAAATAGGCTCGAACCTATAATTTCGCAATTTTAAAAAATACGTAGTTCAAAGAAGTCTACAAGCTAAGATGATGCCTTGTTTATTTGGATCCTTGATACAAAATATAACTGACTTTTTACATTTCGCTCTCTTGAAAAATGAAAAATCCATAAATACTGAAGAAAGGCCTTCATTTAAGCAACTAAATACCCATCTTATGCTGTCATCTCTCGGTAATAGACATTTATAGACAATTACTTCATACAATTTTCATGTTATAAAGAAGCAGAAAATTTTAATAATTTATTAAAATTCTAAACGTCCCAAAAATGGGACGCTAGGCATAAATAGAACCTTTATCTCTGCAAATGCTAAAGTCACCATTAAATCCTTTTCCCGCTAATTTCATGGAATCCATTCATATTTGACAAATTTCGTCTAATAATTTGTGAGCCTACAAATCTAAACGGAGTCAACAGAAGGATAGAAGAACAGCATATCCATTAAAATAGACGAGTATGGGCGATTTAAGAAGGTAAGGCCCTTTACTATTTAAAATTGTATAATTGTAATTATGTTTTACGATTTTATCAGAATGATGGTTGATAGAAATCCTGTGTTTCTACATTTTTGCTAAACAATTTTAATTGTTTAACAACAGATTTTTAAACTGCAAAAAGTTTTATGTCTGGCAATTCCTTCGTAATTGACGTAACATTTAATCATCGAATTTTGTTTTCAAATCTATGCAGAAAATTTACTCATAAAGGTCGAGCAAATTTTTACAACTTAAAATATTTCTTACTAAGGACTTAATACCCAAATACATGCAGATTATTTCAATCTCTCTTTCAGTCCCAAAAATTGCCATTCAAAATTCTGTAACTGACGTAACATAAAATATACAAACATTTTTTCTGCCTTCACTGAAGTGTAAAAATTATCCAGTTGAAAAAAGCGATTTAACTCAGCAACACTAGGTAATGCCAAATTATAACAGTAACTTGTTTAATTAATTTCTGAATAATAAAAAAGAAAAAAATGGCATTTACGCGTGTAACTGACGTAACATTATGACTTTAAAAAGACAATAATGGTACTTAACTTAGTTTTTAAACAGTAATTTACAATGCCTTTTTATTTGACTTTTTCTATAGAATATAAAAATATCAAGTTTTCCAATCATACCCTTAAATTAAACATATTATAAATTTATTCCCCCCCCCCCCCTCAAAAAAAAAAGATGTGGAATTGCCCTGTTGCATTATGCTATTTCGGTGTTTAATGTACTTCGAAAACAAAATCTCATCCGCTTTTAGAAGGGGTCAAACATCTACTTCTGAATAGTTTCTGTAAATGAGTTCGAGATTTTTATAATGTAATTTAAAAAAATCATTAGCGGGTATTAGAATAATATATCATGTCTTTTAATAATTGCATAATGTCCTATAGGAATTGGCATAATCAACTGAATAATAACGAAAGAAAATTTTACTGAAAATAAGCTGCGAGGCCCTGTTGAGTGTTTTTAATACCCCTTAATGGGATAATTAAAAAAAAAAAAAAAAAAAAAAAAAAAAAAAAACTGTGTATACGTTCTAATTTCAGATTAGATGAAGTAGTAGACGAAATAGGGAATAAATATTTAATCTTAAACTGCTGTTAGCAATCACACAGACCTTTGCATTCTTTAATTTTCACTTAAACACTTAAATTAGGAATCTGTGAAATTTGTTTCTTTTGGATCTCCGTTGCCTTCGGTCAATCGATTTATGGCTAAAAAAGAGGGTATAGTTAGATTCAGGGCAGTTCACTTTTTAGATTCCATCGGTTTGACAAATATTTAGACTCTCTTGATGCGGTTTCAAATAACCAAATGAATGTTAACACTATGCCGCCCACTGGCACCACGTGGGTGCCATGCGAAAACTATCGGGCAAGCGCCGGTGGTTCCACGTGGGTGCCATGCGGAAATTATCGGGCAAGCACTGGTGGGTCTATTGTGGTGTTCAGAACTGTTGATTGAGAACTAGATAATAGATTGTGAACTAGATAATAGATTGTGAACTAGATAGATAATAGATTGTGAACTAGATAGATAATAGATTGTGAACTAGATAGATAATAGATTGTGAACTAGATAATAGATTGTGAACTAGATAGATAATAGATTGTGAACTAGATAGATAATAGATAGAAAATAGAGGGGCATGATTGAGAACTCATGGTACCTGACGATAAAATTAGTAAACTTGACGATTTATTGCCTCTCAAGAACCTCGAAAAACTGCCGGCGATAAGCGAAATGATGTCAGTTCTACAGGCGCGACACGAAAGAATCTAGATTAGACGTGCGAACGGCATAGTGTTAATAACTTTAGTTATACTCTATGTGATGTCAATTGCTTCTCAAGGACTTCCGTCCTTCCCACTTCATCTATTCGTTCGTCGAAGACTCAAGTGCCAGGTTCCGTTTTCCAAACAGCCCAACCAAAGGACGAAGGTACTTGTTGATTTCAAGTACGAAGAAGAAAAACAGAGCGACTTGTCAGCCAATTACGGTGTTTCCATAGTTGCCGACCTAAGATAAAGAGGGGAAAGTGAACCAGAGAAATCAAGTGAAATTACATATAGTATAATAGGGTACTGGTAAAATATTTTCTGCTCAGCGTGATTTCTGTTTCTTTTCTGGGAGAAGACACGTTTGGATGTATGTATGTGTAGCGTGTGATACGCATGATTCCAATATTGGGTGTCGCCGTGACACTATTAAAATCTTGACTCAACTTCTCATAACTTTCCGCAGAATGTATGATTTAACTCCCACGAAAGGGACAGTTTTTGTAAAGGGGTTTTTAAATAAGAGCGCAACACAAGTTCCAGTTCCATTTTATAACAACGTAAAATGAAGACTTTTTAAAAAGACTAAAAATTTTCAGTTTCTAGTTCTCCCGCAGATGTATTTTAATAACTGAAAATTTGGGAATTAAACTGCTCCCATTGAAATAAATTTCACCGATACTTTGTTGTAATAAGTTTTCAAAAACTCATTATCTCAAAATCATTCATACGACGTATGTGCATTTCGTATACACCAAACACAATAAAAATAGCACTGGATTCCGGAACTTCGTGGCGTAGGAATCGCAAAAATTCATAAAAGTATAGAAAAACGTTAATAAAATAGCTTAAAAAACCCCTCATCCATCATCATCCGCCCTTGTTATGAATCATCATTAATCATCATCCTATGTATGATGATAAATGATGATTAATCATCAATCGTCTTCCGTTATTCATTATCTATCATCCATTATCAATTCATTATCCATTGTCAATCACCATTCATATTTCATTTATAATCGCCATTCATAATCATCATTCTTCATAATTATTAATCATCATTCTTCATAATTATTAATCATCATTCTTCATAATTATTAATCATCATTCTTCATAATTATTAATCATCATTCTTCATAATTATTAATCATCATCCTTCATAATTATTAATCATAATCACAATCATCCTCCGTTATTCATTATCGATCATCCATTATTGTCCATCATCCATCGCCATTCATATTTCATTTATAATCACCCTTCATAATCATCATTCTTCATAATCCATCTTATGAATGATAATCATCGTCCATCATCAGAATCACATTCAACATCGCCATCCAATGTTTAGAATCCACTAAAAATCATTATCTCCATCATGAAAAAACATCACTGGTAGAATCGACGATCTGCCTTCCCGTTACTGAAAACAGGTTGAGAATAGCCACACTTTCGCTAAACGCTTTAGTTCATGGGACCGGGCTGTTTGAAATGAGAAGAAAGCAAATACCTGTTGCACAGCTAACAGCAGTTGAAGGTTCATTTTGCTAATTCCCCTCTACTCCTTCCTGTAAGCTACATATTCAGAAACTGTATTCCCATTGTTATCCTATGAAAATAACTCGATAAGAAATATGGAAGAGGCGGTACAAAAATATCGCAGCTTTTCTTCGTTTAAGAATCTTCGGTGTCATTGAGTTTGATTCAATACGCGAATTTATATAGAAACGTGTGACATTATAACATATTAAACACAAATAGAATTTACTCACCTAATATCTGCTGTTTATAATTTATAAGAAGCTTGAAATCAAAGAAGCCATTCAAAACTCAATGTTGGATCCATTCAAAGAACGGCTGAGATTTCATGTATTCGAAGTACATTAGATATGGAAGTATGCTAATAGGGTATGAAATTGTTGAGTAAAAAATAATGCATAAGCATTAAATGTCCACGCTCTTTCATACTGGTAAACGGTTAAACAAAATAAAGTTTTAAATATAAAACCGTCTTAAATTTAAATCGAAGACATCTGTATTTTCTTACTGTCGTGCTGTTCTTCTATTGAGTCCATTTTTCCCGAAGTCCATTTGCACAGAAATTTTTCCCATCTAAGAATGCACATACACCGATGAATTATTCCAACCTGAATAAAGAGCTTAATATTTAACTAAAACATTGGCAATGCAAAAGTCACTTTGCATTAAAAGGTCACTAGAACAAATTAGGGGGGGGGGGGGGGAGAATCTTCGAATTAAAAACTGAATTGTAAAGTTGCTTTTCTGTAGCAAAATGTGTATGCAGACGCCTTATTTGTGCACTTAGCTAAAATACAAATAAATTGAACCTTAATTGAAAAAAATGACTGATATTTACCCATTCATGTATTCACATTATAAAAGTAAACAAACAAAAAATACTACTGTAGAAATTTATAAGACGTAGTATCTTGAATACACTAACTGGAAGTCTGTGGTTCGCAAGCACTTGCCCCTATTATCTAAAAGATATAAGATTCTTCTTAATCATTTCAGATGCTTTTTTTCGCAAAACAACGTATCCACGGGTGAATTATAGCGATGTTTTATACATAATACATTCAATTTTGGCATAGATTCAACACTAACCCGATAATCTTATCCATTTAATAACGTTTAAATGCGAGATCTTTAAATAACCTTTAAATACGAATAAGATTTCTGTTGCGTATTCACGTAATCACCAGTCATAAAAGATGTAGGATGTATACTTTTTGTGTTGTTCGATAGAAATTCTTATAGAAATGGTAATCGCATTCCATAAGGATGCTTCACTTTTCCGTAAAACATTTTTAGCTCTTCATAGATTTTGCATTCAAAATTTATTGTATAAGTTAAATACCGATACTTTCGTTAGCACAGCTCGATAAACTGATTGAAAACCCGCTACGTAATACATTATTCCAAATATACAACGTTACTATACAAAGATTCTATACAACGTTATAGTCATCCTATTTTCTTCTACGTCATTCTAATATTAATTTAAATATAGCAAGTAAAGTTAATTTTGAATGCGTAGTGTTATGTATATCTTAGTTTGACCAATGAATTGAGAAAAGCACAACAATGTATCCTATTTAACATTCAAAATGAGTTCAGCATGTATATTTTTATCCACTTCAAATATGAACTTCTACCCAACAAAGACTGATTTACAGCTATAATGTTATCACAGGAAAATAGTTACACAGCGACACAACTTCCAAATTTAACAAAATCGTATTAAGGACATTCCGAAAAGTCTAAACCAATGAAAAAAAACTAAAGTTGAAAAATTGAGCGAATCTCATATTTTCACCTCATGCACATATAAAAAGAGGTAAAAATAAGATTGAAAACAAAGTAAATCAACACATGCTGCACCTGGTTAGAATGGAGCTGACGAAAAAAAATTGATTTTGATTTCGTCAAGCACACATGATATTTTCTAATTTAGAAATAAACGTTAATATGTAAAGACAGCCATAGTATATCTGAAATAGATGTGGTAAAATTGTTAGCTGTCAAAATCTATACCGATACTAAGATTCTTTCATTGTTATTGAAACTTGTATTGTTTTTTAAAAATATTGTTGTAATTGCTTCTATAATACCTTTTGTAAAGATTCTTTTGTTTAATAACGAGGCATTTTTAAAACAATGCAATTTATTTCAAACGTCCGTCTTGTGACAATTAAATATAGTACCTGCAGAACCACCCACCTTTTCCCGTGTTAAACATAGGAGCGTTCCGAGTAAAATAAATAAAATGTAATAGGGATGACATTCACAGTAGAGGAGCTCCATGTCATCGCGCCATAATTCATTCAAGAAAATTATCCGAAAAAAAAAATGGCGTTATTTTGAGACAATCCTAGTCAAATCCTTCAGCCTTACACATGGGAATTCAGTTTTTCTAGGGTGCGCGTAAGGGAAAAATGAGCTACTTTTCTGTCAATAATATGGAAAAAATGCAAAAAATTCAAACTAATTGCGTAGTATTAGTAAAATTCTAACTCACATGGCATCAGTTTTAAACTGAAAGTTCCATTCATTCTGAAAAACTAAAACAATGATTACATGAAAATTACGCCGTTTTCTACTGCATGTCTTGACGTCAATTATGAAGTTTTGTTTAAGAAGAGAATTAACTCTTAAAAATATTGTTGTATTTCATTTCAAATTTAACCCATAAATGCCTGGTGTTGCTTCTCGGCAACATAACCCAATTTAGGCTTGTAAAATACTATTAGAATAATATTGAAGCTATAATGTCTAATGTTGCCAATAAAATACATTCTGAAAATATTAAATCGATTTTCAACAGGTAGATTCCAACACTTGTGCTGTTTAAGAATAAAGATTGATTTATTTTTTCAATTGTTACTCGTGTTCTTTGTTTTGTTTGGAAGCTTGTGAAATATCCCATTTTGTTCTGCCGTGAGCAAGTAAAATTTATTTCTTGTTATAGTTCCTAAAATTCTTGTGTGTTTAATATTATAGAATTTTATCAAGGAAAATTATTTTTCCAATTAAAGACCAGTATTATCGATTAGTAACAAACTGTTTTTTTAGCCGTAAACCATACTTAAAACAAAATGATTTTTTTAAGTATTTTTCCCATCATTTATTTAAAAAAAGGAACGCCGAAAAACATTATTGCAATGATTTTTGGAAAAATCGGGCATTTAAGGGTTAATATACATCTAAAAAAAAATGAACTAAACGCCTGAAAAAAAGTACGCATGTTATCGTTTTCTTTTCATTATTACTCCGTTTTTAGGGTGTAATAATAGCAAAGAAAAGATGCATTAGTGAATTCTAAAAAATAGATTTGTAAAAATATAAACTATTGCAGGTGGTTGGGGGGGGGGGGGGGTGGAAAGAGAAAATAGTTTGATAGGATAATTTTATAGTTCATAATTTTACTCGTGTTTTAAAGCGTATGTGTATGAAGTTTAACAAACGTTCAAATATGTAACTGTGCATTGGTATAGATGAAATGTGAAAACCAGTGATCTGTTAGTGGGTTTTAGTGTAACTCTTTGGTACGTATGTTCTATACTTGTTCTTCAAGGGTACAATTTTTTGTTTTAAGCGAACCTATTGTATCTCTTACTGTGCCTTTACATCTATTGTATGAAATTGGAGTAGTCACAAAGGTGCACTTGATAAAAGCACAATAACATTCATTAAACTATGCAAAAAATACATAGATAGCTGCGATAGTTAAACAATTCATTAACCACTCTATATTTTAGTTAGATTTCGTAAGAAACACGACCTATTTCATTCTACCCAAAGTTGGAAATTCTGAAAATTTTTTGCAGATCTACGCCGATCATGACTCCTGGAACCCAAAACCACCCCCATTTCAAAACTTTATCTATCTATGCCACTGTTTTATGGGCGGGACAACTTACATAATTCAGCACAAAACTCTTCCAAACTGATGCATATCTCGGTGAAGTTCGTGAATGGGCAAAATCGGACGACGGAGGTGCAAATGGGGAGGGTTTTTCTGAAAACAGAAAACCTCATAACTTCTTGATTATCACACCTATCGAATCAGTTTAAAATTATTACTTTTAGGAAAAGGGCCAAAAATTTATGTTTGACAGATCTTTGATATCATTAAAAACTCGAGTCGAAAAACTAGGGTTTTAAGAAGAAAAAAAAATTAACTTCGTCCATTCTCAAAATATCAAATCCAATTAAATTTATTATAAATCTTCTTAACATTATCTACTACTTTTATAGTGGCAAGCTTTTTATAGGACTAACTTTTACAGCCAAAAGAAAAAAGAGGGGGCGGGGTGTTTATAGAAGAAAAAAAAATCACATTAACATGATTATTATAAGTCCCCTTGCAGAAAAAAATTAAATTCGCCAAAAGCGTCCTGATAAAATTGTTAAACTGAGTATCATTAATCTTGATTTCGTTATTGATGGAAAAATTAGTACCTAACTTTGAAATCTACCTGTGGCTGTAGGCAGAACCGGCAGGGAGTTTTTTTTTCATCTCTTACGGTGCTGTTACATCTGTTATTGTGTGGAATTAGATTGTCATAGCTTAGGTCATACATATTTACGATAGTTAAACAATCCATTAACCAGTTTACATTTTAAATACTTGAATAGTGTTTAATTTGGAGGTTAACACGGGGAAGATCTTTCGCTCTTTGAAATCAATACACCCATATTTAAAACTTATAATTTTTTTTTTAATTAATGACTTACAAATGAAATCTCTCTTCCAGAATTCATCCCCCCCCACCTCCAAAAAAAAAAGTCCTCCTCGGAAAAAAAGTTTTAACTTCAAAATTAACATGAATAAAAATTTCTTTTTCGCTAATTGAAAGTATTTTTATTTTCAGTTGTTTGCGTACTGATATGTAGTAAAAAATCAAATTTCGAGGTATTTCTAAAATTTGGAATAAATATTAAATGTGCAAATTTTTACTAATCCACTATTGGCATCTCTTTTAATTAGAAGAATGTAAAGCAGCGATTGAAAACAGTGCATATAACATGCAATTTGAAAGTACACAGATGAAATACTGTGTATATTTAACTAATAGAGAATCGGAATTAGTTAAAACAATTCATCAGTTAGACCTATTTTTAAATACTATATTTTAATTGGGGGGGGGGGGGGGGGTAGCTAAAATGTTTTTTTCCGCAAAGGAATTCAGTATATACATTCTTAAGAACTCTTTGAATTTTGTTACATGTCTGCAAACGAAAAACTACCGTCAAGGAAAATACAAATGCTGACATGAGTTTCAAAACTTGCCTTATCCAAAAAATCAAATTTCGGGAAACCACGAAAAACTTGTTATTGCGTCCATTGGTTTTCATTGTAAAACCAAGATTTTCGAATGCCAGAAATACACGATAGAACTTTTTTTTTTTTTTTTTTTGCAGAATGTAGTGTGTTTTCGATGCAGGTTCATCAATAGAATAGATTGATAGAGAAAAGTCTTTTACTTTCTTCTATCCTCAATAGAAGAAAGTATCGTAATCGAAATTTTTTTCGACTTCCGGTTTTCGACAGACTGACATATTTTAGGGGTTAGAGATCCCAAAAATCATGTTTATACAAAATTTGTCTGTTCGTCTGTGTGTGCCGTCATTGTACCATTGAAAAGTGTACGAAGTTATGCATAGAACCGAGCCAAATCTTTTTGGTGTATGTGGCTATGGCCAGCAGGTGCTCCTTAAATTTGGATATATTCCTCCGGAAAGGGGCGCTGTAATAGAGATTTTTGTATTTTTTTCCTCGGTTTTTCATAGTTCTGTTGTCCATCGTCGGCTCGTGCAGCGACGGGAACTCGCGTCCTGCTGAACCGGCTATTCACAAAAAGCTGACGTACAACAGAATAGTGAAAAACTATTGATTTAAATACATATTATGATCGAGATGAACTCATTTTTACTTCATTTTCATTGACTGAAGTAGAAATTTAAGATGAAAATCAAAGTTGGTATGGTATTGAACTAATAATATTGCAGTATTGACATGTCTTAACTACTTTTTGAAATACTAAAGATGTATGAGATAGAAGAAAGTTTTGGGATTGGCACATCCAACTAGTTTAAATTTTGGATAACGCGAGTTTCGAAACTCACGTTCTCAAATGATGTTATAAAACAATATCATTTCGATATTGACATCTTATGGAAATTTCTCATAAAGTTTCGAAGTTGTACTGCAAAATAACTCAATATCGAGTCGTTTTACTCCTGAATTCTGGTAAACAAAGTTTGAAACCCGATTCTGTCTTGGGTATTTTTAATGTTTTAGAATTAATATTAAATATCAAATTAAAGTAGGTTTGACACACGTCAGTCAAAAATAACTAATGCATAAACGAGGAATGAATTAGCCTCATAATAGAAGCATGCTGGAAATTCTTTTTCCTTAAATTGTATAACGGTGCAAGATTGTTATAGGCAGCATGGAATAAGTGATTCTATTTATAGTATATATTTTTTGAGAAATTTTTTCTCATTGCCCCTGCCTTTCATTAAGACAAGATTTCTTTGACAATGCTTCTGATACGTTTTGTAATGGATAATAATTATTAAAGTGTCACATCTCGCAATGCAGGAAAGAATGTTATAAAGTAATTGCTTCTTAAATGGTTTTCCATGTATTGAATGAAGCAAGATTTTTAAATTATATTTTATAATATAGGGTCGGTTGTCAATTTCTATATGTGCATGAATATTTAGAATAAATTGCAAGCGCCAAACCTGTCTGCTTAGTACTCATGGGTAACAGTTTTGTAGTGAATTAAAACACCCTCCAATGAATGAACCTTGTTTCGAAGTAGGATACTTCTCAATAATATATTTATACAGAAATTGTTCAGTTGTGGAATGTTCGCTCCATGAATTTCTTAATAGGCAATTGATTGGATATTTTTGACAAATGTTTCTACACCCATTTCTCCTTTGTTTACAAAAGTAGATTTTTCTTTTTTAAGTTTCTAGTAAAATAGACATTATATGGCTCTAGACTTGTCTAGCAATTCTAGGCGATTAGCTGCTTGTGAAGAAGACTATTATTTTTCTCATTTTCACTCAAAAAAAATTGCATTTTCAAATATTACCACTCTATTTGCATATTTTAGCAACATACTGTATGTCACGAATTGACAATGCGTAAATACTCGAAACATATTTTTCTGTCCTGCACAAAAAATACTGTGAAACGTTTTTTTAAAGCCCCCCCCCCCCCCCTTATTCGAGAGCCACATCTATTAAGTGCCAATATTTTTAGGAATGAATAATTTTTCCCATAGGCATAATGTTAAATTCACTCCTATTATGGGCCGGAACTATCCCTTATAAAGGCCATTTTTTTTCACATGTGCCTTAAATCCCAAACAGGTGTATTGAATTCCTGAATCAAAAGATAGAGTTCAGCAAACAACTGCGCTTGCAACAAAGAAGGCAGGGGAAGTTGGGAGGATTTAGTAACACAATGAAGGACCATAAACTTTTCCACAAGTGAGACAAACAGGTATTCCTCACACTTTGTTTGACCTTTCAACCTCTAGGGGTTGGGTTGGAGAGGAAACTCGTCCCTTTGTTGTGGGCACACAAAGGATAACAGGTTATCTAGAAAAATTGATTTCATATTTACTAAAACTGTGAATGCATATTGAAGCCCAATTTTTACACCTGCGAGGAAACGCTAACAGAAATAAACTAATCTCACTCTAAGGCATTAATAAATGATGCAAATTTAAGTAATTTGTTCCATAAAGTAAAAGAATCATTAGAAACCAAAATTGTCAGCGAAAATATTATGAAAAGTAAACAAACATCAATAGAAAACTTTTTCAATTATGCATAAGTTTGAAAATAGGTTTTTTTCCCCTGTATAGGTTTCGATTTCCTTATTTTAGTTGGATTTTTTTTTTTTTTGTCAGCACTATTAAAGGGCCACCCCTCATAAGAGCCAATTTTCAATGTAACGGCAGGTGGCCCTTACAGAGAGGTTTCACTGTATATGGGTCATTTTTTTTCGCAATTCATGCATCGACATTGATCACATCTCATTGGACGATTGCATTAGTTGATCACTTTATTTAAAGAATTATTTGTTTTGAATGACCTCACTAGAGTACATACATTAACCTTTTGACCCAATTATCGCAGACAAAGAAGTCTCTAAATCATTAAAATGAACTTATGTTGGGTGGTATCATGGAATAGAATACTGCAGACAGACTACTAAAAACTGTATAGTAGTTGCTTTTTTACTCTAGAACTAAAAATCTACGATAAGTGTCTGGTATAGTCGTTAAAATAGGGAAGACAACCGGTAACCCCCTTTTTACTTATTGACTATTTTACTTATTAAACTAAAAAAAAAAAAAAAAACTCTATGTTTAAAATAAAATTTTCAAGCAGGACCAATTCTGAACACCCTGTACCACTACGACAAAAGTGACAAGATTATCCTTCGAAGTTTGCAAATGAATTGCTCTTTAGCGACGATTTTTACTTCCTTCTATCTTTACAAGAAGAAAATATTGGATTCATGAAAATTTTCGAATTCCAGTTTTCGCCGGATTTACACGTTTTAGGGGTCAGAGATTCCAAAAAAACAGGTTTTTGCAAAATGTCTGTTTGTGAGTCTGTCTGTCTGTATGTGACACAAATTTTGTGGGCGTTCTCTCTTAAGAACTAATGCGCGGAATTTAATAAAAATTTATATTCAGGTAGTCCCTGATATAGACTGGTGCTGATTTGTTTCTGGTGTTAATCGCCCAGCATTTGGCGTTGCTAGACTGCATTTTTTTCAGTTACTCCTTGATATAAGTTGGTGCTGTTTAGGTTTTGGTGTGTATCGCCCAACAGGTGGCGCTGCTATGCTGCATTTTGCAGGATTTATACTTTGCGCAGTAGCTCTATCTCAAGAACTAATATAAACATTTTCATCAAACTTCGGATTTAGTTAGTCCTTGATATGAAATTCTGCTGACTACGTGCTAGTGTAAATCTCTCAATAGGTGGCGCTGCTGTGTTGCATTTAGAACGATTTCCTCAATAGCTGTATCTCAAGAACTAATGCACGAATTTTCATTAAACTTCAGATTGAAATATACTTTGATTAATATTGCTGCTGATTATGTGTTGGTGCAAATCGTTCAACAGGTGGCGCTGCTATGCTGCATTTGTCATGATTTGCGCAATACCTCTACCTCAAGAACTAATGCACGAATTTTCTCCAAATTTCATATTCAGTTAGACGTTGACGTAAGTTGATGATGATTAGGTTCTGGTGTAAATCCCCTTTATAACTGGCACTGCTATGCTGCATTTTGCTGGATTGACACGATTTCAGTGATAGTCATACCTCAAAACTAATGCACGGAATTTCATCTTTTTAGAATCCTTATGATAAGCATAGATTGCCATTTAATTTTGGCCAAGTCATAATGAATTTTGAAGTATTGACATGCATGAGACAGAAGAAAGTTTTGGGATTGGTACATCCGACTAGTTTTATGGTACTTTAAATAACTTTTTTTACGATTTATTCTTTTTATATTCATAGGAATAATAAAAAAAAAAAATCCACATTTGTGGGCGTTGGGTAATTTTTGAGTGAAATGATTTAAAAAAAAAAAAAAAAAAAAAAACTAAATGTCTTTCTTACATTTCTACAAATTATTAAAACTTAATCTGTTTAATATATCTGACATTATTTTTATCAAAAATAATCCAACAACACTGACTGTCGAAAAATTAGTTTACGCCTTTTTTAATCTGTAACTGGTATATCGGAAATAACATGAGTGCAACCAAACCCTAAAATTTTTACTTCTCTTGTTAAGGGACTCTGTAGTGAATAAGTTATCAAATTTTTGTTTTTTTTATTACTGACAGTCATTATAATTATAAAAACTAAACACCCACGCTGGTGACAATGGCGTGAAGAGATTAAAAAGAAAGATTTTGTTTTAAAACCCTTTTGTTTTGTTACCATTTGTTTCTTTTATTATTCTGAAAAAAAAAATCAATGCGAAAGTTTATTTTAAAATTTATTTTTCATTATCTTGAAAATCATATATACAAATTTTATTATTTAAAAAATGTATAACTTAAATTTTCGTGATTAAGATAACAATGAATAATGAAATGATTACCTTGCACCCTAAAGACGAGGTTTTTTTCCCTCTTTATGTTTCGTTGCTATTAATTTTTTTTTTTTTTTTAACCTTGGTATGCATTTAACCTTAATATGAGATGTGACTGTAAAAAAATTTGTTACTAAGTGACAGTTTTCCAATTGAATAATTTCAAGTATTCCATATTTTTACTTAATGGCTAAAAAAAAAAAAAAAACTAAGCAGGGGTGTTAGGCGAAATAATTGAGCGCGATTTTCAAAACCTTCTGTTTTTCGTGCGGAACGAAGTTTTCTTTTTTTTTTTTTTAAACTAATTTACAGTATAAAAAATAATCGTTTTTTATTAATATAGTTGTTATCGATAAATATAATTTAGATATCATAAATTAATCAAAAATGAAGTAAAGTGCTTTTTCCATTCAATCAGAAAGATTTATTGCTATCATAATACCTTTGTAAATTGATAAGTAATATTTATTGATGTTCTAATAATTTTGTAAATCATTAAGTGTTGTTTATTGCTTTATATGTTTATCTTATGTTGCGCAGCTGTGCCCAATGACGTCAGATACTCTTTCTGACGAAAGTGTAAACGGGAAATAATGTTTAGTATGCATTAAAGTTTTGATCATGTAACTGCTGTTCGTAATCTTCGTAATCTGCTAATTATGAAGCAATAAACCAAATCAAAGAAAGATTTGGTAGAGAAGATCTGCTCGTACAAGTCTATATACGGGATTTATTAACAATGGTTATGAAAAATGCTATCACTGGCCGAGTAAAAACAGATTTGCCAAAGTTGTACGATGTATTAGAGGGAAAGTTGCGATCTCTGGAAAGTTTAGGACGTACGCAAGAAAAATACGGTGATTTCCTGATCCCGTTAGTAGAATCGATCCTCCCTGAAGAAGTCTTGATGTCATGGGAAAGAAAACGAAATGCCGAAGATGCGATGCATGAAGAACGTTCACTGAAAAATTTAATGTCTTTTCTAAAGCACGAAGTGCAAAGCGAAGAGATGGTTGCTTTAGCGCGAAGTGGTTTTGGTGCTAATACTACTAATAAAAGATATGACCGGGATAATAAAACTTCCCCTCCTGCCACAGCTTCATCGCTAGTAAACACTTCTTTTGGAAATACAGGTAAGCGAGAATTTACTTGTATTTTTTGTAATAAAAAACATTCATCGCGAGATTGTTTTGCTGCTAGAAATATGACTTTAGAAAATAAGAAAAATATTTTACTGAAGAAAAATGCTTGCTTTAATTGTTTTAAGCCTAACCACATATCTAAAAACTGTAGATTTAAAAACATTTGTATTAAGTGTAAAAAATATCATTTTCTTATGTGCCCAGATTATAATAGTGAAAATGATAAGAAAGAAAATGAAACTCATGAAACTAATATCATGACAAATCATTCTAATAGTGAAAATGTTTATCTCATGACATTAATGGTTAAAGTGAAAAATAAGAATGTGGAACTAAAGGTTCGCACTATTATTGATTCTGGTTCTCAAAACAGTTATTTTAGTAAAAAGGTGGTTGAGAATCTACATCTGGTTCCTAAGAGGAACATTAAAATGACCCATTGCCTTTTGGGGGGGAGAGAAACCTCAGTTCAAATACATGATGTTTATGATTTAATTATTTCTGATTTAAATGATTCCTTTAGTTGTAGAGCTGAGGTATTCTCTGAAAATAAAATTACTGGTTTTGTACCCAAACTTTCTAGTGTAGAGACACTTATTGAACTTAGAGAAAAGCAAATTATTTTACCTGATCTTGAATCCGAAGATTCGGAAATTAATTTACTTTTAGGTGCCGATTTAATTGGCATATTATTCACTAATAAATGTATGAAATTAAATTCAGGTTTATTTATGTTAGAAACACGATTGGGTTGTGTATTAACTGGAAAACCCAATCAAAATTTGAGTAGTAATTATGATAGTAATACTATTTTGTCTGTTGTATCTTTGTATGTAAAAAATGCTTCTATTAATGAGTTATGGGATCTTGAAACGATCGGTATTAGGGAGCCTGTAGAAAGTTTGAAAAATCAATATGAGCATTCTAAAATAATAGAGGAATTTAAAACCAATATTAAAATTCATCCAGATGGTAGATATGAAGTTTGTTTACCTTTTAAATCTGATACGATTGAATTACCCAGTAATAAAGAAATGACGTGGAAGAGACATAAAAAGATGTGCGAACGCGCACAAAAGGGGGGGTCTACTTATTGATTATGAAAATGTTTTCAGAGAATGGGAAGATTTAGAAATAATTGAAAAAGTAACGGGGGACGTCCAAAAAGAGCATTTTTTGCCGCATCGGCCTGTGGTGAAAGTGGACAGTGCTACGACCAAAATTAGGCCCGTTTTTGATGCGTCTGCTAGGGAATATGGAAAGTGTTCCTTAAATGATATTTTGTATAAAGGCCCGAATTTAATTGAGCAAATACCGGATATTATCGATAGGTTTCGAATTTATAAAATTGGTCTTTCTGCGGATATCGAAAAAGCCTTTTTGCAGATTAGCATAAACCCGGATCATAGATTTTTTACGATTTTTATCTTCTGTGAACGAAGAAATTACTTATAGACATTGCAGGGTGGTTTTCGGAGTGAGTTCGAGCCCATTTTTGTTGGCAGCTTCGATATCTCATTTATTAGATAATGTATCTCATAATTATAGGAATATGGCAGAAAAATTGAAATATTCATTTTATGTTGATAATTGTGTTACAGGTGTTTCGAATGCTGAGGAACAAGACGAATTTATCGAGCAGGCTAAATGCATTATGTCTCGAGGGTGTTTTAATTTGAGAAGTTGGGAAAGTAATGTCAAATCTCAATGTTTCAAAGAGTTCGGGTGTAACAAAATTGCTTGGGATATTGTGGGATCTCGATTGGGATATGCTTAAGTGTAATTTAACTTTTGATAAATTAAATAACAATGAAAATTTCACTAAAAGATTAATTTTGAGCTCTATGCAGAAATTTTTTGATCCGATTGGAATATTGTGCCCGGCAACATTGCCACCCAAAATTATATTACAACAAACCTGGAAATTGTGTCTAGGTTGGGATTCTCCATTACCAGAGGAAATTCAGAGACCTTTTAAAAAATGGTTCAGCGAAATAAATGTATTAGAGGACGTTCAAATTCCGCGATATGTTGAAATAAATGAGTCTACCGAAATGCATGTTTTCGTGGATGCATGCAAAGAGGCATATGCAGCTTGCGTCTTTTTTCGAACTGTAACCCCGGAAGCTGTAAAAATTCAATTAATTAGAGCTAAAGCTAGAGTTGCTCCTATAAAGCAAGCGTCAATTCCCAGATTAGAATTAATCGCGTGTAACATCGGAGCTAGTTTGGCACATTCAGTACAGCAAGCACTTTGTGTCCAGAACATGGAAACAATTTTTTGGAGTGACTCCATGGTTGCGTTGTACTGGATAAGTGAATACGGTGAATGGTCCGTTTTTGTTTCGAACAGGGTGAAAGAAATAAAAGGTCTTTTCCCCAATAGCGAATGGCGCCATGTGCCAGGAAAAATGAATCCTGCGGATTTGATTTCGCGTGGTTGTTCTCCCCAGCAATTGCTAGAATCTCGATGGTGCGAAGGGCCTAAATGGCTCATGGAAGAAAGGGAAAAATGGCCCAGGACTGAGACTCTTGATAGTGAAACTCCTGAGATTACTAGTGAAAGGAGAAAAGTGAAATTGTGTAATGTAAATACAACAGTCAAAAATATTCCTTGGTACGCTAGGAAATTTTCAAAATTTGAATCTATTATTAGACTAGTTGCTTCGGTATTAAGATTCATAAATAATGTGAAATCGAGATACAGTGCAAGGAAAAATGGTAAATTATCAGTTGAGGAATTAGAAAATGCTGAAAAAACTTTAATTTCAATGGTACAAAGTGAGTTTTTTCCAGATGTAGATTCGATACCTAACCTAGTCTGTTTTAAAGATGAAGACGGTATAATTAGAGTAAAGACAAGAATTACAGAACGCATTGATACACCATATTTCTTATCGCCAATTCTTTTACCTGATGACTGTATTTTCACGGTTAGACTAATAGAACATTTCCATGTAGCGAATTGTCATGCTGGAACTCACATCCTTCTAAGTATTTTGAGAGAAAACTATTGGATCCAAAGAGGTAGAAAAACTGTCCGAAAAGTTGTAAGTAAATACATTCCTTGCCAGCGCTACAAAGTTAAATCACGTGAATCCGATCCAGTGCCACTGCCTTTAGATCGCATTAAAGATTCTAAAGTTTTTGAAATTGTAGGCGTTGATTTAGCTGGACCTTTATTTATTTATTAAAAATGCAGATAAAGCCTGGATAGTGCTCTATACTTGTGCAGTCTATCGAGCTGTTCATTTAGAGCTTGTCTCCTCTTTGTCAACTGATGCATTTTTGCTGTCTTTGCGACGTTTCATCACAAGAAGAGGCAGACCTAGAATAATCTATTCTGATAATGGCACCAATTTCAAAGGTGCCAATAATGATCTGTCAAAGATTGATTGGGAAAAATTGACTCGTTTCTGCGACCTGAAACGAATCATTTGGAAATTCAATCCTCCCTCAGCCGCCTGGTGGGGTGGCTGGTGGGAAAGGCTGATCCGTGTGATCAAAGAGCTTCTGCGACGAACACTTGGCAAAGCTGTCGTGACTTTTGAGGAACTGCAAACAATTTTGTGTGATTGTGAAAATATAATAAATTTTCGGCCTCTCACATATCAATCCGAAAATCCAGAGGATTTAGTTCCATTAACACCGAACATGTTTTTAGTGCAAAACTCTAGTTCTAGTGTCACGGACATTGATGAAGTTGACGCAACACAGTTTCGCAAAAGGCTGCGATACAGAATTAAGCTCATGGAACAATTAAGAATGCGTTTTCGAACTGAATATCTCGGTCAACTTATTCAAAGGCATCGTGAAATCGCCCAGTTACCAGACTTGAAGCTGGGTGAACTTGTGCTCATTGGGGACGATGTACAAAAACGTCTCAATTGGCCGCTAGCTAAGATTGTAGACCTAATTCCTGGAAAGGATGGCAAAATTAGAACAGTCAAATTGAAAACTGAACATTGTGTTGTTATCAGACCCATACAACGAGTTTTTCCATTAGAATTACCTCTTACTAATTTTTATCCTTCTCCTTTTCAGCTAGAAAGCAGTAATCAAGGTGCTTTGATGGAGACAGATTCTTCAGACTTGTTGACAGTCTGAGCCAACTACTTATAGAACCAGGTTCGGTCGTGTGACCAAAATGCCCCAGAGATTTGGGAAGTAGAATGTAGTTTTGAGTAGCTAGTCAGCAACTCAAAAGGGGGGAGAGTGTTATCGATAAATATAATTTAGATATCATAAATTAATCAAAAATGAAGTAAAGTGCTTTTTCCATTCAATCAGAAAGATTTATTGCTATCATAATCCCTTTGTAAATTGCTAAGTAATATTTATTGATGTTCTAATAATTTTGTAAATCATTAAGTGTTGTTTATTGCTTTATATGTTTATCTTATATTGCGCAGCTGTGCCCAATGACGTCAGATACTCTTTCTGACGAAAGTGTAAACGGGAAATAATGTTTAGTATGCATTAAAGTTTTGATCATGTAACTGCTGTTCGTAATCTTTGAATCAGAGTTATTTTGTCGCTTAGAAGTGCCATTAATTGCTATGATAAATACAGTTGTAGTTTTTATGAATTTAAATTAAGTTATTAGAGATAACAATAGTCGAACTTCCCTTTAACGGAGTCCCTACTTAACGAAATTTTCTGCTGAACCTTGACTTTGGACACCATTAACATGCAAATTAATCTCCATGTTACGGAAAATATATTCTATATAACGAAGTTTATTCCACTTTCGTGTGCGTGTACAACATTGAAACGGAGAGGCTTCTTTTGTGATGGATTTTATGAATTTGTTTGTATGAAAAGGAAATTTATTTATTTAATTTCCGTTCAAAAGAAGAAATTCTAAAAGCCTTCGATACAAAACTTCGATGAGAACTTTTATGAACAATGTATTTTTTTATAAGAAACCTGTAACAAAGAAATATTAAAGACATTTTTAAAGTTACGGAATTGAAAATGAGAAAAAAGAGAAGTTTGTTTCTGTTTGTTCTGTTTTAGACGTGTTTCTAATTAAAATTTACTCCTATATATCTACATTGCCTAAAAAAAGTTACTGCCAGAATTAAAATATATTTTTCTAAAATTTCCATTTTTTGTGTATTTTTCAATTTATGCATGTGTCAAAAAATGTATGCTTAAATGCATGCAATTTAAGCATTTACATGCAATTTGTGTATTTTTCAATTTATGCATGTTATTTATACGAATTTCATGAATTTGAGTTGATTTCTATTCAACGAATTTTCTTCATAACGAAGTGTTTAAGTGTAACGACGATACTTCGTTAAATGGAAGTTTCACTGTATAAGTACACTGATTTCTAAAGTAAAAAAAAAGTCATGCACAGGTAAGTTTGATAGCAACTTTTGGCCCGATGTCAGTGAAATAATTACGTAAAATTGAAGATCTATAAAAAATACTTTTACATAAGTTAATAAAATAATCAAGCAATATGCTTAGAAAGAACGGGTTTCGAATTTACGTAAAATTAATAAAAAAAAGAATGCTGAAATACATCTTTGAAAATAAATTTGAAAAGTACACAATCCTTAGATTTATATAAAAGTAGATTTTTGAATATAGTTATAAAATATTTGGGAGTTAATGTTAATATAACTTTTTAATAAATTTAATAAATTATTTAAAATTTTAATGAAATTTAAACTCTTAAGAATTACATAAATCCATTTTTTTTTTCAGTTAAGGTTTTTTCATATGTTAATAATACATTTTTTGACAAATCCCCAATTATTTTTTTAAAGCAATTCTTTCATTCCTAATTTTTTCACGTTTTTCAACTTTCAAATTAACTTATAATTTATTAAGCGGTACATAAAAATATGAATTTTCCAGATAAAAGAGTAGAGTTGAAATTGAAAATATGAACATTGGCATTTTTGAAGAAATTTTTAAGAAATACTTTTTTTTTTTTTAAATTTTGCACAGGCATTTATTAAGCATGGGAACTGTACTACACTATGCTTTTAAAAACTTATTGAAAATTAAATCAAAATTTTTCTATAATATTTTATTGCATTAATCCATACAACTTTATCGTCAATAATATGAAATTAAAGTTCTGAAACTTTAAAGTGCCCTTTTTTACGCTCACTCTTTGACGAAAACTTTTTTGTTCTTTTTTAATTTGAAATTTAACTCTCATTTAATTAAGAGATGAAAATCTAAACGAGAATGTATTTAATTCTACATATTTTAAAGACCCCTTTTTGCCACAAAAGGGTGTACCTCCCCATGAAATTTAATTTTCAAGATACTTAGAATTTGCTTACATTTAAAATAAAATTACAAATTAAAATTACACGGAATACTCAAATATAGCACATCTGATACAATACATTCATAATGTACACCCGCATATAATGAAATTCTAAATCTTAACATATACAATACAAATTAGACTTCACGAATACTATATTGGGGGGAGTAGTACACAGTGAGACCACAGCCACTTTGACATATAGTTGTAACTTTTTCTCCCAGCTGGCACACACACACACACACACACACACATAACGACCTCATGTTATGCAACACGTGGATGTAGTTTCGGCACTTCAGTTACTCGTCCGACAAAATAGTAAATAATTCTATATTTTATAGTAGTTAGTTACATAAACGTCTATTTTACAGTTTATTTTCTTCAATAGGACATATATTTACTTAACCAAACCTAGCTATATCTAATAATAGACTATTTCAACAAAACGACATAAACTTTTTAAAGCGATGAAATTGATGTAACAGACGTGGTATCCATTTTGTTACAACGTAACGAAAGTACACAGTGAGACGTGTCTCATTATGTACCTACTATGTGGTTCTGATGTTAAAGAAAAGTTATTTATTAATTAAAGAAGGGTTTTTTTTTCTCTCTTTCTGTGTGTGTGTGGGCGTGCGATGGCTAGGGAAATCTACTAAACGTAAGAGGCTTGAAATTTGTATGAAGGTAGCCCAAGGTCTGCCATTGTCCACCCGAGGCTCATATTCTTAATATTTTGAAAATTTAGAAATATTAATTAGAAATCATAAACTGCAGAGAATTATTGATTGTGTAAAAATGTATGATTTATGAAAATATACGTTGTCTCACTGTGTACCACTTGTAGTACAGAGTGAGACAATTTCCGATACTCCGTTATGCTGCTTCTGTGCTTTTATAAATATTTTTAAAAAACCATTTATACATTAATGTGTAGTGTATTTGTGTAGCTTAAAGATGTAACATTTTTTTTTTTCAAAAGAATAAAAATCGTCGCCATTCGTTAAGTAATTATAATTTTGGTCTCACTGTGTACTACTCTCCCCTATATAAATTATCAACAATTCAACTGTCACTTTATCTACACTAGTTAATCAAAGTCAGCAGGCGTATTTGAGATAGACCCCATATAATTAGTCCATTAGCAGTTTCTATTGAAACATATTCTGACATTCCTATCTGAACCCTCTATAGTCTATAGTTTTATCTTACGCGCTCCAACTTCACGATGACAGATCCGCATCTTTAATTAGAACAGCAATATTTGGTTTTACATTATCCTTTAAAAATATCAATTTATGCTCAAACTTAAAGGACTTAAATAGTCATCAGACCACTTTTGCCCTCGATGTTGGGTTAACAGGGTCGTTCTCTGCCATCTAGATGTATAATTATCTGGTTTATGCCATAAGTCGAGTTTTGGAGTTGGGTTCCTTGGTCTATCCATCAAAAAATAACCAAGAATGAAGGTCGCCTACTCACTACGATGATCTCTCATTGGGTCCATTTAATCTATCTTAACTTTTACTGACCGCTTTGAAAAATTCCCAGAGTTCGTTTGTTTGAGCGAACTATTTTCTTTAAACGATACTGAACTCACTGATTCCCATAACCGTGTAAAATAAGGAAATCGCAGAGAAATAAATTTCCAAACTACACATTCTGAAAATGAATATAATTTGAAATATTTTCCCCTGGCTTCCACATAAGTTGTAAAGCTTTTCAACTCAGAGTTGGTTCCAGAAAAGTTATACCTGTATCGGAGAAAACAAAAGAAGTTTTTCACTCCTCGCAAAAAAGGATATAATGCACCTGTTAATGCGCTGGAAGTCACTAGTTTGTTCGAGATGAATTTCTATTGTAGAAAAGCATATAAAAATAACCTTGTATATTTTTTAAACCCTGCCTTGTGCTGCACCATGCTTTTTATGACAAAGGGACCACAGAAATCATGAAAGCAGTTAGAAAAGGAGTCATTTGGATGACACTTTCTTTGCGTAAACATCCCAAAAACAGATTTCCAATGACAGGTTTATTTTTAACGTTCATTAAAGTTTCACCTACCTAGATTTCTACCACTAACAGACTCAATCTCTTGCTAAAACATAATTAAGGTTTTGGCGCTTGTTTTTTTATGCAAATAGATCTTACTAATTGTAATAAGTCTATGTTCAGTAGGCAAGAGCTTTGGGTGTTTAGCGTCTTCGCGTATGCTAGAATTTTGAAGGCAAACACCCACTGGAAGAACCTTTTCTTTGACCTGGGAAATCAATTTCAAATTTTCTCCAATTTCTTTAATTTATGAAATTTTTTAAGAGAATTTAGAAAATTAAACTGATATTATTATGGGATTAGATGCACCTCTTCTTTTACTCATCAAAATGTTACCCGTCTTCCTTTCGTTTTATTTAAAGGTTAAATATAAACCTATAAATGAAACTGAAAACACGACTAAATTTAATATTACTAAATCATGCCTGTCATTCCTGATAAGTCATCCATAAAATTAAAGTTCAAATCAGTCACTAAAACACATCCGTTAGAATATCTAAGAGGTATTGTTAGATAAGTTTGAATGATGAATTGGCATTGCTATGTTCATAAAACGACATTGATAGGCGCATTTAGTACTTCCTAACTCCTGCCCTTTTAGATAGATCTCCCGTAAAAGATGCAATAGACCTCCACTCCACATATGGATATAAAGTGCTCTTTTCCCTTACTCTGACTACAGTGATATTTAGACTTTCGAGAGAGGTGTTAATGTATAAACCTATTGTGGAAGCAGAGCATCAGTACATAGTATCGAACTGCACTTAAAAACCACTCATCTCTTTAGGCACTAGGCGTGTCAACTGTGATGTTGTTGACAATTCTGAATGCTGCCATAGTTAATGCTTTCAATGAGGTAACACGCCTTCAGTGCATAACTTCATGTCTTTAACACTTAAACATTTGTTGAACATTAGTAAACTACTACACGATAGACAAGTTCCGATGTATAACTGCATACAACTCTATTAGGGAAAAGTAGAGTAATGCCACTCAGCGGGTAATCACACTCACTCCAATATCTCTAAACAGAATAGAATTGAAAACGTGCGATCGGTACCGGCACGAGTTCCGATGCATCATTAACTCCATGCAACTCGATTATAACAACACTCGAAATCAAAACAGATCTTCGTCTTTTGATGTCACTGAGATATTTTATAAAATTCCTTTCACTCTAAACAAAATTATTTATGACATTCCCTTTGATCCTACGTGTAAAGTATATGTTACATTCAGTTAGATCACGTGGAATTATGGGCATCAGACCCTAATCGCTGCAAAATAAATTTGTCCTTGCAGTGACCGACACTTCTAAAAGGTCGTCATCGCGAGCAATGAAGGAAAGAAGGAATCCTCTCTTAGTGACACCGTCGAGTGAATCTGTTTCAAACTTGGGTGTTAAATTATCCAAATTAGGCCACCACAAACAACACTATTACATTTGTTTCAAATTAAAAAGGTATATTTCGTAAATTGGCTGTTTTTGAATAAACTTGGATCTACGGACATTCACTTGTGTAGCTCCATGACTGCTCAATCAAATGAACAGTTTGGCTCTAATTGTAAAGACTTTGTTTTCCTAAACTGTCTGAACGAGAACAAATGTTAACCTATGTATCAGTAAGCGAAACAGCTGAAGAATGGGGAAAATTCCTTTTTCCCTCTTCAGTTAATGTTCTTAAAGATCTACTAGCCCAAAATGGTGCACGTGATGTGCCGCAAGTGACTGATAAAAATCTAAATGCTAAAATCAAGACTCCCATATCAAAATCTGATTTGAATAATAGTGGCAGGAAAAAGTAAACATCCCCTACTAACCCTGTAACTATTATAATAGAAGAAAGTGACTGGTACCAAACGATTGGAAATAGTCTACTTTTAAATGTCTATAAAATTTTCTTAGAGGGACATCTACAAATCAAAACCAGACCAGACATTGTTTTTTTTTTGTCAATGGAAACACCCAATTTTGACACTCTATTTTAAATCTTCTGTTCAAACCATGCTTTCCAAAAATGAGCGCATGGCACAGGTTACTTCCCAAATGACCCCATTTTTGCTACAAGTGTTATCCTATTGCCTTCTTTCCTATCTCATTAAGGAATATACAAAAGACACAATATATTTTATACTTTGGCAAAAAACTTTTGTACAAACGCCACCTAAGCAATGTATTCTGGAGGAAAAGTGGGAATGAAAAAAAATTAAATTTCAATGAATGTATGAATTAGAAGAATTTATACTAAGAAATTTATACTGAGAAGAATCATGTAAAACACTTATCAGTTATCATTCTTCTGAAACAGCTCAAGTAGCTGTCACCTAGTACAATTCCATCCTGTAATATATTTTAAACATCATGCATTAATTGTACCTCTCTGAGCTTTATGTAATTTTGATTCAACTTGACAGAATATTTGAAAAATTCTAGTTTTAAAGATTATTTTTAATTTATTGCAGTTAGAAATTGCATGCTAAATATTTTGAATAAAAACAATTGCTTAAATGTTTACTCATACTGCATGACAACTTACTAAAATGGTTTCAAATTTTCTTGAATGTTGCATACTGAGTAAAATTTTGAGAAATTCTAAACTATTAAGAGAGACTGCTCCTCCTAAATTCATGCAAATGTAGTTGCGTTATGTAATTTTACTTATAACCTGTACAGATTCTCTTAGTATATAGCGATCGATAAATTATTCGAAGTATTTTCAGAATTTTATTTTTAATATTATTCCTGTTTAGACATCAGTTAGGAAAAAAAATTAGAAATTTCCATCTCATAACAACCATTAAGGTTCAATGAGGGTCAAATGACGGTAAAAATTTTCAAGAGTTGCCCTACAACTTTTATTGGTCCATCTCCCCTTTTAAACAATGAAGTTATACCACAGTTGAAACCTTTTTTTTTTTTTTTTAATCATATGTATTGTATAGTTTTAACTTTAAAAATCTGTGATTTATAAATACTGAATGTCCCTTATATTTAATTATGCTGTTTGTAATGTTATTTTCTTTCGAATAAGACTGAAGTGTTTGAGTTTAAATGAGGGATGCACCGAATATTCGGTATGTATTTGGCCTATTCGGCCATGCTACCAAATATTCGGTTAGGCCGAATACGAAACTATTCGGCCAAACCGAAAATCTGAAAATATTAGATTTTTTTTAACCTTACACAACTTCTACTTTTAGCTGTCAATTTACAAAGATATCCAGAACAATTAGAAAAAATGATGTACAAATGCAAGTTGCTGAAGTTTTGCTTTTTCGCAAAAAGTTTCTAAAAAAATGAAGCTTTCTGAGGTGATAATGGTTATCAAGACAGACAATTTTTGTCCAAAAAATCCGTATCGCAATCAACTTATTCATTTCAAAAATACAGTGTATATCATCTCACATCAGGTCAAACTTAAATTTTTGTTTGTTTCTTTAACTCTTATTTTCAATAGTTACTTTGATTTCTGTGAAATAGTTTATAAAGTTTACTTGAAAAAGTTTTTGTTTATCAAAATGGTAGTATCTGTGTTAAAAATAATGTAAAATTATTTCAGTATATTAAAATGCTAAATTTCAGAACAAACTTTGAATTTGGCTAGACGAATATTCGGTATTCGGCCTAACAATCACTATTCGGCAAGCCGAATTTTCGATATTTGGTTCACATATATGCCAAATATCCGGCATTCCGCAAAAATCCCTATTCGGTGCATCACTAGTTTAAATGATTTTTTAAAAAATTGAATTGAATTTAAAAACAATTGTGTTCATCTAAGGGAGACGGGGGAATGGCGCCACCCCGCCTAGTTTAAACACTAACGGCAGTTTGAGATAATGAATGAACCTGCACTTTAGCGACCGACAATAGAAACAGTGCCTAGAGTGATTTTGTTGTACGTCGTTTGTTCTAGTAAAACATTTAGTTTTCGTCTAGTTGCTTCTTATTTTAGATCTTCAAATGAATAGAGTTAAACACCTTTTATTGTAACATTAGGTACTTACGATAATATTACCCGTAATCTACATGCATTGTGTTGAACATGTTCGGTTCTCCTTTCGGCCTTGCTGGGGGCTCTTCGCTATAGTGTCCTCTCGGTTAATACCGCCACCAGGGCAAAGGATGTCTTTTCCAATTTTAGTTAAATGGTAAGCTTAGCACATTAATAAATCTAGCTTATTACTTATACATTGTATTATTCATTTTGCTAAATTATTGTTTTAATAAAAAATTTCAGTATGTTAGTATCCATTTTATGTGTTTACTTGGTCATTAAAGAGGTGCGTCATGACCCCGGTACAGTGACGGAATGACCCCGGTATCTTGGATAATCCCGACACTGTAGAGAGGTTGAAAGAAATTTTTTTTTGTGTGCTTACTTTACAGCTATGCTTACGGTAAAATTTATACAGATACTAAAGATCATGATTCAGCTTTAGAATTTTTACTATTAAAAAATAAACCTATTTTTTGAGGTGAAAAATTTTAAATTCCCGTA
The DNA here is from genome assembly GCA_963932465.1 of Maratus speciosus. NCBI lineage: Eukaryota > Metazoa > Arthropoda > Arachnida > Araneae > Salticidae > Maratus > Maratus speciosus. The sequence goes on along the minus strand of CAWVRF010000002.1, from coordinate 6,007,319 downwards.
AGGTGTCGCCATTCCCCGGTCCCCCCTACACATTTATAAAAAATGTAATGTTCATTTCGTTTTGTTCATTTAAAAATGATCTTGTAATAACTGGCGAGTTTACATCCCAGATTATTCAATAGGTTGGAGACATTAGGTAGCCTGAAAAAGATTTCATTTAATGAGGTATATAATGAACTTTATTTCTGCATAAATATGCGTATTTGTAGCTGTAAGAAAAGAATTTTATCTCTCACATTAAGATGCGGAAGAACCTCAATTTTCTAATGATCGAAATTTCAGGGCGCAAAAGGGAAAATTTGTTCTCTAAGATATAAAGAGAGTAGTAAACAAGTGGTAAAAGTCATGGAGCTCTTTTGTTGTAACTGTGAAATTTATTGTCTTTAAAGCCCTTTCGAGACAGCATTGAGTCAGTTTTTACTGTGCAAGCAAATCTTTTAATGCAGAAAGGAGAAAGAGCACTGTTTTTCTAATGAGAGGCAACAAGGGTCAAATTTTTTGGATGAGAGGCAAGAAGGATGAAATTTTTTTTAATGAGGGGTGAGAGAAGTGCTGTCATCTAAACAAAAAGGCAGGTGGGGCGCATCATCCCCCTTATTCCAGCATCTTACCTCTGGAAACTCTGTATCTGAATTTTCACCCTCTGAATCTTTAGTGGCATGAAAACTGTCACCACTTATATAATTTTCTTTTTCCGAAACCAACTCGTCTGAATCGGGCGCATTGAGTAATGTTTCCACATCGTCGTCACAAAGGCTACTTCCTTCTTGAGATTGCATGAGAACTAAAATCCGAAAAACGCGATAGTCAATGAAAACGAGCGCACTTTCTCGATCTCTACTTCTTTTACAATGTTCTGACTTTACACTTCCTTTTCTCATTGTAGAATGAGCACACATCTATAGCTCCGTGGAGGGAGTACACATTGAAATCTATGCTTTTCATTGGCCAATGACCTTGGAAATCGGGAAAATTTTGTCCGCTGAAAGGTAATGCGACCTTGGAAATGAGTCATTATTGTGAGAGTTAGTTTCAGAGAGTGGATATTTTCGAGTCGTGTCATAAGGATTTACAAGTGTAAACATTTTGATTTCACAATGTACAATACCATATAATTTTGAAGTTATAACACTATTAGAATATTCCTAACTCATCCAATTTGAGCAAAAATAATTATCATTAAATAGTTATGAGCCATTAAATTCATTTCGGGTCATAGACCCAAGGAGAACAGCAGAGTTAACTAAACCACAAAACGCACTTTAATTTTTTCTTTCGGGAAAAAAAAAAAAAAAAAAAAAAAAAAAAAAATACTAAAATGCCTTATTTTTTGAAAATGCAAGATATAAAAAAACATTTCATCGAAAAAACATCAAATAGAAATTTTAAACCTGAATATTTAATATGGTTTAAAACTCGGTGTCGGTAAAAGTGTCACCGTAATCCGGTTTATGTTTCAAGCAATGCGTATTTTGACGCGAAATATCATAATCTACACCGATATTATAAAGGACAGTTTGCATGTTCATTTGTAGGGGTTATATGTCTGGAACTGACCTATCGATTCAAAAAAGAATCGTAGCAAAATGATTATTTCTGCTCCTACACAGGCTCTATAGAAAGTCAATACCACAACATTCATAAGGATGGAGAATTAAAAAAATTGAGATTTTTGTGGTATAGCTGGAGCTACAAAGTTGAAATTTGATAGGGAGAAAAGTTTTAAGATGTAGATGCTTCTAAGAAAAGTTTCTAAAAAATTTGAAATTTACAGGGATGGAATGGGAAGAAAACTTTCTAAAAATGTTAAAAATTACTATTTGTTTTTAATTGCTAGGGCCAGAAAATTGAAATTTGGCAGCGCTGGTACATTAGTAAATCGTTGCGCAGAACAGTTTTTTAAATATTCGAAATTTTATAGAATGCAAGGGCAGGAAACGTTCTAAAATTTGGAGTTCTGTGACGCAGTTGAAATAGAATCTTGTCATTCGTCATGGTGAATACTTTTAAAATGTAGGGGAAAGTAGGGTAATGACGCTCACTTAAGGGAAAACATAAATAGCTAGTCAAATTTATACAAAAAATCAATATTTTATTAATCAAGTATAACTCAAAGCATAAGGAACAGTTTGCAATCAACTAATTTGCATAAAAGTTTTAGGAATTTTTTTTATCGTTTAATGAACAATGGATTGTGCGGTCATGCCCGACAGGGTAGGGTCATGGCGCTCAAAATTTGAATATAAGATTTAAGTCGGCGTTATTTATAGTTGGCGTAACAAAGCACTACAAAAATAAATAAAAGCATGAACGTACAGCTAAATGTATATATTTTGTAGAACTAATAATGAGTAAATTAACATTTGAAAATAAGAGTGTACACTTAACTTCAAGTTAGATGTTGCAAAATTTTATTCTAAAACAACTTCAAACTAATAGCATGAGGACACACAAATACTTTCCTCCCGACGGTCACTATACCCTTACTGGGAACTTGCGATGAAGTTCGCTAGGTGACGGTACCGATCGCACGTTTTCCATTCTATTCTGTTTAGAGATATTTGGGTGAGCGGGATTGCCCGCTGAGCGTCATTACCCTACTTTCCCCTAAATGCTCGTTGAGAACAAATTCTTAGAAACTTAAAAATTCAAAAGGGTGAAATAAGCGGAAAACCTCTTAAAAACATTAGATATTACGATGTAGTTAAAATGGTTCAGGGTTAGAAACTTGAAATTCAGTAAGTATTTACTAACTTTAAGATGTAAACCGCTCTGTATAAAGAGTTTATGAAAATTTTGAAATGTGAAATGAGCTAAAAACGTTTTAAATCGCGATTTATGAAGAACTGATAGAGATAAGAACTTGGAATTTAACAAGACTGTTACTTTTAAGTCGTAAATGCTTATACTCACAGATTTTACAAGATTCAAAATTTAAAAAGAGGGAGGAGCATTAAACGTTTTAAAATTGTGATTGCTGCGATACTTCTAGTGCTAGACGTTTGAAATTTTGGACGGAGGTTATTTTTTAAATCTAAATGCTCCCTTACAACGGTGTCTAAAAATATCGTCATTTAAAGGTGTAAAATCAGCGGGAAACGTTCTGAAAACATTCTAAATTTCGATTTATTTAGAAATGTTAATGACAATCTTTGAATTCGACCTGGTAAATTCTCGCACAGACTAGTTAAAAAAAAAAATTCGAAATTTAAAAGGGTTCAGGGGTTGGGGGGGGGGGGGAGGGCGTTCTAAAATTGAGATTGTTGTGATACAGTTGATATATAGAAGCCTGGACTTTGGCATGGTGGTTACTTTTAAGATGTAATGCTGGCTTCGAACGGTTTCCAAATCACTTGAAATTTCAAATAAAAAATCGAAAACATAAAAAAAAATTCCAAATGACGATTTATTTGAAATTTATTTTAGATTATCTCATTCATTCAAGCGTCATGTTCGCCTAATACAGCATAAGAATGAAGATGAGTCAAACTGTGGCTTTATTAGTCATTTTTAAACTATCCGTACAGTCGTCCCCGTTTAAACGAATAGTGACGGTTCCAGAAATAATATTCGATTAAGCAAGGTATTTGATTAAACGGGGAATCATAACTGTAATATTTAATACGTAATAAAAAGGTGGTAAAATAACCATCTACGGTATATTTCATTAACAGCCTAATAAATCGTTAATAGAATAACTTAAACTAAAATACATACAAATGCTAATATAAAGTAAATACATACTAATTTAATGTCAGTACATACATTTATATGGTTTACATCACACTTAAGTTTTAATTTGGTCAAAACTTTGCTACTTCTATTTTACGTTACTTATACTGCCTTAAAAAAAAATCTTTCAAAATGGTTTCTTTAAGTACAATCTTAAAGGAGTAAATATCGAGTTATTTTTCGAATGAGTACAAAATATCACAATTACCATCTCATTGCCTGGTTGACAGCAAGACGTGATGTGAGTGGATCAAGGTGGGGAAATCATTTGACCTGTCCATTATACGCCAGCCGGCCGAAATCATTGTAGGAAGAACTGAAAATTTGTTTTCAGCGTAAAGGAATTAAAAATGACTAAAGGTGAAAGGAAATTCCAGCTGAAACGTGCTTTCCGCGCCTATTTTCAAACATCGGTCACACAGTTGTTATTCGATTAAGCGGGGACGTTTGTAAAAGGTATCTGGTTTAAGCGGGGGAAAATAGCATAGAACCAATAGGAATAAATTCGGTTCCGGAGGATTCTATTCGAATAAGCGGGATATTCGACTATCCGTTACCTGATTAAGTGGGGAGGACTGTAGCAGCAGGTACAATTTTCTGTAATGCGAACAGACACACTACTACTGTTTGGCCTATTTAAATAACCACGCGTGGGAAGCCACGGGTTTCTTTAGTTATATCTATAAATCAATATAACACATCGGTTAATGCATTCACGCCATGTGCTTATTTTTCACTGTTTATTGCGTATTGATTTCTATGACGTTCTGAAATGAATGCATTCGTGAATTCTATTCTATTTTCTATATTTTTTTCATATTTTGAATGAAAAAAAATAATGTAGTGAGTTTCATCTGAAATGCCGGTAGGATACCAACACATCTTATGATTGAGGGGTTCACAACACTAGTAGACAAAGTACAATTTAGAAAAAAATGAGCTACACCATTTAGAAGGTTCATAAAATCTGTTTTATCCACTCCCACAGTAAACCGAGTATGTTTTCACTTACTTTCTCATGTATGTCATCTGTTTACAGATTTAGTTTAGCGTGGGAGTGGATAAAACAGATTTTATGAGCCTTCTAAATGGATTAGCTCATTTTTTTTTTTCAAAATGGACTTGGTCTACTATGATTGTGAGCCCCTCATTTGTGCGAACCTAAAGATGGGATTTTTTTTTAAGTTAAAATTTAAGAATTTCAGCTAAACTAGATTAATATTTTGCCAATATCTAAGGGTATGGAATTTATTAAACTTTATAAACACACGGGACTCTCGCCTCTTGTTAATAAGGGAAATTGTTTTTTTAATAACTTTTTATTTTCAATTAATGATAAGGAAATCGCCTCCTGCGTGAACCTCGTCGGATAATGCGGACAGTTTCTTCTCTTTACCAAGCAGTAACTAAATTTGTTTTGCACAGTATTTTCACAAAAGCAACTTGGGGACAACTTTGGTTATTGAGAGATTAAGAAATAGTCGGTGACATTGAGGATTAGAAATAAAGCAAAAACATGCATAATAGGCACAAAATATGCTGTTCACTCATAGCAACATTCAAAAATTAAAGGACCAAAATTTCCAGCAGGTTGCAAAACTGGAAAACGGCGTGATAAAATCATTAGTTTTGTTCATATATACTTTAGCGATGGATTGAACAAGGCATCTGACGAACAGTAGGTGAGAACGTGGATGAAAAGGCCAAGCCAGTGACTCTGGGCTGGTCACTCGCTTTATACTGTTCAACAGTGGTGTAGTCGTAAAAAAAGCAGAGGGAATACGCTCTAAGCAGAGGGTACACGCTCAAGGCAGAGCGTATATGCTAGAGTGTACATACTATAGCTTTCTTGAGAAACAGAGGGTATACGGTGTTCCTTAAAAAAATCCAGAGGGTATACGGCGTATACCCCCGTAGCCCCTCCACTACATCCCTGCTGTTCAAGCGACATGAGATAGCTCCAACAGCAAAGATATGGGAGAGGTCACACAACAGTTAAAATATGTAAGTACAATCCATTTATTGGCCTATTTTGTTTGTCCTTAGTAGTTTGTTCTTTTGTATAAACAAATTGTCATTCACTTGCGTTTTTAGTAAACTATTGGATAAAGGATTCCTCTTAGCGCCGAGTGGGTGGGTTCATTTCTATTAAAAACTGAATTCAATGAGATATTTTACACGCTTAAAATGCTTCCATCGTTTAATGCGGACTGCTCCAGTGGTGCACCTGTGTCTGGCAACAGTGGAGTTGTGCGAGCTTTTCGTGCTGCAATTTTTAACATTATTTTCCGATACTTTTTGTCGTTAAATTTTAGCTAACTATCCATTTTATTGAACGTGTTTTAGCTGAAATGTGCGAGCACTCTGTCAAAATTATTTTCGACCAATCTTCGTAGGACACCTCATTCATCGATGTGAGTGTTTTGTCTGTTCCTAGAAACCGGGATGTTGGCATCCGATAAAACATACCGGAATATATGAAGACCCCTTATTAACACCTCCAGAAAAAAAAATTGTATAATACTATAGTGTATTATTTATGCATTTTCAACCATAAGTATTGGAACGGTTGATATTCCGAACCGTTCTGCTGATGGGTACCGTCTCTTTCATACATTGTTAGGCTGTATCAATACAGATCTAATACACTCTTATACTGCAATTAGCAGAGAAAAGATAAACGGGCCTTAGAAGACATCTGCAGTAAAAATTGTGTGTTGATTTTATGAGATGTCGAAAAGTCAAATATTTCTTTATTAAGCTTCATTTTAATCAATGTAAACTTCATTTAAATAATAAAAATTAAATTTGAAAAATCACAAAACCCGACTGCGTAAAAAGCGAACTCATTATTTCTTATCAATGTGAAACTTTTTTTTTATATATATTACATACCTATTTTTTTTATTTACTTGTATTGATGGCTTTTAAGTTGCGTTTAATGGTTAGTTCCTATCTATAAACACTGTTTTGATGAGGCTTATAGATGTCTAGGATGGTTAGTGGCAGTCAAGCGAGAGATCCTACCTACACAACTTCCAGGTTGTGTAATATTTAAACGGAGCTTCTGACTGTAAAATAGTCAATGAAACATCGTCTTCCTTTTGAAAGACCTATCCAATGATTGGCCACTCAATAGGGTGCATAAATTTTTTTTTTTTCGTTTTTACCGCCATTTTGTATTTTACGGCCGCCATTTTGAATTAATAAAAATAAAGCCTATCTTATAACCATCGGACGATTAAGACAAATTGATAGAGACCTCATTCTTTAAAATCCATCCAGCCGTTGGGATGTTTCGAGGGTATAAAGAAATCCACATACACAGATACGCGTGAAACACATAACCCTCCTTTTCAGTCGGGTAAAAAACTTTCAATTGAATAAGATTTAGAGCAAACCCTATTAAAAAGATTGAGTAAATGATTAAAATTATCTTTGATTAAATAAACATCATTGTGCAGGATTAAACATCATTGCACCTGAAGTTCTTCAATACAACTTAAATTTAAGTCATAACTAAAAACAGTTCCTTTAAAATGTAAACATCGTAAAACTCAAAAACAATATCTTATTTTAACTTCAGAAACTCAAACGCGTACGTTTCACTATCGAAAGGCATTTATACCTTTTGAAGAAATTAAACTGAACAATTCCGCTATATATAAAAGTAGGTTTCAGAAGGGTCGATTGCGGAACAACTCATGCCACCTGTGAAACGCAAATGTTGAGTGTCTATTCTTTAAGGTGGTTTATGTTTTAGAAAACAATTAGCTTTATATTCTTGGTCATGAGGGTATTACTTAAAAAATAAAGAAGTCCTTTAAACATTAAACTATAGAAAGAAAAGCTATTAAGCCAATATAAGTTTATTTAAGGTTTTAAATCCCCTATTAGCCGTAAGTGACAAGTAAAAAGGGCTGATTAGATAACAATAACTTCCAGCAGAATCTCACTTTCCGTATACCGCTCAAGAGTGATCTTTTAACAGTAGGAGTCCTTTCGAAAAGTTTTACAGCATTTGCGCCGGATTTGTATAGATTTTTGTGTCGAGGATGAAATTTGTAGAACAAAACAGGCAAATTGAGTGGATAGCTTACCAATATAAGGAATTATTTTATCCAGACGTCAACCATAATTCATAGGCACTCGCAGATGGGCCAGACTCAACGGTGACCTTGAGTTCGTCATGATGGACCCTTGATTCTGGGCGACCGCGTGGCACATGGGTGAGGTTGGAGTGACCCGTGCGAAATGGGGCGAACCCATTGGATACTGTCTGCTGCGTCGTAACACGAAAACCCAATGCACTATTCATGTTTCGCGCGATCTGCGATGCCGTACTTCCACGCTAGAACTCGTACTTCCTAATAGTGGGAATTTCCGATCCTTCCATTTTCAACAAAATTAATTAAAAAAAGTTTTTAATATTTTTTAGAGCTTGCAATGATTTTTTTGAACAGATGAGGTGTGTCACTTTCCAAAAAACAGAGCGGTAAAACATTAATCCAATGTCAAATAATAAGCTGTTAAAGTGGGCAATACTATTGACTACACATTTCCTCCAGTTTTGGATCGGACTACTTATAAAACGAGTTAGAGTACCAACGCACCTCATGGGTCACGTTTCACGTACAATTTCCCACTTGCTTTTATTGAAGTCTCTTAAAAAGGGATCGAAACTTCATTTTCAAACGGAATCGGCAAAAGCAAAAAGGATAATAAGTTTTGAATTGCAAATTTCAACCCTTTGGCACTTAGATCGTAGATCTGGAAATAGAGCGGGGAGGGGGCTTATTTTTACATTACATTTTCGGCAATATATCTGGAAAAAAAACCCTAAAATTAAAACAAGTATATTTTTGAGTATTCGATATTACGAAATCGTTCGAATGATACATAAAACACAATACCTAAAAAAAAAAAAAAGCAATCTTAAGTTAACCCCTCTGAATTTTTCTTAAAATTGCACGATTGGCTCAAAATCTATAAAAATGTGGGTCAATCGCATTTTACAACTCTGGCCCGTTTGAACTTTCCCCGTTCCACAGTTTTCGAGGGAAACGCCTGTGACAAACGGACAGTCAGTCACACGAGTGATCTTGTAATCCTTCCGTTTTTATATTTTAAGTACGGAACCCTAAAACGTCACACTGGATTAGAACTACGTTATTCCATTATTTAAATTGATATTACCAGGGCGTTTTTTTTTTTTTCAAAAATTCGAAATTTGATCGTTTTGTAAAATTCCCATCTCCATCTCCTTCTCTTCTCTGTGTCACATGCTTATTCGAACAATGGTGGATCGTAGAAAATATTGCTTTTTAGTAAAAGATGATGCTCCTATTCCAAAGCATGAAGACACATTGCTTTTAGTCAGTGTATTCCCAGATTGGAGACTTTGTTGATTGTCAGTGCTTTTTTGAAATAGAAATATTCGGCCTATTTAAAAATAGATTAAAATTTTTAAAAATAAGGCGAATTATACTATTTTAAACATGTGGTGACAGTCAAATAACCTGAATTTAAAAAAGTCCCCAATCTGACAAGACTGCTTTTAGTCAAAGTACCTAGGGATATAATACAATTTCTTTTATCTGGAGACAATGGCTTATTTGTTTGGATCTAAATCAAGTTTATATCGACGTGGATTTCAGAATGTAGGTGGAAACAACCTCGAATATATTTTTACATTTAATATATTTTTCGTTTTGTCCACTAACAATACCAAAAATCATTTTCATATGTATTCAAATAAAATTTTCAAATGTAAGTAGAGCAATACTTTGATGGAGGCCTCGTGCCAGAAGTGAACAACCGAAGAAATCGCCCAAGTATGCGATTTGGCAGGAACCTGTTTGATCATTATCATTTCAGTGGTTTAAGCACGTACTTCAATGACATGTTTGAAATTTGTTTTATTTATTTAAATTTTATTTAATGGATGGATGAAGATTGAATTTTGTTATGGAATAGAAGACTGAAGCCAATACCTGAGCTATTTATATTATTTTAAGTGCGAACCGATTTGTCTCTCTATCCATGGTCTGCCCACGATACAGATGTATGAAGGGGGTCCGGGACACATTTTCAATTAATTTTTGAGTTAAAATTTCGAAATTTTTTGTGATGGTTAACCCTATCATTTGTAAGTAAAATCTCATGATAAAACATGTTACAAAAAAAAAAAAAAAATTTAAATATTATTAAAGTGGGGTAGTTTAAAATCGTTAACTCGAAATATCATTGGTAGAATTTCAATTGTTTTGCATTTAAATAAACGGAAATATATGTTTTAATTTAGATTCAGCATTTTAAAAAACATTAATTGAAATAAAAATTATAAATATTTAAAGTAAAAATTTGAAAAAAAAATGAAGTAATTTTTTTTTAATTATATTTTCAAAATTAAATATTTTTTTCAAATTTTCTGAATCAAAATTAAAGTAAAAAATTGCAAAATACATGTTCCAAATTTGAACCATTTATCTTTAACAGTTTTTGAGTTATAAGAATTTAAACACGAGAAATGGCGATAAAACCCATCCTGAAGAAAAACGCATTTTCGCAAGAATTCGTTTTCATGACAACCATTGCTTGAAAGCTAGATTTTGAAAACAAACCAAAGCTTAAAAATGAATATTTTCTGCTCCAATTAAGATAGAAACATGATTTAAACTTCATTTTAAGCAGATAAAAAGAGAAATTTTTAATAAAATAAAAAATTTTAAGAAAATTAAGATTTTTGTGTCCCGGACCCCCTTAAACAAAAATTATTCTTTTATTTTTTTAATTTAGTAAATTGCAATATAATTTTCAGACAAATTGCATTTGAAAATTTATTTTTCCGCAGTTCGACGATGTAAAATAAGAAAATGTGCGATGTTCAGAAGTTTTCAAAAATACAGTAAAAGCGAAATTGAATAGTCTGCTTTTGCGAACGTTCAAATGACGTCAGCACTATGGAAGGACACGTCCCTTATAATATAGACTATGGGTCCCAAGCCGAACTTCGATCATCTGGCAGATCATAGCTGAAAATATTTTTTTTTTGGAACACTCTAATAGATTTTATATTTTTACAGAATTTTCTCTAGCAGCATCAAACTCATTTCTATATATGAAATATGTATACAATATAAATTATGTATACAATCGTATTAAATAGTGACTTTTTATTAAAAGCTATGTTTTCGTGTTAACCGCAGGGGAAGAGATAATAGCCGAATCAATCTCTTAATATTTAGCTAATGACAGCAACCCTCTTGATTCAGGTCATTTCAAGCATTTAAGCGCATAGATCGATTATGTTTTATAAATGTGTGTTTTATGTACATTATTTTACTCATGGATGTTAACTTTGTTACGGAAAATGATCCGGAAAGAAATGCACTATTATTTACAATATTTTACGGGAAACAGATAAATCTTTTGATAGTAGGCTACACGCGATACACATCTTTTTTTTTTTTTTTTAAATGTGCTGTTAAAAATTTTAAAAGCCGTAAAAAATCAAAAAATTTATTGGAGATTTCAAACAAATTTTATTTAAATGATTTTTTTTTTTCGATTTATACGATGTAAAATTTGGAATTGGGCAATGTTTAGAAATTAAAAAAAAAGAAAAAAAAATGGAAATAAAAGCGAAATGGAATGACCAGATGTTGCCACCGTGAAAAGGACATCAGCCTCATGTGTTTGCTTTATAATATAGATTTAAGCATCCTTTTAATCTCATTCAAAGCATATACAGGGTAAGTCAAAATGAATATAGCGATTACAAACGGCTCTAACTATTTAATGGAAAATAATTTATCGATAAGATTAACACAGAATGTAGACGAAACTTTAAAATTTTGTATACATACGTCATAGATGTTCTATGTGACATCCCTTGGTCACACGAACATCTAAGCGGTAGTCCATTTCACACCATACATTCTGAACCATTTGTTCAGTCACCGACGCAAGCGCATTGCAAATGTGTACTTTGAGTTCTTCAATTGTTTTGGATATGGGAGGAATATGACCACAACACATCTGTGGTCTTTCACATAATACCACAGAAAAAAAATCGGCCATTTTTACCGTCATAATTGGCCCTTTTTACTAATGAGACGGCCGCAATGAGCAGGTTTCTTGTCGTTGCAAAGTTTCAAATCGCTCATGCGTAGGCTTACGCTTCACTGCACTTGCCTTACGTAAAGAAATTTTGAAGTTCCGTCTACATTCTGTGTTAATCTTATTGATAAATTCTTTTCCATTAAATAGTTACAGCAGTTTGTAATCGCTATTTTCATTTTCACTTACCCTGTATATTTCATTCTCTAATACTAATATCTGAAATATAATGAAAGCATTTCACAAAATTAAAAGAACAAATTACATAATAATAAAATTGCAGAAAAATTGCACCGAAAAACATTCCCGAGTAAAGTACACGAAATTCCTAAATGTGATGTAGAAATATTATACTGAGGTGTCTGTCCCTTTAGGGATATGTGCATCATCTCTCTAGTCAGGATTTGTCTTTTTTCTGGATTTCTGTCATTTTCACAACTCATTCTTTTGCACGACTTCTATGATTTTCAGCTGAATTGAGACCTGCCAGAGAAGTTGTAAGCAATATAGAAATCTATATTGTAAAGCAAAAGCACGTTCCAGAGTAACGATGACTCCATAGTTCTCTGGCAACAGATGGCCATTAAATTCTTTTTGCTTTTTTTTTTTTTTTCAACTTTGTAAATATCGCGCAATTTGATTCATTACACCGACGAATACAGGAAATGTGCTTTCAAACACAATCTGATTTTAAAAAAAATGCATCTTACTTTACTGTTTTTATGATTTTTGTGATAAATATGAAGCACGATTATACACATCTGAACACAAAACATCTGAACACAACACATCTGAACTGAACACAAAACATCTCAACACAACACAAATAAACACATCTGAACTGAACACAACACATCTCAACACAACACAAATAAACACATCTGAACTGAACACAACACATCTCAACACAACACAAATAAACACATCTGAACTAAACACAACACATCTCAACACAACACAAATAAACACATCTGAACTGAACACAACACATCTCAACACAACACAAATAAACACATCTGAACTGAACACAACACATCTCAACACAACACAAATAAACACATCTGAACTGAACACAACACAAATAAACACATCTGAACTGAACACAACACATCTCAACACAACACAAATAAACACATCTGAACTGAACACAACACATCTCAACACAACACAAAAAAACACACCTGAACTGAACACAACACAGCTACACATAACACAAAAAAACACACCTGAACTGAACACAACACAGCTACACATAACACAAAAAAACACACCTGAACTGAACACAACACAGCTACACATAACACAAAAAAACACACCTGAACTGAACACAACACAGCTACACATAACACAGCTCAACACAGCTACACATAACACAACTGAACACATCTGTAAACAACACAATACATAACTCATCTGAACGCAATACATCTGAAAACAACAAAACGCAAATGAACACCTCTGACCACCACTGTACACAACAAAACCCAACTGAACACATCTGAAAACAACAAAACCCAACTGAACACATCTGAAAACAACAAAACCCAACTGAACACACCTGAAAACAACTGTACACAACTGAACACATCTGAAAACAACAAAACCCAACTGAACACATCTGAAAACAACAAAACCCAACTGAACACATCTGAAAACAACAAAACCCAACTGAACACATCTGAAAACAACTGTACACAACTGAACACATCTGAAAACAACTGTACACAACTGAACACATCTGAAAACAACTGTACACAACTGAACACATCTGAAAACAACTGTACACAACTGAACACATCTGTAAACAACACAACTACATAACTCATCTGAACGCAATACATCTGAAAACAACAAAACGCAACTGAGCGCCTCTGACCACCACTGTACACAACAAAACCCAGCTGAACACATCTGAAAACAACAAAACCCAACTGAACACATCTGAAAACAACAAAACCCAGCTGAACACATCTGAAAACAACAACAACCCAGCTGAACACATCTGAAAACAACAAAACCCAGCTGAACACATCTGAAAACAACAAAACCCAGCTGAACACATCTGAAAACAACAAAACCCAACTGAACACATCTGAAAACAACAAAACCCAGCTGAACACATCTGAAAACAACAAAACCCAGCTGAACACATCTGAAAACAACAAAACCCAGCTGAACACATCTGAAAACAACAAAACCCAGCTGAACACATCTGAAAACAACAAAACCCAGCTGAACACATCTGAAAACAACAAAACCCAGCTGAACACATCTGAAAACAACAAAACCCAACTGAACACATCTGAAAACAACAAAACCCAACTGAACACATCTGAAAACAACAAAACCCAGCTGAACACATCTGAAAACAACAAAACCCAGCTGAACACATCTGAAAACAACAAAACCCAACTGAACACATCTGAAAACAAAACTAAACTGTACACAACTGAAAACAACTGAACACATCTGTACACAACTGAACACATCTGAAAACAACTGAACACATCTGAAAACAACTGAACACATCTGTACACATCTGTACACAACTGAACACATCTGTACACAACTGAACACATCTGTACACAACTGAACACATCTGAAAACATCTGTACACAACTGAACACATCTGAAAACATCTGTACACAACTGAACACATCTGTACACAACTGAAAACAACTGTACACAACTGAACACATCTGAAAACAACTGTACACAACTGTACACAACTGAAAACAACTGTACACAACTGAACACATCTGAAAACAACTGTACACAACTGAAAACAACTGAACACATCTGAACACATCTGAAAACAACAAAACGCAACTGAACGCCTCTGACCACCACTGTACACAACAAAACCCAGCTGAACACATCTGAAAACAACAAAACCCAGCTGAACACATCTGAAAACAACAAAACCCAGCTGAACACATCTGAAAACAACAAAACCCAGCTGAACACATCTGAAAACAACAAAACCCAGCTGAACACATCTGAAAACAACAAAACCCAGCTGAACACATCTGAAAACAACAAAACCCAGCTGAACACATCTGAAAACAACAAAACCCAGCTGAACACATCTGAAAACAACAAAACCCAGCTGAACACATCTGAAAACAACAAAACCCAGCTGAACACATCTGAAAACAACAAAACCCAGCTGAACACATCTGAAAACAACAAAACCCAGCTGAACACATCTGAAAACAACAAAACCCAACTGAACACATCTGAAAACAAAACTAAACTGTACACAACTGAACACATCTGAAAACAACTGTACACAACTGAACACATCTGAACACATCTGAAAACAACTGAACACATCTGAACACATCTGAAAACAACTGAACACAACACAACTGAACACACCTGAAAACAACACAACACAACTGAACACATCTGAAAACAACACAACACAACTGAACACATCTGAAAACAACATAACTGAACACATCTGAACAGTTATGTAACAGTTTCAGTTATGTTTAGTTATGTATAATCATGCTTCCTATTTATTCTTATTTATCACAAAAAATCTTAACAGTAAATTAAGATACATTTTAAATCAAAATGCTTAAAAGAACATTTCTTGCTGTATTCGGCGGTGTCAAGAATCGAAATGGTTCGATATTTAGGAAGTTTAAAACAAACAGAAAAAAAAGGACGAAAAAGCAACAATTAATGGCCAGATCATTATTCAGGAACATGCTTTTTCTTTATAATATAGATTTAATACCTTGTGCTTACCACTTCTCTCGTAGGGCGCCATTGAGCTGAAAGTTATAGAAGACGTGAAAAGATTGAGTTGTGAAAATGACAGCAGGCGGGAAAAAAACCCTGGCTAGAGAGATAATGCAATTATTCCTATCTTTTCACCTATTTATAGTATTCATTCCATTTCAGGTTTTACTTTGGACTTACTTTGGATTTTTTACTCAGGAATGTTTTGAGGTGTCATTTTTCTGTCATTTTATTCGTAATTTAATTACGTAATTTGTACTTAAAATTTTGTGAATTTTTTGTTATGTTTCAGACGTTGGTATTAAGTAAGTAATCGCAAATATTTCCTCGAATGCCATTAAAAGAATGTCTAAATCTCTTATTATAAAGCAAACACATGACCGAGTCACGCTGACTTCATACTCACGTTGACACTATCTGGCCTCTCAATTTCGCTTTTATTGCGATTTCTTTCATTTCTAAACATTGCCCAATTTCGAATTTTTATTGTCGAACAATCTTTCCAACGAAGGTGAAAAGTGTTTGACTTCGGTTTGTCTATCCCTCTGGCCGTCTGTCACGGTCTAACTCTCGTAAATAGGCTCGGATCGTTCTGAAATTTTTGAATGTTAGTGACCTCTGCCGTAGCACGTTCCCTATTTCAAATGAAGTTTGTAGCATGATTAGTTCTTCCGTACATTACAGCCAATGGGAAAAACTCGTTTAAAATGATTTTTAATGGTGTTACTCTTTCAAACATAGTAAAATTGATATTCATTTATGAAGTCCACTAAAATAGGCATTCTGTTGAATATGCGGTGCAAAGAATAGGTATTGTTCATTTACAGGGCGACACAAAAGAATTCCATTCATAATGGTATAGGGGGAATTGTTTGCTGTGTATTTGAAAAGATTTCAGATACTATATTGTATCCGAATTACTGTATATTAGAAATGATTGCTCGAGATGCATTTTTAATTATGATATGCGCTTTTTCACTCTATTTATGCATACTATAAAGTGCGTATAAATGCTATAGTTCATATACAGGGCTACAGAAATAAATTCGTAAAGGTTACTGAGTATGAGCATAAATTGCTGAAAGGTGGGTTTTAAAGGAGTTATGCATCTGTACACTGAACTGAATTTAGTTTACTAAGAAATATTTGTAGAATATAGATAAAATGATATACAGGGCCAAGCAAAGAATTGGATACATGGCCGTACATGGGTAATTCTTGGAAATGTAATTTCAGTAGTTTTAAGAGTTTTAGTTTGAATAAAATTTTAGCTAAATAGTGGCACCTAATAAAATTTCTAGGTAAACTACAGGGTTGTACAAAAGTATTCAAGTATGTTTTCATCTATTAGTATAAATTTCTGAAAGATGAATTTCAACCTGTTATGAATTTTCTTGCTAAACTAAATTTCCCCATTATATAGTGTATCTATCAACCTACAGCTCAAATATAGAGCTGTTCAAAAGAAATGGAATACATATTTGGCTATGGATGGTAACTACTGAAATCAGTTTTTCAAAGGTTTTATGCGTTTTATAAAATGCTTACTTCGTTATTTAGCGAAATAAGATAACTAAGTTTTGTTAAAGCATTCAGGAAGTGTTGGAAAGTGTTTTATAATCTATGCTTAACGCATGATTTTTCTTTCTTGTTTATATAGAAACTAGTGTAAATGCCCGTCCTAGGACGGTGTGTAAAAATTGTTTTTCATTTAAAATTTTTAAAAAAAGAGGAAAAATAGTTGTCAATATGGAAGCGCTTAGATGAGCAGATTTCTGCTTATTTATGTTCTAATAAACACATTATTAGCATTAACAATACTTTTGGGTAGACCAGGTTTTCTGGCTAATATAACAAAAGAAAATTAAGAATTCTTAGAACAAAAGTTTAAGAAACGTGCAATAAAACCCCATAATTAACAAATTCTGCTGCAACTATTAAAATTTTTTGATGATTTGTTTGGTATAATCATCTTGGCAAGTGTGTTGTATTTTTTGCAAAAAGCAAAAAAAAAAAAAAAAAAAAAAAAATTAGCAAAACTTTTAACGGCTGAATAAGCATGTGCACAACTTTTTGAGTTTTAACTTACTGAACATATAAATATTAAAAGTACGCACAGAAACTGGGGATCAGCAGTAAGAACATAGAATTTTCTTCAAAATGTTATTGCATCTAACAGCGATGTATAAGACACCCACCAAGTAAGAGTTTAGATGAGCAAGTTTGGTTTTTTATGTTCTAATAAACACTTTTTTACGCATTTACAATCCTTTTTTTTGTAAAATTACAAAAAAGTGATAAAATATCTTTACTAAGATTGACGATCGTTTCATCGTACAAACGGCAACATTTTTCAAAATTTTGAATAAAAAGTGATAAAACATCCTTATTCAGATTGACGATCGTTTCGTCGCACAAACGGCGACATTTTCAAAATTTTGACAAAAAAGTGATAAAACATCCTTATTCAGATTGACGATCGGTTCATCGCACAAACGGCGACATTTTCAAAATGTCGCCGTTTGTGCGATGAAACGATAGTCAATCTTAATAAAGATATTTTATCACTTTTTATAGCATTATTTAGCTTAACCTGGAAATGTAATGTTTTCCCATGATCCTTTAAAGAAAATCACTTTTTTTTTTCACGATCCTTTAACGTTAATCGTGCTTTTTCCGCGACCCTTTTGAATTTTTTTTTTCGATCCTTAAAAAAAATTGCGTTTTTCCCGCGATCCTTTTGAAGAAATTCGCTTAATTTGGCACAGTTGGCACTCACGTTTTTCTTGTATTTCTTCCGTTATCCCCCCGACTCCCCCCATAAAAAGTCCACAAATTTTAATGCATATTTGCCTAGATCCACGGGATAATAAAATTCAGGGCCAAAAAAGCACAATTCCGCGGAAAAGTAACATGTCAGTAAAATGGATTTTGCAGGTTCAAGTCAGGTTCTCTGTATTATATAGTTCTGCATTAATGGAATGAAAAAAAAAAAGAAAGAAAAAAAATAGAACAGAATATTCAGCAAACAGGAATCTTGTAAATGCATGAATTTTGTCTATGATCACTGTGGATTATAAATGTATGTAGAGAAATTTCTAAATCGCTCTTGTGAAGGAAAAAAAATCGAAAAATTCACCAATCGGTTACAGGGAATTCTTCAGTTGGTCATGCCAAAAAAAAAAAAAAAAAATCGCAAAATTTGTCAATCTATCGCTTAAAAAATCACAAAATTTATCAATCAGTCGCAGAGGAAAAAGAAAAATCAACAATTGGTTGTGAGGGAAAAATGAAATTTTGTCACATAAAAAAAAACACATTACCCAATCGGTAGAGTAAAAAGAAAAGTACTGCAAAATTCATCAATTGTGGGGGAAAAGTTGCAACATTCTTCCTTCATTCTTCAGAAAAAATCGTGAAGATTGCCAGTTGATCATCGGAAAAAACTCAAAATCCTTTAATCGGTTGTTTTAAAATATTGTGAAGTTCATATGTAAGCTGTCGGAAATTCCTCAAACAGTCGTTGAAAAACAAACGCGAAGAAATTCAGAAAATTTTGCAAAATCGTGCAAAAGAATAAAAATCCCTTTCTCGGGGGGAAAAAAAATCGGTAAGAGTCACATGTCTGTAGAAAAATTTAATGAGGCGGAACACACAGCATTTTTTATTATGCCGCATTTTCCTATTTTGGGAAAGATCCATGAAATCCTGCATGGGATTGCAAAATTTGCCCTCAACAAAATTGTGCTCTCCTCACCCCCCCCCCCCAAAAAAAAAAAAAAAATCATACCATGTTAGACAGCGTTGATAAAATACATTAAATGTTTTCCCACCAACCGAAACATTGATAATTTTATTGTCAGTGTTATGTGAATGAATTTCTACCTTTTTGGAAAAAGCTTTTTAAAATAGGATTACACATATTATGTGTTTTGAAATTTATTCACTGACTTATTGGAAATTAATCATGAACTTTTCTTTTGATTTAGTAATCTTAATGGTCTTCAGATTTTCAAGTGGAAATTGTTTAGAAATCTATAGGTATATATCATATGATAGGGCATATAGAATGTTATTTTGGTGGTTTCTAACACAAATCGCAATCGTTTGTCAACAAACATTGGAAAAACAGTGACAACATATTTTCAAATATTTTTTGAGTTATGGGGATCCCACAATAAACAATTTAATTAATTTGTAACTCTAACATTGAATTTTAAATTTACTTTAATGTAAGCATTGAAAAATCCATTTATTTGTCAACAGAAACATTGTAGTCTTTTCTAGCTAAATAGTTTTAATTTTTTTTTATCCTTTTTCGCGAAAAATCAATCACCTTAAAATGAATTGAAAACTTCTTTTTGTTAGAAAATTATGTTGAGCAGAAGGGATTTCAGGTAGAAAAGATTTGTATTTAAGTAGATAAGTTTTCTCTTACACATTTCAAATCGTAATTAAGCCTAACGTGGCTCCAGCTTATCGCAGAATGGTAAGATAGATGGGTACAACCCTGGACGCGTTACAATGTGAATTATAATATAGAGATGGCTTTGGTGTAGCTGAGAACAATCTAAAAATATATAAAAATCTATTACAGAGCTTCTAAAAAAAAAAGAAAAAATGGTTTTCAGCTCTGATCTGTCACCCGATCGAGGCTCGACTCGGAAGCCATATTCTGTCTTATTAAGGACGTGTCCTCCCATAGCGCTGACATCATTTTAACGTTGGTAACAGAAGTTTGAATTTCCCTTTTATTGTATCATTGAAAAACTTCTAATCAACGCACATTTTCCTCAGTTTATACTGTCGAATGCAATTTGTTTGAAAATTGTATTCAATTTACTCAATTTTTGTCTTTTAAAATGAATTTCAAGTTTGATTTTTTTTTTCAACCTATCTACAAGGTGGCCATTTCAAGTTTGATACTAAACCATTTATATTTTAAATGCAAACTGATTCATCATTCGATCCATTGTTTGAACGCGACATACAAGGTGGCCATCATTAAACTGACGGTATTCAGAGTGTTCTGTAGTGCGATGAAATTGAGAGAATGACGCCAAATTTTGTAAGAAGATTAAACGAGACGGGGGAAGGAGGGGGAAAAAATGAGTTCCAAAAGTCACGTGTAACGGAAAAGAAGGTAATTCTGCCATATTGAACTTGAATTAAATCGTTAAATGTGCTAAATCAGAAGTAATTTTATTAGCCCCCGGTACGGTATACTATTTCTTTCTCCCAGCTTATTTTGTGTCCAAAAAATAACGTTACCTTACAGAAGCTAGCCGTAAAACAAAGCATTACGATTCAATACTCTTTATCAATTTTTTAAACTTCTAAGCATCGCACAGTTTCAATTTTTAGACCGTCGTATTGAAAAAAAAAAATTCTTTTTAAATGCATTTTGTTTGAAAACTGTATCTCCATTTATTTTTGAAATATTAATTTTTTTTGTAGTTTTTGGAGCCATTTGCTTAATATTGGCAACGGAAGTACTCCATCTCTGTAGAAAGTAAAGGAAAAATAGCTTTAAAATAGTAATTATATATTTTTGCCATTTTCTCGTAACAACGAAAGAAAAGGTACTTAATACGTGCTATTTTGAAAAAGAAATATAAACGAATGATTTTTGTTAAAACAATAGAGGTATTAGATACTATATTTAATTGTAAGTATCTATGAATCATTAGATAGCCTTTTTTCGATTTTCTTGAATGGCGGCATCTTTTTGCTGCATAGTGCATTATTTCGCGATAGTGATGTGCTATCCATGCTTTACTGTAGATGTTTAAGAGCAGATCGTAAATGTGAAATTCTTAAGCGGATGCGAATGACGTCATTTTACGTAAAATAAAACGTGTGCTATAAGTCTTAAAATTGAAATATGTATAGTCCCACTTAACCGAGTTATTTTCTTCTGATGGACTGGTGGCTTCTATTATTATGAAACAGACGTTATAAATGAAGTGTTAGATGGAGATGAAAGAGCAGCCGTAAAAAAATTATGGTCATCCCCCCCCCCCCCCATTCTGACCAGAAAATCGGAGTTCTAACTTTTTATGGCTGCTCTTTCATCTTCACCTAACACTTCATTTATAATGGCTGTTTCATAATAATAGAAACCATCAGTCCATCAGAAGAAAAGGAAGTGAAGGAAATGCCGGGGGCGACACTCAATTCTGAAAAAGCAGAATTCCTGTTCTCTAGTTTCAGTATTGATTGTGCATTTTTTTTACCCTTTTGTTACACAGCGCCACAGATTCCCCTAGCGGAAACTTTTGGAACTATTTTTTTCCCTCCGTTCCCCGTCTTGTTTAATCTTCTTACAAAATTTGACGTCATTCTCTCCATTAGATCGCGCTACAGAACACTCTGAATACCGTCAGTTTGATGGCGACCTTGTATATCGCGTTCAGACGATGGATCGAATGACGAATCAGTTTGCATTTAAAATAATATAAGTGGTTTAGTATTTGCTTCCGTCTTCTATGCAATAACGAAATTAAAACTTCATCCATAAATTAAATAGTTACAATCTAAACTAGAAAACAGAAATTCTGCTTTTCAGAATGGAATGTCGCCCCCGATGAAAAAAAAAAAATGTGTTTATATAAATAGTACAAAACATATTTCAATTTTCAGACTTAATGTACACGCTTTTATTTTTGTAAAATGACGTCATTCACGTCCGCTTAAGAATTCCACATTTACGATCCACGCTTAAGGGGGTCCGGGACACATTTTCAAAAAAATTTTATATATTGAGTTAAAATTTTGAAATTTTTTGTGATGGTTAACCATATTATTTGTAAACAAAATCGCATGATAAAACTTCTCATAATTTTTTTAAAAAAATTTTTAATTTTAAATTTTGTTAAAGTGGAGTAGTTTAAAATTGTTATAACTCGAAATACTATTTATAGAATTTCAATTTTTTTTTCATTTAAATAAACAGAAATATATAAATTTTAATTTAGAGCCAGCATTTTAAAAAATAATAATTTAAAAAAAAAATTAAATATTTAACGAAACAATTACAAAAAAAGTGGTGCAACTATTTTTAAAAAAAATCATATTTTCAAAAGTAAATATTTTTTTTTCAAATATGCTGGCTCAAAAGTAAAGTAAAATAATTGAAAAAGATTATGTTCCGAGTTTCAACCCTGTATCTTTAACGGTTCTCGAGTTATAAGAATTTAAATATGAGAAATGGTGAAAAAACCTATCATGAAGAAAAACGCAATTTCACAAGAACTCGTTTTCTTGACAACCATAGCTTGAAAGGCAGATTTTGAAAACAAACCAAAACGAAAAAATTAATATTTCCTGTTCTAATTAAGATAGAAACATGATTTAAACATCATTTTAACCAGAAAACGGCAGAGAAATTTTCAATCCAATAATAAAAAAAATGAAAATTTGAAGATTTTTGTGTCCCGGACTCCCTTAAACATCTACAGCAAAGCACTCATAGGACGTCACTATCGCGAAATACACAAATACAGCAAAAAGAGGCCGCCATTCAAGAAACTCTAACCCCCCCCCCCTCCCCCCCAAAAAAAAGGCTCTCTAATGATTCATAGGCCTTCATTTGTTTGTAACATAATATACTTAAAATTAAATATAGTTTATAATAGCTCCCTATTTTAACAGAAATCATTCGTTTCTATTTTTTCAAAATAGCACGTATTTTAATTACATTTTCTTTCGGCTGTTATGAAAAAATGGCAATAAAAATATATAATTAATGTTTTACAACTATTTTTCCTTTACTTTCTACAGAAATGGAGTACTTCCGTTGCCAATATTAAGCAAATGGCTCCAAAAACTACAAAAAAAATTAATATTTCAAAAACAAATGGGGATGCAGTTTTCAAACAAATTGCATATAAAGGTACTTTTTTTTCCAATATGACGGTATAAAAATTGAAAATGTGCGATGCATAGAACTTTAAAAAATTGCTATAGAGTATTGAATCGTACTGCTTTGTTTTACGGCTAGCTTCTGTAAGGTAACGTTATTTTTTGGAGACGACACAAAATAAGCTGGGAGAAAGAAATAGCATACCGTGCTGGGGGCTAATAAATAAAGCGCAAGTCATTGAACTATGCGTTTAAACCATTGAAACGATAACAATCAAAAAACCTTCTGCCAATCGCATACTTTGGAGATTTCACGAAGCCTCTATCGAAGTGTTGCTTTTAATAAATTTCGAAATTTTATTTTAAGATATTTGCTACCTTTTTATATGAAAATGAATTTTGGTATTGTTAGTGGGGAATAGCAAAAATATTTTTAATGTAAAAATATATTAGTCACCTACATTCTGTAACCCGGCTCGGTATAAACATGAATTAGATCCAAACAAGTAAGCCGTTGTCTCCAGATAAAAAGAACATTTGTATTATATCTCTAGCTACTTTGGCTAAAAACAATGTTTTCATGCTTGGAAATAGGAGCTATATCTTTTACTAAAACTAGTCGGATGTAGCAATCCCAAAACTTTCTTCTGTCTCATGCATGTTAATACTTGAAAATTCGCTATCACACTGCCAAAATTAAACGGCAATCTATGTCCATCATGAGTATTCTAAAGATATGAAATTCCGTGCATTGGTTCTTGAGATATGGCTATCTCTGAAATCGTGTAAATCCAGCATAATTCAGCCTAGCAGGGCCGCCTATTGAGTGCTTTACACCAAAACCTCCAAAAAAACCACTTAAGTCAAAGTCTAACTGAATGTGAAGTTTGCGGAAAATCCGTGCATTAGTTTTTGAGATAGAACTATTGCAAAAATCATGAAAATTCCAGCATAGCAGCGCCACCTATTGGACGATTAACACCAAAACCTAATCAGCAACAACTTGTGTTAACATCTAACTAAATCTGAAGTTAGATGAAAATTCGTGCATTAGTTTTTGAGATAGAGCTATTGCGGGAATCGCTCAAAATGCAGCACAGCAGCGCCACCCGTTGAGCGATTTACATAAATACGTAATCAGCACCAAGTCATATCAAGGACTAACTGAATCTGGAGTTTCATGAAAATCTGTACTTTAGTTCTCGAGATACAGCCATTGCGGATATCGTAAATAATGCAACATAGCAGCGCCACCTGTTGAGCGATTTACACCAAAAACTAATAAGCATCAATTTGTATCAAGGACTAACTGAATATGAATTTTTATTAAATTCCGTGCATGAGTTCTTGAGATAGAACTCCCACAAAATTTGTGTCACCCACAGACTCGCAGACATTTTGTAAAAACATGTTTTTCGGGTTCTCTGACCCCTAAAACGTGTCAATCCGTCGAAAACCGGAATTCGAAAATTTTCATGAATCCAATACTTTCTTCTTGTAAAGATAGAAGAAAGTAAAAATATTTTCTACGATCCGCCGTTCTTTGAATAAGCATGTGACATGCAGAAGGGAGAAAAACGGGGAGGAATGAATTTTACAGAACGATCCAATTTTGAAAAGAACGCCCTAGTATATCAATTTAAATAATGGAACAACGTAGTTGTAATACTGTTACGTTTTAGGGTTCCGTACTTAAAAAGTAAAAACGGAAGCATTACAAGATCACTCATGTGACTGTCCGTTTCTCACAGACGTTTTTCTCTAAAACTATGGAACGTGGTTAGTTCAAACTGGCCAGTGTTATAAAAAAACCATTGGCCCGCATTTTTAGATTAATAGCTAATCGCATTTTTAAGAAAAATTTAAGAGGGGTCCATTAATTTTATATGTATGTATGGTGTGGGGTGTCATTCGGACGGTTTCGTAACACTGAATACTCAAATATATATTTTTTAATTTTAGGTACTATATATTCAGAGATATCGCCGTAAATGCATTGCAAAAATATGCCCCCCCCCCTCCTCTAATTCCGGTTCTACAGTATAAGTGCCAAAAGGTTGAAATCTGCCATTCAAAATGTATTTTAGATCATATTTTATTTTTGCTGATTCCGTTTGAAAATGTTTCCATCTCTTTTTAACAGACTTTGAAAGAAAAAATGACGTGGTTCTCCATTCGACGCTTACGTATTTTGTATGGGTTCACCGATTACTTCGAAACTACGCGACCGATTCACTTTTTTTGTTTTTTGTTTCCTTTGAAAGAGGAAGGGTTCTGTTTAAATTTCATCATAATGGGTTCAGTATTTTTTCAGAAATTCGACAAAAGCATCTTTTAAGATATTTCACTTTCGACGATTTCCATCAAGGGAAGTAGAGCGATGTGTTTGAAGCGTTGTGTAGCGCTATGAGTGGACCCAAAGTTCCTCACAAAATTTGTATTTAATATAAAATCAAACAACTGAAGTCTGTTTTTGTTTTATTAATAAAAGTTAAGATATTTGAATGTATTGCAAAATAAAATGCCACCATTCATTTCGCATGATAATAGTTATATTTTAAAAAAGTCCTCGCAAAATGAAAGATCGTGAGCTGAAGTGAATCTCACTGTGAAGACACTATTAAGAAGAAAGTATTATAATCGAATTTTATTTTTTCGACTTTCGGTTGTCGACGGATTGACACGTTTCAGGAGTCAGAGATCCCCCAAAACATATTTACACAAAATGTCCGTGTGTTGCCATTGTACCAACGAAAAGTGTGTGAAGTTGGTCAAAAAACTGAACGAAATATTTTGTGTGTGTTTTTGGCTATAGCAAGTAGGTCCTCCCTGAATCTGGAAAAATTCCGCCGGAAGGGGGCGGTTTAATAGCGATTTTAGGTAGCTTTCATTACAAAAAGCTACCTATTGCAGCCGTTCGGAGGAAAGAGATTTCAAAAAATTTTGGCATATTTTCATCGATCATGACCCCCAGACCCCGAAACTACCCTCCGTTCAAAAGTTGATATATATATAATAAATAAAAAAATATATATATATAATCTTTGTCACACTGTAACTCTCGTATTTATGAACCGATTTGGATGTAACTCGCGGTTTACATAGTACATACCAATGTCTCGACTGAGTTCGTTGGCCAACTTCATCCGCCATCTTGTTTCAAAATGGCGGCCATTTAATTTTTTTTTTATTTGAAATGTGGTACCAAAAAATTGAGAATAGAAAAATATTTTTTCTTATGTGTTTGACCTTGATACAAAGATTCTGGAGCAGTTTTTGTTTCGTCTATATCTTAAAAAATGGCTGCATTATAGTACTTTGAATTTCTAGCGTAGCAGACATTTTGAAACGTCCTGATTTTTTTCATGCGATAACAGGCGTATTTATGAACCGATATGTATGTACCTTCGTGTGTACATAGTAAATACCAATATCTCGACCGAGTTCGTTGGCCAGCTTCATCCGCCATCTTGTTTCAAAATGGCGGCCATTTAAAAAAATTTTTAATTTAAAATAGGGCACCAAAAAATTCGAAAAGGAAAAATATCTTTTTCTTATGCGTTTGACCTTAATACAAAGATTCCGGAACAGTTTTTTTTTCATCTATATCAAAAAAAAAATGGTTGAGCTATAGCGTTTTGAATTTCTAATGTTGCTGATATTTTGAAACGACCAGATATTTGTCATGCGATAACAGGCGTATTTATGAACCGATTTTGATGTAACTTGGTGTGTACATAGTACATACCAATGTCTCTACCGAGTTCGTTGGCCAGCTTCATCCGCTATCTTGTTTCAAAATGGCTGCCTTTTTAAAAATTTAAAATTTGAAATGTGGTACCAAAAAACTGTGAATGGAAAAATATTTTTTTCTTATGTGTTTGACCTTGATACAAAGATTTCGGAGCAGATTTTGTTTTGTCTATCTTAAAAAAATGTTTGAGTTATAGCACTTTGAATTTCTATCATGGCTGACATTTTGAAACGATCTTATATTTGTCACGCTATAACACACGTATTTATTAATCTATTTGGATGTAAGAAAGCATGTGGATAGTATATAGCAATGTCTCGACCAAGTTCTCTGGCCAGCCTCATCCGCCATCTTGTTTAAAAATGGCGGCCATTAAATTAAAGAAAATTATATTTAAAGTGAGGTGCAAAAAAATGAGAAATTGAGAAAGGTTTCTTTCTTAAGTATTTGACCTTGATATAAGGATTCCGGAGCATTTTTGTTTTGTCTTTATCTATGGCTCAGGTATAGCAGTTTGAATTTTTTTATGTGGGTGACATTTGAAAAATCTGATTATATGCCTGCGACAGCACTCGTATATATCAATCGATTCCGATGTGAGTGAGCATGTGCACAGGAATTACTAAGGTCTCGACCCAGTTCACTGGTTAGACTCATCCAATATGTTGTCTTAAAATGGCAGGCACTTCAAGATATCGCCGAATTTGGCAACCAAATATAAGTTACTTTAAATAAAAGCAGCTTGGATAAAGCTGACTCATTTTGCAAAATTCTCATTCATAATGTTTTAGTATTGATAAAAATTAGTATTGAAATACCCTATAATCGGTTTCCAGTAAATTGATCATCGTGTGTTTGAATAACATGAGCTAGCTTCTTAAAAATAAAGAATATGAAAGCTACCTCTTCCTCCCGGCACTGGCCGGAAGGACTTTTTGTATTATGTTCTGGTTTTTGCAGTTCTGTTGTCCATCGGTGGCGTGTGCAGCGACGGGAACGTCGCATTCTGCAAAGCCGGCTATTCGTAAACAGTTGCCGTACAACAGAATCGCTAAAAACTATCGATTTTAATCAATATCATGATCGAGATGAAGTCGTTTTGACACCAATTAATGAACTGAAGCAGAAATTTAAGATGAAAGTCATAGTATTGAACTAATAATAATGAAGTAACTACCTTTTGAAATGTCAAGACGTATGAGATACAAGAAAGTTTTGAGATTGGCACATCCAAATTTAATATAAAATTAAGCAATTGAAGTCGGGTTTTGTTTATTAAAAAGTTTATTCATATGAGTTAAGATATTTGAATGCCTCAGTAAATAAAACGCAACTGCATTCATTTTGCATGTTAATAGTTATGTAAAATGAGTCCTCGCCAAACGAAAGATCGTGAGCTGAGGTGAATCTCAGTGTGAGGTTATAAAAGGGGACGCACAGTTAAGAGGAACGGGGATGAGGGTGAAGAATAAATTTCAGAGTGTAGCGACGAGTTATCCCGCGACTGGTTCTGAACTTTAAAATGGACACGTTCTGATCAGCCTTCGAATCATTTTATTAGTTTGTCAACGATGAAATTTGTACTTAATAATAGTGTCACCACTTTAACAGCTTATTGTTTGACATTGGCTTTAATATTTTACCGCTCTGGTTTCTCTTGTTGGAAAGTGACTCCTCTCGCCTGTTTAAAGAAATCGTTGTAAGCTCTAAAAAATATTTAAAACTTAAAAAAAAAAAATTGTTAAATGTAATGATTGGAAATTCGCACTCTTAGGAAGTATGAGTTGTTACGTGGAAGGACGGCATCGCAGACCGCGCGAAATATTGGTAGTGTATTTGGCTCTCGTGTTACGACGCAACAAAGATAGTACACAATGGGTTCGCTCCATTTGATACAGGTCACTGTGACCTCACACATGAGCCACGCGGTCTCCCAGAATCAAGGGTGAATGACGAACTACAGTAGACCCTCTGAGTGCCTCTGAATAATCGTTGAAGTTTGGATAATATAATTTCTTATATTGGTTAGTTATCCACTCACTTTGCTTTTTTTTTCTACACATTTCAACCTGTACGACCTGATACAAAAATCTATATAAATCTATCCCTGGCCCAATTGCTGTAAAACTTTTCGAAAGGACTTCTACTGTAAAAAGATCACTATTGAGCGTTTATTGAGCGGTATACGGAAAATGAGACTTTGCTCGCAATTATGACAGAGATTGTATGCATCAGCAGAAACGAACCCTCTGTAACAAGTCAAGAATGATCGAAGTCGGGATATCAACCGTTCAATAGTTATTGGGTGGACGTGCATAAAAAATACACTATCGTGTTTTACAACTTTTCTTCTTGAGGTGTTAATAAGGGGTGTCCATTTTCCGGTATGTTTTCGGATACCAACATCCCGGTTTGTATGGACAGACAAAACACGCAACGATGAATGAGGTATTCTACGAAGATTTGTTGAAAAGAATTTTGAGATAGTACTCGCACATTTTAGCTGAAACACGTTCAATAAAATGGATAGTTAACTGAAATTTAACGACAAAAAGTATCAGAAGATAATGTTAAAAATAGCAGCAGGAAAAGCTCGCACAACTCCACTGTCACCAGACTCCGCTGTAACTGGTGAACCACTGGTGCAGTCCGCATTAAACGATGGAAGCATTTTTTAATGGTGTAAAATATCTCTCATTGAATTCAGTTTATAATAAAAATTAAGTCATCCAGTTTCCGCTAAGAGGAACTATTCTATATTTTGGTAAAAACGCATGACAATTTG
Organism: Maratus speciosus; assembly: GCA_963932465.1. Lineage (NCBI taxonomy): Eukaryota > Metazoa > Arthropoda > Arachnida > Araneae > Salticidae > Maratus > Maratus speciosus. Next base: position 5,977,311 of record CAWVRF010000002.1, on the reverse strand, counting down.
TTTATACAAAAGAACAAACTACTAACGCTAAACAAAATAGGTCAAGAAATTGATTGTACTTATGCTTTAAGTTTATAGTAACCACTCCCATTTCTTTGCTGTTGTAGCTAACTCATCTCACTTGAACAGTAAGTATAAAGCGAGTTACTATCTGAGAGTAACCTGCTTGTCATTTTGATCGACGCTAAAGTTCGCAGCTACTGTTCATGACATGCCAGGTTCAATCACCGGCAGCGCCCATCAATCACTCATAAATGAACGAAACTAATGATTTTTCCACGCCATTTTCCAGTCTTACAACCCGCTGGAAAATTTGGCCTGTTCCCATTGGCTTTTTGAATGGTACTATGAGTAAACAGCACATTTTGTACCTATTATTATGTTTTTGTCTGGGGATATATTTCCTATCCTCAATGCCACTGACTAGTTCTTAATTTCTCAATAGTAGAACCTCTTTTATCCGAAACTCTTTCAACCGAAACTCTCGGTTAACCGAAATCCCTTTATAAAGCTTTTTTTTTACTATCGCATTCCTGTGTGCAAAATCTATTTTGAAAGCTTTTTTTTAAGCTTTATTGTCTGCAAGCTGTCCTTTCCGAACTACGAGTACATATAGTAGATATTTTCAATCCCCTTTCTTAGAGTTCCTTTGAATTTAACTCCCGCAAGTGTTTCGGAGTGGAACGAGAAAAACGAACAAATGACCAATTTTGAAGCTTTCGAATGTTTTGCAAAAGGTTGGCATGGCTGGAGCAGCAGAAAGACTGTTATACTGGTGAACTAATAATATTAAAAAACTCTGTGATAGAGCTTCAAAGCAAAGGCAATCGAAACTGCGATACACAAAACATTTTTCGAAACCTTGTGATACATCTAAAAGGTACTTAATTTCAAAATAAAAATTCAGTTAATTTATTCTTGTTTCTATTTTGCTATTGCTTTATTTTTATGAAGCACTTGTTGCCATAATAAGAAATATTGCATATATCTCCTTAATCTTAAAAATGAAGCATTCTCGAAGCATGTGCTGGTATCCCAGCGCCATCCCAGATGAAACACACTGTATTTTTTTCCGTTCAAAATAATGTAAACTAGTGGTTAAGTGCGTTCACTGGTCGCACAAAGGGTTTCGTTTAATATTTCTTTCAAAACACTTTGTCCTTTTGCAAAATCTATTAATTCCACATTTCGCAACCACAGGACGCACTCTATTCTACACAAACCTCTATCCGAACGAAACTCCGTTTTACAACCTATCCGTAAATATGAGTCGAGGGGTCCATAGCACTCGAGATAGGTAGGCCCCCCTGGCGGTAAAAATTGGAACTAAAATAGGTACGACTATGGTGCTATATGAAAGAGTGGTCAAAGGAGAATCGGCAAAAGTTAGAAAAGTGCGCCTCGGATGAAAAGGGTGGAGGTTAGAAAAATTGCTAAAAATACACAAGTTAGAGACCGGAGGGGTCTTATAATATAAGACTTTTTGAAAATTTTATGATTTTTCGTGTGATCGCAAGTATTCTGCTGTAAGTATGCAGAATTTCACATCTCCAACTTAATTAGGGGCTGAGTTAGAAAAATTGTTTAAAATGCACAAGTTAGAGATCGGAGGGTAAATATGACTTTTTCAAAATTTTATGATTTTTCGTTTGATGTGAGGTGTTCATCTATGAGAATCCAAAATTTCAAGTCCATCATATATAGTTCTGAGAACGGGCTCTGTGACAGAGGAATGAGACGAATAGGGTTTCATCAGATGAACGAAACCCTAAAAATTATGACAAACACTGTAGAAAAAAAAAATTACAATACAATTCACGAAGGCATTTATTTAAAGTCATAGAACTTACTACGCTAGAACAATAAAGAGGAAAAAATAAGTATTTAAGACCGAAACCGAATTTCGATAATCTTCCTATTTTCGTCCAAAAACGAAAATGCAGAAAAAAATGTTTAGTAGTTAATACATACATAAATATACGGACTTATTCATTAATTATATTTGTGGCTCTCTGTGTCTTTGACCGAAACTTTTTATTTTCATATAAAATAAAATGTTATAAATTCATCCACGACACGGAATGCTTTTCTAATTATGCTGATATAATCTCATTAAAAATGATTCAGGTACACACAGCTCAATTTATCTTTTATAATGATTTTTAGTTCATTCTTGCCGAAATTCAGTGTAACAATTTAACGGCAGATTGGAACTTCTTGCCTGAATTTAGCCAATTCCTAAATAGCATTTTTGTTAAGGAGTTATAAGCACTTATAAAACAAAAAACAAAAAAACTTGAAGCCCCATTTATGTGATTTCTAGGGCAAATATTGTTTCAAAATGCTTTGAAACTTTGTTGCGCAAATTTGTTCATTTATTGACTAACCCTCTTCCATAGTAACTTGCATAAAGCATTTTCTGATACTCTTCATTAAATGCCTTTCTTTGAATAGTCCATGATGGCGTTTCAGGCCTCTAGGAATTTTTTTAGCATTGTCATTAAAGTGTAAAAATTGCCGGATATGTTCACATTCTTTGACAGACAGTCTTTTTAATTGTTTGGTTATCTAAAATATCACTCCTGTAATGTCTATCAAATGTGTAAATGACATTAAATAACAAATTCCAATATAACATTGAGCATCCGTAGTGGAAACTTTGAAAGGTTGAGAATGATCCTTTTGTACGATGTATCTATGTGTCTCTTTTAAAATAAGATTGAAAAATTTATCATTAAAAAAAAAGAAAAATTGATATGGAGTATCCAGAGCTATAATTTCAGCACTTAAGGAGTCCTGTATGCATTATTTGCTTTTTCGGAAAGACTTTTCTTCTACTAAATTTGGTTTTTATATTCTTTTTGGCTTCTTGACTTTTTTCTGTCAACACTGGGTCCAGCAGGAAATATCTGCAACATCTGAAAGAACAACACAATCTTTCTCTAAATTGAGGCATCCCAATCTATATATACGGTGTTGAATTCGGGGGTTGCCCGGGAAGGGACATTCCCCCAGAACATTGAGATGTCTTCTCCAGAGGATTTGAAAATTTGTATAGTTTATCAATGCAAAGCCCCCCTTTAATTACTTTATTAATAAATGTAAAAAATTACCCCCTGTTGCTTTTGAATAAATTTCTTGGGTCACATTTCTTATTATCAAACAGTCTACGTCTGATTCAGATGCAGAAATAGCATCTTCACTTTAATTTTTAGCTGGTTTATATGTTGTATCTTCCCAACTATCATGAGAAAATCAGAGATTCATCCTCAGTATCAGATGCAAATAATGTTGTACTGATTTCTTCTTACGTTAGCCCTTTGCTCGCAATTTTTCATTCGAATGTACTGAGTTCTATGCTCTTTGTTCCATATCTGGTACAAACACAAAAACAAGATTTCAAGTTGATGTACTGAAATGTTTTAGTTTTAAAGCAGTCTAAATAACAAATATTTGATATACTTAAATGTCTAAAATTTTTGATTGCGATACTTTCAAGATTTTCTGTTGACAAAGTTGAAGCAAATTCTACCATTGTTTACGATGCAGGGTCAATTTTTTTTGGGGAAATGAAAGTCTAATAGATATTGAGGTACAGCCATCTAGTGAGAAAAACAGGTACAAAACGCTTTATTTAAATGTTCTAGATATGGTACAAAGCTCAAATCACCAATGTTTAAGATCCATAGGGAAATAGAAGGGTGTTATTGGTATGTACCACATAGGGCACACCGTGCAGTGAAGGGTTACAAATAAGTCATGTTAAATTTTAAGTTTCTATCTCTCTATTCTATATAAATCATAATTTAAAACGTTTTCCGTTCATTCCGCGTGGGGGGGGGGGGGGGAGCAAAAAGAAAATAATGGAGCGCCGCAGATAGACAAGTTGCACCGAAAGTTAATTTTGGGCCGAAATGCTAGGCAAACATAACGATGCAGGGGGATGAGACCACCTATATACCGTACCCCACCACGTAGAAACTGGCTCCGTAGATTTCCCACTGGAGAGGGTCCGGTAGCTCAACATTAACCCTTTATCTACTGACGGTACTTATAAGTATCATTAAAATAATTCGAGTTATAATACACTATTATACTTTATATAACACATTAATATAATATATATACGTTATAATACACTTTAGACTGAGTGATAGATACATTATTTTATCTTGTTTCAAAAGCAGGATGGGTTACACAAAACAAAAATATTTTAAAAAGGCTGCTTTCTTTTGTCTTTGCATTTTTTCAGCTTTGTTTGCTTTGTGGGAAATTGTTCGATTCGCAAATATTTCTACATTTCTATTGTAAGAACATTCTATTTGTCTATTTCCTAATTCTGCAAAATACTAAGAAAAATATTTAAAATAAAAGATTTGAGCGGAGTATAAAGAGAGCACAAAATCCCTATAATATCAAATTTAATGAATCCTTTTAAATCCTTCTAAAATTTATTAAATGGGCTTTTAAATCTTCTAATGTAGTTTAAACAAGTCACAAAAAATGCTTTAGAAGATAAAATTTTCGTGAATTGATAATTCAGTATACAAAGGGTTAGTGACTCACACAAATGACTCGGCTGCAAGGTCGCATGACCTCTCAGCGGACAAAATTTTTGACTTGCAAGCTTATTGGTTAATGAAAAGCATAGATTTAATTTTGTACTTGCTCTACAATGAGAGAAGGAAGTTGTAAGTCAGGCGATAGTAAAAGAAGTGGAGAGCGAGATAGTGCGTCTGTTTTTGACGTTGCGTTTTATTAGATTTTGGTTCTCATACCATCTAAACAAGTAAGTAGCCTTTGTGACGATGATGTGGAAACATTACTCAATGCGTCTGATTCAGACGAGCTGGTTATCGAGAAAGAAAATGATACAAGTGGTGACAGTTTTCATGCTACTTCAGATTCAGATGGTAAAAATTCAGACGCCGATATGGAATGTGATAATGTGAAAACAGCTTAACCAAAGTATGAAAAAAAAAGCTGGGATTAGAACTGTTTCAAATGAAAGAAAGGCATCCGGTGGAAGATTAAAGCGACACCACTTATAACCAGAATTTGATTAATAAATTACTTTAAATTAAGACACGACCGAAAGAGTTTTATAAGACCGAAACCTAATTTCGGTAATCTTTAAAAAATACTCATAAATATCCATAATTATTAGTTTTACGTGTGGTCCAAATCGGCTAAGTCTGTGAATTTCACCAAATCCTTTTTTTTTTATTTTCATATAAAAAAAAAACACAATTCATTAATCCACGATACAGAAAGATTTTCTCATGAAACGAATTTCATCCAATCAAAAACTGTTTTAGGTATACATAACTCATGTATCTTATTGAAGAATTCTTGTAAAGTATCCTCTGTTATCGTACAACTTTCTCAAAGAGTATTCGAAACATTTCTGCAGTTTCAATCTAAAAAAATCTGTTACTGTTACGTCTGAAACTTTTAATGAGCATGTGAAAAGCATCTTCAAAGTTTAGTCCTATATGCATTTTTTACTAGATAATTTGCACTCACCTCTTCAGCTAGACATGACTGAAAATTATAAATAGCGATTAATAAAGACTGCCCAAAATCTTTAGTAAAGGATCCTCTGTTGTACTAGAACTTTCTCAAAGAGTATTCGAAACATTTCTGCAGTTTCAATCTAAAAAAATGTCCATGACTATCAAATCTGAAACTTTTAATGAGCATGTGAAAAGCATCTTCAAAGTTTTGTCCTATAAGCATTTTTTACTTGATAATTTGCGTTCAACTCTTCAACCAGTCATGACTATAAATAGCAATTACTAAAAACTGCCGAAAGACTTTAGTAAAGAATCCTCTGTTGTACTAGAACTTTCTCAAAGAGTATTCGAAACATTTCTGCAGGTTCAATAAAAAAAAAATGTCCATGACTATCAAATCTGAAACTTTTAATGAGCATGTGAAAAGCATCTTCAAAGTTTAGCCATATATGCATTTTTTACTATAATTTGCACTCGCCTCTTCAGCCAGTCATGACTATAAGTAGCAATTAATAAAGACTTTAGTAAAGGATCCTCGTTTGTACTAGAACTTTCTCATAGAGTATTCGAAACATTTCTGCAGTTTCAATCTAAAAAAATGTCCATGACTATTAAGTCTGAAAATTTTAATGAGCATGTGAAAAGCATCTTTAAAGTTTAGTCCTATATGCATATTTTACTTGATAATTTGCGCTCAACTCTTGAACCAGTCATGACTATAAATAGCAATTACTAAAAACTGCCAAAAGACTTTAGTAAAGGATCCTCTGTTGTACTAGAACTTTCTCGAAGAATATTCGAAACATTTCTGCAGTTTCAAACTGAAATAATCTGTTACTGTTACGTCTGAAGCTTTTAATGAACATGTGAAAAGCATCCTCAAATTTTAGTCCTACATGCATTTTTTACTTGAGTGGCTGAAGATGTGAATGGAAATTATCATGACGGAAAATTATAAATAGCAATTAGTAAAAATTGCCGAAAGGCTTTAGTAAAGGATCATCTCTTGTACTAGAACTTTCTCAAAGAGTATTCGAAATATTTCTGCAGGTTCAATAAAAAAAAAATGTCCATGACTATCAAATCTGAAACTTTTAATGAGCATGTGAAAAGCATCTTCAAAGTTTAGCCATATATGCATTTTTTACTATAATTTGCACTCACCTCTTCAGCCAGTCATGACTGTAAGTAGCAATTAATAAAGACTTTAGTAAAGGATCCTCGTTTATACTAGAACTTTCTCATAGAGTATTCGAAACATTTCTGCAGTTTCAATCTAAAAAAATGTCCATGACTATTAAGGCTGAAAATTTTAATGAACATGTGAAAAGCATCTTTAAAGTTTAGTCTTATATGCATATTTTACTTGATAATTTGCGCTCAACTCTTGAACCAGTCATGACTGTAAATAGCAATTACAAAAAACTGCCAAAAGACTTTAGTAAAGGATCCTCTGTTGTACTAGAACTTTCTCGAAGAATATTCGAAACATTTCTACAGTTTCAAACTGAAATAATCTGTTACTGTTACGTCTGAAGCTTTTAATGAACATGTGAAAAGCATCTTCAAAATTTAGTCATATATGCATTTTTTATTTCATAATATGCACTCACCTCTTCAGCCACTCATGACGGAAAATTATAAATAGCAATTAGCAAAAATTGCCGAAAGACTTTACTAAAGGATCCTCTGTTGTACTAAATCTTTCTCAAAGAGTATTCGAAACATTTCTGCAGGTTCAATAAAAAAAAAAAAATGTCCATGACTATCAAATCTGAAACTTTTAATGAGCATGTGAAAAGCATCTTCAAAGTTTAGCCATATATGCATTTTTTACTATAATTTGCACTCACCTCTTGAGCCAGTCATGACTAAAAATAGCATTAATAAAGACTTTAGTAAAGGATCCTCTGTTGTACTAGAACTTTCTCAAAGAGTATTCGAAACACTTCTGCAGTTTCAATCTAATAAAATGTCAATGACTATTAAGTCTGAAAATTTAATGAGCATGTGAAAAGCATCTTCAAATTTTAGTCCTATATGCATTTTTTACTTGACAATTTGCACTCACCTCTTGAGCTAGTCATGGCTATAAATAGCAATTAAAGTAAACTTTAGTAAAGGATCCTCTGTTGTACTAGAACTTTCTCAAAGAATATTCGAAACATTTCTGCAGTTTCAAACAAAAATAATCTGTTACTGTTACGTCTGAAGCTTTTAATGAACATGTGAAAAGCATCTTCAAAATTTAGTCATATATGCATTTTTTACTTCATAATTTGCACTCACCTCTTCAGCCACTCATGAAGGAAAATTATAAATAGCAATTAGCAAAAATTGTCGAAAGACTTTACTAAAGGATCCTCTTTTGTAGCAGAACTTTCTCAAAGAGTATTCGAAACATTTCTGCAGTTTCAATCTACCAAAATGTCCAAGACTATTAAGTCTGAAACTTTTAATGAGCATGTAAAAAGCATCTTCAAATTTAGTCCTATATGCATTTTTTACTTGATAATTTACACTCTCCTCTCGAGCCAGTCATGACGATAAATAGCAATTAATAAAGACTTTAGTAAAGGATCGTCTGTTGTACTAGAACTTTCTCAAAGAGTATTCGAAACATTTCTGCAGTTTATTTCTAAAAAAAATGTGCATGATTATATTAAGTCTGGAACATTTAATTAGCATGTGAAAAGCATCTTCAAAGTTTAGTCCTATATGAATTTTTTACTTGATAATTTGCACTCACCTCTTCAGCCAATCATGACGGAAAATTATAAATAGCAATTAGTAAAAACTGCCGAAAGGCTTTAGTAAAGGACCCTCTGTTGTACTAAATCTTTCTCAAAGAGTATTCGAAACATTTCTGCAGGTTCAATCTAAAAAAAAATGTCCATGACTATCAAATCTGAAAATTTAATGAGCATGTGAAAAGCATCTTCAAAGTTTAGTCCTATATGCATTTTTTACTTGACAATTTGCACTCACCTCTCGAGCTAGTCATGACTATAAATAGCAAGTAAAATAGACTTTAGTAAAGGATCCTCTGTTGTACTAGAACTTTCTCAAAGTGTATTCGAAACATTTCTGCAGGTTCAATCTAAAAAAATGTCCATGACTATTAAGTCTGAAAATTTTAATGAAAATGTGAAAAGCATCTTCAAAGTTTAGCCATATATGCATTTTTTTACTATAATTTGCACTCACCTCTTGAGTCAGTCATGACTATAAATAGCAATTAATAAGGACTACCGAAAGGATCCGCTGTTCTACTACAACTTTCTAAGAATATTCGAAAAATTTCTGCGGCTTCAAATAAAAAAATATCCATGACGATTAAGTCTGAAACTTATAACGAGCATGTGAAAAGCACCTTCAAAGTTTAGTCCTATATGCATTATTTACCTGACAATTTGCACTCGCCTCCTGTGCCAGTATAAACGGATCATTATAAATAGCAATTAATAAAGACTGCCGAAACGCTTTGTTAAGTGTGAAGCTTTTAGTGATCATGTGAAAAGCATCTTTAGATTTGCTTGATTATTTGCACTCACCTCTTCAGCCAGTCATGACGGATCAGTATAAGTAGTATTTAATAAAGACTGCCGAAAGACTTTAGTAAAGGAAACTCTGCTCTACTAGAACTTTTTCAAAGAGTTTTTGAAACATTTCTGCAGATTCAAACTGAAAAAATCTGATACTGTTACGCCTGAAGCTTTTAATGAACATGTGAAAAGCATCTTCAAAGTTTAGTCCTACATACATTTTTTACTTGATAATTTCCATTCACATCTTCAGCCACTCATGAAGGAAAATTATAAATAGCAATTAGTAAAAATTGCCGAAAGACTTTAGTAAAGGATCATCTCTTGTACTAGAACTTTCTCAAAGAGTATTCGAAACATTTCTGCAGTTTCAATCTAATAAAATGTCCATGACTATTTTCTGAAACTTTTAATGAGTATGTGAAAAGCATCTTCAAAGTTTAGCCATACATGCATTTTTTACTATAATTTGCACTCACCTCTTGAGCCAGTCATGACTATAAATAGCAATTAATAAGGACTGCCGAAAGGATCCGCTGTTCTACTAGAACTCTCTCAAGGTATCCGAAAAACTTCTGCGGCTTGAAACAAAAAAAAATGACCATAACTATTAAGTCTGAAACTTACAACGAGCATGTGAAAAGTATCTTCAAAGTTTAGTCCTATATGCATAATTAATTCATAATTTGCACTCACCTCTTCAGCCAGTCATGTCTATAAGTAGAAATTAATAAAGACTTTAGTAAAGGATCCTCGTTTGTACTAGAACTTTCTCATAGAGTATTCGAAACATTTCTGCAGTTTCAATCTAAAAAAATGTCCATGACTATTAAGTCTGAAAATTTTAATGATCATTTGAAAAGCATCTTTAAAGTTTAGTCCTATATGCATATTTTACTTGATAATTTGCGCTCAACTCTTGAACCAGTCATGACTACAAATAGCAATTACTAAAAATTGACAAAAGACTTTAGTAAAGGATCTTCTGTTGTACTAGAACTTTCTCGAAGAATATTCGAAACATTTCTGCAGCTTCAAACTGAAATAATCTGTTACTGTTAAGTCTGAAGCTTTTAATGAACATGTGAAAAGCATCTTTAAAATTTAGTCATATATGCATTTGTACTTCATAATTTGCACTCACCTCTTCAGCCTCTCATGACGGAAAATTATAAATAGCGATTAGTAAAAACTGCCGAAAGGCTCCACTCACCTCTTGAGCTAGTCATGACTATAAATAGCAATTAAAATAGACTTTAGTAAAGGATCCTCTCTTGTACTAAATCTTTCTCAAAGAGTATTCGAAACATTTCTGCAGGTTCAATCTAAAAAAAATGTCCATGACTATTAAGTCTGAAAATTTTAATGAAAATGTGAAAAGCATCTTCAAAATTTAGTCATATATGCATTTTTTACTTCATAATTTGCACTCACCTCTTCAACCACTCATGACGGAAAATTATAAATAGCAATTAGTAAAAATTGCCGAAAGACTTTTGTAAAGGATCCTCTCTTGTACTAGAACTTTCTCAAAGAGTATTCAAAACATTTCTGCAGTTTCAATCTAAAAGAATGTCCATGACTATGAGTCTGAAAATTTAATGAACATGTGAAAAGCATCTTCAAAGTTTAGCCCTATATGCATTTGTACTTCATAATTTGCACTCACCTCTTCAGCCTCTCATGACGGAAAATTATAAATAGCGATTAGTAAAAACTGCCGAAAGGCTCCACTCACCTATTGAGCTAGTCACGACTATAAATAGCAAATAAAATAGACTTTAGTAAAGGATCCTCTGTTGTACTAAATTTTTCTCAAAGAGTATTCGAAACATTTCTGCAGGTTCAATCTAAAAAAATGTCCATGACTATTAATTCTGAAACTTTTAATGAGCATGTGAAAAGCATCTTCAAAGTTTAGCCATATATGCATTTTTTACTATAATTTGCACTCACCTCTTGAGCCAGTCATGACTATAAATAGCAATTAATAAAGACTTTAGTAAAGGATCCTCTGTTGTACTAGAACTTTCTCAAAGATTATTCGAATCATTTCTGCAGTTTTCATCTAAAAAATTGTCCATGACTATTAATTCTGAAACTTTTAATGAGCATGTGAAAAGCATCTTCAAAGTTTAGCCCTATATGCATTTTTTACTTGTTAATTTGCACTCACCTCTTGAGCCAGTCATGACTATAAATAGCAATTAATAAGGACTGCCGAAAGGATCCGCTGTTCTACTAGAACTTTCTCAGAGTATTCGAAAAATTTTTGCTGCTTCAAACAAAAAAATGTCCATGACGATTAAGTCTGAAACTTATAACGAGCATGTGAAAAGCACCTTCAAAGTTTAGTCCTATATGCATTATTTACTTGACAATTTGCACTCGCCTCCTGTGCCAGTATAAACGGATCATTATAAATAGCAATTAATAAAGACTGCCGAAACACTTTGTCTGTTAAGTGTGAAGCTTTTAGTGATCATGTGAAAAGCATCTTTAGATTTGCTTGATTATTTGCACTCACCTCTTCAGCCGGTCATGACGGATCAGTATAAGTAGTATTTAATAAAGACTGCCGAAAGACTTTAGTAAAGGAACCTCTGTTCTACTAGAACTTTTTCAAAGAGTTTTCGAAACATTTCTGCAAATTCAAACTGAAAAAATCTGATACTGTTACGCCTGAAGCTTTTAATGAACATGTGAAAAGAATCTTCAAAGTTTAGTCTTCTATGCATTTTTGCTTGATAATTTGTACTCACCTCTTAAGACAGTCATGACTATAAATAGCAATTACTAAAAACTGCCGAAAGACTTTAGTAAAGGATCCTCTGTTGTACTAGAACTTTCTCAAAGAGTATTCGAAACATTTCTGCTGTTTCAATCTAAAAAAATCTGCGTGACTATTAAGTCTGAAATTCTTAATGAGCATCTGAAAAGAATCTTCAAAGTTTAGTCCTATATGCATTATTTACTTGACAATTTGCACTCACCTCCTGTGCCAATAAGAACTGATCATTATAAATAGCAATTAATAAAGACTGCCGAAGGACTTTAGTAAAGGATCCTCTCTTGTACTAGAACTTTCTCAAAGAGTATTCGAAACACTTCTGCGGCTTCAAACTAAAAAAATATGTTACTGTTCTTTCTGAAGCTTTTAATGAGCATGTGAAAAGCATATTCAAAGTTTATGTTTTACTTGATAATTTGCAGTTGAGCCCGTCATGACGGATCGTTATAAATAGCAATTAATAAAGTATGTCTCGTTTGAGCCTTTTCAGCTCAAATCGATGCGTAAAATTAAAAATTCGAGGAAGAAACGAGATATTTTCTAATAGACATAGTTTCAGTTCGATCGAATTTTTGGCAGCCTTTTCGCCGAAAATGGAATTCGGCGAAACTCTGATCTTGCGCCGAAAACAATCCCGAATTTTCTCTTCGATCTCTTCTTAAAATACCGTGAAAGATATATTTCGAAAATTCGTTTAAAGAACTTGCTCGAAAAATATATAAATTAAGAATTTAAAATTTGCATACGAAACAAGGGAAAACAATTAGCATCAACAATTATTATAGTGTAGTCTATTTTCTTACGATATTTTTTTAATACTGAGAAATTCCTGATTCATTCCTGAATGCCATATTGTTTTTACTTTCTTCTATGTTCAGTAAGAAGACAGTATTGTAATCGAACGTTTTTTTGACATCCGGTTTTCTACGGATTGACACGTTTTAGGGTTCAGAGGTCCCAAAAATCATGTGTATACAAAATGTCTGTCTGTCCGTGTGTCGCCATTGTATACCATCGGAAAGTGTATGGAGTTGTGCATAGAATTGAACCAATTTTTTGTGTATTTGGTTGTGGCAAGCAAGTCCTCCTTCAATTTAGCAATATTCTGCTGGAAGGAGGCGCTCTAATAGTAATTTTTGTGCCATTTTCATTATTGTGCCATCGAAAAGTGTATGAAGTAATGCATATAACTGAGCCAAATTCTTTGTGCATGTTTTTGGCTATGGCCAGCAGGTCCTCCTTTAATTTGGAAATATTTCGCCGGAAGGGGACGCTGTGATAGCGATGTCTATACCATTTTCATGATTGTACCATTAATTAGTGCATGAACTTGTGTATAGATTTGATTAATTTTTTTGTGTATGTATTTGGCTGTGGCCAGTAGTTTCTCCTTGAATTTGAAAGTATTTTGCCGTAAGGGTTTACTGTAATAGTGATTTTTATGCCATTTTTATTTTACTTTCGAAAAGTGTATGAAATTATAAATAGAATTGAACCGAATTTTTTGTGTCTATTTTTGGCTATAGCCAGCAGATCCTCTTTGAATTTGGATTTATTCCGCCAGAAAGAGGCGCTGTGATTGATTTTTGTGTAATTTTCTCGGTTTTTCGTAGTTCTGTTATCGATCGGCGGCTCGTGCAGCGACTGGAACTCGCGTCCTGCTGAGCCGGCTATTCGCAAAAAGCTGATGTACAATAGAATAACGAAAAACTATTGATTTTAATGTATATCATGATCGAGATGAATACATTTTTACTATGCTTCATTGATTTTCATATTGAATTTCTGCCTCAAAGTTGTATGGTATTGAACTAATAATATTGCAGTATTATCATCTTTAACTACTTTTTTTAAATATTAAGGTGTAAGAGATAGAAGACAGTTTTGGGATTGGCTCATCCTAGTTTACCAACATAATTTTTTGCGTATACAGCTGCGAATATTAATATGCCATGACATTGTAAGTAAAATAAAGTTATAATAATTATAAAAATCTAAAAAAATTACAATATTTTAAACTGTTTTTATTGTAAAATATTTTTGATTTGTTTTGCGAAAAATTTTCCTACAGCATTGCAAAACTGGCCTGTGTATTTTATCGTATATTTGTTTGAATGTTATGTTTCATTTATATTTAAATACTCTAATAATGAAATTAGCACAGTGAAATTTATTTTGTTCTATTCAACCTGCGAAGTACTAATGTAATTAATATCAATATTGTATGCATTTATATATAGTTTTGATTTAATTTGTATTGCACTAGAAATAAGTTAATGTACACCAAATATATTATGGTACATCTGTATTGTATAGTTTTTCTTCTTTTTCATATATATTTGAAAACTGCAACAGTTATATTAATTCAGCAAAAACATGTATTGCATTTGTATGGTAATATGTTATTTATTACATATTTAGAACAATATAGCATTTCATAAGTTTGTGCAGTCAAACCTCGTTATCCCGACACTCTAGCGACCAGAAAAAAGTGTCGTCATAAGCGGAGTGTCGCGGTAACCGGAGTTGGAAAGATAAGTTTATAAAAAGCTGCATTTTAAATTAATTTAAGACAATTTTAAATTCATAACTGTTTCTTGCAGTTTTAAGCAATAAAACGTTATTATTAAACAAAATTGAAAAGAATAAAAATCAGATATATGATGATTTTATTTTTTACTGTTGCATGAAACGTTGATGAATTAAGGTTTTTCTTGTTCCTCGATCTGCTTCCTATAATTCTTTTTTCAATATTATACAATGAATTGAAATGAATATTCATTGTTTCAGAAATGGATGTTAGATAATTTCTGATCATTTCAATGCAATGCAATGCTTCAGTTTTAGTCTGATGAAAAACGCTGTTCAACTGAAAGAAAGTGCCGCTTGACCAGAACAAAAAGATCGCGAGTAGACTGATACGTCTATCTAGAGGTTATAAGTGGGTCAATCCTTTATTTATTCAAATAAAGGATTGAAGTAAAATTGCGCATTTATCTCAATGGGTATTTTAGAAACTTTTGTGAAAAGTTTAGCTAAGACATTTCTTACCGCTTAATTTCTGTGCTTATAAGATGGATTATGAAAAATTTAAAATTTTCCTAAACTGTCGGGATATCCGGAGTTGAAAATTATTCAACGACGTAAAATCCGGAGTATATTTACATTAAAATCATATACATAAAATCGGGACATTGGAAAACGGCAGTGATAAGCGGAGTGACGTGAAAATCGGGTGTCGGGATAAGAAGGTCCGACTGTATGCTGTTTTTTTCTTTCACTCTTTTCTTTGGTAGTATTTAAATTGCATTAATATAAAATATTAAGAATTATTTAGTTGAATTTGTACTGTAAAAAATGCAATTAACCCATTAAGGGCGAACCTTTTTTAATTCTTCGACACCAGTTTTTGCCAGATTGTAATACTGAATTATTTAATCACTCAAAATTTGAGATTAGGTAATATGAAAATTTCCAAACTAAAACACTGGTATTCAAATTTAAAAGTTTTGTTCGCCTTACATGGCAAGTTTTCTTGCCAGCCGACTTTAGTGAGTTAAATCTCATATTATTGAACTTTGTATTTAGTATTAATTTGTATAGCAAAATAAAATAAGTCAATACGCAACGAGCACTGGTATTTCTGTAGGAATAAGGTACTTATTGTATACTCTTTGAAAACTATAAAAATGTTGCGAATTTAGTAAAACTCGTACTGCATTTGTATGATATAATATTATGAGACTTATACAATAAGACTTTGTATAAATACGTATATATTTCTTTTAATCTTTTCCAATGTAAATTGCCTTATCATGTAATTTTAATTATGTTGGTAAAATACTAAAGATAAGTAGAAAAAAATAACACAATAAATAATACATAACTAAACTATACTACTGAATTTTAATTTGTGAAATGAAATATTAATTTTAAATTATCTTGTGTAATTTTAAATGTTGCATTTACTGAAATGGTGAGGTAGGTGTACTGAATAAAAAAGTTATTTTAATATATTTAAGCACATACTTATAAAAATGAAAATTTTCCTGTCTGTAATTCTATTCAAATCCACAGGTGGAATGTTACGTACATGTGTATTTAAACACTGCCGTGCTAACTAAAGTAATCCGGAATCGAAATAATTTATAGTTAATTTAATGAATAAAACACCATCCGTTTAACAGCAGTTTCCTATAAACTGTAAACATTTTTCCTTACATCAGTTGCCAACAATTAAAAATGCACAATAAGTCTTACAACAACAATTATTTTTCTATTGCAAGATTTCTATTTGAAAAATGGAAATGAAATAAATACTTTGACGAATTTCATTTTTAAAAAAGTGAATAACGACAACTTTCCTATTGCAAGATTTCCGCGTGAAAAAGGAAATAAATAGTTGGACGAATTAAAAAAAAAATGAATATTATGTCCTATTGGAAATATAAGAGACGTCAGTAGCTGAATATATGCCGTCCTGTGAGTTTGAAAAAACGTATTGAAAAAAGATAAAAACCCGATTATGGAAATATTGTCATTTTATCATTTTGAGGTTCTCTAAATTTTTTTTTTTGCCATTTTTAAGGGGTCAGGTACCTTTGAAAGTGTCCAAAAATACATTTTTTATTTAATAGCTTATATTAAAATTTTATTCTTAAGGAATATTTAAAAAGAAACCCCAAGCAAAAATTTGCTTTAGAAGGGAAGTTATGGAGCAAACAGTTTGATCTCTCTTTATATTATCAAGGGGTAATTTGATGTTTAAAGTTAATTTTCTCAAAATGTTGATTTTGGTCATTGCGCGCATGATTTCTAAGTAATGGCTGGATAGAATTTCATAAAATTTTAAATGAAAGTATAGACCTTATAGATGCACAAAATGACCTACTAGTATGTTCATAAAGTAACAAATTTAGAGATTATGACAACTTTTATACAAAAATAATTTCAAAATTTTGAGATTTATTTTACATTTTCTTTCTCAAAAACTAATCATTATATTTTTTTCAGTGTTGGTCATTTTAAACACATATTATATCTCTATTCAATGAAAAATTTTGGGCTCCCTCTGACAATAAAATTATGAGAAATCATGCGCACAAGACATATAAGGTGAATTCGCTTATTAAAAAAAATTAAATTTCAAATGAAGTTAAAGAAAACTTTACATGCATCTAGACTTTTTTTCAGAGCATTAACAATTAGCATATAACTCTTTTAATATGCGTTTAAAATTTCATATTCAAAAGTTTATCAGATGCGGAGTTATAGCAATCCATATCAGTATCTCATTTTCATGCATTTTCTCAGCTTCAAAGGTACCTGACTCCTTTAAATCTATTCCATATATATGCGTGTATACTAGAATTATTTTCACTAAGTTTTAGGTCCCTAGAGCTCATTCTGAGTGAAGAACTGCAATAAATATCACTTTACTGCTTTTTTGTTTGTTTTATACTGTGTTTATTTTTGAAATCAACTTTTCAAAACAAACTTTCTTAAAATTACGGGCAACGCAGGGTACTTTAGCTAGTGTTATAATAAAGTACCTTTTCTTTTGATATTGAAATTTGTAATGTTGTAAGTAAAATGAAGCTTAATGTAATATAGATTATGTTAAAGTACAATGCATTGCGGATATTTTGCATAATGTAAAAAAAAAAAAAAAAAGGCTTAGTTCTAAGTGAAAGTATAATTGCATGAAACTTTATTAATACTTTTAGTACTCGTTAACATACGGTATTTTTATGAAATATGTAAATGCAGCCCAATTACAAATTCTATTCTATGTTGAATAATCTGGTTTGTAATTTATATTATGCAATTCTTTTAAAAATCAGTAAGTTATTTTATTTGGTATAACCTAACAGAATATTAAATTTATATACAGTGGGTGATAGGTTAACAAACTTAATCCATTGTAAAACAATGCTTGCTTAACCGAATTGTTCGTTAACCAATCATAGATTTGTATGGGAATTCAATTAGTTCGTTCTTAAAAGCTAAATTAGAAATAATATAAATCTTCCCTTTAGAAGAGGGTTAATATACTTCCTTATTTAATATGGAACCCCACCAGTGGCCGAGAGGTTCTGCTCTTGAGACTGCTAGAAGGGAGGTGCTGGGTTCGAAGCCAATCGCGCCGGTCGGCCTAATCGTTCGGAGTTTTCGGTGGTTGTCATCGAACCTTAGATTTCTAAGCGTAAATACAGGTTAGATTCCCTTAGAAAGACCCCCCCCCAAGGAAGTCACTCCCCCCTCGGGCCTATATCCTTCGTGCAGATAATCGGCCGTCATAAATAGCACACCTTTTTTAATATGGACAGGTCGTATTTGGATGCCTTTGTCCGTGTCGTATTGTATTTAAAAAAAAAAAATGACATGCTCTTTGTATTTATCTTCATGCTTTTAGGATTACATTCATTGAGTACAGAATTAAATCATATCAGTTCGTCCTTTTCTCTAAAAGATCATGTTTACCGCAGGGCCCGCTAAAGCTCACGTGGAGTCTAGAGCCTGTTAATAATGTGTGAACTCAATTTCAATTAAAATAATTTATTTCCAATTTAAAATATTTTTTTAAAAAGGGACACAAAATATAAAAATTGTTTCTAATCTGTTCATTCTAATTCGGGTACCCTAAAATACAAGACCCGAACGCCCGGTAGCCCATGATTTAATGCTCCTTTCCCCGCCTGTGAAGACACTCACGAGCTAATGCTAATTCTATGGGAAGAAATTTTTCTAATATCTCGTTTGCATTTCGACGTTTTAAAATAATTTTTTTTTGCATTGGATAGCCGAGATCCGTTTCTACAACGCACTTTTTTCACTTTTTCGATTTTAGTTGTAGATATTTTTTAGAATGACACTTTCATTTTCAGAACCGGTTTTGAAAGTGAAAGTAACTTTATAAAAAATATTTGCGACCCAAATCGAAAAAGTAAAAAGGTGCGATGTAGAGCCGAACTTTGGTCATCCCTTGCAAAAAACATTATTTAAAAATGTCGAAATCCAAACGAGATATTAGATAAATCCCTCCCCATAGGATTAGCATTAGCTCGTGAGTGTCTTCGCCGGCAGGGACAGGAGCCTTAATGACACCATGCATATGCAACTGTTAAAATGTTCTTTAAGTCGACCCTAGATACAATTAACTGCAGCTCGACAAATATGAAACGAAGCATTGTTTCTTCATGGTTTTTGTTTTGTGAGATGTTCGTTATCCGAACATAAAAATCTCTCGAGAATGTGTTGGTTAACCGATCACCCACTGTACATTAAAATAAAATTGTAATGTTTTCCAATATCTTAGTTTTATGGGAGAAAACGTTGTATAATGACTGCTGAAATGTAAACAGTCATCGTCGAAACAGCTGCTGAATAGGTACATTTTAGGAAATTTAATAACTCTTTTCCTTCCAGTGACAGCTAGAAGGCGGTTGCAAGAATTCTGCTGAAAGGTTGGAGTTTTGTATGTGTAATCGGTATAAACAGTTTCCATATAAGTAAAATTATCTTTTTTTTTTTTTTTTTTCGAAGAAATTCAAACTTTGTTATATCAGACTAAACTATCTGTAAAAAAAATACTTTTGTAAAATGTTAAATAATAAGCCATTCGAGAATTCCTTACAATCAGCTTTCACTTACAGCTTTTCACCGATAGAAGTGCTTAAAATTTCTTAAGAATTTCAAATTTTTTTTTTTCTTTAGAATAGAATATTAGCTTATGATTGAGTCGTTTAATTACTGGATTTGTAAAATTTGCCTATTCAAACTGCAGTTGTAAATTTCGTTTTTTCCCTACTCTTTTGAAAAGCCAAATGTTCAATAAAGAAGTTCTAAAACATTTGAACGTGTGTTTATTTTATGAACTGAAACATTGCATGCATTGATTATGGACGTCTATCCTACTAAATCAGTATTCATTATGCTTATATATATATATGCAAGAATTAAACATTCAGAAGATGTGCCAATCACATTGGTAAATACGTAAAATAGAAGATAATTTCTTCACTTGGTTTACATTATAACTTATAATTTAAACGAGATGAATATATTCATGTAGTATTTACACTAAAATAGATATTAAATAAAATTTATTTGACACCTCTTTGTCAGGAATGTAAAAAATCTAGGCGCCAGCGGTCAGTCTCTCACCACTCAATTTTATTTATTGTTTTTCGTCTATATATTTTTTTTGTAACATATCTAATAAAATTTGGTGGCGAGAGACTGCCCGCTAGCGCCTAGATTTTTACACCGCTGCTCTTGGTAATCTTGAGATTTCTGAATATTTAAAACAAAGAAACTGCAGATCTGAGATCTAATCATAAAATACTGAATTTCAGAACTGAAAGATGTTGAAATTGAGAGAATTCTTATGTTAGGGGATGGCAGAGCCTTCTGAAATAAAAAATATTTCATATGTAATAAATATTTTTGTAAAATTATACAGCCCTGGGGTATTGGAGCTCGTAATTTTATTTTGTTATTTCTAAGAGTTAAATCTACCTTAACTACGTAAAATATGACACGCAATAGCAGTAATGCCACTTAAATAAGCATAATTGAAAACAAAATAAAGAAAATAAACTGCAGGATAAAGGCAAATATTTAAAAAAAAAAAAATTCAAATATGACGTTGAGGCCCCTGATCCGTAGATTGACTCGTTCTAAATGAATGGGGTGAGGGAAAAATCGTGACTTTAATCTTAAAATGTTACAGTTTAAAAACTTTCTTGTGTTATGTGTTCAACACATTTTAAAAGCTTGAAGACATGGAAGCTCTATTTAATTAAAAAAAATAATAACGGTAAAATATTTGTAGAGAATTTTTACAGAAATGAATCCTTCTTGATTTTTTTCTTATTTATTAGAACAGTCACCAAAAAAAAAAAAAAAAAAAAAAAAAAAAAAAAAAAAAAAAAAAAAAAACACTTTACATTTACAAACATTTCACACACAATGAAATATACAGTTGCCAAAGTTCTGGTTTCAGAATCCAATTTCACTTGTTAAAAATAACATTCTTATTATTATACTTTCATCACATGAAAGCGTTCCATTCTAAAATATATATACCCTGCCTATACTGGGAGCAGATAAAATGAAACAGAATCAAAAATAATAATGCAACAGGAGCCCCATGCCCCATGCAGCACTCTCAGAAACCAAAAGCCAACTCACTCGTGATGCCATAATTATGACTTGACAACACAGCCCATAATGCATAGTGCTGCCTTCTGTAAACAAACAGAAGAACTAAATCATAAATTTGATTCTTAATCAAATCCATTGCACTGAACACTATGACTAAATAAGACACAAGCTTAAAATAACAAGAAAGAAAAAAAAAGATGCCTCCCGCATAGATTATGAAGCGCTTTCAACCCATTCAGAGTAATGGAACAAAACTGCACCGTTTGATAAGTTGAAATAGGCTGTTTCATTCAACCCTATGGAAACGCATAACCTATTGGAAAACCCCATTTCAGCTGTTACACTCTACAATCCGACAATAATCCGAATTCTCGAGCAGCCCTGTATAGTAGGTATAGATTTGTATCTATTAACAACATGCATGCCACTATTGAGTTCCGTTAAGAAATACATATTACCTCCGTTGAAAATTTCCGTTCGGCCATTTCCTCTCCTAAGGAGGATGATACGTGAATTATTTTGTGCAGACCTGTATACCAGATATAGAATTTATAGACGAGTCACATGCAAAAAAATAGTTAAATTTAAAAGCGCATACCTAATTTTAACCCGAAATGGGAAACCGTATTTCCAGCCATTATGACTCAAAGACAGTAACTGTAACCGATTTTTGTTTGTGTGTCCCTGTGAATGAACGCCCCATGCTATGAATCCTCGGCATCTATCGTCATTCATCGTTTCCGTCATCCTATCGTCGACATCTTCTAGTAATATATCCAGTGATTTATATCCGCTTCAATCCATTTGAAGTCCTGTCATTAAAATACTCTTCAAACGATTCCCCCCCTATACCATCGTGGAATGGAATACTTTTGAGTGCCCCTGTCAATGAACTATTAATCCTAGATACTTCCTATACAATACCAGGTGACCGTCAATAAAGAATTGCATGAAAATCCGAATATATTGACGGGAGACAGACAAACAAAATGCATAAACGCTTTTCAACTTTGTTGGAAAGTGTTAAACAAAGGACGAGGTCTTTTGGTCTCTTAATTTAAAAAACATTCTTAGCAATCATCAGTGGCGGCTTGTGACTGCCCTATTTTGGGGCACTAAATGCATGACGGACAATTTTATTCTTTTCTTTCCATAATTTTTAAAAAGAAACCTTTTCCTTGTTTAATAATGGTAGAACATTCTGCCAAAAAATCAAGCAAGGATTTCTGGTAAAGAAATAGCGGTGAGAGAAGGATGAATTTCGCAGCTCTGCATTTTGTGCACCCAACAATTTCCGTCACGGGCCGCCACTGGCAATCATCTGCATCCCGAAACTTCATTCTATGGTAAAAGAAAAATTTCTAAATCATGATTTTTCAAAAAATAATTTTCCTCTATTTTATATACAGGCTGTTTCAAATGTCTTTTGACATTTTTCTGAAAAGTACTTTTAATAAAGAACTTGTTAGTATAAATAAGAACAAGATGTAATCAATGCATTTCAGTGTAATTGCTCTGTCAATCTAAGCATAGGTTCCACCTTTCTTGGGTGGTGCGAAACACATCTGCAAGCCTATTGGGGTGTTATGGGTGCTGCTGCATCCGTTATTCGTTGTTTAAGTTGTTGAATTGTTCAGTTGTGTGGTTCTTCACTGCGTACACATTCGACTTCATGAACACCCCCCCCCCCCCACACACACACACAAAAAAAAAAGTACGAATGTCTCGATGAATTATTCTCCGATAGATGGATAGGTCGCGGTTCACGCAGACTGTGGGCGCCGTGATCTCCTGACTTAAGGGGGCTGATCACTCAGCTTCGGAATTCTCCTCCGTCATGTTAAGTCTATGGACTTTTGATGCATTCTTCTATTTAAAATATGTTCTCTGGAAATTCATATTTTTGACATCTTTTTTCTGTGTTCTCTTCTTAAAGGATGTCTCTTTTTTTCTTAGTTTTCAAAATATTTCTAAAATCTATGCTGAATTGAATATTTTATGTGTTAAAAGCGGGCGAACTGTGAGTCAGATTTTAACACTTCCTATAAAATTAAGTTTATACTTTAGAAATACTTTGAGAACTAAGAAAAAGAGACATCTTTTAGAAAGTGTACACAAAAAATAGAAGTTAAAAAAATTAATTTCCATAGGAGATATTTTAAATATACGAATGTATCCAATGCCCATAGACTTAACATTAAGGAGGAGAATTCCGAATCTGAGTGACCAGCCCTCTTAACACCCTCCCGCGACTTTTTTGTATTAAGCCTACGAAATTTCGTTTATAAAACCGTTCGAAATAAGCACCGAGATTTTAGAAATAATGTACATTCCAATTTTAAAATTATGAGTGCTTTTTTGTTTATCCTTTTACTACTTTAAAATTTGTTTTTTGTAAAATCTGTGCTTCATTATAGACAGGGAGCCGGCGGCACAAACAATCACCTCATCGAGTTCACGGATGAAATTCCAGGATTAGTTAAATCTTGCTTCGCCTATTAAAACACAATTGCTCAGCCAAGTCCCATCTGGGTGGAAAACAGCTAAAAACCCGATTTTAGCGGCTGACTCGTAGATTGACCACTGTGTTTTCCTGCTCCCAATCCTCCATGCTTTCATACCTTTTGAGTGCAGGAAAACACAATGGTCAACCTACGCGTCAGCCACTAAAATCGGATTTTCCCCCAAGATAGGACTTGTCAGACCGATTGCGTTTTAATAGGCGAATCAAGATTTAACTAATCCTAGAATTTCATCCGTGAACTCGATGAGGTGATTGTCTGTGCTATTAGTATCTCATACCTTGAAGCAACATCCATGCCTAACATCGAGTTTCTGAATGATGAACCTGCATCGAATATGGATTTTATAATATTGGGTATTGCATAAGCAACACTTTCCAAGGTAATTGAAAAGTGTTTAAGAATTCGATTTGATATTCATGAAATAGTAGATGCACGTTATGGAGCGTCACCCAGGCGGTATTCAATGTGTAGCATGAATAGTTCATAAACAGGGGCACTCAAAAGAATTCCGTGACATTAGGTCAATGGGAACAAATCGTTTGCAGTCCTATTTTAATGATATAATATTTCAAATCTATTTGAATTGATATAAATCACTGAATTTCGGTGAAAGATGATTACTATACAGGGTGGGTCAAAAGTCCCGCATAATAGGAGTTCTAATTATTTTTTTTTATTTTGCCACATATGATACATATGATATGCCATATGACATGACATAACGCCTATCTTAGTGGCCAACATTCTGAGGAACAGGAACGATCGCCTGCCGTTGTGTTTTGACAAGGGAGGCAACCCTATTGAGAACATATTGTAACAATACACGTTTTTCCTAGGACGCGGGACTTTTGGTCCACCCTGTAGAATAGGGCATTCTTAGCATGCATCTTTGATTGACAAAGACATGCAATGGAAATCGGTTACAGTACTGTCCTTGAGCCATAACTGCTGATAGTGCGTTTTCCATTTCGGTAGGCGCTTTTAAAGGGAACTCACTTTTTGCATGTCACTGGTTGTGTATCAATTCTGTACCTCCTATACAGGGCTGCACGAAAAAAACACGTACCCTTCTCCTGATAAGCGGAAACGGCTGAACAGAAATTTTTAATGGTGGTCTGCATTTCCTAACTGAACAAAATTTTTGCATGTATGTGGTTAATAGTTACAAATCTATATGTCCTATGCAGGGCTGCTCCAAGAATTCGGATCCTTTGTCGACATTGGGTTTTGAAATGTGTTAATGCGTTTACAAACGGTTTCATGAGACATCCTATTTCAAGTTATGAAACGGTGAAGATTGTTACGTTATTCTGAATGTGTTGGAAGTCATAACGATGCTGCACGCAACATTTTTTCTTTCTTGTTATGTGTACTTGTGGACACATTCATAGTTTTCTACCGCATACGAACCTGTACAGAAATTTCTTATTCGTAACTCGAACATTCTGTTTCCTCCACTATTAAAATGGAGTTTCGTTCGTCCATGTACACTCATAATCTTTTTTATATCTATCTTATTAAATTTGTGAAATACAATATTCATATTTAACTCATAAATGCAAGATCTAAAAAAAAAAAAAAGCATCCGTTTGATTATGCTATAATTTGATAATTCTGTATTTTCATTATCATTTTTTTGTCCAAAATTGTCTGAACGAATCAGATTTCACATCCGGTCTGTTTCTACGCTCATGTAAAGGCAATCTACTTTCCAGTGACGTTTTTATTTCTAAAACCATTATTTTCCTATGAGTAACTATATTTAAAAATTAAGGATGGCAACATTCTGCCTTTTATTTATTAGGGTTACATTACTTTAAATCCAAATACAGGCATCCCCCGACTTAAGTAATGAATGCGTTCCGTAAACTTTTACGTAAATCGAATTCGTAAATTCCTCAGGTAAAATTTCGTCAGAAACTGCAATATTTATTATCTACCCTATATATATAAAATCCTAATGAAACGAATTTATGAAACGCCTGAAATGAAACGAATTTATGAAACGATTCTATGAAACGACTGATTAAACAACTGATTATGTTTCACGGCGATTTCTCCTAAAATATGGAATACATTTTGCCTGACATGATAACCCGGTTATTGTTGCTTAGTTATTAATAAATGTTACATTTATTTTCTTTTTATTTAAAAAAAAATGTTATAAATTGTTTTGTTCTACAGTTATTAATTTTTTTTTTATTTATTGTTATTTCCTTTTAAAAATAATAGAAAATAATTTAAAAATACATATGTAACTGGTATTCAAAAACGAGGTTTTCGCCAAATTGTCGTAAAAAAATCGCGCCAAACCCGGTGCGTATATGACATCTGTGTTAAATATTAAATAATGCAACAAATCATGACATTTAATTTCAAATTCAAAGCAAATGACCAATATCGCCAAATTATATAAATCGCCAAACCACTCGCTAAATTATACAAGTTGACCTAATTTTTATTTTAAATAACGAAAGAAGAAATAAATTAGTATAAAAATACAAGTACAAATAAAGCGTCGAAATAAAAATCACTTAATGCCGTAAACACGTGTAACTTCCTTACAGTCAAGTGAATGTGACATTTACGATCAGCCATTATGGGCATTCAATCTTATAGTCTGGCGATAGATTTTTGGTCGATGGGATAACCAACTAGCACCGTTTTGTTTTAATTTACCTCTCGAAAAATAAAAAAATGTTAACTGGCGAGTTAAGGGGGAAAAAAAAGCTATTGGCGAGATTTGAACCCGGCTAACATAAATGTACCAAGAATTCTTTGCGATCATGACAACTTTTATGTAGTTTTATTCGAAAAATAACATTGATTCTTTAATCAAAATGGAAACCTTTCTTATGAAAAGCGAAGGAGCTCTTGATGATAGGCACATGACTTAGGCTATTATTATAGAGATTGTTTTCAATTCTAAAAACAGCGCAAAGAATATTTCCTAACGATTAAAAATTTATTTACACATGACTATTAAAAACAGAAAAAAAACTTTAAAATTACAATTAAATGAGTGCGTGTTCAAATCAGGAAAATATTGAAAATTATGTCTTGAAAATTGTATTTACACGTGAATATTAAAAAAGAAAGGAAACTTTAAAATAATAAATAAATTAATGTGCGTTTAACCGTTTCAAGGGCAAGGTACTTCTATTCGTAGAATGTTGAAATCAGTGAATGGCACCAGAATTTACAAACAAATTTCGAAATACGAAAATGTTTTTGTTCACTTACTTAATAAAAGGAAAATTTTCATTCCAATATTCTGGTGTCAATGTGGCATTTAAGAATTAAAATTAAGTGGTCCAAAAATGAACCACCGCCCTTGAAGGGGTTAAAGCAGTAAATTGTAATAATTGTTGTAAATTGTATTATGTCAATCGTTTCATAATGCTGTTAAAAAATACCGGTCGGCAAAGACTCTGTTTACTTAATTCATTTTATTTTAGCTTCTTTTCAAATGTTTAACTTATCTTCTTTAATCAAACATAAAAACAACCATTGGATGTCTTAACAGCAACTGATTTGGCCTTCAATTTTCGCAATCGAAGGGAATTGAATGGAAACTCGTTTACAGGGAGATCGCTATAGGTTTTTTCATTACAATTCAATCTTCTCTAATCTTTTAAAAACCGATCAAATTAGCGTGATTTTAGATTCTGCGGTGTCTGAATGGGGGTTGGCGAGCGTAGCTTGCAGGGAGCAGAGCCCCCTAGTATACATATAATATATACATTATTTACACAGTATTTTTTTTATAAATAAAGTAGCATGCAGCATTATTTACTTGGATATAAACTATAAAAGTATGAAAAAATATAAAAGCAAACTGAAAGAACACTTTTCAAATAAAAAGTATCTTGTGGAATATGAGATTTATAAATTTAAAACATTGATGAATTAATTTATATCAATCTTGAATCTACATCAAACGAACAACTCTGAAGCTGGGAGAAAATATACAATCGTTCCTCTTCATCAAAACTTTAAAATTAGGTTTCGTTATCGTTTGAATTCAGCTAACAAAATTGTAACGATTAAACAGGGATTTTTTTTTGGCTCATTTTAATCAGATTTGTGTTGTTTTGTTAAAGATTTGATTGTATATCCTAATAAAAATGTAACTATATCTAATATATAAAACTATATTATTATTGTGGTTTTTATCTGCCTATTTGATTTATAAAACAATTATCAAAAGTATGGAAATACGTATCAAACGAGCTCGTATGTTCATAAATGTAATTTTCAAAATTTCTTACGTAAGTGCGGATTTACGTAAGTCGAGTATTACGTAAGTCGAGGGATGCCTGTAAACAATTAAAAAAATCGCCATTTTGGCACCTTTTTTCAAAAACGCCAAATAGTGGGTTGAAGTAGGATTATGCCTATTATTGTTATTATTGAACCTTCGAATTCGAATAACACTTTATGTAACAAATTTAACAATTAATTTTATTTGTTTACAATTTTTTGTTGCCACCCAACAAAAAAAAATCATAATATAATTCTTTTAAAATGAATAAGCATCGTCTGCGTAAATTATTTCAGATAAGAATAAATCGTGTATTTGAATTCTTAACACTGAAAATTAAATTTAAAAAACAGTTTTTGAGATATTTTGGCGGAATAATGAAAATATATTTTATTTATTTAATTAATCATGATTCTATCTTTAATTGCTAACGGCATGATTTATTTTTTCTTCTGAAAATAGACGTTTAATTTTTTGTTGCAAAAATGCGTCTATAATGGAAAAAAACATGTAAAATAAATTGATTAAAATAATACATTTTTTAAGGTTATTCTGTAAAAAAAAAAAAAAAAAAAAAAAATATTGTGCAAATCTACAGGTCATAATTTATTTTTATGTTTAATTTCAAGTCAAAATACTGAATAGTTTTTTTGTAAAGTGTATGACAAAATGTAATTTGTGTAGCCTACACTGTTAAAAATTTTGCAGCATTCTGGCAGGTCATTCGACCGTTTTTTGAAAAAACGGTTTCATAACCATAATTTAAATATATTCTGACCATAAAATGAATAGTGTTAAAATTACGGTTGTGTAACCGTTTTCGGATTTTTCCGCGTTTTCCGCGTTTTTCGGAGCGTTCCGCAAATTTTTAACAGTGTAGTAGAGGATTCGCTTCGCTCATCCTAACAAGAAGCACATCTGGATTCTCATCCTTTATCCATTTTAAGTAGCCATGATTTCCATCGAAACGCATTCCTCATTTTTACCTACCCCATTATCTTTGATTTCGAAATTTAAGTTATACGTCCTATATTTATTGACGGTGTAGTTAGACCTGCACTAGAGCCATAGATATTGACTATTGACACATTTCCTTTTCTAAGACTGTTTTAGATTTATCAATTTTATAAACATTAAACCAGCTCGTTTAGATATTTCAAATATTTTTTAGTTAAGTACAGTAGAACCTCTTTTATCCGAAACTCTCGGTTAACTGAAATCCATTTTTAAAGCTTTTTTTTTTTTTTACTATCGCATTCCTTGTGTGCAAAATCCATTTTGAAAGCTTTTTTTTTTTTTAACTACCATATTCCTCGTGTGCAAACGGTCCTTTCCAAACCACGAGTACATATAAATGTTTTCGCTGCCCTTTCTTAGAATTCCTTTGAATTTAACTTGAGCTTTCGTAATCTGCGGAAGTAACCAACGAAGACATTAGCGATTCGGAAACTTTTGAATGTTTTGCAAAAGGTTTGGCTTGGCTGGAGAAACAGAAAGACTGTGATACTGACGAATTAATAATATTTAAAAACTTCGTGATAGAGTTTCAAAGCAAAGGCAATCGAAACTGCGACAAACAAAACGTTGTTTCAAACCATGACTCTTGTGAAATATGTAAAAGGTACTTAATTTCAAAATTAAAGCTCAGGTAATTTATTCTTGTTTCTATTTTGCTATTGCTTTATTTTTATTAAGCACTTGTTACCATAATAAGAAATATTGCATATATTTCTCCTTAACCATAAAATTGAAGTATTCTCGATTATCCGAAAATTTCGATTTTCTGAAAGAGGGTCGGACCCAATTACTTCGGATAACCGAGGTTCTACTGTATGTTGAAGATAGTTAGATTTCGATAGATCCTTATGTAGTATAAATTGTAAAAGTTACTTCTTATAAAATACATTAATGGGCAGAAAAGTTACAAAACTTTCTACACATGAGAAAAAGCGGCGGGATGAGGGGTTGTTAAAGTTTCTTTAAAAATTATTCATATAATTGTTCTGGTTTCGATTCCATTTTAAATTTTTGCTTAGAAACATTTTTAAAATGCAACGAAAAAATTGTTTTTTTTTTTTTAATTTAAATATATAGGTAATGTGCATGTGACGTCACGAAGACGTAAAAAAGTACAACCCAACTTAAAGTTGGCAAAACATTTGCGTGCTTCAATATTGTTTTCTATGAATTTTGCATCTGTTTATTATTTTTTTTCCTGTTTTATGTATATCTTTTGGTTTATCCTACTATTTTACAAAATGGTTATGAGCTGTACCGCATATGGTTACACTTCTAGACATGAAATAGGCGATAATAAGGAGTTTAAAGTGCTTCGCAATCATAAACTGCGTGAATGGTGGTGGATAAGCTTTTAAACGAAAAGACTTGAAGATTATCAATTCATGCCTCAAGAATTTGTAATAAATGTTTTCAAACTGGTAAGAATTCTTCATTTTCCTCGAATATAACAGATCGCATTAACAGTAGAACCTCAATTATCCGAAGTAACTGGGACCGACCCTTTTTCGGAAAACCGGAATTTTCGGATTATCGAGAATGCTTCAATTTTAAGATTAAGGAGAAATATATGCAATATTTCTTATTATGGTAACAAGTGTTTAATAAAAATAAAGCAATAGCAAAATAGAAACAAGAATAAATTACCTGAATTTTAATTTTGAAATTAACTACCTTTTACATATATCGCACGGGTTTAAAAAAATGTTTTGTGTGTCGCAGTTTCGAATGCCTTTACTTTGAAGCTCTATCACGGAGTTTTTTAATATTATTACCTCACTAGTATCACAGTTTTTCTGCTGGTCCAGCCATTCCAAACCTTTTGCAAAACATTCAAAAGCTTCAGAGTTGCTAATTTGTTCGTTTTCTTCGTTCCACTCGGCAGCTTACGGGAGCTCAAGTTAAATTCAAAGGAACTCTAAGAAAGGGGATTGAAAATATTTATATGTACTCGTAGTTCGGAAAGGATCGCTTGTACACTAGGAGTTGTAAAAAAAGAGAAAAAATAAAAATGGATTTTGAATACGAGGAATAGGATAGTAAAAAAATAAAATTAAATATGGATTTGCACACAAGAAGTGTGATAGTAAAAAAAAAAAAAAAAGCTTTAAAAATGGATTTCGGTTAAAAGAGTTTCGGATAAAAGAGGTTCTGCTGTATATATATACATATATCCCCTTAGGATATTACATGCTTTTCTCCTTGTAAGGTTTTCATTTTAAACATGACATCTGCAAATATTTAAGTCGATCGTCTTGTTTCTATATATATTACTAGAATATTAAAAGAATTTAAAATACTTAAGGTGTGTTCATTTAGTTTTAAAGTAATTTAAGCTATCTATTCAGAATTCTGGAAAACACAAGCTACATTTTCCGATTTCCTTGTCATACAACATGTTAGATTGGTGTACATAATTTTTTAATAGTTTTTATGTTAAACCATTAATCTCTGCTCTAGAGTTGGGTGATTCATTATTTTACTGGCCTCTAGAAAAAGTTTTTTCAGACGGGAGAAGTGAATTTTTAGACAATCTTTGAAAAACTGCAGAAGATATTCAAAATCTTTATTTTTTTTTTCCTGCTTGCTATTTTTGCAACTTTCCAAATTACTGAAATGTAAACATGGTACTAAGTTCTATCCTATGTTAATCAAACTTTCCTCTTTTGTAAAAGAAAAAAATATGAATATGCATTTCAGACATAATAATTAACTATTTTTCCAATTGCTTGTTTTTTTACAACAATTTCGAACTGCATGTTGCATTTTGCTGCTTTTCAATTAAAAAAATAATTTAGACTGGTAAGATTTTCTTGAAAATTTCCAATCAAACTCCTGCCTCTCATATTGTAAAGAAGTAATGAACAACATGAAATATAATGAATACATTACCTATGTAACCATAATGAAATATGTCGGTTGGTAATCTGGTACAGATGCCATATACACAACGAGGTGCCTAACTCTCGTCAGAATTGCCTGATTTATTTTTCCTGATATGGTAACCCGGCTATTGTTGGTTATTTACTTTTATTTTCTTTTTAAAAATTATATAAATTGTTTTGTTCTATAGTTATTAAATAAACTTTTTGTTATTTGTTATTTACTTTTTTAAATAATAGAAAAGAATTTAAAAATATGTATGTAACTGGTATTCGGAAACTAAGTTTTTGCCAGAGTGGTGTCGTAATTCTTAATTCGTACCAAACCCGCTGTGTATATGAAATCTGTACTGGTAATCATTGGAACTACAGGGTGGCAAAATGTCTGTGAACATCTCTGCTCCAATATATTACTAATAGAGACATCCAATGACAGTTATGTCGTGGAAATACCGAAATAACTTGAGTAAATTTGACGAAAAAGAATGATGAATATCTTTCAATTGTGCTTTGTCCAAAAAAAAAAAAAAAAGTTTAATGAGATGCCAAGAATCAGAGTTATTGAAAAATATTTGAAGAGATCATCAACCCTAAGGAAGGTGAAAGAAAATTACCATGGCAATTTAGCAGACAAAGTAATTTTCGGTATTGCCAATGAACAAAAATGAAAGACAGAAAGCAATTAAAGTTTTAAATTCAAAGATGTCTTTTAATATTAAAACCAAGTTTAGATGTTGTTGTGTAAACTTTTTTTTCTTTTTCAAGGTTCCAGAAGTTTATTTTTTTTTCTTTTGTGGATTATGGCTACTGGCGATACCACGTAAAAAAAACGCACCTGTGTGCCCTACCTCAAACATTTAAGACCGAGCTTTAATAAACATCATTGTTTTCTGGTCTTAATGTAAGGTGGTGTGGAAAAGGGCACTTAGAAGATTTTCTTTACTCATTTTAGTAGGCATATCATTTCTTGTTTTGATTTTGTTCTCTAAATTTACACTTAGCTTTTGTTTATTGTAGTTTAATAATTATAAACAGTACAGAAATGAATGAAATTTAGAATGGTTATGGTCGTATGTATACCAGATAATTGGTTGAGCAATAAACAATATCCATATGATCAGATTTGTAGAATGTATGTGCAAATGTGGCATTGTTTCCAATTTAAAATTAACGCATTGCATGCGGGTATATTTTGCCATAGACTTATATATGTAGCGGGTGTGTTTTCGTTTTTGCTGTTTTAACTTGATTTATGTGATATAATAAATTAAGCTATTTAATATAATAAAATTATTAGTGATCTACTGAAAATTCCTTTTAGTTTCTGGGCCAAAGTCTAAGTTTTGGCGAAAATGCTACTGAAAATTCGGCTGAACCATAACTATCTGTTTTCCAAAAATCTTGTCTCTTCCTTCAGAAATTCTCAACCTTACTCATCGATTTGAGCTGTATCGACTCAAATGAGACTATTTATTAATAAATATGTATCATTAACTAGGAATTATGCATATTTAATAACTACGTATAATTAATAAATAATTATGTATACTTATGTATGCGTGTATTAATTACTTTAAATATTTTTTTGGACATTTTCGTTTTCAGCCGAAAATAGGAAGATCACCGAAATTCGGTTTTGACCATAAAAACCTGTTTCGTTCCATCCTTAAAATACATTTATGGATAATTTTATTTTGTGAGTAAAGTAATGCATATAATGAAACAATAGTGTAGTGACCTCTAATTGAATTGTTAAAAAACACACAGTTAAAAATCTTAAATGTTTCCTATTTGTTACATTGTAGTATAGATAGGTTTTAGTAACCTAAATACCCCCCCCCCCCCTCCGCCGCTGACTTCCAAATTACTCCTGGTATAACAATTTTGAGATTATAAATTTATCCTTTTTTAAGAGTCTGCGAGATCTGATATAGGATCAAAATTGTAAAATGTTCACTCTTTAAGATCATAATTATCAAATAAAAAAATATATAATCCATAAAATCCCCCCCCCCCCCCCCCAATCTCACACTTTCAAATTCATGGTACTAAAAAGCAACATTTTGGCTTTTGTTTTTCTTAAACGTTCTCTCAGATTTTTCGAATTTCAGGATATATGCTAATTGGAAAATTGCAAATTTTCAAACTCATGAAACCCGAAATTTATGCCAAAGTAGAAAATTTTCATTTTTTTCCCTTTTCTTTTCTTGTTTTTCCTTAAATTGTGGAACCAGAAGTAAGGCAAAATGGTTTACTTAATTTGTTTTTACTATGCTTGCACAAGTATCAATTTTTTTTATCTTAAAAATTTCATCCTTTCATTATCAAAAATGGTGGAAAAATTAAGCAAGATGCTTGGAACAATTCCATTTTGTCGACTTGGATTCTTGATGAAGTTATACCAAGCTTGCAAATCCAGTATATAATTTTGATGCATTAAAGATTCTAATTTTATGAATAATTTGACTATGTTATAAACCAAAGGGCAGAAAGTGTTCAGCAGCTTCCCAAAACTGTCTGAGGAAAACTTTGTATGCAAAATGTGAATATGTTATTAAATATTAGTCTTATACATTTTTAATATATATAATTTGTACTTTCAATAAATGGAGCGGCAAACCGCAAACCAACTGAATTGTGTTGCTTTCTTATTGCGTATATGACCATTTTTATTTCAGCTAATACTGGGCTGCCATTGACAACTGTTTTTTTCCTTCTGCCATTATTTAAAAATAATTGTATATTATTATTGTTTAGAAATAATGATTAAAAGAACCTAAGCGAAATTTAGAAAAAATAGTTTGACTGTGGCAGCCCTGTTATTGTTAAATAAGTCTAAGTCTAAGAGTAAGTATTTTAATTTATTGAATATTTATAACCCTTATATTGGATTAGTTACAAATATATTACTTATAAATATAAAAGTTTTATTTTTGTATTAAAATATGTCAAAGGTATCATTATTTTTACTGTGACTGATGCGATTAAGAATTTTATCCTTATTACACAAAATGGATGAAACCTGCTGCCAAAGATGTGTATTTACAAAATGTTTAGCATGTAAAAATTAACTCATTATTAAATACAGAGATATCAAGCAACTACTTACTATGAAATAAATATATTGAGTTTAATAATTTGTAAAAAAAATTTTGAAACTTCAGTAGTTTTGTAGAATTAGTTGTGAAAGTTTAATTCTCAAATATATAAATTTAAGATTTTTTAGATGTAATATACAAAATCTTGTTACCAGAAATTTTCTTTTATTGGTACAGAAAAGTCCAAATGAGTTAATCTATCTGCATATGATGCAGATTGATTTTTAAAAGAATTGTGCTTTAAAATTATTTGAAAAATCAGTAAACTGAAATACAATTTTCAAAAAACTTATTGCATTTTTTTTCCTTATTTGATGGTGTGAAAATGAAAATATGTCATTATGTCAATATGTTATTTTGAGACTTTTTGATTAACCGGGCGCCAGTCAGAGCTCGAAATGTACCGGAGCAAACCGGAACGTAATTCCGGTTCGTGAAATTGTGACAAATATTGTTCTGGTTCGTGAAAGTATGGAAAATATTGTTCCGGTTCGTGGAATTATTTTAAAATATTATTACAGTTTCATACATATAGCTTACTATGCTCTCTGTAACTTTTTTTCTGATTATTCAGAATCTTGAATGCATTTTTTAAAATTGGCTTTTCTATGGTTAAATATAAATTTGCTATATAGTAAAGTTCCGATTATCCGGGTTAATAGGGACCAAGCTCACCTCGGATAAGCAAAAAACTCGTATAAACCGGATTTACACAAATTGTCACCCACTAAGGAGATGAAATACAAATTTACACTTAATTCATTAATTTTTTTGGTACTTGTAACATTTCCTTGTTGTACATTTCCGTTACTTTTAAGAAATACGAGGAATGAAACTGTTTATTTGAAAAAGCCCTTAATAGTTTTTTGTTTGTTTAGTGTCAATTTTGCTGCTTTTTTTTTTTTTTTTTTTTTTTTTTTTTTTTTTTTTTTTACAGTATTACGCTGCTGCATAGCTACTAATTTCCAAGATTTTTTTCTTACATCTAAAACTTACCAGTAAATTTTGCCTAATTCAATCGCCGAAATCTAACAATTGTCAACGATTCAATATGGCAAATATTTGTATTCAATTTTAGCGGTAACAAAACCGTACAAACTGGCAGCTATATGATTCTATTAGCGTCATGAAAATGGCAGGTGTAGCCTCTCCTTTCTACTCAAAGTATTAAATAGTTTTTCCAATCGAACTTATACCTTTGGAATGGATCATTTTCTTCTGATGGACTGATGTCTTCTATTATAAATGAAGTGTTAGGTGAAGATGAAACTGCATCCGTAACATGTTAGAACTTTCATTTTCTGGTCAGAATTTGATTTTCTGACCACAATTTTTTTTTCAAAGAAATTATGGCCATTTTTTTCCCATTCTGATTAGAAATTCAGAGTTCTAACTTTTCACAACTGCTTTTTCATCTTCGCCTAACACTTCCTTTATAATGGCTGTTTCATAATAATGGAAGCTATCAGTCCATCAGAAGAAAATAACTCGGTTAAGCGGGACTTTACTGTACTTTCAAAAAAAAAAAAAAAAAGTTAGACGACAGTAATTTTGAAATAGCATTCCGGTTCGTGGATTTTTCCATTTTGAGTGCTGTTGCCAGTGTTATATATACATATATGTATATATACATATGTATATACATATATGTATGCATCATTTATACGTATACATCATGTATGCATTTAATTACATCGGTTGACGATTTTAACTTTAAAACAATTGCAATATTGAATTTCAATTCAAATGTCCATATATCGGTATTCAGAACATTTATATTAACGGTTTAAAGAGATTAAATCGATTGACATCAGATAGAGACATTTTGAAAGAGGGTATGCTTAAATGGTATGTCATTGCTGTGAAACAAGGTTATCCTGTGAGTCTGGTTAAAAATATGACGTATAATTATGTAAGAACTTGCAAGAACAGAAGTGAATTGATGCTTTTACTCGAAGCGTGTGGTTTACGGAATGTAGTGGAAACAGATCGCTTTTGATATGGATTGATTTCGGTCGGTCGGTTTCATTTAGCTTTAATCTTGTTTCTTTCGTTTTTTCAGTATGGTCTCGACAGGTAAATCTGGGGAATGTTGCATGCTTTAAAACAGTTTTAACCCTGCATTAGCGTGTCATAAGCCACGCAACCTGTCTCCATGTTTAGTTAGTTATTTGCCTTGTTTCTTATGGTTGTTTTATTTAAGTTAAAGTTGGTTATGTTGTGTTTCTTTAAGATTGTTTATTAAGTTAAATTATAGTTCTTATTTGGTATGGTTCAGTTAATTTTGTACTTCAATTAAAGTTTACAGTTTGTGGTAATGCTTGAAATTACTATTGGAATTTTTTAACTACATATATATATATATATATATTGTATATTTACACATATATATGTATATGTATATATACATAAATATGTATGTATAACCTTGAAGCCCGGCTAACCGAAAAGTACCATTTGTTAAAGGAAAAGGAGAAATGAATTGCTTAAATTGTTGCCACTGTTGCTATGTATCAGCATTACTCACAAACATGTTTTATAATATATATAGTAACATAATGTGTTTAACTTAATTTGCAAATAGAAAATATATATATGTATAATTTATTACACAGATTTCAATGAACTTAAATAAGTCTGCACCAAGTAAAATCTTTATTTCATGCTAATTTCTAAATAAATGCATTAGTAAATTTTTAGGATTGGGTTTTTAGACAGGAAATGTGAATTTTACTCTTCAAAAGCCTAAAAAAGACACAAGATTATTTTAAGTGTGTTTACTTGTGTTTCTGTCTGTCTGTCAAAGCTCTTTGTCTCGTCAACTATGTAACATGGAAAGTTCAAATTTGTCAGAAGTAATAAAGGCTCTCATAGTTATAGATTGAAAATGTAAAGCAAAAATATGGCCCCTTACCCTCTGTTTCCGAATCTACTGAAACTAAAATTATGAAAAAATAAGTGGTAGTATAAATATATTTAAACTAGCAAGAAATCTGTAGCAATTACCTTAGCTCACATAGTTTTTGAGAAAATCTCATTTTTCCATTAGGGGAGGTTGGCCTAAAATGATCCTAGCGGGCAAAACGATCCACATAGGTTTTCTTCCAGACAGGTTGTGCTATCTACAGGGTAACACATAAACTAGGTGTGCCAAGTGAAGAAGAAGCAATGGTGGTATTCAAGCGATCGCAGTACTACGCGCAGGGACGTAGCTACAGGGGGGGGGGGTGCGACACCCCCCCCCACACTTCGGTAAACTCATATACATTCGGTAATTTCACTTTCGTTCAAAAACTGTATCATTTGGCTCTATTCTTTTTTTTTTTATTAAGAATTTTTAAAAACATATTACAAAACAGAAAACAATGTCAAAAAATATTTAAAATTATTAAATATTTTCTGATTAGAAACTAACCTTTCTCTTTGCATTGTGTAATTATTTTTTCGCTCGGAGTCGATTGCAATTTCACTTTTTAGCTATTCCATGTATGTAAGAAGGGGAGAGAGGAGTTGGGTATCCATGATACAGTATCCCTTAGAAGATTAAATATACCCTCTTCCTATTTTTATGAGAATTTTCCTATTTTTTAGAGAATATCTTCGCTTTATTCAAGAAAGGAATCTGGAGAAAAATGCCCTGAGGGTAAATGCGTACACTCCTTGACCAATGCAAATGAAATTAGAAGGCCAGTTCGTTAAAATTCGTTTTGCTGGACTCTGAAAACTATGGGGGGCAGGGGGGGGGTGGATATTTTGCGGTTTTTTAGGGGACAGGATGTCGCCAGATCTTTACTGTTGTATTGTCTATTTTTCAAAGCCAAAAATAAGAGAAAACCGGGAATTTTTTCTTATCAAAGAAAATTAAAACGGTGTAATAAAATTACATCAGCTACTAAGGATGTACCGAACAGTGATTTTGACCGAATACCGAATATTCGGCTAGTCGAGCAGTAACTATTTGGCCAAATAACAAATATTCGGCTGGTCGAATATTTTAAAATTTTATTAATTAAAAAAGTTTCATATTTCATGGCTTCTTCTGGGGAATTAAACCAAGTGAATATATTTTTTTTAATTCTAAAACAAACAACTTAGCAAAAATAACTTTTCTACCGAATATTCGGCCTACAGGCGAACCGTATACCGAATATTCGGCTAGCCGAATTAACTGTTTGGCCGAATGCCGAATATTCGGCCAGCCGAGTAGTAACTATTCGGCCAAATATCAAGTACTCGGCTGGTCGAATACTTTTATATTTCAAAGATTAGAAGCATTAAAATGTTAAATTTTAAAATAATTTACATAATATTTAAAGCAGAAACTTACATATTGATAAACAAGAACTTTTCACAAGTAAATGTTACACATGAAAAAAATCTGGTTTGGGGTATTTAAGAGAATTTTAAAATTTTATTAATTAAAAAAGTTTGATATTTCATAGCTTCTTCTGATGAATTGTTATCCAAGTGAATATATTTTTTTTAAATTCTAAAACAAACAACTCAGCAAAAATAACTTTTCTACTGTCTTTGATTTAGCAAGGAAGTTTTTAAATGCATCTTAGATCAGTGTTTCGAATGGGCGATTATTTTCAGAGATTATAAACATACACATTGTTCCTAAAAAAATTGTAACAAACTTTCAACAGAGATAATGTGGTTAAGACAAAAAAGTTTTGAACAAGAAACAACACCTCACTCCATTTATTCCATCAAAATTACAATACATTCAGTCAAATATTCTGGGTGTGCAACTACAAGCCGAAACTGAATTTTCATTCACAACTTTATCAGTAAATGAAGATATTTTAGCAAGATTTGTTTCATATAAATTTAGTTTGTATTAAATGTGATGATATCATTGAGAATGACTGAATTTTGGCCAGTGACGCAGTATAAATACTATATATTGCATTCTGAATAAAGGAATGTCTACCTCATAGTTGTTTAAATATGAAAAGTGGCAATTTCCGGCACTTCTCATCATGATATTATATTTCATAGAAATCAAAGCAAGTTTGTTAAAATTGTATTCCGCTTCGACAGTCAGGCCTGCCAATATGCTTAATAAACGGTCAAGTGCGAGCATTACTCGCGCACAGAGGGTTCCGTAGAATAAATACATGAATTTGTAATTGTATTATAATAAAAAACAAAACAAAACAAAAAAAAAAGTTGCTAAAAGAATATTAAGACTTTTTAAAAAACTATATAACGTAGGGTTGGGTATAACTGTATATATTAGAAAAGTGTAATCGGGTATACCATGAAAGTTCAAAGAGATATATGGAACAATATCAAATATAGCTATTCGTATAACTCTTTTTTTAATATTATCCTAATCTGTTTATGATGAACTTAATTCGGTACTGACAATAAAGGCAGTGCATAGTTAAACTTCATTTGGCATTTCATGAAACTAAATTCAGCGTAGTAATAACCTTTATTTCTACAGTGTATCTAAAACAAAACCTTTGTTCAAAGTTTAAATTGGGCATTGTGCTAAGCGCACTTCGAATTGAGGTCTCAAAGTTGCAACGCCGCCTTGGTCAGTGCCGCGTTTTTCCAGATAGGTATTTAATTAACTTTTAAAGTCACTCGAGGCGTATTGAGAGATACAATCAATGCAAACTATCGCGAATCTCACAGTATTTATGCGATTCATTCTAATTAAATATTTCGAGGGCGATGCCCTTAAAAAACGGACACCTAATTTTAATTCCAAAACAGACAGATGGCACCAAGAATATTTAATTAAAATTTTTCTTTTATCATGTACGTGAAAATAAGCAAGTTCGCATTTTCTAATAAATTCGTTTATAAATTCTGGTGTCAGTTCATTATTTCATAAGTTTGTAAATAGAATTACTCTGTGCCGGAAAGGATTAAGTGGTCGCAGGACTCTTAAAGCTTCAAAATTTAAGAAATTTTAATTTTTTTAGATGTTAAACTCCTATCTTTTCTGAATATTTTGATATAATTGTTTCCTTGAAATTTCCATTAGAACAGAAGTTTTGGCTTTTAGAATTATACCCGCTCAATAGCTGAAGCGGCGTTTCCGAAACTTTAAAGTAATTATTTTCCAAATGGCGTTTTTGTGTATAACGCGCAGAATACCTCAAAAACTTCTGAATATTTTTTCATGAAATTTTCCAAACATATATTCCATGTTATTCTGTATAAACTGAATCTAAAATTTCCTTTTTATTGTTAAAAAAAATATTTTTTTAGGTGATTTTACTGTTGAAATTTTCAAAATTTTGTACTAGCTAAATGCAGCATTGCATTAAAAATATAAAAATGCTTTAAATACAAATTTGTTCAGGGAAATTATTACAATCGGAAGTATAAGTAAGCACCAAAATTTTCATTCTAATTGCAATATTTATTTTGTAATCCTGCGCGTAAACTGTTGTGCCAATTTTTTGTTCGACAAATGTCTAACAGTTTCGAGCCCCCTATAAATACTAATTCTGTATCTTGCAATTTTTTAAATACATGAAACGAAAGAACATACTTATATCTTTCATTCCAATTAAAATTGTGTTTTAAAGTCATATACATTTTAAGACATTAAATGTTGAAAATGGTCTTTTTTTCATTTTTTCCACTTTTTAAAGTCCCGAGACCCCTTAAATTAGTATGTTTTTAACAATTTGACGTTTATTGCTTTTATACTGTTACTGGACATTACATTACACATATATATCATTAAAAGTCGTTAACTAGGCATAGACAGGGGTGCAGAAAATGTTTCTACTCCCAACATTTCCCCAATCCACACGAAAATTTCCCCAAAATTTTACGGTATGTTATATGTAAGTGCTGTATTACCGTAGGTATAGAAAATTTATTTTTCAAATATTTCTCAACTTATGCGCGTGTATATATGGCAGGGGTGATTCTGAGTGAAAAAAAAAT
The DNA here is from genome assembly GCA_963932465.1 of Maratus speciosus. Classification (NCBI taxonomy): domain Eukaryota; kingdom Metazoa; phylum Arthropoda; class Arachnida; order Araneae; family Salticidae; genus Maratus; species Maratus speciosus. The sequence continues at coordinate 5,935,584 of CAWVRF010000002.1, read as the reverse complement.
TTCCTAAAATTCACAGCAAATTTTCTGAAAGTTTACAGCAGAGTGGTGGAAATCCACTCCCAATACTATGTATTTTTCATAGATCTTTTGATGCAATTGCGTTTTTTCACGATCTTTTGACGAAATTTGCGGTTATTTCTCCTTCCTCTTGACGAAATTCGCAGTTGTTTTGCCATCATTTGATGAAATTCGCGGTTGTTTTGCGATCGTTTGGCAAAATTTACGGTTCTTTCGTGATCTTTTGACGAAATTTGCAGTTTTTTGCGACCTTTTAACGAAATTTGCGATTCTTTCGTGATCTTTTGGTGAAATTTGCGATTCTTTCGTGATCTTTTGACGAAATTTGCAGATTTTTTGCGATCTTTTACCGAAATTTGCGGTTATTTCGCCCCTTTTGACGAAATGCGCGGTTGTTTCGCAATCTTTTGACAAAATTTGCGTTTATTTCGCGATCTTTTGAGTAAATTTACGTTCATTTTGCGATCTTATGACGAAATTTGCGGTTTTTTCGCTTTTCTTTGACGAAATAGAAGGTTATTCGCCCTGTTTTGACGAACATCGGGGTTATTTCGCCATGTTTGGACGAAAATCGCGGTTGTTTTGCAATCTTTTGACGAAATTTGCGATTGTTTCGCGATCTTTTGGCGAAATGTGCGTTTATTTTGCGATCTTTTGAAAAAATTTGCGTTCATTTCACGATCTTTTGACGAAACCTGCGGTTCTTTCGCGATCTTTTCAAGAACCCTGCGGTTCTTTCGCAATCTTTTGACGAAAATTGCGGTTCTTTCGCGATCTTTTGACGAAATTTGCGGTTCTTTCGCGATCTTCTGACGAAATGTGCGGTTATTTTGCGATCTTGTGACGAAATTTGCGTTTTCTCCGTAATTCTTCGCGAAAATTCGCGGTATTTTTATGTCCGTATTTTCAAATGACCGATTTTTTTTTTTAACCGAATGTCTTAAACTTTCGGAAAATTCGGAACATAATCACCCCTAATATACGGTACATATTATTCTGAGATCGATTTTGTGAAGGTCGCCATACGGATATTTTTATTTGTACTGAAATTGTTCTATCTCAGGGAATTATGGAATTCGTTGTTAAAATCGAAATCAATTGTGTATGTTTCTAAAAAATTTCCCCAGGGGGTTAAAATTTCCCCCGATCCTAGATCGGCCGATCGGACATATTCTGCACCCCTGGGCATAGAGTACGCCGCCCTGTCCTTGTGTATGTCCAAACTGACCGTACCTTTAAGGGTTAATATCTCAGCTAATTACCGATGATTTTTTTCGAAAATCATTATCAACAATGCTTTTATTCTTCTGCAACGATAGGTATATTCAGCGATGCTCAACAATTTTTCTGAATGCCCGTAAATCGAAATTTGTGTATAACAGAAAAATGCTAATTACTCAAAAACTATGTGACCTAGGGTAATCGCTATAATTTTCCGGCAAGGTTTATATTAACGTCTACTACCTCTAATTTTTTCATAATTTTAGTGTCAGTAGATTCGGAATTAGATGGGGGGGAACATATTTTTGCGCTAGATTTTCAACAATATATTTGACAATATAATACCTAAAATTAAAAGGAATGTATTTTTGAGTTCAGCGTTACAAAAGCTTTCACAGGATACCCCACATGATATACAAAGAAAATATTTTTTTTTTCAAGTAGCATAATTAGCCCCTCTACTTTTTTGCTAAATATATTTATGAATGTTTATTAATCTGAAAATATGTGGGTTAATGGTCTTTATTACTTCCCCGAATTTGAACTTTCCATGTTCCATAGTTTACGATTAAAATGGCTGTGACAGACAGACAGACGGACAGACACAGGAGTGATCTTATAATGGTTCCGTTTTTACTTTTTAAGTACGGAACCCTAAAAATGAGACAGAAAATGTGTCAGAAAATTTTGCGTTGTTCAGTAGGAAGCTCGAGAACTGCTTTAAAAGAAAAATAAGATTGAGAACTATAAAATATTGGAATTTTTCCTTTGTAACCTAATATAAACCGACGATATATTTTAAGATCTGGATCTGTTTTTGTCACGGGGTAGTGGAGGGTATACGGAGATATACACCGTATACGCTCTGCTTCTCAAATAAAGCATTAGCGTATACTGCATCCATGAATGTTCATGACCTTAGCGTATACCCTTTGTTTTTTACGACTGCAACACTGGTTCTTGTCATTCAGTTCGAAAAGATATTTTTTATTTATGTTTTTGAACTTATTTTAAAATCATCGGTTGTATTGATATCTAAAGACAAGTGCATTAATATTTCTTCTAATTGGCGTTTTGAGACATACATTTACTTTCTGCTGCAAAAACTGAAAGCAATTTTTTTCTTTGTTTTCTGAAATGAAAGGATCTCAAATTTAATTTAAGTAAATTAAAAAAAAATCCTTTGACTTGAATCAGGCTAATTCGTGTAACAGAATCAACGCTACAGCTCACAAAAAAATGCAAGCAAAGTAATTTTGCAGAAAATAAAATAATTTTCCACACTTTCTACCCTCTCCCATTCCATCGAAAAAAAATCTTTGTGTTTTTATTATTGCAAATTAAAATAACTATATTTAATTTTTTATACTAATGCTCAATTGCTCAACATGATATTTGACTATTTCAATTCTGATAACTTTCTATGTTACAAATTCCAGCTTAAAAATTCAACAGAAAAAATATCGTACAAATAAAGTGCAGCTTTGATTAGCCACATTTTGTGGTTTTTAAAAATTATTTAAAGCTGTTCTGAAATCGTAACTTGCATCTTTTTTTACACTTTCGTGAAGAAATTTTCATTTTTAAATCCACGAAATTTGCAGATATTCTTTCTTATTCGTAAACGAATAGTGTTTCTCTTTTTCCTATAAAGGTAACTGCGGTCTTTCAGAAAATGGTGCCAAAGTTGACGTCTGTAACAGATTTTTTTTAAACGTGACAATCGGCAAAAGATCATTATAAGGTAGCAATTGATTATAACTTAATATGTAATACATTTATCAGAAAATTTAAAAGTGCTATTTGATTTCAAAGCATTTTATGACTCATGCCTGCTGATTACATGCTTCTGGATTTAAAAAAAATATCTACTTAAATGAGTCAGTCATAAATAATTTTGGCAAAACATAAATTAGGCCTGACCAGGCCGAATTAATGTTTCTGTACCGAGCCGGGACTGGTTTCATTCTTCCAAGTCTTCACGGGCCAAAATTTTCAGTCCCGGTTTTCAACCAACCCGTACGAAAATCTTTGTCTCAGCGTGGCCTGATAGCGAAATACAGTTAAATTAAAATGTAGTAATACGTGTGAAAAAGAACCTGCCTATGACGGAATCCTGTTTTAAACTGAAAAATGTGTTGATCCATGCAAAATTAATATAATAATATGTGAGAAAAGAATATATAACACATTTACACCTATTAACAAGTTGGAAATTGCTCGTCAAACGTGGCAAATGAGGTGCGTTCGTACTATAACTAGTTTTATAATTATTTTTGCACCCCATATTGTACTGAATGCATATTTTTTTGCACTTCATAAGTGCATAGTTTGTAACATCATTAAAATGCTCTTCAGTATTTTTTTCCCATTCCCTGTAATGTAACGGAAAACTTTTGACCTTTCCTGTAATTAAACTATACTTCCGATTTTCATAAAATTTGAAATGGCTCGACAAAATTTTGCAATAATTATATATTTAAAATTTGAGACCAGTCGAAAGACTGTAACAGCATTAAAATGCTCTTGCAATAATTTTTTCCCATTGGCTGTAATGTAAAGAAAAACTTTTGACTGTCCCTGTAATTAAACTATACATACGATTTTCATAAAATTCGAAATGGCTCGACAAAATTTTGCAGCAATCATATATTAGAAATTTCAAACCATTCGGTTGGGTAGTTTTTGCTCTGTTATATGCGGACGGACGGACTGAACGACGACTATAGGTGCCACGTATTTATATACACCTAATGCACCTAAAAAGGGAACGTGTCTATAATGCGTTTTTTAGCTCACAGGCTATCAAAGCTTGAGAGCTTGTGTGCTGGCCGGTTCTATGTTCCAGCTTAAAAATTCAACAGAAAAAATATCGTACAAATAAAGTGCAGCTTTGATTAGCCACATTTTGTGGTTTTTAAAAATTATTTAAAGCTGTTCTGAAATCGTAACTTGCATCTTTTTTTACACTTTCGTGAAGAAATTTTCATTTTTAAATCCACGAAATTTGCAGATATTCTTTCTTATTCGTAAACGAATAGTGTTTCTCTTTTTTCCTATAAAGGTAACTGCGGTCTTTCAGAAAATGGTGCCAAAGGTATGTACGTAACGCGATAACTCTTGATAGAAACATCAGATTTGCTTCACATTTTTTTTCTAGGTTCCTTCTGATGAGGCGCTTCCTTGATTAGTTTTTGGGGTTCATTGGTTAAGGATAAAGGGGAAAAGGGGGCTAGTCCCCCACTTAATTTAGATAAATGGGTTTTTCATATAGAATTATTCAATTGCTCCAAATTTGGTATACCGGTTTATTATGTTAAGGAGCTGCCTTGATTAGATTTGGAGGTTCATTAGTTACAAATAAAGGGAGGAACCTCCCCCCCCCCCCCCTTAATTTAGAGAAATGGGTTTTTTATGTAAAAATATTCGATTTGCTCCAAATTTGGTATACCGGTTAATTATGTTAAGCAGCTTCCCTGATTAGATTTGGAAGTTCATTACTTATCTATAAAGGGGGGGGGGGTACCCCCCCTTAATTTAGGTAAATGTGTTTTTCATGTAGAATTATTCGATTTGCTCCAAATTTGGTATACCGGTTTATTATACTAAGGAGCTTCCCTGATTAGATTTGGATGCATATTAGTTAAGTATAAAGGGAGGAAAGGGGCTAGACTGCCTCCCCCCTTAATTTAGATAGTTGGGTTTTTCCATGCAGAGTTATTCTATTTGCTCAAATTTCGTATACCGGTTTATTATATAAAGGAGCTGCCTTGATTAGATTTGGAGGTTTATTGGTTAAGTATAAAGGGGGATAAGGGGATAGTCCCCCCCCCCTTAATTTAGATAAATGGGTTTTTCATGCAGAATTATTCGATTTGCTTCAAATTTGATATACCATTTATTCCGATATGGCTTCGTTGATTTGATTTGGAGGTTCATTGGTTAAGTATAAAAGGGGGAAAGGAGTGCAATTGCCCCTCCCCTTAATTTACATAAATGGGTTTTCATGCAAAATTATCTAATTTAGTTTTTTTTTTTTTTTTTTTTTTTTTTTTTTTTTTTCTAGGTTTATTCTGATAAGGAGCTTTTCTGATTAGATTTGAAGGTTCGTTGGTCCAGCATAAAGGGAGAAATAAGGGAGCTAATACCCCCTAAATTTAGTGAAATTGTTTTTTTCATGCAGAATTGTCTGATTTGCTTCAAATTTGGTATACCAGTTTATTATGTTAAGGAGCTTCCCTGATTAGATTTGGAGGTTCTTTGGTTAAGTATAAAGGGGGGAAGAACGGGCTAATCCCTTCATTTATTTTTCGAGGTGCATTATTCTTTGAAATAAGAGTATAATACACAATTTTTGTGAATAGCCTGTGAGCTCAACGCCATCAGTTTAACTGGGAAATTTTCTTTTTATTTACTTTACTGTGCAATTCCGTCTTAGAAGATTTTACTGTATAGCATTTTTTAGATTTTTAATTCTCCAATACATGGAATATGGATTAACAAAATTAATGATAATCAAAACATTTGCATATAGCAAATAGAGATTTATTTTTAAAAATATATGTATCGCAGTCTACGGCATTTCTATAAAAGTAAAGATTACAAAGAAAAAAAAAGAAAGAAAGAAAGAAAGCTAAGATTAAGTATTTTTGATCAGAATTCCTCGTACAGACAAATTTTTAACCCAATCGACGTAAAAATCAATGCTTTGTAAAAATTCACTCGGGCCGTCCCAGGCTTGGGTCGAGATTTTCATTTTTTTCCGGGTCAGGATGGTCTCAGGCTGAACTTTTAGCTGCTATAACGCCGGGCCAGGCCAATAATTTTTTTCGACAGGCCTGGCCGAGTTCAGGCCTAATTTTTATAATGGGCCGAGTCGAATTTTTTTCTGTGGATCGGCCTGGTCCGGGCCTGAAAATTTCTACTCGTACAGACTTCTAACTTAAAATTTAAAAAGTATTGCAAATTTCAAACTTTGAGTTATAAATAAAAGAAAAAAAGAATTATTTTTTAAATATTTTCTATTGAATTTATTTTTATTGTAATAATAAATAATCAATCTAAATCTGTCTTTTTACACCTCACCCCAAATTACTGCTTTTACCTTTGCCCCCTCCCCCCTCACTAAAGTATCGAGCACGAAAAGCTTAAACCTTAAGTGATATATTTTTTAATAACGTGGTGAGGTGGTGTGTATGCAAACCCAAAATTTAATTTCTTGTCTTGTGCACTCCACAAAATGTAGCGAATTAAAATAAGAAAATCTGCTGTGAATTTTGCATTATTTACTTGAATAAAAACAACTGAAAAAGTACTGTAAGTGTACATACATATACATATAAATACACGTATCTAAATACAATTCTTCATAATTGAAATTTCTCTTGGGTGGAAAAACCCTCACTTGATCAGTTAAGGGTTAAAGTCTTTAAAATTACTTTTTCCTCTGCTTTATTCGTAATTCTGCAATACGATAAATAAATCAGCAGTTATCTACTTCACTCCCTCCATTCATAATTTCTACTACCCTCGCTCCCCCCAGTTTGTAAAATTTTAAATGGTTGAAATTATTTAGTTTTTTGTTAAAATTTTTTGGTCTGTTTATTTATATATTGCTGAAATAATAAATAAATGTCTAATCCCCCACCCCCCCACCCCCCCCCCTCGCTCAAAAGAAAATAATGCGAAAAAATACAAAATACAAATAAATACAAAATTTAAAAAAATACAAAATTTACTATGAACATTCGGTAAATTCGATGTCCACACCCCCCCAAACGAAATGCTCTAGCTACGCCACTGACTACGCGTCTTAAAAGAATTCTTTGAAAGAGTGGTTTTTATAACATCTGTTATAAGATAAGCACTAACTTTCATATTTATTTAGATATACAGTCTTTCATGTATAGAAATATGACTTGGTTTACTTAATAGAGTATGTTTTTAGATGTGAATTACACTTGCTAAGTTTGTTATGTTTCTCGGCGTCATCCTGTTACATGACCTTAAATAGACGTCCATGTTGCCGGGTAAAATGATCCATTATGTGGATCGTTTTACTACCATTTCACTGCCTGAAGAAAATCCGGTACCGCGTGTTAGTCATCATGGGAGTCAAATGTGTGACTGCCTCAAACTTTTCTCTTTGAGTCATGTGTTATCCTACGATCATAATTTTCAAATATTGCATTGTTGTTTTTTCAAAATTATTTGTGACCCTTTTTTATTTTAAAATTTACATAAAATAAATTTTGTATGCTATTTGATTGTAAAACTTATTTTATTTCATTATGTATTGTCATAATTACTTTTATATCCTTTATTTTGCCGATAAAAATCAATTTACAAATATTTTAAAACGAACGATCATTTTGCCCTTGGGTGAGGGTAAAATGATCCTTTGGACACGTTTTCAAAAATCTACTTTTTTCATTACTCAGTTTGAATTTAAAACATTATTAAAATATGTTTATAATGCAGAATATAGTGTAAATTATATTAGCATAGGGCTTAAGTTTCATTTAAGCAGTTATGTTATTTTACACAAGTTTTCCCCTTAAGGGGATCATTTTAGGCCAACTTCCCCTACACACAAATTTTACTTTGTGGGTGTCAGCAAGGGAGTTGAGGGGCACTTGAGGTACCTATCATCATGGGAGTATAAAAAGATTGTTGATAATGAGTTTCGAAAAAATTGTTAGTAATTAGCCAAGATATTAACCTTTAAGGCTAAAGTCAGACGAGCATCTATTTGCATGTTTTTTGCCTCAGCATGTAACAGAAATAGTAGTTAGCGAAGGTGTTTCTATTACATGTTCAGGCAAAAAGCGCGCAAATAGACGTTCATTTGACATTAGCCTAAAGACAAAAATGGTTTGGGCATACATAAAGACATGGATGGCGTACTCTATGCGACATCAGCTTTTAAAACCTAGATAACATTTTTAAATGATATATTTGTGTAATGCAATGCCCAGTAGCAGTATAAAAACATATGCCGTATCCCGTGCGGTTTCACGCGCGCCAGGAAATTAGATAAATTACTTTAAGAAATAATACATAAGAGATATTAAATAATGCCAGCCTGAAAGTAAAACACTAACAAGTTTATTAAAACAAAAAAAAAAATAAAGTTACATATTGGATTAAGATTAAACGTTAAATAATAAAAGAACAGCAGCGGCCATTGCCGAACACGAGAAACGACACAAGCACAGACGAGAGACAAGCGCAGACTGACTGCGATCGATGGAGAACGTTCATCCACAGTGGAGGTTGCCATAAAAGTCTTATCTTGCCAAGCGGCGATGAAAGTTTATTCGATGTGGCTACTTAGAGCTATGTTGGCATAGCAGTCTGCTGCACACTCCCTCCGCAGTTTCATTCAAACGACATAACGTCGGGGTGGCCGCACAGGTCGTCCAGTCCGGGTTGTTGGCACAGATTGTTCATTACTAGAGCTTTGTGCAATTGGCACAGACTGTTCCTTGCAGGAGTTTTTTGAAATTCGCACAGATTGCTCTGTGCAAGATTTCTCTAAATGAGATGGTGTTTTGGCAAATTGGGATGGGATAAGCGGAGTATCCATGGCTGTGAAAGCCGGCTTGAGTCTGTCTATAGAAATAGTCTGTCTATCCTTTCTAATGTCCAGATCGAAGGTTTTCTCTCCTCTGCGTATGACCCTGAATGGTCCATCATATGGAGGTTGTAGTGGTCTTCGTACAGCGTCATGTCGGACAAACACATGGGAACACACGTTTAAATGTGGATGTACAAAAATTGCTTTCCGGCCATGACAGGAAGTTGGAACAGGTCGCACTGTAGCAAAATGAGATTTTAAATTCTCCGCAAGTTGACTGGGCGAGGCATCTGTAGGTGTTGGATCAAAAAATTCACCTGGCAGTCGAAGAGGCTTTCCATACCCAAGCTCAGCAGTTGTTGATCGACATCTTCTTTGAGGACTGACCGGAAACCAAGTAGCAATGCGGGCAAGGCTGCAGACCATTGGTCGGTGTCATAAGCCTTCAGAGCTGCCTTCAAAGGACGGTGGAACCCCTCGATCAATTCGTTCGCCTGTTGGTGGTATGGAGTAGTTCTACTACGTTTGATGCCCATCATCTGTGCAAGAGCTTTAAACAGGGCACTTTCAAACTGTCTGCCTTGGTCAGTAGTGATACGAGCTAGACAGCCGAATCGGGCAATCCGCTGGCTAAAAAAATTTTATGCTACTGTCTGTGCAGTTATGTCTGGGATCGGGACAGCTTCTGGACACCGTGTGCACCTATCTATCATTGTCAGACAATAATAGTTTCCCTGCGAAGGAGGAAGAGGACAGACAAGGTCGAGATGTACATGATCGAACCTTTGTGATTGGTCTGTGAGTTTTCCTACTGGGGATTTTGTATGGCGAATTATCTTAGACTTCTGGCATGGGATGCAATTCTTAGCCCACTTGGTACAATCTTTTCTCATAAAACGCCAAATGAATCTGGACTGAATTAATTTTGAAGAACTACGAATACTGGGATGAGATAAATTGTGTAAAGTTGCAAAAACTTTCTCACGAAATTGTTGAGGAATGTAAGTCGAGCCATACCCGTTGATAAATCACAATAAATAGGTATGTCGCAATCAGGTAAAGTGATTTTTTTAAATTGTAAAGTCTCCGAATTATCAATTAGACTTTTTAGCTCTAGGTCGGTTTGTTGAGCTTGGGCAATTTCTGTGTAATTTATGGGGTTTGGCATGGTTATAGCATTTATACGTGAAAGTGCATCAGACACAATATTGTCTGATCCCTTTATGTGATGAATATCAGTAGTGAATTGAGATATGAAATCTAATTGCCTAGCCTGTCTTGGAGAACATTTATCTGAGCGCTGTTGGAAAGCGAAAGTTAGAGGCTTATGATCAGTGTACAGAGAAAAATTTCTTGCTTCAAGCATATGCCTAAAATGTTTTATGGCAGCGTATGCGGCTAAAAGTTCTCTGTCATATGCACTGTAGTTTTTCTCTGTTTGAGAAAGTTTTCGGGAGAAAAGGCGAGAGGTTGCAATTCCCTATCCACTATTTGTGACAATGATCCCCCTATAGCAAAGTCTGATGCATCGACTTGTAAAATTAATTCAACGTCTGATTTTGGGTGTGCTAATAAAACCGCATTTGCAATTAACTGTTTGCAATTGTTGAATTCTTCCTCTGCTTTATCTGACCAATCAAGGTTTGTCTTATCATTTTTCTTCGCCCCTCTTAAATAGGAAGTTAGGAACACTTGATGGTTTGCTATATTTGGCAAAAATCTGCGAAAAAAGTTTTAAAATCCCAAAAATCGCTGAAGATCTTTAATGGTTTCTGGCTGTGGGTAGTTCAGAATAGGGTCAACTTTATCAGGTAAAGGTTTAGTGCCATTACTAGTGATTAAGTGTACTAAGAATGAAATTTCTGACGCCCCAAATATACATTTTGAAACATTTATGGTTAGTCCATATGAATTTAGTCTCTCTAAAATGGTTCGTAAGTGAGCTTTGTGTTCATCCTCATCAGCACTAAATATTAAAATGTCATCTAAATAGACATAACAGAATGGGAGGCCGCCCAGAATTTCGTGCATGAACCGTTGGAAAGTTTGCGCGGCTCCGCATATCCCAAAATTTAAATAAGGGAACTCGAATAACCCAAATGGGGTGCAAACTGCTGTTTTCTGCACATGGTCCAGGTGCACAGGAATGTGGAAATAGGCTCGGACAATATCCAATTTTGAAAAAATCTTTTTTCCATACAGGGTGTTAGAAAAATCCTGGATGTGGGGTATGGGGTAGCGATCTGGTACTGTACGAGAATTTAATGTCCTGTAGTCTCCTACGGTACGGATGCTACCTGAGCTTTTTGTTACTACATGAAGAGGGGACGACCATGGGGATTTAGATAGGCGGCAAATGCCTTGGTCCATCATGAATTGAAATTCTTTTTTTATTGAATCGTATAGTTTCGGACTGAGCCTTCTTGGCTTACTATGTACGGGCGGGCCCGTTGTTTCAATATAGTGCATTGTATTATGTTCAACAGAAGTTATGACAGGTGTCAATTTAGTGAATTCTGGAAATTCTGATAATATTTGATGATATATTGAAACACCAGAAATTAGCTTGACCGAAAAATAGTCGGAAGAATTTGAAACTATCCCGGATTGGGTTAATTTAGTGATATTGTCGATAAGTTTTCTACGTTTAAGATCAATTAAGAGATCAAAATGCTGTAAAAAATCTGCCCCTATTATTGGGACAGGGACATTAGCAATTAAAAATTTCCACGTGAAATTTCGCCGAAGGCCTAAGTCCACATTCATAAGTTTCGAACCATAGGTATATATTTTAGAATTGTTAGCTGCAAATAATTGTAATGAATCAGGTGCAAGGTTTTTCCCATTATGTGCGAGTGGTATGCACGAGACATCCGATCCAGAATCAATTAAAAATTTTAGATGAGATTTTTTGTCGTAAATGTGTAAGCGACATGATTTTGCGACTGTCGCCGATGTATTTCGATCGACAGCCGCTACTGAGAGTTTTCCTGATCGGTAGTACTAGCATAAGAACAGGGCGAGCGACATTTACGTGCATTTTTTCCAAATCGTGCATGATAAAAACAATAATCCCCATTACGATCACGCGAGCGTTCAAGCGAAAAACTGGACCTCTGCTCCTATCGCGAGAAAACCGCTCAATTTGTTTACTCAACGGGGCGATTTCGTTTCGAAGTGCAGCGACTTCGTCTAATGGAGAAGCGCACTGAGTACTGTCAGCCGCAACCGCAGTAGTCTGCCCAATAGCGAAAACATTGTTCTCAGTTGAATTACGAACTTCGGAAATTTTATCCGCCATTTTTGCCAAATTGTCTAGAGATTCAGAACTAATAGATAGAATTGTTTGTATTGCATACGGCAGTCTCTGGAGCCATAAAGTTTCAGAAAATCGTCATTTATGCATTTACCCCCTAATTCTCGCATCTTACGCAGTAGCTGAAAAGGTTTGTCGTCGCCCAAATGCATTTCTGAAATTAGCCGCCGGATTTGTTCCTTTTCAGAGGCTGAAAATTCTGTTATTAACCTATTTTTAAGTGCGTCATATTTATTTGATTCTGGGGGAGCAAACAAAATATCAGAAACGGAAGATAAAGTTTCTGGGTCGATGGAAGAAATAAGGTGATTGTATTTAGTTAAATCGTTTGTTATTTTAGCGAGCGCGAAATTTCTTTCGACCTGGATGAACCATAATTTAATGTTTGTTTTCCAGAGTGGGGGAATTTTTAGTGATACATGGGATACTTGTGACGCACCTGAAGCGCCGTAATTTTCGGTGTCAGTTCCCGTCATATTAATAACATGTGATGGGTAAGTGAGGGAATACTAAATGCTAAAATATATTACTAAATACTACAATATATTACAGATAATGCACACAATTAAAACGATAATAAAAGCATGATACTATAAAAAACACTAGGTGGGGGGAGAGTCGGGCATATCAAGCTGAAATAATTGACCAATCACAGAGTAAAATTAAGAAAATCGATCACATACCTGATGCTCTTGAAATCTGTCGGAAGGAAATCACATGTGCATGTTTTTCACATGTTACTTTATTTAAAATCCTCATTTTCGCGAAATTATTGGAATTTCAAAGAAAAAGTTTATAAAAAGTTAATATTTTAAATCAATTATGGCTGGGCTTCGCATATTTTGGGAAATGAAAAAAGATTGCCGAGTCACCAGTTTGGCGTGCGGTTTCACGCGTGCCAAGAAATTAGATAAATTACTTTAAGAAATAATACATAAGAGATATTAAATAATGCCAGCCTGAAAGTAAAACCCTAACAAGTTTAATAAAACAAAACGAAAATAAAGTTACATATTGGATAAAGATTAAACGTTAAATAATAAAAGAACAGCAGCGGCCATTGCCGAGCACGAGAAACGACACAAGCACAGACGAGAGACAAGCGCAGACTGACTGCGATCGATGGAGAACGTTCATCCACAGTGGAGGTTGCCATAAAAGTCTTATCTCGTCAAGCGGCGATGAAAGTTTATTTGATGTGGCTACTTAGTGCTATGTTGGCATAGCAGTCCGCTGCAAACAATAAACGTCAATTTGTTAAAAATAAACTAATTTAGGTACTTTTTGGTTAGCCGGGCACCGGTGATCTATACATATATACAAATATATATGTGTGTGTGTATATGTATATATAACACGGGCGCCCGGCTAACCAAAAGGTACTCTAATTTAAGTAGAATTAATCACGTAATTACTTCGGGATTCGTGACTAGTTTGCATTGAGTGGCACTCTTAATATGCCACCTGTGTCCTTAAAGGTTAATTAACACCTATCTGCAAAAAATGCAGCACAGACCAAGGTGGCATTGCAACTTTCTTTCGAAGCGCACTTAGCACAGTGCCAAGTTTAAACTTTGAACAAGGTCAATTCATATATTTACAGAACCCTCCGTGCACAAGTAATACTCACACTTGACAGATTATTTAAAAATGTTTTACTTGCATATGCAATACTTTCTTAGAATTACAATCTAATGCACGGTTGAAATGGTACTGTGCACAAGACTGTCCTACTGAGTTATTGCCTTTATTGATGTTTAACACTATTTCTACCAGTGTCAAGTGATACCCTTTTAAAGTCTGGATTCATGATTATTTTTGCTTGTAGTTTTTTACTGTAATAAGCATAAAAAGTCTTCAATGTATTAAAAATTATTTGTAATTGCTTCAATATAAAATTTACAAATGGAAAACTGTAATCGAAATCTTTTACAAAGGTGTCATTTGACACTGGTAGAAATAGTGTTAAGCACACACTGTCTTTGCTCCTTGCTGTGTTTCATCTTCAGTTATTATGTCTTGAAACAGATTTTTCTGTCACGCTTTCCTCGTGTGACAACTCTCCTTTAGTAATGAAAGCTTCTTGTCTGGTAGGTACACATTCTCGACTTTTTGAGCTGAATATTCCCAGTTTTTCTTTTTTTAGAGTCAATTACAGAAGAGCAAGAAATAAAAATTATCAAAGTGCAAATTTATAGAACAAAATCAAAACAAGAAATGTTATGTAGTATTTAGGTGCCTACTAATGAAATTAATAAAGAAAATCTTCTAAGTGCCCCTTTCCACACCACCTTATATTAAGACCAGAAAACTATTCAATGATGTTTTTTAAGGCTCAGTCTTAAATGTTTGAGGTAGGGCACACAGGCGCGGGTTTTTTTTTTTTTTTTTTTTTTTTTTTTTTTTTTTTTTAATGTGCCATCGTCAGTAGCCATAATCCACAAAAAAAAAAAAAAAACTGGAACCTAGGGGGGTGGGAAGTGCTAATCCAATAACATAAGTACGATATTGCGGCTCTTATGAAGCACAATTCCTCATGAATGGATACACAGTAGAGTGAGTGTCATAATTGGGGGAGGGACGCGGTTGCCACAGTGAAAGGTGAAGAAAGTGCCAAATGAAGATTGTTTTTGATACAAAACTGTATATACCATAATTTCCGGCCTATAATCCACGGCGGCATATAATCAGCACATGCAATTTTTCTTTTCACCGGAAAAAAGTTAGCAGGAAATCCGCACCGTCCACCAAGAGTAGCAAGTGCACATAAGTAGCCAGATTAACCGATTGTATGGTACTGCCATCTATTTGAAATGTACCAAACTAAACTAAGAACGTACTAAAAATGTTCGTTTTTTTTTCAAAAGTGAAAAAAAAAAAAAGAATCCGCGGCGACCGATCCTACGCATCGCAAAAATATTCACTTTTTTGGTCCGCGGATTATAGGTTGGAAATTACGGTTTATATCTAGGAAATTTGAATAAAAATGTTTCGGAGCCAGAAATTACGAACAGTAGACTAACCAAAAGTAAAAGTGACTTAAAAAAATGCAACCAAAATCAAAAAAGAAGGCACTAACCTGGTTAGAATTCAAGCTTGCTATTCTAAGCAAAAAAACCCCATTTAAATGCAAGTGAGAATTTAAAAAAAAAAAAAAAAAAAAAAAAAAATCCCTGCCGGCTCGGCCTACAAGCAGAGGTAGATTTCGAAGTTAAGTATACTAATTTCACTAACAAAAACTAAATCTTTATTAGATATAAATCCATTTTAACAGTTTTATCTATCTGCTTTTGACGAGTTTTTATTTCCTTTTTATAAAATAGCTGGTTTTATCAGAATCATGTTAAGGCGATATTAAAAAAAAATATTTTTCCATGCTCAACAACTCCAAATTTTCTGGCACATTTTCAGATTCATTAAAAAAAAAAAAAAAAAAAATATGAAACATGCTGACGTGATTTTTGAAAAGATTTATAAGCAACCTGTGTTTTTATTTTTCCTTCAATTAATTAAAACTTGATTAATAAACAATTATTTTCTCAGTAGGGCAATATTTTTCGTTTCTAACACAAGCGCTTAGGGAAATTATGTTCAAAATTCCCACTTTCACATAATTTTTTGAAATATATTCTGCCTCTATCAAAAAAATCGATCATTACTGTACATTATATAGTTTCTGAATAAGAGAATCTACCAATTGGTAGCCTTTGAGAGCAAAAATGAATTATAAAATGAGTAAGTAAATAAGCAGTTTGGACTTGAATGCACCCTTAATAAGATGATTTTTTCTTCAACCGCTGTGTATTTTTAATTTGTTTTTGTTGTAAGAATTGGCCCTATCAAAAACTTGTCTATATAAATGTTGAAGGCAATATTAAGAAGATATATGATAAATTCATGGAGATTTTATGTCTTGTGAATTGACGGAGTTATGAAAATTTTTCTTCTTCAAAGCCCTATTTTGTTTTCGTTTTTAATATTTTTTTCTTTTTGCAGTACGAATTGGTCCTATCAAAAACTTGTGAATTTAAAAGTTGTAGATAATATTAAAGAGATATATGATAAAATTAATTGGATTTGATATCTTGAGAATTGACGAAGTAAGGAATTTTTTTTTCCCAAAAACCCTATTTTTTGCGCCCCTTGAGCCTATTTTTAATTTTATCAAAAATCTGTGATGCATGAATTTTTGGTGCTATTTTTTGACGTAATAAAAACTTTAAACTGATTTGATGTGTACAAAAATTAAGAAGTTATGGTTTTTTTTCTGTTTTCACAAAACCCCTCCCTATTTCCATCCCCTTGGTCTGATTTTGTCCATTAACGAACTTAACCGAGATTTTATGTCCCTTGATTTTATGTATCAGTTTGGAAGAGATTTGTGCAGAATTGCGGAAGTTATCGTGTCCAGAAGAAAGTGATAACACAATTGCTTCGGGAAATTCCGTTTAAAATGCCCACTTTAACATCATTTTTTGAAATATATTCTGCTTCTATCAAAAAATCGATCATTCCGGTACATTATATCGTTTTCTGAATAAGCGAATCTACTAATTAAATGCGTTTGAGAGCAAAAATGAATTTAAAAATCAGTCAGAAGATAAGCAGTTTGGATTTGAGTGCATCCTTGATGCAATGATTTTCCAACACAATCAGCTTCGGGAAATTCGATTCAAAATGCCCACTTTAACAGCATTTTTTTAAATATATTCTGCCTCTATCAAAAAATCAATCATTGCGGTACATTATATAGTTTCTGAATAAGCTAATCTACCAATTAAATGCGTTTGAGAGCAAAAATGAATTTAAAAATGAGTCAGAAAATAAGCAGTTTGGATTTGAGTGCATCCTTGATGCAATGATTTTTCCAACACAATCAGCTTCGGGAAATTCGATTCAAAATGCCCACTTTAACAGCATTTTAAAAAATATATTCTGCCTCTATCAAAAAATCGATCATTGCGGTACATTATATAGTTTCTGAATAAACGAATCTACCAATTAAATGCGTTTGAGAGCAAAAATGAATTTAAAAATGAGTCAGAAAATAAGCAGTTTGGATTTGAGTGCATCCTAAATGCAATGATTTTTCCAACACAATCAGCTTCGGGAAATTCGGTTCAAAATGCCCACTTTAACAGCTTTTTAAAAAATATATTCTGCTTCTATCAAAAAATCGACCATTACGGTACATTATATAAATTCTGAGTAAGAAAACGTACCAATTTGAAGCCTTTGAGAGCAAAAATGAAATATAAAATGAGTCAGAAAATAAGCAGTTTGGATTTGAATACACCCTTACTTAGATGATTTTTTTCTTCAACCGCTACGTATTTTTAATTTGTTTTTGCTGTAAGAATTGGTCCTATTCAAAACTTGTCTATATAGATGTTGTAGACAATATTAAGAAGATATATGATAAATTCATGGGGATTTTATATCTTTTGAATTGACGGAGTTATGGATTTTTTACTTCTTCAAGCCCCCTTTTTGTTTTCGTTTTTAATTTTTTTTTTTTTTTTTTTTTGCAGTACGAATTGGTCCTATCAAAATCTTGTGAATATAAAAGTTGTAGATAATATTAAGAAGATTTATAATAAAATTAATTGGAATTGATATCTTGAGAATTGACGAAGTTATGATTTTTTTTCTCCCAAAAACCCCATTTTTTGCGCCCCTTGAGGCCGTTTTTAACTTTATCAAAAACCTGTGATACATAAAATTTTGGCCCTATTTTTAGAAGTAACTGATTAAAAATTGACTTTAAACTGATTTGATAGGTACAAAAATTAAGAAGTTATGGGGGGTTTTCGGTTTTCACAAAACCCCTCCCTATATCCATCCCCTTGGTCCAATTTTGCCCATTAACGAACTTGACCGAGATTTTATGTGTCAGTTTGGAAGAGATTGGTGCAGAATTACGAAAGTTATCGTGTCCAGAAGAAAGTGATATATATAGATAGACAGACAGACAGATAGATAGATAGATAGATAGATAGATAGATATAAAGATTTTTACTGGTGGTGGTTTTAGGTTCTAGGGGTCATGATCGGTGTAGATCTGCAAAAATATTTCAGAAATTCCAACATAGGAACGATCCCAATAGGTAGTATTTCATACGAAATCTACCTAAAATTCTGCCATAGCTTTAACACCGTTCGAGTTTCTTCGCATGACTAGTGTGATCTCATGTGAAAACACTCACATGCTAATAATGTTAAACATATAAGAGAAATCTTTGAGAATTCTCTCTTGAATTTTAATATTTTAAAATGTCTTTTTTTATGATACCTGAGGTAGACATCTAACATTGTGTGTTTATACTTTTTTAATTTTTGTTCCACTTTTTTTTACATGAGGGCACTACTGTAAATTTCAGAACCAGTTTTCCAAAAATGAGAGTGTCCGAAAAAAAAATGATGTAACCAAGCCTAAAAAAGTACAAAAGCGCAACATTAAATATAAACCTCAGGTAGTATCTCGTGAAAAAAAAGTTATTTAAAAGTAATAAAATGCAAGCAAGATATTTGTCAAAAATGCTCCCATAAGTTTAATATTATCTTGCAAATATCTTTGCTTGACTAATGTAAGGTGTGTACCACCGAAATAAACCCACCGTGATTGCGTGCTGACGAAACAAACCAATAAGAACGAAACAGATATATTAAGAAAGTCTATATAAAAATACACATTTACAATGGGTAACTTACTCCCTGCCTTACCTGGGAAGGAAAAGAAATGAAATTGTAAAAAAAGATGGGGAAAAGTGTTCCGCCGAAATAAAGCCATTACTGTTAATAGACAATATATCCGCCATATGACTTGTAATATATGATGTGGCATACTATTTACCAATCATTGGAGGACAGTAGCATCAATATTCTCCCACGCTTCATTTCACTTTTGCCACAGACTGAAACTGTCTGCCATTGGCCTATACAGCCCTACTGAGGATTCCTCACACATTTTCTTGGAGTTGAGATCAGGAAAAAAGGGCAGGCCATTCCATGACATGCACCCGATTCTCCAGAAACCATTCCCAGAAGGATTTTTCAACGTGAATGGAAGTCTTGACCTGCTGGAAAATCCAACTTAGTCCACCAATTCTCTTTGCAAGAGGATTTAATTGGTTTTCTAGCATTTCT
Source organism: Maratus speciosus (assembly GCA_963932465.1). Lineage (NCBI taxonomy): Eukaryota > Metazoa > Arthropoda > Arachnida > Araneae > Salticidae > Maratus > Maratus speciosus. Next base: position 5,916,304 of record CAWVRF010000002.1, on the reverse strand, counting down.
TGGTAATCGGTAGCCTTCATGCGGCATGAGAGAAAATCCAGGTTATATTTACCTCCATAGGGGAAGCCTCCCCACATCATTAATGAGCCTTCACCTTGCTGTCCTTCTGAGAAAATTTCCTCTTCTTTCCTCATGTCATACCAATAGAATGCATGGCAGTCTAGCCCATCCAAATTATTTTTTTCTCATATGAGACTATAACAAGATGCTACTGGTCCTACCAAGTTTGATATTTGGTCCAATCGACTCTCCTTTGCATGTGGATAGCTTTCAACATGAGCGACTGTTTCCTTTTCATATATCGCAAGATGCTTGTAAGTTTTTCAATTCGTGACAGGGTTGATTTTGTTACAGGTATTCTATTTCTTTTCTTCTTAATTTAAACATTCATTTCAAAATTAAAACTAGCATCTAGGTGGTTCAGTATATCTTATTTCTACGAATAATCAGCATTCTTTACGGCACAAAACAAACATTTAATTACAAAACAGAACATAAAAATCTATTAAGCAACATTCGACATATTACATCTAAAGAATTCTAACATCATCAACGGATTAATTCGTTTCAGTTCAGAAGTAGACAGTTCTAATAGAGCATGCGCTGGCTAACTAGCTGTTTAGAGAATTAGCCGGAAGCCCGGCGTTGGACGGTTGTCCAACATCGTCATAAAATGGCACAGGTACTGCTCTGGTGATATTTCGACGTAACATACCTGTAGAGGTCTTGAGACCAATTACACGGACATGTCCATTATCACCTTTATAAGTTTTCACAATTCGAGCTAGTTTCCAATCTATAAACTTGTCATTTCCTTCCTTCAATAACACAAGCTGTCCAACTTTAAGGTTTTGCGAGAACTTTTTCCATTTACTGCGGACTTGCAGCTCATTTAATTATTCTCGGCTCCAGCGGTGCCAGAATTGCATTTTTAATCTTTGAACTAGTGTCCACCTAGAAGAAAAAGGTACAGAGTCTAAAATAGCATTATTTTCAGGAACATTCAAAAGAGGACCCCCAATGAGGAAATGACCAGGTGTTAGGGGTTGTAGATCATTAACATCTGCAGACAAGGGGGTCAACGGACTTGAATTCATAACCGCCTTAATTTGCGTCACAAGTGTTGAAAATTTAAGATAGAGGATTTAGTTATCTTCAAGAGGATTCGCTTCATGGTTTTTATATTTGATTCCCATAATCCGCGGAAATTTGAAGATGCAGGGGGTATGAAATTCCATTGAATTCGTTCTTCAGCACTAAATCGCTGAATTTCTTCCGAAGCATAAATCTGATATAAGGATTTCAAAAGAGCACAAGTACCCTTAAAATTTGTGGCGTTATCACTCCATATGACACAAGGTTTAGATCGTCGAGCAACGAATCTTCTTAAACAGGCTAAAAATGCTTCTGTGGTCAAATCCGAAATAACTTCTAGATGGACGGCTTTGGTAGAAAAACAAATAAATATAGCAATGTACGATTTTAGGGTTATTTTTGAATTTTTTAAATTAGGTTTTGTTATAATAGGACCTGCTAGATCAATGCCTGTTTTCTCAAACGGTCTAGATGGTACGATTCTATCACGGTGCAAGTCACCCATCAAATGTTGAAGAGTTTTATGTTTTGTTCGAAGACAAGTCACACACCTATTTATAATTTTCTTTACTTGACTTTGACCAGATGGTATCCAATAAAATTGTCTTTATAAAGATAGAGTTTTCAGAATACCTGAATGTAGGAACTTTTTTTATGGTAATAATCAATTAAGAGTTCAGTGAAACAGTGAGACTTAGGTAAAAGTATTTGGTGTTTCTGCGATTCTGATAAATTAGAAAATTTCAGTCTTCTACCGACTCTTAACAGTCCATCTGCATCTAGAAATATATTTAAGTTCAAAATCTTACTGCTATTTGGGAGAGGATGTATTTCCTTTAAACATCGAATTTCAGTGTGAAATGTGGAATTTTGAACAATCTTTATCAGCTTCTTGGTCGCATTCTGTAACTAAGAAGTATCTAAATAATCATATGTTCTATTTCCTGATTTCAATTTACAGTTTTTCAGAAATCTTAAACACCATGCATCAATTAAAATTAACTTCATAAAAGAAGAATATCGATTAATCAAATCAATGTTTAACTGATTTTCATTTAGAATAGTTGATTTTCAACAGTGTTTTTCTTTAGTTCTAACAGATCTTTAACTTCAGAAATATCTAATTTATCGAATGTATTATCCAATTTTGGCCAAAGAGATCTCTCTTGCTTTGACCACTGGGTTTCCGAGTTTCCAGGATTTTCTAACAATGGTTTCATTGTTGAAACAATATATTCGGTTTTACTTATTTTACATTTCTAAAATTTCAAACAGTCGAACCCTTTCAAAACCGTATAATCTTTACTTCATTCATCAGTAAATGTGCATATTTATTATGATATGAATTTTCAGCCGTGCACCTTAATTTAATTCATAGATATTGCGTGTTCTGTATTCGGTATCTCACTTCACTGGATTTTCTAACAATGGTTTGATTGTTGAAACAATGTATTCGGTTTCACTTTATTTTACATTTCTAAAAATTCACACAGTTGAACCCTTTTAAAACCGAAAAATTTTTACGTCATTCATTTGGAAATGTGTTTTTTTTTTATTAGGAAACTAATTTTCAGCCGTGCACAGGAATTTAATTCGGAAATATTGCGTGTTTTATATTTGGTATATCAGTTTCCAGGTTTTTCTAACAATGATTTCATTGTTGAAACAATATATTCGATTTTACTTATTTTACATTTCTAAAATTTCACACAGTCGAATCCGTTTAAAACCGTATAATTATTACTTCATTCATCAGTAAATGAGCATATTTATTATGATATTAATTTTCAGCCGTGCACCGGAATTTAATTCATAGATATTGCGTGTTCTATATTCGGTATCTCACTTCACTGGATTTTCTAACAATGGTTTGATTGTTGAAACAATGTATTCGGTTTCACTTTATTTTACTTTTCTAAAAATTCACACAGTCGAACCCTTTTAAAACCGAAAAATGTTTACGTCATTCATTTGGAAATGTGTTTTTTTTAATTGGAAACTAATTTTCAGCCGTGTACCGGAATTTAATTCGGAAATATTGCGTGTTTTATATTTGGTATACCAGTTTCCAGGATTTTCTAACAATGATTTCATTGTTGAAACAATACATTCGATTTTACTTTATATTACATTTTTAAAAATTCACACAGGCGAACACACTTAAAATCGAATAATTTTTACGTCATTCTTTAGGAAATGTACTGATTTATTTGGAAACTAAATTTCAGCCATGCACCGGAATTTAATTCTTTATTTTATATTTTTAAAAATTCACATAGGCGAACATATTTAAAACTGAATAATTTTTATGTCATTCATTAGTAAATAACGATATTTTCTAGGAAATTAATTTTCAGCCGTGCACAGGAATCCAATTCGAAAATTTTGCGTGTTTTATATTCGGTATATCAGTTCCCAGGATTTTCTAACTATGGTTTCATTGTTGAACCAATGTATTCGGTTTAACTTTATTTTATATTTCTAATAATTCATACAGGCGAACACTTATAAAACCGTTTAATTTTTACTTCATTCATCAGTAAATGTGCATATTTATTATGATATTAATTGTCAGCGGTGCACCGGGATTTAATTCAAAAATATTGCGTGTTTTATATTAGGTATATGACTTTCCAGGATTTTCTAACAACCGTTTCATTGTTGAAACAATTAATTCGGTTTTACTTTATTTTACATTTCTAAAAATTCACAATGGCGAACACATTTAAAACCGAATAATTTTTACGCCATTCTTAAGGAAATGTGCTGATTTATTAAGAAACTAATTTTCAGCCGTGCACCGGGATTTAATTCCTAAATATTGCGTGTTTTATATTCGGTATCTCAGTTGATTGAATTCTCTAACAATGCACTCTCAGAAATGAATACTCAGATTTCACGAAATTTTCTTTGTTTTTGACGAAATGGTTTCCTGGAAAATGCTCCGAGCGAACATTTCGTCAAATTGATGAAATTAGTTTCTTCACTTGCTTGACGATATAAATTTCGTCAATAGTTTCGTCAAAAGAGGGCTGGTGGCGCCATCTCTCAAACAGTTTGGAAGCTCCAGTATTTGACACGGGGAAAGAAAAAAATCACTTCTCTCTCTTTCCTCGGCGTGATTCGAACTCACGACCTTTCGTGTGGGAGGTCGCTGCTCTTCCAACCTGACTGCTGGGGACTTGAAAGTGTCTGCTTTTAGACTGGTGTAATGGATCCTACTTCGTGTTTATATTCTTATAGCGTAGATTGCAATTTTATCGGCGCTGCTATATTTTCTGAAAGCTTTAAGAAAGGCTAATTTATTTTTATGGTTTTCTCGTATCAATGAATAATTATAATATGGCTTGATTAAACAATTTACAACTGAAATTTTCTTTGATCAATGGATGATTAGAATATGGTCTGGTTAATTTGTTGCTCACAAATAACGAATTGTGAAGTGCATATTGCGTGAGATTTTATCACCTTGAGTAGGAGGATAAGATTTTAACACTTTACTGTTTATAAAGAGGAGAGGGATCAATTATGCTTATTTTTAATTTGATTGAAAACATAATATACTTCTTAAAAAGAAGAAAAAAAGATATCCTAGAAGTTTGAAATTTAATTGACCTAATTTTCTTATTGAATGGTTTTGAAGAACACAGGAAATTTATTCTTTTCGAATTAAAACATAACGAAGGACAACATATAAATAAAATAATAATAATAATAATAATAAGCATTCCTAAAAATTCTAACAGTTAAAAAAATAACTAATGAAGAAACAATAACTACCTATATTTCAGTATTTTCTGAAAAGCACTAAGTGCTGTTTTAAAATAAATTATTACAGGACTAACATAAACAAGCAAATATCTGTTTGCTAAAATCGCAGGATTTGAGGAGGATTTGAGGAACTGTTTCCTTAAAATGCATTGAGTCTGACCGTGATTGAGGCAAAACTTTCGTCAAATATTTGAGGGTTTACGTTTCGTTAAAAGTCACGTGATGTTAATAGGAAATGATCGTTAAAAACGACGAAATACAGCTCGAAGATTTCTGAATCGTCAAAAGGGAGAGTTTTATTTCTGAGAGTGTGGTTTGATTGTTGAAACAATGTATTCCGTTTCACTTTATTTTACATTTCTAAAATTTTACACAGTCGAACCCTGTTAAAACCGAAAAATTTTTACGTCGTTGAATTGGAAATGTGCTTTTTTACTAGGAAATTAATTTTCAGCCGTGCACCGGAATTTAATTCATAAATATTGCGTGCTTTATATTCGGTATCTCACTTCACTGGATTTTCTAACAATGGTTTGATTGTTGAAACAATGTATTCGGTTTCACTTTATTTTACATCTATATAATAAAAGCCGAAGTCATGTGACTGCCATCAATAGTTCCGGGCTGGCCGCTTCACTTTTTATGCCAAACAGACATTTCAGTACATTTATATTAGTCGGGCGCAGGCGATAAAAAACGTCAAATATTCTTAAATCGCCCTCATTTCATTAAAAATATAAACCTATCACTCATTTCATTTAAAATAAATCTTTCATTTAAAATACACATATTTCATTTACCTCATTTAAAATACAATAAATAAATAAATAAATAAATAAATAGATATTTTTCCAGCATAGATTCTTGGCGAGAAAAAAAAACTGGCAACGTATTTTCCGGCAATCTATATCCTATTTCATATACATAAGCAATTTTTTCCATATGTATACAATTTATTTAATCTAAAGAAGCCAATAATCTATTTTTATATAGAAACAGAAGTACTTTCTATATAAACAAATATTGTATAATATGTATAAATAAAATGTTTATATGCAAATAAATACATAAAATAAAAATAAATGTTCACCAGGTTTGTTTTTATAGCTATTTCTATTTTTTATCAACGTATTTCGCATTCTGAAGCCCGAATTGCGCCAAGCTTTAAAAAAAAATAATGCCAAGAGCCCTGTAATGGAAAAGTACCTAAATAAAAATTAATCGTAACAATAATAACACAAACTAAAATATTTAATTTTAACATCAAAGTATTGTTTCTAATTTACATTCAAATAAATATATATTCCAAGATAATTTCAATTGAAATTAAGTTGACATCTTTCTATTTCACTTCATAAAGTAAACAAACACAGGAGATTCATTCATCTTAAACAATAGAAAATATTAGACCAGGGTGGTAATCATTCGCAAATCAGATTCTGCAACAATGAATGGACAATATTCTTATGACGTCATAGTAGGTAAATTGGTGGCGCTAACGTTTGTTAACAGCTTGCATTCACGAGGGTTTTATTTTGCTATTTCTCTTAGTTACGTTACTATATTGTCATAGTTATGAACTCAGAAATCAAATCTATAAAAGCAAAAGTATATATATTCATTATTTAGTTTTTAAGTAGTGAAAAAAAATTTATAAATGCATGATTTGCAAAATTTAAATACATTTATTAATACTAAAAAATGGCATTGAAGTAACAGCATGTTTAAGTAAAATAAGTTTAATTTAGATAATTTATGAACAAATCTCAGTTTAAACACTTGAAATTTCTCTCATTTTTACAGCTACGGAAATTAAATGGTATTTGTCAAAAAAGACGAAGTACGTATAACAACAAAAATGTATGAAATGTTATCAAGTTCGCAAAGACTTATTGGTTTCTCTATCAGAATCTTTGGACTCGAGGGAAGGAATGAGCAAGTCAATTAGTTTAAGAATGAAAGTAACATGATGCAATGCTTAGCCATAGATCTGGTGAAATAGTTATTTTTACTATATCTATGTGCTTAGCATACATTTCAGGGAGAGCAAAATGGTCGCCAGAGGCGGCTAGTTTCTAAATATTCACACAGACGAACCCTTTTAAAACCGAAAATTTTTACGAGATACATTTGGAGAAGTGTTTTTTTATTAGGAGAATAATTTTCAGCCGTGCATGGGAATTTAATTCTAAATATTCCGTGTTTTATATTCGGTATCCCAGTTTACTGAATTTTCTAACTATGAATTGATGGTTGAAACAATGCATTCGGTTTCACTTTATTTCCTTTCATAATAATTCACACAGTCGGACACTGTTAAAACCGAAAAAAATTTACGTCATTCATTTGGAAATGCACTTATTTATTAGGAAATTAATTGCCAACAGTGCACTGGAAATTAATTAAAAAATATTGCGTGTTTTATATTCGGTATCTTAGTTCACTGGATTTTATAACAATGTTTTGATTGTTGAAACAAAGAATTCGGTTTTACTTTATTTTACATTTCTAAAAATTCACACAGACTTACACCATTAAAGCCGAATAATTTTTACGTCATTCATCAGTAAACGTGCATATTATTATGAAATTAATTTTCAGCCGTGCACCGGGAATTAATTCAAAAATATTGCGTGTTTTATATTAGGTATATGAGTTTCCAGGATTTTCTAACAATGGTTTCATTGTTGAAACAATTAATTCCGTTTTACTTTATTTTACATTTCTAAAAATTCACACAGGCGAACACCTATAAAACCGTATAATTTTTACTTCATTCATCAGTAAATGTGCATATTTATTATATTAATTTTCAGCCGAGCACCAGGATTTAATTCAAAAATATTGCGTGTTTTATTTTCGGTATCCGAGTTTCCAGGATTTCCTAACAATGATTTCATTGTTGAAACAATATTTTCGGATCTACTTTATTTTACATTTCTAAACATTCACACAGAGGAACAGATTTAAAACCGAATAATTTTTACGTCATTCTTTATGAAATGTGCTGATTTATTAGGAAACTAATTTCCAGCCGTCCACCGGGTTGTAATTCGGAAACATTGCGTTTTTTCTATTATGTATATTAGCTTCCAGGATTTTCTAACATTGGATTCGTTGTTGAAACTACTATATTCGGTTTTATTTTATTTTACATTTCTAAAAATTCACAATGGCGAACACATTTAAAAACAAACAACTTTTACGTCATTCTTAAGGAAATATACTGATTTATTAGGAAACTAATTTTACGCCGTGCACCGGGATTTAATTCCTAAATATTGCGTGTTTTATATTCGGTATCTCAGTTGACTGAATTTTCTAAGAATGGTTTGATTGTTGAAACAATGTATTCAGTTTCACTTTATTTTACATTTCTAAAAGTTCATACAGTCGAACCCTTTTAAAACCGAAAACGTTTTACGTCATTCATTTGGAAATATGTTTTTTTATTAGGAAAATAATTTTCAGCCGTGCACCGGAATTTAATTCGGAAATATTGCGTGTTTTATATTTGGTATATCAGTTTCCAGGATTTTCTAACAATGGTTTGATTGGTGAAACAATATATTGGGTTTCACTTTATTTACATTTCTAAAATTTCACACGGTCAAACCCTTTTAAAACCGAAAAAGTTTTACGTCATTCATTTGGAAATGCACGTATTTATTAGGAAATTAATTTTCAGCCGTGCACCGGAATTTAATTCATAAATATTGCGTGTTTTATATTCGGTATCTCAATTCACTGGGTTTTCAAACAATGGTTTGATTGTTGAAACAACGTATTCGGTTTCACTGTATTTTACATTCGTAATACAATCGGACCTCTATTTAACGAACCTCTATTTTGCGAATTTCTCTATTTTGCAAACTTTTACTTGGAACCAAGAACATTTTGCAAATTTCTTCATAAAATATCCTGTAAATAGCGAAAAAAGCATTCTCTATTTAACCAACTTTTCCTTGGGATCTAAATTCTTTTTTTCCCTATTTCTTAAAATTTTACTGGACATTTCAAATTTATTCTTTCTTTTAACACATTTTATGATGATCAATGACCATGAACAGGTCTTACCAGGCACCTAACTCACCGAGAACAGTAAAATCGATGTGATTCTTTGCTTTCCATCCAAGAAGCGCAAACTTTGAATATTCCCTTTTAACCTTCAATAGAGCTGCTCCGTGTCCTTAAACTATAGTTTTCCGTTTTCTAGATTGTTGATCATGATCGATTGATCATGATTGTGTTGGTAATTTCCGTTCTTGTAGCTCAAAAATGTCAAAGCGAAAGTGCTTGAGCATCAGAGAAGCAAAAAATTATTCTTGATGAGGTGAATAAAGGCGTGAAGAAAAAGAATACTGCTTTAAAATTTGGTATTCCTCCAAACATCTTATCAACCATTGTAAAAAATCGTGATTTTAAGGTAAAATTATTTTTTTAACTGAAAATACAATGTATTTCCAGACAATGTTTTGTTTCATTCTTGTTTCCCTTGCAGATTTCTGTTTGATAGGTAAAATAAATAAAACAAATCGATATAATTTATAAAAAAAAGTGTGACAAATTACTTTTTAAATTTATATTTAGTGTTTATGGGCTTAAAATATGTTTTATGTGGTTTAAAGTATTTTAAAAGGTGGCTCTCTATTTAACGAATTTTCCATATAACGAACTTTTTTTCGTGATTTAGCGACTTCGTTTAATAGAGGTCCGACTGTAATCCAATTCTCGAACCCTTTTAAAAAAGAAAAAAATGTTACGTCATTCATTTGGAAATGCGCTTATTTATTAAGAATTTATTTGCCACCGGAATTTAAATCCAAAATACTGCGTGTTTTATATTTGGTATATCAGTTTCCAGGATTTTTTAACAATGGTTTCATTGTTGAAACAATATAATTCGATTTTACTTTATTTTACGTTTCTAAAAATTCACAAAGGCGAACACCTATAAAACCAAATTATTTTTATGTCATTCTTAAGGAAATGTGCTGATTTATTTGGGAACTAATTTTCAGCCGTGCACCGGGATTTAATTTGAAAATATTGCGTGTTTTATGTTCGGAATATCAGTTTCCAGGGTTTTCTGAGAATGGTTTCATTGTTGAAGAAATGTATTCTGATTTCCATTATTTTACATTTCGAAAAATTCACATAGGCGAACGCGTTTGAAACTGAATAATTTTTATGTCATTCATTAGGAAATAATGATATTTACTAGGAAATTAATTTTCAGCCGTGCACCGGGATTTAATTCATAGATATTGTATGTTTTATATTCGTTATCTCAGTTCACTGGATTTTCTAACAATGGTTTGATTGTTGAAACAGCGTATTCGGTTTCACTTTATTTTACATTTCAAAAACTTCACACGGTCGAACCTTTTTAAAACCGATAAATTTTTACGTCATTCATATGGAAATGTGCTGTTTTATTAGGAAACTAATTTTCAGCCGTGTACCGGGATTTAATTCCTAAATATTGCGTGTTTTATATTCGGTATCTCAGTTGACTGAATTCTCTAACAATGGTTTGATTGTTGAAACAATTTATTCCGTTTCAATTTATTTTACATTTATAAAATTTCACACAGTCGAACCCTTTTAAAACCGAAAGATTTTTACGCCGTTTAATTGGAAATGTGCTTTTTTACCAGGAAATTAATTTAAAACCGAATAATTTTTACGTCATTCTTAAGAAAATGTGCTGATTTATTAGGAAACTAATTTTCAGCAGTGCACCGGGATTTAATTCCTAAATATTGCGTGTTTTATATTCGGTATCCCAGTTGACTGAATTCTCTAACAATGGTTTGATTGTTGAAACAATGTATTCCGTTTCACTTTATTTTACATTTCTAAAATTTTACACTGTCGAACCCTTTTAAAACTGAAAACTTTATACGTCATTCATTTGGAGAAGTGTTTTTTTATTAGGAAAATAATTTTCAGCCGTGCACTGGAATTTAATTCATAAATATTGTGTGTTTTATATTCGGTATCCCAGTTTACAGAATTTTCTAACAAAGAATTTATTGTTGAAACAATGCATTCGGTTTCACTTTATTTCCATTCATAATAATTCACGCAGTCGGACCCTTTTAAAACCGAAAAAGGTTTACGTCATTCATTTGGAAATGCACTTATTTATTAGGAAATTAATTGCCAATCGTGCACCGGAATTTAATTCAAAAATATTGCGTGTTTTATATTCGGTGTCTTAGTTCACTGAATATTCTAACAATGGTTTGATTAAAACACCAAATAAAATAAACTAAGACAGACTTGAGCACCAGTTAAAATATAAAATTTATAAAGAATATACTTAAAAACAATTAAAAATGCAATATGTAAACGTTTCGCCAAGCGACACGCAAGGCATCGTCAGTACAAAAAATATCCATTGCGTTTCAAACGACAGAACAAATCAAGATGAGTTAAAGTTAGTTATTTTAAAGACAAACAATATTCACTAGGGACAGAACGAGCATCATTCAAAGTCTGCGATCGCAATCCACTGGCAGTCTACCATGGTAGTTGTTGCAACCCGATTTCAAAATACTGGCGTTCGCAAAGAGCGAAATGTGATTCGTTTGAAGTGAATGCTGGACAATTCAAATTACTCTTTTTTAAAGCACCAGTATGTTCTTTTAGGCGAATTTGCAATGATCTACCAGTTTCACCAATATAAACACTATTTCAATCTTTACAAGGAATCATATAAACAACACCGGGTAATTTAGACCTATCATATTGAAATTTATGCTTATTGAAAAAGGAACTCAATTTATTAATAGGTTTAAAAGAAACACCAATATTTTATGATTTTAGAATGCCAGACATTTTTGCAGAAATGTTCTTATAATAAGGGATACAGATAAAGGAGCTTGGTTTACTACGTTGAAAAGAGGGGGGGGGGGAGTAGAGTTTACAAAATTTAAAGTATTTTTAAAGATTCTTTTAACAAGACCAATAGGATAGCTATTATTAACCAAATCGCCATAAATTTTACATTTCTCTATTTCAAAATCATCACTGGAAATGCAATATTTTATGGCTCTGAAGGCTAAAGTCTTAATAACGGTTATTTTATGGCTGAAAGGGCATATTGAATTGAAATTAGTATATTGACCAGTAGAAGTAGGTTTTCTGTAAACAGTAGTGGTGACAGATTGAGAGATATCAGTCGTGAGTCTGCGGATTAGAATGTCGAGAAATGGTAATTCAGCATTATTTTCAATATTACAGTAAACTTAATAGGGTTACCAATTGAGTTAGAAATCGAGAGAATATCATTTAATTCTGCTTCTTTCACCATCAAAATTATATCGTCGACATAACGTCTCCAAAAAAGAATACGTGGACCAAGTTCAGAATTAATAGTATTTTCAATATTCTGCATTACAAGTTCAGCAATTACAACAGAGAGGGGGACTCCATAGCGGTACCAGAAATTTGAATATAAAAGAGGGTTATTAAATACAAAACAGTTTGAGGTCAAACAAAACTTAGTTCAACAATCTCTTCGACATTAAAATCAGTAGGGTGTGTAGGAGTAGGCTAGATATCAATAATAACTTTACAGACCAAATCAAAAGGGACTGAAGTAAACAGCGAAACAACATCGAGAGAAGCCATGATGTAACCGATAGGGAATACAAAACTCTGTAAATCATCAAGAAATTTGTAAGGTGAATTAAGACTCTAACTGGAGTTTAAAGTAAGAGGTTTAAGAAGTGCGGATAAGTAACTAGAAAGATTATATAAAGGGGATTTTGAAAAATGAATAATGGGTAAGAGTGGGATAGATGGTTTATGAATCTTTGATAACCCATAAACACGAGGTACAAGACCGGTATAACATTTCAGTTTCGAAGCAGAATTTGGGGGGGATTTTTTTAAGTTTTTCAAAATTGGAAATAATAATGTTCATCTTACGTTGAATGGAAGGGGTTTGATCTTTCTTAAGTATAGAATATGTATTTACATCGTCAAGTAGTTCATGAGCCTTTGAATCATAAGCATCTTTATCCATAACAATAGTAGTTCAACAGTAGTTCTACTTTTATCGGCTCTTTTAATTATAATCGAATTGTCTGATCTCAGTCTCTGGATAATACGCAAGGAATCTTCAGCACTAGCAGGAATGGAGTAATTAGAGTTTAAGATCGATGTAGAAATACCACGTCTAATATGATGTCTTACCAATGGGCAAGAACCCATAATAGCTAATTCAGCAGAAGCAAGTAAATCGGGAATGTGTAATTTCGTAGAACCCAGAGAATAATTCAAGCCTTTATTAAGCAAAGCAGATCCCGACACTGATAAAGTTTTAGACGAAATATTCATGACCCAATTATCGTTAATCGATGTAACAGTAGAAGATTCAGGAATTACCTTCATAAGGAGGTTAGTAAATTTATTGGTATATTTCTTATCCAAGTTCAACTTCAAAAGGTAATTACTGTACTTTAAAAAATCCAGGATACGAAGACAATCATACGGATCAACAAAGCTAAAAACTTTCGTGAGGTGATAATGTAGGAAACGACGGTAAGAACGTAATAAGACGTAGTTAAGAGCGATGGAAACAGAGAGAAACTGGAAACTAGCTGAATTAGAAACAGAAAAACCTCTTTTCGACTTCACTAAAGGTTTAACGCGGAATGAAACGGGAATAATCTTGGATCTTCCGTTTTTGATCTTCCGCTCATTGCGAACGCCAGTATTTTGAAATCGGGTTGGAACAACTACCATGGTAGATTGCTCCTTGAGGCTTGGTTCACTGAATTGCGATCGCAGACTTTGAATGATGCTCGTTCTGTCCCTACTGAATATTGTTTGTTTTTAAAATAACTAACATAACTGTTCTTGATTTGTTCTGTCGTTTGAAATTCAATGAATATTTTTTGTACTGATGATGCTTTCCGTGTCGCTTGGCGAAGCGTTTAGATGTTGTATTTTTAATCGTTTTTAAGTATATTAATTTTTTTTAAGTATATTATAAATTTTATTTTTTAACTGTGCTCAAGTCTGTCTTAGTTTATTTTATTTGTTGTTTTAATGGTTTTTAAAATCAGACGTTAAATGTCTGTGTACTGTAAATGGTTTGATTGTTGAAACAATGATTTCGGTTTTACTTTATTTTATATTTCTAAAAATTCACATAGGCGAACATCTTTAAAACTAAATAAATTTTATGTCAATCATTAGGAAATGACCTAATTTAATAGGAAAATAATTTTCAGAATAATTTTTACTTTAGGAAATGTACTGATTTATTTCGAAACTAATTTTCAGCCGTGCACGGGAATTTAATTCAGAAATATTGCGTGATTTATATTTGGTATATCAGTTTCCAGGATTTTCTAACAATGGTTTCATTGTTGAAACAATATATTCGGTTTTACTTTATTTAACATTTCTAAAAATTCACACAGGCGAACACCTATAAAACCGTATAATTTTTACTTCATTCATCAGTAAATGTGCATATTTATTATGATATTAATTTTCAGCCGTGCCACGGGATTTAATTCCAAAATATTGCGTGTTTTATTTTCGGTATCGGAGTTTTCAGGATTTTCTAACAATGGTTTCATTGTTGAAAAAATTAATTCGGTTTTATTATTTTATATTTCTAAAAATTCACAAAGACGAACACATTTAAAACCGAACATTTTTAACGTCATTCATTTGGAAATGTGCTTATTTATTAGGAAACCAATTTTCAGCCACGCACCGGGATGTAATTCGGAAAAATTGCGTTTTTTCTATCATGTATATTAGTTTCCAGGATTTTCTAACAATGGTTTCGTTGTTGAAATTTCTATATTCGGTTTTACTTTATTTTACATTTCTAAAAATTCACAATGGCGAACACATTTAAAACCGAATAATTTTTACATCATTCTTAAGGAAATGTGTTTATTAGGAAACTAATTTTACACCGTGCACCGGGATTTAATTCCTAAATATTGCGTGTTTTATATTCGGTATCCCAGTTTGCTGAACTTTCTAACAATAAATTGATTGTTGAACAATGCTTTCGGTTTCTCTTTATTTACATTCATAATAATTCACACAGTCGGACCCTTTTAAAACAGAAAAAATTTTACGTCATTCATTTGGAAATGCACTTATTTATTAGGAAATTAATTTACAACCGTGCACCGGAATTTAATTCATAAATATTGCGTGTTTCATATTCGACATCTCACTTCACTGGATTTTCTAACAACGGTGTGATTGTTGAAACAACGTATTCGGTTTCACTTTATTTTACATTCATAATAATTCAAATCTCGAACCCTTTAAACCGAGAAAATTTTACGTCATTCATTTGGAAATGCACTTATTTATTAAAAAACTAATTGCCAACCGTGCACCGGAATTTTATTCAAAAATATTGCGTGTTTTATATTCTGTATCTTAGTTCACTGGATTTCCTAACAATGGTTTGATTGTTGAAACAATGTATCCGGTTTCACTTTATTTTACTTTTCTAAAAATTCACAGTGGCGAACACATTTAAAACCGAAAAATTTTCAAGACATTCATTTGAAAATTTGCTTTTTATTAGGAAGTTAATTTTCAGCCGTGCACCGGAATTTAATTCATAGATATTGCGTGTTTTATATTCGGTATCTCTCTTCACTGGATTTTCTAACAATTGTTTGATTGTTGAAACAATGTATTCGGTTTCACTTTAATTTCATTTCTAAAAATTCACACAGTCGAACCCTTTTAGAACTTATAAATTTTTACGTCACTCATTTGGAAATGTGTTTTTTTTTTATTAGGAAAATAATATTCAGCCGTGCACCGGAATTTAATTCATAGATATTGCGTGTTTTATATTCGGTCTCTCAGTTCACAAGATTTTTTAACAGTGGTTTGATTGTTGAAACATTGTATTCCGTTTCACTTCATTTAACATTTCTAAAATTTCACACAGTCAGACCCTTTTAAAACCGAAAAATTTTCTCGTCATTCATTTGTAAATGCACTTATTTATTAAGAAATTAATTTCCAACCGTGCACCGGAATTTAATTCGTAAATATTGCGTTTTTTATATTCGGTATCTCAGTTCACTGGATTTTCTAACAATGGTTTGATTGTTGAAACAACGTTTTCGCTTTCACTTTATTTTACATTTCTAAAAATTGACACACTCGAACCCTTTTAAAACTTATAAATTTTTACGTCATTCATTTGGAAATGTGTTTTTTTTTATTAGGAAAATAATTTTCAGCCGTGCACTGGAATTTAATTCATAGATATTAGTCCAGGCAATAGGGAATTTTACCTAGCAAAATTAATGGTAGTTCTCGAAATCGGCTTACTTTATATTTTTTGGGTCGCTGAATCCGAATTTGTAACTTCCCACAAATTTCCCCCGGTAACCACCCCCCCAAATTTTGTTAAAAAGCCCCCCCCCCCCCCCCGAAAAAAGGTTTTTACTAAAAAAATCAATTTTTTATTTTTTTAGAAGAAAAGTATCTAGAAATTCAGAAAAAAGACAAAATTTGCTACAAACTAGATACATGACATTATGACTTAGGATGAAAGGGAAGGGGGGAACTGCTTCGGAACATGCATGAGATGTTGCGTGAACTAGGTTGCGCAATTCCACTTAACCACTCACACGTTTACATTCGCCCTCTCATCTCCCCTCCGAACTTTCCTTATAAGGTTTATTTTAAGTTTTTTGGGTAGCTGAATCCGAATTTTTAACTTACTCCCAAAATTCACCCGCTCCCCTGAACCCCCCCCCCCCCAAAAAAAAAATAGTTGGTATTAACTTAATTTTTTTATTGCTTTAGGGGAAAATCATTACGAAGTTCAGAAACTAGACAAAATTTACAGCAAATACGATACATGACATTATGATGTAGGATAAACGGGGAGAGAGGGTGTTGCCTTGGAACATTCCCCTCTCGCTTTTATCAAAAACAAAATTTTTTCAAAAAATCATTTTTTTGGGGGGTTGCCGGGTGAAAATTTAGTGGGAAGTTACTAATTCGGATTCAACGACCCAAAAAACATAAAGTGAGTCGTAATCCAGAACTAGTATTAATTTTTCCAGGTAAAATCCCCTATAACCTGGACTTCGTAACTTCGTGCAGATAGCGCCGCAGTGCATGTTCAGAGGCAGCACTCCCCCTCCCCGTTCATCCTACGTCATAATGTCATCTATCCTATTTGTTGCAAATTTTTGTCTAGTTTCTGAATTTCGTAATGCTTTTCCCCTAAAACAATAAGAAATTTAAGTTAAAAACATTTATTTGGGGGGTTTAAAAAAAATGGTCAAATGGGGTCAATAAAAAAATTGATTTTTTTAATAAAAACCTTTCTTGGGGGGCATTTTACCGAAATTTGGGGGTGTTGCCGGGGAAAATTTTGGTGGGAAGTTAAAAATTCGGATTCTACGACCCAAAAAACATATAGTAAGCCATTTTCCAGAACTACCATGAATTTTGCTAGGTAGAGACTCTATACGGTCTCTATTGCCTGGACTATATTGCGTGTTTTATATTCGGTATCTCACTTCACTGGATTTTCTAACAATGGTTTGATTGTTGAAACAATGCATTCATTTTCACTTTATTTTACATTTCTAAAAATTAACACATTCGAACCCTTCTAAAACCGAAAAATTTTTGAGTCATTCAATTGGTTGGTTGATTTTTTGACTGCCGATTATCTACACTAGGGATATACGCCCGAGGAGGGAGTGCCCTTCTCGGGGATCTTTCTAAGGGAACCTAACATGTATTTACGCATGGAAATCCATGACTCGAAGAAAACCATGAAAACTCCAAAGGATTAGACCGAAGGGCGCGTTTGGGATCGAACCCAGCACCTCCCGTCTACCAGCTTCGAGGGCAGAACCTCTCAGCCACTGATGGGGTCATTCAATTTGAGATGTGCCTTTTTATTAGGAAAATAATTTCCAGCCTTGCACCGTAATTTAATTCAAAAATATTGTGTGTTTTATATAAGGTATCCAAGTTTACCGAATTTTCTAACTATGGTTTGATTGTTGAAACAAAGCATTCGATTTCACATTATTTTACATTTCTAAAAATTCACACACTCGAACCCTTTTAAAACCGAAAGAATTTTACGTTATTCATTTGGAAATGCACTTATTTATTAAGAAATTAATTTACAACCGTGCACCGGAATTTAATTCATAAATTTTGCGTGTTTCATATTCGGTATCTCACTTTACTGGATTTTCTAACAGTGGTTTGATTGTAGAAATAATGTATTCCGTTTCACTTTATTTTACATTTCTAAAAATTCATATAGTCGAACCCTTTTAAAACCGAAAAATTTTTACGTCATTCATTTGGAAATGTGTTTTTACATTAGGAAAATTATTTGCAGCCGTGCACGAGAATTTAATTCATAAATATATATATTTTTTTATATTCGGTATCTCATTTCACTGGATATTCTAACAATGGTTTGATTGTTGAAACAATGTATTCGGTTTCACTTTTTTTTAATCTACCCTATATATATAAAATCCTAATGAATCGAATTGAAACGAATGTATGTAACGATACTATGAAACGACTGATTAAACAACCGATTACGTTTCACGGCAATTTCTCCTAAAATATGGAACCCCACCAGTGGCCGAGAGGTTCTGCTCTCTAAGCTGGTAGACGGGAGGTATTG
The DNA here is from genome assembly GCA_963932465.1 of Maratus speciosus. NCBI lineage: Eukaryota > Metazoa > Arthropoda > Arachnida > Araneae > Salticidae > Maratus > Maratus speciosus. Next base: position 5,897,742 of record CAWVRF010000002.1, on the reverse strand, counting down.
TATTTCGTCGGCCTAATCGTTCGGAGTTTTCGTGGTTTTCTTCGAACCTTGGATTTCCAAGCGTTAATATGGGTTAGGTTCCCTTAGAAAGACCCACACGAAGGGCACCCCCACCCCTGACCCCATATCCCTCGAGCAGATAATTTGCCAGCAAAAATCAACCAACCTAAAATATGGAATACTTTGCGATGTAATTAATACCAAAAATCCGTATTGATCCACAGATCTCAAACCTTGTATTAGAATTTTAAAATTTGAATTAGTTTTCGAAATATTAATTTTTTTCTAATTTTAAATACTTTTTTCTAATGATGGCAACCCAAATTTTAATCATAGCAGATATTTATTTTCATATTTTAGAAAAGGTTATTTTAAATTAATTTGGCGACGAGTTTGGCCTCCCTTAAATGTATGCTAAGAAATGCATCATGTTACTTTTATTCAGAAGTCAATTTGTATTTCATTATCATTTTATTTAATACAAAACTTTCATTTAAAATTCAAACCTTTAAAATAAATGCCTTTTACTTCATTCTTATTTTTAAATGAAACGAAAAGAAAAATATTAGACACAGATGTCATATACGCAACGGGGTACCTAATTGGCCCAAAAATAGCGTTATTTTGCCTGACATGGTAACCGGCTATTGTTGCTTATTTATTAATAAAAGTTTATTTGAATTTATTTTCTTTTTATTTACAAAAAATTTTACAAATTGTTTTGTTCTATAGTTATTAATAATTTTTTTTTATTTATTGTTATTTCATTTTTAAAATAACAGAAAATTATTTAAAAATACATATGTAACAGGCAATTGAAAACGAGGTTTTCACCAAATTGTCGTAAAAAAAAATAACGCCAAACCCGGTGCGTATGTGGCAATGCAACAAGTCATGAGATTTAATTTCCACTTCAAAGCAACGTTTTAATGTTATTACTAATCCCGTCGACCAATTTCGCCAAATTATACAAATAGCCAGATTATATAAATTGACATATTTTTTTTTAATAACGAAAGAACAAATAAATCAGTATAACAATAATAAAAATACAAATAAAACGTCGAAATAAAAATCACTTGATAGCGTGAACATGTGTATCTTCCTTAAAGTCAAGTGAATGTGACATTTACGATCAACCATTATTGGCATTTAATATTATAGTTTGTCGACAAATTTTTGGTCGATGGGATAACCAAGTAGCACCGTTTTAATTTACCACTCCAAAAATAAAAAAATGCTAATTGGCGAGTTAAAAAAAAAAAAAAAGCTATTGGTGAGCTTTTCACCCGGCTAACATAAAAGTACCAGGAATTCTTTGTGATCATGGCAACTTTTATGTAATTTTATTCGAAAAAATAATTTTGATTGTTTAATCAAATTTTAATCTTTCTTGTGAAAAGCGAAGGAATCAGTCTGTTGTTTATGGCAGTTACATGACTTGGACTATTATAATATAAAAGAAATAATGGGGATAGAATAATATTCGGCGACTTATCACACCTGTGGCTGGCAAACATTAAAGTACCAAAATGGCCGCCTGGAAAATAAAAAGCGAAGGGATCCGCCTGGAGCTGTTGATGATAGTCACATGACTTAGGCTATTATTATAGAGATTGTTTTCAATTTTAAAAACAGCGCAAGAATAATATTTCCTAACGATTAAAAATTTATTTTCACGTGACTATTAAAAACAGAAAAAAAAACTTTAAAATTACTATTAAATGAGTACGTGTTAAAGGCAGGAAAATATTGAAAAATATGTCCTGAAAATTGTATTTACACGTGAATATTAAAAGGAAAAGGTAACTTTAAAATAATAAATACATTAATATGCGTTTAACCCTTTCACGGACATGGCACTTCTATTCGAAAAATCTTGAAATCAGTGAATGGCACCAGAATTAACAAATAAATTTCGAAATACAGAAATGCTTTTATTCACTTACTTAATAAAAGGGAAATTTTTATCCCAATATTCTGATACTAATGTGGCATTTAAGAATTCAAATTAAGTGATCAAAAATTAACCACCGCCCTTGAAGGGGTTAAAGCAGCAAATTTTAGTAAATGCATTATGTCAATCGTTTTACAACGCTGTTAAAAAATACCGAGAGTCAAAGACTCTGTTTACTTAATTCATTTTATTTTAGCTTCTTTTAAAATGTTTAACTGATCTTCTTTATCCAAACACGAAAACAACTATTGAATGTCTTAACAGCAACTGATTCTACCTTAAATTTTTGAAATGAAAGGGAATTGAATGGAAACCCGTTTACAGGGAGATCGCTATAGGGTTTTCAGTATAATTCAATCTTCTCTAATCTTTTTAAAACAGATCAGATTAGCGTGCTTTTAGATTCTACAGTGTCTGAAAGGGGGGTTGGTGAGCGTAGCTTGCAGGGGGGAGCGTAGCTTACAGCCTCCTAGTATTTCTATAAATTCACACAGTCGAACCCTTTTTTAAACGGAAAAAAATATACGTCATTCATTTGGAAATGTGTTTTTTATTAAAAAAATAATTTTCACCCAAGTACCGGAATTTAATTCATAGATATTGCGTGCCTTATATTCGGTATGTCACTTCACTGGATTTTCTAACAATGGTTTGATTGTTGAAACAATGTATTCGGTTTCACTTTATTTTATATTTCTATAAATTCACACAGTCGAACCTTTTTTAAAACCGAAAAAGTTTTACGTCATTCATTTGGAAATGCGTTTTTTTATTAGGAAGTTAACTTTCAGCCGTGCACCGGAATTTACTTCATAAATACTGCGTTTTATATTCGGTATCCCAGTTTACTGTATTTTACAACAATGGTTTGATTGTTGAAACAATGTATTCGGTTTCACTTTATTTTACATACCTAAAAATTCATATAGTCGAACCCTTTAAAAACCGAAAAATTTTGACGTCATTCATTTGGAAATGCGCTTCTATATTAGGAAGTTAATTTTCAGTCGTGCACCGGAATTTAATTCATAAATATTTCATTTTATATTCGGTATCCCAGTTTACTGTATTTTACAACAGTGGTTTAATTGTTGAAACAATGTATTCGGTTTCACTTTATTTTACATTCATAAAATGAACACAGTCGAACCCTTCTAAAACCGTAAAAAATTTACGTTATTCAATTGGTTGGTTGATTTTTTAACGGCTGATTATTCACACTAGGGATATAGGCCCGAAGAGGGAGTGCCCTTCTTGAGAGACTTTCTAAGGGAACCTAACCCATATTTACGCATGGAAATCCATGGCTCGAAGAAAACCAAGAAAACTCCGAAGGATTAGGCCGACGGGCGCGATTGGGATCAAACCCAGTACGTCCCGTCTACCAGCTTCGAGAGCAGAATCTCTCAGCCACTGGTGGGGTCATTCATTTGGAAATGTGCCTTTTTATTAGGAAAATAATTTTTAGCCGTGCACCGGAAATTAATTCATAAATATTGTGTGTTTTATATTCGGTATCCCAGTTTACCGAATTTTGTAACTTTGATTTGATTGTTGAAACAATGCATTCGATTTCAATTTATTTTATATTTCTAAAAATTCACACAGTCGAACCCTTTTAAAACCGAAAAAAAATTACGTCGTTCATTTGGAAATGCACTTATTTATTAGGAAATTAATTTACAACCGTGCACCGGAATGTAATTCATAAATTTTGCGTGTTTTATTTTCGGTATCTTACTTCACTGGATTTTCTAACAATGGTTTGATTGTTGAAACAATGTATTCTGTTTCACTTTATTTTACATTTCTAAAAATTCACACAGTCGAAACGTTTTAAAACCGAAAAATTTTACTTTATTCAATTGGAAATGTGCCTTTTTATTAGGAAAATAATTTTCAGCCGTGCACCGGAATTTAATTCATATATATTGTGTATTTTATATACGGTATCCAAGTTTACCGAATTTTCAAACTATGGTTTGATTGTTGAAACAATGCATTCGATTTCACTTTATTTTACATTTCTAAAACTTCATATGGTCGAACCCTTTTAAAACTGAAAACATTTTACGTCATTCATTTGGAAATGTGCTTTTTTAATAGGTAATTAATTTTCAGCCGTGCACCGGAATTTAATTCATACATATTGCGTGTTTTATATTCAGTATCTCACTTCACTGGATTTTCTAACAATGGTTTGATTGTTGAAACAATGTATTCTGTTTCACTTTAATTTACATTTCTAATAATTCACACAGTCGAACCCTTTTAAAACCGAAAACTTTTACGTCATTCATTTGGATATGTGCGTTAGGGGACATGTACATTCGGAAAATAATTTTCAACGTTGCTCGGGAATTTAATTCATAAATATTGCTTTTTTTATATTCGGTGTCTCACTTCACTGGATTTTCTAACAATGGTTTGAATTTTGAAACAATGTGCTCGGTTTCACTTTAATTTACATTTCTAAAAATTCACACATTTGAACCCTTTTAAAACCGAAAAATATTCACGTCATAAATTTGGAAATGTGCTTTTTGCTTTTTTATTAGGAAGTTAATTTTCAACCGTGCACCGGAATTTAATTCATACATATTGCGTTTTATATTCGGTATCCCTGTTTACTGTATTTTACAACAATGGTTTGATTGTTGAAGCAATGAATTCGGTTTCACTTTATTTGACATTTCTAAAAATTCACACAGTCGAACAATTTTAAAACCGAAAAATTTTTACGTCATTTATTTGGAAATGTGCTTCTTTATTAGGCAGTTAATTTTCGGCCATGCACCGGAATTTAATTCATAAATATTGCGTTATATATTCAGTATCCCAGTTTACTGTATTTTACAACAATGGTTTGATTGTTGAAACAATATATTCGGTTTCACTTTATTTTACATTTCTAAAAATTAACACATTCGAACCCTTCTAAAACCGAAAAAATTTTACGTCATTTAATTGGTTGGTTTATTTTTTGACGGCCGATTATCTACACTTCGGTTATAGGCCCGAGGATGGAGTGCCCTTCGTGGGAGTATTTCTAAGGGAACCTAACCCGCATTTATGCAAATCCATGGCTCGAAGAAAACCAAGAAAACTCCGAAAGATTAAGCAGACGGGCGCGAGTGGGATCGAACCCAGAACTTCCCGTCTAACAGGTTCGAGAGCAGAACATCCTCTTGGGTCATTCAACAGGAAATGCGCCTTTTTTCTAGGAAAATAATTTTTAGCCGTGCACCGGAATTTAATTCATAGATATTGCGTGTTTTATATTCGGTATCTCACTTCACTGGATTTTCTAACAATGGTTTGATTTACAGTACATATGGAACATCACGTACTAAACCTAGCTCCTTTATCTGTACCCTTATTATAAGAACATTTCTGAAAAAATTTCTGGCATTCTAAAATCATTCAATATTGGGGTTTCTTTTAAACCTATTAATAAATTGAGTTCCGTTTTCAATAAGCATAAATTACAATATGATAAGTCTAAATTACCCGGTGTTGTTTATATTATTCCTTGTAAAGATTGCAATAGTGTTTTTATTTTTGAAACTGGTAGATCATTGGAAATTCGCCTAAAAGAGCATACTGGTGCTTTAAAAAAGAGAAATTTGAATTCAAAAATTGTCAAGCATTCACTTCAAACGAATCACATTCCGCTCATTGCAAACGCCTGTATTTTGAAATCTGGTTGGTTGCATGGTAGATTGCTCCTTGAAGCTTGGTTCACTGAATTGCGGTCGCATGCTTTGAATGATGCTCGTTCTGTTCCTAGTGAATATTGTTTATTTTTAAAATAGCTAACTGTAAATGTTCTTGATTTGTTCTGGCGTTTGAAACGGAATGGATATTTTTGGTACTGATGATGCCTTGCGTGTCGCTTGGCGAAACGTTTACATATTGTATTTTTAATTGTTTTTTATTGTCTTTATAAATTTTATTTTTTAACTGTGATCAAGTCTGTCTTAGTTTATTTTATTTGGTGTTTTAATGGTTTGATTGTTGAAACAATGTATTCGGTTTAACTTTATTTTACATTTCTAAAAATTCACATGGTCGAACCCTTTTAAAACTGAAAACTTTTTACGTCATTCATTTGGAAATGTGCTTTTTTAATAGGAAATTAATTTTCAGCCGTGCACCGGAATTTAATTTATACGTATTGCCTGTTTTATATTCAGTATCTCACTTCACTGGATTTTCTAACAATGGTTTCATTGTTGAAACAACGTATTCGTTTCACTTTATTTGATATTTCTAAAAATTCACACAGTCGAACTCTTTTAAAACCGAAAATTTTTTACGTCATTCAATTGGAAGTGCGCCTTTTTATTAGGAAAATAATTTTCATCCGTGCACCGGAATTTAATTCATAAATATTGCGTTTTATATTCGGTATCCCAGTTTACTTTATTTTACAACCATGGTTTGATTGTTTAAACAATGTATTCGGTTTCACTTTATTTTACATTTCTAAAAATTCACAAAATGGAACCCTTTTAAAACCGAAAAAGTTTTACGTCATTCATTTGGAAATGCGTTTTTTTATTAGGAAGTTAACTTTCAGCCGTGTACCGGAATTTAATTCATAAATATTGCGTTTTATATTCGGTATCCCAGTTTACTGTATTTTACAACAATAATTTGATTGTTGAAACAATGTATTCGGTTTCACTTTATTTTACATACCTAAAAATTCATATAGTCGAACCCTTTAAAAACCGAAAAATTTTGACATCATTAATTTGGAAATGCGCTTCTTTATTAGGAAGTTAATTTTCAGTCGTGCACCGGAATTTAATTCATAAATATTTCATTTTATATTCGGTATCCCAGTTTACTGTATTTTACAACAATGGTTTGATTGTTGAAACAATGTATTCGGTTTCACTTTATTTTACATTCCTAAAAATTAACACAGTCGAACCCTTCTAAAACCGGAAAAATTTACGTTATTCAATTGGTTGGTTGATTATTTGACGGCTGATTATTTACACTAGGGATATAGGCCCGAGGAGGGAGTGCCCTCCTTGGGAGACTTTCTAAGAGAACCTAACCCATATTTACGCATGGTAATCCATGGTTCGAAGAAAACCAAGAAAACTCCGAAGGATTAGGCCGACGGGCGCGATTTGGATCAAACCCAGTACGTCCCGTTTACCAGGTTCGAGAGCAGAATCTCTCAGCCACTGGTGGGGTCATTCAATTGAAAATGTACCTTTTTATTAGGAAAATAATTTTCAGCCATGCACCGGAAATTAATTCATAAATATTGTGTGTTTTATATTCGGTATCCCAGTTTACCGAATTTTGTAACTTTGGTTTGATTGTTGAAACAATGCATTCGATTTCAATTTATTTTACATTTCTAAAAATTCACACAGTCGAACCCTTTTAAAACCGAAAAAAATTTACGTCATTCATTTGGAAATGCACTTATTTATTAGGAAATTAAATTACAACCGTGCACCTGAATGTAATTCATAAATTTTGCGTGTTTTATTTTCGGTATCTTACTTCACTGGATTTTCTAACAATGGTTTGATTGTTGAAACAATGTACGCGGTTTAACTTTATTTTAGATTTCTAAAAATTAACAAATTCGAACCCTTCTAAAACCGAAAGATTCTTACGTCATTCAATTGTTTGGTTGATTTTTTGACGGCCGATTATCTACACTAGGGTCATAGGCCCGAGGATGAAGTGCCCTTCGTGGGGGTCTTTCTAAGGGAACCTAACTTGCATTTTTGCAAATCCATGCCTCGAAGAAAACCAAGAAATCTCCGAACGATTAAGCAGACGGGCGCGATTGGGATCGAACCCAGAACATCCCGTTTAACAGGTTCGAGAGCAGAACCTCTCAGCCACTGGTTGGTTCATTCATTTGGAAATGTGCCTTTTTATTAGGGAAATAAATTTTAGACGTGCACCGGAATATAATTCATAGATATTGCGTGTTTTATATTCGGTATCTCACTTCACTGGATTTTCTAACAATGGTTTGATTTTTGAAACAATGTATTCGGTTTCACTTTATTTTACATTTCTAAAAATTCACACAGTCTAAGTTTTTTAAAACCGAAAAAATTTTACGTCATTCGTTTGGAAATGTGCTTTTTTATTAGGAAAGAAATTTACAACCGCGCACCGGAATTTAATTCATAAATATTGCGTTTTATATTCGGTATCCAAGATTACTTTATTTTACAACAATGGTTTGATTGTTGAAACAATGTACGCGGTTTCACTTTATTTTATATTTCTATAAATTCACACATTCGAACCCTTTTGAAACCGAAAAATGTTTACGTCATTTATTTGGAAATGTGCTTTTTTGTTCGGAAAATAATTTTCAGCCGTCAACTTGAATATAATTCATACATATTGCGTATTTTATTTTCGGTATATCAGTTCACTGGGTATTCTAACAATGGTTTGATTGTTGAAACAATGTATTCCGTTTCACTTTTTTTATATATCTATAAATTCACGCAGTCGAACCCTTTTTAGAAACGAAAAAATTTTACGTCATTCATTTGGAAATGTGTTTTTTTATTATTAAAATAATTTTCACCCATGCACCGGAATTTAATTCAGAGATATCGCGTGTTTTATATTTGGTGTATCACTTCACTGGATTTTCTAACAATGGTTTGAATTTTGTAACAATGTATTCGGTTTCACTTTAATTTACATTTCTAAAAATTCACACAGTCGAACCCTTTTGAAACCGAAAAATTTTCACGTCATTCATTTGGAAATGTGCTTTATTATTAGGAAGTTAATTTTAAGCCGTGCACCGGAATTTAATTCATAAATATTGCGTTTTATATTCGGTGTCCCAGTTTCCTTTATTTTACAACAATGGTTTGATTGTTGAAACAATGTATTCGGTTTCACTTTATTTTACATTTCTAAAAATTAACACATTCGAACCCTTCTAAAACCGAAAGATTTTTACGTCATTCAATTGTTTGGTTGACTTTTTGACGGCCGATTATCTACACTAGGGTCATAGTCCCGAGGATTAAGTGCCCTTCGTGGGGGTATTTCTAAGGGAACCTAACCCGCATTTTTGCAAATCCATGGCTCGAAGAAAACCAAGAAATCTCCGAACGATTAAGCAGACGGGCGCGATTGGGATCAAACCCAGAACATCCCGTTTAACAGGTTCGAGAGCAGAACCTCTCAGCCACTGGTTGGTTCATTCATTTGGAAATGTGCCTTTTTATTAGGGAAATAATTTTTAGCCGTGCACCGGAATATAATTCATAGATATTGCGTGTTTTATATTCGGTATCTCACTTCACTGGATTTTCTAACAATGGTTTGATTGTTGAAACAATGTATTCTGTTTCACTTTATTTTACATTTCTAAAAATTCACACAGTCGAACCCTTTTAAAACCGAAAAATTTTACTTTATTCAATTGGAAATGTGACTTTTTATTAGGAAAATAATTTTCAGCCGAGCACCGGAATTTAATTCAAAAATATTGTGTGTTTTATATACGGTATCCAAGTTTACCGAATTTCCTAACAATGGTTTGATTTTTGAAACAATGTTTTCGGTTTCACTTTATTTTACATTTCTAAAAATTCACACAGTCTAACCTTTTTAAAACCGAAAAAATTTTACGTCATTCGTTTGGAAATGTGCTTTTTTATTAGGAAAGTAATTTCCAACCGCGCACCGGAATTTAATTCATAAATATTGCGTTTTATTTTCGGTATCCATGATTACTTTATTTTACAACAATGGTTTGATTGTTGAAACAATGTACGCGGTTTCACTTTATTTTATATTTCTATAAATTCACACATTCGAACCCTTTTGAAATCGAAAAATATTTACGTCATTTATTTGGAAATGTGCTTTTTTGTTCGGAAAATAATTTTCAGCCGTCAACTTGAATTTAATTCATACATATTGCGTATTTTATTTTCGGTATCCCAGTTCACTGGGTATTCTAACAATGGTTTGATTGTTGAAACAATGTATTCCGTTTCACTTTATTTTATATATCTATAAATTCACGCAGTCGAACCCTTTTTAGAAACGAAAAAATTTTACGTCATTCTTTTGGAAATGTGTTTTTTTATTATTAAAATAATTTTCACCCATGCACCGGAATTTAATTCAGAGATATTGCGTGTTTTATATTTGGTGTATCACTTCACTGGATTTTCTAACAATGGTTTGAATTTTGTAACAATGTATTCGGTTTCACTTTAATTTACATTTCTAAAAATTCACACAGTCGAACCCTTTTAAAACCGAAAATGTTTCACATCATTCATTTGGAAATGTGCTTTATTATTAGGAAGTTAATTTTAAGCCGTGCACCGGAATTTAATTCATAAATATTGCGTTTTATATTCGGTGTCCCACTTTACTGTATTTTAAAACAAGGGTTTGATTGTTGAAACAATGTATTCGGTTTCACTTTAATTTACATTTCTAAAAATTCACACAGTCGAACCCTTTGAAAACCGAAAAAATTTTACGTCATTCATTTGGAAATGCACTTATTTAATAGGAAATTAATTTACAACCGTGCACCGCAATTTAATTCATAAATTTTGCATGTTTTATATTCGGTATTTCACTTTACTGGATTTTCTAACAATGGTTTGATTGTAGAAACAATGCATTCGGTTTCACTTTATTTTATGTTTCTCAAAATTCACATGGTCGAACCCTTTTAAAACTGAAAACTTTTTACGTCATTCATTTGAAAATATGCTTTTTTAATAGGAAATTAATTTTCAGCCGTGCACCGGAATTTACTTCATACATATTGCGTGTTTTATATTCAGTATCTCACATCACTGGATTTTCTAACAATGGGTAGATTGTTGAAACAATGTATTCGGTTTCACTTTATTTTACATTTCTAAAAATTCACACAGTCGAACCCTTTTAAAACGGAAAAAATTTACGTCATTCATTTGGATATGTGCGTTAGGGGACATGTACATTAGGAAAATAATTTTGCTCGGGAATTTAATTCATAAATATTGCTTTTTTTATATTCGGTGTCTCACTTCACTGGATTTTCTAACAATGGTTTGAATTTTGAAACAATGTGCTCGGTTTCACTTTAATTTACATTTCTAAAAATTCACACATTTGAACCCTTTTAAAACCTAAAAATATTCACGTCATAAATTTGGAAATGTGCTTTTGGCTTTTTTATTAGGAAGTTAATTTTCAGCCGTGCACCGGAATTTAATTCATAAATATTGTGTTTTATATTCGGTATCCCAGTTTACTGTATTTTACAACAATGGTTTGATTATTAAAACAATGTATTCGGTTTCACTTTATTTTACATTTCTAAAAATTCACACAGTCGAACAATTTTAAAACCGAAAAATTTTTACGTCATTTATTTGGAAATGTGCTTCTTTATTAGGCAGTTAATTTTCGGCCATGCACCGGAATTTAATTCATAAATATTGCGTTATATATTCAGTATCCCAGTTTACTGTATTTTACAACAATGGTTTGATTATTAAAACAATGTATTCGGTTTCACTTTTTTTTACATTTCTAAAAATTCATATAGTCGAATCCTTCTAAAACCGAAAAATTTTTACGTCATTCAATTGGTTGGTTGATTTCTTGACGGCCGATTATCTACATTAGGGATATAGGCCCGAGGGGGGAGTGCCCTTCGTGGGGGGTCTTTCTAAGGGAACCTAACCCGTATTAACGCATGGAAATCCATGGTTCGAAGAAAACTACGAAAATCGAACGATTAGGCCGACGGGCGTGATTGGGATCGAAACCGAGCACCTCCCGTCTACAGCTTCGAGAGCAAAACATCTCAGCCTTTGGTGGGGTCATTCAATTGGAAATGAGCCTTTTTATTAGAAAAATAATTTTCAGCCGTGCACCGGAATTTATTTCATAACAATTGTGTGTTTTATATTCGGTATCCCAGTTTAACGAATTTTCTAACAATGGTTTGAATGTTGAAACAATGTATTCGGTTTCACTTTATTTGATATTTCTAAAAATTCACACATTCGAACCCTTTTAAAACCGAAAAATTTTTACGTCATTCGTTTGGAAATGTGCTTTTTTATTAGGAAAGTAATTTACAACCGCGCACCGGAATTTAATTCATAAATATTGCGTTTTATATTCGGTATCCAAGATTACTTTATTTTACAACAATGGTTTGATTGTTGAAACAATGTACGCGGTTTCACTTTATTTTATATTTCTATAAATTCACACATTCGAACCCTTTTGAAACCGAAAAATGCTTACGTCATTTTTTTGGAAATGTGCTTTTTTGTTCGGAAAATAATTTTCAGCCGTCCACTTGAATTTAATTCATAAATATTGCGTATTTTATTTTCGGTATATCAGTTCACTGGGTATTCTAACAATGGTTTGATTGTTGAAACAATGTATTCCGTTTCACTTTATTTTATATATCTATGAATTCACGCAGTCGAACCCTTTTTAGAAACGAAAAAATTTTACGTCATTCATTTGGAAATGTGTTTTTTTATTATTAAAATAATTTTCACCCATGCACCGGAATTTAATTCAGAGATATTGCGTGTTTTATATTTGGTGTATCACTTCACTGGATTTTCTAACAATGGTTTGAATTTTGTAACAATGTATTCGGTTTCACTTTAATTTACATTTCTAAAAATTCACACAGTCGAACCCTTTTGAAACCGAAAAATTTTCACGTCATTCATTTGGAAATGTGCTTTATTATTAGGAAGTTAATTTTAAGCCGTGCACCGGAATTTAATTCATAAATATTGCGTTTTATATTCGGTGTCCCAGTTTACTGTATTTTACAACAAGGGTTTGACTGTTGAAACAATGTATTCGGTTTCACTTTATTTTACATTTCTAAAAATTAACACATTCGAACCCTTCTAAAACCGAAAGATTTTTACGTCATTCAATTGTTTGGTTGATTTTTTGACGGCCGATTATCTGCACTAGGGTCATAGGCCCGAGGATTAAGTGCCCTTCGTGGGAGGTCTTTCTAAGGGAACCTAACCCGCATTTTTGCAAATCCATGGCTCGAAGAAAACCAAGAAATCTCCGAAACCCAGAATATCCCGTTTAACAGGTTCGAGAGCAGAACCTCTCAGCCACTGGTTGGTTCATTCATTTGGAAATGTGCCTTTTTATTAGGGAAATAATTTTTAGCCGTGCACCGGAATATAATTCATAGATATTGCGTGTTTTATATTCGGCATCTCACGTCACTGGATTTTCTAACAATGGTTTGATTGTTGAAACAATGTATTCTGTTTCACTTTAATTTACATTTCTAAAAATTCACACAGTTGAACCCTTTGAAAACCGAAAAAAATTTTACGTCATTCATTTGGAAATGCACTTATTTATTAGGAAATTAATTTTCAGCCGTGCACCGGAATTTACTTCATACATATTGCGTGTTTTATATTCAGTATCTCACATCACTGGATTTTCTAACAATGGGTAGATTGTTGAAACAATGTAATTCGGTTTCACTTTATTTTACATTTCTAAAAATTCACACATTTGAACCCTTTTAAAACCGAAAAATATTCACGTCATAAATTTGGAAATGTGCTTTTTGCTTTTTTATTAGGAAGTTAATTTTCAGCCGTGCACCAGAATTTAATTCATAAATATTGTGTTTTATATTCGGTATCCCAGTTTACTCTATTTTACAACAATGGTTTGACTATTAAAACAATGTATTCGGTTTCACTTTATTTTACATTTCTAAAAATTCATATAGTCGAACACTTTTAAAACCGAAAATTTTTGACGTCATTCATTTGGAAATGTGCTTTTTTATTAGGAAGTTAATTTTAAGTCGTGCACCGGAATTTAATTCATACATATTGCGTTTTATATTCAGTATCCCTGTTTACTGTATTTTACAACAATGGTTTGATTGTTGAAACAATGAATTCGGTTTCACTTTATTTGACATTTCTAAAAATTCACACAGTCGAACAATTTTAAAACCGAAAAATTTTTACGTCATTTATTTGGAAATGTGCTTCTTTATTAGGCAGTTAATTTTCGGCCATGCACCAGAATTTATTCATAAATATTGCGTTATATATTCAGTATCCCAGTTTACTGTATTTTACAACAATGGTTTGATTGTTGAAACAATATATTCGGTTTCACTTTATTTTACATTTCTAAAAATTAACACATTCGAACCCTTCTAAAACCGAAAAAATTTTACGTCATTTAATTGGTTTGTATATTTTTTGACGGCCGATTATCTACACTTCGGTTATAGGCCCGAGGATTGAGTGCCCTTCGTGGGAATCTTTCTAAGGGAACCTAACCGCATTTATGCAAATCCATGGCGCGAAGAAAACCAAGAAAACTCCGAACGATTAAGCAGACGGGCGCGATTGGGATCGAACCCAGAACATCCCGTTTAACAGGTTCGAGACCAGAACCTCTCAGCCACTGGTTGGTTCATTCATTCGGAAATATGCCTTTTTATTAGGAAAATAATTTTCAGCCGTGCACCGGAATATAATTCATAGATATTGCGTGTTTTATATTTGGCATCTCACTTCACTGGATTTTCTAACAATGGTTTGATTGTTGAAACAATGTATTCTGTTTCACTTTATTTTACATTTCGAAAAATTCACAAAGTCGAACCATATTAAAACCGAATAAATCTTACGTCATTCATTTGAAAATGTGCTTTTTTGTTAGAAAAATAATTTTCAGCCGTGCACCGGAATTTAATTCACAAATATTGCGTGTTTTATATTCGGTATCTCAGTTCACTGGATATTCTAACAATGGTTTAATATTTGAAAAAATGTATTGGGTTTAAATTTATTTTATATTTCTATAAATTCACACAGTCGAACCCTTTTTAAAAGCGAAAAAATTTTACGTCATTCATTTGGAAATATGTTTTTTTATCAGAAAAATAATTTTCACCCATGCACCGGAATATAATTCATAGATATTGCGTGTTTTATATTCGTTATCTCACTTCACTGGATTTTCTAACAATGGTTTGATTGTATAAACAATGCGTTCGGTTTCACTTTATTTTACATTTCTAAAAATTCACATAGTCGAACCCTTTTAAAACCGAAAAATTTTTACGTCATTAATTTGGAAATGTGCTTCTTTATTAGGAAGTTAATTTTCAGCCGTGCACTGGAGTTTAATTCATAAATATTGCGTTTTATATTCGGTATCCCAGTTTACTGTATTTTACAACATTGGTTTGATTGTAGAAACAATGTATTCGGTTTCACTTTATTTTACATTTCTAAAAATTAACACAGTCGAACACTTCTAAAGCCGAAAAATGTTAACTTCATTCAATTGGTTGGTTGATTTCTTGACGGCCGATTATCTACACTAAGGATGTAGGCCCGAGGGGGGAGTGCCCTTCGTGGGGGGTCATTCTAAGGGAAACAAACCCGTATTTACGCATGGAAATCCATTGTTCGAAGAAAACCACGTAAACCGAACGATTAGGCCGACGGGCGTGATAGGGATCGACACCGAGCACCTCCCGTCTACCAGCTTCGAGAGCAGAACCTCTCAGCCGCTGGTGAGGTCATTCAATTGGAAATGTGCCTTTTTATTAGGAAAATAATGTTCAGCCGTGCACCGGAATTTAATTCACAAATATTGTGTGTTTTATATTCGGTATCCCAGTTTACCGAATTTTCTAACAATGGGTTGAATTTTGTAACAATGCATTCGATTTCACTTTATTTATATTCATAATAATTCACACAGTCGAACACTTTTTAAACCATAAATGTTTACGTCATTCATTTGGAAATGTGCTTTTTTATTAGGAAATTAATTTACAACCGTGGCACCGGAATTTAATTCATAAATATTGCGTTTTTTATATTCGGCATCTCACTTCACTGGATTTTCTAACAATGGTTTGATTGTTGAAACAATGTATACGGTTTCACTTTATTTTACATTTCTAAAAATTCACATGGTCGAACCCTTTTAAAACCGAAAAATTTTTAAGTCATTCATTTGGAAATGTTCTTTTTAAATAGGAAATTAATTTTCAGCCGTGCACCGGAATGTAATTTATAAATTTTGCGTGTTTTATATTCGGTATCTTACTTCATTGAATTTTTTAACAATGGTTTGATTGTTGAAACAATGTATTCGGTTTCACTTTATTTTACATTTCCAAAAATTAACACAGTCGAACCCTTATAAAACCGAAAATTTTTACGTCATTCAATTGGTTGGATGATTTTTTCACGGCCGATTATCTACACTAGTGATATAGGTTCGAGGAGGGAGTGCCCTTCGTATTTATCCACGGAAATCCATGGCTCGTAGAAAACCAAGAAAACTCCGAACGTGTAGGCAGAGGATTGGGATCGAACCCAGCACCTCCCGTCTACCAGCTTCAAGAGCAAAACCTCTCAGCCACTGGTGAGGTCTTTCATTCGGAAATATGCCTTTTTATTAGGAAAATAATTTTCAGCCGTGCACCGGAATTTAATTCATAGATATTGCGTGTTTTATATTCGATATCTCACTTCACTGGATTTTCTAACAATGGTTTGATTGTTGAAACAATGTATTCGCTTTCACTTTATTAACAATGGATTGATTGTTGAAACAATGGATTCGGTTTCACTTTATTTTAAATTTCTAAAAATTTACATGGTCGAACCCTTTTAAAACCGAAAACAAATTACTTCATTCATTTGGAAATGCACTTATTTATTAGGAAATTAATTTAGAACCGTGCACCGGAATTTAATTCATAAATTTTGCGTGTTTTATATTCGGTATCTTACTTCACTTGATGTTCTAAGAATGGTTTGATTGTTGAAAAATTGTATTCCGTTTCACTTTACTTTACATTTCTAAAAATTCACACAGTCGAACCCTTTTAAAACTGAAACATTTTTACGTCATTCATTTGGAAATGTGTTTTTACATTAGGAAAATAATTTTCAGCCGAGCACGGGAATTTAATTCATAAATATTGCTTTGTTTATATTCGGTATCTCAGTTCACTGGATTTTCTAACTATGGTTTGATTGTTGAAACAATGCATTCGATTTCACTTTATTTTACATTTCTAAAAATTCACACAGTCGAACCCTTTTAAAACCGAAAAATTTTTACGTCATTCATTTGGAAATGTGTTTTTACATTAGGAAAATAATTTTCAGCCGTGCACCGGAATTTAATTCATAAATATTTCATTTTATATTCGGTATCCCAGTTTATAGTATTTTACAACAATGGTTTGATTATTGAGACAATTTATTCGGTTTCACTTTTTTTTTACATTTCTAAAAATTAACACAGTCGAACCCTTCTAAAACCGAAAACATTTTTACGTCTTTCAATTGTTTGGTTGATTTTTTGATAGCATATATGTCCGAGGAGGGATTACCTTTCGTGTTGGTCTTTCTAAGGAAACCTAACCCGTATTTACCCATGGAAATCCATGCCTCGAAAAAAAACCACGAAATCTCCGAACGATCAGGGCGACGGGCGCGATTGGGATCGAACCCAGCACCTCCCGTCTACCAGCTTCGAGAGCAGAACCGCTCACCCACTGGTGAGGTCATTCAGTTGGAAATGTGCCTTTTTATTAGGAAAATAATTTTCAGCGTGCACCGGAATTTAATTCATAGATATTGTGTGTTTCATATTTGATATTTCATTTCACTGGATTTTCTAACAATGGATTGATTGTTGAAACAATGTATTCGCTTTCACTTTATTTTATATTTCTAAAAATTCACATGGTCGAACCCTTTTAAAACCGAAAAATTTTTACGTCATTCATTTAGAAATGTGCTTTTTTAATAGGCAAACAATTTTCAGCCGTGCACCGGAATTTAATTCATAAATATTGTGTGTTTTATATTCCGTATCGAAGTTTACCGAATTTTCTAACTATGGTTTGATTGTTGAAACAATGTATTCGGTTTCACTTTATTTTACATTTCTGAAAATTCAGACAGTCGAACCCTTTTAAAACCGAAACATTTTTACGTCATTCATTTGGAAATGTGTTTTTACATTAGGAAAATAATTTTCAGCCGAGCACGGGAATTTAATTCATAAATATTGCTTTGTTTATATTCGGTATCTCAGTTCACTGGATTTTCTAACTATGGTTTGATTGTTGAAACAATGCATTCGATTTCACTTTATTTTACATTTCTAAAAATTCACACAGTCGAACCCTTTTAAAACCGAAAAATTTTTACGTCATTCATTTGGAAATGTGTTTTTACATTAGGAAAATAATTTTCAGCCGTGCACCGGAATTTAATTCATAAATATTTCATTTTATATTCGGTATCCCAGTTTATAGTATTTTACAACAATGGTTTGATATTGAGACAATTTATTCGGTTTCACTTTTTTTTTACATTTCTAAAAATTAACACAGTCGAACCCTTCTAAAACCGAAAACATTTTTACGTCTTTCAATTGTTTGGTTGATTTTTTGATAGCATATATGTCCGAGGACGGATTACCTTTCGTGTTGGTCTTTCTAAGGAAACCTAACCCGTATTTACCCATGGAAATGCATGCCTCGAAAAAAAACCAGGAAATCTCCGAACGATCAGGGCGACGGGCGCGATTGGGATCGAACCCAGCACCTCCCGTCTACCAGCTTCGAGAGCAGAACCGCTCACCCACTGGTGGGGTCATTCAATTGGAAATGTGCCTTTTTATTAGGAAAATAATTTTCAGCGTGCACCGGAATTTAATTCATAGATATTGTGTGTTTCATATTTGATATTTCATTTCACTGGATTTTCTAACAATGGATTGATTGTTGAAACAATGTATTCGCTTTCACTTTATTTTATATTTCTAAAAATTCACTTGGTCGAACCCTTTTAAAACCGAAAAATTTTTACGTCATTCATTTAGAAATGTGCTTTTTTAATAGGCAAACAATTTTCAGCCGTGCACCGGAATTTAATTCATAAATATTGTGTGTTTTATATTCCGTATCCAAGTTTACCGAATTTTCTAACTATGGTTTGATTGTTGAAACAATGTATTCGGTTTCACTTTATTTTACATTTCTGAAAATTCACACAGTCGAACCCTTTAAAAACCGAAAAAATTTTACGTCATTCATTTGGAAATGCGCTTTTTTATTAGGAAGTTAATTTTAAGTGGTGCACCGGAATTTAATTCATAAATATTGCGTTTTATATTCAGTATCCCAGTTTACTGTATTTTACAACAATGGTTTGATTATTGAAACAATGTATTCGGTTTCACTTTATTTTACATTTCTAAAAATTCATATAGTCGAACCCTTTTAAAACCGAAAAATTTTGACGTCATTCATTTGGAAATGAACTTTTTTGTTAGGAAAATAATTTTCAGCCGTGCACCGGAATTTATTTCATAACAATTGTGTGTTTTATATTCGGTATCCCAGTTTACCGAATTTTCTAACAATGGTTTGAATGTTGAAACAGTGCATTCGATTGAGCTTTATTTATATTCATAATAATTTACACAGTCGAACCCTTTTAAATCCGAAAATTTTTGCGTTATTCAATTGGAAATGTGCCTTTTTATTAGGAAAATAATCATCAGCCGTGCACGAGAATTTAATTCATAAATATTTTTTTTTTTTTTTTTATATTCGGTATCTCAGTTCACTGGATATTATAACAATGGTTTGATTGTTGAAACAATGTTTTCGGTTTCACTTTATTTTATATTTCTATAAATTCACACAGTCGAACCATTTTAAAACCGAAAAATGTTTACGTCATTCATTTGGAAATGAACTTTTTTGTTAGGAAAATAATTTTCAGCCGTCCACTTGAATTTTATTCATAAATATTTCTTGTTTTATATTCAGTATCTCAGTTCACTGAATATTCTAACAATGGTTTGATTGTTGAAACGATGTATTCGGTTTCAATTTATTTTATATTTCTATAAATTCACACAGTCGAATCTTTTTTAAAACCGAAAAAAATATACGTCATTCATTTGGAAATGTGTTTTTTTATTAAAAAAAATATTTTTCACCCAAGCACCGGAATTTAATTCATAGATATTGCGTGCTTTATATTCGGTATCTCACTTCACTGGATTTTCTAACAATGGTTTGGTTGTTAAAACAATGTATTCGGTTTCACTTTATTTTACATTTCCAAAAATTCACACAGCCGAACCCTTTTAAAACCGAAAAATTTTTACCTCACTCATTTGGAAATGCGCTTTTTTATTAGGAAGTTAATTTTCAGCCGTGCACCGGAATTTAATTCATAAATATTGCATTTTATATTCGGTATCCCAGTTTACTGTATTTTAAAACAATGGTTTCATTGTTGAAACAATGTATTCGGTTTCAATTTATTTTACATTCCTGAAAATTAACACAGTCTAACCCTTCTAAAACCGAAAAATTTTTACGTCATTCAATTGGTTGGTTGATTTTTTGACGGCCGATTACCTAAATTAGGGTTATAGGCCCGAGGAGGGAGTGCCCTTGTTGGGGTTCTTTCTAACGGAACCTAACCATATTTACGCATGGAAATCCATGGCTCGCAGAAAACCACGAAAACTCCGAAGGATTAGGCCGACGGGCGCGATTGGGATCGAACCCAGCACCTCCCGTATACCAGTTTCGAGAGCAGAATCTCTCAGCCACTGGTGGGATCATTCAATTGGAAATGTACCTTTTTATTAGAAAAATAATTTTCAGCCGTGCGCCGGAATTTATTTCATAACAATTGAGTGTTTTATATTCGGTATCCCAGTTTACCGAATTTTCTAAAAATGGTTTGAATGTTGAAACAATGCATTCGATTTAGCTTCATTTATATTCATTATAATTCACACAGTCGAACCCTTTAAAAACCATAAATGTTTACGTCAGTCATTTGGAAATGTGCTTTTTTATTAGGAAATTAATTTACAATCGTGCACCGGAAATTAGTTCATAAATTTTGCGTGTTTTATATTAGGTATCTCACTTTACTATATTTTCAAACAATGGTTTGATATTTGAAACAATGTATTCCGTTTCACTTTATTTTACATTAAATTTATTTCAATTGATTAATTTGTATTAAAATTATATTCATTTGGAAATGTGTTTTTTTTATTAGAAAAATAATTTTCATCCATGCACCGGAATTTAATTCATAGATATTGCATGTTTTATATTTGGTATCTCACTTCACTGGATTTTCTAACAATGGGTTGATTGTTAAAACAATGTATTCGGTTTCACTTTATTTTATATTTCTAAAAATTCACACAGCCGAACCCTTTTAAATCCGAAAAATTTTTACCTCGTTCATTTGGAAATGCGCTTTTTTATTAGGAAGTTAATTTTCAGCCGTGCACCGGAATTTAATTCATAAATATTGCATTTTATATTCGGTATCCCAGTTTACTGTATTTTAAAACAATGGTTTGAATGTTGAAACAATGTTACTTCAATGTTAAAATACGTCATTCATTTGGGTTTGACTTTATTTTACACTTCTAAAAATTGACACACTCGAACCCTTTTAAAACTTATAAATTTTTACGTCATTCATTTGGAAATGTGGTTTTTTAATTGGAAAATATTTTTCAGCCGTGCACCGGAATTTAATTCATAGGTATTGCGTGTTTTACATTCAATATCTCACTTCACTGGATTTTCTAACAATGGATTGATTGTTGAAACGATATATTCAGTTTCACTTTCTAAAAATTCACATGGTCGAACCCTTTTAAAACCGAAAAATTTTTACGTCATTCATTTAGAAATGTGCTTTTTTAATAGGAAAATAATTTTCAGCCGTGCACCGGAATTTAATTCATACATATTGTGTGTTTTATATTCCGTATCCAAGTTTACCGAATTTTCTAACTATGGTTTGATTGTTGAAACAATGCATTCGATTTCACCTTATTTTACATTTCTAAAAATTCACACAGTCGAACCCTTTTAAAACCGAAAAAATTTTACGTCATTCATTTGGAAATGTGTTTTTTTATTAGAAAAATAATTTTCACACATGCACCGGAATTTAATTCATAGATATTGCGTGTTTTATATTCGGTATCTCACTTCACCTGATTTTCTAACAATGGTTTGATTGTTGAAACAATGTATTCAGTTTTACTTTATATCACATTTCTAAATATTCACACAGTCGGACCCTTTTAAAACCGCAAAAAGTTTACGTCATTCTTTTGGATATGCACTTATTTATTAGGAAATTATATATGGGTATCTCATATGGGTATAAATGGGTATCTCAGTTCACTTGATCTTCTAACAATGGTTTGATTGTTGAAACAACGTTTTCGCTTCCACTTTATTTTACATTTCTAAAAATTGACACACTCGAACCCTTTTAAAACTTATAAATTTTTACGTCATTCATTTGGAAATGTGGTTTTTTTTATTAGGAAAATAATTTTCAGCCGTGCACCGGAATTTAATTCATAGATATTAGTCCAGGCAATAGGGAATTTTACCTAGCAAAACTAATGGTAGTTCTGGAAATCGGCTTACTTTATGTTTTTTGGGTCGCTGAATCCGAATTTGTAACTTCCCACCAAAATTTCCCCCGGCAACACCCCCCCCCCCAAATTTTGTTAACCCCCCCCCCCCCCAAAAAAAAATGTTTTTATTAAAAAAATCAATTTTTTTTTTTTTAGAGGAAAAGTATCTAGAAATTCAGAAAAAAGACAAAATTTGCAACAAACTAGATACATGACATTATGACTTAGGATGAAAGAGAAGGGGGGGGATCTGCCTCGGAACATGCACGCGGTGCTGCGTGAACTAAGTTGCGCAATTCCACTTAACCACTCACACGTTTACATTCGCCCTCTCATCTCCCCTTCGAACTTTCCTTATAAGGTTTACTTTAAGTTTTTTGGGTCGCTGAATCCGAATTTTTAACTTACTCCCAAAATCCCCCCCCCCCCCCGAAACCCCTCCAAAAATAGTTGGTATTAATAGTTGGTATATTTTTTATTGCTTTAGGGGAAAAGCATTACGAAATTCAGAAACTAGACAAAATTTGCAACAAATAGGATATATGACATTATAACGTAGGATAAACGGGGTGAGAGGGGGTTGCCTTGGAACATTCCCCTCTCGCTTTTCTCAAAAACAAAATTTTTTCAAAAAATCAATTTTGGGGGGGGGGGGATGCCGGTTGAAAATTTTGTGGGAAGTTACTAATTCGGATTCAGCGACCCAAAAAACATAAAGTGAGTCGTAATCCAGAACTAGTATTAATTTTTCCAGGTAAAATCCCCTATAACCTGGACTTCATAACATAGTGCACGTACCGCCGCAGTACATGTTCAGAGGCAGCCCTCCCCCTCCCCGTTCATCCTACGTCATATTGTCATATATCCTATTTGTTGCATTTTTTGTCTAGTTTCTGAATTTCGTAATCCTTTTCCCCTAAAACAATAAGAAATTTAAGTTAAAAACAAGTATTTGGGGGGTTTAAAAAAATGGTCAAATGGGATCAATAAAAAAAATTGATTTTTTTAATAAAAACCTTTCTTGGAGGGCATTTTACCAAACTTTGGGGGTGTTGCCGGGGGAAATTTTGGTGGGAAGTTAAACATTCGGGTTCAGCGACCCAAAAAATATATAGTAAGCCTTTTTCCAGAAATACCATGAATTTTGCTAGGTAGAGCCCCTATACGGTCTCTCTTGCCTGGACTATATTGCGTGTTTTATATTCGGTCTCTTAGTTCACTAGATTTTTTAACAATGGTTTGATTGTTGAAACAATGTATTCCGTTTCACTTTATTTTACATTTCTAAAATTTCACACAGTCGAACATTTTTAAAACCGAAAAATTTTTACGTCATTCATTTGGAAATGCACTTATTTATTAAGAAATTATTTGCCAACCGTGCACCGGAATTTAATTCAAAAATATTGCGTGTTTTATATTTGGTATATCAGTTTCCAGGATTTTCTAACAATGTTTTCATAGTTGAAACAATATAATTCGATTTTACTTTATTTTACACTCTAAATTCACACAGGCGAACACCTATAAAACCAAAAAATTTATATGTCATTCTTAAGGAAATGTGCTGATTTATTTGGGAGCTAATTTTCAGCCGTGCACCGGGATTTAATTTGAAAATATTGCGTGTTTTACATTCGGAATATCAGTTTCCAGGGTTTTCTAAGAATTGTTTCATTGTTGAAGAAATGTATTCTGTTTTCCATTATTTTACATTTCTAAAAATTCACATAAGCGAACACCTTTGAAACTGAATAATTTTTATGTCATTCATTAAGAAATAACGATATTTACTAGGAAATTAATTTTCAGCCGTGCACCGGGATTTAATTCATAGATATTGCATGTTTTATATTCGTTATCTCAGTTCAC
This sequence comes from Maratus speciosus, assembly GCA_963932465.1. Taxonomy (NCBI): domain Eukaryota; kingdom Metazoa; phylum Arthropoda; class Arachnida; order Araneae; family Salticidae; genus Maratus; species Maratus speciosus. The sequence goes on along the minus strand of CAWVRF010000002.1, from coordinate 5,873,354 downwards.
TGGATTTTCTAACAATGGTTTGATTGTTGAAACAACGTATTCGGTTTCACTTTATTTTACATTTCTAAAATTTCACACGGTCGAACCCTTTTAAAACCGAAAATTTTTTATATCGTTCAATTGGAAATGTGCTTTTTTATTAGGAAACTAATTTTCAGCCGTGCATCGGGATTTAATTCCTAAATATTGCATGTTTTATATTCGGTATCTCAGTTGACTGAATTCTCTAACAATGGTTTGATTGTTGAAACAATGTATTCCGTTTCCCTTTATTTTACATTTCTAAAATTTCACACAGTCAAACCCTCTTAAAACCGAAAAATTTTTATGTCGTTCAATTGGAAATGTGCTTTTTTACTAGGAAATTAATTTTCAGCTGTGCACAAGAATCTAATTCATAAATATTGCGTGATTTATATTCGGTATCTCACTTCAGTGGATTTTCTAACAATGGTTTGATTGTTGAAACAATGTATTCGGTTTCACTTTATATTACATTTCTAAATATTCACACAGTCGAACCCTTTTAAAACCGAAAACTTTTTACGTCGTTCATTTGGAGAAGTGTTTTTTTAGTAGGAAAATTATTTTCTGCAGTGCACTGGAATTTAATTCATATATATTGCTTGTTTTATATTCGGTATCCCAGTTTACTAAATTTTCTAACAATGAATTTATTGTTGAGACAATGTATTCGGTTTCACTTTATATTACATTTCTAAATATTCACACAGTCGGACTCTTTTAAAACCGAAAAAAGTTTACGTCATTCTTTTGGAAATGCTCTTATTTATTAGGAAATTAATTGCCAATCGTGCACCGGAATTTAATTCAAAAATATTGCGTGTTTTACATTCGGTATCTTAGTTCACTGGATTTTCTAACAATGGTTTGATTAAAACACCAAATAAAATAAACTAAGACAGACTTGAGCACAGTTAAAAAATAAAATTTATAAAGAATATATTATAAAGAAAACAATTAAAAATACAATATGTAAACGTTTCGCCATGCGACACGCAAGGCATCATCAGTACAAAAAATATCCATTGCATTTCAAACGACAGAACAAATCAAGAACAGTTACAGTTAGTTATTTTAAAAACAAACAATATTCACTAGGGACAGAACGAGCATCATTCAAAGTCTGCGATCGCAATTCAGTGAACCAAGCCTCAAGGAGCAATCTACCATGGTAGGTGTTGCTGCCCGATTTCAATATACTGGCGTTCTTAATGAGCGGAATGTGATTCGTTTGAAGTGAATGCTGGACAATTTTTGAATTCAAATTACCCTTTTTTAAAGTACCAGTATGTTCTTTTAGGCGAATTTCCAATGATCTACCAGTTTCACCAATATAAACACTATTGCAATCTTTACAAGGAATAATATAAACAACACCGGGTAATTTAGACTTATTATATTGAAATTTATGCTTATTGAAAAAGGAACTCAATTTATTAATAGGTTTAAAAGAAACCCCAATATTTTGTGATTTTAGAATGCCAGAAATTTTTTCAGAAATGTTCTTATAATAAGGGATACAGATAAAGGAGCTTGGTTTACTAAGTTGAAAAGGTGGGGGTGGGGGAGTAGAATTTACAAAATTTAAAGTATTTTTAAAGATTTTTTTAACAAGACCAATAGGATAGCTATTATTAACCAAATCGCGATAAATTTTACATTTCTCTATTTCAAAATCATTACTGGAACTGCAATATTTTATGGCTCTGAAGGCTAAAGTCTTAATAACGGTTATTTTATAACTGAAAGGGCATATTGAATTGAAATTAATATATTGACCAATAGAAGTAGGTTTTCTGTAAACAATAGTGGTGACAGATTGAGAGATATCAGTCGTGAGTCTGCGGATTAGAATGTCGAGAAATGGTAATTCAGCATTATTTTCAATTTCAACAGTAATCTTAATAGGGTTACCAATAGAGTTAGAAATCGTGAGAATATCATTTAAGTCTGCTTCTTTCACTATCAAAAAAATATCGTCGACATAACGTCTCCAAAAAAGAATACGTCGACCAAGTTCAGAATTAATAGTATTTTTGATATTCTGCATTACAAGTTCAGCAATTACATCAGAGAGGGGGGACCCCATAGCGGTACCAGAAATTTGACTATAAAAGCAGTTATTAAATACAAAACAGTTTGAGGTCAAACAAAACTTAACAAATTCAACAATCTCTTCGACGTTAAAATCAGTTAGGGTGAGTAGGAGTAGGCCAGATATCTATAATAACTTTACAGAGCAGATCAAAAGGGATTGAAGTAAACAGCGAAACAACATCGACAGAAGCCATGATGTAACCGATAGGGAAACAAAACTCTGTAAATCATCAAGAAATTTGTAAGGTGAATTAAGACTGTAACTGGAGTTTAAAGTAAGAGGTTTAAGAAGTACGGATAAGTAACTAGAAAGATTATATAAAGGGGATTTTGAAAGATCAATAATGGGGCGGAGTTGGATAAATGGTTTATGAATCTTTGGTAACCCATAAAAACGAGGTACAAGACAGGTGTAACATTTCAGTTTCGAAGCAGAATTTGGGGGGATTTTTTTAAGTTTTTCAAATTTGGAAATAATAATGTTCATCTTACGTTGAATGGAAGGATTTTGATCTTTCTTAAGTACGGAATATGTATTTACATCGTGAAGTAGTTCATGAGCCTTTGAATCATAAGCATCTTTATCCATAACAACAGTAGTTCAACAGTAGTTCTACCTTTATCGGCTCTTTTAATTATAATCGAATTGTCTGATCTCAGTCTCTGGATAATACGCACGGAATCGTCAGCACTAGCAGGAATGGAGTAATTAGAGTTTAAGATCGATGTAGAAATACCACGTCTAATATCATGTCTTACCAATGGGCAAAAACCCATAATAGCTGATTCAGCAGAAACAAGTAAATCGGGAATATCTAATTTCGTAGAACCCAGAAAATAATTCAAGCCTTTATTAAGCAAAGCAGATTCCGACACTGATAAAGTTTTAGACGAAATATTCATGACCCAATTATCGTTAATCGGTGTAACTGTAGAAGATTCAGGAGTTACCTTCATAAGGAGGTTAGTAAATTTATTGGTATATTTCTTATCCAAGTTCAACTTCAAAAGATAATTACTGTACTTTAAAAAATCCAGGATACGAAGACAATCATACGGATCAACAAAGATGAAAAGTTTCGTGAGGTGATAATGTAGGAAACGACGGTAAGAACGTAATAAAATGTAGTTAAGAGCGATGGCAGCAGAGAGAAACTAGCTGAATTAGAAACAGAAGAACCTCTTTTCGACTTCACTAAAGGTTTAACACGGAAAGAAATGGGAATAATCTTGGATCTTCTGTCTTGGATCTTCCGCTCATTGCGAACGCCAATATTTTGAAATCGGGTTGCAACAACTACCATGGTAGTTTGCTCCTTGAGGCTTGGTTCACTGAATTGCGATCGCAGACTTTGAATGTTGCTCGTTCTGTCCCTAATGAATATTGTTTGTTTTTTAAATAACTAACTTTAACTGTTCTTGATTTGTTCTGTCGTTTGAAATGCAATGGATATTTTTTGTATTGATGATGACTTGCGTGTCATTTTGCGAAACGTTTACATATTGTATTTTTAATTGTTTTTAAATATATTCTTTATAAATTTTATTTTTTAACTGTGCTCAAGTCTGTCTTAGTTTATTCTATTTGGTGTTTTAATGGTTTTTAAATTCAGACGTTAAATGTCTATGTACTGTAAATGGTTTGATTGTTGAAACAATGAATTCGGTTTTACTTTATTTTACATTTCTAAGAATTAACATAGGCGACCATCTTTAAAACTAAATATTTTTTATGCCAATCATTAGAAAATGACCTAATTTAATCGGAAAATAATTTTCAGAATAATTTTTACTTTAGCACTCTAAACTGAAATGTCTGAAATTCAGACATTTAAGTGTCTGAAACGCAGTGTTCAATTTTCAGACGTTTTAAAATGTCTTAAAATTTTCAGGCACTTCTTGTATCTGAATTTCAGACACTTAAGTGTCTGAAACATGAGTGTTCAATTTTAACACGTTTTAAAATGCCTTAAATTTTTCAGACACTTCTTACGTTTGAATTTCAGATATCTCAAATGTCTTAATTGTGGCCATCTTTGAGCCCTTTTTTTTTGGCCAATAGGAAGCCATCTTTGACCACTTTTCTTTCTAAGCCATATACGCTGCCATGTTTGACCACATTGAATCATTTTTTATAAATGGGAATAATTTGTTACCATAAAGCAGAGCTGATTGCAGCTGGGGAAAAATGGGGTGCTTCCCTGCCCCTTGATTTTAGGATACCTCGAATTGGGTATGAAATTTTCATAAAGCTGGTATTTTAAATGAGTTTTGATATTATGAGGAATGTAATCAGTATTTTGCAGTTTTAGAATAGGATAATATATGTATATATATATTCACCTAAATATGTATTCATGTTGTATCATATATGATCTTCGGCATCAAAAATATTTATTACTTTTAGTGAGAACTTCAAATTAATCTTGTCCAAAGACCTAGTATTCATTCGCTACCTCCCCCCACTGCCTTCATATACTGTTCCAAAAAAAAAAAAAATCCTATTCTATCCCGTCAGATACATATTTGGATAAATATATAATTTTCTTTAGCCTAATCATGTTCTAAAAGTACAGAATATTTATGAAAATAAGTATAAGATCAAAACAAATTTAAAATATCAGCTTTATGGAAATTTCGTACCAAATTTAGGGGCCCGTAAAGCTAAAGGTCCATAGAAACAGCCCAATTTGCCCATGCTGTAATCAGCTCTGCTTTATGGTAACAAATTATTCCCATCTATAAAAAATGATTCACTCCTTCAGGAAGAATTCCATCCCTGCTTTGTAGTGCAATTTATTCCCATTTAAATAAGACATTCCCATTGAATCAGTTTAAGCATTTGTTGCATTTTTATTTCTGTGTTAAATAAAATCTAACACTAGATTCCGCACAATTTTCAGTATATGAGATCCCAATATTTAAAAAAAAAAATGAGTATGAAACTTTTCAATTAAAGAGTAAATTCGATTTTTTATTTACCATAAGAAAAGTTGAAAAAATAATTATAAAATATTCAGAATTTCACGATAGCTGCATTCTAATGCTTCTATGATCTGTTTTCATGTTCACACACACACACACACACACACACATATATATATAATAACATATATGAAAAGTCATTTCTAGTTTCCAAATCTATTTTGCCTAAATATACACTTTTTTTGCCTTTTTTATATAAGGGGCCATCCCCAAATGATGTCATGCTTGAAGGGGGAAAGGGGAGTTCGTGAAATTGTGACCGTTTGTGAGAAGTGGGTGGGAGGGGGGTAAGAAGGAATGTGACATCACACATTTTGGTTAAAATAAAAGCATTAAAAATCAGCAGATTAAATTTTGAAGTTATTTTGAAATTAAAGTATTTTTTATTGATAAAGTAAAGATAAGATTTAAAGCCAAATATATTAAATTCCATTTCAAATTCCAAAATACTACTCTTTTCAATTGCTCTTTCATATTAATATTTTAGTACTACTGTTTATTAATTATGTTTTGTTGTAAACCTTAGTCTTTTTTTATACAAAATAAGTGCACGAATCATTTTTGTAGTTATGCTCACAAATGTCATTAAAACACATAGTTAAAGTTTAAAAATAAAATTTGAAACATGATCTATAACGTAGTGCTTTGTTTCTGAACTGCAAGTATATGCTCGTGTAATATAGTGTGACAAGGGGGGGGGATATGGTAAAGTGTGACACTTTGTGACAAAGGGTGGGAGGGGGGGGGGGTCAAAATTATTGAAAAAAAGTGTGACATCATTTATGGACCGCCCCTAAATGAACTTTGGGGAAAACCGCAATTTTATATGGAAAATCTAGTTATACATGGAAATATACAAAATTTTAGCTTTTTTCAAATTTCCATTTTAAACTTGTTAAAACCTTTTTACTTGAGGCTGTTCTCAACTGCTCTGCTCAACAAGCACAAAACGTTTTGACACATTTACAAATTCATTTTTTAACAGAAAGATATAAAATTGGAAGACCTGACTATGGAAGCGATTTGGGATTGAACTGTGTTTTCCATTTTTTGATAAATAAAATACCTATTGAGTTATAAGAGATTTGGATCACGCGACAAAGACGTTTTTCACCCTTCCTTGAGTGGTTATTCTTCTTTCACACGGAAATTCGGTTCAAAACGCCCACTTGGACACTATTTTCTAAAAGACCTATTGCGTTCGCAAAAAAAAAAAAAAAAGAAAAAGAAAAAGAAAAAAAGAAAGAAAGAAAGAAATGGAAAAAACAGTTCGATGACATAATTTCTGAACAACAACACCTGCTAGTTTCATGCATTTCCTGACAAAAATAAATTAAATCTTATGTCATAAAGTTGCCCTTTTGGATTTGAGAACAGCCTTTAAAATAAAATAAGCTTAGTTTTGTAATTTCTCATGTTTTGAAAATCCAAAATTTAAAAATTTCAACAAAAAATCAAAATAAGTAATTTTTTTTTTTTTTTTTTTTGAAGGAAATGAAATTATAGCTGTAAATAATTTATCTTTTATACAATGTGCTATTAAAAAATGAAAATTTCGAAAACTGATTTTACATATAATAATCACAAAATTGCAGTAATTTTTTCCTTTTAACTGTCATTTATGTGGTTTAGAGACTATACGGATGTGCAATGTAATTAAAAATTGCTTTGAAATCAAATAATATGCAGGATATATATATATTTAAGTTGACATAAAAAAGTTTTGACAACTCGGATTTCAAAACACAAATCAATTTTGCCAAAAAACAGACTTTTTGGCTAAAAAGATTGTCCTTCAAAATTATAATATATATATATATATATATATATATATCTGACATATATCACACTGTAACTCCCGTATTTATGAACCGATTTGGATGTAATTCGGTGTGTACATAGTACATACCAATGTCTCGACTGAGTTCGTTGGCCAGCTTCATCCGCCATCTTGTTTAAAAATGGCGGCCATTTAAATTTTTAAGAAAACTTTAAATTTGAAATTTGGTACCAAAAAATTGAAAATTGAAAAAATATTTTTTTCTTATGTGTTTCACCTCTATAAAAAGGTTCGGGAGCAGTTTTTGTTTCGTCTATATCTAAAAAAGTGGCTGAGTTATAGCATTTTGAATTTCTATTGTGGCTGACATTTTAAAACGACCTGATTTTTGTCACGCGATAACAGGCGTATTTATGAACCTATTTGGATGTAACTTGGTCTGTACATAGTACATACCAATGTCTCGACCGAGTTCGTTGGGCAGCTTCATTCGCCCTCTTGTTTCAAAAGGGTTGCCGTTTTTAAAAAAATGTAATTTAAAATTTAAAATGAGGTATTAAAAAAATTGGAAAATGAAAAAGATTTTTTTTATGTGTTTGGCCTTGATACAAAGATTCTGGAGCAGTTTTTGTTTCTGAAAATTTGTTCTTTTGTTTATATCTTAAAAAATGGTTGAATTATAGCTCTTTGAATTTCTAGCATGGCTAACACTTTGAAACGATCTTGTATTTGTCACGCGATAACACACGTATTCGCCTATTTCGATCGAAGAAGGCATGTAGATAGTATACATCAATATCCCGACCAAGTTCGCTGGCCAGCTTCATCAGCCATCTTGTTTCAAAATGGCGGCCGTTAAATTAAAAAATATATATATATTTAAAGTGAGGTGCAAATAAATTAGAAATTGAAAAAGGTTTCTTTCTTAAGTTTTTGACTTGATATAAGGATTCAGGAGCATTTTTTTTTTCGTCTTTATCTTAAAAAAATGGCTCAGATATAGCAGTTTGAATTTCTAATGTGGGTGACATTTTGAAAAATCTGATTTTTTTCCTGCGCAGCACTCGTATATATACCCATTCCAATATGAGTGAGCATGTGCACAGCAATTACTAAAGTCGCGACCAAGTTCACTGGTTAGCCTCATCCACCATGTTGTCTTAAAATGGCAGGCACTTTAAGAAATCGCCGAATTTGGCAGCCAAATATAAGTTACTTTAAATAAAAGCAGCTTGGACAAAGCTGACTAATTTCGCGAAATTCTCATTCATAATGATGTAGTATTGATAAAAATTAGTATTGAATCTCCTATATTCGGTTTCCACTAAATTGAGCTTCGTGTGTTTGAATAATATAAGTTGGCCTTTTTAAAATAAGGATTATGAAACATACCTCTTCCTACCGGCACTGGCCGGAAGGACTTTTAAAACCGAAAAATTTTTACGTCATTCATTTGAAAATGTGTTTTTTTATTAGGAAGGTAATTTTCAGCCGTGCACCGGAATTTAATTCATAGATTTTGCGTGTTTTATATTCGGTATCTCTCTTCACTGGATTTTCTAACAATTGTCTGATTGTTGAAACAATGTATTCGGTTTCACTTTATTTTACATTTCTAAAAATTCACACAGTCGAACCCTTTTAAAACCGAAAAATTTTACTTTATTCAATTGGAAATGGCCTTTTTATTAGGAAAATAATTTTCAGCCGTGCACCGGAATTTAATTCATAAATATTGTGTGTTTTATATACGGTATCCAAGTTTACCGAATTTTCTAACTATGGTTTGATTGTTGAAACAATGCATTCGATTTCACTTTATTTTACATTTCTAAAAATTAGCATAGTCGAACCCTTTTAAAACCCAAAAAAGTTTACGTCATTCATTTGGAAATGCACTTATTTATTAGGAAATTAATTTACAACCATGCAGCGGAAATTAATTCATAAATTTTGCGTGTTTTATATTGGGTATCTCACTTTACTGGATTTTCAAACAATGGTTTGATTGTTGAAACAATGTTTTCGGTTTCACTTTATTTTACATTTCTAAAAATTCACACAGTCGACCCCTTTTAAAACCGAAAATATTTACGTAATTCATTTGGAAATGTGCTTTTTTATTAGGAAAACACACTGTAAAAAAAAAAAAAAATGGTAACGTTCCATGTAAAATCCAGGAACGTTTCGCCTTTTCTCAGGTTTTCAGAATAATTTAGCTCTTTCCTGTGAAATTCTGGTTTTCTTATCTGAAACGTTCCTGAACCAAAAGTTGGAAACAGCAAAACGCTGCGGCCGCCATTTATTATTTTTTTGCTATAATCCGTTGCTCACGCGCGAGTGTCGAAAAAGAATTCCTTAAATGAATGTAAAAAAATCAATATGGAATGCAAATAAATCAATAGACGACATAATCCTTTACGTCTCTATTGTCAAGACAATTCAGATGAAAATACAATACCTCCGTGACATCGCTAAGAGATTATATCTCGTACTTGTCTGTGGAATGTTTAAGGAGCAGACTTTGTAAAAAAAAAAATACACCTATTATTTGGATCTCCATTAACCAGGGGACCATCAAGCATGATTCTCACCGATTTTGATTAATTTAAAGTATGTTTTAGAGTTCTTATCTCTAATTATTCTTGTGAAAGGATTTCTTCAAATGGGACTTAGATTTTCAGAAATTAGATGCCGAGGTTTTGCATACGTTTCAAATACCCATTAGTTTGCAGCTCTCAACGTGTCTTTCGTGGTGTGGACACAGAAAGCTCGCACGCCACCCGTACGGCCCGAGTTCGATGCTACCTCTGGACTTCTTTTTCTTTTTTAATTAATTTTATATTTTAACACTTTATTACAATTTGATTTAAATTTGATATATATTTGACACTTTGAATTGCTGCAAATTTGAATTTTTTTTTATTTTCGGAAATAATATACAATTACGTTTAATTTTTTTTTTCATGAAAATTTATATGTATTTTATCTAACTTGTAAACTAACATAATCACTAACGAAAATCCAAAATATTTTATGTCTAGATTTTTTTTCTAATTATTATTTACATTTATATATTTTTATATTTTAAGCAAAGTTCAGAAACAATATATCATATATATATTTATTTTATTGAATTTTAACTGAAAATTTATTTTTTCGTGTAAATTATAAATAATAATTTTGATGTCAATTTCAAAATATTTTTTCATTCTAACAAATAATGATAATAAAGCGAAAATTGTCAACTGGAAATGTAAAAATCGTCTGCGGATACCGCATGCTGTGAAATGTCAGTAATGTTTTGCTGTCAACAGAAATATTCCTGGTATTTCGCAGGAAACTTACTGGCATTTCTGTAGAAAGTTTTAAACATATACAGTAAAGTTCCAGTCATTTTCAAGAAATGTTTCTTGGAAAAAATGGGCAACTCAGCTGCCCATTTTTTCCCAGGAACGTTGCGGAATTTTTTTTACAGTGCACTTTTCAGCCGTGCACCGGAATTTAAATCATAAATATTGCGTTTTATATTCGGTATTTAATTTACTGTATTTTACAACAATGGTTTGATTGTTGAAACAATGCATTCGGTTTCAATATATGTTACATTTCTAAAAATTAACACTGCCGGACCCTTCTAAAGCCGAAACATTTTTACGTTATTCAATTGGTTGGTTGATTTTTTGACGGCCGATCATCTACACTAGGGATATAGGCCCGAGAGGGGATTGCCTTTCGTGGGGGTCTTGCTAAGAGAACATAACCCGTATTTACGCATGGAAATCCATGGCTTGAAGAAAACCAAGAAAACTCCCAACGATTAGGCCGACGGGTGTAATTGGGATCGAACCCAGCACCTACCGTCTACCAGCTTCGAGAGCAGAACCTCTCAGTGACTGGTGGGGACATTCAATTGGAAATGTGCCTTTTTATTAGGAAAATTATTTTCAGCCGTGCACCGGAATTTAATTCATAAATATTGTGTGTTTTATATTCGGTATCCCAGTTTACCGAAATTTTCTAACTATGGTTTGATTGTTGAAACAATGTATTCGGTTTCACTTTATTTTACATTTCTAAAAATTCACACAGTCGAACCCTTTTAAAACCGAAAAATTTTACTTTATTCAATTGGAAATGGCCTTTTTATTAGGAAAATAATTTACAACCGTGCACCGGAAATTAATTCATAAATTTTGCGTATTTTATATTCGGTATCTCACTTTACTGGATTTTCAAACAAGGGTTTGATTGTTGAAACAATGTATTCCGTTTCATTTTATTTTACATTAAATTTATTTCAATTGATTAATTTGTATTAAAATTATATTCATTTGGAAATGTGTTTTTTTATTAGAAAAATGATTTTCACCCATGCACCGGAATTTGATCCATAGATATTGCGTGTTTTATATTTGGTTTCTCACTTCACTGGATTTTCTAACAATGGTTTGATTGTTAAAACAATGTATTCGGTTTTACTTTATTTTACATTTCCAAAAATTAACACAGTAGAACCCTTTTAAAACCGAAAAATATTTACGTCATTCATTTGGAAATGCGCTTTTTTATTAGGAAGTTAATTTTCAGCCGTGCACCGGAATTTAATTCATAAATATTGCGTTTTATATTCGGTATCCCAGTTTACTGTATTTTCCAACAATTGTTTGATGCTGATACAATGTATTCGGTTTCACTTTATTTTACATTCCTAAAAATTAACACAGTCGCACCCTTCTAAAACCGAAAAAGTTTTACGTCATTCAATTGGATGGTTGATTTTTTGACGGCCGGATTTTTTGATTTTTTGATCTACACTAGGGATATAGACCCGAGGAGGGAGTGCCCTTCTTGGGGGGTCTTTCTAAGGGAACCTTACCCATATTTACGCATGGAAATCCATGGCTCGCAGAAAACCACGAAAACTCCGAAGGATTAGTCCGACGGGCGCGATTGGGATTGAACCCAGCACCTCCCGTCTACCAGCTTCTAGAGCAGAATCTCTCAGCCACTGGTGGGGTCATTCAATTGGAAATGTGCATTTTTATTAGGAAAGTAATTTTCAGCCGTGCACCGGAATTTAATATTCGGTATCCTAGTTTACTGTATTTTAAAACAATGGTTTGATTGTTGAAACAATGCATTCGAATTCAATTTATTTTACATTTCTAAAAATTCACACAGTCGAACCCTTTTAAAACCGAAAACATTTTACGTCATTCATTTGGAAATGCACTTATTTATTAGGAAATTAATTTACAACCGTGCACCGGAATGTAATTCATAAATTTTACGTGTTTTATGTTCGGTATTTTACTTTACTGGATTTTCTAGCAATGGTTTAATTGTGGAAACAATGTATTCGGTTTCATTTTATTTTACATTTCTAAAAATTAACACAGTCGAACCCTTCTAAAACCGAAAAAATTTTACGTCATTCAATTGGTTTTTTGATTTTTTGACGGCCGATTATCTACACTAGGGATATAGGGCCGAGGAGGGAGTGCCCTTCGTATTTACCGACGGAAATCCATGGCTCGAAGAAAACCAAGAAAACTCCGAACGATTAGGCAGTGAGGCGCGATTGGGATGGAACTTAGTACCAGGGTTGGCATTAATCGATTACTTTTTTTAATCGATTGATTAGTCGATTACTGATTCAGTCATGCAAAATTTACGCCTAATTCAATACTTCAGGATTGAAATTGAAAAAGTAATTGCTCTTCAAAAAGTTTTTTTAGGATATTTTCAATCTGCATGAATTCAATCTTGATTAATTTAATCGTGATTAATTTAACCATTAATTACATAGATAAGAATTAAATATGACCGCCCTGTTTACTTTATTAAATTCGCTTTCTTTCACGAAATTCTTTTTAAGAATCACTGTATGATTTTCCTTATTGATTATACAGGGTCACAGAAAAGTATTCATATAAACCGAGGTCAATATGTTTAAATTATTTAGGGGGTATTAGGGGCAATTGAAACCCGCTTAATAAAACTGATATATTCTTTTATAATTATTTTAGGCAAATAAGAGCAATATTATCAATCATTTGATAGTCTCAAATCGATTGCGATAGTCCCTGATCCCTCATAGACTATACTTCATGTCGATGCCAATACCTTCAATGGATGCAGAAGCGAAAAAGTTTTGAAATTGAGATTTTTTTTATATTGATGGGGAGAGAAACTTGAAATTTGCATGATGGTTATTACTTAAAAGTTTTAAATGCTATGTAAGAACAGTTTCTAAAAAATTCGAAAATTAAAATACTGAAATAAGCAAAAACTGTTCTAAAAGCGTCCTAAATTACGATTTCAATAGAATTGTTAAGGATATAAAATTTTTATTTGATGTGGATGTTACTTTTAATACTAGTCTCACAGAACAGTTAAAAAGTTTACATATTTAAAAGGTTGAAATGAATGACGAAAGCGTTCAAAAAAAGTTTAAAATTACGATTTTTGTAGAAATGTTAAGGATACAAACTTGAAATTATACACGGTTGCTACTTTTAAGACAAAAATATTTGCGCCTTACACTTTTTTAAATTGAAATATAAAAAGCTGTTGGAGAAAAAGCGCCTTTTAACGGGAAATATAAGAAAAATTCATAAAAATGTATTTTTGTTCCCTCTTGAATGGCAATAATTTTCAAGTTAAAAATAGAAAAGATTCAACTCAACTTTTTTATAAGTTTCTAGTGTAGTAACACCTAACGGAAGTGTATATATATATATATATATTTATTTAACCATACATGACACCCCCCACCCCTTTGAGCGATGACATATACCCCCTGGAAGATTTGAGATTTCGTATTTACAATGGTCAAAAAGTGAAATCCCCCCCCCCCCCTCCTCCGGAGTCACAAAAATCCTTCCCGGAGAAAAGTGCCTGAATTATACACTATTAATGACTAAAAATAAAATCTTCAGATTTGTGTACCAAGTGTATTTCCCTTAATTGCAACTCATTTAAACTTTGGAACAAAATAAAAAAAAAGATACATATTTTTTTTTGTTGGAATTTTAATCTAATTAAATATAAAGAAATGATCTATAAATATTATTTATTAAGCTTACAAATATTTTTACAGTGCACATTACAAATATTTTACAGTAGAGCGTAGACACATGCTCAGCTTGCTGGCTCAGGTCAGAAGTTTTTGTCCAAAATTTAGCAATCCACATTTTAGAACTTGGTTATTCTCGTCTGGTTGAATTCGCTTCGACGAGTTAGTCGAACAAAAGAAAATTAACTTGGAGATACCTCCAGCTTTACCAGGTTAAAAACCCCTCAACTCTTTTGACATAATAAATTAAAAATAAATACCGCCACCACTTTTTTTTTACTAAAATATTTGGCTTTTTATAATCGAAAAAGGTATGTCATTTAACAAACCAATTACACTTAAAATTAAGTGGTACCCAAAAGCTTTTAGTATCGAATATAGTAAACTCTTTTTGCCCGAGCATTACTCGGGCAAAACAGTTAAGAGATTAAAATAATGCCAGGATCAACAAGTTTTTGTCCAAAATTCTCTCTGAAATTCTATTGCCTATATGTCTGTATTCTGTTTAAAAGGCTTTCTGCTATAATTTTACCAAAGTAACAGAATTTGTATAATGTTATTTTCATAATTTTCAGTTAATCTGAATTTTTAAATTTAACTCCTTACTTAAAAGGTAAAAAATATATAATTAATATTATAAATGTTGTAAAAAGAGGAATACAATCTGATTCCCTTTTCCAGAAAAAATTGAAAGGCCTTAATTATACTGTACAAATGCAACACAAGAAGTTGATAAGCAGCCGATATTGAATTAACTTTTAACTGATGTCACATAAATTGTCACATAACTACTGTGAAGTGGTCTGTGAGACCGTTCTATCGAAAGATGAATAAAAGGCGCGATTAAGTTTCAGGATAGTGTTTTTGTACAAAACTTTTTGTCCAGCACTGTTATAATTAAAACTCCCTTATTCAAAAGTCTCTGGTGACAGTATTAAAGTTCGAAACGAAGCAAAATTTCGGGGATATTTGTAGTTAAACTGAAAGTTACAAGTTAAACTATGAAAATTGAAAAAAAGCAGTGGTCTGTGAAACCGGTAACATCAGTTAAAGATTAATATTTGCCTGTCCTTTTTTAGTTTTTTGTACTCCTTTGTGTACTCATGGAATATGGAATGTTGGATAATGTCAAAAACTTAAATTTAAGAAGTTTTTATTACTTATTATTTTTTCTTTTTTTAATCAATGCTTAGTATTTAATTATTAATGATATAGTATTATTTAGATAACCTTTACTCCAAGTTGTAAGTATCAACTGTTATAGAGCGGGTGTCGTGAATAAAAGTGACTCGGTCATAGAATTACGACAAAAAATTTTGATGTAGGACAACATTATTAAGACTAAATAAAATAATGATTGGCCTGCCTCGGCTTCATTGTATTTATATACAGTTTTCTTCATTCGAAAAATATTTAGAACTTTAAAAAAAAATCGAGTCATACCGAGCCCGACCAGAAAGAGTCAAAACCTACTCGAAACCGAACCAAATATCCAAAATATTTAAGGGGAACCCAATCTAAGACAAGGCCCGATGCAAGACCTTAGCAGCGATGAAGAGTGATTAAACCAGAAGAAGCTTGAAAAAAGATCAAATAAAGGTCCCAAAGCCAGAACAATACATGAAATTTTCAATCATAAATCCTTCATTAGATTGACTACTTAAATTGATTATTTAGATTAAGAATTGATTTAATCGTAAAAAAGCAAGCGATTACATCCAAATAATCATTAGTCATTAGTCTATGAGTAGGATTGAATTGATTTAATCGTAATCAAAGCACTGATTACATTAAAATAATCACTGATCGTTAGTCTATGAGTAGGATTGAAACTAAGCTTAATCGGTCAATCTTTAGTCATGATTAAAAAAACAATCGTTAACTTTCAATCGTTAATCTAATTAAAATTTTGCACAACCCTGCTTAGTACCTCCCGTCCACCAGTTTCGAGAGCAGAACCTCTCAGCCACTGGTGGGGCCGTTCATTTGAAATATGCCTTTTTATTAGGAATATAAATTTCAGCCGTTCACCGGAATTTAATTCATAGATATTGCGTGTTTTATATTCGATATCTCACTTCAATGGATTTTCTAACAATGGTTTGATTGTTGAAACAATGTATTCGGTTTCACTTTATTTTACATTTCTAAAAATTCACACAGTCGAACCCTTTTAAAACCGAAAAATTTTTACGGCATTCATTTGGAAATGTGCTTTTTTTTATTAGGAATTTAATTTTCAGCCTTGCACCGAAATTTAATTCATAAATATTACGTTTTATATTCGGTATCCCGGTTTACTGTATTTTACAACAATGGTTTGATTGTTGAAACAATGTATTCGGTTTCACTTTCTTTTACATTCATAATAATTCACACATTCGGACCCTTAAAAACCGAAAAATGTTTATGTCATTCATTTGGAAATGTGCCTTTTTATTAGGAAAATAATTTTCAGCCGTCCACGGGGATTTAATTCATAAATATTGCTTTTTATATATTCGATATCTCAGTTCTCTGGATATTCTATCAATGGTTTGATTGTTGAAACTACGTATTCGGTTTAATTTAATTTTACATTTTTAAAATTCACACAATCGAACCCTTTTAAAACAGAGAAATTTTACGGTATTCAATTGGAAATGTGCCTTTTTATTAGGAAAATAATTTTCATCCGTGCACCGGAATTTAATTCATAAATATTGTGTGTTTTATATTCGGTATCTGACTTCACTGGATTTTTTAACAATGGAATTGATTGTTGAAACAATGTATTCGGTTTCACTTTATTTCACATTTATAAAAATTCACACAGCCGAAACCTTTTAAAACCGAAAAATTTTTACGTCATTCATTTGGAAATGTTTTTTTTTTACATTAGGAAAATAATTTTTAGCCGTGCACGGGAATTTAATTCATAAATATTACTTTTTTTATATTCGGTATCTCAGTTCACTGGATATTCTAACAATGGTTTGATTGTTGGAACAATGTATTCGATTTCACTTTATTTTATATTTCTATAAATTCACACAGTTGAACCCTTTTAAAACCGAAAAAAATTAACGTCATTCATTTGTAAATGTGCTTTTTTATTAGGAAGTTAATTTAATGCCGTGCACCGGAATTTAATTCTTAAATATTGCGTGTTTTATATTCGGTATCCCAGTTTACTGTATTTTACAACAATGGATTGATTGTTGAAACAATGTAATCGGTTTCACTTTATTTTACATTCATAATAATTCACACATTCAAGCCTTTTAAAACCGAAAAATGTTTACGTCATTCATTTGGAAATGTGCCGTTTTATTAGGAAAATAATTTTCAGCCGTGCACGGGGATTTAATTCATAAATATTACTTTTTTTATATTCGGTATCTCAGTTCTCTGGATATTCTAACAATGGTTTGATTGTTGAAACTACGTATTCGGTTTCACTTTATTTTACATTTCTAAAAATTCACACAGCCGAACCCTTTTAAAACCGAAAAATGTTTACGTCATTCATTTGGAAATGTGCTTTTTTGTTAGGAAACTAATTTTCAGCCGTCCACTTGAATTTAATTCATAAATATTGCGTGTTTTATATTCGGTATCTCAGTTCACTTGATACTCTAACAATGGTTTATTGTTGAAACAATGAATTCGGTTTCATTTTATTTTATATTTCTAAAAATTCATATAGTTCGAACCCTTTTAAATTCGAAACATTTTACGTCATTCATTTGGAAATTTGTTTTTATATTAGAAAAATAATTTTCAGCCGTCCACTTGAAATTAATTCATAAATATTGGGTGTTTTATATTCGGTATCTCAGTTCACTTGATATTCTAACAATGGTTTATTGTTGAAACAATGAACTCGGTTTCACTTCATTTTACATTTCTAATAATTCATATAGTTCGAACCGTTTTAAATTCGAAACATTTTACGTCATTCATTTGGAAATGTGTTTTCATATTAGGAAAATAAATTTCAGCCGTGCACGGGAATTTAATTCATAAATATTGCGTGTTTTATATTCGGAATCTCACTTCACTGGATTTTCTAACAATGGTTTGATTGTTGAAACAATGCGTTCGGTTTCACTTTATTTTACATAACTAAAAATTCACACAGTCGAACCCTTCTAAAACCGAAAAGTTTTTACTTCATTCAATTGTTTTGTTGATTTTTTGACGGTCGATTATCAACACTAGTGATATAGGCCCGAGGGGAGAGTGCCCTTCGTGGGTGTCTTTCTAAGAGAACCTAACACGTATTTACCCACGGAAGCCCATGGCTCGATGAAAACCAAGAAAACTCCCAACGATTAGGCGGACCGGCGCGATTGGGAACGAACCGTGACCCCCCCGTCCACCAGCTTCGAGAGCAGAACCTCTCAATTACTGGTGGGGTCATTCAATTGGAAATGTGCGTTTTTAATAAGAAAAGAATTTTTAACCGTGCACCGGAATTTAATTCATAAATATTGTGTGCTTTATATTCGGTATCCGAGTATACCAAATTTTCTAACAATGGTTTGAATGTTGTAACAATGCATTCGATATCACTTTATTTATATTCATAATAATTCACATAGTGGAACCCTTTGAAAACCATAAATGTTTACGTCATTCATTTGGAAATGTGCTTTTTTATTAGGAAATTAATTTACAAACGTGCACCGGAATTTAATTCATAAATATTGCGTGTTTATATTCGGTATCTGTCTTCACTTGATTTTCTAACAATGGTTTGATTGTTGAAACAATGCGTTCGGTTTCACTTTATTTTACATTTGTAAAAATTCACACAGTCGAACCCTTTTAAAACGAAAAATTTTTACGGCATTCATTTGGAATTTTTTTTTTATTAGAAAAATACTTTTCACCCATGCACCGGAATTTAATTCAGAGATATTGCGTGTTTTATATTCGGTATCTCACTTCACTGAATTTTCTAACAATGGTTTGAATTTTGAAACAATGTATTCGGTTTCACTTTAATTTACATTTCTAAAAATTCATATAGTCGAACCCTTTTAAAACCAAAAAATGTTTACGTCATTCATTTGGAAATGTGCTTTTTTATTAGGAAAACAATTTTCATCCGTGCACCGGAATTTCATTCATAGATATTGCGTGTTTTATATTCGGTATCTCACTTCACTGGATTTTCTAACAATGGTTTGATTGTTGAAACAATATTTTCGGTTTCACTTTATATTACATTTCTAAAAATTCACACATTCGAACCTTTTTAAAACCGAAAAATTTTTACGTCATTCATTTGGAAAGGAGCTTTTTCATTATGAAGTTAATTTTCAGCCGTGAACCGGAATTTAATTCATAAATATTGCATTTTATATTCGGTATCCCAGTTTACTGTGTTTTACAACAATGGTTTGATTATTGAAACAATGTTTTCGGTTGCACTTTATTTTACATTTCTAAAAATTAACACAGTCGAACCCTTTTAAAACCGAAAAATGTTTACGTCATTCAAGTGGTTGGTTGTTTCTTGACGCCCAATTATCTACACTAGTGATGTAGGCCCGAGGGCGGAGTGCCCTTCGTGGGGGGGTCTTTCTAAGGGAACGTAAACCGTATAAACGCACGGAAATCCATGGCTCGAAAAAACCACGAAAGTTCCGAATGATTAGGCCGACGGGCGCGATTGGGATCGAACCCAGCTTCTCCCGTCTACTAGCTTCGAGAGCACAACCTATCAGCCACTGGTGGGGACATTCAATTGGAAATGTGCCTTTTTATTATGAAAATAATTTTCAGCCGTGCACCGGAATTTATTTCATAACTATTGTGTGTTTTATATTCGGTATACCAGTTTACCGAATTTTCTAACAATGGTTTGAATGTTGAAACAATGCTTTCGATTTCATTTTATTTATATTCATAATAATTCACACAGTCGAAGCCTTTGAAAACCATAAATATTTACGTCAGTCATTTGGAAATGTACTTTTATATTAGGAAATTAATTTACAATCGTGCACCGGAATTTAATTCATAAATATTGCGTGTTTTATATTCGGTATATGACTTCACAGGATTTTCTAACAATGGTGTGCATGTTGAAACAATGTATTCGGTTTCACTTTATTTCACATTTATAAAAATTCACACAATCGAACCCTTTTAAAACCGAAATATTCTTACGTCATTCAATTGTAAATTTGATTTTTTATTTAGGAAGTTAATTTTATGCCGTGCACCGGAATTTAATTCATAAATATTGAGTTTTATATTCCGTATCCCAGGTTACTGTATTTTACAACAATGGTTTGAACAGAAGTTGAAACAGAAGAGATTGTGGAAATCGGTTTCACTTTATTTTACATTCTTAATAATTCACACATTCAAGCCTTTTAAAACCGAAAAATGTTTACGTCATTCATTTGGAAATGTGCCTTTTTATTAGGAAAATAATTTTCAGCCGTGCACGGGGATTTAATTCATAAATATCGCTTTTTTACTTTCTTCTATCTTTACAAGAAGAAAGTATTGGTTTCATGAAAATTTTAGAATTCCAGTTTTCGACGGATTTATACGTTTTATGGGTCACAGATTCCAAAAAACATGTTTTTACAAAATGTCTGTCTGTGAGTATGTCTGTCTGTCTGTCTGTCCGTCCGTCTGTGTGTCTGTATGTGACACAAATTTTGTGGGCGCTCTATCTCAAGAACTAATGCTCTGAATTTAATAAAAATTTATATTCTGGTAGTCACTGATATAGGTTTGTGCTGATTAGTTTTTGGTGTAAATCGCCCTGCAGGTGGCGCTGCTATGTAGCATTTTTCAGGATTACCTCAAAAGCTCTATCTTAAGAACTAATGCACGGATTTTTATAAAACTTCAGATTCCGTTAATCGTTGATATGAATTGGTGCTGGTAACGTTTTGGTGCAAATCGCCCAACAGATGGCGCTGCTATGCTGCATTTTGTAGAATTTACACGATTTTCCTAACAGTTAGTGCTTGACATGAATTGACGTTTTCCCTCTTGTGATGTAAATCGCTCAACAGGTGGCGCTGATATGCTGCATTTTTTGAGATTTCCTCAATAGCTCTATCTCAAGAACTAATACTTGGGTTTTCAACAAACTTCAGAATTAGGTATACCTGGATATGAATTAGTGCTGTTTATGTTTTGGTGTAAATCGCTCAACAGGTGGCGCTGCTATGCAGCATTTTTCACGATTTCAACAATAGCTCAATGTCCAGAACTAATGCACGAATTTTCATCAAACTTCAGATTCAGTTAGTCCTTTAGTCCTTGACATGAAATGATGATTTGTACCTTTTCTTGTAAATCGCTAAATAGGTGGCGCTGTTGTGCTTCATTTTTTTGTGATTTCCACAATAGCTCTAGCTCCAGAACAAATGCACCGATTTTCATCAATCTTAAGATTCCGGTATACCTTAATATGAATTAGTGCTGCTTGTGTTTTGGTGCAAATCGCTCAACAGGTGGCGCTGCTATGCTGAATTTCTCAGAATTTCCCCTACAGCTCTATCTGAATAACTAATGCACGAATTTTCATCAAATTTCGAATTCAGGTATACATTGATACAAATTGGTTCTAAATTGATGTAATTTCTTATACTATTTAAATGATTTAATTGATGTGATTTATATAGAAGAAAGTTTTGTGATGGCCACAACATACTAGTTTATATTCGGTATCCCAGCTTACTGTATTTTACAACAATGGTTTGATTGCTGAAACTACGTATTAGGTTTCACTTTATTTTACATTTCTAAAAATTCACACAATCGAACGCTTTTAAAACCGAAAAATTTTGCGTTATTCAATTGGAAATGCGCCTTTTTATTAGGAAAATAATTTTCATCCGTGCACCGGAAATTAATTCATAAATATTGCGTTTCATATTCGGTATCCCAGTTTACTCTATTTTTTAACATTATTTTGATTGTTTAAACAATGTATTCGGTTTCAGATTTATTTCACATTTCTAAAAATTAACACACTCGAACCCTTCTAAATCCAAAAATTTTTACGTCCTTCAAGTGGATGGTTTATTTTTTGACGGCCAATTATCTACACTAGGGATATAGGCACGAGGGGAATTGCCCTTCGTGGGGTTTTTCTAAGGGAACCTAACCCGTATTTACGCACGGACATCCATGGCACGAAGAAATCCACAAAAGCTCCGAACGATTAGACCGACGGGCGCCATTGGGATCGAAAGCAACACCTCCCGTCTACCAGCTTCGAGAGCAGAACCTCTCAGCCACTGGTGGGGTCATTTAATTTTAAATGTGCCTTTTTATTAGGAAAATAATTTTCAGCCGTGCACCGGAATTTATTCCATAACTATTGGGTGTTTTATTTTCGGTATCCCAGTTTACCGAATTTTCTAACAATGGTTTGAATGTTAAAACAATGCATTCGATTTCACTTTATTTATTTTCATAATAATTCACACAGACGAAACTTTTGAAAACCATAACGGTTTACGTCATTCATTTGGAAATGTGTTTTTACATTAGGAAAATAATTTTCAGCCGTCCACTTCAATTTAATTCTTAAATATTGCGTGTTTTATATTCGGTATCTCAGTTCACTTGATATTCAAACAATGGTTTGATTGTTGAAACAATGTATTCGGTTTCACTTTATTTTACATTTCTAAAAATTCATACAGTCGAACCCTTTTAAATTCGAAACATTTTACGTCATTCATTTGGAAATGTGTTTTTACATTAGGAAAATAATTTTCAGCCGTCCACTTCAATTTAATTCTTAAATATTGCGTGTTTTATATTCGGTATCTCAGTTCACTTGATATTCAAACAATGGTTTGATTGTTGAAACAATGTATTCGGTTTCACTTTATTTTACATTTGTAAAAATTCACACAGTCGAACCCTTTTAAAACCGAAAAATTTTGCGTTATTCAATTGGAAATGTGCCTTTTTATTAGGAAAATATTTTTCAGCCGTGCACCGGCATTTAATTCATAAATATTGTGTGTTTTATATTCGGTATCTCATTTCACTGGATTTTTTAACAATGGTTTATTTTTGAAACAATGTATTCGATTTCACTTTATTTTAAATTTCTAAATATTCACATGGTCGAACCCTTTTAGAACCGAAATAATTTTACGTCATTCATTTGGAAATGTGCTTTTTAATAGGAAATTCATTTTCAGCCGTGTACCGGAATTTAATTCATACATATTGCGTGTTATATATTTAGTATATAACACTGGATTTTCTAACAATGGTATGATTGTTTAAACAATGTATTCGGTTTCACTTTGTTTAACATTTCTAAAAATTCACACAGTTGATCCCTTTTAAAATCGAAAAATGTTTACGTTATTCATTTGGAAATGTGCCTTTTTATTAGGAAAATAATTTTCAGCCGTACACAGGGATTTAATTCATAAATATTGCTTTTTTTATATTCGGTATCTCAGTTCTCTGGATATTCTAACAATGGTTTGATAGTTGAAACTGCGTATACGGTTTCCCTTTATTTTTCATTTTTAAAAATTCACACAATCGAACCCTTTTAAAATCGAAAAACTTTACGTTATTCAATTGAAATGCGCCTTTTTACTAGGAAAATAATTTTCATCCATACACCGGAATTTAATTCATAAATATTGTGTGTTTTATATTCGGTATCTTACTTCACTGGATTTTCTAACAATGGTTTGATTGTTGAAACAATGTATTCGATTTCACTTTATTTTACATTTCTAAAAATTAACACAGTCGAACCCTTCTAAACCCGAAAAACATTCAATTGGTACTTCATTCAATTGGTTGGTTGATTTTTTGACGATCGATTATCTACACTAGGGATATAGGCCCGAGGGAGGAGTGCCTTTCGTGGGCGTCTTTCTAAGGGAACCTAACACGTATTTACCCACGGAAGTCCATGGCTCGATGAAAACCACGAACACTCCGAACGAGTAGGCCGACGGGCGCGATTGGGATCGAACCCAGCACCTCCCGTCTACCAGCTTCGAGAGCAGAAACTCTCAGCCACTGGCGGGGTCATTCAATTGAAAATATGGCTTTTTATCAGGAAAATAATTTTCAGCCGTGCATCGGAATTTATTTCATAAATATTGCGTCTTATATTCGGTGTCCCAGTTTACTGTATTTTACAACAATGGTTTGATTGTTGAAACAATGTATTCGGTTTCACTTTATTTTACATTTCTAAAAATTAACACATTTGAACCCTTCTAAAACTGAAAGATTTTTACGTCATTCAATTGTTTGGTTGATTTTTTGACGGCCGATTATATACGCTAGGGTCATAGGCCCCAGGATGAAGTGCCCTTCGTGGGAGTCTTTCTAAGGGAACCTAACCAGCATTTTTGAAAATCCATGGCTCGAAGGAAACTTCGAACGATTAAGCAGACGGGCGCGATAGGGATAGAACCCAGAACATCCCGTTTACCAGGTTCGAGAGCAGAACCTCTCGGCCACTGGTTGGGTCATTCAATTGGAAATGTGCCTTTTTATTAGGGAAATAATTTTTAGTCGTGCACCGGAATTTAATTCATAGATATTGCGTGTTTTATATTCGGTATCTCACTTAACTGGATTTTCTAACAATGGTTTGATTGTTGAAACAATGTATTCTGTTTCACTTTATTTTACATTTCTAAAAATTCACACAGTCGAACCCTTTTAAAAACGAAAAAATTTTACGTCATTCTTTTGGAAATGCACTTATTTATTAGGAAATTAATTTACAACCGTGCACCGGAATTTAATTCATAAATTTTGCATGTTTTATATTCGGTATCTCACTTTACTGGATTTTCTAACAATGGTTTGATTGTAGAAACTATGTATTCCGTTTCAATTTATTTTACATTTCTAAAAATTCACACTGTCAAAACCTTTTGAAACGGAAAAATTTTGACGTCATTCATTTGGAAATGTGCTTTTTTATTAGAAAGTTAATTTTCAGCCCTGCACCAGAAATTTAATTCATAAATATTGCGTTTTATATTCGGTATCCCAGTTTACTGTATTTTACAACAATGGTTTGATTGTTGAAGCAATGTATTCGGTTTCATTTTATTTTAAATTTCTAAAAATTAACACATTCTAACCCTTCTAAAACCGAAAACGTTTTACGTCATTCAATTGGTTGATTTATTTTTTGACGGCCGATTATCTACCATAGGTTTATAGGACCGAGGATGGAGTGCCCATCGTGGGGGGTCTTTCTAAGGGAACCTAACCAGCATTTTTGAAAATCCATGGCTCGAAGAAAACTTCGAACGATTAAGCAGACGGGCGCGATAGGGATAGAACCCAGAACATCCCGTTTACCAGGTTCGAGAGTAGAACCTCTCGGCCACTGGTTGGGTCATTCAATTGGAAATGTGACTTTTTATTAGGAAAATAATTTTCAGCCGTGCACCGGAATTTATTTCATAACTATTGGGTCTTTTATTTTCGGTATCCCACTTCACTGGACTTTCTAACTATGGTTTGATTGTTGAAACAATGTGTTCGGTTTCACTTTATTTTACATTTCTAAAAATTCATGTAGTCGAACCCTTTTAAAACCGAAAAAGTCCTTCCGGCCAGTGCCGGGAGGAAGAGGTAGTTTTCATATTCCTTATTTTAAAAAAGCCAACTTATATTATTCAAACACACGAAGCTCAATTAAGTGGAAACCGAATGTAGGAGATTCAATACTAATTTTTATCAATACTAAATCATTATGAATGAGAATTTCGCGAAATTAGTCAACTTTATCCAAGCTGCTTTTATTTAAAGTAACTTATATTTGGCTGCCGATTTCTTAAAGTGCCTGCCATTTTAAGACAACATGTTGGATGAGGCTAACCAGTGAACTTGGTCGAGACCTTAGTAATTGCTGTGCACATGCTCACTCACATCGGAATCGGTTGATATATACGAGTGCTCTCGCAGGCAAAAAATCAGATTTTTCAAAATGTCACCCAGGTTAGAAATTGAAACTGCTATATCTGAGCCATTTTTTAAGATAAAGACAAACAAAAAATGATCCTGAATCCTTATATCAAGGTCAAATACTTAAGAAAGAAACCTTTTTCAATTTCTAATTTTTTTGCACTTCACTTTAAATATATATATTTTTTTATTTAATGGCCGCCATTTTGAAACAAGATGGCTGATGAAGCTGGCCAGCGAACTTGGTCGAGATATTGATGTATACTATCCACATGCCTTCTTCCACGAAATAGGCGAATACGTGTGGTATCGCGAGACAAATACAAGATCGTTTCAAAGTGTTAGCCATGATAGAAATTCAAAGTGTCATTATTCAACCACTTTTTAAGATATAAACAAAAGAACAAATTTTCAGAAACAAAAACTGCTCCAGAATCTTTGTATCAAGGCCAAACACATAAAAAAAATCTTTTTCATTTTCCAATTTTTTAATACCTCATTTTAAATTTTAAATTACATTTTTTTTTTAAATGGCAACCCTAATGAAACAAGATGGCGAATGAAGCTCGCCATTTTGGCTCGAACTCGGTCGAGACATTGGTATGTACTATGAACAGACCAAGTTACATTCAAATCGGTTCATAAATACGCCTGTTATCGCGTGACAAAAATCAGGTCGTTTTAAAATGTCAGCCACAATAGAAATTCAAAATATTATAACTCAGCCATTTTTTTAGATATAGACGAAACAAAACCTGTTCCGGAATCTTTGTATTAAGGTCAAACATATACGATAAAACTCTTTTTCATTTTCCAAATTTTTGGTATCCCATTTTAAATTTAATTTTTTTAAAAATTTTTTAAATGGCCGCCATTTTGAAACAAGATGGCGGATGAAGCTGGCCAACGAACTCGGTGTAGTTATTTGTATTTACTATGTACACACCAAGGTACATCCAAATCGGTTCATAAATATGTCTGATATCACGTGGCAAAAATCAGGGCGTTTCAAAATGTCAGCCACACTAGAAATTCAAAATGCCATTCTCAGCCATTTTTTAAGATATAGACTAAACAAAAACTGCTCCCGAATCTTTTTATCGAGGTCAAACACATAAGAAAAAAATATTTTTTCAATTTTCAATTTTTTGGTACCACATTTCAAATTTAAATTTTTCTTAAAATTTTAAATGGCCGCCATTTTTAAACAAAATGGCGGATGAAGCTGGCCAACGAACTCGGTCGAGACATTGGTCTGTACTATGTATAAACGAAGTTACATCCAAATCGGTTCATAAATACGAGAGTTACAGTGTGACATAGGTCAGATATATATATATATATATAACCAATAATTAAACATAATCTACCACCATCAAAAACCGTAATATTATGAATTAAAGCTGTAAGTATATAAAGATTAAATTAATTATAAGAATTATTATGGAAGAAAAATAAGAAAGTGGACACCGACAAATAATGGAAATGCTTATATATTTAATTACGTTTTCAAGGGCACAGAATTCAATGATATAAGCTAAATGGTCGTTTTCTGTGGGAAAAATAAGCTAAAGCTAAAAGTTATTTTCCCCTCTGCCCAAACAACCAATAAAATCAAGTGAATTGATTAAAAATGAAAACAGAATAGAAACAAATAATATGAAATGGAAAAATCAATAAAACCTATTTAAATGTTTATAGGATATAAAATGAAATAATAAACACCATACCGTTTAATATTTTAGAATAAATCCACGCGCACATGGCACCGATAATATCGTAAAGATTAAGGTGAATAAAACAGTTAAGAAATCACAGTAATTGATACCATAGGATGCAGTTAATACATATTGAAATAAATGTTAAATAACTGTTAATATAATATAAAATAATATAAATAGAAAGTAATTACATAATTAAAATGCACTATTAAATTAATTAAAAACCGTTAAACAATATTGTCAAAATTTAGCTAAAAATTCCCCCTGGTGTAGTAAATTATAACTGAAATGTAGCTGGAAAAAGTAAATATAGAACTTATCGAAAAAAAAACACAAATTGTGGTGCTGCCATCTAGTATTACTTTTATGATTTAATTGTCAAAAGACAAACAGTTGTAAGCAATTGAATGTAACAATTGTTTTATTAACAGCAAAACCAAACAAATCCTTATATATAGATAATTATAAACAGAATATAAACCACACAATGTATTTTTAAAAAACTATTGTTAATAAAATTTAAAAAGCATACAAAATACTCTATTAGCTAACTTATTTAAACTACACTAAGAATTTAAATAATTCTAGAACATCGATAATATATAGCATATAGCTATATGCTATAAAACAAAATAAATTCATTAATAATTAATATAAATAATTATTAAAAATATAAAAATCTTTAATAAAAACTATTACATATAAGATAATTATAAAATGAACAGGAAATAAAAAACATATGGTAGTATAAAGAAGGTGAACAGATACTTAAATTCCGATTACCTAAAAAGCACAAATATAGTGTGTGGATTATTTTATACATCCATAAAAATCCTAAAAGTATGAATGTGGGACATTCAAAAGCATTAAACCGATAGTAAATTTTATAACACTGAGTGAAAATAAATAAATATTATAATATTAATAAGAATAGAGGAATAATAATAAAAATAATTACCCAATTTTAATACATACAGTATAACTTTATTTATATTAAATATAATATTATATAACTTATATGTATATTAATCACTATAAAAATGGCATACTATTAGTAATTAATATGATATTGTCCTTATTAAATTAAAATTTATAACAAATGATTGTAAATAAGATTAAACAATAATTAAGCTAATTATTAATGAAATTCACCAATTACATATAAAATATCAAATCAACATCCTTATAAAATACGTATCAAAAATATAGTAATAATACAAAAGCCCCCAATTTTTTTTTATATAAATTAACCATTGCATATTATCCAGACGATACCACCCTCCTCCGTACTCTAACATCTACCCACCCATCCAACATATAATAATTTTTTTATGTTATTTTACAATTTTTATTTTTTTATAGAGATTTTTTTATTTTATAAGTTTTTTGTAATTTTGTTTACGCATGTGTTAATTTGTTTTAAAAGATCATGTAAGAAAAATACTAATTGTATATTAATGAATATATGAATTTTTTTGAAAAACCATGATTTAATGCATCATAAATTAGTTTTTTAATATTATTGTTAATTAGAGGAGAAGAACATAAACATTTTATTCTATATAAATGATTAAGTATTATATTTCGAAATACAGAATGATGTAGACAAGATTTAAAATTTGTAAATGTATTAACTTTGAATTTAAATTCTTTACGTTTGTCATATAAATCTGTGATTGTTTTGTTGTCTTTTATTGTAATTTTAAGATCTAAGAAGTTAATTGTATTGTTAGATAAAAGGTTTTCCGTTAATTCCAAATTAGTGGGATAATCTACTGGAAATTGAGTAATTTCAGAATGATCAATATCAATTAAAATGATGTCATCAATATAACGATATAAATGTAGATTATTATTAGTAAAATTACGTTCATAATGATATAAGTATAAGTCTGAGAGTAAACTGGATGTACAACCGCCTTGTGGTATACCGACATGCTGTAAATATAAAGTGTTATCTTGCAAGATATAATTATTATAGATAATGAAGTTAGTTAAAGATTTAAAATATGCAATATCAATATTAGATGGTAATTCCAGTTTTTTATAATACTTTTTAAATAATGCATTTATAATTTTATATAAATCTAGTAGGTCTATATTATTAAAAAGATCTTTGAAGTCATATGTCGTTATATTATATACACAATGAAGATTTTTTAAAATATTGACAAGTTGATAGCTATTTTTTATACAATGTGTATTATCATTGTTTGTAGTAAGTACATATAATTGATTAAGAATTTTTAAGAGAAGTTTATTGGCTTTATTATTATATGTATTGCAACCAATAATTACAGTCCTAAATTTA
This sequence comes from Maratus speciosus, assembly GCA_963932465.1. NCBI lineage: Eukaryota > Metazoa > Arthropoda > Arachnida > Araneae > Salticidae > Maratus > Maratus speciosus. The sequence goes on along the minus strand of CAWVRF010000002.1, from coordinate 5,843,409 downwards.
ATTGGAGTTTTATGAAATTTGGGAATAAGAACTAAATATGGATAATTAATGTTAGTAGATAAAATATTTAATAGTTTATAATAACTTCGAATTTTACGATTATTTACAATTACATTTTCATTAGTTTTTTGAAATCACTTATTAGAAGAAATACAATTTGTAAGAAGTTGGTGATAATAAGATTTACAAATAATAGCATAATTATTAGGAGATTTGTCTACATATGTAATAACGTAGTTTTTTTGTAATTTAGTAATTTGTTGGAAAATATGCTGTGTATTAATAGATACCAAATCAGCCATATTATTTTTTAAAGCCACAGTTAATTTTTCAATTACTAATATTTTCCACTGATTAAAATATTCAATAGGCTTATTATAAGAGATAGAAATTTTATAAATAAAAATATCAATATCATGTGTAAACTGTTTGATAATAGATTTAACATTAAATTTAGATGGAAGTCTATATTTAGTACCATAACCCATTAGTTGTTTCAATTTAAAATCATTAACAATATCAAGATTTCCAGTCATTATATGTCCATGATCATTGTTTATGTATTTTTTTAGAGTGGGGTCATTGCATTTACACGGAAAATTACTTGCAGCAGATGTATTTTTTGAAAATGTATTGTAGTTAAAAATCTTTCTACCAATTGTATTAGGATATTTAAAGGTTTTTGAGATATGAAGATTATTAATAGGAAAAAACAATTTTTATCATTAATTATAGAATTGATATTAATTTTATTAAATATGTGATTTGAAAAAGTAATTAACATTTGAGTATTCATGTTTTGAATTTTATGTTTTTTTTTTGTAAATTAATATTTAAAATATTAACCCTAGACATAATGAGGTCAAAATAAATATCTGAGAAATGTTTAGAGAAAGATTTACTTTGAAATACATTTAAATGTTGTACAATCTGTTTCTTTTTAATAGCAAAGATGTGTTTTCGAATTAACAACCAGTTATAATTCTCTAAATATTTTCTTTGAAGATCATTTATATGTTTAGCGATAGATTTTTTGGAAACTACAACTGATGATGAACCCTTTCCTCGTTTATTACGTGTTGTTTTACCATTTAAATTATGATTAAGAGTAGGATAAATTGGAGAATAATCAATATTGTTATTTATAGATGTGAAGACTTTGACAGGTCTGTTAAATACTTCACTGTTAAGTCCATAAGGATAAATTGGGTTGTAATATTTCATAAATGATGATTCCATATAAAGACGTTCTGATTTATTTTTTAGAATTTGAAGAATTTCAATTGTCGTATTTTTAAATTGATGTATATGAAAATATTGAATTTCAGCTGTAGATTGTATATTTTTTGCTTTGTTATTATTAGAGTCTGAACGATGATGATTGATACGTTTATGAATTGGACCTGATGTTTCACCAATATATTTCATATTACATAAGTTGCACTTTATACTATAAATCACATTAAATGCTTTACAAAAGCTTGAATAATTAGGATCTGAGATAATTTGTGTCTGAGAAGCGTATGGACATGTCTTGCACCGAGCATCATAACACTTACGAAAAAATAAAGGACGAGGTGGAGAGTATAAATGGTTGCTGGATGACTATCCAGGAACAACCCAATTATTGTTCCTGTACCGGGCACTACACTGCATAGATGCTAAGTGTATCTTGCCAGGATCGAGATGTTTACTAAGAACTGCCATATAAAAATTATGTTTGGAAAATGCAATAATTGCCATAAAAAAAGAAAATTTAATAATATAAAAATTATTTAATTAAATTAGTCTTGAAAAAATAATAAATCTTGAGTAAGAATAATATATACAATATTTACAATAATAGAAGCAGAACGTAAAAACAATCTTCAAATTTACCATAACCAAATAATGATAACCCATATTTCGTAGACTAAAAAAGCAAGATACCACTGCACCCTTTGATAACAAGTAAGGCAAAAAAAGATCCGCATCTAACATCAAATCCCAGAACAACTATAACCTTGCAAAGACATCCAAAACGCATTCCCAATTAATTTCTCAGATCAAAGTAATATGAATTTAAACTTCTAAAGCATATTAACATTAAATCTATGAACAGAAATAATTGTTACTACCATATTGATGTAAATATATAAAATGATATCTCTTCAGAATTATGTAAAGCTATAGCAAAAATAGAGAATATATAGGACAATATCATATACTAACAACAAGAAAATACAGATAAAATCATAACTAGAAAATTAAATAACATTAAATAAAGCTGTGCAATGATAGGAATGAAAAAAATAATGGAATCCTAAAAAAGGTATCGGATAACTACATAGTAGAAATCATATTGAAAATACACATAGACAGTGCGCTATTGCAGCAATTATCTAAGCGTATAATATTTAAAAGATTGCTAAATCATTTAGCGACCTGGGAATATATATGAATATATATAAGATACCAAAAGGAAAAAATACTTCAAAATGAATTATTGACATTCAAAATGAAAAGATATTTAAAAACATCGTAAAAAGCTTACATTCATAATTACTTGCGCAAATGCATCATAGTAATTTGAATGCTGTATATAACCAATAATTAAACATAACCTACCACCATCAAAAACCGTAATATTATGAATTAAAGCTGTAAGTATATAAAGATTAAATTAATTATAAGAATTATTATGGAAGAAAAATAAGAAAGTGGACACCGACAAATAATGGAAATGCTTATATATTGAATTACGTTTTCAAGGGCACAGAATTCAATGATATAAGCAAAATGGTTGTTTTCTGTGGGAAAAATAAGCTAAAGCTAAAAGTTATTTTCCCCTGTGCCCAAACAACCATTAAAACCAAGTGAATTGATTAAAAATGAAAACAGAATAGAAACAAATAATATGAAATGGAAAAATCAATAAAACCTATTTAAATATTTATAGGATATAAAATGAAATAATAAACACCATACCGTTTAATATTTTAGAATAAATCCACGCGCACATGGCACCCATAATATCGTAAAGATTAAGGCAAATAAAACAGTTAAGAAATCACAGTAATTGATACCATAGGATGCAGTTAATAGATATTGAAATAAATGTTAAATAACTGTTAATATAATATAAAATAATATAAATAGAAAGTAATTACATAATTAAAATGCACTATTAAATTAATTAAAAACCGTTAAACAATATTGTCAAAATTTAGCTAAAAATTCCCCCTGGTGTAGTAAATTATAATTGAAATGTAGCTGGTAAAAGTAAATATAGAACTTATCGAAAAAAACCCCCACATATTGTGGTGCTGCCATCTAGTATTACTTTTATGATTTAATTGTCAAAAGACAAACAGTTGTAAGCAATTGAATGTAACAATTGTTTTATTAACAGCAAAACCAAACAAATCCTTATATATAGATAATTATAAACAGAATATAAACCACACAATGTATTTATAAAAAACTATTGTTAAAAAAAATTTAAAAAGCATACAAAATATTCTATTAGCTAACTTATTTAAACTACACCAAGAATTTAAATAATTCTAGAACATCGATAATATATAGCATATAGCTATATGCTATAAAACAAAATAAATTCATTAATAATTAAAATAAATAATTATTAAAAATATAAAAATCTTTAATAAAAACTATTATATATAAGATAATTATAAAATGAACAGGAAATAAAAAACATATGGTAGTATAAAGAAGGTGAACAGATACTTAAATTCCGATTACCTAAAAAGCACAAATATAGTGTGTGGATTATTTTATACATCCATAAAAATCCTAAAAGTATGAATGTGGGACATTCAAAAACATTAAACCGATAATAAATTTTATAACACTAAGTGAAAATAAATAAATATTATAATATTAATAAGAATAGACGAATAATAATAAAAATAATTACCCAATTTTAATGCATACAGTATAACTTTGTTTATATTAAATATACTTATAGGTATATTAATCACTATAAAAATGGCATACTATTAGTAATTAATATGATATTGTCCTTATTAAATTAAAATTTATAACAAATGATTGTAAATAAGATTAAACAATAATTAAGCTAATTATTAATGAAATTCACCAATTACATATAAAATATCAAATCAACATCCTTATAAAATACGTATCAAAAATATAGAAATAATACAAAAGCCCACAATTTTTTTTTAATATATAAATTCACCATTGCGTATTATCCAGACAACACCACCCTCCTCCGTACTCCAACATCTACCCACCCATCCAACCTATAATAATTTTTTTATGTTATTTTACAATTTTTATTTTTTTATAGAGATTTTTTTATTTTATAATTTTTTTGTAATTTTGTTTACGCATGTGTTAATTTGTTTTAAAAGATCATGTAAGAAAAATACTAATTGTATATTAATGAAAATATGAATTTTTTAGGAAAACCATGATTTAATGCATCATAAATTAGTTTTTTAATATTATTGTTAATTAGAGGAGAAGAACATAAACATTTTATTCTATATAAATGATTAAGTATTATATTTCGAAATACAGAATGATGTAGACAAGATTTAAAATTTGTAAATGTATTAACTTTGAATTTAAATTCTTTACGTTTGTCATATAAATCTGTGATTGTTTTGTTGTCTTTTATTGTAATTTTAAGATCTAAGAAGTTAATTGTATTGTTAGATAAAAGGTTTTCCGTTAATTCCAAATTAGTGGGATAATCTACTAGAAATTATATATATATATATATATATTGATATATATATATATATATATATATATATATATCAATTTTGAACGGAAGGTGGTTTCGGGGTCTGGGGGTCATGATCGATGAAAATATACCAAAATTTTTTGAAATCGCTTTCCTCCGAACGGCTGCAATAGGTAGCTTTTTGTAAAGAAAGCTACCTAAAATTTTGACTTCATTCATTTGGAAATGTGCTTTTTTATTAGGAAGTTAATTTTCAGCCGTGCACCGGAATTTAATTCATAAATATTGTGTTTTATATTCGTTATCCCAGTTTACTCTATTTTATAACAATAGTTTGATTGTTGAAACAATGTATTCGGTTTCACTTTTATTTTACATTTCTAAAAATTAACACAGTCGAACACTTCTAAAACCGAAAAGTTTTTACGTCATTCAAGTGGTTGGTTGATTTTTTGACGGCCAATTATCTACACTAGGGATATAAGCCGGAGGGGGGAGTGCCCTTCGTGGGGTTCGTTCTATAAGGGTACCTAACCCGTATTTACGCACGGAAATCCATGGCTCGAAGAAAACCACGAAAACTCCGAACGATTAGGCCGACGGGCGCGATTGGGATCGAACCCAGCACCTCCCGTCTACCAGCTTCGAGGGCAGAATCTCTCAGCCACTGATGGGGTCATTCAATTGGAGAAGTGCCTTTTTATTAGGAAAATAATTTTCAGCCGTGCACCGGAATTTATTTCATAAATATTGTGTGTTTTATATTCGGTATCCCAGTTTACCGAATTTTCTAACAATGAATTGAATGTTGAAACAATGCATTCGATTTCACTTTATTCATATTCATAATAATTCATACAGTCGAACCCTTTGAATAAAACAAATTTTTACGTCATTCATTTAGAAATGGCGCTTTTTTAATTGGAAATTAATTTTCAGCCGTGTACCGTAATTTAATTCATATATATTGCGTGTTTTATATTCAGTCACTGGATTTTCTAACAATGGTTTGATTGTTGAAACAATGTATTTGGTTTCACCTTATTTAACATTTCTAAAAATTCACACAGTCGAACCCTTTTAAAACCGAAAAATTTTTACGTCATTCATTTGGAAATGTTTTTTTTTAAATTAGGAAAATAATTTTTAGCCGTGCACGGGAATTTAATTCATAAATATAACTTTTTTTATATTCGGTATCTCAGTTCACACCGAATCAGTTAAAACCGAAAAATTTTTACGTCATTCATTTGTAAATGTGCTTTTTTATTAGGAAGTTAATTTTATGCCGTGCACCGGAATTGATAAATATTGACTTTTATATTCCGTATCCCAGTTTACTCTATTTTACAACAATGGTTTGATTGTTGAAACAATGTAATCGGTTTCACTTTATTTTACATTCATAATAATTCACACATTCAAGCCTTTTAAAACCGAAAAATGTTTACGTCATTCGTTTGGAAATGTGCCTTTTTATTAGGAAAATAATTTTCAGCCGTGCACGGGGATTTAATTCATAAATATTACTTTTTTTATATTCGGTATCTCAGTTCACTTGATATTCTAACAATGGTTTATTGTTGAAACAATGAATTCGGTTTCACTTTATTTTACAATTCTAAAAATTCATATAGTTCGAACCCTTTAAAATTCGAAACATTTTACGACATTCATTTGGAAATGTGTTTCATATTAAGAAAATAAATTTCAGCCGTGCACGGGAATTTAATTCATAAATATTGCGTGTTTTATATTCGGAATCTCACTTCACTGGATTTTCTAACAATGGTTTGATTGTTGAAACAATGTATTCGATTTCACTTTATTTATATTCATAATAATTCACACAGTCGAACCCTTCTAAAACCGAAAAGTTTTTACTTCATTCAATTGGTTGGTTGATTTTTTGACGGTCGATTATCAACACTAGGGATATAGGCCCGAGGGGGGAGTGCCATTCGTGGGCGTCTTTCTAAGGGAACCTAACACGTATTTACCCACGGAAGTCCATGACTCGATGAAAACCACGAAAATTCCCAACGATTTGGCGGTCGGGCGCGATTGGGAACGAACCGTGACACCCCCGTCCACAAGCTTCGAGAGCAGAACATCTCAATTACTGGTGTGGTCATTCAATTGGAAATGTGCCTTTTTATTAAGAAGAGAATTTTCAGCCGTGCACCGGAATTTAGTTCATAAATATTGTGTGTTTTATATTCGGTATCCGAGTTTACCTAATTTTCTAACAATGGTTTGAATGTTGTAACAATGCATTCGATTTCACTTTATTTATATTCATAATAATTCATACATTCGAACACTTTTAAAATCATAAATGTTTACGTCATTCATTTGGAAATGTGCTTTTTTATTAGGAAATTAATTTACAACCGTGCACCGGAATTTAATTCATAAATATTGCTTGTTTTATATTCGGTATCTGTCTTCACTGGATTTTCTAACAATGGTTTGATTGTTGAAACAATGCGTTCGGTTTCACTTTATTTTACATTTCTAAAAATTCACACAGTCGAACCCTTTTAAAACCGAAAAATGTTTACGTCATTCATTTGGAAGAGTGCCTTTTTATCAGGAAAATAATTTTCAGCCTTGCACGGGGATTTAATTCATAAATATTGCTTTTTTTATATTCTGTATCTAACTTCTTTAGATATTCTAACAATGGTTTGATTGTTGAAACTACGTATTCGGTTTCACTTTATTTTAAATTTCTAAAAATTCACACAATAGAACCCTTTTAAAAGCGAAAAATTTTGCGTTATTCAATTGGAAATGCGCCTTTTTATTAGGAAAATAATTTTCATCCGTGCACCGGAATTTAATTCATAAATACTGCGTTTCATATTCGAATCCCAGTTTACTCTATTTTACAACAATAGTTTGATTGTTGAAACAATGTATTCGGTTTCACATTTATTTTACATTTCTAAAAATTAACACAGCCGAACCCTACTAAAACCGAAAATTTTTTACGTCATTCAAGTGGATGGTTTATTTTTTGACGGCCAATTATCTACACTAGGGATATAGGTCCGAGGAGGAAGTGCTTTCGATGGGGGTCTTTCTAAGGGAACCTAAACCGTATTTACGCACGGAAATCCATGGCTCAAAGAAAGCCCCGAATGCTCCGAACGATTAGGCCGACGGGCGCGATTGGGATCGAACCCAGCACCTCCCGTCTACCAGCTTCGAGAACAAATCCTCTCAGCCACTGGTGAGGTCATTCAATTGGATATGTGCATTTTTATTAGGAAAATAATTTTCAGCCGTGCACCGGAATTTATTTCATATCTATTGTGTGCTTTATATTCGGTATCCCAGTATACCGAATTTTCTAACAATGGTTTGAATGTTGAAACAATGCATTCGATTTCACTTTATTTATATTCATAATAATTCACACAGTCGAACCCTTTGAAAACCATAAATGTTTACGTCATTCATTGGAAATGTGTTTTTACATTAGGAAAATAATTTTCAGCCGTCCACTTGAATTTAATTCATAAATATTTCATGTTTTATATTCGGTATTTCAGTTCACTTGATATTCTAACAATGCTTTGATTTTTGAAACAATGTATTCGGTTTCATTTATTTGACATTTCTAGAAATTCATATAGTCGAACCGTTTTAAACCCGAAACATTTTTATGTCATTCATTTGGAAATGTGTTTTTTTATTACAAAAATAATTTTCACCCATGCACCGGAGTTTAATTCAAAGATATTGCGTGTTTTATATTCGGTATCTTACTTCACTGGATTTTCTAACAATGGTTTGAATTCTGAAACAATGTATTCGGTATCACTTTAATTTACATTTCTAAAAATTCACACAGTCGAACCCTTTCAAAACCGAAAAAATTTTACGTCATTCATTTGGAAATGTTCTTTTTTTTAGGAAGTTAATTTTCAGCCGTGCACCGGAATTTAATTCATAAATATTGCGTTTTATATTCGGTATCCCAGTTTACTGTAATTTACAACAATGGTTTCATTATTGAAACAAACTTGTCGGTTTCACTTTATTTTACATTTCTAAAAATTCATGTAGTGTAACCCTTCTGAAACCGAAAAATTTTGACGTCATTCATTTGGAAATGTGCTTTTTTATTAGGAATTTAATTTTCAGCCATGCACCGGAATTTATTTCATAAATATTGTGTGTTTTATGTTCGGTATCTGACTTCACAGGATTTTGTAACAATGGTTTGATTGTTGAAACAATGTATTCGGTTTCTCTTTATTTTACATTCATAATAATTCACACAGCCGAACCCTTTTAAAACCGAAAAATGTTTACGTCATTCATTTGGTAGTGTGCTTTTTTGTTAGGAAAATAATTTTCCACCGTCCTCTTGAATTTAATTCATAAATATTGCATGTTTTATATTCGGTATCTCAGTTCACTTGATATTCATACATTGTTTGAACATTCACAACATTGTTAGAATAACAATGTTGTGATTGTTGAAACAATGTATTCGGTTTCACTTTATTTTACATTCATAATAATTCACGCATTCGGACCCTTCTAAAACCGAAAAATGTTTACGTCATTCATGTGGAAATGTGCCTTTTTATTAGGAAAATAATTTTCAGCCGTGCACGGGGATTTAATTCATAAATATTGCTTTTTCCATATTCGGTATCTCAGTCCTCTGGATATTCTACCAATGGTTTGATTGCTGAAACTACGTATTAGGTTTCACTTTATTTTACATTTCTAAAACTTCACACAATCGAACCCTTTTAAAACCGAAAAATTTTACGTTATTCAATTGGAAATGTGCCTTTTTCTTAGGAAAATAATTTTCATCCGTACACCGGAATTTAATTCATAAATATTGTGTGTTTTATATTCGGTATCTGACTTCACAGGATTTTGTAACAATGGTTTGATTGTTGAAAATATGTATTCGGTTTCACTTTATTTCACATTTATAAAAATTCACACAGCCGAACCCTTTTAAAACCGAATAATGTTTGCGTCATTCATTTGGTAGTGTGCTTTTTTGTTAGGAAAATAATTTTCCACCGTCCTCTTGAATTTAATTCATAAATATTGCGTGTTTTATATTCGGTATCTCAGTTCACTTGATATTCATACATTGTTTTAACATTCACAACATTGTTAGAATAACAATGTTGTGATTGTTGAAACAATGTATTCGGTTTCACTTTATTTTACATTCATAATAATTCACACATTCGGACCCTTTTAAAACCGAAAAATGTTTACGTCATTCATTTGGAAATGTGCCTTTTTATTAGGAAAATAATTTTCAGCCGTGCACGGGGATTTAATTCATAAATATTGCTTTTTCCATATTCGGTATCTCAGTCCTCTGGATATTCTAACAATGGTTTGATTGCTGAAACTACGTATTAGGTTTCACTTTATTTTACATTTCTAAAACTTCACACAATCGAACCCTTTTAAAACCGAAAAATTTTACGTTATTCAATTGGAAATGTGCCTTTTTCTTAGGAAAATAATTTTCATCCGTGCACCGGAATTTAATTCATAAATATTGTGTGTTTTATATTCGGTATCTGACTTCACAGGATTTTGTAACAATGGTTTGATTGTTGAAACAATGTATTCGGTTTCACTTTATTTCACATTTATAAAAATTCACACAGCCGAACCCTTTTAAAACCGAAAAATGTTTACGTCATTCATTTGGTAGTGTGCTTTTTTGTTAGGAAAATAATTTTCCACCGTCCTCTTGAATTTAATTCATAAATATTGCGTGTTTTATATTCGGTATCTCAGTTCACTTGATATTCATACATTGTTTCAACATTCACAACATTGTTAGAATAACAATGTTGTGATTGTTGAAACAATGTATTCGGTTTCACTTTATTTTACATTCATAATAATTCACACATTCGGACCCTTTTAAAACCGAAAAACGTTTACGTCATTCATTTGGAAATGTGCCTTTTTATTAGGAAAATAATTTTCAGCCGTGCACGGGGATTTTATTCATAAATATCGCTTTTTTACTTTCTTCTATCTTTACAAGAAGAAAGTATTTGTTTCATGAGAATTTTCGAATTCCAGTTTTCGACGAATTTATACGTTTTATGGGTCAGAGATTCCAAAAGACATGTTTTTACAAAATGTCTGTCTGCGAGTCTGTCTGTCTGTCTGTCTGTCCGTCTGTCTGTATGTGACACAAATTTTGTGGGCGCTCTATCTCAAGAACTAATGCACGGAATTTAATAAAAATTTATATTCAGGTAGTCCCTGATATAGATTAGTGCTGATTAGTTTTTGGTGTAAATCGCCTGCAGGTGGCGCTGCTATGTAGAATTTTTCAGGATTTCCTCAAAAGCTCTATCTCAAGAACTAATGCACGGATTTTTAAAAAATTTCAGATTCCTTTAATCCTTGATATGAATTGGTGGTGGTAACGTTTTGGTGCAAATCGCCCAACAGATGGCGCTGCTATGCTGCATTTTGTAGAATTTACACGATTTTCCTAATAGCTCAATCTCAAGAAATAATGCACGGATTTTCATGAAACTTCAGATTCAGTTAGTGCTTGACATGGGTTGACGTTTCGCCTCTTGTGATGTAAATCTCTCAACAGGTGGCGCTGCTATGCTGCATTTTTTGAGATTTCCGCAATAGCTCTATCTCAAGAAGTAATGCTTGGGTCAAAATCAGGTAAATCACTTCAAAATCAGGTATACCTGGATATGAATTAGTGCTGTTTATGTTTTGGTGTAAATCGCTCAACAGGTGGCGCTGCTATGCAGCATTTTTCACGATTTCCACAATAGCTCAATGTCCAGAACTAATGCACGGATTAAAATCAAACTTCAGAGTCAGTTAGTCCTTTAGTCTTTGACATGAAATGATGTTTTGTACCTTTTCTTGTAAATCGCTCAACAGGTGGCGCTGCTGTGCTTCATTTTTTGTGATTTCCACAATAGCTCTAGCTCCAGAACTAATGCACCGATTTTCATCAAACTTCAGTTTCCGGTATACCTTAATATGAATAAGTGCTGTTTGTGTTTTGGTGCAAATCGCTCAACAGGTGGCGCTGCTATTCTGAATTTCTCAGAATTTCCCCTACAGCTCTATCCCAATAACTAATGCACGAATTTTCATGAAACTTCGAATTCAGGTAAACATTGATACGAATTGGTTCTAAATTGATGTAATTTCTTATACTATTTAAATGATTTAATTGACGTGATTTATATAGAAGAAAGTTTTGTGATGGCCACAACATACTAGTTTATATTCAGTATCACAGTTCTCTGGATATTCTAACAATGGTTTGATTGTTGAAACTACGTATTCGGGTTCACTTTATTTTACATTTCTAAAAATTCACACAATCGAACCCTTTTAAAACCGAAAAATTTTGCGATATTCAATTGGAAATGCGTCTTTTTATTAGGAAAATAATTTTCATCCGTGCACCGGAAATTAATTCATAAATATTGCGTTTCATATTCGGTATCCCAGTTTACTCTATTTTTACTTTCTTCTATCTTTACAAGAAGAAAGTATTTGATTCATGACAATTTTCGAATTCCGGTTTTCGACGGATTTACACGTTTGAGGGGTCAGAGATTCCTAAAAACATGTTTTTACAAAATGTTTGTCTGTGACTCTGTGAGTCTGTCTGTCTGTCTGTGTGTATGCGACACAAATTTTGTGGGCGCTCTATCTCAAGAACTAATGCACGGAATTTAATAAAATTTGATATTCTGTTATTCCCTTATACAAATTGAGATTAGTTTTGGGTGTAAATCGCTCAAATTATTTAAAAATAAAAAAAAAAAAATTAACACAGTCGAACCTTTTTAAAACCGAAAAAAATTTAAGTCATTCATTTGGAAATGCACTTATTTATTAGGAAATTAATTTAAAACCGTGCACCGGAATTTAATTCATAAATAATGTGTGTTTTATATACGGTATCCAAGTTTACCGAATTTTCTAACTATGGTTTGATTGTTGAAACAATGTGTTCGGTTTCACTTTATTTTACATTTCTAAAAATTCATGTTGTCGAACCCTTTTAAAACCGAAAAAGTCCTTCCGGCCAGTGCCGGGAGGAAGAGGTAGCTTTCATAATCCTTATTTTAAAAAAGCCAACTTATATTATTCAAACACACGAAGCTCGAATAAGTGGAAACCGAATGTAGGAGATTCAATACTAATTTTTATCAATACTAAATCATTATGAATGAGAATTTCGCGAAATTAGTCAGCTTTATCCAAGCTGCTTTTATTTAAATTAACTTATATTTGACTGCCGATTTCTTAAAGTGCCTGCCATTTTAAGACAACATGGTGGATGAGGCTAACCAGTGAACTTGGTCGAGACCTTAGTAATTGCTGTGCACATGCTCACTCACATCGGAATCGGTTGATATATATGAGTGCTCTCGCAGGCAAAAAATCAGATTTTTCAAAATGTCACCCACGTTAGAAATTGAAACTGCTATATGTGAGCCATTTTTTAAGATAAAGACAAACAAAAAATGATCCTGAATCCTTATATCAAGGTCAAATACTTAAGAAAGAAACCTTTTTCGATTTCTAATTTTTTTGCACCTCACTTTAAATATATATATTTTTTTATTTAATGGCCGCCATTTTCAAACAAGATGGCTGATGAAGCTGGCCAGCGAACTTGGTCGAGATATTGATGTATACTATCCACATGCCTTCTTCCACGAAATAGGCGAATACGTGTGGTATCGCGAGACAAATACAAGATCGTTTCAAAGTGTTAGCCATGATAGAAATTCAAAGTGCTATAATTCAACCACTTTTTAAGATATAAACAAAAGAACAAATTTTCAGAAACAAAAACTGCTCCAGAATCTTTGTATCAAGGCCAAACACATAAAAAAAATCTTTTTCATTTTCCAATTTTTTAATACCTCATTTTAAATTTTAAATTACATTTTTTTTTTTAAATGGCAACCCTAATGAAACAAGATGGCGAATGAAGCTCGCCATTTTGGCTCGAACTCGGTCGAGACATTGGTATGTACTATGCACAGACCAAGTTACATTCAAATCGGTTCATAAATACGCCTGTTATCGCGTGACAAAAATCAGGTCGTTTTAAAATGTCAGCCACAATAGAAATTCAAAATATTATAACTCAGCCATTTTTTTAGATATAGACGAAACAAAACCTGTTCCGGAATCTTTGTATTAAGGTCAAACAGATACGAAAAAACTGTTTTTCATTTTCCAATTTTTTGGTATCTCATTTTAAATTTAATTTTTTAAAATTTTTTTTAAATGGCCGCCATTTTGAAACAAGATGGCGGATGAAGCTGGCCAACGAACTCGGTGTAGTTATTTGTATTTACTATGTACACACCAAGGTACATCCAAATCGGTTCATAAATATGTCTGATATCACGTGGCAAAAATCAGGGCGTTTCAAAATGTCAGCCACACTAGAAATTCAAAATGCTCAGCCATTTTTTAAGATATAGACGAAACAAAAACTGCTCCCGAATCTTTTTATCGAGGTCAAACACATAAGAAAAAAATATTTTTTCAATTTTCAATTTTTTGGTACCACATTTCAAATTTAAATTTTTCTTAAAATTTTAAATGGCCGCCATTTTTAAACAAAATGGCGGATGCAGCTGACCAACGAACTCGGTCGAGACATTGGTCTGTAATATGTATAAACGAAGTTACATCCAAATCGGTTCATAAATACGCCTTTTATCGCGTGACAAAATTCAGGACATTTCAAAATATCAGCTTCGCTAGAAATTCAAAATGCTATAACTCAGCCATTTTTAAGATATAGACGAAACAAAAACCGCTACGGAGTCTTTGTATAAAGGTCAAATACATAAGAAAAAAATATTTTCCATTTTCTATTTTTTGGTACCACATTTCAAGTTTTAATTTTTTTTAAATTTTTAAATGGACGCCATTTTGAAACAAAATGGCGGATGAAGCTGGCCAACGAACTCGGTCGAGACATTGGTATGTACTATGTACACACCGAATTACATCCAAATCGGTTCATAAATACGAGAGTTACAGTGTGACATAGGTCAGATATATATATATATCAATTTTGAACGGAGGGTGGTTTCGGGGTCTGGGGGTCATGATCGATGAAAATATACCAAAATTTTTTGAAATCGCTTTCCTCCGAACGGCTGCAATAGGTAGCTTTTTGTAAAGAAAGCTACCTAAAATTTTGACTTCATTCATTTGGAAATGTGCTTTTTTATTAGGAAGTTAATTTTCAGCCGTGCAGCGGAATTTAATTCATAAATATTGTGTTTTATATTCGTTATCCCAGTTTACTCCATTTTACAACAATAGTTTGATTGTTGAAACAATGTATTCGGTTTCACTTTTATTTTACATTTCTAAAAATTAACACAGTCGAACCCTTCTAAAACCGAAAATTTTTTACGTCATTCATTTGGAAATGTTTTTTTTAAATTAGGAAAATAATTTTTAGCCGTGCACGGGAATTTAATTCATAAATATTACTTTTTTTACGTCATTCAAGTGGTTGGTTGATTTTTTGACGGCCAATTATCTACACTAGGAAAATAGACCAGAGGGGGGAGTGCCCTTCGTGGGGTTCGTTCTATAAGGGAACCTAACCCGTATTTACGCACGGAAATCCATGGCTTGAAGAAAACCACGAAAATTCCGAACGATTAGGCCGACGGGCGCGATTGGGATCGAACCCAGCACCTCCCGTCTACCAGCTTCGAGGGCAGAAACTCTCAGCCACTGATGGGGTCATTCAATTGGAGAAATGCCTTTTTATTAGGAAAATAATTTTCAGCCGTGCAACGGAATTTATTTCATAACAATTGTGTGTTTTATATTCGGTATACCAGTTTACCGAATTTTCTTACAATGGTTTGAATGTTGAAACAATGCATTCGATTACACTTTATTCATATTCATAATAATTCATACAGTCGAACCCTTTGAATACAACAAATTTTTACGTAATTCATTTAGAAATGTGCTTTTTTAAATGGAAATTAATTTTCAGCCGTGTACCGTAATTTAATTCATATATATTGCGTGCTTTATATTCAGTCACTGGACTTTCTAACAATGGTTTGGTTGTTGAAACAATGTATTCGGTTTCACCTTATTTAACATTTCTAAAAATTCACACAGTCGAACCCTTTTAAAACCGAAAAATTTTTACGTCATTCATTTGGAAATGTGCTTTTTCATTATGAAGTTTATTTTCAGCCGTGAACCGGAATTTAATTCATAAATATTGCATTTTATATTCGGTATCCCAGTTTACTGTATTTTACAACAATGGTTCGATTATTGAAACAATGCTTTCGGTTACAGTTTATTTTACATTTCTAAAAATTAACACAGTCGAACCCTTCTAAAACCGAAAACTTTTTACGTCATTCAATTGGTTGGTTGTTTTTTGACGCCCAATTATCTACACTAGGGATATAGGCCCGAGGGCGGAGTGCTGTTCGTGGGGGGTCTTTCTAAGGGAACCTAAACCGTATAAACGCACGGAAATCCATGGCTCGAAAAAACCACGAAAGTTCCGAATGATTAGGCCGACGGGCGCGATTGGGATCGAACCCAGCTTCTCCCGTCTACTAGCTTCGAGAGCACAACCTATCAGCCACTGGTGGGGACATTCAATTGGAAATGTGCCTTTTTATTATGAAAATAATTTTCAGCCGTGCACCGGAATTTATTTCATAAATATTGTGTGTTTTATATTCGGTATACCAGTTTACCGAATTTTCTAACAATGGTTTGAATGTTGAAACAATGCATTCGATTTCACTTTATTTATATTCATAATAATTCACACAGTCGAACCCTTTGAAAACCATAAATGTTTACGTCATTCATTTGGAAATGTGCTTTTATATTAGGAAATTAATTACAATCGTGCTGCGGAATTTAATTCATAAATATTGTATGTTTTATATTCGGTATCTGACTTTACAGGATTTTCTAACAATGGGTTGCTTGTTGAAACAATGTATTCGGTTTCACTTTATTTCACATTGTCGTAATCACGACGCATCCAGTGAGTTTCCCCACCTTTTCTCCTTTCCTCGCCTTGAGTTTGTTTAGAACTCAAGCGGTTATGTTTCCTCCTTGGTATTTTACTGTCTGCGTAGGTGAGTCGTTCTTTCGCAAATCACTGCGCACACCTTGCGACTTGCTTTTTTTTCCACTGCTACTTCCACTTCAATTGTTTTGGGTTATCAGTTTTGGCGGTTAAGCCCACGGCGTTAGTAAATGCACTTTGTTTTTTGTGAATTTTTGTCGTGTTGCTTGGCGATTTTGGCATAATGCTCAGTTAGCCTGGTAACCTCGCTGGGAAGAAGTTTTCATCAGTTGGTGATCGGATGAACACGATTGAGGTCGCGGCTTTTCTTTTTTGGAATTTTCTTCACGCGGCTTGTGCACATGGCGAAGCTTCATCACTATGTCTTCTCTTCCAAGTTTTAGTAAGAGCCACCGTCTTCCCTTTTTGTTTCTTGATTTTATTTTATTTTTCATTTTTGATATTGATTTTAAAAAAATGCATCCTCATAGTTAATTTGGCATAAATTATTCTGGCGACTCTGTTTTATTGACTGAACTTATGTCATCAGAGTTAGGCCTAGTGTACCACCAGAATGCTCTAAGAAGGTATCCATTGTGTTCACGCAAATTAAACGTGCCACTGTCAGTGCATTTGTTGCATGCAATATTGAAATTTATTCGACAACTTGTTAATTGCAGTCCAGTGAGCATGGAAGTAAAAATAAACTATTTTGACCATTTTTCCTGGATTTTTTTTTACCATTCACAACGCAAATAAAGCAACGGCCCTTTGACAAATTTTAAACATGATTTCACTATATTTAACTTGTTTAATGCATGTTTTGAACATTATAATGTGTACCTCATCAAAGTATACCTTTTTCATTACAACATATGGTTCCGGACCTTCCTTCTATGTAACACTGGACTATTGCAACAATGCTTAATTTATTATAGTATAAACCTCAATTCTTTCAACTCATGAAAATAAAGAATATTGTTATAAGTAAACATTTTTTTTAATTACATGGATGCAAGAATGAATTTAACGTTACTCATTAATTTTTTGTGTGCAAAATATCTTATAAAATGTGATTATATATATGAAATAAATAAATAATAGAAAAGTAAAAGGAAAATTACCTAAATATGATGATAAAAATTTTTCAATTGTGGTATAAGGTGGTAAATGTTATTAGTATATATAAAAAAAAGAAGATAAAGATCATTATTGTTTTTGTCCTTACATGTTCATTCAAATAAGTATATTTTATGATTTCTTACAGATAAAATATGAATTAAATGGGAATGAAATGAGGCAATTGATAAATAATATTGAATCGTACAGTCTATGAATACTTTGGTTGTTGTATATTTTTCATATTGTGTATCAGATATCATAAATACAGTAATTTCCTTTTTAAATATATCTTTTATCATGAATATAATCAAATTGAAAGAATTTTAAATGAATAGTACAGGATTCATTTCAAAATGTTGATTAAAAAATAATAATAAAATATTTGTCTTCTGTCATCAGCATAACGAGGTATAAATTGATATTTCAACTTTATGTGAATTTGTTTTTTTTACATATTTGTTATTTAAGTATAAAGGTGGTTATCAGTGTATAAATATGCCTCCCAAAGCCATTCCTCCAAAAATTTCTATTCAACCATATTCTGGCTCTCCAGAGACTGTCGATTTTTTTTTCGAGCAATTACTAGAAATCAAAGAGCTGAATAATTATTCAGACAAAGAAGTAATTGCCATTTTGAAATCAAAAATCCAAGATAAAGCTTTAGATTTCTACCTTGATGCTATTGCCAAACAAAACTTCGACTCTTTATCAAGTATTAGGGATGAATTTGTTAAATTCTTTGGGAAGAAACCGGATAAATGCAAGGCTTCTGACCTATTAGATAAATGTGTAATGCTCTCTGAGGAAAACCCTCGTGCATTTGCATGCAGAATTCGCAAATTGTGTAGGCTGTCTTATCCAACATTAAATGAAGTGGCTTTAAGCCCTATTTCTTTTAACCACTTCTTGAAAAATCTACCTCAGAAAATTAAAATTAAATTGTTGGAAGAGAACATTGATTCATTGGAATCTGCCATTGATAGAACTGAACAGTTACTCACCATTTATTCACTAGATAGTGAAGCGGAGAGCACCCGAACTGAACCAGTTCTACATTTCAATCATGCACAGGTTAGGGAACCACGTCTCAGTCCTAGCAAAATTTTCAGTGAAAAGCGACAAAAATACCAAAGTACCAACAACAAAAACAGTCACAGACAAAAGTCATTTAACAAAAGGCTTGTGACTTGTTCATTTTGTGCAAAGCCAGGGCACGTCATGAAGAATTGCTTCGAGTTTCAGTCTTTCATAGACAACTGCCGTGCAAATGACCAATGCAAAAGTAGTAAATCACCTAAGTCCCCACGAAACAAACCAAATCCACCAAAGAAAAATCGTAATAATTTAAACTACCAAAGGAGACAGAGATAACTGGCACTCTGATCTCTAGGCTTCCAAGCAAGCCAGTGTTAAATAAGTGTACACAAACTCACAACCCATCTTTCTCTAACAACTTTGTGCAAACAGAAGAAATTGCCTTAAATTCAGATGCTACTCAAAAGGTGGAACACCGTATATGTAGCACATTTCATAACAAAGCAAAACTTCCTTGCATTGAAGTAAAGGTAAATAATATTAAATCTGTAGCTCTTCTCGACAGTGGATCCACCCTATGCTTAATCGATGATAAATATTTTCAAACAATTAAACACGAAGTTAACTACAAATACCTCTCAAATAAAGTTAATATCTCTACAATTAACTCTAAGGTTGAATTTAAGGGTTGTATTATGTTATCATTTAAAATTGGTAATCTTTTCTTTAAACATAACTTATACATTACTGACATTTGTAGTGATTTCCAGATAATTCTCGGCTATGACTTTATGCACAAAAATAATATGTCACTTACCCCAGGTTTTAACTCTGCTTTGTTAAAAGACGTTGTTGTTCCGTTCATTAGTGAAACCAAAAATGGTCAATACATCAACCACATTGACGCATCTTTCAATACTGATGACTCGGTAATTGCTTCTGACAACGAAGCTGATAAAGACGTTAGTAAGGAATCACTTGAAAATGAACCAGAAATTATGGTTCAGAATTTCCGAAAAGTTAGAATTCCAAAAAAATCATGTGTGTATGTTCGGGCAAAATTTACTTCTCAACCCAGTCAGTACTTTCTGTATGTACCAGAATTAAAAAGTTCTGAAATAATAGGACACGAATCATTACATTCATTACCACACATTAAGAATAACGCCTTTGTCATCGTCTTAGAAAATACATCTGATAAGACCATACATTTAAATAAAAATGCCAGACTTGGCACTATCAACAATGTGGCAGAAGAGCACATTCAAAATTACACTTTTGACGAAATAGAGCAACATCATTGCAATTTAATTGTTCCATCAGATGAGATAATTCAAAAAAGAATAAATGATCTGTCCCCTGAAGATTTTGATTTGAATCACCTTACTTCTGAACAACGTGAAACGATGAGCAATCTTCTCCGTAGCAAAGCTCAGGCCTTTTCTAAATCGCTAGATACTATTGGTCAAACCGATTTGGTATCACCACACATTGAATTACTTAACTCCCATCCCATAAAAGCTCTTCCCTTTCCAGTACCACAGGCCCTTCAACAAGAGGCTCTTGATCAAATACAAGAAATGTTACGAGCCAATATCATTAAAAGATCAAATTCGTCTTGGGCATGTCCTATGCTCTTGGTAAAGAAAAAGAAAACAAGTCCGTCTCAACCACAGAAGTACCGTCTTGCCTTAGATCTCAGGCTACTTAACGCCATCATTATACCTTCTTCATATCCTCTCCCTAAGATATCTAACTTATTATTACAACTCTCACAATATAAATTTTTTACTACTCTTGACCTTCCATCAGCATATTGGCAAATTGCTGTTCCAAAAGACCTGCAAGACAAATTATCTTTCACTACCCCATGGGGAGTTTTCACCTTCAAAGTCCTTGTTTTTGGCCTTAAAACAGCAGCCTCAACATTTCAAGAACTGATAGACACTCTCATCCAAGAGTCTGGAGTTGACTCATGCTTTGCCTATCAAGATGATTTGGTCGTAGGTGCTAACTCATTTCAAGAGATGCTCGATAAATTAGATAAATTAATCAATGTCTTCATCAAACATAACGTAACTTTATCTCCAGAAAAGTCATCCTTCTTTAAAACTGATATTACATTTCTTGGGTTTTATATTAAAGATCATAAAATTTTTCCTATCCAAAGTAACATCACTAAAATTGTTGAATTTCCTACACCTAAGACAAAAAGGCAAACTAAAGCCTTTGTAGGACTGTGTTCGTTCTATCGGTCACTAATACCATCATTCTCTGATCTTGTTGCCCCACTCATCGAAATTACAAAACCAAAAACAAAGTTTGTGTGGGATAATGAACAAGAGTCAGCATTTCAAACCTTACAAAAAATCTTCTTTAATGAGCCTGTTCTTCATTTGCCCAATTGGGATGAAAAGTTTTATGTCAACACAGACGCTTCGAAACAAGCTATTTCTGCAGTTTTGATGCAAAAAAGAAATGACATGCTTCTACCCGTAGCATATTACTCAAAGCTACTCACTGATGCAGAAAAAAAATTCCCACCCATAAAGCTTGAACTTTATGCGATCTATAAAGGCATAACATCTTTCAAGTATTACCTATTTAATAGACAATTTACAGTACTTTCGGACGCCAAACCATTAAATAGATACAAAAAAACCAACTCCCCTGCTGATGTAACAACAAGATGGTTAATGGAACTATCAGAATTTTCCTTCAATTTCCAACATGTACCCGGAAAAGAAAATGTACTAGCGGACTATTTTAGTCGTTGTCCGACTGCTCCGCCGTATCAGGACCTCAACACCAATCCGGAACTCTTAAGTGCTTCCGAACCACTACCAGTCACTAACACTGAGAATGACTTACATAATGAAATTCAGCCTCAAGTAATAGCATCTCAAACTAATTTTCAAAGTCAGACACAAAATTTCAATCAGTTTGTAAATGTTGTTCAGTCAGAAAATAACGATCCTCCTCTAGAAATTTTGGACGAAACAATCCTCAACGAACAGCTTGCGGATCCAAAGTTGAGCAAAATCATCCATGATCTAAAAAATGGTAAACAAGGCAAAAGACTTACTGGTTATTATATACACCCTGAAACCCAACTTTTGTGTTTCTTTAAAGATTATGCACGTATTAGCACGGATTTACATAGAGCAGTTGTACCCCCTTCACTACAAGAAAAAGCCTTAACCATTGCACATGTGTCTCATGCAGGTATCCAGAAGACCCTGCAGAACCTCCGTAAACGCTTCACTTGGCAGCACTTCGTTGCTGACACGTACAACTTTGTCCAGTCGTGTGAGGTATGCTTACTCAACAAGCCACTTAAATCAAACAAAGCTCCACTTCTAGCTTCACCGGTACCCACTGCTCCAAATCAAAAAGTTTCAATGGACATTCTTGGCCCCATTAAGGGTAACCATTATCTCCTTCCAATTGTTGATCATTTTTCCAGACATATGGAACTTTACCACTTAAACAACATAACTGCTCCAGCAATAACTAAAGCCTTGTTACATTACATTGCCACTCATGGAAGACCCGAATTTCTACTTTGTGATCATGGGAAGCAATTTACGAGCGACTTACTAAAATCATTCAATAAATTATTAGGCATTTGTCTCAAACATAGCTCCATCGCGCACCCCCAGGCGAACGGAATAAGTGAACGTTTAAACCCACAGATCAAGTCTTCCATTCTTACTATGGCCTCCCAAGGCTTCGACATTGGTACTGCTGCAAAAGTTCACCAGTCCATTTACAATGCAACAATTCATCCTGCTACAAAATTCTCACCGAACTTTCTCCATTTTGGTAGAGAAATAAGTGACATATACTTCAACTATAAAAACCAACCAAACTGGCGAATCAATGATAACCAAGAAATTGCAGACATTGCTAAAAATTTTGACCAAGTATATTTTCATGCATACCAAAATAATGAAAATTCTCGTCAAGACCTATACGCAAAGTCTCGTGTCAACAGACAATTCCCAAAAATAGACATTGGAGATACAGTCTATATCAAATGTCCAAACATATTTGAGAAGAAAATGTTAGGTCCATATTCTGTCCAAAAAATTATCTCCCCTGCAATGTTACAACTTATATCTGAAGATGATCCTCAAATTTCACCACTACTTGTGCATACTGATAGAATTGTCAAACTACATAAACGGAATCCAAAATTCTCAAAGTCTCAAAGTAGTAACAAGCGATTACCTGATGCCTTAAATGACTGTAATCAACCTGGCACTTCCCGCCAGACCTCTAGAATTTTCACTCCATCTCGTCCGGTACAATCAGATTACACGCTTCGTCAGAAGCGCAACATAATTAAACCTCATAATGATGATTACATATATTATCGATAATATACACTCTTTTACAGACAAGTCTTACATAACCAGCCTGTCGGTGGAAGAAATGGCCACTCCTCTACTGGCAATTGCTGCTAGATGACCTGACTAAGTGTTCTCATTGGCCCGGGAATACTTGTTTGGATGTCTTCCAGCACTGTTCCTGTGGGACTCTGTTACTAAGTATCTTTTTATTATCCATGTAATTCATAAACTTGTTATTCTCCACAGATGTAAATGCACCAGCTGCTTAAAGTTTATTCAAAATATTTTGCAAATATAGCTATTAAGTTTAATGTATCAAATGTTTAAAATACAAGTAATCACTTCTTATATCATAACCGTGCTTATCTGATTCTAGGTAGACGAATGTAAATTATGCTGAACTTAATTTCTTTACTTATTGTCCATTTTATTCCTGTAATCAAACAAAAATTTTGATAATTTCTTTCCCTTTATTTTCTGAGGATTTGGCTCTCATTAAGTTTAAGTATTTTTGGAATGTGTATAAAAAAAAAAAAAAAAAGAAAAAGACTAAAATAAATTAATATAAGGTAATTAAGTCAATAGATGCTTTAGGATCCATCTTCTGAATTCTTGATAGAATGAAAAAAAGTTATAAATTAGAAAATATTTAATATACTATGTCTATATTTAAAAAAAAACCTGATTGTGTCAATCTTTGGTCTCAAGTTTCCTGATTATGTCATTTTCCCTGTGTTGTTACACACCATTTTTTTGTCCGGGTTTCATCCATTTCTTCCCTTGGAGAGTCCCTGTTTGTTCAAAAAGTGCCCTTAAAATATACTCTCCTACCCCTTGAGACCATTCTTATTTTGGGTCACTGATCCAGTTGATCCAAGCCAATAAAATAAATATAAATTTGTTGTGTTCTTGAATCGTCCCCTTCAGGAGTTGTTGATAACTTTTGTCGTGGGACAGGGGGGCTTGCTCGGTGCAAGCTGGGTAAGTCCTTTCTCCTGCCCTTTACCCCTAGGACACGGACCTTAAGTCCAATGTCATCACACTCACTTTGTGAGAGTTAGGTTAATGTTCACACTTTTTAGTGTCTTTAACACATTAACCTGTGCGGATGCACGAATCAAACTTATAACTGTATATATGCATTTATTTTTTTTCCTCTTTTCTTCATAATGCAATCTCTTTACTTTGTATAAAACTTGTCTGCATACCTTAAACACATTTCTTTACCTTTTATTTTGAAGGTAGGCAGACTCACCAAAGTAACATATTTGTATATCTCAATTTGTTATGCTTAATTAGGATAATCATCACTCAAATTTTTTTTTTGGATTCTACCAAGCTTGGCAGCTCATGTGAATCCTGAAATTTAATGTATATATGTGTATGTTCTGTATGGTCATAAAGTTTACTTCTGCAACTGTATTTTGTATTTTTGTACTGCTGTATTGTAATTTTGCCTTTCTTACATTTTTTAAGCCCAATCTACACTGATGTTCGTCGTAGCCAGTGAACCCTTATTCACATTGTAATTATGGTCGACCACAGTTAAGTTCTGTGCCCAATGGTATAATTTTTCTATTTTATATCTGTGCAGATTGATATTATGTGTTCGCATCAGTGAAAATGTATAATTGCATATGTTACTAACATGTAATTTGTTGTTATTTATATATACATATTTGACATTCTGTTGAATACCTTACCTACTTGTTTAGTTTTGGTTTTCTTTCTCAAAAAAAAAAAGAAAAAATGGTTTTCAATTTATGATCATGATCATCAAAATTTCAAAGTCCTAGGCATTTCTCACTATATTGAAGGTATAGTCAATGTATTTGGAATTTTTTTTTTTTTGTTTTTAATTTCTTTCTCTTTATGGTGCACCATTTCAAAATTTTTTTTTATTGAAGCCTTCCAATGTGTTGTTTAACCTTCTGTATGAAAATCATATTCTTATCTGTTTATTCAAAAATTATTTAAAAAGTAATCAGTCAATGACAGTATAACCTTTCGGTTTTTGCAAGCATAGTAAATTGTATGTTGAAATGTTTCATTTCCAATGCCTTTTTAAAATACCAATTAAAGCCATAAGCCTTGTATAAAAAAAAATGTTACTTCTCTCCCTCGCATACAGGTGTCATGCAACTTTGATGCATTGACTTATTTCTGTATCAAGATTTAACATTTTTTCCCTTCGCGTACAGGTGTTATGTACTGTGACATAACTTTTGATCTGTATACCAAGACTTAACCTTTTTTTTTTAATTTCGCGTGCAGGTGTTGTGTGATTATATACACACAGCTTATAATCTGTTATAAGGAATACTATATTTTATATCATGAACTGATATTGCTATACAATATGTCTATACTGTAATTCTGTATTCAAGATTTAATGATGTATTGCAATGTTTTTTTTTCTGTCATATGTGTAAGGGCATTTTGGTGGATTCTCATTCCCCCCCCTCCTCCTTTGTTTCCTCTTTAAAATTTCCTTTTTTTTTTTTTTTGTTTTTTGGCAATTTAGCGGGTTGTGCTTGCTCTAATTCAAAAAAAAAAAAATCCCTTCCTGAGTGTAGGTGTCACCTTCACTCATTCAGTTATTTTTTTTTTTCTCCGTTGTCCTGGTGTATGTCGTAATCACGACGCATCCAGTGAGTTTCCCCACCTTTTCTCCTTTCCTCGCCTTGAGTTTGTTTAGAACTCAAGCGGTTATGTTTCCTCCTTGGTATTTTACTGTCTGCGTAGGTGAGTCGTTCTTTCGCAAATCACTGCGCACACCTTGCGACTTGCTTTTTTTTCCACTGCTACTTCCACTTCAATTGTTTTGGGTTATCAGTTTTGGCGGTTAAGCCCACGGCGTTAGTAAATGCACTTTGTTTTTTGTGAATTTTTGTCGTGTTGCTTGGCGATTTTGGCATAATGCTCAGTTAGCCTGGTAACCTCGCTGGGAAGAAGTTTTCATCAGTTGGTGATCGGATGAACACGATTGAGGTCGCGGCTTTTCTTTTTTGGAATTTTCTTCACGCGGCTTGTGCACATGGCGAAGCTTCATCACTATGTCTTCTCTTCCAAGTTTTAGTAAGAGCCACCGTCTTCCCTTTTTGTTTCTTGATTTTATTTTATTTTTCATTTTTGATATTGATTTTAAAAAAATGCATCCTCATAGTTAATTTGGCATAAATTATTCTGGCGACTCTGTTTTATTGACTGAACTTATGTCATCAGAGTTAGGCCTAGTGTACCACCAGAATGCTCTAAGAAGGTATCCATTGTGTTCACGCAAATTAAACGTGCCACTGTCAGTGCATTTGTTGCATGCAATATTGAAATTTATTCGACAACTTGTTAATTGCAGTCCAGTGAGCATGGAAGTAAAAATAAACTATTTTGACCATTTTTCCTGGATTTTTTTTTACCATTCACAACGCAAATAAAGCAACGGCCCTTTGACAAATTTTAAACATGATTTCACTATATTTAACTTGTTTAATGCATGTTTTGAACATTATAATGTGTACCTCATCAAAGTATACCTTTTTCATTACAACACACATTTATAAAAATTCACACAGCCGAGCCCTTTTAAAACCGAAAAATGTTTATGTCATTCATTTGGTAGTGTCCTTTTTTGTTAGGAAAATAATTTTCGGCCGTCCTCTTAAATTTAATTCATAAATATTGCGTGTTTTATATTTGGTATCTCAGTTCACTTGATATTCATACATTGTTTCAACATTCACAACATTGTTATTCTAACAATGTTGTGATTGTTGAAACAATGTATTCGGTTTCACTTTATTTTACATTTCTAAAAATTCACACAGTCGAACCCTTTTAAAACCGAAAAATTTTTACGTCATTCATTTGGAGATGTGCTTTTTTATTAGGAGGTTAATTTTCAGCCGTGCACCGCAGTTTAATTCATAAATATTAAGTTTTATATACGGTATCCCAGTTTACTGTATTTTACAATAATGGTTTTATTGTTGAAACAATGTATTCGGTTTCACTTTATTTTACATTCATAATAATTTACACATTCGGACCCCTATAAAACCGAAAAATGTTTACGTCATTCATTTGGAAATGTGCCTTTTTATTAGGAAAATAATTTTCAGTCGTGCACAGGGATTTAATTCATAAATATCGCTTTTTTACTTTCTTCTATCTTTACAAGAAGAAAGTATTGGTTTCATGAAAATTTTCGAATTCCAGTTTTCGACGGATTTATACGTTTTATGGGTCAGAGATTCCAAAAAACATGTTTTTACAAAATGTCTGTCTGTGAGTCTGTCTGTCTGTCTGTCTGTCCGTCCGTCTGTCTGTCTGTATGTGACACAAATTTTCTGGGCGCTCTATCTCAAGAACTAATGCACGGATTTTGATCAAACTTCAGATTTAGTTAGTTCTTGATGTGAATGGATGATGGTTACGTTTTGGTGTAAATCGCCCAACAGGTGGCGCTGTTATGATGAATTTTGTAGGATTTACACGATTTCTCCAATAGCTCTATCTTAAGAACTAACGCACGGATTTTCATAAAACTTCAGATTCAGTTAGTCCTTGATATGACTTGCTACTGATTAGGTGTTGATTTAAATCTCCCAACAGGTTGCACTTCTCTGCTGCCTTTTTCACGATTGCCTCAATAGCTCTATCAATAGAACTAATGGACGAATTTTCATCTAAATTCAGATTTAGTTGTATGTTGACACAAGTTTTTGTTAATTATGTTTTGATGTTAATCACCCAGTAGGTGGCGCTGCTATGCAGGAATTTTCACGTTTTTCGCTATTGCTCTATCTCAAAAACTAATGTACGGAATTTCTCCAAACTTCAGATTCAGTCAGACGTTGACATAAATTGTTGCTGATTAGGATTTGGTATAAATCACCTAATAGGTGGCGCTAATAGGCAGCATTTTGTTGCATTTAGACGATTTCAGCGATAGTCATATCACAAGAACTAATGCACGGAATTTCATATCGTTAGAATCCTCAATAGATGCATAGATTGCCATTTAATTTTGGCAGTGTGATAGCGAATTTTGAAGTATTAACATGTATGAGATAGAAGAAAGTTTTGGGATTGACACATCCGACTAGTTTAAAATTATTTTGATTGTTGAAACAATGTATTCGGTTTCACATTTATTTTACATTTCTAAAAATTACCACAGTCGAACCCTTCTAAAACCGAAAAATTTTTACGTCATTCAAGTGGATGGTTTATTTTTTGACGGCCAATTATCTACACTAGGGATATAGGCCCGAGGGGGAAGAGCCCTTCGTGGGGGTTTTTCTAAGGGAACATAACCCCTATTTACGCACGGAAATCCATGGCTCGAAGAAAGCCACGAAAGCTCCGAACGATTAGACCGACGGGCACGATTGGGATCGAACCCAACACCTCCAGTCTACCAGCTTCGAGAGCAGAACCTCTCAGCCACTGGTGGGGTCATTAGATTTTAAATGTGCCTTTTTATTAGGAAAATAATTTTCAGCCGTGCACCGGAATTTATTTCATAACTATTGGGTGTTTTATTTTCGGTATCCCAGTTTACCGAATTTTCTAACAATGGTTTGAATGTTGAAACAATGCATTCGATTTCACTTTATTTATTTTCATAATAATTCACACAGTCGAAACTTTTGAAAACCATAACGGTTTACGTCATTCATTTGGAAATGTGTTTTTACATTAGGAAAATAATTTTCAGCCGTCCACTTGAATTTAATTCATAAATATTGTGTGTTTTATATTCGGTATCTCAGTTCACTTGATATTCAAACAATGGTTTGATTGCTGAAACAATGTATTCGGTTTCACTTTATTTTACATTTCTAAAAATTCATATAGTCGAACCCTTTTAAATTCGGAACATTTTACGTCATTCATTTGGAAATGTGTTTTTATATTAGGAAAATAATTTTCAGCCGTCCACTTGAATTTAATTCATAAATATTGCGTGTTTTATATTCGGTATCTCAGTTCACTTGATATTCTAACAATGGTTTGATTGTTGAAGCAATGCGTTCTGTTTCACTTTATTTTACATTTCTAAAAATTCACACAGTCGAACCCTTTTAAAACCGAAAAATTTTTACGTCATTCATTTGGAGATGTGCTTTTTTATTAGGAGGTTAATTTTCAGCCGTGCACCGCAGTTTAATTCATAAATATTAAGTTTTATATACGGTATCCCAGTTTACTGTATTTTACAATAATGGTTTTATTGTTGAAACAATGTATTCGGTTTCACTTTATTTTACATTCATAATAATTTACACATTCGGACCCCTATAAAACCGAAAAATGTTTACGTCATTCATTTGGAAATGTGCCTTTTTATTAGGAAAATAATTTTCAGTCGTGCACAGGGATTTAATTCATAAATATCGCTTTTTTACTTTCTTCTATCTTTACAAGAAGAAAGTATTGGTTTCATGAAAATTTTCGAATTCCAGTTTTCGACGGATTTATACGTTTTATGGGATTCCAAAAAACATGTTTTTACAAAATGTCTGTCTGTGAGTCTGTCTGTCTGTCTGTCTGTCCGTCCGTCTGTCTGTCTGTATGTGACACAAATTTTCTGGGCGCTCTATCTCAAGAACTAATGCACGGATTTTGATCAAACTTCAGATTTAGTTAGTTCTTGATGTGAATGGATGATGGTTACGTTTTGGTGTAAATCGCCCAACAGGTGGCGCTGTTATGATGAATTTTGTAGGATTTACACGATTTCTCCATTAGCTCTATCTTAAGAACTAACGCACGGATTTTCATAAAACTTCAGATTCAGTTAGTCCTTGATATGACTTGCTACTGATTAGGTGTTGATTTAAATCTCCCAACAGGTTGCACTTCTCTGCTGCCTTTTTCACGATTGCCTCAATAGCTCTATCAATAGAACTAATGGACGAATTTTCATCTAAATTCAGATTTAGTTGTATGTTGACACAAGTTTTTGTTAATTATGTTTTGATGTTAATCACCCAGTAGGTGGCGCTGCTATGCAGGAATTTTCACGTTTTTCGCTATTGCTCTATCTCAAAAACTAATGTACGGAATTTCTCCAAACTTCAGATTCAGTCAGACGTTGACATAAATTGTTGCTGATTAGGATTTGGTATAAATCACCTAATAGGTGGCGCTAATAGACAGCATTTTGTTGCATTTAGACGATTTCAGCGATAGTCATATCACAAGAACTAATGCACGGAATTTCATATCGTTAGAATCCTCAATAGATGCATAGATTGCCATTTAATTTTGGCAGTGTGATAGCGAATTTTGAAGTATTAACATGTATGAGATAGAAGAAAGTTTTGGGATTGACACATCCGACTAGTTTAAAATTATTTTGATTGTTGAAACAATGTATTCGGTTTCACATTTATTTTACATTTCTAAAAATTACCACAGTCGAACCCTTCTAAAACCGAAAAATTTTTACGTCATTCAAGTGGATGGTTTATTTTTTGACGGCCAATTATCTACACTAGGGATATAGGCCCGAGGGGGAAGAGCCCTTCGTGGGGGTTTTTCTAAGGGAACATAACCCCTATTTACGCACGGAAATCCATGGCTCGAAGAAAGCCACGAAAGCTCCGAACGATTAGACCGACGGGCACGATTGGGATCGAACCCAACACCTCCAGTCTACCAGCTTCGAGAGCAGAACCTCTCAGCCACTGGTGGGGTCATTAGATTTTAAATGTGCCTTTTTATTAGGAAAATAATTTTCAGCCGTGCACCGGAATTTATTTCATAACTATTGGGTGTTTTATTTTCGGTATCCCAGTTTACCGAATTTTCTAACAATGGTTTGAATGTTGAAACAATGCATTCGATTTCACTTTATTTATTTTCATAATAATTCACACAGTCGAAACTTTTGAAAACCATAACGGTTTACGTCATTCATTTGGAAATGTGTTTTTACATTAGGAAAATAATTTTCAGCCGTCCACTTGAATTTAATTCATAAATATTGTGTGTTTTATATTCGGTATCTCAGTTCACTTGATATTCAAACAATGGTTTGATTGCTGAAACAATGTATTCGGTTTCACTTTATTTTACATTTCTAAAAATTCATATAGTCGAACCCTTTTAAATTCGGAACATTTTACGTCATTCATTTGGAAATGTGTTTTTATATTAGGAAAATAATTTTCAGCCGTCCACTTGAATTTAATTCATAAATATTGCGTGTTTTATATTCGGTATCTCAGTTCACTTGATATTCTAACAATGGTTTGATTGTTGAAACAATGCGTTCGGTTTCACTTTATTTTACATTTCTAAAAATTCACACAGTCGAACCCTTTTAAAACCGAAAAATTTTGACGTCATTCATTTGGAAATGTGCCTTTTTATTAGGAAGTTAATTTTCAGCCGTACACCCGAATTTAATTCAAAAATATTGCGTTTTATATTCGGTATCCCAGTTTACTGTATTTTACAACATTGGTTTGGTTGTTGAAACAATGTATTCGGTTTAAATTTATTTTACATTTCTAAAAATTAACACAGTCGAACACTTCTAAACCCAAAAACTTTTACTTCATTCAATTGGTTGGTTGATTTTTTGACGATCGATTATCTACACTAGGGATATAGGCCCGAGGGAGGAGTGCCCTTCGTGGGCGTCTTTCTAAGGGAACATAACACGTATTTACCCACGGTAAGTCCATGGCTCGATGAAAACCACGAAAACTCCGAACGATTAGGCCGACGGGCGCGATTGGGATCGAACCCAGCACCTTCCGTCTGCCAGCTTCGAGAGCAGAAAACATCTCAGCCACTGGTGGGGGTCATTCAATTGGAAATATTGCTTTTTATCAGGAAAATAATTTTCAGCCGTGCATCGGAATTTATTTCATAAATACTGCGTTTTATATTCGGTGTCCCAGTTTACTGTATTTTACAACAATGGTTTGATTGTTGAAACAATGTATTCGGTTTCACTTTATTTTACATTTCTAAAAATTAACACATTTGAACCCTTCTAAAACTGAAAGATTTTTACGTCATTCAATTGTTTGGTTGATTTTTTGACGGCCGATTATCTACACTAGGGTCATAGGCCCGAGGATGAAGTGCCCTTCGTGGGGGTCTTTCTAAGGGAACCTAACCAGCGTTTTTCAAATCCACGGCTCGAAGAAAACTTCGAACGATTAAGCAGACGGGCGCGATTGGGATCGAACATCCCGTTTACCAGGTTCGAGTGCAGAACCTCTCGGCCACTGGTTCGGTCATTCAATTGGAAATGTGCCTTTTTATTAGGGAAATAATTTTTAGCCGTGCACCGGAATTTAATTCATAAATATTTCGTGTTTTATATTCGGCATCTCACTTCACTGGATTTTCTAACAATGGTTTTATTGTTGAAACAATGTATTCGGTTTCACTTTATTTTACATTCATAATAATTTACACATTCGGACCCCTATAAAACCGAAAAATGTTTACGTCATTCATTTGGAAATGTGCCTTTTTATTAGGAAAATAATTTTCAGTCGTGCACAGGGATTTAATTCATAAATATCGCTTTTTTACTTTCTTCTATCTTTACAAGAAGAAAGTATTGGTTTCATGAAAATTTTCGAATTCCAGTTTTCGACGGATTTATACGTTTTATGGGTCAGAGATTCCAAAAAACATGTTTTTACAAAATGTCTGTCTGTGAGTCTGTCTGTCTGTCTGTCTGTCCGTCCGTCTGTCTGTCTGTATGTGACACAAATTTTCTGGGCGCTCTATCTCAAGAACTAATGCACGGATTTTGATCAAACTTCAGATTTAGTTAGTTCTTGATGTGAATGGATGATGGTTACGTTTTGGTGTAAATCGCCCAACAGGTGGCGCTGTTATGATGAATTTTGTAGGATTTACACGATTTCTCCATTAGCTCTATCTTAAGAACTAACGCACGGATTTTCATAAAACTTCAGATTCAGTTAGTCCTTGATATGACTTGCTACTGATTAGGTGTTGATTTAAATCTCCCAACAGGTTGCACTTCTCTGCTGCCTTTTTCACGATTGCCTCAATAGCTCTATCAATAGAACTAATGGACGAATTTTCATCTAAATTCAGATTTAGTTGTATGTTGACACAAGTTTTTGTTAATTATGTTTTGATGTTAATCACCCAGTAGGTGGCGCTGCTATGCAGGAATTTTCACGTTTTTGGCTATTGCTCTATCTCAAAAACTAATGTACGGAATTTCTCCAAACTTCAGATTCAGTCAGACGTTGACATAAATTGTTGCTGATTAGGATTTGGTATAAATCACCTAATAGGTGGCGCTAATAGGCAGCATTTTGTTGCATTTAGACGATTTCAGCGATAGTCATATCACAAGAATTAATGCACGGAATTTCATATCGTTAGAATCCTCAATAGATGCATAGATTGCCATTTAATTTTGGCAGTGTGATAGCGAATTTTGAAGTATTAACATGTATGAGATAGAAGAAAGTTTTGGGATTGACACATCCGACTAGTTTAAAATTATTTTGATTGTTGAAACAATGTATTCGGTTTCACATTTATTTTACATTTCTAAAAATTACCACAGTCGAACCCTTCTAAAACCGAAAAATTTTTACGTCATTCAAGTGGATGGTTTATTTTTTGACGGCCAATTATCTACACTAGGGATATAGGCCCGAGGGGGAAGAGCCCTTCGTGGGGGTTTTTCTAAGGGAACATAACCCCTATTTACGCACGGAAATCCATGGCTCGAAGAAAGCCACGAAAGCTCCGAACGATTAGACCGACGGGCACGATTGGGATCGAACCCAACACCTCCAGTCTACCAGCTTCGAGAGCAGAACCTCTCAGCCACTGGTGGGGTCATTAGATTTTAAATGTGCCTTTTTATTAGGAAAATAATTTTCAGCCGTGCACCGGAATTTATTTCATAACTATTGGGTGTTTTATTTTCGGTATCCCAGTTTACCGAATTTTCTAACAATGGTTTGAATGTTGAAACAATGCATTCGATTTCACTTTATTTATTTTCATAATAATTCACACAGTCGAAACTTTTGAAAACCATAACGGTTTACGTCATTCATTTGGAAATGTGTTTTTACATTAGGAAAATAATTTTCAGCCGTCCACTTGAATTTAATTCATAAATATTGTGTGTTTTATATTCGGTATCTCAGTTCACTTGATATTCAAACAATGGTTTGATTGCTGAAACAATGTATTCGGTTTCACTTTATTTTACATTTCTAAAAATTCATATAGTCGAACCCTTTTAAATTCGGAACATTTTACGTCATTCATTTGGAAATGTTTTTTTATATTAGGAAAATAATTTTCAGCCGTCCACTTGAATTTAATTCATAAATATTGCGTGTTTTATATTCGGTATCTCAGTTCACTTGATATTCTAACAATGGTTTGATTTTTGAAACAATGCGTTCGGTTTCACTTTATTTTACATTTCTAAAAATTCACACAGTCGAACCCTTTTAAAACCGAAAAATTTTGACGTCATTCATTTGGAAATGTGCCTTTTTATTAGGAAGTTAATTTTCAGCCGTACACCCGAATTTAATTCAAAAATATTGCGTTTTATATTCGGTATCCCAGTTTACTGTATTTTACAACATTGGTTTGGTTGTTGAAACAATGTATTCGGTTTAAATTTATTTTACATTTCTAAAAATTAACACAGTCGAACACTTCTAAACCCAAAAACTTTTACTTCATTCAATTGGTTGGTTGATTTTTTGACGATCGATTATCTACACTAGGGATATAGGCCCGAGGGAGGAGTGCCCTTCGTGGGCGTCTTTCTAAGGGAACATAACACGTATTTACCCACGGTAAGTCCATGGCTCGATGAAAACCACGAAAACTCCGAACGATTAGGCCGACGGGCGCGATTGGGATCGAACCCAGCACCTTCCGTCTGCCAGCTTCGAGAGCAGAAAACATCTCAGCCACTGGTGGGGGTCATTCAATTGGAAATATTGCTTTTTATCAGGAAAATAATTTTCAGCCGTGCATCGGAATTTATTTCATAAATACTGCGTTTTATATTCGGTGTCCCAGTTTACTATATTTTACAACAATGGTTTGATTGTTGAAACAACGTATTCGGTTTCACTTTATTTTACATTTCTAAAAATTAACACATTTGAACCCTTCTAAAACTGAAAGATTT
The DNA here is from genome assembly GCA_963932465.1 of Maratus speciosus. Classification (NCBI taxonomy): domain Eukaryota; kingdom Metazoa; phylum Arthropoda; class Arachnida; order Araneae; family Salticidae; genus Maratus; species Maratus speciosus. The sequence continues at coordinate 5,807,872 of CAWVRF010000002.1, read as the reverse complement.
TTACGTCATTCAATTGTTTGGTTGATTTTTTGACGGCCGATTATCTACACTAGGGTCATAGGCCCGAGGATGAAGTGCCCTTCGTGGGGGTCTTTCTAAGGGAACCTAACCAGCGTTTTTCAAATCCACGGCTCGAAGAAAACTTCGAACGATTAAGCAGACGGGCGCGATTGGGATCGAACATCCCGTTTACCAGGTTCGAGTGCAGAACCTCTCGGCCACTGGTTCGGTCATTCAATTGGAAATGCGCCTTTTTATTAGGGAAATAATTTTTAGCCGTGCACCGGAATTTAATTCATAAATATTTCGTGTTTTATATTCGGTATCTCACTTCACTGGATTTTCTAACAATGGTTTGATTGTTGAAACAATGTATTCTGTTTCACTTTATTTTACATTTCTAAAAATTCACACAGTCGAACCCTTTTAAAACCGAAAAATTTTACTTTATTCAATTGGAAATGTGCCTTTTTATTAGGAAAATAATTTTCAGCCGAGCACCGGTATTTAATTCAAAAATATTGTGTGTTTTACATACGGTATCCAAGTCTACCGAATTTTCTAACAATGGTTTGATTGTTGAAACAATCTATTCGGTTTCACTTTATTTTACATTTCTAAAAATTCACACAGTCGAACCCTTTTAAAAACGAAAAAGTTTACGTCATTCATTTGGAAATGTGCCTTTTTATCAGGAAAATAATTTTGAGCCGTGCACCGGAATTTAATTCATAAATTTTGCGTGTTTTATATTCGGTATCTTACTTCACTGGATTTTATAACATTGGTTTGATTGTTGAAACAATGTATTCGGTTTCACTTTATTTTACATTTCTAAAATTCACATGGTCGAACCCTTTTAAAACCGAAAAATCTTTACGTCATTCATTTGGAAATGTGCTTTTTAATTAGGAAGTTAATTTTCAGCCGTGCACCGGAATTTAATTCATAAATATTGCGTTTTATATTCGGTATCCCAGTTTACTGTATTTTACAACAATGGTTTGATTATTGAAACAATGTTTTCGGTTGCACTTTATTTTACATTTCTAAAAATTAACACAGTCGAACCCTTCTAAAACCGAAAACTTTTTACGTCATTCAAGTGGTTGGTTGTTTTTTGACGCCCAATTATCTACACTAGGGATATAGGACCGAGGGCGGAGTGCCCTCCGTGGGGGGTCTTTCTAAGGAAACCTAAACCGTATAAACGCACGGAAATCCGTGGCTCGAAAAAACCACGAAAGTTCCGAATGATTAGTCCGACGGGCGCGATTGGGATCGAACCCAGCCCCTCCCGTCTACTAGCTTCGAGAGCACAACCTATCAGCCACTGGTGGGGACATCCAATTGGAAATGTGCCTTTTTATTATGAAAATAATTTTTAGCCGTGCACCGGAATTTATTTCATAACTATTGTGTGTGTTTTATTCGGTATACCAGTTTACCGAATTTTCTAACAATGGTTTGAATGTTGAAACAATTCATTCGATTTCACTTTATTTATATTCATAATAATTCACACAGTCGAACCCTTTGAAAACCATAAATATTTACGTCATTCATTTGGAAATGTGCTTTTATATTAGGAAATTAATTTACAATCGTGCACCGGAATTTAATTCATAACTATTGCGTGTTTTATATTCGGCGTCACACTTCAATAAATTTTCTAACAATGATTTCATTGATGAAAAAACGTATTCGGCTTCACTTTATTTAATATTTCTAAAAATTCACACAGTCGAACAGTTTTAAAACCGAAAAATTTTTACGTCATTCGTTTGGAAATGTGCTTTTGTATTAGGAAGGTAATTTACAACCGTGCATCGGAATTTAATTCATAAATATTGCGTGTTTTATATTCGGTATTTCACTTCACCAGATTTTCTAGCAATGGTTTGATTGTTGTCATCCGTGCGTTTCATATTCGGTATCCCAGTTTACTCTATTTTTTAACATTATTTTGATTGTTGAAACAATGTATTCGGTTTCACATTTATTTTACATTTCTAAAAATTAACACAGCCGAACCCTTCTAAAACCGAAAAATTTTTACGTCATTCAAGTGGATGGTTTATTTTTTGACGGCCAATTATCTACACTAGGGATATAGGCCCGAGGGGGAAGTGCCCTTCGTGGGGGTTTTTCTAAGGGAACCTAACCCGTATTTACGCACGGAAATCCATGGCTCGAAGAAAGCCACGAAAGGTCCGAACGATTAGGGCGACGGGCGCGATTGGGATTGAAAACATCACCTCCCGTTTACCAGCTTCGTGCATTTTGTGCATTTTTATTAGGAAAATAATTTTCTGCCGTGCACCGGAATTTATTTCATATCTATTGTGTGTTTTATATTCGGTATCCCAGTTTACCGAATTCTCTAACAATGGTTTGAATGTTGAAACAATGTATTCAATTTCACTTTATTTATATTCATAATAATTGACACAGTCGAACCCTTTGAAAACCGAAAGATTTTTACGACATTCAATTGTTTGGTTGATTATTTGACGGCCGATTATCTACACTAGGGTTATATGCCCGAGGATGAAGAGCCCTTCGTGGGGGTCTTTCTAAGGGAACATAACCCGCATTTTTGCAAATCCATGGCTCGAAAAAAACCAAGAAATCTCCGAACGATTAAGCAGACGGGCGCGATTGGGATCGAACCGAAACATTTTTACGTCATTCATTTGGAAATGTGTTTTTACATTAGGAAAATAATTTTCGGCCGTCCTCTTGAATTTAATTCATAAATATTGCGTGATTTATATTCGGTATCTCAGTTCACTTGATATTCTAACAATGGTGTGATTGTTGAAACAATGTGTTCGGTTTCACTTTATTTTACATTTCTAAAAATTCACACAGTCGAACCCTTTTAAAACCGAAAATTTTTTACGACATTCATTTGGAAATGTGCTTTTTTATTAGGAAGTTAATTTTCAGCCGTGCACCGGAATTTAATTCATAATTATTAAGTTTTATATTCGAGTGTATAGACTGGTATATAGAGTATATACCAGTTTACTGTATTTTACAACAATGGTTTGATTGTTGAAACAATGTATTCGGTTTCTCTTTATTTTACATTTCTAAAATTTCACACAGTCGAATCCTTTTAAAACGGAAAAATTTTTACATCATTCATTTGGAAATGTGCTTTTTTATTAGGAAGTTAATTTTCAGCCGTTCCCCGGAATTTAATACATAGATATTGCGTGTTTTATATTCGGTATGTCTCCGCGCTAGATTTTCTAAGAATGGTTTGATTGTTGAAACAATGTATTCGGTTTCACTTTATTTTACATTTCTAAAAATTCACACAGTCGAACTGTTTAAAAAAAAAAACAAATTACGTCATTCATTTGGAAATGTGCCTTTTTATTAGGAAAATAATTTTCATCCCTGCACCGGAATTTAATTCATAAATATTGTGTGTTTTATATTCGGTATCTGACTTCACAGGATTTTCTAACAATGGTTTGATTGTTGAAACAATGTATTCGGTTTCACTTTATTTCACATTTATAAAAATTCACCCTTTTAAAACCGAAAAATGTTTACGTCATTCATTTTGTAGTGTGCTTTTTTGTTAGGAAAATAATTTTCGGCCGTCCTCTTGAATTTAATTCATAAATATTGCGTGTTTTATATTCGGTATCTCAGTTCTCTTGATATTCTAACAATGGTTTCATTGTTGAAACTACGTGTTAGGTTTCACTTTATTTTACATTTCTAAAAATTCACACAATTGAACCCTTTTAAAACCGAAAAATTTTGCGTTATTCAATTGGAAATGCGCCTTTTTATTAGGAAAATAATTTTCATCCGTGCACCGGATTGTAATTCATAAATATTGCGTTTCATATTCGGTATCCCAGTTTACTCTATTTTACAACAATATTTTGATTGTTGAAACAATGTATTCGGTTTCACATTTTTTTTATATTTCTAAAAATTAACACAGCCGAACCCTTCTAAAACCGAAAAATATTTACGTCATTCAAGTGGATGGTTTATTTTTTGACGGCCAATTATCTACACTAGGGATATAGGCCTGAGGAGGAAGTGCTTTCAATGGGGGTCTTTCTAAGGGAACGTAACCCGTATTTACGCACGGAAATCCATGGCTCAAAGAAAGCCACGAAAGCTCCGAACGATTAGGCCGACGGGCGCGATTGGGATCGAAACCTAATCGACTGGGGAATTGGGATCGACTTTTAAAACCTAAAAATTTTTACGTCATTCATTTGGAAATGTGCTTTTTTTTTAGGCAGTTAATTTTCAGCCATGCACCGGAATTTAATTCATAGATATTGCGTGTTTTATATTCGATATGTCTCCGCACTGGATTTTCTAACAATGGTTTAATTGTTGAAAATATGTATTCGGTTTCACTTTATTTTGCATTTCTAAAAATTCACACAGTCGAACTCTTTTAAAACGGAAAAATTTTTACGTCATTCATTTGGAAATGTGCTATTTTAATAGGAAGTTAATTTTCAGCCGTGCACCGGAATTTAATTCATAAATATTGCGTTTTATATTCGGTATCCCTGTTTACTGTAATTTACAACAATGGTTTCATTATTGAGACAATGTTTTCGGTTTCACTTTATTTTACATTTCTGAAAATTCATGTAGTCGAACCCTTCTCAAAACGAAAAATTTTGCGTTATTCAATTGGAAATGCGCCTTTTTATTAGGAAAATAATTTTCATCCGTGCACCGGAATTTAATTCATAAATATTGTGTGTTTTATATTCGGTATCTGACTTCACAGGATTTTCTAACAATGGTTTGATTGTTGAAACAATGTATTCGGTTTCACTTTATTTCACATTTATAAAAATTCACCCTTTTCAAAACCGAAAAGTATTTTTGTCATTCATTTGGTAGTGTGCTCTTTTGTTAGGAAAATAATTTCCGGCCGTCCTCTTGAATTTAATTCATAAATATTGCGTGTTTTATATTCGGTATCTCAGATCACTTGATATTCTAACAATGGTGTGATTGTTGAAACAATGACTTCGGTTTCACTTTATTTTACATTTTTAAAAATTCACACAATCGAACCCTTTTAAAACCGAAAAACTTTACGTTATTTAATTGAAATGCGTCTTTTTACTAGGAAAATAATTTCCATCCGTACACCGATATTTAATTCATAATTATTGTGTGTTTTATATTCGGTATCTTACTTCACTGGATTTTCTAACAATGGTTTGATTGTTGAAACAATGTATTCGATTTCACCTTATTTAACATTTCTAAAAATTCACACAGTCGAACCCTTTTAAAACCGAAAAATTTTTACGTCATTCATTTGGAAATGCATTTTTTACATTAGGAAAATAATTTTTAGCCGTGCGCGGGAAGTTAATTCATAAATATTAGTTTTTTTATATTCGGTATCTCAGTTCACTGGATATTCTAACAATGGTTTGATTATTAAAAAGCAATAAACCAACGTTTAAAATGCACAAATAATGGATGAAAAGCAGCAAATAGATGTTTCGAATCTACAGCGAGATTCTTCTTCAGTGCAAGATAGGGGAAAAGGAACAGCGTGCTAGAAAAAGCAAGGCTGAGCAAAAAAGCTTTTTTGCTCAGCTTTCCTTTTTCTAGCACGCTGTTCTTTTTTCAATATCTTGCACTGAAGAAGAATCTCGCTGTTTTTTTGCTCAGCCTTGCTTTTTCCAGCACGCTGTTCCTTTTTTCCCTATCTTGCACTGAAGAAGAATCTCGCTGTAGATTCGAAACAGCTGTTTGCTGCTTTTCATCCATTATTTGTGCATTTTAAACGTTGGTTTACTGCTTTTTAATATTCCTGCACAAAGGCTATTATTGCTATTTTAATGGTTTTATTGTTGGAACAATGTATTCGATTTCACTTTATTTTATATTTCTATAAATTCACACAGTCGAACCCTTTTAAAACCGAAAAATTTTTACGTCATTCATTTGTAAATGTGCTTTTTTATTAGAAAGTTAATTTTATGCCGTGCACCGGAATTTATTTCATAAATATTGAGTTTTATATTCCGTATCCCAGTTTACTGTATTTTACAACAATGGTTTGATTGTTGAAACAATGTAATCGGTTTCACTTTATTTTTCATTTTTAAAAATTCACACAATCGAACCCTTTTAAAACCGAAAAACTTTACGTTATTTAATTGAAATGCGTCTTTTTACTAGGAAAATAATTTTCATCCGTACACCGGAATTTAATTCATAAATATTGTGTGTTTTATATTCGGTATCTTACTTCACTGGATTTTCTAACAATGGTTTGATTGTTGAAACTATGTATTCGATTTCACTTTATTTTACATTTATAAAAATTCACACAGCCGAACCCTTTTAAAACCGAAAAATGTTTACGTCATTCATTTGGAAATGTGCTTTTTGTTAGGAAAATAATTTTCAGCCGTCCACTTGAATTTAATTCATAAATATTGTGTGTTTTATATTCGGTATCTTACTTCACTGGTTTTTCTAACAATAGTTTGATTGTTGAAACAATGTATTCGGTTTCACATTTCTGAAAATTAACACAGCCGAACCCTTCTAAAACCGAAACATTTTTTCGTCATTCAAGTGCATGGTTTATTTTTTGACGGCCAATTATCTACACTAGGGATACAGGCCCGAGGCGGAAGTGCCCTTCGTGGGGTTCTCTCTAAGGGAGCCTAATCCGTATTTACGAACGGAAATCCATGGCTCGAAGAAAGCCACGAAAGCTCCGAACGATTAGGCCGACGGGCGCGATTGGGATCGAAAACAGCACCTCCCGTCTACCAGCTTCGAGAGCAGAACCTCACAGCCACTGGTGGGGTCATTCAATTGGCAATGTGCCTTTCTATTAGGAAAATAATTTTCTGCCATGCACCGGAATTTATTTCATATCTATTGTGTGTTTAATATTCGGCATCCCAGTTTACCGAATTTTCTAACAATGGTTTGAATGTTGAAACAATGCATTCGATTTCACTTTATTTATATTCATAATAATTCACACAGTCGAACCCTTTGAAAACCATAAATGTTTGCGTCATTCATTTGGAAATGCGTTTTTACATTAGGAAAATAATTTTCAGCCGTCCACTTGAATTTAATTCATAAATATTGCATGTTTTATATTCGGTATCTCAGTTCACCTGATATTCTCACAATGCTTTGATTTTTGAAACAATGTATTCGGTTTCATTTATTTTACATTTCTAAAAATTCATATAGTCGAACCGTTTTAAAACCGAAACACGTTTACGTCTTTCATTTGGAAATGTGTTTTTTTATTAGAAAAATAATTTTCAGCCGTGCACCGGAATTTAATTCATAGATATTGAGTGTTTTATATTCGATATGTCTCCGCACTGGATTTTCTAACAATGGTTTGATTGTTGAAACAATGTATTCGGTTTCACTTTATTTTACATTTCTAAAAATTCACACAGTCGAACTGTTTAAAAAAAAAAAAACAAATTACGTCATTCATTTGGAAATGTGCCTTTTTATTAGGAAAATAATTTTCATCCCTGCACCGGAATTTAATTCATAAATATTGTGTGTTTTATATTCGGTATCTGACTTCACAGGATTTTCTAACAATGGTTTGATTGTTGAAACAATGTATTCGGTTTCACTTTATTTCACATTTATAAAAATTCACCCTTTTAAAACCGAAAAATGTTTACGTCATTCATTTTGTAGTGTGCTTTTTTGTTAGGAAAATAATTTTCGGCCGTCCTCTTGAATTTAATTCATAAATATTGCGTGTTTTATATTCGGTATCTCAGTTCTCTTGATATTCTAACAATGGTTTCATTGTTGAAACTACGTGTTAGGTTTCACTTTATTTTACATTTCTAAAAATTCACACAATTGAACCCTTTTAAAACCGAAAAATTTTGCGTTATTCAATTGGAAATGCGCCTTTTTATTAGGAAAATAATTTTCATCCGTGCACCGGATTGTAATTCATAAATATTGCGTTTCATATTCGGTATCCCAGTTTACTCTATTTTACAACAATACTTTGATTGTTGAAACAATGTATTCGGTTTCACATTTTTTTTATATTTCTAAAAATTAACACAGCCGAACCCTTCTAAAACCGAAAAATATTTACGTCATTCAAGTGGATGGTTTATTTTTTGACGGCCAATTATCTACACTAGGGATGTAGGCCCGAGGAGGAAGTGCTTTCAATGGGGGTCTTTCTAAGGGAACGTAACCCGTATTTACGCACGGAAATCCATGGCTCAAAGAAAGCCACGAAAGCTCCGAACGATTAGGCCGACGGGCGCGATTGGGATCGAAACCTAATCGACTGGGGAATTGGGATCGACTTTTAAAACCTAAAAATTTTTACGTCATTCATTTGGAAATGTGCTTTTTTTTTAGGCAGTTAATTTTCAGCCATGCACCGGAATTTAATTCATAGATATTGCGTGTTTTATATTCGATATGTCTCCGCACTGGATTTTCTAACAATGGTTTAATTGTTGAAAATATGTATTCGGTTTCACTTTATTTTGCATTTCTAAAAATTCACACAGTCGAACTCTTTTAAAACCGAAAAATTTTTACGTCATTCATTTGGAAATGTGCTATTTTAATAGGAAGTTAATTTTCAGCCGTGCACCGGAATTTAATTCATAAATATTGCGTTTTATATTCGGTATCCCTGTTTACTGTAATTTACAACAATGGTTTCATTATTGAGACAATGTTTTCGGTTTCACTTTATTTTACATTTCTGAAAATTCATGTAGTCGAACCCTTCTCAAAACGAAAAATTTTGCGTTATTCAATTGGAAATGCGCCTTTTTATTAGGAAAATAATTTTCATCCGTGCACCGGAATTTAATTCATAAATATTGTGTGTTTTATATTCGGTATCTGACTTCACAGGATTTTCTAACAATGGTTTGATTGTTGAAACAATGTATTCGGTTTCACTTTATTTCACATTTATAAAAATTCACCCTTTTCAAAACCGAAAAGTATTTTTGTCATTCATTTGGTAGTGTGCTCTTTTGTTAGGAAAATAATTTCCGGCCGTCCTCTTGAATTTAATTCATAAATATTGCGTGTTTTATATTCGGTATCTCAGATCACTTGATATTCTAACAATGGTGTGATTGTTGAAACAATGACTTCGGTTTCACTTTATTTTACATTTTTAAAAATTCACACAATCGAACCCTTTTAAAACCGAAAAACGTTACGTTATTTAATTGAAATGCGTCTTTTTACTAGGAAAATAATTTTCATCCGTACACCGATATTTAATTCATAATCATTGTGTGTTTTATATTCGGTATCTTACTTCACTGGATTTTCTAACAATGGTTTGATTTTTGAAACAATGTATTCGGTTTCACTTTATTTCACATTTATAAAAATTCACAAAGCCGAACCCTTTTAAAACCGAAAAATGTTTACGTCATTCATTTGGTAGTGTGGTTTTTTTTTAGGAAAATAATTTTCGGCCGTCCTCTTGAATTTAATTCATAAATATTGCGTGTTTTATATTCGGTATCTTACTTCACTGGATTTTCTAACAATGGTTTAAATTTATAAACAATGTATTCGGTTTCACTTTAATTTACATTTCTAAAAATTCACATAATCGAACTCTTTTAAAACCGAAAAATTTTTACGTCATTCATTTGGAAATGTGCTATTTTATTAGGAAGTTAATTTTCAGCCATGCACCGGAATTTAATTCATAAATATTGCGTTTTGTATTCGGTATCCCAGTTTACTCTATTTTACAACAATGGTTTGATTGCTGAAACTACGTATTAGTTTTCACTTTATTTTACATTTCTAAAAATTTACACCATCGAACCCTTTTAAAACCGAAAAATTTTACGTTATTCAATTGGAAATGTGCCTTTTTATTAGGAAAATAATTTTCAATAGTGCACCGGAATTTAATTCATAAATATTGTGTGTTTTATATTCGGTATCTGACTTCACAGGATTTTCTAAAAATGGTTTGATTGTTGAAACAATGCGTTCGGTTTTACTTTATTTTACATTTCTAAAAATTCACACAGTCGAACCCTTTTTAAAACCGAAAATTTTTTACTTTATTCATTTGGAAATGTCCTTTTTTTATTAGGAAGTTAATTTTCAGCCTTGCACCGAAATTTAATTCATAAATATTACGTTTTATATTCGGTATCCCGGTTTACTGTATTTTACAACAATGGTTTGATTGTTGAAACAATGTATTCGGTTTCACTTTATTTTACATTCATAATAATTCACACATTCGGACCCTTTTAAAACCGAAAAATGCTTACGTCATTCATTTGGAAATGTGCCTTTTTATTAGAAAATAATTTTCAGCCGTCCACGGGGATTTAATTCATAAATATTGCTTTTTTTATATTCGGTATCTCAGTTCTCTGGATATTCTATCAATGGTTTGATTGTTGAAACTAAGTATTCTGTTTAATTTTATTTTACATTTCTAAAAATTCACACAATCGAACCCTTTTAAAACAGAAAAATTTTACGGTATTCAATTGGAAATGTGCCTTTTTATTAGGAAAATAATTTTCATCCGTGCACCGGAATTTAATTCATAAATATTGTGTGTTTTATATTCGGTATCTGACTTCACTGGATTTTTTAACAATGGAATTGATTGTTGAAAAATGTATTCGGTTTCACTTTATTTAACATTTATAAAAATTCACACAGCCGAACCCTTTTAAAACCGAAAAATGTTTACGTCATTCATTTTGAAATGTGCTTTTTTGTTAGGAAAATAATTTTCAGCCGTCCACTTGAATTTAATTCATAAATATTGTGTGTTTTATATTCGGTATCTCAGTTCACTTGATATTCTAACAATGGTTTGATTGTTGAAACAATGTATTCGGTTTCACTTTATTTAACATTTAGAAAAATTCACACAGCCGAACCCTTTTAAAACCGAAAAATTTTTACGTCATTCATTTTGAAATGTGCTTTTTTGTTAGGAAAATAATTTTCAGCCGTCCACTTGAATTTAATTCATAAATATTGTGTGTTTTATATTTGGTATCTCAGTTCACTTGATATTCTAACAATGGTTTGATTGTTGAAACAATGTATTCGATTTCACCTTATTTAACATTTCTAAAAATTCACACAGTCGAACCCTTTTAAAACCGAAAAATTTTTACGTCATTCATTTGGAAATGCATTTTTTACATTAGGAAAATAACTTTTAGCCGTGCGCAGGAATTTAATTCATAAATATTACTTTTTTTATATTCGGTATCTCAGTTCACTGGATATTCTAACAATGGTTTGATTATTAAAAAGCAGTAAGCCAACGTTTAAAATGCACAAATAATGGATGAAAAGCAGCAAACAGATGTTTCGAATCTACAGCGAGATTCTTCTTCAGTGCAAGATAGGGGAAAAGGAACAGCGTGCTAGAAAAAGCAAGGCTGAGCAAAAAAGTCTTTTGCTCAGCTTTGCTTTTTCTAGCACGCTGTTCCTTTTTCAATATCTTGCACTGAAGAAGAATCTCGCTGTTTTTTTGCTCAGCCTTGCTTTTTCTAGCACGCTGTTCCTTTTTTCCGTATCTTGCACTGAAGAAGAATCTCGCTGTAGATTCGAAACAGCTGTTTGCTGCTTTTCATCCCTTATTTGTGCATTTTAAACGTTGGTTTACTGCTTTTTAATATTCCTGCACAAAGGCTATTATTGCTATTTTAATGGTTTGATTGTTGGATCAATGTATTCGATTTCACTTTATTTTATATTTCTATAAATTCACACAGTCGAACCCTTTTAAAACCGAAAAATTTTTACGTCATTCATTTGTAAATGTGCTTTTTTATTAGAAAGTTAATTTTATGCCGTGCACCGGAATTTATTTCATAAATATTGAGTTTTATATTCCGTATCCCAGTTTACTGTATTTTACAACAATGGTTTGATTGTTGAAACAATGTAATCGGTTTCACTTTATTTTTCATTTTTAAAAATTCACACAATCGAACCCTTTTAAAACCGAAAAACTTTACGTTATTTAATTGAAATGCGTCTTTTTACTAGGAAAATAATTTTCATCCGTACACCGGAATTTAATTCATAAATATTGTGTGTTTTATATTCGGTATCTTACTTCACTGGATTTTCTAACAATGGTTTGATTGTTGAAACTATGTATTCGATTTCACTTTATTTTACATTTATAAAAATTCACACAGCCGAACCCTTTTAAAACCGAAAAATGTTTACGTCATTCATTTGGAAATGTGCTTTTTGTTAGGAAAATAATTTTCAGCCGTCCACTTGAATTTAATTCATAAATATTGTGTGTTTTATATTCGGTATCTTACTTCACTGGTTTTTCTATCAATAGTTTGATTGTTGAAACAATGTATTCGGTTTCACATTTCTGAAAATTAACACAGCCGAACCCTTCTAAAACCGAAACATTTTTACGTCATTCAAGTGCATGGTTTATTTTTTGACGGCCAATTATCTACACTAGGGATACAGGCCCGAGGCGGAAGTGCCCTTCGTGGGGTTCTCTCTAAGGGAGCCTAATCCGTATTTACGAACGGAAATCCATGGCTCGAAGAAAGCCACGAAAGCTCCGAACGATTAAGCCGACGGGCGCGATTGGGATCGAAAACAGCACCTCCCGTCTACCAGCTTCGAGAGCAGAACCTCTCAGCCACTGGTGGGGTCATTCAATTGGCAATGTGCCTTTCTATTAGGAAAATAATTTTCTGCCATGCACCGGAATTTATTTCATATCTATTGTGTGTTTAATATTCGGCATCCCAGTTTACCGAATTTTCTAACAATGGTTTGAATGTTGAAACAATGCATTCGATTTCACTTTATTTATATTCATAATAATTCACACAGTCGAACCCTTTGAAAACCATAAATGTTTGCGTCATTCATTTGGAAATGCGTTTTTACATTAGGAAAATAATTTTCAGCCGTCCACTTGAATTTAATTCATAAATATTGCATGTTTTATATTCGGTATCTCAGTTCACCTGATATTCTCACAATGCTTTGATTTTTGAAACAATGTATTCGGTTTCATTTATTTTACATTTCTAAAAATTCATATAGTCGAACCGTTTTAAAACCGAAACACGTTTACGTCTTTCATTTGGAAATGTGTTTTTTTATTAGAAAAATAATTTTCAGCCGTGCACCGGAATTTAATTCATAGATATTGAGTGTTTTATATTCGATATGTCTCCGCACTGGATTTTCTAACAATGGTGTGATTGTTGAAACAATGACTTCGGTTTCACTTTATTTTACATTTTTAAAAATTCACACAATCGAACCCTTTTAAAACCGAAAAACGTTACGTTATTTAATTGAAATGCGTCTTTTTACTAGGAAAATAATTTTCATCCGTACACCGATATTTAATTCATAATTATTGTGTGTTTTATATTCGGTATCTTACTTCACTGGATTTTCTAACAATGGTTTGATTTTTGAAACAATGTATTCGGTTTCACTTTATTTCACATTTATAAAAATTCACAAAGCCGAACCCTTTTAAAACCGAAAAATGTTTACGTCATTCATTTGGTAGTGTGGTTTTTTTTTAGGAAAATAATTTTCGGCCGTCCTCTTGAATTTAATTCATAAATATTGCGTGTTATATATTCGGTATCTTACTTCACTGGATTTTCTAACAATGGTTTAAATTTATAAACAATGTATTCGGTTTCACTTTAATTTACATTTCTAAAAATTCACATAATCGAACTCTTTTAAAACCGAAAAATTTTTACGTCATTCATTTGGAAATGTGCTATTTTATTAGGAAGTTAATTTTCAGCCATGCACCGGAATTTAATTCATAAATATTGCGTTTTGTATTCGGTATCCCAGTTTACTCTATTTTACAACAATGGTTTGATTGCTGAAACTACGTATTAGTTTTCACTTTATTTTACATTTCTAAAAATTTACACCATCGAACCCTTTTAAAACCGAAAAATTTTACGTTATTCAATTGGAAATGTGCCTTTTTATTAGGAAAATAATTTTCAATAGTGCACCGGAATTTAATTCATAAATATTGTGTGTTTTATATTCGGTATCTGACTTCACAGGATTTTCTAAAAATGGTTTGATTGTTGAAACAATGCGTTCGGTTTTACTTTATTTTACATTTCTAAAAATTCACACAGTCGAACCCTTTTTAAAACCGAAAATTTTTTACTTTATTCATTTGGAAATGTCCTTTTTTTATTAGGAAGTTAATTTTCAGCCTTGCACCGAAATTTAATTCATAAATATTACGTTTTATATTCGGTATCCCGGTTTACTGTATTTTACAACAATGGTTTGATTGTTGAAACAATGTATTCGGTTTCACTTTATTTTACATTCATAATAATTCACACATTCGGACCCTTTTAAAACCGAAAAATGCTTACGTCATTCATTTGGAAATGTGCCTTTTTATTAGAAAATAATTTTCAGCCGTCCACGGGGATTTAATTCATAAATATTGCTTTTTTTATATTCGGTATCTCAGTTCTCTGGATATTCTATCAATGGTTTGATTGTTGAAACTAAGTATTCTGTTTAATTTTATTTTACATTTCTAAAAATTCACACAATCGAACCCTTTTAAAACAGAAAAATTTTACGGTATTCAATTGGAAATGTGCCTTTTTATTAGGAAAATAATTTTCATCCGTGCACCGGAATTTAATTCATAAATATTGTGTGTTTTATATTCGGTATCTGACTTCACTGGATTTTTTAACAATGGAATTGATTGTTGAAAAATGTATTCGGTTTCACTTTATTTAACATTTATAAAAATTCACACAGCCGAACCCTTTTAAAACCGAAAAATGTTTACGTCATTCATTTTGAAATGTGCTTTTTTGTTAGGAAAATAATTTTCAGCCGTCCACTTGAATTTAATTCATAAATATTGTGTGTTTTATATTCGGTATCTCAGTTCACTTGATATTCTAACAATGGTTTGATTGTTGAAACAATGTATTCGGTTTCACTTTATTTAACATTTAGAAAAATTCACACAGCCGAACCCTTTTAAAACCGAAAAATTTTTACGTCATTCATTTTGAAATGTGCTTTTTTGTTAGGAAAATAATTTTCAGCCGTCCACTTGAATTTAATTCATAAATATTGTGTGTTTTATATTTGGTATCTCAGTTCACTTGATATTCTAACAATGGTTTGATTGTTGAAACAATGTATTCGATTTCACCTTATTTAACATTTCTAAAAATTCACACAGTCGAACCCTTTTAAAACCGAAAAATTTTTACGTCATTCATTTGGAAATGCATTTTTTACATTAGGAAAATAACTTTTAGCCGTGCGCAGGAATTTAATTCATAAATATTACTTTTTTTATATTCGGTATCTCAGTTCACTGGATATTCTAACAATGGTTTGATTATTAAAAAGCAGTAAGCCAACGTTTAAAATGCACAAATAATGGATGAAAAGCAGCAAACAGATGTTTCGAATCTACAGCGAGATTCTTCTTCAGTGCAAGATAGGGGAAAAGGAACAGCGTGCTAGAAAAAGCAAGGCTGAGCAAAAAAGTCTTTTGCTCAGCTTTGCTTTTTCTAGCACGCTGTTCCTTTTTCAATATCTTGCACTGAAGAAGAATCTCGCTGTTTTTTTGCTCAGCCTTGCTTTTTCTAGCACGCTGTTCCTTTTTTCCGTATCTTGCACTGAAGAAGAATCTCGCTGTAGATTCGAAACAGCTGTTTGCTGCTTTTCATCCATTATTTGTGCATTTTAAACGTTGGTTTACTGCTTTTTAATATTCCTGCACAAAGGCTATTATTGCTATTTTAATGGTTTGATTGTTGGATCAATGTATTCGATTTCACTTTATTTTATATTTCTATAAATTCACACAGTCGAACCCTTTTAAAACCGAAAAATTTTTACGTCATTCATTTGTAAATGTGCTTTTTTATTAGAAAGTTAATTTTATGCCGTGCACCGGAATTTATTTCATAAATATTGAGTTTTATATTCCGTATCCCAGTTTACTGTATTTTACAACAATGGTTTGATTGTTGAAACAATGTAATCGGTTTCACTTTATTTTTCATTTTTAAAAATTCACACAATCGAACCCTTTTAAAACCGAAAAACTTTACGTTATTTAATTGAAATGCGTCTTTTTACTAGGAAAATAATTTTCATCCGTACACCGGAATTTAATTCATAAATATTGTGTGTTTTATATTCGGTATCTTACTTCACTGGATTTTCTAACAATGGTTTGATTGTTGAAACTATGTATTCGATTTCACTTTATTTTACATTTATAAAAATTCACACAGCCGAACCCTTTTAAAACCGAAAAATGTTTACGTCATTCATTTGGAAATGTGCTTTTTGTTAGGAAAATAATTTTCAGCCGTCCACTTGAATTTAATTCATAAATATTGTGTGTTTTATATTCGGTATCTTACTTCACTGGTTTTTCTAACAATAGTTTGATTGTTGAAACAATGTATTCGGTTTCACATTTCTGAAAATTAACACAGCCGAACCCTTCTAAAACCGAAACATTTTTACGTCATTCAAGTGCATGGTTTATTTTTTGACGGCCAATTATCTACACTAGGGATACAGGCCCGAGGCGGAAGTGCCCTTCGTGGGGTTCTCTCTAAGGGAGCCTAATCCGTATTTACGAACGGAAATCCATGGCTCGAAGAAAGCCACGAAAGCTCCGAACGATTAAGCCGACGGGCGCGATTGGGATCGAAAACAGCACCTCCCGTCTACCAGCTTCGAGAGCAGAACCTCTCAGCCACTGGTGGGGTCATTCAATTGGCAATGTGCCTTTCTATTAGGAAAATAATTTTCTGCCATGCACCGGAATTTATTTCATATCTATTGTGTGTTTAATATTCGGCATCCCAGTTTACCGAATTTTCTAACAATGGTTTGAATGTTGAAACAGTGCATTCGATTTCACTTTATTTATATTCATAATAATTCACACAGTCGAACCCTTTGAAAACCATAAATGTTTGCGTCATTCATTTGGAAATGCGTTTTTACATTAGGAAAATAATTTTCAGCCGTCCACTTGAATTTAATTCATAAATATTGCATGTTTTATATTCGGTATCTCAGTTCACCTGATATTCTCACAATGCTTTGATTTTTGAAACAATGTATTCGGTTTCATTTATTTTACATTTCTAAAAATTCATATAGTCGAACCGTTTTAAAACCGAAACACGTTTACGTCTTTCATTTGGAAATGTGTTTTTTTATTAGAAAAATAATTTTCAGCCGTGCACCGGAATTTAATTCATAGATATTGAGTGTTTTATATTCGATATGTCTCCGCACTGGATTTTCTAACAATGGTTTGATTGTTGAAACAATGTATTCGGTTTCACTTTATTTTACATTTCTAAAAATTCACACAGTCGAACTGTTTAAAAAAAAAAACAAATTACGTCATTCATTTGGAAATGTGCCTTTTTATTAGGAAAATAATTTTCATCCCTGCACCGGAATTTAATTCATAAATATTGTGTGTTTTATATTCGGTATCTGACTTCACAGGATTTTCTAACAATGGTTTGATTGTTGAAACAATGTATTCGGTTTCACTTTATTTCACATTTATAAAAATTCACCCTTTTAAAACCGAAAAATGTTTACGTCATTCATTTTGTAGTGTGCTTTTTTGTTAGGAAAATAATTTTCGGCCGTCCTCTTGAATTTAATTCATAAATATTGCGTGTTTTATATTCGGTATCTCAGTTCTCTTGATATTCTAACAATGGTTTCATTGTTGAAACTACGTGTTAGGTTTCACTTTATTTTACATTTCTAAAAATTCACACAATTGAACCCTTTTAAAACCGAAAAATTTTGCGTTATTCAATTGGAAATGCGCCTTTTTATTAGGAAAATAATTTTCATCCGTGCACCGGATTGTAATTCATAAATATTGCGTTTCATATTCGGTATCCCAGTTTACTCTATTTTACAACAATATTTTGATTGTTGAAACAATGTATTCGGTTTCACATTTTTTTTATATTTCTAAAAATTAACACAGCCGAACCCTTCTAAAACCGAAAAATATTTACGTCATTCAAGTGGATGGTTTATTTTTTGACGGCCAATTATCTACACTAGGGATATAGGCCCGAGGAGGAAGTGCTTTCAATGGGGGTCTTTCTAAGGGAACGTAACCCGTATTTACGCACGGAAATCCATGGCTCAAAGAAAGCCACGAAAGCTCCGAACGATTAGGCCGACGGGCGCGATTGGGATCGAAACCTAATCGACTGGGGAATTGGGATCGACTTTTAAAACCTAAAAATTTTTACGTCATTCATTTGGAAATGTGCTTTTTTTTTAGGCAGTTAATTTTCAGCCATGCACCGGAATTTAATTCATAGATATTGCGTGTTTTATATTCGATATGTCTCCGCACTGGATTTTCTAACAATGGTTTAATTGTTGAAAATATGTATTCGGTTTCACTTTATTTTGCATTTCTAAAAATTCACACAGTCGAACTCTTTTAAAACCGAAAAATTTTTACGTCATTCATTTGGAAATGTGCTATTTTAATAGGAAGTTAATTTTCAGCCGTGCACCGGAATTTAATTCATAAATATTGCGTTTTATATTCGGTATCCCTGTTTACTGTAATTTACAACAATGGTTTCATTATTGAGACAATGTTTTCGGTTTCACTTTATTTTACATTTCTGAAAATTCATGTAGTCGAACCCTTCTCAAAACGAAAAATTTTGCGTTATTCAATTGGAAATGCGCCTTTTTATTAGGAAAATAATTTTCATCCGTGCACCGGAATTTAATTCATAAATATTGTGTGTTTTATATTCGGTATCTGACTTCACAGGATTTTCTAACAATGGTTTGATTGTTGAAACAATGTATTCGGTTTCACTTTATTTCACATTTATAAAAATTCACCCTTTTCAAAACCGAAAAGTATTTTTGTCATTCATTTGGTAGTGTGCTCTTTTGTTAGGAAAATAATTTCCGGCCGTCCTCTTGAATTTAATTCATAAATATTGCGTGTTTTATATTCGGTATCTCAGATCACTTGATATTCTAACAATGGTGTGATTGTTGAAACAATGACTTCGGTTTCACTTTATTTTACATTTTTAAAAATTCACACAATCGAACCCTTTTAAAACCGAAAAACGTTACGTTATTTAATTGAAATGCGTCTTTTTACTAGGAAAATAATTTTCATCCGTACACCGATATTTAATTCATAATTATTGTGTGTTTTATATTCGGTATCTTACTTCACTGGATTTTCTAACAATGGTTTGATTTTTGAAACAATGTATTCGGTTTCACTTTATTTCACATTTATAAAAATTCACAAAGCCGAACCCTTTTAAAACCGAAAAATGTTTACGTCATTCATTTGGTAGTGTGGTTTTTTTTTTAGGAAAATAATTTTCGGCCGTCCTCTTGAATTTAATTCATAAATATTGCGTGTTTTATATTCGGTATCTTACTTCACTGGATTTTCTAACAATGGTTTAAATTTATAAACAATGTATTCGGTTTCACTTTAATTTACATTTCTAAAAATTCACATAGTCGAACTCTTTTAAAACCGAAAAATTTTTACGTCATTCATTTGGAAATGTGCTATTTTATTAGGAAGTTAATTTTCAGCCATGCACCGGAATTTAATTCATAAATATTGCGTTTTGTATTCGGTATCCCAGTTTACTCTATTTTACAACAATGGTTTGATTGCTGAAACTACGTATTAGTTTTCACTTTATTTTACATTTCTAAAAATTTACACCATCGAACCCTTTTAAAACCGAAAAATTTTACGTTATTCAATTGGAAATGTGCCTTTTTATTAGGAAAATAATTTTCAATAGTGCACCGGAATTTAATTCATAAATATTGTGTGTTTTATATTCGGTATCTGACTTCACAGGATTTTCTAAAAATGGTTTGATTGTTGAAACAATGCGTTCGGTTTTACTTTATTTTACATTTCTAAAAATTCACACAGTCGAACCCTTTTTAAAACCGAAAATTTTTTACTTTATTCATTTGGAAATGTCCTTTTTTTATTAGGAAGTTAATTTTCAGCCTTGCACCGAAATTTAATTCATAAATATTACGTTTTATATTCGGTATCCCGGTTTACTGTATTTTACAACAATGGTTTGATTGTTGAAACAATGTATTCGGTTTCACTTTATTTTACATTCATAATAATTCACACATTCGGACCCTTTTAAAACCGAAAAATGCTTACGTCATTCATTTGGAAATGTGCCTTTTTATTAGAAAATAATTTTCAGCCGTCCACGGGGATTTAATTCATAAATATTGCTTTTTTTATATTCGGTATCTCAGTTCTCTGGATATTCTATCAATGGTTTGATTGTTGAAACTAAGTATTCTGTTTAATTTTATTTTACATTTCTAAAAATTCACACAATCGAACCCTTTTAAAACAGAAAAATTTTACGGTATTCAATTGGAAATGTGCCTTTTTATTAGGAAAATAATTTTCATCCGTGCACCGGAATTTAATTCATAAATATTGTGTGTTTTATATTCGGTATCTGACTTCACTGGATTTTTTAACAATGGAATTGATTGTTGAAAAATGTATTCGGTTTCACTTTATTTAACATTTATAAAAATTCACACAGCCGAACCCTTTTAAAACCGAAAAATGTTTACGTCATTCATTTTGAAATGTGCTTTTTTGTTAGGAAAATAATTTTCAGCCGTCCACTTGAATTTAATTCATAAATATTGTGTGTTTTATATTCGGTATCTCAGTTCACTTGATATTCTAACAATGGTTTGATTGTTGAAACAATGTATTCGGTTTCACTTTATTTAACATTTAGAAAAATTCACACAGCCGAACCCTTTTAAAACCGAAAAATTTTTACGTCATTCATTTTGAAATGTGCTTTTTTGTTAGGAAAATAATTTTCAGCCGTCCACTTGAATTTAATTCATAAATATTGTGTGTTTTATATTTGGTATCTCAGTTCACTTGATATTCTAACAATGGTTTGATTGTTGAAACAATGTATTCGATTTCACCTTATTTAACATTTCTAAAAATTCACACAGTCGAACCCTTTTAAAACCGAAAAATTTTTACGTCATTCATTTGGAAATGCATTTTTTACATTAGGAAAATAACTTTTAGCCGTGCGCAGGAATTTAATTCATAAATATTACTTTTTTTATATTCGGTATCTCAGTTCACTGGATATTCTAACAATGGTTTGATTATTAAAAAGCAGTAAGCCAACGTTTAAAATGCACAAATAATGGATGAAAAGCAGCAAACAGATGTTTCGAATCTACAGCGAGATTCTTCTTCAGTGCAAGATAGGGGAAAAGGAACAGCGTGCTAGAAAAAGCAAGGCTGAGCAAAAAAGTCTTTTGCTCAGCTTTGCTTTTTCTAGCACGCTGTTCCTTTTTCAATATCTTGCACTGAAGAAGAATCTCGCTGTTTTTTTGCTCAGCCTTGCTTTTTCTAGCACGCTGTTCCTTTTTTCCGTATCTTGCACTGAAGAAGAATCTCGCTGTAGATTCGAAACAGCTGTTTGCTGCTTTTCATCCATTATTTGTGCATTTTAAACGTTGGTTTACTGCTTTTTAATATTCCTGCACAAAGGCTATTATTGCTATTTTAATGGTTTGATTGTTGGATCAATGTATTCGATTTCACTTTATTTTATATTTCTATAAATTCACACAGTCGAACCCTTTTAAAACCGAAAAATTTTTACGCCATTCATTTGTAAATGTACTTTTTTATTAGGAAGTTAATTTTATGCCATGCACCGGAATTTATTTCATAAATATTGAGTTTTATATTCCGTATCCCAGTTTATTGTATTTTACAACAACGGTTTGATTGTTGAAACAATGTAATCGGTTTCACTTTATTTTTCATTTTTAAAAATTCACACAATCGAACCCTTTTAAAACCGAAAAACTTTACGTTATTCAATTGAAATGCGTCTTTTTACTAGGAAAATAATTTTCATCCGTACACCGGAATTTAATTCATAAATATTGTGTGTTTTATATTCGGTATCTTACTTCACTGGATTTTCTAACAATGGTTTGATTGTTGAAACTATGTATTCGATTTAACTTTATTTTACATTTATAAAAATTCACACAGCCGAACCCTTTTATAACCGAAAATGTTTACGTCATTCATTTGGAAATGTGCTTTTTTGTTAGGAAAATAATTTTCAGCCGTCCACTTGAATTTAATTCATAAATATTGTGTGTTTTATATTCGGTATCTTACTTCACTGGTTTTTCTAAAAATAGTTTGATTGTTGAAACAATGTATTCGGTTTCACATTTATTTTACATTTCTGAAAATTAACACAGCCGAACCCTTCTAAAACTGAAACATTTTTACGTCATTCAAGTGCATGGTTTATTCTTTGACGGCCAATTATCTACACTAGGGATATAGGCCCGAGGGGGAAGTGCCCTTCGTGGGGGTCTCTCTAAGGGAGCCTAACCCGTATTTACGCACGGAAATCCATGGCTCGAAGAAAGCCACGAAAGCTCCGAACGATTAGGCCGACGGGCGCGATTGGGATCGAAAACAGCACCTCCCGTCTACCAGCTTCGAGAGCAGAACCTCTCAGCCACTGGTGGGGTCATTCAATTGGCAATGTGCCTTTCTATTAGGAAAATAATTTTCTGCCATGCACCGGAATTTATTTCATATCTATTGTGTGTTTAATATTCGGTATCCCAGTTTACCGAATTTTCTAACAATGGTTTGAATGTTGAAACAATGCATTCGATTTCACTTTATTTATATTCATAATAATTCACACAGTCGAACACTTTGAAAACCATAAATGTTTACGTCATTCATTTGGAAATGCGTTTTTACATTAGGAAAATAATTTTCAGCCGTCCACTTGAATTTAATTCATAAATATTGCATGTTTTATATTCGGTATCTCAGTTCACTTGATATTCTAACAATGCTTTGATTTTTGAAACAATGTATTCGGTTTCATTTATTTTACATTTCTAAGAATTCATATAGTCGAACCCTTTTAAAACCGAAACACTTTTACGTCTTTCATTTGGAAATGTGTTTTTTTATTAGAAAAATAATTTTCAGCCGTGCACCGGAATTTAATTCATAGATATTGAGTGTTTTATATTCGATATGTCTCCGCACTGGATTTTCTAACAATGGTTTGATTGTTGAAACAATGTATTCGGTTTCACTTTATTTTACATTTCTAAAAATTCACACAGTCGAACCCTTTAAAAAAAAAAAAAAAATACGTCATTCATTTGGAAATGTGCCTTTTTATTAGGAAAATAATTTTCATCCCTGCACCGGAATTTAATTCATAAATATTGTGTGTTTTATATTCGGTATCTGACTTCACAGGATTTTCTAACAATGGTTTGATTGTTGAAACAATGTATTCGGTTTCACTTTATTTCACATTTATAAAAATTCACCCTTTTAAAACCGAAAAATGTTTACGTCATTCATTTTGTAGTTTGCTTTTTTGTTAGGAAAATAATTTTCGGCCGTCCTCTTGAATTTAATTCATAAATATTGCGTGTTTTATATTCGGTATCTCAGTTCACTTGATATTCTAACAATGGTGTGATAGTTGAAACAATGTATTCGGTTTCACTTTAATTTACATTTCTAAAAATTCACACAGTCGAACCCTTTTAAAACCGAAAATTTTTTACGTCATTCATTTGGAAATGTGCTTTTTTATTAGGAAGTTAATTTTCAGCCGTGCACCGGAATTTAATTCATAAATATTAAGTTTTATATTCGGTATCCCAGTTTACTTTATTTTACAACAATGGTTTTATTGTTGAAAGAATGTATTCGGTTTCACTTTATTTTACATTCATAATAATTTACACATTCGAACCCCTTTAAAACCGAAAAATGTTTACGTCATTCATTTGGAAATGTGCCTTTTTATTAGGAAAATAATTTTCAGCCGTGCACGGGGATTTAATTCATAAATATCGCTTTTTTTATATTCGGTATCTCAGTTCTCTTGATATTCTAACAATGGTTTGATAGTTGAAACTACGTGTTAGGTTTCACTTTATTTTACATTTCTAAAAATTCACACAGTCGAACCCTTTTAAAACCGAAAAATGTTTACGTCATTCATTTGGTAGTGTGGTTTTTTTTTTTTTTTAGGGAAATAATTTTCGGCCGTCCTCTTGAATTTAATTCATAAATATTGCGTGTTTTATATTCGGTATCTCAGTTCACTTGATATTCTAACAATGGTTTGATTTTTGAAACAATGTATTCGGTTTCATTTATTTTACATTTCTAAAAATTCATTTAGTTGAACCCTTTTAAAACCGAAACATTTTTACGTCATTCATTTGGAAATGTGTTTTTTTATTAGGAAAATAATTTTCATCCATGCACCGGAATTTAATTCAAATATATTGCGTGTTTTATATTCGGTATCTTACTTCACTGGATTTTCTAACAATGGTTTAAATTTATAAACAATGTATTCGGTTTCACTTTAATTTACATTTCTAAAAATTCACATAGTCGAACTCTTTTAAAACCGAAAAATTTTTACGTCATTCATTTGGAAATGTGCTATTTTATTAGGAAGTTAATTTTCAGCCATGCACCGGAATTTAATTCATAAATATTGCGTTTTGTATTAGGTATCCCAGTTTACAGTATTTTACAACAATGGTTTGATTGCTGAAACTACGTATTAGTTTTCACTTTATTTTACATTTCTAAAAATTTACACCATCGAACCATTTTAAAACCGAAAAATTTTACGTTATTCAATTGGAAATGTGCCTTTTTATTAGGAAAATAATTTTCAATAGTGCACCGGAATTTAATTCATAAATATTGTGTGTTTTATATTCGGTATCTGACTTCACAGGATTTTCTAACAATGGTTTGATTTTTGAAACAATGTATTCGGTTTCACTTTATTTCACATTTATAAAAATTCACAAAGCCGAACCCTTTTAAAACCGAAAAATGTTTACGTCATTCATTTGGTAGTGTGGTTTTTTTTTTTTTAGGAAAATAATTTTCGGCCGTCCTCTTGAATTTAATTCATAAATATTGCGTGTTTTATATTCGGTATCTCAGATCACTTGATATTCTAACAATGGTGTGATTGTTGAAACAATGACTTCGGTTTCACTTTATTTTACATTTCTAAAAATTCACACAGTCGAACCCTTTTAAAACCGAAAATTATTTACGTCATTCATTTGGAAATGTGCTTTTTTATTAGGAAGTTAATTTTCAGCCGTGCACCGAAATTTAATTCATAAATATTGCGTTTTACATTCGGTATCCCAGTTTACTGTTATTTACAACAATGGTTTCATTATTGAAACAATGTTTTCTATTTTTCTTTATTTTACATTTCTAAAAAGTCATGTAGTCGAACCGTTCTAAAAACGAAAAATTTTGACGTCATTAATCTGGAAATGTGCTTTTTTATTAGGAAGTTAATTTTCAGCCGTGCACCGGAATTTAATTCATAAATATTGTGTGTTTTATATTCGGTATCCGAGTTTACCGAATTTTCTAACAATGGTTTGAATTTTGTAACAATGCATTCGATTTGCACGAAAAATTTTGACGTCATTCATTTGGAAATGTGCTTTTTTATTAGGAAGTTAATTTTCAGCCGTGCACCGGAATTTAATTCATAAATATGTAGTGTTTTATATTCGGTATCCGAGTTTACCGAATTTTCTAACAATGGTTTGAATGTTGTAACAATGCATTCGATTTCCCTTTATTTATATTCATAATAATTCATACGTTCATACAACTTTTAAATCCATAAATGTTTACGTCATTCATTTGAAAATGTGCTTTTTTATTAGGAAATTACATTACAACCGTGCAACGGAATTTAATTAATAAATATTGCGTGTTTTATATTCGGTATCTCACTTCACTGGATTTTCTAACAATGTTTTGATTGTTGAAACAATGCGTTCGGTTTCACTTTATTTTACATTTCTAAAAATTCACACAGTCGAACCTTTTTAAAAGAAAAAAAAAAAATTACGCCATTCATTTGGAAATGGGCTTTTTTATTAGGAAGTTAATTTTCAGCCTTGCACCGAAATTTAATTCATAAATATTGCATTTTATATTCGATGTCCCAGTTTACTGTATCTTACAACAATGGTTTGATTGTTGAAACAATGTATTCGGTTTCATTTATTTTACATTTCTAAAAATTCATTTAGTTGAACCCTTTTAAAACCGAAACATTTTTACGTCATTCATTTGGAAATGTGTTTTTTTATTAGGAAAATAATTTTCATCCATGCACCGGAATTTAATTCAAATATATTGCGTGTTTTATATTCGGTATCTTACTTCACTGGATTTTCTAACAATGGTTTAAATTTATAAACAATGTATTCGGTTTCACTTTAATTTACATTTCTAAAAATTCACATAGTCGAACTCTTTTAAAACCGAAAAATTTTTACGTCATTCATTTGGAAATGTGCTATTTTATTAGGAAGTTAATTTTCAGCCATGCACCGGAATTTAATTCATAAATATTGCGTTTTGTATTAGGTATCCCAGTTTACTGTATTTTACAACAATGGTTTGATTGCTGAAACTACGTATTAGTTTTCACTTTATTTTACATTTCTAAAAATTTACACCATCGAACCATTTTAAAACCGAAAAATTTTACGTTATTCAATTGGAAATGTGCCTTTTTATTAGGAAAATAATTTTCAATAGTGCACCGGAATTTAATTCATAAATATTGTGTGTTTTATATTCGGTATCTGACTTCACAGGATTTTCTAACAATGGTTTGATTTTTGAAACAATGTATTCGGTTTCACTTTATTTCACATTTATAAAAATTCACAAAGCCGAACCCTTTTAAAACCGAAAAATGTTTACGTCATTCATTTGGTAGTGTGGTTTTTTTTTTTTTAGGAAAATAATTTTCGGCCGTCCTCTTGAATTTAATTCATAAATATTGCGTGTTTTATATTCGGTATCTCAGATCACTTGATATTCTAACAATGGTGTGATTGTTGAAACAATGACTTCGGTTTCACTTTATTTTACATTTCTAAAAATTCACACAGTCGAACCCTTTTAAAACCGAAAATTATTTACGTCATTCATTTGGAAATGTGCTTTTTTATTAGGAAGTTAATTTTCAGCCGTGCACGGAATTTAATTCATAAATATTGCGTTTTACATTCGGTATCCCAGTTTACTGTTATTTACAACAATGGTTTCATTATTGAAACAATGTTTTCTATTTTTCTTTATTTTACATTTCTAAAAAGTCATGTAGTCGAACCGTTCTAAAAACGAAAAATTTTGACGTCATTAATCTGGAAATGTGCTTTTTTATTAGGAAGTTAATTTTCAGCCGTGCACCGGAATTTAATTCATAAATATGTAGTGTTTTATATTCGGTATCCGAGTTTACCGAATTTTCTAACAATGGTTTGAATGTTGTAACAATGCATTCGATTTCCCTTTATTTATATTCATAATAATTCATACGTTCATACAACTTTTAAATCCATAAATGTTTACGTCATTCATTTGGAAATGTGCTTTTTTATTAGGAAATTACATTACAACCGTGCAACGGAATTTAATTAATAAATATTGCGTGTTTTATATTCGGTATCTCACTTCACTGGATTTTCTAACAATGTTTTGATTGTTGAAACAATGCGTTCGGTTTCACTTTATTTTACATTTCTAAAAATTCACACAGTCGAACCTTTTTAAAAGAAAAAAAAATTACGCCATTCATTTGGAAATGGGCTTTTTTATTAGGAAGTTAATTTTCAGCCTTGCACCGAAATTTAATTCATAAATATTGCATTTTATATTCGATGTCCCAGTTTACTGTATCTTACAACAATGGTTTGATTGTTGAAACAATGTATTCGGTTTCATTTATTTTACATTTCTAAAAATTCATTTAGTTGAACCCTTTTAAAACCGAAACATTGTTACGTCATTCATTTGGAAATGTGTTTTTTTATTAGGAAAATAATTTTCATCCATGCACCGGAATTTAATTCAAAGATATTGCGTGTTTTATATTCGGTATCTTACTTCACTGGATTTCCTAACAATGGTTTAAATTTGTAAACAATGTATTCGGTTTCACTTTAATTTACATTTCTAAAAATTCACATAGTCGAACTCTTTTAAAACCGAAAAATTTTTACGTCATTCATTTGGAAATGTGCTATTTTATTAGGATGTTAATTTTCAGCCATGCACCGGAATTTAATTCATAAATATTGCGTTTTGTATTCGGTATCCCAGTTTACTGTGTTTTACAACAATGGTTTGATTGCTGAAACTACGTATTAGTTTTCACTTTATTTTACATTTCTAAAAATTTACACCATCGAACCCTTTTAAAACCGAAAAATTTTACGTTATTCAATTGGAAATGTGCCTTTTTATTAGGAAAATAATTTTCAATAGTGCACCGGAATTTAATTCATAAATATTGCGTGTTTTATATTCGGTATCTCAGATCACTTGATATTCTAACAATGGTGTGATTGTTGAAACAATGACTTCGGTTTCACTTTATTTTACATTTCTAAAAATTCACACAGTCGAACCCTTTTAAAACCGAAAATTATTTACGTCATTCATTTGGAAATGTGCTTTTTTATTAGGAAGTTAATTTTCAGCCGTGCACCGGAATTTAATTCATAAATATTAAGTTTTATATTCGGTATCCCAGTTTACTGTATTTTACAACAATGGTTTTATTGTTGAAAGAATGTATTCGGTTTCACTTTATTTTACATTCATAATAACTTACACATTCGGACCCCTTTAAAACCGAAAAATGTTTACGTCATTCATTTGGAAATGTGCCTTTTTATTAGGAAAATAATTTTCAGCCGTGCACGGGGATTTAATTCATAAATACCGCTTTTTTTATATTCGGTATCTCAGTTCTCTGGATATTCTAACAATGGTTTGATTGTTGAAACTACGTATTCGGTTTCACTTTATTTTACATTTCTAAAAATTCACACAATCGAAACCTTTTAAAGCCGAAAAATTTTGCGTTATTCAAGTGGATGGTTTATTTTTTGACGGCCAATTATCTACACTAGGGATATAGGCCCAAGGGGGAAGTGCTTTCGGTGGGGTCTTTCTAAGGGAACCTAACCCGTATTTACGCACGGAATTCCATGGCTCAAAGAAGGCCACGAAAGCTCCGAAGGATTAGGCCGACGGGCGCGATTGGGATCGAACCCAGCACCTCCCATCTACCAGCTTCGAGAGCAATACCTCTCAGTCACTGGTGGGGTCATTCAATTGGAAATGTGCCTTTTTATTAGGAAAATAATTTTCAGCTGTGCACCGGAATTTATTTCATATCTATTGTGTGTTTTATATTCGGTATCCCAGTTTATCGAATTTTCTAACAATGGTTTGAATTTTGAAACAATGCATTCGATTTCACTTTATTTATATTGATAATAATTCACACAGTCGAATCCTTTGAAAACCATAAATGTTTACGTCATTCATTTGGAAATGTGTTTTTACTTTAGGAAAATAATTTCCAACCGTCCACTTGAATTTAATTCATAAACATTGCATGTTTTATATTCGGTATCTCAGTTCACTACATATTCTAACAATGGTTTGATTGCTGAAACAATGTATTCGGTTTCACTTTTTAGGAACATATGTGTTATTATCCCACCCTCCGCCATCTTGGATTTTTTTTGGCGAGAAAACCCCTTTTCCGCCAAGTAGTAAATGTCGCCAAGCACCCGTTTCTATGCATGTTTGGCTCAACGAAAATAAAATGTAAATAATAAACAAAATTCGCTAAACTGGCAAATCAGTAATCCTTGTATGAGCGCTTCGCGCACATTTAACGGAAAAGAAACATCGCCGAATTCAGCATTTCTCGCAATATAGCATTCTCAAAATTCAGCAGTTCTCGTCTTGTAGCAATCTCAAAATGTAAAAAACTCTTAAAACAGCAAAATATACCTAAAAAACGAGACTCGCTAAAGTGGCAATCAGCAATAGTTGTATGAGCGCTTCGCGCTCATTTTCCGAAAATAAACATCGCCGAATTCAGCATTTTTCGCAATATAGCATTCTCCAAATTCAGTAGTTCTCGTTTTGTAGCAATCTCAAAATGTAAAAAACTCTTAAAGCAACAAAATATACGTAAAATTATCAACATACCTTAACAGACATCTGCTTTCTTGAAACCTACAGCACAAAATATAACACCGCCGTCATTTTCCAAAATAGGCTTAATACGCATTGACACGCTATAAACAAACCACCCTTTCATGTCAAAATTTCCTCATATTTCTTAATTACTTCAGCAAGAGCGTTTAAACGGACTACAGAAACTGTAGTCAATGAAATACATCCCATAAATTTAACATAAAAATAAAAAGACAGCCATAGAACACGATATCAAAGAGTATCTGGTTCAAGAGTCAACCAACCATCAGCAACGACACCCGGCAGTGAAATAAATGTTCACGCTCTCGCGTCGTTAAAAAGGGGGTTGCCATAATAAGTTACTAGACGCCAAACGCCGGGGTTGCCAGAGCGATAAAAATCGCCAAATACTCAACATCGCGGAGGGTGGGATAATAACACATCTTAGCCACTTTTTATTTTACATTTCTAAAAATTCACACATTCGAACTCTTTTAAAACCGAAAAAATTTTACGTCATTCATTTGGAAATGTGTTTTTTTTTATTAGGAAAATAATTTTTACCCATGCACCGGAATTTAATTCAGAGATATTGCGTGTTTTATATTCGGTATCTCACTTCACTGGATTTTCTGTCAATGGTTTGAATTTATGAACAATGTATTCGGTTTCACTTTAATTTACATTTCTAAAAATTCACACAGTCGAACCCTTTTAAAACAGAAAATTTTTTACGTCATTCATTTGGAAATGTGTTTTTTTTTAGGCAGTTAATTTATAGCCGTGCACCGGAATTTAATTCATAGATATTGCCTGTTTTATATTCGATATGGCACCGCACTGGATTTTCTAACAATGGTTTGATTGTTGAAACAATGTATTCGGTTTCACTTTAATTTACATTTCTAAAAATTCACACAGTCGAACTCTTTTAAAACCGAAAAATTTTACGTCATCCATTTGGAAATGTGCTTTTTTATTAGGAAGTTAATTTTCAGCCGTGCACCGGAATTTAATTCCTGAATATTGTATGTTTTATATTCGGTATCTTACTTCACTGGATTTTCTAACAATGGTTTGATTGTTGAAACAATGTAATCCGTTTCACTATATTTTATATTTCTAAAAAATCACACAGTCGAACCATTTTAAAACCGAAAAATTTTTACGTCATTCATTTGGAAATGTGTTTTTACACTAGGAAAATAATTTTTAGCCGTGCACGGGAATTTAATTCATAAATATTACTTTTTTTATATTCGGTATCTCAGATCACTGGATATTCTAACAATGGTTTGATTGTTGAAACAATGTAATCGGTTTCACTTTGTTTTATATTTCTATAAATTCACACAGTCGAACCCTTCTAAAACCGAAAAATTCTTACGTCATTCATTTGGAAATGTGCCTTTTTATTAAGAAAATAATTTTGAGCCGTGCACGGGGTTTTAATTCATAAATATTGCGTTTTATATTCGTTATCCCAGTTTACTCTATTTTACAACAATGGTTTGATTGTTGAAACAATGTAATCGGTTTCACTTTATTTTACATTCATAATAATTCACACATTCAAGCCTTTTAAAACCGAAAAATGTTCAGGTCATTCATTTGGAAATGTGCCTTTTTATTAGGAAAATAATTTTCAGCCGTGCACGGGGATTTAATTCATAAATATTGCCTTTTTTATATTCGGTATCTCAGTTCTCTAGATATTCTAACAATGGTTTGAATATTGAAACTACGTATTCGGTTTCACTTTAATTTACATTTTTAAAAATTCACACAATCGAACCCTTTTAAAACCGAAAAATTTTAAGTTATTCAATTGAGATGTGCCTTTTTATTAGGAAAATAATTTTCATCCGTGCACCGCAATTTAATTAATAAATATTGTGTCTTTTATATTCGGTATCTCAGTTCTCTGGATATTCTAACAATGGTTTGATTGTTTAAACTACGTATTCGGTTTCATTTTATTTTACATTTCTAAAAATTCACACAATCGAACCCTTTTAAAACAGAAAAAGTTTGCGTTATTCAATTGGAAATGCGACTTTTTATAAGGAAAATAATTTTCATGCGTGCACCGGAATTTAATTCATAAATATTGCGTTTCATATTCGGTATCCCAGTTTACTCTATTTTTTAACATTATTTTGATTGTTGAAACAATGTATTCGGTTTCACATTTATTTTACATTTCTAAAAATTAACACAGTCGAACCCTTCTAAAACTGAAAAATTTTTACGTCACTCAAGTGGATGGTTTATTTTTTGACGGCCAATTATCTACACTAGGGATATAGGCCCGAGGGGGAAGTGCCCTACGTGGGGATTTTTCTAAGGGAACCTAACCCGTATTTACGCACGGAAATCCATTGCTCGAAGAAAGCCACGAAAGCTCCGAACGATTAGACCGACGGGCGCGATTGGGATCAAACCCAACACCTCCCGTCTACCAGCTTTGAGAGGAAAACCTCTCAGCCACTGGTGGGGTCATTCAATTGGAAATGTTCCTTTTTATTAGGAAAATAATTTTCAGACGTGCACCGGAATTTATTTCACAACTATTGTGTGTTTTATTTTCGGTATACCGAATTTGCTAACAATTGTTTGAGTGTTGAAACAATGCATTCGATTTCACTTTATTTATATTCATAATAATTCACACAGTCGAAACTTTTGAAAACCATAACGGTTGACGTCATTCATTTGGAAATGTGTTTTTACATTAGGAAAATAATTTTCAGCCGTCCACTTGAATTTAATTCATAAACATTGCATGTTTTATATTCGGTATTTCAGTTCACTTGATATTCTAACAATGGTTTGATTGCTGAAACAATGTATTCGGTTTCACTTTTAGGTAGCTTTCTTTACAAAAAAGCTACCTATTGCAGCCGTTCGGAGGAAAGCGATTTCAAAAAATTTTGGTATATTTTCATCGATCATGACCCCCAGACCCCGAAACCACCCTCCGTTCAAAATTGATATATATATATATATATATATATATATATATCTATATATATATATATATATATATCTGACCTATGTCACACTGTAACTCCCGTAATTATGAACCGATTTCGATGTAATTCGGTGTGTACATAGTACATACTAATGTCTCGACCGAGTTCGTTGGCCAGCTTCATCCGCCGTTTTGTTTCAAAATGGCGGCCATTTAAAAATTTTAAAAAATTTTAAAACTTGAAATGTGGTACCAAAAAATTAAAAATGGAAAAATATTTTTTTCTTATGTATTTGACCTTTATACAAAGATTCCGGAGCAGTTTCTGTTTCGTCTATATCTTAAAAAATGGCTGAGTTATAGCATTTTGAATTTCTAGCGTGGCTGACATTTTGAAACGTCCTGAATTTTGTCACGCGATAAAAGGCGTATTTATGAACCGATTTGGATGTAATTCAGTGTGTACATAGTACATACCAATCTCTCGACCGAGTTCGTTGGCCAGCTTCATCCGCCGTTTTGTTTCAAAATGGCGGCCATTTAAAATTTAAAAAAAAATTTTAAACTTGAAATGTGGTACCAAAAAATTAAAAATGGAAAAATATTATTTTCTTATGTATTTGACCTTTATACAAAGATTCCGGAGCAGTTTTTGTTTCGTCTATATCTTAAAAAATGGCTGAGTTATAGCATTTTGAATTTCTAGCGTGGCTGACATTTTGAAACGTCCTGAATTTTGTCACGCGATAAAAGGCGTATTTATGAACCGATTTGGATGTAACTTCGTTTATACATAGTACATACCAATGTCTCGACCGGGTTCGTTGGTCAGCTTCATCCGCCATCTTGTTTAAAAATGGTGGCCATTTAAATTTTTAAGAAAAATTTAAATTTGAAATGTGGCACCAAAAAATTAAAAATTGAAAAAATATTTTCTTCTTATGTGTTTGACCTTGATAAAAAGATTCGGGAGCAGTTTTTGTTTCGTCTATATCTTAAGAAATGGCTGAGTTATAGCATTTTGAATTTCTAGCGTGGCTGACATTTTGAAACGTCCTGATTTTTCTCACGTAATAACAGGCGTATTTATGAACCGACTTGGATGTACCTTGGTGTGTACATAGTACATACAAATATCTCGACCGAGTTCGTTGGCCGGCTTCATCCGCCATCTAGTTTCAAAATGGCGGCCATTTAAAAAATAAAAAAATAAAAAAATTTAAATGAGATACCAAAAAATTGGAAAGTGAAAAAGATTTTTTTTGTATGTGTTTGACCTTAATACAAAGATTCCGGAACAGTTTTTCTTTCGTCTATATCTAAAAAAAATGGCTGAGTAATAGCATTTTGAATTTCTCTTGTGGCTGACATTTTAAAACGACCTGATTTTTGTCACGCGATAACAGGCGTAATTATGAACCTATTTGGATGTAACTTGGTCTGTACATAGTACATGCCAATGTCTTGACCGAGTTCGTTGGCCAGCTTCATTCGCCATCTTGTTTCAAAAGGGTTGCCATTTAAAAAAAATTAAATTTAAAATTCAAAATGAGGTATTAAACAATTGGAAAATGAAAAAGATTTTTTTATGTGTTTGGCCTTGATACAAAGATTCCGGAGCAGTTTTTGTTTCTGAAAATTTGTTCTTTTGTTTATATCTTAAAAATGGTTGATTTATAGCACTTTGAATTTCTAGCATGGCTAACATTTTGAAACGATCTTGTATTTGTCACGCGATAACACACGTATTCGCCTATTTCGATGTAAGAAGGCATGTGGATAGTATACATCAACACCCCGACCAAGTTCGCTGGCCAGATTCATCAGCCATCTTGTTTCAAAATGGCGACCATTAAATTAAAAAATATATATATATTTAAAGTGAGGTGCAAAAAAATTAGAAATTGAAAAAGGTTTCTTTCTTAAGTATTTGACCTTGATATAAGGATTCAGGAGCATTTTTCGTTTGTCTTTACCTTAAAAAATGGCTCAGATATAGCAGTTTCAATTTCTATTGTGGGTGACATTTTGAAAAATCTGATTTTTTGCATGCGACAGCACTCCTATATATTAACCGATTCCGATGTGAGTGAGCATGTGCACAGCAATTACTAAGGTCTCGACCAAGTTCACTGCTTAGCCTCATCCACCATGTTGTCTTAAAATGACAGGCACTTTAAGAAATTGCCGAATTTGGCAGCCAAATATATGTTACTTTAAAGAAAAGCAGCTTGGATAAAGCTGACTAATTTCGCGAAATTCTCATTCATTATATTGATAAAAATTAGTATTGAATCTCCTATATTCGGTTTCCACTAAATTGAGCTTCGTGTGTTTGAATGATATAATTTGGCTTTTTTTAAATAAGGATTATGAAAGCTACCTCTTCCTCCCGGCACTGGCCGGAAGGACTTTTTATTTTACATTTCTAAAAATTCACACAATCGAATCCTTTTAAAACCGAAAAAATTTTACGTCATTCATTTGGAAATGTGTTTTTTTTTTATTAGGAAAATAATTTTCACCCAAGCACCGGAATTTAATTCAGAGATATTGCGTGTTTTATATTCGGTATCTCACTTCACTGGATTTTCTGACAATGGTATGAATTTTGAAACAATGTATTCGGTTTCACTTTAATTTACTTTTCTAAAAATTCACACAGTCGAACCCTTTTAAAACAGAAAAATTTTTACATCATTCATTTGGAAATGTGCTTTTTTATTAGGAAGTTAATTTTCAGCCGTGCACCGGAATTTAATTCCTGAATATTGTGTGTTTTATATTCGGTATCTTACTTCACTGGATTTTCTAACAATGGTTTGATTGTTGAAACAATGTATTCGGTTTCACTTTATTTTACATTTCTAAAAATTCACACAGTCGAACTCTTTTAAAACCGAAAAATTTTACGTCATTCATTTGGAAATGTGCTTTTAGGTAGCTTT
This sequence comes from Maratus speciosus, assembly GCA_963932465.1. Taxonomy (NCBI): domain Eukaryota; kingdom Metazoa; phylum Arthropoda; class Arachnida; order Araneae; family Salticidae; genus Maratus; species Maratus speciosus. The sequence goes on along the minus strand of CAWVRF010000002.1, from coordinate 5,771,619 downwards.
CTTTACAAAAAAGCTACCTATTGCAGCCGTTCGGAGGAAAGCGATTTCAAAAAATTTTGGTATATTTTCATCGATCATGACCCCCAGACCCCGAAACCACCCTCCGTTCAAAATTGATATATATATATATATATATATATATATATATCTGACCTATGTCACACTGTAACTCCCGTAATTATGAACCGATTTCGATGTAATTCGGTGTGTACATAGTACATACTAATGTCTCGACCGAGTTCGTTGGCCAGCTTCATCCGCCGTTTTGTTTCAAAATGGCGGCCATTTAAAAATTTTAAAAAATTTTAAAACTTGAAATGTGGTACCAAAAAATTAAAAATGGAAAAATATTTTTTTCTTATGTATTTGACCTTTATACAAAGATTCCGGAGCAGTTTCTGTTTCGTCTATATCTTAAAAAATGGCTGAGTTATAGCATTTTGAATTTCTAGCGTGGCTGACATTTTGAAACGTCCTGAATTTTGTCACGCGATAAAAGGCGTATTTATGAACCGATTTGGATGTAATTCAGTGTGTACATAGTACATACCAATCTCTCGACCGAGTTCGTTGGCCAGCTTCATCCGCCGTTTTGTTTCAAAATGGCGGCCATTTAAAATTTAAAAAAAAATTTTAAACTTGAAATGTGGTACCAAAAAATTAAAAATGGAAAAATATTATTTTCTTATGTATTTGACCTTTATACAAAGATTCCGGAGCAGTTTTTGTTTCGTCTATATCTTAAAAAATGGCTGAGTTATAGCATTTTGAATTTCTAGCGTGGCTGACATTTTGAAACGTCCTGAATTTTGTCACGCGATAAAAGGCGTATTTATGAACCGATTTGGATGTAACTTCGTTTATACATAGTACATACCAATGTCTCGACCGGGTTCGTTGGTCAGCTTCATCCGCCATCTTGTTTAAAAATGGTGGCCATTTAAATTTTTAAGAAAAATTTAAATTTGAAATGTGGCACCAAAAAATTAAAAATTGAAAAAATATTTTCTTCTTATGTGTTTGACCTTGATAAAAAGATTCGCGAGCAGTTTTTGTTTCGTCTATATCTTAAGAAATGGCTGAGTTATAGCATTTTGAATTTCTAGCGTGGCTGACATTTTGAAACGTCCTGATTTTTCTCACGTAATAACAGGCGTATTTATGAACCGACTTGGATGTACCTTGGTGTGTACATAGTACATACAAATATCTCGACCGAGTTCGTTGGCCGGCTTCATCCGCCATCTAGTTTCAAAATGGCGGCCATTTAAAAAATAAAAAAATAAAAAAATTTAAATGAGATACCAAAAAATTGGAAAGTGAAAAAGATTTTTTTTGTATGTGTTTGACCTTAATACAAAGATTCCGGAACAGTTTTTCTTTCGTCTATATCTAAAAAAAATGGCTGAGTAATAGCATTTTGAATTTCTCTTGTGGCTGACATTTTAAAACGACCTGATTTTTGTCACGCGATAACAGGCGTAATTATGAACCTATTTGGATGTAACTTGGTCTGTACATAGTACATACCAATGTCTTGACCGAGTTCGTTGGCCAGCTTCATTCGCCATCTTGTTTCAAAAGGGTTGCCATTTAAAAAAAATTAAATTTAAAATTCAAAATGAGGTATTAAACAATTGGAAAATGAAAAAGATTTTTTTATGTGTTTGGCCTTGATACAAAGATTCCGGAGCAGTTTTTGTTTCTGAAAATTTGTTCTTTTGTTTATATCTTAAAAATGGTTGATTTATAGCACTTTGAATTTCTAGCATGGCTAACATTTTGAAACGATCTTGTATTTGTCACGCGATAACACACGTATTCGCCTATTTCGATGTAAGAAGGCATGTGGATAGTATACATCAACACCCCGACCAAGTTCGCTGGCCAGATTCATCAGCCATCTTGTTTCAAAATGGCGACCATTAAATTAAAAAAAATATATATATTTAAAGTGAGGTGCAAAAAAATTAGAAATTGAAAAAGGTTTCTTTCTTAAGTATTTGACCTTGATATAAGGATTCAGGAGCATTTTTCGTTTGTCTTTACCTTAAAAAATGGCTCAGATATAGCAGTTTCAATTTCTATTGTGGGTGACATTTTGAAAAATCTGATTTTTTGCATGCGACAGCACTCCTATATATTAACCGATTCCGATGTGAGTGAGCATGTGCACAGCAATTACTAAGGTCTCGACCAAGTTCACTGCTTAGCCTCATCCACCATGTTGTCTTAAAATGACAGGCACTTTAAGAAATTGCCGAATTTGGCAGCCAAATATATGTTACTTTAAAGAAAAGCAGCTTGGATAAAGCTGACTAATTTCGCGAAATTCTCATTCATTATATTGATAAAAATTAGTATTGAATCTCCTATATTCGGTTTCCACTAAATTGAGCTTCGTGTGTTTGAATGATATAATTTGGCTTTTTTTAAATAAGGATTATGAAAGCTACCTCTTCCTCCCGGCACTGGCCGGAAGGACTTTTTTATTAGGAAGTTAATTTTCAGCCGTGCACCGGAATTTAATTCCTGAATATTGTGTGTTTTATATTCGGTATCTTACTTCACTGGATTTTCTAACAATGGTTTGATTGTTGAAACAATGTAATCGGTTTCACTATATTTTACATTTCTAAAAAATCACACAGTCGAAGCATTTTAAAACCGAAAAATGTTTACGTCACTCATTTGGAAATGTGTTTTTACATTAGGAAAATAATTTTTAGCCGTGCACGGGAATTTAATTCATAAATATTCCTTTTTTTATATTCGGTATCTCAGTTCACTGGATATTCTAACAATGGTTTGATTGTTGGAACAATGTATTCGGTTTCACTTTATTTTATATTTCTATAAATTCACACAGTCGAACCCTTTTAAAACCGAAAAATTCTTACGTCATTCATTTGTAAATGTGCTTTTTTATTAGGAAGTTAATTTTCAGCCGTGCACCGGAGTTTAATTCATTAATATTGAGTTTTATATTCCGTATCCCAGTTTACTGTATTTTACAACAATGGTTTGATTGTTGAAACAATGTAATCGGTTTCACTTTATTTTACATTCATAATAATTCACAAATTCAAGCCTTTTAAAACCGAAAAATGTTTACGTCATTCATTTGGAAATGTGCCTTTTTATTAGGAAAATAATTTAAAGCCGTGCACAGGGATTTAATTCATAAATATTGCTTTTTTTATATTCGGTATCTCAGTTCTCTAGATATTCTAACAATGGTTTGATTATTGAAACTACGTACTCGGTTTCACTTTAATTTACATTTTTAAAAATTCACACAATCGAACCCTTTTAAAACCGAAAAATTTTAAGTTATTCAATTGAGATGTGCCTTTTTAATAGGAAAATAATTTTCATCCGTGCACAGGAATTTAATTCATAAATATTGTGTGTTTTATATTCGGTATCTTAATTCACTGTATTTTCTAACAATGGTTTGATTGTTGAAACAATGTATTCGGTTTCACTTTATTTTACATTTCTAAAAATTCATATAGTCGAACCCTTTTAAATTCGAAACATTTTACGACATTCATTTGGAAATGTGTTTTCATATTAGGAGAATAAATTGCACGGGAATTTAATTCATAAATATTGCTTGTTTTATATTCTGTATCCGAGTTTACCGAATTTTCTAACAATGGTTTGAATGTTGTAACAATGCATTAGATTTCACATTATTTTACATTTCTAAAAATTCACACGGTCGAACCCTTTTAAAACCGAAAAAGTTTTACGTCATTTATTTGGAAATGCGCTTTTTTTTATTAGGAAGTTAATTTTCAGCCTTGCACCGAAATTTAATTCATAAATATTGCGTTTTATATACGGTATCCCAGTTTACTGTATTTTACAGCAATGGCTTGATTGTTGAAACAATGTATTCGGTTTCACTTTATTTTACATTCATAATAATTCACACATTCAGACCCTTTTAAAACCGAAAAATGTTTACGTCATTCATTTGGAAATGTGCCTTTTTATCAGGAAAATAATTTTCAGCCGTGCACGGGGATTTAATTCATAAATATTGCTTTTTTATATTTTGTATCTCACTTCTCTGGATATTCTAACAATGGTTTGATTGTTGAAACTACGTATTCGGTTTCACTTTATTTTACATTTCTAAAATTCACACAGCCGAACCTTTTTAAAACCGAAAAATGCTTACGTCATTCATTTGTAAATGTGCTTTTTTAATTGGAAATTAATTTTCAACTGTGTACCGGAATTTAATTCATATATATTGCGTGTTTTATATTCAGTATCTCACTTCACTAGATTTTCTAACAATATTTTGATTGTTGAAGCAATGCGTTCGGTTTCACTTTATTTAACATTTCTAAAAATTCACACAGTCGAACCCTTTTAAAACCGAAAAATTTTGCGTTATTCAATTCCAGATGTGCCTTTTTATTAGGAAAATAATTTTCAGCCGTGCACCGGAATTTAATTCATAAACATTGTTTGTTTTATATTCGGTATCTTACTTCACTGGATTTTCTAACAATGGTTTGATTGTTGAAACAATGTATTCGGTTTCACAATATTTTAAATTTCTAAAGATTCACGCCGTTTAACCCTTTTAAATCCGAAAAATTTTTACGTCATTCATTTGGAAATGTGTTTTTACATTAGGAAAATACTTTTTAGCCATGCACGGGAATTTAATTCATAAATATTACTTTTTTTATATTCGGTATCTCAGTTCACTGGATATTCTAACAATGGTTTGATTGTTGGAACAATGTATTCGGTTTCACTATATTTTATATTTCTATAAACTGACACAGTCGAACCCTTTTAAAACCGAAAAATTCTTACGTCATTCATTTGTAAATGTGCTTCTTTATTAGGAAGTGAATTTGCCGAAAATTCATCTGACAAATAAATTTTCAAAATCCAAGCGAGATGGGAGAGCAATTAGGTTAAATAGTTTATTAAATAAAACTGAAATAGTATGTAAATTCTATTCATCATTAGAAGTTAATAATTGTTCCATAATAGTAATTCTCCGTATTTAACAGAGCCAATACAAAAAAAAATGTTCTCTGCTTCGTTGCAGAGTCAGGACTTCCAATATACACTCTGTATTAAACAGAGCCATGATTTAACAATTGGCATCTCTGATTACAGAGTCAGGACATGTTACATGTTCTCTGCTTGGTTACAGAGTCAAGACTGACCATTTTAAAAATGATACATATTATATAAAATAAACATCAAAATAAAAATTACAATATGCAGTTATAAATCTTCTAAATAGCTATAATATTCATTTAAATGACATCCAAGTAATTATAAAACTAATAAATCACCATCAATTCAAAATTATTATAAAGTAAATAAATCTATATTACATGACCTTGAAATCATAATGTTACTCATAAATATTGATTCAGGGTTATAAACAATTTAGATAAACAGATTAGATTTTTTCTGTCAAAAGAAATCAGTTTTATAATTATATTTCGCAATATGAAAGATAAACAGAGTTAAATTATAAACAAATAAATTTGAGGGCATTTACGCCGTAACATCCTCCGCCTCCATGAACGGAGTTCATCGAACAATTATAACTTACCAAATTTCCACTATCACATACTAAATAATCAAATATTAAATACAAATTTAAAATATTACCTTAAATGTTAAGTATAACTAAAATGAAATGCAATTAAATCCTACTACTTCTATAAAAAAACAGTTTCTGGAACAACTAAAAATAGAAAAAGACATTAATATACAAAATAGTTCAGAAAGTTACAAAAATTAGACATAGAAAAAAATAATAATAATAAAGTTAGTTAAAATAAAGTAAAATTCTATTATATTAAATGTCCATCGGTAGAGGAGACAATTTTGTGATAGGGCGTTTCAGTTCACCAGTAGAAGTCTTTAATTTGACAACACGAACAATATTATCATCCCCAGGAAATAGTTCAATTATTCTGCCCAATTTCCACCTTAATGGGGGCTGGTTTTCTTCCTTTATCAACACCAAGTCATTGATTTTTAAGTTCGGGTTGCTTCTAAACCACTTTGTACGTTGCTGCAATTGTGAGAGATAGTCTGACGACCACCTTTTCAAAAAACTTTGGAAAATCTTTTGTAGCAATTTCCAACGTTCCAAAGGAGTTACATAGGTAGAGGAGATATCAGGCTCAGGTAAGGAGGTCAAGGGTGCTCCTATAATAAAATGTCCTGGCGTCAGAGCCGTAAAGTCATTTGGATCAGAAGACTCAGCGACAAGCGGTCTTGAATTTAAGCATGACTCAATTTGTGCAATTAAGGTCAAAAATTCTTCATAAGTTAAAATCTGATCACCAATTGTTCTCTTCAAATGATTTTTCATTTGTTTTATTCCCGCTTCCCAAAGGCCTCCAAAGTGAGGGGCGGAAGGTGGGTTGAATTTCCATACTATCATTTCGTCAGTAAGATACTTGTGCAATTTTTCATCAGAAGCAATTAGAGACATCATTCTCTTTATTTCGCGGTCTGCCCCTACAAAATTTGTACCTCTGTCGGAAAATATTTCTAGAGGTTTTCCACGTCGAGCCACGAATCTTTTCAATGAGGCTAGAAAGGTTTCAGTTGTAAGATCAGTGACTAACTCAAGATGGATAGCTTTTGTTACGAAACAAACATACAGACAAACATAATGTTTAAAGGGTTTCACACCACGTCCCTTACGAGGTTTGATCAAAAAGGGGCCGGCTAAGTCGACTCCTACTCTTGAAAATACTCGAGCTTGTGTCACGCGTGCTGATGGCAGATTTCCCATCAACTGAGATGAAAGGTGTGATGAATTTCGGAAACATTTCATACATTTCCTTATTTCTCTTTTCACAGCTTCTTTAGCATTAATTATCCAAAATTTTTGTCGAATTGCTGAAATTGTCAATTGAGTCCCGCTATGAAGATGTTTCTCATGAAAATACTTTATTATCAAGTCTGTAACATGATGCCTTTTAGGGAGAATGATTTGATGTTTTTGATATTCAGACAAGTTTGCATTTTTTAGCCTACCTCCAACACGAAGAATATCATTTTCGTCAAGAAATGGATGTAAAGGAAGGAGTTTGCTTTTAGAATTTAGGATCTTTCTGGATTTTAGAATTTTCAGTTCGTCTCCGAATTCATGGTTTTGAATTAATTTCACAATAGCATTTGTTGCCCTTTCAAGTTCTGGAACAGTCAAAAAACCATAGACTCGTTCAGATGGGCATGTACTATTTTTGATGAATCTGAGGCACCAAGCCGTAATTCGTTTTAATTTAGACCAGGATGAAAATTTAAATAAAAGCTCAAATTCTGGAATATTTTGGGATATGGAGCAAACAAGCGTTTTACGTTGTTCTTGCAAGACCTCTTCATCAGGTAGATTAGGTTGAGTTTCAGGGGGAAATACTGGTAACGATTCTTCCTTCAGCCAGCTAGGACCATGTAACCATACCTCGTTATTAATCAATTCAGATGCAGAACAACCACGAGAGAGAACATCTGCAGGATTTTCCTTTCCTTTACAAAATTTCCATTGTACAGGAGCAACAAGTTCCTGAATTTCGCGTACGCGGTTTGCCACAAAGGGCTTCCAGTTGTTAGCACTTCCTTTAATCCAGTGCAAGGTAATTTGGGAGTCACTTAGACAAAATATATTTTCATTCACAATTTTAAATATTTCCTTTAAATAATTCGCTAATCTTGCAGCCGTAAGTGCTCCAAGAAGTTCGATGCGCGGCAATGTAATTTTCTTGAGAGGCGCTACTCTCGACTTTGCTATTACAAATGAAGTTTCACAAGAAGAAGAATCACGTAAATAAGCCACTGACCCATACCCCTTTAAACTAGCATCAGAAAATATGAAAAGTTGAGCGGTTTCAGGATTTAATTTTGGGATAGTTACAAAATATTTTCTAAGAATTTCAAAATTTACCAAGTCTTTTATTTCATTATGCCATTTTCTGAATTTTCCACTTAAAGAATCTGGTAATGTAGAATCCCAGTCAATTCCATGTTCCCAGAGTTCTTGCATTAAAAATTTAATTCTTATCACGAAAGGGGAAATGAGTCCAATAGGATCATAAATTTTTGCCACAGTTTGTAAAACAATACGTTTGGTAATAATTTTATGGTCAAATTCTACTAAAAGTGGTTGTATGTCTATTTTCAAGGTGTCACTTTCTGTTATCCATATAATTCCCAATACCTTCGAAAGATTTTGTTCAAGAGTGTCTTCCTCAAAGTTTATTCCATGTTCCTTCCATAAAAATTTTAAATCGGAAGAATTGGTTTTAAATTTTCTGAGTTTCATATTGGCCTCACTCAATATCTTCTCTGCACCGTTTGATAAAACAAAAGCTTCATTTACTGAATCAGCTCCATGAAACAGGTCATCAACGTATAAGGAAGTATCCAGCATATTAACTATTTTTCCAAACAAATCTTTATACCCCTCAATGTGATGTTTGATGGTTGCAGAAAGGAAAAAGGGTGAAGTTGTTACACCAAAAGTTACACGGGTCATGCGAAAAACCTTCAAAATGGGATTGTTACTAGTGATATTGTCAAACCACAGGAACCTCAAAAAATTTCTATCTTCTTGTTGTATCTGGATTTGCAAGAATGCCTTTTCTATATCGGCCAAGAAAGCAATTTTGTGGAGACGGAATTTTAAAATAATGTCCAATATGTTAGGATTTAGATTGGGCCCAGGAAATAAGCACTCGTTTAACGATTTTGCCCCCTTATCTTTGGATGACGCATCAAAAACAATTCTTACTTTAGTTGTCGATTTATCTTCCCTTATTACTGGTCTGTGAGGCATGTAATACGTGTTTATTTCATCTTTATTAAACTCACATTCTTCAATTATACCCAAACCACATTGTTCATTTAATATTTTCTCATATTCCTTAAGTAACCATTCATTTTTGCACAATTTTGATTTTAATCCCCAAAGTCTATGTTTAGCTACATCAAAATTGGATTCCAATTCATTTTTATTTACTTTCCACAAAAGTTTAGTTTCTTATCTTCCATTTACAAAATTTAAATTATCATTAAATAAATCAAGAGCATCTAAATCCTTTTGTGAAAATAATTCATTTTTACTATCACAAATACCCAAAGACTCTAGTTTCCAAAACTTTTGCAAATCAAAATTTTCTATTTCATTAACAGATACAAGATGAGCATTAACTGTTTCGTTACCTTTAGAGTTTATTTTTCCCACTATTGTGTACCCAAAAAGTGTATTAGCTACATATAAATGGTCATTAATTTCTTCAACGACACCTCTCTGAACATTCCAGAAATAATCAGCTCCAAGTAAAATTTGTACTTCGGATTCCTCGGGCGTAGGGTCGGCTAACCTCCATCTTTTACTTTCAATGTATTTTATAACTAGAGGGTCAGAATTGGGAACCTTCAATGTTGTTGCACTTATCAAATCGGTAGCTAGCACCTCAACATCTATAAAACGATGATAATTCATTTTACTTCGCAATTTAATTTTAAAAACATCATATTCTTCTTCGCGACCTTGATCCATGCCAAAAGCGAATACAGTTAAATGTTCTTTTCTTAAAACAGGCAAATTTAATTCACGAGCTAAAGCTTTTGTTATGAAGCTTTTTTCGCTTGCAGAATCAAGTAATAATCGAACTACCTTTGATTTAGAATTACCTTGAGCAGTTACACAACATGTTTGCAATAAAACAGCATGCTTAGAATTTCTAAAATTACAATGAGAATTAGATACAACTGTTTGATTTTGATTTTCATTAATTTCCGGTTTCAAACTTTTCTTAAAGCAAAATAATTTGTTATGTTCAGTGCTTTTACAATTTAGACATGGCTTTAATTTTATGCGGCATTGCGAAGATAAATGCGATTTCAAAAAGCATTTGTAACATCTACCCTCCTTACGTAACATTAATCTTTTCTTATCATCAGCTAAATTTTTACACTCGGAAGATAAATGATCATTACCTTTGCAAAATACACAAAAAACTTTAATAGTGGCATTTAAGGTATTAGCATGTTGATATTTATTTGATGTTTTCTTTTCACGAAATTCAGTTTTATTTTTATGTACAAAAGAAGAGGATGCATCATTTTTAGAACTTGTCATTGACAAAGCCTTTTCTCTACATTCTATTTCACATTTCAGAAAGGCAATTAGATCGGTTACATCTGACTCTTTGCTAGTATCACGTTTTCTATGATATTCAATCACTAATTCATGGGGCAATAGCTTTAGCAAAATAGGATTTAGCAATTGTCCATAAGAACTGGATGTTACCCCCAAATTTCTTAAACTTCTAATATTAACTTCGCACATGTCATGCAATCTTCTTAATGCATTTAAATTTGAACAATTTTTAACTGGTTCCATATTTAATAAATTAGTCATGTGTTTATTAATAATAAAATCAACCTTACCAAAACGGTCCTTTAATAAATCAATACAAGTATCATAATTTTGTTCTGTCAAAGGAAACCCTTCTACCACATTATAGGCCCGATTACATAACAAGGATTTTAGATAAGCGAATTTTTCTATCTTAGATAGTGATTTATTCTGGTGTATCGATGTTTCAAAACAGTTAAAAAATTCGACCCATTCTTCGATTTCACCAGAAAATTTTGGAACATTTAATTTAGGCAATTTCATGGCAGAACTCGTTTCTGTTCCACTAGCAGAACCATTCAATGAATTTACACGACTAGTTGCTATCATAGAAACATTATCCTTTTTACATTTTCTTAATCTATTTTTAATTTTAAATTTAGCACTGATCAATTGGTCAGTGTACTTTTCACTATTAGCAATGTCCTTTTCATATTCTTTTAAGTCGGATATTTGAGCTTCAATATCACGATTCAAACTTTGGAAAGCCGTTTCTTTTAAGAGAAATATTTCTTGAAGCTCTAATAATTCATCGGTTTTCGTATTATCAATGTCATCATTTAATAATGTTTCTAATTTTGTAATTAATTTCGTGAAACTCGTTCGTTCAACAGAACGTTTTGCTTTCAGCTTTTCAAGATTTTCCATTTTAAATAAAGAATAATTCTTATTTTAAAACATTAACCATTCATAGAAAATGAAAAAAATATTTTCTTACCTGTTAATTCCAGGTAATGTAGATGGCATGTCGTAATCCAAATGGCATAATAATAATTCCACACTAATCACAGGTTGAAATATAAATCACACACTAATCACATGTTGAAAAATAAATCACAGTTGTTAATCACAAATCTCTTTCACAATAGCTCACTATTATTTCCAAAAAATGTTTCGCGGGTTACTCGGCACCAAAAATAAATGTGGGCGCCGGTATTCATCTGACAAATAAATTTTCAAAATCCAAGCGAGATGGGAGAGCAATTAGGTTAAATAGTTTATTAAATAAAACTGAAATAGTATGTAAATTCTATTCATCATTAGAAGTTAATAATTGTTCCATAATAGTAATTCTCCGTATTTAACAGAGCCAATACAAAAAAAAATGTTCTCTGCTTCGTTGCAGAGTCAGGACTTCCAATATACACTCTGTATTAAACAGAGCCATGATTTAACAATTGGCATCTCTGATTACAGAGTCAGGACATGTTACATGTTCTCTGCTTGGTTACAGAGTCAAGACTGACCATTTTAAAAATGATACATATTATACAAAATAAACATCAAAATAAAAATTACAATATGCAGTTATAAATCTTCTAAATAGCTATAATATTCATTTAAATGACATCCAAGTAATTATAAAACTAATAAATCACCATCAATTCAAAATTATTATAAAGTAAATAAATCTATATTACATGACCTTGAAATCATAATGTTACTCATAAATATTGATTCAGGGTTATAAACAATTTAGATAAACAGATTAGATTTTTTCTGTCAAAAGAAATCAGTTTTATAATTATATTTCGCAATATGAAAGATAAACAGAGTTAAATTATAAACAAATAAATTTGAGGGCATTTACGCCGTAACAGCCGTGTACCGGAATTTAATTCATAAATATTGAGTTTTATATTCCGTATCCCAGTTTACTGTATTTTACAACAATGGTTTGACTGTTTAAACAATGTATTCGGTTTCACTTTATTTTACATTCATAATAATTCTTACATTCAAGTCTTTTAAAACTGAAAAATGTTTACGTCATTCATTTGGAAATTTGCCTTTTTATTAGGAAAATAATTTTCAGCCGTGCACGGGGATTTAATTCATAAATATTCCTTTTTTTATATTCGGTATCTCAGTTCTCTGGATATTCTAACAATGGTTTGATTGTTGAAACTACGTATTCGGTTTCACTTTATTTTACATTTTTAAAAATTCACACAATCGAACCCTTTTAAAACCGAAAAACTTTACGTTATTCAATTGGAAATGTGCCTTTTTATTAGGAAAATAACTTTCATCCGTGCACCGGAATTTAATTCCTGAATATTGTGTGTTTTACATTCGGTATCTCAGTTCACTTGATATTCCGACAATGGTTTGATTGTTGAAACAATGTATTCGGTTTCACTTTATTTTACATTTCTAAAAATTCATATAGTCGAACCTTTTTAAATTCGAAACATTTTACGTCATTCATTTGAAAATGTGTTTTTATATTAGGAAAATAATTTTCAGCCGTCCACTTGAATTTAATTCATAAATATTGTGTGTTTTATATTCGGTATCTCAGTTCACTTGATATTCAAACAATGGTCTGATTGTTGATACAATGCTTTCGGTTTTACTTTATTTTACATTTCTAAAAATTCACACAGTCGAACCCTTTTAAAGCCGAAAATTTTGACGTTATTCATTTGTTAATGTGCTTTTTTTATTAGGAATTTAATTTTCAGCCTTGCACCGAAATTTAATTCATAAATATTACGTTTTATATTCGGTATCCCGGTTTACTGTATTTTACAACAATGGTTTGATCGTTGAAACAATGTATTTGGTTTCACTTTATTTTACATTCATAATAATTCATACATTCGGACCCTTTAAAAACCGAAAAATGTTTACGTCATTCATTTGGAAATGTGCCTTTTTATTAGGAAAATAATTTTCAGCCGTCCACGGGGATTTAATTCATAAATATTGCTTTTTTTATGTTCGGTATCTCAGTTCTCTGGATATTCTATCAATGGTTTGATTGTTGAAACTACGTATTCGGTTTAATTTTATTTTACATTTCTAAAAATTCACACAATCGAACCCTTTTAAAACAGAAAAATTTTACGGTAATCAATTGGAAATGTGCCTTTTTATTAGGAAAATAATTTTCTCCGTGCACCGGAATTTAATTCATAAATATTGTGTGTTTTATATTCGTTATCTGACTTCACTGGATTTTTTAAGGGGACGAGGGACCTTAAAAATAAATTTTTTATTTTTTGTAAATTTCACTTTAAATATTACACAAAGGTACATTATATGCATTATGGCAGGCATTTATTACAAAAAAAAAAAAAAATTAAGTCATTTTTGAGAAAAAAGTGGAATTTTACGTGTCGTCGTAGAAATCTTCGAAATGCCCCCTGCGCATTCCATATCAATAAAAATCACCAATATTTTTTATAAACGTTTGTTTTATATATATAATTAAAACTGTGCATCGAATTTTATATATTTGAATATAAAGGTAAAAAAAAAAAATTGAAAAATTTCGAAAAAATTTAAAAATTTAATTTTTTTTTATTTTTTTTTATTTTATTTTTGTAAATTTTAATTTAAATATTACTCAAGGGTACATTATATGCATTGTGGAATGCATTTATCAGAAAAAAAATTAAAAAAAAATTTATTTTTGAGAAAAAAATGGCATTTAACGCGTCACCGTAGAAATCTTCGAAATGCCCCCTGCACATTCCATATCAATGAAAATCCCCAATATTTTTTATAAAAGTTTGGATTATATATATAAATAATTCTGTGCATCGAATTTTATATATTTGAATATGAAGGTGTAAAAAAAAAAAAAAAATCAAAATTTTTGAAATTTTTTCGAAAAAATTTTGAAATTTTTAATTGTTTTTTTTTTTTTTTTTTTTTTTTTTTTACCTTTATATTCAAATATATAAAATTCGATGCACAGTTTTATTTATATATATAAACCAAACTTTTATAAAAAATATTGGGCGTTTTCATTGATTTGGAATGCGCATGGGGCATTTCGAAGATTTCTAAGACGACGCGTAAAACTCCATTTTTTTCTCAAAAATAATTAAAAAAAAAATTTTTTTTTTTATAAATGCTTATCATAATGCATATAATGTACCCCTGAATAATATTTAAAGTCAAAATTTCAAAAAATAAAGAATTGATTTTTAAGGTTTTTTAAGGTCCCTCGTCCCCTTAAGAATGGAATTGATTGTTGAAACAATGTATTCGGTTTCACTTTATTTCACATTTATAAAAATTCACACAGCCGAACCCTTTTAAAACCGAAAAATGTTTACGTCATTCATTTTGAAATGTGCTTTTTTGTTAGGAAATTAATTTTCAGCCGTCCACTTGAATTTAATTCATAAATATTGCGTTTTTTATATTCGGTATCTCAGTTCACTTGATATTCTAACAATGGTTTGATTGTTGAAACAATGTATTTGGTTTCACTTTATTTTACATTTCTAAAAATTCACACAGTCGAATCCTTTTAAAACGGAAAAATTTTTACATCATTCATTTGAAAATGTGCTTTTTTATTAGGCAGTTAATTTTCAGCCGTGCCCCGGAATTTCATACATAGATATTGCTTGTTTTATATTCGGTATGTCTCCGCACTAGATTTTCTAAGAATGGTTTGATTGTTGAAACAATGTGTTCGGTTTCACTTTATTTTACATTTCTAAAAATTCATGTAGTCGAACCCTTTTAAAACCGAAAAATTTTGACTTCATTCATTTGGAAATGTGCTTTTTTATTAGGAAGTTAATTTTCAGCCATGCACCGGAATTTAATTCATAAATATTGTGTTTTATATTCGTTATCCCAGTTTACTCTATTTTACAACAATAGTTTGATTGTTGAAACAATGTATTCGGTTTCACTTTTATTTTACATTTTTAAAAATTAACACAGTCGAACCCTTCTAAAACTGAAAACTTTTTACGTCATTCAAGTGGTTGTTTGATTTTTTGACGGCCAATTATCTACACTAGGGATATAGGCCAGAGGGGGGGAGTTCCCTTCGTGGGGTTCGTTCTATAAGGGAACCTAACACGTATTTACGCACGGAAATCCATGGCTAGAAGAAAACCACGAAAGCTCCGAACGATTAGCCCAACGGGCGCGATTGGGATCCGACCCAGCACCTCCCGTCTACCAGCTTCGAGGGCAGAACCTCTCAGCCACTGATGGGGTCATTCAATTGGAGATGTGCCTTTCTATTAGGAAAATAATTTTCAGTCGTGCACCGGAATTTATTTCATAAATATTGTGTGTTTTATATTCGGTATCCCAGTTTACCGAATTTTCTAACAATGGTTTGAATGTTGAAACAATGCAATCGATTTCACTTTATTCATATTCATAATAATTAACACAGTCGAACCCTTTGAATACAACAAATTTTTACGTCATTCATTTAGAAATGTGCTTTTATAATTGGAAATTAATTTTCAGCCGTGTACCGTAATTTAATTCATATATATTGCGTGTTTTATATTCAGTCACTGGATTTTCTAACAATGGTTTGATTGTTGGAACAATGTATTCGGTTTCAATTTATTTTATATTTCTATAAATTCACACAGTCGAACCCTTTTAAAACCGAAAATTTTTTACGTAATTCATTTGTAAATGTGCTTTTTTATTAGGAAGTTAATTTTCAGCCGTGTACCGGAATTTAATTCATAAATATTGAGTTTTATATTCCGTATCCCAGTTTACTGTATTTTACAACAATGGTTTGACTGTTTTAACAATGTATTCGGTTTCACTTTATTTTACATTCATAATAATTCACACATTCAAGTCTTTTAAAACCGAAAAATGTTTATGTCATTCATTTGGAAATTTGAATTTTTATTAGGAAAATAATTTTCAGCCGTGTACGGGGATTTAATTCATAAATATTGCTTTTTTTATATTCGGTATCTCAGTTCTCTGGATATTCTAACAATGGTTTGATTGTTGAAACTACGTATTCGGTTTCACTTTATTTTACATTTCTAAAAATTCACACAATCGAACCCTTTTAAAACCGAAAAATTTTACGTTATTCAATTGGAAATGTGCCTTTTTATTAGGAAAATGATTTTCATCCGTGCACCGGAATTTAATTCCTAAATATTGTGTGTTTTATATTCGGTATCTTACTTCACTGTATTTTATAACAATGGTTTGATTGTTGAAACAATGTGTTCGGTATCACTTTATTTTACATTTCTAAAAATTCACACAGCCGAACCCTTTTAAAACCGAAAAATGTTTACGTCATTCATTTGGAAATGTGCTTTTTTGTTAGGAAAATAATTTTCAGCCGTCCACTTGAATTTAATTCATAAATATTACGTGTTTTATATTCGGTATCTCAGTTCACTGGATTTTCTAACAATGGTTTGATTGTTGAAACAATGTATTCGGTTTCATTTTATTTAACATTTCTAAAAATTCGCATAGTCGAACCCTTTTAAAACCGTAAAATTTTGCGTTATTCAATTCGAGATGTGCCTTTTTATTAGGAGAAAAAATTTCTGCCGTGCACCGGAATTTAATTCATAAATATTGTGTGTTTTATATTCGGTATCTTACTTCACTGGATTTTCTAACAATGGTTTCATTGTTGAAACAATGTATTCGGTTCCATTATATTTTACATTTCTAAAAATTCACACAGTCGAAACCTTTTAAAAAAGAAAAAATTTTATGTCATTCATTTGGAAATGTGTTTTTACATTAGGAAAATATTTTTTTGCCGTGCACGGGAAATTAATTCATAAATATTACTTTTTTTTATATTCGGTATCTCAGTTCGCTGGATATTCTAACAATGGTTTGATTGTTGGAACAATGTATTCGGTTTCACTTTATTTTATATTTCTATAAACTCACACAGTCGAACCCTTTTAAAACCGAAAAATTCTTACGTCATTCATTTGTAAATGTGCTTTTTTATTAGGAAGTTAATTTTCAGCCGTGTACCGGAATTTAATTCATAAATATTGAGTTTTATATTCCGTATCCCAATTTACTGTACTTTACAACAATGGTTTGACTGTTTAAACAATGTATTCGGTTTCACTTTATTTTACATTCATAATAATTCACACATTCAAGTCTTTTAAAACCGAAAAATGTTTACGTCATTCATTTGGAAATATGCCTTTTTATTAGGAAAATAATTTTCAGCCGTGCACGGGGATTTAATTCATAAATATTGCTTTTTTTATATTCGGAATCTCAGTTCTCTGGATATTCTAACAATGGTTTGATTGTTGAAACTACGTTTTCGGTTTCACTTTATTTTACATTCCTAAAAATTCACACAATCGAACCCTTTTACAACCGAAAAATTTTGCGTTATTCAATTGGAAATGCGCCTTTTTATTAGGAAAATAATTTTCATCCGTGCACCGGAAATTAATTCATAAATATTGCGTTTCATATTCGGTATCCCAGTTCACTCTATTTTTTAACATTATTTTGATTGTTGAAACAATGTATTCGGTATCACATTTATTTTACATTTCTAAAAATTAACACAGTCGAACCCTTCTAAAACTGAAAAATTTTTACGTCATTCAAGTGGATGGTTTATCTTTTGGTGGCCAATTATCTACACTAGGGATATAGGCCCGAGGGGGAAGTGCCCTTCGTGGGGGGTTTTCTAAGGGAACCTGACCCGTATTTACGCATGGCTCGAAGAAAGCCACGAAAGCTCCGAACGATTAGACCGACGGGCGGGATTGGGATCGAACCCAACACCTCCCGTCTACCAGCTTTGAGAGCAGAACCTCTCAGCCACTGGTGGGGTCATTCAATTTTAAATGTGCCTTTATATTAGGAAAATAATTTTCAGCCGTGCACCGGAATTTATTTCATAACTATTGGGTGTTTTATTTTCGGTATCCCAGTTTACCGAATTTTCTAACAATGGTTTGAATGTTGAAACAATGCATTCGATTTCACTTTATTTATTTTCATAATAATTCACACAGTCGAAAATTTCAAAACCATAACGGTTTACGTCATTCATTTGGAAATGTGTTTTTACATTAGGAAAATAATTTTCAGCCGTCCACTTGAATTTAATTCATAAATATTGCGTGTTTTATATTCGGTATCTCAGTTCACTTGATATTCAAACAATGGTTTGATTGTTGAAACAATGTATTCGGTTGCACTTTATTTTACATTTCTAAAAATTCATATAGTTGAACCCTTTTAAAACCGAAAAATTTTTACGTCATTCATTTGGATATGTGCAGCACCTCCCGTCTACCAGCTTCGAGGGCAGAACCTCTCAGCCACTGATTGGGTCATTCAATTGGAGAAGTGCCTTTTTATTAGGAAAATAATTTTCAGTCGTGCACCGGAATTTATTTCATAAATATTCTGTGTTTTATATTCGGTATCCCAGTTTACCGAATTTTCTAACAATGGTTTGAATGTTGAAACAATGCATTCTATTTCACTTTATTCATATTCATAATAATTCATACAGTCGAACCCTTTGAATACAACAAATGTTTACGTCATTCATTTAGAAATGTGCTTTTTTAATTGGAAATTACTTTTCAGCCGTGTACCGTAAGGTTTTACTTGATTCAATTGGTTGGTTGATTTTTTGACGGTCGAATATCAACACTAGGGATATAGGCCCGATGGGGGAGTGCCTTTCGTGGGCGTCTTTCTAAGGGAACCTAACACGTATTTACCCACGGAAGCCCATTGCTCGATGAAAACCACGAAAACTCCCAACGATTAAGCGGACTGGCATGATTGGGATCGAACCGTGACCCCCCCACCCCATCCACCAGTTTCGAGAGCAGATCCTCTCAATTACTGGTGGGGTCATTCAATTGGAAATGTGCCTTTTTATAAAGAAAAGAATTTTCAGCCGTGCACCGGAATTTAATTCATAAATATTGTGTGTTTTATATTCGGTATCCGAGTTTACCGAAATTTCTAACAATTGTTTGAATGTTGTAACAATGCATTCGATTTCAATTTATTTATATTCATAATAATTCATACATTCGAACACTTTTAAAACCCTAAATGTTTACGTCATTCATTTGTAAATGTGCTTTTTTATTAGGAAATTAATTTACAACCGTGCACCGGAATTTAATTCATAAATATTGCGTGTTTTATATTCGGTATATGTCTTCACTCGATTTTCTAGCAATGGTTTGATTGTTGAAACAATGCGTTCGGTTTCACATTATTTTACATTTCTAAAAATTCACACAGTCGAACCCTTTTAAAACCGAAAAATTTTTACGGCATTCATTTGGAAATGTGTTTTTATATTAGGAAAATAATTTTCAGCCGTCCACTTGAATTTAATTCATAAATATTGTGTGTTTTATATTCGGTATCTCAGTTCACTTGATATTCAAACAATGGTCTGATTGTTGATACAATGCTTTCGGTTTTACTTTATTTTACATTTCTAAAAATTCACACAGTCGAACCCTTTTAAAACCGAAAATTTTGACGTTATTCATTTGTTAATGTGCTTTTTTTATTAGGAATTTAATTTTCAGCCTTGCACCGAAATTTAATTCATAAATATTACGTTTTATATTCGGTATCCCGGTTTACTGTATTTTACAACAATGGTTTGATCGTTGAAACAATGTATTTGGTTTCACTTTATTTTACATTCATAATAATTCATACATTCGGACCCTTTAAAAACCGAAAAATGTTTACGTCATTCATTTGGAAATGTGCCTTTTTATTAGGAAAATAATTTTCAGCCGTCCACGGGGATTTAATTCATAAATATTGCTTTTTTTATGTTCGGTATCTCAGTTCTCTGGATATTCTATCAATGGTTTGATTGTTGAAACTACGTATTCGGTTTAATTTTATTTTACATTTCTAAAAATTCACACAATCGAACCCTTTTAAAACAGAAAAATTTTACGGTAATCAATTGGAAATGTGCCTTTTTATTAGGAAAATAATTTTCTCCGTGCACCGGAATTTAATTCATAAATATTGTGTGTTTTATATTCGTTATCTGACTTCACTGGATTTTTTAAGGGGACGAGGGACCTTAAAAATAAATTTTTTATTTTTTGTAAATTTCACTTTAAATATTACACAAAGGTACATTATATGCATTATGGCAGGCATTTATTACAAAAAAAAAAAAATTAAGTCATTTTTGAGAAAAAAGTGGAATTTTACGTGTCGTCGTAGAAATCTTCGAAATGCCCCCTGCGCATTCCATATCAATAAAAATCACCAATATTTTTTATAAACGTTTGTTTTATATATATAATTAAAACTGTGCATCGAATTTTATATATTTGAATATAAAGGTAAAAAAAAAAAATTGAAAATTTTCGAAAAAATTTAAAAATTTAATTTTTTTTTATTTTTTTTTATTTTATTTTTGTAAATTTTAATTTAAATATTACTCAAGGGTACATTATATGCATTGTGGAATGCATTTATCAGAAAAAAAATTAAAAAAAAATTTATTTTTGAGAAAAAAATGGCATTTAACGCGTCACCGTAGAAATCTTCGAAATGCCCCCTGCACATTCCATATCAATGAAAATCCCCAATATTTTTTATAAAAGTTTGGATTATATATATAAATAATTCTGTGCATCGAATTTTAATATGAAGGTGTAAAAAAAAAAAAAAAATCAAAATTTTTGAAATTTTTTCGAAAAAATTTTGAAATTTTTAATTGTTTTTTTTTTTTTTTTTTTTTTTTTTTTTTTACCTTTATATTCAAATATATAAAATTCGATGCACAGTTTTATTTATATATATAAACCAAACTTTTATAAAAAATATTGGGCGTTTTCATTGATTTGGAATGCGCATGGGGCATTTCGAAGATTTCTAAGACGACGCGTAAAACTCCATTTTTTTCTCAAAAATAATTAAAAAAAAAAATTTTTTTTTTATAAATGCTTATCATAATGCATATAATGTACCCCTGAATAATATTTAAAGTCAAAATTTCAAAAAATAAAGAATTGATTTTTAAGGTTTTTTAAGGTCCCTCGTCCCCTTAAGAATGGAATTGATTGTTGAAACAATGTATTCGGTTTCACTTTATTTCACATTTATAAAAATTCACACAGCCGAACCCTTTTAAAACCGAAAAATGTTTACGTCATTCATTTTGAAATGTGCTTTTTTGTTAGGAAATTAATTTTCAGCCGTCCACTTGAATTTAATTCATAAATATTGCGTTTTTTATATTCGGTATCTCAGTTCACTTGATATTCTAACAATGGTTTGATTGTTGAAACAATGTATTTGGTTTCACTTTATTTTACATTTCTAAAAATTCACACAGTCGAATCCTTTTAAAACGGAAAAATTTTTACATCATTCATTTGAAAATGTGCTTTTTTATTAGGCAGTTAATTTTCAGCCGTGCCCCGGAATTTCATACATAGATATTGCTTGTTTTATATTCGGTATGTCTCCGCACTAGATTTTCTAAGAATGGTTTGATTGTTGAAACAATGTGTTCGGTTTCACTTTATTTTACATTTCTAAAAATTCATGTAGTCGAACCCTTTTAAAACCGAAAAATTTTGACTTCATTCATTTGGAAATGTGCTTTTTTATTAGGAAGTTAATTTTCAGCCATGCACCGGAATTTAATTCATAAATATTGTGTTTTATATTCGTTATCCCAGTTTACTCTATTTTACAACAATAGTTTGATTGTTGAAACAATGTATTCGGTTTCACTTTTATTTTACATTTTTAAAAATTAACACAGTCGAACCCTTCTAAAACTGAAAACTTTTTACGTCATTCAAGTGGTTGTTTGATTTTTTGACGGCCAATTATCTACACTAGGGATATAGGCCAGAGGGGGGGAGTTCCCTTCGTGGGGTTCGTTCTATAAGGGAACCTAACACGTATTTACGCACGGAAATCCATGGCTAGAAGAAAACCACGAAAGCTCCGAACGATTAGCCCAACGGGCGCGATTGGGATCCGACCCAGCACCTCCCGTCTACCAGCTTCGAGGGCAGAACCTCTCAGCCACTGATGGGGTCATTCAATTGGAGATGTGCCTTTCTATTAGGAAAATAATTTTCAGTCGTGCACCGGAATTTATTTCATAAATATTGTGTGTTTTATATTCGGTATCCCAGTTTACCGAATTTTCTAACAATGGTTTGAATGTTGAAACAATGCAATCGATTTCACTTTATTCATATTCATAATAATTAACACAGTCGAACCCTTTGAATACAACAAATTTTTACGTCATTCATTTAGAAATGTGCTTTTATAATTGGAAATTAATTTTCAGCCGTGTACCGTAATTTAATTCATATATATTGCGTGTTTTATATTCAGTCACTGGATTTTCTAACAATGGTTTGATTGTTGGAACAATGTATTCGGTTTCAATTTATTTTATATTTCTATAAATTCACACAGTCGAACCCTTTTAAAACCGAAAATTTTTTACGTAATTCATTTGTAAATGTGCTTTTTTATTAGGAAGTTAATTTTCAGCCGTGTACCGGAATTTAATTCATAAATATTGAGTTTTATATTCCGTATCCCAGTTTACTGTATTTTACAACAATGGTTTGACTGTTTTAACAATGTATTCGGTTTCACTTTATTTTACATTCATAATAATTCACACATTCAAGTCTTTTAAAACCGAAAAATGTTTATGTCATTCATTTGGAAATTTGAATTTTTATTAGGAAAATAATTTTCAGCCGTGTACGGGGATTTAATTCATAAATATTGCTTTTTTTATATTCGGTATCTCAGTTCTCTGGATATTCTAACAATGGTTTGATTGTTGAAACTACGTATTCGGTTTCACTTTATTTTACATTTCTAAAAATTCACACAATCGAACCCTTTTAAAACCGAAAAATTTTACGTTATTCAATTGGAAATGTGCCTTTTTATTAGGAAAATGATTTTCATCCGTGCACCGGAATTTAATTCCTAAATATTGTGTGTTTTATATTCGGTATCTTACTTCACTGTATTTTATAACAATGGTTTGATTGTTGAAACAATGTGTTCGGTATCACTTTATTTTACATTTCTAAAAATTCACACAGCCGAACCCTTTTAAAACCGAAAAATGTTTACGTCATTCATTTGGAAATGTGCTTTTTTGTTAGGAAAATAATTTTCAGCCGTCCACTTGAATTTAATTCATAAATATTACGTGTTTTATATTCGGTATCTCAGTTCACTGGATTTTCTAACAATGGTTTGATTGTTGAAACAATGTATTCGGTTTCATTTTATTTAACATTTCTAAAAATTCGCATAGTCGAACCCTTTTAAAACCGTAAAATTTTGCGTTATTCAATTCGAGATGTGCCTTTTTATTAGGAGAAAAAATTTCTGCCGTGCACCGGAATTTAATTCATAAATATTGTGTGTTTTATATTCGGTATCTTACTTCACTGGATTTTCTAACAATGGTTTCATTGTTGAAACAATGTATTCGGTTCCATTATATTTTACATTTCTAAAAATTCACACAGTCGAAACCTTTTAAAAAAGAAAAAATTTTATGTCATTCATTTGGAAATGTGTTTTTACATTAGGAAAATATTTTTTTGCCGTGCACGGGAAATTAATTCATAAATATTACTTTTTTTTATATTCGGTATCTCAGTTCGCTGGATATTCTAACAATGGTTTGATTGTTGGAACAATGTATTCGGTTTCACTTTATTTTATATTTCTATAAACTCACACAGTCGAACCCTTTTAAAACCGAAAAATTCTTACGTCATTCATTTGTAAATGTGCTTTTTTATTAGGAAGTTAATTTTCAGCCGTGTACCGGAATTTAATTCATAAATATTGAGTTTTATATTCCGTATCCGAATTTACTGTACTTTACAACAATGGTTTGACTGTTTAAACAATGTATTCGGTTTCACTTTATTTTACATTCATAATAATTCACACATTCAAGTCTTTTAAAACCGAAAAATGTTTACGTCATTCATTTGGAAATATGCCTTTTTATTAGGAAAATAATTTTCAGCCGTGCACGGGGATTTAATTCATAAATATTGCTTTTTTTATATTCGGAATCTCAGTTCTCTGGATATTCTAACAATGGTTTGATTGTTGAAACTACGTTTTCGGTTTCACTTTATTTTACATTCCTAAAAATTCACACAATCGAACCCTTTTACAACCGAAAAATTTTGCGTTATTCAATTGGAAATGCGCCTTTTTATTAGGAAAATAATTTTCATCCGTGCACCGGAAATTAATTCATAAATATTGCGTTTCATATTCGGTATCCCAGTTCACTCTATTTTTTAACATTATTTTGATTGTTGAAACAATGTATTCGGTATCACATTTATTTTACATTTCTAAAAATTAACACAGTCGAACCCTTCTAAAACTGAAAAATTTTTACGTCATTCAAGTGGATGGTTTATCTTTTGGTGGCCAATTATCTACACTAGGGATATAGGCCCGAGGGGGAAGTGCCCTTCGTGGGGGGTTTTCTAAGGGAACCTGACCCGTATTTACGCATGGCTCGAAGAAAGCCACGAAAGCTCCGAACGATTAGACCGACGGGCGGGATTGGGATCGAACCCAACACCTCCCGTCTACCAGCTTTGAGAGCAGAACCTCTCAGCCACTGGTGGGGTCATTCAATTTTAAATGTGCCTTTATATTAGGAAAATAATTTTCAGCCGTGCACCGGAATTTATTTCATAACTATTGGGTGTTTTATTTTCGGTATCCCAGTTTACCGAATTTTCTAACAATGGTTTGAATGTTGAAACAATGCATTCGATTTCACTTTATTTATTTTCATAATAATTCACACAGTCGAAAATTTCAAAACCATAACGGTTTACGTCATTCATTTGGAAATGTGTTTTTACATTAGGAAAATAATTTTCAGCCGTCCACTTGAATTTAATTCATAAATATTGCGTGTTTTATATTCGGTATCTCAGTTCACTTGATATTCAAACAATGGTTTGATTGTTGAAACAATGTATTCGGTTGCACTTTATTTTACATTTCTAAAAATTCATATAGTTGAACCCTTTTAAAACCGAAAAATTTTTACGTCATTCATTTGGATATGTGCAGCACCTCCCGTCTACCAGCTTCGAGGGCAGAACCTCTCAGCCACTGATTGGGTCATTCAATTGGAGAAGTGCCTTTTTATTAGGAAAATAATTTTCAGTCGTGCACCGGAATTTATTTCATAAATATTCTGTGTTTTATATTCGGTATCCCAGTTTACCGAATTTTCTAACAATGGTTTGAATGTTGAAACAATGCATTCTATTTCACTTTATTCATATTCATAATAATTCATACAGTCGAACCCTTTGAATACAACAAATGTTTACGTCATTCATTTAGAAATGTGCTTTTTTAATTGGAAATTACTTTTCAGCCGTGTACCGTAAGGTTTTACTTGATTCAATTGGTTGGTTGATTTTTTGACGGTCGAATATCAACACTAGGGATATAGGCCCGATGGGGGAGTGCCTTTCGTGGGCGTCTTTCTAAGGGAACCTAACACGTATTTACCCACGGAAGCCCATTGCTCGATGAAAACCACGAAAACTCCCAACGATTAAGCGGACTGGCATGATTGGGATCGAACCGTGACCCCCCCCACCCCATCCACCAGTTTCGAGAGCAGATCCTCTCAATTACTGGTGGGGTCATTCAATTGGAAATGTGCCTTTTTATAAAGAAAAGAATTTTCAGCCGTGCACCGGAATTTAATTCATAAATATTGTGTGTTTTATATTCGGTATCCGAGTTTACCGAAATTTCTAACAATTGTTTGAATGTTGTAACAATGCATTCGATTTCAATTTATTTATATTCATAATAATTCATACATTCGAACACTTTTAAAACCCTAAATGTTTACGTCATTCATTTGTAAATGTGCTTTTTTATTAGGAAATTAATTTACAACCGTGCACCGGAATTTAATTCATAAATATTGCGTGTTTTATATTCGGTATATGTCTTCACTCGATTTTCTAGCAATGGTTTGATTGTTGAAACAATGCGTTCGGTTTCACATTATTTTACATTTCTAAAAATTCACACAGTCGAACCCTTTTAAAACCGAAAAATTTTTACGGCATTCATTTGGAAATGTGCTTTTTTATTAGGAAGTTAA
This sequence comes from Maratus speciosus, assembly GCA_963932465.1. Lineage (NCBI taxonomy): Eukaryota > Metazoa > Arthropoda > Arachnida > Araneae > Salticidae > Maratus > Maratus speciosus. The sequence goes on along the minus strand of CAWVRF010000002.1, from coordinate 5,745,226 downwards.
TTTTCAGCCTTGCACCGAAATTTAATTCATAAATATTGCGTTTTATATTCGGTATCCCAGTTTACTGTATTTTACAACAATGGTTTTATTGTTGAAACAATGTATTCGGTTTCACTTTATTTTACATTCATAATAATTCACACATTCGGACCCTTTTAAAACCGAAAAATCATTACGTGATTCATTTGGAAATGTTCTTTTTTTTTTTTAGGCAGTTAATTTTCAGCCGTGCACCGGAATTTAATTCATAGATATCTCGTGTTTTATATTCGATATGTCTCCGCACTGGATTTTCTAACAATGGTTTGATTGTTGAAACAATGTATTCGGTTTCACTTTATTTTACATTCATAATAATTTACACATTCGGACCCCTATATAACCGAAAAATGTTTACGTCATTCATTTGGAAATGTGCCTTTATATTAGGAAAATAATTTTCAGCCGTGCAAGGGTATTTAATTCATAAATATCGCTTTTTTTATATTCGGTATCTCAGTTCTCTGGATATTCTAACAATTGTTTGATTGTTGAAATTACGTATTCGATTTCACTTTACTTATATTCATAATAATTCACACAGTCGAAACTTTTGAAAACCATAACGATTTACGTCAATCATTTGGAAATGTGTTTTTACATTAGGAAAATAATTTTCAGCCGTCCACTTGAATTTAATTCATAAACATTGCATGTTTTATATTCGGTATCTCAGTTCACTACATATTCTAACAATGGTTTGATTGCTGAAACAATGTATTCGGTTTCACTTTTTATTTTACATTTCTAAAAATTCACACAATCGAACCCTTTTAAAACCGAAAAAATTTTACGTCATTCATTTGGAAATGTGTTTTTTTTTATTAGGAAAATAATTTTCACCCATGCACCGGAATTTAATTCAGAGATATTGCGTGTTTTATATTCGGTATCTCACTTCACTGGATTTTCTGTCAATGGTTTGAATTTTGAAACAATGTATTCGGTGTCACTTTAATTTACATTTCTAAAAATTCACACAGTCGAACCCTTTTAAAACAGAAAAATTTTTACGTCATTCATTTGGAAATGTGTTTTTTTTTAGGCAGTTAATTTATAGCCGTGCACCGGAATTTAATTCATAGATATTGCATGTTTTATATTCGATATGGCACCGCACTGGATTTTCTAACAATGGTTTCATAGTTGAAACAATGTATTCGGTTTCACTTTAATTTACATTTCTAAAAATTCACACAGTCGAACTCTTTTAAAACCGAAAAATTTTACGTCATTCATTTGGAAATGTGCTTTTCTATTAGGAAGTTAATTTTCAGCCGTGCACCGGAATTTAATTCCTGAATATTGTATGTTTTATATTCGGTATCTTACTTCACTGGATTTTCTAACAATGGTTTGATTGTTGAAACAATGGAATCGGTTTCACTATATTTTATATTTCTAAAAAATCACACAGTCGAACCATTTTAAAACCGAAAAATGTTTACGTCATTCATTTGGAATTGTATTTTTACATTAGGAAAATAATTTTTAGCCGTGCACGGGAATTTAATTCATAAATATTACTTTTTTTGTATTCGGTATCTCAGATCACTGGATATTCTAACAATGGTTTGATTGTTGAAACAATGTAATCGGTTTCACTTTGTTTTATATTTCTATAAATTCACACAGTCGAACCCTTTTAAAACCGAAAAATTCTTACGTCATTCATTTGGAAATGTGCCTTTTTATTAGGAAAATAATTTTGAGCCGTGCACGGGGTTTTAATTCATAAATATTACGTTTTATATTCGTTATCCCAGTTTACTCTATTTTACAACAATGGTTTGATTGTTGAAACAATGTAATCGGTTTCACTTTATTTTACATTCATAATAATTCACACATTCAACCCTTTTAAAACCGAAAAATGTTCACGTCATTCATTTGGAAATGTGCCTTTTTATCAGGAAAATAATTTTGAGCCGTGCACGGGGATTTAATTCATAAATATTGCTTTTTTATATTTTGTATCTCACTTCTCTGGATATTCTAACAATGGTTTGATAGTTGAAACTACGTATTCGGTTTCACTTTATTTTACATTTCTAAAATTCACACAGCCGAACCTTTTTAAAACCGAAAAATGCTTACGTCATTCATTTGTAAATGTGCTTTTTTAATTGGAAATTAATTTTCAACTGTGTACCGGAATTTAATTCATATATATTGCGTGTTTTATATTCAGTATCTCACTTCACTGGATTTCCTAACAATGGTTTGATTGTTGAAGCAATGCGTTCGGTTTCACAATATATTAAATTTCTAAAAATTCACGCCGTTTAACCCTTTTAAATCTGAAAACTTTTTACGTCATTCATTTGGAAATGTGTTTTTACATTAGGAAAATACTTTTTAGCCATGCACGGGAATTTAATTCATAAATATTACTTTTTTTATATTCGGTATCTCAGTTCACTGGATATTCTAACAATGGTTTGATTGTTGGAACAATGTATTCGGTTTCACTTTATTTTATATTTCTGTAAACTCACACAGTCGAACCCTTTTAAAACCGAAAAATTCTTACGTCATTCATTTGTAAATGTGCTTTTTTATTAGGAAGTTAATTTTCAGCCGTGTACCGGAATTTAATTCATAAATATTGAGTTTTATATTTCGTATCCCAGTTTACTATATTTTACAACAATGGTTTGACTGTTTAAACAATGTATTCGGTTTCACTTTATTTTACATTCATAATAATTCATACATTCAAGTCTTTTAAAACCGAAAAATGTTTACGTCATTCATTTGGAAATTTGCCTTTTTATTAGGAAAATAATTTTCAGCCGTGCACGGGGATTTAATTCATAAATATTGCTTTTTTTATATTCGGTATCTCAGTTCTCTGGATATTCTAACAATGGTTTGATTGTTGAACTACGTATTCGGTTTCACTTTATTTTACATTTTTAAAAATTCACACAATCGAACCCTTTTAAAATCGAAAAACTTTACGTTATTCAATTGGAAATGTGCCTTTTTGTTAGGAAAATAACTTTCATCCGTGCACCGGAATTTAATTCCTGAATATTGTGTGTTTTACATTCGGTATCTCGATTCACTTGATATTCCAACAATGGTTTGATTGTTGAAACAATGTATTCGGTTTCACTTTATTTTACATTTCTAAAAATTCATATAGTCGAACCTTTTTAAATTCGAAACATTTTACGTCATTCATTTAAAATGTGTTTTTATATTCGGAAAATAATTTTCAGCCGTCCACTTGAATTTAATTCATAAATATTGCGTGTTTTATATTCGGTATCTCAGTTCACTTGATATTCAAACAATGGTTTGATTGTTGATACGATGCTTTCGGTTTTACTTTATTTTACATTTCTAAAAATTCACACAGTCGAACCCTTTTAAAACCGAAAATTTTGACGTTATTCATTTGTTAATGTGCTTTTTTTTATTAGGAATTTAATTTTCAGCCTTGCACAGAAATTTAATTCATAAATATTACATTTTATATTCGGTATCCCGGTTTACTGTATTTTACAACAATGGTTTGATCGTTGAAACAATGTATTCGGTTTCACTTTATTTTACATTCATAATAATTCATACATTCGGACCCTTTTAAAACCGAAAAATGTTTACGTCATTCATTTGGAAATGTGCCTTTTTATTAGGAAAATAATTTTCAGCCGCCCACGGGGATTTAATTCATAAATATTGCTTTTTTTATATTCGGTATCTCAGTTCTCGGGATATTCTATCAATGGTTTGATTGTTGAAACTACGTATTCGGTTTAATTTTATTTTACATTTCTAAAAATTCACACAATCGAACCCTTTTAAAACAGAAAAATTTTACGGTAATCAATTGGAAATGTGCCTTTTTATTAGGAAAATAATTTTCTCCGTGCACCGGAATTTAATTCATAAATATTGTGTGTTTTATATTCGTTATCTGACTTCACTGGATTTTTTAAGGGGACGAGGGACCTTAAAAATAAATTTTTTATTTTTTGTAAATTTCACCTTAAATATTACTCAAAGGTACATTATATGCATTATGGCAGGCATTTATTACAAAAAAAAAAAAGAAAAATTAAGTCATTTTTGAGAAAAATGTGGAATTTTACGTGTCGTCGTAGAAATCATCGAAAAGCCCCCTGCGCATTCCATATCAATAAAAATCACCAATATTTTTTATAAACGTTTGTTTTATATATATAATTAAAACTGTGCATCGAATTTTATATATTTGAAAATAAAGGTAAAAAAAATTGAAAAATTTCGAAAAAATTTAAAAATTTAAATTTTTTTAATTTTTTTCTTTTTTTTTGTAAATTTTAATTTAAATATTACTCAAGGGTACATTATATGCATTGTGGCATGCATTTATCACAAAAAAAATTAAAAAAAAATTTATTTTTGAGAAAAAAATGGCATTTTACGCGTCACCGTAGAAATCTTCGAAATGCCCCCTGCACATTCCATATCAATGAAAATCCCCAATATTTTTTATAAATGTTTGGATTATATATATAAATAATTCTGTGCATCGAATTTTATATATTTGAATACGAAGGTGTAAAAAAAAAAAAAAAAAAAAAAATCAAAATTTTTTTAATTTTTTCGAAAAAATTTTGAAATTTTTAATTTTTTTTTACCTTTATATTCAAATATATAAAATTCGATGCACAGTTTTATTTATATATATAAACCAAACTTTTATAAAAAATATTGGGCATTTTCATTGATTTGGAATGCGCATGGGGCATTTCGAGGATTTCTAAGACGACGCGTAAAACTCCATTTTTTTCTCAAAAATAATTTAAAAAAAATTTTTTTTTTGATAAATGCTTATCATAATGCATATAATGTACCCCTGAATAATATTTAAAGTCAAAATTTCAAAAAATAAAGAATTGATTTTTAAGGTTTTTTAAGGTCCCTCGTCCCCTTAAGAATGGAATTGATTGTTGAAACAATGTATTCGGTTTCACTTTATTTCACATTTATAAGAATTCACACAGCCGAACCCTTTTAAAACCGAAAAATTTTTACGTCATTCATTTTGAAATGTGCTTTTTTGTTAGGAAATTAATTTTCAGCCGTCCACTTGAATTTAATTCATAAATATTGCGTTTTTTATATTCGGTATCTCAGTTCACTTGATATTCTAACAATGGTTTGATTGTTGAAACAATGTATTTGGTTTCACTTTATTTTACATTTCTAAAAATTCACACCGTCGAATCCTTTTAAAACGGAAAAATGTTTACATCATTCATCTGGAAATGTGCTTTTTTATTAGGCAGTTAATTTTCAGCCGTGCCCCGGAATTTCATACATAGATATTTCTTGTTTTATATTCGGTATGTCTCCGCACTAGATTTTCTAAGAATGGTTTGATTGTTGAAACAATGTGTTCGGTATCACTTTATTTTACATTTCTAAAAATTCATGTAGTCGAACCCTTTTAAAACCGAAAAATTTTGACTTCAATCATTTGGAAATGTGCTTTTTTATTAGGAAGTTAATTTTCAGCCGTGCACCGGAATTTAATTCATAAATATTGTGTTTTATATTCGTTATCCCAGTTTACTCTATTTTACAACAATAGTTTGATTGTTGAAACAATGTATTCGGTTTCACTTTTATTTTACATTTTTAAAAATTAACACAGTCGAACCCTTCTAAAACTGAAAATTTTTTACGTCATTCAAGTGGTTGGTTGATTTTTTGACGGCCAATTATCTACATTAGGGATATAGGCCAGAGGGGGGAGTTCCCTTCGTGGGGTTCGTTCTATAAGGGAACCTAACACGTATTTACGCACTAAAATCCATGGCTCGAAGAAAACCACGAAAACTCCGAACGATTAGGCCGACGGGCGCGATTGGGATCGAACACAGCACCTCCCGTCTACCAGCTTCGAGGGGAGAACCTCTCAGCCACTGATGGGGTCATTCAATTGGAGATGTGCCTTTCTATTAGGAAAATAATTTTCAGTCGTGCACCGGAATTTATTTCATAAATATTGTGTGTTTTATATTCGGTATCCCAGTTTACTGAATTTTCTAACAATGGTTTGAATGTTGAAACAATGCAATCGATTTCACTTTATTCATATTCATAATAATTAACACAGTCGAACCCTTTGAATACAACAAATGTTTACGTCATTCATTTGGAAATGTGCTTTTTTAATTGGAAATTAATTTTCAGCCGTGTACCGGAATTTAATTCATAAATATTGAGTTTTATATCCCGTATCCCAGTTTACTGTATTTTACAACAATAGTTTGATTGTTGAAACAATGTAATCGGTTTCACTTTATTTTACATTTCTAAAAATTCACACAGCCGAACCCTTTTAAAACCGAAAAATGTTTACGTCATGCATTTGGAAATGTGCTTTTTTGGTAGGAAAATAATTTTCAGCCGTCCACTTGAATTTAATTCATAAATATTGCGTGTTTTATATTCGGTATCTCAGTTCACTGGATTTTCTAACAATGTTTTGATTGTTGAAACAATACGTTCGGTTTCACTTTATTTTACATTTCTAAAAATTAAGAGTCGAACCCTATTAGAACAAAAAAATTTTTATGTCATTCATTTGGAAATGTGCTTTTTTATTAGGAAGTTAATTTTCAGCCTTGCACCGAAATTTAATTCATAAATATTGCGTTTTATATTCGGTATCCCAGTTTACTGTATTTTACAACAATGGTTTGATTCTTGAAACAATGTATTCGGTTTCACTTTATTTTACATTCATAATAATTCACACATTCGGACCCTTTTAAAACCGAAAAATGTTTACGTCATTCATTTGGAAGAGTGCCTTTTTATCAGGAAAATAATTTTCAGCCGTGCACGGGGATTTAATTCATAAATATTGCTTTTTTTATATTCTGTATCTAACTTCTTTGGATATTCTAACAATGGTTTTATTGTTGAAACTACGTATTCGGTTTCACTTTATTTTACATTTCTAAAAATTCACACAATCGAACCCTTTTAAAACCGAAAAATTTTGCGTTATTCAATTGGAAATGCGCCTTTTTATTAGGAAAATAATTTTCAGCCGTGCACCGGAATAGAATTCATAAATATTGCGTTTCATATTCGGTATCCCAGTTTACTCTATTTTACAACAATAGTTTGATTGTTGAAACAATGTATTCGGTTTCACAATTATTTTACATTTCTAAAAATTAACACAGCCGAACCCTACTAAAACCGAAAAATTTTTACGTCATTCAAGTGGATGGTTTATTTTTTGACGGCCAATTATCTACACTAGGGATATAGGCCGAGGAGGAAGTGCTTTCATTGGGGGTCTTTCTAAGGGAACGTAACCCGTATTTACGCACGGAAATCCATGGCTCAAAGAAAGCCACGAAAGCTCCGAACGATTAGGCCGACGGGCGCGATTGGGATCGAAGCCAGCACCTCCCCTCTACCAGCTTCGAGAGCAATACCTCTCAGCCACTGGTGGGGTCATTCAATTGGAAATGTGCCTTTTTATTAGGAAAATAATTTTCAGCCGTGCACCGGAATTTATTTCATATCTATTGTGGGTTTTATATTCGGTATCCCAGTTTACCGAATTTTCTAACAATGGTTTGAATGTTGAAACAATGCATTCGATTTCACTTTATTTGTATTCATAATAATTCACACAGTCGAACCCTTCGAAAACCAAAAATATTTACGTCATTCATTGGAAATGTGTTTTTACATTAGGAAATAATTTTCAGCCGTCCACTTGAATTTAATTCATAAATATTGCATGTTTTATATTCGGTATCTCAGTTCACTGGATTTTCTAACAATGGTTTGAATTTTGAAACAATGTATTCGGTTTCACTTTATTTTACATTTCTAAAAATTCATGTAGTCGAATCCTTCTCAAACCGAAAAATTTTTCCGTCATTCATTTAGAAATGTGCTTTTTTATTAGGAGGTTAATTTTCAGCCGTGCACCGGAATTTAATTTATAAATATTGTGTGTTTTATATTCGGTATCTGACTTCACAGGATTTTCTAACAATGGTTTGATTGTTGAAACAATGTATTCGGTTTCAATTTATTTCACATTTATAAAAATTCACACAGCCGAACCCTTTTAAAACCGAAAAATGTTTACGTCATTCATTTGGTAGTGTGCTTTTTTGTTAGGAAAATAATCTTTGGCCGTCCTCTTGAATTTAATTCATAAATATTGCGTGTTTTATATTCGGTATCTCAGTTCAATTGATATTCATACATTGTTTCAACAATCACAACATTGTTAGAATAACAATGTTGTGATTGTTGAAACAATGTATTCGGTTTCACTTTATTTTACATTTCTAAAGATGCACACAGTCGAACCCTTTTAATAGCGAAAAATTTTTACGTCATTCATTTAGAAATGTGCTTTTTTTATTAGGAGGTTAATTTTCAGCCGTGCACCGGAGTTTAATTCATAAATATTGCGTTTTATATTCGGTATCCCAGTTTACTGTAATTTACAACAATGGTTTGATTATTGAAACAATGTTTTCGGTTTCACTTTATTTTACATTTCTAAAAATTCATGTAGTCGAATCCTTCTCAAACCGAAAAATTTTGACGTCATTCATTTGGAAATGTGCTTTTTTATTAGGAGGTTAATTTTCATCCGTGCGCCGGAATATAATTCATAAATATTATGTGTTTTATATTCGGTATCTGACTTCACAGGATTTTCTAACAATGGTTTGATTGTTGAAACAATGTATTCGGTTTCAATTTATTTCCCATTTATAAAAATTCACACAGCCGAACCCTTTTAAAACCGAAAATGTTTACGTCATTCATTTGGTAGTGTGCTTTTTTGTTAGGAAAATAATCTTTGGCCGTCCTCTTGAATTTAATTCATAAATATTGCGTGTTTTATATTCGGTATCTCAGTTCAATTGATATTCATACATTGTTTCAACAATCACAACATTGTTAGAATAACAATGTTGTGATTGTTGAAACAATGTATTCGGTTTCACTTTATTTTACATTTCTAAAGATGCACACAGTCGAACCCTTTTAATAGCGAAAAATTTTTACGTCATTCATTTAGAAATGTGCTTTTTTTATTAGGAGGTTAATTTTCAGCCGTGCACCGGAGTTTAATTCATAAATATTGCGTTTTATATTCGGTATCCCAGTTTACTGTAATTTACAACAATAGTTTGATTATTGAAACAATGTTTTCGGTTTCACTTTATTTTACATTTCTAAAAATTCATGTAGTCGAATCCTTCTCAAACCGAAAAATTTTGACGTCATTCATTTGGAAATGTGCTTTTTTATTAGGAGGTTAATTTTCATCCGTGCGCCGGAATATAATTCATAAATATTGTGTGTTTTATATTCGGTATCTGACTTCACAGGATTTTCTAACAATGGTTTGATTGTTGAAACAATGTATTCGGTTTCACTTTATTTCACATTTATAAAAATTCACACAGCCGAACCCTTTTAAAACCGAAAAATGTTTACGTCATTCATTTGGTAGTGTGCTTTTTTGTTAGGAAAATAATCTTTGGCCGTCCTCTTGATTTTAATTCATAAATATTGCGTGTTTTATATTCGGTATCTCAGTTCACTTGATATTCATACATTGTTTCAACAATCACAACATTGTTAGAATAACAATGTTGTGATTGTTGAAACAATGTATTCGGTTTCACTTTATTTTACATTTCTAAAGATGCACACAGTCGAACCCTTTTAATACCGAAAACTTTTTACGTCATTCATTTAGAAATGTGCTTTTTTATTAGGAGGTTAATTTTCAGCCATGCACCGGAGTTTAATTCATAAATATTGCATTTTATATTCGGTATCCCAGTTTACTGTAATTTACAACAATGGTTTGATTATTGAAACAATGTTTTCGGTTTCACTTTATTTTACATTTCTAAAAATTCATGTAGTCGAATCCTTCTCAAACCGAAAAATTTTGACGTCATTCATTTGGAAATGTGCTTTGTTATTAGGAATTTAATTTTCAGCCGTGCACCGGAATTTAATTCATAAATATTGTGTGTTTTATATTCGGTATCCGAGTTTACCGAATTTTCTAACAATGGTTTGAATGTTGTAACAATGCATTCGATTTCCCTTTATTTATATTCATAATAATTCATACATTCGAACACTTTTAAATCCATAAATGTTTACGTCATTCATTTGGAAAAATGCTTTTTTATTAGGAAATTAATTTACAACCGTGCAACGGAATTTAATTCATAAATATTGCGTGTTTTATATTCGGTATCTCACTTCACTGGATTTTCTAACAATGTTTTGATTGTTGAAACAATACGTTCGGTTTCACTTTATTTTACATTTCTAAAAATTAAGAGTCGAACCCTATTAGAACAAAAAAAATTTTATGTCATTCATTTGGAAATGTGCTTTTTTATTAGGAAGTTAATTTTCAGCCTTGCACCGAAATTTAATTCATAAATATTGCGTTTTATATTCGGTATCCCAGTTTACTGTATTTTACAACAATGGTTTGATTCTTGAAACAATGTATTCGGTTTCACTTTATTTTACATTCATAATAATTCACACATTCGGACCCTTTTAAAACCGAAAAATGTTTACGTCATTCATTTGGAAGAGTGCCTTTTTATCAGGAAAATAATTTTCAGCCGTGCACGGGGATTTAATTCATAAATATTGCTTTTTTTATATTCTGTATCTAACTTCTTTGGATATTCTAACAATGGTTTTATTGTTGAAACTACGTATTCGGTTTCACTTTATTTTACATTTCTAAAAATTCACACAATCGAACCCTTTTAAAACCGAAAAATTTTGCGTTATTCAATTGGAAATGCGCCTTTTTATTAGGAAAATAATTTTCATCCGTGCACCGGAATAGAATTCATAAATATTGCGTTTCATATTCGGTATCCCAGTTTACTCTATTTTACAACAATAGTTTGATTGTTGAAACCATGTATTCGGTTTCACAATTATTTTACATTTCTAAAAATTAACACAGCCGAACCCTACTAAAACCGAAAAATTTTTACGTCATTCAAGTGGATGGTTTATTTTTTGACGGCCAATTATCTACACTAGGGATATAGGCCGAGGAGGAAGTGCTTTCAATGGGGGGGTCTTTCTAAGGGAACGTAACCCGTATTTACGCACGGAAATCCATGGCTCAAAGAAAGCCACGAAAGCTCCGAACGATTAGGCCGACGGGCGCGATTGGGATCGAACCCAGCACCTCCCGTCTACCAGCTTCGAGAGCAAAACTTCTCAGCCACTGGTGGGGTCATTCAATTGGAAATGTGCCTTTTTATTAGGAAAATAATTTTCAGCCGTGCACCGGAATTTATTTCATATCTATTGTGGGTTTTATATTCGGTATCCCAGTTTACCGAATTTTCAAACAATGGTTTGAATGTTGAAACAATGCATTCGATTTCACTTTATTTGTATTCATAATAATTCACACAGTCGAACCCTTCGAAAACCAAAAATATTTACGTCATTCATCGGAAATGTGTTTTTACATTAGGAAAATAATTTTCAGCCGTCCACTTGAATTTAATTCATAAATATTGCATGTTTTATATTCGGTATCTCAGTTCACTGGATTTTCTAACAATGGTTTGAATTTTGAAACAATGTATTCGGTTTCACTTTATTTTACATTTCTAAAAATTCATGTAGTCGAATCCTTCTCAAACCGAAAAATTTTGACGTCATTCATTTGGAAATGTGCTTTTTTATTAGGAGGTTAATTTTCATCCGTGCGCCGGAATATAATTCATAAATATTGTGTGTTTTATATTCGGTATCTGACTTCACAGGATTTTCTAACAATGGTTTGATTGTTGAAACAATGTATTCGGTTTCAATTTATTTCCCATTTATAAAAATTCACACAGCCGAACCCTTTTAAAACCGAAAATGTTTACGTCATTCATTTGGTAGTGTGCTTTTTTGTTAGGAAAATAATCTTTGGCCGTCCTCTTGAATTTAATTCATAAATATTGCGTGTTTTATATTCGGTATCTCAGTTCAATTGATATTCATACATTGTTTCAACAATCACAACATTGTTAGAATAACAATGTTGTGATTGGTGAAACAATGTATTCGGTTTCACTTTATTTTACATTTCTAAAGATGCACACAGTCGAACCCTTTTAATAGCGAAAAATTTTTACGTCATTCATTTAGAAATGTGCTTTTTTTATTAGGAGGTTAATTTTCAGCCGTGCACCGGAGTTTAATTCATAAATATTGCGTTTTATATTCGGTATCCCAGTTTACTGTAATTTACAACAATAGTTTGATTATTGAAACAATGTTTTCGGTTTCACTTTATTTTACATTTCTAAAAATTCATGTAGTCGAATCCTTCTCAAACCGAAAAATTTTGACGTCATTCATTTGGAAATGTGCTTTTTTATTAGGAGGTTAATTTTCATCCGTGCGCCGGAATATAATTCATAAATATTGTGTGTTTTATATTCGGTATCTGACTTCACAGGATTTTCTAACAATGGTTTGATTGTTGAAACAATGTATTCGGTTTCACTTTATTTCACATTTATAAAAATTCACACAGCCGAACCCTTTTAAAACCGAAAAATGTTTACGTCATTCATTTGGTAGTGTGCTTTTTTGTTAGGAAAATAATCTTTGGCCGTCCTCTTGATTTTAATTCATAAATATTGCGTGTTTTATATTCGGTATCTCAGTTCACTTGATATTCATACATTGTTTCAACAATCACAACATTGTTAGAATAACAATGTTGTGATTGTTGAAACAATGTATTCGGTTTCACTTTATTTTACATTTCTAAAGATGCACACAGTCGAACCCTTTTAATACCGAAAACTTTTTACGTCATTCATTTAGAAATGTGCTTTTTTATTAGGAGGTTAATTTTCAGCCATGCACCGGAGTTTAATTCATAAATATTGCATTTTATATTCGGTATCCCAGTTTACTGTAATTTACAACAATGGTTTGATTATTGAAACAATGTTTTCGGTTTCACTTTATTTTACATTTCTAAAAATTCATGTAGTCGAATCCTTCTCAAACCGAAAAATTTTGACGTCATTCATTTGGAAATGTGCTTTGTTATTAGGAATTTAATTTTCAGCCGTGCACCGGAATTTAATTCATAAATATTGTGTGTTTTATATTCGGTATCCGAGTTTACCGAATTTTCTAACAATGGTTTGAATGTTGTAACAATGCATTCGATTTCCCTTTATTTATATTCATAATAATTCATACATTCGAACACTTTTAAATCCATAAATGTTTACGTCATTCATTTTGGAAATATGCTTTTTTATTAGGAAATTAATTTACAACCGTGCAACGGAATTTAATTCATAAATATTGCGTGTTTTATATTCGGTATCTCACTTCACTGGATTTTCTAACAATGTTTTGATTGTTGAAACAATACGTTCGGTTTCACTTTATTTTACATTTCTAAAAATTAAGAGTCGAACCCTATTAGAACAAAAAAAATTTTATGTCATTCATTTGGAAATGTGCTTTTTTATTAGGAAGTTAATTTTCAGCCTTGCACCGAAATTTAATTCATAAATATTGCGTTTTATATTCGGTATCCCAGTTTACTGTATTTTACAACAATGGTTTGATTCTTGAAACAATGTATTCGGTTTCACTTTATTTTACATTCATAATAATTCACACATTCGGACCCTTTTAAAACCGAAAAATGTTTACGTCATTCATTTGGAAGAGTGCCTTTTTATCAGGAAAATAATTTTCAGCCGTGCACGGGGATTTAATTCATAAATATTGCTTTTTTTATATTCTGTATCTAACTTCTTTGGATATTCTAACAATGGTTTTATTGTTGAAACTACGTATTCGGTTTCACTTTATTTTACATTTCTAAAAATTCACACAATCGAAGCCTTTTAAAACCGAAAAATTTTGCGTTATTCAATTGGAAATGCGCCTTTTTATTAGGAAAATAATTTTCATCCGTGCACCGGAATAGAATTCATAAATATTGCGTTTCATATTCGGTATCCCAGTTTACTCTATTTTACAACAATAGTTTGATTGTTGAAACCATGTATTCGGTTTCACAATTATTTTACATTTCTAAAAATTAACACAGCCGAACCCTACTAAAACCGAAAAATTTTTACGTCATTCAAGTGGATGGTTTATTTTTTGACGGCCAATTATCTACACTAGGGATATAGGCCGAGGAGGAAGTGCTTTCAATGGGGGGGTCTTTCTAAGGGAACGTAACCCGTATTTACGCACGGAAATCCATGGCTCAAAGAAAGCCACGAAAGCTCCGAACGATTAGGCCGACGGGCGCGATTGGGATCGAACCCAGCACCTCCCGTCTACCAGCTTCGAGAGCAAAACTTCTCAGCCACTGGTGGGGTCATTCAATTGGAAATGTGCCTTTTTATTAGGAAAATAATTTTCAGCCGTGCACCGGAATTTATTTCATATCTATTGTGGGTTTTATATTCGGTATCCCAGTTTACCGAATTTTCAAACAATGGTTTGAATGTTGAAACAATGCATTCGATTTCACTTTATTTGTATTCATAATAATTCACACAGTCGAACCCTTCGAAAACCAAAAATATTTACGTCATTCATCGGAAATGTGTTTTTACATTAGGAAAATAATTTTCAGCCGTCCACTTGAATTTAATTCATAAATATTGCATGTTTTATATTCGGTATCTCAGTTCACTGGATTTTCTAACAATGGTTTGAATTTTGAAACAATGTATTCGGTTTCACTTTATTTTACATTTCTAAAAATTCATGTAGTCGAATCCTTCTCAAACCGAAAAATTTTTCCGTCATTCATTTAGAAATGTGCTTTTTTATTAGGAGGTTAATTTTCAGCCGTGCACCGGAATTTAATTTATAAATATTGTGTGTTTTATATTCGGTATCTGACTTCACAGGATTTTCTAACAATGGTTTGATTGTTGAAACAATGTATTCGGTTTCAATTTATTTCACATTTATAAAAATTCACACAGCCGAACCCTTTTAAAACCGAAAAATGTTTACGTCATTCATTTGGTAGTGTGCTTTTTTGTTAGGAAAATAATCTTTGGCCGTCCTCTTGAATTTAATTCAAAAATATTGTGTGTTTTATATTCCGTATCCCAGTTTACTGTATTTTACAACAATGGTTTGACTGTTTAAACAATGTATTCGGTTTCACTTTATTTTACATTCATAATAATTCAAACATTCGGACCTTTTAAAACCGAAAAATGTTTACGTCATTCATTTGGAAATGTGCCTTTTATTAGGAAAATAATTTTCAGCCGTACACGGGGATTTAATTCATAAATATCGCTTTTTTACTTTCTTCTCTCTTTACAAGAAGAAAGTATTGGTTTCATGAAAATTTTCGAATTCCAGTTTTCGACGGATTTATACGTTTTATGGGTCAGAGATTCTAAAAAACATGTTTTTACAAAATGTCTGTCTGTGAGTCTGTGATTCTGTCTGTCTGTCTGTCTGTCTGTCTGTCTGTCTGTCCGTCCGTCTGTCTGTCTGTTTGTGACACAAATTTTGTGGGCACTCTATCTCAAGAACTAATGCACGGAATTTAATAAACATTTATATTCAGGTAGTTCCTGATATAGATTAGTGCTGATTATTTTTTGGTGTAAATCGCCCAGCAGATGGCGCTGCTATGTAGCCTTTTTCAGGATTTCCTCAAAAGCTCTATCTCAAGAACTAATGCACGGATTATTATAAAACTTCAGATTCCGTTAATCCTTGATATGGGTTGGTGCTGGTAACGTTTTGGTGCAAATCGTCCAACAGATGGCGCTGCTATGCTTTATTTTGTAGAATTTACACGATTTTCTTAATAGCTCAATCTCAAGAAATAAAGCACGGATTTTCATAAAACTTCAGATTCAGTTAGTGCTTGACATGAATTGACGTTTTGCGTCTTGTGATGTAAATCGCTCTACAGGTGGCGCTGCTATGCTGCGTTTTTTGAGATTTCCTCAATAGCTCTATCTCAAGAACTAATACTTGGGTTTTCACCAAACTTCAGAATCAGGTATACCTGGATATGAATTAGTGCTGTTTATGTTTTGGTGTAAATCGCTCAACAGGTGGCGCTGCTATGCAGCATTTTTTACGATTTCCACAATAGCTCAATGTCCAGAACTTATGCACGGATTTTCATCAAACTTCAGATTCAGTTAGTCCTTTAGTCCTTGACATGAAATGATGTTTTGTACCTTTTCTTGTAAATCGCTCAACAGGTGGCGCTGCTGTGCTTCATTTTTTGTGATTTCCACAATAGCTCCAGCTCCAGAACTAATGCACCGATTTTCATCAAACTTCAGATTCCGGTATACTTTAATATGAATTAGTGCTGTTTGTGTTTTGGTGCAAATCGCTCAACAGGTGGCGCTGGTATGCTGAATTTCTCAGAATTTCCCCTACAGCTCTATCTCAATGACTAATGCACGAATTTTCATCAAACTTCGAATTCAGGTATACATTGATACGAATTGGTTCTAAATTGATGTAATTTCTTATACTATTTAAATGATTTAATTGATGTGATTTATATAGAAGAAAGTTTTGTGATGGCCACAACATACTAGTTTATATTCGGTATCTCAGTTCTCTGGATATTCTAACAATGGTTTGATTGTTGAAACTACGTATTCGGTTTCACTTTATTTTACATTTCTAAAAATTCACACAATCGAACCCTTTTAAAACCGAAAAATTTTGCGATATTCAATTGGAAATTCGCCTTTTTATTAGGAAAATAATTTTCATCCGTGCACCGGAAATTAATTCATAAATATTGCTTTCATATTCGGTATCTCAGTTTACTCTATTTTTTAACATTATTTTGATTGTTGAAACAATGTATTCGGTTTCACATTTATTTTACATTTCTAAAAATTAACACATTCGAACCCTTCTAAAACCGAAAAATTTTTACGTCATTCAAGTGGATGGTTTATTTTTTGAAGGCCAATTATCTACACTAGGGATATAGGCCCGAGGGGGAAGTGCCCTTCGTGGGGGTTTTTCTAAGGGAACCTAACCCGTATTTACGCACGGAAATCCATGGCTCGAAGAAAGCCACGAAAGTTCCGAACGATTAGTTCGACGGGCGCGATTGGGATCGAACCCAACACCTCCCGTCTACCAGCTTCGAGAGCAGAACCTCTCAGCCACTGGTGGGGTCATTCAATTTTAAATGTGCCTTTTTATTAGGAAAATAATTTTCAGCCGTGCACCCGAATTTATTTCATAACTATTGGGTGTTTCATTTTCGGTATCCCAGTTTACCGAATTTTCTAACAATTGTTTGAATGTTGAAACAATGCATTCGATTTCACTTTATTTATTTTCATAATAATTCACACAGTCGAAACTTTTGAAAACCATAACGGTTTACGTTATTCATTTGGAAATGTATTTTTACATCCTTATAATATTATAAACGTGAATGTGCAGTCAGCATCTAAACGGATGAATTAATGCTTTTGTATTTTTCTGATATAGATGGATTACAACCCGGAAATGAACATAGGCTATAGTTTATTTAATTTATTCAAATAATTATCTTAATAATTCAAAATTTCATTCTTTTTCATACAGAATCAATTGACATTTTCCCGATAAATTTAACCATCTTTCTTTCTTGTTGCCAAGAAAAACTTAATCTGGAATAATAATTTCTCCTGGACAATTAAAAATTAAAATAAAAAGAATTCAAAAGAAAATAAATATGACGCTATACTTGAAACAAAAAATGGGGTATTTTTTATTATGCATGAAGGATGAATATCGGTTACGTTAATAAGGGGTTTTCTGCCAAAAATGGTGTCAAAATTAGAAGGAAAAAGAATGAAAAAAAATAATATTATTAATAAAGTTATTCGATTGGAAAAATATGACGTCCAATTTTAAATAAAACAGGTATTTCCAAATATTCGTTAAAAATACAAGGGGCATCAATATCAGTAACTAATGAAAATAGATAAATAATGACGTCATATCAAAACGAATAACAGAAATATTTTTTACAAATGGACCCTATTCTCGCTTTTAATTCGAGGCTATAAAAACCGCTATTTTACCAATTGTGACGTCACAGGAATACTGTCCATACTGATTAAAAAGTTTGAATGTAAATTGCATACAAATGGGAGTTTTCTTTTCAAAATTCACGTTATGATTATCAGGAGAAGATATTTTTGGTGAAAAAAAGGAGAATTAAAACGAATTAATATATTTTTTGACGCTATTTCCTCATTAAAATTAAAAAGAATTGAATTTCAATTAGTATAAATGGTGCAAAAACTTGATTAAATTAAATCTTCCAAAATTGAAAACATATTTACACACATCGAAACTTCATGAATAAATTTATTCCACAGAAACAAAAATCGTCTGTCGACATATTGACGCAACCAAGGAGTAAATATAACTTCTGTGCATGATTTAAGTTGATAGTTATTGCCCACTATTCATACGAATTAAAATTAAAATCAAGACTCCCTTATCAGGAGGCCTTGATTAAAATAATCATATACTATTTTAATTGATTAATTTTAAAAGATGGCAGTTAAAACATGACACAAAGGCGTTTTTAGTAAAAGCTTTTATCGGTTAAAAATGATGTAATATTTTTTCATGGAAAGCATTAATTTTAATACGAAAACATTAACATAGATTTATTTTAATTTCGTCAAAGCGATGTCGTCTTCATTACACCAGCTTCGAAAGTTAAAACGAAATCTTAAAATAACAATATACTTTTCAGAAATAAAATTTTGTATCAAAAGTCGCATTCTTTGAAAATGAAATTTTAGCTTACATTTTAAATACATTTTCTTACATGAAATTTAGTATATTTAATAAAAATAATTTTTCAATGTTTTTCTAAATGTACAATAATATTAGATTTCATTAATCGGTTTCCCTTTTTTTTTAAATAAATTAAAATGCATAGTTTTAAATGATTCATGAAGTGTAAGAATATATATATATATATTTATTTATTTCGACAAGTAACATTCCGTAGGAAAAACTAACCTAGTGTCGTCATATTTTAAATCATGAAACTAATGCCAGGCGGACGTCTTTTTGCACGCTTTTTTCCTCACGTATATGCCGCTAGCATTGTGTAGGGATAATACGCAAGGAAAAAAGCGTGCAAAAGATGTTCGTCTGACATTAGTCTTAGCTGCTTTTCTTTCAGAAAATATTAGCATTTTATAGCAGTTTTTATACAAAATGGCGTGATTTGCACAGAATTTAAAATCGCAAATATATAAGTTTAACATCCTTTTGCAGTACAATCTCCCATAACACTGGTTTCAATAAAATTTAATAAATAGCACAGGAAAGTCAACTTAAAAAAGTTTAGCAAGTAATTTCAATTTGAGATTAGGCTTTACATGTGACATCATTTACGTGTACACAAGAGCCAAAACCTTAACTAAGCAATAAATTTGCCTTTCACTTCACATCCCTCTAATGTATAAAGGCACCGTGTTTATCGAAAAGCGCAAAGGAAGAAGGGAAATTTTCTTTAGATTTTAAATTATCGAAATCTATAGTTAAAAATCTCTCTGAAACACAATCTATCACTGTTACCCTATTGGAGCATATTCCTGCAAATTTCAAAGCTTTCATAAGCCAAAATTACAACACACAATAGATATGAAAATGTTTATTCATAATTGTGGTGCTTTTACATAAATCGATTTATTCCTCGAAAGCAATAAGTTAACTCTATTGCTTTAATAATAAGTATTTAGGCTCAAGAGTCTTTGGAGCTTGATAAACATTTTGATGTTATTGGTAGATCTAGAGCTCATAAAAGTGTGGTACCGTGAAATTAAAATGTAATAAATATTTGAAAGTTAAAGATATTTCCCGTGCTCTTATTATTTATTTTTGAACTTTGATTATTTTTTTACTTTGAACTTTGATTATTTTATCACCACGTTTGATTATTTTTTAATACCATTTATCTTTTTTTTTCTCTTCCAAAATGTGATTTTTTGGAATATAACCTTATAATGGTGCATGTTGATTTTATTGCTTATTCTAATCGTATCAAAGTCACGCCTGAAGTGACCTACTAATAACCACTTTCCTTTAAAATTCTTTATTAATATATATCTTTAAATAATATTTTTTGTCTCGAAAACATAAAATAAATCAATATCCTTGAACGGAATAAATATAAAATAGAATAAATATAAATAATAAAATAGAATAACAGAGATGTAAATTTATTCCTCATTTAATCTTAGAAAAAGTGTATGAAATTTCATGCTCACAAAAAACATTTAAATGGTCCTATATACATAAACAAAAATAAGCAAATTGGGATCATCAGAAGCGTTTCTACTATAAAATGTGATAAAAGGTTAATTATATATGCTTTTAAATATCGAAATTTTTTGCTTAATTGGTTTTCTTCTTCTTTAAATGTTACGTGAACGCAGTCACGTGTAACAGCTAGTTAGGAAAATAATTTTCAGCCGTCCACTTGAATTTAATTCATAAATATTGCGTGTTTTATATTCGGTATCTCAGTTCACTTGATATTCAAACAATGGTTTGATTGTTGAAACAATGTATTCGGTTTCACTTTATTTTACATTTCTAAAAATTCATATAGTCGAACCCTTTTAAATTCGAAATATTTTACGTCATTCATTTGGAAATGTGTTTTTATATTGGGAAAATAATTTTCAGCCGCCCACTTCAATTTAATTCATAAATATTGCGTGTTTTATATTCGGTATCTCAGTTCACTTGATATTCTAACAATGGTTTGATTGTTGAAACAATGCGTTCGGTTTCACTTCATTTTACATTTCTAAAAATTCACACAGTCGAACCCTTTTAAAACCGAAAAATATTTACGTCAATCATTTGGAAATGTGCTTTTTTATTAGGAAGTTAATTTTCAGCCGTACACCGGAATTTAATTCAAAAATATTGCGTTTTATATTCGGTATCCCAGTTTACTGTATTTTACAACATTGGTTTGGTTGTTGAAACAATGTATTCGGTTTAAATTTATTTTATATTTCTAAAAATTAACACAGTCGAACCCTTCTAAACCCGAAAACTTTTACTTCCTTCAATTGGTTGGTTGATTTCTTGACGATCGATTATCTACACTAGGGATATAGGCCCGAGGGGGGAGTGCCCTTCGTGGGCGTCTTTCTAAGGGAACCTAACATGTATTTACCCACGGAAATCCATGGCTCGAAGAAAAACACGAAAACTCCGAACGATTAGGCAGACGGGCGCGATTGGGATCGAACCGAGACCCTCCCGTCTACCAGCTTCGAGAGCAGAACCTCTCAGCCACTGGTGGGGTCATTCAATCGGAAATGTGCCTTTTTATTTGGAAAATAATTTTCAGCCGTCCACCGGAATTTAATTCATAAATATTGTGTGTTTTATATTCGGCATCCGAGTTTACCGAATTTTCTAACAATGGTTTGAATGTTGTAACAATGCATTCGATTTCACTTTATTTATATTCATAATAATTCACACAGTCGAACCTTTTGAAAACAACAAATTTTTACATCATTCATTTGGAAATGTGCTTTTTTAATTGGAAATTAATTTTCAGCCATGTACCGGAATTTAATTGATATATATTGCGTGTTTTATATTCAGTATCTCACTTCACTGGATTTTCTAACAATGGTTTGATTGTTGAAACAATGTATTCGGTTTCACTATATTTTACATTTCTAAATATTTACACAGTCAAACCCTTTTAAAACCGAAAAGTTTTTACGTCATTCATTTGGAAATGTGTTTTTACATTAGGAAAATAATTTTTAGCCGTGCACAGGAAATTAATTCATAAATATTACTTTTTTTATATTCGGTATCTCACTTTATTTTATATTTCTAAAAATTCACACAATCGAACCCTTTTAAAATCGAAAAATTTTACGTTATTCAATTGGAAATGTGCCTTTTTATTAGGAAAATAATTATCATCCGTGCACCGGAATTTAATTCATAAATATTGTGTGTTTTATATTCGGTATCTGACTTCACAGGATTTTCTAACAATGGTTTGATTTTGAAACAATGTATTCGGTTTCACTTTATTTCACATTTATAAAAATTCACAAAGCCGAACCCTTTTAAAACGAAAAATCTTTACCTCATTCATTTGGTAGTGTGCTTTTTTTTTAGGAAAATAATTATCGGCCGTCCTCTTGAATTTAATTCATAAATATTGCGTGTTTTATATTCGGTATCACTTGATATTCTAATAATGCTTTGATTTTTGAAACAATGTATTCGGTTTCATTTATTTTACATTTCTAAAAATTCATATTCGATTGGGATCGAAAACAGTACCTCCCGTCTACCAGCTTGGTTGGTTGATTTTTTGACGATCGATTATCTTCACTAGGGATATAGGCCAGAGGGAGGAGTGCCCTTCGTGGGCGTATTTCTAAGGGAACCTAACATGTATTTACCCACGGAAATCCATGGCTGGAAGACAATCACGAAATCTTCGAACGATTCGGCCGACGGGCGCGATTGGGATCGAACCCAGCACCTCCCGTCTACCAGCTTCGAGAGCAGAACCTCTCAGCCACTGGTGGGGTCATTCAATTGGAAATGTGCCTTTTTATTAGGAAAATAATTTTAAGCCGTGCACCGGAAATTATTTCATAACTATTGTGTGTTTTATATTCGGTATCCCAGTTTACCGAATTTTCTAACAATGGTTTGAATGTTGAAAAACATTCGATTTCACTTTATTTATATTCATAATAATTCACACAGTCGAACCCTTTGAAAACCATAAATATTTACGTCATTCATTTGGAAATGTGTTTTTACATTAGGAAATTAATTTTCAGCCGTCCACTTGAATTTAATTCATAAATATTGCATGTTATATTCGGTATCTCAGTTCACTTGATATTCTAACAATGCTTTGATTTTTGAAACAATGTATTCGGTTTCATTTATTTTACATTTCTAAAAATTTATATATTCGAAATCTTTTAAAACCGAAATATTTTTTCGTCATTCATTTTGAAATGTGTTTTTTTATCAGAAAAATAATTTTCACCCATGCACCGGAATTTAATTCAAAGACATTGCGTGTTTTATATTCCATATGTCTCCGCACTGGATTTTCTAACAATGGTTTGATTGTTGAAACAATGTATTTGGTTTCACTTTATTTTACCTTTCTAAAAATTCACACAGTTGAACCCTTTTAAATCAAAAAAAAATTTATGTCTTTCATTTGGAAATGTGCTTTTTTATTAGGAAGTTAATTTTCAGCCTTGCACCGAAATTTAATTCATAAATATTGCATTTTATATTCGGTATCCCAGTTTACTGTATTTTACAACATTGGTTTAATTGCTGAAACTACGTATTAGGTTTCACTTTAGTTTACATTTCTAAAAATTCACACAATCGAACCCTTTTAAAACCGAAAAATTTTACGTTATTCAATTGGAAATGTGCCTTTTTCTTAAAAAAATAATTTTCATCCGTGCACCGGAATTTAATTCATAAATATTGCGAGTTTTATATTCGGTATCTCAGTTTACTGTATTTTACAATAATGGTTTTATTGTTGAAACAATGTATTCGGTTTTATTTTTTTTTACATTTCTAAAAATTCACACAGTCGAACCCTTTTAAAATCGAAAAATTTTTACGTCATTCATTTGGAAATGTGTTTTTCTTTAGGCAGTTAATTTATAGCCGTGCACCGGAATTTAATTCATAGATATTGTATGTTTTATATTCGATATGGCTCCGCAGTGGGTTTTCTAACAATGGTTTGATTGTTGAAACAATGTATTCGGTTTAAATTTATTTTACATTTCTAAAAATTCACACAGTCTAACACTTTTAAAACCGAAACATTTTTGCGTCATTCATTTGGAAATGTGTTTTTACATTAGGAAAAAAATTTTTTGCCGTGCACGGGAATTTAATTCATAAATATTACTTTTTTTATATTCGGTATCTCAGTTCACTGGATATTCTAACAATGGTTTGATTGTTGAAACAATGTATTCGGTTTCACTTTATTTTATATTTCTATAAATTCACACAGTAGAACCCTTTTAAAACCGAAAAATTTTGACGTCATTCATTTGGAAATGTGCTTTTTTATTAGGAAGTTAATTTTCAGCCGTGCACCGGAATTTAATTCATAAATATTGAGTTTTATATTCGGTATCCCAGTTTACTGTATTTTACAACAATATTTTGATTGTTAAAACAATGTATTCGGTTTCTCTTTTATTTTACATTTCTAAAAATTAACACAGTCGAACCCTTTTAAAACCGAAAAATTTTTACGTCATTCAAGTGGTCTGACGGTTTTTTGACGGTCAATTATCTACACTCGCGATATAGGCCCGAGGGGGGGAGTGCCCTTCGTGGGGTTCGTTCTAAGGGAACCTAACCCGTATTTACGCACGGAAATCCATGGCTCAAAGAAAACCACGAAAACTCTGAACGATTAGGCCCACGGGCGCGATTGGGATCGAACCCAGCACCTCCCGTCTACCAGCTTCGAGAGCAGAACCTCCCAGGGACTGAAGGGGTCATTCAACTGGAAATGTGCCTTTTTATTAGGAAAAGAATTTTCAGCCGTGCACCGGAAATTATTTCATAACTATTGTGTGTTTTATATTCGGCATCCCAGTTTACCGAATTTTCTATTATGGTTTGAATGTTGAAACAACGCATTCGATTTCACTTTATTTATATTCATAATAATTCAATCAGTCGAACCCTATAAAAACAACAAATTTTTACGTCATTCATTTGGAAATGTGCTTTTTTAATTGGAAATTAATTTTCAGCCGTGTACCGGAATTTAATTCATATATATTGCGTGTTTTATATTCAGTTTCTCACTTTACTGGATTTTCTAACAATGGTTTGATAGTTGAAACAATGTATTCGGTTACACTTTATTTAACATTTCTAAAAATTCTCACAGTCGAACCCTTTTAAAACCGAAAAATTTTGCGTTATTCAAATCGAGATGTGCCTTTTTATTAGGAAAATAATTTTCAGCCGTGCACCGGAAATTATTTCATAACTATTGAGTGTTTTATATTCGGCATCCCAGTTTACCGACGTTTCTATTATGGTTTGAATGTTGAAACAACGCATTCGATTTCACTTTATTTATATTCATAATAATTCAAGCAGTCGAACCCTATGAAAACAACAAATTTTTACGTCATTCATTTGGAAATGTGCTTTTTTAATTGGAAATTAATTTTCAGCCGTGTACCGGAATTTAATCATATATATTGCCTGTTTTATATTCAGTATCTCACTTCACTGGATTTTCTAACAATGGTTTGATAGTTGAAACAATGTATTCGGTTACACTTTATTTAACATTTCTAAAAATTCTCACAGTCGAACCCTTTTAAAACCGAAAAATTTTGCGTTATTCAAATCGAGATGTGCCTTTTTATTAGGAAAATAATTTTCAGCCGTGCACCGGAAATTATTTCATAACTATTGAGTGTTTTATATTCGGTATCCCAGTTTACCGAATTTTCTATTATGGTTTGAATGTTGAAACAACGCATTCGATTTCACTTTATTTATATTCATAATAATTCAATCAGTCGAACCCTATGAAAACAACAAATTTTTACGTCATTCATTTGGAAATGTGCTTTTTTATTTGGAAATTAATTTTCAGCCGTGTACCGGAATTTAATTCATATATATTGCTTATTTTATATTCAGTATCTGACTTCACTGGATTTTCTAACAATGGTTTGATTGTTAAAACAATGTATTCGGTTTCACTTTTATTTTACTTTTCTAAAAATTAACACAGTCGAACCCTTCTAAAATCGAAAAATTTTTCCGTCATTCAAGTGGTTGGTTGATTTTTTGACGGCCAATTATCTACACTCGGGATATAGGCCCGAGGGGGAGAGTGCCCTTCGTGGGGTTCGTTCTAAGGGAACCTAACCCGTATTTACGCACGGAAATCCATGGCTCGAAGAAAACCACGAAAACTCCGAACGATTAGGCCGACGGGCAGGATTGCGATCGAACCCAGCACCTCCCGTCCACCAGCTTTGAGAACAGAACATCTCAGCGACTGATGGGGTCATTCAATTGGAAATGTGCCTTTTTATTAGGAAAAGAATTTTCAGCAGTGCACCGGAATTTATTTCATAACTATTGAGTGTTTTATATTCGGTATCCCAGTTTACCGAATTTTCTATTATGGTTTGAATGTTGAAACAACGCATTCGATTTCACTTTATTTATATTCATAATAATTCAGTCAGTCGAACCCTATGAAAACAACAAATTTTTACGTTATTCATTTGGAAATGTGCTTTTTTATTTGGAAATTAATTTTCAGCCGTGTACCGGAATTTAATTCATATATATTGCGTGTTTTATATTCAGTATCTCACTTCACTGGATTTTCTAACAATGGTTTGATTGTTAAAACAATGTATTCAGTTTCACTTTGTTTAACATTTCTAAAAATTCTCACAGTCGAACCCTTTTAAAACAGAAAAATTTTGCGTTATTCAAATCGAGATGTGCCTTTTTATTAGGAAAATAATTTTCAGCCGTGCACCGGAATTTAATTCATAAACATTGTGCTTTATATATTCGGTATCTTACTTCGCTGGATTTTCTAACAATGGTTTGACTGTTGAAACAATGTATTCGGTTTCACTATATTTGACATTTCTAAAAATTCACACAGTCGAACCCTTTTAAAACCGAAAAATTTTTACGTCATTCATTTGGAAATGTGCTTTTTTGTTTGGAAAACAATTTTCATCAGTCCACTTGAATTTAATTCATAAATATTGCGTGTTTTATATTCGGTATCTCTGTTCACTTATTATTCTAACAATGGTTTGATTGTTGAAACAATGTATTCAGTTTCACTTTATTTTACATTTCTAAAAATTCATACAGCCGAACCCTTTTAAATTCGAATCATTTTACGTCATTCATTTGGAAATGTGCTTTTTTGTTTGGAAAACAATTTTCATCAGTCCACTTGAATTTAATTCATAAATATTGCGTGTTTTATATTCGGTATCTCTGTTCACTTTATATTCTAACAATGGTTTGATTGTTGAAACAATGTATTCGGTTTCACTTTATTTTACATTTCTAAAAATTCATACAGTCGAACCCTTTTAAATTCGAAACATTTTACGTCATTCATTTGGAAATGTGTTTTCATATTAGAAAAATAAATTTCAGCCGTGCACCGGAATTTAATTCATAAATATTGCGTGTTTTATATACGGTATGTCACTTCACTGGATTTTCTAACAATGGTTTGATTGTTGAAACAATGCGTTCGGTTTTACTTTATTTTACATTTCTAAAAATTCACAAGGTCGAACCCTTTTAAAACCGAAATATTTTTACGTTATTCATTTGGAAATATGTTTTTTTTATTAGGAAGTTAATTTTCAGCCTTGCACGGAAATTTAATTCATAAATATTACTTCTTATATTCGGTATCCCGGTTTACTGTATTTTACAACAATGGTATGATTGTTGGAACAATGCATTCGATTTCACTTTATTTATATTCATAATAATTCACACAGTCGAACCTTTTGAAAACAACAAATTTTTACATCATTCATTTGGAAATGTGCTTTTTTAATTGGAAATTAATTTTCAGCCATGTACCGGAATTTAATTGATATATATTGCGTGTTTTATATTCAGTATCTCACTTCACTGGATTTTCTAACAATGGTTTGATTGTTGAAACAATGTATTCGGTTTCACTATATTTTACATTTCTAAATATTTACACAGTCAAACCCTTTTAAAACCGAAAAGTTTTTACGTCATTCATTTGGAAATGTGTTTTTACATTAGGAAAATAATTTTTAGCCGTGCACAGGAAATTAATTCATAAATATTACTTTTTTTATATTCGGTATCTCAGTTCACCTGATATTCTAACAGTGGTTTGATTGTTGGAACAATGTATTCGGTTTCACTTTATTTTATATTTCTATAAATTCACACAGTCGAACCCTTGTAAAACCGAAAAATTTTACGTCATTCATTTGGAAATGTGTTTTTATATTAGGAAAATAATTTTCAGCCGTCCACTTGAATTTAATTCTTAAATATTGCGTGTTTTATATTCGGTATCTCAGTTCACTTGATATTCTAACAATGGTTTGATTGTTGAAACAATGTTTTCGGTTTCACTTTATTTTACATTACTAAAAATTCATATATTCGAACCCTTTTAAATTCAAAACATTTTACGTCATTCATTTGGAAATGTGATTTTTATTAGGAAGTTAATTTTCAGCCGTGCACCGGAATTTAATTCATAAATATTGCGTTTTATATTCGGTATCCCAGTTTACTGTATTTTACAACATTGGTTTGATTGTTGAAAAAATGTAATCGGTTTAACTTTATTTTACATTTCTAAAAATTAACACAGTCGAACCCTTCTAAAACCGAAAAATTTTTGCTTCATTCAATTGGTTGGTTTATTTTTTTACGGCCGATTATCTACACTAGGGATATAGGCCCGAGGGGGGAGTAGGCGTCTGTGTAAGGGAACCTAACACGTATTTACCCACGGAAATCCACAACTCGAAGAAAAACACGAAAACTCCGAACGATTAGGCGGACGGGCGCGATTGGGATCGAACCGAGAACCTCCCTTCTACCAGCTTCGAGAGCAGAACCTCTCAGCCACTGGTGGGGTCATTCAATCGGAAATGTGCCTTTTTATTAGGAAAATAATTTTCAGCCGTGCACCGGAATTTAATTCATAAATATTGTGTGTTTTATATTCGGCATCCGAGTTTACCGAATTTTCTAACAATGGTTTGAATGTTGTAACAATGCATTCGATTTCACTTTATTTATATTCATAATAATCCATACATTCGAACACTTTTAAAACCATAAATGTTTACGTCATTCATTTGGAAATGTGCTTTTTTATTAGGAAATTAATTTACATCCGCGCACCGGAATTTAATTCATACATATTGCGTGTTTTATATTCAGTATCTCACTTCACTGGATTTTCTAACAATGGTTTGATTGTTGGAACAATGTATTCCTTTTCACTTTATTTAACATTTCTAAAAATTCACACATTCGAACCCTTTTAAAACCGAAAAATTTTGCGTTGTTCAATTGGAGGTGCGCCTTTTTATTAGAAAAATAATTTTCAGCCGTGCACCGGAATTTAATTCATAAATATTTCTTTTTTTATATTCCGTATCTCAGTTCACTGGATATTCTAACAATGGTATGATTGTTGTAACAATGCATTCGATTTCACTTTATTTATATTCATAATAATTCATACATTCGAACACTTTTAAAACCATAAATGTTTACCTCATTCATTTGGAAATGTGCTTTTTTATTAGGAAATTAATTTACATCCGTGCACCGGAATTTAATTCATACATATTGCGTGTTTTATATTCAGTATCTCACTTCACTGGATTACCTAACAATGGTTTGATTGTTGAAACAATGTATTCGGTTTCACTATATTTTACATTTCTAAATATTCACACAGTCAAACCCTTTTAAAACCGAAAAGTTTTACGTTATTCATTTGGAAATGTGTTTTTACATTAGGAAAATAATTTTTAGCCGTGCACAGGAAATTAATTCATAAATATTATTTTTTTTATATTCGGTATCTCAGTTCACCTGATATTCTAACAGTGGTTTGATTGTTGGAACAATGTATTCGGTTTCACTATATTTTACATTTCTAAATATTCACACAGTCAAACCCTTTTAAAACCGAAAAATGTTTACGTCATTCATTTGGAAATGTGCCTTTTTATTAGGAAAATATTTTTCAGCCGTGCACGGGGATTTAATTCATAAATATTGCGTTTTATATTCGTTATCCCAGTTTACTCTATTTTACAACAATAGTTTGATTGTTAAAACAATGTATTCTGTTTCACTTTTATTTTACTTTTCTAAAAATTAACTCAGTCGAACCCTTCTAAAACCGAAAAATTTTTACGTCATTCAAGTTGTTGGTTGATTTTTTGACGGCCAATTACCTACACTCGGGATATACGCCCAAGGGGGGGGGGGGGGGGTGCCCTTCGTGGGGTTCGTTCTAAGGGAACCTAACTCGTATTTACGCACGGAAATCCATGGCTCGAAGAAAACCACGAAAACTCCGAACGATTAGGCCGACGGGCGCGGTTGGGATCGAACCCAGCACCTCCCGTCTACCAGCCTCGAGGGCAGAACCTCTCAGCCACTGGTGGGGTCATTCAATTGGAAATGTGCCTTTTTATTAGGAAAGGAATTTTCAGCCGTGCACCGGAAATTATTTCATAACTATTGAGTGTTTTATATTCGGTATCCCAGTTTACCGAATTTTCTAACTATGGTTTGAATGTTGAAACAACGCATTCGATTTCACTTTATTTATATTCATAATAATTCAATCAGTCGAACCCTTTTAAAACCGAAAAATTTTGCGTTATTCAAATCGAGATGTGCCTTTTTATTAGGAAAATAATTTTCAGCCGTGCACCAGAATTTAATTCATAAATATTGTGCATTACATATTCGGTATCTTACTTCGCTGGATTTTCTAACAATGGTTTGATTGTTGAAACAATGTATTCGGTTTCACTATATTTTACATTTCTAAAAATTCACACAGTCGAACCCTTTTAAAACCGAAAAAGTTTTACGTCATTAATTTGGAAATGTGTTTTTACATTAGGAAAATAAATTTTAGCCGTGCACGGGAATTTAATTCATAATTATTACTTTTTTTATATTCGGTATCTCGGTTCACTGGATATTCTAACAATGGTTTGATTGTTGGAACAATGTATTCGGTTTCACTTTATTTTATATTTCTATAAATTCACACAGTCGAACCCTTTTAAAACCGAAAATTTCTTATGTCATTCATTTGTGCATGTGCTTTTTTATTAAGAAGTTAATTTTCAGCCGTGCACCGGAATTTAATTCATAAATATTGCGTGTTTTATATTCGGGAGCTCTGTTCACTTTATATTCTAACAATGGATTGATTGTTGAAACAATGTAATCGGTTTCACTTTATTTTACATTTCTGAAAATTCATACAGTCGAACCCTTTTAAATTCGAAACATTTTACGTCATTCATTTGGAAATGTGTTTTCATATTAGAAAAATAAATTTCAGCCGTGCACGAGAATTTAATTCATAAATATTGCGTGTTTTATATTCGGTATCTCACTTCACTGGATTTTCTAACAATGGTTTGACTGTTGAAACAATGCGTTCAGTTTCACTTTATTTTACATTTCTAAAACTTCACACAGTCGAACCCTTTTAAAAACGAAAAATTTTTACGTCATGCATTTGGAAATGTGCTTTTTTATTAGGAAGTTAATTTTCAGCCGTGCACCGGAATTTTATTCATAAGGTATTCGTTTTATATTCGGTATCCCAGTTTACTGCATTTTACAACATTGGTTTGATTGTTGAAACAATGTATTCGGTTTAAGGGTGTATTCCGATCTAAACTGCTTATTTTCTGATTTATTTTTAAATCCATTTTTGCTCTCAATCGCATCAAACTGGGAAATTCTCTTATTTAGAAACTACATAAAATGCCGTGCTTCTCGATTTTTTGATAAATGCAGAAAATACTGTATTAAACGCTGTCAAAGTTAGCGTTTTGAACTGAATTTTCCGAAGCCGGCGATCTGGAAATAAAAAAAATGGTCATGCTGAGAAAATAATTGTTTAAAAATGAAATTCTAATTAATTGAGCTGAAAAAGAAATCACACGGCATGTTAAACATGTCTTCAAAAATCACCCCCAGCAAGTTTCATGTTTTTACGTTTAAAAATGAGTCTGAAAATGTTTCAGAAAATTTCGAGCTGTTGAGGGCGGAAAAACATTTTTTCGAATACACCTTTAACTTTATTTTACATTACTAAAAATTAACACAGTCGAACATGTCTAAAGCCGAAAAATTTTTACGTCATTCATTACGTCATTCATCTAAAAATTATTCATTTGGAGATGTGTTTTTATATTTAGAAAATAATTTTTTGCCGTTCACGGGAATTTAATTAGAAAATATTTCTTTTTTTATATTCGGTATCTCATAGTTCACTGGATATTCTAACAATGGTTTGATTGTTGAAACAATGTATTCGGTTTCACTTTATTTTACATTTCTAAAAATTCATACTGTCGAACCCTTTTAAAGCCGAAAAATTTTTACGTAATTCATTTGGAGATGTGTTTTGACATTAGGAAAATAATTTTTTGCCGTTCACGGGAATTTAAATCAAAAATATTTCTTTTTTTATATTTGGTATCTCATTTCACTGGATATTCTAACAATGGTTTTATTGTTGGAACATTGTATTCGGTTTCACTTTATTTTATATTTCTAAAAATTCACACAGTCGAACCATTTTAAAACCGAAAAATTCTTACGTCATTCATTTGTAAATGTTCTTTTTTATTAGGAAGTTAATTTTCAGCCGTGCACCGGAATTTAATTCATAAATATTGTGTGTAAATTCGGTATCTTACTTCACAGGATTTTCTAACAATGGTTTGATTATTGAAACAATGCGTTCGGTTTCACTTTATTTAACATTTCTAAAAATTCTCACAGTCGAGCCCTTTTAAAACCGAAAAATTTTGCGTTATTCAAATCGAGATGTGCCTTTTTATTAGGAAAATAATTTTCAGCCGTGCACCGGAATTTAATTCATAAATATTTTGCGTTATATATTCGGTATCTTACTTCGCTGGATTTTCAGTGGTTGTCAATGGTTTGATTGTTGAAACAATGTATTCGGTTTCACTATATTTTACATTTCTAAAAATTCACACAGTCGAACCCTTTTAAAACCGAAAAATTTTTACGTCATTAATTTGGAAATGTGTTTTTACATTAGGAAAGTAATTTTTAGCCGTGCACGGGAATTTAATTCATAAATATTACTTTTTTTATATTCGGTATCTCAGTTCACTGGATATTCTAACAATGGTTTGATTGTTGAAACAATGTATACGGTTTCACTTTATTTTATATTTCTATAAATTCACACAGTCGAACCCTTTTAAAACCGAAAAATTATTACGTCATTCATTTTTAATGTGCTTTTTTATTAGGAAGTTAATTTTCAGCCGTGCACCGGAATTTAATTCAGAAATATTGAGTTTTATATTCCGTATCCCAGTTTACTGTATTTTACAACAATGGTTTGATTGTTGAAACAATGTATTCGGTTTCACTTTATTTTACATTCATAATATTTCACACATTCAAGCCTTTTAAAACCGAAAAATGTTTACGTCATTCATTTGGAAATGTGCCTTTTTATTAGGAAAATAATTTTCAGCCGTCCACTTGAATTTAATTCATAAATATTGCGTGTTTTATATTCGGTATCTCAGTTCACTTGATATTCTAACAATGGTTTGATTGTTGAAACAATGTATTCGGTTTCATTTTATTTTACATTTCTAAAAATTCATATAGTCGAATCCTTTTAAGGGGACGGTGGAGCTTAAAATCCTTAAAAATAATTTATTTTATTTTTGTAAATTTCAACTTAAATATTATTCAAGGGTACATTATACACATTATCGCATGCATTTATCACAAAAAAAATTTAAAAAAAAATTTATTTTTGAGAAAAACATGGAATTTTACGCGTCGTCTTAGAAATCTTCGAAATGCCCCATGCGTCTTCAATATCAATGAAAATCCCCAATATTTTTTATAAAAGTTTGGTTTATATATATAAATAAAATCAAGCATCGAATTTTATATCTTTGAATTTAAAGGTAAAAAAAAAAAAATTCAAAATTTCAAAAATTTTTTGAAAAAATTTAAAAATTTTTCAAAAAAAATTTTTTTTTAACCTTTAAATTCAAATATATAAAATTCGATGCTCTATTTTATTTCTATATATAAATCAAACTTTTATAAAAAATATTGGGGATTTTCATTGATATGGAACGCGCAGGGGGCACTTCGAAGATTTCTAAGACGACGCGTAAAATTCCATTTTTTTCTCAAAAATAAAAATTTTTTTAATCCTTTTTTGTGATAAATGCATGCCATAATGCATGTAATGTACCCTTGAATTTGAAAAATTTGAAATTTTGAAAATTTTTCGAAAAAATTTCAATCTTTTTCAACTTTTTTTTTTTTAACCTTTAAATTCAAATATGTAAAATTCGATGCTCTATTTTATTTCTATATATAAACCAAACTTTTATAAAAAATATTGGGGATTTTCATTGATATGGAAGACGCATGGGGCATTTCGAAGATTTCTAACACGACGCGTAAAATTCCATTTTTTTCTCAAAAATATTTTTTTTTTTAAATTTTTTGCGGATAAATGCATGTTATAGTGCATATAATGTAACCTTGAATAATTTTTAAGTTGAAATTTACAAAAATAAAAAAAAATATTTTTAAGGATTTTAAACTCCACCGTCCCCTTAAATTCGAAATATTTTACGTCATTCATTTGGAAATGTGTTTTTATATTAGGAAAATAATTTTCAGCCGTCCACTTGAACTTAATTCATAAATATTGCGTGTTTTATATTCGGTATCTCAGTTCACTTGATATTCGAACAATTATTTGATTGTTGAAACAATGCGTTCGGTTTCACTTTATTTTACCTTTCTAAAAATTCACACAGTCGAACCCTTTTAAAACCGAAAAATGTTTACGTCATTCTTTTGGAAATGTGCTCTTTTGTTAGGAAAATAATTTTCAGCCGTCCACTTGATTTTAATTCATAAATATTGCGTGTTTTATATTCGGTATCTCAGTTCACTTGATATTCTAACAATGGTTTGATTGTTGAAACAATGTATTCGGTTACATTTTATTTTACATTTCTAAAAATTCATATAGTCGAATCCTTTTAAATTCGAAACATTTTACGTCATTCATTTGGAAATGTGTTTTTATATTAGGAAAATAATTTTCAGCCGTCCACTTGAATTTAATTCATAAATATTGCGTGTTTTATATTCGGTATCTCAGTTCACTTGATATTCAAACAATGGTTTGATTGTTGAAACAATGTATTCGGTTTCACTTTATTTTACATTTCTAAAAATTCATATAGTCTAACCCTTTTAAATTCGAAATATTTTACGTCATTCATTTGGAAATGTGTTTTTATATTAGGAAAATAATTTTCAGCCATCCAATTGAACATAATTCATAAATATTGCGTGTTTTATATTCGGTATCTCAGTTCACTTGATATTCGAACAATTATTTGATTGTTGAAACAATGCGTTCGGATTCACTTTATTTTACATTTCTAAAAATTCACACAGTCGAACCCTTTTAAAACCGAAAAATTTTAATGTCATTCATTTGGAAATGTGCTTTTTTATTAGGAAGTTAATTTTCAGCCGTGCACAGGAATTGAATTAAAAAATATTGCGTTTTATATTCGGTATCTCAGTTTACTGTATTTTACAACATTAGTTTGGTTGTTGAAACAATGTATTCGGTTTAAATTTATTTTACATTTCTAAAAATTAACACAGTCGAACCCTTCTAAACCCGAAAACTTTTACTTCATTCAATTGGTTGGTTGATTTTTTGACGATCGATTATCTACACTGGGGATATAGGCCCGAGGGGGGAGTGCCCTTCGTGGGCGTCTTTCTAAGGGAACCTAACATGTATTTACCCACGGAAATCCATGGCTCGAAGAAAACCACGAAAACTCCGAACGATTATGCCGACGGGCGCAATTGGGATCGAACCCAGCACCTCCCGTCTACCAGCTTCGAGAGCAGAACCTCTCAGCCCCTGGTGGGGTCATTCAATTGGAAGTGTGCCTTTTTATTAGGAAAATAATTTTCTGCCGTGCACCGGAATTTATATCATAAATATTGTGTATTTTATATTCGGTATCCGAGTTTACCGAATTTTCTAACAATGGTTTGAATGTTGAAACAATGCATTCGATTTCACTTTATTTATATTCATAATAATTCTCATAGTGGAACCCTTTGAAAACCTTAAATGTTTACGTCATTTATTTGGAAATGTGCTTTTTTATTAGGAAATTAATTTACAACCGTGCACCGGAATTTAATTCATAAATATTGCGTGTTTTATATTCGGTATCTCACTTCACTGGATTTTCTAACAATGGTTTGATTGTTGAAACAATGCGTTCGGTTTTACTTTATTTTACATTTCTAAAAATTCACACGGTCGAACCCTTTTAAAACCGAAATATTTTTACGTTATTCATTTGGAAATATGTTTTTATTATTAGGAAGTTAATTTTCAGCCTTGCACCGAAATTTAATTCATAAATATTACTTCTCATATTCGGTATCCCGGTTTACTGTATTTTACAACAATGGTATGATTGTAGGAACAATGCATTCGATTTCACTTTATTTATATTCATAATAATTCACACAGTCGAACCTTTTGAAAACAACAAATTTTTACATCATTCATTTGGAAATGTGCTTTTTTAATTGGAAATTAATTTTCAGCCATGTACCGGAATTTAATTGATATATGTTGCGTGTTTTATATTCAGTATCTCACTTCACTGGATTTTCTAACAATGGTTTGATTGTTGAAACAATGTATTCGGTTTCACTATATTTTACATTTCTAAATATTTACACAGTCAAACCCTTTTAAAACCGAAAAGTTTTTACGTCATTCATTTGGAAATGTGTTTTTACATTAGGAAAATAATTTTTAGCCGTGCACATGAAATTAATTCATAAATATTACTTTTTTTATATTCGGTATCTCAGTTCACCTGATATTCTAACAGTGGTTTGATTGTTGGAACAATGTATTCGGTTTCACTATATTTTACATTTCTAAATATTCACACAGTCAAACCCTTTTAAAACCGAAAAATGTTTACGTCATTCATTTGGAAATGTGCCTTTTTATTAGGAAAATATTTTTCAGCCGTGCACGGGGATTTAATTCATAAATATTGCGATTTATATTCGTTATCCCAGTTTACTCTATTTTACAACAATAGTTTGATTGTTAAAACAATGTATTCTGTTTCACTTTTATTTTACTTTTCTGAAAATTAACTCAGTCGAACCCTTCTAAACCCGAAAAATTTTTACGTCATTCAAGTTGTTGGTTGATTTTTTGACGGCCAATTATCTACACTCGGGATATAGGCCCGAGGGGGGGGGGGAGTGCCCTTCGTGGGGTTCGTTCTAAGGGAACCTAACTCGTATTTACGCACGGAAATCCATGGCTCGAAGAAAACCACGAAAACTCCGAACGATTAGGCCGACGGGCGCGATTGGGATCAAACCCAGCACCTCCCGTCTACCAGCCTCGAGAGCAGATCCTCTCAGCCACTGGTGGGGTCATTCAATTGGAAATGTGCCTTTTTATTGGGAAAGGAATTTTCAGCCGTGCACCGGAATTGGTGTGTTTTATATTCGGTATCCCAGTTTACCGAATTTTCTAACTATGGTTTGAATGTTGAAACAACGCATTCGATTTCACTTTATTTATATTCATAATAATTCAATCAGTCGAACCCTTTTAAAACTGAAAAATTTTGCGTTATTCAAATCGAGATGTGCCTTTTTATTAGGAAAATAATTTTCAGCCGTGCACCGGAATTTAATTCATAAATATTGTGCATTACATATTCGGTATCGTACTTCGCTGGATTTTCTAACAATGGTTTGATTGTTGAAACAATGTATTCGGTTTCACTATATTTTACATTTCTAAAAATTCACACAGTCGAACCCTTTTAAAACCGAAAAGTTTTACGTCATTAATTTGGAAATGTGTTTTTACATTAGGAAAATAAATTTTAGCCGTGCACGGGAATTTAATTCATAATTATTACATTTTTTATATTCGGTATCTCGGTTCACTGGATATTCTAACAATGGTTTGATTGTTGGAACAATGTATTCGGTTTCACTTTATTTTATATTTCTATAAATTCACACAGTCGAACCCTTTTAAAACCGAAAAATTCTTACGTCATTCATTTGTAAATGCGCTTTTTTATTAGGAAGTTAATTTTCAGCCGTGCACCGGAATTTTATTCATAAATATTGCGTGTTTTATATTCGGGAGCTCTGTTCACTTTATATTCTAACAATGGATTGATTGTTGAAACAATGTATTCGGTTTCACTTTATTTTAAATTTCTGAAAATTCATAGAGTCGAACCCTTTTAAATTCGAAACATTTTACGTCATTCATTTGGAAATGTGTTTTCATATTAGAAAAATAAATTTCAGCCGTGCACGAGAATTTAATTCATAAATAATCCGTGTTTTATATTCGGTATCTCACTTCACTGGATTTTCTAACAATGGTTTGACTGTTGAAACAATGCGTTCAGTTTCACTTTATTTTACATTTCTAAAACTTCACACAGTCGAACCCTTTTAAAAACGAAAAATTTTTACGTCATTCATTTGGAAATGTGCTTTTTTATTAGGAAGTTAATTTTCAGCCGTGCACCGGAATTTTATTCATAAGTATTGCGTTTTATATTCGGTATCCCAGTTTACTGCATTTTACAACATTGGTTTGATTGTTGAAACAATGTATTCGGTTTAAGGGTGTATTCCGATCTAAACTGCTTATTTTCTGATTTATTTTTAAATCCATTTTTGCTCTCAATCGCATCAAACTGGGAAATTCTCTTATTTAGAAACTACATAAAATGCCGTGCTTCTCGATTTTTTGATAAATGCAGAAAATACTGTATTAAACGCTGTCAAAGTTAGCGTTTTGAACTGAATTTTCCGAAGCCGGCGATCTGGAAATAAAATAAAAAAGTCCTTCCGGCCAGTGCCGGGAGGAAGAGGTAGCTTTCATAATCCTTATTTAAAAAAAGCCAAATTATATCATTCAAACACACGAAGCTCAATTTAGTGGAAACCGAATATAGGAGATTCAATACTAATTTTTATCAATATAATGAATGAGAATTTCGCGAAATTAGTCAGCTTTATCCAAGCTGCTTTTCTTTAAAGTAACATATATTTGGCTGCCAAATTCGGCAATTTCTTAAAGTGCCTGTCATTTTAAGACAACATGGTGGATGAGGCTAAGCAGTGAACTTGGTCGAGACCTTAGTAATTGCTGTGCACATGCTCACTCACATCGGAATCGGTTAATATATAGGAGTGCTGTCGCATGCAAAAAATCAGATTTTTCAAAATGTCACCCACAATAGAAATTGAAACTGCTATATCTGAGCCATTTTTTAAGGTAAAGACAAACGAAAAATGCTCCTGAATCCTTATATCAAGGTCAAATACTTAAGAAAGAAACCTTTTTCAATTTCTAATTTTTTTGCACCTCACTTTAAATATATATATTTTTTTTAATTTAATGGTCGCCATTTTGAAACAAGATGGCTGATGAATCTGGCCAGCGAACTTGGTCGGGGTGTTGATGTATACTATCCACATGCCTTCTTACATCGAAATAGGCGAATACGTGTGTTATCGCGTGACAAATACAAGATCGTTTCAAAATGTTAGCCATGCTAGAAATTCAAAGTGCTATAAATCAACCATTTTTAAGATATAAACAAAAGAACAAATTTTCAGAAACAAAAACTGCTCCGGAATCTTTGTATCAAGGCCAAACACATAAAAAAATCTTTTTCATTTTCCAATTGTTTAATACCTCATTTTGAATTTTAAATTTAATTTTTTTTAAATGGCAACCCTTTTGAAACAAGATGGCGAATGAAGCTGGCCAACGAACTCGGTCAAGACATTGGCATGTACTATGTACAGACCAAGTTACATCCAAATAGGTTCATAATTACGCCTGTTATCGCGTGACAAAAATCAGGTCGTTTTAAAATGTCAGCCACAAGAGAAATTCAAAATGCTATTACTCAGCCATTTTTTTTAGATATAGACGAAAGAAAAACTGTTCCGGAATCTTTGTATTAAGGTCAAACACATACAAAAAAAATCTTTTTCACTTTCCAATTTTTTGGTATCTCATTTAAATTTTTTTATTTTTTTATTTTTTAAATGGCCGCCATTTTGAAACTAGATGGCGGATGAAGCCGGCCAACGAACTCGGTCGAGATATTTGTATGTACTATGTACACACCAAGGTACATCCAAGTCGGTTCATAAATACGCCTGTTATTACGTGAGAAAAATCAGGACGTTTCAAAATGTCAGCCACGCTAGAAATTCAAAATGCTATAACTCAGCCATTTCTTAAGATATAGACGAAACAAAAACTGCTCCCGAATCTTTTTATCAAGGTCAAACACATAAGAAGAAAATATTTTTTCAATTTTTAATTTTTTGGTGCCACATTTCAAATTTAAATTTTTCTTAAAAATTTAAATGGCCACCATTTTTAAACAAGATGGCGGATGAAGCTGACCAACGAACCCGGTCGAGACATTGGTATGTACTATGTATAAACGAAGTTACATCCAAATCGGTTCATAAATACGCCTTTTATCGCGTGACAAAATTCAGGACGTTTCAAAATGTCAGCCACGCTAGAAATTCAAAATGCTATAACTCAGCCATTTTTTAAGATATAGACGAAACAAAAACTGCTCCGGAATCTTTGTATAAAGGTCAAATACATAAGAAAATAATATTTTTCCATTTTTAATTTTTTGGTACCACATTTCAAGTTTAAAATTTTTTTTTAAATTTTAAATGGCCGCCATTTTGAAACAAAACGGCGGATGAAGCTGGCCAACGAACTCGGTCGAGAGATTGGTATGTACTATGTACACACTGAATTACATCCAAATCGGTTCATAAATACGCCTTTTATCGCGTGACAAAATTCAGGACGTTTCAAAATGTCAGCCACGCTAGAAATTCAAAATGCTATAACTCAGCCATTTTTTAAGATATAGACGAAACAGAAACTGCTCCGGAATCTTTGTATAAAGGTCAAATACATAAGAAAAAAATATTTTTCCATTTTTAATTTTTTGGTACCACATTTCAAGTTTTAAAATTTTTTAAAATTTTTAAATGGCCGCCATTTTGAAACAAAACGGCGGATGAAGCTGGCCAACGAACTCGGTCGAGACATTAGTATGTACTATGTACACACCGAATTACATCGAAATCGGTTCATAATTACGGGAGTTACAGTGTGACATAGGTCAGATATATATATATATATATATATAGATATATATATATATATATATATATATATATATATCAATTTTGAACGGAGG
This sequence comes from Maratus speciosus, assembly GCA_963932465.1. Lineage (NCBI taxonomy): Eukaryota > Metazoa > Arthropoda > Arachnida > Araneae > Salticidae > Maratus > Maratus speciosus. Next base: position 5,703,827 of record CAWVRF010000002.1, on the reverse strand, counting down.
GTGGTTTCGGGGTCTGGGGGTCATGATCGATGAAAATATACCAAAATTTTTTGAAATCGCTTTCCTCCGAACGGCTGCAATAGGTAGCTTTTTTGTAAAGAAAGCTACCTAAAAAATGGTCATGCTGAGAAAATAATTGTTTAAAAATGAAATTCTAATTAATTGAGCTGAAAAAGAAATCACACGGCATGTTAAAAATGTCTTCAAAAATCACCCCCAGCAAGTTTCATGTTTTTACGTTTAAAAATGAGTCTGAAAATGTTTCAGAAAATTTCGAGCTGTTGAGGGCGGAAAAACATTTTTTCGAATACACCTTTAACTTTATTTTACATTACTAAAAATTAACACAGTCGAACATGTCTAAAGCCGAAAAATTTTTACGTCATTCATTACGTCATTCATCTAAAAATTATTCATTTGGAGATGTGTTTTTATATTTGGAAAATAATTTTTTGCCGTTCACGGGAATTTAATTCAAAAATATTTCTTTTTTTATATTCGGTATCTCATAGTTCACTGGATATTCTAACAATGGTTTGATTGTTGAAACAATGTATTCGGTTTCATTTTATTTTACATTTCTAAAAATTCATATAGTCGAATCCTTTTAAGGGGACGGTGGAGCTTAAAATCCTTAAAAATAATTTATTTTATTTTTGTAAATTTCAACTTAAATATTATTCAAGGGTACATTATACACATTATCGCATGCATTTATCACAAAAAAAATTTAAAAAAAAATTTATTTTTGAGAAAAACATGGAATTTTACGCGTCGTCTTAGAAATCTTCGAAATGCCCCATGCGTCTTCAATATCAATGAAAATCCCCAATATTTTTTATAAAAGTTTGGTTTATATATATAAATAAAATCAAGCATCGAATTTTATATATTTGAATTTAAAGGTAAAAAAAAAAAAAAAAAAATTCAAAATTTCAAAAATTTTTTGAAAAAATTTAAAAATTTAAAAAAAAAAAATTTTTTTTTAACCTTTAAATTCAAATATATAAAATTCGATGCTCTATTTTATTTCTATATATAAATCAAACTTTTATAAAAAATATTGGGGATTTTCATTGATATGGAACGCGCAGGGGGCACTTCGAAGATTTCTAAGACGACGCGTAAAATTCCATTTTTTTCTCAAAAATAAAAATTTTTTTATTCCTTTTTTGTGATAAATGCATGCCATAATGCATGTAATGTACCCTTGAATTTGAAAAATTTGAAATTTTGAAAATTTTTCGAAAAAATTTCAATTTTTTTCAACTTTTTTTTTTTAACCTTTAAATTCAAATATGTAAAATTCGATGCTCTATTTTATTTCTATATATAAACCAAACTTTTATAAAAAATATTGGGGATTTTCATTGATATGGAAGACGCATGGGGCATTTCGAAGATTTCTAACACGACGCGTAAAATTCCATTTTTTTCTCAAAAATAATTTTTTTTTAAAATTTTTTTGGGATAAATGCATGTTATAGTGTATATAATGTAACCATGAATAATTTTTAAGTTGAAATTTACAAAAATAAAAAAAAATATTTTTAAGGATTTTAAACTCCACCGTCCCCTTAAATTCGAAATATTTTACGTCATTCATTTGGAAATGTGTTTTTATATTAGGAAAATAATTTTCAGCCGTCCACTTGAACTTAATTCATAAATATTGCGTGTTTTATATTCGGTATCTCAGTTCACTTGATATTCGAACAATTATTTGATTGTTGAAACAATGCGTTCGGTTTCAATTTATTTTACCTTTCTAAAAATTCACACAGTCGAACCCTTTTAAAACCGAAAAATTTTAATGTCATTCATTTGGAAATGTGCTTTTTTTATTAGGATAATTTTCAGCCGTGCACCGGAATTGAATTAAAAAATATTGCGTTTTATATTCGGTATCCCAGTTTACTGTATTTTACAACATTAGTTTGGTTGTTGAAACAATGTATTCGGTTTAAATTTATTTTACATTTCTAAATATTAACACAGTCGAACCCTTCTAAACCCGAAAACTTTTACTTCATTCAATTGGTTGGTTGATTTTTTGAAGATCGATTATCTACACTGGGGATATAGGCCCGAGGGGGGAGTGCCCTTCGTGGGCGACTTTCTAAGGGAACCTAACATGTATTTACCCACGGAAATCCATGGCTCGAAGAAAACCTAGAAAACTCCGAACGATTATGCCGACGGGCGCGATTGGGATCGAACCCAGCACCTCCCGTCTACCAGCTTCGAGAGCAGAACCTCTCAGCCACTGGTGGGGTCATTCAATTGGAAATGTGCCTTTTTATTAGGAAAATAATTTTCTGCCGTGCACCGGAATTTATTTCATAAATATTGTGTATTTTATATTCGGTATCCAAGATTACCGAATTTTCTAACAATGGTTTGAATGTTGAAACAATGCATTCGATTTCACTTTATTTATATTCATAATAATTCACATAGTGGAACCCTTTGAAAACCATAAATGTTTACGTCATTTATTTGGAAATGTGCTTTTTTATTAGGAAATTAATTTACAACCGTGCACCGGAATTTAATTCATAAATATTGCGTGTTTTATATTCGGTATCTCACTTCACTGGATTTTCTAACAATGATTTGATTGTTGAAACATTGCGTTCGGTTTTACTTTATTTTACATTTCTAAAAATTCACTCGGTCGAACCCTTTTAAAACCGAAAAATTTTTACGTTATTCATTTGGAAATATGCTTTTTTTATTAGGAAGTTAATTTTCAGCCTTGCACCGAAATTTAATTCATAAATATTACTTCTTATATTCGGTATCCCGGTTTACTGTATTTTACAACAATGGTATGATTGTTGAAACAATGTATTCGGTTTCACTTTATTTTACATTCATAATAATTCACACATTCGGACACTTTTAAAACCAAAAAATGTTTACGTCATTCATTTGGAAATGTGCCTTTTTATTAGGAAAATAATTTTAAGCCGTGCACGGGGATTTAATTCATAAATATTGCTTTTTTTATATTCGGTATCTCAGTTCGGTATCTCTGGATATTCTATCAATGGTTTGATTGTTGAAACTACGTATTCGGTTTAATTTTATTTTACATTTCTAAAAATTCACACAAACTAACCCTTTTAAAACAGAAAAATTTTACGGTTTTCAATTGGAAATGTGCCTTTTTATTCGGAAAATAATTTTCATCCGTGCACCGTAATTTAATTCATAAATATTGTGTGTTTTATATTCGGTATCTGACTTCACTGGATTTTTGAACAATGGATTGATTGTTGAAACAATGTATTCGGTTTCACTTTATTTCACATTTATAAAAATTCACTTAGTCGAATCCTTTTAAAACCGAAAAATTTTTACGTCATTCATTTGGAAATGTTTTTTTACATTAGGAAAATAATTTTTAGCCGTGCACGGGAATTTAATTCATAAATATTACTTTTTTTATATTCGGTATCTCAGTTCACTGGATATTCAAACAATGATTTGATTGTTGGAACAATGTATTCGATTTCACTTTATTTTATATTTCTATAAATTCACACAGTCGAACCCTTTTAAAACCGAAATATTCTTACGTCATTCAATTGTAAATGTGCTTTTTTATTAGGTAGCTTATTTTATGCCGTGCACCGGAATTTAATTCATAAATATTGAGTTTTATATTCCGTATCCCAGTTTACTGTATTTTACAACAATGGTTTGATTGTTGAAACAATGTAATCGGTTTCACTTATTTTACATTCATAATAATTCACACATTCAAGCCTTTTAAAACCGAAAAATTTTAACGTCATTCATTTGGAAATGTGTTTTTACAATAGGAAAATAATTTTTAGCCGTGCACGGGAATTTAATTCATAAATATTACTTTTTTTATATTCGGTATCTCAGTTCACTGGATATTCTAACAATGGTTTGATTGTTGGAACAATGTATTCGTTTTCACCTTATTTTACATTTCTAAAAATTCATATAGTCGAACCCTTTTAAATTCGAAACATTTTACGTCATTCATTTGGAAATGTGTTTTTATATTAGGAAAATAATTTTCAGCCGTCCACATGAATTTAATTCATAAATATTGCGTGTTTTATATTTGGTATCTCAGTTTACTTGATATTCTAACAATGGTTTGATTGTTGAAACAATGTTTTCGCTTTCCCTTTATTTTACATTCCTAAAAACTCATATAGTCGAACCCTTTTAAATTCAAAACAATTTAGGTCATTCATTTGGTTGGTTGGTTGATTTTTGACGGCCAATTATCTGCGCGAGGGATATAGGCCCAGGTGGGGGAGTGCCCTTCGTGGGGGGTCTTTCTAAGGGAACCTAACCCTTATTAACGCTTGGAAATCCAAGGTTCGAAGAAATCCACGAAAACTCCGAACGATTAGGCCGACGGGCGCGATTGGGATCGAACCCAGCCCCTCCCGTCTACCAGCTTCCAGAGCAGAACCTCTCGGCCACTGGTGGGGCGTAATTCATTTGGAAATGTGATTTTTATTAGGAAGTTAATTTTCAGCCGTGCACCGGAATTTAATTCATAAATATTGCGTTTTATATTCGGTATCCCAGTTTACTGTATTTTACAACATTGGTTTGATTGTTGAAACAATGTAATCGGTTTAACTTTATTTTACATTTCGAAAAATTAACACAGTCGAACCCTTCTAAAACCGAAAATTTTTTGCTTCATTCAATTGGTTGGTTTATTTTTTGACGGCCGATTATCTACACTAGGGATATAGGCCGGAGGGGGGAGTGCCCTTCGTGGGCGTATTTCTAAGGGAACCTAACACGTATTTACCCACGGAAATCCATAACTCGAAGAAAAACACGAAAACTCCGAACGATTATGCCGACGGGCGCGATTGGGATCGAACCCAGCACCTCCCGTCTACCAGCTTCGAGAGCAGAACCTCTCAGCCACTGGTGGGGTCATTCAATTGGAAATGTGCCTTTTTATTAGGAAAATAATTTTCTGCCGTGCACCGGAATTTATTTCATAAATATTGTGTATTTTATATTCGGTATCCAAGATTACCGAATTTTCTAACAATGGTTTGAATGTTGAAACAATGCATTCGATTTCACTTTATTTATATTCATAATAATTCACATAGTGGAACCCTTTGAAAACCATAAATGTTTACGTCATTTATTTGGAAATGTGCTTTTTTATTAGGAAATTAATTTACAACCGTGCACCGGAATTTAATTCATAAATATTGCGTGTTTTATATTCGGTATCTCACTTCACTGGATTTTCTAACAATGATTTGATTGTTGAAACATTGCGTTCGGTTTTACTTTATTTTACATTTCTAAAAATTCACTCGGTCGAACCCTTTTAAAACCGAAAAATTTTTACGTTATTCATTTGGAAATATGCTTTTTTTATTAGGAAGTTAATTTTCAGCCTTGCACCGAAATTTAATTCATAAATATTACTTCTTATATTCGGTATCCCGGTTTACTGTATTTTACAACAATGGTATGATTGTTGAAACAATGTATTCGGTTTCACTTTATTTTACATTCATAATAATTCACACATTCGGACACTTTTAAAACCAAAAAATGTTTACGTCATTCATTTGGAAATGTGCCTTTTTATTAGGAAAATAATTTTAAGCCGTGCACGGGGATTTAATTCATAAATATTGCTTTTTTTATATTCGGTATCTCAGTTCGGTATCTCTGGATATTCTATCAATGGTTTGATTGTTGAAACTACGTATTCGGTTTAATTTTATTTTACATTTCTAAAAATTCACACAATCTAACCCTTTTAAAACAGAAAAATTTTACGGTTTTCAATTGGAAAAGTGCCTTTTTATTCGGAAAATAATTTTCATCCGTGCACCGTAATTTAATTCATAAATATTGTGTGTTTTATATTCGGTATCTGACTTCACTGGATTTTTGAACAATGGATTGATTGTTGAAACAATGTATTCGGTTTCACTTTATTTCACATTTATAAAAATTCACTTAGTCGAATCCTTTTAAAACCGAAAAATTTTTACGTCATTCATTTGGAAATGTTCTTTTACATTAGGAAAATAATTTTTAGCCGTGCACGGGAATTTAATTCATAAATATTACTTTTTTTATATTCGGTATCTCAGTTCACTGGATATTCAAACAATGATTTGATTGTTGGAACAATGTATTCGATTTCACTTTATTTTATATTTCTATAAATTCACACAGTCGAACCCTTTTAAAACCGAAATATTCTTACGTCATTCAATTGTAAATGTGCTTTTTTATTAGGTAGCTTATTTTATGCCGTGCACCGGAATTTAATTCATAAATATTGAGTTTTATATTCCGTATCCCAGTTTACTGTATTTTACAACAATGGTTTGATTGTTGAAACAATGTAATCGGTTTCACTTATTTTACATTCATAATAATTCACACATTCAAGCCTTTTAAAACCGAAAAATTTTAACGTCATTCATTTGGAAATGTGTTTTTACAATAGGAAAATAATTTTTAGCCGTGCACGGGAATTTAATTCATAAATATTACTTTTTTTATATTCGGTATCTCAGTTCACTGGATATTCTAACAATGGTTTGATTGTTGGAACAATGTATTCGTTTTCACCTTATTTTACATTTCTAAAAATTCATATAGTCGAACCCTTTTAAATTCGAAACATTTTACGTCATTCATTTGGAAATGTGTTTTTATATTAGGAAAATAATTTTCAGCCGTCCACATGAATTTAATTCATAAATATTGCGTGTTTTATATTTGGTATCTCAGTTTACTTGATATTCTAACAATGGTTTGATTGTTGAAACAATGTTTTCGCTTTCCCTTTATTTTACATTCCTAAAAACTCATATAGTCGAACCCTTTTAAATTCAAAACAATTTAGGTCATTCATTTGGTTGGTTGGTTGATTTTTGACGGCCAATTATCTGCGCGAGGGATATAGGCCCAGGTGGGGGAGTGCCCTTCGTGGGGGGTCTTTCTAAGGGAACCTAACCCTTATTAACGCTTGGAAATCCAAGGTTCGAAGAAAACCACGAAAACTCCGAACGATTAGGCCGACGGGCGCGATTGGGATCGAACCCAGCCCCTCCCGTCTACCAGCTTCCAGAGCAGAACCTCTCGGCCACTGGTGGGGCGTAATTCATTTGGAAATGTGATTTTTATTAGGAAGTTAATTTTCAGCCGTGCACCGGAATTTAATTCATAAATATTGCGTTTTATATTCGGTATCCCAGTTTACTGTATTTTACAACATTGGTTTGATTGTTGAAACAATGTAATCGGTTTAACTTTATTTTACATTTCGAAAAATTAACACAGTCGAACCCTTCTAAAACCGAAAATTTTTTGCTTCATTCAATTGGTTGGTTTATTTTTTGACGGCCGATTATCTACACTAGGGATATAGGCCGGAGGGGGGAGTGCCCTTCGTGGGCGTATTTCTAAGGGAACCTAACACGTATTTACCCACGGAAATCCATAACTCGAAGAAAAACACGAAAACTCCGAACGATTAGGCGGACGGGCGCGATTGGGATCGAACCGAGAACCTCCCGTCTACCAGCTTCGAGGGCAGAACCTCTCAGCTACTGGTGGGGTCATTCAATCGGAAATGTGCCTTTTTATTTGGAAAATAATTTTCAGCCGTGCACCGGAATTTAATTCATAATTATTGTGTGTTTTATATTCGGCATCCGAGTTTACCGAATTTTCTAACAATGGTTTGAATGTTGTAACAATGCATTCGATTTCACTTTATTTATATTCTAAATAATTATTACATTCGAACACTTTTAAAACCATAAATGTTTACGTCATTCATTTGGAAATGTGCTTTTTTATTAGGAAATTAATTTACATCCGTGCACCGGAATTCAATTCATACATATTGCGTGTGTTATATTCAGTATCTCAATTCACTGGATTTTCTAACAATGGTTTGATTGTTGAAACAATGTATTCGGTTTCACTTTATTTAACATTTCTAAAAATTCACACATTCGAACCCTTTTAAAACCGAAAAATATTGCGTTATTCAATTGGAGGTGTGCCTTTTTATTAGGAAAGTAATTTTCAGCCGTGCACGGGATTTAATTCATAAATATAGCTTTTTCTATATTCGGTATCTCAGTTCTCTGGATATTCTAACAATGGTTTGATTAATGAAACTACGTATTAGGTTTCACTTTATTTTACATTTCTAAAATATCACACAATCGAACCCTTTTAAAACCGAAAAATTTTACGTTATTCAATTGGAAATGTGCCTTATTTTTAGGAAAATAATTTTCATCCGTGCAAAGGAATTTAATTCATAAATATTGTGTGTTTTATATTCGGTATCTGACTTCACAGGATTTTCTAACAATGGTTTGATTTTGAAACAATGTATTCGGTTTCACTTTATTTCACATTTATAAAAATTCATATAGTCGAAACCTTTTAAAACCGAAATATTTTTTCGTCATTCATTTTGAAATGTGTTTTTTTATTAGAAAAATAATTTTCACTCATGCACCGGAATTTAATTCAAAGATATTGCGTGTTTTATATTCGATATGTGTCGCACTGGATTTTCTAACAATGGTTTGATTGTTGAAACAATGTATTCGGTTTCACTTCATTTTACATTTCTAAAAATTCACACAGTTGAACCCTTTTAAAACAAAAAAAAATTTACGTCTTTCATTTGGATATGTGCTTTTTTATTAGGAAGTTAATTTTCAGCCTTGCACCGAAATTTAATTCATAACTATTGCATTTTATATTCGGTATCTCAGTTCACTTGATATTTTAACAATGCTGTGATTGTTGAAACAATGTATTCGGTTTCACTATATTTTACATTTCTAATAATTCACACAGTCGAAAACTTTTAAAACCGAAAAATTTTTACGTCATTCATTTGGAAATGTGCTTTTTGATTAGAAAGTTAATTTTCAGCCGTGCACAGGAATTTAATTCATAAATATTAAGTTTAATATTCGGTATCCCAGTTTACTGTATTTTACAATAATGGTTTTATTGTTGAAACAATGTATTCGGTTTCACTTTATTTTACATTCATAATAATTTACACATTCGGACCTATTTAAAACCGAAAAATGTTTACGTCATTCATTTCGAAAAGTGTTTTTTTATTAGAAAAATAATTTTCACCCATGCACCGGAAATTAATTCAGAGATATTGCGTGTTTTATATTCGGTATCTCACTTCACTGAATTTTCTGAAAATGGTTTGAATTTTGAAACAATGTATTCGGTTTCACTTTAATTTACATTTCTAAAAATTCACACAGTCGAACCCTTTTAAAATCGAAAAATTTTTACGTCATTCATTTGGAAATGTGTTTTTTTTTAGGCAGTTAATTTTTAGCCGTGCACCGGAATTTAATTCATAGATATTGTATGTTTTATATTCGATATGGCTTCGCAGTGGATTTTCTAACAATGGTTTGATTGTTGAAACAATGTATTCGTTTTAAATTTATTTTACATTTCTAAAAATTCACATAGTCGAACACTTTTAAAACCGAAAAATTTTTCGTCATTCATTTGGAAATGTGTTTTTTCATTAGGAAAATAACTTTTAGCCGTGCACGGGAATTTAATTCATAAATATTACTTTTTTTATATTCGGTATCTCAGTTCACTGGATATTCTAACAACGGTTTGATTGTTGAAACAATGTATCCGGTTTCACTTTATTTTATATTTCTATAAATTCACACAGTAGAACCCTTTTAAAACCGAAAAATTTGTACGTCATTCATTTCTAAATGTGCTTTTTTATTAGGAAGTTAATTTTCCGCCGTGCACCGGAATTTAATTCATAAATATTGCGTTTTATATTCGTTATCCCAGTTTACTATATTTTACAACAATAGTTTGATTGTTAAAACAATGTATTCGGTTTCACTTTTATTTTACATTTCTAAAAAATAACACAGTCGAACCCTTCTAAAACCGAAAAATTTTTACGTCATTCAAGTGGTCTGATGGTTTTTTGACGGTCAATTATCTACACTCGGGATATAGGCCCGAGGGGGGGAGTGCCCTTCGTGGGGTTCGTTCTAAGGGAACCTAAACCGTATTTACGCACGGAAATCTATGGCTCGAAGAAAACCACGAAAACTTCGAACGATTAGGCCGACGGGCGCGATTGGTATCGAACCCAGCACCTCCCGTCTACCAGCTTCGAGAGCACAACCTCTCAGGGACTGAAGGGGGTATTCAACTGGAAATGTGCCTTTTTATTAGGAAAAGAATTTTCAGCCGTGCACCGGAAATTATTTCATAACTATTGTGTGTTTTATAGTCGGTATCCCAGTTTACCGAATTTTCTACAATGGTTTGAATGTTGAAACAACGCATTCGATTTCACTTTATTTATATTCATAATAATTCAATCAGTCGAACCCTATGAAAACAACAAATTTTTACGTCATTCATTTGGAAATGTGCTTTTTTAATTGGAAATTAATTTTCAGCCGTGTACCGGAATTTAATTCATATATATTGCTTGTTTTATATTCGGTATCTTACTTCACTGGATTTTCTAACAATGGTTTGATAGTTGAAACAACGTATTCGGTTTCACTATATTTTAGATTTCTAAAAATTCACACAGTCGAACCCATTTAAAACCGAAAAATTTTTACGTCATTAATTTGGAAATGTGTTTTTACATTAGGAAAATAATTTTTAGCCGTGCACGGGAATTTAATTCATAAATATTACTTTTTTTATATTCGGTATCTCAGTTCACTGGATATTCTAACAATGGTTTGATTGTTGGAACAATGTATTCGGTTTCACATTATTTTATATTTCTATAAATTCACACAGTCGAACCCTTTTAAAACAGAAAATTTCTTACGTCATTCATTTGTAAATGTGCTTTTTTATTAGGAAGTTAATTTTCAGCCGTGCACGGGAATTTAATTCATAAATATTACTTTTTTTATATTCGGTATCTCTGTTCACTTATTATTCTAACAATGATTTGATTGTTGAAACAATGTATTCGGTTTCACTTTATTTTACATTTCTAAAAATTCATACAGTCGAACCCTTTTAAATTCGAATCATTTTACGTCATTCATTTGCAAATGTGCTTTTTTGTTAGGAAAACAATTTTCATCAGTCCACTTGAATTTAATTCATAAATATTGCGTGTTTTATATTCGGTATCTTTGTTCACTTTATATTCTAACAATGGTTTGATTGTTGAAACAATGTATTCGGTTTCACTTTATTTTACATTTCTAAAAATTCATACAGTCGAACCCTTTTAAATTCGAAAAATTTTACGTCATTCATTTGGAAATGTGTTTTCATATTAGAAAAATAAATTTCAGCCGTGCACGGGAATTTAATTCATAAATATTGCGTGTTTTATATTCGGTATCTCACTTAACTGGATTTTCTAACAATGGTTTGACTGTTGAAACAATGCGTTCAGTTTCACTTTATTTATCATTTCTAAAACTTCACACTGTCGAACCCTTTTATAAACGAAAAATTTTTACGTCATGCATTTGGAAATGTGCTTTTTTATTAGGAAGTTAATTTTCAGCCGTGCACCGGAATTTTATTCATAAATATTGCGTTTTATATTCGGTATCCCAGTTTACTGTATTTTACAACATTGGTTTGATTGTTGAAACAATGTATTCGGTTTAAGGGTGTATTCCGATCTAAACTGCTTATTTTCTGATTTATTTTTAAATCCATTTTTGCTCTCAATCGCATCAACCTGGGAAATTCTCTTATTTAGAAACTACATAATGTGCCGTGCTTCTCGAATTTTTGATAAATGCAGAAAATACTGTATTAAACGCTGTCAAAGTTAGCGTTTTGAACTGAATTTTCCGAAGCGGGCGATCTGGAAATTAAAAAAATGGTTATGCTGAGAAAATAATTGTTTAAAAATGAAATTCTAATTAATTGAGCTGAAAAAGAAATCACACGGCATGTTAAACATGTCTTCAAAAGTCACCCCCAGCAAGTTTCATGTTTTTACGTTTAAAAATGAGTCTGAAAATGTTTCAGAAAATTTCGAGCTGTTGAGGGCGGAAAAACATTTTTTCGAATACACCTTTAACTTTATTTTAAATTACAAAAAATTAACACAGTCGAACACTTCTAAAACCGAAAAATTTTTACTTCATTCATTTGGAGATGTGTTTTTATATTTGGAAAATAATTTTTTGCCGTTCACGGGAATTTAATTCAAAAATATTTCTTTTTTTTATATTCGGTATCTCATAGTTCACTGGATATTCTAACAAAGGTTTGATTGTTGAAACAATGTATTCGGTTTCGCTTTATTTTACATTTCTAAAAATTCATACAGTCGAACCCTTTTAAAGCCGAAAAATTTTTACGTAATTCATTTGGAGATGTGTTTTTACATTAGGAAAATAATTTTTTGCCGTTCACGGGAATTTAAATCAAAAATATTTCTTTTTTTATATTCGGTATCTCATTTCACTGGATATTCTAACAATGGTTTGATTGTTGGAGCAATGTATTCGGTTTCACTTTATTTTATATTTCTAAAAATTCACACAGTCTAACCCTTTTAAAACCGAAAAATTTTGCGTTATTCAAATCGAGATGTGCCTTTTTATTAGGAAAATAATTTTCAGCCGTGCACCGGAATTTAATTCATAAATATTGTGCGTTATATATTCGGTATCTTACTTCGCTGGATTTTCTAACAATGGTTTGATTGTTGAAACAATGTATTCGGTTTCACTATATTTTACATTTCTAAAAATTCACACAGTCGAACCCTTTTAAAACCGAAAAATTCTTACGTCATTCGTTTCTAAATGTTCTTTTTTATTAGGAAGTTAATTTTCAGCCGTGCACCGGAATTTAATTCATAAATATTGAGTTTTATATTCCGTATCCCAGTTTACTGTATTTTACAACAATGGTTTGATTGTTGAAACAATGTATTCGGTTTCACTTTATTTTCATTCATAATATTTCACACATTCAAGCCTTTTAAAACCGAAAAATGTTTACGTCATTCATTTGGAAATGTGCCTTTTTATTAGGAAAATAATTTTCAGCCATGCACGGGGATTTAATTCATAAATATTGCGTTTTATATTCGTTATCCCAGTTTGCTCTATTTTACAACAATAGTTTGATTGTTAAAACAATGTATTCGGTTTCACTTTTATTATACTTTTCTAAAAATTAACACAGTCGAACCCTTCTAAAACCGAAAAATTTTTACGTCATTCAAGTGCTTGGTTGATTTTTTGACGGCCAATTATCTACACTCGGGATATAGGCACGAGGGGGGGAGTGCCCTTCGTGGTGCTCGTTCTAAGGGAACCTAACCCGTATTTACGCACGGAAATCCATGGCTCGAAGAAAACCACGAAAACTCCGAACGATTAGGCCGACGGGCGCGATTGGTGTCGAACCCAGCACCTCCCGTCTACCAGCTTCGAGAGCAGAACCTCTCAGCGACTGATGGGGTAATTCAATTGGAAATGTGCCTTTTTATTAGGAAAAGAATTTTCAGCCGTGCACCGGAAATTATTTCATAACTATTGTGTGTTTTATATTCGGTATCCCAGTTTACCGAATTTTCTATTATGGTCTGAATGTTGAAACAACGCATTCGATTTCACTTTATTTATATTCATAATAATTCAATCAGTCGAACCCTATGAAAACAACAAATTTTTACGTCAATCATTTGGATATGTGCTTTTTTATTTGGAAATTAATTTTCAGCCGTGTACCGGAATTTAATTCATATATATTGCGTGTTTTATATTCAGTATCTCACTTCGCTGGATTTTCTAACAATGGTTTGATTGTTGAAACAATGTATTCAGTTTCACTTTGTTTAACATTTCTAAAAATTCTCACAGTCGAACCCTTTTAAAACCGAAAAATTTTGCGTTATTCAAATCGAGATGTGCCTTTTTATTTGGAAAATAATTTTCAGCCGTGCACCGGAATTTAATTCATAAATATTGTGCATTATATATTTGGTATCTTACTTCGCTGGATTTTCTAACAATGGTTTGATTGTTGAAACAATGTATTCGGTTTCACTATATTTTACATTTCTAAAAATTCACACAGTCGAACCCTTTTAAAACCGAAAACTTTTTACGCCATTCATTTGGAAATGTGCTTTTTTATTAGGAAGTTAATTTTCACCCGTGCACCGGAATTTTATTCATAAATATTGTGTTTTATAATCGGTATCTCAGTTTACTGTATTTTACAGTATTGGTTTGATTGTTGAAACAATGTATTCGGTTTAAGGGTGTATTCCGATCTAAACTGCTTATTTTCTGATTTATTTTTAAATCCATTTTTGCTCTCAATCGCATCAACCTGGGAAATTCTCTTATTTAGAAACTACATAATGTGCCGTGCTTCTCGAATTTTTGATAAATGCAGAAAATACTGTATTAAACGCTGTCAAAGTTAGCGTTTTGAACTGAATTTTCCGAAGCGGGCGATCTGGAAATTAAAAAAATGGTTATGCTGAGAAAATAATTGTTTAAAAATGAAATTCTAATTAATTGAGCTGAAAAAGAAATCACACGGCATGTTAAACATGTCTTCAAAAGTCACCCCCAGCAAGTTTCATGTTTTTACGTTTAAAAATGAGTCTGAAAATGTTTCAGAAAATTTCGAGCTGTTGAGGGCGAAAAAACATTTTTTCGAATACACCTTTAACTTTATTTTAAATTACAAAAAATTAACACAGTCGAACACTTCTAAAACCGAAAAATTTTTACTTCATTCATTTGGAGATGTGTTTTTATATTTGGAAAATAATTTTTTGCCGTTCACGGGAATTTAATTCAAAAATATTTCTTTTTTTTATATTCGGTATCTCATAGTTCACTGGATATTCTAACAAAGGTTTGATTGTTGAAACAATGTATTCGGTTTCGCTTTATTTTACATTTCTAAAAATTCATACAGTCGAACCCTTTTAAAGCCGAAAAATTTTTACGTAATTCATTTGGAGATGTGTTTTTACATTAGGAAAATAATTTTTTGCCGTTCACGGGAATTTAAATCAAAAATATTTCTTTTTTTATATTCGGTATCTCATTTCACTGGATATTCTAACAATGGTTTGATTGTTGGAGCAATGTATTCGGTTTCACTTTATTTTATATTTCTAAAAATTCACACAGTCTAACCCTTTTAAAACCGAAAAATTTTGCGTTATTCAAATCGAGATGTGCCTTTTTATTAGGAAAATAATTTTCAGCCGTGCACCGGAATTTAATTCATAAATATTGTGCGTTATATATTCGGTATCTTACTTCGCTGGATTTTCTAACAATGGTTTGATTGTTGAAACAATGTATTCGGTTTCACTATATTTTACATTTCTAAAAATTCACACAGTCGAACCCTTTTAAAACCGAAAAATTCTTACGTCATTCTTTTCTAAATGTTCTTTTTTATTAGGAAGTTAATTTTCAGCCGTGCACCGGAATTTAATTCATAAATATTGAGTTTTATATTCCGTATCCCAGTTTACTGTATTTTACAACAATGGTTTGATTGTTGAAACAATGTATTCGGTTTCACTTTATTTTACATTCATAATATTTCACACATTCAAGCCTTTTAAAACCGAAAAATGTTTACGTCATTCATTTGGAAATGTGCCTTTTTATTAGGAAAATAATTTTCAGCCATGCACGGGGATTTAATTCATAAATATTGCGTTTTATATTCGTTATCCCAGTTTGCTCTATTTTACAACAATAGTTTGATTGTTAAAACAATGTATTCGGTTTCACTTTTATTATACTTTTCTAAAAATTAACACAGTCGAACCCTTCTAAAACCGAAAAATTTTTACGTCATTCAAGTGCTTGGTTGATTTTTTGACGGCCAATTATCTACACTCGGGATATAGGCACGAGGGGGGGAGCTCCCTTCGTGGGGCTCGTTCTAAGGGAACCTAACCCGTATTTACGCACGGAAATCCATGGCTCGAAGAAAACCACGAAAACTCCGAACGATTAGGCCGACGGGCGCGATTGGTATCGAACCCAGCACCTCCCGTCTACCAGCTTCGAGAGCAGAACCTCTCAGCGACTGATGGGGTAATTCAATTGGAAATGTGCCTTTTTATTAGGAAAAGAATTTTCAGCCGTGCACCGGAAATTATTTCATAACTATTGTGTGTTTTATATTCGGTATCCCAGTTTACCGAATTTTCTATTATGGTCTGAATGTTGAAACAACGCATTCGATTTCACTTTATTTATATTCATAATAATTCAATCAGTCGAACCCTGTGAAAACAACAAATTTTTACGTCATTCATTTGGATATGTGCTTTTTTATTTGGAAATTAATTTTCAGCCGTGTACCGGAATTTAATTCATATATATTGCGTGTTTTATATTCAGTATCTCACTTCGCTGGATTTTCTAACAATGGTTTGATTGTTGAAACAATGTATTCAGTTTCACTTTGTTTAACATTTCTAAAAATTCTCACAGTCGAACCCTTTTAAAACCGAAAAATTTTGCGTTATTCAAATCGAGATGTGCCTTTTTATTTGGAAAATAATTTTCAGCCGTGCACCGGAATTTAATTCATAAATATTGTGCATTATATATTTGGTATCTTACTTCGCTGGATTTTCTAACAATGGTTTGATTGTTGAAACAATGTATTCGGTTTCACTATATTTTACATTTCTAAAAATTCACACAGTCGAACCCTTTTAAAACCGAAAACTTTTTACGCCATTCATTTGGAAATGTGCTTTTTTATTAGGAAGTTAATTTTCACCCGTGCACCGGAATTTTATTCATAAATATTGTGTTTTATAATCGGTATCTCAGTTTACTGTATTTTACAACATTGGTTTGATTGTTGAAACAATGTATTCGGTTTAAGGGTGTATTCCGATCTAAACTGCTTATTTTCTGATTTATTTTTAAATCCATTTTTGCTCTCAATCGCATCAACCTGGGAAATTCTCTTATTTAGAAACTACATAATGTGCCGTGCTTCTCGAATTTTTGATAAATGCAGAAAATACTGTATTAAACGCTGTCAAAGTTAGCGTTTTGAGCTGAATTTTCCGAAGCGGGCGATCTGGAAATTAAAAAAATGGTTATGCTGAGAAAATAATTGTTTAAAAATGAAATTCTAATTAATTGAGCTGAAAAAGAAATCACACGGCATGTTAAACATGTCTTCAAAAGTCACCCCCAGCAAGTTTCATGTTTTTACGTTTAAAAATGAGTCTGAAAATGTTTCAGAAAATTTCGAGCTGTTGAGGGCGGAAAAACATTTTTTCGAATACACCTTTAACTTTATTTTAAATTACAAAAAATTAACACAGTCGAACACTTCTAAAACCGAAAAATTTTTACTTCATTCATTTGGAGATGTGTTTTTATATTTGGAAAATAATTTTTTGCCGTTCACGGGAATTTAATTCAAAAATATTTCTTTTTTTTATATTCGGTATCTCATAGTTCACTGGATATTCTAACAAAGGTTTGATTGTTGAAACAATGTATTCGGTTTCGCTTTATTTTACATTTCTAAAAATTCATACAGTCGAACCCTTTTAAAGCCGAAAAATTTTTACGTAATTCATTTGGAGATGTGTTTTTACATTAGGAAAATAATTTTTTGCCGTTCACGGGAATTTAAATCAAAAATATTTCTTTTTTTATATTCGGTATCTCATTTCACTGGATATTCTAACAATGGTTTGATTGTTGGAGCAATGTATTCGGTTTCACTTTATTTTATATTTCTAAAAATTCACACAGTCTAACCCTTTTAAAACCGAAAAATTTTGCGTTATTCAAATCGAGATGTGCCTTTTTATTAGGAAAATAATTTTCAGCCGTGCACCGGAATTTAATTCATAAATATTGTGCGTTATATATTCGGTATCTTACTTCGCTGGATTTTCTAACAATGGTTTGATTGTTGAAACAATGTATTCGGTTTCCCTATATTTTACATTTCTAAAAATTCACACAGTCGAACCCTTTTAAAACCGAAAAATTCTTACGTCATTCGTTTCTAAATGTTCTTTTTTATTAGGAAGTTAATTTTCAGCCGTGCACCGGAATTTAATTCATAAATATTGAGTTTTATATTCCGTATCCCAGTTTACTGTATTTTACAACAATGGATTGATTGTTGAAACAATGTATTCGGTTTCACTTTATTTTACATTCATAATATTTCACACATTCAAGCCTTTTAAAACCGAAAAATGTTTACGTCATTCATTTGGAAATGTGCCTTTTTATTAGGAAAATAATTTTCAGCCATGCACGGGGATTTAATTCATAAATATTGCGTTTTATATTCGTTATCCCAGTTTGCTCTATTTTACAACAATAGTTTGATTGTTAAAACAATGTATTCGGTTTCACTTTTATTATACTTTTCTAAAAATTAACACAGTCGAACCCTTCTAAAACCGAAAAATTTTTACGTCATTCAAGTGCTTGGTTGATTTTTTGACGGCCAATTATCTACACTCGGGATATAGGCACGAGGGGGGGGGGAGTGCCCTTCGTGGGGCTCGTTCTAAGGGAACCTAACCCGTATTTACGCACGGAAATCCATGGCTCGAAGAAAACCACGAAAACTCCGAACGATTAGGCCGACGGGCGCGATTGGTATCGAACCCAGCACCTCCCGTCTACCAGCTTCGAGAGCAGAACCTCTCAGCGACTGATGGGGTAATTCAATTGGAAATGTGCCTTTTTATTAGGAAAAGAATTTTCAGCCGTGCACCGGAAATTATTTCATAACTATTGTGTGTTTTATATTCGGTATCCCAGTTTACCGAATTTTCTATTATGGTCTGAATGTTGAAACAACGCATTCGATTTCACTTTATTTATATTCATAATAATTCAATCAGTCGAACCCTATGAAAACAACAAATTTTTACGTCATTCATTTGGATATGTGCTTTTTTATTTGGAAATTAATTTTCAGCCGTGTACCGGAATTTAATTCATATATATTGCGTGTTTTATATTCAGTATCTCACTTCGCTGGATTTTCTAACAATGGTTTGATTGTTGAAACAATGTATTCAGTTTCACTTTGTTTAACATTTCTAAAAATTCTCACAGTCGAACCCTTTTAAAACCGAAAAATTTTGCGTTATTCAAATCGAGATGTGCCTTTTTATTAGGAAAATAATTTTCAGCCGTGCACCGGAATTTAATTCATAAATATTGTGCATTATATATTTGGTATCTTACTTCGCTGGATTTTCTAACAATGGTTTGATTGTTGAAACAATGTATTCGGTTTCACTATATTTTACATTTCTAAAAATTCACACAGTCGAACCCTTTTAAAACCGAAAACTTTTTACGCCATTCATTTGGAAATGTGCCTTTTTATTAGGAAGTTAATTTTCACCAGTGCACCGGAATTTTATTCATAAATATTGTGTTTTATAATCGGTATCCCAGTTTACTGTATTTTACAACATTGGTTTGATTGTTGAAACAATGTATTCGGTTTAAGGGTGTATTTCGATCTAAACTGCTTATTTTCTGATTTATTTCTAAATCCATTTTTGCTCTCAATCGCATCAAACTGGGAAATTCTCTTATTTAGAAACTACATAATGTGCCGTGCTTCTCGAATTTTTGATAAATGCAGAAAATACTGTATTAAACGCTGTCAAAGTTAGCGTTTTGAACTGAATTTTCCGAAGCGGGCGATCTGGAAATATAAAAAATGGTCATGCTGAGAAAATAATTGTTTAAAAATGAAATTCTAATTAATTGAGCTGAAAAAGAAATCACACGGCATGTTAAACATGTCTTCAAAAATCACCCCCAGCAAGTTTCATTTTTTTACGTTTAAAAATGAGTCTGAAAATGTTTCAGAAAATTTCGAGCTGTTGAGGGCGGAAAATTTTTTTTCGAATACACCTTTAACTTTATTTTACATTACAAAAAATTAACACAGTCGAACACTTCTAAAACCGAAAAATTTTTACGTCCTTCATTTGGAGATGTGTTTTTATATTTGTAAAATAATTTTTTGCCGTTCACGGGAATTTAATTCAAAAATATTTCTTTTCTTATATTCGGTATCTCATAGTTCACTGGATATTCTAACAAAGGTTTGATTGTTGAAACAATGTATTCGGTTTCACTTTATTTTACATTTCTAAAAATTCATACAGTCGAACCCTTTTAAAGCCGAAAAATTTTTACGTAATTCATTTGGAGATGGGTTTTTACATTAGGAAAATAATTTTTTGCCGTTCACGGGAATTTAAATCAAAAATATTTCTTTTTTTATATTCGGTATCTCATTTCACTGGATATACTAACAATGGTTTGATTATTGGAACAATGTATTCGGTTTCACTTTATTTTATATTTCTAAAAATTCACACAGTCGAACCCTTTTAAAACCGAAAAATTCTTACGTCATTCATTTGTAAATGTGCTTTTTTATTAGGAAGTTAATTTTCAGCCGTGCACCGGAATTTAATTCATAAATATTGTGTGTAAATTCGGTATCTTACTTCACAGGATTTTCTAACAATGGTTTGATTATTGAAACAATGCGTTCGGTTTCACTTTATTTAACATTTCTAAAAATTCTCACAGTCTAACCCTTTTAAAACCGAAAAATTTTGCGTTATTCAAATCGAGATGTGCCTTTTTATTAGGAAAATAATTTTCAGCCGTGCACCGGAATTTAATTCATAAATATTGTGCGTTATATATTCGGTATCTTATTTCGCTGGATTTTCTAACAATGGTTTGATTGTTGAAACAATGTATTCGGTTTCACTATATTTTACATTTCTAAAAATTCACACAGTCGAACCCTTTTAAAACCGAACAATTTTTACGTCATTAATTTGAAAATGTGTTTTTACATTAGGAAAATAATTTTTAGCCGTGCACGGGAATTTAATTCATAAATATCACTTTTTTTTTATATTCGGTATCTCAGTTCACTGGATATTCTAACAATGGTTTGATTGTTGGAACAATCTATTCGGTTTCACTTTATTTTATATTCCTATAAATTCACACAGTCGAACCCTTTTAAAACCGAAAAATTCTTACGTCATTCATTTGTAAATGTGCTTTTTTATTAGGAAGTTAATTTTCAGCCGTGCACCGGAATTTAATTCATAAATATTGAGTTTTATATTCCGTATCCCAGTTTACTGTATTTTACAACAATGGTTTGATTGTTGAAACAATGTATTCGGTTTCACTTTATTTTACATTCATAATATTTCAGACATTCAAGCCTTTTAAAACCGAAAAATGTTTACGTCATTCATTTGGAAATGTGCCTTTTTATTAGGAAAATAATTTTCAGCCGTGCACGGGGATTTAATTCATAAATATTGCGTTTTATATTCGTTATCCCAGTTTACTCTATTTTACAACAATAGTTTGATTGTTAAAACAATGTATTCGGTTTCACTTTTATTTTACTTTTCTAAAAATTAACACAGTCGAACCCTTCTAAAACCGAAAAATTTTTATGTCATTCAAGTGGTTGGTTGATTTTTTGACGGCCAATTATCTACACTCGGGATATAGGCACGAGGGGGGGACTGCCCTTCGTGGGGTTCGTTCCAAGGGAACCTAACCCGTATTTACGCACGGAAATCCATGGCTCGAAGAAAACCGCGAAAACTCCGAACGATTAGGCCGACGGGCGCGATTGGGATCGAACCCAGCACCTCCCGTCTACCAGCTTCGAGAGCAGAACCTCTCAGCGACTGATGGGGTCATTCAATTGGAAATGTGCCTTTTTATTAGGAAAAGAATTTTCAGCCGTGCACCGGAAATTATTTCATAACTATTGTGCGTTTTATATTCGGTATCCCAGTTTACCGAATTATCTATTATGGTCTGAATGTTGAAACAACGCATTCGATTTCACTTTATTTATATTCATAATAATTCAATCAGTCGAACCCTATGAAAACAACAAATTTTTACGTCATTCATTTGGAAATGTGCTTTTTTATTTGGAAATTAATTTTCAGCCGTGTACCGGAATTTAATTCATATATATTTCGTGTTTTATATTCAGTATCTCACTTCGCTGGATTTTCTAACAATGGTTTGATTGTTGAAAGAATGTAATCAGTTTCACTTTGTTTAACATTTCTAAAAATTCTCACAGTCGAACCCTTTTAAAACCGAAAAATTTTGCGTTATTCAAATCGAGATGTGCCTTTTTATTAGGAAAATAATTTTCAGCCGTGCACCGGAATTTAATTGATAAATATTGTGCATTATATATTTGGTATCTTACTTCGCTGGATTTTCTAACAATAGTTTGATTGTTGAAACAATGTATTCGGTTTCACTATATTTTACATTTCTAAAAATTCACACAGTCGAACCCTTTTAAAACCGAAAACTTTTTACGTCATTAATTTGGAAATGTGTTTTTACATTAGGAAAATAATTTTTAGCCGTGCACGGGAATTTAATTCATAATTATTACTTTTTTTATATTCGGTATCTCAGTTCACTGGATATTCTAACAATGGTTTGATTGTTGGAACAATGTATTCGGTTTCACTTTATTTTATATTTCTATAAATTCACACAGTCGAACCCTGTTAAAACCGAAAAATTCTTACGTCATTCATTTGTAAATGTGCTTTTTTATTAGGAAGTTAATTTTCAGCCGTGCACCGGAATTTAATTCATAAATATTGCGTGTTTTATATTCGGTATCTCTGTTCACTTATTATTCTAACAATGGTTTGATTGTTGAAACAATGTATTCGGTTTCACTTTATTTTACATTTCTAAAAATTCATACAGTCGAACCCTTTTAAATTCAAAACGTTTTACGTCATTCATTTGGAAATGTGTTTTCATATTAGAAATATAAATTTCAGCCGTGCACGGGAATTTAATTCATAAATATTGCGTGCTTTATATTCGGTATCTCACTTCACTGGATTTTCTAACAATGGTTTGACTGTTGAAACAATGCGTTCAGTTTCACTTTATTTTACATTTCTAAAACTTCACACTGTCGAACCCTTTTATAAACGAAAAAGTTTTACGTCATGCATTTGGAAATGTGCTTTTTTATTAGGAAGTTAATTTTCAGCCGTGCACCGGAATTTTATTCATAAATATTGCGTTTTATATTCGGTATCCCAGTTTACTGTATTTTACAACATTGGTTTGATTGTTGAAACAATGTATTCGGTTTAGGGTTGTATTCCGATCTAAACTGCTTATTTTCTGATTTATTTTTAAATCCATTTTTGCTCTCAATCGCATCAAACTGGGAAATTCTCTTATTTAGAAACTACATAATGTGCCGTGCTTCTCGAATTTTTGATAAATGCAGAAAATACTGTATTAAACGCTGTCAAATTTAGCGTTTTGAACTGAATTTTCCGAAGCGGGCGATCTGAAAATTAAAAAAAATGGTCATGCTGAGAAAATAATTGTTTAAAAATGAAATTCTAATTAATTGAGCTGAAAAAGAAATCACACGGCATGTTAAACATGTCTACAAAAATCACACCCAGCAAGTTTCATGTTTTTACGTTTAAAAATGAGTCTGAAAATGTTTCAGAAAATTTCGAGCTGTTGAGGGCGGAAAAACATTTTTTCGAATACACCTTTAACTTTATTTTATATTACAAAAAATTAACACAGTCGAACACTTCTAAAACCGAAAAATTTTTACGTCATTCATTTGGAGATGTGTTTTTATATTTGTAAAATAATTTTTTGCCGTTCACGGGAATTTAATTCAAAAATATTTCTTTTCTTATATTCGGTATCTCATAGTTCACTGGATATTCTAACAAAGGTTTGATTGTTGAAACAATGTATTCGGTTTCACTTTATTTTACATTTCTAAAAATTCATACAGTCGAACCCTTTTAAAGCCGAAAAATTTTTACGTAATTCATTTGGAGATGGGTTTTTACATTAGGAAGTTAATTTTTTGCCGTTCACGGGAATTTAAATCAAAAATATTTCTTTTTTTATATTCGGTATCTCATTTCACTGGATATTCTAACAATGGTTTGATTGTTGGAACAATGTATTCGGTTTCACTTCATTTTACATTTCTAAAAATTCATACAGTCGAACCCTTTTAAATTCAAAGCGTTTTACGTCATTCATTTGGAAATGTGTTTTCATATTAGAAAAATAAATTTCAGCCGTGCACGGGAATTTAATTCATAAATATTGCGTGCTTTATATTCGGTATCTCATTTCACTGGATTTTCTAACAATGGTTTGACTGTTGAAACAATGCGTTCAGTTTCACTTTATTTTACATTTCTAAAACTTCACACTGTCGAACCCTTTTATAAACGAAAAAGTTTTACGTCATGCATTTGGAAATGTGCTTTTTTATTAGGAAGTTAATTTTCAGCCGTGCACCGGAGTTTTATTCATAAATATTGCGTTTTATATTCGGTATCCCAGTTTACTGTATTTTACAACATTGGTTTGATTGTTGAAACAATGTATTCGGTTTAGGGTTGTATTCCGATCTAAACTGCTTATTTTCTGATTTATTTTTAAATCCATTTTTGCTCTCAATCGCATCAAACTGGGAAATTCTCTTATTTAGAAACTACATAATGTGCCGTGCTTCTCGAATTTTTGATAAATGCAGAAAATACTGTATTAAACGCTGTCAAAGTTAGCGTTTTGAACTGAATTTTCCGAAGCGGGCGATCTGGAAATAAAAAAAAATGGTCATGCTGAGAAAATAATTGTTTAAAAATGAAATTCTAATTAATTGAGCTGAAAAAGAAATCACACGGCATGTTAAACATATCTTCAAAAATCACACCCAGCAAGTTTCATGTTTTTACGTTTAAAAATGAGTCTGAAAATGTTTCAGAAAATTTCGAGCTGTTGAGGGCGGAAAAACATTTTTTCGAATACACCTTTAACTTTATTTTACATTACAAAAAATTAACACAGTCGAACACTTCTAAAACCGAAAAATTTTTACGTCATTCATTTGGAGATGTGTTTTTATATTTGGAAAATAATTTTTTGCCGTTCACGGGAATTCAAATCAAAAATATTTCTTTTTTTATATTCGGTATCTCATTTCACTGGATATTCTAACAATGGTTTGATTGTTGGAACAATGTATTCGGTTTCACTTTATTTTATATTTCTAAAAATTCACACAGTCGAACCCTTTTAAAACCGAAAAATTCTTACGTCATTCATTTGTAAATGTGCTTTTTTATTAGGAAGTTAATTTTCAGCCGTGCACCGGAATTTAATTCATAAATATTGTGTGTAAATTCGGTATCTTACTTCACAGGATTTTCTAACAATGGTTTGATTATTGAAACAATGCGTTCGGTTTCACTTTATTTGACATTTCTAAAAATTCTCACAGTCTAACACTTTTAAAACCGAAAAATTTTGCGTTATTCAAATCGAGATGTGCCTTTTTATTAGGAAAATAATTTTCAGCCGTGCACCGGAATTTAATTCATAAATATTGTGCGTTATATATTCGGTATCTTACTTCGCTGGATTTTCTAACAATGGTTTGATTGTTGAAACAATGTATTCGGTTTCACTATATTTTACATTTCTAAAAATTCACACAGTCGAACCCTTTTAAAACCGAAAAATTCTTACGTCATTCATTTTTAAATGTTCTTTTTTATTAGGAAGTTTAATTTTCAGCCGTGCACCGGAATTCAATTCATAAATATTGAGTTTTATATTCCGTATCCCAGTTTACTGTATTTTACAACAATGGTTTGATTGTTGAAACAATGTATTCGGTTTCACTTTATTTTACATTCATAATATTTCACACATTCAAGCCTTTTAAAACCGAAAAATGTTTACGTCATTCATTTGGAAATGTGCCTTTTTATTAGGAAAATAATTTTCAGCCGTGCACGGGGATTTAATTCATAAATATTGCGTTTTATATTCGTTATCCCAGTTTACTCTATTTTACAACAATAGTTTGATTGTTAAAACAATGTATTCGGTTTCACTTTTATTTTACTTATCTAAAAATTAACACAGTCGAACCCTTCTAAAACCGAAAAATTTTTACGTCATTCAAGTGGTTTGCTTGATTTTTTGACGGCCAATTATCTACACTCGGGATATAGGCCCGAGGGGGGGAGTGCCCTTCGTGGGGTTCGTTCTAAGGGAACCTAACCCGTATTTACGCACGGAAATCCATGGCTCGAAGAAAACCACGATAACTCCAAACGATTAGGCCGACGGGCGCGATTGGGATCGAACCCAGCACCTCCCGTCTACCAGCTTCGAGAGCAAAACCTCTCAGCGACTGATGGGGTCATTCAATTGGAAATGTGCCTTTTTATTAGGAAAAGAATTTTCAGCCGTGCACCGGAAATTATTTCATAACTATTGTGTGTTTTATATTCGGTATCCCAGTTTAACGAATTTTCTATTATGGTCTGAATGTTGAAACAACGCATTCGATTTCACTTTATTTATATTCATAATAATTCAATCAGTCGAACCCTATGAAAACAAGAAATTTTTACGTCATTCATTTGGCAATGTGCTTTTTAATTTGGAAATTAATTTTCAGCCGTGTACCGGAATTTAATTCATATATATTGCGTGTTTTATATTCAGTATCTCACTTCGCTGGATTTTCTAACAATGGTTTGATTGTTGAAACAATGTATTCAGTTTCACTTTGTTTAACATTTCTAAAAATTCTCACAGTCGAACCCTTTTAAAACCGAAAAATTTTGCGTTATTCAAATCGAGATGTGCCTTTTTATTAGGAAAATAATTTTCAGCCCTGCACCGGAGTTTAATTCATAAATATTGTGCATTATATATTCGGTATCTTACTTCGCTGGATTTTCTAACAATGGTTTGATTGTTGAAACAATGTATTCGGTGTCACTATATTTTACATTTCTAAAAATTCACACAGTCGAACCCTTTTAAAACCAAAATATTCTTACGTCATTCAATTGTAAATTTGCTTTTTTATTAGGAAGTTAATTTTATGCCGCCACCGGAATTTAAATTCATAAATATTGAGTTTTATATTCCGTATCCCAGTTTACTGTATTTTACAACAATGGTTTGATTGTTGAAACAATGTAATCGGTTTCACTTTATTTTACATTCATAATAATTCACACATTCAAGCCTTTTATAACCGAAAAATGTTTACGTCATTCATTTGGAAATGTGCTTTTTTGTTAGAAAAATAATTTTCTGCCGTCCACTTGAATTTAATTCATAAATATTGCGTGTTTTATATTCGGTATATCAGTTCACTTGATATTCTAACAATGGTTTGATTGTTGAAACAATGAATTCGGTTTCACTTTTTTTACATTTCTAAAAATTCATCTAGTCGAACACTTTTAAATTCGAAACATTTTACGTCATTCATTTGGAAATCTGTTTTTATATTAGAAAAAAATTTTTCAGCCGTCCACTTGAATTTAATTCATAAATATTGTGTGTTTTACATTCGGTATCTCACTTCACTGGATTTTCTAACAATGGTTTGATTGTTGAAACAATGTATTCGGTTTCACTTTATTTCACATTTAAAAAAATTCACACAGCTGAACCCTTTTAAATCCGAAAAATTTTTACGTCATTCATTTGGAAATATGCCTTTTTATTAGGAAAATAATTTTCAGCTGTCCAATTGAATTTAATTCATAAATATTGCGTTTTATATTCGGTATCCCAGTTTACAGTATTTTACAACAATGGTTTGATTGTTGAAACATTGCATTCGATTTAGCTTTATTTTACATTTCTAAAAATTCACACAGTCCAACCCTTTTAAAACCGAAAAAATTTTACGTCATTCATTTGGAAATGTGTTTTTTTTGTTAGGAAAATAATTTTCAGCCGTCCACTTGAATTTAATACATAAATATTGCGTGTTTTATATTCGGTATCTCAGTTCACTTCATATTCTAACCATGGTTTGATTGTTGAAACAATGCATTCGGTTTCACTTTATTTTACATTTCTAAAAATTCATATAGTCGAACCCTTTTAAATTCGAAATATTTTACATCATTCATTTGGAAATGTGTTTTTATATTAGGAAAATAATTTTCAGCCGTCCACTTGAACTTAATTCATAAATATTGCGTGTTTTATATTCGGTATCTCAGTTAACTTGATATTCTAACAATGGTTTGACTGTTGAAACAATGTGTTTGGTTTCACTTTATTTTACATTTCTAAAAATTCACACAGCCTAACCTTTTTAAAACCGAAAAATTTTAACGTCATTCATTTGTAAATGTGCTTTTTTATTAGGAAGTTAATTTTCAGCCGTGCACAGGAATTTAATTCAAAAATATTGCGTTTTATATTCGGTATCCCAGTTTACTGTATTTTACAACATTGGTTTGGTTGTTGAAACAATGTATTCGGTTTAAATTTATTTTACATTTCTAAAAATTAACACAGTCGAACCCTTATAAACCAGAAAACTTTTACTTCATTCAATTGGTTGGTTGATTTTTTGACGATCGATTATCTGCACTAGGGATATAGGCCCGAGGGAGGAGTGCCCTTCGTGGGCGTATTTCTAAGGGAACCTAACATGTATTTACCCACGGAAATCCATGGCTCGAAGAAAACCACGAAAACTTCGAACGATTAGGCCGACGGGCGCGATTGGGATCGAACCCAGCACCTCCCGTCTACCAGCTTCGAGAGCAGAACCTCCCAGCCACTGATGGGGTCATTCAATTGGAAATGTGCCTTTTTATTAGGAAAATAATTTTCAGCCGTGCACCGGAATTTATTTCATAAATATTGTGTGTTTTATATTCGGTATCCGAGTTTTCCGAATTTTCTAACAATGGTTTGAATATTGAAACAATGCATTCGATTTCACTTTATTTATATTCATAATAATTCACATAGTGGAACCCTTTGAAAACCATAAATGTTTACGTCATTTATTTGGAAATGTGCTTTTTTATTAGGAAATTAATTTACAACCGTGCACCGGAATTTAATTCATAAATATTGCGTGTTTTATATTCGGTACCTCACTTCACTGGATTTTCTAACAATGGTTTGAATGTTGAAACAATGTATTCGGTTTCACCTTATTTAACATTTCTAAAAATTCACACAGTCGAACCCTTTTAAAACCGAAAAATGTTTACGCATTCATTTGGAAATGTTTTTTTACTTTAGGAAAATAAATTTTACCCGTGCACGGGAATTTAATTCATAAATATTACTTTTTTTATATTCGGTATCTCAGTTCACTGGATATTCTAACAATGGTTTGATTGTTGGAACAATGTATTCGATTTCACTTTATTTTATATTTCTATAAATTCACAGATTCGAACCCTTTTAAATCCGAAATATTCTTACGTCATTCATTTGTAAATGTGCTTTTTTATTAGGAAGTTAATTTTATGCCGTGCACCGGAATTTAATTCATAAATATTGAGTTTTATATTCCGTATCCCAGTTTACTGTATTTTACAACAATGGTTTGATTGTTGAAACAATGTAATCGGTTTCACTTTATTTTACATTCATAATAATTCACACATTCAAGCCTTTTAAAACCGAAAAATGTTTACGTCATTCATTTGGAAATGTGCCTTTTTATTAGGAAAACAATTTTCAGCCGTGCACGGGGATTTAATTCATAAATATTGCTTTTTTTATATTCGGTATCTCAGTTCTCTGGATATTCTAACAATGGTTTGATTGTTGAAACTACGTATTCGGTTTCACTTTATTTTACATTTCTAAAAATTCACACAGCCGAACCCTTTTAAAACGGAAGAATTTTTACGTCATTCATTTTGAAATGTACTTTTTTGTTAGGAAAATAATTTTCAGCCGTCCACTTGAATTTAATTCATAAATATTGCGTGTTTTATATTCGGTATCTCAGTTCACTTGATATTCTAACAATGGTTTGATTGTTGAAACAATGAATTCGGTTTCAATTTATTTTACATTTCTAAAAATTCATATAGTCGAACCATTTTAAATTCGAAATATTTTACGTCATTCATTTGGAAATGTGTTTTTATATTAGAAATATTACTTACAGCCGTCCACCCTAATTTAATTCATAAATATTGTGTGTTTTAAATTCGGTATCTGACTTCACTGGATTTTCTAACAATGGTTTGATTGTTGAAACAATGTATTCGGTTTCAATTTATTTCACATTTATAAAAATTCTCACAGCCGAACCTTTTTAAAACCGAAAAATGTTTACGTCATTCATTTGGAAATGTGTTTTTATATTAGGAAAATAATTTTCAGCCGTCCACTTGAACTTAATTCATAAATATTGCGTGTTTTATATTCGGTATCTCAGTTCATTTGATATTCTAACAATGGTTTGATTGTTGAAACAATGCGTTCGGTTTCACTTTATTTTACATTTCAAAAATTCACACTGTCGAACCCTTTTAAAACCGAAAAAATTTAACGTCATGCTTTTTTATTAGGAAGTTAATTTTCAGCCGTACACCGGAATTTAATTCAAAAATATTGTGTTTTATATTCCGTATCCCAGTTTACTGTATTTTACAACATTGGTTTGGTTGTTGAAACAATGTATTCGGTTTAAATTTATTTTACATTTCTAAAAATTAACACAGTCGAAACCTTCTAAACCCGAAAACTTTTACTTCATTCAATTTGTTGGTTATTTTTTGACAATCGATTATCTACACTAGGGATATAGGCCCGAGGGGGGGAGTGCCCTTCGTGGGCGTCTTTCTAAGGGAACCTAACTTATATTTACCCACGGAAATCCATGGCTCGAAGAAAACCACGAAAACTCCGAACGATTAGGCCGACGGGCGCGATTGGGATCGAACCCAGCACCTTCCGTCTACCAGCTTCGAGAGCAGAACCTCTCAGCCACTGCAGGGGTCATTCAATTGGAAATGTGACTTTTTATTAGGAAAATAATTTTCAGCCGTTCACCGGAATTTATTTCATAAATATTGTGTGTTTTATATTCGGTATCCGAGTTTACCGAATTTTCTAACAATGGTTTGAATGTTGAAACAATGCATTCGATTTCACTTTATTTATATTCATAATAATTCACATAGTGGAACCCTTTGAAAACCATAAATGTTTACGTCAATTATTTGGAAATGTGCTTTTTTATTAGGAAATTAATTTACAACCGTGCACCGGAATTTAATTCATAAATATTGCGTGTTTTATTTTCGGTATCTCACTTCACTGGATTTTCTAACAATGGTTTGATTGTTGAAACAATGCGTTCGGTTTTACTTTATTTTACATTTCTAAAAATTCTCACAGTCGAACCCTTTTCAAACCGAAAAAATTTTACGTTATTCATTTGGAAATGTGATTTTTTTATTAGGAAGTTAATTTTCAGCCTTGCACCGAAATTTAATTCATAAATATTACTTATTATATTCGGTATCCCGTTTTACTGTATTTTACAACAATGGTTTGATTATTGAAACAATGTATTCGGTTTCACTTTATTTTACATTCATAATAATTCACACATTCGGACCCTTTTAAAGCCGATAAATGTTTACGTCATTCATTTGGAAATGTGCCTTTTTATTAGGAAAATAATTTTAAGCCGTGCACGGGGATTTAATTCATAAATATTGTGTGTTTTATATTCGGTATCTGACTTCACTGGATTTTTTAAGAATGGATTGATTGTTGAAACAATGTATTCGGTTTCACTTTATTTTACATTTCTAAAAATTCACACAGTCGAACCCTTTTCAAACCGAAAAAATTTTACGTCATTCATTTGGAAATGTGTTTTTTTGTTAGGAAAATAATTTACAGCCGTCCACTTGAATTTAATTCATAAATATTGCGTGTTTTATATTCGGTATCTCAGTTCACTTGATATTCAAACAATGGTTTGATTGTGGAAACAATGTATTCGGTTTCACTTTAATTTACATTTCTAAAAATTGGTATAGTCGAACCCTTTTAAAACCGAAAAATTTTGACGTCATCCATTTGGAAATGTGCTTTTTTATTAGTAAGTTAATTTTCAGCCGACCACCGGAATTTAATTCATAAATATTGCGTTTTATATTCGGTATCCCAGTTTACTGTTTTTTACAACAATGGTTTGATTGTTGAAACATTGCATTCGATTTCACTTTATTTTTCATTTCTAAAAATTCACACAGTCGAACCCTTTGAAAACCGAAATACTTTTACGTCATTCATTTGGAAATGTGCTTTTTTGTTAGGAAAATAATTTTCAGCCGTGCACCGTACTTTAATTTAAAGATATTGCGTGTTTTATATGCGGTATCCCAGTTTAATGTATTTTACAACAATTGATTGATTGTTAAAACAATGCATTCTTTTTCACTTTATTTGACATTTCTAAACATTCACACAGTCGAACCCTTTTAAAACCGAAAACTTTTTACGTCATTTATTTGGAAATGTGATTTTTTATTAGGCAGTTAATTTTCAGCCGTGCCCCAGAATGTAATACATAGATATTGCGTGTTTTATATTCGGTATGCCTCCGCACTGGATTTTCTAAGAATGGTTTATTGTTGAAAAAATGTATTCGGTTTCACTTTATTTTACATTTCTAAAAATTGGTATAGTCGAACCCTTTTAAAACCGAAAAATTTTGACGTCATTCATTTGGAAATGTGCTTTTTTATTAGTAAGTTAATTTTCAGCCGACCACCGGAATTTAATTCATAAATATTGCGTTTTATATTCGGTATCCCAGTTTACTGTTTTTTACAACAATGGTTTGATTGTTGAAACATTGCATTCGATTTCACTTTATTTTTCATTTCTAAAAATTCACACAGTCGAACCCTTTGAAAACCGAAATACTTTTACGTCATTCATTTGGAAATGTGCTTTTTTGTTAGGAAAATAATTTTCAGCCGTGCACCGGACTTTAATTTAAAGATATTGCGTGTTTTATATGCGGTGTCCCAGTTTAATGTATTTTACAACAATTGATTGATTGTTAAAACAATGCATTCGGTTTCACTTTATTTGACATTTCTAAACATTCACACAGTCGAACCCTTTTCAAACCGAAAAAATTTTACGTCATTCATTTGGAAATGTGTTTTTTTTGTTAGGAAAATCATTTTCAGCCGTCCACTTGAATTTAATTCATAAATATTGCGTGTTTTATATTCGGTATCTCAGTTCACTTGATATTCAAACAATGGTTTGATTGTGGAAACAATGTATTCGGTTTCACTTTAATTTACATTTCTAAAAATTGGTATAGTCGAACCCTTTTAAAACCGAAAAATTTTGACGTCATCCATTTGGAAATGTGCTTTTTTATTAGTAAGTTAATTTTCAGCTGACCACCGGAATTTAATTCATAAATATTGCGTTTTATATTCGGTATCCCAGTTTACTGTTTTTTACAACAATGGTTTGATTGTTGAAACATTGCATTCGATTTCACTTTATTTTTCATTTCTAAAAATTCACACAGTCGAACCCTTTGAAAACCGAAATACTTTTACGTCATTCATTTGGAAATGTGCTTTTTTGTTAGGAAAATAATTTTCAGCCGTGCACCGTACTTTAATTTAAAGATATTGCGTGTTTTATATGCGGTATCCCAGTTTAATGTATTTTACAACAATTGATTGATTGTTAAAACAATGCATTCTTTTTCACTTTATTTGACATTTCTAAACATTCACACAGTCGAACCCTTTTAAAACCGAAAACTTTTTACGTCATTTATTTGGAAATGTGATTTTTTATTAGGCAGTTAATTTTCAGCCGTGCCCCGGAATTTAATACATAGATATATCGTGTTTTATATTCGGTATGCCTCCGCACTGGATTTTCTAAGAATGGTATATTGTTGAAACAATGTATTCGGTTTCACTTTATTTTACATTTCTAAAAATTGGTATAGTCGAACCCTTTTAAAACCGAAAAATTTTGACGTCATTCATTTGGAAATGTGCTTTTTTATTAGTAAGTTAATTTTCAGCCGACCACCGGAATTTAATTCATAAATATTGCGTTTTATATTCGGTATCCCAGTTTACTGTTTTTTAGAACAATGGTTTGATTGTTGAAACATTGCATTCGATTTCACTTTATTTTTCATTTCTAAAAATTCACACAGTCGAACCCTTTGAAAACCGAAATACTTTTACGTCATTCATTTGGAAATGTGCTTTTTTGTTAGGAAAATAATTTTCAGCCGTGCACCGGACTTTAATTTAAAGATATTGCGTGTTTTATATGCGGTATGCCTCCGCACTGGATTTTCTAAGAATGGTTTGATTGTTGAAACAATGTATTCGGTTTCACTTTATTTTACATTTCTAAAAATTCACAGAGTCGAACCCTTTTAAATCCGAAATATTCTTACGTCATTCAGTTGGAAATGTGCTTTTTTGTTAGGAAAATAATTTTCAGCTGTTCCATTGAATTTAATTCAAAAATATTGCGTGTTTTATAATCGGTATCTCAGTTCACTTGATATTCTAACAATTTTTTGATTGTTGAAACAATGCAGTCTCAGCCACTGGTGGGGTCATTCAATTGGAAATGTGCCTTTTTATTAGGAAAATAATTTTCTACCGTGCACCGGAATTTATTTCATAAATATTGTGTGTTTTATATTCGGTATCCGAGTTTACCGAATTTTCTAACAATGGTTTGAATGTTGAAATAATGCATTCGATTTCACTTTATTTATATTCATGATAATTCACATAGTGGAACCCTTTGAAAACCATAAATGTTTACGTCATTTATTTGGAAATGTGCTTTTTTATTAGGAAATTAATTTACAACCGTGGACCGGAATTTAATTCATAAATATTGCGTGTTTTATATTCGGTATCTCACTTCACTAGATTTTCTATCAATGGTTTGATTGTTGAAACAATGCGTTCGGTTTCACTTTATCATACATTTCTAAAAATTCACACAGTCGAACCCTTTTAAAACCGAAAAATTTTAACGTCTTTCATTTGGAAATGTGCTTTTTTATTAGGAAGTTAATTTTCAGCCCTGCACCGGAATTTAATTCAAAAATATTGCGTGTTTTATATTCAGTCACTGAATTTTCTAACAATGGTTTGATTCTTGAAACAATGTATTCGGTTTCACCTTGTTTAACATTTCTAAGAATTCACACAGTCGAACCCTTTTAAAACCGAAAAATTTTTACGTCATTCATTTGGAATTTTTTTTTTACATTAGGAAAATAATTTTTAGCCATACACGTAAATTTAATTCATAAATATTGCGTGTTTTATATTCAGTTCACTGGATATTCTAACAATGGTTTGATTGTTGGAACAATGTATTCGATTTCATATTATTTTATATTTCTATAAATTCACACAGTCGAACCCTTTTAAAACCGAAATATTCTTACGTCATTCATTTGGAAATGTGCTTTTTTATTAGGAAGTTAATTTTATGCAGTGCACCGGAATTTCATTCATAAATATTGAGTTTTATATTTCGTATCCCAGTTTACTGTATTTTACAACAATGGTTTGATTGTTGAAACAATGTAATCGGTTTCACTTTATTTTACATTCATAATAATTCACACATTCAAGCCTTTTAAAACTGAAAAATGTTTACGTCATTCATTTGGAAATGTGCCTTTTTATTAGGAAAATATTTTTCAGCCGTGCACGGGGTCTTAATTCATAAATATTGCTTTTTTTATATTCGGTATCTCAGTTCTCTGGATATTCTAACAAAGGTTTGATTGTTGAAACTACGTATTCGGTTTCACTTTATTTTACATTTCTAAAAATTCACACAGCCGAATCTTTTTAAAACCGAAAATGTTTACGTCATTCATTTGGAAATGTGCTTTTTTGTTAGGAAAGTAACTTTCAGCCGTCCACTTGAAATTAATTCACAAATATTGCGTATTTTATATTCGGTATCTCAGTTCACTTGATATTCTAACAATGGTTTGATTGTTGAAACAATGCGTTCGGTTTTACTTTATTTTACATTTCTAAAAATCCACACAATCAAACCCTTTTAAAACCGAAAAATTTTACGTCATTAGATTGGAAATGTGCCTTTTTAATAGGAAAATAAATTTCATTCGTGCACTGGAATTTAATTCATAAATATTGTGTGTAAATTCGGTATCTTACTTCACTGGATTTTCTAACAATGATTTGATTATTGAAACAATGCGTTCGGTTTCACTTTATTTAACATTTCTAAAAATTCACACAGTCGAACCCTTTTAAAACCGAAAAATTTTGCGTTTTTCAATTCGAGATGTGCCTTTTTATTAGGAAAATAATTTTAAGCCGTGCACGGGGATTTAATTCATAAATATTGCTTTTTTTATATTCGGTATCTCAGTTCTCTGGATATTCTATCAATGGTTTGATTGTTGAAACTACGTATTCGGTTTAATTTTATTTTACATTTCTAAAAATTCACACAATCGAAACCTTTTAAAATTGAAAAATTTTACGGTATTCAATTGGAAATGTGCCTTTTTATTAGGAAAATAATTTTCATCAGTCCACTTGAATTTAATTCATAAATATTGCGTTTTTATATTCAGTATCTCAGTTCACTTGATATTCTACAATGGTTTGATTGTTGAAACAATGTATTCGGTTTCTCTTTATTTTACATTTCTAAAAATTCACACAATCGAATCCTTTTAAAACGGAAAAAATTTTACATCATTCATTTGGAAATGTGTTTTTTTTTATTAGGAAGTTAATTTTCAGCGGTGCACCGGAATGTAATTCATAAATATAGCGTTTTATATTCGGTATAAGAGTTTACTGTATTTTACACCAATGTTTTGATTATTGAAACAATGTATACCGTTTCACTTTATTTTACATTTCTAAAAATTCATATAGTCGAACCCTTTTAAAACCGAAAAACTTTGACGTCATTCATTTGGAAATGTGCTTTTTTAATAGTAAGTTAATTTTCAGCCGAGCACCGGAATTTGATTCATAAATATTTCGTTTTATATTCGGTATCCCAGTTTACTGTTTTTTACAACAATGGTTTGATTGTTTAAACATTGCATTCGATTTCACTTTATTTTTCATTTCTAAAAATTCACGCAGTCGAACCCTTTTAAAACCGAAATAATTTTACGTTATTCATTTGGAAATGTGCTTTTTTGTTAGGAAAATAATTTTCAGCTGTGCACCGGAATTTAATTTATAGATATTGTGTGTTTTATATTCGGTATCCCTGTTTAATGTATTTTACAACAATTGATTGATTGTTGAAACAGTGCATTCGGTTTCACTTTATTTGACATTTCTAAACATTCACACAGTCGAATCCTTTTAAAACCGAAAAATTTTTACGTCATTTATTTGGAAATGTGCTTTTTTATTAGGCAGATAATTTTCAGCCGTGCCCCGGAATTTAATACATAGATATTGCATGTTTTATATTCGGTATGTCTCCGCACTGGATTTTCTAAGAATGGTTTGATTGTTGAAACAATGTATTCGGTTTCACTTTATTTTACATTTCTAAAAATTCATGTAGTCGAACCCTTTTAAAACCGAAAAATTTTGACTTCATTCATTTGGAAATGTGCTTTTATATTAGGAAGTTAATTTTCAGCCGTGCATCGGAATTTAATTCATAAATATTGTGTTTTATATTGGTTATCCCAGTTTACTCTATTTTACAACAATAGTTTGATTGTTGAAACAATGTATTCGGTTTCACTTTTATTTTACATTTCTAAAAATTAACACAGTCGAACCCTTCTAAAACCGAAAACTTTTTACGTGATTCAAGTGGTTGGTTATTTTTTGACGGCCAATTATCTACACTATGGATATAGGCCAGAGGGGGGAGTGCCCTTCGTGGGGTTCGTTCTAAAGGAACCTAACCCGTATTTACGCACGGAAATACATGGCTCGAAGAAAACCACGAAAACTTCGAACGATTAGGCCGACGGGCGCGATTGGGATCGAACCCAGCACCTCCCGTCTACCAGCTTCGACAGCAGAAACTCTCAGCCACTGATGGTGTCATTCAATTGGAAATGCGCCTTTTTATTAGGAAAATAATTTTCAGCCGTGCACCGGAATTTATTTCATAAATATTGTGTGTTTTATATTCGGTATCCGAGTTTACCGAATTTTCTAACAATGGTTTGAATGTTGAAACAATGCATTCCATTTCACTTTATTTATATTCATAATAATTCACACAGTCGAACCCTTTGAAAACAACAAATTTTTACATCATTCATTTAGAAATGTGCTTTTTTAATTGGAAATTAATTTTCAGCGGTGTACCGTAATTTAATTCATATATATTGCCTGTTTTATATTCAGTCACTGGATTTTCTAACAATGCTTTGATTGTTGAAACAATGTATTCGGTTTCACCTTATTTAACATTTCTAAAAATTCATACATTCGAACCCTTTTAAAACCGAAAACTTTTTACGTCATTCATTTGGAAATGTTTTTTTACTTTAGGAAAATAATTTTTAGCCGTGCACGGGAATTTAATTCATAAATATTACTTTTTTTATATTCGGTATCTCAGTTCACTGGATATTCTAAAAATGGTTTGATTGTTGAAACAATGTTTTCGGTTTTACTTTATTTTACATTTCTAAAAATTCACACAGTCGAACTCTTTTAAAACCGAAAAATGTTTACGTCATTCATTTGGAAATGTGCTATTTTATTAGGAAGTTAATTTTCAGCCGTTCACCGGAATTTAATTCATAAATATTGCGTTTTATATTCGGTATCCTAGTTTACTCTAACTTATAACAATGGTTTCATTATTGAAACAATGTTTTCGGTTTCAATTTATTTTACATTTCTAAAAATTCATGTAGTCGAACCCTTCTCAAACCGAAAAATTTTGACGTCATTCATTTGGAAATGTGCTTTTTTATTAGGAAGTTAATTTTCAGCCGAGCACCGGAATTTAATTCATAAATATTGTGTGTTTTATATTCGGTATCCGAGTTTACCGAATTTTCTAACAAGGTTTTGAATGTTGTAACAATGCATTCGATTTCCCTTTATTTATATTCATAATAATTCATACATTCGAACACATTTAAATCCATAAATATTTACGTCATTCATTTGGAAATGTGCTTTTTTATTAGTAAATTAATTTACAACCGTGCAACGGAATTTAATTAATAAATATTGCGTGTTTTATATTCGGTATCTCACTTCACTAGGTTTTCTAACAATGCTTTGATTGTTGAAACAATGCGTTCGGTTTCTCTTTATTTTACATTTCTAAAAATTCACACAGTCGAACCTTTTTAAAACAAAAAATATTTACGTCATTCATTTGGAAATGTTTTTTTACATTAGGAAAATAATTTCTACCCGTGCACGGGAATTTAATTCATAAAAATTACTTTTTTTATATTCGGTATCTCAGTTCACTGGATATTCTAACAATGGTTTGATTGTTGGAACAATGTATTCGATTTCACTTTATTTTATATTTCTATAAATTCACACAGTCGAACCCTTTTAAACCCGAAATATTCTTACGTCATTCAATTGTAAATGTGCTTTTTTATTAGGAAGTTAATTTTATGCCGTGCACGGGGATTTAATTCATAAATATTGCTTTTTTTATATTCGGTATCTCAGTTCTCTGGATATTCTAACAATGGTTTGATTGTTGAAACTACGTATTCGGTTTCACTTTATTTTACATTTCTAAAAATTCACACAGCCGAACCCTTTTAAAACCGAAAAATGTTTACGTCATTCATTTGGAAATGTGCTTTTTTGTTAGGAAAATAATTTTCAGCCGTCCACTTGAATTTAATTCATAAATATTGCGTGTTTTATATTCCGTATCTCAGTTCACTTGATATTCTAACAATGGTTTGATTGTACAAACAATGAATTCGGTTTCACTTTATTTTACATTTCTAAAAATTCATATAGTCGAACCCTTTTAAATTCGAAACATTTTACGTCATTTATTTCGAAATGTGTTTTTATATTAGAAAAATAATTTTCACCCGTCCACTTGAATTTAATTCATAAATATTGCGTGTTTTATATTGGGTATCTCACTTCACTAGATTTTCTAACAATGGTTTGATTGTTGAAACAATGCGTTCAGTTTCACTTTATCATACATTTCTAAAAATTCACACAGTCGAACCCTTTTAAAACCGAACAATTTTAACGTCATTCATTTGGAAATGTGCTTTTTTAGTAGGAAGTTAATTTTCAGCCCTGCACCGGAATTTAATTCAAAAATATTGCGTGTTTTATATTCAGTCACTGAATTTTCTAACAATGGTTTGATTCTTGAAACAATGTATTCGGTTTCACCTTATTTAACATTTCTAAGAATTCACAGAGTCGAACTCTTTTAAAACCGAAAAATTTTTACGTCATTCATTTGGAATTTTTTTTTTTTTACATTAGGAAAATAATTTTTAGCCATACACGGAATTTAATTCATAAATATTGCGTGTTTTATATTCAGTTCACTGGATATTCTAACAATGGTTTGATTGTTGGAACAATGTATTCGATTTCATATTACTTTATATTTCTATAAATTCACACAGTCGAACCCTTTTAAAACCGAAATATTCTTACGTCATTCATTTGGAAATGTGCTTTTTTATTAGGAAGTTAATTTTATGCCGTGCACCGGAATTTAATTCATAAATATTGAGTTTTATATTTCGTATCCCAGTTTACTGTATTTTACAACAATGGTTTGATTGTTGAAACAATGTAATCGGTTTCACTTTATTTTACATTCATAATAATTCACACATTCAAGCCTTTTAAAACTGAAAAATGTTTACGTCATTCATTTGAAAATGTGCCTTTTTATTAGGAAAATATTTTTCAGCCGTGCACGGGGTCTTAATTCATAAATATTGCTTTTTTTATATTCGGTATCTCAGTTCTCTGGATATTCTAACGAAGGTTTGATTGTTGAAACTACTTATTCGGTTTCAGTTTATTTTACATTTCTAAAAATTCACACAGCCGAATCCTTTTAAAACCGAAAATGTTTACATCATTCATTTGGAAATGTGCTTTTTTGTTAGGAAAATAACTTTCAGCCGTCCACTTGAAATTAATTCACAAATATTGCGTATTTTATATTCGGTATCTCAGTTCACTTGATATTCTAACAATGGTTTGACTGTTGAAACAATGTATTCGGTTTCTCTTTATTTTACATTTCTAAAAATTCACACAATCGAATCCTTTTAAAACGGAAAAATTTTTACATCATTCATTTGGAAATGTGTTTTTTTTTATTAGGAAGTTAATTTTCAGCCGTGCACCGGAATGTAATTCATAAATATAGCGTTTTATATTCGGTATAAGAGTTTACTGTATTTTACACCAATGTTTTGATTATTGAAACAATGTATACCGTTTCACTTTATTTTACATTTCTAAAAATTCATATAGTCGAACCCTTTTAAAACCGAAAAGATTTGACGTCATTCATTTGGAAATGTGCTTTTTTAATACTAAGTTAATTTTCAGCCGAGTACCGGAATTTGATTCATAAATATTTCGTTTTATATTCGGTATCCCAGTTTACTGTTTTTTACAACAATGGTTTGATTGTTTAAACATTGCATTCGATTTCACTTTATTTTTCATTTCTAAAAATTCACGCAGTCGAACCCTTTTAAAACCGAAATAATTTTACGTTATTCATTTGGAAATGTGCTTTTTTGTTAGGAAAATAATTTTCAGCTGTGCACCGGAATTTAATTTATAGATATTGTGTGTTTTATATTCGGTATCCCTGTTTAATGTATTTT
Organism: Maratus speciosus; assembly: GCA_963932465.1. Lineage (NCBI taxonomy): Eukaryota > Metazoa > Arthropoda > Arachnida > Araneae > Salticidae > Maratus > Maratus speciosus. The sequence continues at coordinate 5,661,938 of CAWVRF010000002.1, read as the reverse complement.
ACAACAATTGATTGATTGTTGAAACAGTGCATTCGGTTTCACTTTATTTGACATTTCTAAACATTCACACAGTCGAACCCTTTTAAAACCGAAAAATTTTTACGTCATTTATTTGGAAATGTGCTTTTTTATTAGGCAGATAATTTTCAGCCGTGCCCCGGAATTTAATACATAGATATTGCGTGTTTTATATTCGGTATGTCTCCGCACTGGATTTTCTAAGAACGGTTTGATTGTTGAAACAATGTATTCGGTTTCACTTTATTTTACATTTCTAAAAATTCATGTAGTCGAACCCTTTTAAAACCGAAAAATTTTGACTTCATTCATTTGGAAATGTGCTTTTATATTAGGAAGTTAATTTTCAGCCGTGCACCGGAATTTAATTCATAAATATTGTGTTTTATATTGGTTATCCCAGTTTACTCTATTTTACAACAATAGTTTGATTGTTGAAACAATGTATTCGGTTTCACTTTTATTTTACATTTCTAAAAATTAACACAGTCGAACCCTTCTAAAACCGAAAACTTTTTACGTCATTCAAGTGGGTGGTTATTTTTTGACGGCCAATTATCTACACTATGGATATAGGCCAGAGGGGGGAGTGCCCTTCGTGGGGTTCGTTCTAAAGGAACCTAACCCGTATTTAAGCACGGTAATACATGGCTCGAAGAAAACCACGAAAACTTCGAATGATTAGGCCGACGGGCGCGATTGGGATCGAACCCAGCACCTCCCGTCTACCAGCTTCGACAGCAGAAACTCTCAGCCACTGATGGTGTCATTCAATTGGAAATGCGCCTTTTTATTAGGAAAATAATTTTCAGCCGTGCACCGGAATTTATTTCATAAATATTGTGTGTTTTATATTCGGTATCCGAGTTTACCGAATTTTCTAACAATGGTTTGAATGTTGAAACAATGCATTCCATTTCACTTTATTTATATTCATAATAATTCACACAGTCGAACCCTTTGAAAACAACAAATTTTTACATCATTCATTTAGAAATGTGCTTTTTTAATTGGAAAATAATTTTCAGCGGTGTACCGTAATTTAATTCATATATATCGCCTGTTTTATATTCAGTCACTGGATTTTCTAACAATGGTTTGATTGTTGAAACAATGTATTCGGTTTCACCTTATTTAACATTTTTAAAAATTCATACAGTCGAACCCTTTTAAAACCGAAAACTTTTTACGTCATTCATTTGGAAATGTTTTTTTACTTTAGGAAAATAATTTTTAGCCGTGCACGGGAATTTAATTCATAAATATTACTTTTTTTATATTCGGTATCTCAGTTCACTGGATATTCTAAAAATGGTTTGATTGTTGAAACAATGTTTTCGGTTTCACTTTATTTTACATTTCTAAAAATTCACACAGTCGAACTCTTTTAAAACCGAAAAATGTTTACGTCATTCATTTGGAAATGTGCTATTTTATTAGGAAGTTAATTTTCAGCCGTTCACCGGAATTTAATTCATAAATATTGCGTTTTATATTCGGTATCCTAGTTTACTCTAACTTATAACAATGGTTTCATTATTGAAACAATGTTTTCGGTTTCAATTTATTTTACATTTCTAAAAATTCATGTAGTCGAACCCTTCTCAAACCGAAAAATTTTGACGTCATTCATTTGGAAATGTGCTTTTTTATTAGGAAGTTAATTTTCAGCCGAGCACCGGAATTTAATTCATAAATATTGTGTGTTTTATATTCGGTATCCGAGTTTACCGAATTTTCTAACAATGGTTTGAATGTTGAAACAATGCATTTGTCTTCACTTTATTTACAATCATAATAATTCACATAGTGGAACCCTTTAAAAGCCATAAATGTTTACGTCATTTATTAGGAAATGTGCTTTTTTATTAGGAAATTAATTTACAACCGTGCACCGGGATTTAGTTCATAAATATTGCGTGTTTTATATTGGGTATATCACTTCACTGGATTTTCTAACAATGGTTTGATTGTTGAAACAATGCGTTCGGTTTTACTTTATTTTACATTTCTAAAAATTCACACTGTCGAACCCTTTTAAAACCGAAAAAGTTTTACGTTATTCATTTGGAAATGTGCTTTTTTTATTAGGAAGATAATTTTCAGCCTTGCACCGAAATTTAATTCATAAATATTACTTATTATATTCAGTATCCCGGTTTACTGTATTTTACAACAATGGTCTGATTGTTGAAACAAAGTATTCGGTTTCTCTTTATTTTACATTTCTAAAAATTCACATAGTCAAATCCTTTTAAAACGGAACAATTTTTACTTCATTCATTTGGAAATGTGCTTTTTTATTAAGAAGTTAATTTTCAGCCGTGCACCGGAATTTAATTCATAAATATTGCGTGTTTTATATTGGGTATCTCACTTCACTGGATTTTCTAACAATGGTTTGATTGTTGAAACAATGCGTTCGCTTTTACTTTATTTTACATTTCTAAAAATTCACACAGTCGAACCCTTTTAAAACCGAAAAAGTTTTACGTTATTCATTTGGAAAAGTGCTTTTTTATTAGGAAGTTAATTTTCAGCCTTGCACCGAAATTTAATTCATAAATATTTCTTATTATATTTGGTATCCCGGTTTACTGTATTTTACAACAATGGTCTTATTGTTGAAACAATGTATTCGGTTTCTCTTTATTTTACATTTCTAAAAATTCACATAGTCGAACCCTTTTAAAACCGAAAAATTTTTACGTCATTTATTTGGAAATGTGCTTTTTTATTAGGCAGTTAATTTTCAGCCGTGCCCCGGAATTTAATACATAGATATTGCGTGTTTTATATTCGGTATGTCTCCGCACTGGATTTTCTAAGAATGGTTTGATTGTTGAAACAATGTATTCGGTTTCACTTTATTTTACATTTCTATAAATTCATGTAGTCGAACCCTTTTAAAACCGAAAAATTTTGACTTCATTCATTTGGAAATGTGCTTTTTTATTAGGAAGTTAATTTTCAGCCTTGCACCGAAATTTAATTCATAAATATTGCGTTTTATATTCGGTATCCCAGTTTACTGTATTTTACAACAATGGTTTGATTGTTGGAACAATGTATTCGGTTTCACTCTATTTTACATTCATAATAATTCACACATTCGGACCCTTTTAAAACCGAAAATAGTTTACGTCATTCATTTGGAAATGTGCCTTTTTATTAGGAAAATAATTTTCAGCCGTGCACGGGGATTTAATTCATAAATATTGCTTTTTCTATATTCGGTATCTCAGTTCTCTGGATATTCTAACAATGGTTTGATTGTTGAAACTACGTATTAGGTTTCACTTTATTTTACATTTCTAAAAATTCACACAATCGAACCCTTTTAAAACCGAAAAATTTTCGTTATTCAATTTGAAATGTGCCTTTTTATTAGGAAAATAATTTTCATCAGTGCACCGGAATTTAATTCATAAATATTGTGTGTTTTATATTCGGTATCTGACTTCACAGAATTTTCTAACAAAGGTTTGATTGTTGAAACAATGTATTCAGTTTCACTTTATTTCACATTTATAAAATTTCACAAAGCCGAACCCTTTTAAAACTGAAAAATGTTTAAGTCATTCATTTGGTAGTGTGCTTTTTTTTTAGGAAAATAATTTTCAGCCGTCCGCTTGAATTTAATTCATAAATATTGCGTTTTTTATATTCGGTATCTCAGTTCACTTGATATTCTAACAATGGTTTGATTGTTGAAACAATGTATTTGGTTTCACTTTATTTTACATTTCTAAAAATTCACACCGTCGAATCCTTTTAAAACGGAAAAATTTTTACATCATTCATCTGGAAATGTGCTTTTTTATTAGGCAGTTAATTTTCAGCCGTGCCCCGGAATTTCATACATAGATATTTCTTGTTTTATATTCGGTATGTCTCCGCACTAGATTTTCTAAGAATGGTTTGATTGTTGAAACAATGTGTTCGGTATCACTTTATTTTACATTTCTAAAAATTCATGTAGTCGAACCCTTTTAAAACCGAAAAATTTTGACTTCAATCATTTGGAAATGTGCTTTTTTATTAGGAAGTTAATTTTCAGCCGTGCACCGGAATTTAATTCATAAATATTGTGTTTTATATTCGTTATCCCAGTTTACTCTATTTTACAACAATAGTTTGATTGTTGAAACAATGTATTCGGTTTCACTTTTATTTTACATTTTTAAAAATTAACACAGTCGAACCCTTCTAAAACTGAAAATTTTTTACGTCATTCAAGTGGTTGGTTGATTTTTTGACGGCCAATTATCTACATTAGGGATATAGGCCAGAGGGGGGAGTTCCCTTCGTGGGGTTCGTTCTATAAGGGAACCTAACACGTATTTACGCACTAAAATCCATGGCTAGAAGAAAACCACGAAAACTCCGAACGATTAGGCCGACGGGCGCGATTGGGATCGAACACAGCACCTCCCGTCTACCAGCTTCGAGGGCAGAACCTCTCAGCCACTGATGGGGTCATTCAATTGGAGATGTGCCTTTCTATTAGGAAAATAATTTTCAGTCGTGCACCGGAATTTATTTCATAAATATTGTGTGTTTTACATTCGGTATCCCAGTTTACTGAATTTTCTAACAATGGTTTGAATGTTGAAACAATGCAATCGATTTCACTTTATTCATATTCATAATAATTAACACAGTCGAACCCTTTGAATACAACAAATTTTTACGTCATTCATTTGGAAATGTGCTTTTTTAATTGGAAATTAATTTTCAGCCGTGTACCGGAATTTAATTCATAAATATTGAGTTTTATATCCCGTATCCCAGTTTACTGTATTTTACAACAATAGTTTGATTGTTGAAACAATGTAATCGGTTTCACTTTATTTTACATTTCTAAAAATTCACACAGCCGAACCCTTTTAAAACCGAAAAATGTTTACGTCATGCATTTGGAAATGTGCTTTTTTGGTAGGAAAATAATTTTCAGCCGTCCACTTGAATTTAATTCATAAATATTGCGTGTTTTATATTCGGTATCTCAGTTCACTGGATTTTCTAACAATGTTTTGATTGTTGAAACAATACGTTCGGTTTCACTTTATTTTACATTTCTAAAAATTAAGAGTCGAACCCTATTAGAACAAAAAAATTTTTATGTCATTCATTTGGAAATGTGCTTTTTTATTAGGAAGTTAATTTTCAGCCTTGCAACGAAATTTAATTCATAAATATTGCGTTTTATATTCGGTATCCCAGTTTACTGTATTTTACAACAATGGTTTGATTCTTGAAACAATGTATTCGGTTTCACTTTATTTTACATTCATAATAATTCACACATTCGGACCCTTTTAAAACCGAAAAATGTTTACGTCATTCATTTGGAAGACTGCCTTTTTATCAGGAAAATAATTTTCAGCCGTGCACGGGGATTTAATTCATAAATATTGCTTTTTTTATATTCTGTATCTAACTTCTTTGGATATTCTAACAATGGTTTTATTGTTGAAACTACGTATTCGGTTTCACTTTATTTTACATTTCTAAAAATTCACACAATCGAACCCTTTTAAAACCGAAAAATTTTGCGTTATTCAATTGGAAATGCGCCTTTTTATTAGGAAAATAATTTTCAGCCGTGCACCGGAATAGAATTCATAAATATTGCGTTTCATATTCGGTATCCCAGTTTACTCTATTTTACAACAATAGTTTGATTGTTGAAAAAATGTATTCGGTTTCACAATTATTTTACATTTCTAAAAATTAACACAGCCGAACCCTACTAAAACCGAAAAATTTTTACGTCATTCAAGTGGATGGTTTATATTTTGACGGCCAATTATCTACACTAGGGATATAGGCCGAGGAGGAAGTGCTTTCAATGGGGGTCTTTCTAAGGGAACGTAACCCGTATTTACGCACGGAAATCCATGGCTCAAAGAAAGCCACGAAAGCTCCGAACGATTAGGCAGACGGGCGCGATTGGGATCGAACCCAGCACCTCCCCTCTACCAGCTTCGAGAGCAAAACCTCTCAGCCACTGGTGGGGTCATTCAATTGGAAATTTGCCTTTTTATTAGGAAAATAATTTTCAGCCGTGCACCGGAATTTATTTCATATCTATTGTGGGTTTTATATTCGGTATCCCAGTTTACCGAATTTTCTAACAATGGTTTGAATGTTGAAACAATGCATTCGACTTCACTTTATTTGTATTCATAATAATTCACACAGTCGAACCCTTCGAAAACCAAAAATATTTACGTCATTCATTGGAAATGTGTTTTTACATTAGGAAATAATTTTCAGCCGTCCACTTGAATTTAATTCATAAATAGTGCATGTTTTATATTCGGTATCTCAGTTCACTGGATTTTCTAACAATGGTTTGAATTTTGAAACAATATATTCGGTTTCACTTTATTTTACATTTCTAAAAATTCATGTAGTCGAATCCTTCTCAAACCGAAAAATTTTTCCGTCATTCATTTAGAAATGTGCTTTTTTATTAGGAGGTTAATTTTCAGCCGTGCACCGGAATTTAATTTATAAATATTGTGTGTTTTATATTCGGTATCTGACTTCACAGGATTTTCTAACAATGGTTTGATTGTTGAAACAATGTATTCGGTTTCAATTTATTTCACATTTATAAAAATTCACACAGCCGAACCCTTTTAAAACCGAAAAATGTTTACGTCATTCATTTGGTAGTGTGCTTTTTTGTTAGGAAAATAATCTTTGGCCGTCCTCTTGAATTTAATTCATAAATATTGCGTGTTTTATATTCGGTATCTCAGTTCAATTGATATTCATACATTGTTTCAACAATCACAACATTGTTAGAATAACAATGTTGTGATTGTTGAAACAATGTATTCGGTTTCACTTTATTTTACATTTCTAAAGATGCACACAGTCGAACCCTTTTAATAGCGAAAAATTTTTACGTCATTCATTTAGAAATGTGCTTTTTTTATTAGGAGGTTAATTTTCAGCCGTGCACCGGAGTTTAATTCATAAATATTGCGTTTTATATTCGGTATCCCAGTTTACTGTAATTTACAACAATGGTTTGATTATTGAAACAATGTTTTCGGTTTCACTTTATTTTACATTTCTAAAAATTCATGTAGTCGAATCCTTCTCAAACCGAAAAATTTTGACGTCATTCATTTGGAAATGTGCTTTTTTATTAGGAGGTTAATTTTCATCCGTGCGCCGGAATATAATTCATAAATATTGTGTGTTTTATATTCGGTATCTTACTTCACAGGATTTTCTAACAATGGTTTGATTGTTGAAACAATGTATTCGGTTTCAATTTATTTCCCATTTATAAAAATTCACACAGCCGAACCCTTTTAAAACCGAAAATGTTTACGTCATTCATTTGGTAGTGTGCTTTTTTGTTAGGAAAATAATCTTTGGCCGTCCTCTTGAATTTAATTCATAAATATTGCGTGTTTTATATTCGGTATCTCAGTTCAATTGATATTCATACATTGTTTCAACAATCACAACATTGTTAGAATAACAATGTTGTGATTGTTGAAACAATGTATTCGGTTTCACTTTATTTTACATTTCTAAAGATGCACACAGTCGAACCCTTTTAATAGCGAAAAATTTTTACGTCATTCATTTAGAAATGTGCTTTTTTTATTAGGAGGTTAATTTTCAGCCGTGCACCGGAGTTTAATTCATAAATATTGCGTTTTATATTCGGTATCCCAGTTTACTGTAATTTACAACAATAGTTTGATTATTGAAACAATGTTTTCGGTTTCACTTTATTTTACATTTCTAAAAATTCATGTAGTCGAATCCTTCTCAAACCGAAAAATTTTGACGTCATTCATTTGGAAATGTGCTTTTTTATTAGGAGGTTAATTTTCATCCGTGCGCCGGAATATAATTCATAAATATTGTGTGTTTTATATTCGGTATCTGACTTCACGGGATTTTCTAACAATGGTTTGATTGTTGAAACAATGTATTCGGTTTCACTTTATTTCACATTTATAAAAATTCACACAGCCGAACCCTTTTAAAACCGAAAAATGTTTACGTCATTCATTTGGTAGTGTGCTTTTTTGTTAGGAAAATAATCTTTGGCCGTCCTCTTGATTTTAATTCATAAATATTGCGTGTTTTATATTCGGTATCTCAGTTCACTTGATATTCATACATTGTTTCAACAATCACAACATTGTTAGAATAACAATGTTGTGATTGTTGAAACAATGTATTCGGTTTCACTTTATTTTACATTTCTAAAGATGCACACAGTCGAACCCTTTTAATACCGAAAAATTTTTACGTCATTCATTTAGAAATGTGCTTTTTTATTAGGAGGTTAATTTTCAGCCATGCACCGGAGTTTAATTCATAAATATTGCATTTTATATTCGGTATCCCAGTTTACTGTAATTTACAACAATGGTTTGATTATTGAAACAATGTTTTCGGTTTCACTTTATTTTACATTTCTAAAAATTCATGTAGTCGAATCCTTCTCAAACCGAAAAATTTTGACGTCATTCATTTGGAAATGTGCTTTGTTATTAGGAATTTAATTTTCAGCCGTGCACCGGAATTTAATTCATAAATATTGTGTGTTTTATATTCGGTATCCGAGTTTACCGAATTTTCTAACAATGGTTTGAATGTTGTAACAATGCATTCGATTTCCCTTTATTTATATTCATAATAATTCATACATTCGAACACTTTTAAATCCATAAATGTTTACGTCATTCATTTGGAAATATGCTTTTTTATTAGGAAATTAATTTACAACCGTGCAACGGAATTTAATTCATAAATATTGCGTGTTTTATATTCGGTATCTCACTTCACTGGATTTTCTAACAATGTTTTGATTGTTGAAACAATACGTTCGGTTTCACTTTATTTTACATTTCTAAAAATTAAGAGTCGAACCCTATTAGAACAAAAAAATTTTTATGTCATTCATTTGGAAATGTGCTTTTTTATTAGGAAGTTAATTTTCAGCCTTGCACCGAAATTTAATTCATAAATATTGCGTTTTATATTCGGTATCCCAGTTTACTGTATTTTACAACAATGGTTTGATTCTTGAAACAATGTATTCGGTTTCACTTTATTTTACATTCATAATAATTCACACATTCGGACCCTTTTAAAACCGAAAAATGTTTACGTCATTCATTTGGAAGAGTGCCTTTTTATCAGGAAAATAATTTTCAGCCGTGCACGGGGATTTAATTCATAAATATTGCTTTTTTTATATTCTGTATCTAACTTCTTTGGATATTCTAACAATGGTTTTATTGTTGAAACTACGTATTCGGTTTCACTTTATTTTACATTTCTAAAAATTCACACAATCGAACCCTTTTAAAACCGAAAAATTTTGCGTTATTCAATTGGAAATGCGCCTTTTTATTAGGAAAATAATTTTCATCCGTGCACCGGAATAGAATTCATAAATATTGCGCTTCATATTCGGTAACCCAGTTTACTCTATTTTACAACAATAGTTTGATTGTTGAAACCATGTATTCGGTTTCACAATTATTTTACATTTCTAAAAATTAACACAGCCGAACCCTACTAAAACTGAAAAATTTTTACGTCATTCAAGTGGATGGTTTATTTTTTGACGGCCAATTATCTACACTAGGGATATAGGCCGAGGAGGAAGTGCTTTCAATGGGGGGGTCTTTCTAAGGGAACGTAACCCGTATTTACGCACGGAAATCCATGGCTCAAAGAAAGCCACGAAAGCTCCGAACGATTAGGCCGACGGGCGCGATTGGGATCGAACCCAGCACCTCCCGTCTACCAGCTTCGAGAGCAAAACCTCTCAGCCACTGGTGGGGTCATTAGATTGGAAATGTGCCTTTTTATTAGGAAAATAATTTTCAGCCGTGCACCGGAATTTATTTCATATCTATTGTGGGTTTTATATTCGGTATCCCAGTTTACCGAATTTTCAAACAATGGTTTGAATGTTGAAACAATGCATTCGATTTCACTTTATTTGTATTCATAATAATTCACACAGTCGAACCCTTCGAAAACCAAAAATATTTACGTCATTCATCGGAAATGTGTTTTTACATTAGGAAAATAATTTTCAGCCGTCCACTTGAATTTAATTCATAAATATTGCATGTTTTATATTCGGTATCTCAGTTCACTGGATTTTCTAACAATGGTTTGAATTTTGAAACAATGTATTCGGTTTCACTTTATTTTACATTTCTAAAAATTCATGTAGTCGAATCCTTCTCAAACCGAAAAATTTTTCCGTCATTCATTTAGAAATGTGCTTTTTTATTAGGAGGTTAATTTTCAGCCGTGCACCGGAATTTAATTTATAAATATTGTGTGTTTTATATTCGGTATCTGACTTCACAGGATTTTCTAACAATGGTTTGATTGTTGAAACAATGTATTCGGTTTCAATTTATTTCACATTTATAAAAATTCACACAGCCGAACCCTTTTAAAACCGAAAAATGTTTACGTCATTCATTTGGTAGTGTGCTTTTTTGTTAGGAAAATAATCTTTGGCCGTCCTCTTGAATTTAATTCAAAAATATTGTGTGTTTTATATTCCGTATCCCAGTTTACTGTATTTTACAACAATGGTTTGACTGTTTAAACAATGTATTCGGTTTCACTTTATTTTACATTCATAATAATTCAAACATTCGGACCTTTTAAAACCGAAAAATGTTTACGTCATTCATTTGGAAATGTGCCTTTTATTAGGAAAATAATTTTCAGCCGTACACGGGGATTTAATTCATAAATATCGCTTTTTTACTTTCTTCTCTCTTTACAAGAAGAAAGTTTTGGTTTCATGAAAATTTTCGAATTCCAGTTTTCGACGGATTTATACGTTTTATGGGTCAGAGATTCCAAAAAACATGTTTTTACAAAATTTCTGTCTGTGAGTCTGTGATTCTGTCTGTCTGTCTGTCTGTCTGTCTGTCTGTCTGTCCGTCCGTCTGTCTGTCTGTTTGTGACACAAATTTTGTGGGCACTCTATCTCAAGAACTAATGCACGGAATTTAATAAACATTTATATTCAGGTAGTTCCTGATATAGATTAGTGCTGATTATTTTTTGGTGTAAATCGCCCAGCAGATGGCGCTGCTATGTAGCCTTTTTCAGGATTTCCTCAAAAGCTCTATCTCAAGAACTAATGCACGGATTATTATAAAACTTCAGATTCCGTTAATCCTTGATATGGGTTGGTGCTGGTAACGTTTTGGTGCAAATCGTCCAACAGATGGCGCTGCTATGCTTTATTTTGTAGAATTTACACGATTTTCTTAATAGCTCAATCTCAAGAAATAAAGCACGGATTTTCATCAAACTTCAGATTCAGTTAGTGCTTGACATGAATTGACGTTTTGCGTCTTGTGATGTAAATCGCTCTACAGGTGGCGCTGCTATGCTGCGTTTTTTGAGATTTCCTCAATAGCTCTATCTCAAGAACTAATACTTGGGTTTTCACCAAACTTCAGAATCAGGTATACCTGGATATGAATTAGTGCTGTTTATGTTTTGGTGTAAATCGCTCAACAGGTGGCGCTGCTATGCAGCATTTTTTACGATTTCCACAATAGCTCAATGTCCAGAACTTATGCACGGATTTTCATCAAACTTCAGATTCAGTTAGTCCTTTAGTCCTTGACATGAAATGATGTTTTGTACCTTTTCTTGTAAATCGCTCAACAGGTGGCGCTGCTGTGCTTCATTTTTTGTGATTTCCACAATAGCTCCAGCTCCAGAACTAATGCACCGATTTTCATCAAACTTCAGATTCCGGTATACTTTAATATGAATTAGTGCTGTTTGTGTTTTGGTGCAAATCGCTCAACAGGTGGCGCTGGTATGCTGAATTTCTCAGAATTTCCCCTACAGCTCTATCTCAATGACTAATGCACGAATTTTCATCAAACTTCGAATTCAGGTATACATTGATACGAATTGGTTCTAAATTGATGTAATTTCTTATACTATTTAAATGATTTAATTGATGTGATTTATATAGAAGAAAGTTTTGTGATGGCCACAACATACTAGTTTATATTCGGTATCTCAGTTCTCTGGATATTCTAACAATGGTTTGATTGTTGAAACTACGTATTCGGTTTCACTTTATTTTACATTTCTAAAAATTCACACAATCGAACCCTTTTAAAACCGAAAAATTTTGCGATATTCAATTGGAAATTCGCCTTTTTATTAGGAAAATAATTTTCATCCGTGCACCGGAAATTAATTCATAAATATTGCTTTCATATTCGGTATCTCAGTTTACTCTATTTTTTAACATTATTTTGATTGTTGAAACAATGTATTCGGTTTCACATTTATTTTACATTTCTAAAAATTAACACATTCGAACCCTTCTAAAACCGAAAAATTTTTACGTCATTCAAGTGGATGGTTTATTTTTTGAAGGCCAATTATCTACACTAGGGATATAGGCCCGAGGGGGAAGTGCCCTTCGTGGGGGTTTTTCTAAGGGAACCTAACCCGTATTTACGCACGGAAATCCATGGCTCGAAGAAAGCCACGAAAGTTCCGAACGATTAGTTCGACGGGCGCGATTGGGATCGAACCCAACACCTCCCGTCTACCAGCTTCGAGAGCAGAACCTCTCAGCCACTGGTGGGGTCATTCAATTTTAAATGTGCCTTTTTATTAGGAAAATAATTTTCAGCCGTGCACCCGAATTTATTTCATAACTATTGGGTGTTTTATTTTCGGTATCCCAGTTTACCGAATTTTCTAACAATTGTTTGAATGTTGAAACAATGCATTCGATTTCACTTTATTTATTTTCATAATAATTCACACAGTCGAAACTTTTGAAAACCATAACGGTTTACGCTATTCATTTGGAAATGTATTTTTACATCCTTATAATATTATAAACGTGAATGTGCAGTCAGCATCTAAACGGATGAATTAATGCTTTTGTATTTTTCTGATATAGATGGATTACAACCCGGAAATGAACATAGGCTATAGTTTATTTAATTTATTCAAATAATTATCTTAATAATTCAAAATTTCATTCTTTTTCATACAGAATCAATTGACATTTTCCCGATAAATTTAACCATCTTTCTTTCTTGTTGCCAAGAAAAACTTAATCTGGAATAATAATTTCTCCTGGACAATTAAAAATTAAAATAAAAAGAATTCAAAAGAAAATAAATATGACGCTATACTTGAAACAAAAAATGGGGTATTTTTTATTATGCATGAAGGATGAATATCGGTTACGTTAATAAGGGGTTTTCTGCCAAAAATGGTGTCAAAATTAGAAGGAAAAAGAATGAAAAAAAATAATATTATTAATAAAGTTATTCGATTGGAAAAATATGACGTCCAATTTTAAATAAAACAGGTATTTCCAAATATTCGTTAAAAATACAAGGGGCATCAATATCAGTAACTAATGAAAATAGATAAATAATGACGTCATATCAAAACGAATAACAGAAATATTTTTTACAAATGGACCCTATTCTCGCTTTTAATTCGAGGCTATAAAAACCGCTATTTTACCAATTGTGACGTCACAGGAATACTGTCCATACTGATTAAAAAGTTTGAATGTAAATTGCATACAAATGGGAGTTTTCTTTTCAAAATTCACGTTATGATTATCAGGAGAAGATATTTTTGGTGAAAAAAAGGAGAATTAAAACGAATTAATATATTTTTTGACGCTATTTCCTCATTAAAATTAAAAAGAATTGAATTTCAATTAGTATAAATGGTGCAAAAACTTGATTAAATTAAATCTTCCAAAATTGAAAACATATTTACACACATCGAAACTTCATGAATAAATTTATTCCACAGAAACAAAAATCGTCTGTCGACATATTGACGCAACCAAGGAGTAAATATAACTTCTGTGCATGATTTAAGTTGATAGTTATTGCCCACTATTCATACGAATTAAAATTAAAATCAAGACTCCCTTATCAGGAGGCCTTGATTAAAATAATCATATACTATTTTAATTGATTAATTTTAAAAGATGGCAGTTAAAACATGTCACAAAGGCGTTTTTAGTAAAAGCTTTTATCGGTTAAAAATGATGTAATATTTTTTCATGGAAAGCATTAATTTTAATACGAAAACATTAACATAGATTTATTTTAATTTCGTCAAAGCGATGTCGTCTTCATTACACCAGCTTCGAAAGTTAAAACGAAATCTTAAAATAACAATATACTTTTCAGAAATAAAATTTTGTATCAAAAGTCGCATTCTTTGAAAATGAAATTTTAGCTTACATTTTAAATACATTTTCTTACATGAAATTTAGTATATTTAATAAAAATAATTTTTCAATGTTTTTCTAAATGTACAATAATATTAGATTTCATTAATCGGTTTCCCTTTTTTTTTAAATAAATTAAAATGCATAGTTTTAAATGATTCATGAAGTGTAAGAATATATATATATATATTTATTTATTTCGACAAGTAACATTCCGTAGGAAAAACTAACCTAGTGTCGTCATATTTTAAATCATGAAACTAATGCCAGGCGGACGTCTTTTTGCACGCTTTTTTCCTCACGTATATGCCGCTAGCATTGTGTAGGGATAATACGCAAGGAAAAAAGCGTGCAAAAGATGTTCGTCTGACATTAGTCTTAGCTGCTTTTCTTTCAGAAAATATTAGCATTTTATAGCAGTTTTTATACAAAATGGCGTGATTTGCACAGAATTTAAAATCGCAAATATATAAGTTTAACATCCTTTTGCAGTACAATCTCCCATAACACTGGTTTCAATAAAATTTAATAAATAGCACAGGAAAGTCAACTTAAAAAAGTTTAGCAAGTAATTTCAATTTGAGATTAGGCTTTACATGTGACATCATTTACGTGTACACAAGAGCCAAAACCTTAACTAAGCAATAAATTTGCCTTTCACTTCACATCCCTCTAATGTATAAAGGCACCGTGTTTATCGAAAAGCGCAAAGGAAGAAGGGAAATTTTCTTTAGATTTTAAATTATCGAAATCTATAGTTAAAAATCTCTCTGAAACACAATCTATCACTGTTACCCTATTGGAGCATATTCCTGCAAATTTCAAAGCTTTCATAAGCCAAAATTACAACACACAATAGATATGAAAATGTTTATTCATAATTGTGGTGCTTTTACATAAATCGATTTATTCCTCGAAAGCAATAAGTTAACTCTATTGCTTTAATAATAAGTATTTAGGCTCAAGAGTCTTTGGAGCTTGATAAACATTTTGATGTTATTGGTAGATCTAGAGCTCATAAAAGTGTGGTACCGTGAAATTAAAATGTAATAAATATTTGAAAGTTAAAGATATTTCCCGTGCTCTTATTATTTATTTTTGAACTTTGATTATTTTTTTACTTTGAACTTTGATTATTTTATCACCACGTTTGATTATTTTTTAATACCATTTATCTTTTTTTTTCTCTTCCAAAATGTGATTTTTTGGAATATAACCTTATAATGGTGCATGTTGATTTTATTGCTTATTCTAATCGTATCAAAGTCACGCCTGAAGTGACCTACTAATAACCACTTTCCTTTAAAATTCTTTATTAATATATATCTTTAAATAATATTTTTTGTCTCGAAAACATAAAATAAATCAATATCCTTGAACGAAATAAATATAAAATAGAATAAATATAAATAATAAAATAGAATAACAGAGATGTAAATTTATTCCTCATTTAATCTTAGAAAAAGTGTATGAAATTTCATGCTCACAAAAAACATTTAAATGGTCCTATATACATAAACAAAAATAAGCAAATTGGGATCATCAGAAGCGTTTCTACTATAAAATGTGATAAAAGGTTAATTATATATGCTTTTAAATATCGAAATTTTTTGCTTAATTGGTTTTCTTCTTCTTTAAATGTTACGTGAACGCAGTCACGTGTAACAGCTAGTTAGGAAAATAATTTTCAGCCGTCCACTTGAATTTAATTCATAAATATTGCGTGTTTTATATTCGGTATCTCAGTTCACTTGATATTCAAACAATGGTTTGATTGTTGAAACAATGTATTCGGTTTCACTTTATTTTACATTTCTAAAAATTCATATAGTCGAACCCTTTTAAATTCGAAATATTTTACGTCATTCATTTGGAAATGTGTTTTTATATTGGGAAAATAATTTTCAGCCGCCCACTTCAATTTAATTCATAAATATTGCGTGTTTTATATTCGGTATCTCAGTTCACTTGATATTCTAACAATGGTTTGATTGTTGAAACAATGCGTTCGGTTTCACTTCATTTTACATTTCTAAAAATTCACACAGTCGAACCCTTTTAAAACCGAAAAATATTTACGTCAATCATTTGGAAATGTGCTTTTTTATTAGGAAGTTAATTTTCAGCCGTACACCGGAATTTAATTCAAAAATATTGCGTTTTATATTCGGTATCCCAGTTTACTGTATTTTACAACATTGGTTTGGTTGTTGAAACAATGTATTCGGTTTAAATTTATTTTATATTTCTAAAAATTAACACAGTCGAACCCTTCTAAACCCGAAAACTTTTACTTCCTTCAATTGGTTGGTTGATTTCTTGACGATCGATTATCTACACTAGGGATATAGGCCCGAGTGGGGAGTGCCCTTCGTGGGCGTCTTTCTAAGGGAACCTAACATGTATTTACCCACGGAAATCCATGGCTCGAAGAAAAACACGAAAACTCCGAACGATTAGGCAGACGGGCGCGATTGGGATCGAACCGAGACCCTCCCGTCTACCAGCTTCGAGAGCAGAACCTCTCAGCCACTGGTGGGGTCATTCAATCGGAAATGTGCCTTTTTATTTGGAAAATAATTTTCAGCCGTCCACCGGAATTTAATTCATAAATATTGTGTGTTTTATATTCGGCATCCGAGTTTACCGAATTTTCTAACAATGGTTTGAAGGTTGTAACAATGCATTCGATTTCACTTTATTTATATTCATAATAATTCACACAGTCGAACCTTTTGAAAACAACAAATTTTTACATCATTCATTTGGAAATGTGCTTTTTTAATTGGAAATTAATTTTCCGCCATGTACCGGAATTTAATTGATATATATTGCGTGTTTTATATTCAGTATCTCACTTCACTGGATTTTCTAACAATGGTTTGATTGTTGAAACAATGTATTCGGTTTCACTATATTTTACATTTCTAAATATTTACACAGTCAAACCCTTTTAAAACCGAAAAGTTTTTACGTCATTCATTTGGAAATGTGTTTTTACATTAGGAAAATAATTTTTAGCCGTGCACAGGAAATTAATTCATAAATATTACTTTTTTTATATTCGGTATCTCACTTTATTTTATATTTCTAAAAATTCACACAATCGAACCCTTTTAAAATCGAAAAATTTTACGTTATTCAATTGGAAATGCGCCTTTTTATTAGGAAAATAATTTTCAGCCGTGCACCGGAATAGAATTCATAAATATTGCGTTTCATATTCGGTATCCCAGTTTACTCTATTTTACAACAATAGTTTGATTGTTGAAACAATGTATTCGGTTTCACAATTATTTTACATTTCTAAAAATTAACACAGCCGAACCCTACTAAAACAGAAAAATTTTTACGTCATTCAAGTGGATGGTTTATTTTTTGACGGCCAATTATCTACACTAGGGATATAGGCCGAGGAGGAAGTGCTTTCAATGGGGGTCTTTCTAAGGGAACGTAACCCGTATTTACGCACGGAAATCCATGGCTCAAAGAAAGCCACGAAAGCTCCGAACGATTAGGCCGACGGGCGCGATTGGGATCGAACCCAGCACCTCCCCTCTACCAGCTTCGAGAGCAAAACCTCTCAGCCACTGGTGGGGTCATTCAATTGGAAATGTGCCTTTTTATTAGGAAAATAATTTTCAGCCGTGCACCGGAATTTATTTCATATCTATTGTGGGTTTTATATTCGGTATCCCAGTTTACCGAATTTTCTAACAATGGTTTGAATGTTGAAACAATGCATTCGATTTCACTTTATTTGTATTCATAATAATTCACACAGTCGAACCCTTCGAAAACCAAAAATATTTACGTCATTCATTGGAAATGTGTTTTTACATTAGGAAATAATTTTCAGCCGTCCACTTGAATTTAATTCATAAATATTGCATGTTTTATATTCGGTATCTCAGTTCACTGGATTTTCTAACAATGGTTTGAATTTTGAAACAATGTATTCGGTTTCACTTTATTTTACATTTCTAAAAATTCATGTAGTCGAATCCTTCTCAAACCGAAAAATTTTTCCGTCATTCATTTAGAAATGTGCTTTTTTATTAGGAGGTTAATTTTCAGCCGTGCACCGGAATTTAATTTATAAATATTGTGTGTTTTATATTCGGTATCTGACTTCACAGGATTTTCTAACAATGGTTTGATTGTTGAAACAATGTATTCGGTTTCAATTTATTTCCCATTTATAAAAATTCACACAGCCGAACCCTTTTAAAACCGAAAATGTTTACGTCATTCATTTGGTAGTGTGCTTTTTTGTTAGGAAAATAATCTTTGGCCGTCCTCTTGAATTTAATTCATAAATATTGCGTGTTTTATATTCGGTATCTCAGTTCAATTGATATTCATACATTGTTTCAACAATCACAACATTGTTAGAATAACAATGTTGTGATTGTTGAAACAATGTATTCGGTTTCACTTTATTTTACATTTCTAAAGATGCACACAGTCGAACCCTTTTAATACCGAAAAATTTTTACGTCATTCATTTAGAAATGTGCTTTTTTATTAGGAGGTTAATTTTCAGCCATGCACCGGAGTTTAATTCATAAATATTGCATTTTATATTCGGTATCCCAGTTTACTGTAATTTACAACAATGGTTTGATTATTGAAACAATGTTTTCGGTTTCACTTTATTTTACATTTCTAAAAATTCATGTAGTCGAATCCTTCTCAAACCGAAAAATTTTGACGTCATTCATTTGGAAATGTGCTTTGTTATTAGGAATTTAATTTTCAGCCGTGCACCGGAATTTAATTCATAAATATTGTGTGTTTTATATTCGGTATCCGAGTTTACCGAATTTTCTAACAATGGTTTGAATGTTGTAACAATGCATTCGATTTCCCTTTATTTATATTCATAATAATTCATACATTCGAACACTTTTAAATCCATAAATGTTTACGTCATTCATTTGGAAATATGCTTTTTTATTAGGAAATTAATTTACAACCGTGCAACGGAATTTAATTCATAAATATTGCGTGTTTTATATTCGGTATCTCACTTCACTGGATTTTCTAACAATGTTTTGATTGTTGAAACAATACGTTCGGTTTCACTTTATTTTACATTTCTAAAAATTAAGAGTCGAACCCTATTAGAACAAAAAAATTTTTATGTCATTCATTTGGAAATGTGCTTTTTTATTAGGAAGTTAATTTTCAGCCTTGCACCGAAATTTAATTCATAAATATTGCGTTTTATATTCGGTATCCCAGTTTACTGTATTTTACAACAATGGTTTGATTCTTGAAACAATGTATTCGGTTTCACTTTATTTTACATTCATAATAATTCACACATTCGGACCCTTTTAAAACCGAAAAATGTTTACGTCATTCATTTGGAAGAGTGCCTTTTTATCAGGAAAATAATTTTCAGCCGTGCACGGGGATTTAATTCATAAATATTGCTTTTTTTATATTCTGTATCTAACTTCTTTGGATATTCTAACAATGGTTTTATTGTTGAAACTACGTATTCGGTTTCACTTTATTTTACATTTCTAAAAATTCACACAATCGAACCCTTTTAAAACCGAAAAATTTTGCGTTATTCAATTGGAAATGCGCCTTTTTATTAGGAAAATAATTTTCATCCGTGCACCGGAATAGAATTCATAAATATTGCGCTTCATATTCGGTATCCCAGTTTACTCTATTTTACAACAATAGTTTGATTGTTGAAACCATGTATTCGGTTTCACAATTATTTTACATTTCTAAAAATTAACACAGCCGAACCCTACTAAAACAGAAAAATTTTTACGTCATTCAAGTGGATGGTTTATTTTTTGACGGCCAATTATCTACACTAGGGATATAGGCCGAGGAGGAAGTGCTTTCAATGGGGGGGTCTTTCTAAGGGAACGTAACCCGTATTTACGCACGGAAATCCATGGCTCAAAGAAAGCCACGAAAGCTCCGAACGATTAGGCCGACGGGCGCGATTGGGATGGAACCCAGCACCTCCCGTCTACCAGCTTCGAGAGCAAAACCTCTCAGCCACTGGTGGGGTCATTCAATTGGAAATGTGCCTTTTTATTAGGAAAATAATTTTCAGCCGTGCACCGGAATTTATTTCATATCTATTGTGGGTTTTATATTCGGTATCCCAGTTTACCGAATTTTCAAACAATGGTTTGAATGTTGAAACAATGCATTCGATTTCACTTTATTTGTATTCATAATAATTCACACAGTCGAACCCTTCGAAAACCAAAAATATTTACGTCATTCATCGGAAATGTGTTTTTACATTAGGAAAATAATTTTCAGCCGTCCACTTGAATTTAATTCATAAATATTGCATGTTTTATATTCGGTATCTCAGTTCACTGGATTTTCTAACAATGGTTTCAATTTTGAAACAATGTATTCGGTTTCACTTTATTTTACATTTCTAAAAATTCATGTAGTCGAATCCTTCTCAAACCGAAAAATTTTTCCGTCATTCATTTAGAAATGTGCTTTTTTATTAGGAGGTTAATTTTCAGCCGTGCACCGGAATTTAATTTATAAATATTGTGTGTTTTATATTCGGTATCTGACTTCACAGGATTTTCTAACAATGGTTTGATTGTTGAAACAATGTATTCGGTTTCAATTTATTTCACATTTATAAAAATTCACACAGCCGAACCCTTTTAAAACCGAAAAATGTTTACGTCATTCATTTGGTAGTGTGCTTTTTTGTTAGGAAAATAATCTTTGGCCGTCCTCTTGAATTTAATTCAAAAATATTGTGTGTTTTATATTCCGTATCCCAGTTTACTGTATTTTACAACAATGGTTTGACTGTTTAAACAATGTATTCGGTTTCACTTTATTTTACATTCATAATAATTCAAACATTCGGACCTTTTAAAACCGAAAAATGTTTACGTCATTCATTTGGAAATGTGCCTTTTATTAGGAAAATAATTTTCAGCCGTACACGGGGATTTAATTCATAAATATCGCTTTTTTACTTTCTTCTCTCTTTACAAGAAGAAAGTATTGGTTTCATGAAAATTTTCGAATTCCAGTTTTCGACGGATTTATACGTTTTATGGGTCAGAGATTCCAAAAAACATGTTTTTACAAAATGTCTGTCTGTGAGTCTGTGATTCTGTCTGTCTGTCTGTCTGTCTGTCTGTCTGTCTGTCTGTCCGTCCGTCTGTCTGTCTGTTTGTGACACAAATTTTGTGGGCACTCTATCTCAAGAACTAATGCACGGAATTTAATAAACATTTATATTCAGGTAGTTCCTGATATAGATTAGTGCTGATTATTTTTTGGTGTAAATCGCCCAGCAGATGGCGCTGCTATGTAGCCTTTTTCAGGATTTCCTCAAAAGCTCTATCTCAAGAACTAATGCACGGATTATTATAAAACTTCAGATTCCGTTAATCCTTGATATGGGTTGGTGCTGGTAACGTTTTGGTGCAAATCGTCCAACAGATGGCGCTGCTATGCTTTATTTTGTAGAATTTACACGATTTTCTTAATAGCTCAATCTCAAGAAATAAAGCACGGATTTTCATCAAACTTCAGATTCAGTTAGTGCTTGACATGAATTGACGTTTTGCGTCTTGTGATGTAAATCGCTCTACAGGTGGCGCTGCTATGCTGCGTTTTTTGAGATTTCCTCAATAGCTCTATCTCAAGAACTAATACTTGGGTTTTCACCAAACTTCAGAATCAGGTATACCTGGATATGAATTAGTGCTGTTTATGTTTTGGTGTAAATCGCTCAACAGGTGGCGCTGCTATGCAGCATTTTTTACGATTTCCACAATAGCTCAATGTCCAGAACTTATGCACGGATTTTCATCAAACTTCAGATTCAGTTAGTCCTTTAGTCCTTGACATGAAATGATGTTTTGTACCTTTTCTTGTAAATCGCTCAACAGGTGGCGCTGCTGTGCTTCATTTTTTGTGATTTCCACAATAGCTCCAGCTCCAGAACTAATGCACCGATTTTCATCAAACTTCAGATTCCGGTATACTTTAATATGAATTAGTGCTGTTTGTGTTTTGGTGCAAATCGCTCAACAGGTGGCGCTGGTATGCTGAATTTCTCAGAATTTCCCCTACAGCTCTATCTCAATGACTAATGCACGAATTTTCATCAAACTTCGAATTCAGGTATACATTGATACGAATTGGTTCTAAATTGATGTAATTTCTTATACTATTTAAATGATTTAATTGATGTGATTTATATAGAAGAAAGTTTTGTGATGGCCACAACATACTAGTTTATATTCGGTATCTCAGTTCTCTGGATATTCTAACAATGGTTTGATTGTTGAAACTACGTATTCGGTTTCACTTTATTTTACATTTCTAAAAATTCACACAATCGAACCCTTTTAAAACCGAAAAATTTTGCGATATTCAATTGGAAATTCGCCTTTTTATTAGGAAAATAATTTTCATCCGTGCACCGGAAATTAATTCATAAATATTGCTTTCATATTCGGTATCTCAGTTTACTCTATTTTTTAACATTATTTTGATTGTTGAAACAATGTATTCGGTTTCACATTTATTTTACATTTCTAAAAATTAACACATTCGAACCCTTCTAAAACCGAAAAATTTTTACGTCATTCAAGTGGATGGTTTATTTTTTGAAGGCCAATTATCTACACTAGGGATATAGGCCCGAGGGGGAAGTGCCCTTCGTGGGGGTTTTTCTAAGGGAACCTAACCCGTATTTACGCACGGAAATCCATGGCTCGAAGAAAGCCACGAAAGTTCCGAACGATTAGTTCGACGGGCGCGATTGGGATCGAACCCAACACCTCCCGTCTACCAGCTTCGAGAGCAGAACCTCTCAGCCACTGGTGGGGTCATTCAATTTTAAATGTGCCTTTTTATTAGGAAAATAATTTTCAGCCGTGCACCCGAATTTATTTCATAACTATTGGGTGTTTTATTTTCGGTATCCCAGTTTACCGAATTTTCTAACAATTGTTTGAATGTTGAAACAATGCATTCGATTTCACTTTATTTATTTTCATAATAATTCACACAGTCGAAACTTTTGAAAACCATAACGGTTTACGTTATTCATTTGGAAATGTATTTTTACATCCTTATAATATTATAAACGTGAATGTGCAGTCAGCATCTAAACGGATGAATTAATGCTTTTGTATTTTTCTGATATAGATGGATTACAACCCGGAAATGAACATAGGCTATAGTTTATTTAATTTATTCAAATAATTATCTTAATAATTCAAAATTTCATTCTTTTTCATACAGAATCAATTGACATTTTCCCGATAAATTTAACCATCTTTCTTTCTTGTTGCCAAGAAAAACTTAATCTGGAATAATAATTTCTCCTGGACAATTAAAAATTAAAATAAAAAGAATTCAAAAGAAAATAAATATGACGCTATACTTGAAACAAAAAATGGGGTATTTTTTATTATGCATGAAGGATGAATATCGGTTACGTTAATAAGGGGTTTTCTGCCAAAAATGGTGTCAAAATTAGAAGGAAAAAGAATGAAAAAAAATAATATTATTAATAAAGTTATTCGATTGGGAAAATATGACGTCCAATTTTAAATAAAACAGGTATTTCCAAATATTCGTTAAAAATACAAGGGGCATCAATATCAGTAACTAATGAAAATAGATAAATAATGACGTCATATCAAAACGAATAACAGAAATATTTTTTACAAATGGACCCTATTCTCGCTTTTAATTCGAGGCTATAAAAACCGCTATTTTACCAATTGTGACGTCACAGGAATACTGTCCATACTGATTAAAAAGTTTGAATGTAAATTGCATACAAATGGGAGTTTTCTTTTCAAAATTCACGTTATGATTATCAGGAGAAGATATTTTTGGTGAAAAAAGGGAGAATTAAAACGAATTAATATATTTTTTGACGCTATTTCCTCATTAAAATTAAAAAGAATTGAATTTCAATTAGTATAAATGGTGCAAAAACTTGATTAAATTAAATCTTCCAAAATTGAAAACATATTTACACACATCGAAACTTCATGAATAAATTTATTCCACAGAAACAAAAATCGTCTGTCGACATATTGACGCAACCAAGGAGTAAATATAACTTCTGTGCATGATTTAAGTTGATAGTTATTGCCCACTATTCATACGAATTAAAATTAAAATCAAGACTCCCTTATCAGGAGGCCTTGATTAAAATAATCATATACTATTTTAATTGATTAATTTTAAAAGATGGCAGTTAAAACATGTCACAAAGGCGTTTTTAGTAAAAGCTTTTATCGGTTAAAAATGATGTAATATTTTTTCATGGAAAGCATTAATTTTAATACGAAAACATTAACATAGATTTATTTTAATTTCGTCAAAGCGATGTCGTCTTCATTACACCAGCTTCGAAAGTTAAAACGAAATCTTAAAATAACAATATACTTTTCAGAAATAAAATTTTGTATCAAAAGTCGCATTCTTTGAAAATGAAATTTTAGCTTACATTTTAAATACATTTTCTTACATGAAATTTAGTATATTTAATAAAAATAATTTTTCAATGTTTTTCTAAATGTACAATAATATTAGATTTCATTAATCGGTTTCCCTTTTTTTTTAAATAAATTAAAATGCATAGTTTTAAATGATTCATGAAGTGTAAGAATATATATATATATATTTATTTATTTCGACAAGTAACATTCCGTAGGAAAAACTAACCTAGTGTCGTCATATTTTAAATCATGAAACTAATGCCAGGCGGACGTCTTTTTGCACGCTTTTTTCCTCACGTATATGCCGCTAGCATTGTGTAGGGATAATACGCAAGGAAAAAAGCGTGCAAAAGATGTTCGTCTGACATTAGTCTTAGCTGCTTTTCTTTCAGAAAATATTAGCATTTTATAGCAGTTTTTATACAAAATGGCGTGATTTGCACAGAATTTAAAATCGCAAATATATAAGTTTAACATCCTTTTGCAGTACAATCTCCCATAACACTGGTTTCAATAAAATTTAATAAATAGCACAGGAAAGTCAACTTAAAAAAGTTTAGCAAGTAATTTCAATTTGAGATTAGGCTTTACATGTGACATCATTTACGTGTACACAAGAGCCAAAACCTTAACTAAGCAATAAATTTGCCTTTCACTTCACATCCCTCTAATGTATAAAGGCACCGTGTTTATCGAAAAGCGCAAAGGAAGAAGGGAAATTTTCTTTAGATTTTAAATTATCGAAATCTATAGTTAAAAATCTCTCTGAAACACAATCTATCACTGTTACCCTATTGGAGCATATTCCTGCAAATTTCAAAGCTTTCATAAGCCAAAATTACAACACACAATAGATATGAAAATGTTTATTCATAATTGTGGTGCTTTTACATAAATCGATTTATTCCTCGAAAGCAATAAGTTAACTCTATTGCTTTAATAATAAGTATTTAGGCTCAAGAGTCTTTGGAGCTTGATAAACATTTTGATGTTATTGGTAGATCTAGAGCTCATAAAAGTGTGGTACCGTGAAATTAAAATGTAATAAATATTTGAAAGTTAAAGATATTTCCCGTGCTCTTATTATTTATTTTTGAACTTTGATTATTTTTTTACTTTGAACTTTGATTATTTTATCACCACGTTTGATTATTTTTTAATACCATTTATCTTTTTTTTTCTCTTCCAAAATGTGATTTTTTGGAATATAACCTTATAATGGTGCATGTTGATTTTATTGCTTATTCTAATCGTATCAAAGTCACGCCTGAAGTGACCTACTAATAACCACTTTCCTTTAAAATTCTTTATTAATATATATCTTTAAATAATATTTTTTGTCTCGAAAACATAAAATAAATCAATATCCTTGAACGGAATAAATATAAAATAGAATAAATATAAATAATAAAATAGAATAACAGAGATGTAAATTTATTCCTCATTTAATCTTAGAAAAAGTGTATGAAATTTCATGCTCACAAAAAACATTTAAATGGTCCTATATACATAAACAAAAATAAGCAAATTGGGATCATCAGAAGCGTTTCTACTATAAAATGTGATAAAAGGTTAATTATATATGCTTTTAAATATCGAAATTTTTTGCTTAATTGGTTTTCTTCTTCTTTAAATGTTACGTGAACGCAGTCACGTGTAACAGCTAGTTAGGAAAATAATTTTCAGCCGTCCACTTGAATTTAATTCATAAATATTGCGTGTTTTATATTCGGTATCTCAGTTCACTTGATATTCAAACAATGGTTTGATTGTTGAAACAATGTATTCGGTTTCACTTTATTTTACATTTCTAAAAATTCATATAGTCGAACCCTTTTAAATTCGAAATATTTTACGTCATTCATTTGGAAATGTGTTTTTATATTGGGAAAATAATTTTCAGCCGCCCACTTCAATTTAATTCATAAATATTGCGTGTTTTATATTCGGTATCTCAGTTCACTTGATATTCTAACAATGGTTTGATTGTTGAAACAATGCGTTCGGTTTCACTTCATTTTACATTTCTAAAAATTCACACAGTCGAACCCTTTTAAAACCGAAAAATATTTACGTCAATCATTTGGAAATGTGCTTTTTTATTAGGAAGTTAATTTTCAGCCGTACACCGGAATTTAATTCAAAAATATTGCGTTTTATATTCGGTATCCCAGTTTACTGTATTTTACAACATTGGTTTGGTTGTTGAAACAATGTATTCGGTTTAAATTTATTTTATATTTCTAAAAATTAACACAGTCGAACCCTTCTAAACCCGAAAACTTTTACTTCCTTCAATTGGTTGGTTGATTTCTTGACGATCGATTATCTACACTAGGGATATAGGCCCGAGGGGGGAGTGCCCTTCGTGGGCGTCTTTCTAAGGGAACCTAACATGTATTTACCCACGGAAATCCATGGCTCGAAGAAAAACACGAAAACTCCGAACGATTAGGCAGACGGGCGCGATTGGGATCGAACCGAGACCCTCCCGTCTACCAGCTTCGAGAGCAGAACCTCTCAGCCACTGGTGGGGTCATTCAATCGGAAATGTGCCTTTTTATTTGGAAAATAATTTTCAGCCGTCCACCGGAATTTAATTCATAAATATTGTGTGTTTTATATTCGGCATCCGAGTTTACCGAATTTTCTAACAATGGTTTGAATGTTGTAACAATGCATTCGATTTCACTTTATTTATATTCATAATAATTCACACAGTCGAACCTTTTGAAAACAACAAATTTTTACATCATTCATTTGGAAATGTGCTTTTTTAATTGGAAATTAATTTTCAGCCATGTACCGGAATTTAATTGATATATATTGCGTGTTTTATATTCAGTATCTCACTTCACTGGATTTTCTAACAATGGTTTGATTGTTGAAACAATGTATTCGGTTTCACTATATTTTACATTTCTAAATATTTACACAGTCAAACCCTTTTAAAACCGAAAAGTTTTTACGTCATTCATTTGGAAATGTGTTTTTACATTAGGAAAATAATTTTTAGCCGTGCACAGGAAATTAATTCATAAATATTACTTTTTTTATATTCGGTATCTCACTTTATTTTATATTTCTAAAAATTCACACAATCGAACCCTTTTAAAATCGAAAAATTTTACGTTATTCAATTGGAAATGTGCCTTTTTATTAGGAAAATAATTATCATCCGTGCACCGGAATTTAATTCATAAATATTGTGTGTTTTATATTCGGTATCTGACTTCACAGGATTTTCTAACAATGGTTTGATTTTGAAACAATGTATTCGGTTTCACTTTATTTCACATTTATAAAAATTCATAAAGCCGAACCCTTTTAAAACGAAAAATCTTTACCTCATTCATTTGGTAGTGTGCTTTTTTTTTAGGAAAATAATTATCGGCCGTCCTCTTGAATTTAATTCATAAATATTGCGTGTTTTATATTCGGTATCACTTGATATTCTAATAATGCTTTGATTTTTGAAACAATGTATTCGGTTTCATTTATTTTACATTTCTAAAAATTCATATTCGATTGGGATCGAAAACAGCACCGCCCGTCTACCAGCTTGGTTGGTTGATTTTTTGACGATCGATTATCTGCACTAGGGATATAGGCCAGAGGGAGGAGTGCCCTTCGTGGGCGTATTTCTAAGGGAACCTAACATGTATTTACCCACGGAAATCCATGGCTGGAAGACAATCACGAAATCTTCGAACGATTCGGCCGACGGGCGCGATTGGGATCGAACCCAGCACCTCCCGTCTACCAGCTTCGAGAGCAGAACCTCTCAGCCACTGGTGGGGTCATTCAATTGGAAATGTGCCTTTTTATTAGGAAAATAATTTTAAGCCGTGCACCGGAAATTATTTCATAACTATTGTGTGTTTTATATTCGGTATCCCAGTTTACCGAATTTTCTAACAATGGTTTGAATGTTGAAAAACATTCGATTTCACTTTATTTATATTCATAATAATTCACACAGTCGAACCCTTTGAAAACCATAAATATTTACGTCATTCATTTGGAAATGTGTTTTTACATTAGGAAATTAATTTTCAGCCGTCCACTTGAATTTAATTCATAAATATTGCATGTTATATTCGGTATCTCAGTTCACTTGATATTCTAACAATGCTTTGATTTTTGAAACAATGTATTCGGTTTCATTTATTTTACATTTCTAAAAATTTATATATTCGAAATCTTTTAAAACCGAAATATTTTTTCGTCATTCATTTTGAAATGTGTTTTTTTATCAGAAAAATAATTTTCACCCATGCACCGGAATTTAATTCAAAGACATTGCGTGTTTTATATTCCATATGTCTCCGCACTGGATTTTCTAACAATGGTTTGATTGTTGAAACAATGTATTTGGTTTCACTTTATTTTACCTTTCTAAAAATTCACACAGTTGAACCCTTTTAAATCAAAAAAAAATTTATGTCTTTCATTTGGAAATGTGCTTTTTTATTAGGAAGTTAATTTTCAGCCTTGCACCGAAATTTAATTCATAAATATTGCATTTTATATTCGGTATCCCAGTTTACTGTATTTTACAACATTGGTTTAATTGCTGAAACTACGTATTAGGTTTCACTTTAGTTTACATTTCTAAAAATTCACACAATCGAACCCTTTTAAAACCGAAAAATTTTACGTTATTCAATTGGAAATGTGCCTTTTTCTTAAAAAAATAATTTTCATCCGTGCACCGGAATTTAATTCATAAATATTGCGAGTTTTATATTCGGTATCTCAGTTTACTGTATTTTACAATAATGGTTTTATTGTTGAAACAATGTATTCGGTTTCATTTTATTTTACATTTCTAAAAATTCACACAGTCGAACCCTTTTAAAATCGAAAAATTTTTACGTCATTCATTTGGAAATGTGTTTTTCTTTAGGCAGTTAATTTATAGCCGTGCACCGGAATTTAATTCATAGATATTGTATGTTTTATATTCGATATGGCTCCGCAGTGGATTTTCTAACAATGGTTTGATTGTTGAAACAATGTATTCGGTTTAAATTTATTTTACATTTCTAAAAATTCACACAGTCTAACACTTTTAAAACCGAAACATTTTTGCGTCATTCATTTGGAAATGTGTTTTTACATTAGGAAAAAAATTTTTTGCCGTGCACGGGAATTTAATTCATAAATATTACTTTTTTTATATTCGGTATCTCAGTTCACTGGATATTCTAACAATGGTTTGATTGTTGAAACAATGTATTCGGTTTCACTTTATTTTATATTTCTATAAATTCACACAGTAGAACCCTTTTAAAACCGAAAAATTTTGACGTCATTCATTTGGAAATGTGCTTTTTTATTAGGAAGTTAATTTTCAGCCGTGCACCGGAATTTAATTCATAAATATTGAGTTTTATATTCGGTATCCCAGTTTACTGTATTTTACAACAATATTTTGATTGTTAAAACAATGTATTCGGTTTCTCTTTTATTTTACATTTCTAAAAATTAACACAGTCGAACCCTTTTAAAACCGAAAAATTTTTACGTCATTCAAGTGGTCTGACGGTTTTTTGACGGTCAATTATCTACACTCGGGATATAGGCCCGAGGGGGGGAGTGCCCTTCGTGGGGTTCGTTCTAAGGGAACCTAACCCGTATTTACGCACGGAAATCCATGGCTCAAAGAAAACCACGAAAACTCTGAACGATTAGGCCCACGGGCGCGATTGGGATCGAACCCAGCACCTCCCGTCTACCAGCTTCGAGAGCAGAACCTCCCAGGGACTGAAGGGGTCATTCCCTGGAAATGTGCCTTTTTATTAGGAAAAGAATTTTCAGCCGTGCACCGGAAATTATTTCATAACTATTGTGTGTTTTATATTCGGCATCCCAGTTTACCGAATTTTCTATTATGGTTTGAATGTTGAAACAACGCATTCGATTTCACTTTATTTATATTCATAATAATTCAATCAGTCGAACCCTATAAAAACAACAAATTTTTACGTCATTCATTTGGAAATGTGCTTTTTTAATTGGAAATTAATTTTCAGCCGTGTACCGGAATTTAATTCATATATATTGCGTGTTTTATATTCAGTATCTCACTTCACTGGATTTTCTAACAATGGTTTGATTGTTAAAACAATGTATTCAGTTTCACTTTGTTTAACATTTCTAAAAATTCTCACAGTCGAACCCTTTTAAAACAGAAAAATTTTGCGTTATTCAAATCGAGATGTGCCTTTTTATTAGGAAAATAATTTTCAGCCGTGCACCGGAATTTAATTCATAAACATTGTGCTTTATATATTCGGTATCTTACTTCGCTGGATTTTCTAACAATGGTTTGACTGTTGAAACAATGTATTCGGTTTCACTATATTTGACATTTCTAAAAATTCACACAGTCGAACCCTTTTAAAACCGAAAAATTTTTACGTCATTCATTTGGAAATGTGTTTTTTTATTAGGAAGTTAATTTTCAGCCGTGCACCGGAATTTAATTCATAAATATTGCGTGTTTTATATTCGGTATCTCTGTTCACTTATTATTCTAACAATGGTTTGATTGTTGAAACAATGTATTCAGTTTCACTTTATTTTACATTTCTAAAAATTCATACAGCCGAACCCTTTTAAATTCGAATCATTTTACGTCATTCATTTGGAAATGTGCTTTTTTGTTTGGAAAACAATTTTCATCAGTCCACTTGAATTTAATTCATAAATATTGCGTGTTTTATATTCGGTATCTCTGTTCACTTTATATTCTAACAATGGTTTGATTGTCGAAACAATGTATTCGGTTTCACTTTATTTTACATTTCTAAAAATTCATACAGTCGAACCCTTTTAAATTCGAAACATTTTACGTCATTCATTTGGAAATGTGTTTTCATATTAGAAAAATAAATTTCAGCCGTGCACCGGAATTTAATTCATAAATATTGCGTGTTTTATATACGGTATCTCACTTCACTGGATTTTCTAACAATGGTTTGATTGTTGAAACAATGCGTTCGGTTTTACTTTATTTTACATTTCTAAAAATTCACAAGGTCGAACCCTTTTAAAACCGAAATATTTTTACGTTATTCATTTGGAAATATGTTTTTTTTATTAGGAAGTTAATTTTCAGCCTTGCACGGAAATTTAATTCATAAATATTACTTCTTATATTCGGTATCCCGGTTTACTGTATTTTACAACAATGGTATGATTGTTGGAACAATGCATTCGATTTCACTTTATTTATATTCATAATAATTCACACAGTCGAACCTTTTGAAAACAACAAATTTTTACATCATTCATTTGGAAATGTGCTTTTTTAATTGGAAATTAATTTTCAGCCATGTACCGGAATTTAATTGATATATATTGCGTGTTTTATATTCAGTATCTCACTTCACTGGATTTTCTAACAATGGTTTGACTGTTGAAACAATGTATTCGGTTTCACTATATTTGACATTTCTAAAAATTCACACAGTCGAACCCTTTTAAAACCGAAAAGTTTTTACGTCATTCATTTGGAAATGTGTTTTTACATTAGGAAAATAATTTTTAGCCGTGCACAGGAAATTAATTCATAAATATTACTTTTTTTATATTCGGTATCTCAGTTCACCTGATATTCTAACAGTGGTTTGATTGTTGGAACAATGTATTCGGTTTCACTTTATTTTATATTTCTATAAATTCACACAGTCGAACCCTTGTAAAACCGAAAAATTTTACGTCATTCATTTGGAAATGTGTTTTTATATTAGGAAAATAATTTTCAGCCGTCCACTTGAATTTAATTCTTAAATATTGCGTGTTTTATATTCGGTATCTCAGTTCACTTGATATTCTAACAATGGTTTGATTGTTGAAACAATGTTTTCGGTTTCACTTTATTTTACATTACTAAAAATTCATATATTCGAACCCTTTTAAATTCAAAACATTTTACGTCATTCATTTGGAAATGTGATTTTTATTAGGAAGTTAATTTTCAGCCTTGCACCGGAATTTAATTCATAAATATTGCGTTTTATATTCGGTATCCCAGTTTACTGTATTTTACAACATTGGTTTGATTGTTGAAAAAATGTAATCGGTTTAACTTTATTTTACATTTCTAAAAATTAACACAGTCGAACCCTTCTAAAACCGAAAAATTTTTGCTTCATTCAATTGGTTGGTTTATTTTTTTACGGCCGATTATCTACACTAGGGATATAGGCCCGAGGGGGGAGTAGGCGTCTGTGTAAGGGAACCTAACACGTATTTACCCACGGAAATCCACAACTCGAAGAAAAACACGAAAACTCCGAACGATTAGGCGGACGGGCGCGATTGGGATCGAGCCGAGAACCTCCCTTCTACCAGCTTCGAGAGCAGAACCTCTCAGCCACTGGTGGGGTCATTCAATCGGAAATGTGCCTTTTTATTAGGAAAATAATTTTCAGCCGTGCACCGGAATTTAATTCATAAATATTGTGTGTTTTATATTCGGCATCCGAGTTTACCGAATTTTCTAACAATGGTTTGAATGTTGTAACAATGCATTCGATTTCACTTTATTTATATTCATAATAATCCATACATTCGAACACTTTTAAAACCATAAATGTTTACGTCATTCATTTGGAAATGTGCTTTTTTATTAGGAAATTAATTTACATCCGCGCACCGGAATTTAATTCATACATATTGCGTGTTTTATATTCAGTATCTCACTTCACTGGATTTTCTAACAATGGTTTGATTGTTGGAACAATGTATTCCTTTTCACTTTATTTAACATTTCTAAAAATTCACACATTCGAACCCTTTTAAAACCGAAAAATTTTGCGTTATTCAATTGGAGGTGCGCCTTTTTATTAGAAAAATAATTTTCAGCCGTGCACCGGAATTTAATTCATAAATATTTCTTTTTTTATATTCCGTATCTCAGTTCACTGGATATTCTAACAATGGTATGATTGTTGTAACAATGCATTCGATTTCACTTTATTTATATTCATAATAATTCATACATTTGAACACTTTTAAAACCATAAATGTTTACCTCATTCATTTGGAAATGTGCTTTTTTATTAGGAAATTAATTTACATCCGTGCACCGGAATTTAATTCATACATATTGCGTGTTTTATATTCAGTATCTCACTTCACTGGATTACCTAACATTGGTTTGATTGTTGAAACAATGTATTCGGTTTCACTATATTTTACATTTCTAAAAATTCTCACAGTCGAGCCCTTTTAAAACCGAAAAATTTTGCGTTATTCAAATCGAGATGTGCCTTTTTATTAGGAAAATAATTTTCAGCCGTGCACCGGAATTTAATTCATAAATATTTTGCGTTATATATTCGGTATCTTACTTCGCTGGATTTTCAGTGGTTGTCAATGGTTTGATTGTTGAAACAATGTATTCGGTTTCACTATATTTTACATTTCTAAAAATTCACACAGTCGAACCCTTTTAAAACCGAAAAGTTTTACGTTATTCATTTGGAAATGTGTTTTTACATTAGGAAAATAATTTTTAGCCGTGCACAGGAAATTAATTCATAAATATTATTTTTTTTATATTCGGTATCTCAGTTCACCTGATATTCTAACAGTGGTTTGATTGTTGGAACAATGTATTCGGTTTCACTATATTTTACATTTCTAAATATTCACACAGTCAAACCCTTTTAAAACCGAAAAATGTTTACGTCATTCATTTGGAAATGTGCCTTTTTATTAGGAAAATATTTTTCAGCCGTGCACGGGGATTTAATTCATAAATATTGCGTTTTATATTCGTTATCCCAGTTTACTCTATTTTACAACAATAGTTTGATTGTTAAAACAATGTATTCTGTTTCACTGTTATTTTACTTTTCTAAAAATTTCTCAGTCGAACCCTTCTAAAACCGAAAAATTTTTACGTCATTCAAGTTGTTGGTTGATTTTTTGACGGCCAATTACCTACACTCGGGATATACGCCCAAGGGGGGGGGGGGTGCCCTTCGTGGGGTTCGTTCTAAGGGAACCTAACTCGTATTTACGCACGGAAATCCATGGCTCGAAGAAAACCACGAAAACTCCGAACGATTAGGCCGACGGGCGCGGTTGGTATCGAACCCAGCACCTCCCGTCTACCAGCCTCGAGAGCAGAACCTCTCAGCCACTGGTGGGGTCATTCAATTGGAAATGTGCCTTTTTATTAGGAAAGGAATTTTCAGCCGTGCACCGGAAATTATTTCATAACTATTGAGTGTTTTATATTCGGTATCCCAGTTTACCGAATTTTCTAACTATGGTTTGAATGTTGAAACAACGCATTCGATTTCACTTTATTTATATTCATAATAATTCAATCAGTCGAACCCTTTTAAAACCGAAAAATTTTGCGTTATTCAAATCGAGATGTGCCTTTTTATTAGGAAAATAATTTTCAGCCGTGCACCAGAATTTAATTCATAAATATTGTGCATTACATATTCGGTATCTTACTTCGCTGGATTTTCTAACAATGGTTTGATTGTTGAAACAATGTATTCGGTTTCACTATATTTTACATTTCTAAAAATTCACACAGTCGAACCCTTTTAAAACCGAAAAAGTTTTACGTCATTAATTTGGAAATGTGTTTTTACATTAGGAAAATAAATTTTAGCCGTGCACGGGAATTTAATTCATAATTATTACTTTTTTTATATTCGGTATCTCGGTTCACTGGATATTCTAACAATGGTTTGATTGTTGGAACAATGTATTCGGTTTCACTTTATTTTATATTTCTATAAATTCACACAGTCGAACCCTTTTAAAACCGAAAAATTCTTATGTCATTCATTTGTACATGTGCTTTTTTATTAGGAAGTTAATTTTCAGCCGTGCACCGGAATTTAATTCATAAATATTGCGTGTTTTATATTCGGGAGCTCTGTTCACTTTATATTCTAACAATGGATTGATTGTTGAAACAATGTAATCGGTTTCACTTTATTTTACATTTCTGAAAATTCATACAGTCGAACCCTTTTAAATTCGAAACATTTTACGTCATTCATTTGGAAATGTGTTTTCATATTAGAAAAATAAATTTCAGCCGTGCACGAGAATTTAATTCATAAATACTGCGTGTTTTATATTCGGTATCTCACTTCACTGGATTTTCTAACAATGGTTTGACTGTTGAAACAATGCGTTCAGTTTCACTTTATTTTACATTTCTAAAACTTCACACAGTCGAACCCTTTTAAAAACGAAAAATTTTTACGTCAAGCATTTGGAAATGTGCTTTTTTATTAGGAAGTTAATTTTCAGCCGTGCACCGGAATTTTATTCATAAGGTATTCGTTTTATATTCGGTATCCCAGTTTACTGCATTTTACAACATTGGTTTGATTGTTGAAACAATGTATTCGGTTTAAGGGTGTATTCCGATCTAAACTGCTTATATTCTGATTTATTTTTAAATCCATTTTTGCTCTCAATCGCATCAAACTGGGAAATTCTCTTATTTAGAAACTACATAAAATGCCGTGCTTCTCGATTTTTTGATAAATGCAGAAAATACTGTATTAAACGCTGTCAAAGTTAGCGTTTTGAACTGAATTTTCCGAAGCCGGCGATCTGGAAATAAAAAAAAATGGTCATGCTGAGAAAATAATTGTTTAAAAATGAAATTCTAATTAATTGAGCTGAAAAAGAAATCACACGGCATGTTAAACATGTCTTCAAAAATCACCCCCAGCAAGTTTCATGTTTTTACGTTTAAAAATGAGTCTGAAAATGTTTCAGAAAATTTCGAGCTGTTGAGGGCGGAAAAACATTTTTTCGAATACACCTTTAACTTTATTTTACATTACTAAAAATTAACACAGTCGAACATGTCTAAAGCCGAAAAATTTTTACGTCATTCATTACGTCATTCATCTAAAAATTATTCATTTGGAGATGTGTTTTTATATTTGGAAAATAATTTTTTGCCGTTCACGGGAATTTAATTAGAAAATATTTCTTTTTTTATATTCGGTATCTCATAGTTCACTGGATATTCTAACAATGGTTTGATTGTTGAAACAATGTATTCGGTTTCACTTTATTTTACATTTCTAAAAATTCATACTGTCGAACCCTTTTAAAGCCGAAAAATTTTTACGTAATTCATTTGGAGATGTGTTTTGACATTAGGAAAATAATTTTTTGCCGTTCACGGGAATTTAAATCAAAAATATTTCTTTTTTTATATTTGGTATCTCATTTCACTGGATATTCTAACAATGGTTTTATTGTTGGAACAATGTATTCGGTTTCACTTTATTTTATATTTCTAAAAATTCACACAGTCGAACCCTTTTAAAACCGAAAAATTCTTACGTCATTCATTTGTAAATGTTCTTTTTTATTAGGAAGTTAATTTTCAGCCGTGCACCGGAATTTAATTCATAAATATTGTGTGTAAATTCGGTATCTTACTTCACAGGATTTTCTAACAATGGTTTGATTATTGAAACAATGCGTTCGGTTTCACTTTATTTAACATTTCTAAAAATTCTCACAGTCGAGCCCTTTTAAAACCGAAAAATTTTGCGTTATTCAAATCGAGATGTGCCTTTTTATTAGGAAAATAATTTTCAGCCGTGCACCGGAATTTAATTCATAAATATTTTGCGTTATATATTCGGTATCTTACTTCGCTGGATTTTCAGTGGTTGTCAATGGTTTGATTGTTGAAACAATGTATTCGGTTTCACTATATTTTACATTTCTAAAAATTCACACAGTCGAACCCTTTTAAAACCGAAAAATTTTTACGTCATTAATTTGGAAATGTGTTTTTACATTAGGAAAGTAATTTTTAGCCGTGCACGGGAATTTAATTCATAAATATTACTTTTTTTATATTCGGTATCTCAGTTCACTGGATATTCTAACAATGGTTTGATTGTTGAAACAATGTATACGGTTTCACTTTATTTTATATTTCTATAAATTCACACAGTCGAAACCTTTTAAAACCGAAAAATTATTACGTCATTCATTTTTAATGTGCTTTTTTATTAGGAAGTTAATTTTCAGCCGTGCACCGGAATTTAATTCAGAAATATTGAGTTTTATATTCCGTATCCCAGTTTACTGTATTTTACAACAATGGTTTGATTGTTGAAACAATGTATTCGGTTTCACTTTATTTTACATTCATAATATTTCACACATTCAAGCCTTTTAAAACCGAAAAATGTTTACGTCATTCATTTGGAAATGTGCCTTTTTATTAGGAAAATAATTTTCAGCCGTCCACTTGAATTTAATTCATAAATATTGCGTGTTTTATATTCGGTATCTCAGTTCACTTGATATTCTAACAATGGTTTGATTGTTGAAACAATGTATTCGGTTTCATTTTATTTTACATTTCTAAAAATTCATATAGTCGAATCCTTTTAAGGGGACGGTGGAGCTTAAAATCCTTAAAAATAATTTATTTTATTTTTGTAAATTTCAACTTAAATATTATTCAAGGGTACATTATACACATTATCGCATGCATTTATCACAAAAAAATTTAAAAAAAAATTTATTTTTGAGAAAAACATGGAATTTTACGCGTCGTCTTAGAAATCTTCGAAATGCCCCATGCGTCTTCAATATCAATGAAAATCCCCAATATTTTTTATAAAAGTTTGGTTTATATATATAAATAAAATCAAGCATCGAATTTTATATATTTGAATTTAAAGGTAAAAAAAAAAAAATTCAAAATTTC
Source organism: Maratus speciosus (assembly GCA_963932465.1). Classification (NCBI taxonomy): domain Eukaryota; kingdom Metazoa; phylum Arthropoda; class Arachnida; order Araneae; family Salticidae; genus Maratus; species Maratus speciosus. The sequence continues at coordinate 5,623,384 of CAWVRF010000002.1, read as the reverse complement.
AAAAATGTTTTGAAAAAATTTAAAAATTTTTCAAAAAAAAATTTTTTTTAACCTTGAAATTCAAATATATAAAATTCGATGCTCTATTTTATTTCTATATATAAATCAAACTTTTATAAAAAATATTGGGGATTTGCATTGATATGGAACGCGCAGGGGACACTTCGAAGATTTCTAAGACGACGCGTAAAATTCCATTTTTTTCTCAAAAATAAAAATTTTTTTAATCCTTTTTTGTGATAAATGCATGCCATAATGCATGTAATGTACCCTTGAATTTGAAAAATTTGAAATTTTGAAAATTTTTCGAAAAAATTTCAATTTTTTTCAACTTTTTTTTTTTTAACCTTTAAATTCAAATATGTAAAATTCGATGCTCTATTTTATTTCTATATATAAACCAAACTTTTATAAAAAATATTGGGGATTTTCATTGATATGGAAGACGCATGGGGCATTTCGAAGATTTCTAACACGACGCGTAAAATTCCATTTTTTTCTCAAAAATATTTTTTTTTTAAATTTTTTGGGGATAAATGCATGTTATAGTGCATATAATGTAACCTTGAATAATTTTTAAGTTGAAATTTACAAAAATAAAAAAAAATATTTTTAAGGATTTTAAACTCCACCGTCCCCTTAAATTCGAAATATTTTACGTCATTCATTTGGAAATGTGTTTTTATATTAGGAAAATAATTTTCAGCCGTCCACTTGAACTTAATTCATAAATATTGCGTGTTTTATATTCGGTATCTCAGTTCACTTGATATTCGAACAATTATTTGATTGTTGAAACAATGCGTTCGGTTTCACTTTATTTTACCTTTCTAAAAATTCACACAGTCGAACCCTTTTAAAACCGAAAAATGTTTACGTCATTCTTTTGGAAATGTGCTCTTTTGTTAGGAAAATAATTTTCAGCCGTCCACTTGAATTTAATTCATAAATATTGCGTGTTTTATATTCGGTATCTCAGTTCACTTGATATTCTAACAATGGTTTGATTGTTGAAACAATGTATTCGGTTTCATTTTATTTTACATTTCTAAAAATTCATATAGTCGAATCCTTTTAAATTCGAAACATTTTACGTCATTCATTTGGAAATGTGTTTTTATATTAGGAAAATAATTTTCAGCCGTCCACTTGAATTTAATTCATAAATACTGCGTGTTTTATATTCGGTATCTCAGTTCACTTGATATTCAAACTATGGTTTGATTGTTGAAACAATGTATTCGGTTTCACTTTATTTTACATTTCTAAAAATTCATATAGTCTAACCCTTTTAAATTCGAAATATTTTACGTCATTCATTTGGAAATGTGTTTTTATATTAGGAAAATAATTTTCAGCCGTCCACTTGAATTTAATTCATAAATACTGCGTGTTTTATATTCGGTATCTCAGTTCACTTGATATTCAAACAATGGTTTGATTGTTGAAACAATGTATTCGGTTTCACTTTATTTTACATTTCTAAAAATTCATATAGTCTAACCCTTTTAAATTCGAAATATTTTACGTCATTCATTTGGAAATGTGTTTTTATATTAGGAAAATAATTTTCAGCCGTCCAATTGAACATAATTCATAAATATTGCGTGTTTTATATTCGGTATCTCAGTTCACTTGATATTCGAACAATTATTTGATTGTTGAAACAATGCGTTCGGATTCACTTTATTTTACATTTCTAAAAATTCACACAGTCGAACCCTTTTAAAACCGAAAAATTTTAATGTCATTCATTTGGAAATGTGCTTTTTTATTAGGAAGTTAATTTTCAGCCGTGCACAGGAATTGAATTAAAAAATATTGCGTTTTATGTTCGGTATCTCAGTTTACTGTATTTTACAACATTAGTTTGGTTGTTGAAACAATGTATTCGGTTTAAATTTATTTTACATTTCTAAAAATTAACACAGTCGAACCCTTCTAAACCCGAAAACTTTTACTTCATTCAATTGGTTGGTTGATTTTTTGACGATCGATTATCTACACTGGGGATATAGGCCCGAGGGGGGAGTGCCCTTCGTGGGCGTCTTTCTAAGGGAACCTAACATGTATTTACCCACGGAAATCCATGGCTCGAAGAAAACCACGAAAACTCCGAACGATTATGCCGACGGGCGCAATTGGGATCGAACCCAGCACCTCCCGTCTACCAGCTTCGAGAGCAGAACCTCTCAGCCCCTGGTGGGGTCATTCAATTGGAAGTGTGCCTTTTTATTAGGAAAATAATTTTCTGCCGTGCACCGGAATTTATATCATAAATATTGTGTATTTTATATTCGGTATCCGAGTTTACCGAATTTTCTAACAATGGTTTGAATGTTGAAACAATGCATTCGATTTCACTTTATTTATATTCATAATAATTCTCATAGTGGAACCCTTTGAAAACCATAAATGTTTACGTCATTTATTTGGAAATGTGCTTTTTTATTAGGAAATTAATTTACAACCGTGCACCGGAATTTAATTCATAAATATTGCGTGTTTTATATTCGGTATCTCACTTCACTGGATTTTCTAACAATGGTTTGATTGTTGAAACAATGCGTTCGGTTTTACTTTATTTTACATTTCTAAAAATTCACACAGTCGAACCCTTTTAAAACCGAAAAATTTTTACGTTATTCATTTGGAAATGTTCTTTTTTTATTAAGAAGTTAATTTTCAGCCTTGCACCGAAATTTAATTCATAAATATTACTTCTCATATTCGGTATACCGGTTTACTGTATTTTACAACAATGGTATGATTGTAGGAACAATGCATTCGATTTCACTTTATTTATATTCATAATAATTCACACAGTCGAACCTTTTGAAAACAACAAATTTTTACATCATTCATTTGAAAATGTGCTTTTTTAATTGGAAATTAATTTTCAGCCATGTACCGGAATTTAATTGATATATGTTGCGTGTTTTATATTCAGTATCTCACTTCACTGGATTTTCTAACAATGGTTTGATTGTTGAAACAATGTATTCGGTTTCACTATATTTTACATTTCTAAATATTTACACAGTCAAACCCTTTTAAAACCGAAAAGTTTTTACGTCATTCATTTGGAAATGTGTTTTTACATTAGGAAAATAATTTTTAGCCGTGCACATGAAATTAATTCATAAATATTACTTTTTTTATATTCGGTATCTCAGTTCACCTGATATTCTAACAGTGGTTTGATTGTTGGAACAATGTATTCGATTTCACTATATTTTACATTTCTAAATATTCACACAGTCAAACCCTTTTAAAACCGAAAAATGTTTACGTCATTCATTTGGAAATGTGCCTTTTTATTAGGAAAATATTTTTCAGCCGTGCACGGGGATTTAATTCATAAATATTGCGTTTTATATTCGTTATCCCAGTTTACTCTATTTTACAACAATAGTTTGATTGTTAAAACAATGTATTCTGTTTCACTTTTATTTTACTTTTCTGAAAAATAACTCAGTCGAACCCTTCTAAACCCGAAAAATTTTTACGTCATTCAAGTTGTTGGTTGATTTTTTGACGGCCAATTATCTACACTCGGGATATAGGCCCGAGGGGGGGGGGGGAGTGCCCTTCGTGGGGTTCGTTCTAAGGGAACCTAACTCGTATTTACGCACGGAAATCCATGGGTCGAAGAAAACCACGAAAACTCCGAACGATTAGGCCGACGGGCGCGATTGGGATCGAACCCAGCACCTCCCGTCTACCAGCCTCGAGAGCAGATCCTCTCAGCCACTGGTGGGGTCATTCAATTGGAAATGTGCCTTTTTATTCGGAAAGGAATTTTCAGCCGTGCACCGGAATTTGTGTGTTTTATATTCGGTATCCCAGTTTACCGAATTTTCTAACTATGGTTTGAATGTTGAAACAACGCATTCGATTTCACTTTATTTATATTCATAATAATTCAATCAGTCGAACCCTTTTAAAACTGAAAAATTTTGCGTTATTCAAATCGAGATGTGCCTTTTTATTAGGAAAATAATTTTCAGCCGTGCACCGGAATTTAATTCATAAATATTGTGCATTACATATTCGGTATCGTACTTCGCTGGATTTTCTAACAATGGTTTGATTGTTGAAACAATGTATTCGGTTTCACTATATTTTACATTTCTAAAAATTCACACAGTCGAACCCTTTTAAAACCTAAAAGTCTTACGTCATTAATTTGGAAATGTGTTTTTACATTAGGAAAATAAATTTTAGCCGTGCACGGGAATTTAATTCATAATTATTACATTTTTTATATTCGGTATCTCGGTTCACTGGATATTCTAACAATGGTTTGATTGTTGGAACAATGTATTCGGTTTCACTTTATTTTATATTTCTATAAATTCACACAGTCGAACCCTTTTAAAACCGAAAAATTCTTACGTCATTCATTTGTAAATGCGCTTTTTTATTAGGAAGTTAATTTTCAGCCGTGCACCGGAATTTTATTCATAAATATTGCGTGTTTTATATTCGGGAGCTCTGTTCACTTTATATTCTAACAATGGATTGATTGTTGAAACAATGTATTCGGTTTCACTTTATTTTAAATTTCTGAAAATTCATACAGTCGAACCCTTTTAAATTCGAAACATTTTACGTCATTCATTTGGAAATGTGTTTTCATATTAGAAAAATAAATTTCAGCCGTGCACGAGAATTTAATTCATAAATATTCCGTGTTTTATATTCGGTATCTCACTTCACTGGATTTTCTAACAATGGTTTGACTGTTGAAACAATGCGTTCAGTTTCACTTTATTTTACATTTCTAAAACTTCAGACAGTCGAACCCTTTTAAAAACGAAAAATTTTTACGTCATGCATTTGGAAATGTGCTTTTTTATTAGGAAGTTAATTTTCAGCCGTGCACCGGAATTTTATTCATAAGTATTGCGTTTTATATTCGGTATCCCAGTTTACTGCATTTTACAACATTGGTTTGATTGTTGAAACAATGTATTCGGTTTAAGGGTGTATTCCGATCTAAACTGCTTATTTTCTGATTTATTTTTAAATCCATTTTTGCTCTCAATCGCATCAAACTGGGAAATTCTCTTATTTAGAAACTACATAAAATGCCGTGCTTCTCGATTTTTTGATAAATGCAGAAAATACTGTATTAAACGCTGTCAAAGTTAGCGTTTTGAACTGAATTTTCCGAAGCCGGCGATCTGGAAATAAAAAAAAATGGTCATGCTGAGAAAATAATTGTTTAAAAATGAAATTCTAATTAATTGAGCTGAAAAAGAAATCACACGGCATGTTAAAAATGTCTTCAAAAATCACCCCCAGCAAGTTTCATGTTTTTACGTTTAAAAATGAGTCTGAAAATGTTTCAGAAAATTTCGAGCTGTTGAGGGCGGAAAAACATTTTTTCGAATACACCTTTAACTTTATTTTACAATACTAAAAATTAACACAGTCGAACACTTCTAAAACCGAAAAATTTTTACGTCATTCATTACGTCATTCATCTAAAAATTATTCATTTGGAGATGTGTTTTTATATTTGGAAAATAATTTTTTGCCGTTCACGGGAATTTAATTCAAAAATATTTCTTTTTTTATATTCGGTATCTCATAGTTCACTGGATATTCTAACAATGGTTTGATTGTTGAAACAATGTATTCGGTTTCATTTTATTTTACATTTCTAAAAATTCATATAGTCGAATCCTTTTAAGGGGACGGTGGAGCTTAAAATCCTTAAAAATAATTTATTTTATTTTTGTAAATTTCAACTTAAATATTATTCAAGGGTACATTATACACATTATCGCATGCATTTATCACAAAAAAAATTTAAAAAAAAATTTATTTTTGAGAAAAACATGGAATTTTACGCGTCGTCTTAGAAATCTTCGAAATGCCCCATGCGTCTTCAATATCAATGAAAATCCCCAATATTTTTTATAAAAGTTTGGTTTATATATATAAATAAAATCAAGCATCGAATTTTATATATTTGAATTTAAAGGTAAAAAAAAAAAAAAAAAAAAAATTCAAAATTTCAAAAATTTTTTGAAAAAATTTAAAAATTTTTCAAAAAAAAATTTTTTTTTAACCTTTAAATTCAAATATATAAAATTCGATGCTCTATTTTATTTCTATATATAAATCAAACTTTTATAAAAAATATTGGGGATTTTCATTGATATGGAACGCGCAGGGGGCACTTCGAAGATTTCTAAGACGACGCGTAAAATTCCATTTTTTTCTCAAAAATAAAAATTTTTTTAATCCTTTTTTGTGATAAATGCATGCCATAATGCATGTAATGTACCCTTGAATTTGAAAAATTTGAAATTTTGAAAATTTTTCGAAAAAATTTCAATTTTTTTCAACTTTTTTTTTTTAACCTTTAAATTCAAATATGTAAAATTCGATGCTCTATTTTATTTCTATATATAAACCAAACTTTTATAAAAAATATTGGGGATTTTCATTGATATGGAAGACGCATGGGGCATTTCGAAGATTTCTAACACGACGCGTAAAATTCCATTTTTTTCTCAAAAATAATTTTTTTTTTAAATTTTTTTGAGATAAATGCATGTTATAGTGTATATAATGTAACCATGAATAATTTTTAAGTTGAAATTTACAAAAATAAAAAAAAATATTTTTAAGGATTTTAAACTCCACCGTCCCCTTAAATTCGAAATATTTTACGTCATTCATTTGGAAATGTGTTTTTATATTAGGAAAATAATTTTCAGCCGTCCACTTGAACTTAATTCATAAATATTGCGTGTTTTATATTCGGTATCTCAGTTCACTTGATATTCGAACAATTATTTGATTGTTGAAACAATGCGTTCGGTTTCACTTTATTTTACCTTTCTAAAAATTCACACAGTCGAACCCTTTTAAAACCGAAAAATTTTAATGTCATTCATTTGGAAATGTGCTTTTTTTATTAGGAAGATAATTTTCAGCCGTGCACCGGAATTGAATTAAAAAATATTGCGTTTTATATTCGGTATCCCAGTTTACTGTATTTTACAACATTAGTTTGGTTGTTGAAACAATGTATTCGGTTTAAATTTATTTTACATTTCTAAATATTAACACAGTCGAACCCTTCTAAACCCGAAAACTTTTACTTCATTCAATTGGTTGGTTGATTTTTTGAAGATCGATTATCTACACTGGGGATATAGGCCCGAGGGGGGAGTGCCCTTCGTGGGCGACTTTCTAAGGGAACCTAACATGTATTTACCCACGGAAATCCATGGCTCGAAGAAAACCTAGAAAACTCCGAACGATTATGCCGACGGGCGCGATTGGGATCGAACCCAGCACCTCCCGTCTACCAGCTTCGAGAGCAGAACCTCTCAGCCACTGGTGGGGTCATTCAATTGGAAATGTGCCTTTTTATTAGGAAAATAATTTTCTGCCGTGCACCGGAATTTATTTCATAAATATTGTGTATTTTATATTCGGTATCCAAGATTACCGAATTTTCTAACAATGGTTTGAATGTTGAAACAATGCATTCGATTTCACTTTATTTATATTCATAATAATTCACATAGTGGAACCCTTTGAAAACCATAAATGTTTACGTCATTTATTTGGAAATGTGCTTTTTTATTAGGAAATTAATTTACAACCGTGCACCGGAATTTAATTCATAAATATTGCGTGTTTTATATTCGGTATCTCACTTCACTGGATTTTCTAACAATGATTTGATTGTTGAAACATTGCGTTCGGTTTTACTTTATTTTACATTTCTAAAAATTCACTCGGTCGAACCCTTTTAAAACCGAAAAATTTTTACGTTATTCATTTGGAAATATGCTTTTTTTATTAGGAAGTTAATTTTCAGCCTTGCACCGAAATTTAATTCATAAATATTACTTCTTATATTCGGTATCCCGGTTTACTGTATTTTACAACAATGGTATGATTGTTGAAACAATGTATTCGGTTTCACTTTATTTTACATTCATAATAATTCACACATTCGGACACTTTTAAAACCAAAAAATGTTTACGTCATTCATTTGGAAATGTGCCTTTTTATTAGGAAAATAATTTTAAGCCGTGCACGGGGATTTAATTCATAAATATTGCTTTTTTTATATTCGGTATCTCAGTTCGGTATCTCTGGATATTCTATCAATGGTTTGATTGTTGAAACTACGTATTCGGTTTAATTTTATTTTACATTTCTAAAAATTCACACAATCTAACCCTTTTAAAACAGAAAAATTTTACGGTTTTCAATTGGAAATGTGCCTTTTTATTCGGAAAATAATTTTCATCCGTGCACCGTAATATAATTCATAAATATTGTGTGTTTTATATTCGGTATCTGACTTCACTAGATTTTTGAACAATGGATTGATTGTTGAAACAATGTATTCGGTTTCACTTTATTTCACATTTATAAAAATTCACTTAGTCGAATCCTTTTAAAACCGAAAAATTTTTACGTCATTCATTTGGAAATGTTTTTTTACATTAGGAAAATAATTTTTAGCCGTGCACGGGAATTTAATTCATAAATATTACTTTTTTTATATTCGGTATCTCAGTTCACTGGATATTCAAACAATGATTTGATTGTTGGAACAATGTATTCGATTTCACTTTATTTTATATTTCTATAAATTCACACAGTCGAACCCTTTTAAAACCGAAATATTCTTACGTCATTCAATTGTAAATGTGCTTTTTTATTAGGTAGCTTATTTTATGCCGTGCACCGGAATTTAATTCATAAATATTGAGTTTTATATTCCGTATCCCAGTTTACTGTATTTTACAACAATGGTTTGATTGTTGAAACAATGTAATCGGTTTCACTTATTTTACATTCATAATAATTCACACATTCAAGCCTTTTAAAACCGAAAAATTTTAACGTCATTCATTTGGAAATGTGTTTTTACAATAGGAAAATAATTTTTAGCCGTGCACGGGAATTTAATTCATAAATATTACTTTTTTTATATTCGGTATCTCAGTTCACTGGATATTGTAACAATGGTTTGATTGTTGGAACAATGTATTCGTTTTCACCTTTTTTTACATTTCTAAAAATTCATATAGTCGAACCCTTTTAAATTCGAAACATTTTACGTCATTCATTTGGAAATGTGTTTTTATATTAGGAAAATAATTTTCAGCCGTCCACATGAATTTAATTCATAAATATTGCGTGTTTTATATTTGGTATCTCAGTTTACTTGATATTCTAACAATGGTTTGATTGTTGAAACAATGTTTTCGCTTTCCCTTTATTTTACATTCCTAAAAACTCATATAGTCGAACCCTTTTAAATTCAAAACAATTTAGGTCATTCATTTGGTTGGTTGGTTGATTTTTGACGGCCAATTATCTGCGCGAGGGATATAGGCCCAGGTGGGGGAGTGCCCTTCGTGGGGGGTCTTTCTAAGGGAACCTAACCCTTATTAACGCTTGGAAATCCAAGGTTCGAAGAAAACCACGAAAACTCCGAACGATTAGGCCGACGGGCGCGATTGGGATCGAACCCAGCCCCTCCCGTCTACCAGCTTCCAGAGCAGAACCTCTCGGCCACTGGTGGGGCGTAATTCATTTGGAAATGTGATTTTTATTAGGAAGTTAATTTTCAGCCGTGCACCGGAATTTAATTCATAAATATTGCGTTTTATATTCGGTATCCCAGTTTACTGTATTTTACAACATTGGTTTGATTGTTGAAACAATGTAATCGGTTTAACTTTATTTTACATTTCGAAAAATTAACACAGTCGAACCCTTCTAAAACCGAAAATTTTTTGCTTCATTCAATTGGTTGGTTTATTTTTTGACGGCCGATTATCTACACTAGGGATATAGGCCGGAGGGGGGAGTGCCCTTCGTGGGCGTATTTCTAAGGGAACCTAACACGTATTTACCCACGGAAATCCATAACTCGAAGAAAAACACGAAAACTCCGAACGATTAGGCGGACGGGCGCGATTGGGATCGAACCGAGAACCTCCCGTCTACCAGCTTCGAGAGCAGAACCTCTCAGCTACTGGTGGGGTCATTGAATCGGAAATGTGCCTTTTTATTTGGAAAATAATTTTCAGCCGTGCACCGGAATTTAATTCATAATTATTGTGTGTTTTATATTCGGCATCCGAGTTTACCGAATTTTCTAACAATGGTTTGAATGTTGTAACAATGCATTCGATTTCACTTTATTTATATTCTAAATAATTATTACATTCGAACACTTTTAAAACCATAAATGTTTACGTCATTCATTTGGAAATGTGCTTTTTTATTAGGAAATTAATTTACATCCGTGCACCGGAATTCAATTCATACATATTGCGTGTGTTATATTCAGTATCTCAATTCACTGGATTTTCTAACAATGGTTTGATTGTTGAAACAATGTATTCGGTTTCACTTTATTTAACATTTCTAAAAATTCACACATTCGAACCCTTTTAAAACCGAAAAATATTGCGTTATTCAATTGGAGGTGTGCCTTTTTATTAGGAAAGTAATTTTCAGCCGTGCACGGGATTTAATTCATAAATATAGCTTTTTCTATATTCGGTATCTCAGTTCTCTGGATATTCTAACAATGGTTTGATTAATGAAACTACGTATTAGGTTTCACTTTATTTTACATTTCTAAAATATCACACAATCGAACCCTTTTAAAACCGAAAAATTTTACGTTATTCAATTGGAAATGTGCCTTATTTTTAGGAAAATAATTTTCATCCGTGCACCGGAATTTAATTCATAAATATTGTGTGTTTTATATTCGGTATCTGACTTCACAGGATTTTCTAACAATGGTTTGATTTTGAAACAATGTATTCGGTTTCACTTTATTTCACATTTATAAAAATTCATATAGTCGAAACCTTTTAAAACCGAAATATTTTTTCGTCATTCATTTTGAAATGTGTTTTTTTATTAGAAAAATAATTTTCACTCATGCACCGGAATTTAATTCAAAGATATTGCGTGTTTTATATTCGATATGTCTCGCACTGGATTTTCTAACAATGGTTTGATTGTTGAAACAATGTATTCGGTTTCACTTCATTTTACATTTCTAAAAATTCACACAGTTGAACCCTTTTAAAACAAAAAAAAATTTACGTCTTTCATTTGGATATGTGCTTTTTTATTAGGAAGTTAATTTTCAGCCTTGCACCGAAATTTAATTCATAACTATTGCATTTTATATTCGGTATCTCAGTTCACTTGATATTTTAACAATGCTGTGATTGTTGAAACAGTGTATTCGGTTTCACTATATTTTACATTTCTAATAATTCACACAGTCGAAAACTTTTAAAACCGAAAAATTTTTACGTCATTCATTTGGAAATGTGCTTTTTGATTAGAAAGTTAATTTTCAGCCGTGCACAGGAATTTAATTCATAAATATTAAGTTTAATATTCGGTATCCCAGTTTACTGTATTTTACAATAATGGTTTTATTGTTGAAACAATGTATTCGGTTTCACTTTATTTTACATTCATAATAATTTACACATTCGGACCTATTTAAAACCGAAAAATGTTTACGTCATTCATTTCGAAAAGTGTTTTTTTATTAGAAAAATAATTTTCACCCATGCACCGGAAATTAATTCAGAGATATTGCGTGTTTTATATTCGGTATCTCACTTCACTGAATTTTCTGAAAATGGTTTGAATTTTGAAACAATGTATTCGGTTTCACTTTAATTTACATTTCTAAAAATTCACACAGTCGAACCCTTTTAAAATCGAAAAATTTTTACGTCATTCATTTGGAAATGTGTTTTTTTTTAGGCAGTAAATTTTTAGCCGTGCACCGGAATTTAATTCATAGATATTGTATGTTTTATATTCGATATGGCTTCGCAGTGGATTTTCTAACAATGGTTTGATTGTTGAAACAATGTATTAGTTTTAAATTTATTTTACATTTCTAAAAATTCACATAGTCGAACACTTTTAAAACCGAAAAATTTTTCGTCATTCATTTGGAAATGTGTTTTTTCATTAGGAAAATAACTTTTAGCCGTGCACTGGAATTTAATTCATAAATATTACTTTTTTTATATTCGGTATCTCAGTTCACTGGATATTCTAACAACGGTTTGATTGTTGAAACAATGTATCCGGTTTCACTTTATTTTATATTTCTATAAATTCACACAGTAGAACCCTTTTAAAACCGAAAAATTTGTACGTCATTCATTTCTAAATGTGCTTTTTTATTAGGAAGTTAATTTTCCGCCGTGCACCGGAATTTAATTCATAAATATTGCGTTTTATATTCGTTATCCCAGTTTACTATATTTTACAACAATAGTTTGATTGTTAAAACAATGTATTCGGTTTCACTTTTATTTTACATTTCTAAAAAATAACACAGTCGAACCCTTCTAAAACCGAAAAATTTTTACGTCATTCAAGTGGTCTGATGGTTTTTTGACGGTCAATTATCTACACTCGGGATATAGGCCCGAGGGGGGGAGTGCCCTTCGTGGGGTTCGTTCTAAGGGAACCTAAACCGTATTTACGCACGGAAATCTATGGCTCGAAGAAAACCACGAAAACTTCGAACGATTAGACCGACGGGCGCGATTGGTATCGAACCCAGCACCTCCCGTCTACCAGCTTCGAGAGCACAACCTCTCAGGGACTGAAGGGGGTATTCAACTGGAAATGTGCCTTTTTATTAGGAAAAGAATTTTCAGCCGTGCACCGGAAATTATTTCATAACTATTGTGTGTTTTATAGTCGGTATCCCAGTTTACCGAATTTTCTACAATGGTTTGAATGTTGAAACAACGCATTCGATTTCACTTTATTTATATTCATAATAATTCAATCAGTCGAACCCTATGAAAACAACAAATTTTTACGTCATTCATTTGGAAATGTGCTTTTTTAATTGGAAATTAATTTTCAGCCGTGTACCGGAATTTAATTCATATATATTGCTTGTTTTATATTCGGTATCTTACTTCACTGGATTTTCTAACAATGGTTTGATAGTTGAAACAACGTATTCGGTTTCACTATATTTTAGATTTCTAAAAATTCACACAGTCGAACCCATTTAAAACCGAAAAATTTTTACGTCATTAATTTGGAAATGTGTTTTTACATTAGGAAAATAATTTTTAGCCGTGCACGGGAATTTAATTCATAAATATTACTTTTTTTATATTCGGTATCTCAGTTCACTGGATATTCTAACAATGGTTTGATTGTTGGAACAATGTATTCGGTTTCACATTATTTTATATTTCTATAAATTCACACAGTCGAACCCTTTTAAAACAGAAAATTTCTTACGTCATTCATTTGTAAATGTGCTTTTTTATTAGGAAGTTAATTTTCAGCCGTGCACCGGAATTTAATTCATAAATATTGCGTGTTTTATATTCGGTATCTCTGTTCACTTATTATTCTAACAATGATTTGATTGTTGAAACAATGTATTCGGTTTCACTTTATTTTACATTTCTAAAAATTCATACAGTCGAACCCTTTTAAATTCGAATCATTTTACGTCATTCATTTGCAAATGTGCTTTTTTGTTAGGAAAACAATTTTCATCAGTCCACTTGAATTTAATTCATAAATATTGCGTGTTTTATATTCGGTATCTTTGTTCACTTTATATTCTAACAATGGTTTGATTGTTGAAACAATGTATTCGGTTTCACTTTATTTTACATTTCTAAAAATTCATACAGTCGAACCCTTTTAAATTCGAAAAATTTTACGTCATTCATTTGGAAATGTGTTTTCATATTAGAAAAATAAATTTCAGCCGTGCACGGGAATTTAATTCATAAATATTGCGTGTTTTATATTCGGTATCTCACTTAACTGGATTTTCTAACAATGGTTTGACTGTTGAAACAATGCGTTCAGTTTCACTTTATTTATCATTTCTAAAACTTCACACTGTCGAACCCTTTTATAAACGAAAAATTTTTACGTCATGCATTTGGAAATGTGCTTTTTTATTAGGAAGTTAATTTTCAGCCGTGCACCGGAATTTTATTCATAAATATTGCGTTTTATATTCGGTATCCCAGTTTACTGTATTTTACAACATTGGTTTGATTGTTGAAACAATGTATTCGGTTTAAGGGTGTATTCCGATCTAAACTGCTTATTTTCTGATTTATTTTTAAATCCATTTTTGCTCTCAATCGCATCAACCTGGGAAATTCTCTTATTTAGAAACTACATAATGTGCCGTGCTTCTCGAATTTTTGATAAATGCAGAAAATACTGTATTAAACGCTGTCAAAGTTAGCGTTTTGAACTGAATTTTCCGAAGCGGGCGATCTGGAAATTAAAAAAATGGTTATGCTGAGAAAATAATTGTTTAAAAATGAAATTCTAATTAATTGAGCTGAAAAAGAAATCACACGGCATGTTAAACATGTCTTCAAAAGTCACCCCCAGCAAGTTTCATGTTTTTACGTTTAAAAATGAGTCTGAAAATGTTTCAGAAAATTTCGAGCTGTTGAGGGCGGAAAAACATTTTTTCGAATACACCTTTAACTTTATTTTAAATTACAAAAAATTAACACAGTCGAACACTTCTAAAACCGAAAAATTTTTACTTCATTCATTTGGAGATGTGTTTTTATATTTGGAAAATAATTTTTTGCCGTTCACGGGAATTTAATTCAAAAATATTTCTTTTTTTTATATTCGGTATCTCATAGTTCACTGGATATTCTAACAAAGGTTTGATTGTTGAAACAATGTATTCGGTTTCGCTTTATTTTACATTTCTAAAAATTCATACAGTCGAACCCTTTTAAAGCCGAAAAATTTTTACGTAATTCATTTGGAGATGTGTTTTTACATTAGGAAAATAATTTTTTGCCGTTCACGGGAATTTAAATCAAAAATATTTCTTTTTTTATATTCGGTATCTCATTTCACTGGATATTCTAACAATGGTTTGATTGTTGGAGCAATGTATTCGGTTTCACTTTATTTTATATTTCTAAAAATTCACACAGTCTAACCCTTTTAAAACCGAAAAATTTTGCGTTATTCAAATCGAGATGTGCCTTTTTATTAGGAAAATAATTTTCAGCCGTGCACCGGAATTTAATTCATAAATATTGTGCGTTATATATTCGGTATCTTACTTCGCTGGATTTTCTAACAATGGTTTGATTGTTGAAACAATGTATTCGGTTTCACTATATTTTACATTTCTAAAAATTCACACAGTCGAACCCTTTTAAAACCGAAAAATTCTTACGTCATTCGTTTCTAAATGTTCTTTTTTATTAGGAAGTTAATTTTCAGCCGTGCACCGGAATTTAATTCATAAATATTGAGTTTTATATTCCGTATCCCAGTTTACTGTATTTTACAACAATGGTTTGATTGTTGAAACAATGTATTCGGTTTCACTTTATTTTACATTCATAATATTTCACACATTCAAGCCTTTTAAAACCGAAAAATGTTTACGTCATTCATTTGGAAATGTGCCTTTTTATTAGGAAAATAATTTTCAGCCATGCACGGGGATTTAATTCATAAATATTGCGTTTTATATTCGTTATCCCAGTTTGCTCTATTTTACAACAATAGTTTGATTGTTAAAACAATGTATTCGGTTTCACTTTTATTATACTTTTCTAAAAATTAACACAGTCGAACCCTTCTAAAACCGAAAAATTTTTACGTCATTCAAGTGCTTGGTTGATTTTTTGACGGCCAATTATCTACACTCGGGATATAGGCACGAGGGGGGGAGTGCCCTTCGTGGGGCTCGTTCTAAGGGAACCTAACCCGTATTTACGCACGGAAAACCATGGCTCGAAGAAAACCACGAAAACTCCGAACGATTAGGCCGACGGGCGCGATTGGTATCGAACCCAGCACCTCCCGTCTACCAGCTTCGAGAGCAGAACCTCTCAGCGACTGATGGGGTAATTCAATTGGAAATGTGCCTTTTTATTAGGAAAAGAATTTTCAGCCGTGCACCGGAAATTATTTCATAACCATTGTGTGTTTTATATTCGGTATCCCAGTTTACCGAATTTTCTATTATGGTCTGAATGTTGAAACAACGCATTCGATTTCACTTTATTTATATTCATAATAATTCAATCAGTCGAACCCTATGAAAACAACAAATTTTTACGTCATTCATTTGGATATGTGCTTTTTTATTTGGAAATTAATTTTCAGCCGTGTACCGGAATTTAATTCATATATATTGCGTGTTTTATATTCAGTATCTCACTTCGCTGGATTTTCTAACAATGGTTTGATTGTTGAAACGATGTATTCAGTTTCACTTTGTTTAACATTTCTAAAAATTCTCACAGTCGAACCCTTTTAAAACCGAAAAATTTTGCGTTATTCAAATCGAGATGTGCCTTTTTATTTGGAAAATAATTTTCAGCCGTGCACCGGAATTTAATTCATAAATATTGTGCATTATATATTTGGTATCTTACTTCGCTGGATTTTCTAACAATGGTTTGATTGTTGAAACAATGTATTCGGTTTCACTATATTTTACATTTCTAAAAATTCACACAGTCGAACCCTTTTAAAACCGAAAACTTTTTACGCCATTCATTTGGAAATGTGCTTTTTTATTAGGAAGTTAATTTTCACCCGTGCACCGGAATTTTATTCATAAATATTGTGTTTTATAATCGGTATCTCAGTTTACTGTATTTTACAACATTGGTTTGATTGTTGAAACAATGTATTCGGTTTAAGGGTGTATTCCGATCTAAACTGCTTATTTTCTGATTTATTTTTAAATCCATTTTTGCTCTCAATCGCATCAACCTGGGAAATTCTCTTATTTAGAAACTACATAATGTGCCGTGCTTCTCGAATTTTTGATAAATGCAGAAAATACTGTATTAAACGCTGTCAAAGTTAGCGTTTTGAACTGAATTTTCCGAAGCGGGCGATCTGGAAATTAAAAAAATGGTTATGCTGAGAAAATAATTGTTTAAAAATGAAATTCTAATTAATTGAGCTGAAAAAGAAATCACACGGCATGTTAAACATGTCTTCAAAAGTCACCCCCAGCAAGTTTCATGTTTTTACGTTTAAAAATGAGTCTGAAAATGTTTCAGAAAATTTCGAGCTGTTGAGGGCGGAAAAACATTTTTTCGAATACACCTTTAACTTTATTTTAAATTACAAAAAATTAACACAGTCGAACACTTCTAAAACCGAAAAATTTTTACTTCATTCATTTGGAGATGTGTTTTTATATTTGGAAAATAATTTTTTGCCGTTCACGGGAATTTAATTCAAAAATATTTCTTTTTTTTATATTCGGTATCTCATAGTTCACTGGATATTCTAACAAAGGTTTGATTGTTGAAACAATGTATTCGGTTTCGCTTTATTTTACATTTCTAAAAATTCATACAGTCGAACCCTTTTAAAGCCGAAAAATTTTTACGTAATTCATTTGGAGATGTGTTTTTACATTAGGAAAATAATTTTTTGCCGTTCACGGGAATTTAAATCAAAAATATTTCTTTTTTTATATTCGGTATCTCATTTCACTGGATATTCTAACAATGGTTTGATTGTTGGAGCAATGTATTCGATTTCACTTTATTTTATATTTCTAAAAATTCACACAGTCTAACCCTTTTAAAACCGAAAAATTTTGCGTTATTCAAATCGAGATGTGCCTTTTTATAAGGAAAATAATTTTCAGCCGTGCACCGGAATTTAATTCATAAATATTGTGCGTTATATATTCGGTATCTTACTTCGCTGGATTTTCTAACAACGGTTTGATTGTTGAAACAATGTATTCGGTTTCACTATATTTTACATTTCTAAAAATTCACACAGTCGAACCCTTTTAAAACCGAAAAATTCTTACGTCATTCGTTTCTAAATGTTCTTTTTTATTAGGAAGTTAATTTTCAGCCGTGCACCGGAATTTAATTCATAAATATTGAGTTTTATATTCCGTATCCCAGTTTACTGTATTTTACAACAATGGTTTGATTGTTGAAACAATGTATTCGGTTTCACTTTATTTTACATTCATAATATTTCACACATTCAAGCCTTTTAAAACCGAAAAATGTTTACGTCATTCATTTGGAAATGTGCCTTTTTATTAGGAAAATAATTTTCAGCCATGCACGGGGATTTAATTCATAAATATTGCGTTTTATATTCGTTATCCCAGTTTGCTCTATTTTACAACAATAGTTTGATTGTTAAAACAATGTATTCGGTTTCACTTTTATTATACTTTTCTAAAAATTAACACAGTCGAACCCTTCTAAAACCGAAAAATTTTTACGTCATTCAAGTGCTTGGTTGATTTTTTGACGGCCAATTATCTACACTCGGGATATAGGCACGAGGGGGGGGAGTGCCCTTCGTGGGGCTCGTTCTAAGGGAACCTAACCCGTATTTACGCACGGAAATCCATGGCTCGAAGAAAACCACGAAAACTCCGAACGATTAGGCCGACGGGCGCGATTGGTATCGAACCCAGCACCTCCCGTCTACCAGCTTCGAGAGCAGAACCTCTCAGCGACTGATGGGGTAATTCAATTGGAAATGTGCCTTTTTATTAGGAAAAGAATTTTCAGCCGTGCACCGGAAATTATTTCATAACTATTGTGTGTTTTATATTCGGTATCCCAGTTTACCGAATTTTCTATTATGGTCTGAATGTTGAAACAACGCATTCGATTTCACTTTATTTATATTCATAATAATTCAATCAGTCGAACCCTATGAAAACAACAAATTTTTACGTCATTCATTTGGATATGTGCTTTTTTATTTGGAAATTAATTTTCAGCCGTGTACCGGAATTTAATTCATATATATTGCGTGTTTTATATTCAGTATCTCACTTCGCTGGATTTTCTAACAATGGTTTGATTGTTGAAACAATGTATTCAGTTTCACTTTGTTTAACATTTCTAAAAATTCTCACAGTCGAACCCTTTTAAAACCGAAAAATTTTGCGTTATTCAAATCGAGATGTGCCTTTTTATTTGGAAAATAATTTTCAGCCGTGCACCGGAATTTAATTCATAAATATTGTGCATTATATATTTGGTATCTTACTTCGCTGGATTTTCTAACAATGGTTTGATTGTTGAAACAATGTATTCGGTTTCACTATATTTTATATTTCTAAAAATTCACACAGTCGAACCCTTTTAAAACCGAAAACTTTTTACGCCATTCATTTGGAAATGTGCTTTTTTATTAGGAAGTTAATTTTCACCCGTGCACCGGAATTTTATTCATAAATATTGTGTTTTATAATCGGTATCTCAGTTTACTGTATTTTACAACATTGGTTTGATTGTTGAAACAATGTATTCGGTTTAAGGGTGTATTCCGATCTAAACTGCTTATTTTCTGATTTATTTTTAAATCCATTTTTGCTCTCAATCGCATCAACCTGGGAAATTCTCTTATTTAGAAACTACATAATGTGCCGTGCTTCTCGAATTTTTGATAAATGCAGAAAATACTGTATTAAACGCTGTCAAAGTTAGCGTTTTGAACTGAATTTTCCGAAGCGGGCGATCTGGAAATTAAAAAAATGGTTATGCTGAGAAAATAATTGTTTAAAAATGAAATTCTAATTAATTGAGCTGAAAAAGAAATCACACGGCATGTTAAACATGTCTTCAAAAGTCACCCCCAGCAAGTTTCATGTTTTTACGTTTAAAAATGAGTCTGAAAATGTTTCAGAAAATTTCGAGCTGTTGAGGGCGGAAAAACATTTTTTCGAATACACCTTTAACTTTATTTTAAATTACAAAAAATTAACACAGTCGAACACTTCTAAAACCGAAAAATTTTTACTTCATTCATTTGGAGATGTGTTTTTATATTTGGAAAATAATTTTTTGCCGTTCACGGGAATTTAATTCAAAAATATTTCTTTTTTTTATATTCGGTATCTCATAGTTCACTGGATATTCTAACAAAGGTTTGATTGTTGAAACAATGTATTCGGTTTCGCTTTATTTTACATTTCTAAAAATTCATACAGTCGAACCCTTTTAAAGCCGAAAAATTTTTACGTAATTCATTTGGAGATGTGTTTTTACATTAGGAAAATAATTTTTTGCCGTTCACGGGAATTTAAATCAAAAATATTTCTTTTTTTATATTCGGTATCTCATTTCACTGGATATTCTAACAATGGTTTGATTGTTGGAGCAATGTATTCGGTTTCACTTTATTTTATATTTCTAAAAATTCACACAGTCTAACCCTTTTAAAACCGAAAAATTTTGCGTTATTCAAATCGAGATGTGCCTTTTTATTAGGAAAATAATTTTCAGCCGTGCACCGGAATTTAATTCATAAATATTGTGCGTTATATATTCGGTATCTTACTTCGCTGGATTTTCTAACAATGGTTTGATTGTTGAAACAATGTATTCGGTTTCACTATATTTTACATTTCTAAAAATTCACACAGTCGAACCCTTTTAAAACCGAAAAATTCTTACGTCATTCGTTTCTAAATGTTCTTTTTTATTAGGAAGTTAATTTTCAGCCGTGCACCGGAATTTAATTCATAAATATTGAGTTTTACATTCCGTATCCCAGTTTACTGTATTTTACAACAATGGTTTGATTGTTGAAACAATGTATTCGGTTTCACTTTATTTTACATTCATAATATTTCACACATTCAGGCCTTTTAAAACCGAAAAATGTTTACGTCATTCATTTGGAAATGTGCCTTTTTATTAGGAAAAGAATTTTCAGCCATGCACGGGGATTTAATTCATAAATATTGCGTTTTATATTCGTTATCCCAGTTTGCTCTATTTTACAACAATAGTTTGATTGTTAAAACAATGTATTCGGTTTCACTTTTATTATACTTTTCTAAAAATTAACACAGTCGAACCCTTCTAAAACCGAAAAATTTTTACGTCATTCAAGTGCTTGGTTGATTTTTTGACGGCCAATTATCTACACTCGGGATATAGGCACGAGGGGGGGGAGTGCCCTTCGTGGGGCTCGTTCTAAGGGAACCTAACCCGTATTTACGCACGGAAATCCATGGCTCGAAGAAAACCACGAAAACTCCGAACGATTAGGCCGACGGGCGCGATTGGTATCGAACCCAGCACCTCCCGTCTACCAGCTTCGAGAGCAGAACCTCTCAGCGACTGATGGGGTAATTCAATTGGAAATGTGCCTTTTTATTAGGAAAAGAATTTTCAGCCGTGCACCGGAAATTATTTCATAACTATTGTGTGTTTTATATTCGGTATCCCAGTTTACCGAATTTTCTATTATGGTCTGAATGTTGAAACAACGCATTCGATTTCACTTTATTTATATTCATAATAATTCAATCAGTCGAACCCTATGAAAACAACAAATTTTTACGTCATTCATTTGGATATGTGCTTTTTTATTTGGAAATTAATTTTCAGCCGTGTACCGGAATTTAATTCATATATATTGCGTGTTTTATATTCAGTATCTCACTTCGCTGGATTTTCTAACAATGGTTTGATTGTTGAAACAATGTATTCAGTTTCACTTTGTTTAACATTTCTAAAAATTCTCACAGTCGAACCCTTTTAAAACCGAAAAATTTTGCGTTATTCAAATCGAGATGTGCCTTTTTATTAGGAAAATAATTTTCAGCCGTGCACCGGAATTTAATTCATAAATATTGTGCATTATATATTTGGTATCTTACTTCGCTGGATTTTCTAACAATGGTTTGATTGTTGAAACAATGTATTCGGTTTCACTATATTTTACATTTCTAAAAATTCACACAGTCGAACCCTTTTAAAACCGAAAACTTTTTACGCCATTCATTTGGAAATGTGCTTTTTTATTAGGAAGTTAATTTTCACCCGTGCACCGGAATTTTATTCATAAATATTGTGTTTTATAATCGGTATCTCAGTTTACTGTATTTTACAACATTGGTTTGATTGTTGAAACAATGTATTCGGTTTAAGGGTGTATTCCGATCTAAACTGCTTATTTTCTGATTTATTTTTAAATCCATTTTTGCTCTCAATCGCATCAACCTGGGAAATTCTCTTATTTAGAAACTACATAATGTGCCGTGCTTCTCGAATTTTTGATAAATGCAGAAAATACTGTATTAAACGCTGTCAAAGTTAGCGTTTTGAACTGAATTTTCCGAAGCGGGCGATCTGGAAATATAAAAAATGGTCATGCTGAGAAAATAATTGTTTAAAAATGAAATTCTAATTAATTGAACTGAAAAAGAAATCACACGGCATGTTAAACATGTCTTCAAAAATCACCCCCAGCAAGTTTCATTTTTTTACGTTTAAAAGTGAGTCTGAAAATGTTTCAGAAAATTTCGAGCTGTTGAGGGCGGAAAAAAATTTTTCGAATACACCTTTAACTTTATTTTACATTACAAAAAATTAACACAGTCGAACACTTCTAAAACCGAAAAATTTTTACGTCCTTCATTTGGAGATGTGTTTTTATATTTGTAAAATAATTTTTTGCCGTTCACGGGAATTTAATTCAAAAATATTTCTTTTCTTATATTCGGTATCTCATTTCACTGGATATTCTAACAATGGTTTGATTATTGGAACAATGTATTCGGTTTCACTTTATTTTATATTTCTAAAAATTCACACAGTCGAACCCTTTTAAAACCGAAAAATTCTTACGTCATTCATTTGTAAATGTGCTTTTTTATTAGGAAGTTAATTTTCAGCCGTGCACCGGAATTTGATTCATAAATATTGTGTGTAAATTCGGTATCTTACTTCACAGGATTTTCTAACAATGGTTTGATTATTGAAACAATGCGTTCGGTTTCACTTTATTTAACATTTCTAAAAATTCTCACAGTCTAACCCTTTTAAAACCGAAAAATTTTGCGTTATTCGAATCGAGATGTGCCTTTTTATTAGGAAAATAATTTTCAGCCGTGCACCGGAATTTAATTCATAAATATTGTGCGTTATATATTCGGTATCTTATTTCGCTGGATTTTCTAACAATGGTTTGATTGTTGAAACAATGTATTCGGTTTCACTATATTTTACATTTCTAAAAATTCACACAGTCGAACCCTTTTAAAACCGAACAATTTTTACGTCATTAATTTGAAAATGTGTTTTTACATTAGGAAAATAATTTTTAGCCGTGCACGGGAATTTAATTCATAAATATCACTTTTTTTTATATTCGGTATCTCAGTTCACTGGATATTCTAACAATGGTTTGATTGTTGGAACAATCTATTCGGTTTCACTTTATTTTATATTCCTATAAATTCACACAGTCGAACCCTTTTAAAACCGAAAAATTCTTACGTCATTCATTTGTAAATGTGCTTTTTTATTAGGAAGTTAATTTTCAGCCGTGCACCGGAATTTAATTCATAAATATTGAGTTTTATATTCCGTATCCCAGTTTACTGTATTTTACAACAATGGTTTGATTGTTGAAACAATGTATTCGGTTTCACTTTATTTTACATTCATAATATTTCTCACATTCAAGCCTTTTAAAACCGAAAAATGTTTACGTCATTCATTTGGAAATGTGCCTTTTTATTAGGAAAATAATTTTCAGCCGTGCACGGGGATTTAATTCATAAATATTGCGTTTTATATTCGTTATCCCAGTTTACTCTATTTTACAACAATAGTTTGATTGTTAAAACAATGTATTCGGTTTCACTTTTATTTTACTTTTCTAAAAATTAACACAGTCGAACCCTTCTAAAACCGAAAAATTTTTAGGTCATTCAAGTGGTTGGTTGATTTTTTGACGGCCAATTATCTACACTCGGGATATAGGCACGAGGGGGGGACTGCCCTTCGTGGGGTTCGTTCTAAGGGAACCTAACCCGTATTTACGCACGGAAATCCATGGCTCGAAGAAAACCACGAAAACTCCGAACGATTAGGCCGACGGGCGCGATTGGGATCGAACCCAGCACCTCCCGTCTACCAGCTTCGAGAGCAGAACCTCTCAGCGACTGATGGGGTCATTCAATTGGAAATGTGCCTTTTTATTAGGAAAAGAATTTTCAGCCGTGCACCGGAAATTATTTCATAACTATTGTGCGTTTTATATTCGGTATCCCAGTTTACCGAATTATCTATTATGGTCTGAATGTTGAAACAACGCATTCGATTTCACTTTATTTATATTCATAATAATTCAATCAGTCGAACCCTATGAAAACAACAAATTTTTACGTCATTCATTTGGAAATGTGCTTTTTTATTTGGAAATTAATTTTCAGCCGTGTACCGGAATTTAATTCATATATATTTCGTGTTTTATATTCAGTATCTCACTTCGCTGGATTTTCTAACAATGGTTTGATTGTTGAAAGAATGTAATCAGTTTCACTTTGTTTAACATTTCTAAAAATTCTCACAGTCGAACCCTTTTAAAACCGAAAAATTTTGCGTTATTCAAATCGAGATGTGCCTTTTTATTAGGAAAATAATTTTCAGCCGTGCACCGGAATTTAATTCATAAATATTGTGCATTATATATTTGGTATCTTACTTCGCTGGATTTTCTAACAATAGTTTGATTGTTGAAACAATGTATTCGGTTTCACTATATTTTACATTTCTAAAAATTCACACAGTCGAACCCTTTTAAAACCGAAAACTTTTTACGTCATTAATTTGGAAATGTGTTTTTACATTAGGAAAATAATTTTTAGCCGTGCACGGGAATTTAATTCATAATTATTACTTTTTTTATATTCGGTATCTCAGTTCACTGGATATTCTAACAATGGTTTGATTGTTGGAACAATGTATTCGGTTTCACTTTATTTTATATTTCTATAAATTCACACAGTCGAACCCTGTTAAAACCGAAAAATTCTTACGTCATTCATTTGTAAATGTGCTTTTTTATTAGGAAGTTAATTTTCAGCCGTGCACCGGAATTTAATTCATAAATATTGCGTGTTTTATATTCGGTATCTCTGTTCACTTATTATTCTAACAATGGTTTGATTGTTGAAACAATGTATTCGGTTTCACTTTATTTTACATTTCTAAAAATTCATACAGTCGAACCCTTTTAAAGCCGAAAAATTTTTACGTAATTCATTTGGAGATGGGTTTTTACATTAGGAAGTTAATTTTTTGCCGTTCACGGGAATTTAAATCAAAAATATTTCTTTTTTTATATTCGGTATCTCATTTCACTGGATATTCTAACAATGGTTTGATTGTTGGAACAATGTATTCGGTTTCACTTCATTTTACATTTCTAAAAATTCATACAGTCGAACCCTTTTAAATTCAAAGCGTTTTACGTCATTCATTTGGAAATGTGTTTTCATATTAGAAAAATAAATTTCAGCCGTGCACGGGAATTTAATTCATAAATATTGCGTGCTTTATATTCGGTATCTCACTTCACTGGATTTTCTAACAATGGTTTGACTGTTGAAACAATGCGTTCAGTTTCACTTTATTTTACATTTCTAAAACTTCACACTGTCGAACCCTTTTATAAACGAAAAAGTTTTACGTCATGCATTTGGAAAGGTGCTTTTTTATTAGGAAGTTAATTTTCAGCCGTGCACCGGAGTTTTATTCATAAATATTGCGTTTTATATTCGGTATCCCAGTTTACTGTATTTTACAACATTGGTTTGATTGTTGAAACAATGTATTCGGTTTAGGGTTGTATTCCGATCTAAACTGCTTATTTTCTGATTTATTTTTAAATCCATTTTTGCTCTCAATCGCATCAAACTGGGAAATTCTCTTATTTAGAAACTACATAATGTGCCGTGCTTCTCGAATTTTTGATAAATGCAGAAAATACTGTATTAAACGCTGTCAAAGTTAGCGTTTTGAACTGAATTTTCCGAAGCGGGCGATCTGGAAATAAAAAAAATGGTCATGCTGAGAAAATAATTGTTTAAAAATGAAATTCTAATTAATTGAGCTGAAAAAGAAATCACACGGCATGTTAAACATATCTTCAAAAATCACACCCAGCAAGTTTCTTGTTTTTACGTTTAAAAATGAGTCTGAAAATGTTTCAGAAAATTTCGAGCTGTTGAGGGCGGAAAAACATTTTTTCGAATACACCTTTAACTTTATTTTACATTACAAAAAATTAACACAGTCGAACACTTCTAAAACCGAAAAATTTTTACGTCATTCATTTGGAGATGTGTTTTTATATTTGGAAAATAATTTTTTGCCGTTCACGGGAATTCAAATCAAAAATATTTCTTTTTTTATATTCGGTATCTCATTTCACTGGATATTCTAACAATGGTTTGATTGTTGGAACAATGTATTCGGTTTCACTTTATTTTATATTTCTAAAAATTCACACAGTCGAACCCTTTTAAAACAGAAAAATTCTTACGTCATTCATTTGTAAATGTGCTTTTTTATTAGGAAGTTAATTTTCAGCCGTGCACCGGAATTTAATTCATAAATATTGTGTGTAAATTCGGTATCTTACTTCACAGGATTTTCTAACAATGGTTTGATTATTGAAACAATGCGTTCGGTTTCACTTTATTTGACATTTCTAAAAATTCTCACAGTCTAACACTTTTAAAACCGAAAAATTTTGCGTTATTCAAATCGAGATGTGCCTTTTTATTAGGAAAATAATTTTCAGCCGTGCACCGGAATTTAATTCATAAATATTGTGCGTTATATATTCGGTATCTTACTTCGCTGGATTTTCTAACAATGGTTTGATTGTTGAAACAATGTATTCGGTTTCACTATATTTTACATTTCTAAAAATTCACACAGTCGAACCCTTTTAAAACCGAAAAATTCTTACGTCATTCATTTTTAAATGTTCTTTTTTATTAGGAAGTTTAATTTTCAGCCGTGCACCGGAATTCAATTCATAAATATTGAGTTTTATATTCCGTATCCCAGTTTACTGTATTTTACGACAATGGTTTGATTGTTGAAACAATGTATTCGGTTTCACTTTATTTTACATTCATAATATTTCACACATTCAAGCCTTTTAAAACCGAAAAATGTTTACGTCATTCATTTGGAAATGTGCCTTTTTATTAGGAAAATAATTTTCAGCCGTGCACGGGGATTTAATTCATAAATATTGCGTTTTATATTCGTTATCCCAGTTTACTCTATTTTACAACAATAGTTTGATTGTTAAAACAATGTATTCGGTTTCACTTTTATTTTACTTATCTAAAAATTAACACAGTCGAACCCTTCTAAAACCGAAAAATTTTTACGTCATTCAAGTGGTTTGCTTGATTTTTTGACGGCCAATTATCTACACTCGGGATATAGGCCCGAGGGGGGGAGTGCCCTTCGTGGGGTTCGTTCTAAGGGAACCTAACCCGTATTTACGCACGGAAATCCATGGCTCGAAGAAAACCACGATAACTCCAAACGATTAGGCCGACGGGCGCGATTGGGATCGAACCCAGCACCTCCCGTCTACCAGCTTCGAGAGCAAAACCTCTCAGCGACTGATGGGGTCATTCAATTGGAAATGTGCCTTTTTATTAGGAAAAGAATTTTCAGCCGTGCACCGGAAATTATTTCATAACTATTGTGTGTTTTATATTCGGTATCCCAGTTTAACGAATTTTCTATTATGGTCTGAATGTTGAAACAACGCATTCGATTTCACTTTATTTATATTCATAATAATTCAATCAGTCGAACCCTATGAAAACAACAAATTTTTACGTCATTCATTTGGCAATGTGCTTTTTAATTTGGAAATTAATTTTCAGCCGTGTACCGGAATTTAATTCATATATATTGCGTGTTTTATATTCAGTATCTCACTTCGCTGGATTTTCTAACAATGGTTTGATTGTTGAAACAATGTATTCAGTTTCACTTTGTTTAACATTTCTAAAAATTCTCACCGTCGAACCCTTTTAAAACCGAAAAATTTTGCGTTATTCAAATCGAGATGTGCCTTTTTATTAGGAAAATAATTTTCAGCCCTGCACCGGAGTTTAATTCATAAATATTGTGCATTATATATTCGGTATCTTACTTCGCTGGATTTTCTAACAATGGTTTGATTGTTGAAACAATGTATTCGGTTTCACTATATTTTACATTTCTAAAAATTCACACAGTCGAACCCTTTTAAAACCAAAATATTCTTACGTCATTCAATTGTAAATTTGCGTTTTTATTAGGAAGTTCATTTTATGCCGCCACCGGAATTTAAATTCATAAATATTGAGTTTTATATTCCGTATCCCAGTTTACTGTATTTTACAACAATGGTTTGATTGTTGAAACAATGTAATCGGTTTCACTTTATTTTACATTCATAATAATTCACACATTCAAGCCTTTTAAAACCGAAAAATGTTTACGTCATTCATTTGGAAATGTGCTTTTTTGTTTGAAAAATAATTTTCTGCCGTCCACTTGAATTTAATTCATAAATATTGCGTGTTTTATATTCGGTATATCAGTTCACTTGATATTCTAACAATGGTTTGATTGTTGAAACAATGAATTCGGTTTCACTTTTTTTACATTTCTAAAAATTCATATAGTCGATCACTTTTAAATTCGAAACATTTTACGTCATTCATTTGGAAATCTGTTTTTATATTAGAAAAAAATTTTTCAGCCGTCCACTTGAATTTAATTCATAAATATTGTGTGTTTTATATTCGGTATCTCACTTCACTGGATTTTCTAACAATGGTTTGATTGTTGAAACAATGTATTCGGTTTCACTTTATTTCACATTTAAAAAAATTCACACAGCTGAACCCTTTTAAATCCGAAAAATTTTTACGTCATTCATTTGGAAATATGCCTTTTTATTAGGAAAATAATTTTCAGCTGTCCAATTGAATTTAATTCATAAATATTGCGTTTTATATTCGGTATCCCAGTTTACAGTATTTTACAACAATGGTTTGATTGTTGAAACATTGCATTCGATTTAGCTTTATTTTACATTTCTAAAAATTCACACAGTCGAACCCTTTTAAAACCGAAAAAATTTTACGTCATTCATTTGGAAATGTGTTTTTTTTTGTTAGGAAAATAATTTTCAGCCGTCCACTTGAATTTAATACATAAATATTGCGTGTTTTATATTCGGTATCTCAGTTCACTTGATATTCTAACCATGGTTTGATTGTTGAAACAATGCATTCGGTTTCACTTTATTTTACATTTCTAAAAATTCATATAGTCGAACCCTTTTAAATTCGAAATATTTTACATCATTCATTTGGAAATGTGTTTTTATATTAGGAAAATAATTTTCAGCCGTCCACTTGAACTTAATTCATAAATATTGCGTGTTTTATATTCGGTATCTCAGTTAACTTGATATTCTAACAATGGTTTGACTGTTGAAACAATGTGTTTGGTTTCACTTTATTTTACATTTCTAAAAATTCACACAGCCTAACCTTTTTAAAACCGAAAAATTTTAACGTCATTCATTTGTAAATGTGCTTTTTTATTAGGAAGTTAATTTTCAGCCGTGCACAGGAATTTAATTCAAAAATATTGCGTTTTATATTCGGTATCCCAGTTTACTGTATTTTACAACATTGGTTTGGTTGTTGAAACAATGTATTCGGTTTAAATTTATTTTACATTTCTAAAAATTAACACAGTCGAACCCTTATAAACCAGAAAACTTTTACTTCATTCAATTGGTTGGTTGATTTTTTGACGATCGATTATCTGCACTAGGGATATAGGATTTTTTATTAGGAAATTAATTTACAACCGTGCACCGGAATTTAATTCATAAATATTGCGTGTTTTATATTCGGTACCTCACTTCACTGGATTTTCTAACAATGGTTTGAATGTTGAAACAATGTATTCGGTTTCACCTTATTTAACATTTCTAAAAATTCACACAGTCGAACCCTTTTAAAACCGAAAAATGTTTACGCATTCATTTGGAAATGTTTTTTTACTTTAGGAAAATAATTTTTACCCGTGCACGGGAATTTAATTCATAAATATTACTTTTTTTATATTCGGTATCTCAGTTCACTGGATATTCTAACAATGGTTTGATTGTTGGAACAATGTATTCGATTTCACTTTATTTTATATTTCTATAAATTCACAGATTCGAACCCTTTTAAATCCGAAATATTCTTACGTCATTCATTTGTAAATGTGCTTTTTTATTAGGAAGTTAATTTTATGCCGTGCACCGGAATTTAATTCATAAATATTGAGTTTTATATTCCGTATCCCAGTTTACTGTATTTTACAACAATGGTTTGATTGTTGAAACAATGTAATCGGTTTCACTTTATTTTACATTCATAATAATTCACACATTCAAGCCTTTTAAAACCGAAAAATGTTTACGTCATTCATTTGGAAATGTGCCTTTTTATTAGGAAAACAATTTTCAGCCGTGCACGGGGATTTAATTCATAAATATTGCTTTTTTTATATTCGGTATCTCAGTTCTCTGGATATTCTAACAATGGTTTGATTGTTGAAACTACGTATTCGGTTTCACTTTATTTTACATTTCTAAAAATTCACACAGCCGAACCCTTTTAAAACGGAAGAATTTTTACGTCATTCATTTTGAAATGTACTTTTTTGTTAGGAAAATAATTTTCAGCCGTCCACTTGAATTTAATTCATAAATATTGCGTGTTTTATATTCGGTATCTCAGTTCACTTGATATTCTAACAATGGTTTGATTGTTGAAACAATGAATTCGGTTTCAATTTATTTTACATTTCTAAAAATTCATATAGTCGAACCATTTTAAATTCGAAATATTTTACGTCATTCATTTGGAAATGTGTTTTTATATTAGAAATATTACTTACAGCCGTCCACCCTAATTTAATTCATAAATATTGTGTGTTTTAAATTCGGTATCTGACTTCACTGGATTTTCTAACAATGGTTTGATTGTTGAAACAATGTATTCGGTTTCAATTTATTTCACATTTATAAAAATTCTCACAGCCGAACCTTTTTAAAACCGAAAAATGTTTACGTCATTCATTTGGAAATGTGTTTTTATATTAGGAAAATAATTTTCAGCCGTCCACTTGAACTTAATTCATAAATATTGCGTGTTTTATATTCGGTATCTCAGTTCATTTGATATTCTAACAATGGTTTGATTGTTGAAACAATGCGTTTGGTTTCACTTTATTTTACATTTCAAAAATTCACACTGTCGAACCCTTTTAAAACCAAAAAATTTAACGTCATGCTTTTTTATTAGGAAGTTAATTTTCAGCCGTACACCGGAATTTAATTCAAAAATATTGTGTTTTATATTCCGTATCCCAGTTTACTGTATTTTACAACATTGGTTTGGTTGTTGAAACAATGTATTCGGTTTAAATTTATTTTACATTTCTAAAAATTAACACAGTCGAAACCTTCTAAACCCGAAAACTTTTACTTCATTCAATTTGTTGGTTATTTTTTGACAATCGATTATCTACACTAGGGATATAGGCCCGAGGGGGGGAGTGCCCTTCGTGGGCGTCTTTCTAAGGGAACCTAACTTATATTTACCCACGGAAATCCATGGCTCGAAGAAAACCACGAAAACTCCGAACGATTAGGCCGACGGGCGCGATTGGGATCGAACACAGCACCTTCCGTCTACCAGCTTCGAGAGCAGAACCTCTCAGCCACTGCAGGGGTCATTCAATTGGAAATGTGACTTTTTATTAGGAAAATAATTTTCAGCCGTTCACCGGAATTTATTTCATAAATATTGTGTGTTTTATATTCGGTATCCGAGTTTACCGAATTTTCTAACAATGGTTTGAATGTTGAAACAATGCATTCGATTTCACTTTATTTATATTCATAATAATTCACATAGTGGAACCCTTTGAAAACCATAAATGTTTACGTCAATTATTTGGAAATGTGCTTTTTTATTAGGAAATTAATTTACAACCGTGCACCGGAATTTAATTCATAAATATTGCGTGTTTTATTTTCGGTATCTCACTTCACTGGATTTTCTAACAATGGTTTGATTGTTGAAACAATGCGTTCGGTTTTACTTTATTTTACATTTCTAAAAATTCTCACAGTCGAACCCTTTTCAAACCGAAACAATTTTACGTTATTCATTTGGAAATGTGATTTTTTTATTAGGAAGTTAATTTTCAGCCTTGCACCGAAATTTAATTCATAAATATTACTTATTATATTCGGTATCCCGTTTTACTGTATTTTACAACAATGGTTTGATTATTGAAACAATGTATTCGGTTTCACTTTATTTTACATTCATAATAATTCACACATTCGGACCCTTTTAAAGCCGATAAATGTTTACGTCATTCATTTGGAAATGTGCCTTTTTATTAGGAAAATAATTTTAAGCCGTGCACGGGGATTTAATTCATAAATATTGTGTGTTTTATATTCGGTATCTGACTTCACTGGATTTTTTAAGAATGGATTGATTGTTGAAACAATGTATTCGGTTTCACTTTATTTTACATTTCTAAAAATTCACACAGTCGAACCCTTTTCAAACCGAAAAAATTTTACGTCATTCATTTGGAAATGTGTTTTTTTGTTAGGAAAATAATTTACAGCCGTATACTTGAATTTAATTCATAAATATTGCGTGTTTTATATTCGGTATCTCAGTTCACTTGATATTCAAACAATGGTTTGATTGTGGAAACAATGTATTCGGTTTCACTTTAATTTACATTTCTAAAAATTGGTATAGTCGAACCCTTTTAAAACCGAAAAATTTTGACGTCATCCATTTGGAAATGTGCTTTTTTATTAGTAAGTTAATTTTCAGCCGACCACCGGAATTTAATTCATAAATATTGCGTTTTATATTCGGTATCCCAGTTTACTGTTTTTTACAACAATGGTTTGATTGTTGAAACATTGCATTCGATTTCACTTTATTTTTCATTTCTAAAAATTCACACAGTCGAACCCTTTGAAAACCGAAATACTTTTACGTCATTCATTTGGAAATGTGCTTTTTTGTTAGGAAAATAATTTTCAGCCGTGCACCGGACTTTAATTTAAAGATATTGCGTGTTTTATATGCGGTGTCCCAGTTTAATGTATTTTACAACAATTGATTGATTGTTAAAACAATGCATTCGGTTTCACTTTATTTGACATTTCTAAACATTCACACAGTCGAACCCTTTTAAAACCGAAAACTTTTTACGTCATTTATTTGGAAATGTGATTTTTTATTAGGCAGTTAATTTTCAGCCGTGCCCCGGAATTTAATACATAGATATATCGTGTTTTATATTCGGTATGCCTCCGCACTGGATTTTCTAAGAATGGTTTATTGTTGAAACAATGTATTCGGTTTCACTTTATTTTACATTTCTAAAAATTGGTATAGTCGAACCCTTTTAAAACCGAAAAATTTTGACGTCATTCATTTGGAAATGTGCTTTTTTATTAGTAAGTTAATTTTCAGCCGACCACCGGAATTTAATTCATAAATATTGCGTTTTATATTCGGTATCCCAGTTTACTGTTTTTTACAACAATGGTTTGATTGTTGAAACATTGCATTCGATTTCACTTTATTTTTCATTTCTAAAAATTCACACAGTCGAACCCTTTGAAAACCGAAATACTTTTACGTCATTCATTTGGAAATGTGCTTTTTTGTTAGGAAAATAATTTTCAGCCGTGCACCGGACTTTAATTTAAAGATATTGCGTGTTTTATATGCGGTATGCCTCCGCACTGGATTTTCTAAGAATGGTTTGATTGTTGAAACAATGTATTCGGTTTCACTTTATTTTACATTTCTAAAAATTCACAGAATCGAACCCTTTTAAATCCGAAATATTCTTACGTCATTCAGTTGGAAATGTGCTTTTTTGTTAGGAAAATAATTTTCAGCTGTTCCATTGAATTTAATTCAAAAATATTGCGTGTTTTATAATCGGTATCTCAGTTCACTTGATATTCTAACAATTTTTTGATTGTTGAAACAATGCAGTCTCAGCCACTGGTGGGGTCATTCAATTGGAAATGTGCCTTTTTATTAGGAAAATAATTTTCTACCGTGCACCGGAATTTATTTCATAAATATTGTGTGTTTTATATTCGGTATCCGAGTTTACCGAATTTTCTAACAATGGTTTGAATGTTGAAATAATGCATTCGATTTCACTTTATTTATATTCATGATAATTCACATAGTGGAACCCTTTGAAAACCATAAATGTTTACGTCATTTATTTGGAAATGTGCTTTTTTATTAGGAAATTAATTTACAACCGTGGACCGGAATTTAATTCATAAATATTGCGTGTTTTATATTCGGTATCTCACTTCACTAGATTTTCTATCAATGGTTTGATTGTTGAAACAATGCGTTCGGTTTCACTTTATCATACATTTCTAAAAATTCACACAGTCGAACCCTTTTAAAACCGAAAAATTTTAACGTCTTTCATTTGGAAATGTGCTTTTTTATTAGGAAGTTAATTTTCAGCCCTGCACCGGAATTTAATTCAAAGATATTGCGTGTTTTATATTCAGTCACTGAATTTTCTAACAATGGTTTGATTCTTGAAACAATGTATTCGGTTTCACCTTATTTAACATTTCTAAGAATTCACACAGTCGAACCCTTTTAAAACCGAAAAATTTTTACGTCATTCATTTGGAATTTTTTTTTTACATTAGGAAAATAATTTTTAGCCATACACGTAAATTTAATTCATAAATATTGCGTGTTTTATATTCAGTTCACTGGATATTCTAACAATGGTTTGATTGTTGGAACAATGTATTCGATTTCATATTATTTTATATTTCTATAAATTCACACAGTCGAACCCTTTTAAAACCGAAATATTCTTACGTCATTCATTTGGAAATGTGCTTTTTTATTAGGAAGTTAATTTTATGCCGTGCACCGGAATTTCATTCATAAATATTGAGTTTTATATTTCGTATCCCAGTTTACTGTATTTTACAACAATGGTTTGATTGTTGAAACAATGTAATCGGTTTCACTTTATTTTACATTCATAATAATTCACACATTCAAGCCTTTTAAAACTGAAAAATGTTTACGTCATTCATTTGGAAATGTGCCTTTTTATTAGGAAAATATTTTTCAGCCGTGCACGGGGTCTTAATTCATAAATATTGCTTTTTTTATATTCGGTATCTCAGTTCTCTGGATATTCTAACAAAGGTTTGATTGTTGAAACTACGTATTCGGTTTCACTTTATTTTACATTTCTAAAAATTCACACAGCCGAATCCTTTTAAAACCGAAAATGTTTACGTCATTCATTTGGAAATGTGCTTTTTTGTTAGGAAAGTAACTTTCAGCCGTCCACTTGAAATTAATTCACAAATATTGCGTATTTTATATTCGGTATCTCAGTTCACTTGATATTCTAACAATGGTTTGATTGTTGAAACAATGCGTTCGGTTTTACTTTATTTTACATTTCTAAAAATCCACACAATCAAACCCTTTTAAAACCGAAAAATTTTACGTCATTAGATTGGTTGGTTGGTTGGTTGTATTTATGTCGGCCAATTATCTGCACGTGGGATATAGGCCCTAAGGGGGGAGTGCCTTCCGTGGAGGTCTTTCTAAGGGAACCTAACCCGTATTAACGCTTGCAGAACCAAGGTTCGAAGAAAACCACGAAAACTCCGAACGATTAGGCCGACGGGCGCGATTGGGATCGAACCCAGCACTTCCCGTCTACCAGCTTCGAGAGCAGAACCTCTCGGCCGCTGGTGGGGCCGTCATTAGATTGGAAATGTGCCTTTTTAATACGAAAATAAATTTCATTCGTGCACTGGAATTTAATTCATAAATATTGTGTGTAAATTCGGTATCTTACTTCACTGGATTTTCTAACAATGATTTGATTATTGAAACAATGCGTTCGGTTTCACTTTATTTAACATTTCTAAAAATTCACACAGTCGAACCCTTTTAAAACCGAAAAATTTTGCGTTTTTCAATTCGAGATGTGCCTTTTTATTAGGAAAATAATTTTAAGCCGTGCACGGGGATTTAATTCATAAATATTGCTTTTTTTATATTCGGTATCTCAGTTCTCTGGATATTCTATCAATGGTTTGAATGTTGAAACTACGTATTCGGTTTAATTTTATTTTACATTTCTAAAAATTCACACAATCGAAACCTTTTAAAATTGAAATATTTTACGGTATTCAATTGGAAATGTGCCTTTTTATTAGGAAAATAATTTTCATCAGTCCACTTGAATTTAATTCATAAATATTGCGTTTTTATATTCAGTATCTCAGTTCACTTGATATTCTACAATGGTTTGATTGTTGAAACAATGTATTCGGTTTCTCTTTATTTTACATTTCTAAAAATTCACACAATCGAATCCTTTTAAAACGGAAAAATTTTTACATCATTCATTTGGAAATGTGTTTTTTTTTATTAGGAAGTTAATTTTCAGCCGTGCACCGGAATGTAATTCATAAATATAGCGTTTTATATTCGGTATAAGAGTTTACTGTATTTTACACCAATGTTTTGATTATTGAAACAATGTATACCGTTTCACTTTATTTTACATTTCTAAAAATTCATATAGTCGAACCCTTTTAAAACCGAAAAACTTTGACGTCATTCATTTGGAAATGTGCTTTTTTAATAGTAAGTTAATTTTCAGCCGAGCACCGGAATTTGATTCATAAATATTTCGTTTTATATTCGGTATCCCAGTTTACTGTTTTTTACAACAATGGTTTGATTGTTTAAACATTGCATTCGATTTCACTTTATTTTTCATTTCTAAAAATTCACGCAGTCGAACCCTTTTAAAACCGAAATAATTTTACGTTATTCATTTGGAAATGTGCTTTTTTGTTAGGAAAATAATTTTCAGCTGTGCACCGGAATTTAATTTATAGATATTGTGTGTTTTATATTCGGTATCCCTGTTTAATGTATTTTACAACAATTGATTGATTGTTGAAACAGTGCATTCGGTTTCACTTTATTTGACATTTCTAAACATTCACACAGTCGAACCCTTTTAAAACCGAAAAATTTTTACGTCATTTATTTGGAAATGTGCTTTTTTATTAGGCAGATAATTTTCAGCCGTGCCCCGGAATTTAATACATAGATATTGCATGTTTTATATTCGGTATGTCTCCGCACTGGATTTTCTAAGAATGGTTTGATTGTTGAAACAATGTATTCGGTTTCACTTTACTTTACATTTCTAAAAATTCATGTAGTCGAACCCTTTTAAAACCGAAAAATTTTGACTTCATTCATTTGGAAATGTGCTTTTATATTAGGAAGTTAATTTTCAGCCGTGCACCGGAATTTAATTCATAAATATTGTGTTTTATATTCGTTATCCCAGTTTACTCTATTTTACAACAATAGTTTGATTGTTGAAACAATGTATTCGGTTTCACTTTTATTTTACATTTCTAAAAATTAACACAGTCGAACCCTTCTAAAACCGAAAACTTTTTACGTGATTCAAGTGGTTGGTTATTTTTTGACGGCCAATTATCTACACTATGGATATAGGCCAGAGGGGGGATTGTCCTTCATGGGCGTCTTTATGAGCGAACCTAACATGCATTTACCCACGGAAATACATGGCTCGAAGAAAACCACGAAAACTTCGAACGATTAGGCCGACGGGCGCGATTGGGATCGAACCCAGCACCTCCCGTCTACCAGCTTCGACAGCAGAAACTCTCAGCCACTGATGGTGTCATTCAATTGGAAATGCGCCTTTTTATTAGGAAAATAATTTTCAGCCGTGCACCGGAATTTATTTCATAAATATTGTGTGTTTTATATTCGGTATCCGAGTTTACCGAATTTTCTAACAATGGTTTGAATGTTGAAACAATGCATTCCATTTCACTTTATTTATATTCATAATAATTCACACAGTCGAACCCTTTGAAAACAACAAATTTTTATATCATTCATTTAGAAATGTGCTTTTTTAATTGGAAATTAATTTTCAGCGGTGTACCGTAATTTAATTCATATATATTGCCTGTTTTATATTCAGTCACTGGATTTTCTAACAATGGTTTGATTGTTGAAACAATGTATTCGGTTTCACCTTATTTAACATTTCTAAAAATTCATACAGTCGAACCCTTTTAAAACCGAAAACTTTTTACGTCATTCATTTGGAAATGTTTTTTTACTTTAGGAAAATAATTTTTAGCCGTGCACGGGAATTTAATTCATAAATATTACTTTTTTTATATTCGGTATCTCAGTTCACTGGATATTCTAAAAATGGTTTGATTGTTGAAACAATGTTTTCGGTTTCACTTTATTTTACATTTCTAAAAATTCACACAGTCGAACTCTTTTAAAACCGAAAAATGTTTACGTCATTCATTTGGAAATGTGCTATTTTATTAGGAAGTTAATTTTCAGCCGTTCACCGGAATTTAATTCATAAATATTGCGTTTTATATTCGGTATCCTAGTTTACTCTAACTTATAACAATGGTTTCATTATTGAAACAATGTTTTCGGTTTCAATTTATTTTACATTTCTAAAAATTCATGTAGTCGAACCCTTCTCAAACCGAAAAATTTTGACGTCATTCATTTGGAAATGTGCTTTTTTATTAGGAAGTTAATTTTCAGCCGAGCACCGGAATTTAATTCATAAATATTGTGTGTTTTATATTCGGTATCCGAGTTTACCGAATTTTCTAACAAGGTTTTGAATGTTGTAACAATGCATTCGATTTCCCTTTATTTATATTCATAATAATTCATACATTCGAACACATTTAAATCCATAAATGTTTACGTCATTCATTTGGAAATGTGCTTTTTTATTAGTAAATTAATTTACAACCGTGCAACGGAATTTAATTAATAAATATTGCGTGTTTTATATTCGGTATCTCACTTCACTAGGTTTTCTAACAATGCTTTGATTGTTGAAACAATGCGTTCGGTTTCTCTTTATTTTACATTTCTAAAAATTCACACAGTCGAACCTTTTTAAAACAAAAAATATTTACGTCATTCATTTGGAAATGTTTTTTTACATTAGGAAAATAATTTTTACCCGTGCACGGGAATTTAATTCATAAAAATTACTTTTTTTATATTCGGTATCTCAGTTCACTGGATATTCTAACAATGGTTTGATTGTTGGAACAATGTATTCGATTTCACTTTATTTTATATTTCTATAAATTCACACAGTCGAACCCTTTTAAACCCGAAATATTCTTACGTCATTATATTGTAAATGTGCTTTTTTATTAGGAAGTTAATTTTATGCCGTGCACGGGGATTTAATTCATAAATATTGCTTTTTTTATATTCGGTATCTCAGTTCTCTGGATATTCTAACAATGGTTTGATTGTTGAAACTACGTATTCGGTTTCACTTTATTTTACATTTCTAAAAATTCACACAGCCGAACCCTTTTAAAACCGAAAAATGTTTACGTCATTCATTTGGAAATGTGCTTTTTTGTTAGGAAAATAATTTTCAGCCGTCCACTTGAATTTAATTCATAAATATTGCGTGTTTTATATTCCGTATCTCAGTTCACTTGATATTCTAACAATGGTTTGATTGTACAAACAATGAATTCGGTTTCACTTTATTTTACATTTCTAAAAATTCATATAGTCGAACCCTTTTAAATTCGAAACATTTTACGTCATTTATTTCGAAATGTGTTTTTATATTAGAAAAATAATTTTCACCCGTCCACTTCAATTTAATTCATAAATATTGCGTGTTTTATATTGGGTATCTCACTTCACTAGATTTTCTAACAATGGTTTGATTGTTGAAACAATGCGTTCAGTTTCACTTTATCATACATTTCTAAAAATTCACACAGTCGAACCCTTTTAAAACCGAACAATTTTAACGTCATTCATTTGGAAATGTGCTTTTTTAGTAGGAAGTTAATTTTCAGCCCTGCACCGGAATTTAATTCAAAAATATTGCGTGTTTTATATTCAGTCACTGAATTTTCTAACAATGGTTTGATTCTTGAAACAATGTATTCGGTTTCACCTTATTTAACATTTCTAAGAATTCACACAGTCGAACTCTTTTAAAACCGAAAAATTTTTACGTCATTCATTTGGAATTTTTTTTTTTTACATTAGGAAAATAATTTTTAGCCATACACGGAATTTAATTCATAAATATTGCGTGTTTTATATTCAGTTCACTGGATATTCTAACAATGGTTTGATTGTTGGAACAATGTATTCGATTTCATATTATTTTATATTTCTATAAATTCACACAGTCGAACCCTTTTAAAACCGAAATATTCTTACGTCATTCATTTGGAAATGTGCTTTTTTATTAGGAAGTTAATTTTATGCCGTGCACCGGAATTTAATTCATAAATATTGAGTTTTATATTTCGTATCCCAGTTTACTGTATTTTACAACAATGGTTTGATTGTTGAAACAATGTAATCGGTTTCACTTTATTTTACATTCATAATAATTCACACATTCAAGCCTTTTAAAACTGAAAAATGTTTACGTCATTCATTTGAAAATGTGCCTTTTTATTAGGAAAATATTTTTCAGCCGTGCACGGGGTCTTAATTCATAAATATTGCTTTTTTTATATTCGGTATCTCAGTTCTCTGGATATTCTAACGAAGGTTTGATTGTTGAAACTAGTTATTCGGTTTCAGTTTATTTTACATTTCTAAAAATTCACACAGCCGAATCCTTTTAAAACCGAAAATGTTTACATCATTCATTTGGAAATGTGCTTTTTTGTTAGGAAAATAATTTTCAGCCGTCCACTTGAAATTAATTCACAAATATTGCGTATTTTATATTCGGTATCTCAGTTCACTTGATATTCTAACAATGGTTTGACTGTTGAAACAATGTATTCGGTTTCTCTTTATTTTACATTTCTAAAAATTCACACAATCGAATCCTTTTAAAACGGAAAACTTTTTACATCATTCATTTGGAAATGTGTTTTTTTTTATTAGGAAGTTAATTTTCAGCCGTGCACCGGAATGTAATTCATAAATATAGCGTTTTATATTCGGTATAAGAGTTTACTGTATTTTACACCAATGTTTTGATTATTGAAACAATGTATACCATTTCACTTTATTTTACATTTCTAAAAATTCATATAGTCGAACCCTTTTAAAACCGAAAAGCTTTGACGTCATTCATTTGGAAATGTGCTTTTTTAATACTAAGTTAATTTTCAGCCGAGTACCGGAATTTGATTCATAAATATTTCGTTTTATATTCGGTATCCCAGTTTACTGTTTTTTACAACAATGGTTTGATTGTTTAAACATTGCATTCGATTTCACTTTATTTTTCATTTCTAAAAATTCACGCAGTCGAACCCTTTTAAAACCGAAATAATTTTACGTTATTCATTTGGAAATGTGCTTTTTTGTTAGGAAAATAATTTTCAGCTGTGCACCGGAATTTAATTTATAGATATTGTGTGTTTTATATTCGGTATCCCTGTTTAATGTATTTTACAACAATTGATTGATTGTTGAAACAGTGCATTCGGTTTCACTTTATTTGACATTTCTAAACATTCACACAGTCGAACCCTTTTAAAACCGAAAAATTTTTACGTCATTTATTTGGAAATGTGCTTTTTTATTAGGCAGATAATTTTCAGCCGTGCCCCGGAATTTAATACATAGATATTGCGTGTTTTATATTCGGTATGTCTCCGCACTGGATTTTCTAAGAACGGTTTGATTGTTGAAACAATGTATTCGGTTTCACTTTTATTTTACATTTCTAAAAATTAACACAGTCGAACCCTTCTAAAACCGAAAACTTTTTACGTGATTCAAGTGGTTGGTTATTTTTTGACGGCCAATTATCTACACTATGGATATAGGCCAGAGGGGGAGTGCCCTTCGTGGGGTTCGTTCTAAAGGAACCTAACCCGTATTTACGCACGGAAATACATGGCTCGAAGAAAACCACGAAAACTTCGAACGATTAGGCCGACGGGCGCGATTGGGATCGAACCCAGCACCTCCCGTCTACCAGCTTCGACAGCAGAAACTCTCAGCCACTGATGGTGTCATTCAATTGGAAATGCGCCTTTTTATTAGGAAAATAATTTTCAGCCGTGCACCGGAATTTATTTCATAAATATTGTGTGTTTTATATTCGGTATCCGAGTTTACCGAATTTTCTAACAATGGTTTGAATGTTGAAACAATGCATTCCATTTCACTTTATTTATATTCATAATAATTCACACAGTCAAACCCTTTGAAAACAACAAATTTTTACATCATTCATTTAGAAATGTGCTTTTTTAATTGGAAAATAATTTTCAGCGGTGTACCGTAATTTAATTCATATATATCGCCTGTTTTATATTCAGTCACTGGATTTTCTAACAATGGTTTGATTGTTGAAACAATGTATTCGGTTTCACCTTATTTAATATTTCTAAAAATTCATACAGTCGAACCCTTTTAAAACCGAAAAATTTTTACGTCATTCATTTGGAAATGTTTTTTTACTTTAGGAAAATAATTTTTAGCCGTGCACGGGAATTTAATTCATAAATATTACTTTTTTTATATTCGGTATCTCAGTTCACTGGATATTCTAAAAATGGTTTGATTGTTGAAACAATGTTTTCGGTTTCACTTTATTTTACATTTCTAAAAATTCACACAGTCGAACTCTTTTAAAACCGAAAAATGTTTACGTCATTCATTTGGAAATGTGCTATTTTATTAGGAAGTTAATTTTCAGCCGTTCACCGGAATTTAATTCATAAATATTGCGTTTTATATTCGGTATCCTAGTTTACTCTAACTTATAACAATGGTTTCATTATTGAAACAATGTTTTCGGTTTCAATTTATTTTACATTTCTAAAAATTCGTGCAGTCGAACCCTTCTCAAACCGAAAAATTTTGACGTCATTCATTTGGAAATGTGCTTTTTTATTAGGAAGTTAATTTTCAGCCGAGCACCGGAATTTAATTCATAAATATTGTGTGTTTTATATTCGGTATCCGAGTTTACCGAATTTTCTAACAATGGTTTGAATGTTGAAACAATGCATTTGTCTTCACTTTATTTACAATCATAATAATTCACATAGTGGAACCCTTTAAAAGCCATAAATGTTTACGTCATTTATAAGGAAATGTGCTTTTTTATTAGGAAATTAATTTACAACCGTGCACCGGGATTTAGTTCATAAATATTGCCTGTTTTATATTGGGTATCTCACTTCACTGGATTTTCTAACAATGGTTTGATTGTTGAAACAATGCGTTCGGTTTTACTTTATTTTACATTTCTAAAAATTCACACTGTCGAACCCTTTTAAAACCGAAAAAGTTTTACGTTATTCATTTGGAAATGTGCTTTTTTTATTAGGAAGATAATTTTCAGCCTTGCACCGAAATTTAATTCATAAATATTACTTATTATATTCAGTATCCCGGTTTACTGTATTTTACAACAATGGTCTGATTGTTGAAACAAAGTATTCGGTTTCTCTTTATTTTACATTTCTAAAAATTCACATAGTCAAATCCTTTTAAAACGGAAAAATTTTTACTTCATTCATTTGGAAATGTGCTTTTTTATTAAGAAGTTAATTTTCAGCCGTGCACCGGAATTTAATTCATAAATATTGCGTGTTTTATATTGGGTATCTCACTTCACTGGATTTTCTAACAATGGTTTGATTGTTGAAACAATGCGTTCGCTTTTACTTTATTTTACATTTCTAAAAATTCACACAGTCGAACCCTTTTAAAACCGAAAAAGTTTTACGTTATTCATTTGGAAAAGTGCTTTTTTATTAGGAAGTTAATTTTCAGCCTTGCACCGAAATTTAATTCATAAATATTTCTTATTATATTTGGTATCCCGGTTTACTGTATTTTACAACAATGGTCTTATTGTTGAAACAATGTATTCGGTTTCTCTTTATTTTACATTTCTAAAAATTCACATAGTCGAACCCTTTTAAAACCGAAAAATTTTTACGTCATTTATTTGGAAATGTGCTTTTTTATTAGGCAGTTAATTTTCAGCCGTGCCCCGGAATTTAATACATAGATATTGCGTGTTTTATATTCGGTATGTCTCCGCACTGGATTTTCTAAGAATGGTTTGATTGTTGAAACAATGTATTCGGTTTCACTTTATTTTACATTTCTATAAATTCATGTAGTCGAACCCTTTTAAAACCGAAAAATTTTGACTTCATTCATTTGGAAATGTGCTTTTTTATTAGGAAGTTAATTTTCAGCCTTGCACCGAAATTTAATTCATAAATATTGCGTTTTATATTCGGTATCCCAGTTTACTGTATTTTACAACAATGGTTTGATTGTCTGAACAATGTATTCGGTTTCACTCTATTTTACATTCATAATAATTCACACATTCGGACCCTTTTAAAACCGAAAATAGTTTACGTCATTCATTTGGAAATGTGCCTTTTTATTAGGAAAATAATTTTCAGCCGTGCACGGGGATTTAATTCATAAATATTGCTTTTTCTATATTCGGTATCTCAGTTCTCTGGATATTCTAACAATGGTTTGATTGTTGAAACTACGTATTAGGTTTCACTTTATTTTACATTTCTAAAAATTCACACAATCGAACCCTTTTAAAACCGAAAAATTTTACGTTATTCAATTTGAAATGTGCCTTTTTATTAGGAAAATAATTTTCATCAGTGCACCGGAATTTAATTCATAAATATTGTGTGTTTTATATTCGGTATCTGACTTCACAGAATTTTCTAACAAAGGTTTGATTGTTGAAACAATGTATTCAGTTTCATTTTATTTCACATTTATAAAAATTCACAAAGCCGAACCCTTTTAAAACTGAAAAATGTTTAAGTCATTCATTTGGTAGTGTGCTTTTTTTTTAGGAAAATAATTTTCAGCCGTCCACTTGA
This sequence comes from Maratus speciosus, assembly GCA_963932465.1. Taxonomy (NCBI): domain Eukaryota; kingdom Metazoa; phylum Arthropoda; class Arachnida; order Araneae; family Salticidae; genus Maratus; species Maratus speciosus. Next base: position 5,578,401 of record CAWVRF010000002.1, on the reverse strand, counting down.
ATTTAATTCATAAATATTGCGTGTTTTATATTCGGTATCTCAGTTCACTTGATATTCTAACAATGCTTTGATTTTTGAAACAATGTATTCCGTTTCACTTTAATTTACATTTCTATAAATTCACACAGTCGAACCCTTTTAAAACCGAAAAATGTTTACGTCATTCATTTGGAAATGTGCTTTTTTGTTAGGAAAATAATTTTCAGCCGTCCACTTGAATTTAATTCATAAATATTGCGTGTTTTATATTCCGTATCTCAGTTCACTTGATATTCTAACAATGGTTTGATTGTACAAACAATGAATTCGGTTTCACTTTATTTTACATTTCTAAAAATTCATATAATCGAACCCTTTTAAATTCGAAACATTTTACGTCATTTATTTCGAAATGTGTTTTTATATTAGAAAAATAATTTTCACCCGTCCACTTGAATTTAATTCATAAATATTGCGTGTTTTATATTCGGTATCTCACTTCACTAGATTTTCTAACAATGGTTTGATTGTTGAAACAATGCGTTCAGTTTCACTTTATCATACATTTCTAAAAATTCACACAGTCGAACCCTTTTAAAACCGAAAAATTTTAACGTCATTCATTTGGAAATGTGCTTTTTTAGTAGGAAGTTAATTTTCAGCCCTGCACCGGAATTTAATTCAAAAATATTGCGTGTTTTATATTCAGTCACTGAATTTTCTAACAATGGTTTGATTCTTGAAACAATGTATTCGGTTTCACCTTATTTAACATTTCTAAGAATTCACACAGTCGAACTCTTTTAAAACCGAAAAATTTTTACGTCATTCATTTGGAATTTTTTTTTTTTACATTAGGAAAATAATTTTTAGCCATACACGGGAATTTAATTCATAAATATTGCGTGTTTTATATTCAGTTCACTGGATATTCTAACAATGGTTTGATTGTTGGAACAATGTATTCGATTTCATATTATTTTATATTTCTATAAATTCACACAGTCGAACTCTTTTAAAACCGAAATATTCTTACGTCATTCATTTGGAAATGTGCTTTTTTATTAGGAAGTTAATTTTATGCCGTGCACCGGAATTTAATTCATAAATATTGAGTTTTATATTTCGTATCCCAGTTTACTGTATTTTACAACAATGGTTTGATTGTTGAAACAATGTAATCGGTTTAACTTTATTTTACATTCATAATAATTCACACATTCAAGCCTTTTAAAACTCAAAAATGTTTACGTCATTCATTTGGAAATGTGCCTTTTTATTAGGAAAATATTTTTCAGCCGTGCACGGGGTCTTAATTCATAAATATTGCTTTTTTTATATTCGGTATCTCAGTTCTCTGGATATTCTAACGAAGGTTTGATTGTTGAAACTACTTATTCGGTTTCACTTTATTTTACATTTCTAAAAATTCACACAGCCGAATCCTTTTAAAAGCGAAAATGTTTACGTCATTCATTTGGAAATGTGCTTTTTTGTTAGGAAAATAACTTTCAGCCGTCCACTTGAAATTAATTCACAAATATTGCGTATTTTATATTCGGTATCTCAGTTCACTTGATATTCTAACAATGGTTTGATTGTTGAAACAATGTATTCGGTTTCTCTTTATTTTACATTTCTAAAAATTCACACAGTCGAACCCTTTTAAAACCGAAAAATTTTAACGTCATTCATTTGGAAATTTGCTTTTTTATTAGGAAGTTAATTTTCAGCCGTGCACCGGAATTTATTTCATAAATATTGTGTGTTTTATATTCGATATCCGAGTTTACCGAATTTTCAAACAATGGTTTGAATGTTGAAACAATGCATTCGTCTTCACTTTATTTACATTCATAATAATTCACATAGTGGAACCCTTTAAAAACCATAAATGTTTACGTCATTTATTAGGAAATGTGCTTTTTTATTAGGAAATTAATTTACAACCGTGCACCGGGATTTAGTTCATAAATATTGCGTGTTTTATATTGGGTATCTCACTTCACTGGATTTTCTAACAATGGTTTGATTGTTGAAACAATGCGTCCGCTTTTACTTTATTTTACATTTCTAAAAATTCACACAGTCGAACCCTTTTAAAACCGAAAAAGTTTTACGTTATTCATTTGGAAAAGTGCTTTTTTATTAGGAAGTTAATTTTCAGCCTTGCACCGAAATTTAATTCATAAATATTGCGTTTTATATTCGGTATCCCAGTTTACTGTATTTTACAACAATGGTTTGATTGTTGGAACAATGTATTCGGTTTCACTCTATTTTACATTCATAATAATTCACACATTCGGACCCTTTTAAAACCGAAAATAATTTACGTCATTCATTTGGAAATGTGCCTTTTTATTAGGAAAATAATTTTCAGCCGTGCACGGGGATTTAATTCATAAATATTGCTTTTTCTATATTCGGTATCTCAGTTCTCTGGATATTCTAACAATTGTTTGATTGTTGAAACTACGTATTAGGTTTCACTTTATTTTACATTTCTAAAAATTCACACAGCCGAATCCTTTTAAAAGCGAAAATGTTTACGTCATTCATTTGGAAATGTGCTTTTTTGTTAGGAAAATAACTTTCAGCCGTCCACTTGAAATTAATTCACAAATATTGCGTATTTTATATTCGGTATCTCAGTTCACTTGATATTCTAACAATGGTTTGATTGTTGAAACAATGTATTCGGTTTCTCTTTATTTTACATTTCTAAAAATTCACACAGTCGAACCCTTTTAAAACCGAAAAATTTTAACGTCATTCATTTGGAAATTTGCTTTTTTATTAGGAAGTTAATTTTCAGCCGTGCACCGGAATTTATTTCATAAATATTGTGTGTTTTATATTCGATATCCGAGTTTACCGAATTTTCAAACAATGGTTTGAATGTTGAAACAATGCATTCGTCTTCACTTTATTTACATTCATAATAATTCACATAGTGGAACCCTTTAAAAACCATAAATGTTTACGTCATTTATTAGGAAATGTGCTTTTTTATTAGGAAATTAATTTACAACCGTGCACCGGGATTTAGTTCATAAATATTGCGTGTTTTATATTGGGTATCTCACTTCACTGGATTTTCTAACAATGGTTTGATTGTTGAAACAATGCGTCCGCTTTTACTTTATTTTACATTTCTAAAAATTCACACAGTCGAACCCTTTTAAAACCGAAAAAGTTTTACGTTATTCATTTGGAAAAGTGCTTTTTTATTAGGAAGTTAATTTTCAGCCTTGCACCGAAATTTAATTCATAAATATTGCGTTTTATATTCGGTATCCCAGTTTACTGTATTTTACAACAATGGTTTGATTGTTGGAACAATGTATTCGGTTTCACTCTATTTTACATTCATAATAATTCACACATTCGGACCCTTTTAAAACCGAAAATAATTTACGTCATTCATTTGGAAATGTGCCTTTTTATTAGGAAAATAATTTTCAGCCGTGCACGGGGATTTAATTCATAAATATTGCTTTTTCTATATTCGGTATCTCAGTTCTCTGGATATTCTAACAATTGTTTGATTGTTGAAACTACGTATTAGGTTTCACTTTATTTTACATTTCTAAAAATTCACACAGCCGAATCCTTTTAAAAGCGAAAATGTTTACGTCATTCATTTGGAAATGTGCTTTTTTGTTAGGAAAATAACTTTCAGCCGTCCACTTGAAATTAATTCACAAATATTGCGTATTTTATATTCGGTATCTCAGTTCACTTGATATTCTAACAATGGTTTGATTGTTGAAACAATGTATTCGGTTTCTCTTTATTTTACATTTCTAAAAATTCACACAGTCGAACCCTTTTAAAACCGAAAAATTTTAACGTCATTCATTTGGAAATTTGCTTTTTTATTAGGAAGTTAATTTTCAGCCGTGCACCGGAATTTATTTCATAAATATTGTGTGTTTTATATTCGATATCCGAGTTTACCGAATTTTCAAACAATGGTTTGAATGTTGAAACAATGCATTCGTCTTCACTTTATTTACATTCATAATAATTCACATAGTGGAACCCTTTAAAAACCATAAATGTTTACGTCATTTATTAGGAAATGTGCTTTTTTATTAGGAAATTAATTTACAACCGTGCACCGGGATTTAGTTCATAAATATTGCGTGTTTTATATTGGGTATCTCACTTCACTGGATTTTCTAACAATGGTTTGATTGTTGAAACAATGCGTCCGCTTTTACTTTATTTTACATTTCTAAAAATTCACACAGTCGAACCCTTTTAAAACCGAAAAAGTTTTACGTTATTCATTTGGAAAAGTGCTTTTTTATTAGGAAGTTAATTTTCAGCCTTGCACCGAAATTTAATTCATAAATATTGCGTTTTATATTCGGTATCCCAGTTTACTGTATTTTACAACAATGGTTTGATTGTTGGAACAATGTATTCGGTTTCACTCTATTTTACATTCATAATAATTCACACATTCGGACCCTTTTAAAACCGAAAATAATTTACGTCATTCATTTGGAAATGTGCCTTTTTATTAGGAAAATAATTTTCAGCCGTGCACGGGGATTTAATTCATAAATATTGCTTTTTCTATATTCGGTATCTCAGTTCTCTGGATATTCTAACAATTGTTTGATTGTTGAAACTACGTATTAGGTTTCACTTTATTTTACATTTCTAAAAATTCAAACAATCGAACCCTTTTAAAACCGAAAAATTTTACGTTATTCAATTTGAAATGTGCCTTTTTATTAGGAAAATAATTTTCATCAGTGCACCGGAATTTAATTCATAAATATTGTGTGTTTTATATTCGGTATCTCAGTTCACAGGATTTTCTAACAAAGGTTTGATTTTTGAAACAATGTATTCCGTTTCACTTTAATTTACATTTCTATAAATTCACCTTTTAAAACCGAAAAATTTGTACGTCATTCATTTGGAAATGTGCTATATTATTAGGAAGTTAATTTTCAGCCGTGCACCGGAATTTAATTCATACATATTGCGTGTTTTATATTCGGTATGTCTCCGCACTGGATTTTCTAAGAATGGTTTGATTGTTGAAACAATGTATTCGGTTTCACTTTATTTTACATTTCTAAAAATTCATGTAGTCGAACCCTTTTAAAACCGAAAAAGTTTGACTTCATTCATTTGGAAATGTGCTTTTACATTAGGAAGATAATTTTCAGCCGTGCACCGGAATTTAATTCATAAATATTGTGTTTTATATTGGTTATCCCAGTTTACTCTATTTTAAAACAATAGTTTGATTGTTGAAAAAATGTATTCGGTTTCACTTTTATTTTACATTTCTAAAAATTAACACAGTCGAACCCTTCTAAAACCGAAAACCTTTTACGTCATTCAAGTGGTTGGCTATTTTTTGACGGCCAATTATCTACACTATGGATATAGACCAGAGGGGGGAGTGCCCTTCGTGGGGTTCGTTCTAAAGGAACCTAACCCGTATTTACGCACGGAAATACATGGCTCGAAGAAAACCACGAAAACTTCGAACGATTAGGCCGACGGGCGCGATTGGGATCGAACCCAGCACCTCCCGTCTACCAGCTTCGAGAGCAGAACCTCTCAGCCACTGATGGTGTCATTCAATTGGAAATGCGCCTTTTTATTAGGAAAATAATTTTCAGCCGTGCACCGGAATTTATTTCATAAATATTGTGTGTTTTATATTCGGTATCCGAGTTTACCGAATTTTCTAACAATGGTTTGAATGTTCAAACAATGCATTCGATTTCACTTTATTTATATTCATAATAATACACACAGTCGAACCCTTTGAAAACAACAAATTTTTACATCATTCATTTAGAAATGTGCTTTTTTAATTGGAAATTAATTTTCAGCCGTGTACCGTAATTTAATTCATATATTTTGCCTGTTTTATATTCAGTCACTGGATTTTCTAACAATGGTTTGATTGTTCAAACAATGTATTCGGTTTCACCTTATTTAACATTTCTAAAAATTCATACAGTCGAACCCTTTTAAAACCGAAAAATTTTTACGTCATTCATTTGGAAAAGTTTTTTTACTTTAGGAAAATAATTTTTAGCCGTGCACGGGAATTTAATTCATAAATATTACTTTTTTTATATTCGGTATCTCAGTTCACTGGATATTCTAAAAAGGGTTTGATTGTTGAAACAATGTTTTCGGTTTCACTTTATTTTACATTTCTAAAAATTCACACAGTCGAACTCTTTTAAAACCGAAGAATGTTTACGTCATTCATTTGGAAATGTGCTATTTTATTAGGAAGTTAATTTTCAGCCGTTCACCGAAATTTAATTCATAAATATTGCGTTTTATATTCGGTATCCTAGTTTACTCTAATTTATAACAATGGTTTCATTATTGAAACAATGATTTCGGTTTCAATTTATTTTACATTTCTAAAAATTCATGTAGTCGAACCCTTCTCAAACCGAAAAATTTTGACGTCATTCATTTGGAAATGGGCTTTTTCATTAGGAAGTTAATTTTCAGCCGAGCACCGGAATTTAATTCATATATATTGTGTGTTTTATATTCGGTATCCGAGTTTACCGAATTTTCTAACAAGGGTTTGAATGTTGTAACAATGCATTCGATTTCCCTTTATTTATATTCATAATAATTCATACATTCGAACACATTTAAATCCATAAATATTTACGTCATTCATTTGGAAATGTGCTTTTTTATTAGTAAATTAATTTACAACCGTGCAACGGAATTTAATTAATAAATATTGCGTGTTTTATATTCGGTATCTCACTTCACTGGATTTTCTAACAATGCTTTGATTGTTGAAACAATGCGTTCGGTTTCTCTTTATTTTACATTTCTAAAAATTCACACAGTCGAACCTTTTTAAAACAAAAAATATTTACGTCATTCATTTGGAAATGTGCTTTTTTATTAGGAAGTTAATTTTCAGCCTTGCACCGAAATTTAATTCATAAATATTGCGTTTTATATTCGGTATCCCAGTTTACTGTATTTTACAACAATGGTTTGATTGTTGGAACAATGTATTCGGTTTCACTCTATTTTACATTCATAATAATTCACACATTCGGACCCTTTTAAAACCGAAAAAAGTTTACGTCATTCATTTGGAAATGTGCCTTTTTATTAGGAAAATAATTTTCAGCCGTGCACGGGGATTTAATTCATAAATATTGCTTTTTCTATATTCGGTATCTCAGTTCTCTGGATATTCTAACAATGGTTTGATTGTTGAAACTACGTATTAGGTTTCACTTTATTTTACATTTCTAAAAATTCACACAATCGAACCCTTTTAAAACCGAAAAATTTTACGTTATTCAATTTGAAATGTGCCTTTTTATTAGGAAAATAATTTTCATCAGTGCACCGGAATTTAATTCATAAATATTGTTTGTTTTATATTCGGTATCTGACTTCACAGGATTTTCTAACAAAGGTTTGATTGTTGAAACAATGTATGCGGTTTCACTTTATTTCACATTTATAAAAATTCACAAAGCCGAACCCTTTTAAAACTGAAAAATGTTTACGTCATTCATTTGGTAGTGTGCTTTTTCTTAGGAAAATAATTTTCAGCCGTCCACTTGAATTTAATTCATAAATATTGCGTGTTTTATATTCGGTATCTCAGTTCACTTGATATTCTAACAATGCTTTGATTTTTGAAACAATGTATTCCGTTTCACTTTAATTTACATTTCTATAAATTCACACAGTCGAACCCTTTTAAAACCGAAAAATTTGTACGTCATTCATTTGGAAATGTGCTATATTATTAGGAAGTTAATTTTCAGCCGTGCACCGGAATTTAATTCATACATATTGCGTGTTTTATATTCGGTATGTCTCCGCTCTGGATTTTCTAACAATGGTTTGATTGTTGAAACAATGTATTCGGTTTCACTTTATTTTCCATTTCTAAATATTCACACAGTCGAACTCTTTTAAAACCGAAAAATTTTTACGCCATTCATTTGGAAATGTGCTATATTATTAGGAAGTTAATTTTCAGCCGTGCACCGGAATTTAATTCATAAATATTGTGTGTTTTATATTCGGTATCCGAGTTTACCGAATTTTCTAACAATGGTTTGAATGTTGTAACAATGCATTCGATTTCCCTTTATTTATATTCATAATAATTCATACATTCGAACACTTTTAAATCCATAAATGTTTACGTCATTCATTTGGAAATGTGCTTTTTTATTAGGAAATTAATTTACAACCGTGCAACGGAATTTAATTAATAAATATTGCGTGTTTTATATTCGGTATCTTTCTTCACTAGATTTTCTAACAATGGTTTCATTGTTGAAACAATGCGTTCGGTTTCACTTTATTTTACATTTGTAAAAATTCACACAGTCGAACCCTTTTAAAAAAAAATTTTTTACGTCATTCGTTTGGAAATGTGCTATTTTATTAGGAAGTTAATTTTCAGCCGCGCACTTGTATTTAATTCATAAATATTGCGTTTTATATTCGGTATCCCGGTTTACTGTAATTTAAAACAATGGTTTCATTATTGAAACAATGTTTTCGGTTTCACTTTATTTTATATTTCTAAAAATTCATGTAGTCGAACAATTCTCAAACCGAAAAATTTTGACGTCATTCATTTGGAAATGTGCTTTTTTATTAGTAAATTAATTTTCAGCTGTGCACCGGAATTTAAATCATAAATATTGTGTGTTTTATATTCGGTATCCGAGTTTACCGAATTTTCTAACAAGGGTTTGAATGTTGTAACAATGCGTTCGATTTCCCTTTATTTATATTCATAATAATTCATACATTAGAACTTTTTTAAAACCGAAAAATGTTTACGTCATTCATTTGGAAATGTGCCTTTTTATTAGGAAAATAATTTTCAGCCGTGCACGGGGATTTAATTCATAAATATTGCTTTTTTTATATTCGGTATCTCAGTTCTCTGGATATTCTAACAATGGTTTGATTGTTGAAACTATGTATTCGGTTTCACTTTATTTTACATTTTTAAAATTCACACAGCCGAACCCTTTTAAAACTGAAAAATGTTTACGTCATTCATTTGGAAATGTGCTTTTTTCTTAGAAAAATAATTTTCTGCCGTCCGCTTGAATTTAATTCATAAATATTGCGTGTTTTATATTCGGTATCTCAGTTCACTTGATATTCTAACAATGGTTTGATTGTTGAAACAATGAATTCGGTTTCACTTTTTTTACATTTCTAAAAATTTATATAGTCGAACCCTTTTAAATTCGAAACATTTTACGTCATTCATTTGGAAAGGTGTTTTTATATTAGAAAAATATTTTTCAGCCGTCCACTTGAATTTAATTCATAAATATTGTGTGTTTTATATTCGGTATCTGACTTCACTGGATTTTCTAACAATGGTTTGATTGTTGAAACAATGTATTCGGTTTCACTTTATTTCACATTTATAAAAATTCACACAACCGAACCCTTTTAAAACCGAAAAATGTTTACGTCATTCAGTTAGAAATGTGCTTTTTTGTTAGGAAAATAATTTTCAGCCGTGCACCGGAATTTAATTCAAAAATATTGCGTTTTATATTCGGTATCCCAGTTTACTGTATTTTACAACATTGGTTTGGTTGTTGAAACAATGTATTCGGTTTAAATTTATTTTACATTTCTAAAAATTAACACAGTCGATCCCTTCTAAACCCGAAAACTATTACTTCATTCAATTGGTTGGTTATTTTTTGACGATCGATTATCTACACTAGGGATATATTCCCGAAGGGGGAGTGCCCTTCGTGGACGTCTTTCTAAGGGAACCTAACATGTATTTACCCACGGAAAATGTATGGCTCGAAGGAAACCACGAAAACTCCGAACAATTAGGCCGACGGGCGCGATTGCGCTCGAACCCAGAACCTAACGTCTACCAGCTTCGAGAGCAGAACCTCTCAGCCACTGGTGGGTTTATTCAATTGGAAATGTGCCTTTTTATTAGGAAAATAATTTTCTGCCGTGAACCGGAAATCATTTCATAAATATTGTGTGTTTTATATTCGGTATCCGAGTTTACCGAATTTTCTAACAATGGTTTGAATGTTGAAATAATGCACTCGATTTCACTTTATTTATATTCATGATAATTCACATAGTGGAACCCTTTGAAAACCAAAAATGTTTACGCCATTTATTTGGAAATGTGGTTTTTTATTAGGAAATTAATTTACAACCGTGCACCGGAATTTAATTCATAAATATTGCGTGTTTTATTTTCGGTATCTCACTTCACTGGATTTGCTAACAATGGTTTGATTGTTGAAACAATGCGTTCGGTTTTACTTTATTTTACATTTCTAAAAATTCACACAGTCGAACCCTTTTAAAACCGAAAAAGTTTTACGTTATTCATTTAGAAATGTGCTTTTTTTATTAGGAAGTTAATTTTCAGCCTTGCACCGAAATTTAATTCATAAATATTACTTATTATATTCGGTATCCCGGTTTACTGTATTTTACAACAATGGTCTGATTGTTTAAACAATGTATTCGGTTTCTCTTTATTTTACATTTCTAAAAATTCACATAGTTGAATCCTTTTAAAACGGAAAAATTTTTACATCATTCATTTAGAAATGTGCTTTTTTATTAGGAAATTAATTTACAACCGTGCACCGGAATTTAATTCATAAATATTGCTTTTTTTATATTCGGTATCTCTGTTCTCTGGATATTCTATCAATGGTTTGATTGTTGAAACTACGTATTCGGTTTAATTTTATTTTACATTTCTAAAAATTCACAAAATCGAAACCTTTTAAAACAGAAAAATTTTACGGTATTCAATTGGAAATGTGCTTTTTTGTTAGGAAAATAATTTTCAGCCGTCCACTTGAATTTAATTCATAAATATTGCGTTTTTATATTCAGTATCTCAGTTCACTTGATATTCTACAATGGTTTGATTGTTGAAACAATGTATTCAGTTTCTCTTTATTTTACATTTCTAAAAATTCACACAGTCGAATCCTTTTAAAACGGAAAAAATTTTACATCATTCATTTGGAAATGTGCTTTTTTATTAGGAAGTTAATTTTCAGCCGTGCACCGGAATGTAATTCATAAATATTGCGTTTTATATTCGGTATAACAGTTTACTGTATTTTACAACAATGGTTTGATTATTGAAACAATGTATACCGTTTCACTTTATTTTACATTTCTAAAAATTCATGTAGTCGAACCCTTTTAAAACCGAAAAATTTTGACGTCATTCATTTGGAAATGTGCTTTTTTATTAGAAAGTTAATTTTCAGCCGATCACCGGAATTTGATTCATAAATATTGCGTTTTATATTCGGTATCCAAGTTTACTGTTTTTTACAAAAATGGTTTGATTGTTGAAACATTGCATTCGATTTCACTTTATTTTACATTTCTAAAAATTCGTATAGTCGAACCCTTTAAAACCGAAAAATTTTGACGTCATTCATTTGGAAATGTGCTTTTTTATTAGTAAGTTAATTTTCAGCCGACCACCGGAATTTAATTCATAAATATTGCGTTTTATATTCGGTATCCCAGTTTACTGTTTTTTACAACAATGGTTTGATTGTTGAAACATTGCATTCGATTTCACTTTATTTTTTATTTCTAAAAATTCACACAGTCGAACCCTTTTAAAACCGAAATAATTTTACGTCATTCATTTGGAAATATGCTTTTTTGTTAGGAAAATAATTTTCAGCCGTGCACCGGAATTTAATCTATAGATATTGTTTTATATTCGGTATCCCAGTTTAATGTATTTTACAACAATTGATTGATTGTTGAAACAGTGCATTCGGTTTCACTTTATTTGACATTTCTAAACATTCACACAGTCGAACCCTTTTAAAACCGAAAACTTTTTACGTCATTTATTTGGAAATGTGCTTTTTTATTAGACAGTTAATTTTGTGCCGTGCCCCGGAATTTAATACATAGATATTGCGTGTTTTATATTCTGTATCTCACTTTACTGGATTTTCTAACAATGTTTTGATTGTTGAAACAAGGTATTCGGTTTCAATTTATTTTACATTTCTAAAAATTCATGTAGTCGAACCCTTTTAAAACCGAAAAATTTTGACTTCATACATTTGGAAATGTGCTTTTTTATTAGGAAGTTAATTTTCAGCCGTGCACCGGAATTTAATTCATAAATATTGCGTATTTTTTATTCGGTATATCAGTTCACTTGATATTCTAACAATGCTTTGATTTTTGAAACAATGTATTCGGTTTCACTTTTATTTTACATTTCTAAAAATTAACACAGTCGAACCCTTCTATAACCGAAAACTTTTTACGTCATTCAAGTGGTTGGTTGATTTTTTTACGGCCAATTATCTACACTAGGGATATAGGCCAGTGGCGGGAGTGCCCTTAGTGGGGTACGTTCTAAAGGAACCTAACCCGTATTTACGCACGGAAATACATGGCTCGAAGAAACCACGAAAACTTCGAACGATTAGGCGGACGGGCGCGATTTGGATCAAACCCAGCACCTCCCGTCTACCAGCTTCGAGAGCAGAACCTCTCAGCCACTGATGGGGTCATTCAATTGGAAATGTGCCTTTTTATTAGGAAAATAATTTTCAGCCGTGTACCGGAATTTATTTCATAAATATTGTGTGTTTTATATTCGGTATCCGAGTTTACCGAATTTTCTAACAATGGTTTGAATGTTGAAACAATGCGTTCGGTTTTACTTCATTTTACATTTCTAAAAATTCACACAGTCGAACCCTTTTAAAACCGAAAAAGTTTTACGTTATTCATTTGGAAATGTGGTTTTTTTATTAGGAAGTTAATTTTCAGACTTGCACCAAAATTTAATTCATAAATATTACTTATTATATTCGGTATCTCGATTTACTGTATTTTACAACATTGGTTTGGTTGTTGAAACAATTTATTCGGTTTAAATTTATTTTACATTTCTAAAAATTAACACAGTCGAACCCTTCTAAACCCGAAAACTTTTACTTCATTGAATTGGTTGGTTGATTTTTTGACGATCGATTATCTACACAAGGGATATAGATCCGAGGGGGGAGTGTCCTTCGTGGGCGTCTTTCTAAGGGAACCTAACATGCATTTACCCACGGAAATACATGGCTCGAAGAAAACCACGAAAACTCCGAACGATTAGGACGACGGGCGCGATTGGGATCGAACCCAGCACCTTCCGTCTACCAGCTTCGAGAGCAGAGCCTCTCAGCCACTGGTGGGGTCATTCCATTGGAAATGTGAATTTTTATTAGGAAAATAATTTTCTGCCGTGCACCGGAATTTATTTCATAAATATTGTGTGTTTTATATTCGGTATCCCAGTTTACCGAATTTTCTAACAATGGTTTGAATGTTGAAACGATGCATTCGATTTCACTTTATTTATATTCATAATAATTCACATAGTGGAACCCTTTGAAAACCATAAATGTTTACGTTATTTATGTGGAAAAGTGCTTTTTTATTAGGAAATTAATTTACAACCGTGCACCGGAATTTAATTCATAAATATTGCGTGTTTTATATTCGGTATCTCACGTCACTGGATTTTCTAACAATGGTTTGATTGTTGAAACAATGCGTTCGGTTTTACTTTATTTTACATTTCTAAAAATTCACACAGTCGAACCCTTTTAAAACCGAAAAATTTTGACGTCATTCATTTGGAAATGTGCTTTTTTATTAGTAAGTTAATTTTCAGCCGAACACCGGAATTTAATTCATAAATATTGTGTTTTATATTCGGTATCCCAGTTTACTGTTTTTTACAGCAATGGTTTGATTGTTGAAACAATGCATTCGGTTTCACTTTATTTGACATTTCTAAATATTCACAAAGTCGAACCCTTTTAAAACCGAAAAAATTTTACGTCATTTATTTGGAAATGTGCTTTTTTATTAGGCAGTTAATTTTCAGCCGTGTCCCGGAATTTAATACATGGATATTGCGTGTTTTATATTCGGTATGTCTCCGCACTGGATTTTCTAAGAATGGTTTGATTGTTGAAACAATGTATTCGGTTTCACTTTTATTTTACATTTCTAAAAATTCACACAGTCGAACCCTTTTAAAACCGAAATATTTTTACGTTATTCATTTGCAAATGTGATTTTTTTATTAGAAAGTTAATTTTCAGCTTTTACCGAAATTTAATTCATAAATATTACTTATTATATTCGGTATCCCGTTTTTTTGTATTTTACAACAATGGTTTGATTGTTGAAACTATGTATTCGGTTTCACTTTATTTTACATTCATAATAATTCACACATTCGGACCCTTTTAAAACCGAAAACTGTTTACCTCATTCATTTGGAAATGTGCCTTTTTATTAGGAAAATAATTTTAAGCCCTGCACGGGGATTTAATTCATAAATATTGCTTTTTTTATATTCGGTATCTCAGTTCTCTGGATATTCTATCAATGGTTTGATTGTTGAAACTACGTATTCGGTTTAAATTTATTTTACATTTCTAAAAATTCACACAATCGAACCCTTTTAAAACAGAAAAATTTTACGGTATTCAATTGGAAATGTGCCTTTTTATTAGGAAAATAATTTTCATCCGTGCACCGGAATTTAATTCATAAATATTGTGTGTTTTATATTCGGTATCTGACTTCACTGGATTTTTTAACAATGGATTGATTGTTGAAACAATGTGTTCGGTTTCACTTTATTTCCCATTTATAAAAATTCACACATTCGGACCCTTTTAAAACCGAAAACTGTTTACGTCATTCATTTGGAAATGTGCCTTTTTATTAGGAAAATAATTTTCAGCCGTCCACTGGAATTTAATTCATAAATATTGCGTTTTTATATTCAGTATCTCAGTTCACTTGATATTCTACAAAGATTTGATTGTTGAAAAAAAGTATTCGGTTTCAATTTATTTTACATTTCTGAAAATTCACACAGTCGAACCCTTTTCAAACCGAAAAAATTTTACGTCATTCATTTGGAAATGTGTTTCTTTGTTAGGAAAATAATTTCCAGCCGTCCACTTGAATTTAATTCATAAATATTGCGTGTTTTATATTCGGTATCTCTTAGTTCACTTGATATTCAAACAATGGTTTAATTGTTGAAACAATGTATTCTGTTTCACTTTATTTTAAATTTCTAAAAATTCATATAGTCGAACCCTTTTAAATTCGAAATATTTTACGTCGTTCATTTGGAAATGTGTTTTTATATTAGGAAAGTAATTTTCAGCCGTCCACTTGAACTTAATTCATAAATATTGCAAGTTTTATATTCGGTATCTCAGTTCACTTGATATACAAACAATGGTTTGATTGTTGAAACAATGTATTCGGTTTCACTTTATTTTACATTTCTAAAAATTCATATAGTCGAACCCTTATAAATTCGTAATATTTTACGTCATTCATTTGGAAATGTGTTTTTATATTAGGAAAATAATTTTCAGCCGTCCACTTGAACTTAATTCATAAATATTGCGTGTTTTATATTCGGTATCTCAGTTCACTTGATATTCTAACAATGGTTTGATTGTTGAAACAATGCGTTCGGTTTCACTTTATTTTACATTTCTAAAAATTCACACAGTTGAACCCTTTTAAAACCGAAACATTTTAACGTCATTCATTTGGAAATGTGCTTTTTTATTAGGAAGTTAATTTTCAGCCGTGCACCGGAATTTAATTTATAAATATTGCGTGTTTTATATTCGGTATCCCAGTTTAATGTATTTTACAACAATTGATTGATTGTTTAAACAGTGCATTCGGTTTCACTTTATTTTACATTTCTGAAATTCATGTAGTCGAACCCTTTTAAAACCGAAAAATTTTTACTTCAATCATTTGGAAATGTACTTTTTTATTAGGAAGTTAATTTTCAGCCGTGCACCGGAATTTAATTCATAAATATTGTGTTTTATATTGGTTATTCCAGTTTACTCTATTTTACAACAATAGTTTGATTGTTGAAACAAAGTATTCGGTTTCACTTTTATTTTACATTTCTAAAAATTAACACAGTCGAACCCTTCTAAACCCGAAAACTTTTACTTCATTCAATTGGTTGGTTGATTTTTTGACGATCGATTGTCTACACTAGGGATATAGGTCCGAGAGGGGAGTGGCCTTCGTGGGCGTCTTTCTAAGGGAACCTAAAATGTATTTACCCACGGAAATACATGGCTCGAAGAAAACCACGAAAACTCCGAACCATTAGGCCGACGGGCGCGATTGGGATCGAACCCAGCACCTCCCGTCTACCAGCTTCGAGAGCAGAACCTCTCAGCCACTGGTGGGGTCATTCAATAGGAAATGTGCTTTTTTATTAGGAAAATAATTTTCTGCCGTGCACCGGAATTTATTTCATAAATATTGTGTGTTTTATATTCGGTATCCCAGTTTACCGAATTTTCTAACAATGGTTTGAATGTTGAAACAATGCATTCGTCTTCACTTTATTTATATTCATAATAATTCACATAGTGGAACCCTTTGAAAACCATAAATGTTTACGTCATTTATTTGGAAATGTGCTTTTTTATTAGGAAATTAATTTAATACCGTGCACCGGAATTTAATTCATAAATATTGCGTGTTTTATATTGGGTATCTCACTTCACTGGATTTTCTAACAATGGTTTGATTGTTGAAACAATGCGTTCGGTTTTACTTTATTTTACATTTCTAAAAATTCACACAGTCGAACCCTTTTAAAACCGAAGTGTTTTACGTTATTCATTTGGAAATGTGCTTTTTTTATTAGGAATTTAATTTTCAGCCTTGCACCGAAATTTGATTCATAAATATTACTTATTATATTCGGTATCCCGGTTTACTGTATTTTACAACAATGGTCTGATTGTTGAAACAATGTATTCGGTTTCACTTTATTTTACATTCATAATAATTCACACTTTCGGACCCTTTTAAAACCGAAAACTGTTTACCTCATTCATTTGGAAATGTGCTTTTTTAGTAGGAAAATAATTTTAAGCCGTGCACGGGGATTTAATTCATAAATATTGCTTTTTTTATATTCGGTATCTCAGTTCTCTGGATATTCTATCAATGGTTTGATTGTTGAAACTACGTATTCGGTTTAATTTTATTTTACATTTCTAAAAATTCACACAATCGAACCCTTTTAAAACAGAAAAATTTTACGGTATTCAATTGGAAATGTGCCTTTTTATTAGGAAAATAATTTTCATCCGTGCACCGGAATTTAATTCATAAATATTGTGTGTTTCATATTCGGTATCTGACTTCACTGGATATTTTAACAATGGATTGATTGTTGAAACAATGTATTCGGTTTCACTTTATTTCACATTTATAAAAATTCACACAGCCGAACCCTTTTAAAACCGAAAAATTTTTACGTCATTCATTTGGAAATGTGCCTTTTTATTAGGAAAATAATTTTCAGCCGTCCACTGGAATTTAATTCATAAATATTGCGTTTTTATATTCAGTATCTCAGTTCACTTGATATTCTACAATGATTTGATTGTTGAAACAATGTATTCGGTTTCAATTTATTTTACATTTCTAAAAACTCACACAGTCGAACCCTTTTCAAACCGAAAAAAAATTACGTCATTCATTTGGAAATGTGTTTTTTTTTGTTAGAAAAATAATTTTCAGCCGTCCACTTGAATTTAATTCATAAATATTGCGCGTTTTATATTCGGTATCTCATAGTTTACTTGATATTCAAATAATGGTTTGATTGTTGAAACAATGTATTCGGTTTCACTTTATTTTACATTTCTAAAAATTCATATAGTCGAACCCTTTTAAATTCGAAATATTTCACGTCATTCATTTGGAAATGTGTTTTTATATTAGGAAAGTAATTTTCAGCCGTCCACTTGAACTTAATTAATAAATATTGCGTGTTTTATGTTCGGTATCTCAGTTCACTTGATATTCTAACAATGGTTTGATTGTTGAAACGATGTATTCGGTTTCTCTTTATTTTACATTTCTAAAAATTCACACAGTCGAACCCTTTTAAAACCGAAAAATTTTAACGTCATTCATTTGGAAATGTGCTCTTTTATTAGGAAGTTAATTTTCAGCCGTGCACCGGAATTTATTTCATAAATATTGTGTGTTTTATATTCGGTATCCGAGATTACCGAATTTTCTAACAATGGTTTGAATGTTGAAACAATGCATTCGTCTTCACTTTATTTATATTCATAATAATTCACATAGTGGAACCCTTTGAAAACCATAAATGTTTACGTCATTTATTTGGAAATGTGCTTTTTTGTTAGGAAATTAATTTACAACCGTGCACCGGAATTTAATTCATAAATATTGCGTATTTTATATTGGGTATCTCACTTCACTGGATTTTCTAACAATGGTTTGATTGTTGAAACAATGCGTTCGGTTTTACTTTATTTTACATTTCTAAAAATTCACACAGTCGAACCCTTTTAAAACCGAAAAAGTTTTACGTTATTCATTTGGAAATGTGCTTTTTTTATTAGGAAGTTAATTTTCAGCCTTGCACCGAAATTTAATTCAAAAATATTACTTATTATATTCGGTATCCCGGTTTACTGTATTTTACAACAATGGTCTGATTGTTGAAACAATGCGTTCGGTTTCACTTTATTTTACATTTCTAAAAATTCACACAGTCGAACCCTTTTAAAACCGAAATATTCTTACGTCATTCATTTGTAAATGTGCTTTTTTATTAGTAAGTTAATTTTCAGCCGTGCACCGGAATTTATTTCATAAATATTGTGTGTTTTATATTCGGTATCCGAGATTACCGAATTTTCTAACAATGGTTTGAATGTTGAAACAATGCATTCGTCTTCACTTTATTTATATTCATAATAATTCACATAGTGGAACCCTTTGAAAACCATAAATGTTTACGTCATTTATTTGGAAATGTGCTTTTTTGTTAGGAAATTAATTTACAACCGTGCACCGGAATTTAATTCATAAATATTGCGTATTTTATATTGGGTATCTCACTTCACTGGATTTTCTAACAATGGTTTGATTGTTGAAACAATGCGTTCGGTTTTACTTTATTTTACATTTCTAAAAATTCACACAGTCGAACCCTTTTAAAACCGAAAAAGTTTTACGTTATTCATTTGGAAATGTGCTTTTTTTATTAGGAAGTTAATTTTCAGCCTTGCACCGAAATTTAATTCATAAATATTACTTATTATATTCGGTATCCCGGTTTACTGTATTTTACAACAATGGTCTGATTGTTGAAACAATGCGTTCGGTTTCACTTTATTTTACATTTCTAAAAATTCACACAGTCGAACCCTTTTAAAACCGAAATATTCTTACGTCATTCATTTGTAAATGTGCTTTTTTATTAGTAAGTTAATTTTCAGCCGTGCACCGGAATTTAATTCAAAAATATTGCGTTTTATATTCGGTATCCCAGTTTACTGTATTTTATAACATTGGTTTGGTTGTTGAAACAATGTATTCGTTTAAAATTTATTTTACATTTCTAAAAATTAACACAGTCGAACCCTTCTAAACCCGAAAACTTTTACTTCATTCAATTGGTTGGTTGATTTTTTGACGATCGATTATCTACAGAAGGGATATAGACCCGAGGGGGGAGTGTCCTTCATGGGCGTCTTTATGAGCGAACCTAACATGCATTTACCCACGGAAATACATAGCTCGAAGAAAACCACGAAAACTCCGAACGATTATGACGACGGGCGCGATTGGGATCGAACCCAGCACCATCCGTCTACCAGCTTCGAGAGCAGAGCCTCTCAGCCACTGGTTTGTTCATTCCATTGGAATTGTGAATTTTTATTAGGAAAATAATTTTCTGCCGTGCACCGGAATTTATTTCATAAATATTGTGGGTTTTATATTCGGTATCCCAGTTTACCGAATTTTCTAACAATGGTTTGAATGTTGAAACAACGCATTCGATTTCACTTTATTTATATTCATAATAATTCACATAGTGGAACCCTTTGAAAACCATAAATGTTTACGTTATTTATGTGGAAATGTGCTTTTTTATTAGGAAATTAATTTACAACCGTGCACCGGAATTTAATTCATAAATATTGCGTGTTTTATATTCGGTATCTCACGTCACTGGATTTTCTAACAATGGTTTGATTGTTGAAACAATGCATTCGGTTTTACTTTATTTTACATTTATAAAAATTCACACAGTCGAACCCTTTTAAAACCGAAAAATTTTTACGTTATTCATTTGGAAATGTGCTTTTTTTATTAAGAAGTTAATTTTCAGCCTTCCACCGAAATTTAATTCATAAATATTACTTATTATATTCGGTATCCCGGTTTACTGTATTTTACGACAATTTTTGATTGTTGAAACAATGTATTCGGTTTCACTTTATTTTACATTCATAATAATTCACACATTCGGAGCCTTTTAAAACCGAAAAATGTTTACGTCATTCATTTGGAATTTTTTTTTTCATTAGGAAAATAATTTTTAGCCATGCACGGGAATTTAATTCATAAATATTGAGTTTTATATTTCGTATCCCAGTTTACTGTATTTTACAACAATGGTTTCATTGTTGAAACAATGTAATCGGTTTCACTTTATTATACATTCATAATAATTCACACAGCCGAATCCTTTTAAAACCGAAAAATGTTTACGTCATTCATTTGGAAATGTGCTTTTTTGTTAGGAAAATAATTTTCAGCCGTCCACTTGAAATTAATTCATAAATATTGCGTGTTTTATATTCGGTATCTCAGTTCACTTGATATTCTAACAATGGTTTGATTGTTGAAACAATGTATTCGGTTTCTCTTTATTTTACATTTCTAAAAATTCACACAGTCGAACCCTTTTAAAACCGAAAAATTTTAACGTCATTCATTTGGAAATGTGCTCTTTTGTTAGGAAGTTAATTTTCAGCCGTGCACCGGAATTTATTTCATAAATATTGTGTGTTTTATATTCGGTATCCGAGTTTACCGAATTTTCTAACAATGGTTTGAATGTTGAAACAATGCATTCGTCTTCACTTTATTTATATTCATAATAATTCACATAGTGGAACCCTTTGAAAACCACAAATGTTTACGTCATTTATTTAGAAATGTGCTTTTTCATTAGGAAATTAATTTACAACCGTCCACCGGAATTTAATTCATAAATATTGCGTATTTTATATTGGGTATCTCACTTCACTGGATTTTCTAACAATGGTTTGATTGTTGAAACAATGCGTTCGGTTTTACTTTATTTTACATTTCTAAAAATTCACACAGTCGAACCCTTTTAAAACCGAAAAAGTTTTACGTTATTCATTTGGAAATGTGCTTTTTTTATTAGGAAGTTAATTTTCAGCCTTGCACCGAAATTTAATTCATAAATATTACTTATTATATTCGGTATCCCGGTTTACTGTATTTTACAACAATGGTCTGATTGTTGAAACAATGTATTCGGTTTCTCTTTATTTTACATTTCTAAAAATTCACATAGTTGAATCCTTTTAAAACGGAAAAATTTTTACATCATTCATTTGGAAATGTGCTTTTTTATTAGGAAATTAATTTACAACCGTGCACCGGAATTTAATTCATAAATATTGCTTTTTTTATATTCGGTATCTCAGTTCTCTGGATATTCTATCAATGGTTTGATTGTTGAAACTACGTATTCGGTTTAATTTTATTTTACATTTCTAAAAATTCACACAATGGAAACCTTTTAAAACAGAAAAATTTTACGGTATTCAATTGGAAATGTGCTTTTTTGTTGGGAAAATAATTTTCAGCCGTCCACTTGAATTTAATTCATAAATATTGCGTTTTTATATTCAGTATCTCAGTTCAGTTGATATTCTACAATGGTTTGATTGTTGAAACAATGTATTCAGTTTCTCTTTATTTTACATTTCTAAAAATCCACACAGTCGAATCCTTTTAAAACGGAAAAAATTTTACATCATTCATTTGGAAATGTGCTTTTTTATTAGGAAGTTAATTTTCAGCCTTGCACCGAAATTTAATTCATAAATATTACTTATTATATACGGTATCCCGGTTTACTGTATTTTACAACAATGGTCTGATTGTTGAAACAATGTATTCGGTTTCTCTTTATTTTACATTTCTAAAAATTCACATAGTTGAATCCTTTTAAAACGGAAAAATTTTTACATCATTCATTTGGAAATGTGCTTTTTTATTAGGAAATTAATTTACAACCGTGCACCGGAATTTAATTCGTAAATATTGCTTTTTTTATATTCGGTATCTCAGTTCTCTGGATATTCTATCAATGGTTTGATTGTTGAAACTACGTATTCGGTTTAATTTTATTTTACATTTCTAAAAATTCACACAATCGGAACCTTTTAAAACAGAAAAATTTTACGGTATTCAATTGGAAATGTGCTTTTTTGTTAGGAAAATAATTTTCAGCCGTGCACCGGAATTTAATCTATAGATATTGTTTTATATTCGGTATCCCAGTTTAATGTATTTTACAACAATTGATTGATTGTTGAAACAGTGCACTCGGTTTCACTTTATTTGACATTTCTAAACATTCACACAGTCGAACCCTTTTAAAACCGAAAACTTTTTACGTCATTTATTTGGAAATGTGCTTTTTTATTAGGCAGTTAATTTTGTGCCGTGCCCCGGAATTTAATACATAGATATTGCGTGTTTTATATTCTGTATCTCACTTTACTGGATTTTCTAACAATGGTTTGATTGTTGAAACAAGGTATTCGGTTTCAATTTATTTTACATTTCTAAAAATTCATGTAGTCGAACCCTTTTAAAACCGAAAAATTTTGACTTCATTCATTTGGAAATGTGCTTTTTTATTAGGAAGTTAATTTTCAGCCGTGCACCGGAATTTAATTCATAAATATTGTGTTTTATATTGGTTATCCCAGTTTACTCTCTTTTACAACAATAGTTTATTGTTGAAACAATGTATTCGGTTTCACTTTTATTTTACATTTCTAAAAATTAACACAGACGAACCCTTCTATAACCGAAAACTTTTTACGTCATTCAAGTGGTTGGTTGATTTTTTGACGGCCAATTATCTACACTAGGGATATAGGCCAGTGGCAGGAGTGCCCTTCGTGGGGTACGTTCTAAAGGAACCTAACCCGTATTTACGCACGGAAATACATGGCTCGAAGAAACCACGAAAACTTCGAACGATTAGGCCGACGGGCGCGATTGGGATCAAACCCAGCACCTCCCGTCTACCAGCTTCAAGAGCAGAACCTCTCAGCCACTGATGGGGTCATTCAATTGGAAATGTGCCTTTTTATTAGGAAAATAATTTTCAGCCGTGTACCGGAATTTATTTCATAAATATTGTGTGTTTTATATTCGGTATCCGAGTTTACCGAATTTTCTAACAATGGTTTTAATGTTCAAACAATGCGTTCGGTTTTACTTTATTTTACATTTCTAAAAATTCACACAGTCGAACCCTTTTAAAACCGAAAAAGTTTTACGTTATTCATTTGGAAATGTGGTTTTTTTATTAGGAAGTTAATTTTCAGACTTGCACCTAAATTTAATTCATAAATATTACTTATTATATTCGGTATCTCGATTTACTGTATTTTACAACATTGGTTTGGTTGTTGAAACAATGTATTCGGTTTAAATTTATTTTACATTTCTAAAAATTAACACAGTCGAACCCTTCTAAACCCGAAAACTTTTACTTCATTGAATTGGTTGGTTGATTTGTTGACGATCGATTATCTACACAAGGGATATAGACCCGAGGGGGGAGTGTCCTTCGTGGGCGTCTTTCTAAGGGAACCTAACATGCATTTACCCACGGAAATGCATGGCTCGAAGAAAACCACGAAAACTCCGAACGATTAGGACGACGGGCGCGATTGGGATCGAACCCAGCACCTTCCGTCTACCAGCTTCGAAAGCAGAGCCTCTCAGCCACTGGTGGGGTCATTCCATTGGAAATGTGAATTTTTATTAGGAAAATAATTTTCTGCCGTGCACCGGAATTTATTTCATAAATATTGTGTGTTTTATATTCGGTATCCCAGTTTACCGAATTTTCTAACAATGGTTTGAATGTTGAAACAATGCATTCGATTTCACTTTATTTATATTCATAATAATTCACATAGTGGAACCCTTTGAAAACCATAAATGTTTACGTTATTTATGTGGAAATGTGCTTTTTTATTAGGAAATTAATTTACAACCGTGCACCGGAATTTAATTCATAAATATTGCGTGTTTTATATTCGATATCTCACGTCACTGGATTTTCTAACAATGGTTTGATTGTTGAAACAATGCATTCGGTTTTACTTTATTTTACATTTCTAAAAATTCACACAGTCGAACCCTTTTAAAACCGAAAAATTTTTACGTTATTCATTTGGAAATGTGCTTTTTTTATCAAGAAGTTAATTTTCAGCCTTGCACCGAAATTTAATTCATAAATATTACTTATTATATTCGGTATCCCGGTTTACTGTATTTTACAACAATTCTTTGATTGTTGAAACAATGTATTCGGTTTCACTTTATTTTACATTCATAATAATTCACACGTTCGGACCCTTTTAAAACCGAAAAATGTTTACGTCATTCATTTGGAATTTTTTTTTTCATTAGGAAAATAATTTTTAGCCATGCACGGGAATTTAATTCATAAATATTGAGTTTTATATTTCGTATCCCAGTTTACTGTATTTTACAACAATGGTTTCATTGTTGAAACAATGTAATCGGTTTCACTTTATTATACATTTATAATAATTCACACAGCCGAATCCTTTTAAAACCGAAAAATGTTTACGTCATTCATTTGGAAATGTGCTTTTTTGTTAGGAAAATAATTTTCAGCCGTCCACTTGAAATTAATTCATAAATATTGCGTGTTTTATATTGGGTATCTCACTTCACTGGATTTTCTAACAATGGTTTGATTGTTGAAACAATGCGTTCGGTTTTACTTTATTTTACATTTCTAAAAATTCACACTGTCGAACCCTTTTAAAACCGAAAAAGTTTTACGTTATTCATTTGGAAATGTGCTTTTTTTATTAGGAAGATAATTTTCAGCCTTGCACCGAAATTTAATTCATAAATATTACTTATTATATTCAGTATCCCGGTTTACTGTATTTTACAACAATGGTCTGATTGTTGAAACAAAGTATTCGGTTTCTCTTTATTTTACATTTCTAAAAATTCACATAGTCAAATCCTTTTAAAACGGAAAAATTTTTACTTCATTCATTTGGAAATGTGCTTTTTTATTAAGAAGTTAATTTTCAGCCGTGCACCGGAATTTAATTCATAAATATTGCGTGTTTTATATTGGGTATCTCACTTCACTGGATTTTCTAACAATGGTTTGATTGTTGAAACAATGCGTTCGCTTTTACTTTATTTTACATTTCTAAAAATTCACACAGTCGAACCCTTTTAAAACCGAAAAAGTTTTACGTTATTCATTTGGAAAAGTGCTTTTTTATTAGGAAGTTAATTTTCAGCCTTGCACCGAAATTTAATTCATAAATATTTCTTATTATATTTGGTATCCCGGTTTACTGTATTTTACAACAATGGTCTTATTGTTGAAACAATGTATTCGGTTTCTCTTTATTTTACATTTCTAAAAATTCACATAGTCGAACCCTTTTAAAACCGAAAAATTTTTACGTCATTTATTTGGAAATGTGCTTTTTTATTAGGCAGTTAATTTTCAGCCGTGCCCCGGAATTTAATACATAGATATTGCGTGTTTTATATTCGGTATGTCTCCGCACTGGATTTTCTAAGAATGGTTTGATTGTTGAAACAATGTATTCGGTTTCACTTTATTTTACATTTCTATAAATTCATGTAGTCGAACCCTTTTAAAACCGAAAAATTTTGACTTCATTCATTTGGAAATGTGCTTTTTTATTAGGAAGTTAATTTTCAGCCTTGCACCGAAATTTAATTCATAAATATTGCGTTTTATATTCGGTATCCCAGTTTACTGTATTTTACAACAATGGTTTGATTGTTGGAACAATGTATTCGGTTTCACTCTATTTTACATTCATAATAATTCACACATTCGGACCCTTTTAAAACCGAAAATAGTTTACGTCATTCATTTGGAAATGTGCCTTTTTATTAGGAAAATAATTTTCAGCCGTGCACGGGGATTTAATTCATAAATATTGCTTTTTCTATATTCGGTATCTCAGTTCTCTGGATATTCTAACAATGGTTTGATTGTTGAAACTACGTATTAGGTTTCACTTTATTTTACATTTCTAAAAATTCACACAATCGAACCCTTTTAAAACCGAAAAATTTTACGTTATTCAATTTGAAATGTGCCTTTTTATTAGGAAAATAATTTTCATCAGTGCACCGGAATTTAATTCATAAATATTGTGTGTTTTATATTCGGTATCTGACTTCACAGAATTTTCTAACAAAGGTTTGATTGTTGAAACAATGTATTCAGTTTCACTTTATTTCACATTTATAAAAATTTACAAAGCCGAACCCTTTTAAAACTGAAAAATGTTTAAGTCATTCATTTGGTAGTGTGCTTTTTTTTTAGGAAAATAATTTTCAGCCGTCCACTTGAATTTAATTCATAAATATTGCGTGTTTTATATTCGGTATCTCAGTTCACTTGATATTCTAACAATGCTTTGATTTTTGAAACAATGTATTCCGTTTCACTTTAATTTACATTTCTATAAATTCACACAGTCGAACCCTTTTAAAACCGAAAAATGTTTACGTCATTCATTTGGAAATGTGCTTTTTTGTTAGGAAAATAATTTTCAGCCGTCCACTTGAATTTAATTCATAAATATTGCGTGTTTTATATTCCGTATCTCAGTTCACTTGATATTCTAACAATGGTTTGATTGTACAAACAATGAATTCGGTTTCACTTTATTTTACATTTCTAAAAATTCATATAGTCGAACCCTTTTAAATTCGAAACATTTTACGTCATTTATTTCGAAATGTGTTTTTATATTAGAAAAATAATTTTCACCCGTCCACTTGAATTTAATTCATAAATATTGCGTGTTTTATATTCGGTATCTCACTTCACTAGATTTTCTAACAATGGTTTGATTGTTGAAACAATGCGTTCAGTTTCACTTTATCATACATTTCTAAAAATTCACACAGTCGAACCCTTTTAAAACCGAAAAATTTTAACGTCATTCATTTGGAAATGTGCTTTTTTAGTAGGAAGTTAATTTTCAGCCCTGCACCGGAATTTAATTCAAAAATATTGCGTGTTTTATATTCAGTCACTGAATTTTCTAACAATGGTTTGATTCTTGAAACAATGTATTCGGTTTCACCTTATTTAACATTTCTAAGAATTCACACAGTCGAACTCTTTTAAAACCGAAAAATTTTTACGTCATTCATTTGGAATTTTTTTTTTTTACATTAGGAAAATAATTTTTAGCCATACACGGGAATTTAATTCATAAATATTGCGTGTTTTATATTCAGTTCACTGGATATTCTAACAATGGTTTGATTGTTGGAACAATGTATTCGATTTCATATTATTTTATATTTCTATAAATTCACACAGTCGAACTCTTTTAAAACCGAAATATTCTTACGTCATTCATTTGGAAATGTGCTTTTTTATTAGGAAGTTAATTTTATGCCGTGCACCGGAATTTAATTCATAAATATTGAGTTTTATATTTCGTATCCCAGTTTACTGTATTTTACAACAATGGTTTGATTGTTGAAACAATGTAATCGGTTTAACTTTATTTTACATTCATAATAATTCACACATTCAAGCCTTTTAAAACTGAAAAATGTTTACGTCATTCATTTGGAAATGTGCCTTTTTATTAGGAAAATATTTTTCAGCCGTGCACGGGGTCTTAATTCATAAATATTGCTTTTTTTATATTCGGTATCTCAGTTCTCTGGATATTCTAACGAAGGTTTGATTGTTGAAACTACTTATTCGGTTTCACTTTATTTTACATTTCTAAAAATTCACACAGCCGAATCCTTTTAAAAGCGAAAATGTTTACGTCATTCATTTGGAAATGTGCTTTTTTGTTAGGAAAATAACTTTCAGCCGTCCACTTGAAATTAATTCACAAATATTGCGTATTTTATATTCGGTATCTCAGTTCACTTGATATTCTAACAATGGTTTGATTGTTGAAACAATGTATTCGGTTTCTCTTTATTTTACATTTCTAAAAATTCACACAGTCGAACCCTTTTAAAACCGAAAAATTTTAACGTCATTCATTTGGAAATTTGCTTTTTTATTAGGAAGTTAATTTTCAGCCGTGCACCGGAATTTATTTCATAAATATTGTGTGTTTTATATTCGATATCCGAGTTTACCGAATTTTCTAACAATGGTTTGAATGTTGAAACAATGCATTCGTCTTCACTTTATTTACATTCATAATAATTCACATAGTGGAACCCTTTAAAAACCATAAATGTTTACGTCATTTATTAGGAAATGTGCTTTTTTATTAGGAAATTAATTTACAACCGTGCACCGGGATTTAGTTCATAAATATTGCGTGTTTTATATTGGGTATCTCACTTCACTGGATTTTCTAACAATGGTTTGATTGTTGAAACAATGCGTCCGCTTTTACTTTATTTTACATTTCTAAAAATTCACACAGTCGAACCCTTTTAAAACCGAAAAAGTTTTACGTTATTCATTTGGAAAAGTGCTTTTTTATTAGGAAGTTAATTTTCAGCCTTGCACCGAAATTTAATTCATAAATATTTCTTATTATATTTGGTATCCCGGTTTACTGTATTTTACAACAATGGTCTTATTGTTGAAACAATGTATTCGGTTTCTCTTTATTTTACATTTCTAAAAATTCACATAGTCGAAACCTTTTAAAACCGAAAAATTTTTACGTCATTTATTTGGAAATGTGCTTTTTTATTAGGCAGTTAATTTTCAGCCTTGCACCGAAATTTAATTCATAAATATTGCGTTTTATATTCGGTATCCCAGTTTACTGTATTTTACAACAATGGTTTGATTGTTGGAACAATGTATTCGGTTTCACTCTATTTTACATTCATAATAATTCACACATTCGGACCCTTTTAAAACCGAAAATAGTTTACGTCATTCATTTGGAAATGTGCCTTTTTATTAGGAAAATAATTTTCAGCCGTGCACGGGGATTTAATTCATAAATATTGCTTTTTCTATATTCGGTATCTCAGTTCTCTGGATATTCTAACAATTGTTTAATTGTTGAAACTACCTATTAGGTTTCACTTTATTTTACATTTCTAAAAATTCAAACAATCGAACCCTTTTAAAACCGAAAAATTTTACGTTATTCAATTTGAAATGTGCCTTTTTATTAGGAAAATAATTTTCATCAGTGCACCGGAATTTAATTCATAAATATTGTGTGTTTTATATTCGGTATCTGACTTCACAGGATTTTCTAACAAAGGTTTGATTGTTGAAACAATGTATTCAGTTTCACTTTATTTCACATTTATAAAAATTCACAAAGCCGAACCCTTTTAAATCTGAAAAATGTTTACGTCATTCATTTGGTAGTGTGCTTTTTTTTAGGAAAATAATTTTCAGCCGTCCACTTGAATTTAATTCATAAATATTGCGTGTTTTATATTCGGTATCTCAGTTCACTAGATATTCTAACAATGCTTTGATTTTTGAAACAATGTATTCCGTTTCACTTTAATTTACATTTCTATAAATTCACCTTTTAAAACCGAAAAATTTGTACGTCATTCATTTGGAAATGTGCTATATTATTAGGAAGTTAATTTTCAGCCGTGCACCGGAATTTAATTCATACATATTGCGTGTTTTATATTCGGTATGTCTCCGCACTGGATTTTCTAAGAATGGTTTGATTGTTGAAACAATGTATTCGGTTTCACTTTATTTTACATTTCTAAAAATTCATGTAGTCGAACCCTTTTAAAACCGAAAAATTTTGACTTCATTCATTTGGAAATGTGCTTTTACATTAGGAAGATAATTTTCAGCCGTGCACCGGAATTTAATTCATAAATATTGTGTTTTATATTGGTTATCCCAGTTTACTCTATTTTAAAACAATAGTTTGATTGTTGAAAAAATGTATTCGGTTTCACTTTTATTTTACATTTCTAAAAATTAACACAGTCGAACCCTTCTAAAACCGAAAACCTTTTACGTCATTCAAGTGGTTGGCTATTTTTTGACGGCCAATTATCTACACTATGGATATAGACCAGAGGGGGGAGTGCCCTTCGTGGGGTTCGTTCTAAAGGAACCTAACCCGTATTTACGCACGGAAATACATGGCTCGAAGAAAACCACGAAAACTTCGAACGATTAGGCCGACGGGCGCGATTGGGATCGAACCCAGCACCTCCCGTCTACCAGCTTCGAGAGCAGAACCTCTCAGCCACTGATGGTGTCATTCAATTGGAAATGCGCCTTTTTATTAGGAAAATAATTTTCAGCCGTGCACCGGAATTTATTTCATAAATATTGTGTGTTTTATATTCGGTATCCGAGTTTACCGAATTTTCTAACAATGGTTTGAATGTTCAAACAATGCATTCGATTTCACTTTATTTATATTCATAATAATACACACAGTCGAACCCTTTGAAAACAACAAATTTTTACATCATTCATTTAGAAATGTGCTTTTTTAATTGGAAATTAATTTTCAGCCGTGTACCGTAATTTAATTCATATATATTGCCTGTTTTATATTCAGTCACTGGATTTTCTAACAATGGTTTGATTGTTCAAACAATGTATTCGGTTTCACCTTATTTAACATTTCTAAAAATTCATACAGTCGAACCCTTTTAAAACCGAAAAATTTTTACGTCATTCATTTGGAAAAGTTTTTTTACTTTAGGAAAATAATTTTTAGCCGTGCACGGGAATTTAATTCATAAATATTACTTTTTTTATATTCGGTATCTCAGTTCACTGGATATTCTAAAAAGGGTTTGATTGTTGAAACAATGTTTTCGGTTTCACTTTATTTTACATTTCTAAAAATTCACACAGTCGAACTCTTTTAAAACCGAAGAATGTTTACGTCATTCATTTGGAAATGTGCTATTTTATTAGGAAGTTAATTTTCAGCCGTTCACCGAAATTTAATTCATAAATATTGCGTTTTATATTCGGTATCCTAGTTTACTCTAATTTATAACAATGGTTTCATTATTGAAACAATGATTTCGGTTTCAATTTATTTTACATTTCTAAAAATTCATGTAGTCGAACCCTTCTCAAACCGAAAAATTTTGACGTCATTCATTTGGAAATGTGCTTTTTCATTAGGAAGTTAATTTTCAGCCGAGCACCGGAATTTAATTCATATATATTGTGTGTTTTATATTCGGTATCCGAGTTTACCGAATTTTCTAACAAGGGTGTGAATGTTGTAACAATGCATTCGATTTCCCTTTATTTATATTCATAATAATTCATACATTCGAACACATTTAAATCCATAAATATTTACGTCATTCATTTGGAAATGTGCTTTTTTATTAGTAAATTAATTTACAACTGTGCAACGGAATTTAATTAATAAATATTCCGTGTTTTATATTCGGTATCTCACTTCACTGGATTTTCTAACAATGCTTTGATTGTTGAAACAATGCGTTCGGTTTCTCTTTATTTTACATTTCTAAAAATTCACACAGTCGAACCTTTTTAAAACAAAAAATATTTACGTCATTCATTTGGAAATGTGCTTTTTTATTAGGAAGTTAATTTTCAGCCTTGCACCGAAATTTAATTCATAAATATTGCGTTTTATATTCGGTATCCCAGTTTACTGTATTTTACAACAATGGTTTGATTGTTGGAACAATGTATTCGGTTTCACTCTATTTTACATTCATAATAATTCACACATTCGGACCCTTTTAAAACCGAAAAAAGTTTACGTCATTCATTTGGAAATGTGCCTTTTTATTAGGAAAATAATTTTCAGCCGTGCACGGGGATTTAATTCATAAATATTGCTTTTTCTATATTCGGTATCTCAGTTCTCTGGATATTCTAACAATGGTTTGATTGTTGAAACTACGTATTAGGTTTCACTTTATTTTACATTTCTAAAAATTCACACAATCGAACCCTTTTAAAACCGAAAAATTTTACGTTATTCAATTTGAAATGTGCCTTTTTATTAGGAAAATAATTTTCATCAGTGCACCGGAATTTAATTCATAAATATTGTTTGTTTTATATTCGGTATCTGACTTCACAGGATTTTCTAACAAAGGTTTGATTGTTGAAACAATGTATGCGGTTTCACTTTATTTCACATTTATAAAAATTCACAAAGCCGAACCCTTTTAAAACTGAAAAATGTTTACGTCATTCATTTGGTAGTGTGCTTTTTCTTAGGAAAATAATTTTCAGCCGTCCACTTGAATTTAATTCATAAATATTGCGTGTTTTATATTCGGTATCTCAGTTCACTTGATATTCTAACAATGCTTTGATTTTTGAAACAATGTATTCCGTTTCACTTTAATTTACATTTCTATAAATTCACACAGTCGAACCCTTTTAAAACCGAAAAATTTGTACGTCATTCATTTGGAAATGTGCTATATTATTAGGAAGTTAATTTTCAGCCGTGCACCGGAATTTAATTCATACATATTGCGTGTTTTATATTCGGTATGTCTCCGCTCTGGATTTTCTAACAATGGTTTGATTGTTGAAACAATGTATTCGGTTTCACTTTATTTTCAATTTCTAAATATTCACACAGTCGAACTCTTTTAAAACCGAAAAATTTTTACGCCATTCATTTGGAAATGTGCTATATTATTAGGAAGTTAATTTTCAGCCGTGCACCGGAATTTAATTCATAAATATTGTGTGTTTTATATTCGGTATCCGAGTTTACCGAATTTTCTAACAATGGTTTGAATGTTGTAACAATGCATTCGATTTCCCTTTATTTATATTCATAATAATTCATACATTCGAACACTTTTAAATCCATAAATGTTTACGTCATTCATTTGGAAATGTGCTTTTTTATTAGGAAATTAATTTACAACCGTGCAACGGAATTTAATTAATAAATATTGCGTGTTTTATATTCGGTATCTTTCTTCACTAGATTTTCTAACAATGGTTTCATTGTTGAAACAATGCGTTCGGTTTCACTTTATTTTACATTTGTAAAAATTCACACAGTCGAACCCTTTTAAAAAAAAATTTTTTACGTCATTCGTTTGGAAATGTGCTATTTTATTAGGAAGTTGATTTTCAGCCGCGCACTTGTATTTAATTCATAAATATTGCGTTTTATATTCGGTATCCCGGTTTACTGTAATTTAAAACAATGGTTTCATTATTGAAACAATGTTTTCGGTTTCACTTTATTTTATATTTCTAAAAATTCATGTAGTCGAACAATTCTCAAACCGAAAAATTTTGACGTCATTCATTTGGAAATGTGCTTTTTTATTAGTAAATTAATTTTCAGCTGTGCACCGGAATTTAATTCATAAATATTGTGTGTTTTATATTCGGTATCCGAGTTCACCGAATTTTCTAACAAGGGTTTGAATGTTGTAACAATGCGTTCGATTTCCCTTTATTTATATTCATAATAATTCATACATTAGAACTTTTTTAAAACCGAAAAATGTTTACGTCATTCATTTGGAAATGTGCCTTTTTATTAGGAAAATAATTTTCAGCCGTGCACGGGGATTTAATTCATAAATATTGCTTTTTTTATATTCGGTATCTCAGTTCTCTGGATATTCTAACAATGGTTTGATTGTTGAAACTATGTATTCGGTTTCACTTTATTTTACATTTTTAAAATTCACACAGCCGAACCCTTTTAAAACTGAAAAATGTTTACGTCATTCATTTGGAAATGTGCTTTTTTCTTAGAAAAATAATTTTCTGCCGTCCGCTTGAATTTAATTCATAAATATTGCGTGTTTTATATTCGGTATCTCAGTTCACTTGATATTCTAACAATGGTTTGATTGTTGAAACAATGAATTCGGTTTCACTTTTTTTACATTTCTAAAAATTTATATAGTCGAACCCTTTTAAATTCGAAACATTTTACGTCATTCATTTGGAAATGTGTTTTTATATTAGAAAAATATTTTTCAGCCGTCCACTTGAATTTAATTCATAAATATTGTGTGTTTTATATTCGGTATCTGACTTCACTGGATTTTCTAACAATTGTTTGATTGTTGAAACAATGTATTCGGTTTCACTTTATTTCACATTTATAAAAATTCACATAGTCGAACCCTTTTAAAACCGAAAAATTTTTACGTCATTTATTTGGAAATGTGCTTTTTTATTAGGCAGTTAATTTTCAGCCGTGCCCCGGAATTTAATACATAGATATTGCGTGTTTTATATTCGGTATGTCTCCGCACTGGATTTTCTAAGAATGGTTTGATTGTTGAAACAATGTATTCGGTTTCACTTTATTTTACATTTCTATAAATTCATGTAGTCGAACCCTTTTAAAACCGAAAAATTTTGACTTCATTCATTTGGAAATGTGCTTTTTTATTAGGAAGTTAATTTTCAGCCTTGCACCGAAATTTAATTCATAAATATTGCGTTTTATATTCGGTATCCCAGTTTACTGTATTTTACAACAATGGTTTGATTGTTGGAACAATGTATTCGGTTTCACTCTATTTTACATTCATAATAATTCACACATTCGGACCCTTTTAAAACCGAAAATAGTTTACGTCATTCATTTGGAAATGTGCCTTTTTATTAGGAAAATAATTTTCAGCCGTGCACGGGGATTTAATTCATAAATATTGCTTTTTCTATATTCGGTATCTCAGTTCTCTGGATATTCTAACAATGGTTTGATTGTTGAAACTACGTATTAGGTTTCACTTTATTTTACATTTCTAAAAATTCACACAATCGAACCCTTTTAAAACCGAAAAATTTTACGTTATTCAATTTGAAATGTGCCTTTTTATTAGGAAAATAATTTTCATCAGTGCACCGGAATTTAATTCATAAATATTGTGTGTTTTATATTCGGTATCTGACTTCACAGAATTTTCTAACAAAGGTTTGATTGTTGAAACAATGTATTCAGTTTCACTTTATTTCACATTTATAAAAATTCACAAAGCCGAACCCTTTTAAAACTGAAAAATGTTTAAGTCATTCATTTGGTAGTGTGCTTTTTTTTTAGGAAAATAATTTTCAGCCGTCCACTTGAATTTAATTCATAAATATTGCGTGTTTTATATTCGGTATCTCAGTTCACTTGATATTCTAACAATGCTTTGATTTTTGAAACAATGTATTCCGTTTCACTTTAATTTACATTTCTATAAATTCACACAGTCGAACCCTTTTAAAACCGAAAAATGTTTACGTCATTCATTTGGAAATGTGCTTTTTTGTTAGGAAAATAATTTTCAGCCGTCCACTTGAATTTAATTCATAAATATTGCGTGTTTTATATTCCGTATCTCAGTTCACTTGATATTCTAACAATGGTTTGATTGTACAAACAATGAATTCGGTTTCACTTTATTTTACATTTCTAAAAATTCATATAGTCGAACCCTTTTAAATTCGAAACATTTTACGTCATTTATTTCGAAATGTGTTTTTATATTAGAAAAATAATTTTCACCCGTCCACTTGAATTTAATTCATAAATATTGCGTGTTTTATATTCGGTATCTCACTTCACTAGATTTTCTAACAATGGTTTGATTGTTGAAACAATGCGTTCAGTTTCACTTTATCATACATTTCTAAAAATTCACACAGTCGAACCCTTTTAAAACCGAAAAATTTTAACGTCATTCATTTGGAAATGTGCTTTTTTAGTAGGAAGTTAATTTTCAGCCCTGCACCGGAATTTAATTCAAAAATATTGCGTGTTTTATAGTCAGTCACTGAATTTTCTAACAATGGTTTGATTCTTGAAACAATGTATTCGGTTTCACCTTATTTAACATTTCTAAGAATTCACACAGTCGAACTCTTTTAAAACCGAAAAATTTTTACGTCATTCATTTGGAATTTTTTTTTTTTACATTAGGAAAATAATTTTTAGCCATACACGGGAATTTAATTCATAAATATTGCGTGTTTTATATTCAGTTCACTGGATATTCTAACAATGGTTTGATTGTTGGAACAATGTATTCGATTTCATATTATTTTATATTTCCATAAATTCACACAGTCGAACTCTTTTAAAACCGAAATATTCTTACGTCATTCATTTGGAAATGTGCTTTTTTATTAGGAAGTTAATTTTATGCCGTGCACCGGAATTTAATTCATAAATATTGAGTTTTATATTTCGTATCCCAGTTTACTGTATTTTACAACAATGGTTTGATTGTTGAAACAATGTAATCGGTTTAACTTTATTTTACATTCATAATAATTCACACATTCAAGCCTTTTAAAACTGAAAAATGTTTACGTCATTCATTTGGAAATGTGCCTTTTTATTAGGAAAATATTTTTCAGCCGTGCACGGGGTCTTAATTCATAAATATTGCTTTTTTTATATTCGGTATCTCAGTTCTCTGGATATTCTAACGAAGGTTTGATTGTTGAAACTACTTATTCGGTTTCACTTTATTTTACATTTCTAAAAATTCACACAGCCGAATCCTTTTAAAAGCGAAAATGTTTACGTCATTCATTTGGAAATGTGCTTTTTTGTTAGGAAAATAACTTTCAGCCGTCCACTTGAAATTAATTCACAAATATTGCGTATTTTATATTCGGTATCTCAGTTCACTTGATATTCTAACAATGGTTTGATTGTTGAAACAATGTATTCGGTTTCTCTTTATTTTACATTTCTAAAAATTCACACAGTCGAACCCTTTTAAAACCGAAAAATTTTAACGTCATTCATTTGGAAATTTGCTTTTTTATTAGGAAGTTAATTTTCAGCCGTGCACCGGAATTTATTTCATAAATATTGTGTGTTTTATATTCGATATCCGAGTTTACCGAATTTTCTAACAATGGTTTGAATGTTGAAACAATGCATTCGTCTTCACTTTATTTACATTCATAATAATTCACATAGTGGAACCCTTTAAAAACCATAAATGTTTACGTCATTTATTAGGAAATGTGCTTTTTTATTAGGAAATTAATTTACAACCGTGCACCGGGATTTAGTTCATAAATATTGCGTGTTTTATATTGGGTATCTCACTTCACTGGATTTTCTAACAATGGTTTGATTGTTGAAACAAAGCGTCCGCTTTTACATTATTTTACATTTCTAAAAATTCACACAGTCGAACCCTTTTAAAACCGAAAAAGTTTTACGTTATTCATTTGGAAAAGTGCTTTTTTATTAGTAAGTTAATTTTCAGCCTTGCACCGAAATTTAATTCATAAATATTTCTTATTATATTTGGTATCCCGGTTTACTGTATTTTACAACAATGGTCTTATTGTTGAAACAATGTATTCGGTTTCTCTTTATTTTACATTTCTGAAAATTCACATAGTCGAAACCTTTTAAAACCGAAAAATTTTTACGTCATTTATTTGGAAATGTGCTTTTTTATTAGGCAGTTAATTTTCAGCCTTGCACCGAAATTTAATTCATAAATATTGCGTTTTATATTCGGTATCCCAGTTTACTGTATTTTACAACAATGGTTTGATTGTTGGAACAATGTATTCGGTTTCACTCTATTTTACATTCATAATAATTCACACATTCGGACCCTTTTAAAACCGAAAATAGTTTACGTCATTCATTTGGAAATGTGCCTTTTTATTAGGAAAATAATTTTCAGCCGTGCACGGGGATTTAATTCATAAATATTGCTTTTTCTATATTCGGTATCTCAGTTCTCTGGATATTCTAACAATTGTTTGATTGTTGAAACTACGTATTAGGTTTCACTTTATTTTACATTTCTAAAAATTCAAACAATCGAACCCTTTTAAAACCGAAAAATTTTACGTTATTCAATTTGAAATGTGGCTTTTTATTAGGAAAATAATTTTCATCAGTGCACCGGAATTTAATTCATAAATATTGTGTGTTTTATATTCGGTGTCTGACTTCACAGGATTTTCTAACAAAGGTTTGATTGTTGAAACAATGTATTCAGTTTCACTTTATTTCACATTTATAAAAATTCACAAAGCCGAACCCTTTTAAAACTGAAAAATGTTTACGTCATTCATTTGGTAGTGTGCTTTTTTTTAGGAAAATAATTTTCAGCCGTCCACTTGAATTTAATTCATAAATATTGCGTGTTTTATATTCGGTATCTCAGTTCACTAGAAATTCTAACAATGCTTTGATTTTTGAAACAATGTATTCCGTTTCACTTTAATTTATATTTCTATAAATTCACCTTTTAAAACCGAAAAATTTGTACGTCATTCATTTGGAAATGTGCTATATTATTAGGAAGTTAATTTTCAGCCGTGCACCGGAATTTAATTCATACATATTGCGTGTTTTATATTCGGTATGTCTCCGCACTGGATTTTCTAAGAATGGTTTGATTGTTGAAACAATGTATTCGGTTTCACTTTATTTTACATTTCTAAAAATTCATGTAGTCGAACCCTTTTAAAACCGAAAAATTTTGACTTCATTCATTTGGAAATGTGCTTTTACATTAGGAAGATAATTTTCAGCCGTGCACCGGAATTTAATTCATAAATATTGTGTTTTATATTGGTTATCCCAGTTTACTCTATTTTAAAACAATAGTTTGATTGTTGAAAAAATGTATTCGGTTTCACTTTTATTTTACATTTCTAAAAATTAACACAGTCGAACCCTTCTAAAACCGAAAACCTTTTACGTCATTCAAGTGGTTGGCTATTTTTTGACGGCCAATTATCTACACTATGGATATAGACCAGAGGGGGGAGTGCCCTTCGTGGGGTTCGTTCTAAAGGAACCTAACCCGTATTTACGCACGGAAATACATGGCTCGAAGAAAACCACGAAAACTTCGAACGATTAGGCCGACGGGAGCGATTGGGATCGAACCCAGCACCTCCCGTCTACCAGCTTCGAGAGCAGAACCTCTCAGCCACTGATGGTGTCATTCAATTGGAAATGCGCCTTTTTATTAGGAAAATAATTTTCAGCCGTGCACCGGAATTTATTTCATAAATATTGTGTGTTTTATATTCGGTATCCGAGTTTACCGAATTTTCTAACAATGGTTTGAATGTTCAAACAATGCATTCGATTTCACTTTATTTATATTCATAATAATACACACAGTCGAACCCTTTGAAAACAACAAATTTTTACATCATTCATTTAGAAATGTGCTTTTTTAATTGGAAATTAATTTTCAGCCGTGTACCGTAATTTAATTCATATATATTGCCTGTTTTATATTCAGTCACTGGATTTTCTAACAATGGTTTGATTGTTCAAACAATGTATTCGGTTTCACCTTATTTAACATTTCTAAAAATTCATACAGTCGAACCCTTTTAAAACCGAAAAATTTTTACGTCATTCATTTGGAAAAGTTTTTTTACTTTAGGAAAATAATTTTTAGCCGTGCACGGGAATTTAATTCATAAATATTACTTTTTTTATATTCGGTATCTCAGTTCACTGGATATTCTAAAAAGGGTTTGATTGTTGAAACAATGTTTTCGGTCTCACTTTATTTTACATTTCTAAAAATTCACACAGTCGAACTCTTTTAAAACCGAAGAATGTTTACGTCATTCATTTGGAAATGTGCTATTTTATTAGGAAGTTAATTTTCAGCCGTTCACCGAAATTTAATTCATAAATATTGCGTTTTATATTCGGTATCCTAGTTTACTCTAATTTATAACAATGGTTTCATTATTGAAACAATGATTTCGGTTTCAATTTATTTTACATTTCTAAAAATTCATGTAGTCGAACCCTTCTCAAACCGAAAAATTTTGACGTCATTCATTTGGAAATGTGCTTTTTCATTAGGAAGTTAATTTTCAGCCGAGCACCGGAATTTAATTCATATATATTGTGTGTTTTATATTCGGTATCCGAGTTTACCGAATTTTCTAACAAGGGTTTGAATGTTGTAACAATGCATTCGATTTCCCTTTATTTATATTCATAATAATTCATACATTCGAACACATTTAAATCCATAAATATTTACGTCATTCATTTGGAAATGTGCTTTTTTATTAGTAAATTAATTTACAACCGTGCAACGGAATTTAATTAATAAATATTGCGTGTTTTATATTCGGTATCTCACTTCACTGGATTTTCTAAGAATGCTTTGATTGTTGAAACAATGCGTTCGGTTTCTCTTTATTTTACATTTCTAAAAATTCACACAGTCGAACCTTTTTAAAACAAAAAATATTTACGTCATTCATTTGGAAATGTGCTTTTTTATTAGGAAGTTAATTTTCAGCCTTGCACCGAAATTTAATTCATAAATATTGCGTTTTATATTCGGTATCCCAGTTTACTGTATTTTACAACAATGGTTTGATTGTTGGAACAATGTATTCGGTTTCACTCTATTTTACATTCATAATAATTCACACATTCGGACCCTTTTAAAACCGAAAAAAGTTTACGTCATTCATTTGGAAATGTGCCTTTTTATTAGGAAAATAATTTTCAGCCGTGCACGGGGATTTAATTCATAAATATTGCTTTTTCTATATTCGGTATCTCAGTTCTCTGGATATTCTAACAATGGTTTGATTGTTGAAACTACGTATTAGGTTTCACTTTATTTTACATTTCTAAAAATTCACACAATCGAACCCTTTTAAAACCGAAAAATTTTACGTTATTCAATTTGAAATGTGCCTTTTTATTAGGAAAATAATTTTCATCAGTGCACCGGAATTTAATTCATAAATATTGTTTGTTTTATATTCGGTATCTGACTTCACAGGATTTTCTAACAAAGGTTTGATTGTTGAAACAATGTATGCGGTTTCACTTTATTTCACATTTATAAAAATTCACAAAGCCGAACCCTTTTAAAACTGAAAAATGTTTACGTCATTCATTTGGTAGTGTGCTTTTTCTTAGGAAAATAATTTTCAGCCGTCCACTTGAATTTAATTCATAAATATTGCGTGTTTTATATTCGGTATCTCAGTTCACTTGATATTCTAACAATGCTTTGATTTTTGAAACAATGTATTCCGTTTCACTTTAATTTACATTTCTATAAATTCACACAGTCGAACCCTTTTAAAACCGAAAAATTTGTACGTCATTCATTTGGAAATGTGCTATATTATTAGGAAGTTAATTTTCAGCCGTGCACCGGAATTTAATTCATACATATTGCGTGTTTTATATTCGGTATGTCTCCGCTCTGGATTTTCTAACAATGGTTTGATTGTTGAAACAATGTATTCGGTTTCACTTTTTTTTCCATTTCTAAATATTCACACAGTCGAACTCTTTTAAAACCGAAAAATTTTTACGCCATTCATTTGGAAATGTGCTATATTATTAGGAAGTTAATTTTCAGCCGTGCACCGGAATTTAATTCATAAATATTGTGTGTTTTATATTCGGTATCCGAGTTTACCGAATTTTCTAACAATGGTTTGAATGTTGTAACAATGCATTCGATTTCCCTTTATTTATATTCATAATAATTCATACATTCGAACACTTTTAATTCCATAAATGTTTACGTCATTCATTTGGAAATGTGCTTTTTTATTAGGAAATTAATTTACAACCGTGCAACGGAATTTAATTAATAAATATTGCGTGTTTTATATTCGGTATCTTTCTTCACTAGATTTTCTAACAATGGTTTCATTGTTGAAACAATGCGTTCGGTTTCACTTTATTTTACATTTGTAAAAATTCACACAGTCGAACCCTTTTAAAAAAAAATTTTTTACGTCATTCGTTTGGAAATGTGCTATTTTATTAGGAAGTTAATTTTCAGCCGCGCACTTGTATTTAATTCATAAATATTGCGTTTTATATTCGGTATCCCGGTTTACTGTAATTTAAAACAATGGTTTCATTATTGAAACAATGTTTTCGGTTTCACTTTATTTTATATTTCTAAAAATTCATGTAGTCGAACAATTCTCAAACCGAAAAATTTTGACGTCATTCATTTGGAAATGTGCTTTTTTATTAGTAAATTAATTTTCAGCTGTGCACCGGAATTTAATTCATAAATATTGTGTGTTTTATATTCGGTATCCGAGTTTACCGAATTTTCTAACAAGGGTTTGAATGTTGTAACAATGCGTTCGATTTCCCTTTATTTATATTCATAATAATTCATACATTAGAACTTTTTTAAAACCGAAAAATGTTTACGTCATTCATTTGGAAATGTGCTTTTTTCTTAGAAAAATAATTTTCTGCCGTCCGCTTGAATTTAATTCATAAATATTGCGTGTTTTATATTCGGTATCTCAGTTCACTTGATATTCTAACAATGGTTTGATTGTTGAAACAATGAATTCGGTTTCACTTTTTTTACATTTCTAAAAATTTATATAGTCGAACCCTTTTAAATTCGAAACATTTTACGTCATTCATTTGGAAATGTGTTTTTATATTAGAAAAATATTTTACAGCCGTCCACTTGAATTTAATTCATAAATATTGTGTGTTTTATATTCGGTATCTGACTTCACTGGATTTTCTAACAATGGTTTGATTGTTGAAACAATGTATTCGGTTTCACTTTATTTCACATTTATAAAAATTCACACAGCCGAACCCTTTTAAAACCGAAAAATGTTTACGTCATTCAGTTAGAAATGTGCTTTTTTGTTAGGAAAATAATTTTCAGCCGTGCACCGGAATTTAATTCAAAAATATTGCGTTTTATATTCGGTATCCCAGTTTACTGTATTTTACAACATTGGTTTGGTTGTTGAAACAATGTATTCGGTTTAAATTTATTTTACATTTCTAAAAATTAACACAGTCGATCCCTTCTAAACCCGAAAACTATTACTTCATTCAATTGGTTGGTTATTTTTTGACGATCGATTATCTACACTAGGGATATATTCCCGAAGGGGGAGTGCCCTTCGTGGACGTCTTTCTAAGGGAACCTAACATGTATTTACCCACGGAAAATGTATGGCTCGAAGGAAACCACGAAAACTCCGAACAATTAGGCCGACGGGCGCGATTGGGCTCGAACCCAGAACCTAACGTCTACCAGCTTCGAGAGCAGAACCTCTCAGCCACTGGTGGGTTTATTCAATTGGAAATGTGCCTTTTTATTAGGAAAATAATTTTCTGCCGTGAACCGGAAATCATTTCATAAATATTGTGTGTTTTATATTCGGTATCCGAGTTTACCGAATTTTCTAACAATGGTTTGAATGTTGAAATAATGCACTCGATTTCACTTTATTTATATTCATGATAATTCACATAGTG
Source organism: Maratus speciosus (assembly GCA_963932465.1). Lineage (NCBI taxonomy): Eukaryota > Metazoa > Arthropoda > Arachnida > Araneae > Salticidae > Maratus > Maratus speciosus. The sequence continues at coordinate 5,534,890 of CAWVRF010000002.1, read as the reverse complement.
GAACCCTTTGAAAACAAAAATGTTTACGCCATTTATTTGGAAATGTGGTTTTTTATTAGGAAATTAATTTACAACCGTGCACCGGAATTTAATTCATAAATATTGCGTGTTTTATTTTCGGTATCTCACTTCACTGGATTTGCTAACAATGGTTTGATTGTTGAAACAATGCGTTCGGTTTTACTTTATTTTACATTTCTAAAAATTCACACAGTCGAACCCTTTTAAAACCGAAAAAGTTTTACGTTATTCATTTAGAAATGTGCTTTTTTTATTAGGAAGTTAATTTTCAGCCTTGCACCGAAATTTAATTCATAAATATTACTTATTATATTCGGTATCCCGGTTTACTGTATTTTACAACAATGGTCTGATTGTTGAAACAATGTATTCGGTTTCTCTTTATTTTACATTTCTAAAAATTCACATAGTTGAATCCTTTTAAAACGGAAAAATTTTTACATCATTCATTTAGAAATGTGCTTTTTTATTAGGAAATTAATTTACAACCGTGCACCGGAATTTAATTCATAAATATTGCTTTTTTTATATTCGGTATCTCTGTTCTCTGGATATTCTATCAATGGTTTGATTGTTGAAACTACGTATTCGGTTTAATTTTATTTTACATTTCTAAAAATTCACACAATCGAAACCTTTTAAAACAGAAAAATTTTACGGTATTCAATTGGAAATGTGCTTTTTTGTTAGGAAAATAATTTTCAGCCGTCCACTTGAATTTAATTCATAAATATTGCGTTTTTATATTCAGTATCTCAGTTCACCATATATTCTACAATGGTTTGATTGTTGAAACAATGTATTCAGTTTCTCTTTATTTTACATTTCTAAAAATTCACACAATCGAATCCTTTTAAAACGGAAAAAAATTTACATCATTCATTTGGAAATGTGCTTTTTTATTAGGAAGTTAATTTTCAGCCTTGCACCGAAATTTAATTCATAAATATTACTTATTATATTCGGTATCCCGGTTTACTGTATTTTACAACAATGGTCTGATTGTTGAAACAATGTATTCGGTTTCTCTTTATTTTACATTTCTAAAAATTCACATAGTTGAATCCTTTTAAAACGGAAAAATTTTTACATCATTCATTTGGAAATGTGCTTTTTTATTAGGAAATTAATTTACAACCGTGCACCGGAATTTAATTCATAAATATTGCTTTTTTTATATTCGGTATCTCAGTTCTCTGGATATTCTATCAATGGTTTGATTGTTGAAACTACGTATTCGGTTTAATTTTATTTTACATTTCTAAAAGTTCACACAATCGAAACCTTTTAAAACAGAAAAATTTTACGGTATTCAATTGGAAATGTGCTTTTTTGTTAGGAAAATAATTTTCAGCCGTCCACTTGAATTTAATTCATAAATATTGCGTTTTTATATTCAGTATCTCAGTTCACTTGATATTCTACAATGGTTTGATTGTTGAAACAATGTATTCAGTTTCTCTTTATTTTACATTTCTAAAAATTCACACAGTCGAATCCTTTTAAAACGGAAAAAATTTTACATCATTCATTTGGAAATGTGCATTTTTATTAGGAAGTTAATTTTCAGCCTTGCACCGAAATTTAATTCATAAATATTACTTATTATATTCGGTATCCCGGTTTACTGTATTTTACAACAATGGTCTGATTGTTGAAACAATGTATTCGGTTTCTCTTTATTTTACATTTCTAAAAATTCACATAGTTGAGTCCTTTTAAAACGGAAAAATTTTTACATCATTCATTTGGAAATGTGCTTTTTTATTAGGAAATTAATTTACAACCGTGCACCGGAATTTAATTCATAAATATTGCTTTTTTTATATTCGGTATCTCAGTTCTCTGGATATTCTATCAATGGTTTGATTGTTGAAACTACGTATTCGGTTTAATTTTATTTTACATTTCTAAAAGTTCACACAATCGAAACCTTTTAAAACAGAAAAATTTTACGGTATTCAATTGGAAATGTGCGTTTTTGTTAGGAAAATAATTTTCAGCCGTCCACTTGAATTTAATTCATAAATATTGCGTTTTTATATTCAGTATCTCAGTTCACTTGATATTCTACAATGGTTTGATTGTTGAAACAATGTATTCAGTTTCTCTTTATTTTACATTTCTAAAAATTCACACAGTCGAATCCTTTTAAAACGGAAAAAATTTTACATCATTCATTTGGAAATGTGCTATTTTATTAGGAAGTTAATTTTCAGCCGTGCACCGGAATGTAATTCATAAATATTGCGTTTTATATTCGGTATAACAGTTTACTGTATTTTACAACAATGGTTTGATTATTGAAACAATGTATACCGTTTCACTTTATTTTACATTTCTAAAAATTCATGTAGTCGAACCCTTTTAAAACCGAAAAATTTTGACGTCATTCATTTGGAAATGTGCTTTTTTATTAGAAAGTTAATTTTCAGCCGATCACCGGAATTTGATTCATAAATATTGCGTTTTATATTCGGTATCCAAGTTTACTGTTTTTTACAAAAATGGTTTGATTGTTGAAACATTGCATTCGATTTCACTTAATTTTACATTTCTAAAAATTCGTATAGTCGAACCCTTTTAAAACCGAAAAATTTTGACGTCATTCATTTGGAAATGTGCTTTTTTATTAGTAAGTTAATTTTCAGCCGACCACCGGAATTTAATTCATAAATATTGCGTTTTATATTCGGTATCCCAGTTTACTGTTTTTTACAACAATGGTTTGATTGTTGAAACATTGCATTCGATTTCACTTTATTTTTTATTTCTAAAAATTCACACAGTCGAACCCTTTTAAAACCGAAATAATTTTACGTCATTCATTTGGAAATATGCTTTTTTGTTAGGAAAATAATTTTCAGCCGTGCACCGGAATTTAATCTATAGATATTGTTTTATATTCGGTATCCCAGTTTAATGTATTTTACAACAATTGATTGATTGTTGAAACAGTGCATTCGGTTTCACTTTATTTGACATTTCTAAACATTCACACAGTCGAACCCTTTTAAAACCGAAAACTTTTTACGTCATTTATTTGGAAATGTGCTTTTTTATTAGGCAGTTAATTTTGTGCCGTGCCCCGGAATTTAATACATAGATATTGCGTGTTTTATATTCTGTATCTCACTTTACTGGATTTTCTAACAATGTTTTGATTGTTGAAACAAGGTATTCGGTTTCAATTTATTTTACATTTCTAAAAATTCATGTAGTCGAACCCTTTTAAAACCGAAAAATTTTGACTTCATTCATTTGGAAATGTGCTTTTTTATTAGGAAGTTAATTTTCAGCCGTGCACCGGAATTTAATTCATAAATATTGCGTATTTTTTATTCGGTATATCAGTTTACTTGATATTCTAACAATGCTTTGATTTTTGAAACAATGTATTCGGTTTCACTTTTATTTTACATTTCTAAAAATTAACACAGTCGAACCCTTCTATAACCGAAAACTTTTTACGTCATTCAAGTGGTTGGTTGATTTTTTTACGGCCAATTATCTACACTAGGGATATAGGCCAGTGGCGGGAGTGCCCTTAGTGGGGTACGTTCTAAAGGAACCTAACCCGTATTTACGCACGGAAATACATGGCTCGAAGAAACCACGAAAACTTCGAACGATTAGGCGGACGGGCGCGATTTGGATCAAACCCAGCACCTCCCGTCTACCAGCTTCGAGAGCAGAACCTCTCAGCCACTGATGGGGTCATTCAATTGGAAATGTGCCTTTTTATTAGGAAAATAATTTTCAGCCGTGTACCGGAATTTATTTCATAAATATTGTGTGTTTTATATTCGGTATCCGAGTTTACCGAATTTTCTAACAATGGTTTGAATGTTGAAACAATGCGTTCGGTTTTACTTTATTTTACATTTCTAAAAATTCACACAGTCGAACCCTTTTAAAACCGAAAAAGTTTTACGTTATTCATTTGGAAATGTGGTTTTTTTATTAGGAAGTTAATTTTCAGACTTGCACCAAAATTTAATTCATAAATATTACTTATTATATTCGGTATCTCGATTTACTGTATTTTACAACATTGGTTTGGTTGTTGAAACAATGTATTCGGTTTAAATTTATTTTACATTTCTAAAAATTAACACAGTCGAACCCTTCTAAACCCGAAAACTTTTACTTCATTGAATTGGTTGGTTGATTTTTTGACGATCGATTATCTACACAAGGGATATAGATCCGAGGGGGGAGTGTCCTTCGTGGGCGTCTTTCTAAGGGAACCTAACATGCATTTACCCACGGAAATACATGGCTCGAAGAAAACCACGAAAACTCCGAACGATTAGGACGACGGGCGCGATTGGGATCGAACCCAGCACCTTCCGTCTACCAGCTTCGAGAGCAGAGCCTCTCAGCCGCTGGTGGGGTCATTCCATTGGAAATGTGAATTTTTATTAGGAAAATAATTTTCTGCCGTGCACCGGAATTTATTTCATAAATATTGTGTGTTTTATATTCGGTATCCCAGTTTACCGAATTTTCTAACAATGGTTTGAATGTTGAAACAATGCATTCGATTTCACTTTATTTATATTCATAATAATTCACATAGTGGAACCCTTTGAAAACCATAAATGTTTACGTTATTTATGTGGAAAAGTGCTTTTTTTATTAGGAAATTAATTTACAACCGTGCACCGGAATTTAATTCATAAATATTGCGTGTTTTATATTCGGTATCTCACGTCACTGGATTTTCTAACAATGGTTTGATTGTTGAAACAATGCGTTCGGTTTTACTTTATTTTACATTTCTAAAAATTCACACAGTCGAACCCTTTTAAAACCGAAAAATCTTTACGTTATTCATTTGGAAATGTGCTTTTTTTATTAGGAAGTTAATTTTCAGCCTTGCACCGAAATTTAATTCATAATTATTACTTATTATATTCGGTATCCCGGTTTACTGTATTTTACAACAATGGTCTAATTGTTGAAACAATGTATTCGGTTTCTCTTTATTTTACATTTCTAAAAATTCACATAGTCGAATCCTTTTAAAACGGAAAAATTTTTACATCATTCATTTGGAAATGTGCTTTTTTTATTAGGAAGTTAATTTTCAGCCGTGCACCGGAATGTAATTCATAAATATTGCGTTTTATATTCGTTATAATAGTTTACTGTATTTTACAACAATGGTTTGATTATTGAAACAATGTATAACGCTTCACTTTATTTTACATTTCTAAAAATTCATATAGTCGAACCCTTTTAAAACCGAAAAATTTTGACGTCATTCATTTGGAAATGTGCTTTTTTATTAGTAAGTTAATTTTCAGCCGAACACCGGAATTTAATTCATAAATATTGTGTTTTATATTCGGTATCCCAGTTTACTGTTTTTTACAGCAATGGTTTGATTGTTGAAACAATGCATTCGGTTTCACTTTATTTGACATTTCTAAATATTCACAAAGTCGAACCCTTTTAAAACCGAAAAAATTTTACGTCATTTATTTGGAAATGTGCTTTTTTATTAGGCAGTTAATTTTCAGCCGTGTCCCGGAATTTAATACATGGATATTGCGTGTTTTATATTCGGTATGTCTCCGCACTGGATTTTCTAAGAATGGTTTGATTGTTGAAACAATGTATTCGGTTTCAATTTTATTTTACATTTCTAAAAATTCACACAGTCGAACCCTTTTAAAACCGAAATATTTTTACGTTATTCATTTGCAAATGTGATTTTTTTATTAGAAAGTTAATTTTCAGCTTTTACCGAAATTTAATTCATAAATATTACTTATTATATTCGGTATCCCGTTTTTTTGTATTTTACAACAATGGTTTGATTGTTGAAACTATGTATTCGGTTTCACTTTATTTTACATTCATAATAATTCACACATTCGGACCCTTTTAAAACCGAAAACTGTTTACCTCATTCATTTGGAAATGTGCCTTTTTATTAGGAAAATAATTTTAAGCCGTGCACGGGGATTTAATTCATAAATATTGCTTTTTTTATATTCGGTATCTCAGTTCTCTGGATATTCTATCAATGGTTTGATTGTTGAAACTACGTATTCGGTTTAAATTTATTTTACATTTCTAAAAATTCACACAATCGAACCCTTTTAAAACAGAAAAATTTTACGGTATTCAATTGGAAATGTGCCTTTTTATTAGGAAAATAATTTTCATCCGTGCACCGGAATTTAATTCATAAATATTGTGTGTTTTATATTCGGTATCTGACTTCACTGGATTTTTTAACAATGGATTGATTGTTGAAACAATGTGTTCGGTTTCACTTTATTTCCCATTTATAAAAATTCACACATTCGGACCCTTTTAAAACCGAAAACTGTTTACGTCATTCATTTGGAAATGTGCCTTTTTATTAGGAAAATAATTTTCAGTCGTCCACTGGAATTTAATTCATAAATATTGCGTTTTTATATTCAGTATCTCAGTTCACTTGATATTCTACAAAGATTTGATTGTTGAAACAATGTATTCGGTTTCAATTTATTTTACATTTCTGAAAATTCACACAGTCGAACCCTTTTCAAACCGAAAAAATTTTACGTCATTCATTTGGAAATGTGTTTCTTTGTTAGGAAAATAATTTCCAGCCGTCCACTTGAATTTAATTCATAAATATTGCGTGTTTTATATTCGGTATCTCTTAGTTTACTTGATATTCAAACAATGGTTTAATTGTTGAAACAATGTATTCTGTTTCACTTTATTTTAAATTTCTAAAAATTCATATAGTCGAACCCTTTTAAATTCGAAATATTTTACGTCGTTCATTTGGAAATGTGTTTTTATATTAGGAAAGTAATTTTCAGCCGTCCACTTGAACTTAATTCATAAATATTGCATGTTTTATATTCGGTATCTCAGTTCACTTGATATTCAAACAATGGTTTGATTGTTGAAACAATGTATTCGGTTTCACTTTATTTTACATTTCTAAAAATTCATATAGTCGAACCCTTATAAATTCGTAATATTTTACGTCATTCATTTGGAAATGTGTTTTTATATTAGGAAAATAATTTTCAGCCGTCCACTTGAACTTAATTCATAAATATTGCGTGTTTTATATTCGGTATCTCAGTTCACTTGATATTCTAACAATGGTTTGATTGTTGAAACAATGCGTTCGGTTTCACTTTATTTTACATTTCTAAAAATTCACACAGTTGAACCCTTTTAAAACCGAAACATTTTAACGTCATTCATTTGGAAATGTGCTTTTTTATTAGGAAGTTAATTTTCAGCCGTGCACCGGAATTTAATTTATAAATATTGCGTGTTTTATATTCGGTATCCCAGTTTAATGTATTTTACAACAATTGATTGATTGTTTAAACAGTGCATTCGGTTTCACTTTATTTTACATTTCTGAAATTCATGTAGTCGAACCCTTTTAAAACCGAAAAATTTTTACTTCAATCATTTGGAAATGTACTTTTTTATTAGGAAGTTAATTTTCAGCCGTGCACCGGAATTTAATTCATAAATATTGTGTTTTATATTGGTTATTCCAGTTTACTCTATTTTACAACAATAGTTTGATTGTTGAAACAAAGTATTCGGTTTCACTTTTATTTTACATTTCTAAAAATTAACACAGTCGAACCCTTCTAAACCCGAAAACTTTTACTTCATTCAATTGGTTGGTTGATTTTTTGACGATCGATTATCTACACTAGGGATATAGGTCCGAGGGGGGAGTGCCCTTCGTGGGCGTCTTTCTAAGGGAACCTAAAATGTATTTACCCACGGAAATACATGGCTCGAAGAAAACCACGAAAACTCCGAACCATTAGGCCGACGGGCGCGATTGGGATCGAAACCAGCACCTCCCGTCTACCAGCTTCGAGAGCAGAACCTCTCAGCCACTGGTGGGGTCATTCAATAGGAAATGTGCTTTTTTATTAGGAAAATAATTTTCTGCCGTGCACCGGAATTTATTTCATAAATATTGTGTGTTTTATATTCGGTATCCCAGTTTACCGAATTTTCTAACAATGGTTTGAATGTTGAAACAATGCATTCGTCTTCACTTTATTTATATTCATAATAATTCACATAGTGGAACCCTTTGAAAACCATAAATGTTTACGTCATTTATTTGGAAATGTGCTTTTTTATTAGGAAATTAATTTAATACCGTGCACCGGAATTTAATTCATAAATATTGCGTGTTTTATATTGGGTATCTCACTTCACTGGATTTTCTAACAATGGTTTGATTGTTGAAACAATGCGTTCGGTTTTACTTTATTTTACATTTCTAAAAATTCACACAGTCGAACCCTTTTAAAACCGAAGTGTTTTACGTTATTCATTTGGAAATGTGCTTTTTTTATTAGGAATTTAATTTTCAGCCTTGCACCGAAATTTGATTCATAAATATTACTTATTATATTCGGTATCCCGGTTTACTGTATTTTACAACAATGGTCTGATTGTTGAAACAATGTATTCGGTTTCACTTTATTTTACATTCATAATAATTCACACTTTCGGACCCTTTTAAAACCGAAAACTGTTTACCTCATTCATTTGGAAATGTGCTTTTTTAGTAGGAAAATAATTTTAAGCCGTGCACGGGGATTTAATTCATAAATATTGCTTTTTTTATATTCGGTATCTCAGTTCTCTGTATATTCTATCAATGGTTTGATTGTTGAAACTACGTATTCGGTTTAATTTTATTTTACATTTCTAAAAATTCACACAATCGAACCCTTTTAAAACAGAAAAATTTTACGGTATTCAATTGGAAATGTGCCTTTTTATTAGGAAAATAATTTTCATCCGTGCACCGGAATTTAATTCATAAATATTGTGTGTTTCATATTCGGTATCTGACTTCACTGGATTTTTTAACAATGGATTGATTGTTGAAACAATGTATTCGGTTTCACTTTATTTCACATTTATAAAAATTCACACAGCCGAACCCTTTTAAAACCGAAAAATTTTTACGTCATTCATTTGGAAATGTGCCTTTTTATTAGGAAAATAATTTTCAGCCGTCCACTGGAATTTAATTCATAAATATTGCGTTTTTATATTCAGTATCTCAGTTCACTTGATATTCTACAATGATTTGATTGTTGAAACAATGTATTCGGTTTCAATTTATTTTACATTTCTAAAAACTCACACAGTCGAACCCTTTTCAAACCGAAAAAATTTTACGTCATTCATTTGGAAATGTGTTTTTTTTTTTTGTTAGAAAAATAATTTTCAGCCGTCCACTTGAATTTAATTCATAAATATTGCGCGTTTTATATTCGGTATCTCATAGTTTACTTGATATTCAAATAATGGTTTGATTGTTGAAACAATGTATTCGGTTTCACTTTATTTTACATTTCTAAAAATTCATATAGTCGAACCCTTTTAAATTCGAAATATTTCACGTCATTCATTTGGAAATGTGTTTTTATATTAGGAAAGTAATTTTCAGCCGTCCACTTGAACTTAATTCATAAATATTGCGTGTTTTATGTTCGGTATCTCAGTTCACTTGATATTCTAACAATGGTTTGATTGTTGAAACGATGTATTCGGTTTCTCTTTATTTTACATTTCTAAAAATTCACACAGTCGAACCCTTTTAAAACCGAAAAATTTTAACGTCATTCATTTGGAAATGTGCTCTTTTATTAGGAAGTTAATTTTCAGCCGTGCACCGGAATTTATTTCATAAATATTGTGTGTTTTATATTCGGTATCCGAGATTACCGAATTTTCTAACAATGGTTTGAATGTTGAAACAGTGCATTCGTCTTCACTTTATTTATATTCATAATAATTCACATAGTGGAACCCTTTGAAAACCATAAATGTTTACGTTATTTATGTGGAAAAGTGCTTTTTTATTAGGAAATTAATTTACAACCGTGCACCGGAATTTAATTCATAAATATTGCGTGTTTTATATTCGGTATCTCACGTCACTGGATTTTCTAACAATGGTTTGATTGTTGAAACAATGCGTTCGGTTTTACTTTATTTTACATTTCTAAAAATTCACACAGTCGAACCCTTTTAAAACCGAAAAATCTTTACGTTATTCATTTGGAAATGTGCTTTTTTTATTAGGAAGTTAATTTTCAGCCTTGCACCGAAATTTAATTCATAATTATTACTTATTATATTCGGTATCCCGGTTTACTGTATTTTACAACAATGGTCTAATTGTTGAAACAATGTATTCGGTTTCTCTTTATTTTACATTTCTAAAAATTCACATAGTCGAATCCTTTTAAAACGGAAAAATTTTTACATCATTCATTTGGAAATGTGCTTTTTTTATTAGGAAGTTAATTTTCAGCCGTGCACCGGAATGTAATTCATAAATATTGCGTTTTATATTCGTTATAATAGTTTACTGTATTTTACAACAATGGTTTGATTATTGAAACAATGTATAACGCTTCACTTTATTTTACATTTCTAAAAATTCATATAGTCGAACCCTTTTAAAACCGAAAAATTTTGACGTCATTCATTTGGAAATGTGCTTTTTTATTAGTAAGTTAATTTTCAGCCGAACACCGGAATTTAATTCATAAATATTGTGTTTTATATTCGGTATCCCAGTTTACTGTTTTTTACAGCAATGGTTTGATTGTTGAAACAATGCATTCGGTTTCACTTTATTTGACATTTCTAAATATTCACAAAGTCGAACCCTTTTAAAACCGAAAAAATTTTACGTCATTTATTTGGAAATGTGCTTTTTTATTAGGCAGTTAATTTTCAGCCGTGTCCCGGAATTTAATACATGGATATTGCGTGTTTTATATTCGGTATGTCTCCGCACTGGATTTTCTAAGAATGGTTTGATTGTTGAAACAATGTATTCGGTTTCAATTTTATTTTACATTTCTAAAAATTCACACAGTCGAACCCTTTTAAAACCGAAATATTTTTACGTTATTCATTTGCAAATGTGATTTTTTTATTAGAAAGTTAATTTTCAGCTTTTACCGAAATTTAATTCATAAATATTACTTATTATATTCGGTATCCCGTTTTTTTGTATTTTACAACAATGGTTTGATTGTTGAAACTATGTATTCGGTTTCACTTTATTTTACATTCATAATAATTCACACATTCGGACCCTTTTAAAACCGAAAACTGTTTACCTCATTCATTTGGAAATGTGCCTTTTTATTAGGAAAATAATTTTAAGCCGTGCACGGGGATTTAATTCATAAATATTGCTTTTTTTATATTCGGTATCTCAGTTCTCTGGATATTCTATCAATGGTTTGATTGTTACGTATTCGGTTTAAATTTATTTTACATTTCTAAAAATTCACACAATCGAACCCTTTTAAAACAGAAAAATTTTACGGTATTCAATTGGAAATGTGCCTTTTTATTAGGAAAATAATTTTCATCCGTGCACCGGAATTTAATTCATAAATATTGTGTGTTTTATATTCGGTATCTGACTTCACTGGATTTTTTAACAATGGATTGATTGTTGAAACAATGTGTTCGGTTTCACTTTATTTCCCATTTATAAAAATTCACACATTCGGACCCTTTTAAAACCGAAAACTGTTTACGTCATTCATTTGGAAATGTGCCTTTTTATTAGGAAAATAATTTTCAGTCGTCCACTGGAATTTAATTCATAAATATTGCGTTTTTATATTCAGTATCTCAGTTCACTTGATATTCTACAAAGATTTGATTGTTGAAACAATGTATTCGGTTTCAATTTATTTTACATTTCTGAAAATTCACACAGTCGAACCCTTTTCAAACCGAAAAAATTTTACGTCATTCATTTGGAAATGTGTTTCTTTGTTAGGAAAATAATTTCCAGCCGTCCACTTGAATTTAATTCATAAATATTGCGTGTTTTATATTCGGTATCTCTTAGTTTACTTGATATTCAAACAATGGTTTAATTGTTGAAACAATGTATTCTGTTTCACTTTATTTTAAATTTCTAAAAATTCATATAGTCGAACCCTTTTAAATTCGAAATATTTTACGTCGTTCATTTGGAAATGTGTTTTTATATTAGGAAAGTAATTTTCAGCCGTCCACTTGAACTTAATTCATAAATATTGCATGTTTTATATTCGGTATCTCAGTTCACTTGATATTCAAACAATGGTTTGATTGTTGAAACAATGTATTCGGTTTCACTTTATTTTACATTTCTAAAAATTCATATAGTCGAACCCTTATAAATTCGTAATATTTTACGTCATTCATTTGGAAATGTGTTTTTATATTAGGAAAATAATTTTCAGCCGTCCACTTGAACTTAATTCATAAATATTGCGTGTTTTATATTCGGTATCTCAGTTCACTTGATATTCTAACAATGGTTTGATTGTTGAAACAATGCGTTCGGTTTCACTTTATTTTACATTTCTAAAAATTCACACAGTTGAACCCTTTTAAAACCGAAACATTTTAACGTCATTCATTTGGAAATGTGCTTTTTTATTAGGAAGTTAATTTTCAGCCGTGCACCGGAATTTAATTTATAAATATTGCGTGTTTTATATTCGGTATCCCAGTTTAATGTATTTTACAACAATTGATTGATTGTTTAAACAGTGCATTCGGTTTCACTTTATTTTACATTTCTGAAATTCATGTAGTCGAACCCTTTTAAAACCGAAAAATTTTTACTTCAATCATTTGGAAATGTACTTTTTTATTAGGAAGTTAATTTTCAGCCGTGCACCGGAATTTAATTCATAAATATTGTGTTTTATATTGGTTATTCCAGTTTACTCTATTTTACAACAATAGTTTGATTGTTGAAACAAAGTATTCGGTTTCACTTTTATTTTACATTTCTAAAAATTAACACAGTCGAACCCTTCTAAACCCGAAAACTTTTACTTCATTCAATTGGTTGGTTGATTTTTTGACGATCGATTATCTACACTAGGGATATAGGTCCGAGGGGGGAGTGCCCTTCGTGGGCGTCTTTCTAAGGGAACCTAAAATGTATTTACCCACGGAAATACATGGCTCGAAGAAAACCACGAAAACTCCGAACCATTAGGCCGACGGGCGCGATTGGGATCGAAACCAGCACCTCCCGTCTACCAGCTTCGAGAGCAGAACCTCTCAGCCACTGGTGGGGTCATTCAATAGGAAATGTGCTTTTTTATTAGGAAAATAATTTTCTGCCGTGCACCGGAATTTATTTCATAAATATTGTGTGTTTTATATTCGGTATCCCAGTTTACCGAATTTTCTAACAATGGTTTGAATGTTGAAACAATGCATTTGTCTTCACTTTATTTATATTCATAATAATTCACATAGTGGAACCCTTTGAAAACCATAAATGTTTACGTCATTTATTTGGAAATGTGCTTTTTTATTAGGAAATTAATTTAATACCGTGCACCGGAATTTAATTCATAAATATTGCGTGTTTTATATTGGGTATCTCACTTCACTGGATTTTCTAACAATGGTTTGATTGTTGAAACAATGCGTTCGGTTTTACTTTATTTTACATTTCTAAAAATTCACACAGTCGAACCCTTTTAAAACCGAAGTGTTTTACGTTATTCATTTGGAAATGTGCTTTTTTTATTAGGAATTTAATTTTCAGCCTTGCACCGAAATTTGATTCATAAATATTACTTATTATATTCGGTATCCCGGTTTACTGTATTTTACAACAATGGTCTGATTGTTGAAACAATGTATTCGGTTTCACTTTATTTTACATTCATAATAATTCACACTTTCGGACCCTTTTAAAACCGAAAACTGTTTACCTCATTCATTTGGAAATGTGCTTTTTTAGTAGGAAAATAATTTTAAGCCGTGCACGGGGATTTAATTCATAAATATTGCTTTTTTTATATTCGGTATCTCAGTTCTCTGTATATTCTATCAATGGTTTGATTGTTGAAACTACGTATTCGGTTTAATTTTATTTTACATTTCTAAAAATTCACACAATCGAACCCTTTTAAAACAGAAAAATTTTACGGTATTCAATTGGAAATGTGCCTTTTTATTAGGAAAATAATTTTCATCCGTGCACCGGAATTTAATTCATAAATATTGTGTGTTTCATATTCGGTATCTGACTTCACTGGATTTTTTAACAATGGATTGATTGTTGAAACAATGTATTCGGTTTCACTTTATTTCACATTTATAAAAATTCACACAGCCGAACCCTTTTAAAACCGAAAAATTTTTACGTCATTCATTTGGAAATGTGCCTTTTTATTAGGAAAATAATTTTCAGCCGTCCACTGGAATTTAATTCATAAATATTGCGTTTTTATATTCAGTATCTCAGTTCACTTGATATTCTACAATGATTTGATTGTTGAAACAATGTATTCGGTTTCAATTTATTTTACATTTCTAAAAACTCACACAGTCGAACCCTTTTCAAACCGAAAAAATTTTACGTCATTCATTTGGAAATGTGTTTTTTTTTTTTGTTAGAAAAATAATTTTCAGCCGTCCACTTGAATTTAATTCATAAATATTGCGCGTTTTATATTCGGTATCTCATAGTTTACTTGATATTCAAATAATGGTTTGATTGTTGAAACAATGTATTCGGTTTCACTTTATTTTACATTTCTAAAAATTCATATAGTCGAACCCTTTTAAATTCGAAATATTTCACGTCATTCATTTGGAAATGTGTTTTTATATTAGGAAAGTAATTTTCAGCCGTCCACTTGAACTTAATTCATAAATATTGCGTGTTTTATGTTCGGTATCTCAGTTCACTTGATATTCTAACAATGGTTTGATTGTTGAAACGATGTATTCGGTTTCTCTTTATTTTACATTTCTAAAAATTCACACAGTCGAACCCTTTTAAAACCGAAAAATTTTAACGTCATTCATTTGGAAATGTGCTCTTTTATTAGGAAGTTAATTTTCAGCCGTGCACCGGAATTTATTTCATAAATATTGTGTGTTTTATATTCGGTATCCGAGATTACCGAATTTTCTAACAATGGTTTGAATGTTGAAACAGTGCATTCGTCTTCACTTTATTTATATTCATAATAATTCACATAGTGGAACCCTTTGAAAACCATAAATGTTTACGTCATTTATTTGGAAATGTGCTTTTTTGTTAGGAAATTAATTTACAACCGTGCACCGGAATTTAATTCATAAATATTGCGTATTTTATATTGGGTATCTCACTTCACTGGATTTTCTAACAATGGTTTGATTGTTGAAACAATGCGTTCGGTTTTACTTTATTTTACATTTCTAAAAATTCACACAGTCGAACCCTTTTAAAACCGAAAAAGTTTTACGTTATTCATTTGGAAATGTGCTTTTTTTATTAGGAAGTTAATTTTCAGCCTTGCACCGAAATTTAATTCAAAAATATTACTTATTATATTCGGTATCCCGGTTTACTGTATTTTACAACAATGGTCTGATTGTTGAAACAATGCGTTCGGTTTCACTTTATTTTACATTTCTAAAAATTCACACAGTCGAACCCTTTTAAAACCGAAATATTCTTACGTCATTCATTTGTAAATGTGCTTTTTTATTAGTAAGTTAATTTTCAGCCGTGCACCGGAATTTATTTCATAAATATTGTGTGTTTTATATTCGGTATCCGAGATTACCGAATTTTCTAACAATGGTTTGAATGTTGAAACAATGCATTCGTCTTCACTTTATTTATATTCATAATAATTCACATAGTGGAACCCTTTGAAAACCATAAATGTTTACGTCATTTATTTGGAAATGTGCTTTTTTGTTAGGAAATTAATTTACAACCGTGCACCGGAATTTAATTCATAAATATTGCGTATTTTATATTGGGTATCTCACTTCACTGGATTTTCTAACAATGGTTTGATTGTTGAAACAATGCGTTCGGTTTTACTTTATTTTACATTTCTAAAAATTCACACAGTCGAACCCTTTTAAAACCGAAAAAGTTTTACGTTATTCATTTGGAAATGTGCTTTTTTTATTAGGAAGTTAATTTTCAGCCTTGCACCGAAATTTAATTCATAAATATTACTTATTATATTCGGTATCCCGGTTTACTGTATTTTACAACAATGGTCTGATTGTTGAAACAATGCGTTCGGTTTCACTTTATTTTACATTTCTAAAAATTCACACAGTCGAACCCTTTTAAAACCGAAATATTCTTACGTCATTCATTTGTAAATGTGCTTTTTTATTAGTAAGTTAATTTTCAGCCGTGCACCGGAATTTAATTCAAAAATATTGCGTTTTATATTCGGTATCCCAGTTTACTGTATTTTATAACATTGGTTTGGTTGTTGAAACAATGTATTCGTTTAAAATTTATTTTACATTTCTAAAAATTAACACAGTCGAACCCTTCTAAACCCGAAAACTTTTACTTCATTCAATTGGTTGGTTGATTTTTTGACGATGGATTATCTACAGAAGGGTATAGACCCGAGGGGGGAGTGTCCTTCATGGGCGTCTTTATGAGCGAACCTAACATGCATTTACCCACGGAAATACATAGCTCGAAGAAAACCACGAAAACTCCGAACGATTATGACGACGGGCGCGATTGGGATCGAACCCAGCACCATCCGTCTACCAGCTTCGAGAGCAGAGCCTCTCAGCCACTGGTGGGTTCATTCCATTGGAATTGTGAATTTTTATTAGGAAAATAATTTTCTGCCGTGCACCGGAATTTATTTCATAAATATTGTGGGTTTTATATTCGGTATCCCAGTTTACCGAATTTTCTAACAATGGTTTGAATGTTGAAACAACGCATTCGATTTCACTTTATTTATATTCATAATAATTCACATAGTGGAACCCTTTGAAAACCATAAATGTTTACGTTATTTATGTGGAAATGTGCTTTTTTATTAGGAAATTAATTTACAACCGTGCACCGGAATTTAATTCATAAATATTGCGTGTTTTATATTCGGTATCTCACGTCACTGGATTTTCTAACAATGGTTTGATTGTTGAAACAATGCATTCGGTTTTACTTTATTTTACATTTATAAAAATTCACACAGTCGAACCCTTTTAAAACCGAAAAATTTTTACGTTATTCATTTGGAAATGTGCTTTTTTTATTAAGAAGTTAATTTTCAGCCTT
Source organism: Maratus speciosus (assembly GCA_963932465.1). Classification (NCBI taxonomy): domain Eukaryota; kingdom Metazoa; phylum Arthropoda; class Arachnida; order Araneae; family Salticidae; genus Maratus; species Maratus speciosus. The sequence continues at coordinate 5,517,738 of CAWVRF010000002.1, read as the reverse complement.
GCACCGAAATTTAATTCATAAATATTACTTATTATATTCGGTATCCCGGTTTACTGTATTTTACAACAATTTTTGATTGTTGAAACAATGTATTCGGTTTCACTTTATTTTACATTCATAATAATTCACACATTCGGACCCTTTTAAAACCGAAAAATGTTTACGTCATTCATTTGGAATTTTTTTTTTTCATTAGGAAAATAATTTTTAGCCATGCACGGGAATTTAATTCATAAATATTGAGTTTTATATTTCGTATCCCAGTTTACTGTATTTTACAACAATGGTTTCATTGTTGAAACAATGTAATCGGTTTCACTTTATTATACATTCATAATAATTCACACAGCCGAATCCTTTTAAAACCGAAAAATGTTTACGTCATTCATTTGGAAATGTGCTTTTTTGTTAGTAAAATAATTTTCAGCCGTCCACTTGAAATTAATTCATAAATATTGCGTGTTTTATATTCGGTATCTCAGTTCACTTGATATTCTAACAATGGTTTGATTGTTGAAACAATGTATTCGGTTTCTCTTTATTTTACATTTCTAAAAATTCACACAGTCGAACCCTTTTAAAACCGAAAAATTTTAACGTCATTCATTTGGAAATGTGCTCTTTTGTTAGGAAGTTAATTTTCAGCCGTGCACCGGAATTTATTTCATAAATATTGTGTGTTTTATATTCGGTATCCGAGTTTACCGAATTTTCTAACAATGGTTTGAATGTTGAAACAATGCATTCGTCTTCACTTTATTTATATTCATAATAATTCACATAGTGGAACCCTTTGAAAACCACAAATGTTTACGTCATTTATTTAGAAATGTGCTTTTTCATTAGGAAATTAATTTACAACCGTCCACCGGAATTTAATTCATAAATATTGCGTATTTTATATTGGGTATCTCACTTCACTGGATTTTCTAACAATGGTTTGATTGTTGAAACAATGCGTTCGGTTTTACTTTATTTTACATTTCTAAAAATTCACACAGTCGAACCCTTTTAAAACCGAAAAAGTTTTACGTTATTCATTTGGAAATGTGCTTTTTTTATTAGGAAGTTAATTTTCAGCCTTGCACCGAAATTTAATTCATAAATATTACTTATTATATTCGGTATCCCGGTTTACTGTATTTTACAACAATGGTCTGATTGTTGAAACAATGTATTCGGTTTCTCTTTATTTTACATTTCTAAAAATTCACATAGTTGAATCCTTTTAAAACGGAAAAATTTTTACATCATTCATTTGGAAATGTGCTTTTTTATTAGGAAATTAATTTACAACCGTGCACCGGAATTTAATTCATAAATATTGCTTTTTTTATATTCGGTATCTCAGTTCTCTGGATATTCTATCAATGGTTTGATTGTTGAAACTACGTATTCGGTTTAATTTTATTTTACATTTCTAAAAATTCACACAATGGAAACCTTTTAAAACAGAAAAATTTTACGGTATTCAATTGGAAATGTGCTTTTTTGTTAGGAAAATAATTTTCAGCCGTCCACTTGAATTTAATTCATAAATATTGCGTTTTTATATTCAGTATCTCAGTTCACTTGATATTCTACAATGGTTTGATTGTTGAAACAATGTATTCAGTTTCTCTTTATTTTACATTTCTAAAAATCCACACAGTCGAATCCTTTTAAAACGGAAAAAATTTTACATCATTCATTTGGAAATGTGCTTTTTTATTAGGAAGTTAATTTTCAGCCTTGCACCGAAATTTAATTCATAAATATTACTTATTATATTCGGTATCCCGGTTTACTGTATTTTACAACAATGGTCTGATTGTTGAAACAATGTATTCGGTTTCTCTTTATTTTACATTTCTAAAAATTCACATAGTTGAATCCTTTTAAAACGGAAAAATTTTTACATCATTCATTTGGAAATGTGCTTTTTTATTAGGAAATTAATTTACAACCGTGCACCGGAATTTAATTCGTAAATATTGCGTATTTTATATTGGGTATCTCACTTCACTGGATTTTCTAACAATGGTTTGATTGTTGAAACAATGCGTTCGGTTTTACTTTATTTTACATTTCTAAAAATTCACACAGTCGAACCCTTTTAAAACCGAAAAAGTTTTACGTTATTCATTTGGAAATGTGCTTTTTTTATTAGGAAGTTAATTTTCAGCCTTGCACCGAAATTTAATTCATAAATATTACTTATTATATTCGGTATCCCGGTTTACTGTATTTTACAACAATGGTCTGATTGTTGAAACAATGTATTCGGTTTCTCTTTATTTTACATTTCTAAAAATTCACATAGTTGAATCCTTTTAAAACGGAAAAATTTTTACATCATTCATTTGGAAATGTGCTTTTTTATTAGGAAATTAATTTACAACCGTGCACCGGAATTTAATTCATAAATATTGCTTTTTTTATATTCGGTATCTCAGTTCTCTGGATATTCTATCAATGGTTTGATTGTTGAAACTACGTATTCGGTTTAATTTTATTTTACATTTCTAAAAATTCACACAATCGGAACCTTTTAAAACAGAAAAATTTTACGGTATTCAATTGGAAATGTGCTTTTTTGTTAGGAAAATAATTTTCAGCCGTGCACCGGAATTTAATCTATAGATATTGTTTTATATTCGGTATCCCAGTTTAATGTATTTTACAACAATTGATTGATTGTTGAAACAGTGCACTCGGTTTCACTTTATTTGACATTTCTAAACATTCACACAGTCGAACCCTTTTAAAACCGAAAACTTTTTACGTCATTTATTTGGAAATGTGCTTTTTTATTAGGCAGTTAATTTTGTGCCGTGCCCCGGAATTTAATACATAGATATTGCGTGTTTTATATTCTGTATCTCACTTTACTGGATTTTCTAACAATGGTTTGATTGTTGAAACAATGTATTCGGTTTCACTTTATTTTACATTTCTAAAAATTCATATAGTCGAACCCTTATAAATTCGTAATATTTTACGTCATTCATTTGGAAATGTGTTTTTATATTAGGAAAATAATTTTCAGCCGTCCACTTGAACTTAATTCATAAATATTGCGTGTTTTATATTCGGTATCTCAGTTCACTTGATATTCTAACAATGGTTTGATTGTTGAAACAATGCGTTCGGTTTCACTTTATTTTACATTTCTAAAAATTCACACAGTTGAACCCTTTTAAAACCGAAACATTTTAACGTCATTCATTTGGAAATGTGCTTTTTTATTAGGAAGTTAATTTTCAGCCGTGCACCGGAATTTAATTTATAAATATTGCGTGTTTTATATTCGGTATCCCAGTTTAATGTATTTTACAACAATTGATTGATTGTTTAAACAGTGCATTCGGTTTCACTTTATTTTACATTTCTGAAATTCATGTAGTCGAACCCTTTTAAAACCGAAAAATTTTTACTTCAATCATTTGGAAATGTACTTTTTTATTAGGAAGTTAATTTTCAGCCGTGCACCGGAATTTAATTCATAAATATTGTGTTTTATATTGGTTATTCCAGTTTACTCTATTTTACAACAATAGTTTGATTGTTGAAACAAAGTATTCGGTTTCACTTTTATTTTACATTTCTAAAAATTAACACAGTCGAACCCTTCTAAACCCGAAAACTTTTACTTCATTCAATTGGTTGGTTGATTTTTTGACGATCGATTATCTACACTAGGGATATAGGTCCGAGGGGGGAGTGCCCTTCGTGGGCGTCTTTCTAAGGGAACCTAAAATGTATTTACCCACGGAAATACATGGCTCGAAGAAAACCACGAAAACTCCGAACCATAAGGCCGACGGGCGCGATTGGGATCGAACCCAGCACCTCCCGTCTACCAGCTTCGAGAGCAGAACCTCTCAGCCACTGGTGGGGTCATTCAATAGGAAATGTGCTTTTTTATTAGGAAAATAATTTTCTGCCGTGCACCGGAAATTATTTCATAAATATTGTGTGTTTTATATTCGGTATCCCAGTTTACCGAATTTTCTAACAATGGTTTGAATGTTGAAACAATGCATTCGTCTTCACTTTATTTATATTCATAATAATTCACATAGTGGAACCCTTTGAAAACCATAAATGTTTACGTCATTTATTTGGAAATGTGCTTTTTTATTAGGAAATTAATTTAATACCGTGCACCGGAATTTAATTCATAAATATTGCGTGTTTTATATTGGGTATCTCACTTCACTGGATTTTCTAACAATGGTTTGATTGTTGAAACAATGCGTTCGGTTTTACTTTATTTTACATTTCTAAAAATTCACACAGTCGAACCCTTTTAAAACCGAAGTGTTTTACGTTATTCATTTGGAAATGTGCTTTTTTTATTAGGAATTTAATTTTCAGCCTTGCACCGAAATTTGATTCATAAATATTACTTATTATATTCGGTATCCCGGTTTACTGTATTTTACAACAATGGTCTGATTGTTGAAACAATGTATTCGGTTTCACTTTATTTTACATTCATAATAATTCACACTTTCGGACCCTTTTAAAACCGAAAACTGTTTACCTCATTCATTTGGAAATGTGCTTTTTTAGTAGGAAAATAATTTTAAGCCGTGCACGGGGATTTAATTCATAAATATTGCTTTTTTTATATTCGGTATCTCAGTTCTCTGTATATTCTATCAATGGTTTGATTGTTGAAACTACGTATTCGGTTTAATTTTATTTTACATTTCTAAAAATTCACACAATCGAACCCTTTTAAAACAGAAAAATTTTACGGTATTCAATTGGAAATGTGCCTTTTTATTAGGAAAATAATTTTCATCCGTGCACCGGAATTTAATTCATAAATATTGTGTGTTTCATATTCGGTATCTGACTTCACTGGATTTTTTAACAATGGATTGATTGTTGAAACAATGTATTCGGTTTCACTTTATTTCACATTTATAAAAATTCACACAGCCGAACCCTTTTAAAACCGAAAAATTTTTACGTCATTCATTTGGAAATGTGCCTTTTTATTAGGAAAATAATTTTCAGCCGTCCACTGGAATTTAATTCATAAATATTGCGTTTTTATATTCAGTATCTCAGTTCACTTGATATTCTACAATGATTTGATTGTTGAAACAATGTATTCGGTTTCAATTTATTTTACATTTCTAAAAACTCACACAGTCGAACCCTTTTCAAACCGAAAAAATTTTACGTCATTCATTTGGAAATGTGTTTTTTTTTTTGTTAGAAAAATAATTTTCAGCCGTCCACTTGAATTTAATTCATAAATATTGCGCGTTTTATATTCGGTATCTCATAGTTTACTTGATATTCAAATAATGGTTTGATTGTTGAAACAATGTATTCGGTTTCACTTTATTTTACATTTCTAAAAATTCATATAGTCGAACCCTTTTAAATTCGAAATATTTCACGTCATTCATTTGGAAATGTGTTTTTATATTAGGAAAGTAATTTTCAGCCGTCCACTTGAACTTAATTCATAAATATTGCGTGTTTTATGTTCGGTATCTCAGTTCACTTGATATTCTAACAATGGTTTGATTGTTGAAACGATGTATTCGGTTTCTCTTTATTTTACATTTCTAAAAATTCACACAGTCGAACCCTTTTAAAACCGAAAAATTTTAACGTCATTCATTTGGAAATGTGCTCTTTTATTAGGAAGTTAATTTACAACCGTGCACCGGAATTTAATTCATAAATATTGCGTGTTTTATATTCGGTATCTCACGTCACTGGATTTTCTAACAATGGTTTGATTGTTGAAACAATGCATTCGGTTTTACTTTATTTTACATTTCTAAAAATTCACACAGTCGAACCCTTTTAAAACCGAAAAAGTTTTACGTTATTCATTTGGAAATGTGCTTTTTTTATTAGGAAGTTAATTTTCAGCCTTGCACCGAAATTTAATTCAAAAATATTACTTATTATATTCGGTATCCCGGTTTACTGTATTTTACAACAATGGTCTGATTGTTGAAACAATGCGTTCGGTTTCACTTTATTTTACATTTCTAAAAATTCACACAGTCGAACCCTTTTAAAACCGAAATATTCTTACGTCATTCATTTATAAATGTGCTTTTTTATTAGTAAGTTAATTTTCAGCCGTGCACCGGAATTTATTTCATAAATATTGTGTGTTTTATATTCGGTATCCGAGATTACCGAATTTTCTAACAATGGTTTGAATGTTGAAACAATGCATTCGTCTTCACTTTATTTATATTCATAATAATTCACATAGTGGAACCCTTTGAAAACCATAAATATTTACGTCATTTATTTGGAAATGTGCTTTTTTGTTAGGAAATTAATTTACAACCGTGCACCGGAATTTAATTCATAAATATTGCGTATTTTATATTGGGTATCTCACTTCACTGGATTTTCTAACAATGGTTTGATTGTTGAAACAATGCGTTCGGTTTTACTTTATTTTACATTTCTAAAAATTCACACAGTCGAACCCTTTTAAAACCGAAAAAGTTTTACGTTATTCATTTGGAAATGTGCTTTTTTTATTAGGAAGTTAATTTTCAGCCTTGCACCGAAATTTAATTCATAAATATTACTTATTATATTCGGTATCCCGGTTTACTGTATTTTACAACAATGGTCTGATTGTTGAAACAATGCGTTCGGTTTCACTTTATTTTACATTTCTAAAAATTCACACAGTCGAACCCTTTTAAAACCGAAATATTCTTACGTCATTCATTTGTAAATGTGCTTTTTTATTAGTAAGTTAATTTTCAGCCGTGCACCGGAATTTAATTCAAAAATATTGCGTTTTATATTCGGTATCCCAGTTTACTGTATTTTATAACATTGGTTTGGTTGTTGAAACAATGTATTCGTTTAAAATTTATTTTACATTTCTAAAAATTAACACAGTCGAACCCTTCTAAACCCGAAAACTTTTACTTCATTCAATTGGTTGGTTGATTTTTTGACGATCGATTATCTACAGAAGGGTATAGACCCGAGGGGGGAGTGTCCTTCATGGGCGTCTTTATGAGCGAACCTAACATGCATTTACCCACGGAAATACATAGCTCGAAGAAAACCATGAAAACTCCGAACGATTATGACGACGGGCGCGATTGGGATCGAACCCAGCACCATCCGTCTACCAGCTTCGAGAGCAGAGCCTCTCAGCCACTGGTGGGTTCATTCCATTGGAATTGTGAATTTTTATTAGGAAAATAATTTTCTGCCGTGCACCGGAATTTATTTCATAAATATTGTGGGTTTTATATTCGGTATCCCAGTTTACCGAATTTTCTAACAATGGTTTGAATGTTGAAACAACGCATTCGATTTCACTTTATTTATATTCATAATAATTCACATAGTGGAACCCTTTGAAAACCATAAATGTTTACGTTATTTATGTGGAAATGTGCTTTTTTATTAGGAAATTAATTTACAACCGTGCACCGGAATTTAATTCATAAATATTGCGTGTTTTATATTCGGTATCTCACGTCACTGGATTTTCTAACAATGGTTTGATTGTTGAAACAATGCATTCGGTTTTACTTTATTTTACATTTATAAAAATTCACACAGTCGAACCCTTTTAAAACCGAAAAATTTTTACGTTATTCATTTGGAAATGTGCTTTTTTTATTAAGAAGTTAATTTTCAGCCTTGCACCGAAATTTAATTCATAAATATTACTTATTATATTCGGTATCCCGGTTTACTGTATTTTACAACAATTTTTGATTGTTGAAACAATGTATTCGGTTTCACTTTATTTTACATTCATAATAATTCACACATTCGGACCCTTTTAAAACCGAAAAATGTTTACGTCATTCATTTGGAATTTTTTTTTTCATTAGGAAAATAATTTTTAGCCATGCACGGGAATTTAATTCATAAATATTGAGTTTTATATTTCGTATCCCAGTTTACTGTATTTTACAACAATGGTTTCATTGTTGAAACAATGTAATCGGTTTCACTTTATTATACATTCATAATAATTCACACAGCCGAATCCTTTTAAAACCGAAAAATGTTTACGTCATTCATTTGGAAATGTGCTTTTTTGTTAGGAAAATAATTTTCAGCCGTCCACTTGAAATTAATTCATAAATATTGCGTGTTTTATATTCGGTATCTCAGTTCACTTGATATTCTAACAATGGTTTGATTGTTGAAACAATGTATTCGGTTTCTCTTTATTTTACATTTCTAAAAATTCACACAGTCGAACCCTTTTAAAACCGAAAAATTTTAACGTCATTCATTTGGAAATGTGCTCTTTTGTTAGGAAGTTAATTTTCAGCCGTGCACCGGAATTTATTTCATAAATATTGTGTGTTTTATATTCGGTATCCGAGTTTACCGAATTTTCTAACAATGGTTTGAATGTTGAAACAATGCATTCGTCTTCACTTTATTTATATTCATAATAATTCACATAGTGGAACCCTTTGAAAACCACAAATGTTTACGTCATTTATTTAGAAATGTGCTTTTTCATTAGGAAATTAATTTACAACCGTCCACCGGAATTTAATTCATAAATATTGCGTATTTTATATTGGGTATCTCACTTCACTGGATTTTCTAACAATGGTTTGATTGTTGAAACAATGCGTTCGGTTTTACTTTATTTTACATTTCTAAAAATTCACACAGTCGAACCCTTTTAAAACCGAAAAAGTTTTACGTTATTCATTTGGAAATGTGCTTTTTTTATTAGGAAGTTAATTTTCAGCCTTGCACCGAAATTTAATTCATAAATATTACTTATTATATTCGGTATCCCGGTTTACTGTATTTTACAACAATGGTCTGATTGTTGAAACAATGTATTCGGTTTCTCTTTATTTTACATTTCTAAAAATTCACATAGTTGAATCCTTTTAAAACGGAAAAATTTTTACATCATTCATTTGGAAATGTGCTTTTTTATTAGGAAATTAATTTACAACCGTGCACCGGAATTTAATTCATAAATATTGCTTTTTTTATATTCGGTATCTCAGTTCTCTGGATATTCTATCAATGGTTTGAGTGTTGAAACTACGTATTCGGTTTAATTTTATTTTACATTTCTAAAAATTCACACAATGGAAACCTTTTAAAACAGAAAAAATTTACGGTATTCAATTGGAAATGTGCTTTTTTGTTAGGAAAATAATTTTCAGCCGTCCACTTGAATTTAATTCATAAATATTGCGTTTTTATATTCAGTATCTCAGTTCACTTGATATTCTACAATGGTTTGATTGTTGAAACAATGTATTCAGTTTCTCTTTATTTTACATTTCTAAAAATCCACACAGTCGAATCCTTTTAAAACGGAAAAAATTTTACATCATTCATTTGGAAATGTGCTTTTTTATTAGGAAGTTAATTTTCAGCCTTGCACCGAAATTTAATTCATAAATATTACTTATTATATTCGGTATCCCGGTTTACTGTATTTTACAACAATGGTCTGATTGTTGAAACAATGTATTCGGTTTCTCTTTATTTTACATTTCTAAAAATTCACATAGTTGAATCCTTTTAAAACGGAAAAATTTTTACATCATTCATTTGGAAATGTGCTTTTTTATTAGGAAATTAATTTACAACCGTGCACCGGAATTTAATTCGTAAATATTGCTTTTTTTATATTCGGTATCTCAGTTCTCTGGATATTCTATCAATGGTTTGATTGTTGAAACTACGTATTCGGTTTAATTTTATTTTACATTTCTAAAAATTCACACAATCGGAACCTTTTAAAACAGAAAAATTTTACGGTATTCAATTGGAAATGTGCTTTTTTGTTAGGAAAATAATTTTCAGCCGTGCACCGGAATTTAATCTATAGATATTGTTTTATATTCGGTATCCCAGTTTAATGTATTTTACAACAATTGATTGATTGTTGAAACAGTGCACTCGGTTTCACTTTATTTGACATTTCTAAACATTCACACAGTCGAACCCTTTTAAAACCGAAAACTTTTTACGTCATTTATTTGGAAATGTGCTTTTTTATTAGGCAGTTAATTTTGTGCCGTGCCCCGGAATTTAATACATAGATATTGCGTGTTTTATATTCTGTATCTCACTTTACTGGATTTTCTAACAATGGTTTGATTGTTGAAACAAGGTATTCGGTTTCAATTTATTTTACATTTCTAAAAATTCATGTAGTCGAACCCTTTTAAAACCGAAAAATTTTGACTTCATTCATTTGGAAATGTGCTTTTTTATTAGGAAGTTAATTTTCAGCCGTGCACCGGAATTTAATTCATAAATATTGTGTTTTATATTGGTTATCCCAGTTTACTCTCTTTTACAACAATAGTTTATTGTTGAAACAATGTATTCGGTTTCACTTTTATTTTACATTTCTAAAAATTAACACAGTCGAACCCTTCTATAACCGAAAACTTTTTACGTCATTCAAGTGGTTGGTTGATTTTTTGACGGCCAATTATCTACACTAGGGATATAGGCCAGTGGCAGGAGTGCCCTTCGTGGGGTACGTTCTAAAGGAACCTAACCCGTATTTACGCACGGAAATACATGGCTCGAAGAAACCACGAAAACTTCGAACGATTAGGCCGACGGGCGCGATTGGGATCAAACCCAGCACCTCCCGTCTACCAGCTTCAAGAGCAGAACCTCTCAGCCACTGATGGGGTCATTCCATTGGAAATGTGCCTTTTTATTAGGAAAATAATTTTCAGCCGTTTACCGGAATTTATTTCATAAATATTGTGTGTTTTATATTCGGTATCCGAGTTTACCGAATTTTCTAACAATGGTTTTAATGTTGAAACAATGCGTTCGGTTTTACTTTATTTTACATTTCTAAAAATTCACACAGTCGAACCCTTTTAAAACCGAAAAAGTTTTACGTTATTCATTTGGAAATGTGGTTTTTTTATTAGGAAGTTAATTTTCAGACTTGCACCAAAATTTAATTCATAAATATTAATTATATTCGGTATCTCGATTTACTGTATTTTACAACATTGGTTTGGTTGTTGAAACAATGTATTCGGTTTAAATTTATTTTACATTTCTAAAAATTAACACAGTCGAACCCTTCTAAACCCGAAAACTTTTACTTCATTGAATTGGTTGGTTGATTTGTTGACGATCGATTATCTACACAAGGGATATAGACCCGAGGGGGGAGTGTCCTTCGTGGGCGTCTTTCTAAGGGAACCTAACATGCATTTACCCACGGAAATGCATGGCTCGAAGAAAACCACGAAAACTCCGAACGATTAGGACGACGGGCGCGATTGGGATCGAACCCAGCACCTTCCGTCTACCAGCTTCGAAAGCAGAGCCTCTCAGCCACTGGTGGGGTCATTCCATTGGAAATGTGAATTTTTATTAGGAAAATAATTTTCTGCCGTGCACCGGAATTTATTTCATAAATATTGTGTGTTTTATATTCGGTATCCCAGTTTACCGAATTTTCTAACAATGGTTTGAATGTTGAAACAATGCATTCGATTTCACTTTATTTATATTCATAATAATTCACATAGTGGAACCCTTTGAAAACCATAAATGTTTACGTTATTTATGTGGAAATGTGCTTTTTTATTAGGAAATTAATTTACAACCGTGCACCGGAATTTAATTCATAAATATTGCGTGTTTTATATTCGATATCTCACGTCACTGGATTTTCTAACAATGGTTTGATTGTTGAAACAATGCATTCGGTTTTACTTTATTTTACATTTCTAAAAATTCACACAGTCGAACCCTTTTAAAACCGAAAAATTTTTACGTTATTCATTTGGAAATGTGCTTTTTTTATTAAGAAGATAATTTTCAGCCTTGCACCGAAATTTAATTCATAAATATTACTTATTATATTCGGTATCCCGGTTTCTTGTATTTTACAACAATGGTCTGATTGTTGAAACAATGTATTCGGTTTCTCTTTATTTTACATTTCTAAAAATTCACATAGTTGAATCCTTTTAAAACGGAAAATTTTTTACATCATTCATTTGGAAATGTGCTTTTTTATTAGGAAATTAATTTACAACCGTGCACCGGAATTTAATTCGTAAATATTGCTTTTTTTATATTCGGTATCTCAGTTCTCTGGATATTCTATCAATGGTTTGATTGTTGAAACTACGTATTCGGTTTAATTTTATTTTACATTTCTAAAAATTCACACAATCGGAACCTTTTAAAACAGAAAAATTTTACGGTATTCAATTGGAAATGTGCTTTTTTGTTAGGAAAATAATTTTCAGCCTTCCACTTGAATTTAATTCATAAATATTGCGTTTTTATATTCAGTATCTCAGTTCACTTGATATTCTACAATGGTTTGATTGTTGAAACAATGTATTCAGTTTCTCTTTATTTTACATTTCTAAAAATTCACACAGTCGAATCCTTTTAAAACGGAAAAAATTTTACATCATTCATTTGGAAATGTGCTTTTTTATTAGGAAGTTAATTTTCAGCCGTGCACCGGAATGTAATTCATAAATATTGCGTTTTATATTCGGTATAACAGTTTACTGTATTTTACAACAATGGTTTGATTATTGAAACAATGTATACCGTTTCACTTTATTTTACATTTCTAAAAATTCATATAGTCGAACCCTTTTAAAACCGAAAAAGTTTGACGTCATTCATTTGGAAATGTGCTTTTTTATTAGAAAGTTAATTTTCAGCTGATCACCGGAATTTGATTCATAAATATTGCGTTTTATATTCGGTATCCCAGTTTACTGTTTTTTACAAAAATGGTTTGATTGTTGAAACATTGCATTCGATTTCACTTTATTTTACATTTCTAAAAATTTGTATAGTCGAACCCTTTTAAAACCGAAAAATTTTGACGTCATTCATTTGGAAATGTGCTTTTTTATTAGTAAGTTAATTTTCAGCCGACCACCGGAATTTAATTCATAAATATTGCGTTTCATATTCGGTATCCCAGTTTAATGTATTTTACAACAATTGATTGATTGTTGAAACAGTGCATTCGGTTTCACTTTATTTGACATTTTTAAACATTCACACAGTCGAACCCTTTTAAAACCGAAAACTTTTTACGTCATTTATTTGGAAATGTGCTTTTTTATTAGGCAGTTAATTTTGTGCCGTGCCCCGGAATTTAATACATAGATATTGCGTGTTTTATATTCTGTATCTAACTTTACTGGATTTTCTAACAATGGTTTGATTGTTGAAACAAGGTATTCGGTTTCAATTTATTTTACATTTCTAAAAATTCATGTAGTCGAACCCTTTTAAAACCGAAAAATTTTGACTTCATTCATTTGGAAATGTGCTTTTTTATTAGGAAGTTAATTTTCAGCCGTGCACCGGATTTTAATTCATAAATATTGCGTGTTTTATATTCGGTATCTCACGTCACTGGATTTTCTAACAATGGTTTGATTGTTGAAACAATGCATTCGATTTCACTTTATTTATATTCATAATAATTCACATAGTGGAACCCTTTGAAAACCATAAATGTTTACGTTATTTATGTGGAAATGTGCTTTTTTATTAGGAAATTAATTTACAACCGTGCACCGGAATTTAATTCATAAATATTGCGTGTTTTATATTCGGTATCTCACGTCACTGGATTTTCTAACAATGGTTTGATTGTTGAAACAATGCGTTCGGTTTTACTTTATTTTACATTTCTAAAAATTCACACAGTCGAAACCCTTTTAAAACCGAAAAATCTTTACGTTATTCATTTGGAAATGTGCTTTTTTTATTAGGAAGTTAATTTTCAGCCTTGCACCGAAATTTAATTCATAAATATTACTTATTATATTCGGTATCCCGGTTTACTGTATTTTACAACAATTGTTTGATTGTTGAAACAATGTATTCGGTTTCACTTTATTTTACATTCATAATAATTCACACATTCGGACCCTTTTAAAACCGAAAAATGTTTACGTCATTCATTTGGAATTTTTTTTTACATTAGGAAAATAATTTTTAGACATGCACGGGAATTTAATTCATAAATATTGAGTTTTATATTTCGTATCCCAGTTTACTGTATTTTACAACAATGGTTTCATTGTTGAAACAATGTAATCGGTTTCACTTTATTATACATTCATAATAATTCACACAGCCGAATCCTTTTAAAACCGAAAAATGTTTACGTCATTCATTTGGAAATGTGCTTTTTTATTAGGAAGTTAATTTTCAGCCGTGCACCGGAATGTAATTCATAAATATTGCGTTTTATATTCGGTATAACAGTTTACTGTATTTTACAACAATGGTTTGATTATTGAAACAATGTATACCGTTTCACTTTATTTTACATTTCTAAAAATTCATATAGTCGAACCATTTTAAAACCGAAAAATTTTGACGTCATTCATTTGGAAATGTGCTTTTTTATTAGAAAGTTAATTTTCAGCCGAGCACCGGAATTTGATACATAAATATTGCGTTTTATATTCGGTATAACAGTTTACTGTATTTTACAACGATGGTTTGATTGTTGAAACATTGCATTCGATATCACTTTATTTTACATTTCTAAAAATTCGTATAGTTGAACCCTTTTAAAACCGAAAAATTTTGACGTCATTCATTTGGAAATGTGCTTTTTTATTAGTAAGTCAAATTTCAGCCGACCACCGGAATTTAATTCATAAATATTGCGTTTTATATTCGGTATCCCAGTTTACTGTTTCTTACAACAATGGTTTGATTGTTGAAACATTGCATTCGATTTCACTTTATTTTTCATTTCTAAAAATTCACACAGTCGAACCCTTTTAAAACCGAAATAATTTTACGTCATTCATTTGGAAATATGCTTTTTTGTTAGGAAAATAATTTTCAGCCGTGCACCGGAATTTAATTTATAGATATTGCGTGTTTTATATTCGGTATCCCAGTTTAATGTATTTTACAACAATTGATTGATTGTTGAAACAGTGCATTCGGTTTCACTTTATTTGACATTTCTAAACATTCACACAGTCGAACCCTTTTAAAACCGAAAAGTTTTTACGTCATTTTTTTGGAAATGTGTTTTTTTATTAGGCAGTTAATTTTCAGCCGTGCCCCGGAATTTAATACATAGATATTGCGTGTTTTATATTCTGTATCTCACTTTACTGGATTTTCTAACAATGGTTTGATTGTTGAAACAAGGTATTCGGTTTCAATTTATTTTACATTTCTAAAAATTCATGTAGTCGAACCCTTTTAAAACCGAAAAATTTTGACTTCATTCATTTGGAAATGTGCTTTTTTATTAGGAAGTTAATTTTCAGCCGTGCACCGGAATTTAATTCATAAATATTGTGTTTTATATTGGTTATCCCCGTTTACTCTATTTTACAACAATTGTTTGATTGTTGAAACAATGTATTCGGTTTCACTTTTATTTTACATTTCTAAAAATTAACACAGTCGAACCCTTCTATAACCGAAAACTTTTTACGTCATTCAAGTGGTTGGATGATTTTTTGACGGCCAATTATCTACACTAGGGATATATTCCAGTGGGGGGAGTGCCCTTCGTGGGGTACGTTCTAAAGGAACCTAACCCGTATTTACGCACGGAAATACATGGCTCGAAGAAACCACGAAAACTTCGAACGATTAGGCCGACGGGCGCGATTGGGATCAAACCCAGCACCTCCCGTCTACCAGCTTCGAGAGCAGATCCTCTCAGCCACTGATGGGGTCATTCAATTGGAAATGTGCCTTTTTATTAGGAAAATAATTTTCAGCCGTGTACCGGAATTTATTTCATAAATATTGTGTGTTTTATATTCGGTATCCGAGTTTACCGAATTTTCTAACAATGGTTTAATGTTGAAACAAGGCATTCGATTTCACTTTATTTATCTTCATAATAATTCACATAGTGGAACCCTTTGAAAACCATAAATGTTTACGTCATTTATTTGGAAATGTGCTTTTTTATTAGGAAATTAATTTACAACCGTGCACCGGAATTTAATTCATAAATATTGCGTGTTTTATATTCGGTATCTCACTTCACTGGATTTTCTAACAATGGTTTGATTGTTGAAACAATGCGTTCGGTTTCATTTTATTTTACATTTCTAAAAATTCACACAGTCGAACCCTTTTAAAACCGAAAAATTTTAACTTCATTCATTTTGAAATGTGCTTTTTTATTAGGAAGTTAATTTTCAGCCGTGCACCGGAATTTAATTCAAAAATATTGCGTGTTTTATATTCAGTCACTGGATTTTCTAACAATGGTTTGATTCTTGAAACAATGTATTCGGTTTCACCTTATTTAACATTTCTAAGAATTCACACAGTCGAACCCTTTTAAAACCGAAAAATTTTTACGCCATTCATTTGGAATTTTTTTTACATTAGGAAAACAATTTTTAGCCATGCACGGGAATTTAATTCATAAATATTGAGTTTTACATTTCGTATCCCAGTTTACTGTATTTTACAACAATTTTTTCATTGTTGAAACAATGTAATCGGTTTCACTTTATTTTACATTCATAATAATTCACACAGCCGAATCCTTTTAAAACCGAAAAATGTTTACGTCATTCATTTGGAAATGTGCTTTTTTGTTAGGAAAATAATTTTCAGCCGTCCACTTGAAATTAATTCATAAATATTGCGTGTTTTATATTCGGTACCTCAGTTCACTTTATATTCTAACAATGGTTTGGTTGTTGAAACAATGTATTCGGTTTCTCTTTATTTTACATTTCTAAAAATTCACACAGTCGAACCCTTTTAAAACCGAAAAATTTTAACTTCATTCATTTGGAAATGTGCTCTTTTATTAGGAAGTTAATTTACAACCGTGCACCGGAATTTAATTCATAAATATTGCGTGTTTTATATTCGGTATCTCGCTTCACTGGATTTTCTAACAATGGTTTGATTGTTGAAACGATGCGTTCGGTTTTACTTTATTTTACATTTCTAAAAATTCACACAGTCGAATCCTTTTAAAACCGAAAAAGTTTTACGTTATTCATTTGGAAATGTGCTTTTTTTATTAGGAAGTTAATTTTCAGCCTTGCACCGAAATTTAATTCATAAATATTACTTATTATATTCGGTATCCCGGTTTACTGTATTGTACAACAATGGTGTGATTGTTGAAACAATGTATTCGGTTTCTCTTTATTTTACATTTCTAAAAATTCACATAGTTGAATCCTTTTAAAACGGAAAAATTTTTACATCATTCATTTGAAAATGTGCTTTTTTATTAGGAAGTTAATTTTCAGCCGTGCACCAGAATGTAATTCATAAATATTGCGTTTTATGTTCGGTATAATAGTTTACTGTATTTTACAACAATGGTTTGATTATTGAAACAACGTATACCGTTTCACTTTATTTTCCATTTCTAAAAATTCATATAGTCGAACCCTTTTAAAACCAAAAAAATTTACGTCCTTCATTTGGAAATGTGCTTTTTTATTAGTAAGTTAATTTTCAGCCGACCACCGGAATTTAATTCATAAATATTGCGTTTTATATTCGGTATCCCAGTTTACTGTATTTTACAACAATGGTTTGATTGTTGAAACAATGTAATCGGTTTCACTTTATTTTACATTCATAATAATTCACACATTCAAGCCTTTTAAAACTGAAAAATGTTTACGTCATTCATTTGGAAATGTGCTTTTTTGTTAGGAAAATAATTTTCAGCCGTCCACTTGAATTTAATTCACAAATATTGCGTGTTTTATATTCGGTATCTCAGTTCACTTGATATTCTAACAATGGTTTGATTGTTGAAACAATGTATTCGGTTTCTCTTTATTTTACATTTCTAAAAATTCACACAGTCGAACCCTTTTAAAACCGAAATATTTTAACGTCATTCCTTTCGAAATGTGCTTTTTTATTAGGAAGTTAATTTTCAGCCGTGCACCGGAATTTAATTCAAAAATATCTCGTTTTATATTTGGTATCCCAGTTTACTGTATTTTACAAAATTGGTTTTGTTGTTGAAACAATGTATTCGGTTTAAATTTATTTTACATTTCTAAAAAATTAACACAGTCGAACCCTTCTAAATCCGAAAACTTTTACTTGATTTTTTGACGATCGATTATCTACACTAGGGATATAGGCCCGAGGGGGGAGTGCCCTACGTGGGCGTCTTTCTAAGGGAACCTAACATGTATTTACCCACGGAAATACATGGCTCGAAGAAAACCACGAAAACTCCGAACCATTAGGCCAACGGGCGCGATTGTGATCGAACCCAGCACCTCCCGTCTACCAGCTTCGAGAGCAGAACCTCTCAGCCACTGGTGGGGTCATTCAATTGGAAATGTGCTTTTTTATTAGGAAAATAATTTTCTGCCGTGCACCGGAATTTATTTCATAAATATTGTGTGTTTTATATTCGGTATCCGAGTTTACCGAATTTTCTAACAATGGTTTGAATGTTGAAACTATGCATTCGTCTTCACTTTATTTATATTCATAATAATTCACATAGTGGAACCCTTTGAAAACCATAAATGTTTACGTCATTTATTTGGAAATGTGCTTTTTTATTAGGAAATTAATTTACAACCGTGCACCGGAATTTAATTCATAAATATTGCGTGTTTTATATTGGGTATCTCACTTCACTGGATTTTCTAACAATGGTTTGATTGTTGAAACAATGCGTTCGGTTTTACTTTATTTTACATTTCTAAAAATTCACACAGTCGAACCCTTTTAAAACCGAAAAGTTTTTACGTCATTTATTTGGAAATGTGCTTTTTTATTAGGCAGTTAATTTTCAGCCGTGCCCCGGAATTTAATACATAGATATTGCGTGTTTTATATTCTGTATCTCACTTTACTGGATTTTCTAACAATGGTTTCATTGTTGAAACAAGGTATTCGGTTTCAATTTATTTTACATTTCTAAAAATTCATGTAGTCGAACCCTTTTAAAACCGAAAAATTTTGACTTCATTCATTTCGAAATGTGCTTTTTTATTAGGAAGTTAATTTTCAGCCGTGCACCGGAATTTAATTCATAAATATTGTGTTTTATATTGGTTATCCCAGTTTACTCTATTTTACAACAATTGTTTGATTGTACAAACAATGTATTCGGTTTCACTTTTATTTTACATTTCTAAAAATTAACACAGTCGAACCCTTCTATAACCGAAAACTTTTTACGTCATTCAAGTGGTTGGATGATTTTTTGACGGCAAATTATCTACACTAGGGATATATTCCAGTGGGGGGAGTGCCCTTCGTGGGGAACGTTCTAAAGGAACCTAACCCGTATTTACGCACGGAAATACATGGCTCGAAGAAACCACGAAAACTTCGAACGATTAGGCCGACGGGCGCGATTGGGATCAAACCCAGCACCTCCCGTCTACCAGCTTCGAGAGCAGATCCTCTCAGCCACTGATGGGGTCATTCAATTGGAAATGTGCCTTTTTATTAGGAAAATAATTTTCAGCCGTGTACCGGAATTTATTTCATAAATATTGTGTGTTTTATATTCGGTATCCGAGTTTACCGAATTTTCTAACAATGGTTTGAATGTTGAAACAATGCATTCGATTTCACTTTATTTATATTCATAATAATTCACACAGTCGAACCCTTTGAAAACAGCAAATTTTTACGTCATTCATTTAGAAATGTGCTTTTTTAATTGGAAATTAATTTTCAGCCGTGTACCGTAATTTAATTCATGTATATATTGCGTGTTTTATATTCAGTCACTGGATTTTCTAACAATGGTTCGATTGTTGAAACAATGTATTCGGTTTCTCTTTATTTTACATTTCTAAAAATTCACACATTCGAATCCTTTTAAAACGGAAAAATTTTTACATCATTCATTTGGAAATGTGCTTTTTTATTAGGAAGTTAATTTTCATCCGTGCACCGGAATGTAATTCATAGATATTGCGTGTTTTATATTCGGTATCCCAGTTTAATGTATTTTACAACAATTGATTGATTGTTGAAACAATGCATTCGGTTTCACTTTATTTGACATTTCTAAACATTCACACAGTCGAACCCTTTTAAAATCGAAAAATTTTTACGTCATTTATTTGGAAATGTGCTTTTCTATTAGGCAGTTGATTTTCAGCCGTGCCCCGGAATTTAATACATAGATATTGCGTGTTTTATATTCGGTATGTCTCCGCATTGGATTTTCTAAGAATGGTTTGATTGTTGAAACAATGTATTCGGTTTCACTTTATTTCACATTTATAAAAATTCACACAGCCGAACCCTTTTAAAACCGAAAAATGTTTACGTCATTCATTTGGAAATGTGCTTTTTTGTTAGGAAAATAATTTTCAGCCGTCCACTTGAATTTAATTCATAAATATTGCGTGTTTTATATTCCGTATCTCAGTTCACTTGATATTCTAACAATGCTTTGATTGTACAAACAATGAATTCGGTTTCACTTTATTTTACATTTCTAAAAATTCATATAGTCGAACACTTTTAAATTCGAAACATTTTACGTCATTCATTTGGAAATGTGTTTTTATATTAGAAAAATAATTTTCACCCGTCCACTTGAATTTAATTCATAAATATTGTGTATTTTATATTCGGTATATGACTTCACTGGATTTTCTAACAATGGTTTGATTGTTGAAACAATGTATTCGGTTTCACTTTATTTCACATTTATAAAAATTCACACAGCCGAACCCATTTAAAACCGAAAAATGTTTACGTCATTCATTTGGAAATGTGCTTTTTTATTAGGAAGTTAATTTTCAGCAGTGCAACGGAATTTAATTCATAAATATTGCGTTTTATATTCGATATAATAGTTTACTGTATTTTACAACAATGGTTTGATTGTTGAAACAATGTAATCGGTTTCACTTTATTTTACATTCATAATAGTTCACACATTCAAGCCTTTTAAAACCGAAAAATGCTTAAGTCAATCATTTGGAAATGTGCCTTTTTATTAGGAAAATAATATTCAGCCGTGCACGGGGAATTAATTCATAAATATTGCTTTTTTATATTCGGTATCTCAGTTCTCTGGATATTCTAACAATGGTTTCATTATTGAAACTACGTATTCGGTTTCACTTTATTTTACATTTCTAAAAATTCACACAGCCGAACCCTTTTAAAACCGAAAAATGTTTACGTCATTCATTTGGAAATGTGCTTTTTTGTTAGGAAAATAATTTTCAGCCGTCCACTTGAATTTAATTCCTAAATATTGCGTGTTTTATATTCGGTATCTCAGTTCACTTGATATTCTAACAATGGTTTGATTGTTGAAACAATAAATTCGGTTTCACTTTATTTTACATTTCTAAAAATTCACACGGTCGAACCCTTTTAAAACCGAAAAATTTTAACGTCATTCATTTGGAAATGTGCTTTTTTATTAGGAAGTTAATTTTCAGCCGTGCACCGGAATTTAATTCAAAAATATTGCGTTTTATATTCGGTATCCCAGTTTACTGTATTTTACAACATTGGTTTGGTTGTTGAAACAATGTATTCGGTTTAAATTTATTTTACATTTCTAAAAATTAACACAGCCGAACCCTTCTAAACCCGAAAACTTTTACTTCATTCAATTGGTTGGTTGATTTTTTGACGATCGATTATCTACACTAGGGATATAGGCCCGAGGGGGGAGTGCCCTTCGTGGGCGTCTTTCTAAGGGATCCTAACATGCATTTACCCACGGAAATACATGGCTCGAAGAAAACCACGAAAACTCCGAACGATTAGGCCGACGGGCGCGATTGGGATCGAACCCAGCACCTCCCGTCTACGAGCTTCGAGAGCAGAGCCTCTCAGCCACTAGTGGGGTCATTCAATTGGAAATGTGCCTTTTTATTAGGAAAATAATTTTCTGCCGTGCACCGGAATTTATTTCATAAATATTGTGTGTTTTATATTCGGTATCCGCGTTTACCGAATTTTCTAACAATGGTTTAATGTTGAAACAAGGCATTCCATTTCACTTTATTTATCTTCATAATAATTCACATAGTGGAACCCTTTGAAAACCATAAATGTTTACGTCATTTATTTGGAAATGTGCTTTTTTATTAGGGTTGGGTTGATTTTTGACGGCCAATTATCTACACGAGGGATATAGGCCCGGGGGGAGTGCCCTCCGTGGGGGTCTTTCTAAGGGAACCTAATCCGTATTAACGCATGGAAGATCCACGGCTCGAAGAAAACCACGAAAACTCCGAACGATTAGGCCGACGGGCGCGATTGGGATCGAACCCAGCACCTCCCGTCTACCAGCTTCGAGAGCAGAACCTCTCGGCCACTGGTGGGGCCCGCTTTTTTATTAGGAAATTAATTTACAACCGTGCACCGGAATTTAATTCATAAATATTGCGTGTTTTATATTCGGTATCTCACTTCACTGGATTTTCTAACAATGGTTTGAATGTTGAAACAATGCGTTCGATTTTAATTTATTTTACATTTCTAAAAATTCACACAGTCGAACCCTTTTAAATCCGAAATATTTTTACGTCATTCATTTGGAAATGTGCTTTTTTGTTAGGAAAATAATTTTCAGCCGTGCACCGGAATTTAAATTATAGATATTGCGTGTTTTATATTCGGTATCCCAGTTTAATGTATTTTACAACAATTGATTGATTGTTGAAAGAATGTATTGGGTTTCACTTTATTTTACATTCATAATAATTCACACATTCGGACCCTTTCATTCATTTGGAAATGTGTTTTTACATTTCGAAAATAATAAAAATAATTTTTTGCCGTTCACGGGAATTTAATTCAAAAATATTTCTTTTTTATATTCGGTATCTCAGTTCTCTGGATATTCTAACAATGGTTTGATTGTTGAAACAATGTATTTGGTTTCACTTTATTTTACATTTCTAAAAATTCATACAGTCGAACCCTTTTAAAGGCGAAAAAATTTTACGCAATTCATTTGTAAATGTGCTTTTTTATTAGGAAGTTAATTTTCAGCCGAGCACCGGAATTTAATTCATAAATATTGAGTTTTATATTCGGTATCCCAGTTTACTGTATTTTACAACAATGGTTTGATTATTGAAACTATGTTTTCGGTTTCACTTTATTTTACATTTCTAAACATTCATGTAGTCGAACCCTTTTCAAACCGAAAAATTTTGACGTAATTCATTTTGTTAGGAAGTTAATTTTCAGCCGTGCACCGGAATTTAATTCCTGAATATTGTGTGTTTTATATTCGGTATCTAACTTTACTGGATTTTCCAACAATGGTTTGATAGTTGAAACAATGTAATCGGTTTCACTATATTTTACATTTCTAAAAAAATCACACAGTCGAACCATTTTAAAACCGAAAAATTTTTACGTCATTCATTTGGAAATGTGTTTTTACATTAGGAAAATAATTTTTAGGCGTGCACGGGAATTTAATTCATAAATATTACTTTTTTTATATTCGGTATCTCAGTTGACTGGATATTCTAACAATGGTTTGATTGTTGAAACGATGTATTCGTTTTCACTTTATTTTATATTTCTATAAATTCACACAGTCGAACCCTTTTAAAACCGAAAAATTCTTACGTCATTCATTTCTAAATGTGCTTTTTTATTAGGAAGTTAATTTTCAGCCGTGCACCGGAATTTAATTCATAAATATTGAGTTTTATATTCCGTATCCCAGTTTACTGTATTTTACAACAATGGTTTGATTGTTGAAACAATGTATTCGGTTTCACTTTATTTTACATTCATAATAATTCACACATTCAAGCCTTTTAAAACCGATAAATGTTTACGTCTTTCATTTGGAAATGTGCCTTTTTATTAGGAAAATAATTTTCTGCCGTGCACGGGGATTTAATTCATAAATATTGTGTTTTATATTCGTTATCCCAGTTTACTCTATTTTAAAACAATAGTTTGATTGTTAAAAAATGTATTCGGTTTCACTTTTATTTTACATTTCTAAAAATTAACACAGTCGAACCCTTCTTAAACCGAAAATTTTTACGTCATTAAGTGGTTGGTTGATTTTTTGACCGCCAATTATCTGCACTCGGGATATAGGCCCGAGGGGGGGGGGGGGTTGCCCTTCGTTGGGTTCGTTCTAAGGGAACCTAACCCGTATTTAAGCACGGAAATCCATGGCTCGAAGAAAACCACGAAAACTCCGAACGATTAGGCCGACGGGCGCGATTGGGATCGAACCCAGCACCTCCCGTCTAACAGCTTCGAGAGCAGAACCTCTCAGCGACTGATGGAGTCATTCAAATGAAAATGTGCCTTTTTATTAGGAAAAAAGTTTTCAGCCGTGCACCGGAAATTATTTCATAACTATTGTGAGTTTTATATTCGGTATCCCAGTTTACTGAATTTTCTATTATGGTTTGAATGTTGAAACAACGCATTCGATTTCACTTTAATTATATTCATAATAATTCACACAGTCGAACCCTTTGAAATCAACAAATTTTTACGTCATTCATTTAGAAATGTGCTTTTTTAATTGGAAATTAATTTTCAGCCGTGTACCGTAATTTAATTCATATATATTGCTTTTTTTATATTCAGTCACTGGATTTTCTAACAATGGTTTGATTGTTGAAAAAATGTATTCGGTTTCACCTTATTTAACATTTCTAAAAATTCATACAGTCGAACCCTTTTAAAACCGAAAAATTTTTACGTCATTCATTTGGAAATGTTTTTTTACTTTAGGAAAATCATTTTTAGCCGTGCACGGGAATTTAATTCATAGACATTACTTTTTTTATATTCGGTATCTCAGTTCACTGGATATTTTAACAATGGTTTGATTGTTGAAACAATGTATTCGGTTTCACTTTATTTTACATTCATAATATTTCACACATTCGGACCCTTTTAAAACGGAAAAATGTTTACGTCATTCATTTGGAAATGTGCCTTTTTATTAGGAAGTTATTTTTTAGCCGCGCACCAGAATTTAATTCATAAATATTGTGTGTTTTATATTCGGTATCCGAGTTTACCGAATTTTCTAACAATGGTTTGAATGTTGTAACAATGCATTCGACTTCCCTTTATTTATATTCATAATAATTCATACATTCGAACACTTTTAAATACATAAACGTTTACGTCATTCATTTGGAAAAGTGCTTTTTTATTAGGAAATTAATTTACAACCGTGCAACGGAAATTAATTAATAAATATTGCGTGCTTTATATTCGGTATCTGACTTCACAGGATTTTCTAACAATGGTTTTATTGTTGAAACAATGTATTCGGTTTCACTTTAATTTACATTTCTAAAAATTCACTTAGTCGAACCCTTTTAAAACCGAAAAATTTTTACGTCATTCATTTGGAAATGTTCTTTTTTTTTTAGGCAGTTAATTTTCAGCCGTGCACCGGAATTTAATTCATAGATATTGCGTGTTTTATATTCGATATGTCTAGGCAGTTAATTTTCAGCCGTTCACCTGAATTTAATTCATAAATATTGCGTTTTATATTCGGTATCCTAGTTTACTCTAATTTATAACAATGGTTTCATTATTGAAACAATGTTTTCGGTTTCAATTTATTTTACATTTCTAAAAATTCATGTAGTCGAACCCTTCTCAAACCGAAAAATTTTGACGTCATTCATTTGGAAATGTGCCTTTTTATTAGGAAGTTAATTTTCAGCCGAGCACCGGAATTTAATTCATAAATATTGTGTGTTTTAGATTCGGTATCCGAGTTTACCGAATTTTCTAACAATGGTTTGAATGTTGTAACAATGCATTCGATTTCCTTTTATTTATATTCATAATAATTCATACATTCGAACACTTTTAATACATAAATGTTTACGTCATTCATTTGGAAATGTGCTTTTTTATTAGGAAATTAATTTGAAACCGTGCAACGGAGATTAATTAATAAATATTGCGTGCTTTATATTCGGTATCTGACTTCACAGGAATTTCTAACAGTGGTTTTATTGTTGAAACAATGTATTCGGTTTCACTTTATTTCACATTTATAAAAATTCACAAAGCCGAACCCTTTTAAAACTGAAAAAATTTTACGTCATTCATTTGGTAGTGTCCTTTTTTTTTAGAAAATAATTTTCGGCCGTCCTCTTGAATTTAATTCATAAATATTGCGTGTTTTTTATTCGGTATCTCAGTTCACTTGATATTCTAGCAATGCTTTGATTTTTGAAACAATGTATTCGGTTTCATTTATTTTACATTTCTAAAAATTCATATAGTCGAATCCTTTTAAAACCAAAACATTTTTACGTCATTCATTTGGAAATGTGCTTTTTTATTAGGAAGTTAATTTTCAGCCGTGCACCGGAATTTAATTCAAAAATATTGCGTTTTATAAATGGTATCCCACTTTACTGTATTTTTCAACATTGGTTTGGTTGTTGAAACAATGTATTCGGTTTAAATTTATTTTACATTTCTAAAAATTAACACAGTCGAACCCTTCTAAACCCGAAAAGTTTAACTTCATTCAATTGGTTGGTTATTTTTTGACAATCGATTATCTACACTGGGGATATAGGCCCAAGGGGGGAGTGCCCTTCGTGGGCGTCTTTCTAAGGGAACCTATCATGTATTATCCACGGAAATCCATGGCTCGAAGAAAACCACGAAAACTCCGAACGTTTAGGCCGACGGGTGCGATTGGTATCGAACCCAGCACCTCCCGTTTACCAGCTTCGAGAGCTGAACCTCTCAGCCACTGGTGGGGTCATTCATTTGGAAATGTGCCTTTTTATTAGGAAAATAATTTTCAACCGTGCACGGGAATTTATTTCATAAATATTGCGTGTTTTATTTTCGGTATCTCACTTCACTGGATTTTCTAACAGTGGTTTGATTGTTGAAACAATGCGTTCGGTTTTACTTTATTTTACATTTCGAAAAATTCACACAGTCGAACCCTTTTAAAACCGAAACATTTTTACGTTATTCATTTGGAAATGTGCTTTTTTTATTAGGAATTTAATTTTCAGCCTTGCACCGAAATTTAATTCATAAATATTACTTATTATATTCGGTATCCCGTTTTACTGTATTTTACAACAATGGTTTGATTGTTGAAACAATGTATTCGGTTTCACTTTATTTTACATTCATAATAATTCACACATTCTGACCCTTTTAAAACCGAAAAATGTTTACGTCATTCATTTGGAAATGCGCCTTTTTATTAGGAAAATAATTTTAAGCCGTGCACGGGGATTTAATTCATAAATATTGCTTTTTTTATATTCGGTATCTCAGTTCTCTGGATATTCTATCAATGGTTTGATTGTTGAAACTACGTATTCGGTTTAATTTTATTTTACATTTCTAAAAAATCACAAAATCGAACCCTTTTAAAACAGAACAATTTTACGGTATTCATCTGGAAATGTGCCTTTTTATTAGGAAAATAATTTTCATCCGTGCACCGGAATTTAATTCATAAATATTGTGTGTTTTATATTCGGTATCTGACTTCACTGGATTTTTTAACAATGGATTGATTGTTGAAACAATGTATTCGGTTTCACTTTATAAAAATTCTCACAGCCGAACCCTTTTAAAACCGAAAAATTTTTACGTCATTCATTTTGAAATGTGCTTTTTTGTTAGGAAAATAATTTTCAGCCGTCCACTGGAATTTAATTCATAAATATTGCGTTTTTATATTCAGTATCTCAGTTCACTTGATATTCTACAATGGTTTGATTGTTGAAACAATGTATTCGGTTTCTCTTTATTTTACATTTCTAAAAATTCACACAGTCGAATCCTTTTAAAACGGAAAAATTTTTACATCATTCATTTGAAATGTGCTTTTTTATTAGGAAGTTATTTTTCAGCCGTGCACCGGAATGTAATTCATAAATATTGCGTTTTATATTCGGTATAATAGTTTGCTGTATTTTACAACAATGGTTTGATTATTGAAACAATGTATACCGTTTCATTTTATTTTACATTTCTAAAAATTCGTATAGTCGAACCCTTTTAAAACCGAAAAATTTTGACGTCATTCATTTGGAAATGTGCTTTTTTGTTAGGAAAATAATTTTCAGCCGTGCCCCGGAATTTAATACATAGATATTGCTTGTTTTATTTTCGGTATGTCTCCGCACTGTATTTTCTAAGAATGGTTTTATTAGATTAATATTAACACAATTATTCTAATTGGTAAACAAATCATATTAGATGTAAATTTCCAACTGGGCGAAAAATTTCCGGACCAGGATTCGAACCCGGGACCAGCGTAATTGCGCGGGTGTAATTTCGTATCCAGCGATTTCTGGAGTTCCATTATCTGAGATTTATTCTGTTGAGCTGAACCAAGTTTCAGACCAGATGCTGGAATCATCAAGGTTAGCTGGGTGAAAATGTTCAAACAGAATCGTCCGGGCTAGCTCAGATCGCAGAGCACTGGCGTCTTCAGCCAGGAGGTCCCGGTTTCGAATCCTGGTCCGGACATTTTTCGCCCAGTTGGAAATTTACATCTAAAATGGTTTGATTGTTGAAACAATGTATTCGGTTTCACTTTATTTTACATTTCTAAAAATTCATGTAGTCGAACCCTTTTAAAACAGAAAAATTTTGACGTCATTCATTTGGAAATGTGCTTTTTTATTAGGAAGTTAATTTTCAGCCGTGCACCGGAATTTAATTCATAAATATTGTGTTTTATATTGGTTATCCCAGTTTACTCTATTTTACAACAATAGTTTGATTGTTGAAACAATGTATTCGGTTCACTTTTATTTTACATTTCTAAATATTAACACAGTCGAACCCTTCTAAAACCGAAAACGTTTTACGTCATTCAAGTGGTTGGTTGATTTTTTGACGGCCAATTATCTACACTAGGGATATAGGCCAGAGCGGGAGTGCCCTTCGTGGGGGTCTTTCTAAGGGAACCTAATTCGTATTAACGCATGGAAGATCCACGGCTCGAAGAAAACCACGAAAACTCCGAACGATTGGGCCGACGGGCGCGATTGGGATCGAACCCAGCACCTCCCGTCTGCCAGCTTCGAGAGCAGAACCTCTCGGCCACTGGTGGGGCCCCTTCGTTCTAAAGAACCTAACCCGTATTTACGCACGGAAATCCATGGCTCGAAGAAAACCACGAAAACTTCGAACGATTAGGCCGACGGGCGCGATTGGGTTCGAACCCAGCACCTCCCGTCTAACAGCTTCGAGAGCAGAACCTCTTAGCCACTGATAGGGTCATTCAATTGGAAATGTGCCTTTTTATTATGAAAATAATTTTCAGCCGTGCACCGGAATTTATTTCGTAAATATTGTGTGTTTTATATTAGGTATCCCAGTTTACCGAATTTTCTAACAATGGTTTGAATGTTGAAACAATGCATTCGATTTCACTTTATTTATATTCATAATAAATCACACAGTCGAACTCTTTAAAAAATAACAAATTTTTACGTCATTCATTTGGAAATGTTTTTTTACATTAGGAAAATAATTTTTAGCCGTGCACGGGAATTTAATTCATAAATATTACTTTTTTTATATTCGGTATCTCAGTTCACTGGATATTCTAACAATGGTTTGATTGTTGGAACAGTGTATTCGATTTCACTTTATTTTATATTTCAATAAATTCACACAGTCGAACCCTTTTAAAACCGAAATATTCTTACGTCATTCATTTGTAAATGTGCTTTTTTATTAGGAAGTTAATTTTATGCCGTGCACCGGAATTTAATTCATAAATATTGCGTTTTATATTCCGTATCCCAGTTTACTGTATTTTACAACAATGGTTTGATTGTTGAAACAATGTAATCGGTTTCACTTTATTTTACATTCATAATAATCCACACATTCAAGCCTTTTAAAACCGAAAAATGTTTACGTCAATCGTTTGGAAATGCGCCTTTTTATTAGGAAAATACTTTTCAGCCGTGCACGGGGATTTAATTCATAAATATTGCTTTTTTTATATTCGGTATCTCAGTTCTCTGGATATTCTAACAATGGTTTGATTGTTGAAACTACGTATTCGGTTTCACTTTATTTTACATTTCTAAAACTTCACACAGCCGAACCCTTTTAAAACCGAAACATTTTTACGTCATTCATTTGGAAATGTGCTTTTTTGTTAGGAAAATAATTTTCAGCCGTCCACTTGAATTTAATTCATAAATATTGCGTGTTTTATATTCGGTATCTCAGTTCACTTGATATTCTAACAATGGTTTGATTGTTGAAACAATGAATTCGGTTTCACTTTATTTTACATTTCTAAAAATTCATATAGTCGAACCCTTTTAAATTCGAAACATTTTACGTCATTCATTTGGAAATGTGTTTTTATATTAGAAAAATAATTTTCAGCCGTCCACTTGAATTTAATTCATAAATATTGCGCGTTTTATATTCGGTATCTCAGTTCACTTGATATTCTAACAATGGTTTGATTGTTGAAACAATGCGTTCGGTTTCACTTTATTTTACATTTCTAAAAATTCATATAGTCGAATCCTTTTAAAACCAAAACATTTTTACGTCATTCATTTGGAAATGTGCTTTTTTATTAGGAAGTTAATTTTCAGCAGTGCACCGGAATTTAATTCATAAATATTGTGTTTTATATTGGTTATCCCAGTTTACTCTATTTTACAACATTGGTTTGGTTGTTGAAACAATGTATTCGGTTTCACTTTATTTTTCATTTCTAAAAATTCACACAGTCGAACCCTTTTAAAACCGAAATAATTTTACGTCATTCATTTGTAAATGTGCTTTTTTGTTAGGAAAATAATTTTCAGCCGTGCCCCGGAATTTAATACATAGATATTGCGTGTTTTGATTTCGGTATGTCTCCGCACTGTATATTCTAAGAATGGTTTCATTAGATTAATATTAACACAATTATTCTAATTGGTAAACAAATCATATTAGATGTAAATTTCCAACTGGGCGAAAAATGTCCGGACCAGGATTCGAACCCGGGACCAGCGTAATTGCGCGGGTGTAATTTCGTATCCAGCGATTTCTGGAGTTCCATTATCTGAGATTTATTCTGTTGAGCTGAACCAAGTCTCAGACCAGATGCTGTAATCATCAAGGTTAGCTGGGTGAAAAAGTTCGACCAGAATCGTCCGGGATAGCTCAGATGGCAGAGCACTGGCGGCTTCACCCAGAAGGTCCCGGGTTCGAATCCTGGTCCGGACATTTTTCGCCCAGTTGGAAATTTACATCTAAAATGGTTTGATTGTTGAAACAATGTATTCGGTTTCACTTTATTTTACATTTCTAAAAATTCATGTAGTCGAACCCTTTTAAAACCGAAAAATTTTGACGTCATTCATTTGGAAGTTGCTTTTTTATTAGGAAGTTAATTTTCAGCCGTGCACCGGAATTTAATTCATAAATATTGTGTTTTATATTGGTTATCCCAGTTTACTCTATTTTACAACAATAGTTTGATTGTTGAAACAATGTATTCGGTTTGACTTTTATTTTACATTTCTAAAAATTAACACAGTCGAACCCTTCTAAAACCGAAAACGTTTTACGTCATTCAAGTGGTTGGTTTATTTTTCTACGGCCAATTATCTACACTAGGGATATAGGCCAGAAGGGGGAGTGCCCTTCGTGGACTTCGTTCTAAAGGACCCTAACCCGTATTTACGCACGGAAATCCATGGCTCGAAGAAAACCACGAAAACTTCGAACGATTAGGCCGACGGGCGCGATTGGGTTCAAAGCCAGCACCTCCCGTCTAACAGCTTCGAGAGCAGAACCTCTCAGCCACTGATAGGCTCATTCAATTGGAAATGTGCCTTTTTATTAGGAAAATAATTTTCAGCCGTGCACCGGAATTTATTTCGTAAATATTGTGTGTTTTATATTAGGTATCCCAGTTTACCGAATTTTCTAACAATGGTTTGAATGTTGAAACAATGCATTCGATTTCACTTTATTTATATTCATAATAATTCACACAGTCGAACTCTTTAAAAAATAACAAATTTTTACGTCATTCATTTGGAAATGTTTTTTTACATTAGGAAAATAATTTTTAGCCGTGCACGGGAATTTAATTCATAAATATTACTTTTTTTATATTCGGTATCTCAGTTCACTGGATATTCTAACAATGGTTTGATTGTTGAAACAATGCGTTCGGTTTCACTTTATTCTACATTTCTAAACATTCACACACTCGAACCCTTTTAAAACCGAAAAATTTAACGTCATTCATTTGGAAATGTGCTTTTTTATAAGGAAGTTAATTTTCAGCCGTGCACCGGAATTTAATTCAAAAATATATCGTTTTATATTCGGTATCTCAGTTTACTGTATTTTACAACATTGATTTGGTTGTTGAAACAATGTATTCGGTTTCACTTAATTTTTCATTTCTAAAAATTCACACAGTCGAACCCTTTTTAAACCGAAATAATTTTACGTCATTCATTTGGAAATGTGCTTTTTTGTTAGGAAAATAATTTTCAGCCGTGCCCCGGAATTTAATATATAGATATTGCGTGTTTTATTTTCGGTATGTCTCCGCACTGTATTTTCTAAGAATGGCTTCATTAGATTAATATTAACACAATTATTCTAATTGGTAAACAAATCATATTAGATGTAAATTTCCAACTGGGCGAAAAATGTCCGGACCAGGATTCGAACCCGGGACCAGCATAATTGCGCGGGTGTAATTTCGTATCCAGCGATTTCTGGAGTTCCATTATCTGAGATTTATTCTGTTGAGCTGAACCAAGTTTCAGACCAGATGCTGTAATCATCAAGGTTAGCTGGGTGAAAACGTTCGACCAGAATCGTCCGGGATAGCTCAGATGGCAGAGCACTGGCGTCTTCAGCCAGGAGGTCCCGGGTTCGAATCCTGGTCCGGACATTTTTCGCCCAGTTGGAAATTTACATCTAAAATGGATTGATTGTTGAAACAATGTATTCGGTTTCATTTATTTTACATTTCTAAAAATTCATATAGTCGAACCCTCTTAAAACCGAAACATTTTTACGTCATTCATTTGGAAATGTGTTTTTCTATTAGAAAAATAATTTTCACCTATTGCACCAGAATTTAATTCAAAAATATTGTGTGTTTTATATACTGTATCTTACTTCACTGGATTTTCTAACAATGGTTTGAATTTCTAAACAATGTACTCGGTTTCACTTTAATTTACATTTCTAAAAATTCACTCAGTCGAACCCTTTTAAAACCGAACAATTTTTACGTCATTCATTTGGAAATGTTCTTTTTTTTTAGGCAGTTAATTTTCAGCCGTGCACCGGAATTTAATTCATACATATTGCGAGTTTTATATTCGATATGTCTCCGCAATGGATTTTCTAACAATGGTTTGATTGTTGAAACAATGTATTCGGTTTAACTTTATTTTACATTTCTAAAAATTTACACAGTCGAACCCTTTTAAAACAAAAAAAATTTTACGTCATTCATTTTGAAATGTGCTTTTTTATTAGGAAGTTAATTTTCAGCCTTGCACCGAAATTTAATTCATAAATATTGCGTTTTATATTCGGTATCCCAGTTTACTGTATTTTACAACAATGGTTTGATTGTTGAAACAATGTATTCGGTTTCACTTTATTTTACATTCATAATATTTCACACATTCGGACCCTTTTAAAACCGAAAAATGTTTACGTCATTCATTTGGAAATGTGCCTTTTTGTTAGGAAGTTATTTTTTAGCCGTGCACCAGAATTTAATTCATAAATATTGTGTGTTTTATATTCGGTATCCGAGTTTACCGAATTTTCTAACAATGGTTTGAATGTTGTAACAATGCATTCGATTTCCTTTTATTTATATTCATAATAATTCATACATTCGAACACTTTTAAATACATAAATGTTTACATCATTCATTTGGAAATGTGCTTTTTTATTAGGAAATTAATTTGAAACCGTGCAACGGAAATTAATTAATAAATATTGCGTGCTTTATATTCGGTATCTGACTTCACAGGAATTTCTAACAGTGGTTTGATTGTTGAAACAATGTATTCGGTTTCACTTTATTTCACATTTATAAAAATTCACAAAGCCGAACCCTTTTAAAACTGAAAAAATTTTACGTCATTCATTTGGTAGTGTGCTTTTTTTTTTGGAAAATAATTTGCGGCCGTCCTCTTGAATTTAATTCATAAATATTGTGTGTTTTATATTTGGTATCTCAGTTCACTTGATATTCAAACAATGCTTTGATTTTTGAAACAATGTATTCGGTTTCATTTATTTTACATTTCTAAAAATTCATATAGTCGAACCCTTTTAAAACCAAAACATTTTTACGTCATTCATTTGGAAATGTATTTTTTTATTAGAAAAATAATTTTCACCCATTGCACCGGAATTTAATTCAAATATATTGCGTGTTTTATATACTGTATCTTACTTTACTGGATTTTCTAACAATGGTTTGAATTTTGAAACAATATATTCGGTTTCACTTTAATTTACATTTCTAAAAATTCACCCAGCCGAACCCTTTTAAAACCGAAAAATGTTTTCGTCATTCATTTGGAAATGTGCCTTTTTAATAGGAAGTTATTTTTTAGCCGTGCACCAGAATTTAATTCATAAATATTGTGTGTTTTATATTCGGTATCCGAGTTTACCGAATTTTCTAACAATGGTTTGAATGTTGTAACAATGCATTCGATTTCCCTTTATTTTTATTCATATTAATTCATACATTCGAACACTTTTAAACTCATAAATGTTTACGTCATTCATTTGGAAATGTGCTTTTTTATTAGGAAATTAATTTACAACCGTGCAACGGAAATAAATTAATAAATATTGCTTGCTTTATATTCGGTATCTGGCTTCACAGGATTTTCTAACAATGGTTTGACTGTTGAAACAATGTATTCGGTTTCACTTTATTTCACATTTATAAAAATTCACAAAGCCGAACCCTTTTAAAACTGAAAAAATTTTACGTCATTCATTTGGTAGTGTCCTTTTTTTTTAGAAAATAATTTTCGGCCGTCCTCTTGAATTTAATTCATAAATATTGCGTGTTTTTTATTCGGTATCTCAGTTCACTTGATATTTGATATGCGGTGTTGGATAAAAGGGATTTAAAGTTAATAAAATAAACTTTTTAAGGTGGTAATATTTAAGAAATTAAAATCATTGAATTAATAAAGTTAAATTAACATCTTAAAGGCATAAAATCCCTCTATCCAAAAACGCATACCGACCGGAGCATAGAGTGGCTAGACATTGCGTTAAAACGAAAATAGAATCAAAGCCATCTAATTTTTAAGAAATCATTAAGTTGTAATAACATCTGTAAAATAAAGAAAGTAAAAAGACTCACCCGTATGATGTATAGAGATAGAAATACTTACAATATTCAGACAAATAATTTTATTTCTTATTAATGCAGACTATAAAATATATATTCAAAATTTAAGTGCTTGGCCAAGTTGTATTTAAAATATTCGTTAATCAATTAATTTACCAGTACAAAATAAACATATTAAATCTTTCTATTTCATATGGATTCAATATTAAATTATACGTGATGATCTTCTGTGTGGTTGAAAGTTCTCCACTGTCCTATATTGAAATGTGAAGATTGTAGACTTTAATATTGAGTTCTAAACAGTTTTTGCGGAAAGAGAATGTTCAAATAAAGAACGTTGGATAATGGGAGTATTAACTGTAGACAGCAGCACATAGAGATCTTTTAGCCGTTCCAGAAGATTGATGTTGAAGAAATTAAGTAGGATCGCTCCACAATCCTTTTTAGAAACTTCGCTGATCACTAGAGCAGGGGCACATTATTCTTCTTAAAGCTATTTCATTAATCGAGGAATAAGATTATATAATTTTTTTTTTGTAGTATTGCGCTGTTATTATATATCACCACTCTTGAGTTGAAAGTAAAGCTCTATCTTCAGTGATAAAATGATTGTTGAATATCGGCGTTGTAAGATGAAACTTCTGGATAACTTATTTTGTCAATAAAGGTTCAGGTTCTTGATTCTCGATGATTTAAACTAAACACATAATATGGCACTGGTATCTTCTTCAAAATCTATGTAGAAGCAGCGTTTAAAAAAACGAGTTGTTCCACCTGCCTCTCAAAACTCATTCTGCCCGGACGCAGCCGAAGCTGCGCCGAGCTCACACACCAACGTCCGTCTGCTTAATCCCTAAAATGACAGACACAAAACAGATCTCAGCCTGAAAGAATGTGTAAGATTTTGAAAATAGCCAATCCGATGCATTCAAGTACCGCGCGTCCGTCCGGGAACGCATGAGTTCAATGAACTATCCGCGTGGGTGTCTCGCGATGTCACCGAATTGTACGAAAAAAATGGTGCAGAAAAGCATCCTTTTATCAATGTCGGACAGAAAGCATCGCGCCAATATTTAAAAAAAGGAAAATGCAGAAAACGTTAAATTAAATATCTCCAATATTTGTTGACGGATTTTGCTGCAACTTATATCAAATTAATCAGAAAAATATATTCTATCTATTGACTATAGATTGAGCATGCAATATTAAAAAAATAAATTATTTTTATTTTCGTTGTTTTAAACTTATAAAGAATGTAGAATCGCGATCTTTTCGGAAAAGTAAACACGAACGTAAAACTTTGTTTTACACATATTATTGTTATTGTTTAGTTTAATATATTTTAATGAATGATTGAAAGATAGAATTTAAGTTTGATTGAGGAAAATAAATAAAATTTAGAATAACTTTAATAAGAGGAAACTTAAATATTTTGAAGATAATTTTCTAGATTAGAAGTTGAGTTTAAAATGAATAAATATTAATTTAAGATTGAGGAAGATAAATAAATAATAAAATTGAGATTATTTACTACTAGAGATGTTGCATTTTATAACAATATTCTAACAATGCTTTGATTTTTGAAACAATGTATTCGGTTTCATTTATTTTACATTTCTAAAAATTCATATAGTCGAATCCTTTTAAAACCAAAACATTTTTACGTCATTCATTTGGAAATGTGCTTTTTTATTAGGAAGTTAATTTTCAGCCGTGCACCGGAATTTAATTCAAAAATATTGCGTTTTATAAATGGTGTCCGAGTTTACTGTATTTTACAACATTGGTTTGGTTGTTGAAACAATGTATTCGGTTTAAATTTATTTTACATTTCTAAAAATTAACACAGTCGAACCCTTCTAAACCCGAAAAGTTTAACTTCATTCAATTGGTTGGTTATTTTTTGACGATCGATTATCTACACTGGGGATATAGGCCCGAGGGGGGAGTGCCCTTCGTGGGCGTCTTTCTAAGGGAACCTATCATTTATTATCCACAGAAATCCATGGCTCGAAGAGAACCACGAAAACTCCGAACGATTAGGCCGACGGGCGCGATTGGGATCGAACCCAGCACCTCCCGTTTCCCAGCTTCGAGAGCAGAACCTCTCAGCCACTGGTGGGGTCATGTATTTGGAAATGTGCCTTTTTATTAGGAAAATAATTTTCAACCGTGCACGGGAATTTAATTCAAAAATATTTCTTTTTTTATATTCGGTATCTCATAGTTCACTGGATATTCTAACAAAGGTTTGATTGTTGAAACAATGTATTCGGTTTCACTTTATTTTACATTTCTAAAAATTCACACAGTCGAACCCTTTTAAAACCGAAACATTTTTACGTCATTCATTTGGAAATGTGCTTTTTTTATTAGGAATTTAATTTTCAGCCTTGCAGCGAAATTTAATTCATAAATATTACTTATTATATTCGGTATCCCGTTTTACTGTATTTTACAACAATGGTTTGATTGTTGAAACAATGTATTCGGTTTCACTTTATTTTACATTCATAATAATTCACGCATTCGGACCCTTTTAAAACCGAAAAATGTTTACGTCATTCATTTGGAAATGTACCTTTTTATTAGGAAAATAATTTTAAGCCGTGCACGGGGATTTAATTTATAAATATTGCTTTTTTTATATTCGGTATCTCAGTTCTCTGGTTGGTTGATTTTGTGACGGCCGATTATCTACACTAGGGATATAGGCCCGAGGGGGAGTGCCCTTCGTGGGGGTCTTTCTAAGGGAACCTAACCCGTATTAACGCATGGAAATCCATGGTTCGAAGAAAACCACGAAAACTCCGAACGATTAGGCCGACGGGCGCGATTGGGATCGAACCCAGCACTTCCCGTCTACCAGTCTCGAGAGCAGAACCTCTCAGCCACTGGTGGGGCCTCAGTATTCTGGATATTCTATCAATGGTTTGATTGTTGAAACTACGTATTCGGTTTAATTTTATTTTACATTTCTAAAAAATCACAAAATCGAACCCTTTTAAAACAGAAAAAATTTTACGGTATTCAACTGGAAATGTGCTTTTTACT
This sequence comes from Maratus speciosus, assembly GCA_963932465.1. Classification (NCBI taxonomy): domain Eukaryota; kingdom Metazoa; phylum Arthropoda; class Arachnida; order Araneae; family Salticidae; genus Maratus; species Maratus speciosus. Next base: position 5,479,345 of record CAWVRF010000002.1, on the reverse strand, counting down.
AGGAAAATAATTTTCATCCGTGCACCGGAATTTAATTCATAAATATTGTGTGTTTTATATTCGGTATCTGACTTCACTCGATTTTTTAACAATGGATTGATTGTTGAAACAATGTATTCGGTTTCACTTTATAAAAATTCTCACAGCCGAACCCTTTTAAAACCGAAAAAATTTTTACGTCATTCATTTTGAAATGTGCTTTTTTGTTAGGAAAATAATTTTCAGCCGTCCACTGGAATTTAATTCATAAATATTGCGTTTTTATATTCAGTATCTCAGTTCACTTGATATTCTACAATGGTTTGATTGTTGAAACAATGTATTCGGTTTCTCTTTATTTTACATTTCTAAAAATTCACACAGTCGAATCCTTTTAAAACGGAAAAAATTTTTCATCATTCATTTGAAATGTGCTTTTTTATTAGGAAGTTTATTTTCAGCCGTGCACCGGAATGTAATTCATAAATATTGCGTTTTATATTCGGTATAATAGTTTACTGTATTTTACAACAATGGTTTGATTATTGAAACTATGTATACCGTTTCACTTTATTTTACATTTCTAAAAATTCGTATAGTCGAACCCTTTTAAAACCGAAAAATTTTGACGTCATTCATTTGGAAATGTGCTTTTTTATCAGTAAGTTAATTTTCAGCCGACCACCGGAATTTAATTCATAAATATTGCGTTTTATATTCGGTATCCCAGTTTACTGTTTTTTACAACAATGGTTTGATTGTTGAAACATTGCATTCGATTTCACTTTATTTTTCATTTCTAAAAATTCACACAGTCGAACCCTTTTAAAACCGAAATAATTTTACGTCATTCATTTGGAAATGTGCTTTTTTGTTAGGAAAATAATTTTCAGCCGTGCCCCGAAATTTAATACATAGATATTGCGTGTTTTATTTTCGGAATGTCTCCGCACTGTATTTTCTAAGAATGGTTTGATTAGATTAATATTAACACAATTATTCTAATTGGTAAACAAATCATATTAGATGTAAATTTCCAACTGGGCGAAAAATGTCCGGACCAGGATTCGAACCCGGGACCAGCGTAATTGCGCGGGTGTAATTTCGTATCTAGCGATTTCTGGAGTTCCATTATCTGAGATTTATTCTGTTGAGCCGAACCAAGTCTCAGACCAGATGCTGTAATCATCAAGGTTAGCTGGGTGAAAAAGTTCGACCAGAATCGTCCGGGATAGCTCAGATGGCAGAGCACTGGCGGCTTCACCCAGGAGGTCCCGGGTTCGAATCCTGGTCCGGACATTTTTCGCCCAGTTGGAAATTTACATCTAAAATGGTTTGATTGTTGAAACAATGTATTCGGTTTCACTTTATTTTACATTTCTAAAAATTCATGTAGTCGAACCCTTTTAAAACCGAAAAATTTTGACGTCATTCATTTGGAAATGTGCTTTTTTATAAGGAAGTTAATTTTCAGCCGTGCACCGGAATTTAATTCAAAAATATTGCGTTTTATATTCGGTATCCCAGTTTACTGTATTTTACAACATTGAGTTGGTTGTTGAAACAATGTATTCGGTTTAAATTTATTTTATATTTCTAAAAATTAACACAGTCGAACCCTTCTAAACCCGAAAACTTTTACTTCATTCAATTGGTTGGTTGATTTTTTGACGATCGATTATCTACACAAGGGATATAGGACCGAGGGGGGGGGGGTGCCCTACGTGGGCGTCTTTCTAAGGGAACCTAACATGCATTTACCCACGGAAATACATGGCTCGAAGAAAACCACGAAAACTCCGAACGGTTAGGCCGACGGGCGCGATTGGGATCGAACCCAGCACCTCCTGTCTACCAGCATCGAGAGAAGAGCCTCTCAGCCTGGTGGGGTCATTCAATTGGAAATGTGCCTGTTTATTAGGAAAATAATTTTCTGCCGTGCACCGGAATTTATTTCATAAATATTGTGTGTTTTATATTCGGTATCCGAGTTTACCGAATTTTCTAACAATGGTTTGAATGTTGAAAAAATGCATTCGATTTCACTTTATTTATATTCATAATAATTCACATAGTGGAACCCTTTGAAAACCATACATTTTTACGTCATTTATTTGGAAATGTGCTTTTTTATTAGGAAATTAATTTGCAACCGTGCACCGGAATTTAATTCATAAATATTGCGTGTTTTATATTCGGTATCTCACTTCACTGGATTTTCTAACAATGGTTTGAATGTTGAAACAATGCGTTCGATTTTACTTTATTTTACATTTCTAAAAATTCACACAGTCGAACCCTTTTAAAACCGAAATATTTTTACGTCATGCATTTGGAAATGTGCTTTTTTGTTAGGAAAATAATTTTCAGCCGTGCACCGGAATTTAATTTATAGATATTGCGTGTTTTATATTCGGTATCCCAGTTTAATGTATTTTACAACAATTGATTGATTGTTGAAAGAATGTATTGGGTTTCACTTTATTTTACATTCATAATAATTCACACATTCGGACCCTTTTAAAACCGAAAAATGTTTACATCATTCATTTGGAAATGTGCCTTTTTATTAGGAAAATAATTTTAAACCGTGCCCGGGGATTTAATTCATAAATATTGCTTTTTTTTATATTCGGTATCTCAGTTCTCTTGATATTCTATCAATGGTTTGATTGCTGAAACTACGTATTCGGTTTAATTTTATTTTACATTTCTAAAAATTCACACAATCGAACCCATTTAAAACAGAAAAATTTTACGGTATTCAATTGGAAATGTGCCTTTTTATTAGGAAAATGATTTTCATCCGTGCACCGTAATTTAATTCATAAATATTGTGTGTTTTATATTCGGTATCTGACTTCACTGGATTTTTTAACAGTGGATTGATTGTTGAAACAATGTATTCGGTTTCACTATATTTCACATTTATAAGAATTCACACAGCCGAATCCTTTTAAAACCGAAAAATTTTTACATCATTCATTTTGAAATGTGCTTTTTTCTTAGGAAAATAATTTTCGGCCGTCCACTTGAATTTAATTCATAAATATTGCGTTTTTATATTCAGTATGTCAGTTCACTTGATATTCTACAATGGTTTGATTGTTGAAACAATGTATTCGGTTTCTCTTTATTTTACATTTCTAAAAATTCACACAGTCGAATCTTTTTAAAACGGAAAAATTTTTACATCATTCATTTGCAAATGAGCTTTTTTATTAGGAAGTTAATTTTCAGCCGTGCACCGGAATGTAATTCATAAATATTGCGTTTTATATTCGGTATAATAGTTTACTGTATTTTACAACAACGGTTTGATTATTGAAACAATGTATACCGTTTCTCTTTATTTTACATTTCTAAAAATTCATATAGTCGAACCCTTTTAAAATCGAAAAATTTTAACGTCATTCATTTGGAAATGTGCCTTTTTATTAGTAAGTTATTTTTCAGCCGACCACCGGAATTTAATTCATAAATATTGCGTTTTATATTCGGTATCCCAGTTTACTGTTTTTTACAACAATGGTTTGATTATTGAAAAATTGCATTCGATTTCACTTTATTTTTCATTTCTAAAAATTGACACAGTCGAACCCTTTTAAAACAGAAAAAATTTTACGTCATTCATTTGAAATGTGCTTTTTTGTTAGGAAAATAATTTTCAGCCGTGCACCGGGATTTAATTTATAGATATTGCGTGTTTTATATTCGGTATCCCAGTTTAATGTATTTTACAACAATTGATTGATTGTTGAAACAATGTATTCGGTTTCACGTTATTTTACATTTCTAAAAATTCATGTAGTCGAACCCTTTTAAAACGGAAAAATTTTGACTTCATTCATTTGGAAATGTGCTTTTTTATTAGGAAGTTAGATTTCAGCCGTGCACCGGAATTTAATTCATAAATATTTTGTTTTATATTGGTTATCCCAGTTTACTCTATTTTACAACAATAGTTTGATTGTTGAAACAAAGTATTCGGTTTCACTTTTATTTTACATTTCTAAAAATTAACACAGTCTAACCCTCCTAAAACCGAAAACTTTTTATGTCATTCAAGTGGTTGGTTGATTTTTTGACGGCCAATTATCTACACTAGGGATATAGGCCAGACGGGGGAGTGCCCTTCGTGGGCTTCGTTCTAAAGGAACCTAACCCGTATTTACGCACGGAAATCCATGGCTCGAAGAATTTTTCGAAAACATCGAACGATTAGGCCGACGGGCGCGATTGGGATCGAACCCAGCACCTCCCGTCTACCAGCTTCGAGAGCAGAACCTCTCAGCCACTGATGGGGTCATTCAATTGGAAATGTGCCTTTTTATTAGGAAAATAATTTTCAGCCGTGCACCGGAATTTATTTCATAAATGTTGTGTGTTTTATATTCGGTATCCCAGTATACCGAATTTTCTAACAAAGGTTTGAATGTTGAAACAATGCATTCGATTTCACTTTATTTATATTCATAATAATTCACACAGTCGAACCCTTTGAAAACAACAAATTTTTACGTCATTCATTTAGAAATGTGCTATTTTAATTGGAAATTAATTTTCATCCGTGTACCGTATTTTAATTCAATATATTGCGTGTTTTATATTCAGTCACTGGATTTTCTAACAATGGTTTGATTGTTGAAACAATGTATTCGGTTTCAACTTATTTAACATTTCTAAGAATTCACACAGTCGAACCCTTTTAAAACCGAAATATTCTTACGTCATTCATTTGTAAATGTGCTTTTTTATTAGGAAGTTAATTTTATGCCGTGCACCGGAATTTAATTCATAAATATTGCGTTTTACATTCCGTATCCCAGTTTACTGTATTTTACAACAATGGTTTGATTGTTGAAACAATGTAATCGTTTTCACTTTATTTTACATTCATAATAATTCACACATTCAAGTCTTTTAAAACCGAAAAATGTTTACGTCAATCATTTGGAAATGTGCCTTTTTATTAGGAAAATAATTTTCAGCCGTGCACGGGGATTTAATTCATAAATATTGCTTTTTTTATATTCGGTATCTCAGTTCTCTGGATATTCTAACAATGGTTTGATTGTTGAAACTACGTATTCGGTTTCATTTTATTTTATATTTCTAAAACTTCACACAGCCGAACCCTTTTAAAACCGAGAAATGTTTATGTCATTCATTTGGAAATGTGCTTTTGTGTTAGGAAAATAATTTTCAGCCGTCCACTTGAATTTAATTCATAAATATTGCGTGTTTTATATTCGGTAACTCTGTTCACTTGATATTCTAACAATGGTTTGATTGTTGAAAGAATGCGTTCGGTTTCACTTTATTTTACATTTCTAAAAATTCATATAGTCGGACCCTTTTAAATTCGAAACATTTTACGTCATTCATTTGGAAATGTGTTTTTATAATAGAAAAATAATTTTCAGCCGTCCACTTGAATTTAATTCATAAATATTGCGTGTTTTATATTCGGTATCTCAGTTCACTTGATATTCTAACAATGGTTTGATTGTTGAAAGAATGCGTTCGGTTTCACTTTATTTTACATTTCTAAACATTCACACAGTCGAACCCTTTTAAAACCGAAAATTTTAACTTCATACATTTGGAAATGTGCTTTTTTATTAGGAAGTTAATTTTCAGCCGTGCACCGGAATTTAATTCAAAAATATTGCGTTATATATTCGGTATCCCAGATTACTGTATTTTACAACATTGGTTTGGTTGTTGAAACAATGTATTCGGTTTAAATTTATTTTACATTTCTAAAAATTAACACAGTCGAACCCTTCTAAACCCGAAAACTTTTACTTCACTCGGCCCCACCAGTGGCCGAGAGGTTCTGCTCTCGAAGCTGGTAGACGGGAGGTGCTGGGTTTGATCCCAATCGCGCCCGTCGGCCTAATCGTTCGGAGTTTTCGTGGTTTTCTTCGAGCCGTGGATCTTCCATGCGTTAATACGGATTAGGTTCCCTTAGAAAGACCCCCACGGAGGGCACTCCCCCCGGGCCTATATCCCTCGTGTAGATAATTGGCCGTCAAAAATCAACCCAACCCTTTACTTCACTCAATTGGTTGGTTGATTTTTTGACGATCGATTATCTACACTAGGGATATAGGCCCGAGGGGGGAGTGCCCTTCGTGGGCGTCTTTCTAAGGGAACCTAACAGGCATTTACCCACGGAAATACATGGCTCGAAGAAAACCACGAAAACTCCGAACGATTAGGCCGGCGGGCGCGATTGGGATCGAACCCAGCACCTCCCGTCTACCAGCCTCGAGAGCAGAGCCTCTCAGCCACTCGTGGGGTCATTCAACTGGAAATGTGCCTTTTTATTAGGAAAATAATTTTCTGCCATGCACCGGAATTTATTTCATAAATATTGTGTGTTTCATATTCGGTATCCGAGTTTACCGAATTTTCTAACAATGGTTTGAATGTTGAAACAATGCATTCGATTTCACTTTATTTATATTCATAATAATTCACATAGTGGAACCCTTTGAAAACCATAAATGTTTACGTCATTTATTTGGAAATGTGCTTTTTTATTAGGAAATTAATTTACAACCGTGCACCGGAATTTAATTCAATATATTGCGTGTTTTATATTCAGTCACTGGATTTTCTAACAATGGTTTGATTGTTGAAACAATGTATTCGGTTTCAACTTATTTAACATTTCTAAGAATTCACACAGTCGAACCCTTTTAAAACCGAAATATTCTTACGTCATTCATTTGTAAATGTGCTTTTTTATTAGGAAGTTAATTTTATGCCGTGCACCGGAATTTAATTCATAAATATTGCGTTTTACATTCCGTATCCCAGTTTACTGTATTTTACAACAATGGTTTGATTGTTGAAACAATGTAATCGTTTTCACTTTATTTTACATTCATAATAATTCACACATTCAAGTCTTTTAAAACCGAAAAATGTTTACGTCAATCATTTGGAAATGTGCCTTTTTATTAGGAAAATAATTTTCAGCCGTGCACGGGGATTTAATTCATAAATATTGCTTTTTTTATATTCGGTATCTCAGTTCTCTGGATATTCTAACAATGGTTTGATTGTTGAAACTACGTATTCGGTTTCACTTTATTTTATATTTCTAAAACTTCACACAGCCGAACCCTTTTAAAACCGAGAAATGTTTATGTCATTCATTTGGAAATGTGCTTTTGTGTTAGGAAAATAATTTTCAGCCGTCCACTTGAATTTAATTCATAAATATTGCGTGTTTTATATTCGGTAACTCTGTTCACTTGATATTCTAACAATGGTTTGATTGTTGAAAGAATGCGTTCGGTTTCACTTTATTTTACATTTCTAAAAATTCATATAGTCGGACCCTTTTAAATTCGAAACATTTTACGTCATTCATTTGGAAATGTGTTTTTATAATAGAAAAATAATTTTCAGCCGTCCACTTGAATTTAATTCATAAATATTGCGTGTTTCATATTCGGTATCTCAGTTCACTTGATATTCTAACAATGGTTTGATTGTTGAAAGAATGCGTTCGGTTTCACTTTATTTTACATTTCTAAACATTCACACAGTCGAACCCTTTTAAAACCGAAAATTTTAACTTCATACATTTGGAAATGTGCTTTTTTATTAGGAAGTTAATTTTCAGCCGTGCACCGGAATTTAATTCAAAAATATTGCGTTTTATATTCGGTATCCCAGATTACTGTATTTTACAACATTGGTTTGGTTGTTGAAACAATGTATTCGGTTTAAATTTATTTTACATTTCTAAAAATTAACACAGTCGAACCCTTCTAAACCCGAAAACTTTTACTTCACTCGGCCCCACCAGTGGCCGAGAGGTTCTGCTCTCGAAGCTGGTAGACGGGAGGTGCTGGGTTCGATCCCAATCGCGCCCGTCGGCCTAATCGTTCGGAGTTTTCGTGGTTTTCTTCGAGCCGTGGATCTTCCATGCGTTAATACGGATTAGGTTCCCTTAGAAAGACCCCCACGGAGGGCACTCCCCCCGGGCCTATATCCCTCGTGTAGATAATTGGCCGTCAAAAATCAACCCAACCCTTTACTTCACTCAATTGGTTGGTTGATTTTTTGACGATCGATTATCTACACTAGGGATATAGGCCCGAGGGGAGAGTGCCCTTCGTGGGCGTCTTTCTAAGGGAACCTAACAGGCATTTACCCACGGAAATACATGGCTCGAAGAAAACCACGAAAACTCCGAACGATTAGGCCGGCGGGCGCGATTGGGATCGAACCCAGCACCTCCCGTCTACCAGCCTCGAGAGCAGAGCCTCTCAGCCACTCGTGGGGTCATTCAACTGGAAATGTGCCTTTTTATTAGGAAAATAATTTTCTGCCATGCACCGGAATTTATTTCATAAATATTGTGTGTTTTATATTCGGTATCCGAGTTTACCGAATTTTCTAACAATGGTTTGAATGTTGAAACAATGCATTCGATTTCACTTTATTTATATTCATAATAATTCACATAGTGGAACCCTTTGAAAACCATAAATGTTTACGTCATTTATTTGGAAATGTGCTTTTTTATTAGGAAATTAATTTACAACCGTGCACCGGAATTTAATTCAATATATTGCGTGTTTTATATTCAGTCACTGGATTTTCTAACAATGGTTTGATTGTTGAAACAATGCGTTCGGTTTTACTTTATTTTACATTTCTAAAAATTCACACAGTCGAACCCTTTTAAAACCAAAATATTTTTACGTCATTCATTTGGAAATGTGCTTTTTTGTTAGGAAAATATTTTTCAGCCGTGCACCGGAATTTAATTTATAGATATTGCGTGTTTTATATTCGGTATCCCAGTTTAATGTATTTTACAACAATTGATTGATTGTTGAAAGAATGCATTCTGTTTCACTTTATTTGAAATTTCTAAACATTCACACAGTCGAACCCTTTAAAAACCGAAAAATTTTTACGTCATTTATTTAGAAATGTGCTTTTTTATTAGGCAGTTAAATTTCAGCCGTGCCCCGGAATTTAATACATAGATATTGCGTGTTTTATATTCGGTATCTCACTTCACTGGGTTTTCTAACAATAGTTTGATTGTTGAAACAATGCGTTCGGTTTTACTTTATTTTACATTTCTAAAGATTTACACAGTCGAACCCTTTTAAAACCGAAAAATGTTTACGTCATTCATTTGGTAGTGTGCTTTTTTGTTAGGAAAATAATTTTCGGCCGTCCTCTTGAATTTAATTCATAAATATTGCGTGTTTTATATTCGGTATCTCAGTTCTCTGGATATTCTAACAATGGTTTGATTGTTGAAACTACGTATTCGGTTTCACTTTATTTTACATTTCTAAAAATTCACACAATCGAACCCTATTAAAACCGAAATATTTTACGTTATTAAATTGGAAATACGCCTTTTTATTAGGAAAATATTTTTCATCCGTGCACCGGAATTTAATTCATAAATATTGCGTTTCATATTCGGTATCCCCGTTTACTCTATTTTTAAGATTATTTTGATTGTTGAAACAATGTATTCGGTTTCACATTTATTTTACATGTCTAAAAATTAACACAGTCGAACCATTTTAAAACCGAAAAATTTTTACGTCATTCAAGTGGATGGTTTATTTTTTGATGGCCAATTATCTACACTAGGGATATATTCCCGAGGGGGAAGCGCCCTTCGTGGGGGGTTTTCTAAGGGAACCTAACCCGTATTTACGCACGGAAATCCATGGCGCGAAGAAAGCCACTAAAGCTACGAACGATTAGACCGACGGGCGCGATTGGGTTCGAACCCAACACCTCCAGTCTACCAGCTTCGAGAGCAGAACCTCTCAGCCACTGGTGGGGTCATTCAATTGGAAATGTGCCTTTTAATTAGGAAAATAATTTTCAGCCGTGCACCGGAATTGATTTCATAACTATTGTTTGTTTTATTTTCGGTATCCCAGTTTACCGAATGTTCTAACAATGGTTTGAATGTTGAAACGATGTATTCGGTTTCACTTTATTTTATATTTCTATAAATTCACACAGTCGAACCCTTTTAAAACCGAAAAATTCTTACGTCATTCATTTCTAAATGTGATTTTTTATTAGGAAGTTAATTTTATGCCGTGCACCGGAATTTAATTCATAAATATTGCGTTTTATATTCCGTATCCCAGTTTACTGTATTTTACAACAATGGTTTGATTCTTGAAAAAATGTATTCGGTTTCACTTTATTTTACATTCAAAATAATTCACACATTCAAGCCTTTTAAAACCTATAAATGTTTACGTCTTTCATTTGGAAATGTGCCTTTTTATTAGGAAAATAACTTTCAGCCGTGCACGGGGATTTAATTCATAAATATTGTGTTTTATGTTCGTTATCTTAGTTTACTCTATTTTAAAACAATAGTTTGATTGTTAACACAATGTATTCGGTTTCACTTTTATTTTACATTTCTAAAAATTCACACAGTCGAACCCTCCTAAAACCGAAAACTTTTTACGTCATTCAAGTGGTTGGTTGATTTTTTGACGGCCAATAATCTACACTAGGGATATAGGCCAGAGGGGGGAGTGCCCTTCGTGGACTTCGTTCTAAAGGAACCGAACCCGTATTTACCCACGGAAATCCATGGCTCGAAGAAAACCACGAAAACTTCGAACGATTAGGCCGACGGGCGCGATTGGGATCGAACCCAGCACCTCCCGTCTACCAGCTTCGAGAGCAGAACCTCTCAGCCACTGGTGGGGTCATTCAATTGGAAATGTGCCTTTTTATTAGGAAAATAATTTTCTGCCGTGCACCGAAATTTAATTCATAAATATTACTTATTATATTCGGTATCCCGGTTTACTGTATTTTACAACAATGGTTTGATTTTTGAAACAATGTATTCGGTTTCACTTTATTTTACATTCATTATAATTCACACATTCGGACCCTCTTAAAACCGAAAAATGTTTACGTCATTCATTTGGAAATGTGCCTTTTTATTAGGAAAATAATTTTAAGCCGTGCACGGGGATTTAATTCATAAATATTGCTTTTTTTATATTCGGTATCTCAGTTCTCTGGATATTCTATCAATGGTTTGATTGTTGAAACTACGTATTCGGTTTAATTTTATTTTACATTTCTAAAAATTCACACAATCGAACCCTTTTAAAACAGAAAAAATTTACGGTATTCAATTGGAAATGTGCCTTTTTATTAGGAAAATAATTTTCATCCGTGCACCGGAATTTAATTCATAAATATTGTGTGTTTTATATTCGGTATCTGACTTCACTGGATTTTTTAACAATGAATTGATTGTTGAAACAATGTATTCGGTTTCAATTTATTTCACATTTATAAAAATTCACACAGCCGAACCCTTTTAAAACCGAAAAAATTTTACGTCATTCATTTTGAAATGTGCTTTTTTGTTAGGAAAATAATTTTCAGTCGTCCACTTGAATTTAATTCATAAATATTGCGTTTTGATATTCAGTATCACAGTTCACTTGATATTCTACAATGGTTTGATTGTTGAAACAATGTATTCTGTTTCTCTTTATTTTACATTTCTAAAAATTCACACAGTCACCTTTTAAAACGGAAAAATTTTTACATGATTCATTTGGAAATGTGCTTTTTTATTAGGAAGTTAATTTTGAGCCGTGCACCGGAATGTAATTCATAAATATTGCGTTTTATATTCGGTATAACAGTTTACTGTATTTTACAACAATGGTTTGATTATTGAAACTATGTATACAGTTTCACTTTATTTTACATTTCTAAAAATTCATATAGTCGAACCCTTTTAAAAACGAAAAATTTTGACGTCATTCATTTGGAAATGTGCTTTTTTATTAGTAAGTTAATTTTCAGCCGACCACCGGAATATAATTCATAAATATTGCGTTTTATATTCGGTATCCCAGTTTACTGTTTTTTACAACAATGGTTTGATTCTTGAAACATTGCATTCGATTTCACTTTATTTTTCATTTCTAAAAATTGACACAGTCGAACCCTTTTAAAACCGAAATAACTTTAGGTCATTCATTTGGAAATGTGCTTTTTTGTTAGGAAAATAATTTTCAGCCGTGTACCGGAATTTAATTTATAGATATTGTGTGTTTTATATTCGGTATCCCAGTTTAATGTATTTTACAACAATTGATTGATTGTTGAAACAATGCATTCGGTTTCACTTTATTTGTCATTTCTAAACATTCACACAGTCGAACCCTTTTAAAACCGAAAAATGTTTACGTCATTTATTTGGAAATGTGATTTTTTATTAGGTAGTTAATTTTCAGCCGTGCACCGGAATTTAACACATAGAAATTGCGTGTTTTATATTCGGTATGTCTCCGCACTGGATTTACTAAGAATGGTTTGATTGTTGAAACAATGTATTCGGTCTCACTTTATTTTACATTTCTAAAAATTCATGTAGTCGAACCCTTTTGAAACCGAAAAATTTTGACTTCATTCATTTGGAAATGTGCTTTTTTATTAGGAAGTTAATTTTCAGCCGTGCACCGGAATTTAATTCATAAATATTGTGTTTTGTATTGGTTATCCCAGTTTACTCTATTTTACAACAATAGTTTGATTGTTGAAACAATGTATTCGGTTTCACTTTTGTTTTACATTTCTAAAAATTAACACAGTCGAACCATTCTAAAACCGAAAAATTTTTACGTCATTCAAGTGGTTGGTTGATTTTTTGACGGCCAATTATCTACACTAGGGATATAGGCCAGAGGGGGGAGTGCCCTTCGTGGGGTTCGTTCTAAAGGAACCTAACCCGTATTTACGCACGGAAATCCATGGCTCGAAGAAAACCACGAAAACTTCGAACGATTAGGCCGAAGGGCGCGATTGGGATCGAACCCAGCACCTCCCGTCTACCAGCTTCGAGAGCAGAACCTCTCAGCCCTTGACGGGGTCATTCAACTGGAAATGTGCCTTTTTATTAGGAAAATAATTTTCAGCCGTGCAGCCGTGCCGGAATGTATTTCATAAATGTTGTGTGTTTTATATTCGGTATCCCAGTTTACCGAATTTTCTAACAACGGTTTGAATGTTGAAACAATGCATTCGATTTCACTTTCTTTATATTCATAATAATTCACACAGTCGAACCCTTTGAAAACAACAATTTTTACGTCATTCATTTAGAAATGTGCTTTTTTAATTGGAAATTAATTTTCAGCTGTGTACCGTAATTTCATTCATATATATTGCGTGTTTTATATTCAGTCACTGGATTTTCTAACAATGGTTTGATTGTTGAAACAATGTATTCGGTTTCAAATTATTTAACTTTTCTAAAAATTCACACAGTCGAACCCTTTTAAAACCGAAAAATTTTTACGTCATTCATTTGGAAATGTTTTTTTACATTAGTAAAATAATTTTTAGCCGTGCACGGGAATTTAATTCATAAATATTATTTTTTTTTACATTCGGTATCTCAGTTCACTGGATATTCTAACAATGGTTTGATTGTTGGAACAATGTGTTCGATTTCACTTTATTTTATATTTCTATAAATTCACACAGTCGAACCCTTTTAAAACCGAAATATTCTTACGTTATTCATTTTGAAATGTGCTTTTTTATTAGGAAGTTAATTTTCCGTCTTGCACCGAAACTTAATTCATAAATATTGCGTTTTATATTCGGTATCCCGGTTTGCTGTAATTTACAACAGTGGTTTCATTACTGTTTTCGGTTTCACTTTATTTTACATTTCTAAAAATTCATGTAGTCGAACCCTTCTCAAACCGAAAAGTTTTGACGTCATTCATTTGGAAATGTGCTTTTATATTAGTAAGTTAATTTTCATCCGAGCACCGGAAATTAATTCATAAATATTGTGTGTTTTATATTCGGTATCCGAGGTTATCGAATTTTCTAACAATGGTTTGAATGTTGTAACAATGCATTCGATTTCCCATTATTTATATTCATAATAATTTTTACATTCGAACACTTTTAAATCCTTAAATGTTTACGTCATTCATTTGGAAATGTGCTTTTTTATTAGTAAATTAATTTACAACCGTGCAACGGAATTTAATTAATAAATATTGCGTGTTTTATATTCGGTATCTCACTTCACTGGATTTTCTAACAATGCTTTGATTGTTTAAACAACGCGTTCGGTTTCACTTTATTTTACATTTCTAAAAATTCACACAGTCGAACCCTTTTAAAACAAAAAATTTTTAAGTCATTGATTTGGAAATGTGCTTTTTTATTAGGAAGTTAATTTTCAGCCTTGCACCGAAATTTAATTCATAAATATTGTGTTTTATATTCGGTATCCCAGTTTACTGTATTTTACAACAATGGTTTGATTGTTGAAACAATGTATTCGGTTTCACTCTATTTTACATTCATAATAATTCACACATTCGGACCCTTTTAAAACCGAAAAAAGTTTACGTCATTCATTTGGAAATGTGCCTTTTTATTAGGAAAATAATTTTCAGCCGTACACGGGGATTTAATTCATAAATATTCCTTTTTCTATATTCGGTATCTCAGTTCTCTGGATATTCTAAAAAACCATTGTGAATATCCAGTGATTGTTCAAACAATGTATTCGGTTTCACTTTAGTTCATATTTATAAAAATTCACACAGTCGAACCCTTTTAAAACAAAAAAATTTTTACGTCATTCGTTTGGAAATATGCTATTTTATTAGGAAGTTAATTTTCAGCCGTGCACCGGAATTTAATTCATAAATATTGCGTTTTATATTCGGTATCCCGGTTTACTGTAATTTACAACAATGGTTTCATTATTGAAACAATATTTTCGGTTTCACTTTATTTTACATTTCTAAAAATTCATGTAGTCGAACCCTTCTCAAACCGAAAAATTTTGACGTCATTCATTTGGAAATGTTCTTATTTATTAGTAAGTTAATTTTCAGCTGTGCACCGGAATTTAATTCATAGATATTGTGTGTTTTATATTCGGTATCCGAGTTTACCGAATTTTCTAACAAGGATTTGAATGTTGTAACAATGCATTCAATTTCCCTTTATTTATATTCATAATAATTCATACATTCGAACACTTTTAAATCCATAAATGTTTACGTCATTCATTTGGAAATGTGCTTTTTTATTAGGAAATTAATTTACAATCGTGCAACGGAATTTAATTAATAAATATTGCGTGTTTTATATTCGGTATCTCACTTCACTGGATTTTGTAACAATGTTTTGATTGTTGAAACAATGCGTTCGGTTTCACTTTATTTTACATTTCTAAAAAATCACACAGTCGAACCCTTTTAAAATCAAAAAATTTTTACGTCATTCCTTTTGAAATGTGCTTTTTTATTAGGAAGTGAATTTTCAGCCTTGCACCGAAATTTAATTCATAAATATTGCGTTTTATATTCGGCATCCCAGTTTACTGTATTTTACAACAATGGTTTCATTGTTGAAACAATGTATTCGGTTTCACTTTATTTTACATTCATAATAATTCACACATTCGGACCCTTTTAAAACCGAAAAATTTTACGTCATTCATTTGGTTATGTGCCTTTTTATTCGGAAAATATTTTTCAGCCGTGCACGGGGATTTAATTCATAAATATTGCTTTTTCTACATTCGGTATCTCAGTTCTCTGGATATTCTAACAATGGTTTGATTGTTGAAACTACGTATTAGGTTTCACTTTATTTTACATTTCTAAAAATTCACACAATCAAACCCTTTTAAAACCGACAAATTTTACGTTATTCAATTGGAAATGTGCCTTTTTCTTAGGAAAATAATTTTCATCCGTGCATCGGAATTTAATTCATAAATATTGCGTGTTTTATATTCGGTATATCAGTTCATTTGATATTCTAACAATGTTGTGATTGTTGAAACAATGTATTCGGTTTCACTTTATTTTACATTCATAATAATTTACACATTCGGACACCTTTAAAACCGAAAAATGTTTACGTCATTCACTTGGAAATGTGCCTTTTTATTAGGAAAATAATTTTCAGCCGTGCACGGGGATTTAATTCATAAATATCGCTTTTTTTATATTCGGTATCTCAGTTCTCTGGATATTCTAACAATGGTTTGATTGTTGAAACTACGTATTCGGTTTCACTTTATTTTACATTCATAATAATTCACACATTCAAGCCTATTAAAACCGAAAAAAATTTACGTCATTCATTTGGAAATGTGTTTTTTTATTAGAAAAATAATTTTCACCCATGCACGGGAATTTAATTCAGAGATATTGCGTGTTTTATATTCGGTATCTCACTTCACTGGATTTTCTGACAATGGTTATAATTTCAAAACAATGTATTCGGTTTCACTTTATTTTACATTTCTAAAAATTCACAGAGTCGAACCCTTTTAAAACCGAAAAATTTTTACGTCATTTATTTGGAAATGTGATTTTTTATTAGGTAGTTAATTTTCAGCCGTGCACCGGAATTTAATACATAGAAATTGCGTGTTTTATATTCGGTATGTCTCCGCACTGGATTTACTAAGAATGGTTTGATTGTTGAAACAATGTATTCGGTCTCACTTTATTTTACATTTCTAAAAATTCATGTAGTCGAACCCTTTTGAAACCGAAAAATTTTGACTTCATTCATTTGGAAATGTGCTTTTTTATTAGGAAGTTAATTTTCAGCCGTGCACCGGAATTTAATTCATAAATATTGTGTTTTATATTGGTTATCCCAGTTTACTCTATTTTACAACAATAGTTTGATTGTTGAAACAATGTATTCGGTTTCACTTTTGTTTTACATTTCTAAAAATTAACACAGTCGAACCATTCTAAAACCGAAAAATTTTTACGTCATTCAAGTGGTTGGTTGATTTTTTGACGGCCAATTATCTACACTAGGGATATAGGCCAGAGGGGGGAGTGCCCTTCGTGGGGTTCGTTCTAAAGGAACCTAACCCGTATTTACGCACGGAAATCCATGGCTCGAAGAAAACCACGAAAACTTCGAACGATTAGGCCGAAGGGCGCGATTGGGATCGAACCCAGCACCTCCCGTCTACCAGCTTCGAGAGCAGAACCTCTCAGCCCTTGACGGGGTCATTCAACTGGAAATGTGCCTTTTTATTAGGAAAATAATTTTCAGCCGTGCAGCCGTGCCGGAATGTATTTCATAAATGTTGTGTGTTTTATATTCGGTATCCCAGTTTACCGAATTTTCTAACAACGGTTTGAATGTTGAAACAATGCATTCGATTTCACTTTCTTTATATTCATAATAATTCACACAGTCGAACCCTTTGAAAACAACAATTTTTACGTCATTCATTTAGAAATGTGCTTTTTTAATTGGAAATTAATTTTCAGCTGTGTACCGTAATTTCATTCATATATATTGCGTGTTTTATATTCAGTCAATGGATTTTCTAACAATGGTTTGATTGTTGAAACAATGTATTCGGTTTCAAATTATTTAACTTTTCTAAAAATTCACACAGTCGAACCCTTTTAAAACCGAAAAATTTTTACGTCATTCATTTGGAAATGTTTTTTTACATTAGTAAAATAATTTTTAGCCGTGCACGGGAATTTAATTCATAAATATTATTTTTTTTTACATTCGGTATCTCAGTTCACTGGATATTCTAACAATGGTTTGATTGTTGGAACAATGTATTCGATTTCACTTTATTTTATATTTCTATAAATTCAAACAGTCGAACCCTTTTAAAACCGAAATATTCTTACGTTATTCATTTTGAAATGTGCTTTTTTATTAGGAAGTTAATTTTCCGTCTTGCACCGAAACTTAATTCATAAATATTGCGTTTTATATTCGGTATCCCGGTTTGCTGTAATTTACAACAGTGGTTTCATTATTGTTTTCGGTTTCACTTTATTTTACATTTCTAAAAATTCATGTAGTCGAACCCTTCTCAAACCGAAAAGTTTTGACGTCATTCATTTGGAAATGTGCTTTTATATTAGTAAGTTAATTTTCATCCGAGCACCGGAAATTAATTCATAAATATTGTGTGTTTTATATTCGGTATCCGAGGTTATCGAATTTTCTAACAATGGTTTGAATGTTGTAACAATGCATTCGATTTCCCATTATTTATATTCATAATAATTTTTACATTCGAACACTTTTAAATCCTTAAATGTTTACGTCATTCATTTGGAAATGTGCTTTTTTATTAGTAAATTAATTTACAACCGTGCAACGGAATTTAATTAATAAATATTGCGTGTTTTATATTCGGTATCTCACTTCACTGGATTTTCTAACAATGCTTTGATTGTTTAAACAACGCGTTCGGTTTCACTTTATTTTACATTTCTAAAAATTCACACAGTCGAACCCTTTTAAAACAAAAAATTTTTAAGTCATTGATTTGGAAATGTGCTTTTTTATTAGGAAGTTAATTTTCAGCCTTGCACCGAATTTTAATTCATAAATATTGTGTTTTATATTCGGTATCCCAGTTTACTGTATTTTACAACAATGGTTTGATTGTTGAAACAATGTATTCGGTTTCACTCTATTTTACATTCATAATAATTCACACATTCGGACCCTTTTAAAACCGAAAAAAGTTTACGTCATTCATTTGGAAATGTGCCTTTTTATTAGGAAAATAATTTTCAGCCGTACACGGGGATTTAATTCATAAATATTCCTTTTTCTATATTCGGTATCTCAGTTCTCTGGATATTCTAAAAACCATTGTGAATATCCAGTGATTGTTCAAACAATGTATTCGGTTTCACTTTAGTTCATATTTATAAAAATTCACACAGTCGAAACCTTTTAAAACAAAAAAATTTTTACGTCATTCGTTTGGAAATATGCTATTTTATTAGGAAGTTAATTTTCAGCCGTGCACCGGAATTTAATTCATAAATATTGCGTTTTATATTCGGTATCCCGGTTTACTGTAATTTACAACAATGGTTTCATTATTGAAACAATATTTTCGGTTTCACTTTATTTTACATTTCTAAAAATTCATGTAGTCGAACCCTTCTCAAACCGAAAAATTTTGACGTCATTCATTTGGAAATGTTCTTATTTATTAGTAAGTTAATTTTCAGCTGTGCACCGGAATTTAATTCATAAATATTGTGTGTTTTATATTCGGTATCCGAGTTTACCGAATTTTCTAACAAGGATTTGAATGTTGTAACAATGCATTCAATTTCCCTTTATTTATATTCATAATAATTCATACATTCGAACACTTTTAAATCCATAAATGTTTACGTCATTCATTTGGAAATGTGCTTTTTTATTAGGAAATTAATTTACAATCGTGCAACGGAATTTAATTAATAAATATTGCGTGTTTTATATTCGGTATCTCACTTCACTGGATTCTGTAACAATGTTTTGATTGTTGAAACAATGCTTTCGGTTTCACTTTATTTTACATTTCTAAAAAATCACACAGTCGAACCCTTTTAAAATCAAAAAATTTTTACGTCATTCCTTTTGAAATGTGCTTTTAGGAAGTGAATTTTCAGCCTTGCACCGAAATTTAATTCATAAATATTGCGTTTTATATTCGGTATCCCAGTTTACTGTATTTACAACAATGGTTTGATTGTTGAAACAATGTATTCGGTTTCACTTTATTTTACATTCAAAATATCTCACACATTCGGACCCTTTTAAAACCGAAAAATGTTTACGTCATTCATTTGGAAATGTGCCTTTTTATTAGGAAGTTATTATTTAGCCGTGCACCAGAATTTTATTCATAAATACTGTGTGTTTTATATTCGGTATCCGAGTTTACCGAAATTTCTAACAATGGTTTGATTGTTGTAAAAATGTATTCCGTTTCACTTTATTTCACATTCATAAAAATTCTCAAAGCCGAAACCTTTTAAAACTGAAAAATGTTTACGTCATTCATTTGGTAGTGTGCTTTTTTTTAGGAAAATAATTTTCGGCCGTCCTCTTGAATTTAATTCATAAATATTGCGTGTTTTATATTCGGTAACTCAGTTCACTTGATATTCTAACAATGCTTTGTTTTTTGAAACAATGTATTCGGTTTCATTTATTTTACATTTCTAAAAATTCATATAGTCGAACCCTTTCAAAACCGAAACATTTTTACGTCATTCATTTCGAAATGTGCCTTTTTCTTAGGAAAATAATTTTCATCCGTGCATCGGAATTTAATTCATAAATATTGCGTTTTATATTCGGCATCCCAGTTTACTGTATTTTACAACAATGGTTTCATTGTTGAAACAATGTATTCGGTTTCACTTTATTTTACATTCATAATAATTCACACATTCGGACCCTTTTAAAACCGAAAAATTTTACGTCATTCATTTGGTTATGTGCCTTTTTATTAGGAAAATATTTTTCAGCCGTGCACGGGGATTTAATTCATAAATATTGCTTTTTCTATATTCGGTATCTCAGTTCTCTGGATATTCTAACAATGGTTTGATTGTTGAAACTACGTATTAGGTTTCACTTTATTTTACATTTCTAAAAATTCACACAATCAAACCCTTTTAAAACCGACAAATTTTACGTTATTCAATTGGAAATGTGCCTTTTTCTTAGGAAAATAATTTTCATCCGTGCATCGGAATTTAATTCATAAATATTGCGTGTTTTATATTCGGTATATCAGTTCATTTGATATTCTAACAATGTTGTGATTGTTGAAACAATGTATTCGGTTTCACTTTATTTTACATTCATAATAATTTACACATTCGGACACCTTTAAAACCGAAAAATGTTTACGTCATTCACTTGGAAATGTGCCTTTTTATTAGGAAAATAATTTTCAGCCGTGCACGGGGATTTAATTCATAAATATCGCTTTTTTTATATTCGGTATCTCAGTTCTCTGGATATTCTAACAATGGTTTGATTGTTTAAACTACGTATTCGGTTTCACTTTATTTTACATTCATAATAATTCACACATTCAAGCCTTTTAAAACCGAAAAAAATTTACGTCATTCATTTGGAAATGTGTTTTTTTATTAGAAAAATAATTTTCACCCATGCACGGGAATTTAATTCAGAGATATTGCGTGTTTTATATTCGGTATCTCACTTCACTGGATTTTCTGACAATGGTTATAATTTCAAAACAATGTATTCGGTTTCACTTTATTTTACATTTCTAAAAATTCACACAGTCGAACTCTTTTAAAACCGAAAAAATTTTACGTCATTCATTTGGAAATGTGCTATTTTATTAGGAAGTTAATTTTCAGCCGTTCACCGGAATTTAATTCATAAATATTGCGTTTTATATTCGGTATCCTAGTTTACTGTAATTTACAACAATGGTTTCATTATTGAAACAATGTTTTCGGTTTCACTTTATTTTACATTTCTAAAAATTCATGTAGTCGAACCCTTCTCAAACCGAAAAATTTTGACGTCATTCATTTGGAAATGTGCTTTTGTATTAGGGAGTTAATTTTCAGCTGACCACCGGAATTTAATTCATAAATATTGTGTGTATTCATAAATATTCCGTATCTTACTTCACTGGATTTTCTAACAATGGTTTGATTGTTGAAACAATGTAATCGGTTTCACTATATTTTATATTTCTAAAAAATCACACAGTCGAACCATTTTAAAACCGAAAAATTCTAAGGGAATCTAACCCGTATTTACGCAAGGAAATCCATGGCTCGAAGAAAACCACGAAAACTCCGAACGATTAGGCCGACGGGCGCGATTGGAATAGAACCAAGCACCTGCCGTCTACCAGCTTGAAGCAGAACCTCTCAGCGACTGATGGGGTCATTCAAATGGAAATGTGCCTTTTTATTAGGAAAACAGTTTTCAGCCGTGCACTGGAAATTATTGCATAACTATTGTGTGTTTTATATTCGGTATCCCAGTTTACAGAATTTTCTAACAAGGATTTGAATGTTGTAACAATGCATTCGATTTCCCTTTATTTATATTCATAATAATTCATACATTCGAACACTTTTAAATCCATAAATGTTTACGTCATTCATTTGGAAATGTGATTTTTTATTAGGAAATTAATTTACAATCGTGCAACGGAATTTAATTAATAAATATTGCGTGATTTATATTCGGTATCTCACTTCACTGGATTTTGTAACAATGTTTTGATTGTTGAAACAATGCGTTCGGTTTCACTTTATTCTACATTTCTAAAAAATCACACAGTCGAACCCTTTTAAAATCAAAAAATTTTTACGTCATTCCTTTTGAAATGTGCTTTTTTATTAGGAAGTGAATTTTCAGCCTTGCACCGAAATTTAATTCATAAATATTGCGTTTTATATTCGGTATCCAGTTTACTGTATTTTACAACAATGGTTTGATTGTTGAAACAATGTATTCGGTTTCACTTTATTTTACATTCAAAATATTTCACACATTCGGACCCTTTTAAAACCGAAAAATGTTTACGTCATTCATTTGGAAATGTGCCTTTTTATTAGGAAGTTATTATTTAGCCGTGCACCAGAATTTTATTCATAAATACTGTGTGTTTTATATTCGGTATCCGAGTTTACCGAAATTTCTAACAATGGTTTGAATGTTGTAACAATGTATTCCGTTTCACTTTATTTCACATTCATAAAAATTCTCAAAGCCGAAACTTTTTAAAACTGAAAAATGTTTACGTCATTCATTTGGTAGTGTGCTTTTTTTTAGGAAAATAATTTTCGGCCGTCCTCTTGAATTTAATTCATAAATATTGCGTGTTTTATATTCGGTAACTCAGTTCACTTGATATTCTAACAATGCTTTGTTTTTTGAAACAATGTATTCGGTTTCATTTATTTTACATTTCTAAAAATTCATATAGTCGAACCCTTTCAAAACCGAAACATTTTTACGTCATTCATTTCGAAATGTGCCTTTTTCTTAGGAAAATAATTTTCATCCGTGCATCGGAATTTAATTCATAAATATTGCGTTTTATATTCGGCATCCCAGTTTACTGTATTTTACAACAATGGTTTCATTGTTGAAACAATGTATTCGGTTTCACTTTATTTTACATTCATAATAATTCACACATTCGGACCCTTTTAAAACCGAAAAATTTTACGTCATTCATTTGGTTATGTGCCTTTTTATTAGGAAAATAATTTTCAGCCGTGCACGGGGATTTAATTCATAAATATTGCTTTTTCTATATTCGGTATCTCAGTTCTCTGGATATTCTAACAATGGTTTGATTGTTGAAACTACGTATTAGGTTTCACTTTATTTTACATTTCTAAAAATTCACACAATCAAACCCTTTTAAAACCGACAAATTTTACGTTATTCAATTGGAAATGTGGCTTTTTCTTAGGAAAATAATTTTCATCCGTGCATCGGAATTTAATTCATAAATATTGCGTGTTTTATATTCGGTATCTCAGTTCATTTGATATTCTAACAATGTTGTGATTGTTGAAACAATGTTTTCGGTTTCACTTTATTTTACATTCATAATAATTTACACATTCGGACACCTTTAAAACCGAAATATGTTTACGTCATTCACTTGGAAATGTGCCTTTTTATTAGGAAAATAATTTTCAGCCGTGCACGGGGATTTAATTCATAAATATCGCTTTTTTTATATTCGGTATCTCAGTTCTCTGGATATTCTAACAATGGTTTGATTGTTGAAACTACGTATTCGGTTTCACTTTATTTTACATTCATAATAATTCACACATTCAAACCTTTTAAAACCGAAAAAAATTTACGTCATTCATTTGGAAATGTGTTTTTTTATTAGAAAAATAATTTTCACCCATGCACGGGAATTTAATTCAGAGATATTGCGTGTTTTATATTCGGTATCTCACTTCACTGGATTTTCTGACAATGGTTATAATTTTGAAAACAATGTATTCGGTTTCACTTTATTTTACATTTCTAAAAATTCACACAGTCGAACTCTTTTAAAACCGAAAAAATTTTACGTCATTCATTTGGAAATGTGCTATTTTATTAGGAAGTTAATTTTCAGCCGTTCACCGGAATTTTATTCATAAATATTGCGTTTTATATTCGGTATCCTAGTTTACTGTAATTTACAACAATGGTTTCATTATTGAAACAATGTTTTCGGTTTCACTTTATTTTACATTTCTAAAAATTCATGTAGTCGAACCCTTCTCAAACCGAAAAATTTTGACGTCATTCATTTGGAAATGTGCTTTTGTATTAGGAAGTTAATTTTCAGCTGACCACCGGAATTTAATTCATAAATATTGTGTGTACTCATAAATATTCGGTATCTTACTTCACTGGATTTTCTAACAATGGTTTGATTGTTGAAACAATGTAATCGGTTTCACTATATTTTATATTTCTAAAAAATCACACAGTCGAACCCTTTTAAAACCAAAAAATTCTTACGTCATTCATTTGTAAATGTGCTTTTTTATTACGAAGTTAATTTTCAGCCGTGCACCGGAATTTAATTCATAAATATTGAGTTTTATATTCCGTATCCCAGTTTACTGTATTTTACAACAATGTTTTGATTGTTGAAACAATGTAATCGGTTTCACTTTATTTTACATTCATAATAATTCACACATTCAAGCGTTTTAAAACCGAAAAATGTTTACGTCATTCATTTGGAAATGTGCCTTTTTATTAGGAAAATAATTTTCAGCCGTGCACGGGGATTTAATTCATAAAT
The DNA here is from genome assembly GCA_963932465.1 of Maratus speciosus. Taxonomy (NCBI): domain Eukaryota; kingdom Metazoa; phylum Arthropoda; class Arachnida; order Araneae; family Salticidae; genus Maratus; species Maratus speciosus. The sequence continues at coordinate 5,454,675 of CAWVRF010000002.1, read as the reverse complement.
ATTGCTTTTTTTATATTCGGTATCTCAGTTCTCTAGATATTCTAACAATGGTTTGATTGTTGAAACTACGTATTCGGTTTCACTTTATATTACATTTTTAAAAATTCACACAATCGAAACCTTTTAAAAACGAAAAATTTTACGTTATTCAATTGGAGATGTGCCTTTTTATTAGGAAAATAATTTTCAGCCGTCCACATGAATTTAATTCATACATATTGCGTGTTTTATATTCGGTATCTCTGTTCACTTTATATTCTAACAATGGTTTGATTGTTGAGACAATGTATTCGGTTTCACTTTATTTTAAATTTCTAAAAATTCACACAGTCGAACTCTTTTAATACCGAAAAAAGTTTACGTCATTCATTTGGAAATGTGCTTTTTTATTAGGAAGTTAAATTTCAGCCGTGCACCAGAATTTAATTCATAAATTTTGTGTGTTTTTTATTCGGTATCTTACTTCACTGGATTTTCTAACAGTGGTTTGATTGTTGAAACTATATTTTCGGTTTCACTTTATTTTACATTTCTAAAAATTCATGTAGTCGAACCCTTTTCAAACCGAAAAATTTTGACGTCATTCATTTGGAAATGTGCTTTTTTATTAGGAAGTAAATTTTCAGCCGTGCACCGGAATTTAATTCCTGAATATTGTGTGTTTTTTATTCGGTATCTTACTTCACTGGATTTTCTAACAATGGTTTGATTGTTGAAAAAATGTAATCGGTTTCACTATATTTTACATTTCTAAAAAATCACACAGTCGAACCATTTTAAAACCAAAAAATTTTTACGTCTTTCATTTGGAAATATGTTTTTACATTAGGAAAATAATTTTTAGCCGTGCACGGGAATTTAATTCATAAATATTACTTTTTTTTCATTTGGTATCCTAGTTCACTGGATATTCTAACAATGGTTTGATTGTTGAAAGGATGATGTATTCGGTTTCACTTTATTTTATATTTCTATAAATTCACACAGTCGAGCCCTTTTAAAACTAAAAAATTTTTACCTCATTCATTTCTAAATGTGCTTTTTTATTAGGAAGTTAATTTTCTGCCGTGCACCGGAATTTAAATCATAAATATTGAGTTTTATATTCCGTATCCCAGTTTACTGTATTTTAGAACAATGGTTTGATTGTTGAAACAATGTATTAAGTTTCACTTTATTTTACATTCATAATAACTCACATATTCAAGCCTTTTAAAACCGAAAAATGTTTACGTCATTCATTTGGAAATGTGCCTTTTTATTAGGTAAATAATTTTCAGCCGTGCACGGGGATTTAATTCATAAATATTGTGTTTTATATTCGTTATCCCAGTTTACTCTATTTTAAAACAATAGTTTGATTGTTAAAACAATGTATTCGGTTTCACTTTTATTTTACATTGCTAAAAATTAACACAGTCTGACCCTTTTAAACCGAAAATAAAGTGGTTCGTTGGTTGGATTTAAGTGGTTGGTTGATTTTTTGGGGCCAATTATCTACACTCGGGATGTAGGCCCGAGGGGTGGAGTGCCCTTCGTGGGGTTCGTTCTAAGGGAATCTAACCCGTATTTACGCACGGAAATCCATGGCTCGAAAAAAACCACGAAAACTCCGAACGATTAGGCCGACGGGCGCGATTGGGATCGAACCCAGCACCTGCCGTCTACCAGCTTCGAGAGCAGAACCTCTCAGCGACTGATGGGGTCATTCAAATGGAAATGTGCCTTTTTATTAGGAAAAGAGTTTTCAGCCGTGCACCGGAAATTATTGCATAACTATTGTGTGTTTTATATTCGGTATCCCAGTTTACAGAATTTTCTATTATGGTTTGAATGTTGAAACAACGCATTCGATTTCACTTTAATTATATTCATAATAATTCAATCAGTCGAACCCTATGAAAACAACAAATTTTTACGTCATTCATTTGCAAATGTGCTTTTTTAATTGGAAATTAATTTTCAGCCGTGTAAAAGAATTTTAATTCATATATATTGCGTGTTTTATATTCAGTATCTCACTTCACTGGATTTTCTAACAATGGTTTGATTGTTGAAACAATGTATTCGGTTGCACTTTATTTAACATTTCTAAAAATTCTCACAGTCGAACCCTTTTAAAACCGAAAAATTTTGCGTTATTCAAATCGAGATGTGCCTTTTTATTAGGAAAATAATTTTCAGCCGTGCAACGGAATTTAATTCATAAATATTGTGCGTTGTATATTCGGTATCTTACTTCACTGGATTTTCTAACAATGGTTTTATTGTTGAAACAATGTATTCGGTTTCACTTTATTTTACATTCATAATAATTCACACATTCAAGCGTTTTAAAACCGAAAAATGTTCACGTCATTCATTTGGAAATGTGCCTTTTCATTAGGAAAATAATTTTCAGCCGTGCACGGGGATTTAATTCATAAATATTCCTTTTTTTATATTCGGTATCTCAGTTCTCTAGATATTCTAACAATGGTTTGATTGTTGAATCTACGTATTCGGTTTCACGTTATTTTACATTTTTAAAAATTCACCCAATCGAACCCTTTTAAAACCGAAAAATTTTACGTTATTCAATTGGAGATGTGCCTTTTTATTGGGAAAATAATTTTCAGCCGTGCAACGGAATTTAATTCATAAATATTGTGCATTATATATTCGGTATCTTACTTCACTCGATTTTCTAACAATGGGTTTATTGTTGAAACAATGTATTCGGTTTCACTATATTTTACATTTCTAAAAATTCACACAGTCGAACCCTTTTAAAACCGAACAATTTTTACGTCATTAATTTGGAAATTTGTTTTTACATTAGGAAAATAATTTTCAGCCTTGCACGGGAATTTAATTCATAAATATTACTTTTCTTATATTCGGTATCTCAGTTCACTGGATATTCTAACAATGGTTTGATTGTTGGAATAATGTATTCGGTTTCACTTTATTTTATACTTCTATAAATTCACACAGTCGAACCCTTTTAAAACCAAAAAATTCTTACGTCATTCATTTGTAAATGTGCTTTTTTATTACGAAGTTAATTTTCAGCCGTGCACCGGAATTTAATTCATAAATATTGAGTTTTATATTCCGTATCCCAGTTTACTGTATTTTACAACAATGTTTTGATTGTTGAAACAATGTAATCGGTTTCACTTTATTTTACATTCATAATAATTCACACATTCAAGCGTTTTAAAACCGAAAAATGATTACGTCATTCATTTGGAAATGTACCTTTTTATTAGGAAAATCATTTTCAGCCGTGCACGGGGATTTAATTCATAAATATTGCTTTTTTTATATTCGGTATCTCAGTTCTCTAGATATTCTAACAATGGTTTGATTGTTGAAACTACGTATTCGGTTTCACTTTATATTACATTTTTAAAAATTCACCCAATCGAACCCTTTTAAAACCGAAAAATTTTACGTTATTCAATTGGAGATGTGCCTTTTTATTGGGAAAATAATTTTCAGCCGTGCAACGGAATTTAATTCATAAATATTGTGCATTATATATTCGGTATCTTACTTCACTCGATTTTCTAACAATGGGTTTATTGTTGAAACAATGTATTCGGTTTCACTTTATTTTAAATTTCTAAAAATTCACACAGTCGAACTCTTTTAATACCGAAAAAAGTTTACGTCATTCATTTGGAAATGTGCTTTTTTATTAGGAAGTTAAATTTCAGCCGTGCACCAGAATTTAATTCATAAATTTTGTGTGTTTTTTATTCGGTATCTTACTTCACTGGATTTTCTAACAGTGGTTTGATTGTTGAAACTATATTTTCGGTTTCACTTTATTTTACATTTCTAAAAATTCATGTAGTCGAACCCTTTTCAAACCGAAAAATTTTGACGTCATTCATTTGGAAATGTGCTTTTTTATTAGGAAGTAAATTTTCAACCGTGCACCGGAATTTAATTCCTGAATATTGTGTGTTTTTTATTCGGTATCTTACTTCACTGGATTTTCTAACAATGGTTTGATTGTTGAAAAAATGTAATCGGTTGCACTATATTTTACATTTCTAAAATATCACACAGTCGAACCATTTTAAAACCAAAAAATTTTTACGTCTTTCATTTGGAAATATGTTTTTACATTAGGAAAATAATTTTTAGCCGTGCACGGGAATTTAATTCATAAATATTACTTTTTTTTCATTTGGTATCTTAGTTCACTGGATATTCTAACAATGGTTTGATTGTTGAAAGGATGATGTATTCGGTTTCACTTTATTTTATATTTCTATAAATTCACACAGTCGAGCCCTTTTAAAACTAAAAAATTTTTACCTCATTCATTTCTAAATGTGCTTTTTTATTAGGAAGTTAATTTTCTGCCGTGCACCGGAATTTAAATCATAAATATTGAGTTTTATATTCCGTATCCCAGTTTACTGTATTTTACAACAATGGTTTGATTGTTGAAACAATGTATTAAGTTTCACTTTATTTTACATTCATAATAACTCACATATTCAAGGCTTTTAAAACCGAAAAATGTTTACGTCATTCATTTGGAAATGTGCCTTTTTATTAGGAAAATAATTTTCAGCCGTGCACGGGGATTTAATTCATAAATATTGTGTTTTATATTCGTTATCCCAGTTTACTCTATTTTAAAACAATAGTTTGATTGTTAAAACAATGTATTCGTTTTCACTTTTATTTTACATTTCTAAAAATTAACACAGTCTGACCCTTTTAAACCGAAAATAAAGTGGTTCGTTGGTTGGATTTAAGTGGTTGGTTGATTTTTTGGGGCCAATTATCTACACTCGGGATGTAGGCCCGAGGGGGGGAGTGCCCTTCGTGGGGTTCGTTCTAAGGGAATCTAACCCGTATTTACGCACGGAAATCCATGGCTCGAAAAAAACCACGAAAACTCCGAACGATTAGGCCGACGGGCGCGATTGGGATCGAACCCAGCACCTGCCGTCTACCAGCTTCGAGAGCACAACCTCTCAGCGACTTATGGGGTCATTCAAATGGAAATGTGCCTTTTTATTAGGAAAAGAGTTTTCAGCCGTGCACCGGAAATTATTGCATAACTATTGTGTGTTTTATATTCGGTATCCCAGTTTACAGAACTTTCTATTATGGTTTGAATGTTGAAACAACGCATTCGATTTCACTTTAATTATATTCATAATAATTCAATCAGTCGAACCCTATGAAAACAACAAATTTTTACGTCATTCATTTGCAAATGTGCTTTTTTAATTGGAAATTAATTTTCAGCCGTGTAAAGGAATTTAATTCATATATATTGCGTGTTTTATATTCAGTATCTCACTTCACTGGATTTTCTAAAAATGGTTTGATTGTTGAAACAAATCCATTTCTAAAAATTCGAAGAGTCGAACCCTTTTAAAACCGAAAAATTTTGCGTTATTCAAATCGAGATGTGCTTTTTTATTGGGAAAATAATTTTAAGCCGTGCACCGGAATTTAATTCATAAATATTGTGCGTTATGTATTCGGTATCTTACTTCACTGGATTTTCTAACAATGGTTTGATTGTTGAAACAATGTATTCGGTTTCACTATATTTTACATTTCAAAAAATTCACACAGTCGAACCCTTTTAAAACCGAAAAATTTTCACGTCATTAATTTGGAAATTTGTTTTTACATTAGGAAAATAATTTTCAGCCGTGCACGGGGATTTAATTCATAAATATTGCTTTTTTTATATACGGTATCTCAGTTCTCTAGATATCCTAACAGTGGTTTGATTGTTGAATCTACGTATTCGGTTTCACTTTATTTTACATTTTTAAAAATTCACCCAATCGAACCCTTATAAACCGAAAAATTTTACGTTATTCAATTGGAGATGTGCCTTTTTATTAGGAAAATAATTTTCAGCCGTGCAACGGAATTTAATTCATAAATATTGTGCATTATATATTCGGTATCTTACTTCACTCAATTTTCTAACAATGGGTTTATTGTTGAAACAATGTATTCGGTTTGACTATATTTTACATTTCTAAAAATTCACACAGTCGAACCCTTTTAAAACCGAAAAATTTTTCCGTCATTAATTTGGAAATTTGTTTTTACATTAGGAAAATAATTTTCAGCCTTACACGGGAATTTAATTCATAAATATTACTTTTTTTATATTCGGTATCTCAGTTCACTAGATATTCTAACAATGGTTTGATTGTTGGAATAATGTATTCGGTTTCACTTTATTTTATACTTCTATAAATTCACACAGTCGAACCCTTTTAAAACCAAAAAATTCTTACGTCATTCATTTGTAAATGTGCTTTTTTATTACGAAGTTAATTTTCAGCCGTGCACCGGAATTTAATTCATAAATATTGAGTTTTATATTCCGTATCCCAGTTTACTGTATTTTACAACAATGTTTTGATTGTTGAAACAGTGTAATCGGTTTCACTTTATTTTACATTCATAATAATTCACACATTCAAGCGTTTTAAAACCGAAAAATGTTTACGTCATTCATTTGGAAATGTGCCTTTTTATTAGGAAAATAATTTTCAGCCGTGCACGGGGATTTAATTCATAAATATTGCTTTTTTTATATTCGGTATCTCAGTTCTCTAGATATTCTAACAATGGTTTGATTGTTGAAACTACGTATTCGGTTTCACTTTATTTTACATTTTTAAAAATTCACACAATCGAAACCTTTTAAAAACGAAAAATTTTACGTTATTCAATTGGAGATGTGCCTTTTTATTATGAAAATAATTTTCAGCCGTCCACATGAATTTAATTCATACATATTGCGTGTTTTATATTCGGTATCTCTGTTCACTTTATATTCTAACAATGGTTTGATTGTTGAGACAATGTATTCGGTTTCACTTTATTTTAAATTTCTAAAAATTCACACAGTCGAACTCTTTTAATACCGAAAAAATTTTACGTCATTCATTTGGAAATGTGCTTTTTTATTAGGAAGTTAAATTTCAGCCGTGCACCAGAATTTAATTCATAAATTTTGTGTGTTTTTTATTCGGTATCTTACTTCACTGGATTTTCTAACAGTGGTTTGATTGTTGAAACTATATTTTCGGTTTCACTTTATTTTACATTTCTAAAAATTCATGTAGTCGAACCCTTTTCAAACCGAAAAATTTTGACGTCATTCATTTGGAAATGTGCTTTTTTATTAGGAAGTAAATTTTCAGCCGTTCACCGGAATTTAATTCCTGAATATTGTGTGTTTTTTATTCGGTATCTTACTTCACTGGATTTTCTAACAATGGTTTGATTGTTGAAAAAATGTAATCGGTTTCACTATATTTTACATTTCTAAAAAATCACACAGTCGAACCATTTTAAAACCAAAAAATTTTTACGTCATTCATTTGGAAATATGTTTTTACATTAGGAAAATAATTTTTAGCCGTGCACGGGAATTTAATTCATAAATATTACTTTTTTTATATTTGGTATCTTACTTCACTGGATATTCTAACAATGGTTTGATTGTTGAAACGATGATGTATTCGGTTTCACTTTATTTTATATTTCTATAAATTCACACAGTCGAGCCCTTTTAAAACTAAAAAATTTTTACCTCATTCATTTCTAAATGTGCTTTTTTATTAGGAAGTTAATTTTCTGCCGTGCACCGGAATTTAAATCATAAATATTGAGTTTTATATTCCGTATCCCAGTTTACTGTATTTTACAACAATGGTTTGATTGTTGAAACAATGTATTAAGTTTCACTTTATTTTACATTCATAATAACTCACATATTCAAGCCTTTTAAAACCGAAAAATGTTTACGTCATTCATTTGGAAATGTGCCTTTTTATTAGGAAAATAATTTTCAGCCGTGCACGGGGATTTAATTCATAAATATTGTGTTTTATATTCGTTATCCCAGTTTACTCTATTTTAAAACAATAGTTTGATTGTTAAAACAATGTATTCGGTTTCACTTTTATTTTACATTTCTAAAAATTAACACAGTCTGACCCTTTTAAACCGAAAATAAAGTGGTTCGTTGGTTGGATTTAAGTGGTTGGTTGATTTTTTGGGGCCAATTATCTACACTCGGGATGTAGGCCCGAGGGGGGGAGTGCCCTTCGTGGGGTTCGTTCTAAGGGAATCTAACCCGTATTTACGCACGGAAATCCATGGCTCGAAAAAACCACGAAAACTCCGAACGATTAGGCCGACGGGCGCGATTGGGATCGAACCCAGCACCTGCCGTCTACCAGCTTCGAGAGCAGAACCTCTCAGCGACTGATGGGGTCATTCAAATGGAAATGTGCCTTTTTATTAGGAAAAGAGTTTTCAGCCGTGCACCGGAAATTATTGCATAACTATTGTGTGTTTTATATTCGGTATCCCAGTTTACAGAATTTTCTATTATGGTTTGAATGTTGAAACAACGCATTCGATTTCACTTTAATTATATTCATAATAATTCAATCAGTCGAACCCTATGAAAACAACAAATTTTTACGTCATTCATTTGCAAATGTGCTTTTTTAATTGGAAATTAATTTTCAGCCGTGTAAAGGAATTTAATTCATATATATTGCGTGTTTTATATTCAGTATCTCACTTCACTGGATTTTCTAAAAATGGTTTGATTGTTGAAACAATGTATTCGGTTTCATTTTATTTAACATTTCTAAAAATTCGCAGAGTCGAACCCTTTTAAAACCGAAAAATTTTGCGTTATTCAAATCGAGATGTGCCTTTTTATTAGGAAAATAATTTTCAGCCGTGCACCGGAATTTAATTCATAAATATTGCGCGTTATATATTCGGTATCTTACTTCACTGGATTTTCTAACAATGGTTTGATTGTTGAAACAATGTATTCGGTTTCACTATATTTTACATTTCTAAAAATTCACACAGTCGAACCCTTTTAAAACCGAAAAATTTTTACGTCATTAATTTGGAAATTTGTTTTTACATTAGGAAAATAATGTTTAGCCGTCCACGGGAATTTAATTCATAAATATTACTTTTTTTATATTCGGTATCTCAGTTCACTGGATATACTAACAATGGTTTGATTGTTGAAACAATGTATTCGGTTTCACTTTATTTTACATTTCTAAAAGTTCACACAGTCGAACTCTTTTAAAACCGAAAAAATTTTACGTCTTTCATTTGGAAAAGTGCTTTTTTATTAGGAAGTTAATTTTCAGCCGTGCGCCAGAATTTAATTCATAAATATTGCGTTTTATATTCGGTATCCCAGTTTACTGTATTTTACAACAATGGTTTGATTATTGAAACTACATTTTCGGTTTCACTTTATTTTACATTTCTAAAAATTCATGTAGTCGAACCCTTTTCAAACCGAAAAATTTTGACGTCATTCATTTGGAAATGTGCTTTTTTATTAGGAAGTAAATTTTCAGCCGTGCACCGGATTTTAATTCCTGAATATTGTGTGTTTTATATTTGGTATCTTACTTCACTGGATTTTCTAACAATGGTTTGATTGTTGAAACAATGTAATCGGTTTCACTATATTTTACATTTCTAAAAAATCACACAGTCGGACCATTTTAAAACCGAAAAATTTTTACGTCATTCATTTGGAAATGTGTTTTTACATTAGGAAAATAATTTTTAGCCGTGCAGGGGAATTTAATTCATAAATATTACTTTTTTTATATTCGGTATCTCAGTTCACTGGATATTATAACAATGGTTTGATTGTTGAAACGATGATGTATTCGGTTTCACTTTATTTTATATTTCTATAAATCCACACAGTCGAGCCCTTTTAAAACTAAAAAATTTTTACCTCATTCATTTCTAAATGTGCTTTTTTATTAGGAAGTTAATTTTCTGCCGTGCACCGGAATTTAAATCATAAATATTGAGTTTTATAATCCGTATCCCAGTTTACTGTATTTTACAACAATGGTTTCATTGTTGAAACAATGTATTCGGTTTCACTTTATTTTACATTCATAATAATTCACATATTCAAGCCTTTTAAAACCGAAAAATGTTTACGTCATTCATTTGGAAATGTGCCTTTTTATTAGGAAAATAATTTTCAGCGGTGCACGGGGATTTAATTCATAAATATTGTGTTTTATATTCGTTATCCCAGTTTACTCTATTTTAAAACAATAGTTTGATTGTTAAAAGAATGTATTCGGTTTCACTTTTATTTTACATTTCTTAAAATTAACACAGTCTGACCCTTTTAAACCGAAAATAAAGTGGTTCGTTGGTTGGATTTAAGTGGTTGGTTGATTTTTTGGGGCCAATTATCTACACTCCGGATATAGGCCCGAGGGGGGGAGTGCCCTTCGTGGGGTTCGTTCTAAGGGAGTCTAACCCGTATTTACGCACGGAAATCCATGGCTCGAAAAAAACCACGAAAACTCCGAACGATTAGGCCGACGGGCGCGATTGGGATCGAACCCAGCACCTGCCGTCTACCAGCTTCGAGAGCAGAACCTCTCAGCGACTGATGGGGTCATTCAAATGGAAATGTGCCTTTTTATTAGGAAAAGAGTTTTCAGCCGTGCACCGGAAATTATTGCATAACTATTGTGTGTTTTATATTCGGTATCCCAGTTTACAGAATTTTCTATTATGGTTTGAATGTTGAAACAACGCATTCGATTTCACTTTAATTATATTCATAATAATTCAATCAGTCGAACCCTATGAAAACAACAAATTTTTACGTCATTCATTTGCAAATGTGCTTTTTTAATTGGAAATTAATTTTCAGTCGTGTAAAGGAATTTAATTCATATATATTGCGTGTTTTATATTCAGTATCTCACTTCACTGGATTTTCTAACAATGGTTTGATTATTGAAACAATGTATTCGGTTTCATTTTATTTAACATTTCTAAAAATTCGCACAGTCGAACCCTTTTAAAACCGAAAAATTTTGCGTTATTCAAATCGAGATGTGCCTTTTTATTAGGAAAATAATTTTCAGCCGTGCACCGGAATTTAATTCATAAATATTGTGCGTTATATATTCGGTATCTTACTTCACTGGATTTTCTAACAATGGTTTGATTGTTGAAACAATGTATTCGGTTTCACTATATTTTACATTTCTAAAAATTCACACAGTCGAACCCTTTTAAAACCGAAAAATTTTTACGTCATTAATTTGGAAATTTGTTTTTACATTAGGAAAATAATGTTTAGCCGTGCACGGGAATTTAATTCATAAATATTACTTTTTTTATATTCGGTATCTCAGTTCACTGGATATACTAACAATGGTTTGATTGTTGAAACAATGTATTCGGTTTCACTTTATTTTACATTTCTAAAAGTTCACACAGTCGAACTCTTTTAAAACCGAAAAAATTTTACGTCATTCATTTGGAAATGTGCTTTTTTATTAGGAAGTTAATTTTCAGCCGTGCACCAGAATTTAATTCATAAATGTTGCGTTTTATATTCGGTATCCCAGTTTACTGTATTTTACAACAATGGTTTGATTATTGAAACTATATTTTCGGTTTCACTTTATTTTACATTTCTAAAAATTCATGTAGTCGAACCCTTTTCAAACCGAAAAATTTTGACGTCATTCATTTGGAAATGTGCTTTTTTATTAGGAAGTAAATTTTCAGCCGTGCACCGGAATTTAATTCCTGAATATTGTGTGTTTTATATTCGGTATCTTACTTCACTGGATTTTCTAACAATGGTTTGATTGTTGAAACAATGTAATCGGTTTCACCATATTTTACATTTCTAAAAAATCACACAGTCGGACCATTTTAAAACCGAAATATTTTTACGTCATTCATTTGGAAATGTGTTTTTACATTAGGAAAATAATTTTTAGCCGTGCAGGGGAATTTAATTCATAAATATTACTTTTTTTATATTCGGTATTTCAGTTCACTGGATATTCTAACAATGGTTTGATTGTTGAAACGATGTATTCGGTTTCACTTTATTTTATATTTCTATAAATTCACACAGTCGAGCCCTTTTAAAACCAAAAAATTCTTACCTCATTCATTTCTAAATGTGCTTTTTTATTAGGAAATTAATTTTCTGCCGTGCACCGGAATTTAATTCATAAATATTGAGTTTTATATTCTGTATCCCAGTTTACTGTATTTTACAACAATGGTTTGATTGTTGAAACAATGTATTCGGTTTCACTTTATTTTACATTCATAATAATTCACACATTCAAGCCTTTTAAAACCGAAAAATGTTTACGTCATTCATTTGGAAATGTGCCTTTTTATTAGGAAAATAATTTTCAGCCGTGCACGGGGATTTAATTCATAAATATTGTGTTTTATATTCGTTATCCCAGTTTACTCTATTTTAAAGCAATAGTTTGATTGTTAAAACAATGTATTCGGTTTCACTTTTATTTTACATTTCTAAAAATTAACACAGTCGAACCCATCTAAAACCGAAAATAAAGTGGTTGGTTGGTTGGATTTAAGTGGTTGGTTGATTTTTTGACGGCCAATTATCTACACTCGGGATATAGGCCCGAGGGGAGGGAGTGCCCTTCGTGGGGTTCGTTCTAAGGGAATCTAACCCGTATTTACGCACGGAAATCCATGGCTCGAAGAAAACCACGAAAACTCCGAACGATTAGGCGGACGGGCGCGATTGGGATAGAACCCAGCACCTGCCGTCTACCAGCTTCGAGAGCAGAACTTCTCAGCGACTGATAGGGTCATTCAAATGGAAATGTGCCTTTTTATTAGGAAAAGAGTTTTCAGCCGTGCACTGGAAATTATTGCATAACTATTGCGTGTTTTATATTCGGTATCCCAGTTTACAGAATTTTCTATTATGATTTGAATGTTGAAACAACGCATTCGATTTCACTTTAATTATATTCATAATAATTCAATCAGTCGAACCCTATGAAAACAACAAATTTTTACGTCATTCATTTGCAAATGTGCTTTTTTAATTGGAAATTAATTTTCAGCCGTGTAAAGGAATTTTAATTCATATGTATTGCGTGTTTTATATTCAGTATCTCACTTCAGTGGATTTTCTAACAATGGTTTGATTGTTGAAACAATGTATTCGGTTTCACTTTATATAACATTTCTAAAAATTCGCACAGTCGAACCCTTTTAAAACCGAAAAATTTTGCGTTATTCAAATCGAGATGTGCCTTTTTATTAGGAAAATAATTTTCAGCCGTGCACCGGTTGGTTGGTTGTATTTATGACGGCCAATTATCTGCACAAGGGATATAGGCCCAGGGGGAGTGCCCTTCGTGGGGTCTTTCTAAGGGAACCTAACCCGTATTAACGCTTGGAAATCCAAGGTTCGAAGAAAACCACGAAAACTCCGAACGATTAGGCCGATGGGCGCGATTGGGTTCGAACCCAGCACCTCTCGTCTACCAGCTTCGAGAGCAGAACCTCTCAGCCACTGGTGGGGCCAGCCGAGCACCGGAATTTAATTCATAAATATTGTGCGTTATATATTCGGTATCTTACTCCACTGGATTTTCTAAGAATGGTTTGATTGTTGAAACAATGTATTCGGTTTCACTATATTTTACATTTCTAAAAATTCACACAGTCGAACCCTTTTAAAACCGAAAAATTTTTACTTCATTAATTTGGAAATTTGTTTTTACATTAGGAAAACAATTTTTAGCCGTGCACGGGAATTTAATTCAAAAATATTACTTTTTTTATATTCGGCATCGCAGTTCACTGGATATTCTGACAATGGTTTGATTGTTGGAACAATGTATTCGGTTTCACTTTATTTTATATTTCTATAAATTCACACAGTCGAACCCTTTTAAAACCAAAAAATTCTTACGTCATTCATTTGTAAATGTGCTTTTTTATTAGGAAGTTAATTTTCAGCCGTGCACCGGAATTTAATTCATAAATATTGAGTTTTATATTCGGTATCCCAGTTTACTGTATTTTACAACAATGGTTTGATTATTGAAACTATGTTTTCGGTTTCACTTTATTTTACATTTCTAAAAATTCATGTAGTCGAACCCTTTTAAAACCGAAAAATTTTGCGTTATTCAAATCGAGATGTGCCTTTTTATTAGGAAAATAATTTTCAGCCGTGCACCGGAATTTAATTCATAAATATTGTGCGTTATATATTCGGTATCTTACTTCACTGGATTTTCTAACAATGGTTTGATTGTTGAAACAATGTATTCGTTTTCACTTTATTTAACATTTCTAAAAATTCTCACAGTCGAACCCTTTTAAAACCGAAAAATTTTGCATTATTCAAATCGAGATGTGCCTTTTTATTAGGAAAATAATTTTCAGCCGTGCAACGGAATTTAATTCATAAATATTGTGCGTTATATATTCGGTATCTTACTTCACTGGATTTTCTAACAATGGTTTTATTGTTGAAACAATGTATTCGGTTTCACTTTATTTTACATTCATAATAATTCACACATTCAAGCGTTTTAAAACCGAAAAATGTTTACGTCATTCATTTGGAAATGTGCCTTTTCATTAGGAAAATAATTTTCAGCCGTGCACGGGGATTTAATTCATAAATATTGCTTTTTTTATATTCGGTATCTCAGTTCTCTAGATATTCTAACAATGGTTTGATTGTTGAAACAATGTATTCGGTTTCACTTTATTTTACATTTTTAAAAATTCACACAATCGAACCCTTTTAAAACCGAAAAATTTTACGTTATTCAATTGGAGATGTGCCTTTTTATTTGGAAAATAATTTTCAGCCGTCCACTTGAATTTAATTCATACATATTGCGTGTTTTATATTCGGTATCTCTGTTCACTTTATATTCTAACAATGGTTTGATTGTTGAAACAATGTATTCGGTTTCACTTTATTTTACATTTCTAAAAATTCACACAGTCGAACTCTTTTAAAACCGAAAAAATTTTACGTCATTCATTTGGAAATGTGCTTTTTTATTAGGATGTTAATTTTCAGCCGTGCACCAAAATTTAATTCATAAATATTGCGTTTTATATTCGGTATCCCAGTTTACTGTATTTTACAACAATGGTTTGATTATTGAAACTATGTTTTCGGTTTCACTTTATTTTACATTTCTAAAAATTCATGTAGTCGAACCCTTTTCAAACCGAAAAATTTTCACGTCATTCATTTGGAAATGTCCTTTTTTATTAGGAAGTAAATTTTCAGCCGTGCACCGGAATTTAATTCCTGAATATTGTGTGTTTTATATTCGGTATCTTACTTCACTGGATTTTCTAACAATGGTTTGATTGTTGAAACAATGTAATCGGTTTCACTATATTTTACATTTCTAAAAAATCACACAGTCGAACCATTTTCAAACCGAAAAAGTTTTACGTCATTCATTTGGAAATGTGTTTTTACATTAGGAAAATAATTTTTAGCCGTGCACGGGAATTTAATTCATAAATATCACTTTTTTTATATTCGGTATCTCAGTTCACTGGATATTCTAACAATGGTTTGATTGTTGAAACGATGTATTCGGTTTCACTTTATTTTATATTTCTATAAATTCACACAGTCGAGCCCTTTTAAAACCAAAAATTCTTACCTCATTCATTTCTAAATGTGCTTTTTTATTAGGAAATCAATTTTCTTCCGTGCACCGGAATTTAATTCATAAATATTGAGTTTTATATTCCGTATCCCAGTTTACTGTATTTTACAACAATGGTTTGATTGTTGAAACAATGTATTCCGTTTCACTTTATTTTACATTCATAATAATTCACACATTCAAGCCTTTTAAAACCGAAAAATGTTTACGTCATTCATTTGGAAATGTGCCTTTTTATTAGGAAAATAATTTTCAGCCGTGCACGGGGATTTAATTCATAAATATTGTGTTTTATATTCGTTATCCCAGTTTACTCTATTTTAAAACAATAGTTTGATTGTAAAAACAATGTATTCGGTTTCACTTTTATTTTACATTACTAAAAATTAACACAGTCGAACCCCTCTAAAACCGAAAATAAAGTGTTTGGTTGGTTGGATTTAAGTGGTTGGTTTATTTTTTTACGGCCAATTATCTACACTCGGGATGTAGGCCCGAGGGGGGGCAGTGCCCTTCGTGGGTTTCGTTCTAAGGGAATCTAACCCGTATTTACGTACGGAAATCCATGGCTCGAAGAAAACCACGAAAACTCCGAACGATTAGGACGACGGGCGCGATTGGGATCGAACCCAGCACCTGCCGTCTACCAGCTTCGAGAGCAGAACCTCTCAGCGACTGATGGGGTCATTCAAATGGAAATGTGCCTTTTTATTAGGAAAAGAGTTTTCAGCCGTATACCGAAAATTATTGCATAACTATTGTGTATTTTATATTCGGTATCCCAGTTTACAGAATTTTCTATTATGATTTGAATGTTGAAAAAACGCATTCGATTTCACTTTAATTATATTCATATTATTTCAATCAGTCGAACCCTATGAAAACAACAAATTTTTACGTCATTCATTTGGAAATGTGCTTTTTTAATTGGAAATTAATTTTCCGCCGTGTAAAGGAATTTAATTCATATATATTGCGTGTTTTATATTCAGTATCTCACTTCACTGGATTTACTAACAATGGTTTGATTGTTGAAACAATGTATTCGGTTTCACTTTATTTAACATTTCTAAAAATTCGCACAGTCGAACCCTTTTAAAACCGAAAAATTTTGCGTTATTCAAATCGAGATGTGCCTTTTTATTGGGAAAATAATTTTAAGCCGTGCACCGGAATTTAATTCATAAATATTGTGCGTTATGTATTCGGTATCTTACTTCACTGGATTTTCTAACAATGGTTTGATTGTTGAAACAATGTATTCGGTTTCACTATATTTTACATTTCAAAAAATTCACACAGTCGAACCCTTTTAAAACCGAAAAATTTTCACGTCATTAATTTGGAAATTTGTTTTTACATTAGGAAAATAATTTTCAGCCGTGCACGGGGATTTATTTCATAAATATTGCTTTTTTTATATACGGTATCTCAGTTCACTGGATATTCTAACAATGGTTTGATTGTTGAATCTACGTATTCGGTTTCACTTTATTTTACATTTTTAAAAATTCACCCAATCGAACCCTTTTAAAACCGAAAAATTTTACGTTATTCAATTGGAGATGTGCCTTTTTATTAGGAAAATAATTTTCAGCCGTGCAACGGAATTTAATTCATAAATATTGTGCATTATATATTCGGTATCTTACTTCACTCGATTTCTAACAATGGGTTTATTGTTTAAACAATGTATTCGGTTTCACTATATTTTACATTTCTAAAAATTCACACAGTCGAACCCTTTTAAAACCGAAAAATTTTTACGTCATTCATTTGGAAATGTGTTTTTACATTAGGAAAATAATTTTTAGCCGTGCACGGGAATTTAATTCATAAATATCACTTTTTTTATATTCGGTATCTCAGTTCACTGGATATTCTAACAATGGTTTGATTGTTGAAACGATGTATTCGGTTTCACTTTATTTTATATTTCTATAAATTCACACAGTCGAGCCCTTTTAAAACCAAAAAATTCTTACCTCATTCATTTCTAAATGTGCTTTTTTATTAGGAAATTAATTTTCTTCCATGCACCGGAATTTAATTCATAAATATTGAGTTTTATATTCCGTATCCCAGTTTACTGTATTTTACAACAATGGTTTGATTGTTGAAACAATGTATTCCGTTTCGCTTTATTTTACATTCATAATAATTCACACATTCAAGCCTTTAAAAACCGAAAAATGTTTACGTCATTCATTTGGAAATGTGCCTTTTTATTAGGAAAATAATTTTCAGCCGTGCACGGGGATTTAATTCATAAATATTGTGTTTTATATTCGTTATCCCAGTTTACTCTATTTTAAAACAATAGTTTGATTGTTAAAACAATGTATTCGGTTTCACTTTTATTTTACATTACTAAAAATTAACACAGTCGAACCCCTCTAAAACCGAAAATAAAGTGTTTGGTTGGTTGGATTTAAGTCGTTGGTTGATTTTTTGACGGCCAATTATCTACACTCGGGATGTAGGCCCGAGGGGGGGCAGTGCCCTTCGTGGGGTTCGTTCTAAGGGAATCTAACCCGTATTTACGTACGGAAATCCATGGCTCGAAGAAAACCACGAAAACTCCGAACGATTAGGCCGACGGGCGCGATTGGGATCGATCCCAGCACCTGCCGTCTACCAGCTTCGAGAGCAGAACCTCTCAGCGACTGATGGGGTCATTCAAATGGAAATGTGCCTTTTTATTAGGAAAAGAGTTTTCAGCCGTATACCGAAAATTATTGCATAACTATTGTGTGTTTTATATTCGGTATCCCAGTTTACAGAATTTTCTATTATGATTTGAATGTTGAAACAACGCATTCGATTTCACTTTAATTATATTCATATTATTTCAATCAGTCGAACCCTATGAAAACAACAAATTTTTACGTCATTCATTTGGAAATGAGCTATTTTAATTGGAAATTAATTTTCCGCCGTGTAAAGGAATTTAATTCATATATATTGCGTGTTTTATATTCAGTATCTCACTTCACTGGATTTACTAACAATGGTTTGATTGTTGAAACAATGTATTCGGTTTCACTTTATTTAACATTTCTAAAAATTCGCACAGTCGAACCCTTTTAAAACCGAAAAATTTTGCGTTATTCAAATCGAGATGTGCCTTTTTATTGGGAAAATAATTTTAAGCCGTGCACCGGAATTTAATTCATAAATATATTGCGTTATGTATTCGGTATCTTACTTCACTGGATTTTCTAACAATGGTTTGATTGTTGAAACAATGTATTCGGTTTCACTATATTTTACATTTCAAAAAATTCACACAGTCGAACCCTTTTAAAACCGAAAAATTTTCACGTCATTAATTTGGAAATTTGTTTTTACATTAGGAAAATAATTTTCAGCCGTGCACGGGGATTTAATTCATAAATATTGCTTTTTTTATATACGGTATCTCAGTTCACTGGATATTCTAACAATGGTTTGATTGTTGGAACAATGTATTCGGTTTCACTTTATTTTATACTTCTATAAATTCACACAGTCGAACCCTTTTAAAACCAAAAAATTCTTACGTCATTCATTTGTAAATGTGCTTTTTTATTACGAAGTTAATTTTCAGCCGTGCACCGGAATTTAATTCATAAATATTGAGTTTTATATTCCGTATCCCAGTTTACTGTATTTTACAACAATGATTTGATTGTTGAAACAATGTAATCGGTTTCACTTTATTTTACATTCATAATAATTCACACATTCAAGCGTTTTAAAACCGAAAAATGTTACGTCATTCATTTGGAAATGTGCCTTTTTATTAGAAAAAAAAATTTTCAGCCGTGCACGGGGATTTAATTCATAAATATTGCTTTTTTTATATTCGGTATCTCAGTTCTCTAGATATTCTAACAATGGTTTGATTGTTGAAACTACGTATTCGGTTTCACTTTATTTTACATTTTTAAAAATTCACACAATCGAAACCTTTTAAAAACGAAAAATTTTACGTTATTCAATTGGAGATGTGCCTTTTTATTAGGAAAATAATTTTCAGCCGTCCACATGAATTTAATTCATACATATTGCGTGTTTTATATTCGGTATCTCTGTTCACTTTATATTCTAACAAGGGTTTGATTGTTGAAACAATGTATTCGGTTTCACTTTATTTTAAATTACTAAAAATTCACACAGTCGAACTCTCTTAAAACCGAAAATATTTTACGTCATTCATTTGGAAATGTGCTTTTTTATGCCGTGCACCAGAATTTAATTCATAAATTTTGTGTGTTTTTTATTCGGTATCTTACTTCACTGGATTTTCTAACAATGGTTTGACTGTTGAAACTATATTTTCGGTTTCACTTTATTTTACATTTCTAAAAATTCATGTAGTCGAACCCTTTTCAAACCGAAAAATTTTGACGTCATTCATTTGGAAAGTTGCTTTTTTATTAGGAAGTAAATTTTCAGCCGTGCACCGGAATTTAATTCCTGAATATTGTGTGTTTTTTATTCGGTATCTTACTTCACTGGATTTTCTAACAATGGTTTGATTGTTGAAACAATGTAATAGGTTTCACTATATTTTACATTTCTAAAAAATCACACAGTCGAACCATTTTAAAACCGAAAAATTTTTACGTCGTTCATTTGGAAATATGTTTTTACATTAGGAAAATAATTTTTAGCCGTGCACGGGAATTTAATTCATAAATATTACTTTTTTTATATTTGGTATCTTAGTTCACTGGATATTCTAACAATGGTTTGATTGTTGAAACGATGATGTATTCGGTTTCACTTTATTTTATATTTCTATAAATTCACACAGTCGAGCCCTTTTAAAACTAAAAAATTTTTACCTCATTCATATCTAAATGTGCTTTTTTATTAGGAAGTTAATTTTCTGCCGTGCACCGGAATTTAAATCATAAATATTGAGTTTTATATTCCGTATCCCAGTTTACTGTATTTTACAACAATGGTTTGATTGTTGAAACAATGTATTCGGTTTCACTTTATTTTACATTCATAATAATTCACATATTCAAGCCTTTTAAAACCGAAAAATGTTTACGTCATTCATTTGGAAATGTGCCTTTTTATTAGGAAAATAATTTTCAGCCGTGCACGGGGATTTAATTCATAAATATTGTGTTTTATATTCGTTATCCCAGTTTACTCTATTTTAAAACAATAGTTTGATTGTTAAAACAATGTATTCGGTTTCACTTTTATTTTACATTTCTAAAAATTAACACAGTCTGACCCTTTTAAACCGAAAATAAAGTGGTTCGTTGGTTGGATTTAAGTGGTTGGTTGATTTTTTGGGGCCAATTATCTACACTCGGGATATAGGCCCGAGGGGGGGAGTGCCCTTCGTGGGGTTCGTTCTAAGGGAATCTAACCCGTATTTACGCACGGAAATCCATGGCTCGAAAAAAACCACGAAAACTCCGAACGATTAGGCCGACGGGCGCGATTGGGATCGAACCCAGCACCTGCCGTCTACCAGCTTCGAGAGCAGAACCTCTCAGCGACTGATGGGGTCATTCAAATGGAAATGTGCCTTTTTATTAGGAAAAGAATTTTCAGCCGTGCACCGGAAATTATTGCATAACTATTGTGTGTTTTATATTCGGTATCCCAGTTTACAGAATTTTCTATTATGGTTTGAATGTTGAAACAACGCATTCGATTTCACTTTAATGATATTCATAATAATTCAATTAGTCGAACCCTATGAAAACAACAAATTTTTACGTCATTCATTTGCAAATGTGCTTTTTTAATTGGAAATTAATTTTCAGCCATGTAAAGAAATTTAATTCATATATATTGCGTGTTTTATATTCAGTATCTCACTTCACTGGATTTTCTAACAATGGTTTGATTGTTGAAACAATGTATTCGGTTTCATTTTATTTAACATTCCTAAAAATTCGCACAGTCGAACCCTTTTAAAACCGAAAAATTTTGCGTTATTCAAATCGAGATGTGCCTTTTTTTTAGGAAAATAATTTTCAGCCGTGCACCGGAATTTAATTCATAAATATTGTGCGTTATATATTCGGTATCTTACTTCACTGGATTTTCTAACAATGGTTTGATTGTTGAAACAATGTATTCGGTTTCACTTTATTTTATATTTCTATAAATTCACACAGTCGAACCCTTTTAAAACCAAAAAATTCTTACGTCATTCATTTGTAAATGTGCTTTTTTATTAGGAAGTTAATTTTCAGCCGTGCAACGGAATTTAATTCATAAACATTGAGTTTTATATTCCGTATCCCAGTTTACTGTATTTTACAACAATGGTTTGATTGTTGAAACAATGTAATCGGTTTCACTTTATTTTACATTCATAATAATTCACACATTCAAGCGTTTTAAAACCGAAAAATGTTTACGTCATTCATTTGGAAATGTGCCTTTTTATTAGGAAAATAATTTTCAGCCGTGCACGGGGATTTATTTCATAAATATTGCTTTTTTTATATTCGGTATCTCAGTTCTCTAGATATTCTAACAATGGTTTGATTGTTGAAACTACGTATTCGGTTTCACTTTATTTTACATTTTTAAAAATTCACACAATCGAACCCTTTTAAAACCGAAAAATTTTACGTTATTCAATTTGGAGATGTGCCTTTTTATTAGGAAAATAATTTTCAGCCGTCCACTTGAATTTAATTCATACATATTGCGTGTTTTATATTCGGTATCTCTGTTCACTTTATATTCTAACAATGGTTTGATTGTTGAAACAATGTATTCGGTTTCACTTTATTTTACATTTCTAAAAATTCACACAGTCGAACCCTTTTAAAACCGAAAACTTTTTACGTCATTCATTTGGAAATGTGCTTTTTTATTAGGAAGTTAATTTTCAGCCGTGCACCGGAATTTTATTCATAAATATTGCGTTTTATATTCGGTATCCCAGGTTACTGTATTTTACAACATTGGTTTGATTGTTGAAACAATGTATTCGGTTTAAGGGTGTATTCCGATCTAAACTGCTTATTTTCTGATTTATTTCTAAATCCATTTTTGCTCTCAATCGCATCAAACTGGGAAATTCTCTTATTTGGAATCTACATAATGTGCCGTGCTTCTCAGTTTTTTGATAATAGCAGAAAATACTGTATTAAACGCTATCAAAGTTGACGTTTTGAACTACATTTTCCGTACCGGGCGATCTGGAAATGAAAAAAATGGTCATGCTGAGAAAGTAATTGTTTAAAAATGAAAATCTAATTAATTGAGCTGAAAATGAAATCACACGGCATGTTAAACATGTCTTCAAAAATCAACAGCAAGTTTCATGTTTTTACGTTTAAAAATGAGTCTGAAAATGTTTCAGAAAATTTCGAGCTGTTGAGGGCGGAAAAACATTTTTTCGAATACACCCTTAACTTTATTTTACATTACTAAAAATTAACACAGTCGAACACTTCTAAAACCGAAAAATTTTTAAATCATTCATTTGGAGATGTGTTTTTACATTTCGAAAATAATAAAAATAATTTTTTGCCGTTCAAGGGAATTTAATTCAAAAATATTTCTTTCTTTATATTCGGTATCTCAGTTCACCGGATATTCTAACAATGGTTTGATTGTTGAAACAATGTATTCGGTTTCACTTTATTTTACATTTCTAAAAATTCATACAGTCGAACCCTTTTAAAGCCGAAAAATTTTTACGTAATTCATTTGGAGATGTGTTTTTACATTAGGAAAATAATTTTTTGCCGTTCTCGGGAATTTAATTCATTCGGTATCTCATTTCACTGGATATTCTAACAATGGTTTGATTGTTGAAACAATGTATTCGGTTTAAATTTATTTTACATTTCTAAAAATTCACACAATCGAACCCTTTTAAAACAGAAAAATTTTACGGAATTCAATTGGAAATGTGCCTTTTTATTAGGAAAATAATTTTCATCCGTGCACCGGAATTTAATTCATAAATATTGCGTTTTATATTCGGTATAACAGTTTACTGTATTTTACAACAATGGTATGATTGTTGAAACAATGTATTCGGTTTCACTTTATTTTACATTCATAATAATTCACACATTCGGACCCTTTTAAAACCGAAAAATGTTTACGTCATTCATTTGGAAATGCGCCTTTTTATTAGGAAAATAATTTTAAGCCGTGCACGGGGATTTAATTCATAAATATTGCTTTTTTTATATTCGGTATAACAGTTTACTCTATTTTACAACAATGGTTTGATTATTGAAACAATGTATACCGTTTCACTTTATTTTACATTTCAAAAAATTCATATAGTCGAACCCTTTTAAAACCGAAAAATTTTGACGTCATTCATTTGGAAATGTGCTTTTTTATTAGTAAGTTAATTTTCAGCCGTGCACCGGAATTTAATTTATAGATATTTCGTCTTTTATATTCGGTATCCCAGTTTAATGTATTTTACAACAATTGATTGATTGTTGAAACATTGCATTCGATTTCACTTTATTTTTCATTTCTAAAAATTCACACAGTCGAACCCTTTTAAAACCGAAATAATTTTACGTCATTCATTTGGAAATGTGCTTTTTTGTTGGAAAATAATTTTCAGCCGTGCACCGGAATTTAATACATAGATATTGCGTGTTTTATATTCGGTATGTCTCCGCACTGGATTTTCTAAGAATGGTTTGATTGTTGAAACAATGTATTCGGTTTCACTTTATTTCACATTTCTAAAAATTCATGTAGTCGAACCCTTTTAAAACCGAAAAATTTTGACTTCATTCATTTGGAAATGTCCTTTTTTATTAGGAAGTTAATTTTCAGCCGTGCACGGGAATTTAATTCATAAATATTGTGTTTTATATTGGTTATCCCAGTTTACTCTATTTTATAACAAAAGTTTGATTGTTGAAACAATGTATTCGGTTTCACTTTTATTTTACATTTCTAAATATTAACACAGTCGAACCCTTCTAAAACCGAAAACTATTTACGTCATTCAAGTGGTTGGTTGATTTTTTGACGGCCAATTATCTACACTAGGGATATAGGCCAGAGGTGGGAGTGCCGTTCGTGGGGTTCGTTCTAAAGGAACCTAACCTGTATTTACGCACAGAAATCCATGGCTGGAAGAAAACCACGAAAACTTCGAACGATTATGCCGACGGGCACGATTGGGATCGAACCCAGCACCTCCCGTCTACCAGCTTCGAGAGCAGAACCTCTCAGCCACCGATGGGGTCATTCAATCGGAAATGTACCTTTTTATTAGGAAAATAATTTTCAGCCGTGCACCGGAATTCATTTCATAACTATTGTGTGTTTTATATTCGGTATCCCAGTATACCGAATTTTCTAACAATGGTTTGAATGTTGAAACAATGCATTCGATTTCACTTTATTTATATTCATAATAATTCGCATAGTCGAACCCTTTTAAAACCACAAATTTATACGTCATTCATTTGGAAATGTGCGTTTTTAAATTAAATTAATTTTCAGCCGTGTACGGGAATTTAATTCATAAATATTGTGTGTTTTATATTCGCGGTATCTTACTTCACTGGATTTTCTAACAATGGATTCATTGTTGAAACAATGTATTCGGTTTCACTTTATTTTACATTTCTAAAAATTCACACAGTCGAACCCTTTTAAAACAGAAAATTTTTACGCCATTCATTTGGAAATGTGCTTTTTTATTAGGAAGTTAATTTTCAGCCGTGCACCGGAAATTAATTCATAAATAATGCGTTTTATATTCGGTATCCCAGTTTACTGTATTTTACAACAATGGAATGTTGAAACCGGAATGTTGAAACAATGTATTCGGTTTCACGTTATTTTACATAAATAATAATTCACACATTCAGACCCTTTTAAAACCGAAAAATGTTTACGTCATTCATTTGGAAATGTGTCTTTTTTTAGGAAAATAATTTTCAGCCGTGCACCGGAATTTAATTCATAAATATTGTGTGTAAATTCGGTATCTTACTTCACTGGATTTTCTAACAATGGTTTGATTGTTGAAACAATGTATTCGGTTTCACTTTATTTTGCATTTCTAAAAATTCACACAGCCGAAACCTTTTAAAACCGAAAAATGTTTACTTCATTCATTTGGAAATGTGTTTTTATATTAGGAAAATAATTTTCAGCCGTGCACGGGAATTTATTTCATAAATATTTCGTTTTTTATATTCGGTATCTCACTTCACTGGATTTTCTAACAATGGTTTGATTATCTAAACAATGCGTTCGGTTTCACTTTATTTAACATTTCTAAAAATTCACACAGTCGAACCCTTTTAAAACCGACAACTTTTTACGTCATTCATTTTGAAATGTGCTTTTTTATTAGGAAGTTAATTTTCAGCCGTGCACCGGAATTTAATTCATAAATATTGCGTTTTATATTCGTATCCCAGTTTACTGTACTTTACAACATTGGTTTTACTGTTGAAAGAATGTATTCGGTTTAACTTTACTTTACATTTCTAAAAATTAACACAGTCGAACCCTTCAAAACCGAAAAATTTTTACTTCATTCAATTGGTTGGTTGATTTTTTGACGGCCGATTATCTACACTAGGGATATAGGCCCGAGGGGGGAGTGCCCTTCTTGAGCGTCCTTCTAATTGAACCTAATCCGTATTTACGCATAGAAATCCATAGCTCGAAGAAAACCACGAAATCTCCGAACGATTAGGCCGACGGGCGCGATTGGGATCGAACCGAGCACTTCCCGTCTACCAGCTTCGAGAGCAGAACCTCTCAGCCACTGGTGGGGTCATACAATCAGAAATGTGCCCTTTTATTAGGAAAATAATTTTCAGCCGTGCACCGCAATTTAATTCATAAATATTGTGTGTTTTATATTCTGTTTCTCAGTTTACTGTATTTTACAACAATGGTTTGATTGTTGAAACATTGTATTCAGTTTCACTTTATTTTACATTCATAATAATTCACACAGCCGGACCCTTTTAAAATCGAAAAATGTTTACGTCATTCATTTGGAAATGTGCCTTTTTATTAGGAAAATAATTTTCAGCCGTGCACGGGGATTTAATTCATAAATATTGCTTTTTTTTATATTTGGTATCTCATTTCTCTGGATATTCTAACACTGCTTTGATTGTTGAAACTACGTATTCGGTTTCACTTTATTTTACATTTCTAAAAATTAACACAGTCGAACCCTTCAAAACCGAAAAATTTTTACTTCATTCAATTGTTTGGTTGATTTTTTGACGGCCGATTATCTACACTAGGGATATAGGCACGAGGGGGGGAGTGCCCTTCGTGGGGGTTTTTCTAAGGATACCTAACCCGCATTTACGCACGGAAATCCATGGCTCGAAGAAAACCACGAAAACTCCGAACGATTAGGCCGACGGGCGCGATTGGTATCGAACCCAGCACCTCCCGTCTACCAGTTTCGAGAGCAGAACCTCTCAGCCACAGGTGGGTCATACAATTGGAAATGTGCCTTTTTATTAGGAAAATAATTTTCAGCCTTTCACCGGAATTTATCTCATAACTATTGTGTGTTTTACATTCAGTATCCCAGTTTACCGAATTTTCTAACAAGGTTTGAATGTTGAAACAATGCATTCGATTTCACTTTATTTATATTCATAATAATTCGCATAGTCGAACCCTTTTAAAACCACAAATGTTTACGTCATTCATTTGGAAATGTGCTTTTTTAATTGTAAATTAATTTTCAGCAGTGTACGGGAATTTAATTCATAAATATTGTGTGTTTTATATTCGCGGTATCTTACTTCACTGGATTTTCTAACAATGGATTGATTGTTGAAACAATGTATTCGGTTTCACTTTATTTTACATTTCTAAAAATTCACACAGTCGAACCCTTTTAAAACAGAAAATTTTTATGTCATTCATTTGGAAATGTGCTTTTTTATTAGGAAGTTAATTTTCAGCCGTGCACCGGAAATTAATTCATAAATATTGCGTTTTATATTCGGTATCCCAGTTTACTGTATTTTACAACAATGGTTTGATTGTTGAAACAATGTATTCGGTTTCACTTTATTTTACATAAATAATAATTCACACATTCAGACCCTTTTAAAACCGAAAAATGTTTACGTCATTCATTTGGAAATGTGCCTTTTTTTTAGGAAAATAATTTTCAGCCGTGCACCGGAATTTAATTCATAAATATTGTGTGTAAATTCGGTATCTTACTTCACTGGATTTTCTAACAATGGTTTGATTGTTGAAACAATGTATTCGGTTTCACTTTATTTTGCATTTCTAAAAATTCACACAGCCGAAACCTTTTAAAACCGAAAAATGTTTACTTCATTCATTTGGAAATGTGTTTTTATATTAGGAAGATAATTTTCAGCCGTGCACAGGAATTTATTTCATAAATATTGCGTTTTTTATATTCGGTATCTCACTTCACTGGATTTTCTAACAATGGTTTGATTATTGAAATAATGCGTTCGGTTTCACTTTATTTAACATTTCTAAAAATTCACACAGTCGAACCCTTTTAAAACCAAAAACTTTTTACGTCATTCATTTGGAAATGTGCTTTTTTATTAGGAAGTTAATTTTCAGCCGTGCACCGGAATTTAATTCATAAATATTGCGTTTTATATTCGGTATCCCAGTTTACTGTATTTTACAACATTGGTTTTATTCTAACTAATTTTTTCAACTACATTTCAGCAGTGAAATTACGCTTGAAATTATTGAATATTAATGATGTGAATTATCACACTGTTAAGTTGGTTTACTCTTTGTTAGTAATGTGATAATTCACATCATTAATATTCAATTGGTTTTATTGTTGAAACAATATATTCGGTTTAACTTTACTTTACATTTCTAAAAATAAACACAGTCAAACCCTTCAAATCCGAAAAATTTTTACTTCATTCAATTGGTTGGTTGATTTTTTGACGGCCGATTATCTACACTAGGGATATAGGCCCGAGGGGGGAGTGCCCTTCTTGAGCGTCTTTCTAATTGAACCTAATCCGTATTTACGCATGGAAATCCATAGCTCGAAGAAAAACACGAAATCTCCGAACGATTAGGCCGACGGGCTCGATTGGGATCGAACCCAGCACTTCCCGTCTACCAGCTTCGAGAGCAGAACCTCTCAGCCACTGGTGGGGTCATTCAATTGGAAAAGTGCCTTTTTATTAGGAAAATAATTTTCAGCCGTGCACAGGAATTTAATTCATAAATATTGTGTGTTTTATATTCGGTATCCGAGTTTACCGAATTTTCTAACAATGATTTGAATGTTGTAACAATGCATTCGATTTAACTTTATTTATATTCATAATAACTCACACAGTCGAACACTTTTAAAACCATAAATGTTTACGTCATTCATTTGGAAATGTGCTTTTTTATTAGGAAGTTAATTTTCAGCCGTGCACCGGAATTTAATTCATAAATATTGCGTTTTATATTCGGTATCCCAGTTTACTGTATTTTACAACAATGGTTTGATTATTGAAACAATGTATTTGGTTTCACTTTATTTAACATTTTTAAAAATTCACACAGTCAAACCCTTTTAAAACCGAAAACTTTTTACATCATTCATTAGGAAATTAATTTTCAAATGTGCACCGGAATTTAATTCGAAAATGTATAGTATTTCATGTGTGGTATCTCAGTTTCCTTATTTCTGATTCAAGTTTTTCCTCTTGATGCCTACTATCACCTCTCTAAATTTGTCATTCAAATTTTGGAACACTCTGTATATTTATAAATTAATTTTAAGGTATTTTTCTATTAAGTTCAAAAGATATAGAAATGCTATATCATCATTGGAAGCACACAGGAATTGGGGGTAAATTCAATTACAAATTTCCATCATCTTTACTCCAGCTTAGTGTCTGAATTTTCATTTTAACCTTTGTTCATGGATTTTGCTATTCTAGAATCAGATGCAAAGTAATGGGTATTGGTCTGATTCCTGGGAAAGGAACAGTTATGTTCTGTTCCTAATTGACAGGGAGCTGGCAGTACAGACAATCACTTCATCGAGTTCACGGATGAAATTCTAGGTTAGTACATGAAAATTATTCCAGAGAGAAACATTCGCCTTGCATACAATATTTCAAATGAAAATCAAATTTCAAAGTAATTGTTTAAGAGGCACAAAGGCCAAGATAGCAAAAAAGATTCCATGCCAGGACTCAAACCAGGGCCATCAGTATAGCGCACTGACATTCTACCGACTCAACCACATGGAACAATACCCAGCCTGGAAAATTTCTCACTATTATATGTTGGCAACGCTATAAACGCAGCACAAGATGGAATATTTATCGTGAGCCTTTCGACCTGGGGCGAACACGAAACTTAATTAAATCCAGCATAACAGTGAGAAATTTTCCAGGCTGGGTATCGTTCCATGTGGTTGAGTCGGTAGAACGTCAGTGCGCTATACTGATGGCTCAGGTTCAAGTCCCGGCATGGAATCTTTTTCACTATGTTGGCCTTTGCACCTCTTAAGCAATTACTTTGAAATTTGATTTTCATTTGAAATATTGAAATTCTAGGATTAGTTAAATCTTGATTCGCATATTAAAATGCAATCGTTCTTCCAAGTCCTATCTGGGTGGAAAACACCTGAAAACCCGATTTGAGCGACTGGCGCGTATGTTTACCATTGTGTTTTCCCTCACCAAAGGGTATGAAAACAGGGAAGACTAGGAGCAGGAAAACACAATGGTAAACCTACGTGTCAGTCGCTCAAATCGGGTTTTCAGGTGTTTTCCACCCAGATAGGACTTGGAAGAACAATTGCATTTTAATATGCGAATCAAGATTTAACTAATCCTAGAATTTCATCGGTGATCGTCTGTGCTTCCGGCTCCCAGTCTATAAGGGTGTTGAGCAAATGTCATTCAATAATGATAAGTCCAAGAAATTAGAAGGGTGGTGGGTCTGCAAAAATAAAATTTCAAACACAGTAAATTCTGTCAAAGGCGGACTCTGTATAAGACGGAAATCTGTCTACCGCGGAAAATTTCTCAAGTCCCGGCGAACCCATAGAAAATTACATTAATTCATGCTGCATAAGGCGGAATCTGTCTAACGCGGAAACGGAAAGCATTTTAAGGTCCCACCGAAACCAAAATTTTGCATAAGGCGGAAAAATGGATAATTTAAAAATGAAAGGCATTTTGTTTATTAAACTTTAAAACGGATAAGTCAAATACTCAATGTCGAGCATGTTAGTTAAATTTCCTAACACTTTGAAAAAGTTAATTCAAAAGGACAGGAACTGTTTAAATTTTAAGGAATTTATGCTTGTACCATTTTTTTATATGCAAAATTATATTTAAAACTTAATATTTCTAGTAGAATGAGCATTTATCAAAATATATATTTTTGAAAGTGCAATATATTATACTTTAAGGATGTTCAAAGTTATAGCGTTCTGTCTCATTCTCAAAGTTTATTGGGAAACGGGGGGGGGAGGGGGGGGGTTGTTATTTTGTGTGTGTGTGTGTGTGTGTGTAAATTTCCAATTCGCATGTATTACAGCAGTACTAAGAAATTGAATAACGTTTCTCATTTATCTATAAAGACAAAAGATCTTTCCGAATTTCAGTTTCCAAGTGATTTTTGAGTCAAGAAAATCAATGAAAAATCATCATCTTCGAGGGTTTTTTTTTTTAATTTTTAATTAATTAATCTATTTATTTATTTATTTTTATTTTTATTTTTTTTTTTGGGGGGGGGGGGGGGGGGGTTGCATAAGCCGGAATATTGTCTACTACGGAAAATTTTCTCAGTCCCAATCGATTCTGCCTTAGACAGAGTTTACTGTAGTAAGTGTTGTGGGACGATGAATCCTCAAATGAATACTTTTTTCTTTGGATCTAAGATTCCTATTACAGATGTTTTGGCAGTAGTGTTTTGTTTTGTTTTAAATTTGCATTTAATATTTCATATAGGGCAATTCCATGGAAAATTATCATTTTGAGGGGGGAATAAAATTTATAATATGTTTAATTTAAGGGTATGATTGGAAAACTTGATATTTTTATATTCTATAATAAAATCCTAATAAAAACGCATTGTAAGTTACTGTTTACAAACTGAGTTAAGTACCATTATTGTCTTTGTGAAGTCATAATGTTATGTCAGTTACACAATAAAAGTGATGTCAGTTACACGTTTAAATGCCATTTTGTTCTTTTTTATTATCAGAAATGAATTAAACAAGTTAGTGTTATAATTTAGCATTACCTAGTGTTGGTGAGAACATTAAATCACTTTTTTAATGGGATAGTTTTGATAATTTTTTCACTTCAATGAACGCAGAAAAAATGTTCGTCTATTTTATGCTACGTCAGTTACAGAATTTTGAATTGAAATTTTTGGGACTCACAGAGAGATTGAAATAATCTGCTGGTATTTGGGTATTAAGACCTTAGTAAGAAATATTTTAAATTGTAAAAAATTTGTGCTAGCTTTATTACTAAATAGTCCACAAAGTTTTGAAAACAAAATTCGATGATCAAATGTTACGTCAGTTACGATGGAATGGCCCCTATCAAGAAATTGTTAAAAACAGATTAGAAATTTCCATCTTTACATACAAAAACAAAATTAAATAACAGGGTGTCAACAGAAATTATAAAAAAAAAGGTCCCTGATTTTTCCATGATTTCCATTATTAACAATACACATACGGTATTTTTTGGTGTATGCCGATTCCTCGTATAACACACTTAACCCTTTCAGCTCTGGGCATAAATTTCTTCAAAATGCCCAAAATTCACATTGACACCAGTATTTTGTAAACAAAAGATTCGGCTTATAATATACACGAAAAAAAGCATTAATCTATTTTCAAATAAATTTGGTTTAATATTCCGGTGCCAATGTGACATTTGGAGATTAAACGTAAGTGGGAAGAAATTCACCCATCAGAGCTCAAAGTGTTAACCAGCTTGCTGATATCTCATTTGGGCGAAAAAACAAGAGAAAAACGTAAAAATTGCCTAATATTCATTAAGTATTGATTGGTTGAAGGTTTTATAAATCCAAACTCAAAATTGAGTCCAATAACTTCATACAGTGGCCAATAGATATAGGGTGACAAGTCAATTCTAGGACTTATCTACATCTGAGGGGATAGCTAATTGGATTAAGCTGGCCATCTGATCAGGTTATGCTAATGTATCATTTAAAAATAGGTAAATTACCTTCAATATAAGGGCTACCTATCTACAGAAAATGAGGACATAAGATCACCTTAATTTGCGTTAAATATCAAAAACTCATACCATATGCATCTTTTTAAACATATTGGCAATCAGCTAATCAGCATGTGAAAAAATAGGGTACATAAAATAGACGAATCAGTGTCGTTGGCAAAGTGAGAATGCAAATATTTTCAAATATAGACAAATTTCCCTGATTTTCGAGTATTTTTACAAAGTTCCCTGACTTTTTCCAGATTGATAAAACTCCCTGATTTTTCCATGATTCCCTGATTTCCAGATTCTGTAGACACCCTGAATAAAAGAGTGTGTAGAAACAAAATTTTCTTAATAAATTAAAATTTATTAGTATAAAAAAATATACAAAAAGCAGTAAAAAAGTACATTTCATAACAATGACATTCATAAAACAATAACAAATCTATCAAAAAGGGAGAAAAAATAAATTAGTACAGCCCATGGATGACATGTTGTCTATATGAACACTTCACCTTCACACATACAAAATAGATTCAGGGGTCGATGACAGGGTTGTTGCTTTTTTCCCCCTTGGATATCTATCTCCCAGTTTGTGAAAAATAAAATTTAGTGATGAAAGTTTGTTGTTTTTCGAAACAAAAATATTTTTTATTAAGTTATAACTTACATTTATGACTGACACTGATTTGGATTTTATAATTTGGTAGTGACCTGATGATGAGGAATCAGCAATAAAATTGTTTTTTGGAATGATGTATAAAAAAAAGTTTTTGTTCAAAAAGCCATGAACATCTTCATTCAAAAAATGAAATATTTACAGAAATGCTAAGAGACATTTACAATTTTATGCAGTTTAAATGGAGTTTTACTTTATTGTATAATATTTATTTGTTCTTTTACTTTAAGCATATATTTCCATTAACTTAATAAAATAGTTTGTAAAAGCATGCTATTTTTAATTGTTTGCTTTTATAGCAACAATAATTTTTTTTCAAATGCTTCATTTTACATAAATTTTATTTTACGCCAACTATTACACTTGGTGACAATGGGGTTGATATAATGAAAAAGTACTGAATCCAGTTTTCCCTTGCACATCTGGCGTCTTACATTTACTATTATTACCTCATTCATTCAGTATTTAGTACGAAAACACAAAAAAGGTACACAAAGTTTCTTTAGACTTCAAACACGAATTTCATTCTTTTAAAATTAAAAATGGGGGCTACTTGTCCAAATCCATAATTACTAACAATAAAAGAAAAAGATTGAAAAGTTACGTCTATTTCAATCCTGTTGAAATATGACATCTTCAAACATTTTTCTTAGCCTATTATCAAATTAATACAGTAGACTCCCTTAAATCTGCGACCCTAAAATCCGCGTATTTTTTCAGATGTAAACAATGAAATTTACTGTTAAGTTGCAGGAACAAATTCAAGATGGCGCCGAAATCAGCGACTACCGCAATGTTTTTTTTTACTAAATTTTTTGTTAATCATTCTCTTTTGGTTATTACAGCTCATGCATTACTAAATAAATTTACATTACTTTTGATTTTGATATAAATTAGCATTTCTATATCAAAAATTCCAGAATTATCCACAAACCGGAACGTTATTTTAAAATTATTGTTCGCAGAATTTTTTTTTTTTTTTAATTATAGACAAATTCATTTCTAAACATACAAAGCAGTATTAAAAAAGCATTCAAGACTCTAAATAACAATGAAAAAAGTTACAGAGAGTGCAATAAGCTATATATACTGATAATAGCATAATGACGTATTGATCTTACGATCGCTCTACCACTAGATGGCAGCATAGGACTTTTGGAATCAAATTGAATCGATTTCATCGGTAACAATTTAATATTTTTCTAAATTTTCATTTTACATAATTATTTTAATAATTACTTACGTTTAAACTAATAAATGATTTTAATATTTTACTTATTTTAATGTTTCACTTTATTGTAAGCATTCATTATAATTTCCCTTGCTTAACTACCAATCAAATTAATGTTTCAAAAATGTAAACAAATCAATGGCCAGAAATCCACAAAATTCTAAAATCCGCACAACCTCTGGTTCCAAGTTGTGCAGATTTGAGGGAGTCTACTGTAATATGCAAAATAACTACTGATATATTACTATCGCATATCGAAATTTGTTTGATTTCAAAAAAACTTAATTTTTACCATTTGCATAGGTACATTTCCTTTTTAAATTAAAAATTTCATCTTTTTCAGAATTAAAAAAATGATATTTGGACCTAAAAAGATTCATAATATTGAAACCAAGAACTGATTCATACTAAATTTTTTTAAAAGTCTTCCAGCTACAATTTTCTTTTCTAGTGAGCTTGGTTTGTTTATAAATTACCGTAATTTCGCACGTATCCGCCGCACCTCAGATAACTCGATTTCCTACCAGAATTAATTTTAAACAAAATGTAACTTCCTTCTGCTTAGCAATTATTTGACTTATTTTTTTCAATAAAATTTCCGGTCTGAAAAAGACTTATCTAAGCCACGGCGGATACGTGGGAAATTACGGTAGATGTTTCCGTTGACTTTTCCAGTTTTAATTTAATTATTGACGATGTAGCACGTAGACTGTTTCCTGCCGATTTGTACTTTTGAAAGATTTTACTCCAGAAGAGGGTTTTAAAGATTAAACCGAAACTCTTATTTTATTAATGTGTTTTTACAAAATCTTTAAATTTATGAATAAAGTATTAGTTGGATAGTAACCTCTATTTTGTTTAGTATTCGATTTTACAACGTAAAGTCCTTAATTATTAGATGTTTCAAACACTTACAAAATAAAAAATAATCATGAAGACTTTGTTTTAATGGAATGAAATTTTATGAAGGAGTCTCAAACGAAGACCCTTTTTTTTCGGCCTGCATCAACCCCTGAGATTCAAAATAGCACCACTTTTATAATTCATCTTTAGCAGGTTCCGCTGAAAGTTGTTTTTCTACAAATTTTGTTAAGTCTTCTAAAGTTCGATCCCCATCATAACTTATCGGATTCTTCTTATCCTTGGCAGGGATATAATAGAGTGTTGGGAAACCACTCACAGAAAATTCATCCGGATAGTCATTGGCTGTTGCGTCTATTTTAGCGATGACAACTTTGTCCTGAGAGGCAAATGCCTTCGCCAGCTTCTTGTAAACAGGTTCTAGTTTCTTGCAGTGACCGCACCAGGGAGCATAAAACTCCAGGAGGACATCCTTCTCGTTCTTGGTCACCCATCGATCAAAGGTCGATCCAACTACCGTTACAACAGGCCCTTTATCCTTGGGTACGGGCTGTGATTTGATGTGCCGGGGAATGTTTCCTGAAATCAAAACACAATGAACACATTTTCTATATAAAGATGAAAATTGATGGACATAAAACATCAAGCTGAATAACTGTGCTAAAAATAAACTAATTTCTTCAGTTACATAAACAATATAACTTTTCAACTTAGCCATAAATCTCTTTAAATAATAATGTATTTAACCTAATCCTGTGATATAGATAATGACTTTTGAATGGCTAAATTAGACTCATAAACTGCAGCATACTGTTTTATTGTTATTATTATGTATCTTATAATGTAAATATTTTATTTCAGTCTGGAAAATGTAGCTAACCGAGAAAGAGCTCATATAAAAAAGCTCTCTTATTACAACTTAAATAGTGTTATGTTAATTAAATAACTTAAAATGTCACTGTATCTTCATTTGATAATATACAAATAATCTAGAATAGTGATGCAATGAATAGTGGTTTGGCCGAATAACCGAATACCCAATATTCGGCCAAGTTACAGCCGAATATTCGGCCTATGAATAATGAACTTATTTTTCCCTAAAAACAAATTATAGTATGCACTATATGCACAATTCTTGTATATTTCACAAGTAAAATGTATTGTTTTCTTTAAAAAAATTATTTATATATAAATTTTTAATTTTTTAAAGCATTATTTTACTCTGAAAAAATATTCGGCTATGTTTGGCTTAAAAATTGCCTCAATAATATAATTCAGACAAAAAAAAAAAAAAAAAAAAATAGCAAAAGTTTCTCATCAGGTACTGTCTAGTTACATTTTAATAGATATGTATGTTGTTGTTACATTTTAAAATAATGACAAAATTTTAAAATTACTAGGAAACATAAGTTTTAACTTTCAGATAAAATAAAATAAAAAATAAGAAATCTTAATATCTTAAGAAAAACCACTGATAGAAAGGATGAATGGTGGAAAGAAATCTTTGTAGACTTTATAAAGCTCACAATTAACAAAAAAGTTTTTATCATTATTATTTTTTTCTTTGCTGTCAGCAGATTATTAAGAAGTGTATAGTTAAGGTTTTCAGATTCAGAGGAAGGAAATATCTGTAAGGAAAAGCAAACTGGATATAAATGTCAAAATACTATTGAATATGTAATGTAGTATCTTAGGTACTGTATTGTTTCATTTTAATAGATATTATGTATGTTGTTGCTGTTACATTTTAAAATAATCACAAAATTTTAAAAGTACTAGAAAACATAAATTTCAAGTTACAGTTGAAAAAAAATATAAATTAAATAGTGAAAACCCAATGAAATGCACATAAATAGCAAGAACAAAAATTGAGCTGTGCAATTTATCTTACTATACATGATACATATAAATACAATATTTAAAATACATTTCTTTTTTCATATTAACCTTCATTTTAGTATAGATTAAGCTTTTGAAGGTCAAGAAACGTTCTTACCTCATTATCTTCTCAGTGCAACTGATAGGAATCAAATTAATGATTTAGTTGTTTGTTTGTTAATAGATGGCAGCACTACAGATTCTTTGTTTTGAAACCAGAATTATGACATCATTGTTCAGTTAACTTTTGGTTTCTGAAAGTGACAGTGTTACATAGGTGATCCTGTTTCATATATTGTTTATGTTATGTTTTATTTTAACTAGAGTAGGCAGGGGTATATATATTATAATTTAATATAAAGGCTTTCATGTAAGATGAAAGAATTATTTGCTAAAAATAATTAATGTACTTGGCATTTGAGTTTCTA
The DNA here is from genome assembly GCA_963932465.1 of Maratus speciosus. Lineage (NCBI taxonomy): Eukaryota > Metazoa > Arthropoda > Arachnida > Araneae > Salticidae > Maratus > Maratus speciosus. The sequence continues at coordinate 5,416,852 of CAWVRF010000002.1, read as the reverse complement.
TTTGAGAAACCAGAAGTAATTATTTTCTCTACACTATCCTTTGTCTGCATTCTTTCCTCCCCTATCTTTCAAAAGAAGGGGATAGTTCTAGTTAAGTGGACTGGGCAGTGAGCTTGAACACTCAGTGTAAGTAAATCTGTGCAGGTGTTGTTTATTCTCTGTGTTTTAAATTAAAGATTAAGCAAAATGAGTGGTTCTAGTAACAAGAAAAGTATAGTTTAGAAGATATTTGAACCCTTATCAAATGATAATACTAAAGCAAGATGTAAATTGTGCACAAGTGTTTTATCAAGGGGAGGAATTGGAAAAAAGCAACAACATCTTCATTAATTTGTCATTTGATAAAAAAAAAAAAATATCCAGAAGAATATAATGAAGCTACCTGTGATGCAGTTTCTGAAGTAAGTTCAGGTTCACAAATGGTACCGAGCACAAGTCAAGGGGTGAAAAGGAAACAAGAGACTTTAGATTCAATTTTTGAAAAGAAAAATCTTTGGGATATTAATGATAAGAGACCAGTAGAATTGCAGAAATGATTGCCTGTGACAATCAACCACTTTCTTTCGTTGAGGATGAAGGGTTTGTTAATTTAATGAAAAAAGCTCAACCACAATATAAAGTTCCCAGCAGGGAATATTTTAAACAAAGTGTGATTCCATCTCTCTATCAAGATTGTAAAAGAAAAGTTTCATCTTTATTATTGGAAGCAGAAATTGTGTCGTTAACTTCAGATATCTGGACTAGTACTATAAGTAACCAAAGTTTTATCAGCTTTACAGCGCACTGGATATCTAATGGTTTTGTATATCATCATGCTGCACTTGAGGTTAAACATTTTCCAGGAAGCCATACTGGTGAAGCCATTCATGATACGTTTAAAATGGTGATCAATAAATGGAATTTAAATGACAAAATACATATTGTGCTATGAGATGAAGGAGCTAATATTGTGAAAGGTATACGTATTGCAAATTTGGAAACTGAATCATGCTTTTTACATTCATTGCATTTAACAGTATCTGATGCTCCAACATCCCAAAGATCAATAAATGATTTAATTGTTGTAGGTAAAAAAATCGTTACACATTTTAATCATTCGCCATTAGCATATTCAAGATTAACTGATATACAAATTAATGAGTTAGAAATTCCTAAGAAGAAATTAGTTCAAAGTGTGACAACGCGCTGGAATAGCACCTATTATATGTTGGAGAGATTACTGGAACAAAAAAATGGACTTTCTCTGTATGCAACTAAAATTGGAGAAATAAATAATCTGACAGCAAACCAGTGGACTATTTTAGAAAAATTGCCCAATCTATTACAACCATTTGAAGAAATAACAAAACGAATTTCCTCATCGAGATCATTAATTTCTGAAGTCATCCCAATAGCTACAGCATTAAAATTATATTTATCTAAATCTGGAGATTTTTTTGGTGTAGGCACCATGAAAGACATTCTTCTACAAAATTTGGAGAAGCATTTTGCATCGATTCAAGACAATGAACACTATTCCATTGCAACAGTTTTGGACCCCAGATTTAAAGTGTTCTTTTTCAACAAAGATGAAGCAAAAGATATAGAAGTAAAGTCCAAATTAACTGCTTTAGTAAGACTAAGAAAGGCTAGTATGAAACCAGTAACAGAATGTGAACAAAATATTTCCAACATAACCATTCCATCTTCTCAAGTTCCAAATTCTTTGTGGGCATGCTTTAATGAAATTGCAAGCCAACCACAGAGTGAAGCCTCTATAGAAAGTTCCCCCTCAAAGTGAAGAAGTAAAAGAAATTAGTAATTTTCTTTCCCAGCCACTACTAGAAAGACAACAGTGTCCTTTGGAGTGGTGGACGAAAAATTCAGAAGACTTTCCAAACCTTTCACAATTAGCCAAAAAGTACCTTTCTGCACCAGGAAATACCCTACATAGTGAGAGATTATTTTCAGAAGCAGGTAACATTTACGAAAAAAAAAGAAATAGACTATCACCTGAGAATGCTGAATTATTATTATTTCTGCATCACAATCTACATTTATTGAAAACATTTTAATTGTTTTTTTTAAGGCAAATATAAATATTACAATGCTATTTTTGAAAAAAATATGTAAAACATAAATACATACTAATTAAAAGAATTTAGTACTTACATTTCTTTCATTATTTAATAAGAAATAGTAACACACTTAAAAAAAATCACTCAAATTATATTTAACTTTTAAGTGTATTTTACTAAAAAAAAAAAACCCTGAAGTATTGCAACATATACGACTTAAATATCTTATGCATCTATATCTAATCAATCCTATATTTATGTTCTTTATAGGTATAATTCAAAATATTATTGAAAGAAATATGTTTTTATGTAACAAGGGATAAATGTTAAACTTTTCATTATGATTTTAAAAAAAAATTGAATTTGCTTGTACAACTGTATTTAAACAATTTTGAATAGATTAGTTTAGCTTATTACAGATACTTTTTGTACTTACTGATACGACATAAAAAGTTTTAAACATGATTCCTAAATTAGCCTCTTGTATGAAAATGGGTAGATAAAACCCATTTGGGGTATGAAAGTTAATGGAAAAAAAAGTGTTAGTTAATTTCAAATACAATTTTCATTATAAATATAAATTGTCAAATTAAAAAGTTATACTGAGTAAATATAAAAACATTTATTACAGTACTATTAGGCCAAGGCCGAATAATGGATTTGATATTCGGCCGAAGCCAAATATTCGTCAGACAGGCTGAATATTCGTTGCATCTCTAATCTAGAATTTCTTTACTTAAGGGAGGCATAAAAAGTCATGCATTGGACAATATAATTACATCTCCAAATATAAGGTGAAAAAGTGAATAATTTATTGACTAATACGTTTTAGATAACAGGTAAAAAGTGGATTTATCATTAATAGATAAGTGTCCTGAAAAAGGGTAGGTCCCAATTTACATTTCTTACTCACGCCTATTTAATGGGATTCAAATCCTATCAAAAATAAGCACTCGTCAGTCGCAACTCGGCGATTAAACTTGAAAAACTGGCGATCAAGAATATGGAAAGAACCGGTCAAATGCAGAATTTTCCAAATTGATCTTTTCTCATTCATTTTTTCACTACACGTCGCACGTTTCCGATTTCACATTGCAAAAACAATTTGACCATCTTTTCATTCTCACACCTGCTAGTCAGTGGATAAACATACTTATGTTATTATTGACAGATCTTAATTCTACACAGACAAATAATTTTTAAAAAAGGTATTTACATAGTTAACTACACAAGTACCTAAGCTTAGTGGGACTTATGTAGTTAGCTACATAAGCATGTTGTGCATAACTTTGTTGCTAACTTATTTTAAAATTTAAAATAGATTGGAAATTAATATCTCAAGTTTATTCAAAACAATATAAATTAAAATATTTTTATTGAGTGAATAAATTACTTGATTACTGTAAACTCATTATATATTTTTTAATTAAATATTCAGTGACATAAATGTATTTAATGGCTACTAAAAATATTATCTTCACTAGCTACTTACTGGCTAGCAAAAAAAAAAAAAAAAAAAAAAAAAAAATCAACCTACCAGCCAGTGGCTACAAAGCAAAATTCCTTATTTTCATCTTTATTTCTATACAGGGTAAAAGCACCCATAGTAAGCCACTTAAGTATTGGAAGTCAGCCACTTTACCAGAAAAAACAAAATAGAAATGGCACGTCAAATGTGGCCAATGAGGTGCGTTCGTACTCTAACTCGTTTTATAAACTTTTTTTGCACCGCATAGTGTACTGAATGTCTATTTTTGTGTACTTCATCAGTGCCTACCCATTTCATTCTGTTCGAAAGACTGTCCCATCATTAACATGCACTTGAAATCATTTTTTCCCCTTGGTCGTAATGTAAAACTTTTGACTGTCCCTGCCATTGAACTATACATTCGATTTTTATAACGTTTGAAATGACTCGACAAATTATTGCAATCATTCTATATTTAAAATTTCAGACCACTTGATTGGGTGGTTTTTGCTCTGTTATAGGCGGACAGACAGACTGTAAGTGCTACATATTTATATAATTACACCTAATAATGGTTGATGACTAGCTGCATAAAAAAAAAAAAAAAAAAAAAAAAAAATTCTTGCCGTTGGCTGATGAAATGCTTCCAAGCATTGTTAAATTGATTCCCTAAGTGGAGCATCCTTAAATTATAATACAGTACAAAGTCTAAAGTCTGGAATCCTCGGGACTTTGCCAAGTCCGAACTTCAGATTTTTCTGAACTTTGGGTCATCAAAATATTGCTTTTCCAATAAAAAGGAAAAGAAAATTCACTACATAAAAAGGCAAAGTATGATGTTTGCATATAACAACTATTAATACTAAATTAAACAATCCTTTTCATTAAATAAATCTTAACAAAATAAAAACACTGATTTAAGGCTATTCTCAAATCCAAAAGGGCAATTTTATGACATAAGTTTTAATTTATTTTTGTTTGGAGATACATAAAACTAGCAGGTGTTGTTGTTCAGAAACTATGTCATCGTACTGTGGGGTTTTTTTTTTTTTGCAAATGCAATAGATCCTTCAGAAAATAGTGTCAAAGTGGGCGTTTTGAACCGAATACCTACGTGAAAGAAGAATAACCACACAAGGAAGGCTGGAAAATGTCTTTGTCACGTGATCAAAATCGCTTCTAACTCAATAGGTAATTTATTGATTAAAAAAATGGAAAACACAGTTCGATTCCAATTCACTTCCATATTCAAGCCTTCCAATTTTATGACTTTCCGTTAAAAAATGAATTTGTAAATGTGTCAAAACGTTTTGCGCTTGTTGAGCAGAGCAGTTGAGAACAGCCTTAAGGGAACAAACAATTTAAGAAGAAATTGTAACTTTCTGAACTATTGAAACATTTTAGTTAATGTGGGCTGCTTTATTAACTTAGGTATATCATTAAGAAGTTGTTCTTTTATTCTGTACATAGACATGAGTTAAGATTCGGTTTAAAAGCATCTTTGCTCTAGACCTTTTTCTGTTTCAACAATTTTGTTTTTTCACTTCTTTCTTGAATACTGCCGCTAGAAAGTCTGAACTTTGGGTGTCTGAATTTTAGACTTTGTACTGTATTTCATTCAGAACCATTTATAAAGCACCCATTTTATCTCATTGTGGTGGACTAGTGGAACAGCAATCCTACATAAGACGGCCAACTGTTCCAAAGAATGTAAAGTTTCTTCAAAAGTATACAGAAAACCATCAGCTCCATGCATTGTATTAATTTCTTCAGAATACATACAAAAAACAGAAAATACCACTTACAGTGATCACTAGTTACAGGAATCAAAATTGCATAAATAAATACTTTTAAATCATCAGGAATTTTCTGCTTACAAGAATCAAACAAACATGATTCTTTTAAGTAGAATCAACTGTACTTCTTTTTTTAAGTGTGTTCATAATTATATAAATATACGTAGCACCTAGTGTTGTTGCCTGGTCCATCTGTCTGTCCACTTATAACAGCACAAAAATGACCCAACTGAATCAATGGTTTGAAATTTAATATATAGAATTCCTGCAGAATTTTGCAGCATCCTTTCAGATCTTATAAAAATCCAATCAAAACTTAAAAAGATATTAATGAATGATTTCTTCATTCTATTCAATCCTATCCTATGTCATCAATTCAATGCTATCCCATGATTCTAGATTACCATGATGATGACATCCTATTTGAGATGGAGTTCTATTATTTTAGTAAGACTGAATTTACTATACAGAGTCATAATAAATTTTGAATTCATGAATTTTTCCATAAGAGTGCAACAGCTATTGCACCAGGATCTGAATATTTAGAATACGAAGGCACCTCATTAGCCACGTTTTATGCACCATTTCTGACTTGTTAGAACTAAAGTGTGAATGCAGAGCACACAAAAATGACAACATTTTGTTTTCCATGCTGTTCCCTAATGCAATATGTACACCCTGACTTTTAATACCTCATTTAGAGAAAACTAAAAAAAATAGAAGATTTCAAACGGATTTTATTCTATTGAAGTCTAATAATAATTATAATTAATATTGCAGAATTATTATTCATAATTACTTCACAGTTTTGCATAATGAAAAACAAAATCAGCCAACAATCTAGGGTTGCCAGATTGTACGTTTTTCCTGTAAGCTGATCATTTTTTAGCGATTTTTCGGCCTATCATACGGTGTACGTTTAAATTTTGTCCCATACGACGATTTCTTCCATTTTACTAACACATCTTTCTTTTGATAGTTTCAAGATTTTTTTAGCTTTTCAGTTAGCTTCAAAATTTAATCTTTTGCCGAAAACGAATTATACACATGCACATCAAATGTAAAAACGGCTCATTTCTGATCAGGATGACAAAAATCTTGGGAGAGTTGTGAAATATTAACTTCACATTCACAAACTCTTGGGTAGCATTAGATCATCCGAACTCGACATTAATATAGAGTATAAGAATCTATGTTATAAAGTTTTTAATTTAGTACATTTGTATTTTAAATTTTAATATTTTGTTTCATTTATTATCTCCCTTTATGTTTAAGTACAACCATTTATTCTTGTAGGGTGTCCGTTGCTAAAATTTTCATGATCATCATTGAATTGTAGAATATTTTGATCTAGATTTGTTCTTACGATTCGATTAATTTTTCATTAATTATGGGATATATGACAGCAAAATTATTTAAACAATGTTAATAGAATAATGTATAATATGAATACAGTTGGAAAATAATGATTAAATTGATTAATTCCTCTTTTAAAGCAAATTTGTTACAGAAAACATTACTGGTGCATAAATGGTTCCCTAATGTAATATGTGCACCCCGACTTTTAATGCCACATTTAGAGAAAACTAATAAAAATAGAAGATTTCAAACAGATTTTACTCTATTGAAGCCTAATAATTATAATTAATATTGCATTAATTATAGCATAATTAATAATATTAATATTATTCCTAGTATGATATAAAAAAGAATGGCAGTGCGATAACACAAAAACTAACTAGTGTCAATCAAAATCTTCTGGTTTTTTTTTTCTAAGATTAATCTGGCAACCCTACAACAATCACAACTGTGCAGTGGTTGAGAGTGGCAGAGTTTGTGCCTAGCAGAGTCAAGTGTTGTTAACACAACAGGATGGGAAACTCCATAGATAAACCTAAAGTTCAATGTTAGCCGCGATCAGAAAAAAAAATCAAAGAGGCATACCAATAATGCTATTTAATAATATTAATAGTTACAATGGTTTTCCCTAAACAGCTTCGGGAGGGTGCTGCAACCTGTCTTGGTTTAAAAAATAGCGTGCCTCAGTCAAAAAGTTTTTACCCTTGCTGCCTTTGGTATTAAAAAATTTTGTTTGCATAGTAAACTAGTTGGATGTGCCAATCCCAAAACTTTCTTCTATCTTATACATCTTAATATTTCAAAACCTAGTTACACATGTTAATACTTCAATTATATTAGTTCAATACTATACCAACTTTGATTTTCATCTTAAATTTCTGCTCAAGTCAATTAAACGGACTAAAAACAAGTTAATCTATATCATGATATTTGTTAAAATTATTAATTTTCCCTTATTCTGTCGTTATCAGCTGTTTTCGAATAGCCGGCATAGCAGGAAGCGAGTTCCTGCCGCTGCATGAGCCGCCGATGCACAATAGAACTACGAAAAATCAAGAAAAGTATACAAAAATCGCTAGCACGGAGCCCCTTTACCGCGCAATATTTCCAAATTCAAGGAGAACCTGTTGGCCAAAGCCAAAAACAAGCACAAAAATTTTGGTTCAATTGTATGCATAATTTTAGACGCTGTTCGATGGTACAATAATGAAAATGGCACAGAGATCGGAATTATAGCGCCCCTTCTTTCGGAATTTTTTCAAGTTCAGGGAGGACTTGTTTGCCATAGCCAGAAACATGCACAAAAAATTTGGTTCAATTATATGGATAACTTCATACACTTTTCGATGGTACAATAATGAAAATGGTATAGACATCGCAATTATAGTGCCCCCTTCCGGCAGAATTTTTCTAAATTCAGGGAGGACCTTCGTGACATGACCAAAAATAAACACATAAAATTTGGTTCAATTCTATGCGTAACTTCATACACTTTTCGGCGGTACAATATTCAAAATGGCACAAAAATTGTACAAAAATCGCTATTACAGCGCCCTCTACGAGCGATTTTTTTACAAATTAAGGGAGGGCCTCCTTGCCATAGCCAAGAACTTAAAATTTTTTTTTTGGTTCAATTCTATGCATAACTTCATACACTTTTCGATGGTGCAATATTCAAAATCGCACAAAAATCGCTATTACAGCGCCCCCTACCGGCGAATTTTTCCAAATTCAGGGAGGACCTACTTGCCATAGCCAAAAACTTAAAATAAAAATTTGGTTCAATTCTATGCATAACTTCATACACTTTTCGATGGTACAATATTCAAAATCGCACAAAAAATGCATTTACAGCGCCCCCTACCGGCGAATTTTTTCCAAATTCAGGGAGGACCTGCTTGTCATATCCAAAAACATGCACAAAAAATTTGGTTCAATTATATGGATAACTTCATACACTTTTGGACGGTACAATATTCAAAATCGCACAAAAATCGCTATTACAGCGCCCCATACCGGCGAATTTTTTCCAAATTCAAGGAGGACCTGCTTGCCATAGCCAAAAACTTAAAATAAAAATTTGGCTCAATTCTATGCGTAACTTCATACACTTTTCGATGGTACAATATTCAAAATTGCACAAAAAACGCATTTACAGCGCCCCCTACCGGCGAATTTTTTCCAAATTCAGGGAGGACCTGCTTGTCATATCCAAAAACATGCACAAAAAATTTGGTTCAATTATATGGATAACTTCATACACTTTTGGACGGTACAATATTCAAAATCGCTATTACAGCGCCCCCTACCGGCAAATTTTTTCCAAATTCAAGGAGGACCTGCTTGTCATATCCAAAAACTTAAACTAAAAATTTGGTTCAATTCTATGCATAACTCCATACACTTTTGGATGGTACAATATTCAAAATCGCACAAAAATTGTTATATCAGCGCCCCCTACCGGCGAATGTTTTCCAAATTCCGGGAGGACCTGCTTGCCATAGCCAAAAACTTATAATAAAATTTTGGTTTAATTCTATACATAACTTCATACACTTTTTGATGGTACAATGGCGACAGACAGACGGACAGACGGACACACAGACAGACATTTTCTATAAACATGTTTTTTGGAATCTCTGACCCCTAAAGCATGCAAATCCGTCGAAAACCGGAAGTCGAAAAAAATTTCGATTACAATACTTTCTTCTATTGAAGATAGAAGAAAGTAAAAACAACTCATTGTTGTGCCTTGAAAAGAGTGTCCTGATTTATAAATATTAAAAGTGCTTTTAAAAATTAAAAGATATTTTTAAGGATAAAATGGTACTACTTGATTATCCCGTCGAACAGTTTCAACAAATTATACAAATGGAAGAATGTTGCCGTCCTAAAATTTTAAGTTAGGAAAATTAATGAATTTAAATACTAAAGAATAGAGTTGCTTTAACACATGATGTAGCAACATACCAAATATAAAATTTTATATATTTAGATAATACTACTAAGAATAGTTTAAGCATTTAAATGTAGAGTTATTAAATTAAACCATAAACAAACAGATATTTTTAAGATATTGCATTTGGGAATAAAATGCAAGTATTTAAAATGTAATATTCGAATTTATTATGGGACATAATAAGTATCACTGATAATCAGGGTTCTCTCTGCCGCTCGCCATTGTGCCAAATTGCAACAAAATTTGGCGAATAAACAGACTCGCCAAATTGTGGGTGCTCAATTTCTGATTTGTTTGTGTGTGTGCCAATACAATCGAGACGTATCTGTGTTTCTGAACAATTTATGTAGCTTTACATGTTCAGTTGCACTGTGCCATTTACATTGCTTTATTTATAGAGATACAGACTCGATATCAATTCAGTTCAGCAACATCCAAAGATATAAAAAGAATTATGCAATAGGTTTTTGTCAGTTAATCACTGTCTATGTGTCGGCTTCGCTCTGGTAAACAAGGGCGGCGCCAGAGGGGGGACCGGGGGGGCATATGCCCCCCCGTCGGGCACACCTGGCCCCCCCGTCGGGGCCAAATTTTATCGTCGTCTGGGAAATTTTTTTGACTTGAGTGTTGAGTCCTGCATCGGGTCGGGTAATCCGATTTTTACTGCACACGACCCGAGTCGTGTCGAGTCGGGTGCAAGTTAATTTTTTTATAAAAAGATCTTAGGTTAGTTTATAGAAAATGCGACACATGTAATAGCAGGGCGCTGGTTTTTTTTTTGCTTTGAAGTCGGATTGGCTTGGCTATAATTTTTTCGGTTTCGGGATGAGTTTTGATTCTTACTCGTCGGTTTTGTTTAAGTTGATTTTTCAAAAAAGTGCCCAGAATTATATCTCAAATTAGAGTCCTGCATCGATTCAGGTTGCCCGATTTTACCTACATCCGACCGGACCGACGGCTCGGATTGAGGATAACTTTTTTCGTTGTGGTTGGGTTCAGTTTCGGATTCAGATGGGTTTGGGGTTGAGTTTTGATCTCTAAGATTTTGATACTTACGAGCAGTGTTGCCAGGTGTGGAACTTCCGGAATTTATGTGGAACGTCCCGAATTTTCGTCAAACTTTTACGAGTTTAATTCAAATTAAAATTGTATTCCTTAGTCTGATACGAGAAAATTTAAGAATTTAACCACATGTCGGTTAAAGGCTGTTGTCTCAACGGCCGGATGTTACCGAAAACCTTATACATTTTGTCTAGATCTCATTCATGTGCGGTCCTGTTTATTCGATTGACCGCAAACTTAAGCGCCTATAAGAAATACGATTTCAAGAGGAGAGAGAGGACGTTTGAATTCATCTGCTCGCTTCGATCTTCCCATTAAAAAGCGTAGGGTAAGTATTTTTATAAATGAATGAGTAAATAAAAAGAGAGTTTTGTATAATTATTCAAGCAAACTTAGTATCAAACTAAAAATTAATTCCTTCTTTGTTCATTAATTTCAATATACAGTGAGTAGAGTCTCATTTTATGGATATTAATCTCTATTTAATATATAGAAGAGAAATGGAAGGTATAAATAAGAAAATAAATATATAGATACATAACTTCATTGTAAACTGCGGGAAGATGTGTATATAGCAACTACTAAAATCTTGCATCGGGTCAGTTAACCCGAATCTACTCGAACGTGTTGGCCATTGGCTCTAAAATTTTGCTGCGGATCGGGTTGACTAGCGTTTCCATTTTCGGGTCGTCTCAGATTAGAGTTTTTGTTTCTTGGGAGTCGATTCGAGTACGCCAAATTTTTCCAAAGAAAAGTCCGTCCCACCAGTGGCCGAGAGGTTCTGTGCTCTCGAAGCTGGTAGACGGGAGGTGTTGGGTTTGAACCCAATCGCGCCCGTCGGCCCAATCATTCGGAGTTTTCTTCGAACCTTGGATTTCCATGCGTAAATACGAATTAGGTTCCCTTAGAAAGATCCCCCCCCACACACACGGAGGGCACCCCCCCCCCCCTCGGGCCCATATCCTTTGAGTAGATAATCGGCCGTCAAAAATCAACCCAACCCAAAGAAAAGTCCAGATTATTGTTTCAAATGATAAAAAAAATACTTGTATATGAATAAGTAAATATATGCATTCATTTCTTGAAATATAAAATTGATTTTAGAGATATGATTGCAAACTATTTTCCAGAATTGTTTTACATTTAGGATTGATTTTTTTTTCTTCATTTCATGCTTAGGATCAAGTTGCAGGTTCGAAAAAAAATATTTTGTCGATTTCGGGTCGGGCATAACTCGAACCGTGCAGGTTTGTAATTAACAATTCGTGTTTAGGGTCGTAGGCTCGTATTTAGAAATTTAAAAAATCGTGTAAAACAGAATATCGACTTATTTGATAATTTAAACTTGATTGTATTGTTAGACTGAACAATTTTAATTAATAACTTAGTTATACTTTGTAGAGTTCTGTATTTGCCCAAATTTCCAGGTTTGGGAACGGCCCGACTAGTAGAAAGAAAAATTCGGCCCGGCCCGGTATAAAAGTTCAAACTTCGGCCCGGCCTGGTCCGTACAAAAAACAGTAATGGCCCGACCCGGTATAAAAACTAAAAGTTCGGTCCGAGCCCGGCCCGGAAAAAAGTTAAAATCTTGGCCCAAGTCCGACGGAATTTTACGTCGATTTTGTTAAAAGGAGTTCTGACCAAAAATACTTATTTTAGTTCTTTTTTCATGTTTATAATTTTCATTTTTAAAGAAGGTTGTGGTATACATTTTTTTAATGAATCTCTATTTGTATGTTAATGTTTCAGCTATAATTAATATCGTTAATCAAAAAATTATGTTTTGGAGACTTAAAAATCTGAAAAATGCTATACAGTAAAATCTTTTAAGACATCGCATAGGAAAGAAAAAAAAAATGCGTTATAAACAAGTTCCCTTCTTAGCAGGTGTAAATGTATTATTTTCTCACGTATTATTATATTCATTTTGCATGGATCAATAAATTTTTCCATATAAGACAGGATTCCATCATAGGCTAGTTCTTTTTCACACGTTTTGCTGTATTTTAATATTAATTACCCTAGAAATCTACTATTCTTTAAAACGAATAAATTTTAATGTTTAACCCCTTCACGGTCGCATTAAATTACGGTTTAAAAATTCAAATTGCTTATTGGCACCACTTTTTTGAAAAAGAAACATTCACCTTATTTAATGGCAAGTAAAATGATACCATAATAAAGCCAATTACACCGTTTAATAAAACTGGTGGGAATCAAACAATTTGAATAAAAGCCACAGCCTGTGAATATCACGGGAGCGAGAATTAAGGGGTTAATTGTAGAATAATGTCGATTTAAAAATATATACACTTTTTGCAAAAATTTTTGGCCTGGGCCAAATTTTACTGATTTTTGCACGGACCAGGCCATGCCGTGACAATGATTTCCAGGTTGGATCGAGACGGGACTGAAAATATCGGCTTATGAAGACCTAGGAAGAATGAAACCTGCCTCATCTCGGTACGAAAAAAAGAAGTTAGGTCCGACCCGGCCAGAGTGCCATGAATGCAAATAGGCCCGAGCCCGGCCCGTGCAGACCTCTAAACTTTGCTGTTACAAAATAAGCATGAATTTAAAGATTTTTTTTAGCATCAACATGACTTTGTTTTATGATTGAGTTGATATTAATGAACTTTTACATTCTTATACATATTTCACATTCTTTTACATACGTATATTTTTCTTCAGAATTTTATATTTCAGTTTTAATTTCAGATTTAAATTCTGTATCTTATCAGAAGTTAGAGGACCAGGCTGTCTGGTTTCAATCAATATACATTCTAAAAAAAAATACGTGATTTGAAGGTGTTTCTTCAATTGCTTTTATTATTATTATTAAAACACGAAAATTCCTGTGTTGATTTGTCCATCCCCCCCCCCCCCCCCCAATATATATATATATATAGAAAATTATTAAGCTCACGAAAAGTTCGCGAACTGAAGCTCATTTTTTTTTTAATTCTTCAGTCAGAACACGAAATTTTCTTCAAATAATAGGAAAAATTGTTCCAACCACAGACGCGTTCCGGCAACTTGCTGCCTGTGCTTTTTACGTTTGAGGAAATGTTTTCTTGAGTGTGTACGTAATAATAATTGCGCTTTTTCTTAAACGGCTGAAAGGCAAAATATTGAAAAAAAAAATAAGACGCGGTATTTGTAAAGTAAGCATTATTGTCATAAAACTACTGTTAATTATTTAGAAAACTCTAGTTCGACTAATTTCACACCATTCCTTTATGGATAAAGTATAGTTCACTTACATTCAATACGATGAAAGGAAGCTATTTAATACAGCAACCTGTTAAGATAGAACGACAAAGAATTGGAAGAACTTTCCAATTTAGACAATCTTAGCCAATATTACGAAAATTTTCAGTTTAAAGCATTATTCCATTACACTGGTTCCGTTTTAACAGGTTTTATTGTAGTGCTTAAAATGTCCCGATTTTGAAGCATCTGTCCGGCTTTTTTTTCTCTCTCTGTCCCGCTTTTTGACCTGACAACACTACTTACGAGTCAAGCTGGAATTAGCTCAATTTTACGAAAAGAATGTCTGAGATATTGTTTGACATGAAAAATTATATCTTTAAATTTGGATGAGTCGTTTTACGTGTTTATTTTCTACATAAGATAGAATTAATATTACAGATACTACTTATATTGCAGACTATTTTTTAATAACTGTATTAAATTATAGATCTTTTTTTGTGTCGAGTCGTGTTCAAGTTGAAGTGTTTCGGTTTAGGGTCAATAGAAAATCGCTGTCGAATTCAGGTCAGGTTTTGCGTCAACGGAAATTTTTCGTTAGGTTTCGGACTGACTTTAAGGCTCCTGCCCCTGCCGGCGAAGGCACTCACGAGCTAATGCTAATCCTATAGGGAGATATTTTTCTAATATCTCGTTTGCATTTCGCATTTTTAAATATTTTTTTTTTTTGCTTGCATAGCCGAGGTCCGTCTCTACATCGCGCCTTTTTTACTTTTTCAATTTTGGTTGCAGATATTTTTTAGAAAGACAGTTTCATTTTCAGAACCGGATTTGAAAGTGAAAGTAACTTTATAAAAAATATCTGCGACTAAAATCGAAAAAGTAAAAAAGGTGCGATATAGAGACAGACCTCGGCTGTCCAATTAAAAAAAATTATTTAAAAATGTCGAAATGCAAACAAGTTATTAGATAAATCCCTCCCCATAGGATTAGCATTAGCTCGTGAGTGTCTTCGCCGGCAGGGACAGGAGCCTTAAGTTGAATGTTTGTGTCGGGTATAACCCAATCCGCGCAGGAATCTATTTCAGATGAAAAACTACGTCTTTGAATATGAATGACTCCTTGCATGTTTATTTTTCCTCATAAAAGATAACATTAATATTGGAGATATGATTACAGACAATATTTTTTTTGTAATAATTACATTATATTGTGGATCAACTTTCTCTGATTCCGGGTTTCAGGTTGGGATTGGAATTAAGTATTTCGGGTTGCGGGTAGACAGAATAATTTTGGTTGGGTTCGGTTCAGGTTACAGCTTTGTTTTAAATAAAATTTGCAGGTCTTCAAATTTTATTTATTACCCGAGAAGGACCGTAGTTAGGTGTAACGTTTAACTGCTAGTTTTCGCAATGACACTTTCATTAACAAATTTAAATAATTTTATTTTAAAATAATTTTTGGTCACTTTATGCATTTTTGATAAGGATTTGTCGACTGTTTTTTTTTCAGTTACCTCCGACATTAAAATATATGGTCAGCTCAACCCGGCCGGAACACGAACCGCGTTTCGAAAAAAATTGGTTATCCACCTTACCTGATGCGCGACTCTTTGGTTCGACTCATAACCGGAGAAATGCTCCATACTTTGTCTTTCACGCACTGCTGTGTATATGCCATATATGTGCACGTAAAATCTGTAATATTGAATGACCGCTTATTGGGAGGTTGCTGTGTGGAAGAAGAGTACGAAGCAGAGTTTTTCCTTTCGGGTAATGCTCAAAAGTGTGGAAACTCTTTCTGTCGTGGATTCGTCCACCTATAAAGATTAGGTGATTAGTGAGGTGTTTCAAAAATAACATTAAGAGCTTTTTTTCACTTTATTTATCTACAATATTCTTTGACAAGCTTCAAAATTTATGTTTCGAGTGAAAATCGTTTGGCCCTCTGCAATTTATCTCTAATTTAAATAGCAGTATGAGTGTTAGAGACCTGCCGTTTCGGGAATATGCCAAATCCGGACTCGAAAATTTTACGTTTTTCACGTGATTGATCAACATATTCCACCTGTTATTTCAAAAAGGGGTAAAAAGAAACAAAGAAATGTTTTATTGTTCATTTGCTCCAAAAAAATTCTGAAGTATAAATACAGTTTCGGTCCGGCCGGAATCTACAGAAAAAAATGCAAGACCCGGACGTGTCTCGGGAATAATGAAGTTCAGGCCTGGACCAACTTTTCAAAAGCTAAAGTTTAACCCGAGCCCTACCGAGTTTTCAGATAAAATTAAGTCAAGCCTGAGTTTAATGAAAGAAACTTTTACCGAGTTCGGGCTTCGGAACACGCCAGGGCTCGTGGAAACCTCTAATATACAGGGCTTAATTTGCGCCGGAGCCTACCGGAGCCCAGCTCCGGTACTTCTCTGTTTTATGTAAATATTTAAATATTGGTCGGAATTCAGCGGAGCTCATAAATACAGGGCTCCGGAGCCCAGTGCAATTCATAGGTATGCATTTTTATGAAAAAATGCACAGCTACGAACTATCCCTTTTTTTGTTAACACCTACTTCCGAATCATAATCCTTATCATATTTAATCGCAGAATTCTGCAATTAACACTAAAACTACGCAAAGATTACTATTCGGAAGGAGTGATAACTGAAAAGTGCAATAGTTGACAGCTAAGTATATGCTGATAGGTATTTTTAAAATTTTTATTTTGCTAAAGAAAAAAAACAACTTTAAATTTTGCAAATAATCTACGAAATATAAATATGCAGATTGGAGTGACAGAGGGGGGGGGGAGGTTTAGGGGAAACGGTACAATTGTAGTACCGGTACCACATAATATTAGAGCTCCGGTACTTTTTTCCCTAGAAATTAAGCCCTGCTAATATATATTTTGAATTTGGCCCCCCTGTCGGGGATACTGTGCCCCCCCGTCGGGCACGTTCTGGCGCCGCCCCTGCTGGTAAAAACAAACAAAATTACTTGCAACAAGTGCCAAATATTGGAAAGTTTTGCTAGAATGCGGTGTTGAAATTAACCATACTATTTATAAATTGTACGTAAATTATCATTGGCCGGTCAATCTTTTCTATCGGTCAAAATCTCATAGCAATTTTTAGTACATATGTTTTCACAACGGTAAATCAAAGATAGCTGTTTTTAACTTTTATTCAGTCTGCTAAAAGAATGTCTGAAACACATTTAAGAGGCATTTAGAATGTATTTATTTTTAATAGTTTCTGTAGCAGATAGTTGAATTTCTATTTTTTGAGTCATTACAAAAAATGAGGTATTTTAGAACATATTCAAAAAATGGATACAATAAGGGGTTAACGACAGATTTTTCAGTGTTTCATGCCGAATCTATTTTGCTAACATTTCTGTTCATTTGGCTACTGTTTTTTATTTCTTATTCGCCAAATCGCTAATGTTGGTCAAAAGCCAGAGAGAGCACTGCTGATAATACAGTCGAACCTCTATTTAACGAAGTCGCTAAATCCCGGGAAAAAGTTCGTTATATGGAAAATTCGTTAAATAGAGAGTCACCTTTTAAAATACTTTAAACTACATAAAATAGATTTTAAATTCATAAACAGTAAATATTTTTACTAAAAGTATTATTTACTCTCTGAATACCACAGCAGCATTCAAAATTCAAAGCTCATATCCTTATGTTTTGCATACACCACTGATTTTTCATGTCAATTTTTGAAACATAAGACCATGCAGCATATATGAAAAAAATAGAGTACATCTATCAACACACAGCTTGGGACTGAAAGTTTGGTAGAGTATAGAATTTATAAACTGTTTCTGTTTGCATATATATTTTTTAATTCTGATTATAAACTAGCAATATTTGCATCAAAAGGGAAATGCAAAAAGAAATATAGCATAACAGTAACTTTTTAAAACAGAACTATATGCAAAATGATTCTAAATTTTTAAGCATCGGTATATAAGTTTGGTTTTACAATGAATATATATATATATATATTATTTATTCTACATCAAGTTATTTATCTCTGATTGTGACATAAAATGCAAAAGAAAAGATCTTTAGATATACAGTATACAAAAGTTTTACAAATTAATACTTCATTTAGGCTAATTCAATTATTTTTTAAATTAAGCTTCTCTTATCGCCATGTGTTTTCATTAATATAATAGCTTAAAACAACATTCGGTTATTCCTTTTCCTTAGCAAAAGTTATTATTTCAATACACAACATGTGAAATACATAAAAATTCTTAAAAGACAGTTAAGTTCTTTAGAAATAACTCAATAAATAATAATAATTTTAATAAAATCACTCCTATCTTAAACTTTAAGGGGCTAATTGTTAACCAGGACTTCCTTTATTTATATCCCAAAATGAAAGGTAGATTTCATATTTTAAACAATGGTTATTTATATTGGGGTTTATTTGGCAGAGATGATTGCCTGTATAAATTTATCGTAGAATTTTGTACCTGCAAGAACATCTTCGACAAACGTTTTCAGCAGTTCAGCAGAAAAGTCTTCCGCCGGTTCCATTCTGAACCGAATCCTGGGGCTCTGGAAGAAGCCGACATTGACATCTTCGCCACTCTCTTCCAGATTCAGCTGCACCAGTTCATCCTCATAATCGTTCTCATTCGATATCGCAAACGTTATCTTCCCTTTGTAATCTTTGGCAACTTTAGAAACTTCTTTCCGAATCAGTTGAGTTTCTGGAAATAGTGGTAAAAATTTAGAAAGAGTTACAACATGGTATAGGCCAGCATTTCACAGACTTAGTAAAAACAGTTTATAAACACTCTTTAATATGCATTCAATATTTATATTGAAAGTCATTCTGCATTTTCATGTTTTTTCCTAAAAATTTCCGTTACACTTGGCCTAGGCACTAAACTCGATTATGGAAAATTCCGTACTTTTTTATACTTGGTAGAAAGCACAAGCTAGTGAATTTATTTCAAAAAACTATAAATTTTTCAATTTTTTTGTTTTAAGATAGGGCAATAGGGAAGAAATAAATTAAACACCATTAAAAATATTTTTTTATCATTTCTAAATGGTTTTCTAAATGTACAATTGTAATTTAATTCAAATTTTCTGAAAATATTATATTGTCCTCAGGAACACACTTTTTAGGCCAGGATTGTACAACGTGGCACCCGCAGGTGCCATGGCACTCTTTTAAATGATTTTATAGTGCCCTCTTGTATAACACTAAGTTTTTGTAAGGAAAAAAATCCATTAATTTTTTTTTTTTTAAATAAATAATATTTACATATTTTTTTAATTGTTATTAGAGAAATTAAAGTTTTTGGCTCTACAAAATCTTTTACATTGCCCCCTTCTTTCTTGTTCTAAAATAATTCTACAATTTATGTTATCTCTTCAAATTATTTTTGTTTAGAATTCTTGAATCGTAGAGACCTTATGGCTGCCGCTATGTGATGCATGTGTACTGTATAAGATGTGTGTGATGTATAAGAATATCACTACTCAGGCATTGATTATCGCTGGGGCAAATTTCCATATAGTAAATTTTCTTCATTTTTATGACAGAAATTCTGCATTTAAATAAGGCGATGATTACGATACAAAAATACTGGTGGAAGTTAACCCATGTGGTCCAGTAGCAAAAAATTCTCCAAGTGTCTGCAACAGATACTTTAGGGGCAGAAAATAATCTGCAGCTAAAATATTTTAGAATTGAAGTATTAATTAATCAAGCGATCACTTACCTTTGTTATTATGCATTTTATTAATTTTACTAATAATAATCTTAATATTTTGTATTAAGTAATAAAGAGCTAAACATAATATAAAGCGAAATAAAGGTCTGATAGAAAAATAATCTGCAAACGAGAAAAGAAAATCTGCAATGCCCGTCTCCCGTCTCGAACTTTCTGCTACCGGGTTATGTGGTAATCGAACTGTATCAATACAATAGTGAGATAAAATTCTTGCATGTTTTAAGTTATGAATGAGTCAAAATCTAACGAATTCGACGAATGAAAATGTTTAAAAGGACCAATTGACTGAATTTATAAAAAAATAACAAAAATAATTACAATAATGAATCAATATTCAATTTATATATTTCCTAACTTGATGCCAGTTACAATTTTGCATGTAAGCATTCGCATTCTTTACTTAAAGTCCTAATCTGAGCACCAGCGAAATCCAGAAATTTACTTTTAGATGCACTTGCAGTAAAATATTTGCTTTTATCAAAGAAAATACTCATTTCATTTTCACTATGACATCAGTTTAACCAACTGAAACCGACCGAGATGAGCCAAATCCAGTGTCAGTGGAATGAAAACAATATTGAAATGTAAGTGTTATGAGTAAAAATGAGTTATTTTATATAGTGACGTCATTTTCTGTTCAAAAGTTTTTTAAAAGTTATTTTTAATTGTAATACCAAAATAGCATCCGTAATGATATGGTATTGTTTGTTCCTTTTATATTCATGGGGTAAATTTATCTGTTTTCTGAATGATGTCGTTTTCCTCATCCCAAAAATTTCGCTTTAGATATTACTTTTTATCGTAGATTATTTTCTGTTATTTTATTTACATAGATTACTTAATGTTATTTCTCAATAAATAATTTCTTCTTCCTCAATTAATGCATAATTGCACGCAATCATTTTATTATGGTTAAATTTCATGAAAACCGTTATTTTTTTTCTTTTAAATACAATGGCGCATTCACTGAGGAAATTGTTATCTATTCAACCGTTTTTACTTGTCACTTATGGCTAATATGGGTTTAAAACTTTACGTAAACTTATATTGATTTAATAGCTTTCCTTTTTACATTTTAATGCTTATAGAACTTCTTTATTTTAAAAGCAATACCTTCATCACCTGGAATATAATGTTAATTGTTTCCTATAACGTAAATTAATTTAAAAGAACTGACATTAAATTTAAAGTGTTTCATAGATGGCGTTAGCCGTTCCGTAGTCGACTATTCTTGGATCTACCCTTTTTGTAAAGTGGAATTGTCCAGTTCAAAGGTATAAATTGCGTTTCCCTAATCAATTGCCGGGCTCTCTCTTTTCTGTTCATTTCTTTAAAGTTATCATTATGATTTTAATATGTTTGAGTTTAAGTTACAGTAAGATATTTAGTTTGAGTTTTACGATGTTTTTAGAAAACGGTTTTAGCTATGATTTAAATTTAAGCTGTTTTGAAAAGCTCCAGGTGTATTGAAGTTAATCCGGTTTTAACCAAAGTTATTTTTAATGATTCACTTAGCTATTTTAAACAAAGTTGGCTCTGAACATTTTTCAACTTAAATCTGTATTTTTATAAAGTAATTGAATGAAATAGAATTCAAATAAAGAACTGTCGTCAACAATATCTGACTTTTCTATGAATTCAACATACAGTTTTGTAACAGGTATCTTCCACAGCACATTTACAGTTCCTCTGCTGATAGCAGTATAAGTGTATATCAGACCTGTATTGATACAGGCTAAGAGAAGACACACTTCAGATGGGTGGAAAGCAAAATAAATTTATATTCTAGAGAGAAAAGCTTAACCTGATTGCCACCATTTTGAAGAAATATCATAAAAAGGCTTTTTAAATTAAAAATAAAACATAAAAATGGAAATAAATTAAAAAATAGCTATTACAGCCACATCTACAAATGAGCAGCTTTGATTTAAAAAAATAATTATCAAAATCAGTTCAGTAGAAAGCTCAGGGCTGATGAAAAAAAAAACAGCCTGGTCTTTTTAAATATATAGATAATGGCACTGCCTTCATTGTTTGTAACCCAATGAGGGGTGCTCTTGTTTACTGAAAAGTTGGACAGGCGCCTGTTCCAGGCCATCAAGAAGGGGTTGAAAAATGAAGTACAAAATTCCATTTTACATTAAACAAACCAAGTTAAATAAAAACATGCAGAACCTGCCCCAAAATAGATTCACTTACGGACACGATGATCAAAACTGAAATCGACATCATAATACACAACAACGAGGGGATATTTATTTTCATATTTCCACCGACTCCTCTGACTTCTTTCTCCCACTAAAGGTAGGAAGTTGTTTTGGATAAAGCTCGAAATTTCAGATGCTGAGGCATCAGCCTAAAAGGAAAAATATAAATAAATTAATACAAAGCCACATTATAAATGCTCTTACTTATTAAACATATTGACAGAAAAAAATTATCAGTGACACAATTTTGAAATGCATTTAAAATATCAGTACTTTTCAACTATAGGTACTTTGGCAGATTTTTTTAAAAGCTTCAAAGAGTGAGATTTGCTGCCAACTCGTACAAACAGCTATGAAAAAAAAAACCCTGATGAACTTATGCTTGTTTATATATAAAAACGTTTCATTTAAATATGTTATTATGGTCTTTTGAATACAATTTTCATCTGGTTTGTATATAACAATAGATGGCTTTTTTACATTAAATAAACAGTATTCAAAAAATCATAAATTCAGAAAGTATCCAGTTAGAAAGTATGTGTCAAAAAGTAACAAATTTAAAAGATTTAATAACCTTTTCTTGAAGCATGCATCACTGTCCACCGTCAAGATAGGGTGGGCAGAGGAAGCATGCCAAACTGGTTTTTTTCCTGCCAAAATCTCCTTGGAATTTCCCTCCGGATTCCTGCCGAAACTTTATCGTGTCGGCATTTCTCTTGAGTGCACTGCACCTTTGCTTTACCTTTTATTTTTTGGTCCTGTGTAGATTTGACACAAATAAAATCCTAGAGTAATTAACAGCACGAAAGCTTGCAATTTCACTTTCGCTTATATATGTTTATTTTATTACGAGAATGAAAGTTGCTAATAAAGGGATCACCAGCAAAAAATGACACCTTTTTGGCGATGAAAGCAGAAACAGGTTGGATTCAACTTCTGCCCGTAAAAACAAGGGGATCCGCTCTCTCTACGTATCTTTTCTTTGCAGTTTACATCCCTCCCCTTCCTGTCACTTTACGAAAACTTTGAATTTGCATCCCCGAGTCCAAATAAAAGAAAATTAAACTGAAGTGAATGAAGCTCACCTTATCAAAAACATGCCTGGAAGGTTCAAACTCTGTCGCGTAAATATCAGGCTGAAAGAGAACGATGCTCGGTTTGTCGAGCAGGTAATGCTTCATGATCTTCTTACTAAACGAATGCAGAAAGGTGAACTTTCCTCGCAAACTGTTTCCTGAAAAAAAAAAAAACATTTAAACAATGGAAACAGACATAAAATTTAAGCCTTATGCATTCACAGAGTGTGTAAAAAAAATATCAAAAAGTACTTGCAGACTTACCAAGTTCTGAAAGCCAAAAATCAGGAGATTTCATTTCAGAAAGCAGAAGATATTTTTGTCAATGAAAACTTATTAATTTTTAAATGTAAATATGTTTAGTGGAAGTTTAATTTAAAAAAGGGATTGGTTATTACTGAAGATTAAAAAGAAATATGACACTCTTAGTTAAATAAAGAAAATATGTACCCCTTACAAGTAGGATGCATTTAAGCATATGACAGAGTTAGGACTGATTAAAAAAAGTCACTGGTCCCAAGAACCAGTAAGTATGAGAATTTACTGGTCCGCAGGCATCATCACTGGCCTGCTACATAAAACTCTATTAAGTTCCTTTAATCCTTTGAGTGACCCCCTTAGAATATAAACCAAACTTACTTTGCAGTTATCCAAAATTTTCAACATAATAAAATGTAAAATTATAATCTACAAAAAATTAAATAAACAAAAACTGTAACATTATTAATTAGATATTTTATTTCCAATTATTTCAACTGACTATAAGATTTAATGCAATTTTTATTTATTTATTTATTTATATATATATTTTAATAAAAATAAAATTGTGTGGTTTGCGTTCAGCTGCGATTTTCTCTGGGGCAGGAAAATTTACGTTAGCCTATCAAGGAGGGAAAAAAAGTTACTGGTCCTGCAGACCACTCAATTTTTCAAATTAGTGGTCCGATTAAATTTTCAGACGTCTCAGACCAGTGGACCACCAAGGATTTCGAATGCTGATATGATGTTTAAAATACTTTTAAATTAACTACATATTACAGGGAGGTGAGCTTTGTTCCTCATAAACATACACGGGTGAGCAAAAATTAAGGACGCGAGCATTTTTCGAATGTTACTTCGTGCAGAAGTTTTCCACATCGACCGAAATCATACCATGCAAATATGGGACAAATGATAAAAAACATCTAAACAAGGAATCAAAAGGATACAAACGTACTTTATTGAAAAGGCCACTTGGAGCACAAGTGCAGAGAAAACAGAGACGTCCATCTTACAGGCACATGGCATGAAAGATTCTGTCTCTAATAAAGGATAGGGTCACCCCTGACTGCAATGCAGGATTTACAATGTCTGTCCATGCTGAGAACGAGGTTGTCAAGGAGCTGTTGGGGCATCGAGTCCAATTCCTCTTGTAACGTGTATTGCAGCTGCAGAATCTTTTCTGACGCCTGCTCATGTGCTGCCAAGCGTCTCCCCAGAAGGTCCCACACGTGTGCTATGGGATTTAGGTCCGGGGACTTTGCAGGCCAATCCATGCATTGAATATATTCACTCTCCAAGTGCTCTTCGACAGCCACTGTACGATGAGGGGGAGCATTGTTGTCCATGAAGAGGAAGTCCGGATCCATAGCACCTCTAAACAGACGCATGCGAGGCAAGAGAATCTCGGTGCAATAGCGGGTACCAGAGACTCAACTTCCTTCGAAGACGTGGAGGTTCGTACAGTTACCAAGCATGATACCGCCCCAAACAAGAACTCCGGCACCTCCAAAACAGTCCCTTTCGATGATGTTGGAGGGGCGATTGCGTGTTCCTTGCTCTCTCCAGATGTGTATACGTCCAGAATCGCTCTTCAGACTAAATCGGCTCTCCTCTGTAAAGAGCACTCGGCCCCACTCCTGCTGTGTCCAGTTCTTGTGTTCCTGGTACCTCAGAAACTGGCGTCTCCGATGAGCAGGCGTTAATGGTACACACCGCACTGGTCGTCGTGCGTATAGACGACCTTTGTGCTGCCTCCTAGCCACGGTAAAACATGATATCTGATGTACAGCAGTCTGCTCCATCTGCCTTGAGATTTTTCTAGCTGTCTGCCGCCTGTTTCTTTGTGCCTATAGGACAATGTAAAGGTATTCTGCTGTTGTTGTTGCTCGTGGGCGACCACTGCTGTATGCTCAGGAAGCTGTTCCAATCGTTTGAAATGCACACCAGGCTCTTGAAACGATGCTGTGAGCGATCCCGAACTCTTCTGTCACACTTGTCACAATTCGACCTTCTTCCAACCTCCCAATGATGCGACCTTGTGTACGGTCATCCAGATGACATCTCCTGGATTGCCTCTTGGCCATACCACACAATAGTAGCAAAAAAACCACGGTTGAAATTGCTGTACACCGTAAAATAGATTTCACCAAATTGCTGAACGTCCACCGCCTCTGTGCTTTATCCTCTTAGCACCTCCTCTTTTTACGTCATATGCCATATATGCACATGTCCTACTGCATTTGTTACAGGTCTATCTCCTGATTGGTCTTTCATTTCATTCTGTTACCTTTTTTGGCTTTTATGCTAATTTATTTGCTCCGTCCTTAATTTTTGCACACCAGTGTATATAAAACTATAGTGAAGATTTAAAATGTTAAAGATTCATCATTTAAGATGAATCTAAATATAGTTTATCACATAAAATGCTACTGATCAATCATACTAAAGAACAACTACACCTATACTGGAGTTTTCATCTCTGAATCACAGTACATTTGATTGTAAAATAATAGAATATTTAAAAATATGTGAAAAATCAGGAGAAAAAACTCAAAAATCAGGAGTATGGAAAAACATGTGAAAATCAAGAGTCTCCTGCCTAAATCAGGAGACTTGGCAAGCCTGTACTTGTTATTTGTACCATTGATCAAAGCGCCCATCAAAATAGGTCGCCAAGATTAAGTGTCATACCAAAAAAAAAGTCTTTTAAATAATGGAATTTTAATGGAAAAGAAAAAAAAAAAAGAAATCACGTACTTAGATAATAAAGGGAATGGATTAAGACTGTTTGAAGAACATCTAACATTGGCTTACGTGTTTGAAACAGCAAAACAAAAACCAACACAAGTACTTAGTATTCTCGAATTGATTTCTTTCCATTACTTAAAATAAGTAATCAGTAAACCTCTTATGAGATGTGAATAAAAAAATGCAAAATAAATAAATAATGTTATTTATTTATTAATATATAATATTATATATAAACAACAACTAAAAATAATCCTGCTTTTTCACTTCTACATTATTTCACCAATACAGCTTGTAGAGGTCGTAGATTTGCTATATTTCAAACATATTTTCATCTCCTCCCCTCCATGAAACAGGATTAGTGTCAGCCTGAGCTCGGCGTGGGCTTGGGCTCGATTTTTTTACCAGTCTCCGGGCTCGGGCTCATTTTTTATGAAACTGGCAATTTTATTTATTCTTGTACAGAAGAAATAAAAATAACTTCCATTTTTTTAAATAAAAATAACTTTTTTTCCCCTAAAAATTACTTATTCCATTTCATTTTTTTTTTTTTCAATCAGTATTAGCTTAAGGATTGCAAATGTTTAGTCTTCTATTGTGTGCGAATCATAATCGCTGTTCATATGAAAATAACATTAGTGATTCTATCCATTTTTCATCATGAACGTCGTTCATGCTGCAGTTCTGCTCTGCACATTCAGGTAATCACTTTCATTCGTAAGTAATAACTGACATGTATTGTTATTCCGATAGAAAGCAATGAAACAGTATTTCCTCTGTTCCCATAAAGACATCGGATATTTCAAATAACAGTGTCAAATTTTTAATTTAATCTGATTTTCAAGGACATGAGAATGAGGAAAGATTGTTTTGAGGAAGGTATCGACTATAATTTAAGATACACACCTTTTATAGGAAATAATAAACGTTGTTAAATTATTCATCATATAAAGAGTAATTTCTGCAAATTTCATACATTTATTTGTAAAACGCACTTTGTTAACATGTCTATCAGATTTGCTTGTTGTAGAAGAAAATATGATAATCTTTTTAAGGAAGTATACTTTTATTTAATACCAAACTTATTTTTTGATAGGACTGAATATACATGTCCATAAAACTAATTATGTACTGGGGAATCACAGTTATTTCCATGTAAGAAGTTTTAAAAAAATGAGATATTACATTTAAAACATTTTTTAAATATTATGCCATTTTTTTGTATTGCATAATTTCAGTATCAGGCTCGGGTTTCGATGAGACAAAATGTTTCAGGCTCGAATTTAAAATCGTGCAGGTCCGGGCTCCGAAAAGAGTCTGAACTCATCTCTACCCCCCTACTCCTTTCTTCTCCAGATAAATTCAGCAGAATAAGAATCCACAAGTAGTGTTATGTTAATAATTTGGGTTTTTCTAAATAAGCAATTAAGTAAAAAAAAGAAAAAAGTAAAGAAATGCTATCTTTTAAGCTGTTTTATATAAATAATAGTTGTTTTTCTAACTTTAGAATAGCTCTTTTTTTTGGTCAGTCAATACTTACAAATTACTCCATATTATATCTAAAATAGATTGTGCAATGTTCAATAACATTTTGAGGAAAATTTTTATGTTGGCTTGGCGCCCACCGATATAAAGACCTTTTCCTCGGATATTTATGAATATTTCTAAATATTTTGTGTGTAAAATTGAAGTTTGTAATGTTTCAAAATGTCTTTAAAAAATATTTAAAGTTACAGCTAATGCATAATTTAATCTTGAAAATATGTATTTAAATGTCAAAATATTATTTTAAAAGTTTTTAGAGATATTCTGTAAGGAAATATATAAGTTTAATTTATTATTTTATATTTTATGAAACACGTGGTTTCGTCCGACGATGTTTTGTTATCCATCTGCGGCGATCAAACCATGTTTTACAAGCATTTAATACTCCTTTTTGAATTAAAAAAATAATGCAAAAGAAAATATACAAAGTGTAAATTGTAAAGCATTACAAAAGTAATGTCCAAAATAGGAGCAGAGATCAACTAACAATGAAAGGATCAAGTGCTGAACTTATGACGTAGCCTAACACAAGAAAAAGTTAATTTAAGATAAAGCTGAAATAAAAACTATATAACCATGAATCTATTAAACCTGTAAAAAGAAAAACGTATGTGGTGGAAAAAGAAAAACAACAAGTTAAAATAAATAATTGTATTTTATTTAAAAGCAGAAATAAAATATAGAGTCAACAAATTAATAACGTTCAAAAATATCAGCAAAGTCTTAATTAAATATTTCTATATTCCATCCATTAAAACATTACATCTCCTATTTAAATTAAACAAGTTTACTTAATCATTATTCAAACTTAAATCATTTAGTTAAGCCTACACTATTTTATCACTTAAATAGAAAACCATTTCTTTTAAAAATATAATGAATTAAATATATCTACCCCAGAGCTCGTTATGCAGAAACTATTTGTATAAATAAACATGGCAAATGAAAAGACTATGGATTATGTTTTCACCAACACACTTGATAAAGAGGAGAAGCTCTTGAATAAAAATGACAACCGTAATAAGAAAGAGTGAACTTTCAGTATGATATCTCCCAATAAACACGTCTGTTATAATCAACATCAATCTCTATATCAAGACGACGCCATATTTCCTCAGTGAGTCACTAGCAGAACATGTCCCAGCCTTAAACTAAATTACTGACTTCACTCATAACAGGAAAGCATTTCTTAAAATACGGTGTGTTTCACTTTAAAAAGAATATCACAGACAGAAATAAAAATGCACATATTTCAAGGCTGTTTCACCGGTCAAAATATCTCACTGGGACTTTAGAAGAAAAACTATTTCATCGAAACATTAAAACATCTTAAAAACTTTATGCCGAAATATTATGCCATTACGAACACCTCCTGAATGAGAGAACAATGTCAACTGCAAAGAAGGTCAACAAACTCTCAGCATATATACAATATGCTGATGCAGAAAAGGGTTCTATGCATCCTCACCAGCTCCCCCTACTACTGGCACTCAACTTCTGATCCTGCGTAGCAGTGACGTCAATCTTGATCAGACAGAGCTGCTAATGCCATCTATGGATCCTTACACGTACTAAAATAGTAGCCAGCTAGATGTAGAGAGACCAGTAGGAAGAAAAGTTAAACAGAAGAGGGTCACGTGCTGTCGTAAGGATCGGAGGAACGGGACTTGTGGCTTTGGGGACGAGTGATGATGGAACGATGTGTCTGAGTGAATGATATCGGTGACTGGACGGTGGGGCTGGATTAATTATCAATATATCGGTCAAGTATAGATATTTTTTAACTATCGCAATAACAATATGTAAGCTCTGACTCTAACGATATATCCCAATAGCGATATCTAATCTCTGGCTCTACTTATATATCCCAATAACATTTTTTTCCCGCACCACGACTTCAAACCGTAAGAAGAAAAAGTGCCGAATATTGCGTAACCAATAACTTCTTCAATTCTTTCTCTCATCCGATAGATGCATTTATTCGCAGCCCCGCTTTATTCTAAATTCCCTCCCGTGATAATCTGTCTTTCGTTGATATCCCAGACCCAAACTAATTCATATTCTAATATATCAACATACATATGTCCGTTCGTCACTGAATAATGGTTTAATCGTCGTTGTTTTAATTTCGCTGCTACTATTGGTTTAGACATATTAGAACATATCAAGTCTTTGATACGTCCTGGCCAATGACTTCTTCAATCCTTTCTCTCATCCGATAGATGTATTTATTCGCAGCCCCGCTTTATTCTAAACTCCCCTCCCGTGATAATCTGTCTTTCGTTGATATCCCAGACCCAGAATAATTCATATTCTAATATATCAACATACAAATGCCCGTTGAATAATGTTTTATATGATGAATAAATGAATAATGTTTTAATCGTCGTTGATTTAATTTCGCTGCTACTATTGGTCTAGACATATCAGAACATATCAAGTCTTTGATACGTCCTGGCCAATGACATGAGCTAGAACATCTGTTCATTGTTGAGTCAATAATTGCTATTCTCTATAGGCTTCATTCAATGCTCGTTCGTATGGTCGTCTCGAGCGAGTTATCGGTAGTGATTTTATATTTTATAGTAAGATGAACGTATGGTGTTGGGTAAATTGCCCGAATTATAATCAAGTGATTTTAAAAAAAAGAGGCTAAGAAGTAACGTGTGGCAATATTTTGGATACCCAGGTAATGAAAATGGTGAAGTAATAAATGAAAAAATTGCAGTATGCAGTATATGCGTTCGACCGGTATCTGCAAAAGCTACTTCTAATTTATGGAGCCATCTTAGATATAATCATCCTCTACAATATGATGGACTAATTCAAGGTAAGAATTGATTTACTTTATTTTACTGATTTACTTTATTTATATGATTTACTTTACTGATTGATTTTATTGATAATATTCACACGGGCGTGGAAGTTAGTTAAACGAATTCCAGTTGTAATTTTTTCAATGAAAATATATTTTTGATTTTTTTTAATTATATAATTTATCTAATTTTAAATAAGACAAAAAAAAAATCCTGTTTTAAAAAATGACATAAATCAGCAAAAAGATAAAGAACAATAAAAATAAAAAATATTACTATATCCGGTCCTTATTTTTAAAGTCTGTAAATGTAATATTATTAAATGCCATTATACTGGATGTCTGCAAACCGGGCTGGAACGCTTGGATTAATTTTGTGTCATTAGACTGAAGACGTGTTTGCTTTTTGTTCTGGACATGCAGGCTGGGTCGGCCTTTTTTTCTGCTCACTCGGGGTGTAGTGCGGCACGGGTCGCATCTTACCAGAGCCAAACCGACTGACAACCGGCACACTTCACCACAAACTCGAAGTGGAAGATAATAAATTCATATTTTAATACAATATAAAAAAGAATTATTCTGTAATATCAAATTTATCTTTTTAGTACAAAATTGAATACATATACCATTAATGTTCAAATATGTAGTTTTTTAAATAAAATATATTCCTGACTTTCTTTTAAAATGGTTGGTCAACACGAACCGCGTGTCGGGTCGGGTTCGGGTAAAATCGGGTAACCTGAGACGATGCAAGAATCTAATTTGAAGACTGAGGCCGGGTTTGAACTTTTTTCCAGTATACGTCGAATTGATAGTTTCCCTTACTTTACTTTTTCTCTCTCTCTCTCTCTTTTTTTGGTAAAAATAATAGTTATATAATACATTTTTAACAGAAATTTTGAAGTTTTATTTTTGCTTAAAAAACTACAGAGTAATAATTTAAAAACCTTATTTTTTTTTTTTTCATTGTTTAAAAGTTTTGATTTTCTTTAACCACATTTTCCTTTCAATTTAATTTACATTAAAAATTTTATAGGTTTATGTGCTTATAATTGCTTAAGTGATCAGATCAAGATCACTAAAATTGATATACCATGTTCTATGGCCGGCACAGACGCACAAATAATCTGAAAAATCCTGTACTTGAATTTTTATACATAAATATACAGTACAAAATTCTAAATCCAGCATCCACTGGACCTTGGCGATTCCGAATTCCGTTTCATTTTAATTAAAATATATATATATATATCTACTGCCGCCCCCCCCCCCCTCCCAACCTCCTCTCCCAAAATACAAAAAACAGTGTGTGATTTACGTCAAGAACGCGTTTTCAATACTAAAAAACCATAATATTAAAGCAGATGTTTTAATAGCGAATTTTGTTAAGGTAAGAAAAAAAAAAAATCTATCCACATTGAACACTCTCTTTCCCTGCAAATTATTTACATCAGAAACACATTTACAATACTGAAAAAAGATAGTACTTAAAAATAATAAAACTAAAGTAGATATTTGAGTTAAAAAGAAAAAATAAACAAATAAAAGCTCTATCCATGGTTTCTGCTTTGCAAAACATAATGATCTGATTGTGCAAACATATGACTTCTGATTTCTGGGAGGGAGATGAATAAACGAAAATAAACCGCAGGTGCTTTCCTGCTTTTCATTTGAAGCTTCGGAAGGCGTTGTAACTTTCTAATAAATAATTAAATTTTAATAAAAATTTGTTACACAGCCTAATTTACTATTATTTCAACTAGCTGAAAATTTGAAAGAAATCGGTCAATTTACATAGGAGATATGGATTTATTGATTATTTTTTTTTTTAACAGTAAGGAAAAGAAGATTTTGATTTTCATTCTTTTTCTTTTTTTGTTTGCTTGCAACTCAATAGTTTTTTTCTCTGCACTTAAGCACCGCAAACTTGATGACACTTGCACAGAGTCCTTTTTATACTATTTAAAATCATAGAATTTGAATAGTGTGTTCTTGCGCTAAAATGAGGGGGGGAGGTGGAGTTTTCTATCATCACGGCTTTTTAAAAAGCCACCCGGACAAGGCGTGGGTATCTATAAGATGTATATTCATTTGTAAATAATTATATGATTATTAATGTTTAAAATTTTTTTGTTTATTAATCTTTTAAAATAAATGTTATAAGTATTTTCATAAATTTAAAATGCAATGATTTCTTTGAACTAACCAAGACTCTCTGATTTCGAACTTTTTGAAATCTAATGCAGAATATCGATTGTTTTGTTTATGTATTTGTTTTTGTTAGCCAATAACTTTATTTTATTTCTATTTTTTTCATTTGCAACATTTCTTTTTCTTCTTTTTTTTTTTTTTTTTCTTTTAAATTCAGTGGCACTTTCCAAATAAAAAACATATTTAAATATCAAACCGAGTATTTTGCGTAATCAAGTAGAGTTTTATGGTAAGTTTTTCTTTTTTGTTAGTTTCTTTCTGGAAAAATATGTTGTTATGGGTCTAGATGTTATTTACAAAATATTTATAAAAAAGTGAACTTTCCTTAGCATAGGTCTATTTCCAAATGGGATTTGAATATGTTTTATTCATCCATAGATAAACAAATATGAAGGTATAAAGACAGAGAAATTTTCTTAATATTTTAACTATTAAGAATGTATTGATACTCTTAGAAAAAGATTAAAAAATAAAATTTCTACTGCATCTGTCATTCACTGAAGACTATTTAATTACGAGTACATGCAATTATGACATTAAATCTGTTTCAGTTTTTGCTTTTCACTTATTTTAATCATTTTAAAATCATCAACGTCCTAAAATTGAGAACATTTTAGTTTATCTAATAAAGTTTTTTTTAAATAATATTCTCCGTTTACGTGATAAAATTAAATAGTTAAAAAGTTATTCATAAATAATACATAAAACAGGAAGAATCGAGAACAAGCTAAAGAAAATCACTATGTAATCAATGATATAAGTGCAAATAAAGATACTGAATATTGGTTCCTTTTTCTAAAGTATTTATTTGTATCATATATATATATATATATATTTTATTTATAAAATTTCTATCTCTTATAATAAGACTATTGAATATTTTAATCAATGGAAAATATTAGTAATTGAAAAATTAATTATGGCTTTAAAAAATAATATTGCTGATTTGGTTTCTATTAATACAAAGCATTTTTTCCAACAAATTACTAAATTACAAAAAGCTACGTTATTACATATGTAGACAAATCTCCTAATAATTATGCTATTATATGTAAATCTTATTATCACCAACTTCTTACAAACTGTATTTCTTCTAATAAGTCATTTCAAAAAACTAATGAAAATGTAATTGTAAATAATCATAAAATTCGAAGTTATTATAAACTATTAAATATTTTATCTACTAACTTTAATTATCCATATTTAGTTCTTATTCCCAAATTTCATAAAACTCCAATTAAATTTAGGACTGTAACTATTGGTTGCAATACATATAATAATAAAGCCAATAAACTTCTCTTAAAAATTCTTAATCAATTATATGTACTTACTACAAACAATGATAATACACATTGTATAAAAAATAGCTATCAACTTGTCAATATTTTAAAAAATCTTCATTGTGTATATAATATAACGACGATCTTTTTAATAATATAGACCTATTAGATTTACATAAAATTATAAATGCATTATTTAAAAAGTATTATAAAAAACTGGAATTACCATCTAATATAGATATTGCATATTTTAAATCTTTAACAAACTTCATTATCTATAATAATTATATATTGCAAGATAACACTTTATATTTACAGCATGTCGGTATACCACAAGGCGGTTGTACATCCAGTTTACTATCTGACTTATACTTATATCATTATGAACGTTCTTTTACTAATAATAATGTACATTTATATCGTTATATTGATGACATAATTTTAATTGATACTGATCAATCTGCAATTACTCAATTTGAAGTAGATTATCCCACTAATTTGGAATTAACGGAAAACCTTTTATCTAACAATACAATTAACTCCTTAGATCTTAAAATTACAATAAAAGACAACAAAACAATCACAGATTTATATGACAAACGTAAAGAATTTAAATTCAAAGTTAATACATTTACAAATTTTAAATCTTGTTCTATTCTGTGTGTCATTCTGTATTTCAAAATATAATACTTAATCATTTATATAGAATAAAATGTTTATGTTCTTCTCCTCTAATTAACAATAATATTAAAAAACTAATTTATGATGCATTAAATCATGGTTTTCCAAAAAAATTCATATATTCATTAATATACAATTAGTACTTTACTTACATGATCTTTTAAAACAAATTAACACATGCGTAAACAAAATTACAAAAAAATATATAAAATAAAAAAATATCTATAAAAAAATTAAAAATTGTAAAATAATATAAAATAATTATTATAGGTTGGATGGGCGGGTAGATGTTAGAGTACGGAGGAGGGTGGTGTTGTCTGGATAATACGCAATGGTTAATTTAAAAAAAAAAAAGGGGGGGGGGGGGTGGGGGTTTGTATTATTACTATATTTTTGATACGTATTTTATAAGGATGTTGATTTGATATTTTATATGTAATTGGTAACTTTCACTAATATTATATTTAGCTTAATTATTGTTTAATCTTATTTACAATCATATGTTATTAAATTTTAATTTACTAAGGACAATATCATATTAATTACTAATAGTATGCCATTTTTATAGTGATTAATATACATATAAGTATATTTAATATAAATAAAGTTATACTGTCTGTATTAAAATTGGGTAATTATTTTTATTATTATTCCTCTATTCTTTTTAATATTGATCTATTTTTACTTTGTGTTATAAAATTTATTATCGGTTTAATGTTTTTGAATGTCCCACATTCATACTTTTAGGATTTTTATGGATGAATGAAAATAATCCACACACTATATTTGAGATTTTTTGGTAATGAGAATTTAAGTATCTGATAATCTTCTATATACTTCCATAATTTTTTTTTCCTGTTCATTTTATAATTATCCTATATATAATAGTCTTTATTAAAGATTTTTAACATTTTTATTATTTTTAATAATTATTTATATTAATTATTATTGAATTTATTTAGTTTTATAGCATATAGCTATATGCTATATATTATCAATGTTATAGAATTATTTAAATTCTTAGTGTAGTTTAAATGAGTTAGATAATAGAATAATTTGTATGCTTTTTTTTTAATTTTATTAACAATAGTTTTTTAAAAAATACATAGTGTGATTTATATTAGGTTTATAATTATCTATATATAAGGATATGTTTGGATTTGCTGTTGATAAAATTTTTTACATTCAAAGGCTTACAATTGTTTATCTTGTGACATTTGAATAATAAAAGTACTACTAGATGGCAGCACCAAAATTTGTCTTTTGATGATAAGTTATAAATTTTGCTTTTTGCTGCTCCTTTTCAGTTATAATTTACTACACCAGGTGGATTTTTTAAGCTAAATTTTGACAATATTGTTAAAATTTATTAGTGTACTTTAGTTATTTTAAATTATGTAATTACTTTCTATTTATTTTATTTTATATTATATTAAATGTATTTATCATGGTATTTCAAAATGTATTAACTGCATCCATTGGTATCAATTACTGTGATTTCTTAACTGTTTTATTCACCTTAATCTTTACGATTTTTTGGTAGCCATGTGCGCGTGGATATATTGAAAAATACTGAAATATTAATGGGTAGGTTGTTTATTATTTCTATTTTATATCATATAAATATTTAAACAGGTTTTATTGATTTTTCCATTTCATATTATTTGTTTCTATTCTGTTTTCATTATTAATATATTCACTAGATTTTAATGGTTGTTTGGGCACAGGGAAAAATAATTTTTAGCTTTAGCTTATTTTTCTCACAGAAAACAACCATATTGCTTATATCAAATTCTGTGCCCTTGATAACGTAATTCAATATATAAGCTTTTCCATTATTTGCCGGTGTCCACTTTCTTCTTTTTTCTTCCATAATAATTCTTATAATAAATTATTTGGCACTTTTTTATACTTACAGCTTTAATTCATAATATTACGTTTTTTGATGGTGTTAGGTTATGTTTAATTAATGGTTATATATATATATATATTTATTTATTTAAAGAATATTGCATGAGCAAATAGGTATAAAACATTAATTCTTTGCTTTCTACAGCTATTTGCAATAAAAATTATGCCTACTATCCCATTTGTCTTTAGAAATAAGAAATTTCTCTATTGCCTCACACTTTAAAGTAGTTATCGCGATATATCACCGATATTGATATTAACTTGTTGATATATTGCGATATTAAATTTTTGATATCGTCCAGCCCTAGTGGATGGGAGAGCCATCTACAAACTACGATGTGTTGCCTGTTTCTACTAATATTATCTGTAAGCATGTAATAGTGTTTAATTAAGGTACCTTATTTTTTTTTATATTTCGTACTCCGGAGTTCGATAATTAGTTTAACTCAAACTTAAAATGCCTACAACTAATTTTAACTCCAATATTGTAAACAGTTTAAGAAAAAATGACCTAAGCTTAGTCAAATAATTATCCTATTTCAAATGCTTTCAATATTTTATTCAATAAACTTTAAATTGTCTTTGAATGTAATCTCCGAGATTAATATACTTCTTTCCCACAGCAGCATTATTTGTTTTTTTCCCCTTTTTAGATTTTAGGTTATAATTTATGAAAAAGCTATACGATCCAGTTTTATTTTCGCTGGATTAATATTTATCTACCATGTGTCTGTGTCTGCCTAAAATAATTATAGGTATGATGCAACAGTTGCTGAGCAGTGCCATAATGGTCATTACTTTACCCTTTAGCTGATCCCCAAGGAACACTCAAGCATTTGTGTACTTACACCAGAATTCAAATCTAAAAAATTATATCAATGGTTAACAGCAGAGACCCGGAGCCAGAGCGCTCCGGAGCTGTGTTTTCCCTGGAGCTGGAGACGGAGCTGGAGCTCTAAATTTTCCCCAGCTCCAGGGCTCCTTTAGTTTTTAATATTCTTTTAAATCTTTTTTTTTCAGTCTTTTAAATTTCCACGCTTAAAATATTTTAATGACATCATTATTCAGTATTTTAATTATATAATTTTTTAGGTTTTTTTTAATATTATAATTAGAGATGGAAAACTTCTCAAAACATGGTAACACTATTGTACTTCTACTTTCAACCTGAGCTAAGTGACAACACTATTTGAAATCAAATATGGCCGCCTATTGTTTACATGTGCAGTTGTACAATTTTGGTTGTTTTAAAAGTGTAGAAGAAATTTAAGATTTTTGTGTTTAAAATTCCACCAAACTTTCGATTTTAAAAGCAAAAGTTAAAAGAAGTCATATTTTCTGAACAAGCATTTCAAGTTTGATGAGTAGAAAAATGCATTTTGTCAGATCTTTAATGAAGGTAAAGGAAGAAAGAATTTGTGAGCAAAAAATTAAATGTGTAAATTAAAATCTGCAACTCAAAAGCGCGAAGTCGGAGCCAAGTTGGAGCCGGAGCTGGAGCCACAGTATTTTATCTAGGAGCGGAGCTGGAGCATTAAAAATTGTTTGGCTCCGGGTCACTGGTTAATAGTAAAATGTTGAAAAAAATCTCCCTCCTTGAAAATAGTAAAATAGTTTTGGTATTCATTTTATTATTTAGAGGTTAAAAGTTTAATTTTGTATGCTTTTAAACTTCTTCATCTTATTCTCTTCTCAATTGAACAAAAGAAAATAAAACAAATTCTGCTAATTTTCAAATATTTGATTAATTTTGCCTTAAGAAAAAAGAAATGTACACATTCATACGAGGGTAGGCTGAAAAGAAATGCACACATGCTTGTAGAACACGAATAAAAACAAACAGCAAGATCGGACTAAAAGTACATTAAAGTACAATTCTTAAGCTTCGAAATCATACATTTATTTTTCAACATAGTCATAGTTAAGGCTAACAAATTTCTCCCAACGTGTAACAAGTTTTATATTCCGTCACTGAAAATGTCTTCCGACATTTCTCGAATCGAGAGCTTCACAGCTGACTTTACCTCATCGTCCGAGGTGTAATGATTACCCTTGAAGTCTCTCTTGAGTAAAGGAAAAAATAAAAATCGCAAGGTGCAAGATCGGAGAAGTAAGTAGGGTGTGGAACTGGTTCAAACTTCAGGTTTCGCAGAGCCTCTGCAGTTGCGGGTTTTACATTATCCCAATTTTTTAATAATGAAGATGACACATTCCTTGGACATTTCAATATGGTTTGTGTTTGAGTGATTTGTCAATCATTTTTAATCAAATCGTCGACGAGTTTGCGATGTTTATCGTTTGGGCAGTGATTGGACGTCCACTGTGTTTTTCATCAACAATTATGGCTTTTCTAGGTTTGCAATCGCAAAATTTTACTGCCGATCGATTTACAGTAGACCTATCAACAACATCGTCATTTTTAAATGAAGCTTTCTTGAAGCTCAGCATGAATCACTTTTTCAGGAGTTAAAATTTTCAATAACAACACAATGTTTAACTCACGTTGACATAGCAGTAGAACACGTCTACATACTTCCGCTTCTCAAAACACACTGGATGAATTCAGCGACTTCAAATCTGCACATGCATATTGTTATAAAATGCAACATCTCTAGTAGTAAATAATCTCAATTTTATTATTTATTTATCTTCCTTAATCTAAAATTAATACTTATTCATTTTAAACTCAACTTCAAATCTAGAAAATTCTCTTCAAAATATTTAAGTTTCCTATTAATAAAGATATTCTAAATTTTATTTATTTTTCTCAATCAAACTTAAATTCTATCTTTTTCAATCATTCATTAAAATTTATTAAACTAAACAATAACAATAATATGTGTAAACAAACTTTTACGTTCGTGTTTGCTTTCCGAAAAGATCACGATTCAACATTCTTTATAAGTTTAAAACAACGAAAATAAAAATATTTTATTTTTTAATATTGCATGCTCAATCTATAGTCAATAGATAGAGTATATTTTTCTGATTAATTTGATACAAGTTGCAGCTAAATCCATCAGTAAATGTCGGAGATATTTAATTTAACGTTTTCTGCGTTTTCCTATTTTTAAATGTTGGCGCGAGGCATTCGGTCCGCCAATGATAAAGGGATGCGTTTCTGCACCATTTTTTTCGTACAATTCGGGGGCGTCGCAAGACACCCACGTGCAAAGTTCATTCAACTCATGCGTGCCCAGATGGACGCGGGGTACTTGAATGCATCGGATTGGTTATTTTCAAAATCTTACATATTCTTTCAGGCTGAGATCTGTTTTGAGTCTGTCATTTGGGGATTAAGCAGACAGACGTTGGTGTGGGAGCTCGGCGTAGCTTCGGCTGCGACCAGGCAGAAGGAAAGTTAGATGTGTTGGAAGAAGGAGTGACATTTTATTTGAAGATTACCATCAATTCAAAGAAAATGAAATTGTTCGTAACTTAAATAAAATTAACTACGGCTAAGGATTTACACATTCAACAACTAATGCTCATACTTGATTCTCTGGACATCGATAATCCAAGAACGGTCGGGGAAAATCATGTACACGGATTCAACAAAATAGCTCATCCCAAGTTCCGACAGGAGATCCGTCCCAATGTTATTTAATTCCAGCATTGTGAAATATATTTATCGATTCTCTGTGCTAACCTGATTACTTCTATTTCATCTTAATTTACGTTATCATAGTGAAATATAATTTTGTACGCTCGATTCTACTGCTTTCACCTCAAACAACTAAAATAGAAATATTCGACGGACTAAGTGCTAACAGTAATTCCGGACTTAAACATCGAAAGATTTTTGGTTCCAGCTGAATTTCCTTTCGAAACTACCAAAGTGTTAAAGACTCAACGAATATAATACTAACGTTAAATCCCGGACTTTGAACATTGAGAGAACTTTATTTCTGTTGGATATCCTCTTTAAAACTAACAAGATATTAAATGAAAAAATAGCCATATATCTATTGAGTACATCTCAATAAGTGAATATGAAAATATGATTTTTATGTATTAAACAATAGTGATCCTCGATCTATCTCCTCCTCCCTCCCCCTCCCCCTTTTTTTTTAAATTCCGGAATTCAAATATCTTTAATTCATGTTTAAATAAATGTTTGATGATGTCATCTATATTTTAGTGATTATTTATTCCCTTTTCTCACACACAAGAGTTGGGTGAGTAATTTATGTTTTCTTTATTTATCATTTCTCAACAATTAAATGTTATATAAGTAATAATTTTTAGATGGCTTTAATTCTATTTTCATTTTAACGCAATGTCTATCCACTCTATTTTCCGGTCGATATGTGTCTTTGGATTTCATGCCTTTAAGATTTTAACTTAACTTTATTGATTCAATTATTTTAATTTCTTATATGTTGATAATTTAAATAGCTCCTTTTAATAACTTTAAATCCCTTTTTCCGAAGTCACGTATCACATATAGAGGGGGAATGCTACTGGCATGCTGGTCATTTCGTTCATGCTCTACAAGTATATGTGCATTACTTATCAGCATACCTTCATATTTTGAAGAACTCAGAAGGTTCATAGCCATTAAGACAAGGATTAAAGTTATAAAAAGAAATTACAATCCAATCAAACACTGTTCTAAATAAATGTAGCTCAGTAAATTAATATAAAAAGTTTTAGTTACAAAATGCAAACTGTTTTAAAAACAACTTCTTCCAACAAACATAGTTTTATGAAATAGTTTTTGAACTGTCTAAAATATAAATATAATTAAAATATATGATTAAATATACAATATATATTATTTTATATCTATTTAAAAATATCTTTTGTCATTTAAAAAAATAAATAAATAAAAATGGAGGCTTTTTGTACTGGTAAAAAAAGTACTTGCTACAGACTCTTAAAGTTTCTTTTGTTAATTTCACTGTCATTGTAATAGAAACAATTATGGTACTCAAATGAGTTAACAACTCAACTAAAAGAGTTAAGTTAACAATACTGTTAAACATCTACTGACATTTTAAGCACATTTAACATATGAAAAATTAAAGTCATGATTTAGTACTTTTCCAGTATAGGGGGCCTTGGCTTAATTTTAAAATGCTTGGTGCAATTTGGGCTTCAAAAAATGAGATTTGTTGCCAAATGATGTAAACAGCTATGAAAACAAACCTATTTAACTTTTAGGCTTGTTTTATTTCCATTTTTAATTAAATGAGTGAAAATCATGTATTTTAAATTAATCTAATATCATGTGATTTAATTGAAAGTTATGTATTTTAAATGAAATGAATGCACATATATATATATATACAGTCGAACCCAGTTAAGACGCTCACAGTTAATATGTGATCCTACTTAAGTAGATTTTTTTACGATCCCTTGAAAATCACTCATAAGGCTTATTCCAAAATATCCCATTTAATATGCGAACGGTTACTACCGGATATCAAGTAATATGGAAACATCAAAAATCTCGATATTTTGAAAATAAATATCGGATATATATCGATATATATCCATTGATATATATCAGCAAACCCTGTGAGATACATCATAAAAATTATTATAATTACAGCTGATCCTATCTGGTTGTTAGTGATGTTTTAAATGTACATTATATCACTACTATGTTTTATATTGCACATTACAGGCAACAAAAAAGAAAACTTGTAAAGATGAAACAAATACGACTGCAGTTAGATAATTCTTCTGTTTGTTTTGTTTTTTACTTTTTGCTATGTTAACAATATTTTTTACACAAATATTAATAAGGACTCATTATTACAAGTACTAAATATGATTTTAAAAACTGGGTTGTGCTTCAAAGATTTAATTTTTTTTCTTTCTGTTAAAAAAAATTAGTCTAGTAGAAAAATTACTTTTGTTGTTGGGTTATTTTTTTTTATTATTATTTATTTTTTTTTATTTATTTATTTATTTTTTTTTTTGTAACGTATTAATCAATTACAATTACATGGCCATGTTGGAATCTATGTTTATTTTCTGTTATGATCCCAGTGAATCCTAAAAAAAATGAGTCAAAGTAAAATACAATTAAATTTTTATCTAAATATATGTAAAATAAACAATCTTTGACTGTAAGCATATTAACCCCTTAACTGCCCCGTACGTATATATACGTCTGTAGAAAATGAATGCATCTATTATAGAGCTGGTGAATTTCAATGATAATGAAGCAATTTTCACCACCAGGGTCATTATATATAACAGTTTAGCATGTGCATTTTCTTACAGTTATTTCAGAATATTAATATACACCTTCTTTAATTGCAGAAATATGTGATTTAAGTAAGGCACTGGAGATCACATAAGATATCGTCGGCAGTTAAGGGGTTAAATGAAAGCTCTAAAGTTCATTTAAATGATTAGATGTGTCAATACGCCCAGTTATTGTAACATTATACAAATCACATTTAATACATGACTTTTGTCAACTCCCTTGAAATGCGTCTTAACTGAATTTGACTGTATTATATGAAATTTATTACTGTTTGTATGTAAAAATAGGTAAATGTTTGTTTATATTAAATACATGGTATAAATATTGAAAATTTTGGCTGTGTCTGTGAAACAATCAATAGGTTGGCAGAAAATAGCCATGCAAAATTTCCTCCTCTCGCCAAAGCCATTTTCTCTAATTTCACCAAGGCACCTATACTAGAAAAGTGCCAGATTTAATAATTTAAGTATGGCAAAATTAACTTGCCAATTGAATTATTGCCTAAAATTTTGAAGCTTTTTTAAAGTTAAAACTCACCCGATTCCATGAATGGCTGATACAGAGGATCCTTTTCAGATGTGAAGAATCCTACAACGGTTGAGTCGATTTTGCCCAGAGATTTGTCAATTTCTTTGAGCGATTTCACCTCCTGACTGGGTGGCTTGGCTTGTTCCTTCATGTACGAAATGATTCCTGAGAAAAGTTTACAACATAAGTGTCTCTGAATACAATGAAATTGAGAAAGAAAACAACAAAAAAATTTTCAAAAAATCTGTCGCAGTTATGCAAGCTCTGCTCATGCTCAATAGTTCACTTTCAAAGAACAACTGACCAGAGCTGACAGAGTATTTCCCACCCCTCATAATAAATACTATAGTAAAAACGAGTATACTATAGTAAAACCAAGCCCATTTACTAGCTTGGGAAATAGTAAATTTTTACCACCTGGGAAAAACTTACTGAAAATGACCAGGGGTCGATGCAGGTTTGGCACAGATGCCATATATGCACCACATTGATGTGATTTTTTTCTAATGCCAATTTGGTGAAAACCTCATTTTCGAATATCATGGAAGACGGTAGTATTACGAGTGATGCAGCCTTAAGCCTAAAATCGTATCGTAGAATTCGTAGATGGCGGAACTCATATATACGGCTAACTCGACATCAAAGAAAACGCGAAAAGCCGCCTTTTAATAACTCAGCAGATATAGGTCCTATTGTTCTGATTTTTCTAGAACAGTCTTATATCTGCAGTCTAATCGTATACTGAAATTTTTACATTTCTACGTGCAGTATATTTTGAGATCTAAATAGCCATTTTTAAAGCGAAAGCGTTCGTATGGTATGTAAGAAGTTCCTAATTTCAAAATCTCGAAAACGGTACTAACGATTTTTTTTTAAATTGATATATAATCAGTGGTGTAGTCATAAAAAAAAACTGAGGGTATACGTTCTAAGCAGAGGGTATACGCTCAAGGCAGATGGTATACCCTAGAGTATATGTACTATAGCTTTCGTGAGAAACAGAGGGTATACGCTGTTTCTTAAAAAAATCCAGAGGGTATACGGCGTATACCCCCGTATACCCTCCACTACATCCCTGTATATAATATAAATCTGATTAAGACGAGGTGAATAACACTTTTCTTTTTTCTGGGAAAACTCAAATTTTATTTTTAATTCACATTTTTTTCCTCCGAAAATGATCTTATTAAAATTAATATATAATATAAATCTATTTTAGGTGAACCGAATAAGACCATGTGTGTTTCCAGGAAGACTCTTATTCGTTTTATAATAAGCATGAAAAATTGGACTATATTTTTCCACCATTTATGGGAATTTCACCGAAGCTACGTCTACTGTATTCATGCGCTTAATTTCTTCTGATCAATGTTTAGTGCAAAGTTTACGATCCTTCCGTAGCTCAGTCGGTTAAGTGCGGGCCTCGC
Organism: Maratus speciosus; assembly: GCA_963932465.1. Lineage (NCBI taxonomy): Eukaryota > Metazoa > Arthropoda > Arachnida > Araneae > Salticidae > Maratus > Maratus speciosus. Next base: position 5,372,273 of record CAWVRF010000002.1, on the reverse strand, counting down.
AATACATAGGTCGCGAGGTCTGTCCTTTTTGAAGCAGTAAGCATTTTTTTTAAGCATATATATATATATTTATTTATTTTGTAAATGCAATATATTGCACCTCAGTGCATTATTTATAAGAAATATTTTAAATGAGTTGCATTAATTGCATTACTTTTATAAAAATCATTCATTTGATTTTGTAAGCTTTTCAATGCTGAAGTTTAAATCTAGAATTTTATTAACAAAAAATAATAAAATATAGAACCTAGATTAAAATTATTACTAGTGTTTTAAATGAATTGCATTACTTTTATAAAAATCATTTCATACTTCAGTAAGATTTGTAAAGCTGAAAACTAATCAAGGGATAATGAAGTATAAAAAATTATTTTAAGTCTTTATTAACCAAAAATATAGAAGAATTTTTTATTATCGCTGAACTTTTATTGCATTTTAATAATTTGCGAATCATAACAAATAATATATATATATATATACATTTTTTTGTGAAATAATTAATTTTTAAATAATTAAAAATCCCTTATCAGGCAGAAATTTGTTGTTAATTCACTAATTAGTCATTTGAAGACTACTGCTTAAGAGCTTAAGACGTTTATTTAAAAAACCATCAGGTAGACAAAATCTAGTGAATTTTGGAACGTCAATTCCGATTTAACGTGAACTAAAATTATGAATAATATTATAAAAAATGAGATATTGGGGTGGGGATGGATAGTAATTAATTTTGTCTTTGCATTTTCTTATTCATAATTTTACTTTAAAAAAATGATGAGAATTCTAAAAAATATTTTTTAAGGTAACGAAATTAATGCAATAAAATCTGTTTAAAATCTAAGAACACAGGCTTTTGACGTTTATTTTAATAAATTTTCTGATAGGCAAAATCTAATGAATTTAGAAACGTCATTTTTGATTTAATGTGATATAAAATTAATAATAATAAAAGGTATTTTGAGAGGGGGGGGTAATAATTAATTTTGTCATTAAATTTTATTATTCTTAATTTTTTATATATAAGAATACTTAACACTAATGAAATTAATGCCAAAGAAAAAAAAAAAAAAAAAAAAAAACCTAGCTCAAGATCTGGAATTTTAACTCTAAAGTAAATAAATGATGGAGAAATATTGTGCTTATTACTGAGTAAAACTGAAGTATTTTAGTACTTCAGAGTCAGTGTACACATTTTTCTCGAGTATTTCAGTATCATTTAATAACATTTAATCTAGCATATTTTTTAAACATTTTTACTGTAAGATTTTTTTATTCAATTTCATCAAGTTTGGTTCAACAGATGGCAGCAGCAGCAATCTAGACAGTTGTATCCAAACTATGCGAAATATATGCAAATGATATTATGACGTAAAGAAATCACTTACATAAATTTTACTTTTGATTTAGGATAGCGTGGTACAAAAGATAAATCAATTTATTCATATAAATACATTACAGTGCATTGTACAGGTTCAGTGAAAGTGGTATTTTTAACAGTGTATTGGAAAATTAAAAGCTTTGGTTAGATGTGTAAATATATTTAGCCAAATCAAAAATAATTAAAATTGAATTTTAAAACAAATTGTTTAAGGCTACATCAAGGCGTCACTTAAATTTTGATATCATATCTTTTAAAACTCATAGTTTGAATTTATGAAAAATGTGAATGATAACGCATCAATGAATAAATTTTTATACATCCTTTTAAATTTAACATAATTCTTACGCATGCGATTATAAATAAAACAAAAATAAAATGATAAAATAAATATAGCGTCACTTAAAATTTGATATCATCATTTTTAAGTTCCATATTTAAAATTCTTATAGCAATAAGATAAAGTGCTGCGTCACAAACTTTTAACCCATTAAGGGTTTTTTTAATTGATTAGTTACTTACATATATTTTAAAAGGAAATAACAGTAAATTAAAAAAAGCTTAATTAATAACTATAGAACAAAACAATTTATAGAATTCTAAAAAAAAGAAAATAAACAATTTATTAATAAATAAACCACAAAATCCGGGTTGCCATATCAAGTGAAATAATGACACTTTGGCACCCGTTAAGTACCCCGGTGTATATATAACATTAGTGATCGAACCAACATGGTGCGTATATAACATCTGTGCTGCAGGTTTTTTTGTCATATGTTCCATTTTGTGAAATGTTAAATTTAATTTGGTACTTTTCCATTACACCAATACCATGCCTAAGTCAGCCGACTCAGGGCGTGCTGGGATCAAGCGCACATTTTTCCTACATACTAGGGTCAGATTGAGCCATAACCAGACTTAATTATTCTCCTAACGTGTCAGACGCAATTTTATTTGTAAAAATAGTAACAGAGATAATTTAATTAACAGAATCTTTAAAAATATTCTAGAATAAATTACAAATAAATATTTTTTTAATCTGTTTTTTTTATTATACTGCTTCAAAAGTTATGGTGTTGCAACTATCTTTTTTCTTTTATTCTAAACTACTTTCATTCTTTAGATAAGTCTTTTTTTTTTTTTTTTAATATATAATACTCTAAACCTAGTAAGTGATCATTAATGTTGCTACAAAAATGTTCCTATATGCAGTATCTCTCTATTCTAAAAAAAAAGTCTAACTAATGCTGTCACTGCCACCGATTTTGAATTTTTTGTGACTGGTGGTGTTTCTTTGTTAAAATTAAGAAAACTACTTCATACAAAAATATGAAATTCGGTGGTATTATAGAGAAATGTTTGATAAACACACTGATGCAGGCAGTTTTTAAATTGAATAATTATTTTAATAGATACTTACTGTTAAAGTTGATCAAAATCGTTCCAGTAAAAAAGTTTTATAGGAGCAAAACCTACACAGAGGAATGTCATCATTTTTAGATCATTTTACACATTAGAAGTTCCCGGTGTGCAGAATGCATTTATGTAACAAAATGTAACTTGGTTTTATGCTTAACAATTCCTTTTTGGAAGCTGCAACAATAAAGAAATACCAAAAGATAGGAATCGATTCCAGCAAAATTTGGAACCTCTTAAAGGCCCCTTCAGAAAATTCTGTTCCATAAAAACAAACTTGTCATCCGTGAGGCAGAATTTATTTAAGCTTTTTGTGACAAACCTCATTAACAGCAAAATTTTTCTGAAAATGATATTTTTTAACAGTAGAAATAAATGACAAAGTTATACGTAAAACAATTAGAAAAAAGACACTGATGAACTAAATATTTCAAACTAGGTATTATATGTTTTTTATACATAATGATCCTATCTGTTAACAGCATGTAAAAAAAGGGCCAGAAACCTAAATTTAACGAATCAATATTACAGGAATTATATAGAATATTTACAGTAATTTTTGATAAATAAATTGCCCCATTACTTTTCTTAAGATGGGTTGGTTAATGACAAGATTAAAATGGCGCAATTTGTAGAAATGCACCACAAATTATAAAACTATAATTAAATCAATTAATTGGAGGAGTGTGGGGGAGGCATTATACACATATGTTTCATTTTTTCAAATAATTAAAATATAAATTAATATGTATACATACATGTCTAATTTTACTTATTGCTAGATTTTGAAGATGAGGTCACTCTTATTTTTGGTATAAATAAAAATTTTAAACTTATTGCTTTTTACCAAGTTAATTTAAAACCGTTTTTTAAACAAATATGTTATTATGTTTTCAAAACAAAATTTTATAACTAAATAAGGAGTTATTTAGTTGCATGAAAGATTTAGTCTTGTAGAAATTTTTAATGGAAGTTTACTAACTTTAATACTTTTTACCTTAAAGGAAAATAAGAATTCTAAAAAATAATATTTCTATCAGCTACATTGAACAGTTCAAGGATGAAAGTTTTATGCAAGAGGCCATTCCCACAATGTCACCATGTTTTGGCGATGGGGCTTATCATTAACATTATTTTCATTTTATTTAATTTTAAAGTGTGCCACTTGCAAAGTTCATTTTTGAGTCACCAGAAAGGAAAACTTTGGCAGGATTTAAAAACGTGATTAATAAATGCTTTGCTCGAATTTGAGTAAATGGATTCCCTCTTTTGTTACAAAATGTCAGTTTTCACAAAAATGTTATAAACTTCACAAAATAGGACAAAAGGAAAAAAAAAATCAGGATCGACCTCTGCAAAAGCTGATATACAGTAGAGTGCCGATTATTCTGATGGATCAAGGACTGTACTTTTTTCTCCAAAATTTTTGAAGTGAAAATTCTTTAGGCATGGCAGGGTAAATTCGGTTAGATAGGATAAAAGTTAACCATTAAATAACCATTTCGTAATCCTGAAATAATAAAATCACCAACAAATGCAAAGAGAGCACATAATATCAACTGTTTCTAGAACCTGAGAAGTTTCCCTTTTAACGTGTTTACACATATACATTTTCTCCAGGAACACCCTCTTTATTTTCAAATTCTCTGAAGAGGGTTGAAAAATTGCTTCCTTTGTCCCTTGGAAAGAGGAACCCCCCTCCCCCTCAATGCTCAAGTTTGTTCATACAGTGTACGCATATACTATACATGCAATAATTTCTATGCGTACTTCTATGCATAACTTTGTACCCATTTTGTAAAAAATAAATTTTAAGAAAAAAACTTCTAAACACGCCATCTGTAATATGCTAAAATGTGCACTACTAAAATTGCCAGTCCTAAGCCCAGAAAAGGTGTAAAGGGAAACAACCTAAAAAACATTGCCAAGGCAGTTTTTTAAATTTACCCAATTATCCAGATTTTTCATTAACCGGATTGACCTGGGCCCTGATAATTGGCGCTCCACTGTATTTTTATTCTCTAAAAAACACACACACACCTGGCTCGTCACGTGGCCCTTCATATGGAAACTTCTGTCCCTTTCGAAAGATCATCAGTGTCGGCCAACCCCTCGCTTCATATTTGTCGGCCAGCTCTTTCTCGGCTGTGCCATCCACCTTCGCCAACAGAATCGGGTTGGGCAAGTCCTTAAGAACTTTGGCAGCACGCTCATACTCAGGAGCCAAGCGCTTACAGTGGCCACACCTGAAATTGAAACGTTCTCATAAGATGTATGATGCAAGAATCTACTTCTACATCTATATCAGGGTTGGCAAACCTTTTTATAGCCGCATGCCAATTTTTTTGCAAAAATATTTTACATGGTCTTGACGTGCCAACAAATTTAGTTGATTGAAAAATTCCGAATAAAAAACACTTATGAAGATTTTTAAAAAATGGGTAACATAGAGGTGAGGTATTACACTATAATAATCATAAAAACAATTAAATATTAGAAATTATAAAAAAAAAAATATGTGTGATTGTGTTGTTGCACCTTGGAAGAAAATAAATTAATATCAGGTTCATATTCAGTTAATTTCAACAGAATGCAAACTGAACTGAATTTATCCGACAACTGTTTTTTTTTTTTTTTTTCTTCAGAAAATAATGATTTTACGGACATAGATAAATGAAAAAATTATTAAAAGGGCAAACGTCAGTTTCTCTGATATTAGTTTCTGAGTTTTCATAATTTTATCACTGGTACTTGTAATAATGTGGTAATTTACTGCACTTTAAAAAGCCACAATTAAAATTCTCCGATTTCCAATTAATCGAATTTAGACAAGATCAGATCATCTAAAGTTTGTGTATTTTGTGCAGTATCCCTGTATATCGAATTAGAGCCACAAGCGACACCGTGCCAAAATTATTCTTTCGTGTGCCACTTTTGGCACGTGTGCCATAGGTTCGCCGTCCCTCATCTATATTATAAAGGACAAACATATCCGTGCATAACACTATCTTCATTTTGACAATGGCAAAAGCAGACGATTCAATTTAACTTGATGTCCCATACCTCACTGTTAGTGAGGAGGTATGGGACACATTTTGAAACTTACAATTTCTTTAATTATAAAATTGCGGAGCAAACATTCAAACCATGCTTTCTCCTTTAGATACAAATTTTCAAAAAACACAAAAAACTGATAAATTAGAAAATAACTTGCATTAAATTCTAATTTTTATTGTGTGTTTTTATTACTGGTTATTAGAAAGAATTACAAGCATGCATAAGATATTAAACATAAAACAAATTAATAAAATGCATTTAATATTTGGAGAAATCACGTTTTGACCGAATTCAGAGGAGGAAACATGTTTTGATTGTTTGACAAGTGGATAAAACACTTTTTGAATGAAATAAGTTCTAACTCACAAATAATAGAAAAGCATTATTTTACATGAGCAAATACCAAACTTCAGTTGATTATTTATAAGATAAAATGACAGATTACAGTAGCTAGTAGTATTCATTAAATATTTACTAAATAAATACTCGTTTGCCAAAAATCCACTTCAAGTTTTAAAACCAATACCTTCATCTAGACAGTCACACACTTCCCCCTCTTCTTCACTGCAGGCTGGTAAATCATGGATAATGTGGTTGTACATTTGAAGACATCATCAGGTTGATTTTGCCACTGTTCACCATACATTACCTTCAAAAGTTTGTCAACATCTTTTTTCTTTTCAACTGATATGCAGACTTGTATAAAACCAAAAACTTTCTGTGCACATAAATATTGGGTCAAAAACTTTCTGCAAATTAATTTAATGTTTAATGAAATAACACGTTATATTATTTTGACGATATAAATTAAGAACAATAGTTTTAAAGTAGTTACCATTTTAAATTAAAAATTAATTAATATTGAAAAATAATTATTTTGGTTAAAAAAAAAATAAGGCTAAATATCCATGATAAGAAGGGGTAATTCTTATCAATTATTTTGTCAATGTATTTAGAAACAGCCCAATCCTTAATATTGTGACCTCTTCGCACAAAATGCCAGTCACTCTGTTCACAGAAATAATGTGACATTGCTTCTGAAACAACTGAATCCTATTTTGTAGGGAGAGGTCCATTCATAGGTATCATCACTAAACAGACTGATAAGTTTTTACAGTGGCCTCTTGCCTAAATTCCCGTTTTTTCCACTGCCCTTTGACGAAATTCTCGTTTTTCCGCAATCCTTTGATGAAATTCCTGTTTTTTTTTCTTTTTTCCCGCGATCCTTTGACGAAATTTGCATTTTTCTGCGATCTTTTGACGAAATTCGCACTTTTTCTGCAATCTTTTGCCATAATTAGTGTTTTTCGTGATCTTTTGACGAAATTTGCACATTTTCCACGGTGCTTTGACAAAATTTGCATTTCTTTTTTTTCCTAAAAATTTTCCACAAAGTTCCGAATTTTATAGAAAATTTCCCGCGCACGGCGTGCGTCTATATTACAGTAAATTCTGTCTAAGGCGGACTCTGTATAAGCCGGAAATCTGTCTACCACGGAAAATTTTTCAAGTCCCGGCGAACCCATAGAAAATGACATTAATTCATGCTGCATAAAGCGGAATCTGTCTAATGCGGAAATGGAAAGCATTTTAAGGTCCCACCGAAACCAAAATTTTACATAAGGCGGAAAAATGGATAATTTAAAAATGAAAGGCATTTTGTTTATTAAACTTTAAAACGGATAAGTCAAATACTCAATGTCGAGCATGTTAGTTAAATTTCCTAACACTTTGAAAAAGTTAATTCAAAAGGACGGGAACTGTTTAAATTTTAAGGAATTTATGCTTGTGCCATTTTTTTATATGCAAAATTATATTTAGAACTTAATATTTCTAGTAGAATGAGCATTTATCAAAATATATATTTTCGAAAGTGCAATATATTATACTTTAAGGATGTACTCAAATTCAAAGTTATAGCGTTCTGTCTCATTCTCAAAGTTTATTGGGAAACGGGAGGGAGGGGGGGGGGGGGGGGGTTGTTATTTTGTGTGTGTGTGTGTAAACTTCCAATTCGCATGTATTACAGCAGTACTAAGAAATTGAATAGCGTTTCTCATTTATCTATAAAGACAAAAGATCTTTCCGAATTTCAGTTTTCAACCGATTTTTGAGTCAGGAAAATCAATAAAAAATCATCAAATTCGAGGGATTTTTTTTTTTTTGGGGGGGGGGGGGGGGGAGCTTTTTTGCATAAGCCGGAATGTTGTCTACCACGGATTATTTTCTCAGTCCCGATCGGTTCCGCCTTAGACAGAGTTTACTGTATACAACTCTGCTGATATGCATGGCTAAGAGGAAGATATTCTAAAACAACACTTTGAACACATGCAACAGTAACTCCCTTTTTAAGAAGATTTACATCCTATTCTTCACTTAGATCTTGAAATCTATAATTCTGGTAGCCTTTAACCTTAACAGTTCTCTTATTTTTCTCTAAAACAATCCGTTTCAATTGTGATATGTATGGTAGGTTTCGAAAGTACACATTAAGTGACAACTGTGATTGGATTATCTGGAGAAATCACTGTTTGACTGAATGCAGGGTTTGGAGGAAGCACTCTTCGATTGAAATGTCAAGCTTTAAATTTGGTTTATAATCGGATAAAAATGTTTTTTGGTTAAAAATACCGTTTATTTCTATGCAATTTAACACAGAGTTCATAAAACTAACAATAACTCATTTTTTATTTTTTTGTGAGAAAATACGGTTTGAATGTTTGCTCCTCAATTGTTTCTGCCAATTTCGTTTCTATATTGTCCAAGCAGATTAGGAAGTGTTTTATTTTGTATTCTATAAATAGAGATTTTCGTTTTTGTGCAAAACAAAGTTGATTTTCTTATTTTCATAAAAAGTGTCCCACTCTCCCCTACATAGTGAGTGCACAAGCTTTGGAGAAAACCAAATATTTAAGAGTACTTACCAGGGTGCATAGAACTCAACCAGAATGATGTTAGCCTCTTCCACTACACGGGTGAAATTTTCACTGGTCAGGGTGATTACGGCTTCAGGGGGAGGTTTCCAGTTGGGGTCAGACCTCTCTTTTATGTACTCCACAATCCCTGAAAAGAAACACAAGATTGTCAATCTTAATGGCCATTACAAGCATCACTCAAGATGTTTAAACTTTATACACTGAAGGTACAGTTGGTCAAAAAAAGAAGTAATATCCCATGTCCATTTTATCAGCAAATAGACACAAAGAACAATAAAAATATCCATTTGATTGGAAATGATGTCTTCTTTAATCATATATTTAAAAAATAAACATAGAGAACCGGCTTCATACTGAAAATATATCAAATTTGAAAACTTTTAATACAAACACCCAATTTTGACACATTAGGATTTTTTGGTAAATTTCAAAGGGGGCTTCGAAATTTTTTTGTAAGGCTGATTCTGCCCCTTTAAAGATAATTAATTACAAGAACGCAAGCATCCCTGTCTAACGATGACTTTGAAATAATAATACAGTCGGACCTCGTTATCCTTGTTGTATATATATATCCCTGTATACAACTCTCAGACATTCTAGTCATATCACCTGTTAGTTTGACAGAATCACTTGTCTTTATTTTACCATGAGCCTAGGTCTTTATAAGTTTACACCATATAATTCAATGTCTAAAGTATAGCTCAAAGTATTATCCTTTTAAAGTATCTTTGGCTTTTTCTTACTTAGTTTAATTATTCAAATATTGTTTTCCTTTCGACCTGCTTTTCATCTCAATCACCTATTTGCTTTTGACTTTCGGTATTGCGTTTTTAGCTCACGCATAACGACACCATATCTGCTTTTCTCCAGCTTTCCATCATTACACTACGGCCTTGTTGTCATTCTGTAATCTGGGGAAAGTTGACAACTGAGGACAGATGATGTTGCCCAGGGATGCTGCGGACGCGCTATAGCGCGTAAATTATGCGAAAAATCGGTGACGGGACGCAAAAAAATAGCTCTTACGCGTCCCGTGGGACGCGTAATTTCGTCAAAAAATCGCGGAAAAAAGCCGATTTTCGTCAAAGAATCGCGAAAAAAAGCGCAAATCTCATCAAAATATCGTGCAAAAACAGCGATTTTCGTAAAAGGGCCGCGAAAAAATAGCGTATTTCATGAAAAAAATCACGGAAATAAGCACAAATTTCATCAAAATATCGCGGAAAAACGCGGTTTTCATAAAAGGGCCGTGACAAATTAGCGTATTTCTTTAAAAGATCGCGAAAAAAATACCGAATTTCGTCAAAAAATCACGGAAAAAAGCCGAATTTTGTCAAAGGATCGCAAAAAAAGTGCAAATTGCACCAAAATATCGCGGAAAAAAGCCGATTTTTGTCAAAGGATCGCAAAAAATAGCGTATTTCGTCAAAGGATCCCCAAAAAATAGCGTAAAAAAGCCTATTTTCGTAAATGGGATGAGACAAAATAGTGTATTTCGTCAAAAGATTGCGAAAAAATAGCGAATTTCGTCAAAAAATCGCGGACTAAAGCCTAATTTTGTCAAAGTATTGCAGAAAAAACACGATTTTCGTGACAGACTCGTGAAAAAATAGCGAATTTCGACAAAAGGATCGCGGAAAAAACGCGAATTTTGTCAAAGTAACTCGGAAAAAACGTGAATTTAGTCAAAGCACCAAAAAAGATGTGCAAACTAAACTTATAGGTAGAAAATTCATAAAATGGAATTTAATTTTTTTTATGAGACTCTTAAAAATACAGCATGATTTCAGTGTACTTTGATAATGTATTCAGTAGGTGGACCAGTGAAAAATCCCCCCCCCCCCACACACCACGAGCCGTTAATTCTCAAATTGGCTCAGTCGAGCTCAGCAATCTGATTGGCTAAAACTGATATTTATATAGTAGAAAATTATATTTATTTTCCTATGAAGTAGTATAATGTAAAATAGAATGCAATTATAATGACTTAAATTGATTTATTTTGTTAAATTTGATCAAAAATCATAGTAAGGTAATCCAAAATATTAATATTAACGAAAATCAGATTACTGAGTTCGGCTGAGCCAATTTGGGAATTAACGGATCCCCCCCCCCCCCACACACCTTCTTACTGCATTGAAATGCCTCCCGCCTTCAGAACATTTAGGATTTGATGCTTATTAATGATTTAAATGTAAATTTGCAAATTACCCTTCCAAGGAAAATGTCTGATTCCAACACAGATCTATGCTGACAAATCATTCAATGGGAAGTATAATGAAAGCACCCATTCATTCAACAAAAAGTGCACCTTTACTTAACATAAGTATTCTTTTTTTCAGCAAAAATATATTTTTTAATAAACCCTTCTTGCCCCTTTGTAAAAGAAATGCGAACATTAGTGATACTTGTTAGTGGAACTTGGTAACATCTACTCTCAAATAAACGTTATTTTACAATTAAAATTGTATCTTGCATTTTTACTTTTAAAAAAGTAAAGAAAATTTCTCTTAGTATTTTTAAAAAATATCTTATTTGAAAGCAAATAATACTGGTTTTAATTCATTATTTAATTATTATTGATAGGGACCCGCTTTTGTAAAAAAGGGACCCAGATTTTTGGAAATCCTGGGTCCCGGGGACCCAGGTTTTTTCAAGTTCAGCGGCATCACTGTTGCCTGTCCATCGTCATTTGCATTTCTTCCTCATGACAGTCACGGTGCATCAGAGATCTTTCCAGATGCCGATGACGTCGGGATGGAGAGTGCACAGTAGATTGGTTCAATGATCAGCTGGCGATATTTATATTGTGAGTAGGGATGCAACGGATATCCGGCAAATATCCGATATCCGGCATATCCGGCTGATTTTTCAATATCCGAAATACCGTCGGATATCCGGATCACAATCACCGGATATCCGACTTCTCTGTCGGATATCCGGCAGAGCGCAGCGAAGTGAATATACCGGGTGTCCCAAAAAGGACTGACTGATTTTAAAATTCAATAACTTGCAAATGGTGACAGATATTAAAAAAATTCTTGCAGGAGGGTTATGCATAAGGTCAAAAGTTTTATTACAGTGATTTTCAATTTTAGTTCAATTTATAAACAATAGATGGCGCTGTAAGCAATAGTCGCTAAATACAGGCTCGATTTTTGGTCCTTTATCTTGTTCCATGCAGAAAAAGGAGATGGAAATGTATTATCCGGGCCACGAAGTACCAAAAATCGAGCCTGAATTTAGCGACTATTGCTTACAGCGCCATCTATTGTTTGTAAATCGAACTAAAATTGAAAATCACTGTAATAAAACTTTTGACCTTATGCATAACCCTCCTGCAAGAATTTTTTTAATATCTGTTGCCGTTTGCACGTTATTGAATTTTAAAATCAGTCAGTCCTTTTTGGGACACCCGGTATAAGGATAATAGAAATAGTTTGACCCCAAACAATGCCGAACAATTTTGTTTATAATACAAAATATGAAAGTAAGTTCACTATACATGAGTAAAAGGTAATTCTCAAAAGTTTAAAGAATTGCCAGCTTTCCTAACATTGATATTTGAACTCTTTATAATAAATTTAATAATTTATGTTTACTTCTTTCAGAAAATTGTACCTTTACTTTCAGAATGCAAAATAAAATTTGAAGTTGTTTATTAAAGTATGACTTTATTAATTTTCTTTCTTTTTTTTAAGTTTAACAATTAAACAGGCCTATTTTTAGAAGAAAGTATTGTAATATAAATTTTTTCGATTTCCGGTTTTCGACGGATTTAGATGTCAGCCTCCTTCAATATGGAAACATTCCACTGGAAGGAGGGGGCCACGTAATCGCGATTTTTGTGCCATTTTCATTATTGTACCACCGAAAAGTGTATGAAGTTATCCATATAATTGAACAAAATTTTTTGTATTTGTTTTTGCCTATGTCCAGCAGGTTCTCCTTTAAATTGGAAATATTCTGCCAAAATGAGGCGCTGTAATAGCGATTTTTGTGCCACTTTCATTCTTGTACCATCGAAAAGTGTATGAAGTTATGCATAGAATTGAACCAATTTTTGGGGGTATGTTTTTGGCTATGGCCATCAGGTCCTCCTTCAATTTGAAAATATTCTGCTGGAAGGGGGAGCTATAATACGGATTTTTGTGTTATTTTCATTATTTTACCATTGAAAAGTGTATGAAGCTAAGCATAGAATTGAACCAATTTTGTGTGTATATTTTTGGCTATGGCCAGCAGTTTCTCTTTGCATTTGGAAATATTCTGCCAGAAGGTGGCACTGTAACAGAGATTTTTGTAAAATTTTCTCGATTTTTCGCAGGTTTTTTTTGTGCTGTATATTGGTGGCTCATGAAGCGAAGGGAACTTCGCATCCTGCTAAGCTGACTATTCACAAACAGCTGATGTACAACAGAATAACGAAAAAATTATTGATTTTAATAAATATCATGATCGAGATTAACTTATTCTTATTCTGATTAATTGACTGGAGCATAAATTTTACATCAAAATCAAAGTTCGTATAATATTGAACTAATAATATTAAGTTATGGTAACATTTGGAACTACTTTTTGAAATATTAAGATGTATGAGATAGAAGAAAGTTTTGAGAATAATTTAACTTAAAATAAAACTAAACGTGACTTAGAGCAAAAGCAATATTAAATAATTAAAACAGAAAAAGTGCATCAATTAAACCTATATTTGGAGAAAATAACTCTTTAATCATGGATATATTAGTAGATATTTTATGTTTAAATTTTAAAAAGAAAGTATGTAGTATTTCTTTGTGAAAATACTCTACAATTATATGCGTACTAATTGGTTAAAATTTACTGTACAAATTATCAGCATTTCATTGTACAAATTAATTATTAGCAATTATCAGCAATTATCAATATAGTCAATCCCATATCCAAATCCAGTAGCAATTATCAGCATTTCATTGTACAAATAAACAGAATATTTTAATGTTTAAATTACATTTTTTATGCAATATTATTAATATACATTACAGGGCTTGAATAGCAGATACAGGGCTTGAATTTCGAGAAGGGATGGCAAGATTCGTGCCCTAAAGATTATTATTGTGTCCTATTTATTATGCCCTATTGTGGGCGTGTGGCTCCTGTTTCCAAAAAATCATTTTCCGAAAATGTTTCTTTGTAAAACAACGATCAAGTCTCAGGACCGACCGACAAATTTCCTGATATTTTCTACTATCGATTAGCAGATTTCACAGGTTCATCTTACGACAGATTGACAAAATTCATAGTTGTTTTTCTGCACATGACTGAAAAATTTTGTTCTTTTTCTTCACGACCGACTGACGAATTCCACGATTTTTTCTAGAGACCAATCGGTGAATTTCATAATTTTTTTTCTCGAGATCAATTGACAAATATAGGAATTTTATTCTGTGACCGATTGGCAAATTTTCCTGTTTGTTCTTGCGACATACTGATGAAAATAATGATTGTTTTTTTTCATCCGATTGAAAAATTTCGCGTTTTTTCTCTGCGACCGGCTGAGGAATTTCATGATATTTACTCATGACGGACTGGCAAATTTCGCGATATTTTTCCATGATCGATTGACGAATTTTGTGATATTTTCCCGCTGCCGATTTCCCATGAACTTCAGTTTTCTTCTTGCGACCGGTTGACAAATTTTGTTATTTATTTTCACCGTAATTGACAAAATCGGCGATATTTTTTTTATTACCGATTTGTGTATTTTGCGATGTTTTCTCCCTGAGCCCAAAATAGGAAATAACTAAAAGGGCAGTAATGGCCACCGGAGACTGAGCCCTATCAAATTGGCCAATAGTCAGCACTAAACAAAATGAGATTACACTTGTGGCACACATGAAGAAAAAAAAATTGGTGAACTTAAAAAAAACATTTTAATTAATTTTTCAACTACATTTCAGCAGTGAAATTACGCTTGAAATTATTGAATATTAATGATGTGAATTATCACATTGCTACAAAGCGTAAACCAACTCAGTGAAAAATATCCAAGCCGGGAATCGAACCCGGGTCCCTGGAATAGATCTCCAGTGCTCTACCAGTAAACCACAAGGACGATGTCCAGCTTGGCATTTCTCACTTATATAAGTCGGCAAGGCTGCTACTGCAGCACAAGATGGAGAAGTCTTCATGAGCACACATTCTAGCGGCGTAACATGAGACGCAAATAAACCCAGCATCGGTGAATATACAATTTTAATTAATTTTTCAACTACATTTCAGCAGTGAAATTACGCTTGAAATTATTGAATATTAATGATGTGAATTATCACATTGCTACAAAGCGTAAACCAACTTAGTGAAAAATGTCCGCTTTTTGTCCGGAAAAATGTCCGGTTTACGCTTTGTAGCAATGTGATAATTCACATCATTAATATTCAATAATTTCAAGCGTAATTTCACTGCTGAAATGTAGTTGAAAAATTAATTAAAATTGTATATTCACCGATGCTGGGTTTATTTGCGTCTCATGTTACGCCGCTAGAATGTGTGCTCATGAAGACTTCTTCATCTTGTGCTGCAGTAGCAGCCTTGCCGACTTATATAAGTGAGAAATGCCAAGCTGGACATCGTCCTTGTGGTTTAGTGGTAGAGCACTGGAGATCTATTCCAGGGACCCGGGTTCAATTCCCGGCTTGGACATTTTTCACTAAGTTGGTTTACGCTTTGTAGCAATGTGATAATTCACATCATTAATATTCAATAATTTCAAGTGTAATTTCACTGCTGAAATGTAGTTGAAAAATTAATTAAAATTGTATATTCACCGATGCTGGGTTTATTTGCGTCTCATGTTACGCCGCTAGAATGTGTGCTCATGAAGACTTCTCCATCTTGTGCTGCAGTAGCAGCCTTGCCGACTTATATAAGTGAGAAATGCCAAGCTGGACATTGTCCTTGTGGTTTAGTGGTAGAACACTGGAGATCTATTCCAGGGACCCGGGTTCGATTCCCGGCTTGGACATTTTTCACTAAGTTGGTTTATGCTTTGTAGCAATGTGATTATTCAATAATTTCAAGCGTAATTTCACTGCTGAAATGTAGTTGAAAAATTAATTAAAATTGTATATTCACCTATGCTGGGTTTATTTGCGTCTCATGTTATGCCGCTAGAATGTGTGCTCATGAAGACTTCTCCATCTTGTGCTGCAGTAGCAGCCTTGCCGACTTATATAAGTGAGAAATGTCAAGCTGGACATCGTCCTTGTGGTTTAGTGGTAGAGCACTGGAGATCTATTCCAGGGATCCGGGTTCGATTCCGGGCTTGGACATTTTTCACTAAGTTGGTTTACGCTTTGTAGCAATGTGATAATTCACATCATTAATATTTAAAAAAAAACATGTTTAGAAATAACAAACTAGTTGATTTTTGCAATTCACAGAAATTAGGACATGACTTTTAAAATCAACCTTTTATCGTGTAATAGAAGAAATCAATTGACTATTTCTTTTTCAAACTTTGGATATGGATTTAAAATTCCAATGCATTGCAATTTCATGCAAAAAAAATCTGCAACCGAAATCGAAAAAGTAAAAAACAGCCGTATGAAAGATCGAGCTCAGCTATCTTATGCAAAAAGAATCTTTTAAAACTTTTCAAATTTAAACAATTAAAAAAACCCCTGCCCATTGGTTTAACGTTACGGAATGGCCATTTTCAAGTTAGTGAAGGGTCCCCTTGAGTGTTTAACTGTGTGATGTGAATGAAAAAAAAAAATTAAATTTGGTAACAATATTATGATAGTGTTAGAAAGTGTTTTATAATGTATGACTAATGTATAATTTTTTTTTTTCTTGCTAAAATTTCCCATGGGTGAATATAGAATTTCATGATTTGAGAAGGGAAAACCAGTTTCACTGGAATGTCCCCTTAACAAAAGAAATTACTTTGAGGAAATAAATGTTTCTTAAAATCTTACAAAAATAAAGTATTTCTTAACAAAAAAATAAATAAATAAATAGGAAAGATTCACAA
Source organism: Maratus speciosus (assembly GCA_963932465.1). Taxonomy (NCBI): domain Eukaryota; kingdom Metazoa; phylum Arthropoda; class Arachnida; order Araneae; family Salticidae; genus Maratus; species Maratus speciosus. Next base: position 5,355,475 of record CAWVRF010000002.1, on the reverse strand, counting down.
GGAGTTTATTTAATATTATTAATTCATACTCAATAGATTGAAAAAATTTCAATATAAGCATAACATTTATTCATTAATCTTTCAAGTTCAGTAAAACTCTGGTTATCTGAAAAGCATGGGACCAAAACATTTTTGTTGACTGGGGTTCCATAAGAATTTTCAGATAAATGGGAAGCTTTCTTATTTACCCTACCAGATGACACTACTCAGCCTTCTCCCCCCCCCCCCCCCAATCTATAATTGCAATGAAACAGATTCGAATAATGAAATATTGCCAAGCTACACATTAGCTTCTGGAGCAGAGAACGGCTCCTTGAGAAAATTAAGAGACATTACAGGAAAAGGTTGATACAGTTTTTGATTGAAGGACTGACTGATGGAGCAGAAGTTGTTGAAAATTTAAAACTTGTGGATATGAAGAAAGTTGACTACTGGTTAGATTCTTGATGGGAGTGAATGAAAGTGAATTCAAATTAAAACGTTAGTAACATTTTAACATAAGTTATGGCGTAAGGTTGAGTTGCTAGTCTTTGAAACACAGTTGCAGTCGGCAGAAACTGATGTCATTGGAATTGTGGACAGAAATGATGACAATATATACACTGAAGTGTTTTTGGACATGTTGAATGCATTTAAAATTCCATAGTCCAATTTTAACGAAAATACCAGGGATTACAGTTTTGACTATAATTCCATTAAGGATATAATTAAACAAGTTTGTTCAGAAGTGACATACAATCACCGTAGAGTATTGACAATAGAATCACCGATATGCATTATTCATGCAAGTAAGTTTAAAAATAATGCACATCAAATTTTGCAAAGTTTTCTAAAATTTTTTAACAGAGCATAACCGCGCGTTTCCGATAATTTCTAAAGTTATAAAAGTTGGTCTGTGCTGTTTGTCAAAAGTGTAACTTGTGAAAGAGGCTAAAACATGCAAAATGGAATAAATTCTAAATTAAGAAATTCATTTAGCAACCCAATTGTTAATTGCCCATAACATTAAGTGAAAGTTGAAAAATAGACATGGTATATATAAAACTTGATTCTGTTCCTTTGTTTTAATAAAAATAAACATTTTTGATAATAAATTATCTTGAGTTGTTAATTTAAATTATTTCAAAGGTATTTTGTCATGTCTATAAATGTAATTCTTTAAGTGGCACATAAAAAATAACGGGGTTTAAAGATATTTTTTTTCCTATCTAACAGTTCAACTCCCCTGTATTTTTAAATGTTGGCTGGGAAACTCCCCTTCTGGGGAAAACTTGAATTTCAAGCCCTGATGTTCAAAGAGATATAGTTTTTGTAAATTATATTTCAATACATTTAAAATGTTTTAATGATGTATGAAACATGTTTGTAATTTATTGTTCTGAGATGGCGTTATATAAAGAAATAATTCACCATATAACTAAAAACATATCTAGTGCCGGATATCCGATCGGATATCCGGCCGGATATCCGAATCCGGCAGGCAAAGGAGCTTCGGATATCCGGTATCCGATATCCGGCAAAATCAATATCCGGTGCATCCCTAATTGTGAGCAGCCGCGTGTTCATCAGTTTTGTTTGTTGTTTCTCATGTGATGGCTGGCCATGAGTGTTAACTTGTAGTCAACTGCTTATAACTTTTAATTGTTTTTGCAAGAACTGTTTTTATATATAGTATGTAACCATTTATCCGGAAACCAGTTAACTGGAAAACCAGTTATCCGGAATGATATTTCGAGATAGACTGATTTCAGAATATTTGCAAAAAAAGGTGTCTTACACTGCCAGTTTGACTTAGGCTTTGCTTGAAACAATTGTATAATTTGATGACAACATCTAGTATTTGAAATGAAAACATATTTAGTTGTATTTTAGATGTTTTAATTTTTATGATGAAGAAACAGAATTTTTGTTCCTAAGGGATTCCCATAAATTACCTGCTTTTAAACTCTGGTTAACTTTTGATTTTTCTTGCACTGATTTTTAATCCAAGTAATCTGATAATTTAAAATCAGAAATAATGCCACAACCACACATATTCTACAAAACTTATCAAATGGATGCTACTTTAATGCACAACCAGTTAACTGGAAAAACCAGTTATCCGGAATACATCTGACCCCAAGCATTCCGGATAAATGGTTCTGTACTGTATAGTATTTTTCCGAGTAATATTCTTCAAGGAATGGTTTCACCTTTTGGTCAAGTTGCATTTATCTAGTGATAGAGTGCTGCAATGCTAATGTGAAGAAAGACGTGCTCATAGATGTTGAAAGAAGATTTTTAAAGTGGTCTCGTTTTTAAAATATTTCACAGCCATTTACTTAAATAACACACGCTCGTATCCTGCTCTTCATTAGTGGTATCGTACATAGTTTAATGTTTAATTACTTCGAGATTTTCTTTCCTACTCTTTCATTTAGAATGAAGAAAGTTTGTTGTTTTTCCAATTTCTATTTTCTACTTATAAGGTCATGCATGTCATTTGGTTAGATGTTACTGGACTTCACTTTTTCAAAGGTTTGGGTGAAGTTCCTGTATGTATTCACCAGGATACATCTGACACTTGCTTGGATACCAACAATGTTTTATTGCCGATTTTCACATCTAATGTCGGAGGCTTTTTCATGTTGCAGGGTAGGAAATGGAATTGTATTACATTTGCTTGGTTACTAACGGTACTTTATTACTGGTTTTTCGTGTCTTGTATCGGTGGTATTCCATGGTGCAAGGTATGTGATGAAAATTGAATTTAATATCATTTGGAAATGAATTGCTTGGAGAGTGAGGGAGGGGGGAAGTCAATTTGATTATTAAAGTTTTCTATAATAGATTTATAAAGTTTAAAAGTTATTTCAAATTTAACATATATTAAAGTCTATTTATCAAGCATTGTTTTTCTATACATGATATAAATTAAAAGTAAATGTGCAATGATTTTTCTTTAAGAAGTTAGAGTTACTTATATGAAGTTAAAAACAATTGAAATGATGTTTTGAAGTGGATATACATTTAATTTTTAGAGGCTCTTTGGTGCTTCAGTCCTTGTTCAACTGTATGTTGATATGGAGGTCATTTTGGTTCTTTCCAAACTATCTATGTTAATGGAAAAACAATTTGATGTTTAATTTGGAAATTCATATATCTGATAAGTTGAACTATCCATGTTGTTAAACTCTGGACTCATGTCACATACTTTCCTGGTTTTTATTTTTAATCTCTTTTACTCTTGTTATTTTTGTTACATAAAATTAGTTATTTTAAATTTAATTTGTTATCTTTTTACAAACATTACATTTTTCTTTCTACAACTTTAAATAATTTAGTTATTCTGTTCTAATAAGTTTGGGTAAAACTTCTCAGCAATATACGCTCCAATTGCGTATTCATTTTTTCTCTGCTGATTCAGCTTTTTCCAGTAATTATATTTGGTAATTACTTCAATCCTGACATCCAGTTTTCACGTCACTCCGCTTATCACGGCAGTTTTTCAAAGTCCCAATTTTCTGTATATGATTTTAAAGTAAATAAACTCCGGATTTTACGTCATTGAATAATTTTCAACTCCAGATATCTTGACGGTTTAGGAAAATTGTCCATTTTTCATAATCCATCTTATAAGCACGAAAATTAAGCGTTAAGAAATGTCTCAGCCAAACTTTTCACAAAAGTGTCTAAAACCTGAAACACCCATAAGATGAATGAGAAATTTTTCTTCAATCCTTTATCTGAGTAAATAAATCCACACACTATGAATGACCCATTTAAGCTCCAGATAGACAATATCAGTGTACTCGCGATCTTTTTGTTCTTGTCAGGCGGCTCTTTCTGGTGGTTACACAGCATTTTTCATCTGACTAAAACCGAAGCATTGCATTGCATTGAAACAATCAGAAATTATCTAACATTCTGAAACAGCGAATATCGATTGCATTTCATTGTATAATATAAAAAAAATAGTAGGAAGCACATCTAAGAATAAGCAAACCTAAATTCATCAATATTTCACGTAACAATAAAAAAAAAGTCATAAATCTGATTTTTATTCTTTTCAATTGTGATTTTGTGGTTATTTTGTTTAATAATAATGTTTTATTGCTTAAAACTGCGAGAACATTTATGAATTTAAAATTGTCTTAAATTAATTAAAATACGGCTGTTTATAAGCATATTTTTCCCCAACACTCCACTTATGACGACACTTTTTCTGGTCATTAGAGTGTCAGAATAACGAGGTTCAACTGTATTATAAAATATAATTAAAATTTCTTAAGTTTTAGAAAAGTATTCATTAACTAGCCACCCTTGGCGACCACTTTGGTCTCCTTTAAATGCAACAAAAATCTTTTACATGCATTTTGAGAGAACTTACATGATTTTTTTTTTTTTTTTTAAATAGAGGTGCAAACAGAATATAAAAATAGTCACCTGTGGCAGCCTTGTATCATGTTACTTATATTCATAATTTAATTTACTTGGTCAATCCTTCGACAAATCAGAAGACTCTGATAGAGAAACCAAGAACTCTGTATATTTATGTTAGCCGGACGCAGGGGATAAATCGCCAAACATTGTTCCTGTCGTATTTTTTCATGTTTTATTAATTTCATTAATATAATTCTTTCACTCATTTTATTTAAAATACACAACTTTAATTTAAAACTGAAACATTTAAAATTCATGACTTTTACTTATGTCTTTAAAAAGGAAAGAAAAGAAAAATAATAATACCATAAAGCATGACATTTAATGTAAAGATCAAAGCATTACGGGCAGAGTTGAAATATGTCAACAGTCAAATAAAACTATTTCACTGTTTTTAATGATTTAATCTTACACCTTTTTAGCAATTAGAAATAAAATAATGTATCAAAGCATTGTTTTAGTTTACCACGCGAGAAATAAAAAATGCTAACTGGCAAGTTAAAAAATGCTATTGGCAAGATTTAATTGGCTAACATAGAAGTACCAAGAATTCTTTGTGATCAAGGCAACTTTTATGTTAATTTTATTCGAAAAAATAATTTTGATTGAAAATGGCTGCACATATGAAAAACGTAATTGTTTATGACAGTCACATGACTTGAACTATTATAACATAGATGAAATGATGGCGATGGAACAATATTTGGCGATTAATAACCTGTGCCAAGTACCAAAATGGCCACCTGGCACATAAAAAGCGAAGTGGTCAGCCCGGACTGTTGATGACAGTCGCATGACTTAGGCTATTATTATAGAGATACATAGTTTGTAAATATTGTGATATTTTCAAAAATATCCGATATTTTGATATATATCTGATATTTTCAAAATTGTCAGCTTACTGATGATTATAAATATTTTTAGACTTAATATAAATTAGAATCTAAATCATATTACATTTAGCATGAAAACATTATAAAACAATATTCTAAATGTCTTTTTTTACTTTTCCTGACAATTTATGATCAAATAATTGAAAACACAAAATTCAGGATTCAGTTAAAATAAATAAAAATAAACAACAAATTCTGAAATGCAAAATAAAGTTTATTTTTTACTTTTTCTATTCAAGAATTTGAACATGAATGTAAGTTTGTCTGCTTTTTCATTCCCTAACGCACTGTGCAATTTAGATTGAAGTAAACCAAAACCAGAAAAGATTCTAATGCATCTATTAAAGGGGAAGCTGTAAACAACTGATGAGTTAAATCATCTTTTATGGGCTGTTCTAATTTAATATTATCCCACCAAATTTTTGGTTCAACATTTAAATACTCAGTTTCAAACATAAAGCTTATAAAATTGAGATTTTTTTGCTAATATCCAATCACCAATTAACGCCTTTATCCTATTCTAGCAGGTGTCGTCTACAAAAAGAATTGAGACAGGCTAGGGAGGTATTGTTCAAAGACAAATAGGTTTTTTATGATGGTAATGGGAATGCTACAGGTGCAGTCCAAAACTAGTTTTTGGAGTGTAGGGAATATTTTGTGAGCTATTCTTTTTAGTTTTTATTTGCAGATGGACTCATTTTTAATAAAAGTTGAAGAATTCATTTACACTTCTTTTGACTGAAAATATTTTGAAAATAAATATCAGATATATGAAAATATCAAGAAAAATGACATTTAAAAAATAAATATCAAACGTATGAAAATGGAAATCCATCTGGAGGAAAGCACTTGCAGAAAAGTTTGGTATATTTTCATCGACCATGACCCCTAGATTCCAAAACCACCCTCCGTTCAAATGTGACTTATATATATATATATCTGATTTTTGTTATGCGATAACTCTCGATTTGGATGAAATTAAATGTATACATACTGCATACCAATGTCTCGACCGAGTTCGTTGGCTAGCTTCATTCAGCATCTTGTTTCAAAATGGTGGCCATTGAAAAAAATAAAAATTTAAAAAGCGGTGCAAATAAACTAAAAACTGAAAAATATTTTTTTCTTAAGTTTGGCCTTAATACAAGGACTCTGAAGCATGTTTTGTTTAGTCTTTATCTTAAAAAATGGCTGAGATAGAGCAGTTTGAATTTCTAGAGTGGCTGACATTTTTCAAACAATCTGATTTTTGTTATGCAATAACTCTCGTATTTATAAATCGATTTGGATAAGATTAAGTATGTGCATAGTACATATGAATGTCTTGACCGAATTTTTTGGCCAGTTTCATCCACCATCTTCTTTCAAAATAGCGGCATTAAAAAAATATATATATATATTGCCGTGCAATGCTTAAATATTATTAATTAGCTTCAAATTCTCGCCAAGTTTGGTGACAGTTGGCAAAATATCGTCCAATTTGGCGACCAAAAATAGTGCTAAACAAAGATGTCACCATGATTGAGAAAACTCACCCATTGCCGTTCTGGGTCCTTCGTAGGGTATTTTTTCCCCCTTCTTAAAGAGGAACAAAGTGGGATAGCCCGTCACATCAAATCGAGCTGCCAGCTCTGTTTCGACAGTGGCGTCTATTTTGGCCAAAGGAACCGGAGGGTCTTCACTCTTCAACATTTTGGCCGCTTTGGCGTACTCCGGGGCAAGAGATTGACAGTGGCCACACCTAAAATGACGTACAAGACATCATAAAATTCAGCACTACTTAGTTATCCCGTTGACCAATTTCGCCAAATTATATAAATTGCCAAACCACTCACCAAATTATTCAAATTGACATAATTTTTTATTTTAAATAAAGAAAGAACAAATAAATGGTACTTGTTAGTTATCCCGTCGACCAAATTACTGTCGCCAAATTGTAAGATTAAATGGTTACTTGTTAGTTATCCCATCGACCAAATTACAGTCGCCAAATTGTAAGATTAAATGGGTATTTGTTAGTTATCCCGTCGACCAATTTCGCCAAATAATATAAATCACCAAACCACTCGCCAAATTATACAAATTGACATAATTTTTATTTTAAATAAGGAAAAAACAAATAAATTAGTATAACATTAATAAAAATATAAATAAAACATCGAAATAAAAATCATCTGATGGCGTAAACACAAGTTGTCAAGTGAATGTGATATTTACGATCAACCATTATTGGCAATTTGACGAAAGTAATTTGGTCGACAGAATAAGTACTACTGTAAAAGCACTTATTTTTGCGAGTCGTAATTTTCGCGAAAATGAAGATATTGCGAATTTTATATGAACAGAACCGAAAATTCAAAAATCTCGAAACTACCTAATAGAACACCTTTTGTTTAAATTTATAGAGTAAAAAGTATCTGTGGACCTGCAATTATCACGACTAAAACCGATTCACGCTTCTTGGCTTGTGCAAACATTTAACGGTGTTAAAGCCAAATATGAGATAACTTTGAATGGCTTCAAAGAAGCTGGTATAAATATTGTAAGTGAATGAGCTGCATTCTATTAGTTGTATTATTGTTTTTATTCAAGAAATAGTTGTAAGTATTCAAGAAATTTTTGTACTTATTTGTTATTTAAGTAACTGTAATCATTAAATTGTGGATAAGTGAAAAATTTCTGACTTTTTATTATTATTTGAGGCGAAGAAAAATATTTCGCGAGGCTTAAATTTTCACGATTACGACGGTCTCGCGAAAATAAGTGCTTTTACAGTATTAAATGCCAATAATGGTTGACTGTAAATGTCATATTCACTTAGCTTATATGTGTTTACGTCATCAAGTGATTTTTATTTTGATGTTTTATTTGTATTTTTATTAATGTTATACTAATTTACTTGTTCTTTCATTATTTAAAATAAATATTATGTCAATTTGTATAATTTGACGAGTGGTTTGGCAATTTATATAATTTGGCGAAATTGGTCGGCAGGATAACTAAAAAATACCATAGCATAAATTAGTATAACATTAATAAAAATACAAATAAAACATCAAAATAAAAATCACTTGATGACGTAAACACGTGTTGTCAAGTGAATGTGACATTTACGATCAACCATTATTGGCATTTAATCTTATAATTTGGCAACAGGATAACTAACAAGTACCAAAAATTCCGTATTTACATATTAGACTCTTTTAAATTAAATATAGTGTTTAACATATGACATAAAATTTTACTATAAAAAATGAATAAAAATACATAAAATTCAATATAAAAACTTTGGAAAAACGGATCATAAGATATAAATAACAATCACTGAAAACTTTAAATACCATAAAAGCATGCAATGCATTTCAAAGGGATGAACCTGCAAAAAAGTACATGTTATTGCTATTACATCAAAAGCAAGTCTTTCTTCTGCTGGAGTATCAGTAGCATATGCTTTTTTGCCTGATGAAGAAGAATTCATTATTTAATTTATTTTTTATGGTGTTAAAAGAAGTTTTTAGTTATTATTCATTTGAGAATTTAAATATTAATAAACTAAAAAGGTTGTTGTATTAACTAATAATTAAAGGTTGTTTTTTTCTTTGTGCATAAAAATCTATAAATATTAAGGTTGCAAATACAAAATTCTTTTTCTTTTTGGAAGAAGTATCTAGAATCCGGTGTTGAAAATTCAGTTGCCCAGGTGACCTGGCCCCCAGGATTTTTACATTACTGCTTATGTATGTATATTAAAAGTATGTAATGTTATAAACCCTTAAGTATTATCAGTGGTAGAATTGATAAAAAAAAGTCATTGGTCCCAAGGACCAGTAAGCATGAGAGTTTACTGGTCCGCAGTCATCATCACTGGCCTGCTACATAAAAAAAAATTCTATTAAGTACCTTTAACCCTTTGAGTGACCCTCCCCCCCCCCCCCTTCCGCCATCTAGAATATAAAGCAAACTTCCTTTGCAGTTACCCAAAATTTTCAGCATAATAAAATGTAAAATTATAATTTGCTAAAAATTAAATAAACAGCACATAAACAAAAACTATAAAATTATTAATTAGATATTTTATTTCCGATTATTTATTAATCCAACTAACTGAAAAGATTAATGCAATTTTTTTTTTTTTTTTTTTTTTTTTTTTTTTAGATTTATTTACATTTTTTTTAAATAAAATAAAATTGTGGGATTTGTTGCAGTTTTCTCAGGGATGGGAAAATTTACGTTTACCTGTCAGACAGGAGAAAAAAGTTACTGGTTTAGCAGATCACTAGATTTTTCAAATTAGTTGGTCTGATTGAATTTTTGGCGGTATCGGACCAGCAGACCACCAAGGATTTCGAATGCTGTATATCCACCAATATAGCCTAATGTTTATACAGTAGAGCGCCAATTATCGGAACTCCAATTATCCGAACTTCCAATTATCCAAACAGCCTATTTCTTTCAATTTTTTTTTTTTTTTTAACGAACTTCCAATTATCTAAACACCCTATTAGACTTGCATATCAGATTTTAAATTATGAAGAGATTGCGGATGAGATTCAAGACGAAAAAGAAATTGAAGAAAATGAAAATGAATACTCTGAAAATGACCAGGTCCATCCCATAACGAAGCCTTTGAATGTTTGGAAAAAGCTATGAAATGGCTCGAACGGCAAAAGAATACTGATCCTATCCAACTAACGTATTTAAGAAGGATTCGAGATAGGGCAGCATTGAAAAGAATGTCTTCTTTGAAGCCAGAAAATGATATAAAAAAGCAAACGAAAAAAATTAAAAAGACAAAAATCAATTTTTAAATATGCCAGCATTAACTAGTGCTGTCCGTCCAAAGTGGGAAGATTTTAGTACAGTCAGAAACATCCCATAAAATTGTCTGTCCATTTATCCGAACTAGGGTTGGTCCCGACTTGTTCCGTTAATCAGCACTCTACTGTACTAGGGATGCACCGAATAGTGATAATGGCCGAATACCAAATATTCGGCTTGTCGAATACTTTTATATTTCAAAGTTTAAAGGCACTAAAATGTTACATTTTAAAACAATTTTACATAATATTTAAAACAAAAACTTTTACTCTAATAAACAAGAACTTTTTCAAGTAAACTTTATGCTGAAAAAAATCTGCTTTGAGTTATTTAAGAGGAGGATAGTTAAAAAACTTTTTTAATTAATAAAATTTTTAATTTTATGGCTTCTTCTGAGAATTGAAACAGATGAATAAAATTTTCTTAAATTCGAAAAGAAACATTTTAAAATCAAAGAGAAATTGTGAAAAAATTGTACAGGATCCTATATTATTTGTTTGTCAGGCAGAGACTAAAGTAAAAGTAAATAATAATAATACAATCTATTCAAATTTTATAGGGTGGCAACTTAGCAAGAATAACTGTTCTACTCCCTTTGATTAAGCAAGGAAGTTTTCAAATGCATCCTAGATCGGTGTCTGGAGTGGGCAATCATTTTCAGATATTGTAAAGACTGTTCTGAAAATCTTAGCAAGTAACAGATTATTTACTGGACAATGTTGAGGAACTTGCCTTTGTACATAATTAATTCTTATGAAAATCCTCATGATTGGTTAATTTTCTTAAATAATACTTAACAAACAGCAAATAAATAATGTTTCTTCTAAACATTCTCTTTTATTTAAATATGATTCTGTTTCTAATTATTCTGTATATCTTTATAAGTTGACTCTTAAACGTAGAAGTTGTATAAGGTTTTTAAAAATATGTTTTAAAAGTTTTTTTTAAGTATTCGGCTCGGCCGAATATTTTGCTATTCGGCATACCGAATAGTTTGCTATTCAGCCAAACCGAATAGGCCAAATACCGAATATTTGGTGCATCCCTAGTTTATTCATTCACAAATATATGCTTAACACATACATATTACAGATGAGTTTAAGGTCTTTTATCGAAAAAAGTGTGCCCAACCTGACCTGCGAGAGTCGAAAGAATTGAATACCAAAAACCTTAGAATATTCTCCTCTATATCCCACATGTACCAAAATTATTTTTCGAAGTATGCAATTGTATGCAAGGCCTGATTACAACAAGGGCAGCTGCCCAGGGTCCCAAACTTTAAAAGGGATCCCTACAGCTAAAAATCAGTTTTTTTTTTTTCAAATGAGTACAAATTGTGATTACTAAAATGCTATACCCCTGACTCCATCTAGATCTTTACATGAGTGTCCCACGTAATGTTAGTTGGGCCCTGATTTTAAGAAGCATTATAAAACACTTTTAAGAAATTTAGAACTCATACTTTACACAGCAATTGACAAATTAATTTTTATTTTTTCTATATGTGAATAAACATTTTCAGTTTTAAAAAGAATGATATAAAAATCAAGTGTGAGCCCGCCTCACATCTAAATATTTGGTACTACTTGGCTATCCCGTCAACAAATCTATTGCCAAACTATAAAATTAAATTCCAATAATGGTTGATCGTAAATGTCACATTCACTTGACTTTAAGCAAGTTACACGTGTCTATGTCATCAAGGGATTTTTATTTCGACCCTTTATTTGTATTTTTATTAATGCTATACTAATTTATTGCTTCATTCGATATTTAAAATAAAAATTATGTCAATTTGTATTATTTGGCGAGAGGTTTGGTGATTTATATAATTTGGCAAAATTGGTCGACAGGATAACTAAGTAGTACCAATTATTTTAACTATTGTAAGCATTCATTATAGTTTCTAGTGCATTATCACATTCAAATGACTGTTTAAAAATGCAGATAAAACAGTGACCAGAAACCTGAAAAATTCTAAAATCTGCACAATCTCTGGTCTCAAGCTGTGCAGATTTGAGAGAATCTACTGTATACAGTTTAGAAATATTTTGACACAAAAAATAAAACATAAAAAAAACACAAACAAAAAAATAATTAACAAGGGTACTTACTTGGTTATCCCATCGACCAAAAATCTATCGCCAAACTATAAAATTAAATGCCAATATTGGTTGATCGTCAACGTCACATTCACTTCACTTGAAGCAAGTGACACATGTTTATGCCATCAAGTGATTTTTATTTTGACATTTTATTTATAATTTTATTAATGTTATACTAATTTATTTGTTCTTTCATTATTTAAAATAAAAATTATGTCAATTTATATAATTTGGTGAAATTGGTCGACAGGATAACTAGGAAGTACCTTAACAAGATTAAATTCCTGAAGAAATATTTAAAAAATACGAATGTTTTTACATAAAAAATTTAGGTATTTGTTAGTTATCCTGTCAATCAATTTCACCAAATTATATAAATCGCCAAACCACACGCCAAACTATACAAATTGACATAATTTTTATTTTAAATAACGAAAGAACAAATAAATTAGTATAACATTAATAAAATTACAAATAAAGCATCGAAATAAAAATCACTTGATGATGTAAACATGTGTTGTCAAGTGAATGTGACATTTACGATCAACCATTATTGGCATTTAATCTTACAATTATGCGACAGTAATTTGGTTGACAGGATAACCAACAAGTACCAAAATTTAATCCTAGAAGCAGATCAATATTTATAAAATGATTTAAAGCACGGAGTGGAAGTAAAGCAATGTTCATTACCAGGGCGCATAAAACTCAACGAGGATAATATCTTTGCTCGCTATCTGAATGTCGAAATTTTCTCGTGTCAGAATAAGAACATCTTCTTCGACGGCTGTGGTAATTGTACCGCCATCACCTTCAATAATAGGAATGTCTGAAACAAAAATGGGGAAAGACATCAGTTATTACAATCTACAAACAAATACATATTGAAAAATACAGGGCCCGACTATTAAAAAGGCACAGGAAGAGGTTCCCAAAATGAATGAACAAGGTACTTCTTTGTTTTAGCAGTTCCCACCACTACGATTATATCAAGGTTGCGGTTATAATTTCACCAAGGCTATCAGAAAGCTTATACAGTAGAACATTTTTAAAAACAAATTCCCTATTGCAGACAAAAACAATAACATTTTGCAGTTAAGAAGCACCTGCATTTCCATATTGTAAAAAATTGCTAAGGGAGTCAATTGGATACATTAGTTGAACTTTATCTCCTTAACCCTTTATCGACTGACGGTACTTAAAAGTACCATTAAAATAACTTGTTATAAAATTCATTTAATACATCGATTTGTTGTAATACAATTTAGAATGAGTTATAGATACATTACTTTGTCTTGCACCAAAAGCATGATGAGTTATACAAAACAAAAATGTTTTAAAAGGATGATTTCTTTTGCCTTTGCATCTTTTCAGCTTTCGTTTGGCGTTGGAGTGGGGGGGGGGGAATTTTTCAATTCTGAAATATTTCTATTGTAAGAACATTCTATTTGTACATTTCCTAATTCCACAAAATACTAAGAAAAATATTTAATTTAAAAGATTTGAGTGGGGTTAGATATAAACAGAGCACAAAATCACTATACATTCAAATTTAATGAATCCTTCAATCTTTTTAAAAGCCTTCTAAAATTTATTAAATGATTAAGTAAATCTTCTAATGTAGTTTAAACAATTCACGAAAAAGGCTTTAGAAGATAAAATTTTCTTGAATCCATAATTCAGTACATAAAGGGTTAATTCAGAGATTTTTAATCTAAAAATGGCTAATATTAAAGTAAAAATTTTTGAATATGAGTTATATAATGAATGATAATGGCCCAGACATATTTGTACTATGTCTATTAAGTAAATTTAACAATGCATAAAATGGTTGACAGCAGTCCAACCTTTAAATAAGCAAAGGCACACTTTAAGTCTCGACAAACAATAAAGTCCACCATTATTCACATAACTGGAAAAACATGCAACACTATTTTCTCACAGTATTAGAAGTGATACGTGCATGTCTTATAAAATTAAAAGCATTTCACGTAAGTGAATAGGTTGCCAGAAAATATGTGTAGGGTATTTTCAGTACTACTTGATTACCCCATCGACCAAAAAACTGCCACCAAACTGTAAGATTAAATGCAAATAATGAATGATCGTAAATGTCACATTCACTTGAGATTTAAGGGGACTTATCTCGCGGGAAAGTTTGTTTGTTTGTTTGTGTTTATGACGGCCAATTATCAACACGAGGGATATAGGCCCTAAGGGGGGGAGTGCCCTTCGTGGGGGTCTTTCTACGGGAACCTAACCCGTATTAACGCTTGGAAATCCAAGATTTGAAGAAAACCATGAAAACTCCGAACGATTAGGCCGACGGGCGCGATTGGATTATCTCGTGGGAAAGAAACATTGTTGATTTCCATGTTATCCTATGGAGAAAATACTTATTCTTCTTGTTCATTCAAATTTCAAAAATTTCCAAAAAATTTTTTTTTCAGCATATAAGTACGGATGCTCTTCAGTACATTATAAGCTTAAAATATTTTTAAAACAGTTTTGAGTATTTTTAAATTCGTGTTAAAGTTTCGAAAAATCTCAAAAAGTATAACGTGTAGTCTTTATTCGTTTATAACTATAGATTGAAGAAAGATATAAAAATTTGGAGCTTATGCAAGCAAAACTTGATTTATTTTCTTGTACGTAATTAAGCAAATTTTAAGATTTATTCTAATCAAAACACTGTAATTTTGAATTAAAAATTAGCTATACCTAAAATCCGCTACAAACCTGTCATGTTGTAAGCTTCACCTAATTGATTACATGAGCTCTATGGATATAAAAGGGTCACGATAGGGGTCAAGGGTTGCCGTAAAAGAAGGAGACGCAAAAGTTCTTGTTCCCTAGTTCATGTAAAAGCATTGGGTTTCAGTCTTGGAATAGTGATTTTGAAAAGTAAAGGAATATAGATAGAATGGGAGTTTTTTTTTGTCTTTTCCTAAAAAGTTCTCCCTCCAAATTTTAGTATAGTTCAGATGGCCCGACACATTAAAATGACTATAACCAGCGCCGTAATTGCTTTAGCCCCGTCAAATTTTCTATAAGTAAACATAATCATTATGAGGGCGTGCACAGCCGGTTTTTCGTCGTCGCGCCCTCTAATTTTAGTATAAACTAAATATAAGCCCTTACACATTAAAACGGCTTTAATGCAGGCCGTAATTAACGTAACCCGCTAACGTTTTATGCGGGTATACATAAATATAGGGGATGGATAAGGTTTTTTTTTTTTATATCAAAGTCCCATAGAATTTTAGTGTAGTTGCAATACAAGGACCCAACACATTAAAATGGCTAGAACATAGGATCTATTTAACACAAATAACCCAAATTTTATACGCATGTACATAATTATAAAAGGGAATTTTCTCGGTTTATCGAAGCTCCAAACATTTTTTAGCATAAATTAAATATAAGGTCCGGCACATTCAAACGGTTACAATATGGGCCCAAAGTGATGTAGCCTCGCCCATTTTTGTATGGGTAAACATAATAATTTTAAAAGAAGGATTTTTCCTCAAAGGCCTCGCCCCTAAATTTTAGTATAAATTAAGTATAAGAGCCCGGCAAATTATAACTGATATAATTTTGATCTCTGATTGAAAAAAACATGCTCAAATTTTATACGACAATACATAATTATTATAAGGGGACTTTGTTGTTAACCCTCCAAAATTTTAGCATAAAATAAATATTAAGGCCCGACACATTCAAACAACTATAACTCGGAGCCTAATTGATGCAGCCTGTTCATTTATTCTATGAGAAAAGATCATTTTTATAAGAAAGGATTTAGTTTAGTTTTTTTATGCCCTCCAAATTTTAGTGTAATTAGATATTAGAATATAAGGTCCCGACATATTAAAACTACTATAACTTGATCTTTAAATAGCGTAACCAGCCCAAATTTTATACATAATTATTAAGAGGGGACTTTATTGATTTTTATCAAAGCCCCCCCCCCCCCCCCCAAAAAAAAAAAAGAAAAAAAAATAGTACAATTTTTTTTTAAGTCATCCTTTGCATTTGGTCAAAGACATCATTTCGCTATTTAGATCTGATGATTACGAAAGATTATCCATTAGCTATTGCACTTTGGTGCTAAAGTGAAATCTGTCAATGAAGTGACAGATATATATTTATATATAGTCAAAACTTTTGTGATAATAAACCATTTTAACAAATGAAATAAATTATGATTCCATAAATATATATTTATTTTCCTTTTTTTTTTTTCTTTTCTTTTAAATATATTTTTAATGTTGCCATTATGTAGTTTTATGCATGCCCTACACATTTAAAAATTTAATCATTTTTGTAAAATATCTTTCTTTTTCTAATAAATATTTTTATTTTTCCTTTTACTGTGGGAGGGGGTGGCATTTTTAAAAGCATAAAATGTTAGATTTGATTTCAAACTAAATTTAAGTAACTTATTTAAAATGCTAATATTACATCCGTTTGGTAAACGTTTTACTAAATATTTTCATTACTGTTAAGTTTTTAAAATTTGGTAATATTTTACCTATATTTATTATTCAAAGGGGAAAAAAATTAAATAGCACATAGTTGTGTTTTGTCTTGTTTTATATTAAATAGCAAGGATGTCCGAGTTAAGCTCGGTTAAAATTAGTCTAGTGTTCAATCCGATATTTTATTCTCACTATATCATTCTTGCTGTTTAGATACAATTGGCATGACCCTGAGACATAGTAACACAAAATGACCCACAAACCGAATTTTTTCGAACATGTGACCAAACCAATGCTCTTTTCGAACCACAAAACAATAGAATACAAAATTTAGTCAAAATCGTTAAATTCCTTTTATAGATAAAATCAGTTTGACCCATGGTAACCCAAAAGGGACCCACTAATCTAAATTTACCAAACATGTGACCTATCCCACTGGTCTTCTCGAGCTGGGAAACAATGTAATAATTTTTTTTGTCAAAATCGTTAGAGCCGTTTGTTAGATACAATTAGCTTGACCCACAATGACCCACTAATCTAATTTTCTTGAACATGTGACTTAGCCCAATAGTCTTCTCATGCTCAGAAATGATATAATACAAAATTTTGTCAAAATGTTTTGAGCCGTTTTTTAGATACAATTAGCTGGACCCACAGTCACCCAAAATGACCCACTAATGGATTTTTCTCGAACATGTGACTTAGCCCAATGGTCATCTCATGCCCAGAAGCAATATATTCCAAATTTTATCAAAATGTTTTGGGCCTTTTTTTAGATTCAATTGGCTTGACACCTGTCCCATTGTGACCCACTAATCGATTTTTCTCGAACATGTGACTTATCCCAATGGTCATCTCATGCCCAGAAGCGGTATATTACAAAATTTTATCAAAATGTTTTGAGCCTTATTTAGATGCAATTGGCTTGACACCTGTCCCATTGTGACCCAAAATGACCCACTAATCGAATTTTGTTGAACATACGACATATCCCAATGGTATTCTCGTGCCCGAAAACGATAGAAAACAAAATTTCGTCAAAATCGTTAGAGCCTTTTGTTAGATACAATTAGCTTGACCCACAGTGACCCAAAATTGACCCACTAATCAAATTTCTCGAAAGTGTGACTTAGCCCAATGGGCTTTTAATGCTCAGAAACGATATAGTACAAAACTTTGTCAAAATGTTTTGAGCTTTTTTTAGATACAATTAGCTTGATCCACAGTGACATAATGATCCAGTAATCGAATTTTCTCGAACATGCAACTTAGCCCAATGATCTTCTCATGTTCAGAAACGATATAATGCAAAATTTTGTCAAAATGTTTTGAGCTGTTTTTTAGATACAATTAGCTTGACCCACAGTGACTCAAAAGTGATCCACAAATCGTATTTTCTCAAACATGTGACATAGCCTAATGGTCTTCTCATGCCCAGAAACGGTATAATACAAAATTTAGTCAAAATCGTTTTATTCGTTTCTTAGATATACAATTACCTTGACCCACAGTGACCCAAAATGACACACTAATCAATTTTTTTTTCTAACATGTGACTTAGTCCAGTGGTCATCTCATGCCCAGAAGCGGTATATTACAAAATTTTGTCAAAATGTTTTGAGGCTTTTTTTAGATTCAATTTGCTTGACACTGACCCATTGTGACCCAAAATTGTGAAGTTTTTTTTTTTTTTTTTTCATGTTTTATAACATTGTGTGCTTATAAAATACATTAATTTTCACTTAAATACAAATGTTTATATATCCAATTCAAGGAATTTTATAATACAATTTAATAAAAAACATAATTAAAATATCTGCATTAAAAAAAAGTTACACTTACTTTAGTCTAAAATACAAACACAATTAGTCATGAATGCTGAAGTGTATTGTAACAAAAGCTTCCTAGCCAATCACAATGACTGTTCTGAGAACCAATCAAATGTCAGTAACTAAACTGTAGTATGTTTTTATTTGTAAAAGCGGTATTTTGCTGGAATGAATTTTGCAGAAGGGGGAATACTAGTGTAACTAAATAGAATGTTTCAATATTTCTATTTTTTTCTTAATGCAAATAATTTAAAACAATGTCACCAACAACAAGAACTGATTGAACACCTACAAAAAGAAGTAGAATTGTCATATTGAGAGAAAATGATATCTCTTATGCTGAAATTGCAAGACAGGTTGGTGGATCAGTCTCTTTATTTGGCGTACGAAAGTTGTGCTTACGTTATGAAGAAACCAAATCAGTGATAAATAAATAAGGCAACATCAGGCCAAAAAAAAAAAAAAAATGTACAAGTGCTTCTGACGATAGAAAGATAAAAAGGATGTGCTTCAAAGATAGAAGAATTTCATCAGATGTTGTAAGATGTGAAATGAATGCAATGGGTATTTCAGTTAATTCTAGAACAATAAGAAGATTAGCAGGTTTTGGACTGAAAGATAGAATTCCGAGGAAAAAACCATTTTTAAATCTTCAGCAACGCAAGAAACGAGTTTCGTGGGTCATTAATTGGTCAGAAAATCAGTGGAAGCAAATAATCTGGAGCAAAGAGAGTAAAATATCGCTCTTTCATAGTGATGGGCGAAAATATGTGAGACGTAGAGTACGGGAAGAGCTGCATCCTGATAGCATTTGAAACAAGTACAAATAACCCAACAAATGTCATGATTTGGGCCTATATGTTTGTAGATAGTGTGGGCCACATTCAAGTGATTGATAGCATTCTGAATGCAAAAAAATACATCGAAACTGTCCTGGAACCAAAATTGATACCTTCCATCAGGGATCTCTTCCCCAATAAAGCACCATTTATCTTCACTATGAATATTAACCTGCAAGCTCCTCTGATGATTCTGTGGGTTATTCATTTTTTCGTATTTTCAATACTGGTTTCCAATGTTCATATATTGTTCATCTTCAGAATTTTACCAATTTGTTCATACACACACACACATATATATATGCATATGCATTCATATATATATATATATACTATGCATTTGCACGATATTTTGAAATATTTACATGATATGATTAAAAACATTCTGATTTACAAAATTATTAATACAATTAGAGAACATAAATAAAAATATTTTTCTAGATTTTGGCGATGTATCTTCTGACGCTTTTCTCTTGAAACTATTTCTATTTCTAAATTATGTCTTCTACCCTACTTATAGGTTTTTTTGTTTTTTGTCTAAAAGAAACCGATATATTGTCATCTAAGCACAGTTTTGCAAGGCATCAATCCATAGTACATCATCTCCTTGTATGGTTCAAATGTATAAAATTTTAAATCTCGAATATAAAACCATTTTTCCCATTATCAGCCAACGCGTGTTATTTTCTTATCTAGTTCCACATATGATCCTAAGAGACCGGTTTATTCGATGCTTTTCAATTTCTTTTTCTATGAAAATAATGAGTACAAATTCATCTGCCAAAACATAAAACTTATGTCTAAAGCGGAATTTTTCCACGGTTCCTTGCAATTTTCACTCAGCAAGTTTTACTGTATAGGGTAGATGTGACAGTAACGGACACACTTCCAGTAATGGATCCCCTTCAATGTTTTTAGTTTATAAAAAAAATAACTAATAAAAATTAATCTTTCATTTTTTTTTCATAACTCCCCCTAAGGTGCTTTATAATTTTCTGCACTTGTTTGACGAAATTCGTGATTATTTTTCGGAGATCGTTTGACGAAATTTGCAATATTTTTCATCGATCTTTTGATGAAATTTTCTATTTTTTACGTGACCTTTTGATGTAATTAGCAATTTTTTTCCACGATCGATCGACAATATTCGCCATTTTATTCATTGATCGTTAGATGAAATTCGTGATTTCATTCAGCGAGCATTAGACGAAATTCGTGATTTTATTCCGTGATCCTTAAACGAAATTCACGATTTGATTCCTCGATCGTTAAACGACATTCGTGATTTTATTCCGTGAGCGTTTGATGAAATTCATGATTAATTGATGAAATTTACAATTTTTCGTGACCTATTGGCGAAATTTATGATTTTTTCACACAACCGAGTGACGAAATTCGCAATTTTATTTCGCGAGCAATTGATGAAATTCACGATTTTTTTTCAACAATTGTTTGATAAAATTCTCTATTTGTTTTCGCGACCGATTGACGAAATTTAAGTTTTTTTTCCGTGACCAATTGATGAAATTCGTGAGAATGCACTGATTGATTAAAAAAAAAAAAAAAAAAAACAAGAATAGAGGAAACCGTCCAAAAAGCAGAAAAGTGGCATCTCTGGTGTTTAAAATCTTCAACCCACAGTATTATTTCTTTCACATTTGTAATATTAATACCACAAGTGATATATCAAGTAGTTTCGGAGTTCCCAGACATTTAGTATTTTAAACCATCTATCTAAGATAATTAAAATATTGATCTCGAGATAATCACAATAATTAATTTAAACAGTGACTTTCTCACAAATATTTTGTTAATTATAGATATTCTAATTGTTCAATTTACTTGAAAATAACTATTTTGTTTCATTTATATGCTTTCATTAAATTCTGGTTCTAAATACAGTCATAAAAACAGTTATAACTATTTATTTTTTGTGGGATCCCAATACTGGAACAGATAGTATCCATTACTGGAACAGAGGGTGTTCATTACTGTAATTTTGGGTATTTGATATATTTCTGTTATTTACAATAAAATTTTGATTAATATACTGGGAATGAGATTATGAGAATGATAAATATTGTTGATAGAATTATATAATATTGAAAAAACTAGATTATAATAATTAACTATTAATTAAAAAATAGTTTTTAAAGAAATTCCTTAATCCATTACCGGGCACATCTGCCCTATATTAAAATAATAATAATATAGTATTTTTAATAGAAATGCTCTTTATTTACTGAAAACTATAAAACTTCGAAGACGGAGCTTGTCTATAAAGGAAAGTAGCGTCAAAGCGGTTCTCTTAAACATATTGTTCCCCGCTCAGCATATCGAAAAACTTGATGACATTTATAGAGTTATTTTAACACATAAAAGCATAAAATTGGTAGTCATGGCGGTTGAAATTATATGAAACTGAATAGCGTTTTTCTTTTTTCGATAAATTCGTTTTAAAAAATCTCATTTTTACAGTAAATCTTGAAAAATCCTTTCCATTTAAAGGAAACGCCACTAATCAATTTGTTAATTTCTAATCAAGAGCACCTGCTGGTTTTATGCGTTTAACAAATAAAAATCATTTAGGCAAGTATCACAAAGTAACTAGTGTGAATTTGAGAACAGCTTAAACGAAAATTATTACCAAATAACAATAAATGAATAATAAAAGACTAAATGACTAATTAATTAAAAGTAAATCATTCAATTCAGAATAAGGAGGGCGGGGGGGGGGATAAGTGGAGATTAAAAAAAAAAAAACTTAATGTAAAACGAAACCGATCAATACCGAAATCACCTATGTATAATGAGATATTTTTTTTAAATGGATAAACAAAAATATTTGTTATTAATAAAAATATATTATAAATGAATGTGTGAACATTTAATTAAATATTATTAATAGAAATGCTCATAATTTACTGGACACAGTAAAGCCTTTTAAAACGAAATATTTATATAACAGAATCTTTCTGCTAAATAAGTAAAAAATAATAAAATGCAATAATAAAATAAATAACTGACCCATTAAATTAATAAAAGCTAATTTTAAAAAGTTATATTTCATAGTATTTAACCATTCCTTAAATGCAGCTACAACTAATATTTTATTTTCCTATAATCTTCTTTTCTTTTTACTGTAAAATTATCAGCAATTTTAATAATTTAAATGCATAATTAATACTGGATCAACCTAATTAAAATCTAAGAAGAAAAACAAACACGTATTGTCTCCCTATTACTTGGATTCATGTTTTACACACCAAAAAAACATGCATGGAAATTTTATTATTCAAAATTTAACGTTTTCCGTAAATGAGCGGGTCTTTATAGGATTGTGAAGAGGTGGTAAAATTTGAGTCTCTTCCCTGAGGGTGAGGAACTTCTCTTATTTCTTCTGTAAGCCTGTCATCGGTGGTCAGATCACTTCCCCCCTCCCCCCACTTTTTTGTGAAGTTCCAAAACACTCAACCTAAAAGCGACAACGCGCAAAAAATATCATCGGTCAGTTGCTCGCTTTGATCTCTACCCCCTGATGTGGATAGAGATAAATCTTA
Source organism: Maratus speciosus (assembly GCA_963932465.1). Taxonomy (NCBI): domain Eukaryota; kingdom Metazoa; phylum Arthropoda; class Arachnida; order Araneae; family Salticidae; genus Maratus; species Maratus speciosus. The sequence goes on along the minus strand of CAWVRF010000002.1, from coordinate 5,332,528 downwards.
CACACCCACAAAATGTTTAGTTTTCGGTGAGACAAGGGGTGCTCGTTGAAAATAAGAGTTCAAAATATTTTCATAAGCCGCCTTAATGCATTATACATGCTTGTTATACCATCAAGTCTTTTTAATTTGATGTTCTATTTGTATTTTTATTAATGTTTTACTAATTTACTTGTTCTTTCGTTATTTAAAATTACTGCAAATTTTGATTTTCTTTTACTTCAAGCCTAGTGTTCCCATTTGATACTTTTCAAAGGGTATTACGCCCCGCCCTGTTTCCCAGTAGCTTCTGTACCCTCTATTTGTTTTTTCAAAGTATTTCACTTTTTCCTCTCCCTGACTTTTGAAAACATAAGTTCTGTTACTCTGATTGACTCACGTGTTGTACATTCTAAATCAATGTAAAAAAACATGCAGCAGCTACATATTGTATTGTGTTTTCAAATCGTAATGCATTTTCCATTTCAAAATCATCGCAGAACGGCACACTTCCATAAGTGGAATATTCAAAAAATGGAGTTATTTTAATCAGATTATTTTATGATATTCTTAAGAATACAGCACAACTTCAGTTTACCTTGATAATATAAGCCAGTGAATCCAGAGTGTGCCTCCCTCCCCCCTCCTTGAAATGTCCTCAGGAAATTTAGGACTTAATACTAATTAAAAGTTGAGTTGAAATTCCCACTCCTCAGAACTGACAATTAAAGGTTTAGAGTTGAAATTCCCACTCCTCAGAACTGATAAATGATAATCCAATGAGAGTGTCTTTTCACTCAATAAAATGTGCCCCTTTATCCGATATAAGCACCCTTTTACTGGACAAAAATGCCCTTTTCAGCAAATTTGCCCTGCCCTTTTTAAAAGAAATGTGAACACTATTCAAGACTATAGTAATGTTTACATACATTTTATAGCTATATCCATCTAAGTTGTTTGACTCAATAAAGAGCATTAGGTTCCTTACAATTTTCCGTTATCATAGATATTTATTTTCCCTTAATAAATTCCATTATTACATTTAAAATACAAGGGCAGTTTGATATCTCTGTGACTTTAAAAAAGGTGGCGATTAGATTGCACTCTTAGTATTATGTTTTCAATTTATTGTTATCTGTGGCAACATTCGTGCAATTTGCAGATGATATTTTAAATGCATTGTGTTCTATTGGATTCAAAAGCAGACGATTGGCGTATTTGTTTTGATTATGGAGTAAAAAGAATTTCGTGTTTTAATAAAACACTATTTTTTGCATGGAAAAACAATTACCAAAACTGAAGAAAAGTTGCAAAAATATTATGGGGGGACTGCTCCATCACATGGTATGTTCACAAGTGGTTTACGGAATTTCGCTGTGGCCGTACGTACGAGCACAACAGATGCAGAACGTTCTGGACGTCCAATTGAGATCAGACTACAGAAATAGCCACCAAAATCCACGATATTGTGTTAAAAGACCACCGTGTGAAAGTGTGTGAGATAGCTAAGAAGGTAAACATTTCAAATGAATGTGTATTCGATATCTTGCATGAATACTTGGGCATCAAATGTTATCAGCAAGATGGGTCCCGCGATTGCTGCACAGTGGATCAAAAGCGGACTCGTATAACCATTTCAAAGCAATTTTTGGACAAGTTCCAGCACAATTAAAGCGGACTTATCAAGCTGCCCTCGTACTTACATTTACAGTATGGAACCATTTATCCGGAAACCCGTTAACCGGAAAACCAGTTATCCGGAATAATATTTCTGATAGACTGATTTCAGAATTTTTGCAGAAAAAGGTGTCATACACTGCTAGTTTGATATAGGCTTTCCTTGAAACAATTGTATAATTGAATGACAACATTTAGTACTTGAAATGAAAACATATTTAGTTGTATTTTAGATGCTTTAATTTTTATGCAGAGGAAACAGGAGAAGTTTTGTTCCTAAGATTACCCTTATAGGGTATTCCCATAAATTACCTTCTTTTAAAATCTGGTTAACTTTTGATCTTTCTTGCATTGATTTTTAATCCAAGTAATCTAATAATTTAAAATCAGAAATAATGTCACAACCACACATATTCCACAAAACATATCAAATGGATGCTGCTTTCATGCACAACCAGTTAACTGGAAAAACCAGTTATCCGGAATACATCTGACCCCAAGCATTCTGGATAAATGGTTCTGTACTGTAATTCATAAATACAATATCTGTTTGTTTAGAGTTTAATTTAATTATTCTGCATTTAAATACATAAACTATTAGCATTATTTTGTCCAAAATCATCTAAATAAATCAAATTTTACATTGGGTATGGGGCTACGCCATAAGGGAACATCATCATTAAAGTAACCCTATTCTTTAGTGATTTTTTTAATTTACATTCATTTTCCTATCTTAAAATTTTAGAATGGCAACATTCTTCCAAGTGTATAATTTGGCGAAATGGGTCGACGGGATAATCAAGTAGTACCGTATTTTCGTCAGGAAAGTTCTGTTTTGTTTAGTCATGAAATTCTACGATTAAATACAGTAAAATTTTCTGGCAGCTCTGTGATTGGAGGAGTTCATAGATGAAAAGATGTTTTTTAAAAATTTGAAAAGGTGTTTCAGTACTTGTTAGTTATCCCGTCGACCAATTCCGTCAAATTATATAAATCGCCAAACCGCTTGCCAAATTATACAAATTGACATAATTTTTATTTTAAATAACGAAAGAACAAATAAATTAGCATAACATTCATAAAAATACAAATAAAACGTCGAAATAAAAATCACTTGATGACATAAACATGTGTTGTCAAGTGAATGTGACATTTACAATCAACCATTATTGGCATTTAATCTTGCAATTTGGCGACAATAATTTGGTCGACAGGATAACTAACAAGTACCAGTGTTTCAAAATAAGGTACTACTTAGTTATCCCGTCAACCAATTTCACCAAATTATATAAATTGCCAAATTACACAAATTCACAATTTTTATTTTAAATAACAAATAAATTAGTATAACACTAATAAAAATACAAATAAAACGTCGAAATAAAAATCACTTGAAACAGAGGATATACGGAGCTTCTTCAAATTGAAAATTCATTATAAAAGAAACTGATGTTGTCTCTCCATAAACATATACAATTATGCATGTTATCAATGGTAATTCTTTGTTAATATTGGGAAAATATTAATAACAAAGCAAATTGAGAACAATAGTTGATGATTACATTTCGGTTAGCCAGGCGCCAGTGTTATGTATACATGAATATGTCTATATACATATGTATTACATATATGTGGATATATATGTATATATACAATATATGTATATAAACATATATATGTATATATATATATAACATTGGCGCCCAGCTAACCAAAAAGTACACATTTCTTAACAAAAATTAATAATTTAGTTTGCAACGTAAAGTTACAATTAATTCATAAGGAACAGATGTATTATAATCCTGCATCCGCCATCTTGGAATTTTTTCCTGAATTAAAAACTGTTTTTTAATTAATAGTTATAATTATTATATTCCAGTTTTTTCTATATTATATCAATCTATCAACAATATTTAACCATTAGTGACATTTACTAGTTGACAAAAAAAGAGTTTTCACGCAAGAAAAAAAATCCAAGATGGCGGATGCGGGATTATAATACATCTTAGCGCATTTTTTTTAAAGGTTAAAAATTGTGTAAGAAAATCAGGAGAAATACATGTGTAGGAAAATAAAGCAAAGATGACAAGTACGAGCTGTTATAAGTTTATGTTTATAAACAATTTAGAAAACATTCCCCCAAAATATAAAGTGAGGTGCTCAAAATAGAATTGTATGTCCCTTAATTTCATATATTAATCGGGCCCTGTGAAAGCGAAACATCAGTAAAAACAAGCACCATTATCAAAATCGTCTACTTCATCTCCTGATGTAAAATTAAGCGTAATAACTGACAACCACAAGATAAATAATATTTCAAAACAACGCGTCATTTTCATACGAAACAAGCAAGATTAAAAAATAATAATCTTCAGATGCATATATTTTTAGTGGCGAAACATTTGCACTCGGTTAAAGCCGCCGGTTGTTTATTACATGAAACATCCTATCACCGGAAATTACGTGTACTTCAGAGAATAATAAATTTCAATAAGAAAAAAAAAACTTTGTGCACTGAACTCAACTAAACAAAAAACTAGTGCTTTCAGCTTTAGATTAGTTTTTTTCTCTTTTTTATTTTGATAAAAATCTATTTTACATTCGCCTCAAAAAAAAAAAAAAAAAATTCCCTAAAAATTTGAGTCGATTAACTTTTTTTTAAAAAGAAATCGAAGGAATCGAAAACAACCGAATTGTCAATGTAAGGTCTGTTCACGGTATGTAAATTTCGCCGCCCGCGCGTAGAGTTCTTATCATGGAGTATGTTTCTCAAAGAAAAGAATTTAAAAAGAATTTAATTATTTCATACTTTTACGGTTCAAAAGAGATAAAAACAATGACTACATTTCTTTATCCTTCCAAAACATGGCTTTTGTACATGGAATACAAGCCCATATTCACTCTGACAAAAATCCAAAATATTCGTAAAAACCATCACTTCTGATCTACTTCAACTCCATCGTGTTGGCCGGGAGATTTTTCGCTGTTGGCGAAACGAGATTACCAATCAGAAGCCAGCATTTTTGCAAACAGCAAAAAGTTCGCAAAAATGGAGGTCAATCTCGTTTCGCTAACAGCGAAAGACTGGGATTACGGGGCCTCACTTAAGATCAACTTAGAGACTTACGATATAAACAAAACTGTCGCATATTTTTATGGACTTAAATATCATTGCGTGGAGAGATATATCTACAAGAATAATATATACATCTTGCTTAAACAAGTATTTAATAACGAACACATTTTACAGCAGACGATCACAGAAAACACAAATTCGGCATAGCATACAATTGCCGCTTAAGCACCAAAACATTCTATTTTTCTTTCGCGCTAGTCGCGGTTACAGTCAAATACACCACATCTCCTCTCTTCCAAAACTTCTTCTATAGATCTAATCGCTTTGGAAGTTTCCGGACTCTAGTGGATCGGCGAACTGGTTGTGGTGTCGGAGTTGAACCCTGGGCTATGAGTGGAGCATGCTCTGGTGTAGGAATTGAGACTGGCGTTGCATCAGTCGTCTCCGTCTCCCTACAGGTCGGTGATGGTGTTGACTCAACACTGGACGTCGGAACCTCAGCATCTTGCACAGGAATGGCAGGTTTTGAAGACTGTCGTCGGAGCTCGCATTCTTTTTCCTCTATGTCTCCTCCATCCCGTATTTGATCCACATGCCTACGCCACAATTGGCCATTTACATCCACAGTGTAATGTAGTTGCCCATCTTTACTAACGACTCTTCCAAACCTCCATCTCTTGTCTCCTTGCCGGTAATTTCGTACAGCGACATTGTCGCCAATTCGGAACCCTCTATCTGAGAATTCATAAGTTCCTTTACGAACTTTTTCTTCCACTCTGCTCTTAAGATCAGGACGCAGCAGGTCGATTCTCGTCCGAATCTCTCTCTTCAACATGAGCATGGCTGGACTATGGAGTGTAGTGAGGTTCGGAGCTTTTCTGTATTGCATAAGGAACGTACTTAATTTTTGTTGTATCGTTCCGCCATAATTTTGCATAGCTCTTAAAGATTGCTTCACTGTAAATACGTATCTTTCGGCCTGCCCATTGCTAGATGGCCTAAAGGGCGCAGTGGTTCTGTGTTTAATGCCGTTATTACGCATAAACATGTCAAATTCGAACGATGTGAACTGTGGACCGTTGTCACTTACAAGTATAAGTGGCAATCCAAATCGTGCGAAACAGTCTCTTAAGCATTCAATCGTTTTGGTTGTTGTGGTGGATCTCATTGGATAAGCTTCCAACCACTTTGAATGAGCATCTACTATAATCAGGAACATGTGTTCAAAGATAGGTCCAGCGAAATCTATGTGGATACGTTGCCAAGGTGTACTAGGATACTCCCAGTAATGCACCTTCACTTTTTGTGGGTTGGTTTTATATCGAGCACAGTCTACACAGTTCTTGGCCGTGTTTTCTATGTCCTTATCGATGTTTTTCCAGTAAACGTACGATCTCGCGATAGATTTCATTTTTACAGCACCTAGATGGCCATGATGCAACTCTTCAAGCACCTGAGCCTGATACCGTTTAGGGACGCACACCCGCTGACCTAACAGTATGCAACCATCTTGTAGACTATATTCTGCTTCTCTTCCCCTTAAAACTCCTCCATTCTGTAACACATGAAGTATTGGAGCGAGGTCTGCATCCAAAAGAGTTTTTTTGGCTAAGTCACTAGCTGTGACAGGAAGAGTTTCTATTTGTGCTAACTGAAATACAGAAATTTCATCTTTAACGTCTAGCTGTTCGGAAGTGGACGGCAGCCTAGACAAACAGTCAGCATTACCATGGTTTTTTGTATGACGATACTTTATGTCAAACTGGAAAGATTGTAATACTAAAGAATAATGTAACAATCTTGTCGCTGCCAGAATTGGGAGACCTTTCTTCGATCCGAAGATGGCCACAAAAGGTTGGTGGTCAGTTAATAATGTGAATCGTCTCCCTTTTAGGTAAAGATAAAATTTCTTGACACCCCATACAATTGCGAGTGCTTCTTTATCAATCTGAGCGTATCTTTGCTCAGTTTTTGTGAGAGTTCTGGAGGCAAAAGCTATTGGTCTTTCCGTTCCGTCAGGTAAAGAGTTGGAAAGTACCGCCCCTACCCCAACAGGAGATGCGTCAGTTGCCAATACCAATGGCAGTGATGGATCATAATGCATTAGGACAAGCGGAGAACAAATTTCCTTTTTAATTTTTTCAAAAGCTTCCCGACAATCCTTTGACCAAACCCATTTAACATCTTTCTGTGTTAATTTATACAAAGGATTCGCTATTGTAGCCAAATTAGGGCAAAATTTTCCATAAAAGTTAACAAGCCCTAAAAAACTCTGTACTTCTTGTACATTTGTAGGTCTAGGAGCTTTCGAAATCGCAGAAATCTTCTCATCAGTTTTATGTAAACCGTTTTCATCAATTTTGTGCCCTAAAAATTTTATTTCTTTTTGAAAAAATTTACTCTTACCCAAATTTAATTTCAGCCCATGATCTTTACATTTCTGAAAAAAATTTCTTAAGGCCTCTAAATGTAAATTATCATCTGATCCAGTCACTCTAACATCATCCATAAAAACTTTAATACCTTCCATCCCCTGGAAAAGACCATCAATATATCTTTGCCAAATAGCTGGGGCAGAATTTAAACCATACATAAGTCTTTTACATACATATAACCCTTTGTGAGTATTTATAGTTAAGAGTTTTTGACTATCGGGATGCACTTTCATTTGCAAATATGCATGCTTAAAATCAATTTTTGAAAAATGTTTACCCCCATTTAAGCTTGAAAATATTTCCTCTAATTTTGGTAAAGGATGTTGTTGTATCATTATATTTTGGTTTACGGTAACAGAGTAATCTGCACATAGGCGTATTGACCCATCAGTTTTTTCAACCGGGACAACTGGTGTTGCCCAATCCGAGGATTCTACCCTCTCTATTATACCTTCCCTTTCAAGCCTATCAATTTCTTCTTCAACCCTATCTTTTAAAGAAAAAGGTACGGGTCTGGCTCTTCAAAATTTTGGTATTACATCGGATTTAAGTTCCAACTTTACTTCATAATTATTAATTTCACCTAACTGATCGTCGAAAAGTTCTTTATACTCTTCTAACAATTTATTCAAATCATATTCACAAGATGTTCTCACTGCTTTGATAGAATTCCAATCCAAATTGATACTATATAGCCATTCACGGCCAAAAATTGTATCCAAATTTTCCTTAACAATGTACAAATTTAATTTGAATTTTTGATTTTTGTATTCAACATCAACAGTAACAAATCCCAAAGGTACAATTATTTCACCTTTATATGTTTTAAAAACTACTTTTGAGGGCTTAATTTTTTTCTTCGAAATCTCACGAAATTTTTTAACGCTCATTACCGAGACGGCCCCTCCAGTATCCAGTTCCATACTTACAGGTTTGTTTTCAACAATTAGTGTTAACATAATAGGAGGTTTTCTTTGCTCCTCCTCTTTTAGCGAGTTCAAATCAAAAGAATACATTGGGATAACATTTTCACTAGAATACAGAGTATCTACCTGCTTTTGTTTTACCGTGTTTGCTTTTAATCCTTTGTTTGCGGCAAAACAGGCTTTTTGAATGTGGCCAATTTTTTGACAAAAATGACACTTAGCTAATTTAAATCTGCAGGAATGCTTATCGTGATTAGTTGCCGTACACCGTGTGTAATTTGTTTTTTCCTTCTTTCCCGAATGATTTTGTTTTCCAAGGTTTTTCCTTTGCGAAACACATTTTGACTGCTCTTTATTTTTTCCCACGCTAAATTCCTTAATTTCTAAAGATTCCCCCATTATCTCATTTGCCCCTTTCATAGCTTTCTCCATAGCTAAAGCAATTTTTAAGGTATTCTCGATATCTATATCATCTTCCTCGAAAAGTCTATCTAATATTGCTCTATCCCTTAACCCGCTTACAAAAACATCCCTTAACATCGTATTTAACATTTCTTGTTTATACTGACAAGGAATTGCTAAGGAGCGAAGTTCAGCCATAAATACAATGACACTTTCCCCCTCTCGTTGCTTACGATTTAGAAATACATGCCTACTAGGAATTATAAGCGGCGTCGGAGTGAGGTGAGCTTTTAATGTATTTTTTAGCGTAAGGAAATCTTTATCGGAAGGACTGTCAGGAGCTAGCAGGTTTTTCAACAAATTGTATAATTTTGCTGACAAACTAGAAATAAAAACTTTCCCACGTTTGCCATCCGGAACATTTTGAATGTCCATGAATGCTTCGAAGCGTTCTATAAAAGCATCAAAAGCTTCATTTGTATCATCGAACTTTTCAAATTGAACCGAAACTTTAGGTTCGTGGGTTTTCGCACCGGCAAAAGTGGCTAAAGTTTCCATTAAGGCTTTATTCTGTTCGATTAAACTTTGAACGAGCTGCTCCATTTTTATCCTTCTTTAAAAGATAAATACAAAAGAATTTTTTTTTTACCTTGGGCAGTCTTCAGCAGCTAATTATCCATCGGCGTTGTCCGTGGTCGTAATGGCTTTGAAACTTTTAGTTACATCCCATCCTCGTCGCCAGCTGTCGCATATTTTTATGGACTTAAATATCATTGCGTGGAGAGATATATCTACAAGAATAATATATACATCTTGCTTAAACAAGTATTTAATAACGAACACATTTTACAGCAGACGATCACAGAAAACACAAATTCGGCATAGCATACAATTGCCGCTTAAGCACCAAAACATTCTATTTTTCTTTCGCGCTAGTCGCGGTTACAGTCAAATACACCACAAAAACGTAAACGGCATTACGGTGCCTCGCGATCTTACGACAGCTTGGAAGCAGCCGTAAGTTAAGACAGAAGTGGATGCGCGCGCAACCACAACAAATGTAACTGCGGCCTGTGATTGGCTGACTGCAGAAGGACTTACGCCGAAGCACAAGGATTTGCGCCGAGGCACCGTAATACCAAGTCGCAGGAATGCCTATCCTACGATCGAGCGTAAGATACGGTCCAGCGAGGCACCGTAATCCCAGCCAAAAATCTATCTGGGTCCCGACCCAAACCTCAGATTAAATATATCATAAAAATGTTTAATCTGTGGCCCAAACCTGTAAATTTTTCGCCCGGGCGTGCACCCGACCCAGAAAATTTTTGTGGGTGATTGAATCACGTGATTGGGCTTTTTGTATTTATGTTTTACTTGGTTTGATAAGCTGTTTGATACAGGTTTAACAGTTCAGTCGAAGATCTAAAAGTTTTCAACTTTTTTTTTATTTATTTAAAAATCAGTTCTTTATATTTCTCGTGATAAATAAAAGGCTGCTACTAAACATAGAATTACAGCTTGAAACCCAACGCTGTTGCAACCCCCCCCCCCCCCCCCAAAAAAAAAAAAAAAAAAAAAAACTCTTTAGATTCAGGGTATTTACTACAATCTGAAGTATAAGTAGGCACCAAAATTTGTTATTCAAGTTGCAATATTTATTTTCCAATCGTGCTCGTAAGCTGTTATACCAATTTTCAACTTATCAAATGTCTGACTGTTTGGAGCACCCTGTAAATGCTAATTCTGCATCTTGCAATTTTTCAAATACATGGAAAGAAAGAACGTACTTATATCTTTCATCTCAATAAAAAATGTATTAGGTATTAACCGAGACATAAATAGTTAATACTAATGCAACTTAAACGTATTTATTATATTAGTATATGTATGTGAATACTGTGTGTAACTTTAAGATTGAAGACCAATAGTTTTCTTTTTCACATTTTTATATCACACAGCACACAAATGTTACAAACAATCACAAACACTGAAAAACATGTAGAATGATGAGGTGACTTTGGGGTGATAACCCGCTGTTAGAACAAGTGACGTTCATAAAACATCTTTTGGGGAATACTCCCGCTATAAGCAACAGAATAATTGGGGATAAGACCCGCTATAGCATAATGTGCCACAATGGCAGCTCAAGAACAACATACTATACTTGGGGATAACACCCGCTCGAATACACAATGTGCCGAAATGGCAGCTAAGCCACATAAACTGGGTCACATGACCGTAAAGCCGCGGAGCTCGTTCGGCATGCGCACAAGGTCCGAACATGCCGCCCCGCGTTGCAATGTGCGTAGCACATTCAAAATATTAAAATACACTATAAATACAAGAACTAAATAAAATACCAATACCATAAAATAATATTACAATACAAATACAATAATAATAAATTGCAATAACAAGGACTATACAATACAATAAAATTAAATTCTTTGTTACAAAATTTAAGCTCTTTTCTAAAAATAGTTCGATATATTCTTAAGAAAAGTTGAATGTAAAATAACATGTAAATCTTAGGTGCACTTTAAAATAAGTAAACAATAAGAAAAGATATGTACATTAGGTTTCATTAATGGGCAAGACACACAATCTAGATATGGATCTAAGAAAGATATTTGAGGCTGTTTTAACCTTTGCAACCCTAACATTACCATCCTTTCCTGGTATAACCTGTAAGATTCGTCCTAGCATCCACTTACAGGGAGGTAAATTGTCCTCCTTTATGACTACCATCGCCCCTGGTTTGATGTTTTCCCCTTTTACCTGCCATTTTGAACGATTTTGGAGATGACTCAAGTAATTTAATTGCCAATTTCTCCAAATTAATTGGACGAATTTAGTGATTCTCTGCCACCTAGATAATCTCGATTCTGTGATATCAATCAACTGAGGTTCTGGAATGGCATCGATAGGCCGACCAATTAGGAAATGGCCTGGTGTCAATGCATTAAAATCATTTATATCGGTCGATAGCGGAGTTAAGGGACGCGAATTTAGTACCCCTTCGATTTGGGTGGTGACTGTTTGGAATTCTTCCATAGTCAATCTAGCACCTTTTAATGTTCGTTTAAGATAATACTTGAAAGATTTTACACCAGCCTCCCATAAACCACCGAAGTTGGGCGATCTAGGAGGAATGAACTTCCATTCAATAGCTTCTGAAGTAAGGTAATTAGCTAATTTTTCATCCGGTCTACGAACTAACTCATGAAGTTTTTGCAATTCTGATTTAGCACCCCTAAAATTCGTAGCATTGTCTGTCATAATAGAAGCGCATTTTCCTCGCCTTGAAACAAAGCGTTTAAGCGCGGCGATAAACGCATCAGAAGTTAGATCTGTTACTATTTCTAAATGAATAGCCTTTGTTACTAAGCAAACGAAAATCGCGACATAAACCTTATGAAAAATCCCTTTTCTTTGATTTTTATATTTAATCTCAAAAGGGCCGCAAAAATCGGCTCCTGTATGGTTAAACGTAAAGTTTGGAGTTACTCTTTTTGATGGGAGGTCACCCATGATTTGTTTAGCAGTAACTGGGTTGTTCCTAAAACAGACAACGCAATCATGCACTACTTTTCGCGCTAAATTTTTTCCACTTACGGGCCAAAACCGCATACGTACGTAATGGATTAAAGTTTGGGGACCAATATGAAAATACTTCCTGTGAAAATGCTCAAATATGAGTTTTGTGAGCTTATGGCCTTTCGGCAAAATGATTTGATGCTTCTTATCAAAGTTTTAATCTGAATTTTCCAACCTACCGCCAACTCTTAAGATATTATCTTGATCCAAAAAGGTGGATAAACATTTAATTTTACTGGAAGGGGGAACCCTTGATTCCCGTTTTAAACCCTTGATCTCTTCCTGAAATTCTGCATTTTGTACTAATCTAATTAGAGAAACTTCTGAATTTTTTATTTCTGGAGTTGTGAGGCTGCCTCTGTGCCGGTCTGCTAACTTACATTTGCAATTGTGAAAAAACCTATAAACATATGCCAGTATGCGAAGAATACTATAGTATTTACCACTTATGTTGAGAAAAAAATTTACTTCTTCAGGATTCCTGAAAAGAGAAAGAGAAATATTAGAATTGAAATCATTACAGTTATTTTTATATTTTGATTTAGTCTCTGGAATGTAATCTGTTTCTGGCACAGAAATAGTTTCTTGCTCAGTCACTAAGTCATCAGCTGCTAGGAATTTTGGTCCCCTAAACCACATTGGATTCTCTACAAGAGAATTAACACTCGCACCTCTGGTCAAGAGATCGGCAGGATTGTCCTTGCTAGAGCAATGATACCAAGCGTTCGAATCTGAAAGTGCATTAATCTCTATGACACGGTTAGCCACAAACTGCTTCCATCGCTTTGATGATCCTTTGATCCAGAATAAGGTTATTTTGGAATCCGTCCAATAGTACACTTTCGATGTGATTTTTTGATCTAGGATGGGTTTTACTTTATTGGTCAGTCTTGCACTTAGTAAGGCTCCGAGAAGTTCTAGCCGAGGCAGAGTTATCTCCTTTATCGGTGCAACACGACTCTTTGAAGTCACGAGATTGACTTCCACACCACTCTCTCTTTTTATTCTCAGATAAATTGCAGATCCATACGCTATTTTACTAGCATCAGAAAAGGCGTGTATTTCTACAGCTATTACTTGATTCAAGCTACCAAGAATTTTCCTCGGAATTTTTAATTCTGCTAAATTTGGAAGTTCTTCGAGCCACTTTAACCATTTTTCGTGCACATTAGTTGGTAACTGTTCATCCCATGCTGTCTTCTTTAGCCATAGTTCTTGGAACAGGCATTTTATTCTAATGGTGAATGGCGTCAGCATGCCTAACGGATCGAAGATTTTACCAACTGCTTGCAATAGTAGACGCTTTGAGCTTTTTTGCGATGACAAGAATTCTATTAAACTTTTGACTTCGAATGTCAGACAATCTTCTTCTGTTTTCCAGGACATTCCTAATACCTTGCTTAGATTGCTTCCTAGGCTTATTGCAGCATGTTCTGCTTGAATATTTAAACCTTCCTTTTGCCAGCACTGCAGTAACGCTTCATCATTGGTTATCCATTTTCGAAGAATCATTCCTGCTTCAGACATTATTTTGTTAGCATTCAGGGAAACATCAAGAGCTTCTTGCAGCGTATCTTCGCCAGATATAAAATCGTCCACATAAATATATTTATCGAGTAGGTGAACAGTTCTTGGGTGTAGATTCGTAAACCGCTTGATGTGCTCCTTTATGGTAGCAGATAGGAGGAATGGAGAGGCATTGACTCCAAAAATAACACGTTTGAATCTGAAAACCTTGAAAGATTTTAAACCATCATCATACCACAGAAAACGGACAGAATCCCGATCTTTTTCAGCTAGTGAGATTTGAAGGAACGCCTTCTCGATATCAGAAGAAAAGGCAATTTCGTATAATCTGAAGTGGATTAAAATATCAAATAGAAGTGGATTTAAGTTGGTGCCGGGCCATAAACAATCATTAAGGGACAAATCATTGTTATCATGAGAGCTGGCATCGAAGACGATTCGGACCTTTGTAGTAAGTTTATCTTCTTTACAGACCGCATGATGGGGCAAATAATAAACTGCCCTGTCTAAAACAGGTTCATTTTCTTGTACCTGCTCTATAATTCCTTGCTTTAAATATTCCGTGATTATTTCAGAATATTGTCGAAAAAGCTCTGGGTTTCGATAAAATTTTCTTTTTAGACCTTCCAAACGCTGTTTCGCAACATTAAAATTATCATTTAAATCCTTCCAGTCTTTTTTCCACGGTAACTGAACTTCATAACGATCGCCTACAAATTTGACAGTTTTATCGAATATTTGTTGTGCTTGATCAGTTTCCGATATTTTCGGATCATCATGTTTTATGCCTATAGACTCAAGCTCCCAAAATTGTTTTAAATTATCATTTATTTCATCGAAATCTCTAACGAAATTGCACATAGTAATATTGTTTGTTTGCGTGTTCTCCTCTAGCGCCCCAGTTGGGATCCATCCAAAAACAGTGTCTTGCAGAAAAAGTTTATCATTTATCTTAATTGAATTATGCTTTAAAATTCTATAAAATAATTCAGCGCCAACCAATGCGTGAACTTTTCCCGGTTTGAAAAATGTGGGGTCTGCCAATTCCACAATATTCGGTAAATTAATGTCCGATACATTTAATTGCTTTGATGGAATTACATCCGTGATTTTGGGAACAACTAAGAAATCTATATTCTCCCTGAAAGAGCCATCTTCGTTTGTAATTACACTCGAAATTTTATTTTTTACATTATAAGTATAACCGTTTAATCCTGTAACGGGTACATTAATTATCCTTTTTTTAAATTTCAGCATGTCAGCGCAATCCTTAGTTAAAATATTGACATTGCTAGCATTATCCAAAATGACTCTAAACCTTCGTTTATTTCCGAAATTATCTTCTATAAAAACAAAGCATGTACTCAATAAAATTGATTTTCTTTCTTTACTTATATTATTCAAGGTCTTTAAAGATTCGTCATTATTTACCGAAATGTTTTTCATTTCTCTATTTACCGCACCTGCAAGAGGGGAGGAAATTTGGGGGAAGCCAATTCATTTTTGGATTTATTTTCTTTTTCTCGATGAAGCGATGAGCTGTGTCGCAATCCACAGGTATTACAATTATATTTTGAAATGCAAGAATTTACGCAATGAGAATTATTCAAACAATTAATACACAGTTTATTTTTCTTCACAAAATCGTATCGTTCAGAAACATTCATTTTTAGAAACTGAGAACATTTGTTCAAATTATGAAAAGCCAATTTACACAGAATACAAGTTTTTCCATTCGATTTATCATTCGAATTTAGCATGAAATTTTTTTGTTTGTTCGAAAGAGGAATGTTTTTGTTTAAGGGTTTTGAAGCAGAGTATCTATTTACGCTTTCTAACGTAGAACTGCGGTTTTCCAAAAATGACATTAACTCATTAAATTGCGGGTATTCTGATTTTTTAATCGAATATTCAAATAATTTTCGAGATTCCTTATCTACCTTTTGCAATATAATATTGATAAGGATAGCATCAGACAGATTGTTTTGTTCATATTGTAATACTTTTAAGGCCCTCAAATTTTTATTTACACAATCAATAAAGGATCTCAATTCTTTAGAAGACTCGTAATGTATTTTTTCATAATTAATTATAGCTGATAAATGAGTGTCAATGAGCAAACGTTGATTTTCGAATCTTTCAGTAAGTGCTGTAAACAATGACTCTAAGGAATCGTCTGGGCTCTCTAGTTGTTTTGCTTCATTTTTTAGCGATGCTCGCAAATAAAACAGCTTCTGAGCGTCATTTAACTGAGCATTATTGATAATTAAATTTGTAAATTGTACTTTAAAGATTGACCACTCTTCATATTTACCATTGAATGTTGGTAGTGGGATTTCAGGTAACTTAACTTTAATATTATTCAAACTCATAGATTCAATACTATCAGCATGCACGTTTATTTCAGAAACTTTAAGATTTTTAAGAAATAGGTTGAGACTTATCTCAAGTTTCTCGAGACGATCTTCGAGTTCATCTAACTCGTTTTCGATTTCTGGTAAGTCCTTAATCTCAGGGATATCATAATATTTATCCCGTATTTCCGATACTTTTGCTTGAAGCTCGGGTAATTTTCGAATCTTTATTTCGAGCTCCGTACTCGAGTAATTAATTTCGTCTGTATTATCTTTTACGAAATTTTCTAATTTCGTTATAGCACCTTTTAGAGCACCTTTTGTTCTATTTAATTTTTCCATAGCAGCTATTTCGCTGCGAAATCGACGGACCACAAAAATGTATGTGAATACTGTGTGTAACTTTAAGATTGAAGACCAATAGTTTTCTTTTTCACATTTTTATATCACACAGCACACAAATGTTACAAACAATCACAAACACTGAAAAACATGTAGAATGATGAGGTGACTTTGGGGTGATAACCCGCTGTTAGAACAAGTGACGTTCATAAAACATCTTTTGGGGAATACTCCCGCTATAAGCAACAGAATAATTGGGGATAAGACCCGCTATAGCATAATGTGCCACAATGGCAGCTCAAGAACAACATACTATACTTGGGGATAACACCCGCTCGAATACACAATGTGCCGAAATGGCAGCTAAGCCACATAAACTGGGTCACATGACCGCAAAGCCGCGGAGCTCGTTCGGCATGCGCACAAGGTCCGAACAGTATACAAGCCAGAAACATAGCTATCAAGCAGTGACAATCGAGTATATTTACATATATCGTGCGTGCGGCCTGTTGCCACTCCGGTAGCATAAAAGTATGTTTCAATACATAACATTCCTCCCCCCCCTATGTAACATAGTCCTTTAGCCAGGTTCTTGGATGTTTAGCTCTGACTGGTCTCGATGGAAGGACCGCTGGACTTGCAACATCAGGCAACTTTCCAACCACTGCAGGTGCAGTTCCAATTAAACTGTCCATCTTTCTAGGCTCTGAAACCACGTCCTTTGTCGGCAGAACTGTATCCTGGTTGCCTCCTGCTGGCTCAGAGTTCTGGCTGTCTCCTATTGATTCTGACATCAACGGTGAAGGTGTTGGGACATTAGATGGATATGTTGAAGAACTATCAGAGTCTGTCATATGTCGAGGACTGCCCAGGCGTCGTCTTAGTTGTTCAATGTGTCTTTTCACACAGGACCTTTATCTGTTAAAACCTCATACATTGTGGGGCTAATTACTTCTATTACTGTAGATGGTACCCATTTGTCGTGAGGGTGGAATCCTCGAGAATATACCAAGTCTAGAGGTGCAAACATCCGGAATCTTAAATTAGACAGATCCTTAGGATTAGGCTCTGAAAAATCTGGATGGATCCTGTCAAGGCAGGTTTTCAAACGGCGGTTCATAAGCAGCTCTGCTGGAGAAACGTTGGTAGCAGAATTGGGCGTAGCATGTTGTACTAATAAGAATGATGCAAGTCTAGTATTCCAATTCCCCGAAACAATTCTTCGAAGAAGTACATCTTTTGTTGTCTGCACCATCCGTTCTGCTTGTCCGTTTGATGAAGGATGTCCAGGAGCTGTGAATGTATGATGGATTCCGTTTCTAATAAGGAACCGTTCAAATTCAGACGATGTGAAGCCAGGTCCGTTATCTGAGACTATGGTGTCAGGAATACCATGTGAGCCAAAAAGCTTTCTCAAAGCTTCAATAGCACAAGGTGAGCCTGTTGACGATACCTTAATAACCTCTAGCCATTTTGAATATGCATCAACGACAATGAGGAAAAGGGATCCCTGAAAAAGCCCAGCATGATCGATGTGGAGTCTTGACCATGGTTTTCTAAGGCATTCCCATGTTCCCAGTGTCTTAGGAGGTGCATGTCGTGTTTGTTGACAAATATTGCACCTATTTACTGTGTCTTCAATTTGACTATCCATCTTTGGCCACCACATGTAACTTCTTGCGAGGCTCTTTGTACGTACGATGCCTTGATGTGAACTGTGGACAGTGGCCAATAGGTGTTCTTGTGCCTTCCTGTGTATTATGACCCTGCATCCCCAAAGGAGGCATCCTTTGTGGGTTGAGATTTCCAGTCGCCGTTGGAAATAGGGGGTGAATTCTCCGTCTGGATTTTCAGCGGGCCACCCTTTCAAAACCCAGTTGAGCACTCGAGCTAAGATAGGGTCTTGCATAGTCATCCGTGCAATATCTTTGACTGAGATGGGAGGCTTGTCCAGAGCCTCCAGGAGTAATACTTCATTAGGAGATGTCCCATGATGAATCATCTGTGGATGAGGTAGACGACTAAGTCCATCTGCATTAGAAATCAATTTTCCAGGTTTGTATACAAGATGGTAATCATATGAGCTTAAAGCTAGGGACCGCCGCTGCATTCTTGGGGACAACATTGTTGGTGTGGGTTTATCGCTGGCCAGAAGGGCCAGTAAAGGCTTGTGATCAGTTCTTATTTCGAATTTCTGCCCATAAAGGTAGTTGTGAAACTTCTTAAACCCTTGAATAATGGCCAAGGCTTCTTTGTCTATCTGGGCATACCGACGCTCTGTTGGGTTCATCGTTCTTGAATAGAATGCCACTGGAGCTTCAACTCCCTCTGACAATTTGTGACTGAGGACAGCGCCAACACCATACTGGGAAGCATCACATGTCAGGATGATTGGTTTCTTTTCATCGAAATGTACAAGGAGGGAATCACTTGATAAGAGATTTTTAACCTTATGAAAAGCTTCTTCGTGGCTTTTCTTCCATTTCCACACTGCTCCCTTGTCTAGCAAGCGATGAAGAGGTTCTGCCACTGTTGCTTTATTTTGTAGAAAGACATGATAAAAGTTCAGTAGACCGAAAAATGCTTGGAGTTCCTCTCTCTTTGTTGGCGTAGGGGCTTCTTGAATAGCTTTTATTTTGTCCTTTGTAGGTTTAATACCTCTCTCGTTGATTTCATAACCTAAGAATTCAATTTTTGGTGTTCCAATAATACATTTATTTTTGTTTAAACGTAACACAGCCTTAGAGAATCGATCAAGAACTTCACGAAATCGCTTGGCTAGTTCTTCTTCTCTAGAACCTTTGATCAAGACATCATCATAGTATGGAAACACCCCTGGTATGTTTGCGAGCAATGTCTCAATGAACCGCTGGAATATTCCAGGAGCTGTAGAAGTGCCAAATTGGAGGCGATTACACTTGAATGCTCCACGATGTGTCACAACTGTTTGTGCCATAGCAGAAGATTCATCCACGACTAATTGCAGATATGCTTGGGACAAATCAAGCTTTATGAAAAGTCGGCCTCCTGTTAAATCTGCAAGAATTTGATTTACTGCCGGTACTGGATATGGATGGGAGACCAAAGCCTTGTTGGCTATACATTTATAGTCACCACATAACCTAATCTCTCCATTAGATTTCAGAACAGGAACAACAGGAGTTGCCCAATCAGAGTAACTAACTGGTTCAAGAACTCCCTGGTCTTGTAATCGTTGCAATTCTTTCTCAATCTTGGGTCTTAGAGCAAATGGTACATTCCTAGCTTTCAGCTGAATTGGACGAACTGAGGGATCCAAATGTAACTTGATAGGTGTACCTGTAAACTTTCCCAGTTCTTCCTTGAAAACATTAGAGAATTCACTCAGGACATCATCCAAAGTAGAATTCTGTATTCTATGGATGCCTATTACCTTTATTCCTAATGGTTCGAACCAATTTAGACCAAGAATTCCTTGGCGTTTCTTCTTAGCAATCAGAAGTGGAAGTTCCCGCTCGTGTGAAGCATATTTAACTCTAACTTGGCACTGACCCAAGATTTTTACTGGTTGTTTATTATAGTCTTTGACAACGAAAGGAGACTTTTTCAACAGTGGAACATTGTGAGGATATAACTGGTCAAAAGTACCTTTGTCAATGATTGATATTTTAGCTTCTGAATCTACTTCCATAACACATGGTCTACCGTTGATCAGGACGGTTGTTTTCATGTTTAGTGTTTCCACACTGTTGAGGCACACAACTTTCAAATGGACGATGTCTAAACTCTCTGCGTCAAAGGAATCAGAGTCACTGTCTTATAAATTCTGTTCATGTACAGTTTCCCGAGAAAAATTTGATTTGCGTCGACAGACTCTTTGAATGTGGCCCTTCTTTTTGCAGGCATGACATTCAACATCTTTAAATTTGCACTGTGCTCTTGAATGGTTGCCTCCACAACCAGCACAATTTCCTTTCTGACAATGCCTTTGATTTCGATTTTGTCTCTTGTCAAGAGGCATAATTGAAACAGTTCCAGATCCTCTAATCTCTTTTACACGAGAATTAGCCATTTCTGCTGCCAAAGCCTTATCTAGTGCTTGAGCAAACGTCAACGATGTTTCGGCGAGTAAACGTCGTTGGAGAGCTTCATCTCTCATACAGCACACCAACCTATCTCGGAGCATGACATCTAACGACGCGTCGAAATTACAGTGCTCGGATAGCTTCCGTATTTCTGCAATAAATGCACTTACACTTTCTTCCGACTGTTGATTCCGTCGATAAAATAAAAATCGCTGGAAGATCTCGGAAGTTTTCGGCAAGAAATGTGCCTTAACAAGGTTTATTAGCTCGTCATAAGGCTTAGTGGTAGGGTTTGCTGGGGACACGAGAGAACGGATCGTTGCGTATGTCTTCGCCCCGCGCATACTCAAAAATATGGCCCGTTTTTTTGTTGGTTCAGTCATATTGTTTGCTTCTAAAAAGCATTCCAAGCGTTCATGGTAAGCATCCCACGCTGACGGTTCCGATACGTCGAAAGGTTCCAAGCTGCCGAAAGTAGTCATCTCTTCACAAAATAATGTTGAGGGAAACAAAAGTTCTTTATTAGAAATTAGCAAAATGTATATATTACTCACAATTCTGATGCGTCGGTAAGCGTTTCCTCAGTTAGGCCTAAAACATAAGCGTAGCTCCAGTCTTCAGCAATTTTGGCAGTTCCCTGAACACTATTAGCGTAGTTGAATACTTTTACCTCGTCGCCAATTATTAGGTATTAACCGAGACATAAATAGTTAATACTAATGCAACTTAAACCTATTTATTATATTAGTATACAAGCCAGAAACATAGCTATCAAGCAGTGACAATCGAGTATATTTACATATATCGTGCGTGCGGCCTGTTGCCACTCCGGTAGCATAAAAGTATGTTTCAATACATAACAAAATGTGCTTTAAAATCACATACATTTTAAGATATTAAATGCTGAAAATAGTCTCTTTTTTTTCCAGTTTTAAGAGCCCTGAGATTCTTTAATTAGAATGAATTACATCAATACTATGGGATTCGCGACTATTTTGCATTAAATGGATCTTTCAATACGCCTTGAGTGATTTTAAAAGTTAACTAAAAACCTATCGGGAAAAACGCGGCAAGGACCAGGGCGGCGTTGCAATTTTGTGACCTCCTTTCGAAGCGCATTTAGCACAATGCCAAATGTAAACTTTGAACAAATGTTTTGTTTTAGCTACACTGTAGAAAGAAAGGTTATTACTATGTTGAATTTAGTTTTATGAAATGCGAAATGAAGTTTAAATAGGCACTGTTTTTATTGTCAGTACCGAATTAAGTTCATTATAAACAGATTAAGATAATATTAAACTAGTCGGATGTGTCAATCCCAAAACTTTCTTCTATCACATACATGTTAATACTTCCTGATAAATGCTGCACAGCAGCGCCACCGGTTTGGTGATTTATACCAAAATCTAATCAGGGACAACTTACGTGAACTTCTAATTGAATTTGAGTTTGGTGAAAATCCGTGCATTAGTTTTTGAGATAGAGCTATTGCGGAAATCGTGAAAGTTCTGCATAGCAGTGGCACCTCTTGGACAATTTACACCGAAAACTTATCAGGATCAATTTATATCAGGTACTAACTAAATCTAAAGTTTGGCGAAAATTCATGCATTAGTGATTAAGATACAGCTTTGCGGAAATCGTGAAAATTGCAGCATAGTAACGCCGCCTGTTGGGCGATTTACATCAAAAACAAAACAGCACTAATTTATATCAGGGGCTAACGGAATTTGAAGGTTGATGAAAATTCGTGCATTAGTTCCTGAGATAGAGCTATTGCGATAATCATGAATAATGTAGCATAACAGCGCCACCTACTGGGAGATTTACACCAAAAGGTTACCAGCACCGAATTGTAATCAGCACCAATTTATGCCAGGGACTAACTGAATATAAAGTTTTATTAAATTCCGTTCAATAGTTCTTAAGATAGAGCGCCCACAAAATTTGTGTCACACACAGGTAGACAGACTCACAGACAAACATTTTGTAAAAACCTGTTTTTCATTATCTCTGTCCCCTAAAACGTATAAATCCGTCGAAAACCGGAATTCGAAAATTTTCACGAATCTAATACCTTCTTCTTATAAAGACAGAAGAAAGTAAAAATGAGTTAAACAGAATAGCTATATTTGATATTATTTAGGTTCCATATCTCTTTGAACTTTCATGATATATCCATTTACATTTTTCTAGTATATACTGTTATACCGAACCCTACTTTAGTTTAGTTACAACCCTGCATAGTTTTTTCAAAGTCTTAGTATTCTTTTAGCAACGATTTTTTTTAATAATACAATTACTAATTCCTATATTTATTGTACGGAACCCTCTGTACGCGAGCAATACTCGCACTTGACTGTTTATTTATTTTAGAATAAAATTTATATGTGTAAACATGCTCATTTATAAAATGTAAAATGCTTTATCAATAACATGTTCGGTGTAAATTGTGGACGCTCGAGAAGAGAATAGGGGTTTTTAGCTTATATTAAATCTATAAGCATTGTTATTTTTCAGCCTGCTGGGCAGCAATAGGAGCGTAACAAATCTGGAAGGGCCTAAGAACTGAATGTGAGTTGTTAAGCTGTCTGTGCTGATGATGATTCTGACAAACTGCTCGCTAATAATATCATAAGATGAAACGCAATATTTCACCTTTATTCAAATGTAAAATATATGAACTTTAAAAAAAAAAAAAGTTACCTGTTTTACTTAAAAGATGACTAAAATAATAAAAATCCCTGCCGGCTCGGCCTACAGGCGCAGGTAGATTTCGAAGTTAAGTATTAATTTCACCAACAAAAACTAAATCATAATTAGAGATTAACCAACTTTAACAATTTTATCTGGCCGCTTTTGACGAGTTTTTAATTTCATTTTTATTATCAGAGTTAAGGCTGTATTCAAAAAATATTTTTCCATGCTCAACAACTCGACATTTTCTGACACATTTTCAGATTCATTCTTAAAAGGAAAAACATGAAACTTGCTGACGTGATTTTTTTAAGAGATTTATAAGCGGCTTATGTTTTTATTTTTCGTTCAATTCATTAAAACTTGATTTAAAAACAATTATTTTCTCAGTAGACCCCATTTTTAGTTTCCAACACAATCGCTTCGAGAAATTCGGTTAAAAATGCCCACGTTGACATCATTTTTTGAAATATATTCTGCCTCTATCAAAAAATTGACTTTTACGGCACATTATATAATTTCTGAATAAGAGAACCTACCAGTTGGATGCGTTTTAAAGCAAAAATGAATTTAAAAATGAGTCAGAAAATAAGCAGTTTGGATACGATATTTATTGTAATACGATATTTTTTTCTTCAACCTCTATGTATTTTTAATTTTTTTTTGCTGTAAGAATTGGTCCTATCAAAAACTTGTCACTGTGAAAGTTGTAGATAATATTCAGAAGATGTATAATAAATTTAAGCGGATTATTTTTTTAAAACAAGGTCCATTTGGTTGAACTTCGTTGGCTTTTTATTAAAATACGGTAATTACTTTTATTAAACAATCTTTTTATTTAAAGATTAGACGCATAAATACATTAATATTATTAGGTATCTATACATATTTACTTCATGTTTCAAATGTAAAGCTGGTGTTCCAGTTACCCTATAATTTTTTCAAGAATGTGGTAACTGGGACATGTATCAGGGGTAACTGGACTATACGGGATCCAGTTACCCGAACAGTAAATAAATATTTTTTTTTAGTTTCTGTTACTACGGGAAATAAATTTCTCCATTGTTTTTTGCTCACAATAAAAAAAATTATTTCTCCATTTTTTTTTTTTTTTTTTTTTTTTTTTTTTTTTGCTTGCAATAAAGAAAAATACATAATACCTTATTAAAATTACATAATAAAATTTTAAAAAAGCATGTTGGGAGTATTAAACCAAATTTCTTAAGTATGATAGCTAATATAGCTCGAAATTTTACGATACAGATGAAGAGGCGTACGTAAGGCTAAGTGAGATTATTGAAAATTATCGAAACGAATAAAAAATAATTCTGTTTGATAAAAAAAATATGGTTACATTGCCCACAGGTTTATTGGACATATTGAACTTCCATTGTGGTAAATAAAAAAAAAGAGAATGAGATACATAAGTACTTACGTAGCCGTTTGTTCATAGATTTATCTTGTTATTTTTTTTCCTTAAAATACCCATGTAACTTTTATACTTATACCTATACTAAAGTATATAAGTACTTGTACTTACTTAATTTTTATGTTTTTTGTATAAATAAATCTAATATTTTCACTTTTAGTGATTTTTTTAGACACATTAAACATAAAGGTTTCCCTTACAACGCCCTTTATTTGATATCTAGACACACGGCAGTGTGTCAGCCAAGTTCGCCTGACATAGCCGTGTGTTATTTACACGAACCATTTCGAGCTGTTTTCGTCAAATTTCGATGCTCTACTACTGAAAATCGATGAGACCTACATACTTGTTATACGAAATGTGTAGTAAGGCCACCCTAATTACCTAAAATTCAAAATTTTATAAATAACGCATAATTAGTTTCCGAGATAATGACATTTGAAAATGTCTGATAATCGATAATTTTACCACTGACTGACTGACTGACTGACTCACTCATCAAAAAGATCTCGTATATCTACTGCAGCTAGAGACTTCAAATTTCGTGCGAAGTTCGTTTACACTATAAAACTAAAGAAAAAAATAAAAAAAAATGAGAAAATCGATGAATTACCCACCTAGGGGTGCCCATTTTTACTTTAACATTACGTCTATTAGGCGAAATTTTAATTTGCCTTAGGCGGGGACGCTGTTCTGTCGCCAAATACCGCCAAGTTTCTCGCCAACATGGCGATATCTCGCCAAATTTGGCGACCAAAATTAGTCGCCAAAAGTGACGCCACCTTGGCGATATCTCTAATATTTCGCCAAATTCCAATAGACTTGCATTGTAAACCTATCTACTTACTGGAGGTTTATCTGGATTTACTTGCTTACAGAAAATCAACAAATTGATATATTTTAAAAATTGAGATATTTTAAACAATTCTTTCTAAGTGAGCCCCTGATTAGGTTGGAGGAGTGAAATTTTGCATACTGATAGCTGAACACCTCACATCAAATGACAAACCATAAAATTTTGAAAAAGTCGTACATTTAACTCTTTGCGCTCCCACATGTGTATTTTAAACAATTCTTTCAAAGTGACTCTCTAATTAGGTTGGAGGCGTGAAATTTTGCATATTTATAGCTGAACACCTCACATCAAATGACAAACCATAAAATTTTGAAAAAGTCGTACATTTAACCCTTTGGGCTCTCGCATGTGTATCTTAAACAATATTTTCTAAGTGAGCCCCTATTTAGATTGGAGGCGTGAAAATTTGCATACTTATAGCTGAACACACATCAAATGAAAAATCATAAAATTTTGAAAAAGTCGTACATTTAACCCTTTGGGATCCTACATGTGTATTTTAAAAATTCTTTCTAAGTGAGCCTCTAATTACGTAGGAGGCGTGAAATTTTGCATACTTATAGCTGAACACCTCACATGAAACGAGAAATCTTAAAATTTTGAAAAAGTCGTACATTTAACCCTTTGCGCTCCGCTATGTGTATTTTAAACAATTCTTTCAAAGTGACTCTCTAATTAGGTTGGAGGAGTGAAATTTTGCATACTTATAGCTGAACACCTCACATCAAATGACAAATCATAAAATTTTGAAAAAGTCGTAAATTTAACCCTTTGGGTTTCAACATGCGTATTTTAAGCAATTTTTTCTAAGTGACCCCCTATTTAGTTTGGAGGTGTGAAATTTTGCATACTTATAGCTGAACACCTCACATCAAATGACAAGTCATAAATTTTTAAAAGTCGTACATTTAACCCTTTGGGCTTCCACATGCGTAATTTAAGCAATTCTTTCTAAGTGAGATCATATTTAGGTTGGAGGCGTGAAATTTTGCATACTTATAGCTGAACACCATCATGTGACAAATCATAAAATTTTGAAAAAAATCGTACATTTAACCCTTCGGTCTTCCACATGCGTATTTTATGCAATTCTTTCTAACAGAGCCCGTTATTAAAAGGCAGATTTGAAATTTTGCATATTTATAGTAGAACACCTGTGGCCAGGCGACAAATCATAAAATCTTGAAAAAGTCTTACGCTTAACCCTTTGAGGTACCACATATGTACTTTAAGCAATTCTTTCTAAGGGAGCCCCTAATTAAGTTGGAGACATGACTTTTTGCATACGTATAGCTGAATACCTCAGACCACACGACAAATCATAAAATTTTCAAAAAGTCTTATATTATTTACTCTCCCGGGCTCTAACTTGTGTATTTTTAAGCAATTTTTCTAACCTCCGCCTTTTTCACCCGGGGAGCACTTTTCCAACTTTTGCCGACACCCTTTTGACCATTCTTTCATATTATGCACCATAGCCTTACATATTTTAGTTCCACTTTTTACCGCCAGGGGCACCTACTTATCTCGGGTGCTATGGGCTCAATCCCCTCGACTAATATATCTACGGATAGTATGTAAAACGGAGTTTCGTTTGGATAGAGACTTGTTTAGAATAGAGTGCACCCCTGGTTGCGAAATGTGGAACTAACAGATTTTTCAAAAGGATAAAGTGTTTTTAAAGGAATATTAAACGAAACCCTCGGTGCAATCTGTGATCACACTTACCCACTTGTTATTTTCAAAATCATCAGAGAAAAGGATATTTAGTTAATTAAATTTGAAAATCCAGGGAGGAGCAATGTCCTTCCTCTGCACTGCCTCTTTGCCGGCAACCATGGATGAATGATACATAGTATGTGGCATAAGTACATAACTTTATTTTTCACTTTCAGTACAAAAAAGCAGGCCCAGCTATAGGATATTTAATTGGAAAATTTAATAGGAAAATTTAATACAGAAATTTAATAGGAATTGTTGTTTCAGAAACAATAAAGATTTCGAATCAATACATTTCGTTTCAAAACATGCATTCAATGTAGCAGTATTAAAATATAGATTTCTGCCGCAAATTGACAGCCAAATAGTTTGTTGTAGGAAATTAAAATTAAAATTGAATGTTGCTTGGTGAATAAAATAGTCACATGTAAACACATTAAAAAGCATTAAGTAAAGTGTCTAAATATATTGTAACTTTACAAAAAGTAATGATATCTAACAAAAACATAGCTGTGAAAAAAGGGAGCCAAGTTCTGTAAAGACAATGGCAAGAAAAGAAGTGATATCTAAGTGGGTGCCAAGTTCAAATAAAATTCACTCAAACTTACCTACTGAAGTATTATAGCATTTTTTAAATTGTTTAGAAATAAAAATTATTGATAGCATATTAATAATAAATCTAGAACTTGGCAAGTTTTTGATAAATGTTATGCCTATCAATTTCATGTCTTAATAAAATGGTGATGTTAATATTAATTTCAATGACATTACAAAAAAAAAAATAATGTAGTTTTATAAACAAATGACTCATGTTAAAGATTTGATAAACCAATAAATACACAGATACACTCCCGCTTGTCTTTGGTTATCACTCTAGCACCCACCCTCCAGAAACCTCAATGCAAACAGACTAAGATACCTGACAAAGAGACAGATATACTTAGCTTTTTCTTGGTCATCACTCTAGAGACTGCTCCCCTTTAACCCTTTCAGGGGCAAATATCTTTTATTCGTGAAATGCTGGGAATGAGCTCACTCAATTTAAGGCTTCCAATCATGAAATAACAAGATTTGATATAATAATGTCATTATTAAAAATAAATGACTCGTAGGTAAAAACTTGCCAAGTTCTAGATTTATTATTAATATGCTATCAATAATTTTTATTTCTAAACAATTTAAAAAATGCTATAATACTTCAGTAGGTAAGTTTGAGTGAATTTTATTTGAACTTGGCACCCACTTAGATATCACTTCTTTTCTTGCCATTGTCTTTACAGAACTTGGCTCCCTTTTTTCACAGCTATGTTTTTGTTAGATATAATGTACATGATCGGCCTGGTTTGAATTGTTTTTAGTTATTTACACTTTTTCAAACAGGACCTGATACTCAATATTAAAAAAAAAACAAACGCGTGTGGAACTCTTGGTCCACTTGCCTCATTTTTATGGGGCAACTAGACCCAAGAGGAAAAAAAGATGGAAATATATATATATATTTATTTATTTTTAGATATTAAAATGTAATTTTGAACATTTCTGTCTGATAGAGGGAACCTAACTGAACACATTTACAAAAGTTCAGACTTTAATTCAAATGAATATGAGCCTTTTGAAGCTGAATTGCCAGAATCTCCAGAATTACATTGTAAATTCATGGCCCAGTTGCCCCACGTAACCTTACCATGAAAGTTCAAAGAGATATGGAACCTAAATTATATCAAATATAGCGATTCTTTGTAACTCATTTTTTAATATTATCCTAATCTGTTTATGATGAACTTCATTCTGAACTGACAATAAAAGCAGTGCATATTTAAACGTCATTTGCGTTTCATAAATCTAAGTTCAGAGTAGTACATAATAACCTTTCTTATTACAATGTAGCTAAAACAAAACCTTTGTTCAAAGTTGAAATTTGACATTGTGATAAGCGCTCTTCGAAAGGAGGTCGCAAATCTGTAACGCCGCCTTGGTCAGAGCTGCATTTTCTCAGATACGTTTTTAATTAACTTTTAAAGTCACTCGGGGCGCATTGGGAGATCCACTCAATGCAAACTAGTCGCGAATCCTATAGCATTTATGTGATTCATTCTAATTAAATTAGTCTGTTTTTAACAATTTGACGTTTATTGCTTTTATACTGCGACTGGGCATTGCATTACACATATATATCATTAAAAGTCGTTAACTAGTCTTTAAAATCTGATGGTACATAGATTACGCCGCCCCTGTCATTATGCATGACCGAACCGTCCGTATCTTAAAGTGTTAATACACTCATGTCCAAAATTAAGCTCGCAAGCATAAAATCTGTAAAAACTGATGAACTGTTCTCAGTGTTGACAGGAAATTTGGCACAGAAGAATATTACAATGGGAGAAGGAATATAGCAACATAACAATATGGAAAATATTTTAATTGTGAATTAAGATACAGGGTTTATCAAAAAGTGTTAAATCATGAATCAGAGATAAAGCATTTATCTCGGGAAAAGTCTATCTAATATGGAGTGAGGCCACCATGCACAGCTATAAAACATCGCAACGAGCTCTCATACCGTTTATGAGGGTGACAATAAATGTTTGTGGCAACAAAGTCCATTCTCTTAAAAGCGGGGCTTTTAACTTCTTGTGGGTCCTGGGAGGGGTTTACGCTGTGAAATTGCTCTTCCTAGACCATCCCAAACATGTTCAATAGGATTGAGATTCGGAGACCTCGAGGGCCAATTCATATGGCGAATATCCTCTTCTTCAAGAAAATCATCAACAGTGTGAGCTCTTTGTGGCTTCACATTGTCGTTCATAAACATGAAGTCCGGGTCTACAGCACCCCGGAACAACCTCACATAGGCTTCAAGGACCTCATCCCTAACGCCTGGCGTCCAGTCGTGTGTGTCCCTTTCACTGCATTCAGCAGGAGAGCCCGGTTATTGTGGAGCCGAAGACATCAGTCTTGGACACAACAAGAATGGGGTGTTTCCTTTTCAGTGATGAGTCGAGATTCACCACGCAGAGTGATTTTTGTCGAATATCATGTGGAGAGAACGTGGATCATCCAACGTGGAACACTATCATCCGTCGCTACGTAAAATAAATCGACAGATTTGGTGGCAAAGGAATTCTTGTCTGGTGCGGCATAAAGTTGGACAGTCGTACACCACTGCACGTCTTCGATGCGGGTACTGTCAACGCACATCGCTCTAGGGTTGAGGTTCTTGAAGCCTATGTAAGGTAGTTCCGTGGTGCTGTAGGCCCGGACTTCATGTTTATGGACTATAATTGGAAGGAACACAGAGCTCATACTGTTGATGATTTTCTTGAATAAGAGGATATTCGCCGTATAAATTGGCCCTCGAGGTCTCAATGCTATTGAACATGTTTGGGATGGTCTAGGAAGAGCCATTGAACAGCGTAACCTTCCTCCCAGGATCCGCCAGGAGTCAAAAGCCGCGCTTTTGGAAGAATGGGCTTTATTTCCAGAAACATTTATTGACTCCCTCATAAACAGTCTGAAAGCTCGTTGTGTGGCTTGTATCGCAGTGCACAGTGGTCACACTCCATATTAGATAGACTTTTCTCGAGATAAATGCTTTATCTCTGATTCATGATTTCACACTTTATGATATACCCTGTATCTTAATTCACAATAAAAAAAAAATTCCATATTGTTATGTTGCTATATTCTTTCTCCTATTGTAATATGCCCCTGAGCCAAATTTCGTGGCAACACAGTGACTAGTTCATCAATTTTCACAGATTTTTATGTTTGTGACCTTAATTTTGGACATGAGTGTATCTCGTCTAATTATTGGCGATTTTTTTCAAAAATCATTATCAGCAATGCTTTTATACATCTGCTACGATAGGTACCTCCAGCACTGCTCAACACTTTTGCTGAATGCCCGTAAGTCAATATTGTGTGTAACGGAAAAATGCGATTTTCTCAAAAACTATGTGGCCTAGAGTAATCGCTATAATTTTCTTGCAAGGTTTAAATTAACGTATACTACCTCTAATTTTTTCATAATTTTAGTTTCAGTAGATTCGGAATTAGATGGGGGGGGGGGGGCGCGGGGAACATATCTTTGCGCTACATTTTCGACGATATCTTTGAAAATATAATACCTAAAATTAAAAGAAATGTATTTTTGAGTTCAGCGTTACGAAAGCTTTCATAGACCACAAGGTATACAAAGAAAAAAAAATTTTCGAGTAACTTAATTAGCCCCTCTATATTTTTACTAAATATATTTATGAATGTTTAATAATCGGTAATTATATGGGTCAATAGTCTTTATTATTTACCCCAATTTGAACTTTCCACGTTCCATAGTTTTTGAGTAAAATGACTGTGACAGACAGACACAGGAGTAATCTTATAATGGTTCCGTTTTTACTTTTTAAGTACGGAACCCTAAAAATTAGTTCGATTCTGTGTATAACTTCATACACTTTCGGTGGTACAATGGGAACACACGGACCGACAGATATTTTGTATAAACATATTTTCGGTGATCTCTTGGCCCCTAAAACGTGTAAAAATTGAAGAAAGTAAAATAGAAGAAAATAATTATTTTTTTTAATATTATTGCCATTTTAAGGGGCATTTTTATTAATAAAAAATATCCACATCCACAACTATTTCCAAATAATAATAATCTCATTATACAGTCTGAGTAAGCAAGGTGAATATTACTATTCGGAAAAGTGGTAGACATCCGAATAAAAATATTCTCTAAATTGGCAACAATGTTTAAAACACTAATTTAATAAAATTGTCAGTTAATTTTAAAACTTATACCGTAAAAAGTAATTTACAAATGTGTTTTGTAAAATTAAGGCACATCTTTTCAGTTGATCCAAGGTTCTTCTACATAAGGTTGTTCCATTTGAAGGATAGCCAATCAGAGTAGAGCAGGACTGAAACGTCACGTGGCGGACAAGATCGGAGAAAGACCGGCCGTGACAATGTAAATAGATGAGTAAAAGAACGGAATATGAAGTAAATAATTTAAAAAAAAACAGATCCTCGAAAGTAAATTGAACGAAATCACTTTTTCTTAAAATAATTTGTTCAAACACTGATTGGAGTTAGTTAAATATAACATACATAATGGTTAAATAATATCGCGATACATTTGTTTCATTCAAATACTTCAGTAAATTCGCGAAAAAAATTACATTTTTAATGCGTAAAAGTACAAATGAAAACTTTTAAACTATTGTAAAATAAAATTAATGGATGAATTAGATATAAGTTTTCAAAAAATTTCGAATGTCACTATGCTTATTCAGGATCAAAATCAATATGATTCCAATATCTGTAACAATATATATACACAGGGCTTAGTTTATAGCAAAAAAAAAAAAAAAAAGTACCGGAGCTCTAATATTCTGCAGTAATAACAACAAAGTTTATAATCCCCTGCCCCCCCCCCCCCCCCCCCCACATACGCATATTTATATTTCATACACTATTTCAAATTTTAAAGCAATTTTGTCTTCCTCAAAAAGAAATTTATGTTTTTGACATACCTTTAGGCATTAATATCTAATAAATTCTAATAAATGAACAGAGCAAAAACATTAAAATCAGGAGTGGGGAATTTTCAGAAAATCCTACTCGTCAGGGACTTCTTTGTATTGGTGCGCAGTATTTATAAACTCTGGTCTGTTCTGGCTAGTATTTAAATATTCACTAAAAATAAAGAAGTACTGGAGTTGCGCTCCTGTGGTATTCGGAGCAAATTAAACACCGTGTAGAACTAGAAAGTTAATCAGAGAGAATATTTTAAAAACACGAACAAAAAGCAGCGAGTAAAAACGGCAGAAACAGTTGCGACTAATTCTGACATTCCTCATCGCCATTCTGAAACCATTGAAAAAAAAAAAAAAAAAAGCTCTACACAGGACACACTATGTCACATACGTAAGCGCTTTGGTAGGAAAGAACGCAAAAGATTAGAGATGGGAAAAAAAAGATATAAAAATTTAGGCTTTGATTTTTTACAAACACTATTTCCGCTAAATTTCGGAGTGAGCGCCGGTGAATTCAGACCAATATTTAAATTTCCACTAAAAACAAAGAAGTAGCCGAGCTGAGAATCAAACAGAATATATTAACGATAATATCCAACGCAAATTAAGCACTGCTTATAGGCTAATACTTCAACCCTACATTAATTTTCATCTTAAATTTCTGCTTCATTTTATTAATAAGAGTAACAAGAATATAATATTTAATAAAATAAATATCATCGTTATTCTGTTTGCGAATCGCCGGGTTAGCTAGATACGAAGTGCATGTCGCTGCATCAGCAACCGGTGTACAACAAAACTACGAAAAATCGAGAAAATCGCACAAACATCGTTATCACAGCGCTTCCTTCCGGGTTACATATCCATTTTCAACTGGGATCTGGCGTCAATAGCCAAAAATATGCGTATGAAGTTTGGTTCAAATCTATGCCTAACTTTGTATGCTTTCCGGTGAATCAATAATGAAAATGGAACAAAAATCGCTATTACAGCGCCCCCTCCCGGCGGAATATCCCCAAATTTAACCTTGACATGCTGGCCATAGTCAAAAGTACATAACTTCGTGTACTTTCCGATGATATAATGAGACATACATATATACGGACAGACAGATATTTTGTAAAAACATGTTTTTCGGGATCTCTGACATTTAAAACGTGTAAATCCGTCGAAAACTGGAAGTCGAACAAAAATTCGACTACAATACGTTCCTCTGTTATAGATAAAAGAAAGTAAAAAAAAAAAGATAATGCTAAAGCAAATATTTTAATAGAGGATTTTTTTTTTAAGATAAAAAAAAATCACTATAACAAAAGAAAATTTTTAAATATTTTATGCAATTTTTGACGTTTCCTTTTTTACATTTTTGCGGCGATTTTTCCATATGAGTAAAAGGAATCCGGCTTTATTTTTTTAACCCACTATTGTATTAAATCTTGTCATTTTTTTCAATAAAGTTTATTCGGAGTTCGTACAGAGATTTTCGCATTTTTCTCGAATTTTTTATGCGATTTTTAGAATTTTGAGATTTATAAAAGGAACTCGGTTACCAACTTTTAGCGAAATATAATAAATTTTCTCCTCTGCGAGTTTCGAACTTTTTTTCCCGCACTTCATGGCGATTTGTCTGCATTTGTGAAAGAAATCTGGTTTTAATATTTTATTCTAATATAGTAAATGCTATCCTCTTTTTTTTTTCTTTCATTAAAGTTATTCTGAATTTCTCACGATTCTTTTATGCAGTTTTTAGAGATTTTCGCGTTCTGCAGGAATTTTTTGACGCTCGTAAAAGGAATTCGGTTTTGAAATTGTAGCTTAGTATAGTAAATTTTGTCCTTTGCGATTTTAGTGTTTTTCTTTGCGATTTTCCAGAATAATAATCGCCAGTTAACAAAATGCCCGGATTTTGAAGAATTCGAAATTTCGACTTCCGGATTTGAGACTCTGTACTGTATTGTTAAGTCTGTATACGTGCTCTCCGAGAGTTATTAGAACACGTTGATATAGTGCATTCACTAGGTTTTTTTTAAAAAAGGCTGTTAAAATAATATAAAAATTAAAATCATTCACAGAAAAAAAATCCAACGCAGAACAGCATACAGAATACTATTGAAACGAGCGAAGCGAGGCGAATCTGTCCGCCACGTGACGTAATGCGCGAGCAGTTAAGGAATCTTTACAGTTGGCGCATCGCACGAATGGTACCCCCCTGAGTTGATCAACAAACATAATATATTATCATGAATATCGGCTGCTGAAATGTTTCACGCTACCGATGTTGTTGAAAAAAATAGATCTGTACTCTACGCAACATAGTTCCCAGGTCAGGTAAAGGAATGGACCTTATGCAGGCGACCTGAGGTCAAGGCTAAAATTCGTCTGCTGGCGGTATTTACTGGCGGTGTTTAGCATAGTAGTCTATGGAGTGCGAGTTATTAATGCTTGTTTGTTAAAAATGCCACAAAAAAATTCTTTGATCCAGCAACATATACTTAATATATTGTAATCTAAATTCAAAATGTTATTCTGTATGCGAAAAAATTCCCTAAGTTTGCAAATTTTCAGTTAAAATGTATGCACTCAACCTGGGTCAAGGCTAAAGTCGTCTGCTAGCGCTGTTTGCGCCTGCGCATACTGGTATTCTACCGGTGCAGTAACTAGAATAACAGATCATCATACCGCCAGCTCTGGCGTCTGACGTCACCTGAATAGAGTCCATTGTACACTCAGAGTACAGATAAGAAGTAGAGGCCGAATCCCATTGTTATTTCGGTCAGAACTTGAGGCACACATGTTTCCGCTTTCATCGCCAAAAGGTTCTCTTTTTTGGCGGTGATCACCTTATTGGGAACTGTCGGATTTGATTTATGCGAGAGAAACACCCGACTCAAGAAAGTTTCAGCGGGAACCAGAGGAGAAAAACCGGTTTGGCGCGTTTTCTCTGCCCACCATCACGTGACGGTGGGTAGTGATCCCGGCGTCAAGAAAGGGTTGCTATTTCTGAGTCCAGTTATATGAGAAGTCTATGATTGTACACAGACACAGATCCTAAGATATCTTCGCGCCAGGCGATGACTTTCCATTAAACTTTTAGCACTAGTGCGAAATCCTGCGATTTCATTGGCTATCGCTTCACCGATAGCCAATGAAATTGAACGGAACTTCTTTCCCTGAAAGGACAAGTATAAGAGTAAAATACTGTGTAAAGCCGGCACATGGTATTTTGGTATCAAAAGCGTATGAATGATCTAGCCCAGTGGTCAAGACTAGGGCTGGTTAAGATTTTGCATTTGTAATCCTAAAGTTGCGTGTTCTGTCCTTTCGCTGGCGTTTTCCCTTTTTTAGAGTTTTGTTTTGATTTTTATTAAGTCAGTTAATTAAAATCAGTCGATCTTTATTACCAGTTCTTTTGTAAATTTTTTTATCAATTAGATTTTTTAAAATAAATTAAATTTAAAAAAATCATTTAATCTATTTTTTAATAATTAAAGTAAACGTTTATAAATGCAATAATTAATTTCCTAGGCTTACATTAAAAGTATTTTCATGTTAGAGCTTTATAAAGTTCTGATCATTTTAAATTTGTCTGTTAATATAGTAACAGATAAATGCAAAATTATCAGAATTAATATATTAAAGGTTTTTTATTTTAAAATTATCTTCGAGACATAAAAATCTTTATTAATTTATGATAGGTTACTTTATAATTTTTTATTCTAAATATTACACAAATATTTAAATTAAATTTTAAAATTCATAGGACTTATAGGGTATTTTTCTAATAAAAAAATTCTTTAATAATTAAAGTGTAATAATAATATTTTCTTAAGTCAGTTAGTTAAAATCAGTTGATCTTTATTACGAGTTCCGTTGTAATTTTTTTGTCAATTAGATTTTTTAAAATAAATTTAAATAATCAAATTAAAAAAATCATTTAATCTATTTTTTAATAATTAAAGTAAACATTTATTAAAATGCGATAATAAATCTCCTAGGCTTACATAAAAAGTGTTTTCATGTTAGAATTTTATAAAGTTCTGATCATTTTAAATTTATCTGTTATTTAGATTATTATTTTTTATTGTAAATGTTATACAGATAATTGAATTAAATTTTAAAATTCATGTGACTTATAGGGTATTTTTGTAATAAAGAAATTTCTTTAATAATTAAAGAGTAATAATAATATTTTCTTAAGGCTGTTCTTAACTGCTCTGCTCAACAAGCGCAAAACGTTTTGACACATTTACAAATTCATTTTTTGACGGAAAAGGTATAAAATTGGAAAGCCTGGCCATGGAAGCAATTTGGAATTGTTTTCTTCATTTTTTGATCAATCAATTACCTATTGAGTTATAAGCGATTTTGATCACGTAACAAACACGTTCTTCGCCCGCTCTTCAGTGCTCTTTTTTCCTTCGCGCGGAAATTCTGTTCAAAACGCCCACTTTGACACTATTTTCTGAAAGATCTATTGCGTTTGCAAAAAAAAAAAAAAATGAAAAAATCAGCTTAATTACATAGTTTCTGAACAACAGCAGCAGCTAGTTTCATGCATTTTCGAACAAAAATAAATTAAAACTTATGTCAGAAAGTTGCCCTTTTGGATTTGAGAACACCCTTAAGTCAGTTAAAATCAGTTTATCTTTATCACCAGTTCCTTTAAAAAAAAAAAAATATCAATTAGATTTTTTAAAAATAAATTAAAATATTCATTTAATCTATTTTTTAATAATAATGTAATAATAATATATTCTTACCTTACATTAAAAATATTTTTTGTTGGAACTTTAGTAAGTTATATATACAGATATAATTAGCAGAAGTAATTTATTAAAGTGTTCATTTCTCAAAATTAAGAATTATCTTTCACAATTATCAGCTGCTTTCTAATTTTTTATTGTATATTCAATACTACTAAATTCTTATCATATATAAACTGTATGTTTAAAATGAATATTTATTAAAATTTAATTTTAATATCTTCTACACTTTCATGAAAAGTACTTTTATGCTAGAACTCCAGTAACATATAAATAGTAATTAACAGAATTAAATTATTAAACTATTCATCTTTAAAAATGAATTATTTATCCTTTATCTATAAATTACATTAATAATATATAAATTACTATACTTTAAATAATTGAATGTATGGTAAAAATACAACAAAAACAAATAAATAAATATATATATATATATATATATATATCTGTGATTTAATAATTATTCGCAAAAACTTTTATTGTATACATATATGTTGCAATAAAAATGTAATATACACCAAACATGAACAATGAAAAATATTTTGCTATTAGTTGCAATATATATAGTTAAAATAACGATTATTATTATTATTATGGGGATTTTTGTTTTTATCTTTACTTATTAATTTATTATCAGTAGCTTTATAATTTTTATTCGAAATATAATATTGTGATTAAATTTTACTACATAATACCACTTAGTAGCTAATGTTATGTAATTAAAATAAAATATCTACTTAAATGCAATAATAATATCTTTTAAACTGACATAGAAAAATATTTTTATATATCTAGATGGAACTTTAATTACTTATTTTTAGTTAAGCAGCCAGAACTTGAATACTGATTGCAAACATCTGAGTAAAAAAAAAAAAAAAAAAAAAAAAAAAAAAATTCTAAGCAGCTTATTATAACAATCTCATTATTTTATCATAATTTAACTAAGTCAATGAGGTTTTAGAATTGTTATCAAATTTAATAATTAATTATATATTATGCTATTAACTTTATAACAATTGATTTTGTGTTCAGTTTGAGAAATATATACGCATTTTTTTTAATGCATCAAGTTATTGTTATCAAGAAATACAATTGATGAAATGAGTAGCAGCGTTGTTACTTGTAAACTGGATTTTTTTCCTTTCAGGGAAAGAAGCTCGGTTCACTGATAGCCAATGAAATTGCCGGATTTCGCACTAATGCTAAAAGTCTTATGGAAAGTCAAATTTCGCATCTAGCGTCCTACCCAGCATTTTGAAAGCAGCTGAATATCGTAACGTCAAATTTACAACATCTGCCGATATTCATAGATGTAGCTTAAAATTAGTTTTTAAAAGAAAGCATTCAAACGAGTACTTATAACACTTTTCTAAACAGTAAAATTTAATACGTTTGCCATTTTTGAAAACTAGTTTTTTTAATGCCTTATTTTAAATGTTTCATTTACATTGGCCAATGTTGTAAAAGTGTTATTACTATTACAACAGACATTTTTACACAACAGTACATTACAACAGTATTTGCATAGATTCGTAAAAACAATATAATTTTTTGGACATTTCAAGATATCTGCTGACATTCGGCAAATCTTGACGAAAGTGAAAGGAAAGTTCTGAAGGACCGCTCATTTTTATAGTTTAAGTCGATGGTGAAGTCTGCAATGAAATTTGCGCTAGATTAAATTTTTTTGTAAGAAACTATTATACTTTTACGCGGAAAAAAAAAGAATTTGAAAAAAATTATGTAGAAATCTATATAGCTTATTATAAAGGCATGGACCATGTACAATTGCATCATGTACAATTTAAATAAATAGATAAAATGTGATAAAATATACATTGCTAAATGACGAACTACGTTTAAAATATAAATTATTTAAAAACAACGTTTAAACACACAATAAAATAAATTGACTTGATCAGACGTTAACGTTTCGTGAGTACCAGGACTCACATCCTCAGTGTAAAAACTTTAAAAACAATATCCCCCCCCCCCCCCCCCCCAACTGCATGAACGGTGAAAACCCAAATGTCAAAACAAAATACCAAAAGACCACCAAGTTCTAACAGCCAATGAAATTAATGCGGAAGTGAAGTGTCGTTGAACTAACTCATTCACTGAAAAATGTCGTTTTTTTGGCTTTCTAATCAGTGTCACATACTGCTGAGGAATGTAAATTTGGCCGCATTTTTAATAAAAAAACTTATTCTCTATTACTGAATGGACAGCATCGCCTTCATTTTACGTGTGTCCATAGACCAAGAATTTTATTGTTATTTTACAGATTTTTAGTGTCTGAACAGCATGCATGAATCTATAATAATAAGGAAAGAAGTTTGTGTGTGAGTGAGTGTGTCGACGGTGTTCTGAAGACCTACCTGATAAATTGTACAGTTGTAACTATTAGTCTATGGCCTAACTATTAATCAATTGACAATATATTAATCACCAACAGAGCGATATTTCGCCAAGTAAGGACATTTTCGTATTTTTATTACTAAGGCAATGAAGAGTTTTATAAATTGCTCGAGTATGAGCTTATGAAAAACTTTTCGTGAGATGTGTCGTTTTTCTTGTTTCATCACTGCGTTTTTCCTATAATGGAAAAACGACACATAGTGTAATACAGAGGTTTTTCGTATAACGACACGGATAATAATTTGCCTGTAGGAAGATGAACCAATGACACCTATTTATGGAATAAAACACAAAATGAATTTCTGCGAGATGTGTCACTTTTCTTATGATCATCTGCCACAGATTCTCTCCGATCGGGAATTCCCAAGTTAACCTGCAAATGGAAAATGTAATGATTATTCATTATCCAATGGACTTTACTCATGTGACGTCAGGAGCGGGCACTTTGAACTTTGAAGGGGGGGGGGAGGTCTACTCTGAGACTTATAGCGACAGGCTGTTGTCTCAAATGATCGACTATAGGCGCGGGTAAACAGAAGAAAAACACTAATAGACGTGACGAACTTTTTAACACTGCTCCCTCTTTGTCCAATAAACAATCATTTTCGGAGGGTTTTTTGCCGCAGAGGCGTGGCCATTCTTGGGTAAAGTCCATAGAATGAGTAAAATACTTTTTTCACCATCTGAGGCGTGTGTTTTCATAAATTGCAGGAGAAGGTGAAATTATCAATTTTACAGAGGGTTTTTTTTTTTTTTTTTTTTTTTTTCTAAATATTTAACATTTACGTGGACATTTATTTAACAATGCTCCACGGTGGCATTTTAAATCGTATTTCCCTTAAATTGTTTGTATGTTATTGCCGTTTACTATAGCGCAATCGCTATTGAAAATGAAGTGTACAGTGATTGCCAAAATTGTGAATACTTTTAGGTAGCATTACAAAAAGTAAAGAGCTACCTATTGCAACCGTCTGAAGGAAAACACTTCGGGAAGTTTTGCTATATTTTCGCCGATCATGACCCCCAGATACCAAAACCACTCTCCGTTGAAATGCTGACTTTTATATATATATATATCTGAATTTTTGAACCGATTTGGCTGGAATTTTTCATACGCATAGTACATACTAATGTCTCGACCGAGTTCGTTGGCCAACTTCATCCACCATCTTGTTTCAAAATGGCGGGTATTTGAATTTTTGAATTTTTTTATGTTTTCAAACATTGTATACTTATAGGAAATGTTACGTTTCACAAAATGCAAACTCTTACTTAACTACTTAAACACTTTAAACAGAATGTTAGAAACATTAAAAGATATTTTAAAGAGTCACACAGTGTAAGTTAACAACATAGGTCATTTTAAAGAGAAAGTTAGGAAACCTAAAAATTTCCAAAAGTGTCCACAAAATTCAAATAGCCGCCATTTTGAAACAAGACGGCGGATGAAGTTGGCCAACGAACTCGGGCGAGACATTAGTATGTACTATGCATATGAAAAATTTATCCAAATCGGTTCAAAAATTCGAGAGTTATAGCATGACAAAATTCAGTTATATATATATATAATTATACACACACATATATATATGTGTGTGTGTGTGTGTGTATAAGTCAGCGTTTCAACGGAGGGTAGTTTTAGTATCTGGGGGGTCATGATCGGCGAAAATATAGCAAAATTTCCCGAAATGTTTTCCTTCGAATGGGGCTGCAATAGGTAGCTTTTTACTTTTTGTAATGAAAGCTACCTAAAAGGGTCCACAATTTTGGCCACCACTATATAGTTCAT
This sequence comes from Maratus speciosus, assembly GCA_963932465.1. Taxonomy (NCBI): domain Eukaryota; kingdom Metazoa; phylum Arthropoda; class Arachnida; order Araneae; family Salticidae; genus Maratus; species Maratus speciosus. The sequence continues at coordinate 5,290,938 of CAWVRF010000002.1, read as the reverse complement.
TTACAGAGACAGACAAAAAAAAGAATTTTCATTTCATTACGTCTATTGGGAAAAACCATTTGCGAGTATCTTAGTGAAGTTACTCCATTTCAAACAGCTTGAAACTGAATAAATCTATGCAATTCTTGGAAATTTTTCTGTAGAAAATTTCTCATCAGATTATTTAGAAAATTTCTTATTCTGAGAAATTTTCTACAGAAGAAATTCCAAGAGTTATATATATTTATTCAATTTTATCTATGCTGGATTCTCTTTAGTTTCGTGTTTGCCTCAGAGTTGGTGGCTTACGGAAAAATATTCCATCTTGTGCTGCGGTTGTTGCCTAGCCTTGCCAACGTATGATCAGCTGCGTAGCTACAAAATTATTATTTTTTTTTTGGGGGGTGGGGGGGTGGAAGAGTTTAAAATTTTCCCAACTTATAATTCAAAAATTTCCCAACGTGAAACAAATTGCTCTATTTTCCAACTAAAATGATATGTTCAATGTGTGTTTAATAATAATGATACTTATACGCAAAAAAAAAAAAAAAAAAAAAAAATTCTTTCAAAAAAAATAGTTGAAATTAAAACATAAAAATTATAATTATTGGTTCATTTAATGAAAGTTTTTGTCTTCAATTGTGTACGAGTCATAGTCGTATGCATATGAAAATAGCCTCCTATTCTTAGATTTTTGAGAAAGGAACAAAGTTTTGGAGGAAATATATTAGAGACACTGTTGGGGGATAACGGTAGAGAAATTCAAGTCTGGCAGATGTATGATATTTCCGTGATAGTTTCGTGGCACAGAGAAACGTAATGAGAAATTGAGTCTGGCTGCTTTTGGCATTTCTTTTGAAAGTTTAACTATTCTACTATTACAGAACTCAGAATGGTAGTCAGCAAAACAAAAAAAAATTCTTTTTTTTTTCTTTTTATTAAAAAAAAAAAAAGTTTCAAAAATCTATAATTGCCTAACTCTAAGTTCGAATTTCCCAAGTTCCCATGTATTGGGGGGGAGGAGGCTCCCCCCCCATCGCGACGCTTCTGCGTATGATAGTGAGAAGTGCCAAGCTGAGTATGTTCCAAGTGGTTCAGTTGGTAAAACGTTTCACAGTGGGGCAAAATCTCGAAAAACAGGCCAAAATATGAAAATGTTATTGAAATTGCATGAAACTTCATGTGCAGGTGTTTTTTAGGATGCTGATTACGATTCTAAAGTTAAAATTCCAAAAATGAAAATGGCGGATCTAATAGGGTGGAGTAAAAAATTAAATGCTTTGAAAGTTATTCAATTTCTATGAAATTTCCTATACAGGTTCTTTTGAAGATGATTGATGTACGATTCAAAAGTTTCTTCCGAATCATAAGTAGATTCTTCAGAAGGGGAGTTGTCGAAATTTTTTACAGAAGTTGTTGTGCTTCTAGGGAAAAGGATCATAATTTCTTATACGGTAATTTACGTAAGCTTGAAAAAAAGGTATCTGATGACATTAAAAGCCGCAAAAAAAAACTTCCATTGTTTTCATCCTACTGTATTTTAGCGAGAAATCGTTTCGATACCTTTCGATCAATTTATTACACGATTCTTGAACGTCTCCCGACATTTGCCCAATTGGCAGTAATGAGGAAGCTATTATTTCTTTGTCGTGAATAAATAGTTTGTGTACTGAATTTTGCATCTGGAACCAGGGATAGAGTCAACGAGTTTAGGAGCAATTTGTATGCAATAATCCTCAAAATTGATCGAATGAATATGAAGAAATTACATGTAATATGTCGTGTAATCGTTTGATCAAATCTTCGCCTATGCTTGTTATGGAAGCAGAAATATTAGCGTTTTCAAAGGAAACTATTACTTCTTTGTCGTGAATAAATAGTTTGTGTACTGAATTTTGCATCTGGAACGCAACGAGTTTACGAGCTATTTGTATGCAATAATCCTCAAAATTGATCGAATGAATATGAAGAGATTACATGTAATATGACGTGTAATCGTTTGATCAAATCTTCGCGTATGCTTGTTATGGAAGCAGAAATATTGGCGTTTTCAAAGAATCGACGTCATTTACATTTCCACGTTCGAGTTTTGGTTTATCGATGTGAAGTCCTAATTGTAAACGAAATCCTTTTTGTTTATTATGCTTTGTAATTTCAGCAAGCAACACCCAAAATATCTTATATAAACATGTAACATGGACATCCCAAATTATAAATGATCTCTATTCACTTTTAGTTTGAAAATCTCATCAAGATTATCAAATTGTTTTGAAGTTGCCTGACATGGGTACCAATGTTGACAAATTATTAATAATGCCATTAAAAATTTTACCATCTATCATCGTTAACGCTAGTTCGTAATTAACGACTACTCATTTTCTATCAATGATTGCTTTAAAATAATCCAGTGTAATATAATCCGTTTCACTGATAGAAGCTTCCGTATTTTCGTGCGAAATTCTGATGGTCCTACAAAATCGAGGAAATGAAGGTTTCGAATTTTTCCAGATAACGATTTCTGAAATATTCTTAACACTTACGAGTTGTAGCGGCATAAGAGAAGTGAAGATATTTAAACCTGATTTGCTACCATCATTACTGCTAAGTTTTTGTTTAAAAATACTTTGACAAGATGTGCCATCCCATCCCCACTTGCAAATCAAATTCCGATTGCTAATGTTCTCGGAAATCAGATTCTTAATAATTTCCGTTTGCTTTAATAAAATACGTTCAGCAGTATGATCTAGCAAAGATTGCAATTGACAATATAATTCTTCTAATTGCAATAGAATAAGCAAAAATATTATCTATAAGTATAAGAAAATGCATTTCCATGATGAAGAATTATTTTTATTTTATTTTTAGTGATCTTGTTTATCAAATTCATTTATGATTATGATTATAATACTTATTTGTTATATAGTACATAATAATCTATCGCAAAACTGAATAATCTAAACATTTTAAAAATGTTTGTTAGCTAAATTACTGGAAAAAGTAATGAATTTTAGAGTTTTTGTAGCGACTAAAAAAGTGACATTTTTACTTGTGGTTGCAAAAACCTGCACAAAATGTAGAATGGCAGTTTTCGGCAGCTGGTTTTTTCATTATTCATTAAATAGGATATTATTTTCTTAAATTTCATTACGGTATATTGTGGAACTTATAAATTTGTTTATGTTTGAAGGTAAAAAAAAAAATAGTATATGGGAACGTCCGTTCGTTATTCTTGTGACAATTAGAGCAATTTTTCATAAATACTTGCAATTATTTCATTATAAAATATATTCAAGATAAAAATTGATATAACCAGTGAAATACTACTGTGCTCCACTCATTTAATATATATCTAATTGGCAACAAAAAGCATTTTATTTGTTTATATATTAAATCAAAATTTTGTTACTCTTGTGACACTCTGGTCACAAGAGTAACAAAATTTTGATTTATTATACAGACAACCAAAATGCTTTTTATTTCAAATTAGATATATATTAAATGAGTGGAGCACAGTAGTATTTCACTGGTTATATCAATTTTTATCTTGAATATATTTTACAATAAAATAATTGGAAGTATTTGTAAAAAAACCACTCGAATGGTCACAAGAGTAACAGTGGACGTTCCCATATATTTTTTAAATTTCTATCAAAAATCATCGAATCAACGAATTTCAACGAATATATATGTCTTGATATATATCCGATATTTATATTCCAAATGTCATGATGTTTAATGTTTCTATATTTTCAATATTGATATTTATTTTCAAAATATCATTGATTTCGTATGATATTTTTAATGTTTTCACTTAAAACAAGTGTCAATGAATCTTCTAGCTGCTCGATAGGTAATAAACTTTTGCATTTTTTTTAAGGCTGTTCTCAAATCCAAAAGGGTAACTTTTTGACATAAGTTTTAATTTATTTTTGTTCGGAAAGGCAGGAAACTAGCGGGTATTGTGATTCAGAAACTATGTCATCGAGCTGTTTTTTCCATTTTTTTGCAAACGCAATAGATCTTTCAGAAAAGAGTGTCAAAGTGGGCGTTTTGAACCGAATTTACGCGCGAGGGAGGAAAATCGCTCAAGAATGGGTGAAAAACTTGTTTGTCACGTGATCAAAATCGCTTATAATTCAACAGTTAATTTATGGATCAAAAAATGGAAAACACAGATCGATTCCAAATCGCTTTCATGGTTAGGATTTCCAATTTTATATCTTTCCGTTAAAAAATGAATTTGTAAATGTTGCCAAAACATTTTGCGCTTGTTGAGCAGAGCAGTTGAGAACAGCATTCACGAAAACGAGACAAAATAAAATACTTTTCCAAGCTTTGCGTTTGAAGTTGAATTTTTAAATATAGAACCAATATTTACAGTGAACACTATTTATTTAAAACAGCCAATTAAACAGCTTTCTACATTGTCAGAAATATTCGTCTTTATATACTAAATTATCCGTTATTTTTAAACACATAATTTCCGTACTCCTTACAAAACATGCTTTTTCCGATCCTTCATTCATCCCGGAAGTCTGAAAAAGAAGGAAAAATTCCGTTTATGCCATGCACGAGTGCCTATTGGGTGTATGAATACCAAAGTTCGAACTTATGTTTTAAATGAAAAACCGAAAACATTAAAATTTCTAATTTATTTAAAAACAAACAAACAAAAATAATGCTTTGGAATTGAATAAAGTAGACATTTTATCATTCATTTAAACTTATTCGCAATTTATTTTTTAGACTAGGATAGGTGGCCATAGTTTTTAAAGATTGAAATAAAAATTCTTAGAATGCAAATACAATAAATATTGATGCATATTTGAAATTCTTATACGTATACTCATAATATTTTATGCAAAAAATAATTAAATATTGAAAACAAAAAGTGTTAAACAAAATTGAAATTTGAATGGCAGATGGCCATTTCTCCTTAAAGCCGAGGAGAGATGGCCATCCAATATACAAGAAAGAAAAAGTTAATTTAAATAACACATTTCATACAGTTAATCATGAAAAACATATAGCAATTTGTAAAGATGCAGTTATAGGATGGAAAATGAGCGAAGAAAACTCGAATAAACAAAATTTGAAGTAGAATTTCAATACTTCACTTTTCGTAAAATCTTACCACATGCTTGGCAAAGGTCTTGATAATTTGTACACGTTTCATGGAACCGCTTCAGGTACCTTATGCATTGTGTCCAGACATTCTTTTTGGACGTAATATTATATTGTTTTGCACAACCAACACAGTGATCCTAATCCAATTCTATTTTCTATGAGTAGAATCTGAAAATTTAGATGTATTTCGTTTTCTTCGCCTCTGGAATTGTCGTGTTTTTTCCGCGTTCATTGTAGGTTCATTACGTTCATTTAGTTTATTTATCAATTTCTGTTATGAAAGTTTCCGACGTTTTTCAGTATTTTCTGAAACAAATAAATCGTTAGGTATTATTATATTATTATTATTAAAATATTTATATTAGTTAAAATTTAAATAATTATATCAATTAATATATTTATAAACGTAAACGTTATATATTTATTTTAAATTTAATTATATTTAGTTAAAAGCATCACTAAGTATAATTTTGAAATATTGATTAAAGGTGGCCATCTCTCTAAAATTGAAGTAGTGAGGGTCGCCCAATTTAAAGCATCCATAGCCATTGTACGTCTTTGTTTCAGTCTTAGAAATAAAGACCAGATTATATACGTGCCTTACATATACATATAGTAATATATATATATATATATATATATATATATATATAACGTACGTACTGCAAAACATTCGGATACCTAAGTCAAAAAAAAAAAATATATATTCAACCACCTATTTAATTTACATTAAAATTGCACTTACTTTTTATAATCGAAAAACACAATTGCACGCCGCCATAAATAAACTCGTTGAACTATTTCATACGAACAATGTTTATATTGCAATCTATGTACAAGTTTTCGAGATATTTAGACTGGCCATCTCTCCTCTATGACCATCTATCCTAGAGCTAACCTATTTAAAAAAAAAAAAAAAAAAAAAAAAAAAAAATCGCATGTAAAATACATTCCAAACGAACACATTTAAAAAATATAGAATTAAATGTACAATCAAGTTTATAAAAAATCAATTTTATTCAAAAAAGCAAACATTTCTTCTCGAACTTAATTCAAAATATAATATTCATATTTTACATCTAACCATCAAATGATGTCATATTAAAAATGTCTAATATGTAATATTTTTTATCTTCTATTATTCTATGCTAAAACACCCACCATAATTTCATAACGACGGAATGTCCCTGACATTAAGTTTAAACTTCCGAGTTTTCTGAACAAGAAATTGAACAAGCCTTACCCATCTCCCGATTGGAGAAACCCATATTTTCATTTTAAACTTACCCTCTGCCACGTGCTCGCTGGCTTAGTGGTTAAAAGGCTCAGTTCGAAACGCGTGGTTCCTGGTTCAAAGCCAAGGGAATCCACGGAAAAACGTGAGACGTATTTAAAAAAAAAAAAAAATAAATAAATAAAAATTCCTTTTTTCAGATTACGGAAATTTTCTGTCCCAGAAAGGAAATTTCTTCAATTGTCGTATATATCCCGGTAGCAGTACTGCCAGGAATATTTCCGCGAATTGAAGAAAGTATTTCTGAGAGTATAATTTGACATAATATTGACAGTTGCATTAGAAAGAATCTTTTCTGAGTTTTGATTTGGTTCAGATAAATTGGAATAGGGAGAGAAAAAGCTGACTGGCTTACATCGATGTAACAATTTTTTTTTTTTTTTTTTAATACAAAACAATTATTTTGTATTTAAAATTTTATTGTTTAAAACATAAAATTTTCTTGATTACTAAATGCACGCTTGTCGATTTTTGTCAGTGCCAAAAGCGAACCCTGCCTGTTTTCAAGGAGTGGATCTTTAATATTCTTGTGTAAAGAATAAGACATTTAGAAAATTGTTTCATTTCATTTTCGTGCTAAGTGCAATAGTTTGTAGTTTCTAATTTACATTAAGTCTGAAAGTATTTAGAATCAGCCATAAATTAACTACAGTGCGCCCACCCCCCTGAACGACCAGATTTGGACGAAATTTATTCCCATAGGTTAAATACTAATTTTTACCTCCATTCAGAGACCATTCCAGTTGAACTCCCTCCGTGACCGACTCAGTTCTTTGAACAAAATGAAACAAATTCCGTTTTCTCCGGGTCGCTTGAAGAAGGTTTTATTAGGAAAATAATTCCGGAGAGCGCATTATTCATCAAACTTCTAAACTAAGTTTGGAATTTTTTTTTTTATTCTGGTAACTTTTAAGTGTTTAAACCCTTTTGTGCCTTTTTAAGCGATGATGACAAATTAAGAATAACGATCCATAAACTCCCTTGCCCTATTCTGTCAGGAAACTCTCAAAGAAATAGATAAATGAATGAAATCGTCATTGTTTGTTCCCGTCCAAAAAGAAAGAAAGAAAAAAGTGCTTTTATTTGCTGAACTTCGAAAGGACATGGAAATAAAAGCTATAAAAGATAAAACCGTAAAATCAAAGCAAACGTCAATTTATTCATTTTTAAACTCTACAGTCATTAACTTGTGTCATTAACTTTTGTTTTGACTCTTATATTTTCATGGGTTTTTTTTTTTTCTAATGTGAAAAATAAATTTTAGTAACATTAATTGTTACCTATTTCTAACAATTAAAATCCAGATTTAAACATGACCTCCATTAAGAGACCATCTCTCGGAGCGATCCATTTTTATCGGAAAGGACCGTGGTCGTTTTAGGGAGGTTTTACTGTATTTGGAAAATATAGTATCTATATTAAAATATCGAATATTTTTTATATTTTCGAAAAAAAGTATTCGATATTTTATTTCGCATCACTCTGTACACAGGGTGTTTCAAAATTATACCGACCCATTCAGAGTTGTGATAGAAGACATCAAGAGGATGAAAACTGACCTTAGAACATGGAACCGCAAACCACGTACAGGGCGTTTCACTCTAACTGAACTTGTGTTGACGGTCATGATTTTGAGAAAAATCAAAACATTACCATTAAAATACAACCTTATTTTGTGTGACATGGGATAACATCACGAAAAGTCTGGAATAACTAAAAAAGAAAAATGTCCCGTTAAACTACTGGCATTGAGCTCACAGGCTATTCACACTCATTGTATATTATACTCTTACTTCAAAGAATAATTGCCTTTCGAAAAATAAATTAAGGAAGGGGGTTAGATCCCTCCCTTTCCCCTCTTTATACTTTACCAATGAGCCTCCAAATGTCACCAGGGAAGCTCCTTATCGAAATAAACTGGTACACCATAATTTGAAGCAAATTGGATAGCAAAACCCATTTATCTAAATTAAGGGGGGTTCATGAAGGCCCTCCGTTTCGCCCTTTAGACTTAAACAATGAAACTTCAAGTCTAATCAGGGAAGCGCCTTATCATAATGAACCGTATACCAAATTAGAAGAAAATCTGATAATTCTGCATGAAAAACCCATTTATCTAAGTTAATGGGGTTTAGCCCCCCGTTCCTCCCTTTATAAACGCCCATGAACGCCCAAAACGAATCGGGGACGCGCCCTATCAGAATGAACATAGAAAAAAAGATTGAAGCAAATCGGATATTTCTATCAAAAGTTATCGCATTACGTCCATACATACAGAACTGGTCGGACCTTTAGCTCCTCAGGCTTTGATAGCCTGGGAGCTAAAAACGGGGTGCTCAAGCCATCGAGGATATCGTAGGAACTGCCCATCGCAGCCTAAAATGGGGAGCGCCCGGTGCCTACTGCATCCTGTAAACTTCTACCACGTTTTAGCTCACAGGCTATCAAAGCCTGAGAGCTTATGTGCCCGCCTATTCTGTATGTACGTACGTACGTATGTACATAACGCGATAACTCTTGATAGAAATATCCGATTTGCTTCACATTTTTTTCTAGGTTCATTTTGATAAGGCGCTTCCCTCATTAGTTTTGGGGATTCATTGTTTAAGGATAAAGGGGGGTTAGTCCCCCCCCCCTTAATTTAGATAAATGGGATTTTCATGCAGAAATATTCGATTTGCTCCAAATTTGGTATACCGTTATATTATGTTAAGGAGCTTCCCTGATTAGATTTGGAAGTTCATTACTTAAGTATAAAGGGGGAAAAGGGGGCTGCCCCCCTTAATTTAGATGAATGGGTTTTTCATGTAGAATCGTTCGATTTGCTCCAAATTTGGTATACTAGTTTATTATGTTAAGGAGCTGCCTTGATTAGATTTGGCGGGGTTCATTGTTTCAGGATAAAGGAGGTAAAGGGGGGCTAGTCCCCCCCTCTTAATTTAGATAAATGGGTTTTTCATGCAGAATTGTTCAAATTTGATATACCAGTTTATTCCGATAGGGCGCTTCCTTCATTTAATTTGGAGATTCATTGGTTAAGTATAAAGGGGGGGGGGGGAAACGGGGGCTAATCCCCTTCATTTATTTTTTGAGGTGCATTATTCTTTGAAATAAGAAAATAATATGCAATTAGTATGAATAACCCGTGAGCTCAATGCCATCCGTTCAACGGGTCACTTTTCTTTTTATTTCGATAGTATCCCAATTACAACGAAGGTGAGAATGTCTGTTAAAAATTTTGTTATAACATACTTCCGTTTTCTGAAAGGGATGGCCATCAACGCAAATTGAATGAGGACAGAACACACCCTGTATTTTTGGATTCAATACGTGACTTGCGACTCTCTGTTGCAGGGTCATTTTTCATTCTCTGGAGGCCTTCTGTCACCCCCCTCTTAACCCTTTATATATTGAATTATGAATTCAAGAAAAGTGTATCTTCTAAAGCATTTTTCGTGAATTGTCTAAACTGCATTAGAAGATTGACATAATCATTTTAGAAGGATTTTAGAAGGATTCATTCAATTTGAATGGATAGGGATTTTGTGCACTCTTTATAACCCCCCACTCAAATCTTTTATTTTAAATATTTTTCTCAGTATTTTGTAGAATTAGGAAATGTACAAATAGAATGTTCTTACAATAGAAATATAGAAATAGTTCCGAGTTGGAAAATCCTCCTCAAACGCACAGAAAGCTGAAAAGATGCAAAGGCCAAAAAAAAAAATCAACCTTTTTAGGGGGTCTGGGACCCATTTTAAAGTAATTTTTATTTATTGAGTTAAAATTCTGAATTTTTTTGTAATGGTTAAACTTATCATTTGTAAACAAAATCACATAATAAAGTTTCTGATATATATATATATATATATATATATATATATTTCTTTTTTTTTTTTTAATTTTAGATTTAAAATTTATTAAAAAAAAGTGGGGTAATTTAAAATCGTTATAACTCGAAATATTATTTATAGAATTTCAATTTTTTTTAAAAATTTAAATAAACAGAAATATATAAGTTTTAATTTTGATTCAGCATTTTTAAAAGTATTAATTTATAAAAAAATTAAAAATATTTAACGAAAAAATTTTATAAAGGTGGTGCAACTTTCTTTTTAAAAATCATATTTTCAAAAGTAAATATTTTTTTCAAATAGGCTGAATCAAAATTAAAGTAAAATAATTGAAAAACATAGGTTCCAAGTTTGAACCCTTTATCTTTAACGGTTTTCGAGTTATAAGAATTTAAATACGAGAAAGGGTGAAAAAACCTATCATGAAGAAAAACGCATTTTTACAAGAAGTCGTTTCCATGACAGCCATTGTTTGAAAGCTAGATTTTGAAAACAAACCAAAATGAAAAAATTAATATTTTTTGTTCTAATTCAAATAGAAACATGATTTAAATGCCATTTTAAGCAGGAGAAACAGAGACATTTTTAATGAAATAAAATGTTTTTGCAAAATTTGAAGATTTTTGTGTCCCGGACCTCCTTAAAAATATTTTTGTTTTGTGTAACCCATCCTGCTTTTGAAACAAGATAGAGGAAAGTATCTATAACTCATTCTAAACTGTATGACAACGAATCGATGTATTAAATGAATTTCATAACAATTTATTTTATTAGTACTTATAAGTACCGTCAGTAGATAAAGGGTTAATGTGTCGGTCAATTTTTGGAACATCCTGTAGGCATTGGATACCAACCCTATCTTTTCCCCAATGAATATAGAACCGATAAAAACCACTTATCTAACATATTTTTTTCACCTTACATGCTTGAGTGGCTTCGGGCTATTAAAGAAATAAACAGATAATGGAAAGGGGGATTTAGAGAGGAAATCCCAGAGCGGACATTTTAAAAGCGGTGCCCTATCCGCAGCACATAACATAGATTAAACAGAGTAACGTTATGCGATGTTTATTGAATTGATCCGTGATCCATTTTCGCCGTTGCATTCTTCAATACATTCCTGCGGCCCATTTAACCTACTTCAATTAAAAAGGAGGTGACTCCGTTCGCCGATGCATTCTTCCTCTTCTTCTTCCCTGCTTCTTCTTCATCTTTAAAATGTCATTTCACCCATAACTTTCAAAAGGATGCGCAGATTTTGCTTTAGAACACTTTTACTTCGATGTACCACACTGTATTTCCGTGCTTAACCCTTTATCTACTGACGGTAGTTATAAGTACCCTTAAAATAACTTGTTATAAAATTCATTGAATACATCGATGAGTTGTCTTACGGTTTAGAATGAGTTAGAGATACATTACTTTATCTTGTTCTAAAAGCATCAAGGGTTACACAAAACAAAAATAGTTTTAAAAGAATGATTTATTTTGCCTTTGCATCTTTTCAGCTTTCCTGCCGTTGGGGGAATTTTTCAATTCGGAAATATTTCTTGTGTAAGAACATTCTATTTGTCTTTTGAACATTTCCTAATTCTACAAAATACTAAGAAAAATATGCTTAAAATAAAAGATTTGAGTGGGGCTATAAAGAGTGCACGAAATCCCTATCCATTCACATTGAATGAATCCTTCTAAAATTTATTAAATGATTGTGTCAATCTCCTCGTGTAACTTAAACAATTCACGTAAAATGCTTTAGAAGATAAACTTTTCATGAATTCATAATTCAGTACATAAAGGGTTAACATTTGTCAATCAGTGTTGAATTCAAACTTATTTCTTCGAGAGGGAATTTTGAAAAATCCGGAAGGAGGGGGGGGGGGGGAGGGTGATATGGAGTTCCACTAGGTTTGGTTTGTATTTAAGACGGCCAATTATCATCACGAGGGATATGGGTCCTAGGGGTGGGGAGTGCCCTTCGTGGGTGTCTTTCTAAGGGAACCTAACCCGTATTTACACTTGGAAATCCAAGGTTCGAAGAAAACTCCGAACGATTAGGCCGACGGGCGCGATTGGGTTCGAACACAGCACCTCCCGTCTACCAGCTTCGACAGCAGAACCTCTCGGCCACTGGTGGGGTGGAGTTCCACTAGGAAAATGACTACTTTTAACTATTACCAAATATAAAATAATAAATCTTCCCGGAGAAGAGTTTGACACTCCGTTGGAGAATGTCCGCCACCTGGGACACGTCACGAAACGTACATGCGTGTCCCACGTGTCCGCGCATCGAGTATGCATGTAAAAAATTAAAACTGGATTCATTTTACTAAAGTGGAAAAATCACCACGAAACGCAGAAAAAAAAATGGGACGGGACTCAATTTACTACAGCGGGCTCAAACAATGTAAGCGACATTTTTTCACAAATGTCAAAAAAATCGGCTCGAAACGCGAAAAAACGGAAGACAAAATGTATGCTGTTAGGCTGAAACTAAATTCTTTTCACGAATGTCAATAATCGCCGCGGAACACACAAAAAATGCTAAAAATCGCATTGAAAATCATATTTAAAATAGTAAAAAGTTCAAAAATTGCTGAGCACAAAATTTACTATATAAAACTAAAAGTTTGAACCCTACTTCTTTTTAAGAATCTTAAAAAAATCGCTGCAGGTCGCAAAAAATGTTAAAAATCACATTAAAAGTCGTTAAAAAATCAAAAATCGCAGTGGACAAAATTTTCTATATTAGGCTATGTTTGAAACCGAATTCCTCTTACAATATCAAAATATCGCTGCGAAACGCGAAAATGCGCTAAGAATCGTATAAAAATCGCTAAAAATTAAGGTAAATTTTACTATATTAGGCCAAAAGGTTGAAAACCTTTCTACGAATGTCGAAAAATCGTCGCAAAGGACGAAAAAATACTAAAAATTGTTTGAAATCACATTAGAAATCGCTAGAAATACAAAAGATGTGGAGAACAAAATTTACTATATTAGGCTAAATGTTTGAAACCGAATACTTTTTACGAATGTCAAAATATCGCAGCGGAATGAAAAAAAACAAAAAAAACACTGAAAATCGCAAATTGCATTAAAAATTGCTAAAAATGAAAAATCGAGCAGGAATTTACAGCAGCTATTTACTATCAGATTGTAACGAAAGTTTCCCGCCACAGTTAATACGGTCTGTGCAAACAGTTCGTTTTGACGTTTTTGCTCATATTTTGTCCAACGATTTTTGGCATTCGAAAGAAAGAGACTTGCTTTATAACACAGTGAAGTGAAATTTGTAAAAATATACCGTTATCATTAAGTACAGGGTTTCTGAAATGGATATATCGCGCTACCAGATTAGAACCATCATTAATTTCCAGTTCTGTAGCAAAAAGTCAGCTACAGAATGTCACCGAATAAAGTGTATAGCTTTAGGTACTTGTGTTGTATCATATGACATTGTGAAGGTTTAGCGGAATGATGGTTATATTTGAAATTACAGTTAATTATATATAGTATAATTAGTATTATGTAATGGTGATTTGGCGGAAAACTTTCGTTACAACCTAATATAATGTACAAAGCATTGTAACCGTAACTGCTTCACTAATAATATAAAAGTCGTAACAGAACGTGAAAAATCGATGAGAATGTTAAAAATTCAAAAATCGAGGAGGACAAAATTCATTATATTATTCTGGAAATTTGTAACTGAATTCCTTTTAATGTCAAAAATCGCCTGGAGACGCAAAAAAAAAAATTCTTGCATAAAAAATTCGCAAACAATTCCAAAATCGCTGTACGAATTCTTCGATATGCATAACTATACAGATAGAGTACTTGCTGCCAAATTTCGTAGCTCTGCGTCCAGCGTCTCTTCAAAACGCAACGATCAGACGCTCGCTCCGCTCGCACAAACTTCTATCTTTATCATAAATCAAAAGCCTTTCCCAATAAAAATGAACATAATTTATAACTTTATTTGCCAAAAGCTTTTCGTTCTTCTAAGATTTAGCTTCTCATTTCGGAGCTGGTATAGAAATGATGACATTTAGATGAACTTAAACAAAAATGACTTTTTTGGCGAACTTATTCAAAAGCATTTTATATTTATGACTTAAAATAAATGCTTAGAGAAAGAAATATAATATTGTTCGCTAAAAATTTTTGTTTTTAACGTTTTTGTGCCAAGTTTTAATCGCCATCTTAAGAAATAGTTGAAAATTTGTTTTTCTGCTTTAAATTAAAGTAAAAAAGCTACGATGGATTTTTTTTTTCTTTTTAGGTCGATGGAATTGATCTCACTGTTCCAATCGACCGACGATTTTTTTTGCTTTCTAAAATAAACTGATTCCTGAAGCTTGGATAGGTGAAAACAAGTTTGTATTTCTTGAAAAATACAATTCAATCACAATATTATTTTCCCTATCTATTCAAAGAAAAGTTCATTTCAATTTGAAAATGATGTCAAACAAAGAAATCTAATAAAACCCCTATTGTTTTCCCTTTTATCCACAAAAATAAATCCATTTAGTTGCCATCATTACAAAAATGTCATTAAAAATTACGGAAGAATTAATATCTCGAAAAATATTCAAATTTTAAAATTCAAAGACCATTTTTGACATCCTCGGATCCATGCGGATAACCGGTGTTCATTGGATTGCCCAAAATTCCATATTCTAAGAGAAGTAACTGTCGCATACAAACGGACAGTCACGTTTTGTAATATAATAAGATTAATGAAGTTTAATTTTGTTACGAAAAATTGGCCAGAAACAAATGCTGAACTATTTATATTGTTTTAAGTGTAAATAGTAATGGAACCTACACGCGATGGAGATAGATTAAAAAAAATCATGCTTAAAAATTATTTTAAAAGCCATAATAAATCACTCGATTAAGATACACTTTTTAAACAAATTGCATTTGAAAGTACATTTTTTCCCCTATGTGAAGGCGTCAAAATTTAAAATGTGCTATGTTTATATATTAAAAAAAAATTGCAGTAACAAAAATTGCAAATCAGAAATTTTACCGTCAAGTGTTGCCACTCACAAATGACGCCAGCGTGACGCACGGGCACTTGTACTTTACAATATAGATAGATAAACAGTACTATAACCGAATTCGTTTGGTGTGACCCTGGCAATGAACAATAAACTTTAGCACACCCAATTCTATAGAAAGCATCTTTTAGTATCTATTTGAAATCCTTCTATATATAAAAAAAAAGTTTTGATTTGGAAATGGACCAATGAAAATCTGCGTAGGTGTTCCCGGTAGATCGGCATCCAATTTAAATGATTAAGCATGACCTTTCTTCGTTAATATTAAAAAAACTGTTGCATACAAAAATATGAAAATCAGTGGTATTATAGAGAAATGTTTGATAAACACGCTGATGCAGACAGTTTTCAAATCGAAGAATTATTTTAAGAGATATTTAATGCTAAAGTTGAACAAAATCGTTCCACTAAAAAAGTTTTATAGTAGCAAAAACTATACATCGGAATTTAATAATTTTTAGTTCATTTTATACGTTATAATTTCCCGGTGTGCAGAATTGATTAATTTTTTTAATTTGACTCATTTTTTGAGGTTTTATTTCTGTTTTAAATTCAAATTTTCAGCATTTCGAGAGATGTTTTTTACGTATTTTAGAAAATGTTATTAATTTAAACTGTTGCCAATTGTATAAACAGCGCAAACAATAATGTTTACTTCAAATTAAAAATTTATTTACACCTGACTATTATAAACAGAAAAAAAAACTTTAAAATTAGAATTAAATGATTACATGTTAAAAGCAGGAAAATTACGTCATAAGAACCATATTTACACTTGAATTTTAAAAGAGAAACAAAATCTTAAAATAAGAAAAATCATTATTATGCGTTAAAACTTGTAAATGGAGGAAATTACGTCATATTTAAAACGGCCAAAAAATGTGGCAAAACAATTTAAATTAAAAAATATATTTGCGCGAGATATTTTGAGATAATCTTTTCAACTATTATCGTGAATTCGAGGACAGCGTAAATAATATTTCCTTCCAACAACAAAAGTATTTTCACGTGAATATTAATAAGAGAAATAAAACTTTGGTGTAAATTACGTCAGGTTTGAAATGATACATTTAAAATGAATTATTTAAGAGAACTATCTTATAGCGTTGTTAAAAAATACCGGGAGACAATGACACTGTTTACTTAATTCATTTTACATTAGCTTATTTTCAAATGTTTAATTAATTTTTTTAATTAAATACAAAAACAGCCATTGTATCACTTAACAGCAGCAGATTTGGTCTTAAAAATCCCCAATCCAAGGAAAACGAATGGAAACCCGTTTACAGAAAGATCGCTACTGTTTTTTTTTTTTTTTTTTTTTTTTTTTTTTTTTTTTTTTTTTTTTTAAATTCAATATTTTAAAGCCAATCAAATTACCGTGCTTTTTGGATTTTGGTGTGCCTTAACGGAGGTTGGCGAGCGTAGCTCGTAGGGGGCAGAGCCCCCTAGTAGTGTAAAATTATTAAATTATTGGGTCGATCGGAAAGTCATATCATGTTGTGAAATTCAATTCGTACCGGAAAATTTTGCCCGGTAATTATTAGACATTAGATGTCGGAATCAATGTCTAATAATTAAATGATAGAATTTTCCTGTACGAATTGATTTTCCCAACACGACAGGACTTTCCGATCGACCCAATACATTGCAAACGATTTTTTACCCGACTGCCAAAAGGGTTATGTGTGTCACGTGTATCTCGGTATGTGGATTTCTTTATAACCTCGAAACATCCCAACGGTTAGATGGATTTTAATGAATGAGGTCTCTATCGATTCGTCTTAACCGTCCAATGGTTATAGGCTAGATTTAGTTTTTATAAATTCAAAATGGCGGTAGAGACGAAAAAAAAATTTTTACGCTCCCTATTGAGTAGCATTGGATAGGTCTTTCAAAATGAAGACGATGTTTCATTGACTATTTTACAGTCAGAAGCTCCGTTTAAATATTACACGATCTGGAAGTTGTGTAGGTAGGATCTCTAGCTTGACTGCAACTCTAACCTTCATACACATCTATAGGCCTCATCAAAACAATGTTTATAGGTAGGAGCTAACCATTAAATGCAACTTAAAAGTCATCCATACAAGTAAATAAAAAATAGATAAGTAATATAAAAAATAGTTTCACTTTGAGGAGAAATAATTAATTAGTTCGGTTTTTTAATATTTTTAATTTAATTTTTACTTGTACCACAGATACCTAAATTATGCCTATAAAACGTAAGTTCCCGATTATGTAACTCAATATTCCAATAACGATGATTTAAACTGCACCTTAAAATAAAACGAAACAAAATGGCCGATATTCGAAAACAATAATGCACCTGATGATCCTATACCCTGTTTGAGTACCCATTGTTTCAAGGTGACCTACATTTTAAGATTTTTTTTATAGAATAGATAATGGTGATGACTGCTCGAATAAAAAGGCGCTTTCAGATTGATTTCGGACAATCTAATAACCTGCTTATTCGAATAATCCATCGCGATCTAAGTGACTGTGACCATAAAAGTGACAATAAGATCGATGGGAAAATCATCATTCTCAGTTGGACACGGCCCGCAGAGGGCCCTCCCATTCATGTCATACGGTCCCGCAATCTCGGCGCCAAGTTAAGAAAATTAAATATAATATTTTGATAGGCACTGCACCTATATTGTAAAGGTAAGGATATTTTGTAAAATGTATTTTTGATAAACTTTACAATGGTTATACACTTTTATGACACTTAGCCTCTTTTTAGCTCACAGGCTATCAAAGCCTGAGAGCTAATCTGCCAGCAGATTCTGTATGTATATACGTATGTACGTAAAGCGATAACTCTTGATAGAAATATCCGATTTCCTTCAATTTTTTATCTAGGTTTATTCTCATAAGGCACTTCCCTGATTAGTTTTGGGGGTTCAATGGTTAAATATAAAAGAGGGGAAATGGGGGCTGATTCCCCTTAATTTAGATAAATGGGTTTTTCATGCAGAACGATGGGCCCATCGTGAGTGCTGTTACTGTAGAGGTACAGTCTTGGAAAAAAAAGACCCCCCCCCCCCTACTAACTCTGCAACTAATTATAATAGAAGAAAGTGACTGGTACCAATCGATTGGAAATAAAGTCTACTTCTAAATGATGTCTATAAAATTGGCTTAGGGGGCCATCTGCAAATCTAAACCAGACGAAACTTTGTATTTTTCAATGGCATCACCTCATTTTGGCACTCTATTTTAAATCTTCGGTTCAGACTATGCCTAGAAACGAATTTTTCTAGTCATGTGAATGATAAATTTTTGAAGGATAAACATTCAAAATGGAGAGCTTCTCATGTTAAATGACATTTCCATATTTTTATTAATATCTCCTAAAATTATAATCCTCATGGGATCAGTTTGTGTGTGGTTATAATACTAAAAAGTCCAAACATAAATATATTGAATTTGTAATTTAAAAAAATATATTATATTAATTATGAATTAAAAAAGTAATATTCGAAAAAAATATGAATTGCAACATACCATTTTTTCGACAGATTTATATGCATCATGTCCTGTTTTATGTGAATTCTCAATTTCAAAATTTTCTCTCCGATGTCTTAAGGGGCCTCTCTCTCTGATGTGCAGAAAAGCGTCATTTGAAAAATATATATATTATTCATTCAAGGGCGGATCCAGCTCACCATTTAGAGGGACGTCATGGATTTCCCTTTCTTTTTGGAGGGGGGGGGGGGGGAGATCACATCTCTTTATGAGAATTTTGTATATTGAAATCTATTCCCAAATCAACTCTAACTACTTTTCTGATACTTTCGCAAGTCATTTTCCTTCGTAAATACTAAACATTTGCATTAATATTCGTAAAAATATAAAATTTACCGATTTTGTTCAGATACCAAGACATTAAAGACTTTCCCATTTTCTTATAAAGGTAAAGATTCATTTAGAAAATGTTGTCAAAGTTAGTATTTTTAGCCAAATTTTAAGCGTTGACAGCCACAGAAATGTCGTCAGAAGGGAACAATTGCTGTCACTTCCGAAAATTCAGTTTAAAAAGTCAAGGATTAAATAGGGAAAAAATTTGTATTCAATTTTAGAGGTAACAAAACCGTGTACATTGGCAGCTATGTGATTCTATGAGTGTCATGAAAATGGCAAGTGTAGCCTCTCTTCTTTCTGCCCAAATTATTAAATAGTTTTTTTCAATATAACTTATACCTTTGGAATGGATCACTTTCTTCTGATGGACTGATGCCTTCCATTATTATGAAACAGCCATTATGAATGAAGTGTTAAGTGAAGATGAAAGAGCAGTCGTAGAAAGTTAGAACTCTGATTTTCTGGTCAGAATGGGGGGAAAAAATGGCCATAATTTAAAAAACAAAATGGCCATTTTTCTTTCCATTCTGACCAGAAAATCAGAGTTCTAACTTTTTACGACTGCTTTTTCATCTTCACCTAACACTTCATTTATAATGGCTGTTTCATAATAATGGAAGCCATCAGTCCATTAGAAGTAAATAACTCGGTTAAAGCGGAAATTTGGTTAAGCGGGACTCTACTCTATATTTCGTTTAAAAAATGATCTTTAGAGTATTTTTGTTGGTGTTCAGAGGGGGGTCATAACCCCCGTGACCTCGCCATTGTATTCATTTTATTGAAATATTTGGGGTGTCAAGAGTCTAAACGTATTAAGCGAGTTAAAGGGTCCTATTGGCCAGAAATAATCCATTAATAAGCCAATTTTATAGCCAATTATAATTAATTAGCCAATTTTTCCCCCTAAGCCAATTTTATAGACATCATTTAAAAGTAGACTTTATTTCCAATCGTTTGATACCTGTCACTTTCTTCTACGATAATTTGTGGCAGAGTTAGCAGGGGTATTTTTTTTTTTTCCACGACTGTACATGAGTTCGTTGAATTGGGAACATTTAACAAGGAGATAAAAGTATCGCATTATTTCAAACAAATCGTTGAACTTCGGAACCTATCCTCTTAGAGGTTCGCAAGCAAAATTTACAACCCAAAGAGTATAAAATCAACACCTGTTGTTCAATATACACCCAAATCCAATAAGAATCTATTGACGTGAAAATGTGACAGAATATTAAGTTTGATTCAATTGCGTGCATTAGTTTTTGAGATACAGTAAAACCTCCCTAAAGCGACCACGTTCCGTTCGAATAAAAATGGGTCGCTCCGAGAGGTGGCCTCTTCATGGAGGTCATGTTTAAATCTAGATTTTAAGTGTTAAAAAAAGGTAACAATACTAAAATTTATTTTTCGCATTAGGAAAAATTATGAAAATTTAAGTATGAAAACAAAAGTTAATTACATAAGTTAATGAATGCCGAGTTAAAAAAATGAATACATTGACGTTTGCTTTGATTTTAGGGTTTTATCTTTTATAGCTTTTATTTCAAGTCCTTTCGAAGTTCAGTCAGTAAATGCAATTTTTTTTAGACGGGGGGAACAAACAATGACAATTTCATTCATTTATCTATTTTTTTGAGAGTTTCCTGACAGAATAGGGCAGGGGAGTTTATGGACCGTCATTCTTAATGTGTCATCAAAGTTAAATTCATTGCCTAGAAAGGCACAAAGGGGTTTAAACACTTAAAAGTTACCGGAATAAAGAAAAAAAAATTCTAAACTTAGTTTATAAGTTTGATGAATAATGCGCTCTCCGGAATTATTCTAATAAAACCTTCTTCAAGCGACCCTGAAAAAACGGAATTTGTTTCATTTTCTTCCAAGAAATGGGTCGCTCATGGAGGGAGTTCAACTGGGTTGGTCTTTGAATAGAGGTAAAATGAGTATTGAGCCTATGGGAATAAATTTCTTTCCATGAAAAAAAGGTCGTTCAGGGAGGTGGTCGCACAGGGAGGTTTCACTGTATAGCTTTTGCAAAAATCGTGAAAAACTCAGCATAGCAGCCCCACTTGTGCGATGGAGACCAAAAACTAATCAGCACTCGTTTATATCAAGGTTCAATCGAAAGTTTTACCAAATCGCAAGTAAAACTAGTCGGATATACCAATCCCAAAACTTTCTTCTATCCCATGTATGTTAATACTTCAAAATTCTCTAGTGCAGTGCTAAAATTAAATGTCAATCTATGTCCACCATGAGGATTCTAACGATATGAATTTCCGTGTATTAGTTCTTGAGATAGAACTATCACTAAAATCGTGTAAATCATGCTAAATGCAGCATATCAGCCCCACTGGTTAGGTGATTTATACTACATTAATTGGTAAATAAATCATATTAAATTTATTTACCAGTTTCCAATTAATCTAGTGTAATTTCGTATCCAGCGATTTCTGGAGTTCCATTACCTGAGATTTATTCTGTTGAGTTGAACCAGGTTTCAGACCAGATGCTATAATCATTACTGGGTGAGAAAGTTCCGCCAGATTCGTCCGGGATAGCTCAGATGGCAGAGCACTGGCGGCTTCAGCCAGGAGATCCCTGGTTTGAATCCTGGTCCGGACATTTTTCGCCCAGTTGGAATTTTACATGTAATAGATGATTTGCACCGAAATCTAATTATCAACAACTTATGTTTTCTAACTGAATCTGAAGTTTGATGAAAATCCGTGCATTAGTTTTTGAGATAGAGCTAGTGCGGGAATCGTAAAAAATTCCATATAGTAGCGCCAGTTGTTGAGCGATTTACACCAAAAACTAAACAACACTAATTTATATCAGGGACTAAATGAATCTGAAGTTTGATGAAAATTCATGCCTTAGTTCTTGAGATACAGCTATTGCGGAAATTGTGAAAAATGCAGCACAGCAGCACCACCTGTTGGTCGATTTGCACCAAAAAGTGATAATAACCCGTTTATATCAAGGTCTAACTGAATCTAAAGTTTTGTGAAATTCCGTACATTAGTTCTTGAGATAGAGCACCCACAAAATGTTTGTCAAATACAGACTCACAGAGTGACAGACAGACATTTTCTAAAAACCATCAAATCAGGATCTTCTAAAACGTATCAATCCATCGAAAACCGGAAGTCGAAAATTTTCACGGGTCCAATACTTTCTTCTTGTAAGGATAGAAGAATGTAAAAAGTACTTCGTAACACTTACGAAAATTTTACTATACCAAGAAACGTTATCTTTTCAGTTTCTTCCACCTTTACGAGAAGAAAGTATTGGATTCATAAAAAATTTCGAATTCCGGTTTTCACTGTATTGATACGTTTTAGAATGTGCGGAACACGATTTGACTGTTTTTAGAAAATATCTGTCTGTATATATGTGACACAAATTTTGTCGGTGCTCTATCTCTAGAACGAATGTACGGAATTCATTAAAACTTTAAATTCAGTTAGTTCTTGATATACACTATGACGCAAAAGTTTAGACAATGACGTCATTCAGCTTTAAAATGTAGAATTATGACGTCAGAATTACAAAAACCTGTAAATATATTCAAAAACTGATTTAAAATGCTATGTACAAAAGACAGTCGTTTTATTTGCTATAATACTAATTTTTTTCATAAAAATTCAAATGTGCTTGTCGCAAAAGTTTAGACACTATTCTAAATTTCTTTGAATATTCGCTGGCATATGCAAATTTAGAATCGATGATGTCACAAATTTGGAGTACTTAAGTTCTGCAAACGATTGCACTTCATAGTCGACATGCCGAGAGCTAAAGAAATTCAAGTGAATGAGGTTTCAAGGATTTGGCAGTTGAAAGGTGAAGGGAAGAGCGTTTCTGAAATTTCTGCTATTATTAATAGGTGAAAAAAATCTATTTATCGAGTTTTATCGAGTGGTTCCGAATATAAAGCAAAATGTCGGTCTGGGAGGCCACGTGTGACAAATGTACGAGAGGATCGCCTGATACAAAGACTAGCGAGTACTCAACAAATGAGCGTACGTGGAGTTCAAAGCTCATCGGGACTCTCTGTATCAAAGGATACGATTCGTAGACGAATTTTGGAAAAAGGAACAATCGTTTATAGCAAAATGCAGAAGAAACCAGCTCTGAAACCACATCATAAGTTACAAAGACTTATGTGGGCTCGAAAGCATATGTCATATGGAGAGAAATGGCAGTCAGTCATATTTAGCGATGAAAAAAAGTGGAATCTGGATGGTCCAGATGGTTGTTTATCGTATTGGCATGACTTGCGGAAGGAACCTCGACGTTTTTTTAGTCGCAGACAAGGAGGGGGCTCGGTGATGGTTTGGGCAGCCTTTTGCTATAATGGACAAGTATCTCTGACCTTCACCAGTGGTCGTCAAACTTCACAGCATTATACACAGACATTAGAAGAAAACCTACTGCCATTTGCTGAGCTTCTAGGGGGTCCTCAGTTGGAATTTCAGCAAGACAATGCTTCAATTCACACTGCAAAACATTCAAAATCTTGGTTTAATTCCCATAATATAAGAGTTCTCGACTGGCCAGCATGTAGCCCAGATCTTAACCCTATAGAAAACCTTTGGAGCATCATGTGTCGCAAAGTTTATAGCAACGCTAGACAATACTCTTCTGAAAAGGAACTTAAGACATCTATTGAGAATGCATGGTACGATATCGATCCACAAACTATGCAAGATTTAGTTTCTTCCATGCAATCTCGTGTATATGACGTAATACATAAGCATGGATGCGCAACCAGGTTTTAAAAATTGTTTATTTCGATTTTATTTAATTTGTGTCTAAACTTTTGAGACAGCAGTTTATTTTTGCTACCATTTAATTTATTGCAATATGCACAATTCCACTTTTCTTTGTTATAAATATTGTTTATATGTACAGCACATTAATTTCAAGCAGTGATTTGAAAATTGAATAAATATTTTTCAAAGTATGTAAGAATTTCTTCATTGTCTAAACTTTTGCGTCATAGTGTAAATAGGTGCTGATTAGTTTTTGGTGTACATCGCCCAACAGATGACGCTGTTTGACTGCATTTTTTACGATTGACGCGATAACTCTCTCTCAAGAACTAATGCACAGAATTTAATAAAACTTTATTCAGTTAGTTCTTGGCCTATATTGGTGCTGATTAGGTTTTGGTGTCAATCGCTCAACAGGTGGCGCTGCTAGGCTGCATTTTTCCCGATGAACGCAAAATCTCTATCTCAGGAACTAATAGGAACTCAGGAACTAATATAATCTTTTTATAACCAACTTGAGTTTCAGCTAGACGTTGACATAAACTTTCACACAAAAAGATCCTTATTAGGCTTGGATGGAAACTGCAAAACAGGTGTCGCTTAGGCTCTTTGGCTTGAGAATGTTGATTAAAATACATATAAAAGCACAAATAATTGTACAACAATTACTGTTAGGTGCATAAATATAATATATATTTAAAATATCTCAAAATACATTAAAAAAAAAACCCTAGAACGTTTTCAACCATGACAAGGCCGTAGGATTTAATTGTTGTTATTATTTTATTTGCGCTTATTCGAGAATTGTCTAGAAGAAATTTATTTCAATTTAAATGTTGTACGTCCGATGAGAGGCCAGATGAAGTTATTCAACAAAACGAGCTTTCATCTATTATGCAGCCAATATCTCCATACAACATGGATATCGCATGACAGTGCATCGCATGACAGTGCATCGTCACAAGATGTATCTTTATGAGCCATTATTTCAATGGAGTCTCTTAGGATGACTTCCTGGTCATTATCTGCAAGAAAGATAATTTTTGATTTATTAAAATCTACTTTTATAGGTTGAGTTTGAGCTCAACTTGATAATGCTGTATGGGGTCTACTTAATCTGAGATCTGCTTCCTGTTCTTTCATTCTATCACGAAATTTTCTCATCGTCACACCGACATAAAGAAAATATTTACTATGTTTTTGGAAAGGTATAATAACGTAGACTCCAAATTATCAGGGTTCGTAAATATCATGATATTTTCGAAAATATCAAAAATATCCGATATTTTGATATATATCCGATATTTTCAAAATAGTCAACTTACTGCTGACAATAAATATTTTTAAGCATAGTATAAATTAGAAACTAAAACATATTGCACTTATCATGAAAACTTAGTCAAACAATATTCTAAAAATGCATAATTTTTTTTTTTTTTTTGTCACTTAGAACAAAATTGGAGATCAACTGATTGAAAACAGATACAATTTGCTTTATACACTTATTAAAAAAACAAATTATAGAAATTAGTATCAAGAAATCAGAAATTTATAAAACAAAATTTTAAATACAAAATAGATTTTAGGTAGATTTCGTATGAAATACTACCTATTACATTCTCTCCTAAGTTGGAATTTCTGAAAAATTTTTGCAGATCTGTACCGATCATGACCCCTAGAAGTCAAAACCACCCTCAGTAAAAAAACTTTATATATACAGTAGAGTCCCGATTATCCGCAAGCGGATTATCTGCGGTGCGGTTTATCTGCGAAGAGAATTTTTTTTTTTAATTTAAGCAAGGAAAATACAGTAAGCACTACTAATAAATATAAACAGAAAAATTCATGTAGTCGAAAGTAATAGAAGAATATTTCTAGACTCGGTTGCCATGTTTAAAATATCAGTTATAAAGTCTTGATGTCTTTTCTTGATCTTATTAACTAAACGTAAGCACAGCAATTAAAATACTTAACAATTAACTAAGAATATTATGATAAATTCCAGGAGAGTATATCAAGAATAGCTTCATTTTTGAGATAGAAAAGGTGTTTCTAAAGCAAGAAGCAAAAACAAGTGACTGATTTTAAAAAAAAGGTGTAACTCAATACTTTTTGTACAGTATGTAAGGCATTATTCTTTGTTTACTGTTCTTTATTTTAGTGATCTAGACGTAAAGCAAAGGTTTCGGCTGTACTGTGCATATGTATGTATTTTAAACATTTTATTATGTTTTTTGTACACTAAAACATAGTTTTCATGTTGAATTTTCTTTTTTTCGAGCTTGCACCCCGTTTTCTGTTTTTTTTTTCGGGTTATCCGCGGTGCCCTTGCCACCCAATTCCGCGGATAATCGGGGCTGTACTGTATATATAGTAAAGCGAGGAGAGTCTGCGCACATTTCAAAAGAATAATAATAAAAAATCTAAATATTAATATTTTGCTAAACTATGCATGAATAATTTTGACTTCATTTGTTTTTTATGCATTTCCATTGTTATTTTCTTGTTATACTGTAAATTAATAGAACAGCAGTAATAAAACCAAGAAAACCATTTTGCGCAATCTCTCCTTACAGGGTAGGAGAAACGCGCACATGGGTAGGAGAGATTGTGCACATAGGTAGAAGAGATTGTTATTAATACTAACTACAATTAAATTGTTAACAATAATAATTACACTTAATTGACATTGTTGAAAAGTTTTTGTGAGTAAATATTATTGTATTAGGAGTGAATATTTCAACCAAATGTTTAAATAATAAATAAAAGAAAGAATTCTAACAACACTTAAAATTTTTAATTTAAGAAGATTAAAATATCAGAAAAAGCAAGCCCTACTAAGATTACAAAATAACATTAACCTAGTAGATAACATGTTTAACTTGAAAATTACTTCATTTCCATTTCCACAGTTTCATTGTATTTTGTTTGCTAACCGAAGTTGTCGTCGTCCACAATCGAAGCACTTATTGTTGTAAAACGTGCATCTTTCGTGCAATTACCTGCAACAAGCAATACATTGAATCCAGTCAGTTGTCGAAATTGTCTCCTGGTACAGTTCCAGACACTCAGTGCACTCATCCTCACTGACCTTCGTTTTTTTTCCCTTGAGTTTTTTTTTATCCCACTTTTTGTGGAAACACCTTATCTTCAGCTTTTTTTTTTTTTTTTTTGGAGCGGCATTCATCTTAAGTTTTTTTTTCATATATATTTTGTGTATCAGTAACATTATTTGCACTCTATTTCCTTTTGATTTCGATGGCATTACACTACTTGGAATGGGTGAAAGCTTTTCCAAAACATTGTATTAGAAAATTTATTTTGCTTAACAAAATTAATTTATTATAAAATTAATTGATCATAAATTTTAAAAAATATATATAAATATTTAATTAAATAATTAGCAAATATATATATAATTTATTAACAAAAATAATTGCATAAAATTTATTTGATAACAACTGTATTATTAATTATTAATAAAATTTTTATCTGCAAAAATATTTTTTTGCAAATTAATTTATTGCAAATTTAGTTTTGATAATTATGTGTTTTTCCGAAATTATTTCAAAATTGATTCATTCATATGTTTTACACGTAATTTGCAATTCATACAAATTTATCAATAAGCTGTGTTATCTCTCCTAGCACTTAAACTTATGGGAAAATGCGCCATCTCTCCTTAGTAGCAGATGCGCAAACTCTCCTATTTTGGTAGGAGAGATTGCGCGGCCTTTTATTTAAATATGGCCACTTCTAAAATGCATTTTTGGTGTTCGCATACTTAGTCCAGGTTAGTAGTTTATAAGAAATCGTTTAAGTTCAAAATATTTTGTATTACTGACGTTGTATAAAAATTCTGACTAACAGTTATGAAAATTCAAGCACTTACTTTGAAAAAACAAAACAAAATAGCACTGCTTTATCCAAGACGCTTGGAACAATAAATATGAACATTCATGTAGACGTTGCACTAATGCTGCTGTACAACTACCTGGAGTCGCTGCGCGCGCACTCTACTCCTTCCCGTCGAATCTCTTTGTGCGCAATCTCTCTACCGCGCGAACTCTCCTCGCTTTACTATATATGTATATATATTACCATTAATTAAACATAACCTGCCACCGTCAATTATTATGAATTAAAGCTGTAAGTATTAAAAAAAAAAAAAAATATTATAAGAATTATTATGGAAGAAAAAAGAAAAAAGTGGACACCGACAAAAATTGAAAAGCTTATACATTGAATTACGTTATCGAGGGCACAGAATTCAATTATATAAGCAAAATGGTTGTTTTCTGTGGGAAAAATAAGCTAAAGCTAAAATTAATTTTCCCCTGTGCCCGAACAACCACTAAAATCAAGTGAATTGATTAAAAATGAAAGCAGAATAGAAACAAATAATATGAAATGGAAGAATCAATAAAACGTATTTAAATATTTATAGGATATAAAATAGAAATAATAAACACCATACCGATTAATATTTCAGTATTTTACAAAAATCCATGTGCACATGTCTTCCAGTATATCAAAAAGATTAAGGTGAATAAAACAGTTAAGAAATCACAGTAAATGATACCAAAGGATGCAGTTAATACATTTTGAAATAAAATTTGAAATACCTTGTAAAACAAATTTAATCTAATATAAAATAAATAGATATTAATTACATTATTTAAAATGCACAATTAAATTAATAGATAACAGTTTAACAATATCGTCAAAATTTAGCTAAAAATACACCCTGGTGTATAAATTATAACTGAAATGGAGCTAGAAAAATTAAAAAATAGAGCAAACTGAAAGATACAATTTTAGTGCTGCCATCTATTAATAATTATATTAAACATCTATCGCAAGATAAAAATTTGCAAGCTTTTGAATGTAAATAACTGTTTAAACAGCAAAACCAAACAAATCCTTATACATAGAGAATTATAGAACAACCACTAAAATCAAGTGAATTGATTAAAAATGAAAGCAGAATAGAAACAAATAATATGAAATGGAAGAATCAATAAAACGTATTTAAATATTTATAGGATATAAAATAGAAATAATAAACACCATACCGATTAATATTTCAGTATTTTACAAAAATCCATGTGCACATGTCATCCAGTATATCAAAAAGATTAAGGTGAATAAAACAGTTAAGAAATCACAGTAAATGATACCAAAGGATGCAGTTAATACATTTTGAAATAAAATTTGAAAGACCTTGTAAAACAAATTTAATCTAATATAAAATAAATAGATATTAATTACATTATTTAAAATGCACTATTAAATTAATAGATAACAGTTTAACAATAACGTCAAAATTTAGCTAAAAATACACCCTGGTGTATAAATTATAACTGAAATGGAGCTAGAAAAATTAAAAATTAAGGCAATCTGAAAGATACAATTTTAGTGCTGCCATCTATTAATAATTATATTAAACATCTATCGCAAGATAAAAATTTGCAAGCTTGTGAATGTAAATAACTGTTTAAACAGCAAAACCAAACAAATCCTTATATATAGAGAATTATAAACCTAATATAAATCACACAAAGTATTTAAAACTATTGTTAATAAAATTTAAAAGCATACAATATGTTCTATTAGCTAAATTATTTAAACTAAACTAAGAGTTTAAATAATGTTAGAACATTGATAATATATAGCATATATCTATATGCTATAAAACAAAATAAATTCAGTAATAATTAATATAAATAATTATTAAAAATTATCTAAAAATTATTTTTTAATGAATTATATATAAGATATTTATAAAATGAACAGGAAATAACAAACATGTGGAAGTATATAGAAGGTTAAATAATACTTAAAATCCCATTACTTAAAACGCACAAATATAGAATGTGGATTATTTTCAGACATCCATAAAAATCCATAAAGTATGAATATGGGACATTCAAAAACATTAAACTAAGAGTGGCATACTATTAGTAATTAATATGATATTGTCCTAAGTAAATTAAAATTTAATAACAAATAATTGTAAATTAGATTAATGAATAATTAAGCTAATTATAATATTAATGAAAATCTCCAACTTACATATAAAATATCAAATCAACATCCACATAAAATACATAACAAAAAAATAGTAATAATACAAGAGCCCCGCTTTTTTTTTTTTTTTTTTTTAAATAAATAATTAACCATTGCGTATTATCCAGACAACACCACCCTCCTCCGTACTCTAACATCTACCCACTCAACCAACCTGTAATATTTTTTTATATTTTTTTACAATTTTTAATTTTTTATAGATATTTTTTTTATTTTATAATTTTTTTGTAATTTTGTTTACGCATGTGTGAATTTGTGTTTATAGATCATGTAAGAAAAGTACTAAATGTATATTAATGAATATATGAATTTTTTTGGAAAACCATGATTTAATGCATCATAAATTAGTTTTTTAATATTATTGTTAATTAGAGGAGAGGAACATAAACATTTTATTCTATATAAATGATTAAGTATTATATTACGAAATACAGAATGATGTAGACAAGATTTAAAATTTGTAAATGTATTAACTGTGAATTTAAATTCTTTACGTTTGTCATACAAATCTGTGATTGTTTTATTGTCTTTGATTGTAATTTTAAGATCTAAGAAGTTAATTGTATTGTTAGATAAAAGGTTTTCCGTTAATTCCAAATTAGTGGGATAATCAACTGGAAATCGAGTAATTGCAGATTGATCAGTTTCAATTAAAATGATGTCATCAATATAACGATATAAATGTAGATTATTATTAGTAAAATTGCGTTCATAATGAGATAAGTATAAGTCTGAGAGTAAACTGGAAGTACAACCGCCTTGTGGTATACCGACATGCTGTAAATATAAAGTATTATCTTGCAATATATAATTATTATAGATAATGAAGTTAGTTAAAGATTTAAAATATGCAATATCTATATAAGATGGTAATTCCAGTTTTTTATAATACTTTTTAAATAATGCATTTATAATTTTATGTAAATCTAATAGGTCTATATTATTAAAAAGATCTTTGAAGTCATATGTCGTTATATTACAAACAGAATGAAGATTTTTTAAAATCTTAACAAGTTGATAGCTATTTTTTATACAATGTGTATTATCATTGTTTGTAGTAAGTTCATATATTTGATTAAGAATTTTTAAGAGAAGTGTATTGGCTTTATTATTATATGTATTACAACCAATAGTAACAGTCCTAAATTTAATAGGAGTTTTATGAAATTTGGGAATAAGAACTAAATATGGATAATTAAAATTAGTAGATAAAATATTTAAAAGTTTATAATAACTTCGAATTTTACGATTATTTACAATAACATTTTCATTAGTTTTTTGAAAAGACTTATTAGAAGAAATAGAATTATATATATATATATATATATTTCCCTTTCTTCTGGGCATGATAACTTCCATAATTTTGCACAAATCTCTTCCAAACTGATACATAAAATCAAGGGACATAAAATCTCGGTCAAGTTCGTGAATGGCCAAAATCGGACCAAGGGGATGGAAATAGGGAGGGGTTTTGTGAAAACCGAAAAAAACCCATAACTTCTTAATTTTTGTACATATCAAATCAGTTTAAAGTTTTTATTACTTCTAAAGATTGCGCCAAAAATTTATGTATCACAGATTTTTGATAAAATTAAAAATGCGCTCAAGGGGTGCAAAAAATAGGGTTTTAGGGAGAAAAAAAATCATAACTTCGTCAATTCCGAAGATCAATATTAACTGTGCATTCGCTGTAGCATTCGATAATTTGAACTTGACCTTACCTTATTATAGACGATAAGCATCTACATTATAAAATTTTTAGTATATTTGGATCTTAAGTTTTAATATTTTATTTGATTTATTATCTCCCTTTATGCATAAATACAAACATTTATTTTTGGAGGATGCCCATTACTAAAATTTTCATGATCATCATAAAATTGTAGGAAGGCTTGATCAATTTTAGGTAGATTTCGTATGAAATACTACCTATTGGGATCGTTCCTATGTTGGAATTTCTGAAAAATTTTTGCAGATCTACACCGATCACGACTCCTAGAACCCAAAACCACCCCCAGTAAAAAACTTTATCTATCTATCTATCTATCTATATATATATATATATCACTTTCTTCTGGACACGATAACTTTCGTACTTCTGCACCAATCTTTTCCAAACTGATACATAAAATCAAAGGGCATAAAATCTCGGTCAAGTTCGTTAATGGGCAAAATCGGACCAAGGGGATGGAAATAGGGAGGGGTTTTGTGAAAACCGAAAACCCCCCATAACTTCTTAATTTTTGTACATATCACATCAGTTTAAAGATTTTATTACTTCTAAAAGTAGGGCCAAAATTTTATGTATCACAGATTTTTGATAAAGTTAAAAATGGGCTCAAGGGGCGCAAAAAATAGGGTTTTGGGGAGAAAAAAATTCATAACTTCGTCAATTCTCAAGATATCAGTTCCAATTAATTTTATTATAAATCTCGTTAATATTATCTACAACTTTCATATTCACAAGTTTTTGATAGGACAAATTCGTACCGCAAAAAAAAAAAAAAAATTAAAAACGAAAACAAAAAGGGGGTTTGAAGAAGTAAAAAATCCATAACTCCGTCAATTCAAAAGATATAAAATCCCCATCAATTTATCATATATCTTCTTAATATTGTCTACAACATCTATATAGATAAGTTTTGGATAGGACCAATTCTTACAGCAAAAACAAATTAAAAATACATAGCGGTTGAAGAAAAAAATCATCTAAGTAAGGGTGTATTCAAATCCAAACTGCGTATTTTCTGACTCATTTTACAATTCATTTTTGCTCTCAAAGGCTTCCAATTGGTACGTTTTCTTACTCAGAAACTATATAATGTACCGTAATGGTTGATTTTTTGATAGAGGCAGAATATACTTAAAAAAATGCTGTTAAAGTGGGTATTTTGAACCGAATTTCCCGAAGCGGATTGTGTTAGAAAAATCATTCCATTAAGGATGCACTCAAATCCAAACTGCTTATTTTCTGACTCATTTTTAAATTCATTTTTGCTCTCAAACGCATTTAATTGGTATATTCGCTTATTCAGAAACTATATAATGTACCGCAATGATCGATTTTTCGATAGAGGCAGAATATATTTCAAAAAATTATGTCAAAGTGGGCATTTTGAACGGAATTTCCGAAAGCAATTGTGTTATCACTTTCTTCTGGACACGATAACTTCCGCAATTCTGCACAAATCTCTTCCAAACTGATACATAAAATCAAGGGACATAAAATCTCGGTCAAGTTCGTTAATGGGCAAAAGCGGACAAAGGGGATGGAAATAGGGAGGGGTTTTGTGAAAACCGAAAAAAACCCATAACTTCTTAATTTTTGTACATATCAAATCAGTTTAAAGTTTTTATTACTTCTAAAAATAGGACCAAAAATTTATGTATCACAGATTTTTGATAAAATTAAAAATGGACTCAAGGGGCGCAAAAAATATGGTTTTTGTTGAAAAAAAAAACCCTAACTTCGTCAGTTCTCAATATATCAAATCCAATTAATTTTATTATACATCTCCTTAATAATATCTACAACTTTTATATTTACAAGTTTTTGATAGGACCAATTCGTACTGCAAGAAAAAAAAAAAAAAAAAAAAAAACGAAAACAAAAAAGGGGGGTTGAAGAAGAAAAATTTTCATAACTCCGTCAATTCACAAGATATAAAATCTCCATGAATTTATCATATATGATCTTAATATTGTCTTCAACATTTATATAGACAAGTTTTTGATAGGGCCAATTCTTAAAGCAAAAACAAATTAAAAATACATAGCGGTTGACGAAAAAAATCATCTTATTAAGGGCGCATTCAAATCCAAACTGTCTATTTTCATACTCATTTTTAAATTCATTTTTGCTCTCAAACGCATCCAGTTGCTAGATTCTCTTATTCAGAAACTATATAATGTACAGTAATGATCGATATCCTTTTAATTGTGCAATCGCATCATCGACTTTCGGAATGAAATTTTAATATATTACATATTTAGATTAGTACAGTAAAAATATTACTATCTGCTTCGTGATATCTTAGTACGAAACGATCAGAATAGGGCGTCAATTCGTCATTCTGGCAGTACTAACAGAGCGAGTTTCGATGTCAAATTTTAACATGTCATAGACATCGATTATTGATATTCTGTGTAATGTATATTTTAAAGTGTCTGTCCCTTTGAAAATGAACAATCTTAGCTCCATTTGTTTTAAATTTAAGTTCTATAGAAGCTGAAGATGGGATTTTAAAACCCAATAGTTAGCCTCTAATAAATATTATTGTTGACTATTGAGTTAATCAACCAGATAATAAGTTTTATTTTATATTATTGAAAAGTTATCACAATCTGTGGCTTTGTGGTTAGTGAAATATTGCAAATGATATTTGTGTGCTTATTAACATTAGGGAGAAATTATATTTATGTGCCTATTAAAATTAGGAAGAAGTTGTATTTCCTCAGAAAGTTTAAATATCATTAATTAAAAAGCAATTTGTTGAAATTTAATCCTAATAACCCGTTAGCTGCGAAATGAATATTTTCCAACTGAGCGAAAAAATGCCCAGGCTGGGAATCAAACCCAGATCCCTGGCTTACAAGGTCAATGCTTTACCGTTTAAGCTAACTGGGTTGACAACCAGCCAGCCTATTTCGCTCAGAAACCTTATTGGTAGTAACAGCTGGTCTATCATGTAGACAGCTCAACAGAATAAACCGTAGGTAAAGGAACTCCATATAAACGAAGGATACGTAGATGAACTCTTATTTTAACACAATCAAACTGATTGATCTGACCGAAATATGCTGGC
Organism: Maratus speciosus; assembly: GCA_963932465.1. Taxonomy (NCBI): domain Eukaryota; kingdom Metazoa; phylum Arthropoda; class Arachnida; order Araneae; family Salticidae; genus Maratus; species Maratus speciosus. Next base: position 5,256,075 of record CAWVRF010000002.1, on the reverse strand, counting down.
TGGTGGTCGGCCAATTAGCTTAAACGGTAAAGCATTGGCCATGTAAGCCAAGGATCTGGGTTCGATTCCCAGCCTGGGCATTTTTCGCTCAGTTGGAAAATATTCAATTCGTATGATAACTTTACCAATTAGTTTGATTGTGTTAAGATAATAGTTAGCCCATTAGATGATTGTGAAAAACATTTCACCGCTTTAAATTTCGAATATCTTATAACCTACTTTGTGAGAGCATTTATGTCTTAAAAGTAAAGCCCATGTAAAATTTCAAGTTTCTAGCAATAGCCCTCGCAATTCCCAAATAAATCATCGTTTTAAGTATATGCTTTCCGCACATTTCACACTTTAAATTTTCCATATTGAAAAAACCTGTTCTGTGCGAGTAAGCAACGGCTATGTCGAGTTTCAATCCAATATTTAAATTACGTACTTTTACTTCTGTCTCTAACAAGTATAACGTTTTTTGATTAATTTATATCTTTAAATTTCAAATTTATCATACCTATTATGCGCAAAAATTTACGTTTTATAAGTAACTGCCATTCAATATTTCGAGTCTTTATCCTTAACATTTTGATATTAATCATAATTTTCAACGTTTTTAGAATCTTTCCTACTCATTTCAGCCTTTTATATTTCGCTTTTTTTAGAAACCATTTTCAGTGGACATTTATTTCTTTAAAAAACACCATGTCAAGTCTTAAATATGTAACATCCTCAATATTACAAAAAAGGGCTATTTTAAAACGCGTTTTGCTTCTGCAGAGACTGTCACCATCATTTTTTAACTTTTAATTTTAAAAGTAATTCGGCAGGTCTAAACATTTCCTTCTACAAAAGAAACAAACAAACGTTTCTTCTTTATAACATCAATATATTAGAAGGCTTCATGCTGGTCGATTTTCCCAAACGAAATATATCGGTGAAGTTAACCTTGTAAATACAAGGTTAAATTCACAGTTTACATATTTTCTATCGCCGTCATACAAATTATAAAGCAAAATGAGCCTTTGGTTGAAATGTCATTGCGAATTGAAGTAAAATATACGAATACCATTGTACTATTATATGTTTAATTTTTCAGACAAAATTTTCACTGATAAGAATCATTGAACAATCATTGAGTTGATCATTTACAATAGGATTCGTAAATAACGGTAGAACGATATAATGCAGTGTACTAAAGCATCTTTAAAACATTATCTAATTAACAATGAAAATCTCATCAAAATCGTCTAGTGTTTTTTTTTAAATGCTAATATTTCATAATCGAATTCACCTGATTATAGAACTTCCCCCCGTGATGATATAACTAAGCAACGTAGAATGATACACAATAAACTAAAACTTTCCTGAAAAATTATCCAACAAACGAGGCAAGTTCCATCGAAATCTAATCAGCAAAACTAAAGTTATAAGACGCCGGAACGAAATTCCCATTTGCATTTTATATCAGGTGCCCAGGGGTAAAAACGCCAGGGTGGTAATAACGTCAAGTGCTAATATTAGGCATAGTTATAAGGAATCCCGGAAAATGTCACTTCAGCTTCTGCGCTCAAAGGCTCTGAGTCATCTGAATCACAAACAGCTAAAAGTCGATTTGTTACATTTATAGACCTTATCGTTGGAATAAGCTCGTAAGAGTCAACGCCCGATCTAAAATTTGCTAGGTAAGTTATGTGACTATATCGCTCATCCGTAAGAAAAGTGACACATCTCGCAAAAATTCACTTTGAGTTTTATTCCACTAATATGTCTGTCGTAAGTGCGTCCAGATACATTAAAAATTTCGTAAGTGCAATTATACGAAAAATCCTATTTTTACACTAAATGTCCATTTGTGACCAAGAAGAAGGATGTATTGTGCAGAGAGGTAAAATTACGCAATTCTCCAAACCTTATCCTACATCTTCATTCTTAAGGGTTTTATGTATTTATGCATTTTCTTATTCCTGCATGCAGCGCTAGGTGCTATCATTTCATGGTACAGTAAAATCATGCAAATTTTCCCCCTTTTGCCTCTCCTTTGAAATTTACTTTTGTCAAGACTTTTCTTGCAGGTGAGCGATATGTTTGCTAGGAAATACTTTGTTTATTACATAAATTTGTAGTGTATTTCATGTACTTTCTAAATATTGTGGGAGATTTTGGATGTATTCGCGAGGTAGCTTATTGTTTAAAATATACTGCGCAAAATGCATATCGGGGTAATAACGCCATCCACTAGTGTTATTACCTTGGTTGATTCTTTTCAGTGGCAAAACAACATTTTTTATTTTATTTGTTTGATTTTATACACGAGAGACCATTATTGTCATTGTCGAAAACTAAAAAAGATAAAGAGAAATTTGTACGTCCTAAATGCTGCTAATTTTCTCATGTCAGAAGAATAAAATATCATATGATTATTACTGCATCCTGATATCGCAATTAATCGTAAGTAAAAGCAATTTCTCAATTTCTAAAGTTGTAGAGTTTGTATCTTTAGAATTGGACAATTTACATGCCATAATTCCATCTTATTTTATAGTTTTGTTTACAGGGTGTTATTACCCACCAGATGGGTAATAACGCCTAATAGCATGGGTCAAGAAATCTCGCCACTACATTTTATAAACAGATATTTGCTAAAATAGTCTTTCTTGTATACCTAATCAATAAGTTGCTGTATAAAATCCTATATTTGTTAGGTAAAAAAAATCTAAAACTAATCCGTAAAAATGGGTAGAACCTTAACGTGCCGTTATTACTCCAGGACATTTTATATACAGTGCGCATAAAATAAAATGCAAGTAAAAGGTTATATAAATCTCAAATTGCGAAAATTCAATAACGAAAAAAATCAAATTATTAAAAATAAACTCAAAAAAGTGAAATGGCCTTTTAGCCAGTAGTCAATCGTGGTGGCCGATTACTGAACATGTAAGTAAATAGTACCCAATAATCGGCCACATAAAAATTAATTAATACAAACACACTTATTTAATTTTGATACTGAAAAACATTAATTTATTAAACTTTTTAACAGTACAGTCTTATAATTTTAGAAAATAATAAAAAATAAATTAATACTAGTCTTTTAAAAATTTTGTCATCGGTTAACAGAAAAATGGCAAAAACGGTTATTGGACCGCAACCCAATAAAAAATGGCTGTTTACTACTGCAATGAAAATACCCAAATTCTTTGATGGTGGCTTATGACGTATAAAAGTTGGCTAGATATAGGGGGATTGTAGTATTTCATTTGAAACTAAATTCATAACTTATTTTATCTCAAAGTGGCCGACTACTGGTGCATTTACCCTACCTTAAGATATGTACAATAAACTGTTAAAATTTCAAAAAAGATCCATCATGCAGTTTTCTTACAAAAAATCATAAAAAGGGCTTTTTTTTTGTCTCCTAATGTAGAAGGTTCCCTTAACAAGTTTCCTAAAAATACTTGGCTCTCGAGTCATTCAACACTTTATAACCTGATTTTGAATACAAAAATGACTTCACCTGACTAATTATTGACGTACGTTCATGTCTAAGACAGCCAGTACAACCTATATAATAATCATTTGATTTTTAGATATGTTTTTTAATTAAAAGTGATTTAATACATCGTTAATGAGAGCTATTTTTGTAAAATAGTGACAAGTATAATGAGACTCATTAAGAAAAAATACTGTTATGAAAAGCTAGCCATTCTTATAAGAACAGTGTCAATCAATGTAGCGGGATCCTTTCAGTAACAGAGGAGTGTTTTGTAAATTTTTCGCATAACATTTTTTAAGGGGGGAAGTCCCTTTAGAAATTTCAAAAAATCGATTTTTTTTTCATATTTCGAAAATATAATATCTCGAGAATATATTGGCAAAAGGGAAAATCAAAATATTCAATATTAATTAATAATAAATATCCAGTATTCAATATTAATTTTTTTAGGGGGGAAGATCCTATTTGCAAGAGAAAGGTGTTTTGTAGTTCAGTATTTTTCATATGGTTTTACATGGTTCAGAAAATAACCTCATTAAAAAATATTGAGCTTCGACTATTTCACTGCGCTTTCTAAATAGATTGAGCCAATTATTTTGTAGGAAAAAGACAATCTACTTTATTAAAAGACAAATTAAATTTTCTTTAATGATACTTAAAAGTGCCGTCAGGATATGAGGCATTCTAACAATCTTTTGACTTTTATGTCCCTGAATAATAATTTTTATTTTAGTACGTATTCTTGTGGGTTTTTTTATTTCATATACTGGGGAACATCCCATTGCATGATCGTATAACACTATTAACGAGATAAATAAGTTCTGGACGATGTTGGGGGTCCAAATACCAGGAAAACTCCTATACCGTCTCGTGTCCCTGATGCCAATTTTTAAGTTTGGAGCTCTCTGTATAAAATTGTTTCAATAAAAGTAATTCCATGTAATTTTTCTCCGAAACCGGGACAATTGTTTTATATAAATAGGTAGCAAAAAATTAACCTGCACACATTTTTACGGTTGATATTATTTTTTGAACTCTCTCCCTGGGTTTTAAATCCTTACCATCCCTCTTGCTAAACTTATACAGAAAATCACTTCAGATGCAGCCACAGAATTTTTTTTCATGTTTTTTCACATGCAGAAGTAATGTTAAGTGAGGTGCTGGGTATGTGAATTCCGAGAGTATGAAATGAATTCAAGATAATTAATTCATGTATAATTATCCTAAATTCACATTTGAAATCTCAAAACCCACACACCCAACATCCCACTTTGGCCGGAGCGAAAGTAGCAGTACATCGCGCCATGAAAAGTTAATTTAAAGTTATTGCAATTAATATTAATCCCCTTTTATCTATTATTTAATATGAGAATCGAGCTGAAATAAAGAAAGTTGATAATCAATCTCACCCTTCAATAATTTTCAAGATATACCTGAAATAACAATCCTAAAACATACAGGCATGCAATAAACACACCAAAATATAATTTTCAATGAATATTTATTCATTATATTTCATCATTGAATGCACGTTTACACTATCTGTACAGATGTAAAAAGGAATAAAATTAATACAGTATTAAATAATACTTAATAAGTGTTTACAAACAATAAATTATACCATTACAAATAACATAAGTTTGTAGATGCCAACTATCTTCAATAGAGAATCTGTGAGCAACATAAAATATGTATTAGAATATAATTAATAGTGATACTTCAAGAATTTAGACGCAGAGCATTCAAATGTTCCAGATTCAACAAGAATATGTTTCTAGGCTACGAATGGCCAGAAAGAAAATGTCACTTTTCAGGAGTTCAGTATCTCTTATTTTATTTCAACAGTGTTCCTTACAAGCTAGCATAAAGTAAGTCTCAGCCATAAAATTATTCATAGTTTCCTTTTTGTTGAAGGAACGATTCATATAATGTAGAATCGCCATATATAAAGTTAAAAGAAAATACTCTCACCTGCTACAAGCGAAGACGTTTGTTGAAAAAAAGGAAATTGGGATGCTTTCCAAAAATCGAACTTATTGTGAATTCGATCTAATTCGCTGATCTATCATATTAGAGATATCCAAGATATCACTGCCGTGATGCTAGGCTATCAAAACATTCCGATATGAAGATGTAGCTGTCATCCTTCAAAAATTCTTGAACTGGACATATTTGTTGAGTACAATATTTTGAGTTGTGCCGCCAAGAGTATCACTATTTGCGTCTTGTTATTGTGAGGTTAAAATTGCTGAATTACTTAATTATAGGAAAGCTAACCGACATAAATGTTAGGTAGAAAAAAAGAAAAAATAAATAAAGGGAAAGAAGAATTTTAAATTTAAATTATTAAAAATAGGAGTTATAAATAATATATGTGAGTTTTAATATGAATTAGAGAGGAGAGAGTTTACTATTAAATATGGCCAAATGATCGTTAGTGGTTAATGATAAACATTGCATGTGAGAGATGTAAATAAATATAATTTGGTAACTTCATGGTAAAATATGAATAATAAACTTTAGACTCACCTGAACTAAGAAAATACTTCTTGCTTTTAAAATTCTTTCACAGGAAATTGACTGCAGAATTTAAATCAGCATTTAAAAATCAGTTTCAAGCATCGTGGCTTTATTGGTAAGTCTTACCGTCCCCTAGGTTTATTCCTGCACGTTTCGAGATAAATTATTATTATTATTTTTTTTTAATCAAAAGTAAATAACTATTTCTAAAAATCAATGAACATTGTGGCTATCACTGAGTCTAAACATGATTTGCCTAAAAATAGTGGTAATTATCCTTACCGTCCCATCCTTTACCATCCCTTTTTTCCTATACCATCCCCTTTTTTTTTCTTTCCGTCCCTTCTTTAACACCCCTTTAAGGAAATGTTATACCAAATTTTTGTACAAAAGATACTACATTGTTATTATTTCTTATTTGAATGTCCTGTGGGTACAATGCAAATTCCTTAAAAGTAAAAATTTAGAACGAAATAGAAAGTTATAGTGCTAAAATTGTAAGGAAAATTAAACTCGCAAGTTTAACTTAAACCTCAGTTATATAAAAAAATGTTTCGCTGCTGACCCTTTTTTCTTCATTTGGAATCATTAAGGCATTCGTCTATCAGATTAAAATGTTATTTTAGCAAGTTTAATTTCACCCGATTTTAATTCCCGAAAGTCAAAAGATTGTGAGAATGCTCCATAAAAAGGGTTTGAATACATGAATAAAAGTCCTTCCGCCCAGTGCCGGGAGGAAGAGGTAGCTTTCATACTCCTTATTTTAAAAAAGCCAACTTATATTATTCAAACACACGAAGCTCAATTTAGTGGAAACCGAATATAGGAGATTCAGTACTAATTTTTATCAATACTAAATCATTATGAATGAGAATTTCGCGAAATTAGTCAGCTTTATCCAAGCTGCTTTTATTTAAAGTAACTTATATTTGGTTGCCAAATTCGGCGATATCTTGAAGTGCCTGCCATTTTAAGACAACACGGTGGATGAGGCTAACCAGTGAACTTGGTCGAGACCTTAGTAATTGCTGTGCACATGCTCACTCACATCGGAATCGATTGATATATACGAGTGCTGTCGCAGGCAAAAAATCAGATTTTTCAAAATGTCGCCCACATTAGATATTGAAATTGCTATATCTGAGCCATTTTTTAAGATAAAGACAAACAAAAAATGCTCCAGAATCCTTATATCAAGGTCAAATACTTAAGAAAGAAACCTTTCTCAATTTCTCATTTTTTTTGCACCTCACTTTAAATATAATTTTTTTTAATTTAATGGCCGCCATTTTGAAACAAGATGGCTGATGAAGCTGGCCAGCGAACTTGTTCGAGATATTGATGTATACTATCCACATGCCTTCTCACATCGAAATAGGCAAATACGTGTGTTGTCGCGTGACAAATACAAGATCGTTTCAAAGTGTTAGCCATGCTAGAAATTCAAAGTGCTATAATTCAACCATTTTTTAAGATATAAACAAAAGAACAAATTTTCAGAAACAAAAACTGCTCCAGAATCTTTGTATCGAGGCCAAACACATAAAAAAAATCTTTTTCATTTTCCAATTTTTTAATACCTCATTTTAAATTTTAAATTTAATTTTTTTAAATGGCAACCCTTTTGAAACAAGATGGCGAATGAAGCTGACCAACGAACTCGGTCGAGACATTGGTATGTACTATGTACAGACCAAGTTACATCCAAATCGGTTCATAAATACGCCTAATATCGCGTGACAAAAATCAGGTCGTTTTAAAATGTCAGCCACAATAGAAATTCAAAATGCTATAACTCAGCCATTTTTTTAGATATAGACGAAACAAAAACTGTTCCGGAATCTTTGTATTAAGGTCAAACACATACGAAAAAAATCTTTTTCATTTTCCAATTTTTTGGTATCTTATTTTAAATTTTAATTTTTTTTTAAATTTTTTAAATGGCCGCCATTTTGAAACAAGATGGCGGATGAAGCTGGACAACGAACTCGGTCGAGATATTTGTATGTACTATGTACACACCAAGGTACATCCAAATCGGTTCATAAATACGCCCATTATCACGTGACAAAAATCAGGACGTTTCAAAATGTCAGTCACGCTAGAAATTCAAAATGCTATAACTCAGCCATTTTTTAAGATGTAGACGAAACAAAAACTGCTCCCGAATCTTTTTATCAAGGTCAAACACATAAGAAAAAAATATTTTTTTTTAATTTTCAATTTTTTGGTACCACATTTCAAATTTAAATTTTTCTTAAAAATTTAAATGGCCGCCATTTTTAAACAAGATGGCGTATGAAGCCGGCCAACGAACTCGGTCGAGACATTGGTATGTACTATGTATAAACGAAGTTATATCCAAATCGGTTCATAAATACGCCTTTTATCGCGTGACAAAATTCAGGTCGTTTCAAAATGTCAGCCACGTTAGAAATTCAAAATGCTATAACTCAGCCATTTTTTAAGATATAGACGAAACAAAAACTGCTCCGGAATCTTTGTATAAAGGTCAAATACATAAGAAAAAAATATTTTTCCATTTTCAATTTTTTAGTACCACATTTCAAATTTAAAATTTTTTTTTAATTTTAAATGGCCGCCATTTTGAAACAAAATGGCGGATGAAGCTGGCCAACGAACTCGGTCAAGACATTGGTATGTACTATGCACACACCGAATTACATCCAAATCGGCTCATAAATACGAGAGTTACAGTGTGACAAAGGTCAGATATATATATATAGATATAGATATAGATATAGATATAGATATAGATATAGATATAGATTTGTGTCAATTTTGAACGGAGGGTGGTTTCGGGGTCTGGGGGTCGTGATCGATGAAAATGTACCAAATTTTTTTTAAATCGCTTTCCTCCGAATGGCTGCAATAGGTAGCTTTTTGTACTGAAAGCTACCTAAAAGGACACATGCATCTGTAGTATGATATCAAATATAAATAATAAATTTAAATAACTAAATACTATTACATTAAATCAGGAGTCTGCCCAGACTTTTCTATCAGAGTCCTGGTTTTTGTGAAATTGTTAAGAGCTTTTTTACATTTGTGAAAAGTCTAATCCTAATGTTGTGAATTTGAAATGATCGTTATATTCAGGTTCCTCTTAATAAATTTTTAAGAAGATATATCTATGAAAATACATATATTTTCTTTATATATGTAAAAGTCACAGGTCAGATTTTACTTTTAAATAATTAAATTTGTGAAAAGTTTAATTTAGAGCTGGTAAATTTTTGTAAAAAAGGCCTATTTTTAAGACAAAGAATTTTGTGAAGGGTCGTTTTAAGCTGAAAAAATTTGTGAAGGGTCCTTTAAAGGACCCAATTTCTTCCTAAGCAGATCCCTGTAAATAATAGCTTATAGGGAAAAAGCAAATTGAATAAAACTTTATACAAATAATCCTTAAATCACTTTCAAGAAGTAAACTTCCTTTTGATTCTCAATTTTATATTCGGAGTAAGTTTTAATTAATTTTTGTTTTCTGAAAGTAAAATACGCATCAAAATCATGGCATCTCATTTGAAATCTACTGAATTTTGGATGCAGTCAAAATTTCAGTACTCTATTGAAGTTATGGATAGTGCCATACGTGTTGTGCAAGTAGAAGAAAGGAGTGCATTACATGCAACTAAGCAATTTGGAGTTTCTCGAAGTCTAATAATAACAAAGCAGGTCTCGGAATGGTAAGCCAGTCTTGAAAAAAGACTAAAACATAATAAAAGAAAACGAAACAAGAGACTAAAATGTCGAAAAATTTAGAACTATAAATAAAAAATACAATTACTACACGATTGAATAATTTCTTGACTTTTTACTAAAGAAATGAAGGCATGAATGAATAGTATGGAGAAAATTCTTACAAGCAATCTCTACGGGTGCATTACACTACTTCTAAAAAGGGCGAGTTGCATTTTGCAGATTTTAAAAAGCGTAGAGTGTTGCATCCCTTAAAACAGTCCTAGAGGGAGCACTAGTTTATGAGGATTCTTCGGACCTTGATTCAAATCATATCCTGATCTGTATGAAGATACAGAAAAATCGTACACGAAAATAAAATGTCCCATTCAGCTGAGGACAGAATGTTATTATATTGCGTATGAAAAGTTTTACAGAGGGCCTACCATTAAAATTAATAAAGAATGCTGTACTTTCTACGATAAGTAAAGGAAAATTACTATTCATGGCTATAGAAAACAAACAATGCTGCGGTAAAAAGCTACCTATTTTTATGGGCCTTTGACCCCCATAGATAATGCTGCTTTTTCTGTTGATATCGATATAATTAAGAAGATAAAGGCAGGCTATCGCCAAATAAAAAAACAATGACTTATATCTTTCCTTCGAAACAATTTCAATATATGCATTGTTCTTGCTTAAAAGAAAAAGATTAATTTTTTAAGGCTGTTACAAGCTGCTAATACAGCTGTTAAAATGAAATCTGTATTAAATAATGACAAACCTTTATTTCATTTTTTCTTTGAATTGAAAGTAAAGCACTTAAAATTCATAAGTGTTAGCCTCTTTCAAAATTTAAATCCCACTTTTTATAATAAAGATTAAAGTATTTTGTTTTTACAATAAGTATTAATATATTTTTAAAGCATTAATGCCTTAAATTATGAAATAACTTCTTTTAAAAAAATCTTTGCAAATAAAGTGTCAGACACTGGTTCACTTTGTGTCAGTCACTAGTTCTTCAAAATAGGGTTGGTGTCCAGAGGCGTCGCGATGGAGGAGTTATGGGGGGAACGAAAACATGTTTTCTCCTCTTATTCGCATCCTGTCTTTCTTGTGTTTTGTGTCGTCACTACCGCGCCAGGAAAGCGTTTCCGACCCTGGGTTGCTATGCAAATCTGAATCCTTGTGATGTCCCCTACCTCCCCTTAAAGTTTGTCTCATTACTTCTGGGACACCCTGTATAACCCGAAGGAAAAATTCTGGACCCCTCCCGAAACGAAATCCTGGGTACGCCACTGTCCGCAAATCCAATGCGGTAAAATTTCCATTTTGTGTTCTTTCGACTTCGATAGTTGGATTTTTCGAGTTTGCGGGCGCGAAGTTGTAAAATTAATAAAGCAGAATATATATATATATATATATATATATATATATATATATTGAAGCCTTGAAAGGAGAATCAATGACGAAATAGTGAAATTTTAGCTTTTTTTTTTTTTTTCTTTTTTTTTGTATTCCATCATTATTTAAACCAACAGGCGACACTATTAGCCGGAATAGGAATAGGAGTCGGAGTCGGAGTTGTTAAAATTTCCCGGAGTCGGAGATGGAGTCGGCCATTTTCTCCACCGACTCCGCAGCCCTGGAAAAAAGTCTCCATTGTGAATCTGATGTGAAAATCTATTTAATAGTCAAACAATTTTTGGTTTTCTTGTATTCCAGAATCGATGGATTGACAACTCCGAATGATAGAATAGGCAATATATACATAACCATAATAGCTTCATTTTAGAATTTTTCTATGATGTTTTCTTGTTGACAAAAAAAATAAAATAAAAAATAAAGAAGGAGGAGGAGAAAAGAAAAAAAAAAAGAAAAACTAGACAATTTTCACAAGTTTCGAATACAAAAATATCGTCTGCGGGGGGAAAGTTTAAAAAAAAAAAATGACTAGACATTCAAAAATAAGAGAAAGGTTCTTTTATAATTAGAACAACAAAAGAAAAGAAATGAGAACATCTTCCTGGTACATACATAACATAGGTTCCTGGGACCCTCAATAATTGAGAACAAACATCTTCTAAATTATTGAGGGTCCCAGGAACCTATACAACTCTACGCCAAGACTCCTCTTTATTTGAACAGTTTTTTTCTGCAAAAATGGCAGCACCAAAACGATCGGATATCACAAAAAATGGTGAAAAAAGTCTCTATTGTGAATCTGATGTGAAAATTTATTTAATATCTCTCTCTTTGCGAGTCAAACAATTTTCGGTTTTCTTGTATTCCAGGAATCTTGACAGAATCGATGGAATGACAACTCCGAATGATAGAATAGGCAATATATACATAAACATAATAGCTTCATTTTAGAATTTGTCTATGATGTTTTCTTGTCGACAAAGAAAAAAAAATGAAGGAGGAGGAGAAAAGGAAAAAAAAAAAAGAGAGAAAACTAGACAATCTTCACAAGTTTCGAAAACAAAAATATCGTCTGCGGGGAAAAGTTTTTTTTTTTTTATATAAAATGACCAGACATTCAAAAATATGAGAAAAGTTTTATATATATATATATATATATATATATATATATAGTTAGAACGACAAACGAAAAGAATTGAGGACATCTTATAAATTATTGGGAGCCCCAGGAACTCCTAAAACTCTGCATCTACAATCCCGTTTATCAGCATCCATAAATCGAAGGCAGAGATAAATCTTCCAAAATAGCCATGTCAATAATAAGATGGAATCTAATGAGAGAGAGGGAAAAGTCTCGGCTGTCAATCTGATGTGAAAATCTACTCCTCGAGAATGAGGGCCCCCCACCCTCACCGAGTGAAAACAATTTTCTGTTTTCTTGTATTCCAGGAATCCTGGCAGAAGCGATGAAATGACGACTTCGAATGATAGAATATGCACTACATACATAATATAATAGCTTCATTTTAGAATTTATGTATGATTCTTTCATATTGACAGTAAAAAAGAGAAGAAGGAGGAGGAGAAAAGAAAAAAAAAAAAGAAAAAAAAAACTAGACAATTTTTAAAAAACAAAAATATTGTCTGCCGGGGAAAAATTTATTTTTTTTTATATATAAATTACTAGACATTCAAAAATATGGGAAAGTATTTTTTTTTATAATTAGAACAACAAAAGAAAAGAAATGAGAACATCTTATAAATTATTGGGAGCCCCAGGAACTCCTACAATCCCGTTTATCATCATCCCTAAATCGAATGCAGATATAAACCTTCCAAAGCAGCCATGTCAGTAATAAGATGGAATCTAATGAGAGCGAGGGAAAAGTCTCGATTGTCAATCTGATGTGAAAATCTACTCCTCGAGAGTGAGGGGCCCCCCTCACCGAGTGAAAACAATTTTCGGTTTTTCTCTCGTCCTGTTTTTAATTCCAGGAATTCCGGCATCAGCGATGGAATGATGACCTTTCCTTGTGGCTTGGGAGCATATCCGTGACCGCGACCTCGATTCTCCGACCGACCCAGAACAAGTTTTGGGGAAACGAGAGCTCGGAAAAAAAACAACACCCGGCTCGGCTCTTGCCTGCATCTTCACTATCGCCTTGAACTTGAACCGAGATGCGACTCCTCTCTTCCTACAACATGCAACAGGTGAGTGAATTTTACGTAACTGACAAAGTTTTCTGTTTTGTTTTTTTTAAAGAAAGGATCCCTTATTTTTGGACTATCTCTCTCTTTCTAAATAACGAAGAAAGTATTTTATTATATCTAATAATGTCAATCACCCTTAAATTCATAGTAGTGCATATCTGCATCACATTTTATTTAACTCTTAGCTACCACTATATTTATATAAAAATATTAATCTTGTAAAAATTACAAAAAAAAAAAAAATACAAAAAAAAAAACTGGCTACTAAGTACACTTAAAAATCTGTCTTAAAATTTCTGGTGTCTAATCTTTAATATGAGAATAAAAAACATAATTCTAAAAGAATAATTAATGCATTTAAAGGTTGTGTTTTACAATATATATATATATATATATATATATATATAATAAGGTATATCGATTCATACGTATTAAAATATTTACTCATTTGCAATATTTTAGTTTTTACATGTAGTATTGCAGATGTGCAACATAAGAAAATGTTGACGTATTAGAAGAAGAATGTACCTCTGATTTTTTTTTTTCATTATTTTAGCTGTGTAATAAACCTTTCTGATAATGATATATATTTTTTTCGAAACAAAATAAAAAATCATGCATTTAAGGGTTAAGGTATCTCTAACGCTTCGGAGCAAATTTTTTGAATTTTTGTAAATTTTAAATTTAAAATTGATAATTATTATTTAAGATGTCTCAAAAATGTGACATAAACATAGAAATAAGTAATTTTTTTTAACATTTTTATCTTAAAAAAATAGTATAAAATTAACCGAAAAACGGCTATTGTCTTACAACTATTTCAATTTAAAACGATTAAATATAAATACGTTTTATGAATTCCATTATAAATAGAATAATGTTGTACAAGAAGTAGACTATTTTTAGAACAACGTTCATATTTTAAAAGCCGTAGGTATGAAAAGACAAAGCACGCTGAAAATAATTGAAAATTGTTAATAATAATAATTTGTAAATTAAAACTGTGTCACTCATCCAATTTTCAATAAACCAGCCTAAGAATGGTCTACTTCCTTTGAATCTGTATTTAAAACACAAGTTAGAAATTGTAATGATCATGGAACTATTATTTAACGAGTTATGACAATTTTACAAAAAAAATATAAACACTTTTGAGAAAGGAAAAAAACACTATCAACTTAGTTTTTTAAAGTTGGTAAGAAATGGAAATTTTTAACAAGTTTCAGGAACAAAAAATTCACCTCCTTTTTTATTTTAGCCCCTGATATGCTATTTCTTTCGGCCAGCAATTAAAATGTCGTCTCTAAAAAATAATGTTCCGTTGTATAAAAAACCATAGTTTTACCTATGGTTTTTTTATACAGCGGAACATTATTATTACTAGGGGATCGAACCCGAGCTCCTCGGGTTACAGAATATAGGTGAAAACCATTTCTTTTAACTCTAATTATTTTTTTTTACATGTAATAGTATATATTTCAGATTGTCCTCAAACATCAAAAGAATTTTTATATGAAAAATATCAATTATGCAATCAAATAAAGTTTTGAAATTTATTAAAAGCGATACTTTCACACGTCACCGCATGCCAGGAGTCAGTCTTTCCGATAATTTTGGTGCTTTAAGCGCGTTGTTCAATCACATGTCTGTTAAATTTGTTTCTTATTTACATTATTTTATTTATTTTTCCATAGAGGAAGTTTTAATTTTGCTATGGAACATTAGATGAAAACAAATGCTGAACTTTTTACATTGTTTTAAGGGCAAGCGGATTAACCTTTCGTAATCGAGCTACACGTGATAGAGATAAATTTAAAAATAATTTATGCTTGAAAATCTATATATATATTACGCTATCGTATGTGGCACAGAAATCCAGATTATTTGTTAATTGTTTAATGGCAACGCCCGAATGAAACGCATCTCATTGGTTATTGTGTAATATTTTAAAAAAGGGAATAACAATAAATAAACAAAAAGTTTAATTAATAAATATAGAACAAAACAATTTATATAATTTTAAAAAATAAAATAAAAGTGAATAAACAATTTATTTATAAATAAACAACAACATCCGGGTTACCATATCAATCAAAATAACGACACTTTTGCGTGAGTTAAGTACCCCGGTGCGTATATGACATTGGCGTCAGAAAAAAGTCGCGCCAACGTAGTGCGTATATGACACCTGTGCCGTCTTTTATTCATCTAATTTAAAATACAATAAATAAATGAAGGTACTTTTCCAGTATAGGTACTTGGCGAAATAGAGAAAAGGTCCATTGCGAGAAAAGAAATTTTTTTCTGGCAACCGATTTAATCAAAATATTTTTTCAAATAAAACTACATAAAAGTTGTAATGATCGCAAAGAGTTCGTACTTTTATGAAAAACTGGGCGATATTCTCGCCAATAGCATTTTTTTAACTCGCCAGCAGCATTTTTTATTTTTCGAGGGGTAAATTAAAACAATGCTTTGATGTTGAAATTAAATGGTTTATGGTATTATTTATTCTTTTTCTTTTCTTTTTCTTTTTTAAAGAATTTTTTTAAGGGAAAGTCATGAATTTTAAAGGTTTCATTTTTAAATTAAAGTTATCCATTCTAAATAAAATGAATGAAAAGATTATATTTTAATCTGAATTAACGAAATATGGAAAAAAAAAAATGCGACGGGTACAATGTTTGGCGATTTATCACCTGTGCTCGAATAACATAAAAGTAGAGAGTTCTCGATTTCTCTATCAGAATCTTCCAATTTGGCGAAGGATTGAGCAAGTAAATTAAATTATGAATAAAAGTAACAGGATACTATGGCTAGCATACATGTAAGGGAGACCAAACTGGTCGCCACAGGTGACTAGTTATTTTAAAAACCATAATAACCCAGTCAATTAAGATACAATTTTCAAACAAAATGCATTTAAAAGTAGATTTTTTTCTCTATTTGACGGTTTAAAAATTGAAAATGTGCGATATTTAGAAATTTAAAAAATCGCTGGCACAGCACGTATTTTAATTTCAATTTTTTTTTTCAGTTTTTATGAGAAAATGGCAACAAAAAGCTACAGAAATATAATATTTTCTTTCCTCCATGATTATTTTCCCTTTACTTTCAACCCTCCACGACTATTAACAGAAATGGAGTTCTTCAGTTGCCACAATTACAAAAAATGTATTAAAAACCACAAAAAAATTAATATCTCAAAATTAAATTGAGATACAGCTTTCAAACAAATTGCATTTAAAAGAGCATTTTTTTCCTTATACGACGGTGCAAAAATTTAAAATATGCCATGTTTAGAAGTTTAAAAATTTTCAGTAGAGAAAATTGCAAAACCAAAATTTTATTTCAAATTTCAAAGTGTTGCCATTCGCAGAATGACGTATGCGTTACGCACAGATATGTTTGTCCTTCATAATATAGATACAACGGAACCAGTCGTAAAACAAAGCAGATGTATCATGGTATAGTTCAATACTCTACTGCATTCTTTTTTTTTTAAACTTCTATGCATCGCACATTTTCAATTTTTAGACCGTCGTATTGTGAAAAAAAAAGTACTTTTAAATGCAATTTATTTGAAAACTGCATCTCCATTTACTTTTGAGACATTTAATTTTTTTTTTTTTTTTTTTTTTTTTTTTTTTTGTAGTTTTTAGCGCCATTTGTATAATGTTGGCAACTCAAGTACTCTATTTCTGTAGAAAGTAAAGGAAAAATAGTTGTAAAATAGTAATTATATCTTTTGGTTGCATTTTCCCAAAACAACTGAAAAAAAAATGCAATTAAACACGTGTAATTTTGAAAAAATATAAACGAATGATTTCTGATAAAACAGGAAGCTATTATAAACTCTATTTAATTTTATGTATCTACATTGATATTACAAACAAATGAAAGCCTATGAATCATGAAATGGCCGATTTTTTGGAATCGAGTTTCTTGAATGATGACATCTCTTTTTTTGGATTTGTGCATTATTCAGCGATAGTGACTATGCAATGCCTGCTTTACTGTAGATGTAGTTTAAAACCCCTTGAGGGGCACCGGTATATATTATATACCACCTACGATTAATGAAGTTTTTCACCAGAAAAATTTTATTGAATTTTACCTTTATAACTTTGGTGGAAAAAAGCCGTAAAATTGCTTTTACTTATTTTGAAATAGAATTTTTCAAAGATTCCGTTGGGAATTCAGCATTTCACAAACGTAATTGCTTGCCCCTTAAGGGGTTAAGAATGGATCGGAAATGAGGAATTCTTCAGAGGATGCGAATGACGTCTTTTATATAAAATAAAAGTATGTGTCTTAAAACTGAAATATGTTTTGTAGTATCTATATTTATGTACATGTATATATATTTTTTTTCTTCGAGGGCGGCACTAAGTTCGGAAAAAGCAGAATTTTTGTTTTCTAGTTTTTCTTTCTCAAAGCAGAAACTTTTTGGATCTGAATTTTGATCGAAATGGACGTTTTAAAGGAGTACAGATACCTTAATGAAATAAATAGACGAAAAATTTCGGGGATGCTTTTTTTTATGTATTCATCTTTCATCAGCTTTTTTGTGGAAAACTGTTAAAAAAGCTGTAAAAAAAAGACAATTTTTTCTTATTCTAGGAAAATATAACATAATCATGAACGGAAAATACAAAAACCTCTTCCGTATTACCCACTATTCCGAAAAGCGTTTTTTACCATTAGTAACCTCAGAAACCAATATATTTTCGATGTTTAAACACGCCTTTATAAAAACAAAGTTTCTTTAGCTGCCACTGATTTTCGAAAACGTTCCCGATTCGTTTTTAGAGCGTATTCATCCGTTTTCTCAATTCGAAATAGAGGTTTTTCGGAGGCTATCTATTCTCAATGCAACAGTTTTAGGTTCAACAAACATGTTTTATGGACAAACAGGATCCATAAACAGCTTTAATAAACATTAAAATGAATATTATTGTGTTACTCTTGGATGTATAAATTCAACAGCGAAAATGTTTTAGAGAACTCGATGTTACCCGTGACTACGTGTTACGTATAATTTAAAGAAGAATCTATGCATTCATTAACCTCTTCACGCCTTTGGCCACGTAGGTGGACGTTTAGTTTTTTATAATTATAATGACTGTCAGTAATAATAAAAAAACAAAAATTTGGTAATAACTTATTCACTGCAGAATCCCTCAACAAGAGAAGTAAAAATTTCATGGTTTGGCTGCACTGATCATGCGTGCAGTAAGAGATAAAGCATGAAGTCATTTTTTGGCAGTCAGTGTTGGATTATTTATTTGAACAAATCATTTGACTTTTTATTTTATAAGAAATCATGTCACTCATCAATGACCATGAACGCTCAGCGGCCACAAATGTGGACATTATTATTATTATTATTATTATTATTTTTATTTTTATTATTATTATTATTATTATTATTATTATTATTATTATTATTATTATTATTATTTGGTCTTTGAATTTTTATTGTTTTCCCTTTTTTTTTTCTTTCTGAATTCCTATTAATATAAAATGAATAAATGGCAAAAAAAAAAAGGAAAAAAAAAAGTCATTTTTGCTCATCATTAAAAAATTGTCGCTGAAGAGGTTAAGCAAAAAAAAAATCTCTTAAGATCATTAGAAACAGATACCATTAACCAACATCTTATTGCATTTTATAGTAGACACTCTTTTTGGATGATCCCATTTGGCATATTTAGGTTTTTGTAAATAAGATCATTTAAATTTCTTTTGTGTGCTTGAAATTTCATATGCTTACTTTGAGATACAGTGTATTGCGCAAATTCATTTCCTTGTTATTTTATTTCTATCACTTCCATTTATTCTATTTTTCATTTATTCCGCTCATGGATAGGTTTTCGTGCCAGAGAATATCGTTTAAAGTGATTATGTTACTAAATATTTTTGAGGATTTCTTTTAAATAACAGGTTACTTCAGACATGCTTTGTAGAGATCAGAATAATCTAAAAATCAACATACAAAATTATGTTTCTATTCCAAAACAATGCATATTTTTAACTAAATATATATATGCAGATAGATAGATAGATATATTAGTTCATCTTCAGAATTTTACCAATTTGTTCATATATTTGTGATTTTAACTTTATTATATATATATGTATTCAGAAATATGGTTGCTTAGTGCTTTCAATTTATACTGTGAAAAAAACCTGTTATTTATGGAAAACGGATTATGCACCCAAATTATGGATAAACATGTTATTCTGATGGTTGTGTTGAAATTTAGAACTATCAAAATTTCAAAATTTGGAAGGAATAGACTCCAATGGGGACAAAGATGACCTCGCCAAGATATTTTCAAAAATAGATTTATATATTTTGAAATTTAAAGAAACTATCGGATTTATCTCACTTACCTGGGATTACAATTGGAAAGAGACAATATAACAGATTGATATCGCGATTCTTTACTGGTTTTTCTCTTGCGCTTTTCCATATTCAAGGTGCTAATAAAATAATAGGGAGAAGTAAAATTTTTTCCTTAATGAGTGGCATCGTTCCGTCTTTGAATTTCATCTGAACAGTGGTACAGGCAAATCTTAGTCTCCAATGAAAATTAAATGCTATCAACATTTTTATCAATTTTATTATATTTATTTGATTTTAGAAAAATCGGGATTCTTGAAGATTGCATGGTGAAATGTCTTTTAACTTATGTACTAGCAAAATATAAATTCTTGTGAAAATTTCGGCACTTTCTGTATTTGTTATAAAATACTTATTTTTTCTAAATGAAAATCTACTCAAGATTTAAAGTGAGACAACACTTTTACCAGCGCTAGTTTTCCGTACGTACTAATATTTGTCAACCTATTTGTTTTTTTGTTTTTTTCTCACTGCATGAATCTTGCGCAACTATGCTTTTTTTTATTGAAAGCGTTAAAAAGTTCAACTTTTATACCTGTATGACCGTCTAGTTGCAAAAAAAAAAAAAAAAAAAAAAAAAAGTGTTTACTAAGCCTCAGTAAATATCGTCTTGAAAAGAAAACTGATAGAGAAATGAAATTTTATGTTATATAAATGAAAAGCCATTCCTGACATCTCTTTCTCATGTGCGTCAACCATTGACCCACCTGTTGTCTGTAGTTAGTGACTCCTTGTATTATTGTCAAATAATTGAAAATGTCCGTTCAACTTCCAGTATGTATTTTTCTTTTTTTTTTTTTTCATTTTCATTTTAAACATGGAAATCTTTCAATTGAAAACTAATTACTGTGGATCTTGAATTCTTTGGCAACGAAATAGACCGAAAAAGGGTTCAGTTTTACTGCAAATGGCTGTTATTCCTGTTGATTTTTATTAATTAATAATGAACTCTAATTTATTTCGATTCCGGATTACTTTAGTTGCCTCCGCCGTGTAATTAATACATCTACATATAAAACTTCACGATTCTCGATTCCAAACTGTGGATTTGTATAGAAAGACAGAAACAGAAACAGAAATCACCCACTCGTGGACAGCCAACCTTGCGGTATAGGAGCTAAATATCCACGAGGGGGAAAACCCATATCCACCTTCCCACGAAACCCCCAAGACACCAGACGGGCCCGGAGGCCTCAGCAGGTAGGAAGACACCCCCCCCCCCCCTCCCATTGAAATTTCAATTAAAATTGTATAATCATATCACAAGAGCTACCCAATGTTGCTTAAGCTGGGCGAGCCCAAATAAAACAATATTTTAGATTTTTAAGATAGACAGACAGAGTTACAAAATATCATTTTTAACACTTTCCAATAAAGTTGAAAAGTGTTTATGATTTAGGTTTATCTGTCCCTCCGCCCACACTCTGTCCGTCCATAGACACGGATTTTCATGAAATGGATAAACCTTATTGAGGGTCACCCAAGCCTGTTTGGTGTTGTATAGGAAGTATGTAGGATGAATCGTTCATTGACAGGGGCACTCAAAAGTATTCCATTACATCTATGTCTATGTGGAAAAATCGCTTGCAGAGTGTTTTAATGACATGGCGCTATTTCAAGTGGATTGAAACGGATATCAATCACTGAATTTCACTACGATCCCGTTACAACAGGACATTCATGGCATTTTTTTTTCTTTGACAGGGACACACACAAAAGAAATCGGTTACAGTCCTGTCTTTAAGTCATCATGGCTGGAGTGTCCGGTTTAAAATTCGGTATGCGCTTTTAAATTTAATTCATTTTTTGTATGTTACTCGTCCTATATAAATTCTATACCTCAAATAAGGGCTACATAAAAGTATTCACGTACCATTTTCCTTATGAGAGGAAATTGCTGAAGGAAAATTTTCAACTGAAGTATATGTATCTCTTAAGTGAACTCCCTTTTGGCATGCATGTCGTGAATAGATACAAATCTGTCTATCCTATGCAGGGCTGCTGAAAGAATTCGCATCATTTTCCGATGGTGAATGGAAACAGCTGAATTGGGGTTTTGAAATGTATGATGCGTTTTCATAGGGTTGAATGAGACGTACTATTTTAATTTTTTAAAGGGTGCTGTTTTGTTACATGATTCTGAATGTGTTGGAAAGTGTTTCATAATCTATGCTTGACGCATGATTTTTTTCTTTCTTAGTGGATAGCATACTAAAAACCGATAATCCAGTTTCAAAAAACTAATGAATCTAGTATATAAAAATGAAAATTTGCCTGTCTGTAATTCTATACAAATCCACAGTTTGGAAGCTGGGATTGTGAAGTGTTACTTGTGTATTAAAACACGACTGAGGCAACTAAAGTAATCCAAAATCAAAATAATTTATAGTTCATTTTCAATTAATAAAAAACATCCATTTAACAGCAATTTCCTATCCAATTTAAACATGCTTCGCCATACCAGTTGCCAACCATTAGAAATCCACAATCAAATTCTTACCACAACAATTATTTTTCTATTGCAAGATTTCCACTTGAAAAATGAAAATGAAATAAATAGCCTGTCGAATTTAAAAAAGTTAATATTACGTCATAACTTTTCTATTGCAAGATTTCCACTTGAAAAATGAAAATGAAATAAGACGAATTTTAAAAAGTGAATATTACGTCATAACTTTTCTAGTGTAAGATTTCTACGTGGAAAATGAAAAATATTACGTCCTATTGGAAATGTAATGGACGTCAGCAGGTGAATATATAACGCCCTATGAGTTTGAAAAAACGTACTGAAACATGATATAAACCCTATGGAACTATTGGCCTAGTTTAACATTTTGAGGTTCTCTGAATCTGTTTTCGCCATTTTTAAATCTATTCCATATATACGTGTGTGTGTAAGCGTTTATATTAGAATTCCCACAAAGGTTTAGAGACCTCATTCTTAGTGAAGATCTGAAATAAAGATTTCAGATCTTTTTTGAAATAAAATTCATAGAATTTTTGTACTTGCCATTTTTCTTTAATCATGGAAAAATTATTTAAATAACAAAATACTCGGAAACAACTTTTCACCAAAAAGTTTTAATGTCGGTCTCAATCCAGACAGGGTCGAAACTAAGGGGGCTAGTCCCCCGGGCGCCAGAACGAAGGGGCGCCAAATGAAGGATTATACCTTTGGAATGGATCATTTTCTTCTGATGGACTGATGGCTTCTATTATGAAACAGCCATTATAAATGAAGTGTTAGGTGAAGATGAAAGAGCAGCTTCATTTATAATGTCTGTTTCATAATAATAGAAGCCATCAGTCTATCAGAAGAAAATAACTCGGTGAAAGCGGAAACTCGGTTAAGCAGGACTCGGATAATCAGGACTCTAACTGTATATTTCATTTTAAAAATGATCTTTAGAATATTTTTGTTGGTGTTCAGAGGAGGATCATGACCCCCGTGACATCCGCCATTGTAGATTACGTAGTTCAGTATTACATATTTTATGATTACATATTTTATGATTACATATTTTAAAATTTAAAATAAGTCGGCGATTAGAAAATTAGTAAAATTCTCTTTGTAAATAGACTTTTCGGAAGAGGGGGATGGGGGCGCCAAAATCCATGTTTGCCCCGGCTGCAAAAAAGGCTAGTTTCGGCCCTGAATCCAGATCACGGATTATATTTACTAAGTAAGTAAGTAATCTGTCGTCCGGATTAAATGAAAAAAGAAAGAGTGAAAATGAAGTGTAAATTAACACGCAGTCGTTGATTTTTTAAAATTGATTTCTCAAAACAAACGTTCTGAAAATTCCGGGCAACGCCGGGCACTTTAGCTAGTACTATCTATATATTGTGTGCAAGTATAAAATTGTTAGCCTATAGTAAATTACGTAATAACTTTAAATTATATAATACCTTGCATTCAATAATAAGAAAATAAAGTGTTACGTCAAAATACGTTTTCCAGGATTGCCAAACATGTGTAGAAATTACACATTGTCTATTTCTGTACTGTACACTGCACATTGCTGACTTGAAACTTTTTCTCCTCGTTTATTAATTTACATATTTTTGCCCTGCACTTGACATATATTTCTCTTTTTTTAATGTCTATAATTTTTTTTTTATTCTAAAATGTATTATGTTTAAAGCGTGTATTGTGACTAAACATAATGTGCTACAGTTTTTGTATACAGCATGAAATATTTCAAGTAAAATCAATTGATATTTTATCTCATGGTGTAGTGTATGCTCAATGAAAAATTGCACTCAATTCCATTTGCAAAAATGAACTGATAGACAAAACTGAATCTAATTTTAAATTTCAATTGACTTTTTGTAAGGGGATGTGCATATAAACGTTATTACATTAGGGGTCAGGGGGGATATCAAGTACGTGATATCGTATGATATCTCTAGGTGGATGGGGGGGGGGGGGAGGTTGTCTTTTGATGTCGTTATCATTTTTTATCCAACAAAAATTTTCTTTTTATTTTTAACTTGCTTTTACATCAAAATTGTCTGTTATCTATTTTTACGAAAATACAAAGTTATTATTAAAATCATTAAATGATTATAAAATCATTTTATTTATTACTAAGTCTATAAAAACGGCTCGTAAATGTTTCCAAAAATCAGTGGCAGCCAAGGAAACTTTATTTTTGTACACGTTTCCTTAACCCTTTCGGGTCCATTTTTTTTTTCACTTTTACGTTAATAATGTTAATATTAGCTATCCAAATAGTTTTAGTGAAGTTTAACGAATAGGTCTAAAATGTAACGAATTTTGCGTACTAATCCATTCCTGTTCATAGGACACTAGACTAAGGAACAGTCTTTGTAGCCAGCTTTTAAAGACGTTTGGGAAATATCGTATAATAACAGGATTTAACAGATGTGACATTTTTCAAATATTTCTTTTTTCCTTTTTGCGTTTTATCACATTCGTTCAGAAAAATAACCTATATTTTAAATTTAAAAACTGAAATACAGGTTTAAAATACAAGAATTGTCTACGGTGCAAAGAGAATGAAGCAAACTTTTATTATTATTATCATTATTACTAAATGCCAAAACATAAATGAAATCCTAATAAGAGACGGATAGGCATGTTCTTCCACGACTGCATGTTGATAGTCACAAAAGTAACGGTTCAGACAAAATAATACCCAATAAAAAAGACATATACTATTAATGGCACGCCAGACCCGAACGGGTTAAACCTTGAAAATAGATTAGTTCTGAGACTTGTAAAGATAAAGAAGGTTATTCGGAATCATGAGTCATTCGGAAGAGATTATTGTCAATTTTTGTTTGTGGTTCTACTCTATTTTCGTAGAATAAGAAAGATTTGTCTTCCTATGCAGTGCAGCTATATTTTATAAAACTTCACTTGTAAATGTCAAATTTTAAAGTTACTTATTATGTCTATTTTCTTTTTGAGAATCGTAAAAAGGTATCATACACTGTAAAAAAAAATCTGTTAAGTTACTAAAGTTTTTCTAGGAAACTGGGATTCCTAGAACTTTTCATGTAACGGCAACAACAAAATTTCATGTAACAGACACACTTTTGCGCCGAAAATCAAAAAATCTGTAAGGTTACTAAGAATTTTTTTGGAAACTGGGATTCCGAGAACTTTTCATGTAACTGCAGCCAGGGTTACAAATAAAAGTTTAGTAAGATTACTGAAATTTTAGCAGATTCATTTGTAAAGTTACAGATTTTTGTAGCTTTACAAAAACTAGTTTTGTAGATTTGCAGCTTTTTTCGTACAGTTACAGGTGAAAGTTTAGTAAGCATGTAACTTTACATCTGTAGAACTACAGATTTTTTTTTACAGTGTACGCAAACGAAATATTTTATAAAATTTCATTAACGAGCGCGAGCGAGTGTTTTCGCTTTCGCGTAAGTGAAGTAACCTCTTAGCATGTACTTAGGCTAATTTGAAAAACATGTCAGAATAAAACTGCATCGGGTGCCCCTCGGCTGTGCACACTAAAATCAATAGACCCCCTCCCCCCCTTCAAGAAAGTTTTAAAAAGGTACTACTGCCCTATTTAACTAAGCCATAACGCGTAAAATTTGTTTTTATAGTCAGTTTGAACGTACCTAAGCAAAAAGTACTTGTAATGCTATGTATATGGCACAAAACAAAAAGGAAAAGGAGGGAAGGGGGGGGGGGAGGGTTGCATTTTTAGTGAACTGTTATTCAAAAACCAGATACGTTTCACTTATAAAATTTACAATTTAACTTTACAAATTTTACAAAGAGGTTTATTATCTTAAATTTTCAGAATTTTTTAGTCAGTCCTTTTTGAGATATTAATGAGTGAAAATTGCCAAAAACAGACTTAACACAGTTTTTGATGAGCTGTAAAAAAGGGGGAAAAAGTTTTCAGGATTAAAATTTATAAAAGTACGTAGTCCTATAAGAGATCTATGTAAGAAAAAAATATTTAAGGTGAGTCTGATCTCCTTCATAAAAAATAATGGCAGCGAAATGTGATGTTTGACCTTTTATTTCCCCGATTTTTAAGCATGTTTTGGGCCTAGATCCCTAAGTCTAATGAAAATTTTATAATAACATACAATGTCGTCAATTTTCTGCTGAATATTTGGGGTTTTGATTCATCTTGATAGGTAGAAAAATAAAGCAGTTACAGTATTTTCCGTAAAACACGTTTTTCGCCCAAAAATGGTTGTGTAGCTTTTTTAAAATGGCCACCTCCAAAAAACTATAGGATCAAAAAAAAATTTTAATCATGTTTTTAGACTCAGAAAACTATAAAAAAAACTTGGTTAAAAGATTAAGAAAATTAAAAATGTCGAGAGACACTTAAACATGAATTTTATAAATAAAAATACTGTAATGCAAGAAAAATACCGTGTATAAATTGTTACGTACATATTTTTATCAGTAGAAATTCTGGAAATTTAGGCAGCAACCTACGTCTATAATAGTCATTATGTGAATTGTGATCTGTTGTATTATTTTACAATCTAATTTTCTATTGAGTATAATTTAGGCACCTTAATTAACAATACAACTTAATAAATATAACTAGGCGCATATATTACAATAATTTTCAGTTTAATTCATATTTATTAGGCCAATTTCACCTTCACCTATACCCGGTACTCTGGGCAAATGCCTAATTTCCTTAAGTAATAGGATCCTGTTTGGAGTTTATCCTTAAATTTTATTCCATTGTAAAACACCCAGACACACTTAACCCTTAAATGCCTGAGTTTTCAAAAATCATTTAAAAAATGTTTTTCGGCTTTCTTTTTTAAAATAAATCATGGGAAAAATACTTTAAAAAATCATATTTTGTTTTAAGTATGGTTTACGGCTAAAAAACTGTTTGTTACTAATCGGTAATACTGGTGTTTATTTGAAAAAATAATTTTCCTTGATAAAATTCTATAATATTAAACGCACAAGAATTTTGAGAACTATGATAAGAAATAAATTTTACTTCCTCACTGCAGAACAAAATAGGGTGTTTCGCAAGCTTCCAAACAAAACAAAAAGAGCATGTATCAACAATTGAAAAAATAAATCTATCTTTATTCTAAAACAGCACACGTGTTGCCATCTAAATGTTGAAAATCGATTTAATAATATATATTTTCAGAATGTATTTTATTGGCAACATTAGGCATTATAGCTTCAATATTATTCTAATAGTATTTATAAGCCTAAATTGGGTATGTTGCCGAAAAGCAACACCCGGCATTTAAGGGTTAAATCATTTGGTCAAAGTATTATTCAAACCTTTAAATTCCTTTTACAAGAAAAGTCTTTCATTGTTGTTTAACTGAAGCTTTTATTATTCATTATATCATTTACTGTTAATTTTTACGTTTATTTTATTGATTTAGCGCCATTCGACGCTTAAGTGAATACTATTTTTACACATTATTAATAAAGTTATCAACAATAGTTATGGATATATCACTTTTAGTTTTTTTATCTGTTTTATTACTTGAAATGAGATTTCATTTTATTTATTAACTTATTTTATGAAGCCTTATTTGAGAATATCAGAATTTAAGAAATTATATTATCTATTTAGAAAGGAATATCAGTATAGAAACTTAAAAAACGGTATAATACTTTCATGTTTTAATTTATTTTAGACATTTTATCACAGTCTACAGCAAAGATTATCTGTAAAAGAAATTTAAAGGTTTGAA
This sequence comes from Maratus speciosus, assembly GCA_963932465.1. NCBI lineage: Eukaryota > Metazoa > Arthropoda > Arachnida > Araneae > Salticidae > Maratus > Maratus speciosus. The sequence goes on along the minus strand of CAWVRF010000002.1, from coordinate 5,228,140 downwards.
TCATGCTTTAATCAAATAATTTGAATGTGTTTTGATGTTTTACAATGGAATAAAGTTTAAGGATGAACTGCAAACAGGGTCCTATTACATGGGAAAACTGTGCATTTGTCCAGGGTCCCAGATTAAAGAGCTTCTAAATTCATCCTCTCTAAAGCATTTTCGAATGCATTACTGTCTATCATTTGAAATGTTTTCATATAAGATTATGTTTGTTTTCAATTTCAGCGAATTTTCAATATGTGGATTCAGCTTTTCAATTTAGTTCTTTTCTGTCATATACTGATCTTTTGTAAAAAGCATAAAAATCGGGTATTTCAAAATTTTAGCGAATCTTGGGAGATATGGTAAGGAGACATGGGACACAGAAATCTCTGAAAAAAAAAATCACATCTTTCGCTTTAAAATACCTAGAACTTTTCGAATAAAATAACGCAAACCACGTGTAGATATGATACGTATGGTGTAAAGCGAATAGATATGATCATTTTTATGATCCCATACCTTCTTTCAGGCTTTAAATAATTTTATACCATAACGTGTTTTTTTTTTTTTTTTTTTCAAGATTTTCCTACTTCATTTGACATTCTATCTAAATTTCTACGATTTAGGAAATTTTGTACAGTGTTTTTCAGCTATATATTCCTCAAATTCTCTTCGAAGTTTTTGCTTTAAATAACATTTTTAAAATATGATTATCGAAATGCTGTTTAGTTTAAAACATTTAAAAAGAATTATTAGTGTTTTAAGTAAATATTGGTAAAACAAATTAATGTTTATTTATTTCTTTATTCAAAAAAGAAACGTTAAAGTGACCCTTGTTCTATAAAAATATTTATTAATAAATTCTTATTTTACAAAATGTCTTTATTAATAAATTCTAAAATGACAAAGTCTAATGGTTGAACTTGTTATGCTAATATATTGTCTCCAAGAGTAACTCTAAACATGGCATAAATTTAGAAATTTTTTACATGCGAAATGTAATATATGTGTTATAAAAACATATTTCAAGGAAAAAATTAATGTTCATAAATAAAAAAGTATAATTTTGTGTCTCAGATCCCGTCAATAAAAGCAAACTAAACAGGAACCCAATATTATGTTTGAAAATATATCATTTTCTATGTTTGAGTCATAGTTTCATAGTCTATGTTTTTGCCAATACATTGTCCTGGTTTCGGTAAATTCAGGTACTTGTGCCAGAAAAATGCAAATGGTAAATATTTAGGAAACTTGGATTAATAATCTACAATTTTATTAATAACACATTACCTTCATACACAGTAAAAAAAAAAAAAAAAAAATAAATAAATAAATAAAGTAGACTCCCTCAAATCCACAAACGCCTAAAACCCGCACACCATCACAGATGTAAACAATGAAACTTTCAGTTCAGATGTAGGAGCAAAATTATAGAATTTTTTAGTTTTATATCATTCTGTACTTATTTTAAACGTAATTTTCATTAATATGACTGAACTCGTGGTTTTTCATGAAGGAAGTATAAATGTATAGCTGAAAAAATTCAAGAAATTGCTGATATCATTGGTGATCACAATCTTTTTATCAAACATATTTATGCATTCATCAAGATTTTTTGTTTATTTACTCTGCCTAAACCTGAAATAAAACTTTCTTGTTTTATGATTTTGCTTTATGAGGCAAGTTGCACAGGAAAAATTCACGAAAAATGTATCTTTATGGTGCATATTTAATAATACATTATTAATGATTTACCTGCCATTTACTTATAATAATGTAATCATTTTTAAAATTATCTTAATCTGTATTACTTTAGTTTATTAATTTACTTGTTTAATTACAATTGTTTTTATATTCTACTATATTGTAAGCATTCATTATAGTTTCGATTGCATTATTAAACTGAAATTATGTTTAAAAAAGTATAAACAAATCAATGACCAGAAATCCACAAAATTCTAAAATCCGCACAACCTCTGGTCCCAAGAAGTGCGGATTTGAAAGAGTCTACTATATTTCTTAATCTACGAAAATAATAATATAACCACGCACGAAATGGTACTCTTACACTAATATATTTTTGATAAGTAGAACAATTTTTGTTATTTAGCATTTATATAAAAAGGGGTTTCTTTTGCTTCCATTAATTTCCGAAAACGTTTCAGAGTAGTTTTCACAGTGCATATTAACATTTACTCAAACAGGAATATCGATTTTTAATGAAGCGTTGTTAGCTGCGTCATTGAATTTATACTTGCAAGAGTCACAAAATAATATTTATTTTAATGTTAACGCTGTTCATTTATCATGTTTTTCTGTCAAACATGCTTGTTGAACATGTTTACAAGAAAATGGATAGCTTCCTAAAAACCGATATTCCCGACTGAGAAAACTGATAAGTACACTCTAAAAACGACTCAGAAACGTTTCCGAAAAACAATGGCTACGAAAGAAACTTAGTTTTTATAAACTCTTCTTTAAAGCTCAAAAATATATTAGTTTATATGGTTCTTAAAGATAAAGAATGCCATTCGAAAGAGGTTTTTGCCGAATGTCGTTTATGGTCATATTATATTTTGCTAGATTCAGAAACGTTTGTCTTTTTTTTTTTCTAGTGCAGTTACATATATTTTCATTTACATCTTAAATCTATCCATCCGGATATATCTTACAGTACGTTCGTATAAATTTACAAGATATATACGATACAATACATTTACATTAAATATAAGTTACATATTACATGCAATACATACTAAAGTAGCAAGTAAAGAATGGGCAACTTTTTTTTTAGTTGGCAACATTAAATACTGAACGTAATATATTGAAAGTTAAATACTGAAACGAACTATTTTTCTTGGATTGGACAATTCCGCAGAAAATCATTTTTTATTTTTTATTTTTATTTTTTTTTATTTTTTTTTTTTTGGGGGGGGGGGGGAATAAAATTTATAATATGTTTAATTTATAGGTATGGTTGGGAAACTTGATATTTTTATATTCATAGAAAAATCCTAATAAAAAGGCATTGTAAATGACTGTTTACAAACTAAGTTAAGTACCATTATTGTCTTTGTAAAGTCATCATGTTTACGTCAGTTACACAATAAAAGTTACGTCAGTTACACGTGTAAGTGCCATTTTTTTCTTTTTTGTTATTCGGAAATGAATTAAATAAGTTACTGTTATAATTTGGCATTACTTAGTGTTGTTGAGAACATTAAATCACCTTTTTTAACTGGATAGTTTTGATAATTTTTACATTTCAATGAAGACAGAAAAAATGTTTTTCTATTTTATGTTACGTCAGTTACAGAATTTTGAATTGCAATTTCTGGGACTCACAGAGAGATTGAAATAATCTGCAGGTATTTGGGTATTAAGACCTTAGTAAGAAATATTTTAAATTGTAAATATTTGTTCTAGCTTTATGAGTAAATTTTCTACATAGATTTGAAAACAAAATTCGATGATCAAATGTTACGTCAGTTACGATGGAAATGCCCGATTAGCGTTATTCATACATCTTTTCAAAGCAATATTTTGAATGTTATAATTCATTTATTTGCAATTATTAACGTATAATTAAATCACCCCTTCGATTATAAGAATGCAAAGAAACTTTAATTTAAATCAATCTATAAATCGTTTACTTTTTACCAGGAGCGTCATTGGACGTTTTGCTTGGCGAGAGCAACATTTTTTTGTTGGAAAAGCAAAGGCAGATTTTTTGTTTGTGTTTCCGTGTCTATTTTTCAAATGAATATTTTCATCGTTACATTTGATTTACATGCTTTTGGTAACAATGCAGGAAAACGTTCAATTAATAGTAAAGCATTAAAGAAACAGGTAAAGATTAGAAAAAAAGTATAAAACAAAGAGGGGGAACATGGCCCTACTTTGCCCTTTCTAAATAAAGCCCTTGCTCTTGACACACTACTTTTACGAATGCGATAAAGGAAATCGCTTCTGTTTCATTTTACCGTTCAGTCATTGACGAGAAAACCTAAGAGAATTGACTGAAAGTTAACTGAACATATGTAACATTGACTAAATATATATAAACACTGATATATATATAACATTGATTGAACATATATAACGTTAACTGATATTGACCATATTGACTGATTGACTGATTATTAGATTGATTATCACATTGAATGATATTGAACATATATAACATTGACTGAAAACCTAAGAGACTGTAATTTACATTGCATTTTATTGTGAAAAACACTGCTACAGTTTAGCTTACAAAAATGCTAAAAATTAATTTCTTTCTATGAACTAACTATAAAGGGAAATTTGTATGTTTAAAGAGTGGAGAAAATGTATTTAGGGGGCACCCTGAAAACGGGGGCCCCGTACTCATGCCCCGAGTGCCCCTCAGGTAATCATCAGGTGCTGCAAAGGTCTCAAATTGATTTTCAAATTTTGAGTTCAATGGCAACTTTTGAGGATTTTGAATCCGGCCGTCAGCTATCGGATATTGGGAATCTTTTTCTTTTCTCGGAGTCAAGAACCGAATGTGTGTCATCGTCAGATCTGCAGACAGTCAGTCCCTCTTGCCAAACGGGGTTATCGTCGCGCATCATCGGGAAGCGGTCGCATCGATGGAGGTGACTGACCACTTACAGGTCAGACCTTGTTTGCATCTTTTCAAATCCATTAATTTGCTGCCGAGGAGACCGGAATCAAAGAGTAGAAACAATCTCATGACACTGTAAACAAGACACAACAAAATCATGCGCCCAGCATAAAATATGATACACTTTCCAATACTTCCAGAATACTTTAACCCTTTATCGACTGACGGTACTTATAAGTACCATTAAAATAACATGTTATAAAATTACATACATCGATTCGTTGTAATACGGGTTAGAATAAGTTATAGATACATTACTTTATCTTGTTCCAAAAGCATTATGGGTGACACAAAACAAAAATAGTTTTAAGAGGATGATTTATTTTGCCTTTGCATAGTTTCAGCTTTCTTGGCGTTGGAGGGAGGCGGGGGGGGGGGGGGGGGATTTTTCAATTCGGAACTATTTTTATATTTCTCTTGTAACAGCATTCTATTGGTACATTTCCTAATTCTACAAAATACCAAGAAAAATATTTAAAATAAAAGATTTGTGTGGGGTTATAAAGAGTGCACAAAATCCCCTATCAATTCAAATTGAATGAAGCCTTCAAAATTCTTCAATCCTTCTAAAATTTATTAAAGGATTATGTCAATCTTCTAATGTAGTTTAAACAATTCACGAAAAAGGCTTTAGAAGATAAAATTTTCATGAATCCATAATTCAGTAGATAAAGGATTAAGGGGTCTCAGGATTCTTTAAATTGGAAAAAAATGAAAAAAAAGACCCTTTTCAACATTTAAATCATTTTGTATTGAAAGCATTTTTATAGTTTTAATACAAAATTTTGAAATTTTCAATAGTATAATCACCTAAAAAAGTATTTTTTTGAATAACAAAAAGAAAATTTTAGATTCAGTTTATACAGACTCACATGAAACATATATTTTGAAAATGTCATGAAAAAATATTCAGATGTTTTTGAGATAGCCTGCTCGTGAGGCCCAAAAACGTCATTTCGAAAAAAATGACTTGAAAGTTTCGGAAACGCCGCTTCCGCTAGGGAGCGGGTATCATTCTGAAAGCCATCACTTCTGTTCTGATGGGAATTTCAAGGAAACATTTATATCAAAATGCTCAGAAAAGATAGAAGTTTAACATCTAAAAAAATTAAATTTTCGAAAATTTAAGAGTCCTGAGACCCCTTAACAGAACTTTATAAGATGAAAGAGGAGGGCTCGCTAAACCATTTGGAAAAAAGCGTAATACATTTGAAAACCCAATTTCAGGAATGACACTCCGCATTCGGGAAAATATTCAAATTTATTTCCGGAGCCTTGTAGAGGATTTGTATAGAGACTACCCGGTATGTTAAAATAGAGTTAAGGGGCTTGTCACTCAGCTTCGGAATTCTCCTCCGTCCTGTGGACTTTGGATGCATTCGTCTGTTTAAAATGTCTTCTCGGGAAAGTCCTATTTTTAACATCTTTTTTTCTGCGTATTCTTCTTAAAGGGTGTGCCTTTACTTCTTAGTTTTCAAACTATTTCTAAAATCTAGGCTGAATTTAATATTTAATGTGTTCAAAGCGGGCGAACGGTGAGTCAGATTTGAACACTTCCTATAAAATTAAGTCTATACTTTAAATAAAATACAAAAAATAAGTCTATACTTTAGAAACAGTTTGAGAACTAAGAAAAAAAGAGACAGGAAGTGTACACAAAAAATAGAAGTTGAAAATATGAATTTCGAGAGGAGATATTTGAAATAGACGAATGCATCCAATGCCCACAGACTTGACACGAATGAGGGAAAATCGGAAACTGAGTGACCAGCCCCTTAACGCACATGTGTGCATTCCCGTTCAGCCATTTTCGCCCACAAACGAAAATGAACCCGCGACCTTTTAGGATGCCCTGCCTACCCTCACTAGAATGTATATACGCATGGGGAAAATATGAGTTTCATTTAAAAACGCTTACCCTCACTTAAAATGCACTTCGAGTCATGATCGCTTCTAGACAGTCATGTAATCGAGTTCTTTTGAGTGTCCCTGTCCAGGAAACATGAATGCTAGGCACACCCTATTCTACAGTGAGCCTATTGTCGTGCACCTCCATATAAGATTCAATAGGTTTGAAACCCTGTAATATCATTAAAATACACGACAAACGATTTTTCCCTCTACACCAGTGGTTCCCAATCTTTTGTTGCCCCCCCCCCCCTCCGAAGCAGTGGTGTAGTCGTAAAAAAAACAGAGGGTATACGTTCTAAGCAGAGGGTATACGCTCAAGGTAGAGGGTATACCCTAGTGTATACAGGGTGATTCATAAAAGATGGGCAGAACTTTAAGGGGTTATAGTACACTTAAAGACAAATAATATTAAATAGGAGACTAAGGGTCCCAGACGTATTCCCAAGGAGATAGGGGGCATTAAAGTTTAGGGTCCGAAATTTCAAATGATTATAAAACATGGAAAAATTGGTCGATTCGTTTGCGGTTTTTGCAAAAAATTTTCTTTATGCCAGTATTTTCTTGAAATAAAATTTTAAAGTTCAATTTCAAAAAATGCCGATAGGGGACGCTTTAGACTTTGGAGTAACAAACAACTATTTTTTAACGTTATTTTTTGTATTTCTTTAAATGATTTCGAAAGCTTAGACTTAAACTTAAATTTTGATCTAAAAATCTGAGTCCTAACGAGTAGTTAAGTAGCGTAAACTGAAATTTGAAATTTGAAACCCTTCTCCCCCCAGAACAAAAATCAGTTATTCCCGATCTTTGTGTCGTAGATTAGGCTCTAACTACTGCCGCGTTTTGCTAAAATTATTCTTTATGTCAGTATTTTCTTGAAAAAAAATTTTAAAGAAAATTTTCAAAAAATTCCGATAGAGGGCGCTTTAGACTTTGGAGTAACGAACAACTATTTTATACCGTTATTTTTTGTGTCTCATTAAATGCTTTCTAAAGCTTAGACTTAAATTTTCAGCCCAAAATCTGAATCGTTAGACGTGGTTAAGTTTCTGGGGAGAGGGGTTTGAAATTTCTACTCCTGAGCACAGTTCAGTTTACCATGTCCACACATTGTGTGCTGTGATACGAGGTAAAAAGACACAAATTAGGATTATGTTACCAAAGCATATTTATTAACATGTAATTACAATAAATGTTCAAAATTGTGACCACCAGAGGTTATGCACGCAGAACAACGGCGAAGAATGGAACGGGGAACATTCGCGAAAACATCAGGCTTTTCGAGCACTTCCCCTACAGCGGCGGAAAGTCTGGCGACCAGTTCCTCGGGGGATTCAATGGGTGTCTCATACATAAGAGCCTTCAATCGTCCCCAAAAAAAGAAATCGAGGGGTGAAAGATCTGGCGAGCGAGCAGGCCAAGCAACAGGACCACCTCGACCAATCCATCTGTTCGGAAATGTGATGTCCAGATAGTTGCGGGCGTCTCGTACGTAATGGGCTGGCGCTCCATCGTGCTGGAACCACATGACCCGCCGGATGCGTGGAGGAACAACGTTTAACAGGTCTGGCAGCACATGTTGCAGAAATGTGAGGTATGTTTTACCGTTGAGGCGTTCAGGAAGAAGGTACGGTCCGATTAGGTGGTCTCCGAGGATTCCTGCCCAAACATTGATGGAAAAGCGTCTCTGATGAGCATGTGGATACGTAGCATGTGGATTGACATCCGCCCATACATGTGCATTGTGTGTGTTAAATGTACCTTCACGTGTGAAGGTACATTCATCGGTGAAAAGCACAGTTCGTCCAAAATGTGGATTTAGCGCGTTCTGCTGCAGAAACCAGCGGGCGAATTCAATACGATTTGGATAATCCCCTGGAGACAGTTTCTGGACTCGTTGCACATGAAACGGGAGCAAATGTTCATCCTTCAGTACCCTCCAAGTCATGGACTGTGAGGTATCCACCTGCCTAGCCACTGTTCGTGTACTTGTACTTGGCTGCGCCGCTACTACATCCAGAATGTCTTCTGCAACAACTACTGATTCGTCCTTTTTTGCACGACCTGCATTCGACCGGGAAGCGAGAAATGATCCCGTCTCACACAACTGTCTGTGCAAGCGCTCGAAAGTTTTGCGGTTAGGCAACCGCCTGTTGGGAAATCGCTCTCCGTACATTCGTTGTGCCTCTGCACCATTTCCATCTGCCGCTCCGTAAATTAAATGCATCTCAGCCTTTTCCTTATTCGTGAAGGGCACCATCTTCCGATTCATTACTACAGCGACTTACACTTGACTCACCGTTCAGTGGTTTTTATGCCTGAATCGTGTCGAAATTTTGCATACGTGTTCTTCTTCTTCCCCATTTGACATTTGCATACTTTCTGTTTCCTTCTTCACCCGGTGACTAGCGTCAGGAATGGAGCTTTAACGTTTGCATGAGCGACGTTTCCAACTGTGCCAGTGCCTTTATGAGTGAATTCCGACTATGCAGTCCTTGACGAAAGTTGTATTTTTGCCTCGTATCACAGCACAGAATCGTTGGGCATGGTTAAGTAGTGCAAACTGAACTATGTTCAGAAGTTGAAATTTGAACCCCCTCCCCTCGCTACTGAACCACGCTCAGCGATTCAGATTTTGAGCTGAAAATTTAAGTTTAAGTCTAAGCTTTAGAAAGCATTTAATGAGACACAAAAAATAACGGTATAAAATAGTTGTTCGTTACTCCAAAGTCTAAAGCGCCCTCTATCGGAATTTTTTGAAAATTTTCTTTAAAATTTATTTTCAAGAAAATACTGACATAATGAATAATTTTAGCAAAACGCGGCAGTAGTTAGAGCCTAATCTACGACACAAAGATCGGGAATAACTGATTTTTGTTCTGGGGGGAGAAGGGTTTCAAATTTCAAATTTCAGTTTATGCTACTTAACTACTCGTTAGGACTCAGATTTTTAGATCAAAATTTAAGTTTAAGTCTAAGCTTTCGAAATCATTTAAAGAAATACAAAAAATAACGTTAAAAAATAGTTGTTTGTTACTCCAAAGTCTAAAGCGCACCCTATCGGCATTTTTTGAAATTGAACTTTAAAATTTTATTTCAAGAAAATACTGGCATAAAGAAAATTTTTTGCAAAAACCGCAAACGAATCGACCAATTTTTCCATGTTTTATAATCATTTGAAATTTCGGACCCTAAACTTTAATGCCCCCTATCTCCTTGGGAATACGTCTGGGACCCTTAGTCTCCTATTTAATATTATTTGTCTTTAAGTGTACTATAACCCCTTAAAGTTCTGCCCATCTTTTATGAATCACCCTGTATATACTATAGCTTTCTTCAGAAACAGAGGGTATACGGTGCTCCTTAAAAAAATCCAGAGGGTATACGGCGTATACCCCCGTATACCCTCCACTACATCCCTGCTCCGAAGCACCTTTTAACCCTTTATGTACTGAATTATGAATTCATGAAAAGCATCTTCTAAAGCATTTTTCGTGAATTGTTTAAACTGCATTAGAAGATTTACTTAATCATTTAATAAATTTTTAAAAGGATTAATTAAATTTGAATTGATAGGAATTTTGTGCACTCTGTATAACCCCCACTCAAATCTTTTATTTTAAATATTTTTCTTAGTATTTTGTAGAATTAGGAAATGTACAAATAGAATGTTCTTACTGTTACGTGTGAGAATCTATAAATGCTACCTACATCATTTTCAATAGCGAACCTACCCCAGTAAGATAGATTAATTTCACTGACGCGAGTTAGAGGTAGAGCACGGACAGACAAACCGAATTCCTAAACTTTTTTCAACTACGTTAAAAAGTGTTACAAAAACGGAAATGCGTGTTTCGGAGAGAAATTTTTTGTTTCAAAATCGAATACTTCGTTTTAAAGTAAAATGTGCGTTCCTTAACCAAAACAAAGTTTCTTTGACTGTCACTGATTTTCGGAAACTTTTCCGATTCGTTTTAACAGTGTATTCATCCGTTTTCTCAAACCGATCGAATTTTGATAGGGTTTCAGTACTAACATGGGGAGGTTAAGAGGTCGGTGACCAGAGTTGGGCAAATTTGCAATTTCAATTATCTGCAATGTAATTAATTATGGTTAAAATTACATGACATATATATATATATATATATATATATACACATCACTGTATCCGGAAGCGCTCAAATCACATTATTGGACGAAATTCCGATGTTTGAATATGTGTAACTATAACCAATTACATACAATCAACTTGTAATTCCATTGCGGATAATTGGGATTACAAATTTGCCCAACTCTGTCGGTAACACATAAGGCGGTGAACGTTTGTGTATCGATAGATCAGTATGCAAGCCTATAGAAGCCATAAAGCGTAGTACTCAGGGGGGGGTCTTGAGAAAATAAGTCCCAAAGTTTACGTTGCAGTTTATAATCGGATACATTTCTTCCTTGGCAAGCGGCCCAGCTGCAGGGTTGGCAGCATGCTGGATTTGAGATTTTTCTTTGTGCGTTCGAACCTCCAAGTGAGACTTATTTTTCGCAACAAACATTTTTTTCAATTATTTTCGAACCGTAATTGAAAAATTACATATAGCAATTGAAATTTACGAAAAATATAAATTAAACATATATTTTGTACATTTATATAAGTACATTTTTAAACATGAAATTTTGTATATTTTAATATTTAACGTAAAAGAAAAAAGTAGTCAATTTATATTTCTATAGAAAGAAAGTTTTTGCTGTTATTTAAAACTATTTACAGATATTTAAATAAATAATCTACTATTTGTAACGAAAAATAAATTAAAATACGTGATATAAACACGTGAATTATTTTTTTATGAATTTTTGTTAATTATTAATTTTTTTGTGAATTATTGAATATACTATTTTAGTTTTTTTATTATTCGAATATTTCGAATATTTGATGATTTTTTTTAAATATTCTTTTAAATTTTTAATGATTTTTTTTTATTTTGTAATTATTGTAAACTATCGTAAACTATAAACAACTTAATAGGTACTTGGTACTTTTATAGACCACAGAATTTGGCTGTTTTTAAAATTTATTTATAATTATTTACATAAATAAGCTACTATTTTTCACAATGAAATAAATTAAAATACGGGATAAAATTATCACACACTTCTTTAATTATTTTTTAAATTATAGATTTTCTATATCATGATAGTATTTCAAAATGTATCTTTTTAACAGCTAGCTTTTTAACTTTTGAATTTCTTTAATCTTGGATTTATTTAAGTATTGCGCGGCAGCGCACTACTTATTTATTTCCAGTGACATTTCTCAATGTTAATTTAATATAGAAAAGCCTATGGAGATCATAACTTTTTTATTTTTTCTTCCCACCTTTTTGTCCCTGATGCTATTCATTTTTTATTCTACTAATTCTAATGATATTTTATTACTAATTCTAATGACAGGGTAAATCCGGGATTTATGTCGCACTTTTTTTTTTGAATTTGTGTATAAAATCTCATGGTGGACATAAAATAAAAAAAAATCATTCTGTGCTATTTAATGTTAAATGTACAACGCGTGTAGTGCGACAAAAAAATTCAAAACAAATTATTAATATTTTTTAACAATTTTTTTTCTAACTAGGGGGCTCGGCCCCCTACGAGCTACGCTCGCAAACCCCCGTCCAGACACCGCAGACTCTAAATGCACGCTAATTTGATCGGCTTTAAAAAGATTTCGAAAGATTGAATTATAATTTAAAAAACAGTGGCGATCTCCCTATAAACGAATTTCTATTCATTTCTCTTTGATTGGGGAATTTTAACGCCAAATCCGCTGCGGCACTACTTGATTATCCTGTCAACCAATTTCGCCAAATTATATAAATCGCCAAACCACTCGCCAAATTATACAAATTGATATCATTTTTATTTTAAATAACGAAAGAACAAATAAATTCGTACAACATTAATAAAAACACAAATAAAACGTCGAAATAAAAATAACTTGATGACGTATACACGTGTAACAACATTTCAAAATAAGCTAATATAAAAGGAATTAAGTAAAGAGAGTCTTTGTCTCCTGGTATTTTTTAACAAAGCGAAAAGAAAGTTCTTTTAAATGAGACATTTTAAATTAATTCTCAAAATATCAAATAAATGTCTAGCGCAATTTGTAAATTTAAACTTTTTTGCAATATTACTTTTGTGTTCATTTTATGTAATAACTATAATGTGACGTAAATATGACGTAATTTATCCTAAGACTTCTAACGCATGTTAATGAATTTATTATTTTACAATATCCTTTCTCTTCTAAAATTCACGTGTATACTTTTTATGACGTAATTTTTAATAAGTTACTGCTTTTTATACGTAATTATTTAATTCTAATTTGAAAGTTTTTTTCCTGTTTATAATAGTCACGTGTAAATAAATTTTTAATATGAAGCAAACATTATTGCTTGCGCTTTTTATACAGTTGGCAACAGTTTAAATTAGTACAATTTTCTGAAATCTGTAAAAAATATCTCTAGAAATGCTGAAAATTTGAATTTAAAATAGAAATAAAACCTGAAAAAATGAGTCAAAATAAAAAAATTAATGCAATCTGCACTCCGGCAAATTCTAACGCATAAAATGATCTAAAAATGATTACACTGCCATGTCTAGTTTTTGCTGCTATAAAACTTTTTCAGTGGAACGATTTTGTCCAACTTTAGCATTAAATAACTCTTAAAATAATTTTTCGATTTGAAAACTGTCTGCATCAGCGTATTTATCAAACATTTCTGTATAAAACCACCGATTTTCATATTTTTGTATGCATTATTTTTGTTAATATTAACGAAGAAAGGCCTCCGGTCACAAAAAAATCAAAACCGGCGGCGGCGGCGGCGGCGGTGACAGCGGTAGTTACTTTTTTTTTAGAATAGAGAGAAACATTACACTGCGGCTCATCACCCGTTCATTCAGTCTGAGACGCCGCACTTGTGCGGTAGTTATGCCGCTCTCGTAATAACAACAGAATGAAATTATAAATAAAAATATTTAAAAAAAAATATTCAAATCAGGACTATAATAACGATGTAATAACAAAATGAAACTAAATGAGTACAATGAAACGTATTAGTAGATTCAAATTAATAATTGTTGCCTACTTTCACTATTAAAATTATCGACTTATTTTTTACATTAAATTTTAATTATTATTTCAGCAACAACGTAACATCAATGTATTAGAAAGGGAAAAGAAAAAAAGTAAAATTGTGTTTACATAATTTATTTGTTAACCCTTTTGGGACCGGTGACTTTTACACAAATTTTATTCAATTGGTACTACTTCTTTAAAAGAAGTTACCTTTACTTCAATAATCATGAAAATGCTCTAATTAAACAAAGCAAACATTACTTTTCTTTTTTACTGGTGCCAGAAACAAATTTTGTAAGTTTTTTATGAAGGTGCTTATATGCACCTATGGTCCCAAATGGGTTAAGAGACCTATTTTTTTCGACTACAAACAACAGAAGAAGTGTCGAAAAAGCACAGTCTTTATGTAACTAAATTTAAACACATGATGCAACGAAGCCAATTACACTTCCTCTTTTTTGGAGTAGTTTGCAAAGAACGTCTGCGTTACGCGTAATCCAATTTTTCATTATTATCATCTTGACTTGCATCTTTCTTGCCCTTTTTACTTTTTATTTTCCCCCTTTTTCTCCTTTGGTTTTAGTAAACTGGATAACATGCCTAACATGGTTAGTCTGTGCAAAAAAGAAAAAGAAAAGTTAATAACACTTTATCATCCCGTACAAAAGAAACTGCGGCATGTATACCGGAATAGAAGTGCGGCATGTATCCCATTTTGTATGGTGCAGACGTCAGCCATCACAGTTACCTGCCATCGCTAAGGGGAATGTCGTAACCGTACACACAGGTCTCTATACAAACGCTACACTTAGTTTTGATTTCGAAATCATCCATACATTTAGTAATTAGTGTATGAAAAGCATTTAAACATAACGTGTTTAAAAGTTTGGACAGAGAAATCATGCACTTACGTCAAATTAAGGATTGTACTTCTACAAGTAAACATCGAAATGATATTCACGCTATAGACTGGTTAAAATAATCTCATTGCGCACCTATACTGTGCGTTTGACGACCATCTATCGATAATTACAAGAAATACAAGGGGTGCGGCATCTATCCCGTATGCGGAGTTATCTCTCCCGGAGTTACCCTATTATAAATTTAAAGTGTAAAAACGTTTGCCTGACGTCAGGGTCAAAACGAATGGTAAAATGCCTTTGAATATGGGTGAATTACAACCCAGAAAGAAACATGGGCCTTTTTTTTTTACATTATTCAAATATTTTCCTTAATAATTCCAAATTTCGCTTTTTTCATTGAGAATCAACGGACATTTTTCATAGAAAATGTAAAATTTTTTCTTCATTGTTTCAAAAATTTCAAAAGCCGTAGTAATAATTTATTTATTTTTAGTTGAAAGATTTTCACGTAAACTATTAAATTGAACTAGTTTTTTTTTTTTTTTTTCAAGAATTAAAAAGGTGAATATGGCGTCATAGTGGAAATAAAAAGGATATTTTCAGAATAAGTTTTTGCTTTGGTCAAGTTTATGTTTTTGTAAAAAGTTTCAAATGGCTAACTATTTTTACGCAGGTAGCGAACTTAGTGAGGAATTACATAACTTAAATTTTAAAAGTATTTTATTTCCGAGATGAGAACTATTTATACCCCACGTTAAATTTGGGTAATCTTTTTCTGTTGTGTTTACATCACCCCTTGGGAGAGAATAAGGTAACAAAATTCAAGTAAAACTTTTATTTTTTATTTTTTACTGTATCACAGCTATAATATCGTTAAATATTAGCAGTAAGGATTCAACACAATTTATTTTGCATTCATAGCGTTTCTGAGTGGGAAATAGGGTATCTAAATTTAAGTGAAGTTAATTTTTTATGTTTTGATTATAGATTTTTTACTTTCAGATTGGAAGTTTTTGTCCAAACTACAGCAAACCTGCATTACTACAGTGGTGAAATATTTTCAATTATACATTGGTAAACTGCGCCACACATTGTGATGCAATGCCGCATACATCAAAGCAGAGGCGGATTACCCATTAGGCTGAGTAGGCTGAAGCCTAGGGGACCAGAAGGAAAGGGGCCCCTGTGCTAAGATTTTTGGGGATTTTTTCACATTGAGCTAATATTTAATGCAAAAGAGAAATGATGTGCACTATTCTTTATTTCATCATTTATTGAATCTTGAAAATTATTAATTTATATAGATTGTAGTTCAAACGCTACTCCACTTTTAATTTCTTCGCAATTCATAAGAAGAAAGGATTGAATTCTTGAAATTTTTCGGCTTTCAGTTTGGGAAGGATTTACACAGCGAAGCCTAGTAGCCACAGCGGCCTAGACAAGATTTTGACAGCACCTCTACGAATGAAATCTTTTAAAGAAGCTTTTAAATTTAAATCAAACATTTGTCTAATCATAACTCCTTACATTTTAGAACCATGGTTAGTCACCCGACCTCACCCCATCCCCTCCCACCTTTAAAGCTGGACCGAAATTTACATGTTTTGAAATATCCTAAATATGATTCGATTGTATTTGAAAAAAATTCTGTGTATTAAAACTGCGTGAGTGCTGCTATAATTAATGCATAAAATACCAAGAAGTTAGACCGCTGATGATAGAAACATCCTACCAACTGCAAAAAGCATAAGTGCAGGCTTTAGATATGGCATTTGTTTTAAAAGGGCCAGTATACATATTGAAATACGAAATTTTAAATTTTATGTGGTCCCTGCAGGGGTAGTACTGATCCTAGTTGATACATCTGGACATACTTTTTTCGCTATTTCAGGGCAATTTCAGGGCACATTTACCCAATACTACTTTTTTCGCAACCGTTTGCAGAAATTCACGAATTTTTTCTGCGATTGTTTTACAAAATTCGCGATTTTCCTCCGCGATTGTTTGCCGAAATTCGCGATTTTTCTCCACGGTCGTTTGCTGAAATTCGCGTTTTTTCCCGTGATTGTTTGCCGTTATTTGCAATATTTTTTTGTGATCGTTCGCCGAAATTCGCGATTTTTTCTTCGGTCTTTTGCCGAAATTCGCTATTTTTTTTCCGCGATCGTTAGCCGAAATTCACTTTTTTCCCGTGATCATTTGCTAAAATTCGCGATTTTTTCCGCAATCGTTTGGCGAAATTCGTGTTTTTTTCGCAATCGTTTGGCGAAATTCGTGTTTTTTGAGCCATCGGTTGCCGCAATTTGGTATTTTTTTTTCGTTTGCCGAAATAAGCGAGTTTTTCCAGGATCGATTGCCAAAATTCACGATTTTTTCTGCGATCAAACTAGTTTTACTTTTCCGCGATCGATTGCCAAAATTCACAATTTTTTCTCCGATCGAATTAGCTTTTCTTTTCTGCGATCGTTTGCCGAAATCTGCGTTTTTATTCTTCGATCGTTTGCCGGAATTCGCGATTGTTTTTCCGAAATTCGCGATTTTTTCTTCGATCGTCTGCCGAAATTCGCGATTTTTTTCCGCAATTGTTTGCTGAAATTCGCGATTTGTCTCGCGATCGTTTGCTGAAATTCGCAATTGTTTACCGCGATCGTTTGAAGAAATTCGCGATTTTCTTTCACAATCGTTTCACGAAATTCGTGATTAATTTCGTGATTAATCTTGATCGGCGAAACTTGCGATTTTTTATGCGACCTTTTGACGGGATCGCGATATTTTTTCCTCAATTGTACGACGAAATTCGCCATTTTATTCCGCGAATAATTTCTGCAATTGCTTGACAAAATTCGCAATTTTTCCCTTGGTCGATTGATAAAATTTCCGCCTTTTTTACGCGATGTCTTGACAAAATTCGCGAGTTTTTTCGCAGTTATTTGACGAAAGTCACGATTTTTTGCTTGAATGATTGGCCGGAATTGGAGATTTTATTCATGGATCGTTTGACGAGATTCTCGGTCTCACATCAACGCGACTTTTTTCGACTCTACGGAAATCGCTGAACAACCTATTAACAAAATTCACGATGATTTTTCTTCCTGTCCTGCTGACAAATTCCCGATTTTTTTCCCTCTGAAATCCTTGACGAAATTTATCCGTTTTTTTTATCATCAGATGACAAAATGTTTCACTATTTTCTGGCTCATATATTTTTTTCTCTCCTATGCACTTATTAATTCCAAAATACCGATTTTGTGGAATTTTTCAAAAATAAATGAGCGGGAATATATATATATATATATATTCGCGGAAAAATCATGACTGTTATTGCTATAGTACAAACTTCCGAAATTTCAGGACAGGTTAGCATATTTAGGACTTTTTAACTCTTTCCAACAAAGTTGAAAAGTGTTTATGACTTCGGTTTGTCTGGCCATCTGTCCGTCTGTCCGCGCTCTAACTCCCGTAAATATACTCGGATCATTCTGAAATTTTTGGATGTTAGTAACCTCTACCATAGCACGAACCCTATTTCAAATGAAGTTTGTAGCACGTTTAGTTCATTTACAGGGACAGTCAAAAGTTTTCCGTTACATTACGGCCTATGGGAAAATATCGTTTAAAATGATTTTTAATGATGTTATATGCTTTCAAACATAATAAAATTGATATGCATTTATCATGTGCACTAAAATATGCATTATGTAGAATATGCGGCGCAAGGAATAGTTATTATTCATTTACAGGCCCACACAAAAGGATTCCGTTACATAATGATGTAGGTGTGCACTGCATATCTACAAATAATAATAATAATAATAAATAAAATAAATAATAATAAAGGCTAAAAAATTACTGTTATCTTGTTAAAAGTGCTGTAAAATTAACAGCAAAATATGCTGAAAAAATACAATTTTTTGTAAAATCTAAAAAACAAAATTAACTGTAAAAAATGCCGTAAATTTACTAGTTTGCTGTTTACTCGTGAAAAACAAAATTGCTGTAAATTTACAGCAAAATTTACTGGCACCCATATTGCCAGCATTTTTTGCTGTAAAGATACAGTGATTTTTTTTTACAGTGTGGAGGGAATTTTTACCGGCGTATTTCAGTTATGTTAAATTATTTCATGTATAATGAAATTGATATACGTCGCTGAGGTTTACTATAAGTTATTTCATGTATAATACGAAGTGCATAGCATTATTTACAGGAACACACAAAAGATTTCAGATACTATATTGTATCCGAAGTACTGTACATTATCAATGATTGCAGGAAATGCATTTTTAATTATGGTATATGCTCTTATGTTTCACTATATGTATGCATTGTATATGGTGTGTATAAATGCTGTAATTTATAAACAGGGCTACACAAAAGAATTCATAATGGTTACTGAGTATGATTGCAAATTGCTTAAAGGGGGTTTTTAAATGAGTTATGCATTTTTACGCTGAAATTAGTTTACTAAGAAATGTTTGTAGAATATGCATAAAATGATATACAGGGTCACGCAAAGAATTGGATACATGGCCGTCTATAAATGATAATTTCTGGAAATGTGATTCCAGTAGTTTTAAGAGTGTTTTACTTTGAATTAAACTTTACATAATTAGTGGCGTGTAATAAAGGTACTAGGTTAACTACAGGGTAATACAAAAGTATACAAGTATGTTTCCATCTATTAGTATAAATTGCTGAAAGAGAAATTTCACCCTGTTATATGTTTTCTTGCTAAACTAAATTTCTCCATTATATAGTATCTATATCAACCTACAGATCAAATACAGGGCTGTTCAAAAGAATTGGAATACATATTTGCTATGGAAGGTAACTGCTGAAATCAGTTTTTTAAATGTTTTATGCGTTTTCTAAAATGTTTAGTGGGTTCTTTTATATACTTTATTTCCCTAAATAACGAAGTTTTGTTAAAGCATTCAGGAAGTGTTGGGAAGTGTTTCATAATCTATGCTTAACGCATGATTTTTCTTACTTGCTTTTATTTTTCAAGAATTTTAGATATTCTAAGACAAGTATGGCTGCTGGGTCCATGAGTCCTAAAAGAATGTTGTCCTCCATCTAAGAAGAGCATTAAAAAAAATCGCATTCTTTTACGATTAAAACTTGTCAAATTATAATATTTTGAATTTTATGAAATTTCAATGTTTGTCGTTTAAATGTACTAAATAATACTTCTTTCCGTTTCTAGCGCTAGAAAACACTGAAATTACATAAAATTCATAATTTGGAAAGTTTTGGTTGTGACAGATTTTTTTTTTCGTTGTTCCTCTTAGGCAAAATCATTTTTCTAAATATAGCCTATAAGACTCAGGGACTGTATCAAAACTAAATTTAGAATTTTATTAGGTAAAATAAATACCATATCTAAAAACTTTACTTAATTTCTATACTTTTTGTAATTGGAAGTAAGTTTCCTTCATCAGTGGTTTATAAGGTAATTGAGCAGACATTGTGTTTTTGAATCATCTGGTCTATATTGCTTTGAAGGAGAGGAGGGGGCCGCAAAAAAGTCAAGCCTAGGGCCCCGAGTAGTGGTTAATCCGCCTCTGCATCAAAGCCTGATGATGATACCCTCTATTAATTTCGAAATGAGTTCGCCTGAATGCAGTAGTTATTAAAAAACTCGACATATTAAACAAAAACATAATTTGAAGAACAAATTTAAAAAAAAAAAAAAAAAAAATATTTTCTACATTGTTTAAGCCAGAGAAGGAGCAGATATTAAGATATTTCATGCAATTCGTTCGACATTTAATGTTAAATTTTTGTAACAAATTAATTAAACTAATTGAAGATTAAAAAATAAAAATAAAATTCATACAATATGATACTTAAACACCCTATAAAATTAGATTCCTTCAAATGAAATCGAAATAAATCTTAGACTTTTTTTAAGTTTTGTATTTTGCATGCATCTTATCATTTTATGTACAATTGTCATAAACATAATACAAAATCTGCAATACAAATATTTTCAATTAAAAATGGAAGAAGTCTAAGATTTATTTCGATTTCATTTGAACGGAATCGAATTTTTTAGGGTGTTTTAAGTATCATATTGTATGAATTTTATTTTTATTTTGTAATCTTCAATTGGTTTAACTAATTTGTTACAAAAATTTAATATTAAATGTAGAACTAATTGAATGAAATATCTTAATATCTGACACTTCTCGGGCCTAAACAATGTAGGAAATATTATTATTTTTTTTAAATTTGTTCTTCAAATTATGTTTTTGTTTAATATGTTTATACTTAGAACAATTGCCAAAGCTAGTGAATTGCTAAAAATAGTTTACGTTGGGACAGTAACTGCAAAACGAAAATACGAAATTAAAAAATATTATATTAAAAATTTAAAAGAATATATTTTCAAATATTCTAAATATTTTGATAATGAAACAAATTTAAAATAATATATTTATTCACGTATTTATATCACGCATTTTAATTTATTTCTCGTTACAGATAGTGGATTATTTATTTAAATATCTGTAAATAATTTTAAATCACACCAAAAAGTTCTTGTCTAAAGAGATATAAGGAAAGGGCAGGTTTACAAACAAACACTTACGTCAACCAATCTACCACTGCATTTTTGTCATAGCGATCATTGCAGGAATCGTCCGGGCGACGTAGTCCAATCATATCAAAGATCTGTTAAATATAGACCAATAAAATTTCCTGAGCTCATGTGTACAATATGTGTGATAAAGAACAGACAGGTGTTTTTTGCCGATCCAGAGTAGTTCGACCCACAGTGACATCAGCTGCCCTTTCCTTATAAATTGACAACTTTTTTTTTTTTTTACTTTTCGTTAAATATTAAAACATACAAAACTTCATAGTTTAAAATGTACTTACATGCTACAACATATGTATTTAATTTATATTTTTCGTAAATTTCAACTATTATACTTTTTTTTCAATTACTGTTCGAAAATAATTGATAAAAGTTTTTGTTGCGAAAAATAAGTATCACTGGCGTTCGAACTCGCAAAGGAAAATCTCAAATCCAGCATGCTGCCAACCCTGCTGCTGAGCCGCGTGCCAAGGGAGAAATGTATCCCATTATAAACTGTAACGTAAACTTTGAGACTTATCTTCTCAAAATCCCCTGTGTATTGCGCTTTATGGCTTTCATACATTTATATACTATCGATACACATACGTTCACCGCATTCTGTCTCACCGACCGTGAAACCTCCCCTCATAAGTAAACATTTTCAGCCGCGTCACTGAAGGATACAGGAAAGGCTAGCAAAAAATGATTACTTTTAATGCTCATGTTGTTCGTGGATCGTGTTTGTCTGTAAAATATGCCGATTGAACATGAAAAAGTTTATATGGGAACGGACCGAATAAAACCCGCTTTTCGGAATCGTCGATCACTTGGAAGAGGTTAGTGTCTATTGATGTTCATGGTTCTACTCTGTTTTCGCAGATTCAGATACATGTGTCTTTTTTACAGTGTACGAATAAGTAATATTTTAGGATGAGCTCCCAGGTCGCGTCACCCATAAAAATGAAACACTACCCAATTTTGCATTCGCCTTAGATGGATTGACTTTGATTATGGATGATTCATCCTAAATCATTGTTAGTTTCATAGGCCCAAAAGAGGCAAGTCGGCAGTCTATCACTATGGACAGTATTCTCGTGATGTCACAGTGGGAATCACGTGGTGTAAAAATAGCAACTAGCGCGCAACAACCTTATTGCGTCATTGGATGCAGCAGAAATACAAGTAAATGCATGCGTAAAATACTACAGATTTATTTTGTACGAATTATTTTCGATCAATACTTATATACATATTAATTAAATCCATATATACGTATTAACTGAAATTTAAAATTATTATTTTATAAATAAAATGAAAAATATACATGCCATTATTTTAAAATAGAGGAAAGAATTCATGTATAACCCATACCTGCCCCTGAAAAGCTCTAAAACTCCATATAAAATGAAGTATAAGTATAAATTTTCTAAACACAATGCCTTTCAATAGCGCGGTTATGAATTTTATTCCAAAACAGACAAATTTTTGCAGCCTCGAACCCAAGGAAAGAATATGATCCATCTTCGCCTTATGGAGTCGCTTATGATCAGCGACTCAACAGCGTTATAACTACTAAAACATTGGTAGACTGCCTCGCCCTGGGTACACCACTGAAAAGAGGGGATTTGTATGGGTGGGTATGAATAATAAGAAATGGATTTATGGCGTCAACGTATTAAGAGTATTTAGATTCATGGCCATTAAAAATTATTTATTTATCTTAACATGTTTACAAAATCGACCCCTAGACCATTTTTCTTTTTTACAAATGTTGTCTATCTGGGTACCCTATCGCAATCGATGTTGGACTCGCTTCTGTCGCACAGTCGTTAGAATCCTACATTTTACACGAAATGCGGGTCGGGTCGGTTTAACATTAAATGGTTCGATTTTGGGTTGAGTTTTGATTCGTTCGTGACCGTATCGGGTGGACACGATTTTTCAAAAAAAAAATAAATAAATAAAAAAAATACTAAATATTTTTCAATAAAAAAAAATTCAATTTAAATGAATGTATTCCTACTATGTGTTCCTATTTATATGCAAGTATATGTGTTCCTACTTATACGCAAAAGATAAATAGGATATCAGAGATAGTATTTAGACTATATTTTCATAATTTTCTTAAAATAGGGATTCATTATCTTTCACGTCGAGTTTGAGTTCATGTCGGTGTCGAGTTGAACGTATTTTTTGGGTCAGTTTCGGGTCGGGTGCCGGGTTGATTTAACGCAGAATTTCCAGATTCGGGTCGAGTCCAACCTGACCTGCGCAAGACTCTAATACAAGTTCACTGTCGATCGCAAAGCAATACGCAAGTCCGTACTTTATCCGGCATTCTTCAGCGCTAAAAGCATTCTTTTACGTTTCTGACTGAGTTCAAATATCTAAGTAAGCCATTTTGCTCTAGTTTTTCGCACAAGTTCATTCTCTATGACAATGCTTACTTAAATATTTGCCACGGGTAATCCCCTGGCCTTTCGATCCCACCTTACCAGGGCTAGGATCGTAAGGTGAAATTCTCTTTTTGTCTTTCGACTGAAAACACAAACCGATCTAACAAACCAAATTTGCACACACTTTTAGGGTAAATGACGAGGCATTCCCTTTTGGATTCAAAGCGTGTTATTTAAAAATTTTTAGTTATATTTCTCGTTTTTCGGTAGACTTTTTTAAGTTTACTGGAATTTGAATAGTAATCTTATGCAAGATGTGATCCCACATAGCATTTTTAGTTTGCAGAAAATTTGCAACAGTCTTGCTTTAAAAACCTGCAAAGTTGCAGTAAGCTCAACATGACCAGACTGAAAGTTCATAACAAGACTACAGCAAGATAACGCAAACGCCGAAGTCACCACACTTTGAACTTGCAGCTAACTTGTCGTGGAAGTTAAATTCATGCTTTATCAAATTTATTGCAAATTAACGGCAAACAAGTAATCAAAAATACTGCAAACATACTGCAAAGTAATAATCTTTCCATGCCGCACTATCTGTTTACAACTGTTAAACTATAAGTTTAAAGACAGTCTTGCCATCAGTTTCACAACAAACTACTCGTGCAAGTGGGCGATGGTATACCTTGCGGGAGATTTGCTGTGAATTTCTCAATTCAAATTTGTCACGGCAAGATAATATCAGAAAAAATCAAACTTGCTGCTAATGTTCATGCTAACTGGGATAACGCATCATGAATAGGATTATGACTTCACGATGATGTCAGAGCAGTTCATTTGTATCAGCTTAATTCAGAAAATCCAATCAAACATGTCAACCTAATTCCTCAAATTACTATACAAATGTAGAGAGAAGAAATTGTTCATCCATAAGTAAGAGTAGAGTCGGTGGGAAGCAAAAGTTTGCAAGAGTTACGAAGAAAAAGAAAATCCCTTCGACAATGTTTCTGAAAGAAGCTACTTTAGATTCAGATAAAAACAAAACTCTATTGTATACTCATTTTAATTGCTAAAAGGTGTAAATTTAAAATTTAAACCAATAAAAATAGGTTTATTCAACTGTTTACATGTTTCGACTCTACCGAGTCATTTTCAAAACAAATAGATACAAACATTCTCAAATGGCACGGTCTATGAAACGCCATCATTTAAATTTGCACGCATACTCTTTCGTATTACGCACGTTAATTTTTTTTATTACTTACTCATCATACGTAGTAGAGTAAGTCTTGTAATCGTTTTAAAAATAGGAAAAAAAACTGACGGATTCAGACACTGGAGATTCCGAAAAACATATTTTTAGAAAAAAATTGCCGTCCGTCTGTGTGTGTGTCTGTAAACGCTCTATCTCCAGAACAAATTGAGATAGAGATTTGAAATTGGGTGTGTACTTAGTATGTGAGAATGAGAAGAAGCCTATTGAATTTCATTAACCTCGATCATCCGGAACTATTTTCTTCGGACTCTCGAAATATTCGTTCTGATAAAAGGTATATAAAATTTTTCGAAATTATTTATTTCAAAGAGTGAACATAGAAGACAATAAAAGATAAATAAAAGTTGCATAAAGACTGAAGTCGATCGGATCCTGTGTTGCCGAGATATTTGTAATCTTATTTTTCACACTCTTCGATTTTTCATGACCCTGTATTTCATTCAAATTTCAATTTAAAAGTACATTTTAATTGGAAATGAGACGCTTCATCCGACGCAGTAAACTGTTAATAGGATTATCATTTTTGGAGTTACAAGGATGTTTCTTTTACACATTTCAGTAATAGAGCATTTAAAGTTTATGACGTCATCAAGCCACGATTTTAAACACTCTATCTACCGAACAAATTAAGATAGAGGCTCTAAATTGGGTATGTACTTGGAATGTTATAGTGCGACATAGCCTATTAAATTTCAAAAACCTTAATTATCCCTGGATATGCATTTTCTAAATAGTTTACCCACGTTTTATTTACATATTTTATATTATGCATATCCATGATGGGTGAGTATTACGGTGGCCCCTAAAGACTCGTTTTACTTTGATGTTTATTTTTATTTTCGCAACCACCGGGTATCTCGAGCCATAGTTTTGGTAAGTTGCATCGTTAAGATGTTTATCGCTGTAATAATCGTTGTTACCTATTGAAGTTTTGCGTGTTACAATCTCTATAGTTTCTCTTATATTGGATGGATAGTGTCATTGCCACCTAGAGTACAAAGCCTTCTGGCTGGCTGGTGACGTAAGCAGCGAGAGGCGAACAATCTGTATATCACATTGATAAAGTAAAGTTTCATAGTGTCATGTTTTCCTATATAAACCAGTAAGCTTTAAAATGACATAATAATAGAATTGTAAGCTTGATTGTACATCCATAAATTACTACTGACACATAAATCAAATATAACTAAAAAATTTCAACATGAAACATTTATCGTCACTTTTAGGTTGCTGAATTTTCTTGATAGAGTGATAAATGCTACTAATTTCAAAAATATCTTTTAAATAAAAATATTTTTAACTAGATTGTTCATTTTAGAATCAAAAGTTCGGTAATCTGAAAAACAGGATTTTTTTTATCTTTTCTTTCTTTGTCTCTCTTGATTATTTTTGGTTGAAAATGCAGCAAAATTTTTGAAGAAATGTGTAAATATTATGAAGAAATGTTTAAATACTCTTTAATTATTATGAATAAAAAATCATAAAAGAAAAAAAAGAACTAGATTGTTCATTTTAAAATCAATTTTTCAATACTCTGAAAAACAGATTTTTTTTTTCTTTCTGCCTCTTGATTTTTTTGCTTGAAAATTCAATTTATTTTTTGAAGAAATGTTTAAATATTATCTAATCATAAAACATGAAATTGATTTGGTGTACTATTTCTATTATTATGTATTCTAGGTGGCAATGATAGTGTTGACTGGAGACAAAAATGATCTTACTTTCATTGAAATTTCTTTGCATGGTTTCTTCTTCATATAATCCTGCTGGGGCTGTGGTTTTTCTATTCAATTTAACATCAGCTGCAGGCTCCTTTCTTCTAATACTTACATTTCTTGCGAGTTATACCCATAGAGTCATTCTTCGATCCACGTCTGGTCTAATAAATGGTATTTCATAAACTCCTGAGTCCTTCTCAAAATGAATTGGGTCAATTTCAATGCAAGTTATATTCTTTAATTAATTTCGGAGGCGGTTTGGCTACTCAGCAGATATTGAAAGGCTTAAGGGGTCTCAGGACTCTTAAAGCTTCAAAATTTTCGAAATTTGAATTTTTTTTATACGTTAAACTTCTATCTTTTCTGAATATTTTGATACAATTATTTTCTTAAAATTCCCAGTAGGACCGAAGTTATGGCTTCTATAATTGTACCCACGCAATAGCTGAAGTGGCTTTCCCAAAACTTTGAAGTCATTTTACTGAAAATGACATTTTTGGGCAGAATGCGTATGATATCTAAAAAACTTCTCAATATTTTTTCATGAACTTTTCGAAATAGATGTTTTACATTAGTCTACTTAAACTGAACCTAAAATCCCCTTTTTATTGTTCAAAAACATATTTTTATAGATGATTATACTGATGAAATTTTCCAAATTTTGTATTAGCTAATACAACTTTGTATTAAAAATATAAAACTGCTTTAAATACAAATTTATTTAGGTTCAGGATAATTATTACAATCTGAAGTATAATTAGACACCAAAATTTCCACTCTAGTTGCAAAATGTAATCCTGCGCGTAAGCTGTCATACCAATTTTCTGCTCAACAAATGTCTGATAGTTTGAAGCCCCCTATAAATATGAATTCTGCCTTTTGTAATTTTTTAAATATATGAAATGAAAGAACATACTTACATCTTTCATCTCTCAAAAAATTGTGATTTAAAATCAGATACATTTTAAGATATTAAATACTGAAAATGATCTGCTTTTTTTCATTTTTTCCAATTTTAAGGATCCTGAGGCCTCCTTAAGGGGACTTATCGGGGGAGGGGGGGGAAGAAAAAACGTTGCACCACACGTTAAAAATGGGAAAAAATTCTTATCCTTTCTGTTCATTCAAATTTGGAAATTTCAACGCTATTTTTATCAGCACGTAGATATGAAAGTCCTTTATTTGCCTGTAAGCTCCAAATTTTTATATGGTTTTCCAGTCCAAAGTCAAGTCCGAGTCAAGAATACCTTTTATACTTTTCGGAATTTTTTGAAATCTAACACACATTTTAAAATACAGTAGAGCGTCGATTATCCGAACAAGTCGGGACAGACCCCTGTTCGGATAAGCAAAAGCTCGGATAAATGGACAGACAATTGAAGGGATGTTTCTGACGATACTAAAACCTTCACACGTTATCTAAGCTTAGGACTGGCAGGGCCAGTTAGTGCTAGCTTGTTTAAAAATTGTTTATTTTTTTGCCTTTATTTATTTATTTATTTTTTATTATTATTATTATTATTTTGTAGTTACATTTTTATCATTAAAAAAACTTTTTTTCTCTATCATTTTCTGAATTCCAGAGATTATAATTTAAGCAAAAAAGCTTTTGATTGTTGCTAGCTTCAAAGAAAACATTCTTTTCAATGTTACCATATCTCAAATTCTTGTTAAATACGTTAGTTGAATAGGATCAGCACTCTTCTGCCGTTCGAGCCATTTCATAGCTGATTTCATACATTCAAAGGCTTCGTTATGGGATAGATCCGAGTCATTTTCGGAGCATTCGTTTCCATTTTCTAACATTTCTTTTTCGTCTTGAATCCCATCCACAATCTCATCATTTAAAATCTGATATCCAGGGTCATGTACGTCACTGTTTAACCGCTGGTTCATTTCATTTACTTCATAGCTTAGGATTCTTCCCATCTCCTTTATTGTCTTACATTCCTCATTTTCTGATCCACTATTAGTTTTTTTCTTTATCTAAAATTTTATTCGAAGCCAATAGATAATTGGGAGTTCGGTTAAAAAAAATGTTTTGGGAGAAATAGGGTGTTCGGATAACTGAAAGTACGGTAAAAAAAAAAATTTTAAAGAGAAATAGGCTGTTCGGATAATTGGAAGCTCAGTTAATTGGAGTTCGGAGAATTGGCGCTCTACTGTACTCATAATTATCCTAAAAATATTTTAAGCTTACAAGGGGATAAAGGACCTACCTATCTACGAATTCTACAATATCGGAGGCGGTTTGGCTCCTAAGCAGGTATTGAAACGCTTAAGACTGCAATTTAATTCTTCAAAACTCTATTGATTGGTAACTTGCGAAATGGTTCACATTCCTTAACGTTTTCCTTTATTTATTTTCTTTTAAAGTTTACTCTATTACATTTGAATAATTATTATCCTGTGCATTATGACAATGTATCTATCAAACAGTAATCCTGATCAAAATCCAAAAATTCTACTATCCCAATTCCTCAAGTTGAGATCATCGAGAAGAAACCGTTCATCCATAAATCAGAGTAGTCAGTAGTCGGTGGGAGGCAATAGAGATAGGAAACCGGATCTGAGGACGATGCTCTCGACTCGGAGAGGAAGATGCTCCCTTGCCCCACTGACACACATTCCGAAAGAGAGAGGATGCCGTCACGTCTTCGGTGCCATCGCCCCGAGACAGTTCTTGGGTCGGAATGCTTCCATACACGCATTTTTAATAGCTGCATGATGCAATCTCAACTCAACTCACCCCTGAAATCGGCTCATCCCAAAGAAAGAAGTAGGGGTGAGACACCCGACACGCAGGGACCGATTTACAAATTTGGGGACCCCGGGCACAGATGCTTATGGGGACCCCCCTTGCATCAATGCTTACACGAGGCTTGAATAAAAATATTGAAAATGCTACTTACTAAGATAACCATTATTGTCTTTAATAATTACTTTAAAATATCCATTAAAATATATAATGTGAACATTAAAATTTCACAATCTTACTTAAAAGGCGACTAATGTAATGAAAAAGATGTTACAAGTTTAAAATATACATTTTATTTAAAAACTTCTTAGTATTTTCAAACCTTCCACGTTCATCATCAGAGAATATCTTGATAACTAAATGTTGTTTATTTATACAAATACGTCACTCTGTTTTGAAAATGAGAGAGCCAATAATGACTAGAATTGAAAGTAGAAGTAACAGAAGCAGTTTCATGGATTGAATTTAATTAGAGGAAATATATATTATTAGGCTCTGCTGCCTGCGAGTTACGCTCGCTAACCCCAGATAATCTGACGAGAACAGGAGCGGGATTAAATAAGAATTAAAAGTACAATATGTTTTTTAAAGTGATAAAGATAAAAGAAAAGATTCACTATCATAAAGTATAATTAAATATGAATGTTTCAGATAAAATACACGATTTTTTAAAAATACAACATGAACACAATAGAATGTAGAATGAAATGTAAAACTACATCAGATTTTGGACAATAATTAAAAAACATTCAGCAGCATTTGGGGACCCCTGAACATCAGGGGCGCTGGGCCTGTACCCCGAATGCCTAGCCATAAATCAGGCACTGTCGACACGAACCTGGAAATTTTATGGACACACGAAACTCGGCCCGAACCCGACCCTATTTTCGTCCACGTTTCCATCTGAAACCAACAGAACCTGAATAAAGCATTGCCTAGTGGGAAGTGTTCATGAGGTCCCTGATGGAGAGGACCCCACGTTAAATAGGACATTTTCGTAAAGCTGTTATTAACCATTCGGAAAAATGGTTATTGTCCTCGTCAAGGTAGGAAATCAAAAGCATATCTGAAGGTTTTTATTGGTTAAATCCGCATTTTATTCGTTTTCTGATGGGTCTATACAGTCATCTGTATTTCCCTTTTCTTTCAACAGAGATGGATACTACTGTTGCCACTATGACAAAAAAGTAATAGAAACTACAAAAAAAAATGAACTCAGAAACAAATTGAGATACTTTCAAACAAATTGCATTTAAAAGTACATTTTTTTCTCTATACGACGGTGTAAAAAGTAATAGTGCGGGATGTTTAGAAGTTCAAGAATGAAATTTCATTTAAAATGGGTCGTCAGATTTCTACGATGGAATATACGTACGAGTGGCAGGCGATTTCTGTCGCTTGCAATTTTTACGTGTAATAACACTATTAATGTTTAATTCATGGCGTACGTAATGTAGGATCCACTCCGTGCGATTTTTTATGTCTTAAATTTTAATCTTTGAAAAAATCATTTTCCAAACGGTCGTTGTAATTTGTTAAATTGCTTTTTTTTTAAATCTGTTTTGATCTCGTACTCATTAAGATCTTTATTTCGTACTTGAGAAGGAGATGATTAAAAACGAAGGATTTATGGATCTATCTATGTGTTTATAGGCATGTATCAATATACAGGGTGATGTCGAATTCGACCGACCCATTCAGAGGGGTGATAGCCGGCATCAACATTGTGAAAAAAAAATCTATAAAGTTACTGAGAATTTTCTAGGAAACTCTTACTAAAACTTTTTATGTAACTGCAACAAAAAAAAATTCATGTAACAGATACACATTTGCCTGTAAAACAAAAAATCTGTCAGGTTACTAAGAATTTTTTAGGAAACTGAGATGGCTAGAACTTTTTATGTAACTGCAACAAAAAAATTCATATCATTATCTCCGGGTTACCGATAAAATTTTAGTAAGCATACGGATTTCTGTAGCTTTACAAAAGCTAGTTTTTAGATTTACACTTTTTTTTTTTACAATGTACAGATAAATTTTTAGTAAGCATGCAGATTTCTGTACCTTTACAAAAACTAGTTTTGTAGATTTACACCTTTTTTTTTTACAATGTACAGATAAATTTTTAGTAAGCATGCAGATTTCTGTACCTTTACAAAAACTAATTTTGTAGATTTACATCCTTTTTTTTTTTACAATGCACAGATAAAATTTTAGTAAGCATACAGATTTCTGTAGCTTTACAAAAACTAATTTTGTAGATTTACATCTTTTTTTTTTACAATGTACAGATAAATTTTTAGTAAGCATGCAGATTTCTGTACCTTTACAAGAACTAATTTTGTAGATTTACATCTTTTTTTTACAATGCACAGATAAAATTTTAGTAAGCATACAGATTTCTGTAGCTTTACAAAAAACTAATTTTCTAGACTTGCATCTTTCGTTTACAATGTACAGATAAAAATTTTAGTAAGCATACAGATTTTTGTAACTTTACATTTGTAGATTTAATATTTATTTTTACAGTGAAGAAGATGAAAAATTGCCAAAGAACATGGGGTCGCAAACCACTTATTTCTTCTCATTCTTAATCATTATTTATTAATTAATCATTGAGTAATCATGGGTCTTTATCATTAGCGAAATCGTTCTGACCTATTTTAGGGGGGAGGCCTTCAAATTTCCAATTCAATGATCGGCGTTTGCCCATTTTGTCTATTTAACCAGAAACTGTATTACAGTAAAATCTCTGAAAACGGAACGCGTCTAGAGCGGAAATCTATCTTAAATGGGAAATTTTCACGATCTCAATGGAAGTAATACCATACAGTTTTACCTGCTAAGAGGAAAAACTGACTAGAACTAGATATTTTTCCCTTTCCGTTTTCAAAGGTTTTTGTTGTACGGTGTATAAGAATGGTGTGTTTTTCACAGAATTGTAAAAAACAAACAAAATAAATAAATAAATAAATAATAGAAAAAAGGAGTTAAAGGGAAAAAACCCCAAAAAGTTTTATTAGCAAAATCATCTGCCACGAACAAGTGTCGTTTCAGTTTTGTCAGCAGTTTGTATCACAATTCACAACAAAACTTGGATGACAAATGATAGAAGATACTTTTCGGGCTATCTATATTATAATGGACCTAACGCTGACGTCATTTTGCGAATGGCAACACTGGACGATGAGATTTCGGTTTTGCAATTTTTGCAGCTGCCATTTTTTTCATTTCTAAACATCGCATATTTTCAACTTTGACACCGTCCTGTAGAAAAAAAAAAAACCTACTTTCAAATGTAATTTGTTTGAAAAGTGCATCTTAATGGACTGATTTATTATGGCGTTTATAGCAATTTTCAAGCACGTTTTTAACACTTTCCAACAAAGTTGAAAAATGTTTATGATTTCAGTTTGTCTGTCCGTATGGTCGCGCTCTAACTCTAGTCAACAGACTCGGATTGCCCTGAAATTTTTGGATGTTATTAAGGTTCACGAAAGCACGATCCCTATTTTAAATTAAGTTTGTAGCCTGTTTAGTTCATTTACAGGGACAGTCAAAAGTTTTCCGTTACATTATAGCCAATGGGAAAAAATCGTTTCAAATGATTTTTAATGATGTTACACGCTTTCACGCATAAAATAATTGATATGCATTTATGAAGTGCACTAAAATAAGCATTCTAAAGAATAGGCGGTGCAAAGAATAGTTATTCATTTACAGGGCCACACAAAAGAATTCCGTTACATAATGATATGGTGGGGGGTGGGAGATTGTTTGCGGCGTATTTTAATTATGTTAAACTATTTTATATATAATGAAATTGATATACTTTGCTGAGGTTTACTGTAAGTTATTTCGTGCATGATAAGAAGTGCATAGTATTTACAGGGACACACAAAATATTTCAGATACTACATAGCGTCCGACTACATAGCGTACATAAGCGATGATTGCTGCAAATGCATTTTTAATTATGATATGCGCTTTTATGTTTCACTCTATTTATGCATACGGTGTGTATAAATGCTACTATAATTCATATACAGAGCTACACTAAAGAATTCGTAAGGGTTACTGAGTAAATTACTTAAAGGTGGTTTTTAAATGAGTTGTATATTTTTACGCTGAACTGAATTTAGTTTACTAAAAAATATTTGTAGAATATAGATAAAATGATATACAAGGTCACGCAAAGAATTGGATACAGATGTTCATGTCTGGAAATGTGGTTTCAGTAGTTTTAAGAGTGTTTTAGTTTGAATTAAATTTTATCTAAATAGTGGTGTGTAATAAAGGTACTATTGGCTATGGGCGGTAATTGCTGAAATAAATTTTTTAAATGTTTTATGCGTTTTTTTAAATATTTACTTAGTTATCTTATTTACCTTATTTCCCTAAGCAACGAAGTTTTGTTAAAACATTCAGGAAGTGTTGGAAAGTGTTTCATAAGCTATGCTTAACGCATGATTTTTCTTTTCTTTTAAATCTATCTCCATCGTCTGCAGGCCCCATTACGAAATTACTCATTTACGCTTAAAAAGATATACATAGTTCAGCATTTGTCTTTGACTAATTTTCCAAAACGAAATTAAAACTTCATCCATCTATTCTATTAAAAAGTGACTGTCTGTTTGTATTTCACAGCAACTCCACCTTGAATAAGGAACATTGGACGGACCAATCAACGCCAGTTCTCCGTATGGATTCCTGGGTTACAAAATATACTTAGATGAAAACCATTTATTTAATTGATAACTCGATTAGATTTTTTACATTTAACATTTTTTTTCTTTTTAGAATACGCACTAACAATACCAAAAATCATATTTAAAAGAAAAATATCAATTATGCTTTCAAGGTTTTCGAATTTATTTAAAGCGATGGCTTTGTATTGGCCTCGCGCCAGGAGTGAACAGCAGAAGAAATGGCCAGAGGTCACTCTTCAAAATCAGCCTTTTTCATTCTGATCATTTGAGTGGTTTACGTGCCTAGTTTGATCGCATGTCTTAAATTTGTATTTTATTTCTATGTTATTGTTTTATGAAGGGATGGAAGCATGAATGTTTCAATTTGGTTATGGAACAGAGGCTGGAAACAAATGCTGAGCTATTTATATTAATTTAAGTGCAAACGGGTTTATCTTTCGCAATCGTCTGCACGCGATAGACAGATTAAAGAAAAAAAAATCATACCTGAAAATTATTTTTAAAACAATAAAAATTGTGTCAATAGCGATACAGTTTTCAAACACATTGCGACACAGATTTCAAACAAATTGCATATCAAAGAACATTTTGTTCCCTATTCGATTTTGCCAAAACTAAAAATGTGCGATGTTTAGAAGTTTAAAAAAATTGCAGTAAAAATAAAATTGAATCGTTTGATGTTGCTATCGTCAAAATGACGTCAGCTTTACGCACGGACATGTTTATTCTTTATAATATAGATATATAAACTCTATAGATCCCACACAGAGCTTCGCAAAAGATCTCGAGTCCCTTTCTGATTATTGGCGGAATTTGGTTTAGGGGAATTTTCAACTGTTCCTAACGGAAGTAAATTTTAAAATGCTATCTATCTATCTATCTATATTATAAAGGACAAACATATCTGTGCGTAACGCATACGTCATTTTGCGAATGGCAACACTTTGAAATTTGAAATAAAATTTTGGTTTTGCAATTCTCTCTACTGCAAAATTTTAAACTTCTAAACATCGCACATTTTAAATTTTTACACCGTCGTATAAGGAAAAAAATACTCTTTTAAATGCATTTTGTTTGAAAGCTGTATCTCAATTTATTTTTGAGATATTAATTTTTTTGTAGTTTTTAGTACCATTTTTCTTATCGTGGCAACAAAAGTACTTCATTTCTATTGAAAGTCATTGAAAGTAAACGGAAAATAGTCAAAAATAGGAGATACTGTATCTTTTTGTTGCCATTTTCTCATAAAACCTGAAAAAAAAATTGAAAATAAAATATGGACTATGTCAAAAATATTGTCTGTTATTCCTTGATAATGATGTCATAAGTGTGAGACTGGATTGTAAAAATGGATTGCTTTAGCGGAGGCAAATAACGTCATTTTTTAAAAAAAAAAACCGTACGTGTATTTTAATTCTTAAACCTGAATTATGTTTTGTAGAAGTGCGTCATTTTCACATTGCAGCTACTTTGAAATTCTTCACAGGTGAAATTGCTTCACTTTTAAAAATAATGTAATCGAAATCGCACACTGATAAAACACAATGTTTTACAAAAATTTAGAGTGTCTTTATAAAAGAGAGGTGACATG
The DNA here is from genome assembly GCA_963932465.1 of Maratus speciosus. NCBI lineage: Eukaryota > Metazoa > Arthropoda > Arachnida > Araneae > Salticidae > Maratus > Maratus speciosus. The sequence continues at coordinate 5,192,567 of CAWVRF010000002.1, read as the reverse complement.
CAAATAATAGCGATTTAAATCACAGAAATTGGTGACTCTCGCCTGGATGGATTTGCTTCGCCGAGTTAGACAAGCAAAGAAATAATTCGTGGTTTAAAATAATATCGTGTTCCTGAAGTTTTTGTCGAAAATTCTCTAGAATAATTAATTTTAATGCTATTCTTTAGGACATTCTACTATAATTTTATCAAAATAACACAATTTGCTTAATTTAATTTTTATCAATTTTATATAATCTATATATTTAAAACACAAATGTGTTTTTTAGTCATCTGTCCTGATCTTTCTGCTGAACCAATTTTACTAATATTTTTTTTTAAACTGAAAGCTCTTCCTTTGCAGATGTGACCGCACTATCTGTTTATTTTTTTATATCCGCACTTTTATATTTTAATTTTAAAAGCATTTTATGAAATTTCTTCAAAATGATGAAAATTAGATAGGTTTCATTATTGCAGACAAGAGAGAAATAATGAGGTATTTTTAACTTTATTCATGCTATTTTCTGATAAAAATTCAAAATTGTTGATAAAAATTGTTCTATAGGGTTTAATGGCGCAAAATTCCATTAGGAGCAGAATATTATATTAGGGGCATAATAACGGAAAATGACATACTGCTTTTGAAAACACGCTTTTTTCCTCATAAATTTTCTATATTGTTTTTCCTTCTGCATGTGTACTGATACTAAGTTTCAGACACTAGGCGAAATGCCTATTTAAATGAAAATGAAGCCATATTTAAAAGAAAACGATCACTTTCTTAGATAAAACTAAACATTTTAACACAAATGCGTCTAAAAAACATAAATTATGGAAATTTTTTACTCTCCGGAATTGAGATTAGAATCTCAAGTAAAGAGTGCTGTTCACATAAAAGATGTTGTTGACAGCCGTGACTTCAAATTTTGAGTTAAAATGATTTTTAAATGATCAAACAAAATACATTTTTTTTTAAATAATGAATATGGATATGAGAAGTGCGTATGCAAATTTTGAGAAGGTGAAAATTGCTGTTTTCATTCTGGAAATCCAAGCATAAGAGCCTCAATTGATAAGCACATCCTAATAACTTATCTTTATTATATTTTACTGATTAAGTATCTATATTATAAAGAACAAACTTATCTGTGCGTAACGCTGACGTCATTTTGAGAATGGCAACACTTTACGATCAAATTTCGGTCTTGAAATTTTCGCTACTGCAATTTTTTAATCTTCTGACCATCGTACATTTTCAATTTTCATCGCACAGGGAAAAAAATTTACTTTCAAATGCAATTTGTTGAAAAACTGCATTCATTGACTGATGTATTATATTTTCTAAAATAATTTTTAAGCATGATTTTTTCTAAGTTTATCTTATCACGTGCCGGTTTCAATACATAATAATAAACATTTTGCACATAAAGCAACAAACATTTTTCAGCATTTGTTTCTGACTATTTTTGCATAACGAAATTAATACTTCCTTTATAAACAAAAATAAAAGAATAATATTAAAAGAACCACCAATCTAACATATTTGTGAAAGACAAATTAATAAAATTAATACTTCTTTTATAAACAAATAAAAGAATAATATTGAGAAAACACAGATCTAACATATTTGTAATCGTACAATTTAAATTTTTAGATCACCAAATAGGATTTTTTTTTTTTTTTTTTCAAATGGAATTTGTTTGCAAAGTTCATCTCAGTTTACTGATTGTCTATGGTTTTAAAAACAATTTTAAAGCATGAAATATTTTTTAATTTATCTATATCGCGCGGAGCTCGATTACGAAAGATTAATCCGATTGCCCTTAAAACAAAATAAAGAGTTCATCATTTTCTTACGGCTAATATCCATTAAAAAAATTCCCTATGAATAAATAAATAAAATAATATAAATAAAAGACAAATTTACCAGACATGTATAAGCTCTGAAATTACCAGAATATAAAAGGATGCCATAAGTAGCAAAATCTTGGCAAATAACTCTTAGCATGCGGCTAATACGAAAATATCGCTTTTGATAAACTTCAAAAATTTATTTGATTGTATAATTCGCATTTTCCATATGAAAAATGCTTTTTTAATGTAAGTGAGCACTCTAAAAAATTTATTGCATATAAAAAAATTATTAGTTTTCAATTTAAAAAGATGTTTTCGCCTCTATTCTTTAACCCGGGAAGCCCGGGTACGATCGCCTAGTTTATATAAAATCCAAGTCTATGTATGTCCATCACAATTCCGGTTGGACCACCTCATTGATCGCAGGCATGTTAACATGCTTCATATGGAGAAATCAGCATCAGCTTCAAAAATGAGCAATTGTTGAAAAGTACTAATAGCAGGGTTGCCACAATAGCGCCAAATTCTGACCAACTTTGCAAAATACATCCAAATTTGGCGTAATACCGCCAAATTTGGCGAAAAAATTAAGTTGCCATATATGAAGCCAGCTTGGCGACAGCTGGCTAATTTGGCGAAATTCCCATTGAAACACATTAACCATTCATAATAATCGAGCTCACCGCAATTTAATTTAAACTCCGCGCATTTAAAGTTTTTTTTTCAAAATCTATGGGTCAGAATTTAAAATGTAATATACGAAAATGTACGTCTTTTACATCTTGATCCCGATGCTATTAATAAAATAACCGCCACTAGACGGCGCTGTACTATCTGAGCTCCTAACTGCCCAATTTTAGTGTGATTTACGTAGCCGGATACAGGGATTAAATTACCGGTATTTTTCCAGTATAGGGGGGCAGGCGAAATAGAGAAAGCTGCCTTGGCGATGACGGAAATTTGGCAACATATTTCCACATTTTAAAATGTGTTATCTTCATCTATCACTGCGGAACAAGCGACAAACACTACACATATTCTTGCACATGTGTTGTATATATCTTTATATGTCATTTTTGTCGGGCTATCTTTCTAGTGTAGTACAGTATGCATACAAATCTATAGATCAGCCATCATGACGTCACAAAAACACACGTGCACAAAAGAATTGGGATACTATGGAGGGTCGTTGCTGACATTGGTTTTCAAATGCGTTATGCGTTTTCCGAATTGTTTACTGAGACTTCCTATTTCCTATTTCATCTTAATGAACTGCAAAGTTTCGTTGAATGTGTTGAAAAACGTTTCATAATCTATGCTGTATTTTCCGTTCTTTCTTCTATTGTATTGTGGCTCTAATTTTGTTTTAATTTAATCTAATTTTTTGTCTCTCCCTTTCTTTCGCAGATTGTGTTTGCGCTCTTCCTGATGTCGGCCTGCGTCGTTTACGCCGCCGAAGAGGCCACGAACAAAACCGAAACGGATCCCGAGGTGCCCGCCGTTCCCGAGGAGACCGAAGCCGAAGAGGCCGAGTTCCGGCAAGGCCTGTCCGCCCTCGCCGGCTACCCGTCCGCTTACGGAGGTGCCAACCAATTTGCGATGACGGGTAGCGGAGGCAGCGGTTACGTCAACATGCTGCGGAACCTGTACAGGCCCCCTTCCATCGGACTGACCGACAAAGTGAAGCACTGGGTCAAATCCTTCATGAACCGTAGGCAGTACGTGAAGCCCTACTACAACCCCTCCAGTCTGCAATATTCGGCCGATGAATTCGGTGAGTACTTCATACACCCTTTTGTTGAACCCTTTCGAGTCCGTGTTTTCATTTTTTAAGCCTTTCGCGACTAAGGGAAACATTTTCTTCCATTTTAAAATTCGTGATTGTCGTATTTAATGTAATTTTTGTACCTTACCTGCATTTTTTATACAGAATGTCAAAATAGAACGTATGTACACACACACAAAAAAAAAGTTATGGTTCGTTTTAATACCGGGTGTCCCAAAAATGACTGATGGATTTTAAAATTCAATAACTTGCAAACGGTGACAGACATTAAAAAAAAATTCTTGCAGGAGGGTTATATAGGATCTCAGGAGTTTTTTTTTTACTGTGATTCTTGATTTTACTTCGAATTTCAAACAATGGATGGTGCTGAGAGCAATAGGTGCTCAGTCCAGACCCGATTTTTGGTACTTCGGGATCCATTCAATACATTTCAATCTCCTTTTTTCGATTGGAAGAAGAGAGAGGCCGAAAAATCGAGCCTGGATTGAGCGGTTATTGCTTCTGCGCCCTCTATCGATGCTATTTATAACTAAAACTGAGAATCGCAGCATAAAAACTCCTGACATCTTACATAACACTCCTGCAAGAATTTGTTTAGTATCTATCACCGTTTGCAAGTTATGGAATTTTAAAATCCATCAGTCCTTTTTGGGACACCCGATATATAGGTATGTATGTACGTATGTATGTATACAGGGTGATTCAAAACTTATCGTTCAAGTTTCGTGAGGAAGTAGGGAATACGTCAGGAAATCGATTTTACATAGGAAAGTAGGCTCGCAAATGTACGCATGGTTATGCAGAGGGCGCTGTGTGTACCCAACCTTCCATTGCCTCCCAATCATTGTTTTGACTTTTTTAAAGCTTAGTATTATTTCTTCTCCTATTTCCACTTCTCATTTGGACTTCCACAAAGCCTTTTACATCTTTAAAAACTCAAAAAATCTCGTTAAAGACCTTTATTCAACGCCTTCATACCTGACGCATGGAAACTTCTCGTTTAATTTTGTTCTTTCGGATTCTTTTAACCTTTGTTTATTTTTTTTAAATGGTTTGTTTTTTACTTTTTGTTTTCATTTTTATTTTATTTATTTTTTGTTAGTTTATTTTATTCTTTGTTTTTAACTTTCTTCGTTCATAATTTTTTTTTATTTTGGTTTCACACCAGAATTCTTAAATGTCTTTAACGAGATTTTTGGAGTTTTTAAAGATGTAAAAGGCTTCGTGGAAGTCCAAATGAGAAGTGGAAATAGGAGAAGAAATAATACTAAGCTTTAAAAAAGTCAAAACAATGATTGGGATGCAATGGAAGGTTGGGTACACACAGCGCCCTCTACATAAGCATGCGTACATTTGCGAGCATACTTTCCTATATGTAAAATCGGTCTTCTGACGTATTCCCTACTTCCCCACGAAATTTGAACGATAACTTTTGAAGCACCTTGTATATCTACTATGTGCAATGCCCATCTTGGCTTCACATCCAAAAGAAATTGCTTCGCAGGATATCATAATTAGCATATCATTTTGTATAGTAATTTTATTTCATGATTTTGTATTATTTTAGTTAACATTAACCAATAAGTAAAAGACATTGCATAATAAGCCTAACTATAATTTGTGTTACCTTTATAGTCATTGGGAGAAATATTTTCCTAAAATTCCATTGACTGTATGTATATATATATATATACGCAATGTTATGTATTTTTCTTATGATTTTTATTTATTTAACGTCACAAACTAAAATAAACAGTTACATACTAATATTTACTCTCAGCAACCTTGGGGTCCTGTAAGGGTTCATTATTATTATTATTTTATTTTGGGAGAAAATTACGTTTACATATAAGGGTAGTTGGAAGGCAAATTCGTGAAAAATGTCGTTTTTCTTATATTTTGATATTTTGAATCCTTCCTATTCCCCATTCGAATGGCATATTACTTTTATTGCCACGACAAAGAAAAGTTAAAAAATGTTAAGTCATTCAGTTTGTTGACATCCCACATAAACATTACATACATAAGCTTTAAACTCAATTTTCTCAAAAAGTTGTTTTCTGAACTTCGATGTACAGTCGTGGGAAAAAACAAGTAAACACCCCCTACTAACTCCTCAACAAATTATCGTAGGAGAAAGTGACTGGCACTGAACGATTGGAAATAAAGTCTACTTTTAAATGATGTATATAAAATTTGCTTAGCGGCCATCTACCTATTAAAACGAACCCAAATTTCATTTTGTTCAAGGGCAATACCCAATTTTAACGAGATATTTCAAATCTTCGGTTCAAACTATGCCTAGACACCCAATTTCAAGTCATTTGAATGATAAGTGTTTGAATTATAAACATTCAAAATTGAGTGCTTCTAATGTTAAATTACATTTTCATACTTTTATTTATATCACCTGAAATTATACTCCTAATGTGCTAATTTTTTGTGTAGCAATAATACTAATATACCCAAACATAAATACGTTGAATTTGCAATTTTTATAATTTTATGATAATGAATTATGAATGATAAAATTAATATTCGAAAAAAATATGAATTGCAACCTACCATTTTTTTGATGGATTTAGATTTATTCAGTCCTGCTTTATGGAAATCCAAAATTTCACATTTTTCTTCCAAGTAGTTTTTAAATTGTGCTTAAAAAACGGCAAAATGATGGCTTAAGATGATAGAAGTGAGTAGATATTTTGAAATTTCTTCTGCTATCCTGTAATCCAGAAGTCTTCAATAACTGCTTGAGTAACGCTTAAGATGCCTTGATCAAGAAGGAGGCTCTCTCGTCAACTATCGAGTACCGAACATCAATTTGGATACAGCCCCTAAAATAGGCTCGTTTTAAAATAATTAATTTCTCGGAAACTTATGGTACGAATGGCATAAAAAATTGTTTTTAGGCTAATTGAAGGGTGTAGAGTTCATTTATGCTGTCAGAATTGTGTACTGCTATTGAAAAAAACAAAGTTATGGTTCGTTTTAATATGTAGGTGGCCCCCTAAGCAAATTTTATATACATCATTTAAAAGTAGACTTTATTTCCAATCGTTCAGTTCCAGTACATTTTTTCTACGATAATTTGTTGAAGAGTAAGGGGGGGGGGGGGGTAGCTTTTATTTCCATGACTGTACCTTTTTATAGCATCTTACTTTATTGTTTGTTATCTTGCCTCAATATTTTACAACAGGGGTTCCCAAACTTTTAGATCGAAGTACGACTCAATACAAGTTCATACTTCCGCGTATCACCAGGTGACAAACTCAAAGCTAATGCAGAAAACCTGCGTAAACGAATATGTCTAAAACGAAATATTTTTCCAGTCTTTTGTGCTTCCGTCTGAGGAAGTTTTACTGATTTACATGATTACATTATTAAATGGATGCTTGTATTGACTTTAATATTTTCCAGTGTATATAAAGTGTATCATTTTTGGGTGCCAAATAAAGATATGTTTAAATATAAAACTACTGCATAACTTTGTTAAACATGGAAAAAATATACATTTAAAGTCACCTTGATCGCCATTATATATATATATATATATATATGAATACTATGTTTATATCAGTAGTAAAATAGGTACTTTTCGGTTAGCCGTGCGCCAGTGTTAAATATACATATAAATATACAAACATATATGTATATATACACATCTATATACATATACATATACATATATTGTACAGTCGTGGAAAAAAAAAAGTAAACACCCCCTACTAACTCCTCAACAAATCATCATAGAAGAAAGTTATTGGTACCGAACGATTGGAAATAAAGTCTACTTTTAAATGATGTATATAAAATTTTCTTAGGGGGTCATCTACATATTAAAACGAATCCTAACTTCATTTTTTTCAATGGCAATACCCAATTTTAACGAGATATTTCAAATCTTCGGTTCAAACTATGCCAAGACACCAAATTTCAAGTCATTTGAATGATAAGTTTTTGAATTATAAACATTCAAAATTTAGTGCTTCTAATGTTAAATTATATTTTCATATTTTCATTTATATCTCCCGAAATTATGCTCCTAATGTGCTAATTTTTTTTTGTGTGTAATAATACTAATATACCCAAACATAAATAAGCTGAATTTGCAATTTTTATAATTTTATGATATGAATTATGAATTATGAAATTAATATTCGAAAAAATTATGAATTGCAACCTACAATTTTTTTGATGGATTTAGATTTATTAAGTCCTGCTTTATGGAAATTCAAAAATTTCACATTTTTCTTCCAAGTAGTTTTCCAATTATGCTTAAAAAACGGCAAAATGATGGTTTAAGGGGCCGTCTATGATGGAAGTGAGTAGACATTTTGAAATTTATTCTGAAATCACCGTACTGTAATCTAACACTCTTCATTGACTTCTTGAGTGGCGCTTAAGGTGCCTTGATCAAGGAAGCGGCTCTCTCGGTTAACAATCCAGTACGGAACTTCAATTTGGTTACAGCCCTTAAAATACACTCGTTTTAAAATAATTAATTTCTCGGAAACTTATGGTACGAATTGCATAAAAATTCGTTTTTAGGCTAATTGAAGGGTGTAGAGTCCATTTATGCTGTCAGAATTGGGTACTGCTATTGAGAAAAACAAAGTTATGATTCGTTTTAATATGTAGGTGGCCCCCTAAGCAAATTTTATATACATCATTTAAAAGTAGACTTTATTTTCAACCGTTCGGTACCAGTAACTTTCTTCTGCGATAATTTGTTGAGGAGTTAGTAGGGGGTGTTTACTTTTTTTTTTCCACGACTGTACATATTATGTTCAAAAGACTCGGAAAATTTTTTATTAATCTTAAGGGGTCTCGGAACCCTTGAAGCTTCAAAATTGTCGACATTACACATAAATTATGGATTTTTTCCATTCTTACTCACATTCATTTATACCATGTTAAGTTTCCGTTTATCCTGATGATACATCCAAATTTCATTAAAATTTGATACAGAAGTGATTGTTCACATTTATCATCCTTTTGAAATATTCAATATTTGACCCTTTTATTTGGTTAATAAAATAAAGACAGTTTTAGATGGGAAAATTTTCTTATTGGCCATCAAAATAATATTTTGAAATTTAGGATCCAGTAGTGAACAAACAATTTGGTCACTTCATTAAGAGATGTATAAAAAAACAATAATTACTTTGTAAAAACAAGCAAAGCTTATAAAAACATTTAATTTTGGTGAAAAGAATTCGACAGGCATATTCCACAGGCATTTCGACAGGCATTTCGTGGCAATTCCTCAAACAATTCGTCTACACCAGTTGAATGAGAAAATATATATATATTTTATTCAATTGAAAGAATAAGTAAAATTTTCAATTTATATTGACTCATACTTAATTTCGAATAATTTTTAAATAATTTTACAAGCGCGCCACAAAAATGGTTCACTTTATTCAGCGTTCAGGGTCAGTGGAAAATAAAGTACTTATTCTTCAGAGAGTATACGTATTCTAGATGAATCAGGTGGAATTTAAACTACAGATAACTCAAATTTCATTTTATTCAAAATTCTCCCTTATCTAGGAAGCGTTTGTCTCACTCGTATATTCGAACTCCTTCAGACGAGTATCGACAAGTTTTAGAAATTGGGTTTGCTATACTTTGAACAAGAACTTCAATCTCAACATCCGCTCTGTACATATATCGTCACTCTGTTATACAGAACACTATTTTACGCTTACCGCAGTTATGGTAAGACAAAGTGCATGTTAATGCGCGTGCCACCAAAACACGGCTAATTATACAGGCTTCCAAATGACCGATTTTCTCTCCGGCGGAACAATTGACGCTTGAAGCGCCTCAATCGTAAAACCAAGTTGAGATCGATCCTAGATGCGTCCATCCTACAATCGAGCATGAAATTTAAGGTAGCAAGGAATTGTAATTTTAGTCCTATTCTCTTTATTCAAATGTTTTGCCTTCCTTTGTATACTTAACGGTCTTGTATTTGCAGGTGCTGCCAGCAAGCCCGTGTTCCTGTCCGGCAACAGCTACAAAGCCATCTCCGTGCCCCTCAGACAGCTGCAGAAGTACTACAAGCCCTATTACCAAGAACAACAGGCATCTGGTAGCAACTCCCTCCTCAACTATGGCCTCTACTCACCCTCATCTGCCGGTCTCTACTCTGCTGGTACAGGGGGTGGCGCTGGAAGCTCCGCTTTCTCTGCCGCCGCCAGCAGCCCCGGAACCAGTCAACTATTTGCAGGAAGCAGTCCTGGAACCAGTCAACTATTTGCAGGAAGCAGTCCTGGAACCAGCCAGCTCTTTGCAGGAAACAGCTATGGTGGAAGCAGCTTTGGTGGAAGCAACTTTGGTGGAAGCAGCTATGGTGGAAGCAATGCCGGAGCCAGTCAGCTGTTTGCAGGAAACGGTCAAGGAACGAGCCAACTATTTTCAGGAAGTGACGGCCTCTTCTCTCAGGGAGAGGGTCCATCCTCTGCCCTTTTTAGTGCCGGCGGTCTGTATGGAACAGGTGGCAGTCAAGGATCTTACCAGCCGTCCTCTGCTGGCGGAAGTTCTATCTATTCCATAGATAGTTCCTCCCTCTATGGTTCCTCCGACGGTAGCTCTGCTTACTACGGTGCTTCGTCGTCCGGCAGTGGTTCACCTTCCGATTTGTACGCCACCGGTGCCAATCCCGTCCCCTCCATCTATAACCCTGGTGCTCAAGGCAAGAAGGCCTCTGAAAGCGCCCTGTATATGCCCGATCAGAGAAATGCTGGCAAGGAGACTGTCGCTTCAAGCAGTTTCAGCGTGGATTCGGGGAGGAACAGCAATGGTCCCCAATCGTCCTTTTCCCAATTTCAGGGCAGCAATTCGGGATTCCAGCCCGTTAGTTTCGCCTCTTAAATCCGATAGAGCTTGCTGTCAGCTGGATTGACAGGTAGTTGTGTTTCTTTTTTGCCGAGAGTTCTGACAGTATTTTCTATGAAAAAAAGAAAACCAGCAGGGTCTGCGCGCACTCTTCAAAAAGCCACGTGAATATTTTCTAAACGTTGGATCATGTTTTGTGATTTCCTGATTCAACTTTTTTCAGAGCAGAAAAAATGTGCAATGTTTCTGCTAGTACGAACAAAAAATGAACGCTAACACCTGATCAGTTTGTAACAGATGAAAGGATGTTGCTGCTGCTGTAATTCATTTTGTACTTCTTTTAAAAGCCATCGTGCGCATGATCCCTGAAACAATTTTAATTTTTGCATCTATATCTCGGCAACTGAGCGCGCGCGCGTTTGTGTGTGTGAATGAGTGAATGGATGGATGCATGTATGAAGCGAGTTGTTAATTTATTTTTAAACCTTCAATGTACTCTTTATGACTATACTTTTGACACAGATTTTATTTATTCTGGTTCCAGAGACGGTGTAACAAATTTTTATGATTCAATAAAAGTTTTCAAATGTCTTGTCTGGATTTCATATCAATCTCAAAGTTTTCGAAACATTCACCTAAATTACCCATATTATTAACATAATTAACATTAAACAACATTACTATTAACCTATTAATTAAAAATATATATTATTACCATCCCGTGCGTGGCCGTGCGGGACTGCAGCATCCCCTATTTCCATTCAATTATATCAATAACATTCAATAGAATGAGTCTTTCTTTTTTAGGGTTCCGTTCATCTCCCGAAACTATTATGCTCTCTTAAAAAGCAGAAAAACAATGTTTAAAAATGCACAAATAATACGTAAAAAGCTGCAAACAGCTGTTTCGAATCTGCTAGCGAGATTCTTCTTCAGTGCAAGATAGAGAACACAGCGTGCTAGAAAAAGCAAGGCTGGGCAAAACGACAGAGACGCGACGGCTTATATACCCGATATGGCTAGCGAATGCGCCAAAAACAACCAATGAGAGAGAAGCAGCATGAAACAACTGAGTGGACAAGTAGCGGCATCTACCGGAGAACGAGAGAAAAAGAAACCAAAGGAGGGTGGAATTATCTAGTATTCCTGATTTTCCAAGTATTTGGAAAGCATTAATTTAATTTCCCCCTCCTTTGTTTTCTTTTTCTCTCGTTCTCCGGTATATGTCACTACTTGTCCACTCAGTTGTTTCATGCTGCTTCTCTCTCATTGGCTGTTTTTGACGCATTCGCTACCATTATCGGGTATATAACCCGGCGCGTCTCTGTCGTTTTGCCCAGCCTTTCTTTTTCTAGCACGCTGTGCCTTGCTCTATTTTGCACTGACGAAGAATCTCGCTAGCAGATTCGAAACAGCTGTTTGCATATTTTTAAGTATTATCTGTCCCTTTTTAAACGTTGTTTTTCTGCTTTTTAATGTTCTTGCACAAAGGCTTTATTTGCTAACATTATACTCTCGCTTCTGTCCGTCACAGCCTCGTACTTAAAACTGTTTAAGTTACAAATTTGATTTTTTTTTTCTTTTACATAGAGCTGAATACAGAGTCCTTCCCAAAATAATAACATTTTGAAAAATCCTTATATTAAGCTAATTTGTTCTTTTTCGATTTCGAAACACAATCTTAAATTGAAAAAATATCGCCTAGCATCGATGGAGCCGTGGCAACACAAATGTCTACCACGTAGTGGATTGTGGGTTCGGATTTCTCAGGCGGTACTTCAAAATGGACTATATTCCAAATCTGGGTTCGAGGCTGAAAAAAGTCACGTGGTACCGGTAATTTACCCAAAGAATTTCTAACTGATAAGAAGGGAGGCTACTACTGCTTTCCTCGTGAACTGTTTCACTGGCTGGCGGAGATTCACATTACGTCTACGGAGCCTTGCCTTCTTTACGCTACAAGTTTTTACCTTGACAACGTGATCATAACGTAGATGGAATATCCTTCATTTTGATTTTTATAATAACACTTCATTTTCAACTGAACTTGTATTAAAAGAAAATTCCCTTTTTTGGCAATTTTAAAGGCTTATTTTATCTTTTTGCACAGTGGTAATTTTTAAAATTTCTTTTTTTCTTTTCAGACACAGAAAATCTGGAATTTCAATCTAGGACCAATATATATATTTTTTTTTTGTTTACTGCTGCCATCTTCTGTCCATTTTTTTTTTTTTTAATAATAGGGCAACTTTTTTCATCTTATCATTATAAGAATTAGTCAGGAATTGAAAGGTTTTTTTATTTCGAATTTTCAGGAATGTTAACATCCTTTTTGGCGCCATCTAGTGGGTGTTTAGAAAGTCAAACAATTGATATGGATTTTTTCTGAATTATTTGAGCATTTTAAGTATGTTTTAAAAAAATTTTTGCTTTTAAAAATTTTATATTTTACTCACACCTGCGCTAAATTCTTTGAATTGCTGAATTAAAAATATTCGGATTTTTAAATTTTATTTAAATAATTTTTTAATTTGATTTAAAAACATTTTTTCTAATTATTTTAAAATTAAATGTAGGGGAGACCGGGGCACATTTTCCATAGGGGCAAGTCTTCAAACTCGCTTTAGTATTTAAATGAGCCGCTAGGTGACGCTAGCGAGTGAACTGGCTGAAGTGGCAACATCTTACACAACATCTACAAAAGTTATAGCTTAATAGCTGCTGTCATTTCGTCTGGAGAGCTGTTTTTTTTTTCATTTTTTCAACGGTGAGTAAAATTTTAGGTCTTTATTAAAACGTAAAAAAAGTACTAGCATTAAACTTACTGTTTTGACATTGCATACACTAAAAAAGAGTTTCTTTCTTCAGGTAACTATGCGTTTGTTTTGCTAATAACTTACACCGGTATTCGTCCAGGTAGTGTAAAAGCTCAAATATGGCGACGAGGCAGGTTTTCCAACAACATACGGGGCATGTTTTCCAACATATTTCTCGTTTGAAAACCTCCCCCCTCCTAAATCAGGTAGTCTTATTGTATCAAAAATGTATTTATTGTGTTGTAAAATCGGCCAAAAAACCATATATACTACGAACCCATTTGATCATTTAGTCATTTAAATAAAACTATCAATATAAAAAACAAGGTAAATTCAAAAATATAATAAAATGTCAATTTTTTCTAAAAATGGGTTCATTTAATGAATCCCTTTTATGTTAATTATGTCTTTATAGTCATAAGCTAGGACACTGAGATCGCAGTGAGTATGAACCCCTCAAAAAGCAAATTAACCGTGCTTAGAACCACTCCACTGGCGTTAATCCACAGGGTTTTAAACGTTAGAGAATTTTCATACTGAATCCTGAAATATTTACAAACTCTGCTTTTACGCCATCCTACTTTTCTAACAGGCCAGCTCCTGCCGCACCAAATCTTAAAAGCACCAACAATCCTGAAAAGATTTGAAACTTTCCTCAATAATCGCCCCCCCCCCCCCTGCCCCGCAGAAACAAAACAATACCGAAAGCATCTAATCATTCTACACCAACGCAGGCTAGCATTCCCAAAGAAGCTGTTCCTTAAGTTCTACTTAAAATTTCCCCAGTTGCTTATGAAAAAAGCGTTCCTTCTACATCCAAACAAGCTTTGCCTACACCAGAAGTTAGGACTTTTGCGAAGGCTGCACTAAGCAGGCAAACACGGCGTGGGAAAAAAATAGGAAATATTGTACATACTGATTCTCCTGTTAAAAATCAACTGAAAATGGAAAAAAAAGATTCATCTAAAAAAGGGGGAATCAGATAAAAGGGGCGAGAAAAAAAAATCCAATTCCGGCCAAGGATCTGTTTGGACCTTCGTCTTTAAATGTAAAAGGGATTAAAACTGTTTTTTATGTTACTGAGCATTTAGTTCACAATAAAAAATACTTATTAATTAACAAGCAAGATTTATTACTGATGTTTTACCATTTAAAGAATAATTTGAAAACTTGCCCCTGACCATTTTTCGTAGGCTGGAAAACTTGCCCCGAATACGGGGCACATTTTCCAACGTAACACGATTAGACTTAACTATTTTTTGTGAAAAGTATATTTAGTTTTTTGAAAAATAATTGTGCCAGTTTGTACAGGAAGGTCTAGGAAATACAATGATATCCTGTATCAGTGGTGTAGTACTAGAAAAAAAAGTGGGGGGACGCTCATAGTTTCGAACATTAGGATCTGTATCACACATAGGGCAAACTTTATTTTGAATCTTGCTTTTCATTTTCAATTGCACGGAAAAGTAATTGAAAAATTAAATTTGAATTTAAAATTAAATTTAAAAGTAAAATTTAAATTAATTTAATTAGTTTCTTTATCTGTAGGACACTAAATAGCTTGCTATAGAATTCAAAAATTTAAACATTTATTTCATGACTGAAAAATTTTGGAATAGAATTCTTAATTCAGTAACACTAATTCAACAATGAAATTTTTATTAGGATTTGTTTTACATTATTTATTTTGGAAATAGTTATAAAATAACTGTTTTCCTCTGAGAGCATTGAAAATTACTGTAGTTTTACTTTATGAACAGATGTAGTGTAAGGAATTTATTGTAATCATGGAAAAGAAAAATAAGACTGAAATTTTGGTATATCTTTACTTTTTTAAGCCCCCTGAATCCATTTGCCTATTTTTACAACAATTCTCTATGCATGTGCGGTGCGTATACATGTGTGTATGTTGATATTTCCTTTCAGATTCCCAAAGTCTTTTTTTCTTCATGTGTGTTTGAACATGATAGCATTTTGACAGGGCTCAAATTTTGAATTTGTGTTATACATGATGAATAGACTATTTAATATTCTGAGATTATATTCCACTGTTCAAACTCTAATTTGAGATAAATCCGACACGTTTTTCACATCTAGGCAATTTTTAAACCATTTTTTGACCAGAAATAACAAATAAGTACTGTTTACGTGAGACTAAATATCAAAAGTGTGACCAAGGCCGAAGATAACCGATAAATAATATTTTTTATTGGTTCGAAGAATACGTTCAGTACTCAATGATGAGAGGGGAAATAGTTAAATATCCTTCGACATAACTTTTCCAAAAATTGCTTTTCATCAAGATTTCTTTAAAAAAAATTGAAATAGAAACTTTAAATTAGTAACTATAGATTACTTCTAATGTGTAAATGCAATACTTGATTTTTTTTTTTTTTTCAAAAATTAGAATTTTAACGGTGTGAAATGCGAAAAGAACATTCTAAAATTTCAGTTTCCTCACGATTTCTCAAGAAACTTAAAACATGGCACTTATGTATTTTCAGGACTTACATGCTCGCTTAAAACATTTTTTTTTCAATTAAAATTTTAATACCATAAATTGATGGAAAAGTCCTCTAAAATCGTCTCATCACGATTTATTCGAAGCTGTTTTTTACAAGAAACTTGAAAATAAATATAGTGGTAACTATTAACATGTAAATGCTCACGAAGAACGGCTTTTGAAAATTTTGAAATTTTAAGTGAAATGGTGAAAAGTTTGAAATGGACTGAAAACCTTCTAACGTTGCTATTTTTCTGAAATTATCAGGGCTAGAAACTTTAAATTTGACATAGTTATTTTTAACGCGTTATTCTGGTTGAAAGGATGAAATAGGATTGAAATTTGAATGTGTGAATCGGCGCAGTGAATGTTACCACTTTATTAACAAGAATAAAATCTACTCTAATTATAAATCTATTTGAATTGATGGCATTCGATAAAGTGATTAAAGAGTAGAGCAGAAATTACTAAAAGATAGCTTTTTGAATTAGAGTTTCGATACCAAATAACACTTATATTTGTACCAGGTGAGTTATTTAAGAATAACTTTCCTAATAAATTAGTTTTCAAGTTAATAAAAAAGTGTTTCAAATTAATTTTAATTAAATATTTAAATAAAAGTGAAAAATTGTTTCAAAACAACAGCAATATATTTTATTTTCTCACAGTTTAATAATATGCATTACTTTTCCTCTCTCTCAGAGAACATTTCAGAAATGCTTGCTCTCATAAAAGTTTTCGACTCTTTATACTTTTCTAGTTTTCGTGTCAGTAGCCATTCTATGATTTTCTATTTACCAAATTTTGAGTAAACCTGTGGCTTTAGCTTGGAATAAGTAGTTTTTTAATGATTTTGTTGCAGCAAAAATAAAATTTTTATGACTGACAAATTCTGAATAGAAGAGTTGTATGCATTATTTTTTTTTAATTAACGAGAATATTATTTAGCTGTCATAATATTTCAGTATTATCTTATTTTAAGCATTTTTATAATCTACATTGCCTACTTATCTCCAAAAGGTAAAAAATTGAAACGCGTGTCAATCTTTATGCACGCCCTGCATACCGGCCAATATATTAATTGTTCACAAATGTTTGTAAAATTAATTTTAGAGCAATAATGTGTGATGGAAAAGCATGTGTAGTATTTTTTACCAAAAATAAAATTTCGTTTCGTTTAAACAAACTTCAGGTCATAATTGCTTGTAACTGGTAATGTATTCATTTAAATTATTTTGAGGGTCCATATATAGAAATTAATAATTATATGCGGATCACACAACACACTAAAATTTAAACCTGCAGCAAAAGGCATTTCAATAAATATCCGGTATCAAATAGTGTATTTGAATTTTTTTTGTGTGTGTGACCCTGTATACAAATATCATTTACATACCTAATTAATGTTTTGTTCAGCATAATGTAAAAAATAATTTATAAAATGCATAATACACAGCTCCCAAATGGTGCCCTTTCGCCCCTAAAGTTCCCTTTTTAGAAAAAAAGTCCCCTTTGGTACACTTCGTCCTTTTTCGGTGACTGAAAAGAAAAATTAAAAAAATTTACGAATGTGGAAAAATCGCTGCAAAATGTAAAATTCTCTAAAAATCGTAAAGGACAAATTTTACTATAGTGGGCTTGTATAGTATAGAATTGTAACCGGAATTCTTTTAGGAATGTCAAAAAATCACCACGTTATGCGGAAAAACGTTAAACTCAATGAAAGTCGCGTTCAAAATCACTAAAAAATAAAAAATTTCAGAGGACAAAATTTACTACGTTAAACTACCAGAAGATTGAAACCGAAGGACAAAAAATCGCCGCAAAACGCAAAAATTCAAAAATTGCATAAAAAATTCAAAAATCACGGTACGAATTCCGAGACAAATTTATTGAAAAGAGGACAAAATATATTACACTGAGATTGGAACAGGCAAAAAATCCTCTAAAAATCGAATAAAAAATTGCGAAATATTCAAAAATCGCTGAGCGAATTCCGAATAAACATTACTGAAAAGAGGACAACATTTATTATAACGGGACAAAAAATTTAAACAGAATTCCTTTTACTAATGTTGAAAAATCTCCGCGAAATGTACAAAAAATCGCTAAAAATTCATAAAAATCACAAAAGACAAAATTTACTAAAGTAGGCTATAACATTGTCACCGGAATTCTTTCACAAATGTGAAAAAATCGTCGCGGAATGGAAAAAAAAAAAAGGGTAAAAATTACAATCTGAGAACGCAATCGCGAAAGGACAAAATCTATTACATTAGAGCTAAGGGTTTGAAATCGAATTCCTTTTTCAAATGTCATAAAATTGAAACGAAACGAGGAAAAAAAGCAGAAATTCGACAAAAATAAATCGCTGTACAAATTCTGAATAAACTTTATTAAAAAGTTGAAAAGAGGATAAAATTTATTACTACTGGACTGAAAAATTAAAACTGAATTCCTTTTATTAATGTGAAAAAAAAAAAAATCACCGAAAGAAAAAAAAAAAGCTAACAATTACAAAAAAATGTAAAATAAAAATCCGAAAACTGGCTTCGAAGTGCATAATTTTAGACATATGTGTATCTCGCCTCTATCTTGTAGCTGTATGTGCAGAAGTCTTTTCAGCACATAGACCACACAGACCAAACTCTATCTTTATTATTATAATTATAGATTTAGTTTTGCTTTCGATTTTGATGCAGAAGCATATCCCTCTATTAAAGGAAATCTTAATTAAAATTTATTCTTATTTTTGTTATTATTTCTTGAATATATTTTTATCAAAAGAAAGTTACACGTTTACAAAGTCACACGTTTTAAGTTGACCTGAATATGATTTGACAATTTTTTATAATTTCTCTCTGTATATGATACATATTTTGTAGCCACTCTATTCGAAAAACTAAAGCATAGAATTTCATCAAATATCATATTTAATTAGACCTTAGCACATACAAGTGGTAATCAGGTTTTGGTGTATATGGCCCAACAGGTGGCATTACTATGCTGCATTTTTCACAATTTGCAATATCTAATCTCAATATCTATGAAATTTCACAAAATTTTACATTCACTTAACGCTTGACATAAATAGCTTGACATAACGCTTGACATAGATTTTAGTGTATTTCGCCCAACAGGTAGTGCTACTGTGTCGCATTTTTAACTTTCCGTGATAACCAAATCTCGGTTTGTTTGGGATGGAATTTCATTAAATTTAATATGTAAGATGATTATGAATAACTGTTGATTCAATATTGGTTTTGATCACTCCCCAGGGGGCGTTGCCACACTATGCTTTTTCTGATGAATATCATAGTTTATCATCTCAGTTTTGTGTAGAAAGAAACTAAAATTTAAATTAAACTTTTAATGCTTGATGTAATTAACACTATATATGTTAAACTAATTTAAAATTTTAATACTCAACAATTTGAATTAAAAGTTCATGCTTTTTTAAGAAGAATTATGAAAGTGAGTGCTCAATATTGAACACTTTCTATCTTTCTGCTGTACAATATTTAAGTATGTTTAAATAAAGCTGTGTACATTGCTTAGTTACTATCTTTATAAAGATAATGAATTGACATATTTTCTGGGATATTAAAAAAAAATTTTGCTTGCATATTTAGAAAAACTCGGTGCAGTATTTTTTGACGAATGGCCCCTTTTAGTCCCCCCTTTGAATATAAATGGTTCCTTGAAGGCCCTTTTTTAAATAAAAATGACCCCTTTCCCACTTTTGGGGAACTAAAATGTGTTGAGAGCCCAGATAATGTAATCAAAAACACGTTTCAGCAACTCAACCTATAAATGAAATTGTGATGATTCTTTTGTGTGGCCTTGTAAATGTACTATAAAAGTTTCGTGCACCGTTTTCCATATTATAGTTTCCCTTAGTTTTCCATGCGTTTCAAATAATTATCATTAAAGGATCATGGCGTTTGGAAATATTTTTTAATGTCCCTGTAAACAAACGATAAATACTATTTCCGATAGGGAGCATGTAACGAATTTCAAATGTCATTTTCGTTATACTATTTAAAATATTATAACTTCATTAATGTCTATTTGAAACAATTTCTGCCAATAAAGCGTAATATGAAAGAACTCACTTTTTGTTTTCGCGTAAACGAAATATGATGCTATACACATCATTTATAATAGTGATATACTAAATTGAACCTCAAAAATATGCATACAATTTTGCCACAATCCAAGAAAACTTTTAAAATGTGAATAGGCAACCAGCCCAGTAAACACTTTTCAACTTTATTGAAAAGTATTAAAAAACAATCCCTTATTTCCAAAACTGTTAATTTATTGGTGTGTTCATTTTTTAAAAATTAATAAGTTTGGAAAGTCTGCGTCCTCCCGCGTCTCTAGCGTCCCCCTTGAAAATATAAAGTAAGGGGACGCTCGAGATAAAATAAAAAAGTGAGGGGACGCCGTTCCCCCGCGTTTCCCCTCGACTACACTACTGCTGTATATATCAAAATAATTAAAAATAAAAAATACAAAAATAATAATCTAAAAAGTTGGAAAACTTGCCCCGGTCTCCCCTAATGGTTCTGCCATTTATGTAAGGATTTAATAATTATAAATTAACAATTTTGATATATTCATTTAAGGATAAAGTGCTTTAAAAGAGATATTAACCGAAACCCTGCGATCACACTTACCCACTTGTTTCTTTAATACTGTCTTTGCACTTAAGCATTATATAAGCCTTAAGATGAATGTCAGTGTAGCTATTTACTACTTCATGAAAAATTTCTTTGTGCGGAACTGTGTGCTTTACAGCTCCAGCAACGCTGTGTTGGACTTGTGTTTTGGACCAGTATTTAGGAATTAACTATTAAATAATAATATCGGAGGACACCCCATAGCATGTATGGCGAACCTTTTTGAGTATGCGCACCAAAAATTTCAAAATTATTATGTACCAGCATTCTAACGTGTCAGGAACATTTCAACGTAGATAAAATCCAATAATTAATTTTTATAGAATTTTTACTTAAATATTTTTACAGTGACACTCCTTTCGATTCCTAAATTATTTATTACGCTGTATTGACTGAACACTATAGCCATGTCGCTTCAAATTCCGTATTAATGATCTATAAATGAGTTTTTTCTTTTACTGTATACTTCCGAAGCAGATCCTTTTTAGTTCTTTAGCTAGAAGCAGGTTCAGTAGATACATAATTATTTGCACTAAAAATTAAAATTCAATTTCCAAAATTGAAAACTAAATATATTAAAACCTAAATTAACTTAAAACCCTAAACCTAAATAAAATAAACCTAACCTGAAGTAGAAGGTTTGTCAATTAGGTATATATTCATGTGGAAACTATCGCTTAAAATTCAATTTTCAAAATTAAAACCTTTGAAATTGGATAAAGAAGCAAAATAATTTGGAAAATCACTATAGGTTGAATGATTTGACAAGAAAATGACGCTACAAAATTCGTTCATAGAAATTTACAATACCTTAATTCATTCAAAAGTAACGGATTATTTTAAATTAAATTATATACCTGTTACACAAAACTATACTTTTTGTAAAAGAAAAAAAAAAAAAAAAAAAAAAAAAGGATAGTTTTCAATAAACTGAATATAGTCTATAAATTTTTTTCGCGTGCCAGAGAAGTTTTCTTACATGCCAATTTCGGCACGCGTGCGATAGGTTCGCCATCCCTGCCCTATAGAATTGAAACATAAGCGCAAACGTTGTTATAAAATAATAAAAATCCTCCATGCAATTAATTGCACTCAAAGTACACTCTATTTTTAACCAAAAGTCTGTTTCTGATTCATTTTGACATGTTTTTTTCTTTGCAACTAGATCTAAAATCGTTTAGTTTAGAACTCTCTTTTAAGTAGTATACAGGGTGAATCTGAAAAAGGGGACAAAACTTTACGGGGTGATAGAACGCAGCTACACTAGCCAAATTCGTCGTAGAATGAAAGTTGGAACGCGAGCAGTGCGAAGTTAAAAGGTAGTTTTCCCACTGTCACAGTTAAAGAATGAGAGGAAATACTTCAGAAAACATTTCATGAACAGGAATGTAATGGATGTACATGTACAAAGAAAATGGTCAATAGAGCTTTCGTCAGCTATCATGCACACTTCACACCTGCGGGATAGAGAATGGCGCACATTTGCGAAGACACCAGGCATTTCCCGAATGTCGCCGCCAACAACGGCAATCCTGGCGATTAGATCCATATAGGCTTCAATGGAGCACTCGTAGATAAGGCTTTTCATAGGGCCCCACAGGAAAAATCCAAACACGAGAGATCCGGCGATCTTGGTGGCCAAGGTATGGGACCACCTCAACGAATCCATCGCCCTGGGAACGTTCCCAGATAGCATTTTTAATTTTCAGAAAATTTGAGGCAGTCTTGCTTTTTGAAAACCTGCAAAGTTGCAGCAAGCTCAGCATGACAAGACTGAAAATTCATAACCAGACTGCAGCAAGATAACGCAAACGCTGAAGTCACCACACTTTGAAGTTGCAGCTAACTTCTCGTGCAAGTTAAATTCATGCTGTATCAAATTTATTGCAAATGAACGGTAAACAAGTAATCAAAAAAAGTCCTTCCGGCCAGTGCCGGGAGGAAGAGGTAGCTTTCATATTCCTTATTTTAAAAAAGCCAACTTATATCATTCAAACACACGAAGCTCAATTTAGTGGAAAGCGAATATAGGAGATTCAATACTAATTTTTATTAATACTAAATCATTATGAATGAGAATTTCGCGAAAAGTAACTTATATTTGGCTGCCAAATTCGGCGATTTCTTAAAGTGCCTGCCATTTTAAGACAACATAGTGGATGAGGCTAACCAGTGAACTTGGTCGAGACCTTAACAATTGCTGTGCACATGCTCACTCACATCGGAATCGGTTGATATATACAAGTGCTGTCGCAGGCAAAAAATCAGATTTTTCAAAATGTCACCCACATTAGAAATTGAAACTGCTATATCTGAGCCATTTTTTAAGATAAAGACAAACAAAAAAGGCTCCTGAATCCTTATATCAAGGTCAAATACTTAAGAAAGAAACCTTTTTCAATTTCTAATTTTTTTGCACCTCACTTTAAATATATTTTTTTTTTAATTTAATGGCCGCCATTTTTAAACAAGATGGCTGATGAAGCTGGCCAGCGAACTTGGTCGAGATATTGATGTATACTATCCACATGCCTTCTTACATCGAAATAGGCGAATACGTGTGTTATAGCGTGACAAATACAAGATCGTTTCAAAATGTTAGCCATGCTAGAAATTCAAAGTGCTATAATTCAACCATTTTTTAAGATATAAACAAAAGAACAAAATTTCAGAAACAAAATCTGCTCCGGAATCTTTGTATCAAGGCCAAACACATTAAAAAAATCTTTTTCATTTTCCAATTTTTTAATACCTCATTTTAAATTTTAAATTTAATTTTTTTAATGGCAACCCTTTTGAAACAAGATGGCGAATGAAGCTGGCCAACGAACTCGGTCGAGACATTGATATGTACTATGTACAGACGAAGTTGCATCCAAATCGGTTCATAAATACGCCTGTTATCGCGTGACAAAAATCAGGTCGTTTTAAAATGTCAGCCACAATAGAAATTCAAAATGCTATAACTCAGCCATTTTTTTAGATATAGACGAAACAAAAACTGTTCCGGAATCTTTGTATTAAGGTCAAACACATACGAAAAAAATATTTTTCATTTTCCAATTTTTTGGTATCTCATTTTAAATTTAAAATTTTTTTAAAATTTTATATGGCCGCCATTTTGAAACAAAATGGCGGATGAAGCTGGCCAACGAACTCGGTCGAGATATTTGTATGTACTATGTACACACCAAGGTACATCCAAATCGGTTCATAAATACGCCTGTTATCACGTGACAAAAATCAGGACGTTTCAAAATGTCAGCCACGCTAGAAATTCAAAAGGCTATAACTCAGCCATTTTTTAAGATATAGACGAAACAAAAACTGCTCCGGAATCTTTGTATAAAGGTCAAATACATAAAAAAAATATTTTTCCATTTTCAATTTTTTGGTACCACTTTTCAAATTTTAAATTTTTAAAAAAAATTTAAATGGCCGCCATTTTGAAACAAAATGGCGGATGAAGCTGGCCAACGAACTCGGTCGAGACATTGGTATGTACTATGAACACACCGAATTACATCCAAATCGGTTCATAAATACGAGAGTTACAGTGTGACAAAGGTCAGATATATATATATATGTATACGTATATATATATATATATCAATTTTGAACGGAGGGTGGTTTCGGGGTCTGGGGGTCATGATCGATGAAAATATGCTAAAGTTTTTTGAAATCGCTTTTCTCCGAATGGCTGCAATAGGTAGCTTTTTGTAATGAAAACTACCTAATACTGCAAACTTACTGCAAAGTATTAATCTAGCCACGCCCCACTATCTGTTCACAACTGTTACACTATTTGTTTAACCCCTTCGGAGGGGTCCATAGACCTGATCAGGTCTATTGATGCAAACACACCGTCAGAAGGTGCATGCATCTTTTTCATCACCATAAACAAGTTATGGTAGCATTTGCACATTTCAATACGAGCCTTTTTTGGTATTTGAATTTGGTAAGTATAGCGTTTTTGAAAAAGCGGTTCCAACCGAATAAAATTTCTGTACTTTCCGCGTACCTGCTGATTGCCTGTTCTCTCAACAGATGGATTTTCTGCTTTCGTCACTTTCGTGTATTAAAGACAGTCTTGCCATCAGTTTCACAGCAAACTACTCATGCAAGTGGGGGATGGTATACTTTGCGGGAAATTTGCTGCGAATTTCTCAATTCAAATTTGTCACGGCAAGATTATGTCAGAAAAAATCAAACTTGCTGCTAATGTTCATGCTATCTGGGGTACATCCAAGCTAAACTGTGCAAGCCGTACACAAAGTGCGTTCCGCCATTTCGTGGTTCGTATAACCAGGCTTCCTCTGGACAATCCAGGGTAGAAATGCCGTTGGAAGCGAGGACCGACCCTTTTACAACGCCACCTAGCGGTTCGCCGTTTCTATGACGAATATTGTTCGTGTAGAGGCAGTCTATCTCCACGTAAAGTTTTGCCCACTTTTTCAGATTCACTGTCTAGAATGACCCCATTTAATACAAGTACATTAATTTACTCATTAACATTATCAGTTCCAATAATGTTGAACGAATTTAAGATGTTCAATTGCTATATCAGCTTTAATTAATTAATTACACACAAAAGATAATCTGTACCAAAAAATACTACAAACTTTAATTAATTAATTACACACAAAAGGAAATCTATACCATAAAAATACTATAACCTTTTCTTAAAACAATTGTACATATAGCTGTTATTATCTTATTACCTATCTCAACACAAGTAGTGAATTACACATAAATATCATGAATGACACATCAAATGCAAATTAGTTCGAATATGTCAGCTGCACTTCAGCAGAAAAGAATGACCAAAACACCGTACCTTATAGGGTCTTGGTTTAATCCTTTATGAGATGGGGCACTCCACTGTTCGCTATCAAGTTGAGCAATGTCTATTCACTATAATGTTATGTTCACACTTCAGAGTCTCCCTATAAGTTGAAAATAGCACAATAGTTCAACATCTTTCCAGGCGCTAATGCACTTTAATTCTACACTACGGATATTGGTATGAGGAGGTTCAATATCGACGAGCAGAAACTAGCAAAACAGTTCAAAGTCTTTCAGGGCACTAATACATTAATCCACTCTACAGGCACTGGTATGAGGCGGTTCAATCCCAACGCTGCCGCCATTGTTACGCTTTTTCGTTGTTAATACGTTGGTAATTATCACGCAAGCTCCAGTCAATCACTCGTAGAGACTTCGAATGTTGATAGGCTGTCATCACCGATATAGGCGTGATATCGGACACAATGTGAGAAGGATAATAATTAATTAACAACTTATTCAGTTATTAAAGAATAATTTATTTACAGATTATTCACATAAAAAACATTATTTACAATTATAGGATCGGATAGAGCAGATCCTGCCCAACACAAAGTCATACGTTGAAATAATGTCTATGTACTGGATAGTATTTTCAAACTACACGCTATTCCCTTCTCACTTGATCGAACTCAGCAAGGCTTATGGGAGAACCACTCAGGTATCTCCCTTCGTACACACGTTTCTCCCCACAGGAGTCAATCTTTTCTCAGGATTACTTTCACTGGCAAGTCCACGACCCAAACCTTCAGCCTCTACTCACGAGACTTTAGCCAAGACTACCAAACACTCTCTCCTAGTTTCTACCTCCAGATAAAAACACGTGGTAAATCAAGTTGACTCTTGTCAATCAATCAAACTCTTGTGTAAATCAAGGAATCTCTTGACCTCTCCCTGATCGCTCGGTCATTCACTAGGGATTCCCAAGAACTTCTCCTTGTTCACTTTATCTGTTTTCTTTGTTAGCCACATTCCTGTATAAAAAGGGAATGCTGTTATGTCTTTTAGACAATGGAGCTTTTCTTAAAATAAGATATGAATATAAAAGCTCGTTCCAAACTTCAAAATAACAAAAATGTTTCTCTAACCCAAGTACGTAGAAAGTGATATGATATCTATATATATACAGTAGCGCTCAAAAGTGTTTTGACAACCTTATATTCTCTCTTATTTTATTTAATATAAAAATGTAAAAGAAAATATATTCCCTGTAATTGAGAACACTATGACTGCAGTTATTCAAATGTATCAAGTTTCAACTTGTTTGTTTACATTCGGCGCCACCGAAGAAATATGACTCCTCCTTAGCTCAAAAGTATTTTGACAATTAATTTAATTGTCATTTAATTGTTGAAGGTGTCAGTGGCACTATAGCTTCGGTTAGTGTTTAAATTGACTTATTGTGATTATTTTTAAGTGCCGAAATGTAAAAAATATTGAAGTGATTCTAAAAAAGCCGCTGTAAATTCACTTAAAAAAGGTAGACTGCAATCAGAATTAGCTAGTTCTTTTAACGTGTCTCGGCAACTTGTTATTACATGGTATAAAGTTTTTAATAAACAGAAATACATCGAAAATAAGTCTCATAGTGGTCATCCGAAAAAAAAACAACTTGCAGTGTTGACTGTGTTATAAAAATGATATCTACAAGTGATTGTCGTAAGTCTGCTGTAATAATAAAAAATGAATTGAAAGAAAATTACGGCATAGACATACACGTTTCATCAGTCAAACGACGCCTAAACCTCTATGGTTTACATGGCAGAAGAACAGCAAAAACACGTTTGTTATTTACTAAGAATAGGAAGGCTAGAGTTGCATTTGTAAAACAGCATAACCCTTTCAGGGGCAAAGCAATTGCATTGCTAAAGTGTTGAAATCAATGATTTACACCAGAATTCTGGTTTAAAAAAAAAATTCGGTTTATTATGTGTGTGTGAAATATAGCTTTTTCTTATTTAAAAATAAATTTGTTTTCACATTCCGGTGTCAATCATTAATTTCAACACTTTAGCGATGGAATTGCTTTGCCCCTGAAAAATCATGCCGTCTTACAAATGCAACTCTAGCCTTCCTATTCTTAGTAGATAACAAACGTGTTTTTGCTGGTCTTCTGCCATTTAAACCATAGAGGTTTAGGCGTCGTTTGACTGATGAAACGTGTATGTCTATGCCGTAATTTCCTTTCAATTAATTTTTTATTTTTACAGCAGACTTACGACAATCACTTGTATGTATCATTTTTATAATACAGTCAACGTTGCAAGTTGTTTTTTTTTTTTCGGATGACCAATATGAGGTTTATTTTTGACGTAATTCTGTTTATTAAAAACTTTATTCCATGTAATAACAAGTTGCCGAGACACGTTAAAAGAACGAGCTAATTCTGCTTGCAGTCTACCTTTCTTAAGGCCCCTTATCACTCAGATTTTAGATTTCCCTCTCCAGTGTTAAACCAATGGCCATTTAATGCCTCTTTATTTGTCTAATATCTCGTCAGAAAATTAATATTTTTAACTCATTTTTTCTGTATGCACTTCTTAAAAGATGTCGCTTTCTGTCTTCGTTGACAAAATAATTTTAAAATGTATACTTATTTTTTAATTTAATGCTAAAGTCTTAAGAAGTAAGCGAAATGTAAATAACATTAAATAACTTCAATTCTATTTGGAGTTTTAAAATTTTGAAAACAACACAAGAAAGCCTGTATTTTCATCTGTTCATACAAATTAAAATTTTTCGTTTAGGTCTATTTAAACTTGAGATATTAGACAAAAATGTTAAAAATTTCATTCCCCCACTAAAACATAAATCAATGCAGGAGGGAGCAGAGTTTGACCTTTGACATGCAGACTGTCACAATGGGGGGTTCAAGAGATACCCACAATCAAGTGAATTGGAAGGAGGAAGTCTGGTATAGTTTTCTGGGCTTTCCTGATTATTTTTATAAAGAGAAAGAGCTATTTTGTTTCAGTTGTATTTCAAGGGCAGTAAAACACTTTTTTTTCCCTCTAAATACTGCTTTTTTTTTTTTTTTTTCTTTGCTTCAATGTCTTTTTATTGAATTACATATAATTTTTCGGAAATAAAACTGCATCAAACACTATACATTCATACAGTTAAATTTTTTGTGCTTTTTTCTCTTTTTTTTTTTTGACATACTTATAAAAACTGTTCCTTTCTTACATGCATGGAAAATTTCAGATTTTATTAGGTTTCAAGGAAACAAGTGAATTTTAATGTTTTGTTTTTGCTTTTGTTTTTTCAGAAAAATACATTATTTGCATTTGCAAGAAGAAAAATAAAAAAAACTCTTATGCAATTTATACCTTATTCAGAATGTCTAAAAAATGCATTTAACAAATTTATAGTAATCATTTTCATTATTTCATTAATTTATCATTTCTGTTTAAAATCGTTTAAACTTACTTTCTGTCTAGAATTCATTTAAATACTTAAATACAAAGTTTATAAGATTATAAATCATCCTGAATAATAAAATAAAAAAATTCAAAAGGAAACTTGTTTGAATGAATAACAATTCAATATGCTATTTAACTACAACTGGGATAATTTTTAACGAGAAAAGAAAAAAAAAAGGGGAAAAGGAAATGTACAAATTATTAGGGAATTATTAAGAAATGTACAAATAAAATGTTCTTACAATAGAAATATAGAAATATTTCCGAATTGAAAAATCTCCCCCCCCCCCCCCCCCCCAACGCCAAGTAAGCTGAAAAAATGCAAAGGAAAATGAAATCATCCTTTTAAAATTCTTTTGTTTTGTGTAAGATATAATGCTTTAGTAACAAAATAAAGTAATGCATATCTATAACTCATTCTAAACTGTATTACTACTAATCGATGCATTAAATGAATTTTATAACAAGTTATTTTAATGATACTTATAAGTACCGTCAGAAGATAAAGGATTAAAGACATTTTATGAACGATTTGAACGAAATTTTGAAAAATTAAAATAATTAATATTTTTAAATTTTGTTTTTCTGTCTTAAAAAAAAATATTTAAACGGTCGATTGCATAGTTTTGCTGTATTACATTTTTGTTATTCAACAGAATTTTATGAGACGTTCTTAATTATTGCCCTACAATAAATTATTAGTATTCTGTTGATAATTTATTAGAATATTTTCTCATTTGATTTGCTGATTATATATCAATGCGATAAATACTAGAATTTTAAATATAAGTAAAACTTTTTAACATACTTATTACCAATTATTATTTATAAATATTTTTACCTCTTTAAAAATGTATCCAATACAAGAAAACTTGAAATTAATTAAATTATTACGCGAGAAAAGCATTAAGCGGTAGAAATTATGTCTTATTTAAAAAATCCAATTAATAATATTGCCAAATCCTTTCAAATGAATGATATTTACACGTGAATATTAAAAGAGAAAGAAGCTTTAATTTCAACGAATATAATTTCAACGAATATAATTTTAACGAAAATATTAAAATTTTATACCTAATGTTGCAAAGTAGTAAAATTGGGGACAATCGCGACATTGTTTTAATGGATTTTGAAAAAAGTATATTAATTTTGAATTGTTACCCCAATAATAAAAATATTACCGACC
Organism: Maratus speciosus; assembly: GCA_963932465.1. Taxonomy (NCBI): domain Eukaryota; kingdom Metazoa; phylum Arthropoda; class Arachnida; order Araneae; family Salticidae; genus Maratus; species Maratus speciosus. The sequence continues at coordinate 5,162,643 of CAWVRF010000002.1, read as the reverse complement.
TTTAAAGCTTTCGGTCGCTAGTCGTCTTTGAAATTTTTAATAAAGAAGGGAATCTGGTGTATATTTCGTAGGCTAATTGAGAAATCAGGCTCTTTGCAAAGAGCCGGGCTAGTTGGAGAATCATCTCCCTTTTTCCAATGAGCCTGATAGTTTTCAGGCTTATTGCAAAGAGCCTAGAGAGCATTAGGCTAATTGAAAACTGGCCACTTGTTTCTCAATCAGCCTGGCGTTTTTTAGGCTTATTTCAAAAAGACCAGACAGCGTTAGACTAACTGAAAAATTACTATTTATTTCTCAATCAGCATGATATTTTTAGGCTTATTAACCCATAACGGCACCCGAACGCGAAAAAAAAAAAAAAAAAAAAATGCAACAGACCGCACTCCCGATCCGAGCAAGACAAAATAATTTCAGTCGATACGCAAACCCGAGCAGAACGTGAAAGTTCTATTAAAAAAAAAAAAAAAAAAAAAAAATCGAAATTTCACCGGAACCAAATACGATAACCGACAAAAACATTCTAAAGAACCATAACTTGATCCGAGCAAGACAAAATAATTTCCGTGGAGACGCAACCCGACTCTAACCTAAAAATTCTATTAGAAGAAACCCGAAATGTGACACGAAACAAATCTGAATCCGGCAAAAATATTCCAAAGAACCATAACCCGTTCCGAGCAAGCCAAAATAACTTCTCTGGACACGTAACCTGACCCGAACCTAAAAATTTTGTTCACCCCCCCCCCCCCCGAAGTATAGCCCGAATGAGATCTGAAACCTATAAAAATATTCCAAAGAATCATAACCCGATTCGAGCAAGACAAAATTATTTCCATGGACATAAACCCGTCCCGAATCTAAAGATTCCATTTGAAAAAAACCTGAAATCTTATTCGAATCAAATCTGAATCCGGCAAAAATATCCTCAAAAACCATAACCCAATCCGAGCAAGACAAATTCCGTGGACACACAGCCCGACCCGAACCTAAAAATTCCGTTAGAAAAACCTCGAAATCTGACACGAACCAAATCTGAACCCGGAAACTAATTTCTCTTGATCGGATCGGGTTATGGTTCTTTGCAATATCACGGTTGTTTCGGGTCAGATTTCAGGTTTTTTTAAATGGAACTTTCAGGTTTGGGTCGAGTTGCGTGTCGACGGAAATTATTTTGTCTTGCTCGGATAGGAGTACGGTCTGTTGTAATTTTTTTTCGTGTTCGGGTCGGGTTATGGGTTAATAAGCCTAAAAAAGTTATCCTGATTGGGAAATAATTGGTTATTTTTAATTTAGCCTAACGCTTTCTAGGCTCTTTGCAATAAGCCTGAAAAATACCAGGCTGATTGAGTAACAAGAGGTCAGTTTTCAATTAGCCTAAGGCTCTCCAGGCTCTTTGCAATAAGCCTGAAAAATATCAGGCTAATTAGAAAAAGAGAGATAATTCTCCAATTAGTCCGGCTCTTTGCAAACAGCCTAGGCTCTTTGCAAAGAGCGTGATTTCTCAATTAGCCTACGACATATATAATTAAATAACATGTATTTCAGCCTTTGTACATAAATATATACAATAAAGAAACTTTCCTGTGAAATTTTACATAATCTTATATTAATAATAATCTTTATATAATCTTTATATGCTAGTATTATATAGCTTTGTATGATAGTATACTTTATATGCTAGTACCGTATTTTATGGAAGAAACACCGCGTCATTTACGAGATTAAAAGTTCGTTTTTTTTCCAAGTGCGGCGTTTACGATTTTTTTAAAATACCAACTGAGTTTCCTTAATTTAAAAATTCATAAAAATATTTAAAATCGGATTTAAATATTTTAAATAAAACTTCAGACATCTTAAGATATTAAAAACGAGGCATCCTACACTGTTCAGAAAACTTTGATTATAGTTAGGTCAATGTGACAATGTGACGTTGCCGACCAGGGCCGGATTAAGGGCCGTATTTTCTGAAAGATCTTCTGCTTTAACAAAAAATGAAAAACGCCATTCGATTACATAGTTTCTGAATAAGAACACCTGACAATTTTATGCGTTTCTGAACAAAAATGAATTTAAAAATGCGTCAGAAAGTAGTTTTTTTGTATTTGAGAATAGATTTATCATATTTTGCACAAAATTGACTTATCTCATTAAAATTGAAAAATTTTGGCATACATATTTAGAACTTTTAATTCATTGTCAAGATATGGATTAAACTGGAAAAGTAAATTTTATAAAAAGTCTGAAGTGTTGATTTTTTTGCCTAAAAAAAGTGTTTTTAAATGGATGATTTATCTTTCATTCGCACCTGTTTAGCTTTCTTGATGGCTGAAGGTTGGAAGTGGATGGTTCCAGTTCTTAAATATTTTTATATTTCTATTGTAAGGGCATTATATTTGTACATTTTCTAATTCTAAAAAACACTTAAAAAAATTTTTATATAAAAAAATTGAGAGGAGTTAGAAATATTCTGCAAAATCCCTATAAATAAATATTTCATTCATTAATTTTAATTGGCAATATCCTTCTAAAATTTATTGATTGTGTAAATCTTCTAATGAAATTTTAAAAAATCAGAAAAACACTTTAAAAGATGATTTTTCATTCTTTCATAATTTGGGACATATGTGGTTAAATAAAATAATTAAAAGCACCATTAAACATACCAAAAAAAAATGTTTGAGTAACGATATACACAATCAATTTTTAAAGTTTGTGTTTGAGGGGGGGGGGGGGGGGGATTGTGTGTGGGGGAGGGGGGAATTTTCAGTAGCAGGGAAGGGGTAGGCAAAATTTTCAGTAGCCCCGGGCCCCAGAGAAGCTTAACCCGGCCCTGCTGTCGACAAAAGTAGCACTCCGACGGATGCGGCGTTTACAACAAGTGCGGCGATTACGATATTTTTAAGTTTATTCAGGCCAATTTGAGGAGTGCGGCGTTTCTTCCATAAAATACGGTATATGCTTATATTGCTAGTATTTTTATATTTTATATTTATGATAACAATAATAATAATAATTAGAGATCGACGGAAAAATAGATTTCGTTTTTGTCACAAAATCAGAGTTTCGCCGAAAATGTGTTTTCGGCAAAAATGTTGCCAAAAATTCGGCTGGACCGAAAGTCGACATTACCCAGAGATTTGAGCTATATTGGCTTAAATGAAATAAGCTTTGTTTATTTCTATAAACTTCACTGATTATAATTGTCAGTCATGACTGACTCAAGACGTGAGTACAAATTACAATGTAAGTAATATCTATATAACTAAATTTTGAAGACGCCTTTCATGTTCTCATTAAAAGATGCAGACTCACCAGTAATAGAAATTTTTTAGAAAGTACAGAAGTGTTTTGAATACTCTTTGAGAAAGTTCTAGTATAACAGATGATCATTAAAAAAATCATTACAAAAGATAAATCGAGGTATGTATACCTAAAACATTTTCTAATTATATGTAATTCGCATAATTCGAAAATAATTCTGTGTTGTTGACGAATTAATTACATTTTATTTTATTTTGTAAGAAAATAAAAAGTTTTGGTCAAATTCACAGAAAGTCAACTTGGGCCTCACTTAAAATTAATTAATAATTATGAATATTTATGTATGTATTAATTATTCAAAAAAATTTTTAGACATTTTCGTTTTCGGCCGAAAATAGGAAGATTACCAAAATTCTGTTTCGGTTTTAAATACCTATTTCGGTCTAACCTTAATATAATACCTAAACAACTAAAAGATTTGTTGAGAATTTATAAGACCAATATAGGAAAACAACAAAGATTTAAATTGTTTACAGTGGAATTAATTTTGGCATAAGAATTCAGGTTCATCTACGGACTGATTATGCTTTTGGCAAATTGGATACTGACACTCCTGATTTTAGTGACCCCGAATTTTGTTTTAGGGAATTTTCATATCGCTGAAAATTCAAGCCTATTTTAACCTTCTAATCTTTATAATCAATATTTTGAACTTTTAAAATAGGATAAGATTATTTCTAAATGTGTGAATGCGTACTTATATAATCAATCATATGTTTTATAAGACTTCGAAAATGTTTAGTTTTTTTTTTTTTTAATAACGGTATAAGAAGAGGGCGGGGCGGGAGGAGGGAAGAATATCAAGCCCTGGACCTCTCTTTGGCTGTCCGACCTGTGAAACTATTTTTTCTGAATCTTGTCCTTTTGCAACAAACTCAAAAGAAAGCTCGCTTTTATTTTTTTTTTTTTGTAAAAGAACCTCTCTCACCTACTATTTCTTTCCATCCAAGACTGCCCTCAAGCAGTTTTCCCCCTTCTTGGACACCTTGCTTGACCCCTCGCTTGACCCTAACTGCGTTGACAGCTGTAGAAAAGCATAGGCGTGTTTAGAAAGGGGGGGTAGAATTCTCACATGGAGAGCTCAAGTTGGAAAAAAAATGTCAGTGAAAAGGAGCCTTAAGGGAGTCCAAGTGAATTAAATTATGAATAAAAGTAACATGATACAATGTTTAGCATGCTTTCCGAAACATAAATTTCAAGGGAGATCAAACGGGTCGCCAAGGGCGGCTAGTATATACAAAATGCAAAAAAATAACAAAATAAAATAATATTGATTAACAGTAATCTTAATGAGTCACACTCTCATTAACGTCAGAAACCTCATTAACACCGACACTAAAAGAATCTCTATCATCAGCGGTTTAAGAGGGATATTTGAATCACCCGGTATATATTTTTTTAAACTCTTATTTATATTTTCTTCAATTTGAAAGTCAATGTTAAAAATTATAACGTTCTATCTAAGAGAAATTCACATGACAGTTAGAATAAAATATTAAATAATATAAAGCCCAAGTAGCCATACGCTTTAGTAAATATTTCACTGTATCCTGTTTTCTTGAATGGTGCCTGCAGTGAGCGACATTTAAAAAGTAAAATCTAACCTCCCCTACGCTCCCTCTTCAAGGATTGCAGACGGACATTTATGGCAAGCGTCCCCGAAAAGACGATGATTTTGCCATAGGTAGATGCTTGGGCGAGACTCGTGACATCGTCCGCTTCATCTGTTTTTCGACGATGGAAATATCTTACACACCAACACCTGTGAATCTGTTTTTTTCTGCGGGAGAAAAAAGAGGTCTACTTAGGCGACTCTATTTCTTTAACCAATAATTAATCAAAAAGTTACCGTAATAATAATGATGTTAATAGGCTAGGAAAACACGCGATTTTGAGATCTAAGCTCGAGTGTCACCCGGGTTGTCATTTTCGATGAAGCGAACTAAGCCCGAGAGTGGGTCTCGTGGCTCTCGGGTCAACTTTTAACTGTCTGAGCTGTAAAAGTACCCTCTAGATACGTTCGCAGTCTTTTCAGATATTGTCTACGAACCTTTTATTTTGAAAAATTCAGCAGAAGTATCTAGTATGAAAATATCTAGATCATGGAAGAAGGAATACATGGAAGGGAAACAAACCCCTTTCCCATTAAAAGCAGGGAGAGGACTCGATGCCACCGGATTTCTTTGAGGGTCCCCCATTTCCCAGAATTCCCTGAGAGAATGGCAATAGTTTGGCGCGCTTATCGCTTATTTGGCCCTTCTTACACTCGACATTTTGTTCTTTTTAACGTTTCATCACAGAGTTGAAAAGAACGTGATATTGTGTTTGTTTACTGTAGATTAGATTATTTGACGTAGCGGTGGAAACGAACGTTTGATAACTATCGTTTCAAATCTATTTTAACAGCTATGTATCTTGAAATTAACTATAGAGAATTAAGACTTTTTAAAAATAATATTAATCGGCTGCTTTTATATTTATACTAGATATTTCCAATAGATCTAATTTATTTTAAATCGGAGAATCAGTTTAAATTTGACATATATTTTTTAACTTTATTATTAAAAAGCTTATATACAAAATACAGCAACTTATAAAAATAAACGCATACGTTCCCCCCCCCCCCCCCCCCAGTTTAAATAAATTTTACCGAATTTATTTACGAAATTTTTAAATATTATATTCAGTTGTACATTGAACCCAAGTTATAAATAGGTCACCTTAGATTGTGCTTCTATAACATTTATTCGAAATAACTAAAAAAACAATTTCAAAGATGTAATAAGTACTTTAATTTGAATGAATATTCTGTTACAAGATTTGCATATATCATCTCCCTTGATTTTTTTATAGGGGGGGGGGGGGTGAAGGAAATTTATTCTTCATAAGTGGCTTCATAAGAAAGATATTGTTTCGGTTCTTTTTCAAACTTTCTGATAGTAGGCATGAAATTGGGAAATATTTAAAAAGGCAGAATTTTTTTTCCATCTATACTAGGACAGGAAATTAGACACATTTTAAAAGTTATTTATACATTAAAATATGAAAAATAACTATATGTATCATTAACCTTATGAAAACATCCTTTCATTTTTAAAGTCTAAAAAACTTTACTCTGGAAAGAGCTTTTAAATGAATTCATTTAGATGACTTTCAGATGCTTATAAGCTCATCCCCTTTTTCTGTGGGGAGGGGGTGGGGGCACAGCAATTTAGAAAGAAGGACTTGAATAGACAAATATCCAGTTATTAAATTTTCCAGATCTCCCCCCCCCCCCCTCTCTCTCTCTCTCTTACATGCTTCCAGTATTTTTGAAAATCAATTCAGAGAATTGATTTATTTAGTCTTTTAATTCAGAGAATGTCTAAAATTTCTTCAACTCTTTCATGCCTGTGTTAGGTAATTTTAATAAGCATTTAATGATTTTTACTGTTAAATTTCTGTTTTAAAAATTGTTTTTAAGGGAAATTCTGAAAAAAAAAATCTTAGTTTAACTTTTTTTTTTTTTTTTTGTAGACCATTTTTATTAAACCTGATATAGGCTGCACAAGCACATCTGTTCCAAAAATTGGTTATTTCTCAATTCCGTTCTGCAGCCTTGATGTCCAGAATCACTTTCCTGACTGCATTTATTTACTTATGTTAATGCAGTTTAAAACTTTCTGATACATTCATAGACTCAAAAACAAAATAGCATGAAACTAGTATGTTCAATATAAATGATTTGTGATCAAATAGATTTTTATTATTTTTAGATACCTCAAATTATTACTCATTGCTGCCTTATAAAGAGCTTTCTTCATTTTTGCATCTGGAAATCCAATTCAAAATAAGTAGTGCAACTAGATTTCATTGTTTTTAAATAAGAACAGCTTCTGAGTTAACGTAGTTATGAAAAAAAATGTATTCAGTAAATATGCAATTAAATTGGGTTTTAATTAAATCATAATGCTACAGCTACAGGGCTGCCACATGCGACTAGTTTTTAATTCTAACTGGCACCACTTTTTCTAAACAAAAATCATTAACACACACTTTGACAACATTTGCAAGAGAAGTATACTTCGAAATTTATATTAGAAAAATACTGGCGCAAGCCTGTGGCAGCCCTGCAGTTATTACTAGCTTGTAGTGTATGTACATAATGTGTTTAGTTTTAATTCATGGAGAGTAGTAAAATTTCGGATAACTTAAGGAATATTACATTTTACAAAATCTTACAGGCTGTTAAAAGATATTTTTAATATATATTACACATTTATTTAAAAATTATACAGTTATATTACATTAAGATACTTTTCTTTGAAAAGCGAAACTTTAATATAGGGTCACCCGGGGTAATTCCTGGTCACAGTCCTTTTTACGTTTTAAGAACGCTTCACCATAAAATGAAAAAAATCATAGAGGTACTCTAAACTATCCTCATTGGAATTTATTACTTAACTATGAGTTTATTGTTTATTTATTTTGAAAAAAAAAATCTTTTGGAAATGGCGTGTTAAATTTCTGTAAAATAACATTGGCCTTAGTTATGATACATTTTTACAAAGATCTTTGTCACAACTCAGATTTTAAATATTTTTCTTTTCTTTCTTTTTGGTTCAATTACCAACTACTTTAGCTATTAAAAAATAGTATTGGAATTTTTTATACTATTTTAAATAATTTACAGAAGTTGGTCAAATATTGCCCCATGTATCTGGGGTAAATCTTGGTCATTGGGGTAATTCCTGGTCAATGTTTTTATCATCTTTTAATTCCTTTTTATTGTCATATTTAGTGATTTTAATTGTCGCAAAACCTTTGAGAATTAATTGAAACCACACTGCTCACCACATTTTAATTAATTGTAGTTCTTAATAAAGTAGAGTCACCCATGGTAATTCCTGGTCACTGAGTTTGAGGTAATTCTTGATCATTTTCGCTTTTGTTATAAAAATAACAATTTATGAAACTGTAAAAAATCTCAAAGATACTTTGAATCCTTTGCTTTGAAATATATGCCTTAATTATTCATTTAGTTGAAATTAAATATTTAAAAAAAATTATATTCCAAACTGCTACTCAAATTTCTGCAAAACATCAATCTTGATTTTTACACATTTTACAACAAATCATTGTGATAAAAATAAAGAAAAAGGAAAATCTTGTTGACAGCAAAAATATTTGGCAGGTGCTACACAATGGCAGAATAATACAATAGCGAGAGATAAAGGAAATGCCAAGTTATCGCCAATCGCCAATGTCAGCAGGGTTGCAAGGCAGTTTGAGGGTCCACCATATCCCAGAATCCTCAGCTTTCTTCGGAGCTAATCGGGCTTGTTATTATCCTTCTATCTAGTTCCAACTTCTTTGATCTAGATAGAGCTTAACTCGAACTTATGAACCTTCTCTTGTTTGCAAGTCCATGCTTTGAAATGGACCTCACAAAAGCAAATTTCACTAAATATAATACTTATACAGAAATAAAACCTAATTTCAGATATTTGTGCAACATTTGGGTAAATTTTTATTCAAGTCTGTAAAAATTCATGTTAAAAAATGATGTTTTCTTATGCGGAACTTTTTTTTAAGTATAAAAATGCTTTTTTCAATAATTTCTCATTCAATATTAATTTATAGTACATTTAAATAGTTCCTTCACTATGAATAAGAACCATTTGAAGTTTGTAATAAAAAAATATATTAAAATACATATTTTCCAAGTATTTTTTTTAACCCCTTAATTCTCGCTCCCGTCACATTCACAGGCTGTGTCATGTTTTCAGATTTGTTTCATTCCCACCAGTTTTATAGAATAGTGTAATTGGCTTTACTATGGTATTATTTTACCTGTCATTAAATAAGATGAATATTTCTTTTTTCAAAAAAGTGGTGCCAATAAGCAATTTGAATTTTTAATGCGACCGTTAAGGGGTTAATCCTGAAAAGTATCAAATACCGTTAGATATGCGGTTGGAAAAAGCTCAGACCTGAAAGTGCTAATAGACTAACAATAACCTGAGGCCTTGCTCGCGTAGTTGTTGAAATTGAAATTTATTAATTAACGAATATTATATACAATTTCATAGAAATCGTTATTTTTCAGCGTTTTTCATTCATTTCACCCATTTAAATTTCGAATTTCTTTTAGAAACCATTATTAGCGAGCATTTGTATCCTAAAAGTAACTCGAAAGTTATCTTTCGTACAAATAATTACTAGGAAGCCATCATAAGAAATCAATTGAAATAATTGCTAATAAAGATACAGCTTGTGACGATGCACTGTCATACTAGGGCGTGTCGAATTTTTTAACTTCCTTTTTCAAAAAATGAGGGGGGGGGGGGTGGTCAAAAAGTTGTGTTTTGGTTAGCTATTCACAAATTTATTTACATGAACTGGCAATTACATTGGTTTGCTTGGTAAATAGCTACTTCAATTTCGTGATATTTTCCCGTTTCATGTAAAAATTGCAGAAAACGGTCTTCTCTCAAGAAGTGCTAGTCCAAGATCTGGCAGCACAAAAACCCATGTTATTAAGCACAAGCAAAAACCCTTTTTATTTTTTGGAAGAGTAGAAGTAGGGAAATCTAATGAACCATGTCTGCCGGAAGTGAAGTGGCGTATAAGCCAAAAATGAATACCACTAGTGGTTGACTCGTAGGTTTATCATTGCGTCTGTCCTACAAACAAAGATATGAAAACATGGAGGACTGGGAGCAGGAAAACACAATGATAAACCTACGAGAGTCAACCATTGGTGGTATTCATTTTTGGCTTGTGCACCACTTCACTTCCGGCAGACATGGATCATTACATTCCCCTACTTCTACTATTCCATAAAATAAAGGTTTTTTTCTTGTGCTTAATAACATAGGTTTTTGTGCTACCGGCTCTTGGACTATGCGTTCTTATCATTATTTCTGTTTCTACTTCTGCTCTAAGGTTAAGAATATACTTATATAATACTATAACATCTGTAAAAAAAAAAAAAAAAAAAAAAAAAAAATATATATATATATATATCCCACTCGTAAAAGTTTTTAAACTAGCAATACTCATTTGCAGCTGGGTGTATTTTTATTAATATCATACAAATGGTCAAAGAGAGAAGGTTGGATATATTGAACAGCATCAAATTGGATTATCAGATCTACCTGAGCACAAAAGACAAATTAAAAAATAGAAGAGGCAAGAAGATGAATTAAGAAGAATTTCTTAATATGAGCAGAAAGGGGAGGAAGAGTTAACATTACAAACAAATGAAGTTTTTTCTCCGACGAAGATGAAGAGCTAACTGATTTTACAGATGAAGAATCTGAAGATCCTTTGCAGATTCCATGTGATGATTCTGATGTACCTTCTACTTCAAGTACAAGTCAATATAATACAGTACAATTGCACAATATTGCATTGAAAAGTATTAAGTACGGTGTCGGTCTACGTGCACGTGCTACAGCTGCCGTTACAACGGCTGCATTTTTGGATGCTAGATTAGTTACTGGAAGAGTCAGGAGACTTGTGGTTGGTCACAATAAAGTAAAAAGGGCGCAAGAAAAATTTATAGTCCAAGAGCCGGCAGCACAAAAACCTATGTTATTAAGCACAAGAAAAAAACCTTTATTTTATGGAAGAGTAGAAGTAGGGGAATCTAATGATCCATGTCTGCCGGAAGTGAAGTGGTGCACAAGCCAAAAATTAATACCACCATTGGTTGACTCGTAGGTTTATCATTGTGTTTTCCTGCTCCCAGTCCTCCATGTTTTCATATCTTTGTTTGTAGGACAAACGCAATCATAAACCTACGAGTCAACCACTAGTGGTATTAATTTTTGGCTTATGCACCACTTCACTTCCGGCAGACATGGATCATTAGATTCCCTTACTTTCTACTCTTCCAAAAAATAAAGGTTTTTTTCTTATGCTTAATAACATAGGTTTTGTGCTGTCGGCTCTTGGACTAATTTTAACACTGCTCTCCCTTCGTCCAGTAAACAGTCTTTTTTGGGGGGTTTTCCCGGTTTTCCCCCGCACAGGCGTGGCTGTTGCCATTCGTGGGTAAAGTCCATTGGGAATTAAAACGGCCTATAGAGGCGCTGCGCGCAGCCTTCGGTACAAGAAAATTGTACCTTTAATTTCCCTTTAACTAATGCTAAAGTGCCATTGAAATAATTCTTTAAATTTGGATAATTTTTACTGTGTCATATAAGATAGAACACAAATGCCACAGGAAATCTGAAAATGTGCAAAAGATTAATCATTCTGAACAAATTTAATATACATGTAATGCCTACACGGCACTATCCTGAAGCGAGAATTAACATCTTTCCTCTACCAGACGGCGTATTCGAGCGCTTGAATCGCCAATAGATATCCAAATTCAGATTAATATCAACTAAATCTAAATGATCAAATTATGTTATAATTTGTAATGGTGAATAAATGACATAGCATGCGGTCAATGTAATTTTTATATTTTCCGACACAGTTTAGTTAAACTTTTGCTCACCAGATAGTGCTCTTGTGGAAAAATTTTTACTCCAGTCGCTGATTGGTTATTTTTGAAAGATGTGTTTTAGGATTTAAAGCCGATAAAGTAAACTTTCAACATGTGATTTATTGACCACCTGCTGGAATCGTTCAAGTTCTCGGTCATATTTTCCCATTTTACATCGTAGAACCCAGTGTCTGTTGTCTTTTTTTAAATGTCTCCCAAGATTTCTAAAGTTATTGTATTCGGCGCGTCCGGAAACACTGGTTTGGCTACTGTGGAAGCTGCTTTGAAAATTGGTCAGTAAAACAAATCAGTTTTTTTAAACAGTAAATAAATTGTTTATACTATAAATTTACCGTTTCTCTTGTATTACAAAGTATCCTAATCAGTATCGTAAGAAATTGCAAATTCATCTAAGAAAGTGCGAACTAAATTGAACGAACTAATGTAAACAGTTTATAAAACATCTGATCTAAATCTTGCCGTAAGATAAGCAACATTTAAGAAGAGAACTAAAAAGTAATGAAATCAATGCAAAATAATGAAACGTGTAAGCACGGCTTATCATAGACCGATTAAGAAATTAGGGATTCTATGTAAAGACATTATTTCTTTGCCTTGCTTGTCTTACGTAATTAGTTTACAAATTAATTTGTGGCTTTCCAATTGTTTCACTTTGTATTGCATGTTTTTTTTTTTTTTTTTAGAAAGTTCCAAAATTCAATCGTTTTGCAACAAGGGAGGAAGAGCTAAAAAAATAATGAATGATTAGCGTATAAAATACTAGTTTTAAGATTATCTGATTATGGAAATGTCTGACTATCTCACAGCATTAAGGAAATAGTGATTAAAATAAAGTGACCTTTAGATCAATTTTTGTCTTTAAATTTGTATTTATTCGTGCTAAAATAGCGTTTTCGAAATGATCGCAATTCTGATTCAGCAACGAAATTCGTTTTCAAATATAACAATCACAAAAAAAAAAAAAAAAAAAAAAAAAAAGTTGAAAAGAGACTGACAAAACTAAAAATATTTATTTGGTAAAAGATTCTAGAAAACACGTTTTTCCAGGAGATTTGAAGGTGATTGCTGTATTTGAAAACGGGTTTTTTCACGCTGTTTCAGTTTGGCAATCAATTTCAGAAACTGTATTTTGGCGCGGAAAAAAATTGCCAAATTTACTATGCAGACCACTGGCACATCTGTTCCCAAAATGAAATGTTTGGCAATAAGGCCAAGTACAAGGTGGTCGCCAAAAAAAAAAGTGCGAATTTCGTCAAAATGCCGCGAAAAAAGCATGAATTTCGTCAAAAGATGCAAATTTCATCAAAGGATCGCGGAAAAAAAAACCCATTTCATCAAATAATTGCATTTTGTCAAAGAATCGCGAAAAAAACGCAAATTTCGCCAAATGATAGCGGAAAAAACAAGAATTTCGTCAAAGGGTTGCAATAAAAACTCATTTGTCTCTTTAATGATGATACCTATGAATGGACCCCTCCTTACAAAACGTGATTCAGTTGTTTCAGAAGCAATGTCCATTATTTCTGTGAATAGAGTGACTGGCATTTTGTGAGAAGAGGCCACAATATTAAGGATTGGGCTGTTTCTAAAGTGGCAAAATAACTGATAAGAATTCATCCCTTCTTATCATGGATTTTTAGCTTTATTATTATTTTTTTAACCAACATAATTATTCTATACTTAATATTAATTTTTAATTTAAATGCTAATTATTTTAAAACTGCTGTTTTTAATTCATACCATCAAAGTAATATAACATGTTATTTTATTAAACATTAAATTAATTTGCAGAAAGTTTTTGACCCAATATTTATAAAAGCTGGAAGTTTTTAGTTTTATACAAGTCATGTATATATATATACACATACATATGTATATAACACTGGCACCTGGCTAACCGAAAAGTACCAGATTTATTTTGGCTTAGATGTCTTATAATCCCACATCTGCCATCTTGGATTTTTTTTCCCGCATGAAAACTCTTTTTTTTCACCAAGTAGTAAATGTCGCCAATGGTTAAATATTGTTGATAGATTAATATAATATTGAAAAAACTGGAATATAATAATTATAACTATTAATTGAAAAACAATAGTTATAATTATTATATTCCAGTTCATGCCAAGAAAAAATATCCAAGATGGCGGATGTGGGATTATAATACATCTGTTCCTTTACTTTTGTTGTTTATGTTTAATCTCTGTATTTTCAAAAATCAAGCATAAAGTGATTATAATGACCAACAAAGAAACAAGATGGCAGACTCCAGGTGAATACGGCATTTGTTCCAAAATTACCATCCAAATGAAAGTTGATGATATGACAAAAATCGTCAATTTGATGTTATATATTTAATAAATGTATTAAATTTGTTTTGTTTTTATATTTATAATTTTGAATAATTTTATACATTTATTAAATGTACATTAAATTACTGAATGCTGTTGACAATGGGCAACGGTAAGCAAAATGAGTGATTGACAACCATTTTTGGCAATTTATCTACTTGGCCCGGATAAATACGTAGGTATATTGAAATATTTTTGATAAGACTGCCTTATAGAATGGGTGAAGTTGAGCCACTATTTTAAAGTATGAGTTTTTAACTGGGATCCACATTGGTTTTGGGGTAGAATGAAAAAAACTAAACTTGTATTTTATAACTATAAGACAATCATAAAACACCTGCCTTCAATTACATTTAATAAAACCTTTGAAATCAAGTTTCAAATACCATAAAAGGTGCTTAAAAACATGAAATATATATTCAGAGTTTCCACCAGGCAGTTTCAGGAGGGTGCTGCACCCCGCCTGCCCTTTGGTTTACAAAATAGCACCCTTCTTGCCCCTTATCCAAAGAATTAACACCTTTCTTGCCTCTCCATTAAAAAAAGTGCCTTTTTTTTCTTTTTTGCATTAAAAAATTTACTTACATAGTAAAATCTGACTATGATGATCTGACTGATGTTGTTTTGAAAAGATATATCTAAGTTTTAAATATTAAAAGCAGGGTTGGCAAGTTTCTGCCAGAGTGGTTAAAACCAGCGGTTATAACCGGTTAAAACCGGCATGGCAGAAACTAGTTTCTGCCAGTAAGTGGCAAAAACTGGCAGAAACTCAGAAATAATATTAATAAGAACTTTAATGTGCAATGATTCTTAATTCATACATGTATTTGATGTGTAAACAATTAAGTTAAAAATTAAAATTAAAGATTATGAATGTTATTCAAAGTTGTAAAAAAGTTTCAAAATTATCATATAAATATACTTTGTTTATATAATAATAGGTACTAATTTTTTTTCACTTGAAAAACAGAAATTTTCAATGGTAGTCTGATGCTGTACAAGTTTAACTATTTTATATTATTGTTTAGAGTTGAATTTTTATTTAAAAGTAAAAAAGGAAATTTACAAAAAAAATCTGTGATATTTTAACAAATGTATTTTTCAGAGTATTTTTAAATAAATAATGCAATGCAATAACTTAAAGATTATGATTCTTGTGAAAATATATAAGTAAATAATTGAAGCACAATAAATAACAGAAAAAAAAATTAATGAAATATCTTGCACAATTATTTTACAATATTGAAAGAACAAAATTGCCACTCAAATATACTATTATTACTTTTTCCACAGAACATTCCATAGCATAGGACAAAATTTTGCTAATCTTTCTGAACACACTGTTTCTTTGTTTTGAATGAAAGAAAAGTTTGAAAATATTCTTTCAAGACTATCATTACTTGCTGGCAATGTCATTATTGAGGATGCAAATTTGAAAAATCCTCATTTTCACCAGTATTCGTTTTTAAAGATGACCACCACATAGAAGGTAAGGGCAAGACATTTTCTAGGGCTTTCTTGGAGAAATATGTTTCTGAGGCAGGAGTCGATTTTGCTTCAAAGGATATTACATGTGGCACAAAATTGGGATTAATATCAGAAAGCAATTTCCTTGCCTTTTCTTTATGCTCATATGTCAATTTTGATCCCATATACTTAGGATGAAGTAAATAAGTTAGCATATGGTAGTCGGTTATTACTGTATCAAATCTGCTTTGAACCTTTGTAGTTGTTTGTTTTGTAAGTGCAAAATGTGGTTGGAACATTTTCAACTAACAGTCTTAATAAAAAAGCTAAAATCTTTAACAACGATTTTATGCACAAATAACATACAGACATGACAAAAATATCTCATATAATCGTTTTTTGTCGTGTCTGTACGTTATTTGTGCATAAAATCATTGTTAAAGATTTTAGCTTTTTTTACTAAAATTCGCACAAAGTTTGATCTATGCTTATAACAGTCTTAAATTGAAAAAAAAAAAAAAGTCAGATTTGTTCCTTTGAATACTGTATTTAAATGAAATGTTTTTTAAATTCATGGAATTACAAGATCCGCATATAACTATAACATTTCTATGAAAGATAATTTATAGTGTTATTATTAAATTAATACGTTAAATTACAGAAAATTATTTTGAGCAAGTATTGAATATTTTTCTTTTCTTTTCATTGTTTAATTTAAAATAAGTATTGGATATAGTTTTGTATTTGATTTTTAAACTGAAATTTTAAAATACTCTAATAATTGTTTACATATAAAATTATATAACCATACTATAACAAAAATTTTATCTGTTACATTACTCATTTTTTCTAATACAAATCTATTTATTTTTTAATTAAAACTACCCACAATATTTCATTTGCTATTTATACGGAATAAAATGTACTTAAGGAATTTAATACTAGTAAAAAAGTCTCATATTGTGTCATGAAATATGTTTATGCCAGTTGTTGCCAGTTTCTGCCGGTTAAAACCGGTTATAACCAGTTTCTGCCACTGGCAAGGCAGAAACCTTTTTTTGCCGGCAAATAGCCAGCCCTGATTAAAAGTGACTTTAAAAATTAAAAAAATGGTCTTAAGAATCAAAAACATGCCCTTAAGAATAAAAAAGTGCCCTTTTCTCACCGGTAGCACACTGCCTTTTTTTAAATCAAGAAAAAACTCTGTATATTTCGCTCCTTCCTGGACCATTTTCAATTTCTTTCTGATTCATACTTGCTTTCCGCTGGGCCTCTCTTCAGATCCCCCTTCCTCTTCTTCGCATATTCATATCTTTTCTTAATCATCTCTCTCCAACCTTGCTTCACCAGCGCATGTTCCATGCAGTTGATCGCATTGTTCTCGCTCACAATCTCCACGGCCTCTCTCTTTAGGGCATGGTTAAAGTTCTCGTAATCCAGCCACTGCCCCGCAATAAGAACCGAAAAAGACTGAATAGATGATATGAAAACTTCAGGCGTGTACAAAATCAACCTAAAAAATGAAAGTGGGGATGAAAAATGTTATAAGGGAGTAACGAAGCGAAGAATAGAAAAAAGAGTAAAAGAGCACAGGAAGGATATAAAGAAAGGAAGAGTAACAACAGCCTTGTCAAATGTGGACCAAAATGTATATTTCATGTTTTTAAGCACCTTTAATGGTATTTGAAACTTGATTTCAACGGTTGTATTTTATAGTTGTATTCATGCAGAGGGTATCCCTAGTGTTTTTCAGGTCGATATTTCCAATACAGAAGTAAATTATTCACATTTTCATTATAGAAGGGAATTATGGATATTTTCAATATCTTATAAACAGAATTTTATTAAAAATGTCATTTTATACGATGGAATTTTGTGAAGGGGTTCTCAAATAACTTAATTTTTGCCTGGATTAATGATTGAAAATGGCTCAGTTATAAGTTTCCTATTTAATTTTGTGTTAGAAAAATGTTTGACAATTCATAACATGTTTTTGAAATGCCTTTTTTTTTTTGTGATAGGTTATGAAGTAACAGCTTTTGTGCGCAAGAAAGAAAAGTTGGGAGGGGTTGCACCTTCTCGTGTCATTGAAGGAGATGTCCTGGATAAAGACGCTGTCTGTCAGGCAATCAAAGATCACGATGCTGCCATTATTGTATTAGGAACCCGGAATGACTTAAGTAATGTTGTTATTCATTATTATTAGTTTGAATGTTTTGTTTTTCTGTTCTTTTTTTAAATTATAATCTGCAAAAGATTTCATGAACAAATTTGAGCGGTGTTAATGTTGCTTTCATATAATGCCTTGAAATTTTTAAATAAATAACTGAATTTAACTTCGTTATTAATAAAATTAAACTGATCCATTTAAAAAATAGTCTAAACTGCTTGCTATCAGATTTCAGCTTCGAGTTTGTAAACTAATTCTAATAATACTATTATTTAACTAAAATAAAATAATACAGTGAAACCTCCCTGTGCAACCACCTCCCTGAACGACCATTTTTTCAAAGAACGAAATTTATTTCTATAGGCTCAATACTAATTTTACATCCATTCAGAGACCATGCCAAAGTTGAACTCCCTCCATGAGCGACCCATTTCTTGGAAGAAAACGAAACCAATTCCGTTTTTTCCTGGTCACTTGAAGAAAGTTTTATTAGAAAAATAATTGTGGAGAGCGCATTAAACTTCACCAAACTTCTAAACTAAGTTAAGATTTTTTTTTTATTCTGGATACTTTTAAGTGTACCCGTTGTGCTTTTTTTAGGCAATAAATTTTAACTCTAATGATAAATTAAGAATTACGCTCCATACACTCCATTGCCCTTTTCTGTCAGGAAACTCTCAAAGAAATAGATAAATGAATGAAATTGTCATTATTTGTTCCCATCCAAAAAGAATTGCATTTACGTATTGACTGAACTTCGAAAGGACTTGGAAATAAAAGATAAAACCGTAAAATCAAAGCAAATGTCAATGTATTCTTTTTTTAAACTCTGCAGTCCTTAACTTATGTCATTAACTTTTGTTTTGATCCTTAAATTTTCATATTTTTCTTAATGTGAAAAATAAATTTTAGTAACATGAATTATTACTTTGTTTCAACATTTAAAATCTAGATTTAAACATGACCTTCATTAAGAGACCATCTCTCGGAATGACCAGTTTTTATTGGAACGGAACAAAGTCTCTTTAGGGCACTAGATATGTTCATCAGCACAAGCTAATTTTCATTCTACATGCATAGAAACATGACCTAGGCTCATTATGTCTCTTGTTGACTGCTGAGATGAAGTGTTAAAAATAGAAATTACTTCTATCTATAATTTAAAACAATTAAATTACAAAAAAGAGAAAATATTATATTAGGTTTTTTTTAAAAAAACCAAATGATTTTTTTGACCAAAAAAAAAAAAAACCCAATTGGTTTAAACTGTGCCAACCCTGGTTACAAATAAAATTTACTACTTGTCTATTATCCCGTCAACTACCTTTTGGTAAAAAAAAAAAAAAAAAAAAACCACCAAATTATAATGCTAAATAAACAAGTTGAAGAATGTTGCCACTCCAAATTTTTATAAGTAAGAATATTAAGGAAACTAGAGTTTAAAATGTCACTGAAGAATAGAGAGCCTTTGTAGGTGAGTATCAGCATATCAGATATAAAATTTGATTCGCTCAGACAATTTTGGGCAAAAGAAATATTAGAATAATTGGCGTTACATTATGAATGCTAAATTTTTGCTGTGCAGTGTTTTAAATTAATCAAATCTGTTTTTTCAATAATTTCCTCGGTCTTTTGCAATTTTCTGCATATTATTTTATGGAATTTTATGTATATGTTCAAAAAATATTTAAGCCTTTTCTGTATCATTTTTACAATTTTGAAGTAATACATATGTCTTTTTATTTTATTATTTTTTTTAATTTTGCATTTGTCTATCAACTAAATTTTAATTTTGCAGTTGCCTATCAACTAAATTTTAATTTTGCAGTTGCCTATCAACTAAATTTTACAGCATATCAGA
Source organism: Maratus speciosus (assembly GCA_963932465.1). Classification (NCBI taxonomy): domain Eukaryota; kingdom Metazoa; phylum Arthropoda; class Arachnida; order Araneae; family Salticidae; genus Maratus; species Maratus speciosus. The sequence continues at coordinate 5,142,976 of CAWVRF010000002.1, read as the reverse complement.
AAGAGAAAATTAAATAAAATCAGGCTAATTTGACGTTCTTAAAAATTAGACTTTCTGAACCCGCAAGAAAACTTATATGCTTAGAAATTTACAAATAATCTAACATTATTAATTGCATATTTCAAGGTGCCAGACATTATGTGAAGTGAGATGAAAATTAAACTGTTTTGAAAAATTGACATTGAGGCCTCTGATCTGAAGATTTACTAGTTTAAGAATTTAAATGTAGAATTATTAAAAAAAAAAAAAATTATTTTTTAGACATTGCATTTATGAATGTATATTATATGTAATATGAAAATATTTATAAATATTTCATTTCATACATTTAATATGATACATATAAAAAAGTTAATATTTGCAATAAAAAACTATGTTTATGAACATTTCATCCATATTAGAAAAAATATTAATGACCATTGCATAAACATTACATTAAACCCTGAAATTATAAAAAGAAAAAAAAAATCAAAATTTGCAGTAATTATTCCAGAGGTGAAAAGTCTCTAATCCTACTCAAAATAGTAACAAAATAATCATCCTTTCTATGAATTTGACATCATATAAAGATAAACTCAGTTAAATATGAATCTAAGTGCTGATGCTCACGTGTGCTGTTTCTTATTACACCATTTTGCTGACCCCCAAAGGCATTCGATGTTTTACCTGCTTGCACCAGTATCTGGATCTGCAAGATTATAATGATGATTTACTTTAAAATAGTCAAATCCTGCAGCACTTAATTCACCAGTTTTATAAGCCTTCCATGAATCTGAAAAAATGTTAGAGCCATCTTCTATATATTCTTTTATTTCTCGTGTCAGTAGCTGTGCTTCTATCGGAAACTTTTACTATAAAACATTCACAAGTTTCTCATCATAATACTCCATTGCTGAGAAAGAATTCGACTGGCTTCATGTTTTTGCTTTGAAAAGTCTTTCACCAATCTCTACAGTCTTTTTTTGCTTTCAAATTTTAATAGATTTTCTTGCTAGATGTTTCGTTATGCAAACTTCTATGAAATAATTATTCCAATCAATAACTGTATAATAACTTAAATCCAATTGCTTTTTTTCCTATTTTATTGATGTTAATTCATAAGACCAGCTATGAGTGAACCTCAGGGACTGTGCATATATAACGTTATCACTTTAGGGAGGAGGAGGGGGGTCTGGCACATGATATCGTAAGATATTTCTAGGGGGGGTGGGAGGATTTGTCTTTTGATATCGTTATCCGTTTTGGTCCAACCAAAATTTTCTCTTTTTATTTGTAACTTGTTCTTTGCATCAAAATAGTCTGCAATCTTTATTTCATCTGTTATTATGAAAATACAAAGTTGTTATTAAAATCGTTAAATGATTAGGAAATTATTTAATTCTAAAATATGGAATACCATGGACATTTGACATTCCTATTCTTCTGTCATATGTGTATGCATATATTATCTGCTCTTCAAGAAACCGGGATACTTGTGTTTACCAGTAAAGAAAAAAGAAAGAATGCTGTCTGCCTGTTTTGTTGATAAAAAGTTTTGCATGCCCCCCTTCCCCTTGCCATGTGGGGCAAGAGGAAGAAGGCATTATATATATTACTGTCGAATGCATTATGTAACAAAAATCTATTATTAAATAGTAACTATTTCGTTTACATTTTCTTTGATATAAAATTATTTCATACTAGCTGGCTATGCCTGCTGCGCTGATCAGTATTTCCAAATAAACCTTGAATTAAGCGAAATGGTGGATTCGAATTTGTATATTTTTTTAAATGGACCTTTAGCGTGAATGTCCTTCTGCATTGCTGAAAAGATGCGAACGTCATTGCGATATTATATTACCTTATGCGTTGGACAAAATTTAGCTATTAAGAAGCAGTTCTTTTAGTTGATTATTCACTGTGCACTTTTGGTAGGGAAATGAGGTCGTTATGACAATAGGAATTAAAATGTTCTCATATCTGACAATATTAAATTAGAGATGCATTACAATGATTGCAGAGATTTACCATTGAACTTGAATTATGCACAAGTGGTTTATTTTCGTTTGTTTGTCCTTGATCTCCTGGCTTCTCAGCTCGCGCAATATGTGATTCTGGTAGCTGAAATACAATCTCACTGGATGTTAGTTATATTTTTAATAAATACCCTCTTGTGCTACTACTCTTTTCCCTCTTTGGATTCTAGCAGGGTAAATACTGTCAAAAAGGTAATAAATTATTTGCAGACAAAGAAGATAGTTTAACTATCATATTTAAAAGAAAAGTGAAACATAAAAATGTGTGTTTTTAAAGCTGAATTGCCTGAATAAATCTAAAATGACGTCATTTTCACTGTCTTTTCATTTTGTAGACCAGTTAAAATCATGTAACCGTTAACCAGGGAAAAAACTGGATGACTTAATCTTGTAGAAAAATAAACCTCATGCATCCAATAAAATCTTTATAATCATCTGTAATCGACGTTATTGTGAGGGTCCACGTCAAACATTAAAACTGATGCAACAATATTGTTGCACATGTACCAGGGTTAAGATCTGACAATGAGAAATAAAGTTAGTTATACAAAAATTTTAGCAATATGCATTTTGGTGAATACCTGAACCGAAGATTTATTTAGCATTTTTCTAAAGAGCATAATAACACGGACAAACAAATAGGCCTGCTATTTTCTTTATATTTAAGAGTAAATTAATCTTCCGTCTGTTGTGAAAATAACCCAGATTATGAAAATAACTCTTAATTTGTTGCTGTGTTTAGCTGCTAGAGTGTGCGTCAGGACAATTCGCTTTATACTGATCGAAATTCCAGGTAATTTAATCCTATCTAGGCTGAAATGATAAGTCCACAGGCATTATTCCATTTGCCACCATTTAGTAATCGCTAATTTCAAAATCTGTCTAATCTTTTGAATTTTGATATGCCATGCAACATGTTCGTTGGCAGGTGACACGATTCCATACGATTAGTCCAATATGTTGAATAAAGCATTTTTTAAACAATGGTTAAGCAAAAGAAAGTTATGCAGAAAAAGCTAAAAAGAAATGTCATATTAGCAAGCAATATTTATTGCAAAATGTTTATTTTATTTATTTATTTATTAACCATTTGGAAAAATGGTTATTGTCCTCGGTCAGGGTAGGAAATCAAAAGCATATCTGAAGCGTTTTAATAGTTTAATCCCGCATTTTATTTGTTTTCTGATTGGTCTATACTAGGACTGGGCGATGTAGAAATTTCTTAAATCGATTTATCATCCATCCAACATCGCGATTTAACACAGATTTTACATTTTAGAATATGGAAGCCTATTTTTTAATTTTTAGTAACAAAATACGATCTTTATGTGCCTCCCCCCTCCTGTATTATTTAGTATACTTAGCTTTTAATTTGTCAAATAATTTTGAAAAGAGGTATAATTTACACATAAAAAAGCTTTGAATGTCCCAAAACACTAGTTTTTTTTTTCATTTTAAAAATTAGTGACCTATTGTAATATATTTTATAAACTCATTCTATAAGAAGTAATATAAAAGAAAATTATTTTTTTGTTGTTGTTGTTGTCTGACTTGTTATGCATGCTACAATCTAAATTCCTTAAGGGGGGGTGGGGGGCTTCCCCTAGCCCACTCAAATAGCACTTCATTGCTAACAGCCTACATACACCCCCCCTTTTTTTTTTTTTTTACAGACACAGATTTAAAAAGTTACTGAGGTAAAACAGAAGCATATTAAAAGACATCAATGATGAATTTAACTATTCATTTACCATGATGAGAAATGTAGTAAAAAAAGGGGGGGGGAGATATGAGAAATAAGGTGCAATTTTATATCTTTTTAACTTTTAGATTAAAATAAGATTTGTTTAACATAAATGCTGACATTTATATAGCGGATGGAGAAGGATTGAAAGTGTGATCCTTGACGCACATCACTGAAATTGCTGATTTTTTTCGTGGTTGTTGCCATCCTTTAAGATTAGTAATAAAATATAATCTTAAAATATATCTCTTTTTAATGATAACAAAATGTCAAAAAAGCAAAAAATCGCAGATCTGCAGAAAAATCTAATGAATGCCTCCTCCAGCCCTGCCTCATTCTGCTGTAAAAATAAAGTTACTTGACTCATTACAAAACTTTATTAAAGTATTTTTAATTAATTACAAAATAATAATAAATTAAAACTAAAATATCCCCATAATACCTAAACATATGAAAATTAATTTTTCATGAAAATAATGCATAAAAATATAAACTAAAAATGGATGAATTTGGATATAAATAGTGAATCAATTTCAGCAAGATACTCAATCTATGTGACTGGCATTGAAATCGGATGTCAAATCTGATGCATGACTATTTTAAAATATTTTAATTAATTACAGAATAATAAAAAAATAAAGAATATGTATTAAAATATTACCCAAACATGTGAAAAATGAATGTTTCATTAAAAGAATGCATAAAAATAAAAACTGGAATTCGATGAATTTGGATTTTAAATATGAAACTTTCTTTTTTTTTCCAACCATAAATACTCAATCAATTTCAGGAAAAAAATGTTATTAGTAAAAGAAAAATATTTCATGTGGATCACGGCCAAATAGTGATACACAAAACAATGCATAACTATACCTTTAAAATAATTTCATTAATTACAAAATAATAGAAAATAAAAAATAATGTTAAAATATTACTAAAACATGTAAAAAATGAATTTTTCATCATAAGAATGCATAAAAGTATAAACTGCAAGTCGATGAGTTTGGATTTTAAATATAAAACTTTATTATTATTTTTAATCATATAAATGCTGAATGAATTTCAGGAAAACAATCTTTTGAAACAATGCAGGATTCTACTTTAAAACATTTTAATTAATTACAGAATATTAGAAAATAAAAAATACATATTGCAATATTACTCAAATATGTGAAAACTTAATTTATCATCAAAAGATTGCATTAGCATATAAATTGAAATTCGATGAATTTGGATTTTAAGATTTAAACATTACTTTTTCCTTTCAACTTTCCACTCTATAAGTTCTTAATTTCTGAAAAATACACATTCCAATCTCGTAAACTCTGAATCTTGTTTACAAAATAAATAAATATCAATTCTTACTTAAATCATCGTTTTCTTAAATCTCATTTTTCTTAAATTGGATCCTGCTAAATCGATTTAACACCAGCTTGCCTTGTTTTCATTAAATCGGATCGTCCTAAATCGATTTAACACCAGCTTGCCTTGTTTGTCTTAAATCGGAAAGCATTGAGGCTTGTGATGTTTGCTTAAATCGGATCCTCCTAAATCGATTTAACACCAGCTTGGCATGTAAGTGGTAGATACATCAAAGTAGATAAATCGGTTTTCCGATGTTAGCTCTGAATCAGTATTTTGTTTTAAATCGATTTAAAGCCAATGGCTAAATCGCGATTTAAGACAATGGCTAAATCGCGATTTAAGATAATGGCTAAATCGCGATTTAAGATAATGGCTAAATCGCGATTTAAGATAATGGCTAAATCGCGATTTAAGATAATGGCTAAATCGCGATTTAAGATAATGGCTAAATCGCGATTTAAGACATTGGCTAAATCGCGATTTAAGACATTGGCTAAATCGCGATTTGACATTAGCTAAATCACGATTTCCGATTTTAGCTTAAATCGATTTAAGACCAATGGTTAAATCGGATTTCCGATGTAAGCTTTAAATCGATTTAAGGCCCAGGCCTAGTCTATACAGTAATCTGTATCTTCCCTTTACTTTCAGCAGAGATGGATACTTCTACAAAAACAAATTAATAACTCAGAAACAAATTGAGATACAGCTTTAAAAAAAATTGCATTTAAAAGTACATTATTTTCTCTATACGACAGTGTAAAAAGTAATAGTGTGGGATGTTTAGAAGTTTAAGAATGAAATTTCATTTAAAATTGGTCTATACATATTAATCTTTAATCCATGGCGTACGTAATGTATGACCAGCTCCGTAGAAGTTTAAAAATTTATAGTACCGAAAAATGTAATCCATGGCGTACGTAATGTATGATCAACATCGCGCGACTGTTTATGTCTTAAATTTTAGTCTTTGAAAAAATCATTTTCCAAATGGTCGTCATAATTTGTTAAATTGCATTTTTTTTTATAGTTAATAATGTATAATTGCAGAAATCTTCTTAACAATATTCTTATATCCTAACTTTTAATGCAGTGAATATTTCTATAAGTGAAATCGACAATATGTTCGGCATGTTAAAAAAATAACATAATACACAATATTCAATTAATAAGTAATGATCTGAGTTCGAGGATATAAAAATCACTTGCTTGAGGAAAACAAAACTCATGTTTCCATAGTAATGGTATTCCATAGTATGGTAAAAAAATTTTTAAATCTTTGAAAGTAAATTATTTTAGAATATGTGTGTATATGAAAGACATTTACGCTAAAATTTAAATGAGTGACTACATAATTATAATTTTAACTGCTTTTTATATAATTTACGGTTGAATATAAAAATGTACTTCGAAATGCTCTTCTCTCGCCTTATTTCACACTTTTGTCTTATTTGGCTTAAAATTGCATTGTTTGGCGACGAAGGTAATAAATAAATAGCACGTAACTCAATACAGCCATTTTTACAAATACTTCTAGTTTTTCCTGTAAATCATATGATGGGAGAATTATATAAAAATAATTATTAAATTGACAAAAAGAAAAAGACTAATAAAGAATGTAACCTAGATTTGATTTCATCAAGTTTTCAGACATGTTTTTATTAACTGGGCGCATGCGATAAAAGAGCTAAAAAGAAAAAAAAATTCCATTCAAAATTGTCAAATCAAATTTTCAGATTCATTTTTTTAACCTATCGCAAGCGATAATTCACCAAATATTGTACTACAGTACAGAACCACTTATCCGGAATGCTTGGGGTCAGACGTATTCCGGATAACTGGTTTTTCCGGTTAACTGGTTGTGCATTAAAGCAGCATCCATTTGATAAGTTTTGTGGAATATGTGTGGTTGTGGCATTATTTCTGATTTTAAATTATTAGATTACTTGGAGTAATGTAAGAAAGATCAAAAGTTAACCAGAGTTTAAAAGAAGGTAATTTATAGGAATCCCTTAGGAACAAAAATTCTTCTGTTTCCTCTGCATAAAAATTAAAACGTTTAAATACAACTAAATTTGATGACAACAAATACTAGATGTTGTCATCAAATTATATAATTGTTTCAAGCAAAGCTTATGTCAAACTGGCGGTGTATGATGCCTTTTTCTGCAAAGATTCTGAAATCAGTCTATCAGAAATATCATTCCGGATAACTGGGTTTCCAGATAAATAGTTCCATACTGTAATTGTAAAATTTCACAATAATTTATACTTTAAGCATTACAAATATTTATTCCATGTTAAAATTAAATATTTTCGTTTTATAATATTATGTCTTATTAAAACTTTTTTTGTTGTTGTTTTTTAAATTAAATATCAGTATTTTTTTCATTTATTCGCGAGGTGTTTGTATTATTTTCTAACAGATATAGCCATCTTAATTCTTTAATCAACAAACCTTTCGCCAAAAGATAATCACTGGCAACCTTTTCATTCAAAATCGCAGTAAAATACGAAATTTATTATCAAAAATCATAGCTATCCCTGTATATTTTCTCATAAACCACCTCGGAAATCAAAAGCATATCTGAAGCGTTTTAATAGTTTAATCCCTCATTTTATTTGTTTTCTGATTGGTCTATACAGTAATCTGTATTTTCCCTTTACTTTCAACAGAGATGGATACTTCTACAAAAACAAATTAATAACTCAGAAACAAATTGAGATACAGCTTTAAAAAAAATTGCATTTAAAAGTACATTATTTTCTCTATACGACAGTGTAAAAAGTAATATTGTGGGATGTTTAGAAGTTTAAGAATGAAATATCATTTAAAATTGGTCTATACATATTAATCTTTAATTAGTGGCGTATTTTTCCTATCGAATGATACAATTTGGAAAAAAATCCACCGGGTAGTTTTTGAAAACACTCGAGCGGAACTTTTTGAGCTTACTGCTTTATAATATATATCAGGGTTCGCAAAGCTGGGCCCAGTTCGAAAAAACCCAGTGGGTTTTTTCAGAATGGGCCCACTTGAAAAAGCCCACTGAAAAACCCATAATGTGGGTTTTTTCAATTTTCAGAAATATTTAAAATTTTAAACAACATAAACATTTAATAAATTTAAGTCATTTCAGTGAATTTTGAAAAAAAAATTAATACATAAAAGCGATTACATAAACACATGAGGTAAAATAAAAATGTATTTTAGCACATTGAAATACTTTACTAACATAGAACATAGTAGGTAACATACGTAGTACATAATTATAGGTAAAGGCATATCATAAGAATGTCTTTATATAAAAACTTCAAATGAACTATATTCATGAAAATAAAAGATATGTATTTTTACTTTCTTCTATCTTTACAAGAAGAAAGTATTTAATTTGTGAAAAATTTCAACTTCCAGTTTACGACGGATTTATATGTTTTAAAAATGTCCTGAAGACGATTTGATGGTTTTTAGAAAATGTCTGTATGTGACAAAAATTTTGTGGGGCTCTATCTCAAGAACTAATGCACAGAATTTCACAAAACTTAGATTCAGTTAGACCTTGATGTAAACTGATGCTGATTAGTTTTTGGTGTATACAGACCTGCCAACTGCTACGAAAAAATCGTAGTTGCTACGATTTGGGCCTATAAACTACGATGCTACGAAAATCAGTCTTAAACTACGATTTTTTGCAAAAAACGCATTTTTTGTTTCTAGTAGCGATTTTTATCCCGCGCAGCATATTTTTCAGGAGTGATTCTGTTACGAAATTTCCAAAATTTCAAAGTATTCATTTCCGAAGGTTTTAAAAAAATGACCATTAGTATGAAAAAAATCTGGGCTGCAAATCAAACTTCTTAAAATAAAACACTCTTTATGTATATTAACCAGGAGTGTATTGTGTTTCTGAAAATATTTATACAGGAATTCCCTTCCTTAGAAACAAGGGTGCCATTTTAAGAATTTCTGAAATGGGAGTGGGGGTGTTCTTTGAGGGGCAAAGTTTGAAATAGTGTGCAAAATCGCACAATTTGCGAATTTCGTCAAAAGTTCATGGTAAAAAATGCGGATTTCAACAAAAAATCGTGATAGAAAAATGTAAATTACGATTGTGGGGAAAAAATGTGACTATTCTGAAATGATCTCGGGGAAAAAACCTGCGAATTTCGTCCAAATTTACTGCACTGGGCTAAAAAATTGGAACCAGACTCCTTTTACAAATGTAATTAAAAAAAAATTCTGCAAAACAAAAAGAAACACTAACCATCGTATAAAAAGTTTCAGAGGAAAAAATTTACTATATTGAGTTGAAAGACTGAAACCTTATTCGTTTTACGAATGCGCTTCAAAGCGCGTCAAAAGAGGGCTGCATAACACGAAAACCAACCAACCAACCTTCTTATTAATTTAAATTTTGTGTGCTACGATTTCTCATTTTCAAAGGTTGGCAGGTCTGTGTATATTGCCCAACAGATGGTGCTGCTATGATGCATTTATCTCCATTTTTGCAACAGCTTTATCTCAAGAACTAATGCACGGATTTTCATCAAACTTCAGATTCAGTTACAAGTTAAGTTGTTGCTTATCAAGTGTTGGTGTATATTGCCCAACAGGTAGCGCTGTTATGCTGCATTTTTTCACGATTTCAGCAATAACTCTTATCTCAAGAACTAATGTACGGAATTGAATAAAAATTTAGATACAGTTAGACCTTGATATAAACTGGTGGTGATTAGTTTTTGATGAATATCACCCAACAGTGACTCTGTTGTGCTGTATTTTGTATCATTTCTACAATATCTCAAGAATTAATGCATGGATTTTCATCAAACTTCAGATTCAATTAGACATTGACATAAGCTGTTACTGATTAGGTTCAGGTGTAAATTGCGCAGCAGGTAGTGTTGGTATGCTGCATTTTTCACGATTTTTGCAAAATCTATATTTCAAAAACTCGCAATTTAATCAAACTTATTCTGTTTCATTTTCATGCATTATTAGACTTGGATGTAAATTGAATAACAGGTGTTGATTTTATACTGTTTGGGTTGGAAATTTTGGTTGTGGACATCTAACAGGGTGGGTTCCAAAATTCAATGATTTGTTTGAAACAGTGTGATACTTACATGTCCTTGTTAAATGCATCCAATTGAACGAACCTATATTTTACAATCCTCGTGATGGGCGTGGCACTGTGATAGCGAATTTTGAATTATTAACATGTATGAGATAGAGGAAAGTTTTGGGATTGGCACATCCGACTAGTTTACCCCTTTTTTTCTTCCTACTTATATATTTTAAATATTAATATTCTATTCATCATTCGATTTTAAAGCAAATTAACAATTTTATATCTTCTATTATATTTAAAACTAATTTATGAGAAACACTGACACTTAATTTAAATTCATATAACTTATACAATTTATAACTTGTAAAATAGCATTACAATTATCATGAAAGACGGTAGTATTTCGAGTGACGCAGCCTTAAGCCTAAAATCGTATCGTATCGTATCGTTAAAATCGTATCGTATCGTATCATAGAATTCGTAGATGGCGGAACTCATATATACAGCTAACTCGACATCAAAGAAAATGCGAAAAGCCGCCTTTTAATAACTCAGCAGATATACGTCTTATTGTTCTGAATTTTCTAGAACAGTCTTATATCTGCAGTCTAATCGTATACTGAAATTTTTACATTTCTACGTGCAGTATATTTTGAGATCTAAATAGTCATTTTTAAAGTGAAAACGTTGGTATAATATCGAGGAAGTTCCTAATTTGAAAATCTCGAAAACGGTTCTAACGACTATTTTTAAATTGATACATAATATAAATGTGATTAAGGCGAGGTGAATAACACTTTTCTTTTTTCTGGGAAAACTCTCGTTCGTTAAATAATTCGATTTTTTTTTCTCTCGAAAATGACACGGGCGATTTTTTAAAAATCAAATAAATATGTTTCAGATGAACCAAATAACAATTTACTTGCTTCCAGCAAGACTCTTGTTCGTTTTATAATGCGCATGAAAAATCGGACTATATTTCTTCGCCATTCTATGGAAGTTTCACCGAAAATGCATGACACTGTATTCATACACATGCTTTCTTTTTAACCACTTTTGGGGAGAAAAATTTTGTCTGCCCACGGCTGAGTGGTTGAGGGCCATCGTCTACTGATCTTAACATAGGCAGTTCGATACTCGCTGCTGCGTGTGAAGTTTTTTTTTTTTTTTAAAGTCTGTTAGTTGACCATTATTCTCAGTTCCTTTGTAATTTTTTAATTGCTATTAAGTTAAATAAAATTACAATTATAATGACGCCAATTTGATGATGATTATTTCTTGGCAATTTTTCAACAATAAAAATATTACCATAAATTTTATAAATATATTTAATTTCAATCACTTTACAAAAAATATACATTAATACAGTAAACTCTGTGTAAGGCGGAATCGATCGGGACCAAGAAAATTTTCCGCAATAGACAATATTCCGCCTTAGACAAATTTTACTCTATGTCTATGGATTCGTAGGGACTTGAAATTCTTTCCAAGTTAGACAGATTTCCGTCTTACACAGAGTCCGCCTTACAGAGAGTTTATTGTAATTATTATTTGAATATAAATCACACGATCAGAAACGTAAAAAAATAATTCATTTCAGCTCTTCTTTTTATAATATCATTTATTATTATTATGACGGTCAATCAATATATAATCACTGACATCCATAATATTATTATTATAATTATTATTTTCCTTGCATAAAAACTATTGTGATGTAATAATTATTTTATAATAAATAATTTAGTTGAAATGTTTTATTTATAAATAACAATGAAGTTTTACATAATAAGCATATCAGAATTCTGGTGTCGCCATCTTTTGACGCAATTGCGTACCACATTTCAGGGTCGTACTGGCATAACTGAGAGGGCGGTGGCAAAATGGATAAAAAGGGCGCCGATTGCCTTACAAAAGGGCGCAAATGCTTATATATACATACATACACATACTATATAAATTATGTATAAAAAATCACTTTAAAAATATATACGAGTATATTGCTATAGCGAAAACTTTATTCCTAAAATAATTATGTCACCCAAATTAGTATTTTACACTATAGAAATGTAATATGCACAAAAATAGTTCCCCGCAAGGCATTGCAGTTAAAAAAAAAAATCTGATGTTAGACCAGTGTTGCCAATTTAGAGGTATTTTTTTCCTCCACACTTTTCTAAGAAAGCTATCTCTGTTTTCGAATTTCGCTCACCTTATCTAATGAGTTAATTCAAACTTTACCCCGAATATTTGAATAAAAATCTCCATACGATTATCTCCAAATGGAAAATAAAATATTAAAATAAAACAAACAAAAACAATTTCGTTGGGTCAAAACTCAAAAGTGCAAAACATTATTTAATACAATTCAATAATATTTTATATAATACAATCTCTAGAATACAAATACTAATTATGGTGTATAAAATTTCAGGAAAGTTATTTTTGTTTAGTTCAAGAGTGACGTCTGTTTTACGTGAATTATTTTTAAAATATGTTTTATTTCTTTATTTTTTCAACATTCAAAAGATATCATAGATTTTTTTTTTTTTTTAATTATGGCCATTTTTTTTTTCCATTCTGATCAGAAACAAAATTATAGCCATTTTTTTTTTCATCCTGACCAGAAAAAAAAAAAAAATTATGACCATTTTTTTTTTCCTTTTCTGACCAGAAAATCAGAGTTCTAACTTTTTACGACAGCTCTTTCATCTTCACCTAACACTTCATTTATAACGGTTGTTTCAAAATAATGGATGGCACCAGTCCATCAGTTCAGAAGAAAATGATCCATTCCAAAGGTATAAGTTCGATTGAAAAAAACTATTTAATACTTTGAGCAGAAAGAAGAGGCTACACCTGCAATTTTTATGACACTAATAGAATCCCATAGCTGCCAATGTGTACAGTTTAGTTACCTCTAAAATTTAACACAAATTTTTGTCATATTTAATCGTTGACAATTGTTAGACTTTTTAAACTGAAATTCCGGAAGTGACAGCCGATTGTTCCCTTGCGACGTCATTCCTCTGGCTTCAACTCGTAAAACTTGGCTAAAAGTGCTATCTTTGACAACATTTTCTGAATGAATCTTTGCCTTTATAAGAAAATGGGAAACTAATTTCCTGGTATCTGAACAAAATGGGCAAATTTTATATTTTTACGAATATTAATGCAAATTTTTTGTATTTACGAATGAAAATGACTTCGCGAAAGTATCAGAAAAGTAGTTAGTTTGGATTTGGGAATAGCTTTCAATATAAAAAATTCTCATAACGAGGATGTGATCGCCCCCCACCCCAAAAAAGGAAATCCATGACCCCCTCTAAATGATGAGCTGAATCCGTCCTTGGCTTTGTCGAATATTGATTGATTAAAATCTCGGAAACGGAATCGAAAAAAAATCCGCTTTATACAGGATCCTTATGCCATATCATCTTTAGATTCTTCTATGTTTTGTCATACGCCAGACAGAATGATTTTAACAATTCCGTGCAAAACACAGATGCGAGAAAAATCGACAAACAAAATCTTTATTTGGCGCCCGGGGCACATGCCCCCTCTGTCCCCCTTAATTTCGGCCCTGCTTTCAAATCAGCAAACTTACAAAGGCTGTGCCCAATAATGGGGTTGTTTCTGTTTTTCAAAGATCTTGTTCTTTTTTACCGCGATTCATGTGTGTACGCAGGGTGGGGGGGGTGGGGGGGGGGCAGAAAATCTTTGGAAAAGTAATACATTCTTTAAAAGTATTACGCTGAATGTAATTATTTTGAAAAGTAGTATTACTTGAATTTTATTGCATGATAGTTTTGTTTTAAAGGTTTTCATTAAATTTCATTGTAACTGCTGGCTGCTGGCTGAAAATACCAATTATTTTTTATTGCCCACCAGAAACTTTTTAATCGAACTGTATTTTATATTTTTTGAGAAAAACAAAAGATCTTTCAGAAAAGGCTGCCGAATGTGGCGTTTTGAACCGAATTTCCGGACGCGACAGTGGAGGAAGAGAAAGAAAACTGTTGTCATGAGACAACAATCAATTTTAACTCAAGATGTAATTAATTTAAAGAACAGAATCTATTGTATTGCAAATCACTTCAATAACCAAGCCTGCAAGTCTCATTCTTTTATGTGGAGTTTCGCCGAATATTCGGTTTCATTTTCGTTTTCAGCCCAAAATCCTAGTTTCGGCGAAAATACTGCCGTATATTCGGTATTACTATAACTGCCCCTCCCTAGCCTCCCCCAAACGGCACTCCCATCCAAAGAGCCGTACATACTATATATTCACATACAAGGAGATAAATCTAGAAGGTATTACTAATATTGATTAAATTCGTTATTTTTAAATTAAATTATATTTTAATATATTTTTTATGTTTATAGCACCTTATATTTAATTAATTTTATTTCAATCAAATTATTTTGTTAATTATGTACTGCCGTTTCTACGCAAAACATTATTCAGATAACATGCGTATATGTATGTTTATGTTACTTACTTTGAATTTATTTTTAAAACAATTTCGCTTACGTTTTCAGTCGATACTAGGAATGTAACCGAAATTCAGTTTCTTTCGAACACTATTTTTATGTTTGTAAATCAGCAGAAATTTTCGCATTATTGAACGTTAAAAAAAATTTTTTTTTTTGAGAACCGCTTTAAGGATTTACATATACATTTATAATCATAACTTATAAATTTCGCAAAATCGAGTTTTTATTTTAGCGGCTCTATCAACGGAATTCAGACTTCTTTATGTGGTCAGAATATGGAATAGACAATTCTATGTAAGTAAAAAAAAAATAAAAAAATACAATAAGCATTCTATTATAATTATAACATAAAATTGAAACTAGTTTTTTTTCTCAAAATTGCATTTTTTAATAGATGACCACGGCACGATTAGTTTAATAATACTGAATTGTTTTTCACTTCTAATTTTGTCAGCTTTTTCCTTCTATATATAAAAAAAAGTTTCGAATTGGAAATGGACCAATGAAAATCTGCGTAGATATTCCCGGTAGATCGGCATCCAATTTGAATGCTTAAGCATGGCCTTTCTTCGTTAATATTAAAAAAAACTGTTGCAAACAAAAATATGAAAATCAGTGGTATTACAGAGAAATGTTTGATAAACACGCTGATGCAGACAGTTTTCAAATCAAAGAATTATTTTAAGAGATATTTAATGCCAAAGTTGGAAAAAATCGTTCCATTAAAAAAGTTTTATTGGAGCAGAAACTACATGAGAATTTAATCATTTTTAGATCATTTTATACGTTATAAGTTCCCGGTGTGCAGATTGAATTTATTTTTTTTATTTGACTCATTTTTTGAGGTTTTATTTCTATTTTAAATTCAAATTTTCAGCTTTTCGAGAGATATTTTTTATATATTTTAGAAAATGTTATTAATTTAAACTGTTGCCAATTGTATAAACAGCGAAACAATAATGTTTGTTTCAAATTAAAAATTTATTTACACGTGACTATTGTAAACAGAAATAAAAACTTTAAAATTAGAATTAAATGATCACATGTTAAAAGCAGGAAAATTACGTCCTAAGAACCATATTCACACTTGAATTTTAAAAGAGAAACAAAATGTTAAATAAAAAAAATTATGCGCTAAAACTTGTAAAGGGGAGAAATTACATTATTTAAAATGACCAAAAAATATGGTAAAAACATTTAAATTAAAAAATATATTTGCGCGAGATATTTTGAGATAATCTTTTCAACTATTATCGTGAATTCAAAGACAGCGCAAATATTTCCTTCTAACAACTAAAGTATTTTCACCTGAATATTAATAAGAGAAATAAAACTTTGGTGTAAATTACGTCAGATTTAAAACGATACATTTAAAATGAATTATTTAAAAGAACTATCTTATATCGCTGTTAAAAAATACCGGGAGACAAGGACACTGTTTACTTAATTCATTTTACATTAGCTTATTTTCAAATGTTTAACTAATTTTTTAATTAACGAATAGAAACCCGTTTACAGGAAAATCACTACTGTTTTTTTTCTTTTGTTTTTTTTAAATTCAATATTTTTAAAGCCGATCAAATTAGCGTGCTTTTTGGATTTTGGTGTGCCTGAACGGGGGTTGGCGAGCGTAGCTCGTAGGGGGCAGACCCCCCTAGTTTCTTATATAATTATGCAGTGCATTAAGGATTTTTTTTTTTTTTTGTCAATCATCAAAAATCAGCCTTTTTCTACGATAAAAGTTGAATACCCTCTTTAAATAATCAGCATTAAAGAAAAAAAAAAGAGAGAGAGAGAGAGCTTTTCATAATTTCCACCTTTTGTCTCGTCTAGTCACTAAAATAAGTCATATTTAATTAAAAATTACTGTTTATTTTAATTTCAGATAAGCCAATTTTAAACTACAATGGTCGTCGCAACTCACACGCAAAAAACACCAACAGCACGTCGTGTCGCGCATGTGTCGTGTGTTAATAAGTATTTCATGGGAAAATACCTCCACATCCGCCGATTTCTATTTTCTCCAGAAAGATAGAGAGCTCCAGAATACGGTATAATAATTAAAAAAAAAGTGTCACACCTGGTATTACTACAGAAACCACTGGGTATCTATAGAACCGATTTGAAATCCCGCCGAAATGGTAATTTGTCTTCTTAGGAATTCCCACGTTAATGACTAACAGCATTGAAAACTGAACCCAAATACACCTGCACTTCTCTTTACTTATATTTATCCATTCTTTTGTAAAAGGACTTTTACAATTTTAGTGGTTTATCTATTTATTTTAATTACATATGTATTTTTCAATTTATATATTCGGGTGGTGTTTGAAGTTTAAAGAGGTTAAGCAGATCCGGTTTAAAAAAAATAAATAACGTTTTTACATATTGGCTTTTTCGGATGCTAAAAATATTATCGAATTTTTAAATAGATATGAAAAATTAACATTTTCTTCTTTCAAAAGCAAAATTTACATAAGTTTCCATTGCAAAATCTTGTGAAGAATTAGTCTTGGCGCCCTTGGCGGTCTAACACTTATATTATCATTGAGAAATTATGGAATGCTCCACTTTAGTAGAACTAAGGGCATCAATTTGTGTGTGTATTTGTGGGGAGTGTGCGTGTGTGGGGGGGGAGGGGGGTTTGCTATTACAAAAACACGATACTAAGAGTGTGGTTATTTTTAAGGCTCATTCAAAAGGGAAAAAAAATCAGACTTTGTTATCGGCTCGGTTAACAGAAACCTCGATTAATCGAAGCTCGGTTAATCCAGGTTCTACTATAATTCAATCTTCCGTAATCTTTTTAAAGCAGATCAAATTAATGGACTTTAGCACGAAGTCACATAGCTGATAACTGCTATGCTTGTTGGCCACCTTTTTTTTCAAAAAGTTTGCTTCACCTTATTCAATTAATGAGATATCTCCGATAAAATAAGTCACATTTTCCCGTTCTAAAATACTGGTATCCAAAAATCGTAGCATGTAACTGACACTACAAGTACTCATGGAACTAGACTATTTTAAGTCTGATTTTTATTATAGACTATATAAAATTATTAAAAATATATATTATGATAGGAACTAGCGGGTTTCGTCCGCTATTTACGTTATGGATATAAAAATCATGTTTGTTTTTTTTTTAGGGAAAAAGAAATAAAAACCTATTTGACGATAGGTTTATAAAGACACATTTTGTATTTGTTATATTTCCGGGGATGAGGAGGGGGGGGGGGGGACTATTTTGATTAAATATCGCAATTAGTCTACATGGCAGATATAATTATGATAGACACTAGTGGGCTTCGCCCCTCTATGGCGCCTTATGGGTCCAGCTTCCATAACTCAGAAACCACCTTTCGGACATCAATGCAACAGATTCCAAACGTTATAATTAACTTAATAATCACCCTATATAGCATTAAAGTAAATTTATGAGTACTGCATACTATTTTTTTATCCTAATTTCTGAAGAGAAAAAATTATTTCGGTTCCATTCTTAGGTACTGGTCTGAAAAATTTTGAAAAAGGGGGGAAGGAGGGGACATGAGACTGCTGTTTGTGAAACAACACAACGGGGTCTGGCTTATTCAACTTGGTTTTTGGTGACTTCAATTGGAAGGTGGTTTGTTTAAAAGAATGCGTTCCCTGCCCCATGAAAATTGGAACTATTGGTGCACCATCTATGTAAGGATTTAATAATTATAAATTAACATTTTGGATTTATTAATTTAAGGACAAAGTGTTTTTAAAGGAATATCAAATGAAACCCTCTGTGCGATCAGCGATTATACTTACCCACTTGTTTTTATATACAAACTGCTATAAGGAAAATTGTAATAAAATAGTAAAAATTAAATCTGCATTAAATTCCATAAGTATCTTTTTTTTAATAATTTTATCACTAACCTCAAAAAAGTAATGATATCAATGCAAAAACCCTTGACGGGTTAAAAGTTTCTGACGCAGCAATTTATCTTATGCTCTAAGAATTTTAAATATGGAACTTAAAAATACTGATATCAAATTTTGAGTGACGTTATGCTATTTCTTAAAAAATATATTTGTATTTATTTCATCATTTTATTTTTGTTTTATTTATAATCGCATGTGCAAAAATTATGTTCAACATGAAAAGCTGCATAAATTTTTATTCGCTGTTGCTTTATCATTTACATCTCTCATAAATTCAAAATATGAGTTTTAAAAGATATGATATAAAATTTAAGTGACGCCTTGATGTGACTTTAAAAGGTTTGTTTTAAAATTCAATTTAAATTATTTTTGACTTGGTTAAAATATTTTTTTACATCTACACAATACTTTTAATTTTCCAATTCACTGTTAAATATATCACTTTCATTGAATCTATACTATGCATTGAAATGTATTTATTTCAATAAATTGATTTATCTTTTGTGTCACGCTATTCAAAATTGTGAGTAAGATTTATGTAAATGGTTTATTTGCGTCAAACTATCCTTTTTCATACATTTCATGTAGTTTGGACACAATGACGCAAAGAAACCATTTACATAAATCTTACTCACAATTTTGAATAGCGTGACACAAAAGATAAATCAATTTATTGAAATAAATACATTTCAATGCATAGTATAGATTCAATGAAAGTGATATATTTAACAGTGAATTGGAAAATTAAAAGTATTGTGTAGATGTAAAAAAATATTTTAACCAAGTCAAAAATAATTTAAATTGAATTTTAAAACAAACCTTTTAAAGTCACATCAAGGCGTCACTTAAATTTTATATCATATCTTTTAAAACTCATATTTTGAATTTATGAGAGATGTAAATGATAAAGCAACAGCGAATAAAAATTTATGCAGCTTTTCATGTTGAACATAACTTTTGCACATGCGATTATAAATAAAACAAAAATAAAATGATGAAATAAATACAAATATATTTTTTAAGAAATAGCATAACGTCACTCAAAATTTGATATCAGTATTTTTAAGTTCCATATTTAAAATTCTTAGAGCATAAGATAAATTGCTGCGTCAGAAACTTTTAACCCGTCAAGGGTTTTTGCATTGATATTGTATATAAGGGAACAATGTATTTTTTTATGTATAGTATATATAATATAGTATACAATAATGTAATATCGCATATATTGTACTTTTGAAAAAACCCGATTTTCCCCGGGGAAAATTGGGTTTTTCATGAAAAAACCCGAAAAAACCCATGTGGGTTGGGTTTTTTCAAAAAAACCCGGGTTTTTGCGAACCCTGATATATATGATACAATACGGATATTTTATTGACTTCTCTTCATTTAAATCAATAAAGTATGCAAATAATAAAGGTATAACCCTATCTGAATATCACTGCAAACAAACAAAAAAAAAAAAAAAATTAGACATTGATAACAATATCATTAGGAAGGGGGGGGGGGGCTTCGAGGAATGATAACGTATGATATTGTAAGGGGGGGGGGGCAGTCCAAAATTACCAAAAAGTTAATAACGTTATACAGTACAGAACCATTTATCTGGAATGGTTGTGGTCAGATGTATTCCAGATAACTGGTTTTTCCGGTTAACTGGTTGGGCATTAAAGCAGCATCCATTTGATAAGTTTTGTGAAATATATCTGCTTATGGCATTATTTCTGATTTTAAATTATTAGATTACTTGGATTAAAAATCAGATGCAAGAAAGATCAAAAGTTAACCAGAGTTTGAAAGGAGGTAATTTATGGGAATCCCTTTGGAACAAAAATTCTTCTGCTTTCACTGCATAAAAATTAAAGCATCTAAAACACAACTAAATATGTTTCCATTTCAAATACTAGATGTTGACATCAAATTCAGGGCTTGAAATTCAATTTTTCCTAGGAGGGGAGTTTCCCTACCAACATTTATAAATGGAGGGGAGTTGAGTTATTTGGGAGGGAGAAAAAAATCTAAAACCCACTGTTATTTTACGTGCTATTTAAAGATTTACATTAATTACATTAATTATTTTAATACAGGCATGACAAAATACCACTGAAGCAATTTAAATCAACAACTCAGAATAATTATGAAAAATGTTTTTTATTTAAAAAAGTAAGAAAGCTTTTATATAGCCTATTTTTCAAGTTTCAACCAAATATCATGAGTCCTTAACAATGGGGTTGTTAAATGAATTTCTGAATTTAGATTTTATTCCATTTTGGGCCCTGAATCTTCTTTCACAAGATAAACTTGTGACAGACAACACAAGCACACACAACATTTATAACTTTGGAAGGTATTGGAAATGTATGGTTATGCTCTCTTAAAAAATTTTCAGAAAACTTTGCAATGTCTGACATTTCTTCCTTTTTAACTACTTGCATGAACAGTGTATATTCAGCGATGGAATCATCAATATCCATTTCTGAACAAAATTGTTTTATTATATCCTTAATGGAATTATAGTCAAAACCTGATTCCCTGGTATTTTCTTTGTTTAAAATTTGAATGCTTGTTCAATTAAAGTCAAAAGTTTGAAATGGAAACTGTTGATTCATTTCTTCTACTACACGAGAAACGTAGGTTAACTTTAAATTGTCAAGTCCTAATTTCTGTTAATTGCAAGGATCAACTTGTTTGGTGTTTCTATATATGTTTGATTGGAGCTCGGAATTTTTCTTTGATGTGCACCACAAGATCTTTGCAGTCTTTCTAATCTTATTTTTGTTTAATACTGAATCTAGACCAATTTGCCAGAGCGCAGCACCCGGTGACACTTAATGTCCTTTTGTGGCACAACCTTTTGGATATTTTCTTTTTTCTCTCACAGGAAAAAAATATCGTGAATTTCTTCTATCGGTCGAGGGAATAATATCATGAAATTCGTCGATTGGCCGCAGTATAAAATCGCGCTGAGAATATCGTGAAATTTGTCAATTGGCTGCGAAATGCATCGATCAGACGAGGGATAAAACTGTGAATTTCGTCAGTCTGTCGCAAAAAGTAACCGTAAAATTTGCACGTGTTTCTGAGTAAAAAAAAAAAAATTCACAGCAAATTTTTTGAAAGGTTACAGCAGCGGAATGAAAGGGATTGGGAAATCCTCTCCAGGCGCTAATTTTTTATGTTGTAGGTCGAGTAAACTCTTTTTTTTTTGGTTCGGTTCGATTTCAGGCTGAGTGTAGATTCCTGTAAATTGGATTTGGGTTAAACCCAATTTTTCAAAAGTTAGTTCAGTATTTCAGATTAAAAACTCCACTATACCTTTAATAATAAATATAGATATTTGTGGTTGTGTGTGCTGTTTTCTAAAGAGACTGTAGCATTTTTATTGCGACCCTTTGATGAAATTCTCTTTTTTTTCTGCAGCTCTTTGACGAAATTCGCGTTTTATCAGCAATCTTTGAAGAAATTCGCGTTTTTTTTCGCGATCTTTTGAGGAAATTTGCGTCTTTTTCGCGATCTTTTGACGAAATTTGCGTCTTTTTCGCGATCTTTTGACGAAATTTGCGTCTTTTTCGCGATCTTTTGACGAAATTTGCGTCTTTTCCGCTATTTTTATGACGAAAATTGCGTCTTTTGCGCGATTTTTTCACAAAATTTACGTTTTTTCGCGATCTTTTGATAAAGTTTGCGTTTTTCCCGTGATCCTTTGACGAAATTCGCATTTTTTCGCGATCTTTTGATGAAATTCGCGTTCTTTTTCAGCGGCTCTTTGATTAAATTTGCGTTTATTCCGCGATCCTTTGCCGAAACTCGCGTTTTTTCCGGGATCCTTTGCCGAAATTTACGATTTTTTTTTTTTTGTTTTTTTGTTATTCTTTGATGTAATATGTGTTCTTTCGCGATCCTTTGATGAATTTCAAGGGTTTTTTTTTTTGCGATCTGACGAAATTCACGTTTTTTCGCGATCTTTTGACAAAATTTGCGTTTTATTCGCAAGCTTTAGCGGCGAAATTGGCGATGTTTTCCTCGAACAATTGATGAAATTGATTTTTTCGGCTATCATTCGTCGAAATTCGCAATATTTTTCTGTTGAACTGATGACCGATTTTTCA
The DNA here is from genome assembly GCA_963932465.1 of Maratus speciosus. NCBI lineage: Eukaryota > Metazoa > Arthropoda > Arachnida > Araneae > Salticidae > Maratus > Maratus speciosus. The sequence goes on along the minus strand of CAWVRF010000002.1, from coordinate 5,120,262 downwards.
TAATTTTCGGAACCTAATGCCTTAAATTTTCGGAAAATTCGGAACAGAATTACCTCTGAATTCGCCAATCGGTCACGTTACTTTTGTTAACCGATCTGGAGAAAAAAATAATGAAATTTAGCGGTCGCGTGAAAAATTAGTGACTTTCAACGATCTTTCATGGTAAAAAAAAAAAAAAACCCACAAAATGAGTTAATCGTGATAAGAGTAAATACCTTATTTCCTGTCTTGACACTGTCCAGATATATATCTCCTCTGCATTCCTCTATATTTATTTAACACTGCATATTTCCTTTATGTTTCTTTAACACTTAAAGTATTTCCTTTATTAAAATGTATCTCCTTTATTAAAATATATTTCCTTTATTAATATTTCTTTTATTAAAATATTTCTTTTATTAATAATATATAAAGTCGTTTTACTTACCTTTTATTCATTCCTGTTATTTTATCTTAATTCCTTTTTACGATGTTTATCTTTCTTTGCCGTTCATAGTCACGTTTTTCAGTTGTCTTCTTCCAAGCAAACATGAGCACGCATTTCGTTTGAATGATGATCATAGATTAGTTTCTCGATCGCCGCCAGATGGCGTCGCTCATTTGAGTTTACGACACATCGGCTCTGCGTTCCTTCATCATGATGATCTCATTCTGGAACTGTCTGCAGTTGCTCCTTGCATTGCGTAATGAGGCGTTATTCGAACGCCCGGCTGATATAAATTGAAATACGTTTTTCTCCTTCTTCGCCTGCTCGCCTGCCTGTCTGCACTCGTTGCTTTCTTTTCCTGTGTTTGTCTACGTGTTTCGTCTCGTCCTTTTTTTACTAACAGTGTTGGTTTTCCACGACATTTTAATAGTGCTATTATGGCTGGAGATGTCTTCTTGAAGTGCTGTGTGCTTTTAATAAATTGATGTTTTTACTTTCTACTTCATCGTTCGTCGGCCATTTTATAAGTTGTTTGTTATGAGTTCGATAGTTTATGACTTCGACTCTGCTCTTTAAAGGTGGACTCTGCGTACATCGTGTTTTAAATGGATACACTGATGTGTGAGTCAAGATGGCTATTGTTATGATGAAGTATAGAGATGTTTTACTCGCTATTTATTATCGGCATCTATATTTTGACGTTTCACCTAATGGCTATTTACAACGCGTCTTCATCTATAAAGAAGTATTTTTCCCGGAGTTGTCTCGGCACGGATATGTGATTCACTGCATTTCAGTTTAATTCATCGGCGTATTAGATGTTTGTGAACAACATGGAACTTTGAGGAGGACCAGTCATTCTGTGATCATTTTCATTTCTTTATTGCTATGAGTTCAGTTTTCTTTTATTGTCACATGGCTTTTTGGATATGTATTTATATTTAATTTAACAGCTTAAATGTGTTTATTGAATTTAAAGATTTGATTTATGGTTTGAACTATATTTAAACTTATTTTATATTTTAGTTAATAAACGTTAGTTTGTTTTTAAACTTACTTTGTTTTTATTTCGCCACCATACGTTTCTTTTCTTTTTCATAAACTATTTAATACTTTTTTGGGACTATTAGCGTTAGTTTTCATTGTGCTTTTAATTAAACTCTGCTAATCTAATTTAATTTAATTCTTGTCATTAATTTAATGACATCACATCGGCCGCGCGAAAATATCGGGAAATTCGCAAGGAGTTCGCGGGAGTTGATCGTAATTTCCAAAATGCAAAATTTTCAGGAGAATCACGAGATGTTTTGGGCGGGAGCCTCCCGCCCATGATATTCTTTTGGGCGGGTTTTCAAAGTTTTGGGCATGAATCCCTCCATCCTGCCCTGAAATTATACAATTGTTTCAAGCAATGCATATGTCAAACTGGCAGTATATGACACTTTTTTTCTGCAAAGATTCCTAAATAAATCTATTAGAAATATTCTGGATAACTGGTTTTCTGGTTAACTGGTTTCTGGTTAAATGGTACCATACTGTATAAGTGTAACCCCTTACTGCAGTTACAAATGTTAATTTGGAGCCATCCAACCAGGTTCCTTTTCTAATAGATATTCTTTTATCACAGTTTTTCACATTACACCACCACTTTTTATACGTTTGTAGATAAAGTCTCATATCATGCCCATGAATACCTGCTTTTTTTAATGACAGAATTCCATGTTTTTGAAAATAGGTTAGTTACCTCATTTTCTTTAGATGGAAGATTGCAGATCTCTATCATTCTTTCTCAAAATGCGAGAGAAAGAGCAGAGACATAGACGTTAACTAATATTGTTCATTAGAAACACTAAACTGACTTATCCACAAAATAAATAAAAATGGAATATGTACATAACATGGTAGATTTACATTTTACTCCATTCAACTAATTTATTTGAAGCAAATTTTCATGGAATTTACTGTTCAGAATTTTCAAATCCTAATTAAACTAACTTGTTACAGCAAGGTTGCATGTTGTGGCATTTTGAAATACAAAGTCTACTGACTTATTTGTACAAACACATGTTCGTGGTACAGTCCTTAGAACAGTTGTATTTTTTGAGTCATTGCCACCCAACTAAAGAATGCTTATTTACCACTTCACATATGAGTGCACTTATTTTGTCTGTGCCAAAATCTTGAATGTTTAAAAAATTTCCTTTGTGTTAAGTAAACTGGTTTGTTATGTTCAACGCCTTTAGTTTACCCAACTTAGTACCAAATACATAAAATTCATCGTCTTTAATATTTGTTATAACAGCGATTATATGTCTTGGATTTATTTTCAGGGGTCAATCTAGGCAAAATTTGGGGCCTGTGTACGGCCCTTTCATAAAAATCTATTTAATAAAATAGGCCCCTTCACAAAAATAAATTCAATAAAATGGGCCCCTTCACAAAAATAAATTCAATAAAATGGGCCCCTTCACAAAAATAAATTCAAGAAAATAGCCCCCTTTTGTAAAATTCTTTTTCATAAAAACTGTTTTTAAAATGTGTAATTTGTAAATAAAACCAGGTCACGATCAAAACAAAAATTTTAGCAAGGGATTTAAAGAAGTTTTTGTTAATAAATTCTTGGTTTGAATTTCAGTAACTTGATTTCAACTTTTGTTACAAAATCTTATTTTTCACAAAAATATAATAAAATTTACAAAAATAACTTTTACCTTTCACAAAATGGGCCCTAAGTATAAAAACCTGAATCGACCCCTGATTTTTGCTCTGTCAATATAAGGTAATTTTCTGCAGAAAATGCTGCTGTAAATTTCTTTCACCTCTTATGCTAACAACAGCATAGCGTTTGGACAATCGATAATGAAATACTTGTTTTTCATGAACACGTTTAGCTTTCTTTCACTTCATTTATTAAAGAATTGTCTCTCGATTGTTTAAACAAAGTCATCCTGCTTATTCATTAACTCATATGAAAAGTCATAAAAAGAATTTTTTCCACATATCACTCTTTTTTTCTCACAAAATGAGAAAAAATATTATCACATAAACAGATTGATTACCAGGGCTCGATCCAGGGAAAATTTGAGGCCTTTTTAGGGCCCTTTCACAAAAATCTGTTTAATAAAATAGGTCCCTTCACAAAAATAAATTTAATAAAATGGGCCCTTTCACAAAATTTTTTTAATAAAATGGGCCTCTTCACAAAATTAAACTTAATAAAACAGGCTCCTTCACAAAATTCCTTTTAATGAAATAGGCCCCTTCGTAACATTCTTTTTCATAAAAACTGTTTTAAAATGTGTAATTTGTAAATAAAACCAGGTCACGAAAAACAAAAACTTTAGCAAGGGGATTTAAAGAAGTTTTTGTCAATAAATTCTTGCTTCGAATTTGAGTAACTGCATTTCAACTTTCGTTACAAAATGTTACTTTTCACAAAAACAACTTTTAATTTTCACAAATGGGCCCCATGAGTAAGAATCTGCATCGACCCCTGATTACATCTGTCTACATTTGCTCAAAGTTAGGCTGTAATCAGCGGCATAACCAGAAGAGTGGGGGGGATGATGGGGCTTCACCCCCACCCACCTTGAAATTTAAAGAAAATATCCAGTTATGATTGTTTTGCAAAATCCAATAAAACCTGCAAAAAGGGAATAAAAAAGAAGTATCTAACTGTATAACAAATTTCTAAATTTGATTCGTATAATTTTTTTAGTGTAGCCTGAATCATTAAGTTTTACATTTATATTTATGTTAGTTGTTATCTATTAAGTATTCTTGATTCTTTTAACATTACTAACAATTTTATGAAATTATATCATAAATTGTACTGCTTAACATATTTTTTGAGGACAGATATATTATACATATAATTTTTTTTTTCTCCAAAAAATAAGATGGTATGTTTGGTTATATAAATGTTGTATGTTTTTAAAATAAATTACAAGGGCAGTTCAATAAACAATGATCATAATTTTTTTATTAGCATACTTTATTGTACGCAAATTTACTTTTATGTTCCATTGTTACCTTAATGTGTAATGAATGTGTGGTAATTTTTTTGTTCATTAATTTCCAGTAATACATCAGTGGCAGCCCACATAGGGAATTTTGCTTTCGCCTGAAGAAATCGTCAGTCGAAGCGTATTATTGCATTAGGAGATTCATCTCATGTTCATGTAACATCGCCTTCAATTTCGAACAACCGCCATGTAAACATCATGCTGTTCGGGTATGAGGAGTCTTGAAATTCAAGTTACACAAACACATCTCATGTTCATTTTTCTGTTACTAACGTGCGAGTGGCATGCCACAGGGGTGCTGAATATGTCCGATCTAGGATCGGGGGAAATCAGGGTTGCCGGCTTTTAGCCAGGCAAAAAAAAAAAAAGCCAGACGGCCTTTTTTTGGTTTTAACCACTTAAAAAAAAGCCGGCTTTTATTTTTTTTTAAGTTGGTTTACAGTTAATTTGTTTTAAATTTGATCAATTAATTTTTAATATACTTATAAATATTTTCTACTAAAAAAATTATGGATTTCTATTAAATTTTGTCAAATAAATAAGCCTATAACTTCTAGAAGGCAACTGTGAAGGCATTATGTCTGAAAAAAAGAAATTTATAACCGTTGAAAATAATATAAGTTACGCTCCAAACTGGTATTTTGAAATTCTGTATTACATAGCTCTACATATACTACACATTTTAAAGATTATATTTAATTAATGACAAAATGTAGCACATGAAAATGGAAAAATTCTTTTGTGGTCCATATGGAGAGATTAAGTTATAAATGTTAAAAGAGAAATTAGAAAGGATATAATATTTGAGGAGTGTGGTACATAAGTGTATAAAAAATAGAGCATTTAAACAAAAACAAAATTTTGAAAAGCTTGTTGTTAAGCATATTCATGCATATACTATTTGCAATGTTTTTAATAGTGAGAAATTGTGTTTTTATTAATATGACTATGTATAATTTTAAATGTTTACTAGAAATAAAGTAAGACTTGTATATTAATAGCTCTTAAAATTAAGTAATAAAACATGTAACTAAGTAACCATTGTTCTCTTTAATTTTATAAAGCAGTAAAAATGAAAAAAATGGCAGTTGGTATGGCCCTTTTAAAATTTAGCTGACATATTTGCAATTCTGACTAAAAATCACTTGCAAAACCATCTAAGTTTTATTCCAGTATTAATGTCCTCATTATTGAGAAATTGTGTTTCTTATTAAACTCTCAATCAATTAAATGTCATTAAAACTAATTAAAAACACTTTAAAATGTGTAGTTTATAATTACAATGCTTCATTGTATAAAAGCCAATTATGGCCAAAAAAAGCCAGTTAAAACCAATAAAAGCCACCAGCCTGGCTTTTTTAATTTTTAGCTGGCTTTTTTGCAACCCTGAGGGAAAATTTATCCATCTGGGGAAATTTTGCCGAAAAATACGTAATTGAATTCAATTTTAACGATGAATTATGTAATCCCTAGATACAGAAAAATTTTCACTATGCTGTATGGCGATCTCTACAAAATCAATCTCAGAATATGTTGTACCATATATACTTGCGCGTAAGTTGAGAAATTAAAAAAAAAAAATAATAATTCTATACCTACGTTAACACTTAACACAAAATTTTATGTCAGCCTATGTATCCCATCGTAAAATTTTGTGGAAATTTTCATATGGATTGGGAGAAATGTTGGGAGTAAAAACATTTTCTGCACCCCTGGCATGCCATTATAACTGCAGCATTTTTAACAGTTCTCATAATATCTTATAGTGACGGTATCATGTTGACTTCTGTAAGCTCAGTTATAGGAACTGCTTGTCCATCTTCTTTTGAAGAGGATTGTCTTTCTCTTTCTTAAATAATCTCAAACCATCATCTAACTGTGCTACACGGAAGAACATACTCTCCCTAAGTCTCCTATAGCATACTCTTTGATTGACACATTCTTCTGCCGAAAGCAAAATTTCCAGGAGGCGTGTTGCCACCATTGTTCCCTTAGGCGATACTGAAAGTATCTGAACTTTCATGGCTGCCATGGTCGTTCTACTAGAATTAAATGAACAAAAAGAATACCACACATTCATTACACATTAATCTAACAAGGGAACATAAAAGTAAATTTGTGTGCAATAAAGTATGTGAATAAAAAAATTATGATCATTCTTTATTGAGCCCTTGTAAAATAGTAGCTGCTAAAATTTTAATCTACCATTCTCCGGTGACTCATTGAATTTTGCCAGTTTTTTTTTTTTTTTTTTTTTTTTTTTTTTTGTTTAATGTATAAACATTGAAATAGGCTATAAAAAATATAATATATATTTTTTAAACTTCCAGGTCCTACTACAGTCATGTCTGAAGGAACAAGGAATATCTTGGAGGGCATGAAGATGCATAATGTGAAAAGAGTATCGTGCTGTATATCATGTAAGCCGATTTCAATTATGTTATTAATTGTCCTGCAACGTGTTACTTTGATCTGATAAAATAGGTTGTTCCATTGTAAGCTGCTAAAATTAATGGGTTATTATTATTTTTTTAAACCCTAATTCATGAGTATTTTATAGAGGAAAATGTTTCTACTTTAAGTAAGCTTGTGTATACTTTATTAATAAAGTTTTTCAAATTTTTCGTTTATATACCAATTTTAGACATATTTTAAAGACAATTTTACTCTCTGTAATACATACAGGTCTGTTTCCATAAAAATATATTTGACGTAACATTTAAAAATATATTCGACGTAACATTTAAAAAATATATTCATGAGTTGACATATAAAAAAATTCATTACAATAACATTTTCATTCCTTTCAGAACATCCTCAAGTGGATTGACTAAAAGTCGTCGATTTAAAAAATGTTGTTGTAATGAATTTTTTTATATGTTAACTCATGAATGTGTTTTTTAAATGTTACGTCGAATATATTTTTATTTTTTATTTATTCCAGTGAGTAAAATTGTCTCTAAACTATAAAATAATGTCTGAAATGGGTACATAAACTGTAAATTATAAAAACAGGCATTACAATATCAAATGTAGATAACTACATTTTTATATTTTTAAATTAGTTTGTGGTACTGATATGCAAAAACTAACATCTAATTGAGTGTAAATTATATTAGGATGCATTTAAAAAAAATATTTTTATTGTCAAATATTACATATATTCAGAGTTGTACAATATAGACGCATGCTGTGCGCGGAAAATTTTCCACAAAATTTGGAACTTTGCGCAAAATTTTCTTGAAAAAAAAAACGTAATACTATTTACGTTTATATTACTAACGATTGTTGAATGCTACTTACGTAGTATCCAAGGGGTTAAAGAGTAACAGAGCTACTTAAGGCAGATAGAAGCAAATAGCTGATTTTATCACCCCCAAAAAGAAATATTTAAATATGATATTCTGTATTAAATTGGTTCTATTAAAGAAGCTTAATCAAAAGAATATAAAACATAACACTGATTAAAATCAACAATAACATTTATTAGTTCATTAACATAAAAACAAGAAAATTATATTGATAAAGTAAAATAATAGCCATTAGAAACAGAATGTACTTTAAACTTAAACATCACAATAATTCTATTAGACAAGATTTAATTTAAAGTAAACTTGACTGCTTTGATCACATAAAATAAACACAAAATAAATTAAACTACTATTGTTATGATGAAGATGTACCAGAGCTAATTAATAAACTATAAAAAGCATTTTAGTGATTTAATTAGCTGAGAACAACGCTGGAGTCCATCCCGATCAATCATCCACACAAAAGTCATTTTGTCATAACGTAAATGTTCTTGAGACAAATCAACACACTAACCATGACGCAATGTTCTTCCACTGAACCACATCTTAAGCGGGCAAAAGATTACAGTCTCGGGAAGATCCAACAGTATCCTCTTCTTAAAGCGAACAAATGAAACAAAAATATGCCAGCGATCATTCATAAAAGCAAACCACAACGCAGTTACTCCTCCCGTACGAAACATGGTGGAACCGGTCCTTCTATCACTGGAAACACATCAAACTGCATGAACAGTTTATCACAATAGAAAAACGTTCTGCAAACGGCCAACTCTTATACTCAGGAATCAGATGGTCCATCTAAACGTCGATATAGAGATTCGGCAACTGACATTGATGTTTACAGGTGATAAACAACTTAAAGATAAAACACTATTTCATATTCATTAAATGGTAGAAGAGGCAAACAGAAACTTTAATATATTTGATGAGGACTGACTTTAAATTAGCGAAAACATCTTCCAGAAATAGTGTTACAATTCGTAACAAATAAGAAAAACAAACGAAACTACAAAGCTACTGCTACAGGGTGAAGCTGTAGTATATAAATGATTCATCGGATTGAAAAACCTTCTATCACACCCACTAACTCCAGCAATACAATTGGTCAAAAAGCCATCACATCGATTCACGTAAGTGAAGACATCACTGACGCAAGCCGATCATGCCATCTGGCGATGATCAGAGCAATTAAATTACGTCATACATTGGAGTGTGTCCGGCAAATGTGTGTAGTGGAAATGAAAAACAGGTGCCGGGAAATACAAAGATTTATAAAAAGTAAATAAAGAAGAAAATTAACTATGAGTGATAACAGATAATGAAAAAGATCTATATTTAAGAAGTAAGCTATTGGTTTTAATAAAGAAAAGTGCTTTTAATAAAAGTAAAAAGTTATTTGCTATTATATGAAATGTAAATAAAGCAGAACGATCTTTTAATAAAACGTAATTCTTGAAATGAATGAAGATGAATGAAAGAATGAGATTTATGAAATAATGGAATGTAAATGAAGTTAACATATATAGCTGTGAATAGGTTAGGTTTTAAAGGGTGTATACATACTTGACATGTACACCTATAGGTACACTAGTTACACAAAGTAAATGTTGGCAAAGATGTGTACAGAAACAAGAACCAAGGGTATACCTATCAATTTTGTACTTGTAACCTTTTTAAAAAAAAAAAAAAAAAAATACCGAAAAATTAAAAATATTCCCCAATTGTATGTACGATTTATTTATTGTTTGCCAGGGGTGATTTTGTTCTGAATTTTCCAAAAATAAAAATAAAAATCGGCCATCAGCCACGATCGTGAAAAAAAAAAAAAAGATAATTTTGTCAAAGAATAGCAGAAAACACGCAAATTTCATCAAAGGAGCGCAGGAAAAAGCGAATTTCATAAAAGCATAGCAGAAAAAGCCCGAATTTTGCCAAAAGATTGCAAAAAAGTGAGAATTTCATAAAAGAATCGCGGCAAAAAATTAATTTCGTCAAAAGATAGCGAAAAAACACGAATTTCGTCAAAAGATAGCTGAAAAAATGCGAATTTCGTCAAAGAATTGAAAAAAAAAAAAAAAAAAAAAAAAAAAATTCGTCAAAGAATTGAAAAAAAAAACCAAATTTCGTGAAAGGAGCGCAGGAAAAAAGCGAAATACGGAAAAGCAAAACGGAAAAAGCCCGAATTTTGTCAAAGGATCGCTAAAAAATTCAAATTTCATAAAAGAATCGTGAAAAAAAACTAATTTCATCAAAGGATCGAGAAAAAAAAACACTAATTTCGTCAAAGGGCTGCGGAAAAAGCGCGAATTTTGTCAAACTATCGCGAAAAAAAACAACCTCTAATTTAGTGAAAAGATCGCTGAAAAAACATGAATTTCTTCAAAGAATTTAAAAAAAGACACAAATTCTGTCAAAAGAGCGCAGGAAAAATACTAATTTCGTAAAAGCATTGCAGAAAAAGCACTAATTTTGTCAAAAGATCTTGCCAGAAAAAACTAATTTCGTCAAAGGATTGAAGAAAAAAAACGATATTTGCAGAAAAACATGAATTTCCTCAAAAGATCGCAGAAAAAATGCGAATTCTGCCAAAGGAGCACAGAAAAAATGAGAATTTCGTCAAATGATCGCAGAAAAAATGGGAATTTCGTCAAAGGGCTGCTCATCAGTCATAAAAACACATCAGTCTGTTTAATAATGATACCTATGAATTTACCTCTCCCTGTAAAATGTGATTCAGTTGTTTCAGAAGTAATGCTGCATTATTTCTGTGAACAGAGTGACTGGCAATGTGTGCGAAGAGGTTACAATATTAACGATTGGGCTGTTTCTAAATGCATTGACAAAATAATTGATAAGACCTTTCTTATCATGGATTTTTAACTTTATTATTTTTTTAAACCAAAATAATTATTCTTTAATTAATATCAATTCATTTTAATTTAAATGGTAAATATTTTAAAATTGCTGGTGTTAATTCATAGTGTCAAAATAATATAACACATTATTTTATTAAACATTAAACTAATTTGCAGAAAATTTTAAACCCAATATTTGTGTGTGCAGAAAGTTTTTGGTTTTATACAAGTGTGCATATATTATATTAATATTCTATGTAGTTGCCACTTTTATTGATGTAGTTGTTGTATTGCAACACCGCCTTTTGTATTCTTTTGTCGAAGAAACTAGCCACCCCTCTGTGCAGACACTCACTCCTTCACAATGTCATCTGTTATTTCATTATACTGTACACTCTGAATCCTTAATTTTCCAGAATTTTTGCATTGGGTCCTACCTTACTTAAAATAACTGACACCCTATTTTCACATTCCCACTCTAAATTTCAACAAATTGTCTGTAAATGTCTGTTACATGTGTGCAGAAAAATCTTATCACCCACTGCAGTTTCCAGGCAGGAGTGTTTGCAATTTTAATGTTCATTTTTAAACTAACATGCCAAATTCGTAGAACACTATCATTCACACAACTGTTACATGAGACATTCAGTAACCCACTGAAGGCGGCGTTCTTACAATTGTGTAGCCTGTGTGCCATCGATTCTTAATTTGTGGATGTACCTTGTAAAATAACTAACTTCATAAAATGTGTTATCTGGCTTCTCAGAAAGAATCATTTGATTATTTTTTTGAAAATATGTTATCGCACTTTCCAACTTTTTCAATAACAAACACTATTTGATTTCATTTTTAACTCAACCTTTTTAACGCTTTCCAACAAAGTTGAAAAGTGTTTATGCATTTGGTTTGTCTGACCGTCTGTCCACACTCTCACTCCCATCAATAGACTCGAGTTTTCATGCAATGGATAAAGGTTGCTGCAATTTAACTTATTTTTTTGCATGTGACTCGTTCTCTACAAATTCTATAAACTCCTCTACAGGGCTGCACAAAAGTATTGACGTACCATTGTCTTCATGAGAGAAAGTGGCTGAAGGGGAATTTTCAACTGAATTATAGGTATTTCTTAAGTGAACTAGATATTGGCATGCATGTCGTTAATAGATACAAATCTATATATCCTATACAGGTCTGCTGAAAAAATTCTGATCATTTTCTGATTGTAGACAGGAACAGCTGAAATTTGTGTTTTGAAAAGTGTTTTGCTTTTCCATAGGGTTGAATGAGATGTCCTATTTTAATTTTTTAAACAGTGCCGTTTTGTTACATTATTCTGAATGCGTTGGAAAGTGTTTCATAATCTATGCTGGACGCATGATTTTTTCTTTCTTGTTTTATAATGAAATGGATGCAAAGATTACAATGAATCATCAAGGATATATATGAAATCATGCGCTTTTAATGGATCTGTCAAAATGTCTTCTATCCTTTCCCATTTTTTTTCATCTAATCTGATAAACATGAGATTAAATTAATTATAGGAAAAATTTTGTCTATACAGGAGCTAAAATGCTATCATTGTGATAAAAGAAGTTGTTGATATTGGTAAGGGATTATTCATGTTAGCCGTGGTCTTCTAAATTTCTGAAACCCATTGTGTTTGCTATAAGAATGATTTTGACACGTCATAGATCAGAAGGGTTTATACATAGGTAGGATAGTCCTCCAAATCTTGAACACGTGTTCGGAATGGCTCGCCCATGGATGATCATTTTTCTTTATCTAGACACCAGCACATGCGGGGGGGGGGGGGGGGGGTCTGTATATTTCGTAAAAACTTTGAAAAGTGCTTGAGAAAAACAATGCATTTTCAAGTGTTTGACAATTTGAAAAATGTTATAATAGTCCTTGAATTTTTAAATTTCTAAGAATTAAAAAAAAAATTGTTCACACGTTTATTTTTTACATTTAAGAAGTGATGGTATCTTTCTCATTCACTCTCAAATAATGAACCCATATGCTACCATGGATTATGTTCTTCATTAGGTGGTAACAGTATTGTTTAATAAGGAGAAATGCTTATTTTTAAATTTGAGGTGTGTTTTGTACAAATTGATTTTTAATAATAAATAAAGACACACAACCTTGCTTAATGGTGACAAAACATGAACTTTAATGAGGTAAAAGTTAAATTTTACGTTTCGAGCTGTTTTTACAGCCGTCTTCAGGAAAAATGGGATGGCTAAAAGCTCAGAGATAAAGGCTTCCTGTGTGAGAGACAATTTGTCGAACATTGACTAAAAATATGAAAAAAATGTACTACAGTAGAGCACCAATTATCCGAACACGTCGGGATTGACCCTAGTTCGGATAAATGGACAGGCAATTTAAGGGATGTTCCTGGCTATACTAAAACCTTCACACTTTACTTAGGCTTAGGACTGGCAGCACCCGTTAGTGCTAGCATGTTTAAAAACTGTTTTTTTTTCCTTTTAATCATTTAAAATTTTCCTTTTCTCTTTTTATCATTATCTGAACTCCAGAGATTATAATTTAAGCAAAAATGCTTTCAATGGTTGCTTGTTTCTAAGAAGACATTCTTTCCAATGCTGCCCTATCTCTATTTTTTTCTTAAATACGTTAGTTGAATAGGATCAGTGTCTGCCATTCGAGCCATTTCATAGCTGTTTCGAAACATTCAAAGGCTTCGTTATGGGATGGACCTGGGTCATTTAGAGAGCATTCGTTTTCATTTCTTCAATTTCTCCAATTTCTTTTTCATCTTAAATCTCATCCACAATCTCATAATCATTAAAAAAAAAAATTTTTTTAAGAGGAATAGAATGTTTGGAAAAATAGAAGTTCGGTTAAAAAAAAAAAGTTTTTGAGAGAAATAGACTGTTCGGATAATCAGCGCTCTACTGTAGTGAGTGTTCGACAAATTGTCTCTCACACAGGAAGCCTTCATCTCTGAGCTTTTAGCCATTTAACCATCCTATTTTTCCTGAAGACGGCCGTAAACAGCTCAAAACATAGAATTTAACTTTTGCCTTATTAAAGTTCGTGTTTTGTGTACCATTAAGCAAGGTTGTGTGTCTTTATTTATTATATTTTAGGATGCAATGGTCCAGTATGTGTTAGTGATTTTTAATAATTTCTTGTTTCTCTTAATTTTTGCTTTATATATATTTTGGTGAATAACTTTCTGAGACCCAATGCCCATTTCAATATCAATGGACATTTGTGATTACATGATCTTCATCTATAGCATCCTTTATTGTCAGACTATCTAGGTCGAGCCCTGCAATAGATTTTTGACCTATTGTCATTAAACTGATGAACCCACTTCTGATGGATGAGTTCCACACACGTTCATGGTTGATAGCAATGCAATATTCAACCATTTAAAGGCTCAACTTCATCTCCAGGGTTAAAAATTCATTCCTTTCCTCAGGCAAAAAATATTACAAAAGCAAATAAAAGAGCAATGCCGACAGACTTGTATAAAACCAAAAACTTTCCGCGCACATAAATATTGGGTCAAAAATTTTCTGCAAATTAACTTAATGTTTATTAAAATTACATGTTGCATTATTTTGACGATATGAATTAAAAATCATAGTTTAAAATAATTGCTATTTAAATCAAAAATTAATATTAATTAAAGAATAATTATTTTAAATAAAAAATAATAAAGCAAAAATCCATGATAGGAAGGGGTGAATTATTTTAAATTATTTTGTCAATGCATTTAGAAATAGCCAAATCCTTAATATTGTGATCTCTTTGCACAAAAGTCCTTACTCTTATAACACTACGAAATTATTCAATTTAACCGCTGTCACCGGGCTAAAAAGTCACTGCAGCCGCCGATGGAAAACCAATCGGCGACAAGTTTTAGTCTGCGGAAAATAGAAATAAAAGGGTCTGTGATGTCACAAGTTCACAATAATGTTTTGAGTCTTTAAACTTTGAATTGTGGACAAACAATATATAAATCATACATAAAATTGGGGAATATTTTAAATTTTCGCTATTAAAAAAAGTTACAAAAACAATGTTTTTATTTTCTTAACTTTATTTTCCGCAAAGTTCCGAATTTTTCGGAAAATTTTCCGCGTGTGCGTCTATATTATACAACTCTGAATGCCGACAGCATTAGAATTACAATAATAGTCATAGCAGTGTTATTATATTTGCCTCTATTTAAAATATTTACAAATCCATCTTTAATATTGAATTAAGAGTTACTTTTTTATGACCTTCAAGCATTATCCGATAGTATTTGATAGGCAATGGACCAAAACTCCCAAAGTTTATGTAGAAAGTATCCCTATTTGATTGGCTTTTGCTGATGTTTGTGCGAAACTATATGGAAGAAAAGAGTCATCTTAGTGTTGCATGTTGTCAGAAATGCTTGTTTTTCATTGGCAAAAGAGTGGGATTCTTGTGCTACTTGTGTACTATGATATTTTAGTGTTTAGAAATGTTGAAATGTAGAATTAAATAAGATTTATTTTTGCCTAGATGATATTTTAGTGTTTAGAAATGTCAAAAATGGAAAGAGCAAACATGACCTACTTGTAAGATAAAATTTTAAAATAAGATTACTTTTTGCCTAAATAGATATTTTAAACTTTTGTTTAAAAATATTGGTACTACTTAGTTATCTTGTCGACCCAAGATCTATCGCCAATCTATAAGATTAAATGCCAATAATAGTTTATCGTAAATGTCACAATCACTTGACTTTAAGCAAATGACACATGTTTATGTCAAGTGATTTTTATTTCAACGTTTTATTTGTATTTTTATGAATGCTGTGCTAATTTATTTGTTCTTTTGTTATTTAAAATAAAAATTATGTCAGTTTGTATAATTTGGCAGTTTATATAATTTGGCGAAATGGGTCGACGGGATAACTAAGTAGTACCAAAATATCTGTTATTGTGATTTATAATAATGCATGTGTTTTATTTAATCATAATTATTCCTTTGTTGTGTTCAAAGTTATTTTAAGCATATGCTTAACTTTAAATGACTCGGCTTTTGCCGAGTCCAAAACCTTTATGATGTAAAAACCTTTCAAGAACCCTATGTTGGAAAATTTTTGAATTGGGTAAAAAATAATTTGAATTTTTAAGCATTTAGAAAAATCGCCTATTTAACAATAATTATTTCTTTTTAAAGCATACTAAAATGGTAAGAAAATATTTAATGCCTTTTATGAGCAGGGGTCGATGCAGATTCTTATTCTTGGGGCCCATTTTGTGAAAATTAAAAGTTGTTTTTGTGAAAAGTAACATTTTGTAATGAAAGTTGAAATGCTGTTACTCAAATTCGAAGCAAGAATTTATTAACAAAAACTTCTTTAAATTCCCTTGCTAAAGTTTTTGTTTTTCGTGACCTGGTTTTATTTACAAATTACATATTTTAAAACAGTTTTTATGAAAAAGAGTGTTACGAAGGGGGCCTATTTCATTAAAAGAAATTTTGTGAAGGGGCCTGTTTTATTAAGTTCAATTTTGTGAAGAGGCCCATTTTATTAAAAAAAAAAAAAAAATTGTGAAGGGGCCCATTTTATTAAATTTATTTTTGTGAAGGGGCCCATTATATTAAATTTATTTTTGTGAAGGGGCTTATTTTATTAAACAGATTTTTGTGAAAGGGCCCTAAAAAGGCCTCAAATTTTCCCTGGATCGAGCCCTGATGAGGGATCTCATAAGTTTTTGTGTCTTTGATCAAACTAAAAATAGATAAATATTAACATCAAAACTCTTCAGAAAAAGCTTCTATTTTCTGCAGCTTCAGTCTCTGTTTGGATTGAATTTATGAATTATTCTATATTCACTGACTGTTGAAGATATATTAAATGTTTTCAAAGTATATCTATTTATTAACATCTCAAAAGAAATTCCATTTATGACTATTGCATACCTGTCTATAGGTTAACATGACCCAGATGAAGCTCGTTTCAAACCAGTTTTTAATGGAATCAAACAGGAAAATTAAATAATGATAGATCAAATGAATTTTGTATTTAAAATGTGCCTAACTTGGATCCAGTGAATGCGTACTTTATGGGAAAATAGTAGGAGGTTGATAGGTATAGTAGAGTAGAAAAATTATCTTTTCATATGTGTCAGATTTTCTGGTTTTGATTAAAGATGTCTGGATTTTTTTTAATCTGTTTTTCTTTGCCAGAAAATAAAATCCTCTCTATATCCATTTAATAAAATTATCCTTCCTTTCAATACTTGATACAAAGTTTTTTTCTTTTAGATTGAAAAAAATTAATTATTTATTCTATTTTAAATTTCTATTAGCTGTTCTAAAATTGGGCCAAATAATCTACCTCTGTGGTACTTTCCCCTTTGCCATCTATCAAGTTTTATGACTTTCTTTTAGCAATTTGATTTCTTTGTTTTTTACTAGCCTATCTGTATAAGATAAGAGGATGTCCCTCCTCTTTTTTTTTTTTTTTTTTTTTTTTTTTGCCTTGTTAGAATGTTCTTTTACTTTACCCACTGTTTTCATTCTAGTTTTTCAATTGAAGTTAACCTCCTTGACTGTGTCCACATACAATGCATACACGGTAGAAACCATTGAAACTAAAATTGGTTTCGTCGACGACGCAGTCAAGTTTTGATGGGCATCTAACAGATTTGTGACAAAGAATGCAGGATTCATTTTTTTTAAAGAAGAAAATACCAAGAAATTATATTCAAAAATAAAATTCCGTTTCTTTCCTTAGCCTTATTAAAGCTTACAACATTTACATATAGGCATTCACAATGTCATATGTACTTTCTTCCTTCTTTTGCCTCTCTGTTTATAGGACTACAGATAAAATTTAATTGGAGTTTAAACAACTTTGCCTATCCACACAACTATCAGTTGTGGGTTTAAATAGTTATTTTAAAAATAACCTAAAATCTGTTACAGTTGGCAGTTTTTAAATTTCTGGAACTTATAATTGGAAAATCATTCAAGTTGTTCTTTTTGAATAATGGGTATTTCTTAAGAATGCATGTGTTATTTATGCATATTTTTGTCTGCTTTATTTGTTTTATGTTAGCTGGGTGCATGTGATAAATAGCCATAATTATTGTCCTTGTCACCACCATTCATATTGCATTTTATTTTTAAAAAAATACATCAACCTTTGACTCATTTCATTTAAATTACATATATTATATGCATTTAAAATTTATGTCTTCCATTCAATTTGTTTAAAGTATAATAATAATATTGCACATGGCTAACCTAAAAGTACCATTTTGTGATAAAAAGACCAGCTCTGTTATCACAACTCTTTATTCTAAATAGAAATTGTGTGGTACAATCCTAGTACAGTGCATTGAATGAAAAATAAATTATTTTGTACAATTTCTTTTTATGCTTGTGTTTTGATATCATTTTACAATAGCATTCAAAGATCAGAATAATTAATCTTTTTTAACATTTGATTTCTCAAAAGCTTTAGTCTATTTTTTTCACAAGTTAGTGTAAAAGCGTACACTCGGAAAATGCACAACATTCTATGCATAAGACTTCTTTGTCCTGACTGATTCATCATTCAAAATATTTTATAAAAACGCAAAATAGACTTAAATTATTTTTGTATCATAAAACTTTTCTTGTAAAAGCGTAACATTAAGTGCTAGTTTATTAAGCAAAATTTTATTTTTATATTAGTTTTACTCCAAACAAGTGAGATTGTGTTAAGTTGTGAACACTATACCTCCTGCTCCTGCCAAATGTACATTTGGTTATCTACAGTTAAATAAGATAAAGAATATTCAAGGCTGGAGTAGCACAGTTGAAGTTTATTCCAACAGGGTGAAAAATGTCCAGACCAGGAATCAAACCTTAATACTTGGCTTGCCGTGCCAATGTTTTACCTGTTAAGCTATTTGGATGATACCTGGCTGACATAATTCATTCTTATTTATTGTTGGACATGGCTGCGAACTGCAGCGGCAGTTTTCATTCATCCGAGCTATAACTATAATATTTACATGATGAAAATTGCAGTTTGTAGCCTTGTCTGACAAATAAGAATGAATTATGTCAGCCAGATATCGTCCGGATAGCTTAACAGGTAAAGCATTGCACATCACGCCAAGTGTCCAGGTTCGATTCCAGGTCTGGACATTTTTCACTCTGTTGGAATAAACTTGAACTGTGCTACTCCAGCCTTGTTATATGATTTAATCCAGTTGGAAAAAATATTCGTTCTCTTCATTATGTCCTAATTACAAGAGGAAGATTGTTAAGCATCTTTTTTTTGTTGCAGCTTTTCTGTTTTGGCCGAGAGAAAAAGTTCCAAAGCCTTATATTCCTGTCACTGAAGATCACGAGCGCATGTTAGAGGCCTTGAAGACGTGCGACAGAGAATGGGTGGCTGTTTTGCCTCCACATATTGCTGGTGAGCTTTTTAGATTCCTTGCACTTATATTCATTAGAAATTGGTAAATGTCAATGTGATGTTGAAAATAACATGTCATCACATATCATTATTTATCTCCTTTGTAAAACTAAATTCCCCATTTTTAAATTTAATTTCTCCTTTCATAATTATAAAACTTTACTGAATCAAAACTTCCTCTCCTTTCTAAAAAGAATATATCTATTTCTTCTTCTTTTTTGCGCTTTAGTTTTCAGTTATTTAAGTTTTCCCAAGTTCACCCAAAGCTGCTAATAAAGTAAATCAAAACAAATCTTTTTCGCATCCTAAAATCATTAACTGTTCGTGCATATTGTCCTTCGGTTAACGAATATATAAAAAAAAGATATTCTTTGACCCTATGCTCCAGTTGTAGCAGTTATTTATACACTCAGTATTAATTTTCAGTTTGATAGTCAATACAAATGCCTTTTCAGCCACAAATATATACTCTGTTTATATTAAAATCGGCGCCCGGCATCTGCAGTGCTGATTCCAAATGCATATTTCCCATCATTTAGCTTTGGCATTCATACTTGTACGTTGAAATCGTAAAACGGCAATCAACAGTCCTTTTGGCTAGTTTTTAATTCAAAGTTCCATTAAGTGATATATCTTTGGCGTTATAATGGTTCAGGGTACCAAGATTTTGGCTCGACACATTGGCAATGTTATCTGATAAATTATTCATTTCCTTCTCTGTACATCGTACTGTTAACAGCTAACTGAAAGGGTCCCTCTCTGGCACTTACATATTTCATGTCTATATCCAATAAAGCCATCCTGTCTTCAAATTTGCAGAGTTATTATTTTCGTCCATATCTTTAATATCCAAGGATCTACGAACCTGGATTCCCAACGATTGGTACTTTAAAAAAAAAAAACGCAATATAATAAAATGTTTTCACTACAGATCTTCAGGGGTGCAGAAAGTGTTTCTACCCCCAATCCACACGAAAATTTCCCCAAAATTTTACGGTACGTTATAGGTAAGTGCTGTATTACCGTAGGTATAGAAAATTTATTTTTCAAATATTTCTCAACTTATGCGCGAGTATATATGGCAGGTGTGATTCTGAGTGAAAAAAAAATTCCTAAAATTCACGGCAAATTTTCTGAAAGGCTCCAGCAGAGTGGGGGAAATCCACTCCCAACACTAACTATGTATTTTTCACAGATCTTTGACGCAATTCGCGTTTTTTCGTGATCTTTTGACGAAATTTGAGGTTATTTCGCGATCTTTTGACGAAATTACGCAGTTATTTTGCCACCATTTGATGAAATTCGCGCTTGTTTTGTGATCGTTTGGCGAAATTTGCAGTTCTTTCATGATCTTTTGACGAAATTTGTAATTTTTTGCGATATTTTAACGAAATTTGCGATTCTTTGGAGATCTTTTGACGAAATTTGCAGATTTTTTGCGATCTTTTAACGAAATTTGTGGTTTTTTTCGCCCCTTTTGACGAAATGAGCGGTTGTTTCGCAACCTTTGGACAAAATTTGCCTTCATTTCGCGATCTTTTAACGAAATTTGCGTTCATTTCGCGATCTTCTGACGAAATTTACGTTTTTTTTTTTCGCTTTTCTTTGACGAAATAGAAAGTTATTCGCCATGTTTTGATGAAAATCGCGGTTATTTTGCCATGTTTTAACAAAATCGCTGTTATTTCGCACCTTTCGACGAAATTTGCAGTTGTTTTGTGATCTGTCAACAAAATTTGCGATTATTTCGCGATCTTTTGACGAAATTCGAGGTTGCTTTGTGATCTGTCGACAAAATTTGCAATTGTTTTATGGGGGTTTAGCAATAAGTATGGGGTCATCAGAACTCTTGAAATACACTGGTGAACCAATGTTTCTGTTAGTTTTTGATTGGGACAATTGGTTGGGCCGGTTAATTGGGATCATTGGTTGGTTAATTGGGGCGGTTGTTTGGTTAGTTAAAGTTGGTTGATGAAGTTCCTGAAAGGATCTGAAAAAGATGTGAAATGATATAAAAAACTGGTGGAACTAGAGCGAAAAGTAAAGCTCGATCTAAAAAAGTTACAGTAAAAAATTGTCAAATAGTTTGTTTAAAAAAGTAAGTAGTGCGTAGAAAAGTAATGGAATCAGATTATCTGTAAAGCTCATGAAATTACCCAAATTTTTGTTGATAGCTGAAAATGTGGACTGAGCTTTACTGGTGCCTTATATTCAAAATCATATTATCCACTCAAAATGAGCACTGGGTTTAGTAAACTACAGTTATGTGCGAAAAAATTTCTGTCCGGCCCAGAATTGTGGATATGATTGCATAAGTCAAGCTAAACTCCACAAAGATGAAAGAATGTAAACCATGAAGTAATATTTTAAGTATAACATTAATATAGTCAAGTTGTTGAGGAATTGCTGTTATTAACATTTCTGACATAACACATGTAGCGTAATAATTTTTACTTCATGTAATTACTGTGAAAAGGGAGCCTTATGTCAATGCCAGACAAGTAGTTAGCATATGGTTGAATCGTACTTGCTTAGGGTTTTGGGCTTATTTTGGATTTTGATCTTCCAGGCTTATCAGTGACCCCTGGAATGGAATTTGGTCCATACTTCGTACTGAATGATCCCTCATGTTCTCGATACCTCTCATGCTCTCGCTCATTTCCAAATCAACCTCTAACCTATTCTTATGAGCCCAAATTTTTAAACTGGTTATGAATGATTGGAATTCAGAATGAGTTAAAAATGCCTTTACTTCCCTGATTGATTTTAAGGCACCAGTAAAGCTCAGTCCACATTTTCAGCTATCAACAAAAATTTGGGTAATTTCATGAGCTTTACAGATAATCTGATTCCATTACTTTTCTATGCACTACTTACTTTTTTAAACAAACTATTTGACAATTTTTTACTGTAACTTTTTTAGATCGAGCTTTACTTTTCTCTCTGGTTCCACCAGTTTTTTATATCATAAAGTAGTGATGTTTAGTGATTCTTTTTTTTATTTAAATTCATTGTTTTTTCTAACTTACAGTTTTAGAATGGCAACATTCTTCCATTTGTATAATTTGGCAAAATTGGTTGACGCGATAATCAGGTAGTACCCTTGTAGGTTTGTACTAGGGCTGGATTATTTATCAATATATCATCAAATATTGATGTATTTTAACTATCGCAATAACAATATCGGAGTTCTGACTTTAGGAATATATCCCAATACCGATACCTAGGCTTTTACTCTACCCATACATCCCAAGAACCTTTTTTTTTTTTATCGATTGCGACTTCAAACACCGAAAAAAAGCACCGAATATTCAGAACCATTAAAGCAATATACTCTACTTTCAATCGTTTCCTTAGCGCCATGCATTCCCCGCTTTTTTCAAAGCCACAGTATCTGCCTCCAATGATTATCTCTCTTTCATTAATACTAACTATTCCAATATATCACCAATACATTCTCTACGTACTTATGTTTCAACCGCAAATTTCATTCTCCGTAATGTTTCAATCGTTACTGAATAATGAATGCTTGTTATCATCCACGTTTTAATTCTGTTGCTGTTATTGGTCTACTAGACATATCAAGGCCTATCTAGATATGTCATAGCATTGATATATTCAATAACAAACATGAAAAAATAAAATACTTTGGACTACGTAGTATCACTTATTATACCTTAGCAGCTGAAAAGCTCCGCTGTAGAACAACCAATCAGAGTCTGCTAATAATAAAGTTTTTCTTTCTGCTTTTCTTCGTTACATTGGCGAAGCTTCTCTATTCGTTTATTGGTTGCTTTTAAACTGAGCTTCCTAGCTAGAAACGTCTATGCAACGAAATGATCATTCATTTTATCTTTTCTGTAGTATTATCGGTAAAATATAGGTTCTCAGGGTGAATTTATTATATCCTGTCTTGAAATTTTAGTTTAAAATGTTCATTAATATGTTTTTTAATGTTTAATTACATTTTTTAAATTTATATTAAAAAAACCGAAATTTTAATTAGTATAAAACTATTTTCAATTGTGATCTGAAGACTCATATTTCAAAAAAGGTTTCAATGTTCCATTCATGTAGTGAGAGATATAAATACTGCGAAATTTGATTTATTAGCCCCCGATATGCTATTACTTTCGGGCAACAATTAAAGTGACGTCCCTAAAAAGTAATATGTTACATATGTCAACGTAAAACAAAGCATATGTTTCACTGTACGGTTAAGGGGACAGTTTACCTTTTCAACAACTTTGTTTATTTTAAAAAATTTTGTTCAAATGGTGAACTCACTGCATTCCAATGTTCAAATAACAGTGAATTAAAAAAAAAAATTTAACTGCATATTTAATTAAAAATTAAGTTAAAAAATGTATTTTTTAAAATTGCTACTACTCTTTTAAATATTGATATTTTTGCCCAATGTTTTATTTTAAGATTTTCAAATGGGTATTACATAAGACTGCGCATGGATTTTCAGTTACATCTAATATTACATTTAATATAATATTTTTACTGATATACATTAGTGAAAAACAATTAAATCTAACACATCTTCATATACCTTTATTTAAAAAAAAATAACAAAAAAAAAAACTGAAGTCTTAATTCCATGAGTAGTTTTATCACGTATATAATAAAGAATATACACAAAAAAGTTTTAAATTTCTAACTCAAATATAGAAAATGCCTTAGCATTTTTGGAAGTGACTGGAAAGTGATAAAAGTATGAACATTGAGAAAAAGACATTTAAAGTTTTAATTATAATGTGTAATTGCACTGCGGTGCATTAAAAAAATTTACAATATCTCGCGATATTATTGCCATATGGGTAAGAATGAGGTGTTAAAATATTCACAATTAAACAAGTTTTCATTTAATGTTTCAAAAAGAAAGTTGACTTTTTGACAAATTTTGAGGTAAACTGTCCCCTTAAATATTGATAATCTCTACTGCAATTTTTTTTAAATTCTAAGCGTCGCACATTTTCAATTTTTACACCTTCGTATAAGGCGGGGGGGGGGGGGGGGGGGGCATACTTTTAACTGCAATTTGTTTGAAAACTGCATCTCAATTTACCTTTGAGATAATAATTTTTTGTAATTTTTAATACCATTTAAGTAATGGTGGCAACTGAAGTACTGCATTTATGTAGAAAGTAAAGGGAAAATAGTAGATTACTATATCTTTTTGTTTCCATTTTCTCAAATCAACTGAAAAAAAAATTGTAATTAAAATACATGCTATTTAAAAAACGAAAATAAATTATTCTTGATTAAATTATATTTAATTTTAAGTATCCATATTAATGTTACAAACAAATGAAAGCATATGAATTAGATAGCCGATTTTTTCGGTCGAGTTTACGACATCGCTTTTTGCTCGATTTCTGCAATATTCCACGATAGTGACGTCCTTTGCATACTTTTCTATAGATGTTGCTTATGACTGGATTGTAAATGCGGAGTTCTTCAGCGGATGTAAATGACGTTCTTTTATATAAAATAAAATTTTCGTCTTAAAACGAAAATAAGTATTGTAGAATTGCATCATTTTTACTCCAGTGGCTTTGAAATTTTTCACAGGTGGAAAGGCTTCCCTTTTGAAAATAATGCAATTGGAATCATACATTGATTAAGCGCAAAGTTTTACAAAAACTTAGAGTGTCTTTATAGAGCATATAGTGTTTTTATTGCGTTAAAATAATTTTTGTTTGAGAGTTAGACTAACCAATATAAGATGCATTTTTTATTGTAACTAATTTTGCAGGTTTGTTATAAATTAATAAAACAGTTCCTTCTTAAACATTTTATTTCATAATAACAATTTTTCTCCTTGGGGGTGGGGGGGGTGACACCAAGTTCTGAAAAAGTAGAATTTCTGCTTTCTCCTTGTTTATTCATTTATATTAAGAATACATTGATAACATAGAAAAAGTTTGCAAAACAACATTTCTGCTGTATCTGGCATCCAATTGATGTAATCTAATGTAATGTGGGCCATCTAATTATATGTATGTTAACATGACATGTGACATTAAATCTATTTCAGTTTTGCCTTTGCTTTTCACTTATTTTAATAATATTAAAATATGCAACGTCCTTAAGAATATTATATTTTAATTTATTTTTCATAATATACTCAGTAATTCATGGGGAAATTAAATAGTTATGATATTATTAATGGATAATGTATAAAATAGGAAGTATGGGGGGAATGTACTATTTCTCAAGAAAAACGCTATGCTATGCAATCAATGGTATAAGTTCAAATAGATATCGAACATTGGTTCCTTTTTTCTAAGATATTTCTATTTTGTATAAGTACATGTGTATTTAAAGGATGCTGTGTGAGCAAATGGGTATAAAACATTTATTCGTTGCTTTCTACATATGTTTTTACACAAATTGCTGCTACCTATCTTTTATCTTTCGAAATTGGACATTTTTTCTGTTCCTATACACTTTGAGGTAGTTATCGCAATATATCACCAATATCGATATTAACTCATTGATATATTGCGATATTAAATTTCTGATATCATCCAGCTCTAGTTTGTACTGTAAGTGTAATTGCTTGAAAAGGTGTTAAAGAAATAGGTAAGCTTGTAACATGTAAAACTATTTTTTCAGGGCAATAACTGTTTTGTTTTCATATTTTTCTGCAGTTATTTGTAAGATTTCTCTTCCTAATTTTGTCACTATTTTTTCTTATTTTTAGAGGAACCTGCCCGAGGAAATTATGTAACAAAGAATGAAGCTCCAGTTGGCAAAGTGATATCGAAGTATGATTTAGCGGAGATCTTGGTGAAGTGCTTGACAGCTGAAGAACACATTGGACATTATGTTGGTATTGGTTATTCCGAATAAAGACTTTGATGAAATTATTTTTTTCATGGGCATTCTGTGCAACGTCATTTTAATTATTTTTGTTACTATTGAAGTATATGATGAATATGTTAACTTTCGCATTAACTGCAAGTTATATACAAGGCTTTTTTTTTCTGGAAGAAACATGTATGCCTAAATACGTTATAAATCTAATTGAAAAAAATACAAATTTGGAAATTTCTGCTAAACCAATTTGTTTTTGATGGAATTCCATGTGTTTTGCATTTTTGATTAGATGGAACATGACCGAAAATTATACTCATCTCTGACTTTTATCAGAGTGTTATTAGAGTAAGATCTGTTGAAACAGATCATGTATATAATAGGATCCTGTCTTAAATAGAAATATTTCAGGGTCTCGACAAAATTATAATAGACAGAATACCTACTAAAATAAAACCTTGTCTAAAACGATAACTTTACTCCAGTGTGTTGCAATTCCTTCTAAGCACCCTTTACTATGTATATTTCAATCTTGCAAACATTGTATTGTCTTTCAGTCATGCATGGCAGCTTAATAAATGGATTTGAAGTCATTTTCTTTTGTTTTAAAGACATGGTGTGTTGGGTGTTTTATTTATGAAAAATGTATTGAAAATAAAATTGCTTTTATTGAGACATATCTGTTATATTATGAGTTGATAACTTTAAATTTGTTTACATAATTTGTTAACATAGCTTTGTTCAGAATGTCATCTATTGTGTTCTGCAATATATCCATTTTTATGATTCTTTACTTTTTTGTAGCAAATTTTATTATAAATTTTTCTATTTTAAATTTGTAGAATTTAATAGGTTGAGCAATAAAAGATGAGACTAATCTCATAATTAAATTGCTGTTTTATGAATTGTTCTTTGTCACGAATTTTTCTCTTGTTACCTGATCTATTTCTCACTTTTTTTGTATTGACAAAAAAGGTAGAAAATACTTCTAATAAGCCATAAAGTTTTTTTTCTTTTAAGAATAATTTTAATTTTCAGTTTATCATTAAATCTGTGACTATATTATGTACTGTTGAAGGATGTCTGGACATTTATATTTCAAGATTTTTTTTTATACTGCAATTTTACTAATTACATCTGCTTTAAGTATATTTTTAAAGCTTTTTATACTTTATTTTTATAACTTAGACCAAAGAATTGTTGTTCAGTGAGTTCCATGTGCATTACATTTTACA
The DNA here is from genome assembly GCA_963932465.1 of Maratus speciosus. Taxonomy (NCBI): domain Eukaryota; kingdom Metazoa; phylum Arthropoda; class Arachnida; order Araneae; family Salticidae; genus Maratus; species Maratus speciosus. The sequence goes on along the minus strand of CAWVRF010000002.1, from coordinate 5,093,150 downwards.
CATCTTGAAATGTGAGCATACAAACATAATTGTTTGCAATAAAGTAGGAGGAGTGTGCCATAAACAATGTGTGATGCTAATTCATTCTTTCACTTTTTATTGTTTTCCCAGTCTTCAATATCACATGAATGCCTTATATCAAGAAGTGCAATTACAAAGCTTGATGAAACAGTTTTTACCTTATCAAATTTTATAATAACACACTCCTTACATTATTTTTCTCTTTTTTTAATGGTGAATAAAATTTTATTTTTGTCTTTTAAATCTTGTGTTTGATATTACTATATAATGGCATTCATTGAATGATGTTTTGAAACATATAGTAATGCTGTTGATCTATTTTGTTGTTGTTTTTTACATGTCACAACTTTAAATAAATGATTTTTATGAAGTCATCAACATTTCTCTTTCTTTTATGTATTTAAAATAGGTTACTAAAACATTTTTTGAGGAGTTTAATGTAATCTATTAGTCAAAATATAGATTGTTTGCTCTGTTCCTTTTATACACATATATCAGGTTGTAACGAAAGTTTCCCGCCACAGCTATTACGGTCTGTGCAAACAGTTCGCGTTGACGTGTTTGCTCCTATTTTGTTAAACGATTTTTGGGATTTGAAAGAAAAGAGACTTCTTTTATAACACTGTGTTGTGAAATTTAAAAAAATATATCGTTATCATTAAGTACAAGATGCCTGAAATGGGATTATCACGCTACCCAATTAGAACCATCATTTATTTCTAGTTGTGTTGCAAAATGTCTGCTACAGAATTGTCACCCAATAAAGTGTACAGCTTTAGGTACTAGTGTTGTATTATATGACACTGCGGAGGTTTGGTGGAGTGGTGGTTATATATAAAATTACAGTTAATTATGTATGTTATAATTAGTATTATGTAATGCTGATTTGGCGGAAAACTTTCATTACAACCTAATATTAATACATATTAACATATAATATTTAACATTTACAGGGAGTCTACAAAATATTTGGGCCAAAGGAATGATTTATTGAATGGAATTGACAAGAAAAAAGAAAGTACATAGTGTTGTAAGATAGAAAAATAGTTCAAGTTTTACCATCATCACACGTATTCGATGTGACTTCCTTTCGTGACTCCAAAAATGAACCAAAGACACCATCTCACTTTTTCAGCACCGTTGTATGTCTCCATTATCGTAATGCCGGACAAGAATGATTGCCGCTCGCTAAGCGATAGTGTCAGTTATGACACCTAACGCCTTCTAGGAATAACTTCGACACTATTTCTACTAGTCTGACTTTCAACTAGTCAATTTCATTTAATATTTCTGAAGTTCTTAACTTACGAAATTGCCCAACTAATTTGTAGGCAGCCTGTATTATACTTATATTAATTTGTTTGTTAACACTATATAATTTGCCTCTTTTTAAAAAGCTTCAAAAAAATTGAGGACAAGCACAAAATAGGATAATGCACTGAAGTATGCAAATATTAATACCTTTGGATTTCTGCAAATTTGTTTTTGAAAAATGTTTGAATATCTATACTTTCAAATAATTTCTTATACTACTGTATACCTTTGTTGCCCCTCTAGAGATGTTAAAAATAGGATTGTTGCATAATAAAGCAGGGTTAAAATCAGGAGAATGTAAAGGTATGAGTCGAAACCCATCGATTTCGACAAATGAAAATGTTTAAAAGAATTGACTGAATTTATAAAAAAAAATAATTTCAATAATGAATCAATATCATATTGCCTGACCAAACTCTTAAAACAAATATCATTTTTAAATTTAAAGTTTAATTTCAACTTTTCAAATTATTGAAAATTTAAACTTTTAGTCCTATATGTAATTAGTATCATGCAATTAAGTTAATCAAATTATGAAATTATTAATTGAGGCTTTGTTCTTTTGGTATTACATAGTGAAAAATCAACGAAAATTTCGCCACTATGACACAATTATGTTTTTTTGTTTTCAACGAAATCTAAAAATAACATTTTTCACCGTCCCAAAATTTATGTGAATACGTGTCATATTCATATTTTCCATTTAAAAAATATTTCATCATGCTGTAGATTATTAATAAATATATCCCAAAACTTGATGTCATGTTTGCCAGTTACAATTTTGCGTGTAAACACTCTTTATTGAGGTTCTAATCTGAGTACCAGCAAAATCCAAAAATTTTTTTTAGACATATTCATAGTAAAATATTTAGTTTTATCAAAGAAAATGCTCATTTCATTTTTACCATGATTTTTTTCACTCACTGAAGCCCTTTTGCGATTAGTGTCTTAATCTCTGTATCAATGGAATGAAAAAAATTTTGAAATAATTATAATTCAGAAATTATAACAAACGGAGGAAAATAATTAATACAAATTAAAAAAAAATCCCTTATATTCCCACCATCTTTTTTTTTTTTTTTTTTTTTTTTTTTTTTAAGGAAAGAAAGAAAAGTAATAGAAGAAAAACACTATTTTTTGCAACTAAATATCAATATCTTAGTATGAAAATGATACACAGGTTTTGGACGACAAAAAGTATTTTTTTTTTTAATCACCCACCCCCCTCTCCCGTTGCATTTATTTCGAGCCCTTTTACTGCTAAATATCAGTATTTTTTCTTTACCAATCTTTCACACAGTCAGGGGACACGTATTTTATATAACATATAAAAATCTTTAAGATTTTAAACAATTATAGGTTGTATGTAAAATTTGTTATATTTTTGTTTAAAAAAAAAAAAAAAAAAAAAAAGCAAAAGGTGAAATCCTGTAATTGAAATTTGAACCAAGCATTTATTAAGAAAAACTTCTTTACATCCTTTTGCTAACGTTTTCAATAATTTTTCTCAAAATTTTTACATAGGCTGCAAAACCGTTATATTGATTACTGATCAAACTTTCAAAGAGTTCGAACAAGAACTATTTTTTTTCTTTAAATTATGAAACAACCCAGCATGAAAAAACAAGAAAATATCTTCTTACAAGTGCTTTAACCACTGAAAATCAATATTTTTTTTTTGTGTGTGTGATTTTTTTTTCTCATTTATAAATATGAATTCAGACAAAATAGAGTTAAATATGTAAAATCATACAATTCTGAGGCTCATTTAACGTTATTGCAGGCCTGGGCAATTCTGGGCATGTCAGCTAGTAGTGAATAAAAATACAATATTTATTTCCCTTTTTCTTTGCAACAGTGGAAATAAACACAGCAGCCATTATTTTCAGGGAAATGCATTAAAAACTTTTAAATTTACAATATCAAAATATTAAAAAAAAAATAGTTTCATCTACAACTTTAAATCTATTTTCAACAAAACCATTTTAAAATGCAAAAACGAATAAAACCTGTTAATATCAAAAGTTGAGAAAATTAACTTGCATCTGAAAAAATGAAGGCTTCAACAAGAATTGTAAGTTGTTCTTTGTGACAACAAGCTCTTCATTATTTCCTTGCAAAATTTGATTTATTAAATCTGTTTTTAAAGCATTAAGCACTAGTTATTTAAGTGAAATAAACACAAAAACAAAATAAATGAAAATGCATATCTAGAATTATTGATTATAACAATTATTGACAATACGTTTATACAATTATTGATTTATTCGAAAAACGTGTTCAACTTCAACAAAATAGTATGATTTCCTCTAAAATTATTAGACTGTTTTCTGAAGCAGTAAAAAAATAAAAATTCAGGCACAAGTACCAATAGTGGTGGGGGGGGGGGAATTACAGCTGCAGATTTAAAAGCTATTTTTCATTCTTTTTTTGGACTTTTAAAGAAACACTGACTTAGAAGCTTTTTCATTTTCCGATCTGTTTCTAAGTGCCGGCTGAATTAATCCAAAGTTGGAATATACTCTTTCAACAACAGTTACTGTCTGTCTGTATAGTCTGTAAAAATTTTTTTGAAATATTGTTCTGACAGATTTTTGTAGAACATTGTTCTTCATCTTAAAATGTTTTTTTCTGCCATGGGATGGTGAAATCTTATTTACAAAAATATATTACAACATATTCAAAAAGAAAGTACAAAGAATCTAGTTTGGCAAGAATTTTTATTATTCAAGTAAGATAATTTGAACAATTTTTGGCTATAAATTACAGTGTAAAGAATATATATATATATGTATTTTGTATTTAAATCTTTTTAGGTAGATTTCGTAAGAAATACTACCTATTGCAGTCGTTACCATGGTGCGACTTTTTAAAAATTCCTTCATAACTTTTCATTACATGACCCCAGGAACCCAAAACCATCCCCACCTAAAAAGTTTATGTATGTATGTATGTACTAAATTTTGTCCGCACGATAAAAGCTGCAATTATGCATGGAACGTCTTCAAACTCGCCAACAACTTTAAGATGGCTAATTTCTCGGCAGGGATTGAAAATGAGCAAAATAGGTCCAAGGGAATGGGAATTGGGAAGGTTAAAAATTTTGAATACCATTTTAACATGATTCTGATAAAACCAGCTTTTACACAACAATGGCAGGAAAAAATAAATATTTTTCGTTATAGCTGTTGTCAACAATTAAAAAAAAGCAATAAAATTCTCACCACAACAATTGCTTTTCTAATGCAATGTTTTCACGTGAAAAATTAAATTAGATAAACAGTTTGACGAATTGAAAACAAATTGAATATTAGTCATAAGTTTTCTAGAGCAAGATTTCTGCATGAAAATTCAAAATGAAATAAATAGTTTGACGAATTGAAAACAAATTGAATATTACGTCATTAAGTTTTCTAGAGCAAGATTTCTGCATGAAAATTCAAAATGAAATAAATAGTTTGACGAATTAAAACAACAACAAAAAAAAAATATTGCGTCATATTGAAAATATAATGGACCACAGCAGGTGAATATGTAACGTCATGTGAGTTTGAAGAAACGTATTAAAACATGATAAAAACCTGAGTATGGAAATATTAACATATTTTAACACTTTGAGGTTCTCTGAATTTGATTTAGCCATTTTTAAACCTATTCCATATACATGCGTGTGTGTATTTGTGTATATTAGAATTTTCACAAAATGTTTAACTCCCTAGAGCTCATTCTTAGCAAAGGAACTGTGTTTATCTTTAATCTTGATTTAAGTTTTGTTGGTGAATTTAGTACTTAACTTCGAAATCTACCTCTGCCTGTAGGAATGAGCCGGCAGGGATTTTTTTTTTTTTTAATCATGCAATTTAAATCAAAGTGGTATAAATCATCTGAATCTGGTAAGAAGCCTGCTTGAACTTGAAGTTCTTGTCCCCATGAAGATTCAGTTGTGTGCAATTAGAGGTTCATCAACAAATTAAATAAAAAAAGAAGTATTTATGATCATCCTGAAACATAAAAGTAGAAAATTTCACAAAGGATTTTATTTGCCATGGCAATGTTTGTATGTAGTTTAATAAGAATAGCACATACATTCACAAAGATATAGTTCTTTTATCTTTTGCTTATAACAGTTTTTAGCAAAATTTCATAAAACTTGACAACATAAGAAAAAAATGTGAAATGAATACATCAAATATTCATTATAGAAAATAATTTTTAACTGTCTGTACAAAAGTTAGACTTTAAAATTACATAATTTGATTGGCAACTATGTAGGGCATATTTTATAAATATACCAGTTTAATATTAGAGACCGGGAGAAGGTTGTACAAACCATCACCTCATTGACTTGACAGCTTAAATTTTAGGATTAGTTTAAACTTAATTAGCATATTAAAATGCATCTGGTCTTCCAAGTTGTATTTTGGTGGAAACCACTTCCAGACCCAATTTTATTAGTTGATTAGTATGTTTATTACAGTAGACTCCCTTAAATCTGCCCAGCTTTGGACCTAAGGTTGTGCGGATTTTTAAATTTAGCGGATTTCTGGTCATTGCTTTGTTTACATTTTTTAAACAGTCATTTGAATGTAATAATACAATCAAAATTATAATGAATACTTACAATATATTAAAATGTTAAAATAATAAACTAAAATAATAAAAATTAAGATAATTTTAAAAATTAAAAGTCAAATAAATAATTAATAATGTACAATTAAAAATGGATAATAAAGATGAGATACATTTTTCTTGAATTATTCAATGAAACTTTTCTGTTAAAGGTTAATTCACATCAAAATCATGAAGTAAAGAAGTTTTATTTCAGGTTTAGCCAGACTTAATAACCAAAAAAGATAGAAAAAAAATTTTGATAAAAAGACAGTGATATCAGCATATCTTGATATTTTTTTTTTTCAGAAATAAATTTATGCTTCCTTCATGAAAAACCATGAGTTCAGTCATATTATTGAGAATTACATATTAAAATGCGTATGGAATGATATAAAACTAAATATTTTTGTAATTTTGCCTGTACATCTGAATTGAAAGTTTCATTGTTTACATCTGCGATGATGTGCAAATTTTAGGCGTTTGATGATTTTAGGGAGTCTACTGTACTGTGTTTTCCTGCACCAAAGGTTATGAAAACATGGAGGACTGGGTGCAGGAAAACACAATGTTAAACCTAACAATTAACCACAAAAATCGGGTCTGCAGGTGGTTTCCACCAGGTTATATGACTTGGCAGACTAGTTGCATTTTAATATGCTAATTGAGTTTAAATTAATCCTAAAAATTCAGCCTTCAACTTAATGTGGTGATGGTTTGTATAACCGCCTCCTTCTCTGTTCAGAAAATATCGAATATACGAGCTGGTTTTCAGTAATTTTCTAAAAGTAGTTTTATGAAAAGGAATTTTCTAAAAGTTTTTATATAATAGGATAATTACACTGAATTACTGTGTAAAAGTTACAATTATATGGAATACATATAAATTAGGTAAATTACATTGCATAAATTGTAGTTTATGAATGACCTCTTATCCATTTATTTTTTTGAAAGTTAGTACAAAGCAGTTCTCTATATTGGCAATATTTTTCTTGATGTTCAACTGGCATTTTCAGGTATCCAAATATTCAAATTCTGATAAATCGAACATTTTAAATTTTCTTATAAATGCCATGCATGTTTGAACCCATGTTGAATTCAGGCATTTTACCCTAAAAGGGTAATTGCTTTTTTCTCTCCTTCAAGGATGGAGGCATTGTGTGGTTCTCCACACAGAGTAATGCTAATACTATAGATTCTGGTTAATTTGGATACAGCGGTTCTGCCCAATTTGTCCGAAGAAGGCAGCTATTCCAATTATCAGAAGTTATTTTGATGATATTTTTCTACTTTTTTTTCCAAATAACCTGAATAGATTTTATTAAGTGTGAAATACATTCTTTATTTTTAAAGTCTAAAGAAAAATAATAATCTTATCTTTTTGGCATCCAATTAATAGCTGACAATAAAGCAGTTTTTTTATTGCATACTGTATTTTTTTTTTTTAATTGCATGAATTTTTATTCACACTGCTAACAAAGCATAAACCCAACAGAGTGAAAAAGTATCCAGGCCAGGGTTCGAACCTGGGTCTTTGGCTCAGTGCCAACTGAGCCACCTGGAAAAAACACACCTAGCATGGCACCCTAAACTCTTATATGTAGGTAAGGCTGCAACCAATAGAATAGACTGTGAGCCGACAGCACCTCTTCGAGTTCACGGATGAAATTCTAGGATGAGTTAAATCTTGATTCGCCTATTAAAACGCAATCGATCTGCCAAGTCGTATCTGGGTGGAAAACACTGAAAACCCGATTTTAGCAGCTGACTCGTAGATTTACCATTGTGTTTTCCTGCACCAAACGGTATGAAAGCAGGGAGGACTGGGAGCAGGAAAACACAATAGTAAACTTACAAGTCAGCCGCTAAAATCGGATTTTCAGGTGTTTTCCACTCAGATACGACTTGGCAGATCGATTGTGTTTTAATAGGTGAATCAAGATTTAACTCATCCTAGAATTTCATCCATGAACTCGATGAGGTGATTGTCTGTGCTGCCGACTCCCGGTTTAGGATGTGTCGTTGCAGTTGGGGCACTGAACCCAAGACCCATGTTTGAACCCTGGCCTGGATATGTTTTCACTCTGTTGGTTTTACACCTTATTAGCAGTGTGGATAAAAATTCATGTAACTAAGTTCAGATTTCCTGAGCATAAGTCATCGTTTAAAAAATTATATGTCTTTTTTTTTTAATTTCTTCATTCGATTTATGTAGAGTCTGACTGGCGAAAGGGCAAATTGGATAGTTGGGCCCTCAAAGCTGAAAATCAGGTGTTTTTCTTAAATTGAGCACACATTATAGCTAATATGTTATAACACCCCCCCCCCCCGGAAAAAAATTATGTTTGCTCCAGGGCCCTATGAAGCGTTAGTCAGGCCCTGAATTCATATATTAGGCATTAAAAGATAGAGTGGGGTTCAAAACATTAAATTCAATGGAAGATATCGTCACTACCATGTCAAACTATCCAATGTGAAAAAATGCATTTTTCACATTTGGTGCCATTTTGTTGTATTGTGCGTGATACGTACTAATTAAAATCGGCATGTCTCTAGCTTGCTTAGAAACTTAGATAATGAGTGTCTCAAAGTATCCAATATGCACCTTTTTCTAAAATTTACAATGTCAAACTATCCAATATGGCATATTCGACCTTCTGCCGCAAATGTTTGGATATTTTTATTTTCTTAATCATCCGTACCATGTCAAACTATCCAATATGGAAATAGTCTTTTTATTCTGGAAGACAAAAACTGTTTTATTTATGGATTGAAATTTAACGCGATTGACATATGTTTTTGACATTTACTGTAGCATATGTTTTTTGTTGTTAATGAAATGTGAGAATTTTAAGTTGATTTACAGGGACACTCAAAAGAATCCCGTTACATTACACCCAATAGGAAAAAGAGAGCTGTCTTTTAATGGTGTTACGATATTTAAAACATAATGAAATTAATATGGATTTATCAAGTGTATTAAAACATATTTCATGTAGAATATGGTGTACAAGCCATTTATTATTATTTACGGGTTCATACAAAAGAATTTTGTTGTATAATGGTTTATAGTAAAAACAAAAATGTGAAATTGACATCCACAATCGATTTACATAACAAGTTGCTTACTCTAGAATATGACATCATGTATGATAGTTATCGTTAATTTATAGGGACACAAAAAATTTGGTTACATTGCTGATAGCTTGGTTTGCTAGTTTGGTTGATAGCTTGCTTACAAAAGAATTTGTAAGCATTACTTTGTATGGGCGTGAATTTCTTAAAGGAGGTTTTTAATTGAGTTATGAAATTTCGGTCTTTTCTTTCTTTTTACTGTACTAAAATATGTTAGTAGAAATTCCTAATATGCAAGGCTATGCAAAGAACTGAAAAACCATTGCCGGTTGACTGGTAATTTCTGGAAGTATGTTTATAACACTTTTTTGCCTGAATTAAATTTTACCATATTATGTAACATGTATAAAAATCTGTAGATAATATACAGGGCTTACAAGAAGTTTGAGTATATTTACGTTTATTGCCGGAAATTGCTAAAGGTTGAAAGTGTAAATTTTGTTACGAGTTTTCTAATTAACTAAATTGTTGCATACTGTGTAGATTGTATACAAATCTATAGATCATTTACAGGGCTTCACAAACTGATTCGAGTACTTTTTCTGTCTATGGACGGTAATTAATTTTAAGGGAATTCTTTTGTGCAGCCCTATATACGAGGTATAGAATTTTTATACAACATGCAAAAAAATGGTTAAATTTAAAAGCACATACCGAAATTCAAAAACGTACTTCCAGCAATTATTGCTCAAAGACAGTACTGTAATCCAATTCTTTTGTGTGTCCCTGTAAATGAAAGACAAATGCTATGAATGCATGTCCTATTCTGTCGTAATATTCTCGTAATGAAATTCAATGATTTACTATATAAGTTTTAATACATTTGAAATAACGTAATGTCATTAAAATACTCTTCAAACGATTTTCCCCCTTATATCATAATGTAATGTAAATCTTTTGAGTGCCCCTGTAAACGAACTATTAATGTTACACACTTCACATGCAATACCGAATATGCCATTGTAAGCACCATTTACATTCTTCAATTGCATGAAAATCCGAGTATATTTACATGAGTTAGAGCGTGGAAAGTCAAACTGAATTCATAAACACTTTTCAACCTTGTTGAAAAGTATTAAAAAGTATAGTAGGTTGAAAATTCCCATTCAGTTATTTCTACCAATAGACTAGCATAACTGAATTCTTTTGTACAACCCAGTATATTACCTACAGATCTTTATGCATGCCACATAATAAGCTAAAAATTTAATGCAAGCTAAAAGACGCTTAAACGTTACCATTCATAATTGTCCATGTTTCTAGTTTTTTGCGTGGCCCTGTATCTGATTTTACTTATATTCCAGACACATCTCATATACTGTCTATAGTTTAGTTTTGAAATGCATAACACAATTAAAAACTATGTTTAAGCAGTTCAGAATCATACTTAGTAATGCTAACGAATTACTTTAGGTAGTCCTGTATACAGTCTATAGAATATATCCTCTTCGGACCCCAGGGTTTATTTTCATATATTTTTTTACTTCGGTTATGAATTTATATTCACAAAGTGATAACTAAGAAAGATTGAAAAGCAAAAGAAAAAAAATTTATTTTTTTACATAAAATTTGATATATCATATATGACACATGATACTCAATAAGTACATTTTTTGACAATTTGTTAGGATATTTTATTTTGTTTTGCATGCAAAAAATAATGAAAAATATGAAATAATTATGCATTTAATAAATTTTTATTTTTAATGGACTCTCCATATGGTATTTTAACGTATAAAAAAATTGTTTACCTTTCGCTTTTGTATATTTCCCTCATTTTTTCAGCAAGTCATTTTCAAATCCCATTTTATGGCCGAAAAAATCACTATAAGAAACAAATTGCTATTTTTCTTTAGTTTGGCTATCTTTTAAGATTCCATTCATACCATTTTTATTTTTTTAATCATTATTTATATACAGGAAAAAAAATTGTAAAGATGTGTATCCTATAGGATACTCCAGGTCCGAAGAGGTTTATACATACCACGTAGCATGCACATAGTTTTAAAACGCATACCATAATACAGGGTGATTCAGCTCGTCGGTGACAAACTTTAAGGATCGATAGAGCACACCTAGACGAACATTTTTGAATAGGGAATGTAGGGTCCCTGACGCGATGGTAAGGCGCTAGGCGCTTTCGAAAATTTGGGTGCCGAAATTCGAAACGTCATAAAAACTAGGGAAATGGTTAGATTTTCTTGCTTGTTGCGTCGAAATGATTCTGTTTGTTTAGACTTTCTTCAGTACCAATTTGATAAGCGTATCTCTTAAAACATGGATAGGGGGCGCTGCAGACTTTGGAGAGCTAGACAACAACTTTAAGCCCGTTATTTTGATAATTTAACACATGCTCGCCAAAGTTTATACTCTAACTTAAAGTTTGAACCCAAAAGTAGAGCCCTGCAAAAAGCGTAAGAGCCGGAATAAAATGTCAAAGTACAGGGTGGTCGAAACTCGAAGGCTCCTAGGAGATAAACAAACAGATTTCTTGACTTATGGCATGCATTTTCATGATTCTGTTTGCTGGGGCTCTCTGAAACTCAGTTGAACGGTACAAAAAGAAACATCGATAGGGGGCGCTTTGGGCAAAAAACATAATTCGTTGACATTTCGGACGCTAACTGGAAACGGGGTGCTACGATCAGTTAGAAACAAAACAAGAGAGTAATTTACTTATCATAAGAAGCTATTAAAACTGCAGTTTGTTTGTTTTTTTTAACAAACATAGCTGGTTTCAATCATGCACAATGCGCGCAATAAAATTTACATAAGGTGCTTTTTGCTGATTTATGCAAAAGATATCGTACCATATCGATATGCAAAAGATACGTAATGCGTAGACGACAACGCGAGATGACGTAGTTGTATGCGCAGACACGTCTTTTGAACGTGCGGTACCTACTTAAGCTTCGGGTTACTTGTCTGCAGATCGGTAGTAGGATGGAACGGTACACAAACTCTGAATTGGCTGACATGCATTTGGCGTATGGGGCTGCTGGTTGTAATGGACGAGCCGCTCAGCGGTTGTACGCCGAGCGTTACCCCAACAGGCAAATCCCCTGCCATGCCTTCTTCGCTCGAGTACACCAGAGGTTGTCCACAACGGGATCTTTCGACGGAGGCAGGCCTGAACGGGAGCGATCAGTGAGCACCCCCGACAACGAAGAGGCTGTGCTTAACCTGGTTGAGGACAACCCAGGTCTTAGCACGAGAGATATCGCCAGACATGTTGGCATTTCGCAAGCAACTGCGTGGCGCATCTTACGTTCCCGGAATCTGCACCCCTACCACATCCAGCGGGTGCAGTTGCTCAGAAAGCAGGATTTTGGCCCTCGAGTGGAATTCTCAAGATGGTACTTGGCGATGAGATCCAGGGATCCCCGTTTTGTAAACAGCATTTTGTTTACGGACGAGTCCACCTTCAGCCGGGAGGGAATGTGGAACGCCCACAACAGTCATGTGTGGTGTGATGAAAATCCACATGAAACCAGAAGCCGAGCAGCCCAGGAGCGTTTCTCAGTAAATGTGTGGGCCGGCATTCTGGGGGATTGCCTCATTGGCCCTTATTTGTTACCTGAACGGCTGACAGGTGGAAATTACCTGATTTTCCTGGATCAAGTGCTGCCGCAGCTTCTGGATGAGGCGCACGTACCCGAAGGTTCGCGTCGCCAGATGTGGTTCCAGCACGATGGAGCTCCGGCCCATTACACGAACGACGTGCGTCTCCATCTAAACGCAAGGTATGGCCAGCGGTGGATCGGGCGTGGGGGTCCAGTTCACTGGCCTGCCCGATCACCAGACCTCACCTGCTTGGATTTCTTCCTTTGGGGTTACCTAAAGGCCGAGGTATACCATACACCTGTCAGCAGTGCTGAAGAACTTGTGGCGCGCATTGTGGCAGCTGCAGGGCAGATCAGAGATACTCCTGGCATTGTTGGAAACACACACTCCTCAATGCGACGGAGGTGCGAAGCCTGCATCATGGCCCAAGGTCGAAATTTCGAGCATCTTCTGTAGTGTTATTTTTTGTAAATAAATTTCCAGTATCATTGATGTTTTTGGTCTAAATTTATTCAGAAGTGTTGAGCAGAGGTAGAAAATGTGTTTTCATTATTACTAACTGATCGTAGCGCCCCGTTTCCAGTTAGCGTCCGAAATGTCAACGAATTATGTTTTTTGCCCAAAGCGCCCCCTATCGATGTTTCTTTCTGTACCGTTCAACTGAGTTTCAGAGAGCCCCAGCAAACAGAATCATGAAAATGCATGCCATAAGTCAAGAAATCTGTTTGTTTATCTCTTAGGAGCCTTCGAGTTTCGACCACCCTGTACTTTGACATTTTATTCCGGCTCTTACGCTTTTATGTTTGAAATAGTGTAACATAATTTAAGTAAATTACAAACGTTTCTTTGCCCATTAAGCGTAATGTAACGAGATTCTTTTGAGTGTCCCTGTAATTGGCCTATATATGCTACACGCTCAGTTTTTAGTACCGGACATGCCATAGTGAACAAAACTTAAATAAGTTATATGGCAATCCGAGTATATTTACGAGAGTTAGATCACAGTAATATGACAGAAAAGTAAACCAAAAGTCCTAAAAACTTTTTAACGATCAAAAAAATCTTGAATAAGGGGATTACCCCTTTATCATTCCCCACGTTCGGGAGAACTATTATGATTTTGCTCAAAGTCATTTTTCCAACTTTTTTTAATGGGGGATTAAATGAATCAAAGATGTGTATTCGAAAATAGTCGTATTAAGTGGCCCACGAGTTTCTTAGAATAAATAGCGCGAAGACTACTATTTACAATTAAGTGTATGAAGTTGTTGTTGCCCACCTCATTGTTTGAGATATTTTTGTTTTCCTATATTTTATAAAATTAACAGAATGTTTAAAAATAAGCTTTTTTCTTAATTAATTCACTGTATATTAGTTATTAAAATTATTAAAGAAAACTCTTAAGAGTTTTATATTGAATATGTAAATATCAAAATTTTTCCAAATTAAACTATTGAATAATACACATTTGCTACTATGAATCTACTATGCGAATCTCGGAAAAGCATAACATTTTTACAAGTTAAACTATCCAATATGGCATATTCGCTACTACGGAATGACGAACCTGGGAAAAGCCAAACTTTTACAAGTCAAACAATCCAATGCGGCATATTGGATAGTTTGAAGCTGAAAAAGTTCAACAAAGCTGAAAACGTACAAATAAACATACCGTATCAAACTATCCAATGTGATTTTTTGACGAGTAAAATTATTAAAATGATTTATCTCAATAGCATGCTTAAATAGGATATAAAACAGCACCCGAAAAATATAATAATTGTTTACTGTTGGTTGTCGCTGGTTTTGAATCCGCAATTAAAACAGTTTTTTGCCCTTCTGAAAAGTGGCTATTTCCACATTGGATAGTTTGACATAGTACCGACGATATATGAGCCTATCAATCTATACATAGGAATATGGAATAATTCTATGAAATTTGCCTGTAAATAGCGCCTGAAGCTACTTTTTTGGAATGAAATTCGTTTTAAAGCATCCAAAACAATTTGTTTTTGAACATTTGAGAATTTGGACTTTAAGCGCCTTCTATATAATCTAAATTATAAGTAACTTAAAAAAAAAAAAAACTGGAGAACAGGAATTCTGCTTTTTCAGAATTTAGTGTCGCCCCCAACATTTCCATTACTTCATTTTCTTCTAATGGACTGGTGGTTTCTATTATTATGAAACAGCCATTATAAATGAAGCGTTTAGGTGAAGATGAAAAAGCAGTCGTGATTTTTTTTTTTCAAAAAAAAAAAAAAAATTATGGCCATTTTTTTTTCCATTCTGACCAGAAAATCAGAGTTCTAACTTTTTACGACTGCTCTTTCATCTTCACCTAACGCTTCATTTATAATGGCTGTTTCATAATAATAGAAAGCACCAGTCCATCAGAAGAAAATAACTCGGATAATCAGAACTCTACTGTAGTACAAAACATATTTCAGCTTTAAGACTTAAACACGTGCTTTTATTTTATATAAAATGACGTCATTCGCATTCGCTAAAGAATACCTCATTTGCGATCCAGTCTTAAGCAACATCTACAGTAAAGTACGCATATGACGTCACTGTCGCTTAATAATACACAAGTCCAAAAAAAGAAATTTCGTCATTCAAGAAACTAAAAAAAAAAAAAAAAAAAAAAAAAAAAAAATGGGCTATCTCATGATGAATATGCCTTCATTTGTTTGCAATATTCATATAGATACTTAAAATTAAATTTAGTTTATAATAATTCCATGTTTCACAAGAAATCTTTCATTTATATTTTTTCAAAATAGCACATATTTTAATTACATTTTTTTTTTCAGTTTTTATGAGAAAATGGCAACAAAAAGATATAATTGCTATATTTCTTTTACTTTCTACAGAAATGGAGTTCTTCCGTTGCCAATATTAAGCAAATGGCTCTAAAAACTACAAAAAAATTAATATTTCAAAAATAAATGGAGATGCAGTTTTCAAATAAATTGCATTTAAAAGTACTTTTTTCTCCCAATACGACGGTATAAAAATTAAAAATGTGCGATTCTTAGAAGTTAAAAAAATTGCTATAGAGTATTGAATCGTACTGCTTTGTTTTACGGCTGGCTTCTGTAAGATAACGTTATTTTTTGGATACGACACAAAATAAGCTGGGAGAAAGAAATAGCATACCGTACCGGGGCTAAAAAGCCATTTAATGTACCAAAACAGATTGCTTGTGATTATGTACAGTAGGATCTCTATTTTCATCTTTGAAGCTTGTTATTCTTGAAATTATTAAAACGAATGCAAGACCACTTTTAACAAGAAAAGGGTGGAGACTCGTTGAGTCCTTTAACAGAAAATATTTTAAATGTATATGTGAGGAAAATAAATGGAAATGGGCTGGGTATAGATACCCTATAGTGGTATCTCAGATATGTAAAACGATCCAGAAGTTGACCTCAGGTAAGATGGAGCGACGAAATCAGAAAAGGGGTTGGAGTTAATTGGATGACCAAAGCACTAGTCATGGAAAAGTTTCGGGGAAACTTTTACATTTAGCTGTGGATTGAAAACAGTTGATGATGATATTTATTAAAATAGTAACTTTGATGCTAAAAACAGCATAAACTAGTCGGATGTGCCAATCCCAAAACTTTATTCTATCTCATGCATCTTATTATTTCAAAATTCGCTATCACAGTTCTAAAATAAAATGGCAATCTATGCATATCATGAGGATCCTAAAGATATGCAATTCCATGCATTGGTTCTTGAGAAAAGACTATCGTTAAAATCGTGCAAAATTCTGCCTAGCAGCGCCACCTATGGAGCGATTAACACCAAAGCGTAATCAGCTACTGCTTGTGTCAACGTCTAACTAAATCCTAAGTTAGATGAAAATTTGTGCACTAGTTAATATTTATATACGACTGTTACGTTGCAAATATTTACGAACCGTAGAATGCGGCACCCTGTATTTCGGATTGAATAAATGGATTGCGATCGGTTTTCTTTACGAAAAAGGGATTATTATAATGTGATCTACTAGCGTTTAAATTTTGGAACCTGAAATCCCCTGTATACAAGGAAAAAGAAATTAGAGCTAATTCGCCCCACACACCACTTTTTTTTTTTTTTTTTTTTTTTTTTTTTTTTAAGATTTGATAAAATTAAAACCATTATGCAAATATGTAACTCAACTGGTAAAAACACCGCAAATAAAAATTTAACCTTTTGCACTCCGTGCCAAAATTTCAATCACCTACCAGCAACTCCATGCCATTTTTACATATTTGAAACAATATGTGAGGAAGTACCTAAAAGTATGTTAATTTGTTGTTTACTGTTTGGGTGTCAGTGGATTTGTAGTTAAACTAGCGGGCATGACCGAGCTAAGCTCGGTCAAAATTAGCCTTGTGTTCAATTCGATATTTCATTCTCACTGTATAATTCTTGCTGTTTAGATAAAATTGGCATGATCCTAAGCCATAGGTACCCACTAACCGAAATTTTTCGAACACACGACCTAACCAACGCTCTTCTCGAACACGAAAACGATAAAATACAGAATTTAGTCAAAATCATTAAAGTCATTTTATAGATAAAATTAGCTTGACCCACGGTAGCCCAAAAAGGACCTACTAATCTAAATTTATCGAACATCTGACCTATCCCAATAATCTTCTCGTGTTAGGAAACGTTGTAATAAGATATTTTGTCAAAATCGTTTGAGCCATTTTTAGATAAAATTAGCCAAACCTTGACCAATAGTGGCCCAAAATGACTGGTTAATCGAATTTTCTTGAGCATGCGACCTAGACCAATGGTCTTCTCGAACCTGAAAACGATAGAAAACAAAATTTAATCAAAATCATTAAAGCTGTTTTCTAGATAAAATTAACTTGACCCACAGTGACCCAAAAATAACCCATTAATCGAGTTTTCTCGAACATGTGACCTAACACAATGATCTTCTCGTGCCCGGAAACAGTATAATACAAAATTTTGTCAAAATCGTTTGAGCCATTTTAACATTTTCCAACGAAGTTGAAAAGTGTTTATGCATTCGGTTTGTCTGGCTGTCTGTCCGTCTGTCCACGCTCTAACTCCCGTAAATAAACTCGGATTTTCATGAAATTGATAAGGGTTATTTAGGGTCACCAAAGCATGTTTGGTATTGTATATGAAGTATGTAGGATTAATCGTTCATTTACAGGGGCACTCAAAAGTATTCCATTACATTATGGTATATGGGGAATAACTCCCGTAAATAAACTCGGATTTTCATGAAATTGATAAAGGTTATTTAGGGTCACCAAAGCATGTTTGGTTTTGTATATGAAGTATGTAGGATTAATCGTTCATTTACAGGGGCATTCAAAAATATTCCATTACATTATGGTATATGGGGAATAACTCCCGTAAATATACTCGGATTTTCATGAAATTGATAAAGGTTATTGAGGGTCACCAAAGTATGTTTGGCATTGTATATGAAGTATGTAGGATTAATCGTTCATTTACAGGGGCACTCAAAAGTATTCCATTACATTATGGTATATGGGGAATAACTCCCGTAAATATACTCGGATTTTCATGAAATTGATAAAGGTTATTTAGGGTCACCAAAGCATGTTTGGTATTGTATATGAAGTATGTAGGATTAATCGTTCATTTACAGGGGCACTCAAAAGTATTCCATTACATTATGGTATATGGGGAATAACTCCCGTAAATATACTCGGATTTTCATGAAATTGATAAAGGTTATTGAGGGTCACCAAAGTATGTTTGGCATTGTATATGAAGTATGTAGGATTAATCGTTCATTTACAGGGGCACTCAAAAGTATTCCATTACATTATGGTATATGGGGAATAACTCCCGTAAATATACTCGTATTTTCATGAAATTGATAAAGGTTATTTAGGGTCACCAAAGCATGTTTGGTTTTGTATATGAAGTATGTAGGATTAATCGTTCATTTACAGGGGCATTCAAAAATATTCCATTACATTATGGTATATGGGGAATAACTCCCGTAAATATACTCGGATTTTCATGAAATTGATAAAGGTTATTTAGGGTCACCAAAGCATGTTTGGTTTTGTATATGAAGTATGTAGGATTAATTGTTCATTTACAGGGGCATTCAAAAATATTCCATTACATTATGGTATATGGGGAATAACTCCCGTAAATATACTCAGATTTTCATGAAATTGATAAGGGTTATTTAGTGTCACCAAAACATGTTTGGTATTGTATATGAAGTATGTAGGATTAATCGTCCATTTACAGGGGCACTCAAAAGTATTCCATTACATTATGGTATATGAGGAAAAATCGTTTGCAGAGTATTTTAATGTCATTATGCTATTTCAAATGTATTGAAACTGATATAAATCGCTCAATTTTACTAGGATCACGTTAGAACAGGACATTCATAGCATTTTTTATTCATTTACAGGGACACACAAAAGAAATCGGTTACAGTACAGTATTGTCTTTGAGTCATAATTGCTGGAGTGCACGGTTTAAAATTCGGTAGGCGCTTTTAAATGTAATTAATTTTTTGCATCTTACCCGTTATATGTAAATTCTATGCCTCAAATACAGGGCTGCACAAAAGTATTCACGCACCGTTCTCATTATTAGAGGAAATTGCTGAAGGCAAATTTTCAACTGAAGTATATGTAGCTCTTAAGTGAACTCAATTTTGGCTTGCATGTAGCTAATAGATTCAAATCTATAAATCATATACAGGGCTGCAGTTCACATAATTTTACGATTGTGGATGGGAACAGCTGAAATTGGGTTCTGAAATGTATTATGCGTTTCCATATGGTTGAATTTTTTATTTTTTTAATATTTAATTTAATATTTTAATTTTTTAAACACTGCAGTTCTGCTACATTATTCTGAATGTGTTGGAAAGTGTTTCATAATCTATGCTTGACGCATGATTTTTTCTTACTTGTTTTAAGATACAATTAGCTTGACCCACAGTGACCCAAAAATGGCCCACTAATTGAATTCACTCGAACATGTGACTTAGCCCAATAGTCTTCTCATGCCCAGAAACTGTATAATACAAAATTTTGACAAAATCGTTTGAGTCGTTTTTTAGATACAAATAGCTTGGCCCACAGTGACCCAAAAATGATCCACTAATCGATTTTTCTCGAATTTGTGACTTAGCCCTATGGTCATCTCATGCCCGGAAACGGTATATCATAAAATTTTGTCAAAATGTTTTGGGCCTTTTTTTTAGATTCAGTTAGCTTGACACTGACCCATTGTGACCCAAAATGACCCATTAATCAAATTTTCCTGAACATGCGACCAAGCCCAATGGTATTCTCGCTCCCAAAAACGATAAAATACAAAATTTCGTCAAAATCGTTAGACCCGTTTTCTAGATAAACTTTGCTTGATCCACAGTGACCTAAAAATGACCCACTAATCGAATTTTCTCTAATATGTGACATATCCCATTGGTCTTCTTGTAATCCAAAACGACAGAATACAAAATTTAGTCAAAATCGTTAGAACCGTTTTTAGATAAAATTAGCTTGACCCATAGGGACCCCAAAATGACCCACTAATCGAAATTTTTCGAACATGTGACCTAGCCCAATAGTTTTCTTGTGCCAAAAAATAGTTGGATATAAAATTTAGTTAAAATCGATTGAGCCGTTTTTTAGATGTAATTGGCGTGACTTTGACCCATTTGACCCAAAATGACCCACTAATCGATTTTTCTCGTACATGTGAGTTAGTCCAATGGTCATCTCATGCGCGGAAACGGTATATTACAAAAAAAATTCGGAATGTTTTAGGCTTTTTTTTGGATTCAATTAGCTTGACCCTGACCCAATAATCGAATTTTCTTGAACATGCGATCAAGCCCAATGGTATACTCGTGCCCGAAAGCGATATAATACAAGATTTCGTCAAAATCGTTAGAGCCGTTTTCTAGATAAACTTTGCTTGACCCACAGTGACCCAAAAATGACCCACTAATCGAATTTTCTCTAATATGTGACATATCCCATTGGTCTTCTCGTAATCGCAAACGACAAAAGACAAAATTTATTCAAAATCGTTAGAGCCGTTTTTTAGATAAAATTGGCTTGACCCATAGTAACCCAAAAAAGACTCACCAATCGAAATTTCTCGAACATGTGACCTAACCCAATAGTTTTTCCTTGCCGAAAAACGGTTGGATATAAAATTTAGTCAAAATCGATTGAGCCGTTTTTTAGATATAATTAGCTTGACATTGACCCATTTAACCCAAAATGACCCACTAATCGATTTTTCTCGTACATGTGACTTAGTCCGGTCATCTCATGCCCGGAAACGGTATATTACAAAAAAATTTCGAAATTTTTTAGGCTTTTTTTTTTGTTTCAATTAGTTTGATCCTGACCCATTGTGACCCAAAATGACCCACTATTCGAATTTTCTTGAACATGTGATCAAGCCCAACGGTATATTCGTGCCCGAAAGCGATAGAATACAAGATTTCGTCAAAATCATTAGAGCCGTTTTCTAGATAAACATTGCTTGACCCACAGTGACCCAAAAATGACCCACTAATCGAATTTTCTCTAACATATGACTTAGCGTAATGGTCTTCTCGTGATCCAAAAGGATAGAATACAAAATTTAGTCAAAATCGTTAGAGCCGTTTTTTAGATAAAATTGGCTTGACCTAAAGTGACCCAAATTTGACCCACTAATCGAAACTTCTCGAACGTGTGACCTAGCCCAATAATTTTCTCTTGCCGAAAAACGGTTGGATATAAAATTTAGTCAAAATCGATTGAGCCGTTTTTTAGATATAATTAGCTTGACCTTGACCCAAAATGACCCACTAATCGAATTTTCTCGAACACGTGACCTAGCCCAATGGTATTCTCCTGCCCCAAAATCGTTAGAGCCGTTTTCTAGATAAACTTTACTTGACCCACAGTGACCCAAAAATGACCCACTAATGGAATTTTCTCTAATATGTGACTTAGCCCATTGGTCTTCTCGTAATCCAAAACGTCAGAATGCAAAATTTAGTCAAAATCGTTAGAGCCATTTTTTAGATAGAATTGGCTTGACCCGTAGTGACCCAAAAATGACCCACTAATCGAAATTTCTCGAACATGTGACCTAGCCCAATAGTTTTCTCGTGCCAAAAAATAGTTGGATATAAAATTTAGTTAAAATCGATTGAGCCGTTTTTTAGATGTAATTGGCGTGACTTTGACCCATTTGACCCAAAATGACCCACTAATCGATTTTTCTTGAACATGTGATCAAGCCCAACGGTATATTCGTGCCCGAAAGCGATAGAATACAAGATTTCGTCAAAATCATTAGAGCCGTTTTCTAGATAAACATTGCTTGACCCACAGTGACCCAAAAATGACCCACTAATCGAATTTTCTCTAACATATGACTTAGCGTAATGGTCTTCTCGTGATCCAAAAGGATAGAATACAAAATTTAGTCAAAATCGTTAGAGCCGTTTTTTAGATAAAATTGGCTTGACCTAAAGTGACCCAAATTTGACCCACTAATCGAAACTTCTCGAACGTGTGACCTAGCCCAATAATTTTCTCTTGCCGAAAAACGGTTGGATATAAAATTTAGTCAAAATCGATGAGCTGTTTTTTAGAAACAATTAGCTTGACCTTGACCCATTATGACCCACTAATCGAATTTTCTCGAACACGTGACCTTGCCCAATGGTTTTTATCGTGCACGAAAATGGTAAAATACAAAATTTCGTCAAAATCGTTAGAGTCGTTTTTAAGATAAAAGTTACATACACACACACATACATACACACACAATTTTTGCTCGCATTATATATGTAGTTAAATAAACTTAGTATATGTCAGTGGAGTGCAAAAAGTCAAACAATCGGAATAAGTTCAACATAAAACCGTTTCAATGTTTCATAAAGCTTCAATGCAAAATCTAACGAGAATGAGAGCGACTGTCGATGGTTTAACATCGACGTGAGGGTGGGTAGCGGCGAATGCAATGCATCCGAGCCCCCTGCATTCCACAACAAGGCTAAAAGAAATTTTTATCACTTTGAAAAGCAAAAAACTTTACTTCCAAAATCTTTTCCACACAGGCCCGCTGTAAAGAGCTCCCCCTGCCTAACCAGTGATGAATTCAGACATTTGGGGAATTTGAACTTCTAGATTAGAGGATTAATAATTATACAAATCTTCGTGGAAAGGGGTGTACATTTCGATGCTCCTGGGGGAAAAAGGTCTCCGTAAAATGAATTATATAAATGTAGACCTTATCTCCGTAGGCATATGTCAGGGGAGGCACAGACAAACTCCCATTACTTTTTCTAAATAGTAATGATTGTTTTAATTGTAAGCGCAGAATTTCTCTGTTAAATAACGCGAAAAATTTTGTTCGGCAAAAGTGGTGGAAGTTTGCCTGTGCCTTAGAGCCCCCACGTTTTTAACCGAAACCGCGGCTCGGTTTGGCGCTACATTTTTTTTTCGTTGTAGCACGGCTTAAGATCGGTTCGGGTTGATCCGATTTTTTAAAATAATGCCTAAAATATTTTTTCGGGTGAAAATCTATATACAATAAAACCTCCAGAACGGACACCGCGAACATTTTTTTAATTCTTAATACTTTATTCGTGCGTTTTTTTCCTCTGAATACTGGACACTTCCGAATCTACACACACGTAACGTGTGTGTGTGTGCATAAACTATCTCCTATACGATGCGCATGTTTTCGTGTGCATAAAAACGAAATGTTTGTTAATATATATATATATATATATTATTCTGAGAGAAGTAAAAGGGATTATTAACTGTTCCGTAAAGAAAGAATAATCTATGAAAACATTTCTTGTGTATATTTTATTTTTCATGTAATAAATACTCATTCATATTCAAATATGTATTTCTTTTCATCTGAAATATAGTTCTACTCAAACTTTTTGTGAAAATCCCAAAAACCCGGCTTGCAAAAACCTAAATCTGACCCGCAAGAAGCATTCTAGAGTGAACCCGATCCTCAGAAAAAAAAAATTAAGGACAACCCGACCCGATGCCGGACTCTATTTAACGATCCCGATGAGTCCGCTATTCAGAGGTTTTATTATATTTTCCGCTATTCAGAGGTTTTATTATATTTGAATATTAAAGAATATAGATCTGTCTATTTTTCTACATAAAATATAAAATTAGTATTAGAAATATAATTGTAGATTACTTGTCATAATGGCATTAAAGCAAGAATTAGTTTCTTTTCATTTCGGGTTCGGGCTGCAGGTTGACCTCAAATGGCATTCTCGGGTTCGGGTAGGGTACAACCCAACACGTGTAGGACTGTACTGCCCCCACCCCGTCCTCTAATCCCTTGATGTTCATGCTGACCCCATTTAAAGAGAAGCCCGACCCTGGATGTTGCAAATGTAAAAGTGACGCATCTATTCCTATCCATATTATAAAGGATAAATCCGTTCGTCAGTAATGCTGACGTCATTTTGATGTTGGCAACAGCACACGATTAAATTTTGTTTTGACTTCAATTATTTTAACGTCTAAACAACGCACATTTTCAATTTTTACACCGTCGAAAAGGGAAAAAAATTTACTTACAAATAAAATTTGTTTTAAAACTGTATCACAATTTACTTATTTTTTTTTTTTTTTAAGATTTTTAAAAATAATTTTTGAGCAGGATTTTTTTTAAAAATCTATCTCTATCGCGTGAAGACGATTAATCCGTTTGCAGTTAATATATAAATGGTTCCACATTTGTTTCCGGCTGATATTCCATAACTAAGTTAAAACTTCATCCATAAAATAAAATAATATAAATAAAACAGAAATTTAAAAGACATGTCATGTAACGACGCGCTTAAAAAATTGAAAGGATCAGAATAAAAAAGAACTGCTGTCAGTCACGAAATCTTTGGCGATTTCTTCGGCTATTAATTCATACGAAAGTATCGCACTTAAATTTTGAAACTTTATTTGAATGCAACATTGATTATTGAACTTTATTAAAAAGCAGAAAAACCAACGTTTAAAATGCACAAATAATACATGAAAAACAGCAAACAGCTGTTTCGAATCTACTAGCGAGATTCTTCTTCAGTGCAAGATAGGGAAAAAGGAACAGCGTGCTAGAAAAAGTAAGGCTGAGGTACGCTGCGATTTCTAGAACTGAGCTATTTCTAGCACGCTGTTCCTTTTCCCCTATCTTGCACTGAAGAAGAGTCTCGCTAGTAGATTCGAAACAGCTGTTTGCTGCTTTTCATGTATTATTTGTGCATTTTAAACGTTGGTTTTTCTGCTTTTTAATATTGTTGCACAAAGGCTTTATTTGCTATTTTTATTGAACTTTATTTGAACTTTTCAAATAAAAAGGCTTTTTGGTGGTGTTAGTTGGCAATATAAAAAAATATATTAATTTAAAAAAATGGTTTTCTTTTATATTTTGTAATCCGGGATGGATCTTCCCAGTAAATAAATAAATTGTACAATTTCCAAGTACTCACATAAATTTACCTATGGCCCTAGTCAAGTTTAACTTTCAAGTTCTTATTAGCTCATTACTGTTCACATAGTAACAAAGCTGTGGACAGAAATCGTGAGCCCCAAGTGGAAATAATTTATTAAAATAGTGCACAGCTGGTGTTTTATCCTTCTTTTACTTCTACATTTTTGATCCTGAAAGTCATTTTCTTTTTTAAAGATAAAGATCGAACTGTAGGAATAAGCACGCCCCCAGCTACTTCTCAGACTTGCATAGTAACAGTTTTGCTAAAAACTTTTCGGATTTTTTTTTTTTTATCCCGTGAAAATAATAGTATTTTTTTATGCCACGTTATTATTACATTTAACTACTGATGAATATCAATTTTGATGTTGGGTGGCATAAGAGTTTTTAGGTTTAAAGAAAAAGAAAAACAAGTTTATAAAAAGACGCGAGTTAATTAAAAGGTAATTTTTTTTTCTTTTGTTTTTTGAACACAATAAAAATAAAATTGAAATTATGATAATACTACTTTTTTCATATATCATGTAAAGTCTTATTTCCATGCCTTTCTCCTATTCAGATTTTAACTAAAACGTTAGTAACAATTATATTATTAAAAACATAAAAAAAAGTAAACATTTGTATGTTCATTTTTTTTATTTCAACTAAAATAGCAGGAATAATATTTAAAAAAAAAAAAAAAAACTTATTTTTTGAGTCCAACAGTTCCCCAAAGCGGCCGGTAAGGGGTTAATCATTTCAAGAGCAAAGCACCCGACCGCCGCCGTTGCTATACGCCGATGTCGATGTAATATGAATTGGCGGGATTAAGCATAAACAGGTTGTCGATGCATCGCATAATAATGTATTCCAGTTAACAATAAATTATGAACCACTGGCAGACCTAGAGACCTGTTACTGTCTCTGTCCTAAAAACAATAGAGCCGCTCTGTTTTTGGTTCAAGTCCTGTAGTAACAATCTTACGGAATCTTAGCGTTCACTTCCTGCGGAAGTGGGCAATCATCATCGCAACAAGCCTCTGAAGCTTGGAAGACGCGTCTGTCAAAAGCCGGCGGATTCGACATCTTGTCGCCCGAGGGGGTGTCTCACAAAATTAGCTGGATTTTTAAAAACGGGTTGCGTTAATGACGCCAGAAAAGATTATGGGATAGTGGTAGTCTAAGATCCTTCCGAGAAACGCGTTCGTAAGAAAACAAGAACGAAAAATCGTGCCTCCAGCGTTGATTATGAAACCCTTTCCAACACATTCGGAATACTGTAACTAAGGTCAGGGCTCGAAATGTATCGGAACGATATTCCGGTTCGTGAAATTATGACAAATATTGTTCCCAGTGTTGATTTCAGGGGGTGGCCCGGGGGGGGGGACATTCCCCCTCGGAGCAATGAGATGCCCCCCCCCCGGAAGATTTGAGATTTTGTGTTGTTAATGGTCAAAAAGTGCAATTTCCTCCCCCGGAACTCTATACTGCCCCCCCCCCCCAGGAGACACAGAAATCCCTCCCGGAGAAAAGCGTCTGAATTCAACACTCCGGTTCGTAAAATTATGATAAATATCGTTCCGGTTCGTGCAATTATAAAAATATATATTTTTATATATATTATTATAACTTATTATACTCTCTGTAACTTTATTAAAAATTCTTTAGGATGTATTTATCTTAAATGCATTTTTTAAATTGCTTTTGTATGGTTAGATATAAATTTGTCAACAATAATTTTGAAATAGCGTTAAGGTTTATGGATTTTTCCATTTCAAGCCCGACCGAATCATCAAATAAAAGGAAACAGATTTTTAAGAGCGAAATCGAATTTCGGTAATCTTCCTATTTTCGACCGAAAACGAAAATGTCCAAAAATTTCTTTTAATTAATTAATACATACATAAATATTAATTAATTGCACGTGTACATAATCGTTAATTAATTATATGTGTGGCGCAAATTAGCTCTCTGTGCTTCTGACCCAAACTTTTTATTTTCATATAAAATAAAATGTCATTCATTCATATTAAAGATACAGAATGATACACTAGTGTGCAAAACTTAAGCAACAGTCACAAAATGCTTATTTTTGAACACCTGAATACTCAAAAGATGATAATGTAATTCAAATAGGTACTATCCTTACAGCAGAGCCAGTCGATGTGACATCATCTTCACGTCACACATGGTCTCAAGTGTCACAGTCACTGCGGTGGAACAAAATGTGGGATCTTTCATTCGTCTCATTATTACTCTCAAATGATCGTCATAGGGTGACTCCGCTGAGAAATCATCGTGACTATTACTTTGTGATGAGTCACCAAGTCACATTTCAATGAAGTCACCTTGTGATTCTCATCTGACTGTCATATGACGAGTCAATTTTGAAGTCATAGTGAGGATATTACGATGGGTCGCCAAATAGTGTCACAATAAATTCACGTGGTGACACAGACCCTATTGTGAAGTCACCATTGCACTCCTTTGGGAAAAGTCACCAGATGATTTCATTTTCTGTCACTTAGAAACTCGTCACAAAGAAACTATCATTGGGGACTTTACAACGGAGTCTCCAAATGATGGTCACATGAGAGTCACAAGTTAACTTCATTGTAAAGTCACCTGGTGACTCGTCACAAAACAGCACTCGTAGTAACTTCTCAATAGAGTGACCAAGTGAATGTAAGAATGCGACGAATGGAAGGTATCACATTTCAGTTCATCGTAGTGACTGTGCTGTTAGGGTAGTGTCTATTTTCTACACTTTCTGTTTATAGAATTTTCTTTTGAGCATTCACGTATTCAAAAATAAGCATTTTGTGACAGTTGCTTAAGTTTTTGCACACTAGTGTAATAATACGAATTTCATTTCATTAAAAAATGTATTAGGTATAGTTACTTCGATTTATCTTTTATAATGACTTTTGTAAAGAATCCTCTGTTATACTAGAACTTTCTCAAAGAGCATTCGAAACACTTCTCCGGTTTCAAATAAAAAAATTTCAATAACTGTTAAGTCTGCAGCTTTTAATGAGCCCGTGAAAAGCGTCTTCAAAGTGGAGTCCTATAGGCATTGCTTGCTTTATCATTTGCACTCACGTCTTGAGTCAGTCATGGCTGATCATTATAAACAGTGAAGTTCATAGCAATAAAAAGAGAGTGTCTCATTGCAGCCGAAGAAGCTCGAATCCGAAGGAAAGAACGAGATTTTTGGAATACAGATAGTTTCGGACCGGCCGAATTTTCAGCCGCATTTTCGCTGAAAATGAATTTTCGGCGAAACTCAGATTTTTAGCCGAAAACGAAACCGATTTTTCGGTCGATCTCTAACTGTAACAAAATTTCACAGTTCATTAACCCCTTGGGGACGAGCGAACCGTATTCGTGCCGCGTAAGTTGCTCAGAATCGGGGATTATTCTCACCAGTAAAATTGTATTGTAAACTTTGCCTTATTTAATCCGAGCATTTTCCCGATTCAATTAGGCAAAAATTTCTGTTTTAAACATCCGGTGACTAAAGATTAAAAATTCTGTAAAAGACGCTCGTCCCGAAGGGGTTAAGATGAAACAAGATGTCCAAAAAATTTATTTTTGGAAAACTCATAACGCATTTGAAAACGAAATTTCTGCAGTTACTCAGGGCCTGACTAATACAGGGGCATGGGGGGCAGCTGCCCCGCCCCCCCCCCCCCCATTTGAGAGGACCCCCATGGGAGTCATCTCGATTTTTGTTAAAAGCTGTCAAATGGTAAAAATGGGCCAAACGTAACTGAACTTCTTACATTTTTAAAGATTTAATAAGGAATTAGGGTCCTCCCCCTCCCTCTCTGCTTCTTTTGTCCTCCCTCCGCATAAAAAGTAACGAACTGTATCATTAGAAAACTACTGATTAAAATTTTATTATAAAAAAATAATATTCCATTATTTTCAAGAAAAATTCATTATTAATGATTTCCTCATAACGAGGCCATTAATATAATCCATTGGGACATTTCTCTTTTAGACATTTTATTACATACAAAGGAAAAGTTTGCAAACAAATACTCTCGTCAACAAATCCATCCTTATTACTTTCTTCTATCTTTACGAGAAGAGAGTATTGGATTCGTGAAAATTTTAGACTTCCGGTTTTCGACCGATGGACACGTTTCAGCGGTCAGTGATCCCGAAAAACATATTTTTACAAAATGTCTGTCTGTGATACAAATTTTGTGGGTGCTGTCTCTCAAGAACGAATGCACGGAATTTAATAAACATTTATATTCAGTTAATCCCTGATATAAATGGCTGCTGATTAGTTTTCGTTGTAAATCGCCCAACAGGTGGCACTGATAGGCTGCATTTTTCACGATTTTTGGAATAGCTCTATCTCAAGAACTAATGCACAGATTTTCATCCCCATACAGACCGTCATGTATCGGAATTCTTTTGGGGGTCCCTGTCAAGGAAGCGTAAGCGCTACACGCTTCATTCGGTTCTTTTCACCCGACTGCCAAGAAGGGTTATGTGTTTCACGCGTATCTGGGTATGTGAATTTCTTTAGACCCTCGAAACATCCCAACGGCTGGATGGATTTGAATGAATGAGGTCTCTATCGATTCGTCTTAACCGTCCAATGGTTATAGGCTAGGTTTTGTTTTTATACATTCAAAATGGCGGTAGAGACGAAAAGATTTTTTTACGCAACCTATTGAGTGGCCTATCATTGGATAGGTCTTTCAACATGAAGACGGTGTTTCATGGATTATTTTACAGTCAGAAGCAACGTTTGAATATTACACGACCTGGACTGGAAGTTGTGTAGGTAGGATGTCTAGCTTGACTACAACTCTAACCTTCCTAGGCATCTATAGGGCTCGTCAAAACAGTGTTTATAGATAAGAACTAAGAAACACAACTTAAAAGTCATCCATACAAGTAAATAATAAAAAAAAATAGGTAAGTAATATAAAAAATAGTTTTACATGGATGAGAAATAATTAATGAGTTCGCTTTTTACGCAGTCGGGTTTTTTGATTTTTACTTTCTTCTATCTTGACAAGAAGAAAGTATTGGTTTCATGAAAATTTTCGAATTCCAGGTTTCGACGGATTTATACGTTTTATGGGTCAGAGATTCCAAAAAACATGTTTTTACAAAATGTTTGTCTGTGAGTCTGTCTGTCTGTCTGTCTGTCTGTCCGTCCGTCTGTCTGTCTGTATGTGACACAAATTTTGTGGGCGCTCTATCTCAAGAACTAATGCACGGAATTTAATAAAAATTTATATTCAGGTAGTCCCTGATATAGATTGGTGCTGATTAGTTTTTGGTGTAAATCGCCCTGCAGGTGGCGCTGCTGTGTAGCATTTTTCAGGATTTCCGCAAAAGCTCTATCTCAAGAACTAATGCACGGATTTTTATAAAACTTCAGATTCCGTTAATCCTTGATATGAATTGGTGCTGGTAACGTTTTGGTGCAAATCGCCTAACAGATGGCGCTGCTATGCTGCATTTTGAAGCATTTACACGATTTTCGTAAAAGCTCAATCTCAAGAAATAATGCACGGATTTTCATCAAACTTCAGATTCAGTTAGTGCTTGACATGAATTGACGTTTTGCCCCTTGTGGTGTAAATCGCTCAACAGGTGGCGCTGCTATGCTGCCTTTTTTGAGATTTCCGCAATAGCTCTATCTCAAGAACTAATACTTGGGTTTTCAACAAACTTCAGATTCAAGTATACCTGGACATGAATTAGTGCTGTTTATGTTTTGGTGTAAATCGCTCAACAGGTGGCGCTGATATGCAGCATTTTTCAAGATTTCCACAATAGCTCTATGCCCAGAACTAATCCACGGATTTTCATCAAACTTCAGATTCAGTTAGTCCTTGACATGAAATGATGTTTTGTACCTTTTCGTGTAAATCGCTCAACAGGTGGCGCTGCTGTGCTGCATTTTTTGTGATTTCCACAATAGTTCTAGCTCCACAAATAATGCACCGATTTTCATCAAACTTCAGATTCAGATAGTTCTTGACATGAAATGATGTTTTGTACCTTTTCGTGTAAATCGCTCAACAGGTGGCGCTGCTGCTGTGCTGCATTTTTTGTGATTTCCCCAATAGCTCTAGCTCCAGAACTAATGCACCAATTTTCATCAAACTTCAGATTCCGGTATACCTTAATATGAATTAGTGCTGTTTGTGTTTTGGTGCAAATCGCTCAACAGGTGGCGCTGCTATGCTGAATTTTTCAGAATTTCACCTACAGCTCTATCTCAATAACTAATGCACGAATTTTCATCAAACTTCGAATTCAGGGATACGAATTGGTTCTAAATTTATGTAATTTCTTATGCTATTTAAATGATTTAATTGACGTGATTTATATAGAAGAAAGTTTTGTGATGGCCACAACATACTAGTTTTAAATTTAATTTTCCTATAACTAATGAAAGCAATTTCTCCGATTTCTGAAATTTTTATAAGAAAATTAATTTCCTTTGGCAGATCCATTTTCTTCCTCAATTTTTCCCTCATTTTCTTTTGCAACAGAGAAATATATTGTATTTTGTGTTTTTATTTCGTAGTTAAAATGTAGTTAAACTCGTGTAGCCGAAAGGCCCATTAAAAAAGTAAATAAATAGTAATAATAATATTTTGAAAGATTTTATTATTAATGATTCGCGAATAACAGGAAGTGTGTTATTTTTTGTGAACGGGATTGTACATGCGAATTTTTACATTTTCTTTAGGGGATTAGTCAATGAGATCTCAAATTTCCTTCGTTCGTGTAAGTTAAACTATGGACGTGTGATACATTCATATTTTTAAACTATCTCCTCAGGAAATTAATATTTTTAACTTCTTTTTTCTGTGTACACTTCTTGAAGAATCTTTTTTTTTTTTTTTTTTTTTTTTTTTTTTTCCAAAATACCTCTAAAATGTACATACTTAATTTTATTTGAAGTGTTAAACTCTTAATCAATTTCGCTAAGATTTTAACACATAAAATTATAAATTAGGTATATAGTTTAGAAATATTTTGATAGATAAAAAAGAAAGAGACGTGCTCTTCATGGGTGAGGGAAATGTAATTTTGTTAAAATATATACAACTCTGTTTAATTTCAATAAAAGAGTGTTTAAAGGGTAATATTAAATAGTTAATTGATCTCTGTTACATACTCATACATTGAGTGGCACAGTGTTGAATTCAGACTTTTTTCTCCGAGTTCCGGGATGGGTTGGGTTGATTTTTGACGGCCAGTTATCTACACTAGGGATATAGGCCCGGGGGGGGGGGAGTGCCCTCCGCGGGGGTCTTTCTAAGGGAACCTAATCCGTATTTACGTATGGAAAATCCACTGCTCGAAGAAAACCACGAAAACTCCGAACGATTAGGCCGACGGGCGCGATTGGGTTCCAACCCAGCACCTCCCGCCTACCATCTTCGAGAGCAGAATCTCTCGGCCACTGATGGGGCCCTTCCGGGATGGAAATTGCACTTTTTGACCATCGAAAACACAAAATCTCAAATCTTCCAGAGGGGACATCTGATTGCTCCGGGGGGGGGGGGGGAGACCCCACGGGCCACCCCCTGGATTCAACACTGGAGTGGCACACACTTTGTGTGTAAAAGAGAATTTGAATTGAGCCCCACCCTTAATTTTGAAAATCAGAGATCTGTTTAAGAAAATTTGGGGTCCTTAAATAAATGGACCCTTCACAAAACTTTTTACCCCAAAACAGGACCCTTCAACAAAAAATTTCACCTTCACAAAATTCTTTGTCTCAAAAATAGACCTCTCACAAAACATTTCCACTTTCAAACTGAATCTTACACAGATTTATTCATTTAAGAAAAAATTTTGACCTGTCGTAAAATAATTGAACTTGTCATGCCTATTACTTAAACTTTATTATACGTAAAAAAACTTCTGTGCAAAAGATGGAGCCAAAATATAACAATATATTGTTGAAATTCTAATTTCAAATTCACGAAATTAAAACTGCCTGAATATAACAATGTCAAATTCACAAAACTTACACTAGAATTTCCCCAAATATAAAAAAACTTTTCACAATTTTACAAAAACAGGACCCTGTGAGAAAAACCGGGACAGACCTCCTGTGGGAGAGCCAGTGTGGAATTCAGGCACTTTTCTACGGGGGAGGGACATTATAGAGTTCCGGGGGGGGGGGGTGAATTGCACTTTTTGACCATTGAAAACACATGGGGACATCTTATTGCCACCCCCTGAATTCAACACTGGGGGGGGGGGGGGGGGGGAGCGCCTTCTCGGTGGGCTCTACTTAAATGAAATCTTGACAGGCAACAAGATGGCGATCGTAAGTCGGTTTGCGTTCTGGGATCTCCGTTTCGCTCGATGATCGCCATCGATCGCCGACTGCGTCTGTCCCGCTGTCTGTGACATCATGCGCCATGGCCCATGTGATCGTATTTACAATCATGGCAGACATGAGGTGAACAAAATGCCTGGCAGGTAACGAAAATACTCTTTATAAACACACTACTTGTTCTCTTTCTGTTATTGTGAAAAGTTTTCGGTTATTAACCTTCCTCCCAGGATACAAATAAACTCTAGGATGTGTTTTCGATTTAAAAGGAAAAAAAAGAAAAGAAAATCGGAAGGAATGCAGAATGGAATGTTCGAATATCAGGATTTTAATCTCTCCTCTTTTTGTCTTCTGTTTGTTTTTTAATCGAAAAGTTTTTTTATGCTGTAATCTACTTAATCTGTTATTTTATCAATTCATGCTTATTTTGATAATTTTACGCAATCTTTCGCTCTCGCTTGTCGTTTTTCGGTATCAGTACAGATAAAAGTGTGTGCGTTTGTTTATTTATGTGTTTATATATTAACTGTAGAATTTCGGTATGCGTGTGCTTATATAGAATGAAATTTATAAGCACACACTTGTCGAATTTCTTTTTGATTGTTAAAACTCTGTTTACTTTACAAATCCTTCTGAGGGTTTCAATCGCTCAGTAATTTTGATCAAGTGGCTTTAAAAAAATGTAATTTTAATGTAACTTTGATCATTAAATGATATATTTTCTTGTTTTCAAGATTTAAACGGGTGATTTCAGTGATAAAATATCACGTATGAGGTTGTTTATAATGTACAAACGCACATACACCCACACATATATGTATATATGTCGCATTGTTATTTAAAAAATAATTATAATAATGCCGTTTTAAGAGTAAAATAGAGATTCCCAAATCCCATTGTACTTTCCCAAAACAAAAATTTGTCAGTTTTTAACATTGAATTGAGTATGTCAGATTTTGAATAAAAGAGTGTTATTTATCTCTTGCTCACTAATTTAGTCCTTTTAAATTTGAATAATTGTTTATTCATGTCCGTTGAGAACCCGAAATACTTATCATTGAGTGCCTATTCAAGAAATTCGATAGAAGACAAGTCTTTTCTTTTATCTTTTAATCACTTTTTATATTTTAATCTAAATGGTTTAATCAAAATAAAGTGACCTCTTTTTCCCCCTTCCCCACATTTCTATGTTTATTATGATCGAGAGTTTTAACAATAACTGCTTTTGTTGTTTTCATTAGTAGCATTTTTACTATTTCTTATTGAAAAATCATTTGTTTAAAAAAACAATTGAATAAAGTTTTGACTCTTCATTATAAACAGGCAGTGGAGATATTTTATTATATTCCTGTATTAAAAGATAATATGAGTTTTATGTTTAATATTTCACAAGATTGCTAGGATCTTAATCAAACTTTATTTTTTTAATGTTCACTATGAACTTTAATGTTATAATAAATTTTAATATTCACTATATGGATGACCAGCAGAAATTCATCTAGAAACAGTTTTGCTTTGTTTACAAATCCTTCATCTCCAAAATGAACTCTTCACAAATTGATATTGAATAGTCTTAAAATAAAATTGGACCTATAATAAAAGAGCTGAAATTGTTAAAAAGTATATAGCTTATTTAGCTATATTTTATGTAATATAAATTTGAAATTTTATATGCATAAATAAATTTTATATATTTATTTATTTTGCTCAGTTTATTAAAATAGAATCTTTTTTAAAAATGTCTAACAGAAACCTGAACTTAAAGTCTAATTTCAGATTCGTAAAATTAGTATGTTAATATTTTTATCGAAAAAACAGTAACATGTCTGAGCAAGGGTCGATGCAAGATTTTTTTCTTGGGGCCTATTTTGTGAAAAGTAAAAGTTATTTTTGTGAAATTTTTTTATATTTTTGTGAAAAATATATTTTGTAATGAAAGATGAAATCCAGTTACTCAAATTTGAACCAAGGGTACTACTTAGTTATCCCGTCGATCAATTTCACCAAATTATATAAATCGCTAAATTGACATTTTTTTTATTTTAAATAACAAAAGAACAAATAAATTAGTATAACATTAATAAAAATGTAAATAAAACATCGAAATAAATATAGCTTGATGATGTAAAAACGTGTACTTTGCTTAAAGTCAAGTGAATGTGACATTTATGATTAACCATTATTGGCATTTAATCTTATAGTTTGGTGATAGATTTTTGGTCGACGAGATAACTAAGTAAATACCAATTTTTTTATATTTTTGTGAAATTATTTTATATTAAAACACATAAATTAACGTCTGAATTCCATTTTTAATTATTAATTAATATATTAAGACAGACTTTAAATACAATAAACCCAACTGGAGTGAAAAATTAGCCGGGGCCAGGAATCGAACCTGGGTCGACAGCACAACGTGCTGTTGCTCAACCGTTAAGCTACCCTGGCCGATGTCCTAGCCTGGCAATTTCTCACTAATAAACCAAGTTGGGGGTTTATTAGCTAATTTTTCACTCCAGTTGGGTTTATTGTATTTAAAGTCTGTCTTAATATATGTGTACCTTTAATTTTTTTATATTTTTGTGAATTTTTTTTATATTTGCAAATTTTTTTATATTTTTGTGAAAAATACATTTTGTAACGAAAGATGAAATCCAGTTACTCAAATTTGAACCAAGTATTAATTAATAACAACTTCTTTAAATCCTACTACTAAAGTTTTGCTTTCTGATGAACTTGTTTTTGTTTACAAAAGGCACAATTTAAAATCTAGCACAATAAAAATAATTAATGAAGTGTGTGTTTTTATGAAATAGAATTTTGTGAAGGGGCCTTATTTTATAAAAGAGGAATTTTGCAAAGGTGCCCGTTTTATTAAATTGATTTTTATGAAGGGGTCCAAAATAAGTCCTGAATTTCACCCTACTGAGTAAATCCTTGAATATAGACTTTATTTGAATACATTTTTCAAAAGAAATTTCTGAAAATATGCGCTCCAGTGTATGAAAAACATTTTAATTAAAAAGCAAAAGAATGAAATCACAAAGTAGCAGATTCATTGTGCAAATTTTTGCATTGAAATTTCTCATGTTTGTTCTTTCCCTTGATGTAATATTTTATGTGATTTTGAGCATTTTTTATTCATATACCCCCCCCCCCCCCCCCCCCCGGCTTTCCATATCATTTGCATTTAATACCCTACTTTATTACTTTTTTATTCCTAAATACTTTTTATCATAAGTATTTTATACAGATTAGTAATTCCATCAAGCAATTTTAGGTACTACTTAGTTATCCCGTCGACCAATTATGCCAAATTATATAAATCGCCAAAACCACTTGCCAAATTATACAAATTGACATAATTTTTATTTTAAATAATGAAAGAACAAATTAATTAGTAACATTAATAAAAATAAAAGTCACTTGATGACGTAAACACGTCTAACTTGCTTAAAGTGAAGTGAATGTAACATTTATGATCAACCATTATTGGCATTTAATCTTATAGTTTGGCATTAGATTTTTGGTCGACGGGATAACCAAGTAGTTACCAATTTTATATAAATAATGAATCCTATAAAAAATTTTTAGTTTTTAAGAAAATTCATATCTCATCCTATTAAAATAAACAAAAAACGGAACAAGATGAAAATACAGTATAGAGTATACTTGTACTGCTAATTTGCAAACATGTAATATATGACCCGCTATATATACGAATGTAAACAAAGAATTTTAATTTGTGGAAAAATTTTCTCAATGACAACATTATTTTAATCCTCTCTCCACCCCTAAAAAAGCTTTAATATTATTTCTGATTATGCATATTTATTATCAGGTGTTGATGCAAGGTTTTTCTCTTGGGGTGCATTTTGAGAAAAGTAAATGTTATTTTGTGAAATTTATTATGTTTTTGTGAAAAGTAAATGTTATTTTGTGAAATTTGTTATGTTTTTGTGAAAAGTAAATGTTATTTTGTGAAATTTATTATATTTTTGTGAAAAGTAAACATTATTTTGTGAAATTTATTATGTTTTTTGTTGAAATTTAAATGTTATTTTGTAAAATTTATTATGTTTTTGTGAAAAGTAAATGTTATTTTGTGAAATTTATTATTATTTTTATGAAAAATAATGTTCAGAAAGTTGAAATCGAGTTACTCAGTTTATTTATTTATTAAAAGCATTTATTAATTAATAATAACTTCTATAAGTTCTGCTAAAGTTTACCTTTCTGGTGAATTTGTTTTGCTGGCAAAGAACACATTTTAAAACCAAACAAAATAAATAGTTATTGAAGAATTAATATTTAATCAATAAGAAGATAAAACAGATGGGTTTATTTTTAATAGTGTAAGATAGTTAATAAGAGTTATGGAATGGAATTTCATAATGGGGCCTATTTTATTAAAAGGAATTCTGTGACCTGTTTTATTAAATGGAACAGATGTGTTTGTGGTCTGCAGAAGAAAAGTAAAAATTAGCCTGTTCAAAAAAAAAAAAAAAAAGGGCAAAATTTTGGCAATGAAAAGAACTGTTATTTTTGGCAACCACAGCTTGCTGTGTTTCAGGAAGGTTGTGACATTTTTCATTTTTTTTCTTTTTTCACATCCTGTATATAGGATATTTGATTCTTTAAAATCAGAATTATTCAGTTTTTTTTTGTTTTTTTTTTTAATCTGATGTTCTTTAAAAGTTTGTTTGCATAATGCAATATTTCTGTAATTATTTCTTATTACCATAATTTCCGGCCTATAATCCGCAGCCGCAATTTTTAGCCCTTATAAAAAAATTTCAGCAGATAATCTGCGGATTATATGCCGGACTATACGAGAATTACTCATTGTTTTTAACATTCCAAAGTACTACTAATAAACCACCTCCCTATTTATTTAGTTGCTCTATTTAAATGATAATTGTAATAAAATAATTGAAAAATAGTAATAATAAAATAATTACAAGTTAAAAAATACAAATAATTTTTTCATTGAATCTTATTTCTAAAACGTTTAATGTCTTGTGAATACAGATAATTCTGTAATAATTGCTGTTTTTAAATCTTCCACTTTTTAAATAACATTCTGTTTAAATTCTGCAGTGTTAAATAACAGGTTTTCTCTTAAACATTATTATAACTTTCAACGTGATATACCATCAAATACGTTTTGGTTAGTATAAATTACAAGGACATAATTGTATTTAATTATTCTATCCATAGAGGGCAGCAGTAAAACCATGAAACTCCGATACGATAATAATTCATTCGATTAATGTGTGATGGATTCCCATTGGTTGCATCGTAATAACAATCACTGTAATCAGTAAAACTGCTATAATTTTGGGAGGAGCTGTTTCATAAATGATTGAGAATGCAACACAACTTTTGAAAGGGATGAGTAGAGAAACGCTTTGTTCTTCATAGAAACGTGTTGCCAAAAGGCTAAAAAAAAAAAATCATAATCGGAAGCCACTCCCAGTATCACGTTCATGTCACATGTGAACCAATCACAAGCAACTCCTCGAACGGTCGATAGCAGACAATCGTTTGATAACTGTTTACATTTTTATTTTATGACTGCCGGTAGAAACTGTCTGCCCTGAACTTCTGCTTAAAAAAAATTTCAGCAGATAATCTGCATCGGTAGATAGTCCGCACTTAAAAATTTTGAGGTTTTTTAACAGATAATCCATGGATTATAGGCTGGAAATTATGGTACATGAATTTTAGAATCTGTTTTTCTATATTGAGGTGCTAAATTTATTAAAATCGAAGCTTACTTTTATAGTTTTTATTTTTTGATATAGTAGACTCTTTAAATCCACACGTCATCGCAGATGTAAACATTGAGATTCAGATGTAGGGTCAAAATGACACTTTTTTTTATTTTTATATCATTCTGTACATTTTTTAAACGTAATTCGCATTAATGAATACTGAACTCATTCTTTTTCGTGAAGGAAGTATAAATTTATTTCTGAAAAAATTCAAGATTTGCTGAAATATCCTTGGTAATCACTATCTTTTTACCAAATATATTTATGTGCTAGTCAAGCTTTTTTTGGTTATTAATGGCTAAACCTGTAGTAAAAACTTCCTTATTTTATGATTTTGATGTGAATTATAGGGTACCTTCAAGAGTCAAGTTGCATTGAAAAATTCAAGGAAAATCTATCTTTATGGTGCATATTTAATTATACATTATTAATTATTTACTTGACCTTCACTTTTAATAATTTAATCATTTTTAAAAGCATCTTACTTTTTATTATTTTAGTTTATGACTCTACTTAATTATTTTAATATTCTACTACATTGTAAGGATTCATTATAATTTCAATTGCATTATTACTTTCAAATGACTGTTTAAAAAATAATGTCTAGAAATCCACAAAATTCTAAAATCCACACAACTTCTGGTCCCAAGCAGTGTGGATTTGAGAGAGTCTACTGTATTTCTTTAATTTTCAATTGTTTTTGTATGTTTTTGCTGAAAATGACATTGTTGAAATGGATCATAATTACAGAACTACTTTGAAATTTCATTATTGAAATGGATCATAATTATGAAACTGCAAGAAATTTTTGTTTTGAAATAAGGCAATCACTTTCAAAACTTTGTAGTAACATTAACTTTTATAAAGTGGCAATATAAAATCAGTTTAGTTTTGAAAGTAACCACCCTATTGCTTTAGATAGTAGTGTTGACTCTAGAAAAAAAGGGCCAACGGGCGGAAATTTTTCAAAAAGGGAACACTATTCTAAAAAAAAAAGGTACATTTTTCAAAAAAGGAACAAACACTATTCTAAAAAAGGGTACATTTTTTCAAAAAGGGAACACTATTCTAAAAAAGGGCACTTTTTTTCAAAAAGTGTGCACTTGTACCTTGTTCACAAAAAATATTTTGAACTGGTTTGTTTAGAGTCCCTAGAATTTGCGATATTTTCCCGGGATCAATTGAATTACCACGGGGATCATAGGAAGTGTTAAAAAGGGATGCCGGGTGCATCGGAAGGGTTTAAAAGTGTTGCCGGGCGCAAAAAAGAAATAAAAAAGGCCGCCGGGCACTGCGCCCTGATAAAGTGGCTTAGAGTCATTACTAGATAGTTTCAGATAGATGATAATTTTTTTAAATGGCATTTTGAGGGGAAAAAAATGACAAGTTTATTCTGTAGACCATAAACACATATTCTGTTCTTTAATGGTTAATAATAAGATAAACTAGATATATTTTATAGTAGGATAGAGTTGAGTAATTAATAAAAGTTATGGAATTTATTAAATAAGAATAAGAGTTTTGGACATTTAATTTTGTGAAGGGGCCTATTTTATTAAGAGGAATTTTGTGATGTATTTTTTATAATTTAACCCTCCGAGCGTCTTGCAGAAGGGTAAAATTGTAATGTTGTTTTCTTTGCATTTTGTTTTAAATGCTAAGAAAATATGATTCTTTCAACATTATAAAAAAAAAACTCAATTACAAATATGAATGTAATCCTTGAGAGTATTAATCATTCTTCAATGTATTTAAAATTCATTAAATCTATAGAATTATATTATCTGAAATATTGCTTGTATTGCTGTGAAACCTGGAGCTTAGTGAACGGAATAATACGCCCCAAACACTTAGAGGGTTAAAAAGATAGTACATATAAAATATATTTTGTTTATTTAGGTAATTAAAAAAAAAAAAAAAAAAAAACCTTCTAAAAATATTTGTGTTAATGAAAAGAGATTATGCATGACATATAATCTCTCATCTGAAAATAATTGCAATTTATAGAGTTTAAAATAAAACCATTTATTCAATAACCAAACAATCAGTCTCTTAAATCAGTGTAAATAAATAAATTCAGTACTACTTGATTATCCAGTCTTTGTCAAATTATACCTATCGCCAAACTATTTGCCAAATTATATAAATCCAAGAATGTCTATATTCTAAAATTTTAAGTTAGGAAAATTAATGAATTTAAATTAAAAAAAACATCACTGAAGAATGAGGTTGCTTCAATGATGACATTGCAACATCCCAAATGTAAAATTTTATTTATTCAGATGATTTCGGACAAAAGAATAAATACTAAGAATAGTTTTATGTATTTAAATGCAGAATTATTAAATTAAACCATAAACAGATATTTTTAAAATGTTGCATTTGTGAATAAAATGTAAGTATTTTAAATATAATAATCAAATTTATTAAGGGACATAATAAATATCAATGATAAGGAAAGATTCTAAGGAACTTAATCCTCTTTGTTTAGTAAAAAAAAACATAGACTAGAGAGATATAACTATGAAGTAATGAAATGTCTGTAAACATTAGAATTGAGCTTGAAGCTAATCTACTATATTTTTTCTCTTAATGGGGTGATGTAATTATTTATTGACATAACTTTTATTTTAAATAACAAAAGCAAATAAATTAATAAAAATACGAGTGTTTAATGTCAAATGAATGTGACATTTATGATCTTCCATTATTGGCATTTAATCTTAATTTGATGATAGTTTTTTGGTGGACCGAATAATCAAGTAGAACCATAAATTCTTATTTAACCCTTATGTATGTATTTACAATATTTGGCCAAGGATATTTAAGTTTCTAAAAACAAAATTGTCTGTTAAACAGACAATTATGGCAGTTAATTTTTGACTGAAAGATACAATACAGAAATATAAACCAATTGTTTTAATACAAACAACTACTGAGACACATTTTTAAAATATCAAGTCTGTAAATTATTTTTTAAGTAATTCTTACTTTATTTATATGTTTAAGTGTGGAATTCACTTTTAAACGTTAATAATCTAAATTTGTACAAAGCATGAATTAAAAATTTAAATAAAGATTAAATGGCCATACCCTGGTTTCAAAGCTCTTCGAACCAATCAAGGTGTCAGATGAGTGGTTTTCTACTGTACCTATTTACAAATCCATTAATCATTAAATAATAATAATAATATTTGTTAAAATGTTATTTGAAAAATTTATTTGTATGATGCAAAAGAAAAAAAAAAAAAAATCTAATTTAGCTGAACTCTTAAAATTCTGTAAACTTCTAAGAAATATATGTAAGAATCTTCATTTTTGAAGCCTGGATTTCAAGATTAGGTTTTATTGTAGAATTATTTGTACAAAATAAATAGTTGATTAAGACAGTATTTTCTTAGAAGCACAAGTATCATAAGTAAATTGCAATTATTCAAATCATGATTTATTGCTTGAAATTAGAGTAGGATTTTTGAGTTCCCTTTTTTATTATAATGTTGTGGAAAAGTAGCAAGACTTGTTAAATATACTAAGACTTATTAAACTGTTATCTGTTATAGGGTGGTATTCTCTTAAAAAATTTTTTTAGTTTTTTAACTGGAATACTTAACTGTATTTGTTTGACAAAGATATGTATGTTTAACAACTGTAGCCTACATAAAAAAGAATAACTTGCTCATTTTGCCAAAAAAGTAGAAAATACGTAGCCAGGCTTAGCACAAACCCTGCCCCAGATTCTCAGTGGATTGGCTGATCTTTGTTTACATTTAAACCCTGCCCAGATAGTGGGCTGGTCAAGAGTCAGACTTCAATTTTAATCCAGAGTTGTACAATGGGTCAGAATTTTCGGCAAGGTTGCAGCACCCTCTAGTGATTGACTTTACATA
Source organism: Maratus speciosus (assembly GCA_963932465.1). Lineage (NCBI taxonomy): Eukaryota > Metazoa > Arthropoda > Arachnida > Araneae > Salticidae > Maratus > Maratus speciosus. The sequence goes on along the minus strand of CAWVRF010000002.1, from coordinate 5,049,996 downwards.
TTAAATTCAAATGGGCATGCCATCTTATTTACATATGTTATGGTTTAATTTTAACTAACTTCCTGCTGTATCACTTAGGGAATGTTCAATTGACATAGACTAAATATGGCCAAAAAGAACTTATGTTTAATTGTGAAATGGTCTCACTTTCTTCATCTCCCTGTCACATTTATCAAAAGTATACATATATACAAACTTTCGATACTTTTATGGTAGCTGTACTTATGGTAGGCGTGATAAATTACCAAATATTGTTCCCATTGCCACCGTTGTTCTCATTACATTCATTTCATTTAAAATATATACTTTTCACTCCTTTAACATTTAAAATATATAACTTTCATTTCAAATATTTAAAATGCATACATTTAAAGTACAGGCCTTTCATTCATTTCGTTAAGAAAAAATTAAGAAATATTATAAACATTTTATTTCAACATCAAAGCATTGTTTCTAATTTACACGTGCAACAAATAAAAGTTGCTATCGGCATGGGGGAAATGCTATCTGGTGAGATTTGCGCTCAGTATTGAATTTTCTAATGAGTATCCTTTTCTGTTTGTCTTGTTTTTAATCTCATTTTAATTTTACTGACTTATTTGGAAAAGTATGATTTGAATATGTACAATGCTGAATTTTCTTTTTTTCTTTCAGGGTAATGAAAATTTATCATAACTTAATGTTTGATATCCATTTAAAGACAAAGAATGTTTTCAAAATAAAAATAGTTGGATGGAAGAAGCCTAAGTAAGCATCTTTTTAAACAAATACATCATTCTAGTGATTATTTAAAAACAAATCCTAAATCTAATTTTGATTCTGTTTTTCTGTCACGTTTATTTCCCAGTTACTATTTTCAACTGTTGTGTTTAAATTTTAAATACTTTGTGTTCCAAATATTAGTGTTTGAGGCAAAAACAAATTCCTTTGAAGTTAACAGTCTAAATATCAAGTTATTTTTATTTACATGGATATTATGCTATCAGTGTAATGCAAAATTATAGTATCAATCATGAAAAAAACTTTAATTTTGGCTACAGTTGTTTTTGATGATAGCTTGTAATTTTTTTTAAACATTGAACAGAGGTAAGTCTTCCATGCTTTCATAATTTTCCACTTATCGATATTTTCTAAAATTATTGTTATTATTATTATTATTATTATTATTTTATTTTTTTTTGCCAATTTTTTTTCTTTTTTTTTTTCTGTGCCTTTTAGAAATTTTATAATAATGTTCATCAGTGAAATGGTGAACCTTGGTGGAGCTCTCTCTGTTTTTAGAGGAAATACCCATTCTTATAGGTATTCCCTGATGGGTATGGAAAACTAAAATTACTTGTAATTGCTTTGTAATGTGATTTCTTATGAAACTGATTGCCGCTTTGTTCAGTCACAGTTAAATAAATTTTAGCTGGAATTCTTACTGGTTCTTCTTAAATTTTAAGGAATTGATATTCTGGATTATCATGTCATGTTTTTCATAATCATCGTAATCATTTATTGTTAGACATCAAGCCAATATTTAAGCAATTAAAAGACGAAATCTTACATTTATGTTTTGGAAAATATGATATTTACGAACCCTGGAATGGAGAAAACATATCTCTAAACATATGTTGAGTGGGTATCTGGAAAAAAAAGCTTGTGTTATACCCGGTAGCAGAAAGTTCGAGACTGGAGACTGTCGTCACAGATTTTTTTTCATTCAACCTTTTTTTTTCCCCCTTCACATTATGTTTAGCTCTTTATTACTTAATACAAAAAGTTAAGATTATTAATAAAAATTTATAAAATGTCTAAAAATGCTAATTAATAAAAATTTATAAAATGTCTAAAAATGCTGCAGGTCAGTGATTGATTAATTAACGCTTCAATTGCAGAAATGTTTTACCTGCAGATTATTTTTTGTCCCTGAAGTATTTGTCACAGATACTTGGAGAATTTTCTGCTACTGGGGTGTTATAAATTTAAAATTTCACAGAAATGAGGAAAAAAATATTAATGTCAGTGATTAATGATGTCTTGAGCACTTAGTGCAACGTAGGCTCTAATTCCCATCTTAATGACCCTACCAAGGCCGTAACTAAGTGGGGCATGTGCCGTGGGTGCCAAATGAAGATGTTGTTTGATTTTTCTCACATCTATGTTTAGCACAGTATTGTAAAAATCATCCTGTCTGGAGTATGCCAAAGCATAGAAGAATCTAAGGATGATATGGCATAAGGATCAGTATAAAGCAGATTTTTTTTTCAATTGTTTTCTATTCCGTTTTAAAGATTTTGATGAATCAATATTTGACAAAGCATATTATTTAGTTCAGTATTACATATTTTATTATTACATATTTTAAATTTTAAAATAAGTTGGCTATTAAAAAATTAGTAAAATTCTCTTTGAAATATACTTTGGGGAGAAAGGGGGGGGGGGGGGGAATCAATGTTTGCCCCGGGTGCAAAAAAGGCTAGTTTCGGCCCTGGACCCCACTCCTCCCCACACATACACTTTTGTCTTCATGCTCATAGAAAACTTGTTAGGTGATATTATTTTTAGTTTGTTTTTCTTTTTTATTTAAGCTAAACAAACTTATATATTATGAAATTGCAATTTTTGACACTAGGTAATTGTCCATCATTCCACATAAGCCCCTTTCAACACCACAAAAAATCAAACTTTCCAAAATTTATAACGTAGGCCATTCTTTCAGACACCCATTCAATGAATGTTTGTATACAGAATTAAAGAAGAAAATATTGCACATAAGTCATAGCTATAGCAAAAAATAAATAAAAACATCATTAAAAAGTTTTAGATAATACAAATTACTTTTTTTTTAATAACTAGGGGGCTCTGCCCCCTACGAGCTATGCTCGTCAACCCCCGTTCAGACACCGCAGACTCTAAAAGTACGCTAATTTGATCGGTTTTAAAAAGATTTCCGAAGATTGAATTATAATTTAAAAAACAATGGCGATCTCCCTATAAACGGATTTCTATTCATTTCTCTTTGACTGGGGAATTTTAAGGCCAAATCCGCTGCGGTACTACTTGATTAACCCGTCGACCCATTTTGCCAAATTATATAAATCGCCAAATTATACAAATTGACGTCATTTTTATTTTAAATAACGAAAGAACAAATAAATTAGTGCAACATTAATAAAAATACAAATAAAACGTCGAAATAAAAATAACTTGATGACGTAGACACGTGTAACTTGCTTAAAGTCAAGTTAATGTGACATTTACGATCAACCATTATTGACATTTAATCTTATAGTTTGGCGAATGATAGATTTTTGGTCGATGGGATAACTAAGTAGTACCAAAAATACATATGTCAATCGCTGTTTTCGTCTTTGATTAAGTAAAATAAGATAAACATTTCAAAATAAGCTAATATAAAAGGAATTAAGTAAACAGAATCTTTGTCTCCCGGTATTTTTTAACAAAGCGAAAAGAAAGTTCTTTTAAATAAGACATTTTAAATTAATCGTTTTTAATCTGACGTAATTTTGACCAAACTATTCTTTCTCTTTTTAATATTCACGTGAAAATACATGTGTTAGAAATGAAATAGTATTTGCGCTTTCCTAACAAAAATAGTTGAAAAGTATCCTCTCAAAATATCAAATAAATGTCTAGCGCAATTTCTAAATTTAAACTGTTTTGCAATATTATTTGGTGTTCATTTTATGTAATAACTGTAATGTAACGTAAATATGACGTTTCTCCTATTTAAGACTTCCGCATGTTAATAAATTTATTATTTTACAAATTCCTTTCTCTCTTAAAATTCACGTGTAATTATAGTTTTTATGACGTAATTTTTAATAAGTTCCTACTTTTTGTACATAATTATTTAATTCTAATTCCAAATGTTTTTTTCTGTTTATAATAGTCACGTGTAAATAAATTTTTAATTTATTACACGTATAAATATTTTTTTTTTTTTTTTTGAAGCAAACATTATTGTTTCCGCTGTTTATACAGTTGGCAACAGTTTAAATTAATATCACTTTCTAAAATCTGTAAAAAATATCTCTAAAAATCCTGAAAATTTGAATTTAAAATAGAAATAAAACCTCAAAAAATTAATCAAATTAAAAAAAAGAAAACAGTCTGCACACCGTGAACTTCAAACGTATAAAATGATCTAAAAATGATTAAATTCCTATGTACAGTTTTTGCTCCTATAAAACTTTTTTAATGGAACGATTTTGTCCAACTTTGGCATTAAATATCTCTTAAAATATTTGTTCGATTTGAAAACTGTCTGCATCAGCATGTTTATCAAACATTTCTGTATAATACTACCGATTTGCATATTTTTGTATGCATTATTTTTCTTAATATTAACGAAGAAAGACCTCCGGTCACAAAAAATTCAAAACCGGCGGCGGTGGTGACAGTGGTAGTTACTTTTTTTTAGAATAGAGAGATGTGTACTTTTAGTAATACTGTATATTTTTAATCTGAATATGGCATTCAAGTTCAACTTATTATTTGAAAATCTCTAAAATCCAGAATTGCTGATTTTGAAATGATTCTGGATTTTACAAAATTCCATCACTCTCTTAACACTTAACGGACGGGCCATTTTTCAAAAATGAGCACAAAGTTTATATTTACAAGTGTCGCTACAAATTAAAACGTAAATTTATGTGACCCGTCCTTAAGTGTTAAAGGGCACAGTTTCTCTTAGATACAGTTTGTAAAGCAAAATAGCATTTTTTTTTTGTTACATAAAATTTTAGAGTTAAAATGGATCAAATAAGTTGTTGGATTTTTGACTGTGGATATTAATTTTCTTCTACATTTTATTTTACATACTGATGTTTAAACTTTAAACAAATATATACCACTTTTCAAAAGTAATTATTTAAAATGTTCATTTTCTTTAAGCAGACTGGCCTCCAAAATTAAGGGACAGTGGCCAGATGTTTTCAATTGTACACAGTTTGTCAAATATCTACTGAAATTCTTGACAAATTGTCTTGAACTTTGAGGCTGTAAAGAACATGTTTGACTTCACCTTTTTCAGTGAAGATTGAGTCGCTGGGGCAATGAAGGGGCAACAATAAATTTAATAATAAATTAGTGCTTGCGATCACCCATGTAACAGAAAATGCTTAAAATGGACTGTCACATGTAGGAAATGACTATGTGGGTCCTGTTTAACATTTGTGATGTCTGATCTGTGTAACATAGCATGCATATTTGTGAAAATGTTAATGTTTCTGGAAAAAATTCAAAAGTTTTTTCTTTATTGAATACAGAGTTGTCAACAAAATTAAACACCAATATCTGAAAACTTGAAAATGAACAGTAGAAACAGTGTACTGCAATTAAAACATAAATATATTGAATGAGAAAGGGTCATTCGTATAAAATAATTTTTAACTGTGCATGTGTGAAAGATTACAAAATTTATATTTCTTAATTTGGTAGTCAGCTATTTAGGGCAACTTGTATAGAAAGTTCAGTCAAATATCGTGAAAATAAGGAAGTTAGTGGCGATAGAGTGAGTTGCTTTCAAAAAATTATTGTAAGTGTTATTATTAGCTTTATTATAAGGATTTTTCCTTAATTTGTCAATCACTCACCACAATTTGTCACTGAGTTTTCACATTATTTGACTGGATTTTTTTTATATAAATTGCTCTCAATTTATTCCCTACCATTTACCCAAATTATGAAATAAAATTTTGAAATCGTTCACGTATGCATAGTTAAAAATTATTTCATACAAATGCCCATATCTCATCAAATATTCAATATTATTTATATTTTAATGGTGGTATACTGTTTCTACATCTTTCTACTTCTTTTTCATATTTTTAGAAAGCGGTGTTAAATTTGGTTGAAAAATTTGTATGCTATAAAGAAAAAAATTTGAATTTTTCTCAAAAACATTAACACCTTCACGAATATGTGTGTTATGCTTATACAAATGCACACAAACATTAAATAGGACACACATAGTCATTTGCTAGAGTGACAGACCATTTTGAGCATTTTTTTGTTAATGGGTGATTGCAAACATTATTTTATTATTTTAAATTTATTGTTTGCCCCTCATTGTCGCCGCAACTAAATCTTCTTTGGAAACTATGAAGTCAAACATCTTCTTCACATCTTCAAAGTTGAAGAACAATTCATCAAGCATTTCAGTAGATATTCAACAAACCAAATTGTATACAATCGAAATCATCTGGTTACTGTCCCTTAACTTTTGGAGGCCAGTGTATATTTGAATCACTACCAAGGCCCACAGATTCTCTCTGCAGCCCTGCAGGAACTGTAAAATTATATTAGCACTTCATTTCCAACATTGATGAGAAAAATGTTGAAGCGAGCCTGGATAGATTTGAAATGTGCGGAATGCCAAATTTTACTAGAACTCTGAATATTTATTAGTTTATATATAATAAACATTGCCATTTAAACTTTGACGATTTCATTACACATTTGTGAAACTACATCATATTTTAACTATGTATAAAAAATATAATCAGTTGAAAGCGTTCAAATTATTTTGAAATGTACTCTAGAAATGACATTGTCAGTTTATAAATTTCAAAGAATATAAAAAGATCAACTCATACAGATTTATAGTATTCATTTAGTAAATTATTATTTGTTATGTTGCCCTGGAAATGTGTGCATAATATATCCATTGACTTATCTTTAAATTACTTTATTATTATTATTTATTTTTTCATAAATCTCAATAATTATATTTTTTGTTTTAAATATTTCTTTTTATTTGCTTTATTCTTGTTTTGTTTTGGTTTCTTTCTTTTTTTTTTATTAATGTGGCATATCCTTTAGAAAACGATTCCATTTGGACAAGAAAAGAATTGTGTCAAGACGACCTATAGCTTTAACGTAGAGATGTAAGTGATCTTTAGAAGCTAACTAGTTGCGGCTATGGGTTTTCTATCTCTTTTTTTTCTTACTTTCATACTTCCTTTTCTTAAATGAGCAAAAACTGTTTCAGCCTTTTTTAGCAAGTTACTTTTAATATACGACATATTTTTCACTATTCAGAATGCCTGTAGATAGTATGATATGACATTAACATAATGCAGTACAGCATGATTTTTTTTGTATCTTTAAATTATTTATCTTGACATTGAATCCAATAGTTAGCATTATTATTTGCATGCCTATTTCTAGCTTTAAAAAAGTTACTCAATTTTTTATTTATTTTCTGCACCAAATTGAAAAAAATATAATACAGTCATTATGTTAGATTAAATTTTAACACAATTATACAATTGGTAAATAAATCATAACAGTTGTAAATTTCCAAGTGGGTGAAGAAATCCCAGTCCAGGATCCAGGATTTGAACCAGGGATGCCTTGGTTGAAGCTGCCAATGCTTTTCCAACTAAGCCATCCCAGACGAATCTGGAGGGCTCATTCACTAACCTTTAATAAGCACAGCATCTGGCCTTAGAAATTAAATTTTAACACAATTATAACTGTGTTAAAATTTAATGTAACATAATTATGCATGCAGCATTTACTGCAGTTCCAAAAATAACCTCTGATTTATTCTGTTGAGCTGATTCCAATATCAGACCAGATGCTGCGATCATTAAAGGTTATTTGGATGAATTAGTTCTCCAGATTCATCCGGGATGGCTCGGTTGGTAAAGCATTGGCGGCTTCAGCCAAGACATCCCTGGTTTGATTCTTGACCCGGGCTTTTTTCACCCACATGAAAATCTACAACTGTTAGCGCATTATGTATGTTATTAATGTATTTTAAAATGTGTAAGATATTTGAAAACAAATTGATAAAACTGTAAGGCTGCGTTAGAAAATAGGAGGGAATAATTAGGTGTCAGTGGCACATAATAATTTTTTCTTGCTTGCTAAAATACTCTTGCAGTTTTGAAATAATTTATTTGCTTATATTGTATCCAGATAAACAGTGCAATGAGTTATAATAATAATTTTCAAGTTCATGAAGGAAAATGTATCATGATTTTTAAGTGTGCCTTGCTCTTGCATTCTGCATTTTCCCACTTAAACCCATTGCAGACCTGAAATGGATTCAGTCAGGCTTGAATAAATTAGCATAACCACCTGCAAATAACAGATCAATGATTGAAGGAAGTAGCAGACAATGTCTTATTTATCTTTTAATTATAATTCAATAATTAACCCCTCCCCTCCCCCCAACCCATTATAGAAGTAAATTATCATTTCATTTCTATAGGTAAATATTTGATGATACATTATTATTATTGTATAATGCCATTCATTAAATAAATTCTGATATGAAAAGAAAACACAAAGCCCCCTGCCCCAGAAATACACTGTATAATTATTGGTAAAACTTACTGGAATAATTACAGTTTGCTGAAATTTTGAGCTTGAATTGCTATTTTTAAATTTTTTTTTACTTCCAGCCATTTTATTATTACATTAGTTTGCAATGACTTCTCAATAAAGTTATCAACTGTTTTATTTTTTTAATATTAAGATTTTTCTCTTGTAAAAAGCGTTTACTGAAAAAAAAAAAAAAAAAAAGTTTTCAGAATGTTTTAAACTTTTTAATTTGAAATTGCCTCTGTAGTATTTAAATGTTTCATTTTTGAATATCCTTATTTGACAGTGTTCCTTTTGTGAAGTTGTATTAACTCTGAAAATGTGTTTTATTGCTTCTGTGTAGCTAATTAGTTAAATAAAGAAGTACATAATATTTTAGGTTCAAGGCTACTTTGCTATAACATTTAGAGTTTAAAACAGTGTGCAATTTCCCTTATACATCTTTAAGAATAATCACATTTATAAATAAATATTTGTAAATGTATGATGTCTCCCAGATTTCTCAGTAGCAATACTTTTTTAAATGTATCAATGGCTCTTTAAATAAATATATAAATAATTGACACCCCATTAGGTTGAGAAAGTCAATGTTAAGTTTTAACAATACAATTCTTCAAATGTAACAAACTTCTTTAAATTAGAGTGCATGTTTTAGCTAGCGTCTCTCTAAGTAAGCCTAATTTTGAATTCACAATTTCTTCTTTTTCTATGTTATACATTTGTTCTATTTCAATTGCCATAAAACAAAAATACAGTAGAGCTTTGATTAAAATTAAAAAGTTCTTTCTGAATGTACTTGTCTAAAGGCAGTATAGGCAGTAGTGTAAGATGTTTATGTTAATCTAGGAACGATAGTAACCCAAAACCTATTATTTTAGATAATATCAGGTTAATATTTCATTTCAGTGATGCTTTTCGCTTCTGAGGTTAAGTTAATTTAATTGATTGTCGTAAAATTATTTCAATTGGATCTTCTTTATTTCTGGAAAAGAAATAAAGAAAAATTTTACGGGGACATTAAACAACGTAAACAGAATACAACTCTTCCTATGTTCTAGTTGGCTAATGAAGTCTGCTATATTAACTTTGATGAAGCAAAAATTATATTTCCGTGCAATAATCCTTTTGAGAGTAAAATTAGAGAATCAGTTGAAATCATTGCACGTGAGAATAAACCTTGTAACTATAGGGCAAAACTGGGAAATTTCATTAGCAGCCACTGGCCAGTAGGACTAGTTTTTTAAGTGGCCACTTTAGTTGAACTAGTGGCCACTTTTTTATTTAAAAATACTAAACAGTAAAATTTCTATAAGTATTAATCTAAAACTGGGTAGCTCAAATAAATATGTTAATATAAATATATTGGAAACCGAAAAAAGTAGAATCCTTGATGAAATACAAGAAAATTTTATTCTCTCTTTGTAAAAAAGTAGCTGGAAGGTGGCCGCTCACAGACAATTTTTCACTAACCACTTTTTCTCATTTACTGGCCCTGTGGCTAGTGCTTATTTTGCCCTTTACTTGTAACGATAATTTATTCTATAATATTTCAAAAATCTGGCATAATATCATAAAGTCACAATTCTGTATCTAATCGCAATATTTCAATTTAAACTTGAATCATTGCCAAAAACATGAATGAAAACTTTTTTGAATGTGGTTCTGGCCCTCATGCGTAGATGGTGACACTCGTGATTTCTTCAATCGAACTTTTGATTTATTTGGACTCATTTCGTTAATAAGTATTTATTTTCACTGGATGGCACCACTACATTCTTGTTTTCATATCTTTGGTCAACGTTCGACAAATTGTCTCTTGCACAGGAAGCCTCCATCTCTAAGTTTTTAAGCCATTTAACTATCCTATTTTTCCTGAAGACGGCTGTAGAAATAGCTCGAAACGTAGACTTTAACTTTTAGCTTATTAAAGTTTGTGTTTTGTGTATCATTAAGCAAGGTTGTGTGTCTTTGTTTGGTGCAGTTGTCCAGTATGTGTTAATGAAAAATTTTTCATTTTGTAACAAAACCAAAGACTACCAGCTGATATTATTTTTCATTGCGGCATAGTGCTCATGCCAATGTTAAACTAAAATGCTTATATCATTTGGAAAGCACAAACAAATTTGTAAACTTTACTTTTTTTATTTGAAATGCTAAAAGAAAACAAAGTATTGCAAAATAAGCAAATGCAAATTGCACATAAAATATGGATATATTTTATGTGTGCTAATATTATAATACAGTCAGATGCATGCAATATAATTCATGTGCAAGTCAGAAGGAGAAAAAAAAAAGCAATAGATAAGAAAATTTAAGAATCAATTTTTTAAACCTAGTTTAGTAGCCTTTAAAATGATAGATTCCTTATAGCTATATTATTCTAAATTATATCATGTTTTTCACGTAAAAGTTACACAAAACTCTTTCTTAAGAAGGGAAATAAAGTTGGAAATGCGAAAACTCTAAAATTTATATTCATTAGTAATTGGATTAATGAAACTTATATAATCAATGCTTTACTGTATTTCTGCCATTCAAGCTTACATAAATTGCTGTATTTATCAGTCTTCTAGTTACTTATCATTGCCTTTCATGGGTGTGTACTTATTTTTGTGTATTTTGTTTCCACCAGGGTTAAAACAGGGTACAATGCCGTTTCTCGCTTGGCCTCCTTGCTCAGTTTCTGTTGTAAAGATGTGACCAACATGAGTGAGACCCCCATAGAAGTGACAGTTTTACCAGTACCTGTTGAATCCATGTTGTATTACTACGGAAGTATATCTCGCGAAACTGCTGAGTGGATTTTGTGGGATCGTGGCTGCAAAGATGGCATGTACTTGTTAAGGGAAAGTAATTCAGATTACGTTCTCTCCCTCTGTTATCAAAAAAGGTAAGCTCTCAACTTGTGGATTTTGCTTTTTCAGGTATAAAGCAGTTATTATATCTGTCTATGCTGTATTATCTAATCAGGGTGGCCAGCTGACCTGGAAAAGTCCAGAAATTTAACAACGAAAGAAAAAATAGGGGTGAAATCCAGAAATTTTGATAATTCTCTGTTATAGTGACCACCCCAATTATGATTGTGCGAAATTGCAGTCCATTTCTCCAAGCTCGTGAGACACGAACATAACTTACACCAATGATAGAGAAATAAAAATAAATACAATTGCATAAAACGATTGCACTTAAACAATTAAGTGTTTCTCAAGTTTAATTTTTTAACACTTCTCTCATATAATTATTCCAATCAACTGTCACATTTTCACCCTGTATATAGTTGCTTCTTGCACCCTTTTATGGATGTTAATTTCTCTGCCCAGTAATATATAAACTTTAAAGCAGTTATGTATTCTCGAACCACTAAACCAATTTCCAAAGTGGAGGCCCTCTTTTTTCTGACAACTTTTATGTTGCATAGCTTTTATGCTTCATATAGCTTCATCATTAGTAACATACAGTGTATGTTACATATTGTGGCTATTTATGCATAATTGTTTGTTGAGTCCTCCTGGGTGAATCAAAGATTGTTTCCATGATTTATAAAAATAAATACAGGTGATTAAAGAAAAAACAATACAACTTGCAATATGTAAAAAAAAACTCACGAAAAAGGGTTCTGAAACATCAACAAAAAAAGCAGCATGACAATGGCACAAGCACATGCTGTTTCTTTAGAGATGCAAACCATTTGACAAGATTTTACAAACTAACTATCTGTGCTGCTTAGCGATTCATCCTTGGGAGCCATTATAACAAAGAAGTACTGAAATTTTGATACAGTTTTAATTGACCCTCCTGACACAATTTCATGGAAGAGAAAGAAAAATTTTCAAAATTTGTTAGAGCTTCCAATCCTAGCTTTGCTTCCAATCCTAGATTTAGGCATGATTGCGGCAGGATGTGGGTTCAGCTATGATTGTGGTAGTCAAGGTTGGCGCAATGTTGCACGGAGGCCTGGCAATTCACTTAGCAGGGCCAACGTTTCTGACTGCAATATTCAACTAATAAAAATCATTTTTAAAATTTTTATATATCATAGAATAATTTATAATATAGAGTGTAAAATGTGTGAAAAATAACATTGCAATTCTTTTGTTAATGTAATGTGTATAATTATTTTTTATTTCTAAAAAACTTCTGTCCTTTAGAATATTTTAAACATTCTAAATATTTATTTTGCGTTTATGGTTATTTTCAGGATCCCCACATCTATATATTCCCCTCAAATTTCGTCAAATAATCGCGGAAAAAACACAAGTTTCGTCAAAAAATTGCGAAAGAAAAAAGCAAATTTCTTCTAAGAATTCTGTCAAAGGAACGCGACAAAAACGGAATTTCACCAAAGGATTGCTGTAAAAGCGCGAATCTAGCCAAAGAATTGCGGAAAAAACACAAATTTCGTCAAATAATCATGAAAAAAAACAAAGGAAAATTTCTTTAAAGAATGGCCAAGAAAATACAAACTTCGTCAAAAGATCACAAAAAACGCAGATTTTGTCAAAATATCGCGGAAAAAAGTGCAAATTTCATCAAAGAATCATGTAAAAATGTAATTTTTGTCAAAGAATCGAGAAAAAATATATAAAATTCTTCAAAGGATCGCGACAAAAATGCAGTTTTTACTGAAAGATTGCGAAGAAATGCAAATTTCGTCAAAAGATCGCGAAAAGAACTTTTGTGAAAAGATAGCAAAAACGTGAATTCCGTCAAAGGATTGCTGCAAAAATGTGAATTTCATCAAAGAATCGCGGCAAAAACGGAAATCTTTCAAGGATCGCATAAAAACGTAAATTTTGTCAAAGGATCGCAAAAAAATGCAAATATCATCAAATGATTGCGAAACAAATGCAAATCTCATCAAAAGATTGCCAAAAACCACAAATTTCGACATAAAATTGCGAAAAAACCCCCGCAAATATCTTTAATATCCAAAAAATACAAATTTCGTCAAAAGATCGCGAAAAAAACGCAGATTTCTTCATAATATCGCAGAAAAAAGTGCAAATTTTGTCAAAGAATTGCGGAAAACACGTCAATTTCGTCAAAGAATCACAGAAAAACACAAATTTCGTTGAAAGATCTCCGAAAAACACAATTTTGTTTCAAAGAATGGCGACCCCCCCCCCCCCCCACACACACACACACACAAATTTCGTCAAAAGATCATGAAAAAAAACGCAAGTTTTGTCAAAAGATCGCGAAAAAAATGCAAGTTTTGTCAAAAGATCGCGGCAAGAGCGTGAATTTCGTTAAATGATCGTGGAAAAGATGCAAATGTCGTCAAAGGGCTGCAGAAAAAACGCATAGTGCCATGAGGGGATCCCCTCCTTCCCCCCTCAACTGAAACAATCCAGAAAATTGGCTGAGAATTTAAAAAAAAATTTAAAACTCAGAATCACCGCAGGAAAGTAGATAATACTTTTTAGTTCAAAGGTCATGAAACTCTCTGTCCTGGTGGAAAATGTGTGTGTGTGTGTGTGTGTGTGTGGGGGGGGGGTAATTGCACTTCCGGCCGCTCGTACCGTTATTTGAATTGTTCGAGAAACTATCTAAACAATCTAAAATGTTAAACATGTTAAACAACCTAAAATTCAATTAAATGAATATGATCCTGCTGCAGCAGTAAAAATTTGGTGGGATGACTGCTAGGTCACAAAGACCTAATGTGATTGATAAACTTTAGTGTCAAAAATAGTACTTTTTGTAACTGGCGGACAAGCTGGCAAATGAGGCTGCCCAGTACTGCAACCTACCAATTTGCCGGGAAGTAAAACTTCCCAGGTCATTTTTGAATAAGAGTCTAAGAACATTTTTATTGGATAGATGGCAGTACAGCTGGGATAACTCAGAGGGAGGCAGATTCACCTATGCAATTGTACCAAAGGTTCAACTTTCATTATTATGCAAGGACAGGGACTCAGTTTACTTCTTGACAGGCTGCGGCAGTTTCAGACTTGCCAACTGCTACGAAAAAAATCGTAGTTGCTACGATTTGGACCTATAAACTACGATGCTACGAAAATCGGTCTTAAACTACGATTTTTTGCAAAAAACACAAATGCATTTTTACTTTCTAGTTGCGATTTTTATCCCGCGCAGCATATTTTTCAGGAGTGATTCTGTTCCGAAATTTCCAAAATTTCAAAGTATTCATTTCTGAAAATTTAAAAAAATTGGCCATTAGTCCGAAAATTCGGACATTAAAAAAATGCTCATGGAAAAAAAAATCTGAGCTGCAAAACAAACTTCTTAACATACGGCACTTTTTATGTATATTAACCACGAGTGAATCGTGTTTCTGTAAATATTTATACAGGAATTCCCTTCCTTAGAAACAAGGGTGTCATTTTAAGAATTTCTGGAGGGGGGGGAGGGTGGTCTTTGAGGGACAAGGTTTGAAATAGTGTGCAAAATCGCACGATTTGCGATAAACTATCACAAATTTAGACAAATGACTGAGTAAAAAAAAATCCATTTCGCCAATTGACCGCAGAAGAAAATAAATTCCGCCAAAGGATCGTGGTAAAAACGTGAATTTTGTCAAAATATCGCAGAAAAAAAACAAGAATTTCATCAAAAGAAAATGAAAATGCAAGAAAGAAGAAAAAAAGAAAATGCAAATTTCATCGAAAGATCAGTAAGAAAACGCAAATTTCACCGAAAGATCGCAGAAAGAAAACACTAATTTCGTCAAAGGTTTGTGGTAAAAAATGAGAATTTCGTTAAAAGTTCATGGTAAAAAGTGCGGATTTTAGCAAAGAATCGTGATAGAAAAATGTGAATTACAATTGTGCGAAAAAATTGTGAATATCCTGAAATGATCAAGGCAAAAAAAATTGCGAATTTCATCAAAATTTACTGCACTGGGCTAAAAAATTGGAACCAGACTCCTTTTACAAATGTAAAAAAAAAAAAACGCTGCAAAATGAAAAGAAACTCTAAAAATCATATAAAAATTTTCAGAGGAAAAAATTTACTATATTGAGTTGAAAGACTGAAACCTTATTCATTTTACGAATGTCAAAAGATGGCTGCGAAACACGAAAAACCAACCAACCAACCTCCAGATTAATTTTAATTTTGTGTGCTACGATTTCTCATTTTCAAAGGTTGGCAGGTCTGCAGTTTTCCGACCTTTTTACACAGAATAAATAAAAAAGAAGATGATCTCTGTCAATGTGGTCGGTGTGTAGATCCAGTACACTATCTTTTCGAAAAATGTAATAATGTCATTAATGAAATACAAATTTACTAGAAAATATCCACAACTGCTAGACGATATATTAGAAATTTTAAATAACAAACAGTCCCTCAGTCAGCTTTACCAAAATTATAATATTCTTAATGAAAAATACTCGTTCATTAATTATAAATTCATGCTAGTATGATTTGTACCTGTGGCCTGACAATGATGTGGGATGCAAAATGGAATTATAGTGGAAAGGCGTGATTCGTGATTGGTGTAGTTCTTTTGGGTATCGTATTGCATTCTACTAGAAATATTGAAAATAGTAAAATAATGAAAAAATTAATTGAATTGCAAAAGTGTTGTAAATAATCTGGTTACTGCTGAATTTGTGCTGAAACCTGTTTGTCATAATTTGTAACTATATTGATTAATTTAAATTTTACGATTATTGCACAGTTGTGTTAAATGAGTGATGGGTGAAGTTCTTTGGATATCATTTTGCAATCTACTAGAAATTTTGAAAAAAGTAAAATAATGCTTCAATTAATTGTGTTGCAAATGTGTTGTAAATAATATAAATAATTTGGTCATTGCAACATTAGTATTGTAATCTGTTTGTCATAAATTGTAACTAAATTTATTATTTTAAACCTTATGATTACTACACAGTGTGTCATTCTGCAATGTGACCTGTAGTGTGATTTTGAGGTTAAAACTGATTTAGAAAAGTGTTGTAAATAATGTAAATAACTTAGTAATTATTGTAATTGTAGTAAATCGTATCATATTGTGTCATATCTTAAAAATTGTACTGAAACATGCATATAACCTGGTAACTATTGTAATTGCATCATATCTTAAGTGTTATTAATTTTAGTAATTATTATCTGAAAATACTTAGTTTATATTCAAACCAATATACTAACGTTCCCTGGGTTGCAGTGCCGCAAAATCCTGCCTTGGGCTAGGGGCTTGACCCAACCATCATCCACAAGCAGGTTCCCAGGGTGGGCGATTAGATTAGATTAGTACTTTATTTCGTTGCAATTAATTGTAAAAATAAAATATTCAAGATTTTATTAAAATAATTCTTAAAATATATTTTAATTTTCTTGTCTCTTTTATACATTACACTAGCCGCCTTCGCCCGCTACGCTGGTCGGTTTTTCTAAAGAAATCTTGAATGAAACAAAATATATCTGTGAATCTGATCATGCGTTTTAAAGCAATATGGACATTTAGCTGGTGTATCCAACCGAATTGCTAAAAGCAATATGAATGTCATTACACTATTGTATCTTTTATTGAGTCATACAAAATTTAGACTGTTAAGGACCCATTTCTTTAGTTGATCTGTTAGTGTAGGATTCGGTAAAGAACAATAGAACAATATGTAGTTTACTAAAAGCGTTCATGAAAAATTATCAATGCAAGTCTCATCAGAATCTGCTAATTGGACTTACTTAAATCCCATTAAAATTCATTCAGTGGAACCTTTAAAAAAAGCAAATCTTTCATAATTGGGTTCATCTGATTTAGAACTTTCCCCATAATTATTTAACCAAGCAACATAGAACGTTGTGTTTTATACTAACATCTTTTCTGAAAAATTATCTAACTAATAATGTAAGTCCCGTCAAAATCTATTCAGAAGAACTCAAGATATAAGCAGCCAGAATGAAATTTCTCTTTGCATTACATATATATTGAGATAGTTAAATATAACTTTCATAATCACATTAACCTGATTATAGAACTCTCTGGGAGGTAGGGGTAGGTATATACTGCATCACTTCTGAATTTTTTAAGGAACTCAGCTCAACTTCCATAACTATAGCATATATACTTTCTAGTATACTCTATCTCTGTAGCATACAGCTTCCAATTTTCTCTACTGTACCACTGAGAATTTTTTTCGCATAGCTCCATAACTAAACAACACAGAATGATCTGATAAATATTGAAAAAATCTCTGAAATATTATCTAACTTACTGTGCATTTAATTAGTTGACTTGAAATCTTTCATAATCGAGTTCACCTAATTTTAGAATTCCCGTAGCAACTTAGAATGATGGTTTCTACATTAAATCATTTATAAACCAAATTTACTATTTAACATTGTAAGTTCTACAAAATTCTGTTCAGTAGAATCTGAGTTATAGTCACATTTACAATATTTATTGCTCATTAAACCTTTTTTTTTTTTTTTTACATTTGAAATAAAATCAGTAACTGTTTTGGTATTTCCCTTTTATGCTAACACCATTGTCACCAAACGTAATAGTTGGCACAAAAATGAAATGATACATTTGAAAAAAATAATAATTTTATTGATAAAAAAAATGAGCATTTAAAAAATATAACTTTTGAAAATTACAGACTTTGACCTACCCTTTTTTTAAATCAATAAAAATAATGGTACTACTTTCTTATCCCATCGACCAAAAATCTATTGCCAAAAACTATAAGATTAAATGCCAATAATGGTTGATCGTAAATGTCACATTCACTTGACTTTAAGCAAGTTACACGTATTTACGTCATCAGGTGATTTTTATTTTGACGTTTTAAATGTATTTTTAATTAATGTTATACTAATTTATTTGTTCTTTCGTTATTTAAAATAAAAATTATGTCAATTTGTATAATTTGGCGAGTGGTTGGCGATTTATATAATTTGGTGAAATTGGTCGACGGGTACCAAAATAAATACTTAAAATATAAGAATAAATAAATATTTTGCAAGTAATAAAATAGAGTCAATTTAAACTGCAGTCTTGAAATTGTAAATGTCTTTTACTACTGAAGCATGGCGTACGTAATACATATGTCACACACTGCAGTAAACATTTCATTCTTTCAATGAAGACATTCATGGTTTTTTGAACAAAACATTTTTATATTTATAATTCCTAACTTCTAAAATAATTTTATTGTAGCTTCCTCATCATCAGATAACTGCGAAATGGTAAAATCTATATCAGTATCAGTAATAAATATTTTCTATTCAAAAAATAACAAATTAAAAAGTTTTGCGAGATTATGATGGAATAAAATAAATTCCATCATTAAAATTTCCTGCATAAAAATATTCACGTTCAGTAATTAGCAAATGTTAATGTGTGGCACGGTTTGCAATAAAAATCGTTTGCACGATTAGGGTTGAAATAAAAGGCGCGATACCATACATTTTACCATGGTATCGCGACGAAAATTAGAACGAAAAGTACCAGTTGTTTTAGTTTTTGAGGCGTTTGAATTTTTTTTTTTTTCTAATTGACGGAGTTATTTTTATTTAACCAAAAGAATTGGTTAAAAAATTATTCAATTTGAGTTTTTTCCCTTGCTATAGTAACAGAATGAAAAGAATGAGTTTTTAGAAATTATCACTTGAAAAATTCAGATTTTGGCACCAAAGATAGTGCCGAATTAGAAAAATATGAAATATCTCTCGAACTATTGTGCTTAAAAGAATTTAGTTAGTACCATTCGTTTCAGCATACAAAAATACACCAAAATATGTTATCAGTTGAAAAATAACTATAAAATAAGATTTTTAAGGAATTTTTTTAAAGTTTGTTCTCTTTTTTACCCCCTTTAGGGGTGGAATTCTGGAAAATCCTTTCTTAGCGGCACTCTATATCATAAGAAGTATTTTTACCCCGATTTTCAAGATTTTAGGTTCAGTAGTTTTGGCTGCGCGTTGATTAATACAAAATCCAGCTTTCTTTTATATATATAGACTAGCAGCCTTCGCCCGCTTCGCTGGTCTGTTTTTCTAAACAAAACATGAATCAAACGAAATATATCTGTGAATTTGATCATTCGTTTGAAAGCAATATGGACATTAACCTGGCATATCCATCCGAATTGCTACAAACGATATGGACGTCATTATACTATTGTATTTTCTATTGAGACAGACAAAATTTGAGCTGCTAAGGACCAACTTCTTTAGTTGATCCTTTACTGTAGGATTTGGTAAAGTACGATAGAACAATATGTAATACACTTATACCCTTCCTCTGAAAATTTATCAATGCAATTCTCATCAGATTCCGTCCAATAGAACCTATGATCTAATAATAGATCTAATGATCTATGATCTAATAATAATGAGCTAATCTTTCATAATTGGGCTCACCTCATTCTAGAACTTTCATCCAAAACCTTATAACCAAGCAACCTAGAACGATATGTGTTTTATACTAAAATATTCCCTGAAAAATTAACTAACTGAGCAAGTTCCACCAAAATCCACTTAGCAGAATCTTTTAAACTGGCAAACGTACCAAAACGTTCCCTAAAAATTATCTAATTAACAGTTTGTCTTACCAAAATCCACCCAGCAGAACCTTTAAAAAAGCCAATCTTTCATAATCGTGTTCTTCTGATTTTGAATTTTTCCCCCATAATTATTTAACTAAGCAACGTAGAACAATATGATGTACTAATTTTTTTTTTCTGAAAAATTATCTAACAATGTAAGTCCCATAAAAAATCCATTCAGCAGAACTCGGGTTGTAAGCGGCCCAAACGAAATTTCTCTTTGCATTTCATACATATTATAGATAGTTAAATTTAAATATATCTTCCATAATCGCGTTAACCAGATTATAGAACTCTCAGGGATGTAGTGGTAGGTCTACTTTATATACCCACTGTATTTTTTAAGAAACCCTGCACAGTGCACACCTTTATAGAATATATATTCTCTAGTATATACACATTGCATATAGCTTACATCCTTTTATAGTAATTTACTACACCACAGAGACTTTCTGGCATAGCATCAAAATCCATTTAGTAGAACTTTACATTAAAGGTAATCTTTCATAATCGGGTTCACCTAATTTTAAAAGTCCCGTACTTATCACTAATTCAAAGTAGAACTATTTTTTTTTTTACATTAAAACACTTCTAAAACAAATTCCCTAACTAACAGTGTACGTTCTAAAAAATTATGTTCAGAGGAACCAGAGTTATAGTCAATCAGAATGAAATAAGAATTTGCGTTTTGTAAATATAGTAGATGATGATGAGTAAAATTGTAAGTATTGGTATTTGCGATTTATAAAATGCTATTGGCGAGATATATGAACGGCTAACATAAAAGTATCCATTTTTTCATTTTATCCATAGGAACAAATGACAAATTGCAAAATATTTTTCTATTTAAACCTTTGAATATGAACACATTTTTAAACAGTACAAACATTGCTTTCATACTTAAACTAAATATTTCCGTTTTATAATATTTATTTCTTATTAAACTCTTTTTCTTTGTATTTTAAATAAAATCAGTAACTGTTTTGGTATTTTTCCGTTATACCAGCACCATTGTCGCCAAGCATAATAATTAGCGCAAAATGAAATGAAACATTTGAAAAAAAAAATAATTTTGTTGATGCAAAAATGAGCATTTAAAATATATAACATTTGAAAATTACAGACTTTCACCAACTATTTTTTTAAATCAATACAAATCGATACTTAAAATAAAAGAAAAAATAAATATTTTACAATAAAATAATAAAATAAAGTCAATTTAATCTGCAGGTCCCGAATTGTAAATGTCTTTCAGGTTATCATTGTAGCGTGGCGTACGTAATAAGCACATCTGTCATTGCAGTAAGCATTTTATTTTTTGAATGAAGACGTTCAACGTTTTTTAACAAAACATTTTTATAGGTATAATTCCTAAGTTCTGAAATAATTTTATTACACCTTCCTCGTCACCAAGTAACTGCTAATCGTAAAATCCATGTCAGTGTCAGTAATAAATGTAAGTTATAATTTAAAAGTAAATATTTTCTATTCAAAAAATAATAAATTAAAAAGTTTTACGAAATTACAATGGAATAATACTCATAAAAAATATTCACGTTCAGTAAATAGCAAATGTTAATGTTTGGCACGGTTTGCAATAAAAATCGTTTGCATGCTAAGGGTAGAAATAAATGGCGCGATACCATACATTTTGGTATAGTGTTGTGTTGATAGAACAATAAAGTGCTACAGTTTTTATTATTATTATTATCATTTAGTTTTAGTTTTTGAGGCGTTTATAATTTTTTTCCTAAATGACATAGTTGTTTTAAATATTTAAGCAAAAGAATTGATTAAAAAATTATTCAATTTGAATTTCTTCCCTTGCTATAGAAACAGAAAGAAGAGAATGAGTTTTTAGAAACTATCACTTGAAAATTTGAGGATTTGGCGCCAAAGATAGTGCCAAATTAGAAAAATATGAAATATCTCATGAACTATTAGACTTAAAATAATTTGGTTAGTACCATTCGATTCAGCATATAAAAATACACTAAAATATGTTATCAGTTGAAAAATAAATATAAAATCAGATTTTTAAGGAATTTTTTAAAAGTTCGTTCTATTTTTTACCCCCCTTAGGGGTGTAATTTTAGAAAATCCTTTCTTAGCGGCACTCAATGTTATAAGAAGTATTTTTACCCCGAATTTCAAGATTTTAGATTCAGTAGTTTGGGCTGTGCGTTGATTAATACAAAATCCAGACTTTCTTTTATATATATAGATTAAGTATGCCTAATTATCTCTAAATATGTTTGACTGCAGTAATTTCTTGGTTATATTTTTCTGTTAGATGTAATGCCAGCTCTTTTATCAGTTGAGAGTAATCCTTTTGAATGGTAAGTAAAAGATATTCGTAAATCACAATGTTGATACTTAGAAAAAATACAATTTTATATGAAGTGTTCATGACTGGCCAGTGGTTAAAAAAAATTGGCCAGTGAAAAAAATCAGTGTACTGGCCAGCGGCCATTGGGTAAAAATGTTAATTTTGACTTATAGTTATATATAGCTTCACTAGAAAAGTATCTTTTCTGTTTTTAGTTCAGTTGAATTTAAACTGTACATTTCAGGGAAGCTTACATTTATGTTAAAATTTTTCAATTAAAGAAAACTGTTTTGTATTTAAATTTTTATTCTATAAATTTCTGTTTTTTTATACCTAATGCTGAATCCTATAGTTAGTTTATTTTGTAAGTATATAAATCAAAATTTTTTCTGATTTCAATTTATTAATCTTCAGTTTTGTTCTAAGTGGAAAAAAACAGAAAATGAAAATGTATTTTTAGAATATTGTTGGATTCACAGTTTTCATGTTAAGTGCAATACATTTTAGTTTCTAATTTATATTATGCTTGAAAATATTTGTTATCAGCAGTAAGTTGATTATTTTGAAAATATCGGATATATATTGAAAATATCAGATATATATATATATATATGAAAATATTGGATAGTTTTGATATTTTCGAAAATATCATGATATTTACGAACCCCACCTTTAACAAGACTTCAACTAGTGTAGTTTCTCAGGCAACTGCCCCGTTTGCCTGATGGTTGTGGCAGTCCTGGTGGTGGACTATCAAGCGATGCAATGTCAAATTGGCCCGGCCCTTTGTGACACATTTTCTGTACAGATTTTGAAGTCAGTCGATTGGAGAATTTATCCTTACTGTATTTTTAAATACTGTAGAACCTCACTGTATCACTCATTAGGATAAAATACTTTTTTTCAAATCTCCCTAAAAGAAAGTAGTGATGGAAAGTTTGTCCTAAATCATATTTTTTAAGCAATTGTATATAGATAAATTTAATAATTTAGATAGGTAAATGTAATAATTTTATGTTATTAATTTTTTGAGAAATTTGTATCTGCCTATAAATTAACATTTTTGGGACAATTATATAATGTATTTACTAGTAATTTATCACCTTTCTTAATTTTGTTCAATGCCCTTCATGTGTGATGTATCCATTGCACATTTGGATACATCACACTTTTACTTGTCTCTTGACAAGCACAGCATAACTAAAGTACTATTCTTTTCGTGCATTTTTCAGTATCCTTCGTACATTTTCTGTTTTCATCTCTGTTTTTCATGTTTCAGCAGATTTAAAACAAAAATTAACACTCATCTATTTTTGTTTACTATTTCAGTGTTCTTCATTATCGTATAAAAAAACTTAGTAGTGGTGAAGTTGGTTTGTGTGGAGTTCCCAGGCAAAAATTTGCTGGTCCCGTAGAGCTCGTCCAGGGTGTGGAAGGCCTTGCCTGTAAGCCTGTCTTGCCCTGTAATAAATCTCTGGATTCTGTTTTGCCCCTAACCCACTGGGGTGTGACAGAAGAAGTGATCAGAAAAGCAATACTAAAGAAAGCAAAGGAGTGGGGAATAGATGTAAGTAATATTCATTTTTGTGCTCATTATTAGAAAGTTTAATAGGTGGCATATACAGGTCCATTAGAATATATATATATATATATATACTGTAAAAGCAGATTGAAATTAATTTAAAATCAAACTGTGCTCAAACATTGGCACTAGAACGTCGATTATCTGCAATAATGACAAAGCGGGTTGGTTGGTCCAGAAAATTGACATCCATGATTATTGAATTTAAGCAGAATGTCTCAGTTACGATGCTCATAGTATAAAGATATATTACAGTCCTAGTCGCCCTTGGCGACCCGTTTTGGTCTCCCTTAAAATTTATTGTTGGGAAAGCATTGTATCATGTTACCCTAAAATCCCGTTAATCTGCCCTTCCCGATGAAGCGCCCCCCCCCCCTCCCACATTGTAAATAAACTGGAAAATTCAAGAAATCCCGAGAGAGCGCCCTCCCCGTAAAAAAATTTCGGTGCGCACGCCGAGATCCATTTCAATCTTTTCTTTTCAACTAAGTCTATTATTCTACTTACCTTTGATTTCATTTATTTATTTCAATTTATTCAAATCTCCTTTCGGCGTTTGCAGTTACCTTTTGTTTTCATAGGGTCGTAAACCTCAGAAGAAGCCTTAAACAGAGTTCAGTTATTCGTTTTACGATTCGATTAAGAATCGATTCACGTCATCGAACTATCGATCGGTACTTCCATTCTGTACAGCTATGTAACTTCCTATTTACAGTACAGAACCATTTATCCGGAATGGTTGGGTTCAGATGTATTCCGGATAACTGGTTTTTCTGGATAACTGGTTGGGCATTAAAATCAACATCTATTGGATCAGATTTGTAGAATATATGTGACTATGACAGTGTAATGACAGATCTCAAATTAATTATCAGACTATTCAGAAAAAAATAGGTCCAAACAAGATCAGATATTAATCAAAGTTTAAAAGAAGACAATTTATAGAAATACCTTGGAAACAAAAACTTCCCATTTTCCTATGCATAAAATTCAAAATGCCCAATATATAACTAAATATGCTTCCATTTCAAATCTTAGTTGTTGGAATCAAGTTATATCATGCATGTTGTAATGTTTAAAGCGATGTATATGTTAAACTGGGACTGTATGGCTCATTTTCTGAAATAAGTCAATTTGAAATATCATTCTGGATAACTGGTTCCATACTGTATACGTATAATTAATATTTTTCATAATACCATTAGCCTTGTGTATTATTTTTACTAAATATATAAAATAATAGTGATAATAACAATATACAGCCTTTTTCCTTTTTAGTAACTTTCGGAATTTTATATCATGTTGGTTTTCTTTCTTCTAAGTTATAGTTCTTATCTCTGGCGCTTAAGCGGCTTTATTGGTATTATTTATTTTATTATTATTATTATTAAGTATTGAATTGGTGATTTAATTTGATATTTGAAGGTGATATACATAATATTTACTTTATATATCACTATTTAAAATGAGTTAATGTAGTGTTAAAGTTTTTTCTTTTTTAATTAATTCTATGTCAGTCTGATTTAAATTTCCTATTATAACACATTTCTTCTTTTTTTTTTTTTTTAAATTAAGTTTCATTTGCAATATTTTTCATGTTATTACAGTCAAACCTGTCTATCTCGAAACCTGCCTATGTCGAAAACCTATCTATATCGAAATTCTCAAATTTCCCTGCATTTTCATTCAAAAATCAATGTATTTTCAAAACTTATCTCAAATTATATTTTCTCCAAACCTGTCCATCTCGAATTTTCGAAAGAAACTCCACTTTTTAATTCAAGATCCGATCTTTTTCAATTCCTACTATTAGCTCACACTCTCCCTATATTTATTTATATATTTATCTTGTACAAATTTTCAATCGTTAATAAAATACTCATTATTCATCCTATCAGGTTGAAATAAATTTTTTTAAACTTGTACTGGATGACAATTGATGTTAATAAAGTTTTTTTCAAATATTAATTAATTAATTAAATTTTAATTAATTAATTTTAGTGTTGCATGGGAAACAAAATGGCCGCCATTGGTTATTGAATTTCAATGAAAGTATTTTCAATAAGGGTTACCATAGGGGGGGCCCCTGTTCTGTCGCCAAATACCGCCAAGTTTGTCGCCAACTTGGCAATATATCGCCAAATTTGGCGGCCAAAATGAGTCGGCAAAAGTTACGCCAACTTGGCAATATCTGTAATATTTCGCCAAATTCCCATAGAGTTCCATTGTAAACTTACTTGCTTAGAGAAAATCAACAAATTGAGATATTTTAATGCAACAAAAATTCATATTAGCTTGATTATATTAAATTTTTCTTTGATGGCCTAAATAGGAATTGACTTTAAAAACAAAATTTTTATATTACTTGTTTATGAGTAACAAACAATCCCACCGTAGCAACAATAAACGTGCAGCTCTCATAAGAACCTTTCTTCAAAAAAGAACGTTACGGTAAAATTTCTAATACCGAATACAACTTCAAAACTTCAACCGTTAGATCAAGGGATTATGAAGAATTTTAACCCCTTAATTCTCGCTCCCGTCATATTCACGGGCTGTGTCTTTCTTTAGATTTATTCAGATTTGTTTGATTCCTACCAGTTTTATAAAATAGTGGAATTGGCTTTATAATGGTATCATTTTACCTATCATTGTGGGCATTAAATAAGGTGAATATTTCTTTTTTGAAAAAGTGGTGCCAATAAGCAATTTGAATTTTTAAACCGTAATTTAATGCGAACGTTAAGGGGTTAAAGTTTAATATAAAAAATAACTGGTTCGAAAACTCATTAATGTAATTGCAGATGGTAAAAAACTTCCAAGCATAACTGTTTGTGATGTTATGAGAATGACAGACTATGCTTGGAAATGTGTCACGGGAAAACTATAAAGAATTGTTTTTAAAAAGCTGGATTTGAGCAATCATGCACTGTCGGAGAACAACAGCTAAAAGAAACAGAAGAACATCTGGCCGAGGAAAGTGATGAAAACTCCAATGAATGGATGATTATCAGAGATGAACTAAATATTGATACTTCACTTAAAGATTTTATAAACGTAGATGAATCACTGGTAATAAGGAGAACATTATTAAGTGATTGCGAAATTTTAGAAAACATTCGAGGGATTTCTGATGATGAAGAGGAAAATGATAATGAGAATGACAAAATTAACATGGAAAGAGTTGTTACACCAAAAGAAGCAGAAAACACCGTTGAAACACTGAGAATTTTTCTTGGATTCCAGGAGAATATTGACTAGGATTGCTTCTTCTGCTGTTCTAAAACTGCACAAAAATTGTCCGATCTAAAAAAGTTTTTCATAAAACACTCCTAACGTATTACTTTTCGTATGTAAATAAAACTTACTATTTTAAACCTCCAGTCTTTTATATTTAGTGTAAAGAAATTTTCTTAGTATGTTTGTATAAAACCTGTATATCTCGAAACCCGTTTATCTCGAATTTTTTTTGGCTCCCAAGAGATTCGAGATAGACAGGTTTGACTGTATTCTGATTTGTATTATTTATTTAGCCTTTATAGATAAGAAATGATGATTAAAAAAAAATACGGTTATTTAATGTTCCTAATTTACAAAAGATGGTGACACTGCATAAAATGTTACTAGTTTTAAAAAGAATTTTAGGACATTTTCAAATGTAATTTCTTAGTGTTTTTTAATTATTTTAAATTTATTTTTCTGTTACCATATTAATGTTGTTATTTATCTTATGACAGATATTAGTGTTATTATTTATCTAAATGCATTCCAGTTTCAAAGCTTTTGAAATCCAGAATTTTCTATAATTTGAAATCGCCATTAATTGCGAAGTTTTTCTATTTTGTATATAGTTTTTCTTTTCTCACTTTATTAAAGTAAGGCATATTTTGCGACGATCGGTCATTACCACCCCCCACCCCACCCCACCACCCATAGATATCATTACTACAATTTTAATACCGTGTAAGCGCCCCCTCCGATTTTTTTACGATTTTCCGTTGTGTTTGGAGGGGCGAATTAACGGTATTTTATGGTACTTTTATTCATAATGTAATTTACCTGGCTTCCCTTAAATATAATTAATGTAATCCCTTAAGCTAATATTAGATTTTGTTGCATTAAAATATCTCAATTTGTTGATTTACTGTAAGCAAGTAAACTCTATTGGTTTACAATGGAAGTCTATGGGAATTTGGCAAAATATTAGAGATATTGCCAAGTTGGTGTCACTTTTGGTGACTCATTTTGGTTGCCAAATTTGGCGATATAAAGCCAAGTTGGTGGCAGAACAGGGACCCCTATGGTAAAATCCCCTTATAGGTATGGAGATGCATTAAATGCTGTTCTATAACCAATGAGAAGCATTTCATGCAGGTGTTGCCATTAAATAATTAACAAATAATCGAGATTTCTGTGCCACGTAGGATAGCGTAATATATATATATATATATATAGATTATAAGACTGAGTCTAACGAAATATTATGCAGTTTGAAATGACTCTGAATTCAAGAAATAGATCTTGAATAATCCTTATTTTAAAATACACGTTTATAAATACAATACAACTTTATGTAAAATAAGAAGGGCATCTTAAAATTAGGAAAAGAAAAAATTTTTTGGTATTATAATTGACATGGTTAATTCTTTTTAAGATAATAAGTAATCAGAAACCAGCATTTGTTTTTTGTTTTCTTTTCCCGTGCATCATTTCAAATTTTTCATAAGTTAAAGATGACTTGGAAATAATCCACATCCCTTTTTCTGACTATAAAAGCAAAATATCTGTTTCTTTCAAGACTTGAGAAGCATTTTATTTCTAACAGATAGCTTCCACAAATAATTGAATACACAGCTAATTAAATAATGTATAATCAAGACTCTACTGTATTTCATTACCCAGTTAGTAGCAGATATTGCAGTCTTTATGTTGCAGTTCAAAGCAATATTTTATTTATTCATTAGCATGCGTTACAGATAAATTTTTTCCTTCAACATGAATTAAGAAGTGCATAAAAAATTTTCCCATTGTATCCAGAGAATGGGCCCTTAAAAATAAGAAAATCTATTCTTTCAGATTCCTCTAATCAGAATTTATGCATTATCAATAACTACCGAACACACATATAATAAAAGCATTCTGAAAATCTTGAACTAAAAAAATAATGTATGCACGAGGAAAATATTCAGGCTATAATCAAGTATCCAAATGAAAATATTCCGATTATACTTCTCAAAGCAAAATAAGCATTTTTATCCCCTTTGGTGCTTTGACCTAAATTTGTAAATGATGCACCACCAAGAGAAAAGTACCAAAGAAAGTTCTGTGCTTGGACTTCTAATTGCTGTTTTGCCTATTTTGTTGCTAGCTCTAAAAGTATGATGTGAACTGCTGATGTATTTTGGAATGTGCAAGTGATTTTGACTGATCAGTAGAAAATAGTGAAACCTTGTTAAATCATCAGCCTTTATTTATTGATTATGTTAATTTCTTGATGAGCTTGATATTAAAACTTATTTATGAGCTTTAAAATTTATATTATTTATATTAGCTTATTTTATAGTAGAAATAGTTTTCTTTTACACTTAATGAGAAAAGAAAAATTAAACGGCAAAAATTAATTAATCTAAAAATCGCCATTGCAAAACCTTTATTTTACAACAGTTATTAAATTGAATATTATACATTTATTAATTTTTTTGCAATGCATAAAAATTCAGCAAATATAACAAACTAAAAAAGCTTGTCAAGGAAGTGTATTTTCTCTTTAGTTTCATTGATTCAATTTTAGTTTCTAATTTCATTATCATTGTGAAACCTCTTTTTTATTTCTCAAAAGAAATTTTATTTTTCAGAAAAAAGACAGGCATAAGGTATATAATACAGCAACAGTGTTTTGGAATTTGGATGTTGTTGCTCTCACTTAATTCCATATCTCATATTTTTGTTTCTTCTATCATTTTTCAGGTAGGGGAGAGTGGGAGGAATGGGACACTTTTTACAAAAATAATAAAATCAACTTTGTTTGACTCAAAAACAAAAATTTCGGTATATAGAATACAAAATGAAACACTTTCTAATGTCCTTGAACAATATAGAAACATAATTTGCAGAAACAATTTCATAAATAAAGAAATTGTAAATTTCAAAATGTGTCCCATACCTCCCCAATAACAGGGAGGTATGGGGCAGCTATAAAACAATGTATGATAAGGCACAAATTGCCTAGTGTTGGCTATATATACAGTCTAACAAAGATTGTAGGTTCATAATGTCTGTTCTACACTATCAAATTTTATTACTTTCATCACTGGAAGGAAAATTAGGATTCTCATTCAGTGATGACATTAAAAAGTCATCAGTTTAATTTATTTACATTTTGAAGTAAATGAATATATTTATAATGTTATAATTAATGTACTACCCTCGAAAAATATTTGCATATTAGCAATTTACATTCATCTTATTAAAAAGAAGGAATTAGACATGTCCCATTCCTCCCTCTACCTTCTTTTATGTTAAACTTCTTGTATAAACAAAAATGCTGCTTTTAAGCATAGTTTAAATTAGGGATAATATACAGTATAATGTACCATAAATGAGGAAACTATTACATCTACGCATAAACAAGTCATTAATATACAAAAAAGTATATGAAGCCAATTTGCTTTTGATTCTTGAAATAATCTTTTTGTTTATACAATTGACAGCTTATGCAGATCAGCTACTTTTTTCAGCTGAAGCTTTGGGTACGATTGCTTCATCTAATGTGTGATTGGTGAAATGATTAGAATGATACATAAAGAGAAAAACCTACTGTCCCATTCCACCCCACTCTCCCTTATTGTTTATGGGAGGAGGGGTGGAGGATCATAAGTCAAAAGTTGATGGTATTTCATGTTATTTGAGTGATGCTTTATTAGGATTATTTTAGCATTATTTCTTTACTTCTGTGAGCAGGACTAAGTAACTGTCATTATGTATGGAGTGAGATTTTCAACTATATCAAGGTGTCTACAGAATCTGAAAAATCATGGAACTTTGTAAAAATTCTCGAAAATCAGGGAAATTTGTTTATGCAAAAATATTTGCATTTTCACATTGCCAACAATGCTGATTTGTTTATTTTATGTACCATATTTTTTCACATGCTGATTCGTCTTTCCCAATACCTTTAAAAAAATGCACGTGGTATGAATTTTTAATATTTAACAAAAATTAAAGAAATCAGATCTCCTCATTTTCTGTGGATAGTGCAAGGCAATTTACCCATTTTTAAAAATTTTAAATGATACATTAGCATAATCTGACCAGGTGCCCAGTTTAATCCAATTACCTATCCCGTGAGGTGTAGATATGTTTAGAATTGAACATTTTTCAGGAAATAAGGAAATATTCTGATTACGTTATATCCATTGGCCACTCTATGAAGTTGTTGGACCCAATTTTGAGTTCGTATTTATAAAACTGCCAACCAATACTTTATGAATATTAAACAATTTTTATGTTTTTCTCTTGTTTTTTCCCCCAAATAACATATTAGCTAGCCTGATAAATGTGTTATACAAGAAAGCAGCATACATAAAAAAATACCGTATGTGTATTGTTAAGCCCAATAGCATAGTGGTCAGCATGTCTCTCTGCCACGCTACAGGTTGCGAGTTCTGCTCCCGGCTGTGCAAGGTTCACTCAACCTTTCATCCCTTCGGGGTTGATAAAATGAGTACGAAGCTTGCTTGGGAACTAAACATTGATGGTCTTGCGGTGGGTTGACCACCTGGCTGGGACACATGCTGCATAGCACCTCGGGGCCCAGGGTCAAGTAAACAGAGTTGGGCACTGTAGGCACTGATCCTTCGTGGATTGTACAGCCACAGGTTTAGTTTTTTTGTTTTAGTGTATTGTTAATAATAGAAATCAGGGTAGTCTGATAAAGATAGTCAGGGAAATCACGGAACTTTATTTTGCAATTTCTGTAGACACCCTGTATTTACAAAGGTTTCAATGTATTCTGCTTTACCTTGTATACTTGGGTGTTTTTGAGATGCTATCATTTAAATGCAATGAACTCTTTCAGGAAGACAAGTTGGATAGCAGTCTAACCCAGAACTACAATGATATAAAACTGCTGATCACCAAAACCCTTCATGAAATCCAGCCCTGGTTTCATGGCCCACTTTCTCGAGTCGAAGCGGAAAGGAGTATAGAAGAAAGTGGTCACAAAGATGGGAAATTCTTGTAAGTACGCAATACATTATTTTTTTTTTCTACACTTGATTTGAAATAATCATCAGAATCTATATGTATAACATGCTAAGGTATTTGGCATCAAAAAAGTGTTTATTTCTCTTTTGCCGATGGCAACGAGTGGTTTTTGACAGTAAAAATTATAACAATTTTCACCACTTGGCTAAAATTAAGAAAAGTAATCAAGATATCAATTTGAAAGTTTCAGAGCAAATGTGAAAATGTTTTCGACATCCGAATATCCAATGTTTTTAAATTCATCAGTAATTTTTCTTCATTTTTGCAAAAAAATTGACAGCAATGAGCAGACAGAGGGAGCGGTCGTTTTCAAATATTTGAGAATAATACAAGGTGTATGAATATGAGTAAGTACAGAAAGCAGATGAATAAGATGTCATTGAAAGAATGAATATGAAAAAGAAAATGAATATGACATCATACAGGAAGTATAATGGACATTTTCGAATATTTGACAATAATACGACGTTACAAGGAAGAATATGAGTAAGTATAAAAAGCAGATGAATAGGGCATCCTGTCTGTAATAATAAGGATTTGAAATAAAACATTTTCAAATATTTTTATATTATGAAAGCAGGTTAATAGGACATAATATTTGAAACAAACATATGTTAATGAACAAGAGACAGGGATGTCATAAGTGTCTTTTCATTTATAAAACAAAAATTTTAGTTTCTCTTTCAAAATTTTTTTCTCTCAAGAAACAAGACTATTTATGTAGGCTAAGGACACATTTTTTAAGCAAAAATACTGGTATAAAAGCAGAGTTTCTTGACGCTTTCATTAAATTAAAAGAAAATCATGTTTGCTCAAGATTCATATATTGAAGGAAAAAAAAATATGTTGAAAGTCCATGTGAAGTTTAATTTTGAAATTGATTTTTCTAAACAAACATTCTTAAAATCCTGGGTAATCTCAGGTACTTTAGCTATTAATTATAAATAACAATTCAGTTTAATTATAGTGAAAGAACTATGAAAAAACAAAATTGCATTATTTTAGTGTAGTACATATTATGAAAATTGGTACTTCTACATTATCCTGTCGACCACTTTCCATTAAAAAAAACTATCACCAAACTATGACATTTAATGCCATTAATACAAAAATGTGATGTCAGGTTTGATTTTAAATTCAACTCTAGCACATGTTATTATACATTTTCCATTTTAATTTATTTTATGGATAAGTAAGTTCAGTTTTTTTAATGAAGGATATTAGATAACTGCTATTTATCTGCTTTCTCGCATTAAAAAAAAAAAAATATATATATATATATATATATAAAGATCTGTGATTTTCTGTCTGCAAAACTTGATGCAATAAGCTATTTTCAAGATTATAGGATTCTGTCATAAAACAAGTGTCTATTAATGGGTATGATATGAGGCCATCTGCAAATGGATATATAATGACGATTTGATATAAAAACTGTGATATCTTATTTGAAAAGGAACGTGGTTTGATAGCTCAAAAATCACATTTGTAAATCAAGGAAATGGGGAGATTACTAGAACAGGAGAAGCAGTTAGATTTAAGATAGAGTATAGTGATTGATTGGAATAATTATCTCTGATAAATTTGTACATCTAACTTTCTAGATTTCAGAAAAGTAGCAGGGTTTAAAAAGATTGTAGAAATTGGCAAAACTCTTGTTATTATTGCTATTTATTACATCCCTCAAGAAATTTAATTATATCAGCTCAGCAGTATACAAAACCATAAACAAGGAATTTTGATGTGAACACCTTTATCCCACTGCTTTTAGGACGATAGTCTTGCATAGTAATTTTAACAACAGATAACATTAGTGAACGGGTATTTTTGCTTGAGTAAAGTAGCTCCTTAAGTATATTATCCTGATCTTTGCATTTTTCTGTTAATTCAAAATTGAGGAGTCACTGGTTATGTGTGATTCAAATTTTACTTTTAAAATGAGTTATCAACTGCTTTGAACATGATATATTAATTTAAATCAAAATTATTAATAATGGTAACCTTTATTCAGATGGCAAGTCATGGCATTGGTTGTTGTGTGTTACTATATTCATGTTTATTAAAATTACTGTTGTCTCTGATGTAAAGAATATCTAGCAAACATCTGTATCACTTATCTGTTACAATAAATCAAAAATTACTCTTCTGATGTGTAACTGTTATCTCAAGAACTGCCAATTAGTTGCTTTTAATTAACCTGTTGCATGTTAGTCTTCTGCTAGCCTTTCACATTTGTTAGAATTCTTAAACTTACACTATGTGAAAGCTACTTAAAAGATGACAGAATATTAAAAAGATGTTAAATTATTTTAATACCTTAGTACTTTCAACTATAAAAAACATAGTCTTCGTCTGAGGAATATAAGAAATACAATTGTTGTTGGCGTCTAATTTTCAAAATTCACGTAGATTGTGACGAAAGGAGTGAAAGTTGAAGTTAATTTTTAGATCCGGAAAACATTAATAAATAAAACATGGATATAGGGAAGTATAATATTACTCGTTTTATGATTATTTAAGTAAACTGAGCCAAATTCTGGGTATGTTGTAGGATAAAACGTCATTGCAAACAGTATTTTCTTTAGTAATAATTTCTATTGATTCGTGGATGATTAAATCATGATAATTCTTTGAGGGATATATAATTTTTGCGTCTTCAAAATTAACTTGTATATTCTGCTTCTGGTTAAGTCTTGACAGGGCTGTAGTAGGTCGGTTATACTTTAAATCTCTCAAATGTTCTTTAATACGGACTTTAAGTTTACGTGAAGTCATTCCTATGTATTCGAGATTGGAATTATACATACTCCAGAAATTTCATCTTCCGGGATCGGGTCTATTTTGGCACAAATTAGATTTTTCAGTTTTGCTGGAGGAGTGGCGATTAAGTTTACGTCAAAGTGGAAAAGTGCATGTCTGAGTTTTTCGAAAAGTCCTGGTATGTACTTCATCTTGCAATATCTCATATTACACCGTGGAGTTTTTTGTATTTTCATATGGTTCTTCTGTGAGTTGATTAGCTTATCAATAATGCGTATTGGGAAACCATTCTCAACTGCAATGTTTCTAATTGTATTTAATTCATTTTCAAGGTGATTAATAGAGCAAACACTAAAAGCTCGTCTTACATAAAAGTTGAACGTAGCAAGTTTGTAGTTAAAAGGTGATGTACTTTCAAAAGGAATGGTGCTGTTAGACTTATTTATTCTTCTGTAGACTGTGCGCTCAATTGTTAAGTTTGATAAATCTTTAATTAGCATTACGTCAAGAAATGATAACTCGTTATTATTTTCTATTTCGATGGTAAATTTTATGTTAGGGTCCATATTATTTATTCTGTTAAGAAATGCGTACAATTCAGATAAGCCATGATCCCATACTATGAAAATGTCGTCCACATAACGATACCATACTGATGGAGTTAAAACGCTGTCTGCCAAATTTCTTTCTTCAAATGGACGTAATTTGAATTCGGCTAAAATACTTGAGATGGGGGAACCCATTGGTGCTCCTTTAGTCTGCTTATAAATCCTCTTATTAAAAATGAAAATATTATTTCCAGTTACTAGGTTAAGTCCAGATTTTACGGTGGTCTTCATTTCTGAGTTTAATGATAACTCTTTATCAATAAAGTTATTAATGATTAATTTTACTTCATCAACGTCGATTGATGGGAAAAGTGAAATGATGTCAAAACTTGCTAAAACACTCTCTTTATTCAGCTTCAAATCTTTAATCCGGTTAATGAAATCAGTGGTCGACGTTAAACTATGGTTAGATGGTGGTAGAAAAAGGTTCAGAAAAGGGAAAATGCTTTTTCAAGGAAATATGTTGGGCCTGCACATTTTCCAACTATCGGCCTTAAAGGAAAATTATTTTTATGGTCCTTTAGTCTCCCAAATAGCATATTGCAAGATGAAGTACATACCAGGACTTTTCTAAAAACTCAGACATGCACTTTTCCGCTTTGACGTAAACTTAATCGCCACTCCTCCAGCAAAACTGAAAAATCTAATTTGTGCCAAAATAGACCCGATCCCGGAAGATGAAATTTCTGGAGTATATATAATTCCACTGAAAACAGAAAATATTTATCTCAAATACATAGGAATGACTTCACGTAAACTTAAAGTCCGTATTAAAGAACATTTGAGAGATTTAAAGTATAACCGACCTACTACAGCCCTGTCAAGACTTAACCAGAAGCAGAATATACAAGTTAATTTTGAAGACGCAAAAATTATATATCCCTCAAAGAATTATCATGATTTAATCATCCACAAATCAATAGAAATTATTATTAAAGAAAATACTGTCTGCAGTGACGTTTTATCCTACAACATACCCAGAATTTGGCTCAGTTTACTTAAATAATCATAAAACGAGTAATATTCCACTCCCCTATATCCATGTTTTATTTATTAATGTTTTCCGAATCTAAAAATTAACTTCAACTTTCACTCCTTTCGTCACCATCTACGTGAATTTTGAAAATTAGACACCAACAACAATTGTATTTCTTATATTCCTCAGACGTAGACTATGTTTTTTATAGTTGAAAGTACTAAGGTATTAAAATACTTTAACATCTTTTTAGTATTCTGTCATCTTTTAAGTAGTTTAGTACATAGTGTAAGTTTAAGTTTAACTTTTTAAAGATGAATTAAGCATTTCTATGTATTTATTTACTGATGTTAGAATTGGTTTTTGTTTCCTTTCAATTAGTATTTAATTCAACATGTAGTTGTCAATCATGATTTTGTTTTCTATATTTTATAGACTATACTTGAAATTAAGAATCTCTTCCCTCCCAACCAAAAATCCAAAATATTATGTGGATATTTTAACTATAAAATCCTCACCCCCTTCTTTGGTTGCTCCTCTATTACTCTTTTAATGTACTAAAAAAAGCTGCCAATTGGACTGATATGAAATCTCATTATCTTTACAAATTGTCTTTTTGAAAACTTTGATAAATAAATTTAGATTTCACGTGGTAAAGAAAAATGAGAAATACATAGAGATTTCTTTTTCCCATTAAAGATTCTTTCTTTAATGAAAAAAAAAAAAAACTTTTTTTTTTTCCTTTTCAGCAAATTTTTTTTAAATGTACAGAGGATGAAAATTATATAAATACTGCTGTAATTTCCCATGAACTATTGAGTTCTTGTTGGAACTATTATCCAAATTCTAAAGTTATTGGGAGAAGATGTGAGGGTAATAATTTTTCCAAACCAACAAAAAAAATTTCACTATTTGATCTGATCATTTCAGATTTCAATGAAACTTTCAGTAATCATTCTCTTTAATGATATATATGAGGATGTTTAAATCTCATTGAGTTTTTTTGTAATTAATTTTTTTAATTTTGAAAAACTTTTTTTTTTTTGGGGGGGGGGGGGGGGGTGTAAGCTTTTTTATTCTCGATTTTCTCAAGTTCTATAATCCTTAGAGATTTGTATGATTTCTCATTTTAAAGAGAGTTTCACAAGGGTTAATTTGATATGTAACTTGGTGGGGGGAAATGAAAGCAATTTTTTTCTAAATCTTTGTGATGATATTTTTAAAAATTAAACATTTATAATATGTTTTTAGTAATGTTATAAGCTTTAAATCCTGATAGTTATAGAATAAGATTTCAGTGTTTTGTCTCAGGAATTAGGGCAGAAAACTTGCTTTTTACCATAGAAATGTTATGGTAAAAAGAAGCAGTTAGAAGTAGCGAAGTAGCTTTAACTGGTATTTAAAAGGAGTTTCTGTTACAACTATTGATCTCACTGAGATTCCACTCTGTAACTTTCATGATTTATAGCTTATACAGTACAGAACCATTTATCGATAATGATTGGGGTCAGATTGTAATACCAACATCCATTGGAACAGAATTGTAGAATATATATGGCATTGTTTTTGAATTCAAAACACAAGGCTATTGTTTTAGTCATCTGACCTGAGCTTTCTACTGAACCAATTTTGTTAATTAATTTTTCAATGAAAGCTATTCATTGTAGCTATTCATTATATTTGTAGATATGTCTGCACTAGCTACTTTTATAAAAATTTGTATTTTTATATTCTTAATTTAATTTTAAAAGTTTTATATGAAATTTCTTCAAAATGGTGGCAGTCGGATTACTTCCATTGCTTCAGAGAAATAATCAGATTTATTTATCTTTATTGATGCCATTTACTCATTATGATAAAAAATAACTTTAAACAAATGTGAACAGAAAATGACGTCACTTTGTAAAAAACACAAACTTTTCTTTATCATCGCTGTTACATTTAAAAAATGTTTAATTCAGCCGACACCTGAATTTGGGGCACTAGGCGAAATGCTTGAGTGAGTGAAAATGATGTCATATTAAAAGAAAACAGCCATTTTCTTTCATAAAACTACATATTTTACCATGAATGTATCTAAAAGACATGAATTTTTGGAATTTTTACTCACTGGTACTGAGATTAGAACTTCAAGTCAAGAGTGCGAATGCTCACATTCAAAGTTGTAGCTGACAAATGCAACTTCAACTTTGTAAATATATTTATTAACAACCTATTGCATGTTAAAATATTTTTTAAATGGTGAATATGGATATATGAGGTACACATGTAAATTTTGGGCACAGATGTCATATTCGCCCCATATTGGTGCGATTTTTTTCTGTCGCCAATATCATATAGGCAACTGGTACTTAACTTGTGCCAAAGTGTCGTTATTTTGCTTGATGTGGTAACCCGGATTATGTTGTTTATGCTGTTGATGTTTTTGCCAAATTGGCAACCGAAAAAAATCGCGCCAATATGGGGCGAATATGACATCTGTACCAAATTTTGATATAGTGTAAATGACGTTAGGTTTAGATTTCATGGGGGAAAAAAAATTATGATTGTGTCAAAGTGAAATAACTTTTGCTGATTTTTCATTCCATAATACCAAACATAAGAGCCTCTATTGATAACTTCATAATTATTGGCCCTACTCTTGATTACGTGTTGCTGTTTAATTATATGAATAAAGTTTAATTTTTAAATATTTAAAGTTGATGGAAATGGCATTTCGAAAACTTCAGGTTAAAATATTTGTTTCAAGGCTCAGAGTCACCAATGTAATATGAATTTTTTATTGTAATTAATTCTGTAGGTTTACTATCAATGTAACAGTTCCTTTATATAAATTTTCTTTTGCCTAAATTTGACAAGTTTCACCTAGTTAATTATTTAATTACTCAGATTAAGAATCACATCAAAGATTAATCACAGTTTTTAAAAGGCAATTTACAGAAATTCCTTGGAAACAAAAATTCTCCTGTTTTCTTTGCATAAAAATCAAAATGTACAATATCTATGTTTCCATTTGAAATCCTAGATATTGATATTAAGTTATGCCATACATGTTGTGATGTTTCAAGCAATGCTTGTGTCAAACTGGCACTGTATGGCACTTCTTTTCTGAAATCAGTCAATGGGAAGTAGCATTCTGGATAACTGGTTTCCAGATAAACAATTCCACAGACTATACTATTACAAAAATCTTTTTTTTTTTTTTTTTTTTTTTTTTTTCAAAAATTTTAAAAAGCACCTCAACGATTCATATAAATTTTGTTTTGAAAATTCATTTTTCTTTTCTTTTTACAAAGCATAGTCAAGTTACATGTGAAATTAAACCTTTTGATGAAATTCTTAAGGAGTCTTATAGCTGCCTAAGCCATATAAGAACTTGAGAGACTCGAGATTGAAAGAGTTTATAAAGCCAAGGCAGTGATTTTTTTAACTTCTTTTTCTTCAAGAGTTTCGACTAAACAGTGGGTTTCCTCAAATCATATAAATAGTTCTGAAAGGTCCTTTACATCTCTCTCTGTCCAGAGTAATCTCCAACAAGATAAAGAAAATATAATCTAATTCATATCATAAGGGAGAATGATTCCTGGAAGTTTAATTGAAATCTGAAATGGTCAGGTTGAATGACTGGTTGATTTGTCTTGAAACGACCCCCCCTCCCTAATAGCGTATAATTTTGACAAGGTTATTTGATGTGTTTGTGATAAACAGCTGCCTAGGCTAGGCCTTATAAGAACTTGAGAGAATCGAGATTGAAAAATTTTATGCAAGTCAAACGGCAGTGACTTTTTTTTTTAATTAAAAAATTAATTACATAAAAACTCAACAAGATAAAGAAAATATATTTTATTTTGTATCATTAGGCAGAATGATTCCTGGAAATTTCATTGAAATCTGAAATGGTCAAGTTGAATGATTGATTGATTTGTCATGAAATGACCACATTCCCTAATAGCATAAACACAGTGTGTTGACAGTGTTATTTGATGTGTTTGTGTGTGTAAATTTTTCAAGATTTTAATCGATATTAATTCTTTTTTTTTTTTTTTTTTTGTAAAGAGTTCGAGAGCGAGATGACAGCAGTTATGCCTTATGTCTGAGCCACTCAGGTCGTATTAAACACTATAAGATTGATGTGCTGCCTTCAGGGGAGTTTGCCATTCAAGATGGACAGCGTTTTCCTAGTATCATGGCGGTGAGTTACCTTCTGCTTCTTTAGGAAGCTTATTCTGCAAGAAATTTCTCTCTATTTGTTTTTTTTTTGCCTTTTCAACTGATTGATATTTAGTTATATCTGTTGAATACCAAGTGTTTTTTAACTTTAAAAAAAAAAATCAGAGTTATAAACCTCTGAAACACATATTTATCTCCCCCAAAAACTATTTGTTGAAGTAAAACTGTATATTTTGTGTATACAGGATTTTATTTTTAAATTCTAGTTCCCCCCTCCAATATTAGGTAGTTTCATTATTTCCAGAATATCTGAAATGTTCAAAACTGCCTTTAAAATTGTTACAGTATATGTTTTCACATGCTACTTAATGAATAGCACTTCTAGGTTATACATTTTTATCAAATCTAAACAGATCCTTAAATAATCAAATCAAACCCTTAAATAATTGTATATTGGGATCCCCCAAAAAATGGCTCAAATTTGCCCCCTTCTATAAATCGAAGGCTGGGCTCGCCATTGAGTGTTGGGTTTTAAAAAACTTTTTAATTACATATAGAAATCAAGAAAATAATTTGTAAAAGCAATAAGAGTTGAGAAATCAATATAGGGAATTGTTGTTTTTATCAGAAAACAACCAAAAGCAACACATCCTTAAGTAAAATAACTTTTCGAGAACATAGTGATGTATGTTTACACAAAGGACCTTATTAAAAATGTTTAAATAAGAGCCTAAAATATAATAATTTCTAATTCA
This sequence comes from Maratus speciosus, assembly GCA_963932465.1. Lineage (NCBI taxonomy): Eukaryota > Metazoa > Arthropoda > Arachnida > Araneae > Salticidae > Maratus > Maratus speciosus. The sequence goes on along the minus strand of CAWVRF010000002.1, from coordinate 5,008,689 downwards.
CAAAATTCTTTTTTACAAGTATATACAAAAGTTCCCAATTTCATAAAAACACAATCGCGTAAAAAAAAAAAAAAAAAAAAAAAAAAAAATTCAAGCAGAAACTTCTCTTGCTAAAAAATTAAAATTCATCTGCAAAATTCTTTTGGTAATATATCAATTAATGAAAATAATAAGGTTAAAAATTTAATATAAAATTTGAAAGATGCATTTATTTTTATTGGCATAGCTGCAATTTTTCACTGTTATTAGATTTTTTTTTTTTTTTTTTTTTAATCAGTTGAAATTATTCATAGTTTTCTTTCTTTTCCTTTTGCAAAGAAAATATAAGCAATTTTTTATGAAAAATTTTGTTGAAAACAATTTTTATAAATTTTCAAAAATCTGTGCCTTTAAAACTTAAAAAAAAAAATTACTGCTTTCACCTTAAGAATCTAAAACTTAAACTGAAACATAGTTTGAGTTTAGACTGGAAAGCTATACCACAACTAAGTACTTAGGAAATGAAAATTATAACTGTAGGGGAGGAGGAAAAATATAAAATAATACCGATTTTTAACCCCTTAACGGTCACTTAATATTTGGAAAAACCATAAAAAAAGTACCTATTTTTTTTTATTACAGAAATTGAATAGTTATAAGGTTTCTACATAAAATATGCAATAAGTTTTTTTTAAGGCAAAAAAAAAAAAGATGTTATAGAACAAATTCACATTTGTGGAAAAGCCATCATGCAATAATTCTGTGTTTTAATGTTCATTTTACACCATACAAATCAATGCAAATAAGACCTTTATTTTTAACATCTTAGATCTTTATTTATCATCATCAAACAAATTTTTACAAATAATATTTTAAATAATACAATATACATTAAATTTTGATTATTAATAATTTTTTTGAGTGTGATATATTTCGAAACATGCAATTCAAAGTCCAACATCACAATCAGTGCCAAAAACCAAACCCAAACATTAATATTCAAAGACTTCACACCAAAATGCCAGTTAAATTTTTCTGGTTTCAGAAGTTTTTTCCAGCAGTAAATCTCTAGCCCGGAAATAGGACGGGCACGAGAAATAACAAACGACACCTCAGCCCGTGATATTGACGGGAGCGAGAATTAAGGTGTTAAACAATGGAAGATTGGAAAATAATATTCATAATGCCAGAACACTTAAGAAACAATACAGATGGGATGTATAATACAGTTTAAATTTGCCTTTAAACTGCAGTGATATTCGTTGAAACTCTTTTTTTAATTAGCTCTACTGCTAATTAAACAAGGCAACTAAAAAATCATTTCAACAGACACATGATATTTTACAAACAAAACAAGAAAAGCTAATGTCAAAATTCTAAGACTGAAAGGCTAAACTTTTAAAAACTGGCTTATCTCTTTTTTTTTCTTTCTGTTATATTCATGTAAAAGCAAAATAATTTTTTCAAGTGTGCATAAATTTAAAAATGTTTATTGTTTTATATCTGTTAAGAAAATTTATTATTAAAGACGTGAATTATCACTTTGCTAACTAAGCATAAACCAACAGTAGTAAGTAGTAGTAAAGTAGTTGAAAAATTAATTAAAAAAGAAAATATAACTTTTTTTTTAGAAACATTTGTGAGAAATAAATTTTTCCAAAATTTCCAGAAAAACTATTTTTTTCTGTAACTTCTCAATATTTCCAGAAATTTTACATCTCCACTCGTAATACCCATGAAGGTGATAAAAATCTTAAAAACACACACTTAATTAAACTAATTACTACTATTAATTGCTTAATTTAATATCATAAAGTTAACATAAAGTATCTAGTTACAATTCATATTTCATTCGAGAATTAATTACAATTTTTTTTTTCTAAATATATTTGTTTTTAAGTTATGAATTAATTGTAACATAACATTCATTTCTAGAAGTTTCAAATTCTAGGAGTTTTAAAATTACTACAAGTTTCAAATATGCAAATCCAAAAGCTCATTTTGCCAAGTTTGTTCTCGAGCTATGCTTAAAAACTACATACATTACAATCTGTTTTGAAACGATTACAAATAAATTTAACATTAGCAATTTTAAATTTTAAATCTTTATAATTCCTAAGCTGTTTGATCGAATGACTGTCCTTTTAGTATCCTAAGATAAAATTTATGCCGAAAAAGACAAATTTGACATCAAAATAAGGTGTTCAAATTGAAAATTTCAGTGTTTGGTACAATTCCAGTTTGAAGATGACCCCTGAGATATTTTTAAAATATAAATGGAAAAAAGGCATTTCTAGTTGAATGGCTGTTTTAATTTTTTTCCCAGGACAATTTGATGATTAAAATGTATTTTTTTTTTTTTTGTGTGCTGACAGTACAAGAGTTCATGTGATTTTAATTCCATAGCCATAATTACTCTTACTTTTTTTCAGTATTCAAATATAAAACAATAGTAATTATTCTATTTAAAGTTTCAGTGGAAGAAGAACTGAATGGTTGAATAATATGTATAACTAAAATTAACCAAGCAATTTAAGTGCTGTAGCTTTTATTTATGTTTGTGCAATGTATATGCATATAAATTATGATACAAACATAATCATGTGATACAAATCTGTGTATAACTATTTATGCTGTTTATATATGAGGACGTGAGTTTCAAAACTCAACATATCCAGAAAATCAAATTTTGGGAAATCGCAAAAAACTTCAGACTGCAGCCATTGCTTTTCATTGTAAACCAAGATTTTAGAAATAAAATTAGTTTTTTTTTTTTTTTTTTTTTTTTTTTTTTTGCAGATTGTTCTGTTGTTTCATTGCAGGTTTACCAATAGAATAGATTTATAGAAAAAACAGGATTTTTTAAATTTTGGATAAGGCAAGTTTTGAAACTCACATCCTCATATATCTATACAGAGGTTGGACAAAAATATGGAAACACCTAAAAAAAAAGATATTATCATGCCCTGAAAATCCCTTCTTACGGAGCTCCTTTCTTATTGTTTTGGTGCTGACAGGCTATGGTATTAAAAATCATATATTAATATAATCTCCCCTTTTCTTTATTAAATCCTAAAATTCCTCTTTCATTTTATTTTAACTTCCAACTCCATTCAGATCATTAAAGGATATCTTAATAAACCTCTAGCATAACCGCTTTTATTTAAATGCAGTCCCTATCTTTAAAATTTGCAATAGTCATAAAACCCTTCCGAAGTTAGCTGTTATAGAACCAGTGCCAAGTTTTGATTTCGATTCATTTTATCTGAACTTTTTCATGACCATATATGGTTATCAATAATTGGCCGCTGGATCTGAGCTGCTTGCAAGCTAAGCAAAAAGTATAATCATATCCTTATTTGGTTGGCAAGTCTGCGATCGGAATTCCAAAGTTATCTTCAAGAGCCCCCTTGTATTGTCTGTGTACAGCATTATAAAATTCTTATGGGATTTTGAAATGAATTCAAGGATAAAGGCGATAACCTGCCAATTTTTATATGAAGATCTCCCTATCAGAAAAATGTTATCAAGAATTTGTAACCTTTTGGCGAGAATGTAATTAAGGAGAAACATGCAATGTATCTGAGACTCGCTCTTTTGCTACCGCCTCTGAAAGATGTATTCTTCTTTGCTTCCTCACCTCAAATAAATTTTCCTGCTTTTACGAACCTGGACTCGGTGTTTTTTTTATCTATAACAAAATGTTGTCAACGCAATACTTTACATGGATTAACAACACCTTCATACAGGCTTTATGAGCTCGATATTTAGTTTGGCAGTGACTTTTGCAGCTGTCGTCTTCTTATTTTTTATCACAATCAACTTTAATGACTGACTGTCATGATCATTCAACACGCACTTTTGTCGGCATTGTGACTTAACGGATGATGTTTTTCGCTTCTATCTTCGATACGGTGCTTCTTGAAACATGAAACACTTCGGGTGCCTTGGTAACGGAAGCACCCACCTTACGAGCACCAACAATTTGTCCAAGTTCGAATTCACTTAGCTCAGGCGCAAAGCACTCACAACTACACAGAACACTGTTCTGACAACGACTGACACTTGCAATGTATTGATGGCATTGCATAAGTGGTGTTAGTGGGAAAATGCAACAGCACCATCCACAGGAATGGGTAGAATCGACATTTACCTTCAAGCATGCATTTCACAAAATGTTTTCATATTTTTGTCTAACCCCTGTATGTATATATTTTAAACTTGCTTTGCTAATTTTAGATTTGTTTTTCCTAAAACGTTACTTGAATTATGTGTGTATGTTTAAATATTTCATTTATTCATGTTCCAGTTATTTTCAATCCTATTTATCCAGTTGTTTTCAATCCTGTCTCTGTTACTTCATGTTTGTTTTATTTATTTATTGATTCATTCTTTTGTTTAATTTCATTAGCTTGTAAGTCATTACACCCTATTCAGCGATGGCCTTTGGTGCTGTCTGCAAGATCCGTGTGTGGTTCCTTCTCGCAGGCCTACAGAAATTATTACGCAGTCAAGAAGTAGAAACTCTGATGTGTCTTCTGGTTCAGATAGTAGAAACAGTAACAGTTCAAATTCTGAGCATAATAAAAATCGCCTGAGTGCAAATCTAGATAGTGGATCCCCTCCTTCAAAAGCCAGTCGATTTTTAAACAGTCTCAATCAGCATAAGTTGTTTTCAAAATTTATCTCTTCCGTTGCGCCTCAGTTCTCTTCTCAGACTCTTCCGCAGCACTCAACGCGCCATAATCCTTCCACGTCTCATGTTCGAACTCATTTGTATCCATCTTTAAGTGACGATAATTTAGACAGCGGGGATTTATCCCGGTCTGTCCACGGCAGAAGAATCGCACCCGAACTTAAAAATCATCCATCAACTCCTCCTACGTGCATCCGAAAGAGTTCCTTGTCTGAAGAAAAAAAGGGAAACATCCAAAAAGCTTCGAGTTTTGATTTTCTTCCTGCCTTCCTATCTCTATTTATGTATGGCGACAACGCCACCGATGCGGAAAAGAGACTGAGGAAAAACACTTCCGAAACCAGTCACAGGAAAGTTAAAACGGAGAGAGACAAAAAAGCGGAGCACCACACGCATGTGAACGGCGAACGCATTTCTTCCGACGCGTGTAAAAAGTTCCAGAAATCGGCTCCCATTCCAGCACCTCGTCTCTCGTTAGCTAAAAGAGTGTGCCATGCGAGTGGCCCGCTCTATGCGAACCGAGAAGCCTTAGCCACCACTGGACGCTCCATTAGTCTGGGAGAGAATCCTTCATGTCCACTTTCAGAGGAAACTAAGTCCCACAGTTCAGTTCAAAATGGGTTGCCTATCTCTCAGCCCTTTATCCGAAGTGCCTCTTCACCATCTGTCGTTTCTCATTCGAAGCAAAGAATCCAGCCTCCGTCGCGTCTTTCGACATCTGAGGGTGGAAGCTGCGAACCCATCATCTCATGCATTACGGTGATTGATGAAAGCTGTCGGGCTGCTTCTCTCAGCGGCCCCTTGTGTCCAATTCCAAAGCCACGCAAAAAATTTCCTCTCTATGAGAGTCAAGCCGAAACAAGCTGTGAATCATGTGCCTCTGTAGAAACTAGCACTTCTCCAACAATAACAGAAATTTCAGAGGTATGTATTCTTCATTTGTTAGGGGTAAAAAAATATCAATGCAAAAACCCTTGACGGGTTAAAAGTTTCTGACGCAGCACTTTATCTTATGCTCTAAGAATTTTAAATATGGAACTTAAAAATACTGATATCAAATTTTGAGTGACGTTATGCTATTTCTTAAAAAATATATTTGTATTTATTTCACCATTTTATTTTTGTTTTATTTATAATCGCATGTGCAAAAGTTATGTTCAACATGAAAAGCTGCATAAAATTTTATTCGCTGTTGCTTTATCATTTACATCTCTCATAAATTCAAAATATGTGTTTTAAAAGATATGATATAAAATTTAAGTGACGCCTTGATGTGACTTTAAAAGGTTTGTTTTTTAAAATTCAATTAAAATTATTTTTGACTTGGTTAAAATATTTTTTTTACATCTACACAATACTTTTAATTTTCCAATTCACTGTTAAATATATCACTTTCATTGAATCTATACTATGCATTGAAATGTATTTATTTCAATAAATTGATTTATCTTTTGTGTCACGCTATTCAAAATTGTGAGTAAGATTTATGTAAATGGTTTATTTGCGTCAAACTATCCTTTTTCATACATTTCATGTAGTTTGGACACAATGACGCAAAGAAACCATTTACATAAATCTTACTCACAATTTTGAATAGCATGACACAAAAGATAAATCAATTTATTGAAATAAATACATTTCAATGCATAGTATAGATTCAATGAAAGTGATATATTTAACAGTGAATTGGAAAATTAAAAGTATTGTGTAGATGTAAAAAAAAATATTTTAACCAAGTCAAAAATAATTTAAATTGAATTTTAAAAAACAAACCTTTTAAAGTCACATCAAGGCGTCACTTAAATTTTATATCATATCTTTTAAAACACATATTTTGAATTTATGAGAGATGTAAATGATAAAGCAACAGCGAATAAAATTTTATGCAGCTTTTCATGTTGAACATAACTTTTGCACATGCGATTATAAATAAAACAAAAATAAAATGGTGAAATAAATACAAATATATTTTTTAAGAAATAGCATAACGTCACTCAAAATTTGATATCAGTATTTTTAAGTTCCATATTTAAAATTCTTAGAGCATAAGATAAAGTGCTGCGTCAGAAACTTTTAACCCGTCAAGGGTTTTTGCATTGATATCATTACTTTTTTGAGGTTAGTGATAAAATGATTAAAAAAAAGATACTTATGGAATTTAATGCAGATTTAATTTTTACTATTTTATTACAATTTTCCTTATAGCAGTTTGTATATAAAAACAACTGGGTAAGTATAATCGCAGATCGCACAGAGGGTTTCATTTGATATTCCTTTAAAAACACTTTATCCTTAAATTAATAAATCCAAAACGTTAATTTATAATTATTAAATCCTTACATAGATGTAGCACCAATAGTTCCAATTTTCATGGGGCAGGGAACGTACTCTTTTAAACAAACCACCTTCCGATTGAAGTCATCAAAAACCAAGTTGAATAAGCCAGATCCCGTTGTGTTGTTTGACAAACAGCAGTCTCATGTCCCCTCCTTCCCCCCTTTTTTCAAAATTTTTCAGACCAGTACCTAAGAATGGAACCGAAATAATTTTTTCTCTTCAGAAATTACGATAAAAAAATAGTATGCAGTACTCATAAATTTACTTTAATGCTATATAGGGTGATTATTAAGTTAATTATAACGTTTGGAATGTGTTGCATTGATGTCCGAAAGGTAGTTTCTGGGTTATGGAAGCTGGACCCATAAGGCGCCATAGAGGGGCGAAGCCCGCTAGTGTCTATCATAATTATATCTGCCATGTAGACTAATTGCGATATTTAATCAAAATAGCCCCCCCCCCTCCTCATCCCCGGAAATATAACAAATACAAAATGTGTCTTTATAAACCTATCGTCAAATAGGTTTTTATTTCTTTTTCCCTAAAAAAAAACATGATTTTTATATCCGTAACGTAAATAGCGGACGAAGCCCGCTAGTTCCTATCATAATATATATTTTTAATAATTTTATATAGTCTATAATAAAAATCAGACTTAAAATAGTCTAGTTCCATGAGTACTTGTAGTGTCAGTTACATGCTACGATTTTTGGATACCAGTATTTTAGAACGGGAAAATGTGACTTATTTTATCGGAGATATCTCATTAATTGAATAAGGTGAAGCAAACTTTTTGAAAAAAAGGTGGCCAACAAGCATGGCAGTTATCAGCTATGTGACTTTGTGCTAAAGTCCATTAATTTGATCTGCTTTAAAAAGATTATGGAAGATTGAATTATAGTAGAACCTGGATTAACCGAGCTTCGATTAATCGAGGTTTCTGTTAACCGAGCCGATAACAAAGTCTGATTTTTTTTTTCCTTTTGAATGAGCCTTAAAAATAACCATACTCTTTAGCTCACTGTCCGTGCTATACAGGCCCTTCTGCCCCCAAAAGCCCTCAACTCCAAAGAAACATTGGACCATGAGAAGTCAATAGCGAACAATGCTTTGTTTCCAGTGGCTGTGTGAACTTTCGTAAATTTTTCAATTTGCATTTTAAAATTTACTACTGGTAGTTGATTTTCTTTTTAAATTTGTTAAGCTGTGAAACAGAACTTTACATATATTTACTTTTATTATTTAAAAAACGTTCTATATATTTTTTTAAAAGAGATGTTAAATTCGCAAGCACGGCGAGTTTTTACACACAGTTTCTATTAACCGAGATTTCCAATTCCGATTTACTAACAGTCCCAATTAGCTCGGATAATCGAGGCTGCTCTGTATAATTAAAAAATCAATGGCGATCTTACTGTAAACGGGTTTCCCTTTTACTGAGGGATTTCAAAACCGAATCAGCTGATGTTAGTTGCTGTTTCCCTGCTTGATTAAATAAGATTAGTTAAACATTTGAAAATTACCAAATATAAAAGGAACTAAGTCAACAGAGTCTTTGCTTTATGGTATTTTTTAACAACGCTATAAGAAAATGATTTTAAATAAGAGATTTTAAATGTAACGTTTTAAATCTGACATAATTTTCACCAAACTTTCCTTTCTCTTTGTAACATTCAACTGAAAATATTTTTATTATTAGAAAGATAATATTATTATTTGCGCTACCTTAAAATTAGCAACTATAGTTAAAAATATCATCTCGAAATTTGAAATAAATCTCTCATATAAATATATTTTTTAATTTACACTGTTTTGCAATATGTTTTGCAATGTGTTTTGTAAACTGTTTTGGGCACTTTGGCCAATATGACGTAATTTCCTCCATTTACGACTTTTAACACATATCAATGAATTTATTATTTAAAAATTTTCTTTTTCTTTTAATATTCACGTGTAAATATAATTTTTTATGACGTAATTTTCAATGTTTTCCTTCTTTTAATGCGTAATCATTTAATTCTAATTTGAAAATAATTGATTATTTTATAATTTTCTTTCATTTTAAGTAAGCATGTGTAAAAACAATTTTTATGACGTAATGTTTAATATTTTCCTGCTTTTAACACGTTATCATTTAATTCTAATTTAAAAGGATTTTTTTCTGTTTATAATAGTCACGTGTGAATAAATTTTTAATTTAAAGGATATATTATTCTTTGCGCTGTTTTAACATTTGGCAACAATTTAAAAGAACCTTTTCTAAAATATGTAAAAAATATCTCTGGAAATTCTGAAAATTTTAATTTAAAATTGAAATAAACCGTCAAAAAATTAGGCAAGTTAAGAATAATAATTGCACTCTGCAAACTTCGAGTTTCTATTGAATGATTATATTGAATGAAAATGATTAAATTCCCATGTATATTTTTTTTTCCTATGAGACTTTTTTAATGAGACAATTTTATCCAGATTTAACATTATATATCTCTTAAAATAATTCTTCGATTTAAAAACTGTCTACTTCAACATTTTTATCAAACATTTCTCTATAATACTACGCAATTGCGTCAAAAGATGGCGACACCAGAATTCTGATATGCTTATTATGTAAACTGTAAATATTGCAAAGAATTGTCTCGGGGTTATCAAACTTCATTGATATTTATAAATAAAACATTTCAACTAAATTATTTATTATAAAAGAATCATTACATCACAATAGTTTTTATGCAAGTAAAATAATAATTATAATAATAATAATATTATGGATGTCAGTGATTATATATTGATTGACCGTCATAATAATAAAAAATGATATTATAAAAAGAAGAGCTGAAATGAATTATTTTTTTACGTTTCTGATCGTGTGATTTATATTCAAATAATAATTATTAATGTATATTTTTTGTAAAGTGATTGAAATTAAATATATTTATAAAATTTATGGTAATATTTTTATTGTTGAAAAATTGCCAAGAAATAATCATCATCAAATTGGCGTCATTATAATTGTAATTTTATTTAACTTAATAGCAATTAAAAAAATTACAAAGGAACTGAGAATAATGGTCAACTAGCAGACTTTAAAAAAAAAAAAAAACATTCACATGTGAAAACACGTACCAGCGAGTATCGAACTGTTTATCTTAAGGTCAGTAAACGATGGCCCTTAGCCACTCAGCCAGTGGGAAGACAAAATTTTTCTCCCCAAAAGTGGTTAAAAAGAAAGCATGTGTATGAATACAGTGTCATGCATTTTCGGTGAAATTTCCATAGAATGGCGAAGAAATATAGTCCGATTTTTCATGCGCATTATAAAACGAACAAGAGTCTTGCTGGAAACAAGTAAATTGTTTTTTGGTTCATCTGAAACATATTTATTTGATTTTTAAAAAATCGCCCGTGTCATTTTCGAGAGAAAAAAAAATCGAATTATTTAACGAACGAGAGTTTTCCCAGAAAAAAGAAAAGTGTTATTCACCTCGCCTTAATCACATTTATATTATGTATCAATTTAAAAATAATCGTTAGAACCGTTTTCGAGATTTTCAAATTAGGAACTTCCTCGATATTATACCAACGCTTTCACTTTAAAAATGGCTATTTAGATCTCAAAATATACTGCACGTAGAAATGCAAAAATTTCAGTATACGATTAGACTGCAGATATAAGACTGTTCTAGAAAATTCAGAACAATAAGACATATATCTGCTGAGTTATTAAAAGGCGGCTTTTCGCGGTTTCTTTGATGTCGAGTTAGCTGTATATATGAGTTCCGCCATCTACGAATTCTATGATACGATACGATACGATTTTAACGATACGATACGATACGATTTTAACGATACGATACGATACGATTTTAGGCTTAAGGCTGCGTCACTCGAAATACTACCGTCTTCCATGATAGATGCAATTTTTTTTAATGAATTTTTCAACTACTTTTCAGCAGTGTAATTAGTAAAAAATATAGTTTTTCAGTGACAGTGTTGTGAAATGACACCTATTCCTCAATTGCTTAGGATTTTAATTGTAGTTTTTCAGTAACTGCAGTTTCCATTTATTATGGTTACTTGAATTTAATTTTAATGTATATTAAAAGAATAAATCAGTTTCTTAAAAGGCAGAAAACCCAACATTTAAAAATGTACAAATAATACACAAAAAAGCAGCTGACAGCTGTTTTGAATACACAAAGGGGGATTCAAAACAGCTGAAACGGAGATTCAAATGTTGGTTTTCTTCCTTTTACTATTCTTGCACAAAGGCTTTATTTGCTATTTTTATAAATCAGTTTTTTGTCAAAAAGCCTTTAGTTAAAAATAAAGTTTATAGGGTAAGTGAGTATTCTTATAGTACAAATTGACATTTTCCCAATTAAGTGAAAAAGTGTCAGGCCAATAGTTGAACCCTAGGATTTTTTCTTGAATTGCCAATGCAAATTCTTAAATGGCTCTGCCTATTGAGTTATCTAGACCTGATAACCATCTGACACAGTTCATTTCCCACAATTCTGTTGAAACTGTCTATATGGCAGACCAGATGCTATTGTCAATAATGTTATCTGGGCAAATTTAGCCCAGGGGAAATGTACCAAAAACAGGGGGTTACCTTGCAAAAGGTCGGGTAGAAGATTTTTTTTTTCTGAATTGTTTATAATGATGCCAACATGCAAAAACAAAGTTTTCTAACAAAATTTCTTTAGGCTAAATTTTCTGTGGCCAAAAAACATGAAAATTTTGGGACCTTTTTTTTTTTTTAAAAATATCTCAAGACCCGTTGCCGTAGCATATTATTTGTCAATTACAATATTATAGAGGATAAACTTCTCTACAACTTTCATATTTACAACTTTTTTATACACTCAATATCAAGCGCAGTACGCTACTTCAAAAATGGGACAATTTTTTCAATTTTCTTAAAAACCGTGTAAAACACAGTTCTGCCCCGATTACTCAAATGTTTCCCACGGATTTAATCGTATATGTCAGCTTCTATATATTAGTAGCAGTAAATTATGTGTTTTGGGGCTAAAACTAGCCTTTTTGGCACCCGTGTCAAAAATGGATTTTGGTGCCCCCCCCCACCTTTTTTTTATAAGAAAATTTACCACGGGAATTTTAATAAATCTCTAATATTTTGAAAATTTTAAGTGAGTAAGCATTAAATATGTAATGCTGAACTACGTAATCAGCTCGCCAAATATTGATTCATTAAAACCATGAAAACCATACCGAAGGAACCGAAATGTATTCTGCTTTAAGCAGATTTCCATCTTAGCAGATATAATTGTTCATATTCTTTCTCTCGAAAAAATATATACTTTTTCTTTTAAGACCGAATTCCATATACACAGATTTCATTTTCAAATATTTTATGGTAGTTGTCGTATTGAGGCGTTTAAAGTCATAGTTATATGAATTATGGGACTAAATTAGTCACACAAAGACATTCACAAGGTAATATTAAACCTATGGGAGCGTTCTTGACAAATATCTCGCTCGCATTTTGTTACTTTTAAATTTTTTTTTTTTTTTCATGGGATACCTGAGATCAATATCTAATGTTGTGCTTTTGTACTTTTTCGGGTTTGGTTGCTTTTTTTTTTTTTTTTTTTTTTTTTAAACTATATTCGGACATTTTCATTTTTGGAAAACTGTTTGGAACCTGTTCTGAAATTTAAAGTATCCTGTTTGAACTTTAAAGCAATTAATAGATAATCTAAAAGTTTTACATATTTTTGCATGCTAAAATGATATAATCTCTTGTTATATTTATTGATATAAGTGGAAAAAAATTGATAATATGTTTTAAAACTAATCTTTTAAATATTTTTTATAAAACTAGTGATCTCAAATATTTTATTAACAGAATTTATAAATTTTACAAGATATAAATGCATAACATTAGTTAGTGAAATAATCTGGTGTCATTTTTATTGTAGCTATTTTATAAGGTAAAAGTATTTTATTCATAAAAGATATTTATCTTTTGAGTTCCCCCTTTTATATGGAGCTACAATTCAATGTTTGCTATCTTTAAAACAGTAAAACATTAAAACATATGTTATCAATAATTGGTAAATAAAATATACCATTGTAGTGGGGAATAAAATATGTTTTTCGCAAATTTTCATACCTGGGTGATTTTCAAAAAAAGTCACGTTTTACTGTCCTTTCACATTTGCACAGAAAAATAGTTAAATATCATAATTTTAATTATTGCATTTTAACTATCATGTTTTTTAATGATAATTTACAGATATATTATTATTTATAAAAAATTTAAAAATAAGAAATATATTTTTTTTTTTTGTAGTCAAAATGTCATTACCGTAGGTTGTCCCAACAAGCAATTTATTAGGTAAAGATTTGACAAAGCTCTATTTAAAACAGATGGTTATAATTTTTTATACATTTTTATTTATTAAGATGCTACTAATTAAAAAAATATTTATTTTCATTAGTTAAACTTATCTATAATTCTTAATAATTTTTTTAAAACCGTGTCCCAAGAAAGAGTGCCATTGCCATGCTTCTGACAAAAAGTTCCTTTGGATTTTTTTAGAGGACAGCACATGCCTTTTTATCAAGGCAAAAAAAGTGCTCCTTAAAAGTCAACTTGTTATCAGGTTTAGGTGAATAGAGTAAATAGTTTTATAGTTTCATTAAAACAAGCAAAGACTTTGAATGTTTTGGTGAGTATTCTTTTGTAAGTCATTACCCCGTACCCAATTCTAACTCATAATTAAATGAACTTTTATTTCTTAATCTGCTTTTATTATATGAGAAATAGAAAATCATTGTATGGGCCAGAAGATATAAATGGCTGCCATTTATGCCTGGGGAAAAATTAAAATATTTTGCTTAATTTGTCATTACCGTGCTTACTTGTGTCATTAATACCAAGTGCATTAAAATTTAAAAATTAGTTTTAAAATGTTAAATTAGTAATTTGGTCTCTGCTGATGCTTGTATATTAATGTTTATGAGGTAAAAAACTTATTATTTACAAACAATTAAAACTTTCTGATTATTTCTAAAAATTTGATTTTCTTATTCCAAAACATGGACAGATTTTGAAAATGACCCATCTATTCCATTGATGCCTGGAAAAATATGTATGCATTATGAAAATTATAAAATTTATTAAAATTAAGCAAGAAATCTTTTTTAATTGAAACTCTATATACTGAAAAATTCTTTTAAACAATGCTTTGAATTTAACATTGTATACACTTAAAGTTACTGTCTGAATATGAAAATTGTCTCATTCATCTACACTCTGCTCTACTTTTAAAATTATATAAATTTATTGCATATAAAATGTCTGTTGAGATTAAAATAAAGACGTGAGTGTGCAAATAATAGATAATTTACTGCTACCAATTTTTAGAAGTCGACATACACAATTAAATCTGTGGGGAACATTTGAATAAAGCGGCAAAACTATGTATTTCACGGTTTTTAAGAAAATTGAAAAAATTGTCCCATTTTTGAAATAGCGTACTGCGCTTGCTATTGAGTGTATAAAAAAGTTGTAAATATGAAAGTTGTAGAGAATTTTATCCTCTTTGATATTGTAATTGACAAATAATATGCTATGGCAACGAGTCTTGAGATATTTCCAAATAATCAAAAAATGTCCCAAAATTTTGTTGTTTTTCAGCCACAGAAAATTTAGCCTTAAGAAATTTTGTTAGAAAACTCGGTTTTTCCATGTTGGCATCATTATAAACAATTTAGAAAAAAAAAATCTTCTACCCAACCTTTTGCAAGGTAAAATGTACATTTCCTGTGGACTAATTGTCTCGAGTTAGCAATAGGTAGAGTGAATTCCAAATTTAAGCCAAAAGTCTTGGGTTCGACTTTGGACTTGGACACTTTTTCACCCAGTTCAAAAAAGCTAATTCATGTGATATCTTTGCTAATAAGCGTTATTGAAATAAAAGTAATAAAATGTAGTTATTGAATTAAAAACAATAAAATGTAATCCCTGTAGGTTAAAAAAAGGGAGGGATTAGTGATGCCTTGTTATTTATTTTATAGCAAGTGAAAGTTAGATATGTACAAGAAGTGCTTTTCCTAAACCTGGCACAAAAATAAAGCAGCAAATCATATCTCAATTACTATAATTTTCTACTTACCATGTTCTGCTCAGAAGCCTACTTTTCCAAGCTTACTATTAGGTACAGTTTTTATGACAAATTAAACTAAAAACTAAACTCTGCAGTGCTGCAATTCATTAAGCACCATGACCGGCAGTGCTCTACTCTTTTTTGACCATCGGTCCTTAGGTGCTATATAGCATGTGTCATAGTTATGTGGTCAGCCTAACACCCATTGCCAATAATATTATCTGAGTAAATATTCTTGGATGGTTGTTGGGTGTAGATAGCTCAATAGACAAAGTGAATTCCCAATTTAAGACAAAAATCTTGGGTTTGACTGCCGATGTGTTAAGTTCCAAGTGTTTACAGGGTTCCTACGCAACTGGAAAACCTGGAAAAGTCAGGGATTTTTTTTTTTTTTTTTTTAATGCACTATCATGCGTCAACATTCTCCCGAGTTCACGGTGTGTTCACAAGAAAGTTCTGATTTTTTTCTTAAAAGGAGAGTTTTTGCTATATTTACATTTTTAACATAAAGATGTTATAGTTATACAAATGTGTCGCCAAATAGTCGGTACTTAAGTGAAAGAAATGTTGAGCCTTGTTAAGGTGGCTAGAATGAGACATCATGAATAATTATATAAGAAAAAGAATGAAAATTATGAAGCAAGACCAAAAAAAAAAAAGATAAAAGAAAGCTGTAGCTGAAGTTAAAATGTTAAAAGACAAAAAAAAAGAAACTTTTACACAACGAACTGCTTCTGAAACAACACAAATAAATGACATGATAGTAGAAGTCTAAAAAAAGTTAAATGTTTAATATGTGCAAATTCAATTATGTAAATAAAAAGTTACTTTGAATCCATCTGAGCTGTATTTTAGTTTTGCTTGTTTATATATATATATATATATATTGTAAATGTCAAAAGATATAGATTTTTAGTTTCAATTTTATACGTTATTTTAATTTTCAGATGGAAGTTTAATCATTAAGATCTTGAATTGTAATTTGTATTTCTAAAAATGTCGTGAATTTTGGTCAGGGAATTGTAGGAAATATGACCTGGAAAACCAGGAAAAGTCAGGGAATTTTGTTATTTAAATAGAGTATGAACCCTGTGTTTAGTTCTCTAGTGTTTATTTCCTAAGCAAGCCACCCTAGTCTTACCAAGCTTTAGTGCTTGTTTTATCAACCCCACAGAGATGAAAGGTTAGTGAAATTAAGTACATTTTATTATAACAAGATATTAATTTATCGTAACATAATTCAGTTTATCGATAGAACAAAATGTTGGAAAGTTTCCATTCCATTTATTTTTGCTGCAAAAGACATTTCATTTCATTAAGTGTACTGTATGCTTTTCGTGATTTTTATGTTACCTTACTATAACTTGCTGTTTGCAATTTAATTTTACAAAAATGTATTGAATATAACAATGCAATATGAATGGTTTTTTTTTCTTCTAATCAACTGATAATTTCCAAAGTGTGACATGGATAGCCCTTACGAAAAACAAAAAAGCTGTGCTATTAGAAACATTTGTGTGTAGCTAAGAGGAAAGTACTATCAAAGGTTACTGAGGAATTTTTAACTCCATTTTCAAATTAACCATTCTTTTAAAAAGACTAAATAAAGTAAGACAGGCTTGAATACAGTTTGAAATACTAAAAACTAAAAACATTTAAAATACATTTAGTAAATGTTTCGCCAAACAACCGCAAGGTCTCATCAGTACAATTTAACCATTGTAAAAGCAAACAACAAAACAAATCAAATACAGTTAAAGGTATTTTTTTCAAAAACTTACATTGCTAACTGTGATTACAATGATTTGCATAAATTGATTTATTTTATTTACACATGGAAAAAAAAAAACATACCTATGAATGTGTTCAAAATCCTGTATGTGAGAATGAAATGTAAGTTGAGATTGAATTTAATGAAAGAGGAGGAGAAAATTTGGAATAATTAATAAAAAAAAAAATAGAAATTTAAAGTTAGAATTCAAAATGCAGAATAAGAGCCAATTTTTAGCACGTAATCTATCAAATGATAAAATCATGTACAGTACAGGACCTATTATCCAGAATTCAGAAATCCAGAAAAGAAAAATATTCAAAAATTTTCTAAATTTGTAATTTTAATAGTATAATTTTGGAATTTCTAAAATTTGTTGAAAATTTTACAGAATTTTTTTTTTTTTTTTTTTTTTTTTTAATTCAGGCTACTGTTTCAATGTGTAACTGGGAAAAAATCATTTTTTTGTGAAATTTTAGTTTAAAATTAATTTATATTACAATTTGTTTTTTAAAAAAATCGTCAGATATTTTGTTTCCTTTTCTCCTCACTCCGAAAAAATATTATGGCTGTGCCATTGTGTTATTTGAATATACATATAATAAGAGAGTTTTGTTTATTTTGATGTGTCCTTCATCGCTTCTCAGACATTCCAGAATGATCTATCTGCTCAAGGTTTCTAGATTTTTTCCGACGGAATTCGTGAAAACGGATACAAAACAAAATGCAAGTGTTGCCAATTTGAAAAGCAATGTAACAAAAAGTTTTGATTTTTATTTACCTCCATAGACATGCGAAAGTCAGAAAAATATCAATACTCGAAGTTAAATGTTCAAATAATTCTTATATACTTTTTCAAAGAATTTATAGTCATGTTCAATGTTGTTATGAAACTAATCACAACAAATTTACTGATTTCGGTAGATAGTGTAATAGTCAAAGTTGTAGTGTAGTATTTTTCACTGCCATTTTCAACTGACATCACACACACCTACAAATAATTTTAACAACCAGATGGGTATGTGCCTATCGGTTTTTATAAATTTTTATTGAGTTCACAGCTAACAAATTAAACAAATTTGATTTATTAAAAATAATCTATCAAAATTTTTTATGTAAATTATGTAGTTGTAAAGAAAAAAAGGGTAGAGCTTGTAGATAAAATATTAGTTACCCATTTTATTTTTATTTATTTATTCATTGCTATCATTGAATAATGCAGAAATTTTTGTTTACATAATTTAAAACATTCAAAAGATAAGTTTTATTGATATTCTACATGGGATTGTTTTATTTTTTTATTTTTATGTTTTTGAAAAATTCCGGATTTGGGGTGGGGGAGTTCCAAATTTTGGAAGGACCTGAAATCCAGAAAATTCCAAAATCCGGAAAGCCTTCAGTCCCGAGTATAACGGCTTTACCGTTATATATTCATTATTCCTCCTTTCCCCTCAAAAATCAACTTTTAACTTTACTGGATTATTATAAATTGTCATTATTCTTCCCCCCCCCCCTCCCCCTTCAAATAAAATATTTAGTTTAAATTTGACATTTTAGAGTTAATTTCATATGTCTTTATTCATTCTCTTCCCCCCCCCCCCTCTCACTACTGTAAGTTTCGCTTTTACTTTTTAAATTCTTTTCAAATGCAGACATCATTTATCTCGGTTCCTTTTTCTGTCTTTCAAATTCACACGATAGAAAAAGATCTTAACCGCAGTTATTTTCCATTGAAATAAAGTAGAAGAATAAAATACAAATGAATCTCTTTTCGCTGTGCAGCCGACGTTATCTAATGCATATTTTTCCCAGCCTCTGGGCTTGCATTAGCATTCAATTCTCACCCTTGTACTTTGTCGGATACAAACCATATGCCCATTACTGACTAATTTGCAGCTGTACTTAGATCTGTAACGTGCATCTAAAAATCACGTGTTCCTATTTCTCTAACCACTTTCCCTTACCGCAAGAATGTTAGGACACGTGTAACCATAAATAGCTCGCCATGGCGTAAGTTTGAATTCTATGTAATACTTCGAGATGCCTCTGATTCCTTTGTCCACGCCACCAATATTCATCGCCAATACAGTACAGATGTTGCTATTCATCTCGCCAATGAGTGAGTGATTGTAATGAATATTTTACCACTACTGCCTCTGATCTCGAATGTGAGAGACCTCAGCTCGCTGCCCTTCGGGGTCGCCCCCGTCGGGCAGCCTTCCGTTTGACTTCTCCCGTCCCATTGTACCATCATGGCCCCTCTTTTAAAAAGTTTCATAATAAAGAAGTAAGTCCTCGAAATCCTCGTGTTGGAGTTTTTTTTCATTCATTCATGAACCTGGAGTCTCTAATCTAATAAATCTCCTCTATACAAATTGGCGCCGTTGCCCAGATTTTTTTCTCCAACAGTAATAATAATAAAAAAAAAAATACGAGGAGAAGTACCGTTCCTTCCGTATCATCCTGTACCAGCGACGCGAAAAGATGTCCATAGATCTTTTTTCACGGGAGTTCCGGCTGCCCTACTCAGTGTTCGCTCGCCGATGTCAACTTCAGGGGATTTCCCTTTCTCGCTACCCCAACGGATTTGGAGAGTGCCTCTTTCTCCCGACTTTACACTAGCCTGACGAGAAGCAAGATTTAGACTGCGGTGCTCCAACGGGGCATCGAACGACGTCGCCTCCTCCAGCAGTTCTTTTTCTACGAAATATCACACCTGCATCACTTATTTCCCTGCGTGAAGTTGTGCCTTCATACTCCTACTCATTACGATCGAAAAAAGTCTGTCTGTACTCCAAAACAAAAACGACAGTTTCTGTTTTTTTTGTGCGCGATCTTCAACTTTCATTCAAACGTGTTCGTGCTACCAGTGTGAGTGCGAAAGGTTTTGTGAAAAGAAAAAGTGCCATCTGAACGTACATCCAATCCAGATCGTGTCCCAAAAGGGAAATGTTTTGTGAAAAGTCCTCACCTAGCTGTGGTATGAATTATCCGCACAAGTAACACAAATTTTAAACAAAGTTTTCAGTGCAACAAGTCCAGGAATTGTGTGCCGTTTCGCTTTGTTTGTGATCTTATGATTATTATTTGCAGTGCAAAGTGTCCAGGAATCCCACAGATTTGGTGACAAGATAGTGAAATTGCAAAAAAAAAAAGAAATATAATTTCGCGAAAGTGTCCTAGTGTTCAAGACAATTGTGAAATTTTTCCAATTATTTTTGTGTCTAAGGTGATATTCACAATTTTTCAAAACAGTTCTTCAAATTCATTCAGTGTGCAGTGATTATGAGGAATAATATTTTTTTCCTCCTTTTGGTGGTGTCTTTCAGCAATATAAAAAAAAAATTACCCTTCTGATGAGCATGTGCTTTAGTTAAAAAAAAAAGAAACCACTCTGCATTAAAAAAAAAGTGTACTAAATCACACTGCACACGTTGTGTCATCTAGCATTCAACATCTTTATAGCATTCAGAGTACGAAAATAGGACGTTAATGATATTTTTGTTTTAATTTCTTTTCCGTTGCAAATTGTCACTAAAATCTTTTTATTTTACTTTTTTTTCTTAAAAAAACAAGCGTTGTTTTCTCATCGCTCTGTTTTTGTACTCCAAATGAATGCTCTCTACAAAAAATGACATACTAGTTCAACGAATTCAAAGACAACACTTGTGTCACAATACTTTATATCAAAAACAAAAAGAATTCATAAAGCCACAAACACTTTGCATGTAAGTATGAACAGGGAATACTTTTACATTAAATTATTTACTCTAAATTGTTATAACCTTTTTTACTTTCTTCTATCTTCAATAGAAGAAAGTATTGTAATCGAAATTTTTTTCGACTTCCGGTTTTCGACGGATTTGCATGTTTTAGGGGTCAGAGATTCCAAAAAACATGTTTATAGAAAATGTCTGTCTGTCTGTGTGTCCGTCTGTCCGTCCGTCCGTCTGTCCGTCTGTCCGTCCGTCCGTCTGTCCGTCTGTCTGTCGCCATTGTACCATCAAAAAGTGTATGAAGTTATGTATAGAATTAAACCAAAATTTTATTATAAGTTTTTGGCTATGGCAAGCAGGTCCTCCCGGAATTTGGAAAAAATTCGCCAGTAGGGGGCGCTGATATAAAAATTTTTGTGCGATTTTGAATATTGTACCATCCAAAAGTGTATGAAGTTATGCATAGAATTGAACCAAATTTTTAGTTTAATTTTTTGGATATGACAAGCAGGTCCTCCCTGAATTTGGAAAAAAATCGCCGGTAGGGGGCGCTGTAAATGCGTTTTTTGTGCGATTTTGAATATTGTACCATCGAAAAGTGTATGAAGTTATGCATAGAATTGAACCAAATTTTTATTTTAAGTTTTTGGCTAGGGCAAGCAGGTCCTCCCTGAATTTGGAAAAAATTCGCCGGTAGAGGGCGCTGTAATAGCGATTTTTGTGCGATTTTGAATATTGCACCATCAAAAAGTGTATGAAGTTATGCATAGAATTGAACCAAAAAAAATTTTAAGTTCTTGGCTATGGCAAGGAGGTCCTCCCTTAATTTGTAAAAAAATCGCTCGTAGAGGGCGCTGTAATAGCGATTTTTGTACAATTTTTGTGCCATTTTGAATATTGTACCACCCAAAAGTGTATGAAGTTATGCATAGAATTGAACCAAATTTTATGTGTTTATTTTTGTTCATGTCACGAAGGTCCTCCCTGAATTTGGAAAAATTATGCCGGAAGGGGGCACTATAATTGCGATGTCTGTACCATTTTCATTATTGTACCATCGAAAAGTGTATGAAGTTATACATATAATTGAACCAAATTTTTTGTGCATGTTTCTGGCTATGGCAAACAAGTCCTCCCTGAACTTGAAAAAATTCCGAAAGAAGGGGGCGCTATAATTCCGATCTCTGTGCCATTTTCATTATTGCACCATCGAACAGCGTATAAAATTATGCATACAATTGAACCAAAATGTTTGTGCTTGTTTTTGGCTTTGGCCAACAGGTTCTCCTTGAATTTGGAAATATTGCGCGGTAAAGGGGCTCCGTGCTAGCGATTTTTGTATACTTTTCTTGATTTTTCGTAGTTCTATTGTGCATCGGCGGCTCATGCAGCGGCGGGAACTCGCTTCCTGCTATGCCGGCTATTCTCAAACAGCTGATAACGACAGAATAAGGAAAATTAATAATTTTAACAAATATCATGATATAGATTAACTCGTTTTTAGTCCGTTTAAGTGACTTGAGCAGAAATTTAAGATGAAAATCAAAGTTGGTATAGTATTGAACTAATAATATTGAAGTATTAACATGTGTAACTAGGTTTTGAAATATTAAGATGTATAAGATAGAAGAAAGTTTTGGGATTGGCACATCCAACTAGTTTTTCTTTCTTTTCAATATCAGTAAATATTATCAGTTTCTATCCATGTTATGGTTCCCTATTCATACTTGTACTTTTACCATTTGGATTTTCATAAGTTTTGATTTGTCAGCTTGAAAGGAGAAATCACTTCTGAACTATTTTTTATAATATTTTTAACAGTGATAGCATATTAGCTCCTTCTTATCTTCTTCCAAGCTGCGTTTGTTTGTTTGTTTGTTTTCTTTAAGTACTTTTTGCAGTTAAAATGATAAAAATTATTATACTTTTATTAATATTTCACTTATAATGTTTTTATGGTTAAATCATGACATACTTCTCATATTTGTTTCTTCCGTGCATTTGCATAAACATGCTATGTTTCCTTTTTCGTAAAAATGATTTTTTTATGCATTCAAAATCTAGAGTTTAACCCTTTCGCCCCACTGGCGTACTTTGAAAGTACACTTATTCTGCCGATAGGCAACAAAAAAAGTTCTCTGCTCCAAGTTTTGCAGTATTGGATATTTTTATATAAATATGTGCATTTTTCGCTCACAAAGTTTGCACATTTTCACTTGTGAGTGACATTTGCACAATTATTCTCTGAATATGTTGCTAGACTCTGACCTTGTTTTTTTTTTTTTTTTTTTTGTATTTTAAACCTGAATTACAATTTAATTACCTGTTTTTTTTTATTTTATTGAATTTCGGAAACTTTAATCCAACTGGATGTTGGCAGAAATTTAACTTTCAGAAAAGTTGTGATTGATACACTCATATTATTTTTACACTCCCCCCCCCCTCCATTTTTTTTTCCCTTTTGTGTATAATTTATTTATGCAACTGATTGTGTCTTATTTTATGTGCATGCATTTCGTTTCTGATAACTAGAGTTTTTGCATACATACACCTTTTTGAAATACTAGTATTATTTATTTTGCATTATTTGTGTTGCTCTCTCAAAAAAAAAAAGAATTCCTTCCTTTTTTCCATTTTGGCGGTCAAATAAAAAAAAAAAAAAGTAGACAACAGAAATTAAATAAACACGAGATAAAAAAAAGATTTTGGAGATAACAGACACTTCACCAGGCTAATTTTAAAATATGGCAGCTAATGATGAAAATGCTATTAGTGATTTTAATCACCCCATTTCTGTATCTCCATGGGTAGATTATTTTGAGGAGATATTATTCAGATATTCGGATTCCATTAATATGGAAGCCACATCTATTCAAAATTCACTTAAGACCGAAAATGCTGCATCCATGTCTGAAAATATTATAGATTTCCTTCAGATCATTAAATTCCATTTTCATGTGCTTAAACTAAACTTTAATGTTCTAAAGGATGATTATTCCAAATTCAAACAGGATAAAAATAATTTATTTCTTGTAAATCGGAAACTTATAGAGAGATTACATGAAATCACAGGCAAACAGAAAAATAAGAAGAAGCTTACTAAATGTAGTAAGACTACGGTTGATCAGGTGGTAGATGTCAACAACAAACTCCCTCCATCTGCCCTAGATAAATCTACACAAACTATCCCCTCTTATATGTGTAAACAAGAAAAGTTACCACAACTAGAAAATCATAAAAAAGACACATATCTTAGCTCCGACCTGCACACTCAAGGTAAGCACAATGAAAAATTTACAGATATTAGCGATTCCTCTCTAAAGTCCTTATCCCCTGCTAAACTTAATGTACCTAAACCTATTCGTGTTATTATTTTTAACCTCCCTGAAAATTTAAATATTCCTGATATCTTGTTTGGTATCTCAGATTTAATTCATATACCTGAACCTGATTTTCACTTTGTTAAAAAGTACAAGCTCCTACATATTAAGTCCTTTAATTGGATCTTTGAGCTTGCACCACAGGATGCTAGGCAATTATTAATCCATAGGGAAATTATCATACAATCAAAACCGTACCCTGTTAAACCATATATAAATGTTAAACGTTGTTTTAAGTGTCAGGTATACAATGATCATCTTGCAATTTCATGTTGTAATGACATTAGATGCTCTGTCTGTGCCTTGCCACACATTGACCCTCAGTGTAGAAATCCTCCAAAATGCATTAATTGCATTAGAAATAACGATAGCAATATCACCAACTTTGACATTTTCCACAGTGCTTTTGCACCTTATTGTCCATCATTAAAAAAATTCATCAAGCAAATGCGAGAAGAAGTATACAACTGCAATACATTCCCATAAACATCTCATACAGTTTCCTTAAAAAAAAAAAAAAACAAAAAAAAAACAATGTAACATACATTTTACATTTTTTGTTTTTATTTAACACACATTACTGTGAAGGAGTTACTATCTACAGCATTCCTTTTAAAATTTTTTATTTTTTTCCTATACATTTACATACATATGTCAGTTTTCGACAGCATTATTCATACTGATTTGATGTTTAAAATTAACTTAATTCTTTCAAGATTTTTTTTATAAACACAAGTGTACAGTAGGTTGCTTTTTCATTTGATTATTTAGCCGGCAAATAGTTAAATGAATCTCGAAATGGAACATTTGTGAAAATTTTTCTGATGCGGGTCATCAGACATTGGGATTTTCACATTTGAGGCAGATGTTACTGAAAGAGTACACATTAATTCAACTTTAAACATTCATCATTACACCAGTTACGTCTTTAGATTTAGTTTTTTTTTAGAAACTTGGATATAATTTCACTTGTTAATCTTAGTTAAGTTTATTTAGTTACATTTCATCACACAAGTAGCGTTTCCTGGTTACATTTTATCCTTTTTCACTTTCCTTTACTTAAAATCACAATTTTTTTTGGTTTGTTTGTTTTAACTTTAGGCGATGCGTTTTTGTACTTGTGATACAATGCTCTTGGTTCCATATGTACACACTGAGTTTGTGTTCAT
The DNA here is from genome assembly GCA_963932465.1 of Maratus speciosus. Taxonomy (NCBI): domain Eukaryota; kingdom Metazoa; phylum Arthropoda; class Arachnida; order Araneae; family Salticidae; genus Maratus; species Maratus speciosus. Next base: position 4,983,503 of record CAWVRF010000002.1, on the reverse strand, counting down.
AGGTTATACAACTGAGTTCATAGGTTATACAACTGAGTTCATAGGTTATACAACTGAGTTCATAGGTTATACAACTGAGTTGATAGGTTACACAACTGAGTTCATAGTTCACTGAGTTCATAGAAAAAACACTTTACACGAGTTCATAGATAAAACACTTTACACGAGTTCATAGTTCATTGAGTTCATAGAAAAATACACTTTACACGAGTTCATAGCATTGTCAATTCTTTGTGTACTTCAGGGACCAATTGCACTATCATTTTTGTTTCGTGACAATACTTAGTTCATAGAATATTTCCTTACACATATTAGTTCACAGTTTGTTTTCTTTCTTGTAATTTGTTTTGCATACTAGTTCATACCAATTTTTGTTTTGGTAGACACTTTAGTTCATTGGAATATTTTTTTGTTAGACACATGAGTTCATTGTAATTTTTTTTTTTTTCACACATTTGAGTTCATCGTATTACTTTTACACTTTAAGTCAGTGAATTACTTGCTCATACTTTGTTCATTGAGGTACTTAGACTGCTGTGTTCACAAACATACATCTAAGTCGTTGAAATTTTCCTTTTTTTCACTGACAGACACTGTTTTAGTTCATAGTGAAATACTTTTCCTTGCTTCGTTCATTGAAATATACATTTTTCTTTGGTTCATAGACATACACTTTCAATTTAGTTCATTGATATTATAACTGAGTTCATTGATAGTTTGTTCAAAAAAAAAACACATTATACACAATTGAAAATATTTTATTTCTAGGTTTCAACGTTACACATTAAGATATTTCTTTTTTGTTTTCATTATACCAGAAACTACTTTTGACCTCACATAATATTCACAAATTAAACATTTATTAAAAGGTTAAGTTTTAACACATTCTTAATTTTTCCATTATTATTATATTTCTTTTATGCCATGACATTTCATGTCACCATCACTTTGTTGCACAACAAAGAATGCCCAGTTTACAGGATGCTACCCCTTCACATGCATTTTCTTTAAATTTTAAACTTATGATGTTTTTATTGTTTTCATCACACTTGTTTTGGCTTTCTACATGTACATAATTACACGTTTTCTTTTAAATTTTGAGATTAAATAAAATCTCTGGTTAAGCTTCACTTAGACAAGACACACGTCTAAGATATTATGTCGTTCTTGTAATAACATAACTTCACAATAACAAAAAAAAGTTTTTTTTTTGTTTTTAGCATTAGTAACCTAGTGCAGCTACACTAAATGTTTAAAACATTAGTTAAGGTCATACAATACACATACAGTTCATATCCTGCTCGATACATTGTAAGGAATACAAAGGTAGAATTTACTTTAAAAAAATTGTGGTTGGTATACTTACCCGATCATGTCACCAGTCTCTCCACACACTCGGATTGTCCTTTTACCGTTGATATCTGAGATATTTATCTCAGTTTTTTTTTAATTTTTATTATTTTTAATTTATCCCCTCTGAGGTTTTGTTCCCGTTCAAAATTTTTGCCCTAAGGGTCCAAACTTCATTGTGTAGAGAGACAAAACCCTTGAATTGTTGTTTCAATTCAATAAACATTACCTTTTTTATATGATACATTGACGCATGCTCCTTTGAAGATCAATGTGATCTTTGGGGAGCAGGGACCTAGGTATCACTTGGTGTCTGGGTCTCATAACTCCCTCCCCCCCTAGGGCTGATGTTCTAAACTGACGCCATCACACTTGTTTATTAACAATATTAAGGGCTACACCCATTCATAGGCATGCTATATGCATCCCGTTCTTTAGTAGTCCTGTGCGGTGTGCACGAAAACAAATTTTCTACTTTTTTTATTTTTTATATTTTTTTCATTTAGCTTCTATTCACAGACATGCATATGTCATTTATTTTCTATTTCATTTTAAAGTAGTATCTGTGTATTTTGTTGCTTGCACTTATATTATATTATTTTTATTTTGAGAAGATATTATAACAAGTTACTAAAAAAATATTTACTTCTCTTATTTTGGTCATGAAAAATGCTGGTACCAGCCTCTTAATCAAATACTAAAAAGATATTTAAAAAGGATCCTGTTAAATCAAAAAATTATTATTTGCAGTTTCTGGTGACTGTAAAGACTAATGAATACCAAGAAATGAATAAAAATAAAAAGGCGCCATTTATCATGACCTGAAAAGTTTTGCTTTATGCAAACATTTAAAGAATTGCAAGCACACAGTTATATGTTATATATATATATATGGAGGCTTATCTTTCTTATTATGTAATATCTGTTTTAAATACTTATATGTATGGGGTGGACAAAGTAATCTTCAAATATAAAAAAAACTGTTCTTCAAGATGCACAGTTTTTTTTTCTGGTGGTAATGGGTGATATATATAACGGCTTTACCGTTATATATTCATTATTCCTCCTTTCCCCTCAAAAATCAACTTTTAACTTTACTGGATTATTATAAATTGTCATTATTCTTCCCCCTCCCCCTCCCCCTTCAAATAAAATATTTAGTTTAAATTTGACATTTTAGAGTTAATTTCATATGTCTTTATTCATTCTCTTCCCCCCCCCCCCCTCTCACTACTGTAAGTTTCGCTTTTACTTTTTAAATTCTTTTCAAATGCAGACATCATTTATCTCGGTTCCTTTTTCTGTCTTTCAAATTCACACGATAGAAAAAGATCTTAACCGCAGTTATTTTCCATTGAAATAAAGTAGAAGAATAAAATACAAATGAATCTCTTTTCGCTGTGCAGTCGACGTTATCTAATGCATATTTTTCCCAGCCTCTGGGCTTGCATTAGCATTCAATTCTCACCCTTGTACTTTCTCGGATACAAACCATATGCCCATTACTGACTAATTTGCAGCTGTACTTAGATCTGTAACGTGCATCTAAAAATCACGTGTTCCTATTTCTCTAACCACTTTCCCTTACCGCAAGAATGTTAGGACACGTGTAACCATAAATAGCTCGCCATGGCGTAAGTTTGAATTCTATGTAATACTTCGAGATGCCTCTGATTCCTTTGTCCACGCCACCAATATTCATCGCCAATACAGTACAGATGTTGCTATTCATCTCGCCAATGAGTGAGTGATTGTAATGAATATTTTACCACTACTGCCTCTGATCTCGAATGTGAGAGACCTCAGCTCGCTGCCCTTCGGGGTCGCCCCCGTCGGGCAGCCTTCCGTTTGACTTCTCCCGTCCCATTGTACCATCATGGCCCCTCTTTTAAAAAGTTTCATAATAAAGAAGTAAGTCCTCGAAATCCTCGTGTTGGAGTTTTTTTTCATTCATTCATGAACCTGGAGTCTCTAATCTAGTAAATCTCCTCTATACCGAGGATTCCGGATAATAGGTCCTGTACTGTATAAAATTGTGGTTTTAACGAAATTTTGACATTGCATTGTCAATTGAATAAGAATGCTTATATAAACTGCATTTAACATATCATGATAGAAATTGAATATACAACAACTATAAATAAAATTATTACTAACTGGAAATGCAACTTCCATTAAATTAGTAAGGAAACCTTTTTGAAAAATCATATTTATATACCTAATATTACGAACATTTATAGAACAAACATTAAAAAAAAATTTAATGTATGGAATAAGTTATATTGTAAGTTCATTATTTGCAAAAATCGCATACGAAGATTTTGAGCTTTTTCGTTTTAGATCAACTAATCCACCTAATATTCACACTAAACTAAAAAAAACTATGGCTATATGATCCATGAAGGATCTGAGGCCCTGTTTTCTTGACCCTGGGCACCGAGGTGCTATGCAGCACGTGTCCCGTCCAGGTGGTCAACCTAACACACGACCCGCAGTGTTTAGTTTCCAAGCAAGCTTGGTGCTCATTTTATCAACCTTGAAGGGATGACAGGCTGAGTGAATCCTGCCCAGCTGGGAGTCGAACTCTCCACCTGCATTGCGGCAGTCAGATGCTCTGACCACTACACCACTGGGCTTCTAATATTCACCCCTTCCTCCTAAATGAGAATGATTCCAGACCTGCCAATTGCTATGAAAAAATCGGAGTTTCTACGATTTGGAGCTAAAAACTACGATTTTTTGTGAAAAACACATAGGCCGAAATAAAATAAATTTCGACAATCATTCGTAGAAGAAAATTCCAATTTCCTCGTCAAAGGATTGCGAAAAAGCACGAATTTCGTGAAAGGGTCGCAAAAAAAAACGCAAATTAGCTCAAGGGATCGCGAAAAAAATCCTGCAAATTTCACGAAAGGATCGCGGAAAAAATGCAAATTTCGTCAAAGGATCGCAAAAAAACACATTGTTTCAAAGGAGCGCAAAAAAATGCACATTTTGTAAAGAATCGCGGGGAAAAAAATTCGAATTTCATCAAAGGATTGCGGAAAAAGGCGAATTTGTCAAAGGATCGTGGAAAAAAAACCCCGTTTCCTCAAATGATTGCGAAAAAACCCCAAATTTCTTCAAAGGATTGTGGAAAAATGCGAATTTGGTCAAAGGATCGCTAAAAGACATGAATTTCATCAAAGGAACACAGAAAAAAAACTAATTTCGGCAAAGCATAGCGAAAAAAACGCGAATTTCATGAAAGGGCCGCTGAAAAAATACATAATTGGTGCCATGAAGAAATTCCCCCCCCCCTTCCCACCACTCCTGTAATCTTTCAGAAAAATTTCCGTGAATTTTTTTTTTTTTTTTTTTTTTTTTTTTTTTTTTTTGCTCAGTGCTGCATCACCCCTGCTCTGTGCTCGTTCAGGAAACATCACACACAGACAAAAATCTATGTTTATTATAATGATATAGACAGTTATTAATTTGAAAGAATATACATCTAAACTCCGTCTGAACCAAAAGCAATCAGAGTGAACCCAATTTGCAGTGTAAAAAGCATTAACCAACCAACCAACCAATCTCTAGATTAATTTGAATTTTGGGTGTTGCTATTTCTCATTTTCAAAGGTTGGCAGATCTGTGATTCTCTGCCTATTTTTAAAAAAAAGATAATATAAAAATTAATATGTTGTTGTAGATCCTTTGTCATAATTAATTGTATGTTTTTTGCCTTTCAGCTGGGTCAGGAGTCACTGAGTGATGACATTTTCCCGAATGACATTGCTTTGGACGAGAGGGAAGCATTGCTAGATCTTTCCTTGAGTGCTGAGGAGTTGAGTGATACAAACTGTATTCTGAACACTGAGGAAGAAAATTCTTTCTCCACTAATCCTCTTGTTAACTGTGATTTCTTTAATGAAGTTGAGACTTTTGTAGAAAATCCTTTGGCTAATTGTGAAAGTCTGGTGTACGATACGCTTAATGCTAGCAGTGATGTCTTATATCTTCTTAGCAATGATGTTCCATCGCCGCCGTCTTCCATGGCTACAGTCAACTGTCCAGAAGGAATACTGATCGATCTAGGTGAAAAATTCTTTACCAGAAACGCAGTCAACAATTGATTATCGCCTTTTCTGATAAATTTTCATGTCTTTCATCTTAAGTAACTTTTATGTTAGCCAGGCACAAATTTCGCCAATAATAACAGCTTTTATTTTTTGTGCGTATAAATTAGAAACAGGACTTTAATTATGAAATAAAATATTTTATTTATAGTATCATTTCTTCTTTTTTTTCTGTATTTTAATATAAATGAGGGAAAAAAATGTCTTTCACATGTGTGTGTTATATATGTATTTTAAATTTAACTTTACATTTTAAATGAAAGGCTCATATTTAAAATGAAATGAATGCAAAACAAATGATGTTGCTGAGAACAATAGTTGACAATTTATCATCTGTTCCTGGCTAACATAAAAGCACCCATTCATCTGATAAGCTACTGACCTCTGTCATTTTTATGAAGTTGATATGTTTGGGTTGTGTTTTGACCATAATATTGCAATGTTTGTTGGTGAACTTGTTGGTTATCCCTGCTATATCTCTTAACTTGTGCTATTGTGTAGGAAGTTAAAAAATTGTAAGCTGTAAGAATATATCAGGCACGAAAGAGTTCCTCCTAAAGGAGGAATTCCACCTTTTTAAAAGCAATTTTGGACATTCTCTGGATGGATGCAAAAATGCAAAGAAAACATTAGAAGCATATGAGGGAAAGGGGGGAGGGGGGCTAAAAAATTTAATAATCAGAAATTTTGTCTACCCAAAATCCTTGCAGTTTGTTTCTCGGTTGCTGTGGAAAACAGCCAACCAATCAAAGGTGAGCTTTAATTATAAGCAACTGAAAGCATGTAAATGAAGTTGTCTTTTAAGTATCTTCCCAGAGTGGTTTTTTTTTTTTTTTTTTTTTTTTTTTTTTTTTCTTTAAAAAAGGGGAAGGACACTTCTAAAAGTCCTTTTTGGAATAAAAAAAAAAAATTGTCTTTTTTATGTAACTCATTTGGGTAATTTCAGTCGTGAATTTTTGGAGATATATTTCTGGAGCAAAGATAAATTTGACATGCATATATTTAGCATGGAGATTTTTTATTTCTTTTGAAAGAAGGAGGAAAAATCTGAAATACTCACAACATCCATACCATATTTTTTTTTGAAAAATTAATCACTAGACTTCACATAAGTTTATTCGATATATTTGGATTTTCAGCTATAGCAAAGTGCCTTCAATTTTCTCGTTTGATTCAATGAACCTATACATATATTATTAGTTTAAATATGTTTTTGTTTTTAATACTTTCTAAGTTATGAAAAAAAATTGCAATCAAACGTAAAGTTATATTTAATTTTATTGTATAAATAACAGTTAAAATGTGTCTAAATTGTAAGAGTGTGGCACCATTGTATAGATTTTTAAAAAAATTCTACCTTTTTTACTTTCTCCTATCTTTACAAGAAGAAAGTATTGAATTCATGAAAATTTTCGAATTCCGGTTTTCGACGGATTGACACATTTTAGGGGTCTGATATTCCAAAAAACATTTTTTTACAAAATGTCTGTCTGTCTGTATGTAACACAAATTTTGTGGGCGCTCTATCTGAAGAACTAATGCACAGAATTTAATAAAAATTTGTATTCAGTTAGTCCCTAATACAAATTGATGCTGATTAGTTTTTGGTGTAAATCGCTCAACAGGTGGTGCTGCTATGCTGCATTTTTCACGATTTTCATAATAGCTCTATCTCAAGAACTAATGCACGGATTTTCATCAAACTTCAGATTTAGCTAGTCCTTGATATGAATTGATGCTGATTACGTTTTGGTGTAAATCGCCCAACAGGTGGCGCTGTTATAGTGAATTTTGCAGGATTTACACAATTTCCCCAATAGCTCTATATTAAGAACTAATACACGGATTTTCATCAAACTTCAGATTCTGTTAATCCTTGATATGACTTGGTACTGTTATGTGTTGGTGTAAATCGCCCAACAGGTGGCACTTCTGTGCTGCCTTTTTCATGATTCCCGCAATAGCTGTATTTATAGAACTAATGGACGAATTTTCATCTAACTTCAGATTTATTTATACATTGACATAAGTTATTGCTAATTAGGTTTTGGTGTTAATCACCCAATAGGTGGCGCTGCTAAGCAGGAATTTTCACGATTTTTGCAATAGCTCTATCTCAAAAAGTAATGCAGGGATTTTCTCCAAACATCAGATTCAGTCTGACGTTGACATAAATTGTTGCTGATTAGGATTTGGTATAAATTACCTAATAGGTGGCGCTGCTAGGCTTCATTTTACTGGATTTAGATGATTTCAGCGATAGTCATATCTCAAGAACTAATGCATGGAATTTCATATCTTTAGAATCCTCATGAGATGCATAAATTGTCATTTAATTTTGGGAGTGTGATTGTGAATTTTGAAGTATTAACATGTATGAGATAGAAGAAAGTTTCGGGATTGGTACATCCGACTAGTTTCTATTTCCCACTTGCATGCCTGATGCATGCAATGCACATGCTTATAATTCATAGTCTGAGAGCTGAATGTTTAGTTACTTTATTTCAAATGAAAATCATTTCAAATTAATTGCTTAAGAGGTATAGAAACCCAATTGGCTTCATTCCAATTTATGCCGGGTGTAGATATTTTTACGTAAGATGTGTTACTTCTGAAATGATATAGTGGCTTCTTGAACTTAACAAAATATTTATTCGCAATCTTCATGAGCATTCCAAGATATTATAAGGATCTCTCCTTCTTTAGCTTCTTTTTGAAGCGAACATTATTACACAATATCGTTACATCGGTTCGGTGGTTCAATCATACAACAAACACTGAAGTGTTCTCTTCATTTCACTTCAAAGTGGGGGTTATCGAATTAGCAGCGACACCTGCCTTTTATTTCACATGACACCTGCCTTTTATTTCACATTTTCGACACTCCCCACCTGATAATTGCCAAAATTATCACACTATATTTTTAATCTAATTTTACCAATAATTATTGAAACCAATATACATGTCAAAATTATACTATATGGAATTATTCAAAACAATAGATTTTAAAAGTTTTACCTTTAAGAAAATCTGAAATAAAGCACTAAATAAACCATAATATAATTACAAAACATGTGTTTCTTACCAATATGTACAACATAAATATACCTGGCCAGGATTTTTGCAAGAAACTTTCATAAAATAACACAATAAATGCAAAATTAAATAATATCAGTATTTACAGTATAGCTAAATATATTACAGTTATAATACAGTAAAAGAATAAGTTATTAATGTTATTTACATAAACACAATACTAAAATTAAATATTGTTATATTTACAGAAAATTTATTTACAAAATTATTTTATTAATCAGCAATTTCAAAAGGATATATAAGTTGCAGACCTGCCAACTGCTACGAAAAAATCGTAGTTGCTACGATTTGGACCTATAAACTACGATGCTACGAAAATCGGTCTAAAACTACGATTTTTTGCAAAAAACAAAAAAAAACGCATTTTTTGTTTCTAATTGCGATTTTTATCCCGTGCAGCATATTTTTCAGGAATGATTCTGTTCCAAAATTTCAAAGTATTCATTCCGAAAGTTTTAAAAAATTTGTCATTAATCCGAAAATTCGGACATTAAAAAATGCTCCTGGGCTGCAAAACAAACTTCTTAACATAAAACCCTCTTTATGTATATCAACCACAAGTGAATCGTGTTTCTGTAAATATTTATACAGGAATTCCCTTCCTTAGAAACAGGGATGCCATTTTAAGAATTTCTGGATAGGGGGAGGGGGGGGGGAATCTTTGAGGGGCAAGATTTGAAATAGTGTGCAAAATCGCTGATTTGTACTATTTATTATTAAACATTTCAATTTACGAATTATTATTAAACATTTCGATTTTGTGTGGTAAAAAACACAAAATTCGTCAAAAGTTCATAGTAAAAAGTGCAGATTTCAACAAAGAATTGTGATAGAAAAATGTGAATTACGATTGTGGGGGAAAAATTGTGAATATCCTGAAATGGTCGCGGGAAAAAAAATTCGAGAATTTCGTCAAAATTTACTGCACTGAGCTAAAAAATTGGAACTAGGCTTCTTTTAAAAATGTAAAAAAAATGCTGCAAAACGAGAAGAAACTTTAAATATCATATAAAAATTTTCAGAGGAAAAAATTTACTATATTGAGTTGAAAGACTGAAACCTTATTCCTTTTACGAATGTCAAAAAAAGGCTCCGAAACACGAAAAACCAACCAACCGACCTCCAGATTAATTTCAATATTCTGTGCTATGATTTCTCATTTTCAAAAGTTGGCAGGTCTGAAGTTGAGTAGGTCGTCTTAAATTTCCCTTTTTGGTCTTGATGACACAAGACCTGACTAGTCCATCATGACCTCTATTGAGCTCGATAATTCGTCCTAAGTTGCATAGGAACTTTGATTTACTTACACCTTCAATTAAAACAATGTCATTGACTTTCAAGTCTTTTTGAGCATTAGGAGTTCCGAAAGAATGCAAGCTTTTAGTTGCTAGTAAATACTCAGTGTTCCATTTCTCCCAAATCTGGCTCAAAAGTTTTGTTTGATACGTTTTTCTTTTAATTAGGCTAGTCCTAGTTATAGAGGCATTAAACAGTTCGTTAAAGTTAAAGGGGTATCCTACCTTGTGTCCAGCAAGCAGGAAATGGGCCGGTGTTAGCGGCTCAGGCTCAGAGGAATCATCATAAAAATATGTTAGAGGTCTGTGGTTGAGAACATTTTCCACCTCTACAAGCACAGTCATCAGCTCTTCAAAAGTAAGCAAAGCTTTTCCTAAGATTTTTCTTAGGGGGTCTTTAACATCAGCCTCTCATAGAAACCTCCCCACCATGGGGCAAGTTCAACGATGAATTTCCTTGTTATTCCTTCTGAAGAGATAAAATTTTGAAAATCCTGGTGCTTAAGTATGTCAAAGAAATATTGAATTTCTTTATTTGCACATTTGAAGGTTTTGGCATTGTCGGAGTAGAATATACGACAGTTTCCTCTTCGGCTAAGAAAACGTCTAAGTGCCAATATGAACTTTTGAGTTGATAAGTCTGAAACTAGTTCAAGGTGAACAGTACAATTCACAGCTCACGTGAATAGAGCTATGTAAGCCTTTTTGGTGTTGTCACCATTTTTTATATAAACAGGACCGGTGAAGTCTACTCCAGAGACGGAAAATACCGGGGTTTCTGAGATTCGATCTCTGGGAAGTTGCGCCGTCATTTGTTTTGCTGGCTTCACTGCATATTTTCGACATACGAGGCATTTGTTGATGGCCTTTTTAACTGCTTGCCTCCCCTTGGGAATCCAGTAGTTCTCACGCAATTTACATAGTGTAGCTGCAACACCACTATGAAGCATTTTGTTGTGCTCTCGTAATATTAGCAGTTCTGTAAATCGAGAGTCCTTCGGCATGAGGATTGGATGCTTTTCTGCATAAGTATATTTACTCTCGTCCAGTCTTCCCTTTATTCTTAATAAATCGTTTTCATCAAGAAACGGTGCTAATGATAGTAAGCTCGATTGTTTTGGAAACTCACTCTTCGATTTAAGCAAATCAATTTCTGGTTTATAAAATTGTTTTTGGACTGACTTAATGAAGAATATTTCCGCATCTTGAATTTCATCGGCAGATAAGGGACCATCGTTTCCAGGTAATTTTCTAACTTTCCTTATAAAGCGTTTAATCCATGCAATTGTTCTAAGTAATTTTAGCATACTGCTAAAGTTTTCTAAAAATTTTACTAGCTCATTGTTTTCAATAGTGCATTCATTAACGAGAATATTTTTCCGACGTTCTAACATGTTGTCATTAGCCGAAATTTTTTTCAATTGTGCAGGCCAATCTGTGGAACTGGTTAACCAAGGCGGACCCAGCCACCATAATGAATTTTCCTTTAAAGACCTCAATTGCAATCTGTAAGATATAAAAATAAATAAATAAAAGAGAAAATTGGAATTAGTGATTTTAAAGTTAGAATTAATTAATTTAATTTAAAAGAAGGAGAGGAGGCACGTGATTATAGTGGTAGGATAATAAAGAAGTAGAAGTACATTGCATTATGAAAAAGAAAGAGGAAAATACATGATGGATATTAAATAATAATTGAAGCAGTACTCACCTGAAAAGCCATGGATTTATACATCCTTCACAGAATAACTCAATTAAAACGTAGTGCCAAGTAATATTTAAAATTTATTTTACCAATTAAGGTTCATTCTCATAATATTATTTATCTTTCATAAGCACTACCCATATTTATATTTGAGAATTATTCATTCCATATGGCACCCAGCTCCTCTACACAATGAAACATACCATAGACAAAAACATTACAGACACTATATATTTGATTAACTGTATTTTTTATTATAGTTGTATGAAAGAAATTAAAGGTTAACTGCGCAGTATCCTTTTTTCACTTAAATAAAAACATTACAAGCATATTGATATATCAACCAACTTAAAGTAAAATAGTACGATGTTATGTGTACAGGTGCAAGATTCTGTGCCAAAAGCAACCCAGAGAAGAATGTCTTTCACGAATACAGTCTGATATTAAAAATAAGCAGCTCATACAATTTTATCATTGTGATTTCTTAAAATATTAAATGTTGTTCAAAGTCATTCACTTATACAACAAATGAATATATCAAAGTAAATTAATTTATCGTATGAACTAGTAGAATCACACGTAAGTGACAATCGTCTAAGTTTCCGTTGAGTAGCAAGGTTGAATGTAACAATCATACGGATCTTGCTAACGGTATCCGGCTTAACCTTGAAAATTAAAATATCACCTGTAATACCAGTCGAGTGTTGTACCAGTCACAGAACTACTCCTAGAGAAGGATTCCAAGGAATCGTTGACACGAGCATGAGATGCATATTGGAGCATTTCAAAATTCCTCTCCGATCTGAACTATTATTTCTTAGATCCTTTGGAGAGCTAGATGTTTGAGCACAATTCACAACTGATTCATGAAATTACAACTTCCCAAATGGATGCAAATATATTAGTTGAACATATTAATTTTCCTTTAATTGAGGCCATTTGCGGGCCCACCGAAGTACTGAAGTTATAACACAGCACTCCGGTCGGGTCCGCATGACTTCCTCCAACGAACGTTTAGAAGCGAGAGAGAGCAACCCACGCCAGGAAGGACGCTCTTTACATCCAAAAACCGTTGAGCCCGCGAGTGACGGTGTTGCCACACAGAAGAGAGAAAAGATTCAAAATGAAAGAACGTTAGGTTAAAGATTTTGAATGAAAAGATCGTTATGTTTAAATTTTGAATTTAATATTTGAAAATTATAAAAGAAATATTTATTTTGGCTGACATTATTAAAATTAAGATTTATTATTTTATTATTGATATTAATTAACGATCTTTTTGTAGAAAAATAAAATTGTTTTAAAGTGAAATTTGACTGAAACTGAATTTGGAATAATTAATAATGAATAACTAATTAAATATTTTAAAGTAATTAATTAAATATTTTAAAGTAATTAATTAAATATTTTAAAGTTTCTAATTTATTATTTTAAGATTTCTGTTACCTAACACAATCCTCTCGTCAACAAATCTGCAGGGTTTTTTTTTACCTGAGCAATGGTTCCAATTTTTGGGATCTGATATGTTTTGGATTTCTGTCACTCGGTTAGAAACGAATGGTTTCCACTTTTTAGCCGAACTCTTGATCCAGCTCAAAGCGATTTGAGAATCGGTCCAAAGAAACGCATTCGAGCAATAGTCATTGAATATTTTATTCAAGTATTTATAGATTCTCACTGCTATAACTGCTCCCATCAACTCCAAACGAGACAGTGTTAGATTCTTAAGAGGAGCAACACGTGATTTTGACATTATAAGAGACGTTTTTACTTTTCCGCCTTTGTTTATGTATCTGAAGTACGCTGCAGCTCCATATGCTTCATCACTAGCATCACAAAAAATATGTATAGTTACTTCTGTTGGATAGGCTCCTTCCAGAAAATATTTTCTATCGAATGATATGTTTTTCAAATCTTGAACATCCACAAACCAGTTTCTAAATTCAATATCTAGGTCTTCGGGAAGTTCTTCGTCCCATCCTAGCCCTTTTTGCCATATTTTCTGCATTAACAGCTTAATTCTGATTACAAAGGGGGCTATATATCCAGCGGGATCATAGATTTTTGCTGCAGCACGCAGGACTGATCTTTTAGTGGCCAAACTAGTGTTAGCTGTAACATTCTGAAATTCCAATGAATCAATTTTTATAATGTCTTTATTAGTGTCCCATTCCAGTCCCAATAACATAGACCGCTCAGATGGGTTATCTAACATACCATTTTGTTGCCACAATTCTTTTAACTCAGTCGAATTTGAATTAAATTTACGTAAGTTCATGCTAGCGTCCTTAAGTATAGTGTTAGCACTGGATGAAAGGTTAAAAGCATTTTCAGCTGTATCTGCCCCAGAATAAAGATCATCAACGTACATGGAGTTATTTAACATTTCAAAAACCTCAGGATAAAATTCTTTATATTTTTTAATGTATGCCTTAATTGTGGCCGCTAAGACAAAAGCGCTACACCTAATTCCAAAAGGTAAACGTGTCATATTCATTACCCTAAAGGAGTTAGTCACCATTATTAAACCAAAGAAATTTTAAGTATTTTCTATCTTCTTTTGCTATTTCTATCATTAAGTATGCTTTCTCAATATCGGAAGAAAAAGCAACTTCATATGTTCGAAATTTAAGTATCACGTCTAATAAATTAGGATTTAAATTTGGACCTGATTCCAAAACATCATTTAAAGATTTCGAATGGCTTTCTTTGATGACGCATCAAAAACTATCCTCACGCGCATAGTCTCTTTATCTGGTCTTAAAACAGCCTTATGAGGCATATAGTATCCAGACAATAACGCACCATTTTTAGATTCTTCTATAATTCCCTCACAAAACTGCTCATCGATAACTTTCTTATACTCAGCGCATTCTGCTTTATTTTTATTCAATTTTTCTTTCAAATTATCGAACCGCTTTTTAGCAATGCAAAAATTATTATTAATTTCATGTGAACCTGAATCCCAAATAAGATTAGTTGTGTACCTATTATTTTTGTATTGCAATTTTTTCTCAAACTCTCTATTAATAATGTATCCTTTTGATATAATTCATCACTCTTGTCCCAAATTCCGATAGAATCAATTTCCCAAAATATTCTTAAATCATTTAATTCAACCGCCTTTTTCATTACTGCAATATTTTGAGAACAACTATTTCCTTTTCTCAATTCCTGTCCCGTAATTACCCATCCAAAAACCGTTTTTATAGCGCCTAAGTCATTATTAATGGATATTCGTTCGTTTAAAATAAATTCCCAAAACAAGTCTGATCCAATTAGTATTTCAACATTCATCAAATCTTTTCCTACACAAGCATCAGCCATTTCCATTTTATTATCCCTCATAAATTCCCTAATTTGTGCAGATGGTTCGTACATCTCGGCACCAGATATCTGAGGAACAACAAGCGCTCGGATTTTCGCCTTGAAAGATTGATCTAAGCTTTTAATTTCTACTTCTACTATTGGATATACTTTCTCTACCGCACTTTGCATTCCGAAAGAATACACTGATAAAATCTCCTGACCTACTGGCTTTAAACTCAAAGCATTCACTAAATCCTCACTGACAAATGACCGCTGACTCCCATTATCTAAAAGTATTCTAGTTAATTTTGAATTGAAATCAGAACTCGCAACTACTTTACATGTCTGCAAATATACATTTTTAGAATGCGTCACATTATTATTACAATACGAAACAGAACTAACAATTTCGGAACTAGAATTGTTTACATTTACTGTCGCCTCAAATCCATAATTGGGAGATTCAGAATTTTGCTGCGTATTGCTTATTTTATCATCCCGAGTGGTATTTAACCCTCTGCTATCTTTTGTGCAAATAGAGCCATGATGATATTGATTTTTACATTTAAAGCAAGACAATTTACTTCTACATTTTTTGCTGTTGTGAAAAAGTTTAAAGCATTTAAAACAGCGATTAGAATTTTTCAATATCTTAAACTTATCTTGCAGGGGCAAGATACATTTGAATGAATCATGGGGAGAAGAACAAAATATGCATGATAGAATTTGTGCATTAAGAGCGCTAGCAGAACTCGAACCCTTAAAATAATTTTTACTACCTTGCTTATCGGGGGGACCTGTATACTTTTGTTTAGTATCTTTAAAATAATTTAGCATAAGAGAAGATTCCCGACACTCAATTTCGATTTTTAAATATCTCAATAGTTCTAAATCATTAAACTCATTTTCATCTGATTTTTCTAAACGTTTTCTATTAAAATTTAGAGCGAGATCATCTGGGATTAATCTAATCAGAATGGGATACAAAAGATGACCGTACATTTCAGTCGTTACATTTAACGACTCTAAACTTCGAATTTGAATTTCAACAATGTCATATAATTTTCTTAACTCAAATATATTAGTCGAGTCCTTGACGGGATTAAGGTTTAACAATTTTGACATATGCCCGTTAACAACTAATTCCTGTCTACCAAATCTTTGTTTTAGTAATTTTATTGCTTTTTCATAATTTTCCTCTGACAAAGCAAATCCGTTTACAATAAAAGAGTTTTTAAATATGAAAATTTATCTATTTTTGACAAATTTTCGTTTTTATCAATAGAGCTTTGAAACTGATTCCAAAATTCCATCCACAAACATGGATCACCATAATATTTTGCAATCGCAATTTTAGGTAATTTCACTGTTACATTATTAAAGTTTAAACTATTATTTCCTGCATTTTCAGGTGATTCGCTAGGTTTATTAGATATAACTCTTTGCGGTGTACTATCAGGACTGGAGAGCGTAATTTGTTTCGATTCTTTAATAATTTTTATCCTCGCATTAATTCTGCTTATCCAAGTCGTTATTTTTTTATTATATTCGATGGCACTCTGCACTTCACTCTCAAATTCTTTATCTTCATTAATTAAATTTTTAATTTCATTATCAAAGGTTTTTAATTCTTTACTCATTTGATCTAAATAACAAACATATTCTTCTAGCGAGCTCTCTGTACATTTTTCCAAATCATCACTTTCCAATTTATTTATATATTTAGTTACCGCTGTTCTCAAAACAGCCCTTTCTTTCTTAAATTTCAGTAAATCATTCATGTTTATTTACCTACACTGTATATCAAACGGAATAAATAATTCAGTTTCTAATCATTAAATTATACAGTTTTTTTTTTTCTTATATCACATTATTAAATTCGAACAACAACTTTTGTTTTCAAAATAAAATGAATCAGAACAAGAATTTATCTTCAAAACAAACAGCATATTTTTTTTTTTTCTACTACTTAACAAAGTTACTTTTTTTTCTTTTGTTATTTATTGCGAATAAAATGTTTTCAATCAAAATAATTAAATGACCTTACTTCCTTTCCTTTGGTCGGTTGCACCATATAGAAACCCAATTGGCTTCGTTCCAATTTATGCCGGGTGTAGATATTTTTACATAAGATGTGTTACTTCTGAAATGATATAGTGGTTTGAACTTAACAAAATATTTATTCACAATCTTCCTGAGCATTCCAAGATATTATAAGGATCTCTCCTTCTTTAGCTTCTTTTTGAAGCGAACATTATTACACAATATCGTTACATCGGTTCGGTGGTTCAATCATACAACAAACACTGAAGTGTTCTCTTCATTTCACTTCAAAGTGGGGGTTATCGAATTAGCAGCGACACCTGCCTTTTATTTCACATTTTCGACACTCCCCACCTGATAATTGCCAAAATCATCACACTATATTTTTAATCTAATTTTACCAATAATTATTGAAACCAATATACATGTCAAAATTATACTATATGGAATTATTCAAAACAATAGATTTTAAAAGTTTTACCTTTAAGAAAAACTGAAATAAAGCACTGATTTTCATTTGAAATATTGTATGGAAGGCGAATATTTCTCTCTGGAAAAGATCCCAAGTATTAATATGTTTAATTACTCATTTAAGTTGACTCATCCAGGTTAATTTAATCCATTTTGTCTTTAACATATTCTTCCCATCCATCTTTTTCTTTTTTGTGTGATATTTACAACATAAATTATTATTATGTTTTTGTATAATATCTTTAATTTATGGGTCATTTTTATTCATCTTTGTTTGAACTATTTATGAGCCTCTCAATTCTGCAACAATTTCAATTTTATAATTCTTTTATCATAAAATAGAATGATAATGTGATTCAGTAATAAAATTTGTATAAACTCAGCATAGTAATAGGATGGAAAAGTAATTGTATTTTTATGCTAGTCATTCCCACAAATACCTCCCTGATCGAACACAACACATGAACCAGATTTAGGCTGAAATTCAGTGCCCATCCGAGGTCTTTTTACTTTCTTTCCATCGCTGACCACTTTCTGACACTGGATCGGAAAAATTGAATATTGAAATTGGATGAATTTAAAAGGGAAGTTCATTAAATTAAAGACATTGAAAAGCGGAAAAAGTTGGGCTCGGGACCCTGAAGCCATCGGACAACCGTTGCAGCTTCGAGCTGCATGTTCTTCACATTTTGCACACTGTTTGTGGATTGTCACCATTTGAGCTGAGCCATATTACTTAAGTGCATTTCAGTGTGTAAACTGGCAAACAATTTTTAATATTTTAGTATAAATAAATGCTTAAAAAGTATTTTAGTGTTTTCTTTGCAAGTGGAGGGGGGTGGGGTTATGCCATTTTTTACACCTAAGTATTTTTGAGAAAAATCTAAAATTACAAATTAATGTTGTCATTATTGTCTCATACATATATGTTAAAAAATTAGAAATTTTAATTTTTCAAAATTTTTGTCTTTTGCTTTGTAATGAAAATCTTACTGACCTATTTTCACAAAATTTGAAAGCATTTTGCAAAATGTGGGTGTGAGATATACAGTTTAAATTTTAGTGCACTTGACTGCCTTCTGACGTCATGTTTAAAAAATGATTGTAAGTAAAAAAAATTTCTAATTCTTCCTGGATTCAAGACAGCGTTGCTGTTCTGCAAACCCTTAATGCCATTCGAATTTTGTAAATTAAATTTTTTGCTAGATGTGTAGTCTGTTTATTTCGAATCCATTAGTATCTCAAAGAAATGTGGGAAAGTGTAAAAGTAAAATCACATGTTTTAAGCTCTATTTTAATGTTCTTTTGAGAGAAAGGGAAAAAAAAGTATGAAAAGCATTGGAAGTTTTCATCTTATTCCTTGAATTTCTTTTCACCCTATGTTATTTAAATAATAGTCTTTAATAATATTAATTTCTGGCTCAGCTGAGAAAATAGATATTAAGAAGGCTGAATTATTACCTTAAATTCATCCAAATAAATGATCCGTAAATCCATTGGCAGTGTTCTTAAGATAGTTTAAAGATTTCTTTTGGGTAAATAAAATTTTGCTAGATGTTATACATTTATTTTCTCATGATCAGTTAAAATTGTTTTGTATCACTTTTTGTATTTCAGATGATGTTTCAGAGAATAAAAATGTTTTATCTGAAGAAGAATCTGAACTGGCCTATCTCACATTGAGACAGTGTCGACGTGGTACCCTCAATCTAGATCATAAGGCTATCGATTTGAAGGAAAAAATGGGTGAGTGAAGAAAACATTGGATTTGTTTTTAAAATTCACCTTATAAATTGGAAAGTAAACACTTTTAGTAATTCTTTAAAATGTTTCTTAGTTAGTTTAACAGTTTTTCTCTCTCACATCCTGCAAACTGTCTTTTATTTCTGAAAACTTTATACTACTGACTAATATTTGAAAAAATTCATCGCTGGGATAATCTTGATACTTTATAAATTACAAAATATCAAAAATATTTTGAATAATAAGAAAATACTAAACTCTGTGGCTATACAATCCATGAAGGATCTGTGCCGACAGTGCCCATCTCTGTTTTCTTGACCCTAGGCACCGAGGTGCTATGCAGCATGCGTCCTGGCCAGGTGGTCAGCCTAACGCGAGACCCTCGGTATTTAGTTCCCAAGCAAGCTTGGTACTCATTTTATCGACCCCAAAGGGATGAAAGGCTGAGTGAACCTTGCCCAGTCGGAAGTCGAACTCTCGACCTGTGGTGCGGCACTCAGATGCTCTGATCACTACCCCACTGGGCTTCCATATTTTTAATCTTAATTAATATTTTAAATCCTGGTCTCTAAAATCGCAGATTTATCATGAAGTATGTGTGTTTTGTCAAACAATCAGTCCTATTTCAAAGTTAATTTTAAATCACAGAAACACAAAAATGAATTTTAAAAGACGTTTGTTATTTGTTTCATTGTAATAGTATGCACTGCTTGAAAACAAGACTCATTTTATTAAATAAATTTTCTCATTCAAAATACAGTAAAATCTGTCTAAGGCGGAATCGATTGGGACCGAGAAAATTTTCCGCCGTAGGCAACAATATTCCGCCTTATGTAAATCAGTAAAAAAAAAAAAAAAAAAAAAAAAAAAAAAAGACTGTTGCGTATTTTTTACGTTTGTAATCTTCAGAACTGTTCTTAACGTGAAATATTATTTAGTATAAATATTTTTGGAGTTCGAATCTCAGCAAAACTATTGCTTCCCAACAAACAAATGGTCTATTATTTTCACACCATAATAATGCATACATTTTTTTTTTTTTTTTTTTTTTTTTTGAGACAAATAATAATAAAAAAAACATGATTTTGCACATATATTTATTTAATTTTTTATATATATATATATAGAGAGAGAGAGTTTTATGTATGAGATTTTGCATTTTATGAATTTAATGAAAAGTATAAAAGTAAAAAATGTACAGATTTTTATTTGTTCAATCAACATTTTCTTTTTATTTACAATTGTTTACAGTTTTTCACACAAATAAACTCCTATTTTTCTCAGCGAAACAGATTAAAATACGGTATATAAAATTAAACTATACTATTCTAAATTATATTTTTTTTCAACTATCCTAATAATTTGAAATAATTTGAAAAAAATTATGGTTTTTAAAACTTTGTTTTTTAAATTTTAAATGTATGACTTTTTTTAAATCTCGTAGTCTTGTATTTACAGTTAGAATATAGGTCTGTAATTTTTAAAAAATTTTTATTATAAGGGTAATAAAAAAAAAAATAATGCATATTTTAAATGTAACACTGTAAAAAAAAAAAAAAAAAAAAAAAAACAGAAATCTGTGTCAAAAATTGTAAATAAAAAGAAAATGTTGTCGGCTAAACAAATGGAAACTGCATATTTTCTTTTGCTTTTTATTAAATCTGCAAAAATGAAAAATTTCATGAAAATTCTTTCGCTGTAAAAAAATGAATGAGCAAAAATCTGTTTTTATTAATATTTGTATATTTGTATTTTATATGTATTTATTTATATGTATTTGATCTATTAATCAGTTTTAAATTTCCGTTTACTGAATGTTTTTTTTATTTAAAAAAATATCCTTTTTTTCCGTTTTACGGAAAAATTTGTTTACCGCGGGACCTTAAAATCCTTTCCGTTTCCACGTTAGGCAGATTCTGGCTTATGGAGCACGTATTAGTGTTATTTTCTATGGATTCGCCGGGACTTCAAAATATTTCTGCAGTAGACAGATTTCGGCTTACACAGAGTCCACCTTAGACAGATTTTACTGTATGTCTATTTGACTGGAAAATAATTAGAAGGTTGGCAACTATGTTTATCAATGGACTAATTTACGGTTTTGAAAAAATATAAAGGTGTAAAATATCATATGCACTCTTAAAGATATGAGGAGAAAAATGTTATTAAACTTTTTTTTAACGTTATTAAAAGTGCCTTATAAAAATATTTATTTGTAATAAAAAATTTAAAAAATAAATTCTTCTGATACCATCTTGTTTTTGTTGGCTGAACAGATTTATTAATGCTGTATTTCATGTGTGTGTGTGTGTTCTTCACTCCCCTCCCATCCCTTTACATAGTTTTTCCTGCAGTTGTATTTTTAGGGTTTCGTTCATCTGATGAAATCCTATTCGTCTCACTCTGTCTGTCTGTCACAGAACCCATTCTCAGAAACTGTATATGTTGGAGACTTGAAATTTTGCATAATTATAGCTGAACACCTTACATCAAATGACAAATAATAAAATTTTGAAAAAGTCATAATTAATGGACGTTATTAAATCCCCCCCCCCCCCCCCCAAAGATCGGAACAAGATTACAAGATCGGAAAGGCATTCATAATTCAACAAAAGCATGGATATTTTATCAAATTACAAAAACAATCCATGGATTAAAAACAGGTGTCATTTTAATGGCAGATAAGGACTGGCGATTTCTTTAAGGCATGATTACTTTTTTTCTACGCATCCCAGAAATTTGAAATTAGTACCACAAATCAGGGAAAAAAAATCAGCTTTCAGAAATTCAAAAAATTATCTCGATCGTACCATAAAAACTCAAAAATTTGTTAAAATCTAGAAAAAAATCTTTTATTTTCCTTCATTTGTGAAGGCAACAAAAGTCTGATGACATTGAATTTTCAGTGGGAAGCAAGAAAATATAAAACAGGTGCGTCTTGAGGTCAGAAACGAATACAAAATTTTTATACAGGACAGAAAGTTTTTTAAATATCGATTTTTATGCAGTTCAATGTAAAATTTCATTCTCTTTCAGAATATGTCTTTATTTTTAAATTTCAGCAATCGGAAGCGAAGATAATTAATTGTTTGGTAATTAATTCCAGAATTGCATTTTTTCAATGTGACAGGGAAAGAAAGAGATATTTTTATACTAGGGTTTGATAATCGCAGTACACATTTTTTTAACTATTGATTTTACAAATTTGGTTTTTTCACATCCGGGTGTTATTTCATACGCTGATTCATAAAATCTAAATTTAAAAAAAAAATCTGACCACAACTTTCCGATTTATGAAAAATAGATTTTTAAAGAGATACTTTTTCGCACAGTTGACGGGAATTTGTTAAAATTAGGAAAACTAAAGAACCAATTGCTTTTAAAGCATTGTTCAGAATGGTGTCACATTTTTAAAATACAGTATAATTTTTACTTATTCAATATAAAAATTTCATAAGTGTTGATACCACTGTTTTAGAATAGTAATTTCAGCAAATATCTTAAATTGGTGTCTAAGACCATCACCCTCTCGACTAATGTATCTACGGATAAGTTGTAGAAAGGAGTTTCAATCAGAACACTTTTGTTAAGAATAGAGTGCACTTCCTGGTGGTGGAATGTGGAATTAAAAGAACAGGATTTTATTTAAATTAGGAAATCTAACGCGGCGATCTGTTTGAAACTTTAAGATAGTTTATAACACATAATAAAAAGTTTTCAAAAGAATGGTGCAAGAAATTTCGTGGGGGGGGGGGGGAGTTTTTTTTAAACCTTAGTGTTTTTTACCATTTTATGTGTGATTTTTAAGGATTTAATAATTATAAATGATATCAATTTGTCTTTATTAATTAAAGAATAGAGTGTTTTGAAAGGAATATTAAACGAAACCCTCTGTGCGATTTGTGATCACACTTATGCGATAGTTTCTCCCTTTTTTTCAAAATAAAACACATCTCATTAACAACATTCCATCTGTGCTAGAAATCAACTTATTTGAACTTAAAACAAAACTGCTTGCTATAAGTTTTATATGATGTGATTTCCTGTAACTTGAGATTTTTAACCATTTGGAAAAATGGTTATTGTCCTCAGTCAGGGTAGAAATCAAAAACATATCTGAAGCGTTTTATTAGTTGAATCTTCATTTTATTTGTTTTCTGATGGGTCTATACAGTAATCTGTATTTTCTCTTTACTTTCAACTGAGATGGATACTTCTGTTGCCACTATGACAAAAAAAGCAACTACAAAAAAAAAAAAAAAATTAATAACTCAGAAACAAATTGAGATACAGCTTTGAAAAAAATTGCAATTAAAAATGCATTTTTTTTCTATACGACGATATAAAAAGTAATAGTGTGGGATGTTTAGAAGTTTTAAAATGAAATTTCATTTAAAATGGGTCCAGGAATATGAATGTTTAATCCATGGCATACATAATTTATGACCAGCTCTCTAGAAGTTTAAAAATTTACTGTACCGAAAATTGTAAAATTGAAATTCTCTTTTAAAATTTGTTCATGATGGGTCCAGGAATGTTAATGTTTAATTCATGGCATACGTAAAGTACGATCAACTCTGTGCGATTTTTTATGTCTTAAATTTTAGTCTTCGAAAAAATTATTTTCCAAATGGTCATTGTAATTTGTTAAATTGCTTCTTTTTTCTTTTTATTTTTAATGAATTAAAATTGCATATTTATTATTTTTAAAAATATTTTTTTGATACTTTCTCATTTGCAAGTGGTTAATAACAAAAGAAATCGCTGCAGATATTTCATATCATAAATGTATTTATTTATTCATTTTATGTGTGTATTAGTAGTATTTTCATTATGTAACTGATGTCATCTTATTAACCACTTCAATGGCAGCCCTGAGATAACAACACGGTTTCCCTACATCTGTTGCCACTGAAGTGGCTAAACATTGTCTAGAATTGTTGTTAGTAAATAGCTCGACAAAGTTTAGTTGTTTTCTTGTATGTACTGCATAAGAAATGATCTCCTCTTTTCTTTTTGTAGGCAGTGGAGTATTTTGTGATGTCTTTCGGGGGGTGTATTCTTCTGGTCCAGTGGAAGTGCAATTTGCTATCAAGATGTTAAAAAGTAAAAGTGTGCCTAATCCCAAAGTAAGATGATTTTTTTTCTCTCTCATTGTTTTAACTTAACTATGATAGTTTCTTATCACAACTGTTATTTTGTCTACTAATTGAAAATTATAGAATAATTGATTTAAAAATGATATCTTTGTGCATTTTATAAATGTGTCAGTAGGCATTAAGTACAATAAAACCTCCTTAACGAAACACTCCTGAATAGTTGAAACCTCTATTTGACGAACATTGTTTCAATATTCAACATATTTGTCATTTAGAACTTTTGCTGTATTAGTTTTAAAGTGAAGCAAGCAATCCATTTTCCAAAAAGTAGTGTACCCACTATTTTTGACAGCTTTTTGAAATACAGTAAAACTTTGCTAAAGTGACCACGTTCCGTATAAAAATGGGTCGCTCCGAGAGGTGGTCTCTTAATGGAGGTCCTGTTTAAATCTAGATTTTAATGGTTGAAAAAAGATAACAGCTTATGTTACTAAAATTTATTTTTTACACTAGGAAAAAATATAAAAATTTAAGTATTAAAACACAAGTTAATTACATAAATTAATGAGTGCAGAGTTTAAAAAATGATTACATTGACGTTTGCTTTAATTTTACGATTTTACCTTCCATCACTTTTATTTCCAAGTCCTTTCGAAGTTTAGTCAGTAAATGCAATTTTTTTTTTGGACGGGAGCAAATTATGACGATTTCATTCATTTATCTATTTCTTTGAGAGTTTCCTGACAGAATAGGGCAGGGGAATTTATGGACCGTCATCCTTACTTTGTCATCAGAGTTCAATTCATTGCCTAAAAAGGCACAAAGGGGTTTAAACACTTAAAAGTTACCAGAATAAATGAAAATTCTAAACTTAGTTTAGAAGTTTGATGAATAATACACTCTCCGGAATTATTATTCTAATAAAACCTCCCTCAAGCAAACTGGGAAAAACGGTATTTGTTTAATTTTCTTCAAATAAATGGGTTGCTCATGGAAGGAGTTCCACTGGGATGGTCTCTGAATGGAGGTAAAATGAGTATTGAGCCTATGGGAATAAATTTCGTTCCATGAAAAAAAGGTCGTTCAGGGAGGTTTCACTATATGAGGCATACCCTTTTTAAATAGGATGTAAAATTAATCCCAACCCCTCCCTCAAAGTTAAAAGATCTGTTAAATACAAAAATGGATCCTGTCCAAGCTATCAATAGATACGGAATTATTGTACCTTTCAAAAAACATAGTAAATATTTTATTTATGTCGGTATGATGATGAGAAAAATTTGTGATCAGATTAAATATCAGATTAAATCAAGATTAGCTCAAACTCAACCTATAAAAGTAGATTTTAATAAATCAAAAATTATCTTTCTTGCAGGTAATTAATGACCAGGAAACCATTATAAGAGAATCAATTGAAATAATCGCTCATAAAGATACAGCTTGTAACGATACACTATCCTATAATATCTATGGAATATAGAAAGATTTGCAGCATAATAGACGAGAGCTTGTTTCATTGGAAATTGGAATACCTTTATTTGGCATCTTATCTGAAGTACAACCTTTAAATTAAAATGATTTCTTTTAGACGATTCTCGAATAAGCGTAAAGAAAATAATAACATTTGAATCCCCACTGATGACGCCTGTGTGTTGTTTGAAAACATTTTGGATTTTTAATGTATTTTAAAGATATTTTTAATGTATTTTAAATAATTTTATGTTATATGTATTATGAATAGGAACTCTGTTAAAAAATTGTCAGGTTAAAAAAAGAAAATTTCTGTACTGTTGAAATCATGCTCATTAAAACGTTTAATTTCCAAAGGGTCTTGTAATTTTTAATTTGACAAAATATTTCAAAAACTGATTTTGCCCATCTTTAAAAATGAATGTCTCAGGAAAACAGATATATAGAGCAGTGTTTATTTTTATGAATATTATTTTTGTGATTGTTTACGGGCGATTCCATCGTAACTGACATAACATTTTATCATCGAATTTTGTTTTCAAATCTATGTAGAAAATTTACTCATAAAGCTAGAACAAATTTTTACAATTTAAAATATTTCTTACTAAGGTCTTAATACCCAAATACCTGCAGATTATTTCAATCTCTCTTTGAGTTCCAAAAATTGCAATTCAAAATTCTGTAACTGACATAACATAAAATAGAGAAACATTTTTTTCTGCCTTCATGGATGTGTAAAAATTATCAAAACTATCCAGTTAAAAAAAGTGATTTAATGTTCTCACCAACACTAGGTAATGCCAAATTATAACAGTAACTTGTTTAATTAATTTCTGAATAATAAAAAAGAAAAGCGGCATTTACACGTGTAACTGACGTCACTTTTATTATGTAACTGACGTAACATGATGACTTTACAAAGACAATAATGGTACTTAACTTAGTTTGTAAACAGTCATTTACAATGCCTTTTTATTAGGATGTTTCTATAGAATATAAAAATATCAAGTTTTCCAACCATACCCTTAAATTAAACATATTATAAATTTGATTCCCCCCGAAAAATGATGATTTTTTGTGGAATTGCCCTTACTTAATATAAATGTCATTATTTTTTGTTAAATTAACTATGAGAATGCAAACTTTGTAGTGCTGGACAAAGAACAAGGCATCTTTATTTCTCTTTAGCAAACGTATGGTTTCTTCATGTTTTAATATAAATGCATTATTTTGTACATCTTTATAACAAATGAGAAACATCTAAAAAAAATATAAGTCTTCATAATTCATAATAAAACTGGTTCCTTTGAACAAATAAATCTAGTAATACTTTTCAAATTGTTTTCATTAAACATTGCACATCATTGTTCTTAAAATATTTTGTGTCCTCCCTAATCATAAAACTGTGAATCAGTTAACAAGGAAATTGGAGTCATTTTGAGAAAATCACGAGTCTGTTTATATAACTGTAATGTGACCCTGGGATATGTAAATTGGAACGAAAATTCGATAAGAAATATTTAAATCCAATCGAAGTAAAATCCAATTCACATTCCCCAAAATCACACTACGGCCGTAAGTATAGTGGAAAACATATACGTCGTAATTAAATTGAATTACTTCTGAAAAAAGATATTACTTAAATAAATAATAAAACATGTAATGAAAATCTTACCCCATAAAATGTTGAATATAGATAAGATACAAATGAAATCACTTTACTAATTCAACTATTATTTTATTAGTATCAAAGTATGGGCACAAGTTGTGCAGGATCCGTGCACTTTATGTAAAATCATGATTATTAAAATTATATTTAAATTATAAATATTACACAGCAAATATTCATTTCTTGGAACACAATATTCTTCTGTAATAGTTTTTGAGATAGTTATAAGTCTCTCTTATAAATTAATAAACTTATAGTGTTCAGGAGATTAAGATTTTTATTCCGATTTATGATATGACTAATAAAATGATAATTTCTGAATATGCTAAATTAACAAGGGTGAAGAATTGCTTCTGAGAATTAGATTGTTTATTTGTAAATTGCACAGTCCTTTTCATTGTGAAAACCGTTTCTGGATATCAGTAAGGATGAACGTGAGATTTAGTAATTTAAGTGGAATTCCGAGGAAATATTATTGAATTCATCTATTAGTCAATGTTGAGGAGATGGCATGGAAAACTGACACCTGGATTTTGCAGAATTATCTTTTACATTCGAATCCCTTAAAATCTAAAGAGATTATTGTTGAGGAATTGAAAAGAAAAATACGAATCCCAAAAATAGGGTGAATGCGTGTGGTTGAAACGATAATTTATCAGAAGGCATCATCAAGAGACGCAGTAGATCATCAAATGGTCGGGAGCAGTAGATATACCATTTCTCGAAGGCCATTGACATCTTACAAATAAAACTGCACCTCTTGAAGTTATTTGAAGCAGCCTTGTAAATCTTGCGGGGCCAAACTATTGAACTATTATTTAATGAATCTTTTAAATGTTTTCCGATTAATATTCTCATCGATAGGCTATATTACAAAAGGGAGAAATCCATTAGGCCCCATGGCCCAACGGTATGTAATTCTCCCGAAGAGCAAATAACATGTTAAGTCTTCCGACAAAAATAATGAACTGGACTGCTTTTTGAAATGTTTGCCAAATTCTGAGTACGCTCTCGGCGAAATGAGCCAATGAGAGAATTTTCCCAAGTGTTGTTCCTGCGCGCAGCCAGCAAAAATGTTTTTGTGCTGGAATTATAACCGTGGAATAGCAACAATCTTACGGGCGGGAGAAACGGACACTTGCTTCTTTTGAGTTCTGATGATGTCGAATGGAATTTCCGGCGCATTCCAAAGATAAGAAACATTTTCTGAACTAGGAGATGGCCTTTTTGAGGCAAAGCGTTAATAGAAAGAAATTATAAATAAAGAAAAGTCTGGAATCATTTTCTCATTTATCTGGTAAATCTATACAAGCAATTGCGCTGAAATTTTACCAGAGCAATGAGAAAAAATATTAGAATTCAATAAACGTGATTCCAAACTAAAATAATTAAGAATAAAGATTTTAGAATTTAATATTTAAAAACTTAGTAAAATTTGCTGTCAAAATGAAAGATCATAATTTGAAGTTGTTTATTAAAATAAACAAAGTATAAAAATTTATGTAAATTTTAAATAGGGAATGTTATGTAGAGCTTTTAAAACATAACAATAACAATCTAATGAAAAAATATCTGTATATTTATTAGAACATTGACACACATATTAGGGCAATTCCATTGTAACAGACTAACAGTCATACAGGAAAAAAATGGCCTTACTTTATTTAAAAAAATAATAATTATGTAATTCAAAGATGATTACAATTAGCATATGGTATTAGAAGATAAATTAATGTGAATATGAACATTATGAATAAATTATTTAATGTAAATAATTATGATTAAAAAAATGGTATTGTAACATACAAACGGGAATTATTATGCTTTTTGGATACCAATTTATTATAACAAAAATATATTTAGACTTTAGAAACATAAGTTTTTCACAAAATGTGACTGTTGCGACAGTACAGTTATCAAAATTTGTAATCTTATCTGTAACAGTCCAACATCCAATATGGAACAGACAAACAAATAAACACATAAAAAAAGTGACTAAAAAAGCAAATAAAAAAAATATAGATTTAATACTATCACAAACACATGTATTACCTGTTTGATCTAAAAGATAAAGTATTGAAAATGGTAACATTGGCTTAGAATTGCCAATTACTGAGTATTGTAATTGCAAATAGTAAATAAATAAATACTATAATGAAAAATAATGAGTTCTCTTTTCATTCCTTCAAAACCGTTAAGGGGAAAACTGGTGACAGTTTTGTTATATACAGAAAAATACGTTTAACACGAAAAATCAGTTAACAAGAAATGATATAGCGGTCTGGACAGTATACGATGCAATTTAATACATTTTTTGTTCTTTTAACATGAAACTAAAATCGTTTAACATGAAAAAATTTGCTTTCAAGCTAGTTTAAGTTGAAATGGGTGAATTTTGTGTTAAAACCACTGAATTTTTGGTGAAAATCAGAGAATTTTTTTTTTTTTTTTGTAAATTAGCTTATGTTTTATGAGCACAATGGCTGAGAAATTGGTGCGAAAACAAACTGCTATTTCGCTTCAAATGAAGATGAAGCTGCTTAATGCAGTGGATGAAAAAGAAGGAAGTAAACAGAAATCTGCAAAGAGTTTGGCATTGCCAATTCTACATTATCAACAATAATAAAAAACAGGGATCCCATTATTTTAATGTTTGAGCCCAGTATATTTAAGCCTTGGAGAAAACGTATGAGAACTGCTAAGCACGAAGATTTACAGACTGCTGAACTTATTGGGTTCAAACAAGCTAGATCTCAGAATGTTGAAAAAGACACTTCAAAAAAAGATATCCGATTTTTTCCCCCAAAAAAGAATATTTTGTTTACTTGCTTCTTATCCTAATGGTTGCAACTTACTAGTAGTTTAACAGGAAATCGAAATAAAATTGGATGCTGTCGAAAATGTTTGTGAGTTTTGTTCTTTTTTTAAGAATCTTTTAAGATGAATTTTTTTTTTTTCGGTCCCTTCAGTTTCGTGTTAAACGTATTTCACTGTATACTCAAATGCAACTGCTGAGTTTTCCCTATCAGCCTTGGAGTGTAGGGTTAATTTTAGAAAATAAGCAAAATCGATAACAGGAATGGGGCATGGGAAGCCGACAATAATTGAAATATTTGAAAAAGAGTGTTTAAATTATTTTGCTTCCAGGAGGAATATTATAAAATTTGTGAATCCTGATTCATGAATTTACTGTGATCATAAATTTTTCTGCAGACAATGCTAGGAAATGTGAGCCCTCTTTGTTTTTCCTTTATTGTTTGTTTTTATTTTCGACAATTAAATGTTATCTCTTTGTTTCTAGAGTGAAATTTTGAAAGAAGCTCAAATGATGATAGCACTTGATCATCCACACATAGTGAGACTTATAGGTTGGTGTAAACTTTGATTTCTCTCTCTTCTTTTTTTTTTTTTTTTTTTTTTTTTTTTTTTTTTTTTTTTTTTTTAAATTCATGACTTTTTCTTTTCCTTAAGGCTGTTTGGAAATTCAAACTGACTACTTTCTGACACATTCACGGATTCGTTTTTATTCTTCATCAACAGGTATTCTTATTCAGAAACTAAATAATTGAATAGCATTTTCCATTTTTTGTATGGGAATAGAATGTTTCTGAAAATGCTGTTAAAGTTGGCATTTTAAAGGGCCACAAATGATGTCACACTTGGAGGGGGGAGGGGGTAAGAAGAAGTATGACATCACATATTTTGGTTAAGATAAAAGCATTACAAATCAGCAGATTTAATTTTGAAATTATAGTATTTTGTGCTCATAAAGTAAAGATAAGATTTTCCATTTCAAATTCCGAAATACTACAGTTTTCAATTGCTCTTTCATATTAATATTTTATCTATCGTATATTAATTATGCTTTTTGTTGTAAACTTTAATCTTATTTCATACAAAATAAATATATGAATCATTTTTATTGTTATGCTCACAAATGTCATTAAAACACAGTTAAAGTTAAAAAAATAAAATTTGAAATAGGATCTATAACGTAGTGCTTTGTTTCTGAACTGCAAGTAGTATATGTAAAATAGCGTGACATGTGACAAGAGGAGGGAGGGGGTATGGTGAAGTGTGACACTTTGTGACAAACGGGGGGAGGGGGGTTAAAAATTTTTAAAAAAGTGTGACATGATTTATGGACAACCCCTAAGCTGATTTTCAGGATGGGACATTGTCATATAGGATTGCCAGTTTGTATGTTTTTCCCGTAAGTTATAAATTTTTTAGACCTATCGTATAGTGTACATTTAAATTTGTCCCATACAGCAATTTCCTCTTTTTTTTTTAACCACATCTTACTTTTGATAGTTCGAAGATTTTTTTTCTCTTTCAGTTTGGATGAAGATTTCACCTTTTGCCAAAAACAAGTAATACACATGCACATCAAACATAAAAACGGCTTGTTTCCGATCAGGATGACAAAAATTTGTGAGAGTCGTGCAATATTAACTGCACACTCACAAACTCTCGGGTAGGATTTGATTATCTGAACTTGACATTATTATAGACTATAAGTATCTACATTATAACATTTTTAATTTAGTATATCTGTATCTTAAGTTTTAATAATTTGTTTGATTTATTATCCCCCTTTGAGCTTAAATACAAAACATTTATTTTTGTAGGGTTTTCATTACTAAAATTTCCATCCTCCTCTTTGAATTGTAGGATGATTTTTCATTCATAATGGGATATATGACTGCAAATTTAGATAAACAGTGTTAATGGGAATAATATAATACAAATAAAGTTCGAAAATAATGATTAAATCGATTAACAACCTCTTTTTAAACAAATTTGTTACTGAAAACATTACTCGCACATTTAACATAGTTTAGTATGGTATAAAAAAGGACGATAACACAATAAAACCAAAGCTAACTAGCGCCAACCAAAATCTTCCTTTTTTTCTGAGATAAATCTGGGAACCTTATTATCATAGGACAGGCAACCCTTTATAACTCAAAATGTAATACATTTGGTGAAAAATGAAAAACACTATTAACCCCCCCCAGCGTCTTGAGGGCTTTCCTGCATTTTCATAAAAATGCTTATAAAAATAATTAAAATTTCCTTTCTCTGTTTGTTTCTGAAATACACTTCATGCCCCTTTATTTGATAGACATCTTGAAATACAGTTCTGTTGAAAATATTTTTGTCTACAACAGATTAAAACTGTTTTGGGGAAATGGAAAAATACATACAAACTGCTCAGAGGGTTAAAACCATTTAAATAGTCATGCCTGTACATTTCATGTATAAAAGTGACTTTTTGCTCTTTTTGTGGGGATAGTGATCTAAAATTGGAGCACGAACCTTGTACCAAAAGCGCACCCTAGAAAATTGTTAATAGCATTTTAAAAATTTTCCAAGATTCATTTTCTCCTTTTAAAATCTCTTTTTACACAGAAATAAGTATTAATCCCAAGTATTTCTTCAGGACACCGTTTCATAATTTTCATTTCCTTGAAAATCTGTTTTTTTTTTTAAAAAAAAACCCAATTTGTTATTTATATGTAACTGCTGGCAGGATTCTGCAAAAGTCCCAATTCTTATACTTAAAAAATATCATTGTATAACTATAGCAGAAAAGGCATGAGTTCTGTTTTCCACTCATTCTGGATAAGGACTTCAAACACAAAGCGAGGATAGACAAGATATGGCTTCTTTATGTTACTGACTTATTAATGTCTACCGACCATGCCAAGGCGTCAGAATGAGATAGATTATTTCCCCTTTTATCCCATCCACAACAATTCATTTTCATTTCAACCTGATATTTAAAGGATTGTAAAAGACTTTAAGAAACCTAGACTACATTCTTTTTTTTCCTCAAATACAAGTTTTTTTCCCTTTTTCAATCTATACTTAATAAAAGAAAGTTTTGCTCTGTCTGTGTGTCTGCAATGGCTAGTGAAATCTACCGGATGTACAAAGCTGAAATTTTTTGTGAGGGTACTCCAAAGGCTAGTGAAATCTACCAGATGTACAAAGCTGAAATTTTTTGTGAGGGTGCTCCAAAGTCTCTATTCTGACTATTGAAGCGATTTGGAATCAAATAGCATTTTTTGTTTTTTTGATAAGTGAATTTCTTATTGGGTTACATTAGATTCTTGTCACATGACAAGTATTCTCCCCTTCTCGTGCTGCTGCATCGGGAATTTCGTTGAAAATGCTTACTTAAACAGTATCTTCTGCCTTTACCAAAAAAAGAAAAAGCTACTAGTTTCTGATTAAGAAAACCTGCTGATTGAATGCACTTCCAAACAAAAATAAATTCAGAAATGAGCCAGAAAGTAGCTCTTTTACATTTTCTTAAATGTAAAGGAACTTAAGAGAAAATACCAGCAATTAAAAAAAAATTATCCTTCCTTGTAAGATTTCTACAGATGAATTATTTTACTTTTTTTTTTTTTTCACAACTTTGTGTTAAAAAATGAATCTGTTATTGGATTGATTGGATATTTTGTGTTCTCTCTTTCAGGAGTGTCTGAAAATAAGTCTTTCATGTTAATCACGGAACTTGCTCCTTTAGGTCCTATCAACAAATATTTAAGAAAT
The DNA here is from genome assembly GCA_963932465.1 of Maratus speciosus. Classification (NCBI taxonomy): domain Eukaryota; kingdom Metazoa; phylum Arthropoda; class Arachnida; order Araneae; family Salticidae; genus Maratus; species Maratus speciosus. Next base: position 4,949,571 of record CAWVRF010000002.1, on the reverse strand, counting down.
CATAGGTAAGCTCTTTTATTCTTTACTTTTCCAATGCTGAACGTTAACTATGAGTCAATTTTAAATTTCTTTTGTGTTATATTATGCAACATGTAAAACAAACACACTTCTCTACACATTATGTCATACTAAATACATCTATGTCGTACCTGTAAGATGAGAGTAATAATGACAAAGTAATGGGGTTGTTTATAAATAAATTTAGTGTAAAATGGATAAATAATATTGTTTTCAATAAGATATTAAAATTGAATAAAAAATTTCAAGCTGAGTGAAGATTTTTCGCATTCCAGTCTCATTGGAAGTTCATAGTTACAGTAAATGAATTCTTATCTTTTAATAAATTTTTTTTTATATCGAGTGTACTTTCCAATAAAAATAAAAGTGCCCAGTTAAACTGATGGCATTGAGCTCACAGGCTATTCGTACTAATTGTATATTATGTTCTTATTTAAAAAAATAATGCCCCTCAAAAATAAATTAAGGTGGGATTAGCCCCCCCTCTTCTTCCCCTCTTTATATGTACCCAATGAGCATCCAAAGCTCATAGGGAAAGTGCCTTATCAGAATAAACCAGTATACCAAATTTGAAGCAAATCTGATAGAAAAACCCATTTATCTAAATTACCCCCAACCTCCCCCATTCCCTCCCTTTATACCTAACCAATGAGCCTCCAAATCTAATCAGGGAAGTGCCTTATCAGAAAAATCCAGTATACCAAATTTGAAGCAAATCGGATATAAAAAAAAACATTTATCTAAATTAAGGGGGTATTACCCACCCCTCCCCCCATTCCCTCTTTTATACTTAAAAATGAACCACCAAATCTAATCAGGGAAACACCTTATTGGAATTAACCGGTACATCAAATATGAAGGAAAACTGATAATCTGTATGTAAAACCCATTTATCTAAGTTAAGGGGGGGGGGGATTAACCCCATTCACCCCTAACCAATGATCCCCAAAACAAATCAGGAAAGTGCCTTATCAGAATGAATCTTGAAAAAAAAATTGAAGCCAATCGGATATTTCTATCAAGAGTTATCGCGTTAATGTACATACATACATACAGAACCTGCGGGCATATTAGCTTTCAGGCTTTGATAGCCTGTGAGCTAAAAAGAGGAGGGAGGGGGGTTCACTTTTTAATTTCAAATTGCCTTAAGACTTTCCTTTATTGGTGTTTTATCTTTTAAATGACTCTCTTATCAAGAAATCTTTGGATTTACACTTTTATCAAACTTATTAACTTTAATTTTTTACAAAAAGGGCTTGCCAAGGAAAAATAAGATATTTTTTAGGTAGTCTTTTCTTAAAAACCTCATGGTTGTAATTTTTGAAAAAGAAAACCCATCCGATGATACACTACAATAAATAAAAACAAACTCTTTAACAAACAAACAAAACATATTTATTTAGTTTTAGAATTCTAAATTAAAAGTTGTCTCACTGAATCGACATTAGCACATTTTCCCATCAACTAGAACTAGCCATGTTGAATTCAGGGGGTAGCCCCGGAACATTGAAATGTCCCCTAGAAAGTTTGAGATTTTATGCTTTTTAATGGACAAATATGCAATCTCCCCCCTACCCAGAACTCTAAAATATCCTTCCCCCTCCCATAGCCACATAAATCCTTCCGAAAGAAACATGCCTGAATTCAACACTGGGAACTAGCTAAAGCAAAAGCATAATGGGTTTCCAGAATGTCTTGGTAATAAAGACCATTTCACCAAAATGGGAAATATAGTAGAACCCCGCTAATCCAAACTAGGACCGGTGCTGGTTCGGATTTAAAAAAAAATTGAATTACCTGAAATTCTGATAAAAAACAACAACAACAAAAAAAAAAAATGTGTGCTAAAAAAAAAAAAAAAAAAAAATCCCTGCCGGCTCGGGCCTACAGGCGGAGATAGATTTCGAAATTAAATACTAAATTCACCAACAAAAATTAAATCAAGATTAGAGATGAACCCAGTTCTTTCACTAAGAATGAGCTCTAGGGAGCTAAACATTTTGAGAAAATTCTAATATACACGAATAAACACACGCATGTATATGGAATAGGTTTAAAAATGGCTAAAACAAATTCAGAGAATCTCAAAGTGTTAAAATATGTTAATATTTCCATAGTTGGGTTTTTATCATGTTTTAATGCGTTTCTTCAAACTCACATGGCGTTACATATTCCCCTGCTGAGGTCCATTATATTTCTAATATGACGTAATATTTTGTTTTTTATTAATTCGTCAAACTATTTATTTCATTTTGAGTTTTCATGCTGAAATCTTGCTCTTGAAAACTTATGACGTAATATTCAATTTGTTTTCAGTTCGTCAAACTGTTTATTTAATTCAATTTTTCACGTGAAATTCTTGCAATAGAGAAGCAATTGTTGTAATGAGGATTTTCTTTTTTTTTTTTTAATTGTTGGCAATCGCTATAACGAAAAATATTTATTTTTTCCTGCCATTGTTGTGTAAGAGCTGGTTTTATCGGAATCATGTTAAGACGGTATTCAAAATTTTGAACCCTTCCCATTTCTATTCCCTTGGGCCGATTTTGCTCATTTTCAATCCCCGCCGAGATATTAGCCATCTCAAAGTTGTTGGCGAGTTTAAAGACGATCCGTGCATAATTGCAACTTTTATCGTGCGGACAAAATTTAGTACATACATACATACATACATACATATATATATATATATAAACTTTTTAGGTGGGGGTGGTTTTGGGTTCCTGGGGTCCTATAATGAAAAGTTATGAAGGAATTTTTCAAAAGTTGCACCATGGTAACGACTGCAATAGGTAGTATTTCTTACGAAATCTACCTAAAAAAATGCAAGTTATAAGTATTCAATAGTACGGTAAACAACTTGTAGTGTGCTGAAAAAAAAAAAAAAAATGCAAGTTATTAGTACTCAGTAGCACAGTAAACAACCTGTAATCCGGCATCCTAAGGTCCGGCACGACTTTCGCAAAAAATAGTCTTCATGTTTAATCACTCCTGGTGTTTATAATAATCCAAAGGAGCTTCAGAATGAGGAATTACGTAACAACTCATTACAAACGGTTCAAAATCGCGAATCTATAAATAGCTCAGTCACAATGTTGACGAAAAAAAAGATGTTCAGAAAAAAAAAAAAAATCGGTAGATAATTTGCGAAATCAAACTGTTGAAAGGAAAAATAAATTTTTATCATCTGAGTTAAATACTTTTGCATTTTAGAAAAGAATTTTATAGTGACTGGCAAACAAACTGATATTCGAGATTTTTTTTAAAGATGACTTCTGCGAGTAGTCCTACAGTGCACGTTTTCATTTTATATTCGTGTACATATGTTCTACTTTTACATTATTGAGTATTTTTTTTTTTTTTTTTTTATTTATTTATTTATTTTTTTAAATCTGTTCTAGTATAATTTTCGAAAATAAAATTGGTTCAGATTAACCAGAATTTCGGAGCAGCAGGGTTCGGATTAGCGGGGTTCTACTGTACTGTTGTTTTCAGAAGAAGCTGTAGAAAACATGTCTTTAAGTATATAATTTTTCCTTTTCATGCTCTGCTTCTGCTGTTATAGTAGAAATTGTACTTTCTTTGAAACCTATTACTTTTTGTGTTGTTTTGTAGCAATATTTTCTGATTTTTGAAATGTTCATTTTCAGGGAAATCAGTGTGAATGTGATCGTGTCGCTGCTGATCCAGGTGTCTACTGCCATGGAGTATTTGGAAAGCAAGCAGTTTGTGCATCGTGATTTAGCCGCTAGGAACGTCCTGCTGGTCAATGAGAGCTTCGTGAAAATTAGTGATTTTGGCATGTCCAGAGCGCTAGGCTTAGGCAAAGAATATTACAAGGTGAGGAGATTCATCTCGACTCAACTTTTCGGTGTTCCATTTTAGGAATGAAAGATGTATTTATTTTTATATTTTCAGTATTTACAATGAATCTTGCAACCATATCGAATTATTGTAACAACAATGGTTTCTATCTATGGTAAGACTGCTTGTATCACAAACTAGCAGGCTACGCCCGCTTCGCTTTTTCATTTTCCAAATGGATCTTGATCAAACAAAATTATGAATTCGACCTTGTAATTTAAATTAATTAATTAAATTAATATGGACCTTTTAAACTAATAGGCACCTTCACCTGGAAAGTCTTTCTGCATTTGCTGAATACGATGCAAACGCCATTTAGCTATTATATTATCTTATGGTTTAGGCAAAATTTGGGCTATTCAGAATAAATCTTTTATTGCAGATCTTTAAAGTAGAGGTTGGGAAGGAAATACAGCCGTTATGATCATCAGAAATTAAAAAGTCCTCTAGTTACCACATTACTAAAATGAGAGGTAATTACAATGATTGCAGAGAATGACCACTGAACATTAATCATGTTCAGATTATTCACTATTGTTTGTTAGTTTCTGAACTCCGGGCTTCTCAGCTTGGTGCTATGTATGCTTCTGGTTGCTTAAATACAATCTCTCTCTCTACGCTACATTATATTTCGTAATGTACGTCTTCTTCTGACAGGTCTACTGCAGTTTTCTGGAATCTTTGGATTACAACAGAGTAAATACTGTCAAAAAATGTAATAAATTATTTGCACACAAAGAACTGATTAACTTTCATTTTTAAAAGAAATGTGAATTATATAAAAGTGGATTTTTAAAACTAAAGTGTTGAATAAAAATAAAATAATATCATTTTCACTGCCATTTCTTTTTTTTTTTAAACCAATTGCAATCATATGACTGTTAACCTGGAAAAAAAGTCGATAACTGATTATGATAGAAAGATAAACCTCTTGTTTTCATCCAATCAAAAGCTTCCCAATCTTCCTTAATCAGGTGCACAGGTAAGCTTGACGTCACACATTAGAAGTGTTTGCAACTACAGGGTTACAAATGTGCCAGATTTAGATATAAAACAAAGGTAATTATGAACCAAACTACATTCCATGAAATAAAGTCAATTTGCTGTTGACTGAATTATATTAGATCTTTCACCAAAAATACTCTTTGAGGATGATAAATAAAGTCAGTTATACAAAACTTAATAACCTAGTACACATTAATGTTTTTGATGCACCGAAGAATTTTTTTTTCATTTCTCTAATGAGCATAATAGCACAGAGAAATAAATAGGCTTTTTAATTTCAAAATTACGTTACTCTTCAGTCTGTTTCCTAAATAAACTTAGAATCGTTAATTTTTCACTAAGTTTAGTGGCTAGGGCAGTACGTAAGATTTTTTTCCCGACTATTGTCATTCCAAGTATTGATTATTTTATATATATAGGGTAGATATAAATTATGTGTTACTGTAGTTATTTAATTTTATACGGTTGTCATCGGCTGGATAAGTTTTAAGTGTATTTTGATTAAGAATGCTATCATTAAAAAATTCGATATCAAGTCGCTGTTTCATGGCAACAATACTTTCCTCTTGTTGTCTCTGATGCTAACAATATCGAAGTCAAATTGCCAATGCTCAGAATCGGACCTTAATTTTGAGTTTGAAACAATTTTAATCAATTTAAATTTTGTTCTAAACAGCATAATTATAATCGTTAAATTTCACTATAAACACATATAAATGTATATGACAAAACTGCAGTTATAAAAATGTATTTATTTAAGTTAAACTTACTTTAACTGTGTATGGAGAGTTGAAAAAGTTTTTCTTAAAGAAAATTTATCATAGTATTATTCAAAATTTTATTGTGTCGCCAACCAGCATTAAATCACAAAAAAATTAAATTTTCATTATTATTTTACGAACACTAAATCGAGGTTCTGCCGATTTTTTTTTATAATCATATATATCCTCATGAGAAGATTATTCTATATTTTTTTCAAATATTTCTCAGCTTGCGCTTATGGAGAACTTCCTTGATGTCATATTATCAATTTTTCAGCTACATTTTTCTTAACCTGATGCAAAAGATAAATCGCCAAATCTTATTTCAATTGCAGTATTTCAACTGAGTAATTTTTTAAGCATTATGAACATTTTCTTTAACATGTTTAAATTAAATATTATCGTTTTTTTAATATCATCACTCATTAAAACTGATTTCTTTTTTTCTTTTTCTCCTTTTTTTAAATTTTAAATAAAATTAGTAACAATTTTTTCTTTTATTTTTCGAGCCGTTTCAATTTTTTCATCAACGATAAAGTTCGCCAAGAAATAAAATGGTAAGCTTATGGTCCAAAATAACAGAACTTTCTATCATAATTCTATAACTAATGTACGTAGAATGATGTGTTATAGCTTAAAACCTTCCCTGAAACAATATCTATCTAACAGTGTAAGTTCCGTCAAAATCCATACAGTAGAACTCAAAATATAGCCGTTCGGAACGAAATTTCCGTTTGAATTTTATATATATAATAGATGACATGATGTTTGTCCCTGAATTGAAAGTCATAAGCAGCTCTGTTGCTTAATAACTACGGATGCACCGAATAGTGATTTTGACCGACTACCAAGTATTCAGCCTACAAACTAACTGAATACCAAATGCTCGGCTGGCCGAATACTTTTATATTTCAAAATTTAAAGACATTAAAATGTTAAATTAAAAATTAATTTTACATAATATTTAATACAGAAACTTACATTTTGATAAACAAGAGTTTTTTACAAGTAAACTTTATAGTGAAAAAAATAATTCTTCAGTGAATTAAAACAAATTAATAAAATTTTCTTAAATTCTACAACAGACATTTTAAAATAAGAGAAATTTTGAAAAAATTGGAAGAAAAACTTTACAGGTGTACTATTTGTCACAAAAAGACTAAAGTAAAAATAAATAAATAATGCAATCTATTCAAATTTCAAAAGGTGGCAACTCAGCAAGAATAACTTTTCTACTCCCTTCGATTTAGCAAGGAAGTTTTTAAATGCATCTTAGATCAGTGTCTGGAGTGATTGTTTTCAGAGATTGTAAACATAAAGTTTGTTCCTGAAATCTTGTAATAAACTTTCAACGGAGATAATATGGTCAAGATAAACATTTTTTGAACAAGAAACATCATTTCAATCTATTTATTCCACCAAAATTACAATACATTCTATCAAAAACATTAGGTGTGTAGCTATTAGCCTAAACTGAATTTTCGTTCACAACTTTATCAATAATGAAGATATTTTATCAAGATTTGTTTCATATTAATTTTGCTTGTATTAAATGTGATGATATCATTGAAAATTATTAAATTTTGGCAAGTGACACAGTATAAATACTGTCAGCTGCATTTGAATTAAAGGAATGTCTGGCTCATGATAAAGAAATGTCTGTTAGGATATGAATGGTGGCAATTTTCAACACTTCTTGTTATGGTATCATATTTTACAGAAACAAAGCAAGTCTGTTGAAAATATAGTTATGATATCTTCATTATTGTTAAAGCAACAAATGAAAATCCAAGTTTGACCTTGAGTAAGATGAGATACACTGTATTTATGAGTGTATAAGTGGATTGCAATTATGGTTTCTTGGATAAAAATTGTCTGTCTTGATGCCTAATAACCCTGATTTTTTTTTTCTTTTGCTTAAAAACCCACTTTTTTGTGAAAAAGCAAGAAACAGATTATTTTACTAGACAACGTTCAGCAACTTGCATTTGTACATCATTAATTCCTATGAAAATCCTCATTAATGGTTCATTTTCTTAAGTGATACTTAATAAACAGCAAATAATCTAAAAACATTCTCTTTTATTTAGATATGATCCTGTTTTTAATTATTCTGAATATCTTTATAAGTTGACTAATAAAATTAGAAGTTTTGTAAGGTTTTTTTAAGTATTTAATTCGGCTGAATATTTCGATATTTGTCCAAACCTTTGTTGTCCAAATAGGCTGAATACCGAATATTCGGTGCATCCCTATTAATAACCATCCAGATTTTACAAGATTTATTCTTAAAGTAGTCGAAACTGAAAAAATAGAAAGATGGGTCTTTTCATGGGTGAACTCACTTACTTTTTGATTTCTTATAATGATTCACAAACATAAATTGAAAATTTTAACATTATCTTATTAACAAGATATCCTAATTCATCTGTATTTTATTATCTATCCATAATTGTGCTAGCAAGAGTTCATTTTATTCAATTTAACCATAATGCGATGAAGTCCATTCGTTCCCCATTAACCCTTTGAGTGCCAACATGATATTTAGAGAATTATCCAAAAGTGCCACGCTGCTAGAGGAAAGTAGAAATTAATATATATATATATATATTTCTGAGTTAAATATGGAACATTTTATTTATGAAAAGTATTTCAAAAACAAGAAATAAATGTTATAATTCCAATAAATATTATAATTTCAACATAATTGACAATAAACAAGAATTGACAAGTATAAAATAGAGATTGTATTTTTTAGATTTCTTATAAATATACGTGCAGAATAAAAAAACAATAAACAAGAATCGACAAGTATGAAATAGAGATGGTATTAGTTCATGCGTGAGCTGGGAGCGCAATCGCGTTCCTGGCATTTTCGGCCAGTGTATTGAGGAGCGCAATTGCACTTCTTGGCATTCAAAAGGTTAAACAATATAAGCTTGGATCAATTAAGCTTATTATCAGACAATTAAATGATTAATGAAAAGCAAATTGGGGGAACTATATCAAAGAAAGTCAAGTTCTTCTTGCTTAAAAATATAAATTATCTTTTGATAATTTTAGAAATACAGTAGACTTTCTCAAATCCACACAGCTTGGGACCAGAGGTTGTGCGGATTTTAGAATTTTGCAGATTTCTGGTTATTGCTTTGTTTATATTTTTTAAACGGTAATTTGTATGTAATAATGCAATCGAAATTATAATGAATGCCTGCAATATAGTAAAACATTAAAATAATTAAGTTAAGTAATAACTAAAATGATAAAGATTAAGATAATTTTAAAAATGATTGAATTATTAAAAGTAAAGGTCAAGCAAATAATTAAATGTACATTTGAATATGCATAAAAAAGATGAGATACATTTTCCTTCAATTATTCAATGAAACTTTCCTTATGAAAAGTACCCTATTAATTCACATTAAAATGATCATAATAATTTGATTAATACATAAATATATTTGGTAAAAAGATTGTGATTGCCAGTGATATCAGCAATATCTTGATTAAAAAAAAAAAAATTTATACTCCGTTCGTAGAAAACCATGAGTTCAGTTATATTATTAAGTATTACATATAAAATTACATACGGGATGAAATAAAACTAAAAAAAAATCTGCAATTTTGCCCCCACATCTGTAATGAAAGTTTCATTGTTTACATCTGTAAAGATGTGCGGATTTTGGGCTTTTGCAGATTTGAGGGAGTCTACTGTATTTCTGTATCAAAGAAAACTTGTAATTGATTCAGTCTGAAAATTTCAAGATCATGTTATATCTCATTGTTAACATTTCAGTAATTTTTACTGGGGAGTATTTTATTGTTTGGGAATATTTCATGTTTTGTTAATTTTTTTAAGTTTTTCGTTAACATATTTTATGGTATTGATGGTTAAATTTGAATTATTATTTTGCACCTGTATTCAATGTAAATCATTTATATTCACAATTATTCATACATGTAGCATAAGTGAAATAATACCTTTATCACTAGTACAAATTTATTTGTTTTGAAGTTAATGGAATATAGTGGTAAACTGAGTATTTATCGGGGTGAGGTTGTACTCAAACTGAACCTGAACCCAAAATTTCTACTTAAACTTCATTCGAAACCCAACAAAGAAAAGTTTTGCTGATCTGAATATTGATCCAAACCTGATACACTTCAACTCGACCCCAATCAGAATCCAAAATATTCAAACCTGAACCCAAAGTGAAAGAAAATTAATTTGTACTTTAATACAATTATGGAAAAATAGCCTACAAATATATATCTAACATCAATTTTATCCTTTTTTTAAAAAATAAAAATGAACACTCATTAATATACACACATATCATACACACTCATTAATATTCAAATACACAGTTATATAATTTGAAAAATATTCAAGATTTTCTTTCGAAAAATTGGCTCAACCCAAACCGAAAGAGTCAAAGCCTATCCCAAATCCAACCTGAAGCTTTTAAAATCAACTTGACCCACAACAAAACAAATTAGCATAACCTGATCCAATGCAGGGGTGCAGAATATGTCCGATCCGGCGATCTAGGATCGGGGGAAGTTTTAACCACCTGGGGAAATTTTGCAGTTGATTTCGATTTTAACAACAAATTCCATAATTCCTTGAGATTAAAAAAAAAAAAAAAAATCACTACAAATAAAAAGATCCGTATAGCGACCTTCACAAAATCGATCTCACAATAATATGTACCGTATATCAGGGGTGATTCTATTCCGAATATTTAAGGCATTTGATTCCGAAAATTTAAAAAAACATCGCAAGTTTTGTCCAAGAATTACGGAAAAAACGTTAATTTCGACACAAGATCGCAAACACAAATTTTGTCAAAAGAACGCGAAATAACTGCAAATTTCGTCAAAAGATCGCGAAATAACAGAAAGTTTCGTCAAAAGATCGCGAAAGAACTGCAAATTTCATCAAAATATCGCAAAAGAACCACAAATTTCATCAAAATATCGCAAAAGAACCACAAATTTCATCAAAATATTGCAAAAGAACCGCAAATTTCATCAAAATATCTCAAAGGAAGTGCAAGTTTCGTCAAAAGATCGCGAAATAAATGCAAATTTTGTCAAAAGATCATGAAATAAATACACATCTCGTCATAAAATCGCAAAAAACCGCAAATTTCATTTTAAAAAAAACGCAAAAGAACCGCACATTTTGTCAAAAGATCGTGAAATAACCACAAGTTTTGTCAAAAGATCGCAAAACAACTGCCAATTTCATCAAAAGGTCGCAAAACAACCGCATATTTCGTCAAAAGATAGCAAAATAACCGCAAATTTCATCAAAAGGTTGCAAAACAACCGCAAATTTCGTCAAAAGATCGCGAAACAACTGCAAATTTTGTCAAAAGGTGCAAAATAACTGCAAATTTTGACAGAGGAACGCGAAAAAACCCCGCGAATTTCATCAAAAGATAGTGAAATGAATGCAAATTTCGTCAAACGATCGCAAAACAAACGTGAATTTCATGAAAAGATGGCAAAACAACCGCGAATTTCGTCAAAAAGAAAGCGAAATAACTGCATATTTCGTCTAAAGATCGCTAAAAAAAGCAACTTTCGTCAAAAGATAACAAAAAATGCGAATTTCGTCGAAGGGCCGCGAAAAAAATATAGTGCTTTGAGTGAATTTCTCCCCCTTTCCCCGCTCTGCTGTAACCTTTCAGAAAATTTGCTGCGAATTTCAGAATTTTTTTTTCACTCAGAATCACCCCTGCCATATATGTTCGTGCATAAGTTGAAAAATATTTGAAAAATAAATTTTCTATACCTATGGTAATACAGCATTTACCTTTAACATAACTGTCAAATTTTGGGGGAATTTTCATGTGGATTGGGGGAAATTTTGGGAGTAGAAACATTTTCTGCACCCCTGATCCAATGATGCAGGACTCCTAAATATGTATACTCATTGCTATTCAAATATTTAATTATTTTCATCCATGAATGGGAATCTTTTATGTTTTGTCAGATTACACTTTTTAAAATTTTTTCCCTATACTGAAATTCTCACCATTTCTCTGTTTTGTTCTAAAATTTTAAATCTTTTACAGAAAGTTTGAAATCTTTGAAACTCATACTATTATTTACTTTGTACTAACAAAATATTAGTTATCAGTTATCTAAATCCCCATTCTTCTTTTTGCTTGCCACTTTTGCTCTCTCTAGTACAGAAAGTTTAAAGTCTATTTTATTTATTTTTTCTTCTCTGTTTATTACTTTATAGTAGCAATAAGAAAATAAAAGGAAAGAAGCAAAGCAATTTTTTTTTCATTTGATTTTTATCTCTTTAATTTATTTGGGCGACTTTTCTTAAAAACTGCTTTTCAATTTTTTCCGTTTAGGCAGAAACAGCTGGTAAATGGCCCTTAAGGTGGTATGCGCCTGAGTGTATCTATTACTTCAAGTTCAGCAGCAAATCAGATGTGTGGAGCTTTGGAGTGACAGCTTGGGAATGCTTATCCTATGGTGGAAAGCCTTATCAGGTATTTTCTTTTTTTTTTTTTCTTCTTTTCTCTTCAATAATAGCCCTGTGAAATATTAAAAACACATTTCTGACAAATAATAAAAGTACAGTGAAATACGTTTAACACGAAAACACTTAACATGAAAATTCGGTTAATATGAAATGATATAGCGGTCCATACAGTATACTATGCAATTTAATAATTTTTTTTTTCTTTTAACACAAAACAAAAATTACTTAACACGAAAAAAATTCGCTTTCGAGCTAATTAGTTTGAGTTCAAATGGGTGAATTTTGTGTTAAAACCAGTGAATTTTGCGGGAAAATCAGTGAATTTCATGTTTTTTTTAAAAATTAGCTTATGTTTTATGAGCACAATGGCAGAGAAATCGGTGCGAAAACAAACTGCTATTTCTCTTCAAACGAAGATGAAGTTGCTTAATGCAGTTGATGCAAAAGAAGGACGAAAACAGAAATCTGCAAAGAGTTTGGCATTGCTAATTCTACTTTATCAACAATAATAAAAAACAGGGAACCCATTACGAGCAGTTGAGTGCAGTATGTTTAAGCCAGAGAGAAAACGTATGAGAACTGCTAAGCACGAAGATTTAGAGACAGCTTTGCTTATTGGGTTCAAACAAGCCAGATTTCAGAATGATGAAAAAGACACTTAAAAAAAAAAGATTTCTAATTTTTTCCCACCAAAACAATATTTTTTACTAGCTTTTTATCCTAATGGATGCAACTTACTAGTAGTTCAACAGGAATTCGAAATAAAATTTGACGACGTCGAAAATGTTTGTGTTTTATTCTTTTTTTTATGAATCTTTTAACACGAAAAATTTTTCTGTCCACTCAGTTTCGTGTTAAACGTATTTCACTGTAGTTTTATAAGTTCAGGAAATAATTAGTTTCTTCCAGTTTTAAAAGGAAAAAAAAACAAAAAACACTCCCCCCCCCCCCCCCTTTTTGGGGGAGAAGGGGGTTTAATGTGCTTCTCAAATTGGTTCATTCTTTTTAATATAGATAGCAAGTAGTCTCAGAATTATTTTACTACACAAATGAAAGTAAACTTCTTTTATAATTTAAGACTCCACCAGATGCAAAGCTTTTAAGGTTAGTCATAATTCATTCAAATCTACTCAGTGGATCAAATAGTCTGATCTTACGCAGCTTCACCTGTGAGTCAGGTTCAAGTCAAATTGTCTCCGATTTTGGTTCAGATTGAAGTTCGTTGATTTTAAATTTTGGGGATTGACTTTTGGTTCTTATACATTAGGTTCAGTTACACAAATTTTAGATGAAATACCAGAATATTTTTTTGGATGAAAAAACTTTATATCTTAATATAATGTGCAAGTATTTTTCCATAAATTTTATTTCATTATAGGTAAAATGAATATTAGAGACCTGTATGATTTGTAATTTTCCAACTGAGTGAAAAAGTGTCTAGGTTAGCATTTGAACCAGGCACTTTTTGGCTTAAGCTGCTAATGTTCTGCTAACTGAGCTGACAACTTAAGCCAAAATGTTCTTGGTTCAAATCCTGGCCTGAACTCGGTTACTCAATTGCAGAATTGCAATTCATATGATATATTTTTTTACTAATTAGAATAAATGTGTTAAATTATTCAAGTTTATTATGTATCCAGCATTTACTTGAAGTTCTTCTACCTATGATTTATTCTGTTGAGCTGTTTTGGGTAGCAGCTATTATCAAAAGGTTATATGAGTGAATTGGGTGATCATTTTTTTTTTTTTTTTTTTTTTTTTTTTTTTTTTTACGAAAAGGGGTTGATAGGATAATATAGACAAGTACCTAATTTTTTTTTTTACATTTTGGGTTGGGTTTGGGTCTTTATTAGGGTTGAAGTATTTCTGGTTCGAGTCAAATAGAATCTTTGGTTTCTGTTTAGTTCTCTAGTATGTGGTTAAATAAGAAATAAGATTTCAATAACATATTTTCTCATTAATGTTTGATAAATAATTCTTATAAATAAATGATAAAAAGGGATGAGCTACTGTAAAGCACTTTTATTCATTTTTCAACATTGATAAGGCAAAACAACCATTTTAAATTTAAAGTATTTCATAAACTTGGTGAATCATAGTTCCAAACAAAAGAACTTAATTATTTTATTAGAATGAAGCTTTTACTAAAACATTGCCTTTAATTTATTTTTCAGCTAGCTGACCATTGCCTGGGTCCATGATAACCTTAAATATACTTAAAATCAGTGTTGAATGATTTAATATATTTATATAAAAATCTTTCCAAATGATCCTAATGGTGTTTGCCCCACTGCCTTCGGCAGCATACACTCCCTAATTCTAAATTTTAAGCACATTCCTAATATTACCTTCTACAAAATATTTAGAAATTACTATTTATATGAAACATTATCATGTATTTGCATTGTGTCTCTGTGCACCACAGAGAGGAAGTAGATTATACTCATCAATAGTGTTCTGCCGTATATCATCTAATGTATCGTCTTAGATTGATGAACAAAAAGCTTTTTAATTCTATGTCATTAGCCTGTTTATAATAATTTTTAAACAATGACTTTACAACCGAGAAATCTAAATTTAATATTTGTGAATTTTTATTCACATTGCTAACAAGGCGTAAAACCAACCGAGTGAAAAAACCTTGTTACCAATGTGAATAAAAATTTGTATAATCAAATTTAGATTTCTTGGGCATAAAGTCATCATTTAAAATTATTATATATGTATATTTATCACTGCAGTAGTATATATTAATTTGGACTCATGGTTGCCATAGGGTTGTGGTTCATGAAGTTATCCCATCTTGTGCTGCAGTTGCAGTCTTACCAACATTTAAGGGGACCTTCTACATTAGGAGACAAAAAAAAAAGCATTTTTTTATGATTTTTTTTATAAGAAAACTGCCTGATGGATCTTTTTGAAATTTTAACAGTTTATTGTACATATCTTAAGGTATACACAAGAATTTTTTTTTATTAGATTTTGTTGCTCATACTCTAAGTTATAAACAAATAGGTTCAACTACTTTGGAAAATTTCATCTGGACAGTGGGCATGATAGCGCCTTGTAGAATTATCTGAAACACAAAAATAAATTTGTATCGTAAACTTCATGAGTATAGTTTCTAGTTAAATTAAAGAAATCCTATAAATTTATTTTTAAAAAGATATGTAATGGCTGATTTAAAAAATTTTGTTCTTATTTGTTAACTTTTTTTTTTATAAATAATTTTAGTAAAAGCTTTAATTCATATTGAAGGGAATTAAATAAGCTTTAATAATAAAAAAAAATCAAGATGATCCATTGAGTAGTTTTTTTTAAATCTTGCCCACCGTGTCAAAAAATGTGGTTGAACATATTTGTTTGTAACTTTTAGTACGAGCAACAAAATCTAATAAAAAAATTCTTTTGTATACCTTAAGATATGTACAATAAACTGTTAAAATTTAAAAAAAGATCCATCATGCAGTTCTCTTACAAAAAAATCATAAAGTGCTTTTTTCTTTCGGTCTCCTAATGTAGAGGGTCCCCTTAAGAGGGAGGGGTGTGAGGCTAGGTATGTCGTTCCAGGTGGCTCAGGTGGAAGAGATGTGAACAAAAATTCACGCAATTAAATTTAGCCTGTTTGTGTAAATTTTTAATCCAGAATACTGTGTTTACATGTCAAGGTATCATTTGCCATAAGCCAGTGAAGTATTTTTATTTGCCATTTGGCAAGTAACAGCCAGCATTGGAAAAGATTGCTTTGCATCATTTAAGAGAATCATCACTATTTAATGACCTGATGAGATGACAGACATCTTTATTTTGTTGTATAGATTGACTGATAAAAAAATGAAATCCATTACAGTAAAATCGAAAGTGTAGCGTAATTAATGTGTTATTACTTTCTTCTGTCTTTACAAGAAGAAAGTATTGGATTCGTGAAAATTTTCGACTTCCGGTTTTCGACGGATTTATATGTTTTAGAATGCCCAGAACACGATTTGATGGTTTTTAGAAAATGTCTCTGTGAGTCTGTCTGTCAGTCTGTATGTGACAAAAATTTTGTGGGCACTCTCTCTCAGGAACTAATGCACGGAATTTCACAAAGCTTTATATTTAGTTAGACCTTGGTATAAACTGGACCTAATTAGTTTTTGGTGAAAATCACCCAACAGGTGGTGCTGCTGTGCGGCATTTTTCACGATTTCTGCAATAGCTATATCTCAAGAACTACTGCTCGGATTTTCATAAAACTTCAGATTCAGTTTGTCCAGGATATAGTTTGGTGCTGATTACTTTTTTGTGAAAATCGCCTAACAGGTGGCACTGCTATGCTACATTATTCATGATTATCGCAGTAGCTCTAACTCAAGAAAAAATACACGAATTTTCATCAAACTTCAGATTCAGTTAGTCCCTGATATAAATTTGTGGGGGGGGGGTGTTCCGTGTGTGTTGGTGGTTTGTTGCTTGCCCCTCCCACGTGAAAATTTCAGCAGAGTGACTTGACAAATTAGTTTAAGTTATATATGAAACTTTGAAAATATAGTTAAAATAAGAACTTTGAATAAGAATATGTTGAAGTATATGCAACTTCATGAATCCTATATATATAATATGATGCTTCATGGATAAGGTAAGTGTAAAATGTACTTACAGTAATGAGCCAAAATGATGAACAGAAGAAGGATTCATTTATTGGTGCTTGCTGTACATGAACTTGACTTCGTTCTTGAATTAAATTAATGGACACTTGCGATGATAGTCTATCCGAACTCGAGAACACTGCATCATTCGACGACATAAGTAACTTGAAATATATTATCCACAACTCTATCGCCGATTTAATTAACAATTTTTCGATGAAACATCTTCAAAATAAACCACTATGCTTAATAAATTCTCACAATTATATCGGTATTCAGCCATATACCATACATATTCGCTGACACTTCATAAAACATACCAAATAATACCATAAGTCAGCCTTCAGACATCGCACACCTCACACATCGCATACCTCGAAAACATGAAATCGCTGTCCCTTTAAATCAGGACGAAAACCTATCGGCCAATCAGAATAGACTATGCAATTTGCATAAGTCAGAAGATATTTAACATTTACTTATAATTTGAATAACATTTAATAAATATTACGATGACTTTAGAAAAATTACTTTAATATAAAAATGACTTAAAAAGATTATTTTACATGTTAATTAAATTTAAATACTTATCTTAAAAAAAAATGAATACTAGCGAATGCGATCGCAAGTAAAATTGCTGTATACGGTCCACGACCGAAACGCGATACGCAACCATCCAACCGTGGCGGTAAAAACGTAAACAAATGCCGAAAGGCGGCAAAAGAAAAGAAAACATCGTGCTGTCGAGTTCAGGTAGACTTTACAAATTGTTTAATGAAAAATAGAAATGAAAAATGCTTGGGAATAATTTTCCCACAAAATTAGTGCTGTTTAATTTTTGGTGTAAATCGCCATACAGGTGGCGCTGCTGTGTTGCATTTTTCACGATTCCCGCAAGAGCTGTATCTCAAGAACTATTGCACGGATTTTCATCAAACTTCAGATTTAGTTAGTCCTTGACATGAATTGACGTAAAAATTGGTGCTGTTTAAATTTTGGTGTAAATCGCTCAACAGGTGGCGCTGCTATGCTGTATTTTTTGCGATTTCCGCAATAGCTTTGTCTCAAGAACTAATGCTTGGATTTTCAACAAACTTCAGATTCAGGTATACCTTGATATCATTTAGTGCTGCTTATTTTTGGTGTAAATCGCTCAACAGGTGGCGCTACTATGCAACATTTTTCAGAATTTCCGCTATAGCTCTATCTCAAGAACTAATGCACGAATTTTCATCCAATTTCAAATTCAAATATACTTTGATATGAATTGGTGCTAAATCGTTATTTCTTGTACTATTTAAATGATTTAATTGGCGTGATTTATATAGAAGAAAGTTTTGTGATGGCCACAACATACTAGTTTATCCTGGATTTAAAATTTAAACTACCAAATGAAATGTAAAAGTAGCCAAGCTAAAACTAGGCCTGTTTTATATGTAAATTTTTTTCAAATACTTATTATTTTTTTTTAAACTTTGACTTGTGAAAAGATTTTATTTTATTTATTTATTTATTTTTTATTTTTATTTTTTTTTTTGCTGAAAGATTTGCTCTTGTTCCTTCCCCTACCTTCCCTGACATTTGTGAAGTTTTGAAGAATTTCAAGAGCTGATAATATTTTTTTCGTTGTCTCTAGGGAATGATCGGTCATGACATCTTGAAGATGTTTGAAAAGAATGAACGCTTAGCCAAACCTGATGATTGCCCAGAAGCCGTGTATAAATTGATGTTGAAATGTTGGTGTTACAAGTAAGTGGGATGGAGCTTTTCACTTTTACCTGTGCTTTAAAACATATTGAAAATTTAATATCTTATATTTGTGTTTTATAGCTGCTGCCTTTTGCTACTTTTTTTACTTTATGTTTCCGTGTCTGGCAGATCCCGACTTATGCAGCATGAACTAATGTTATTTTGTATCCATTCGCTGGAACTTGAAAAATTTTCCGTGTTAGACAGATTTCCAGTTTACTCAGAATCAGTCCACCTTAGGCGGAATTTACTGTACTTCAAATAGTTTTCTTAATTTTCGCAAATTAGTGAAAATTAGAAAATTCCATCGTCTGCAAATTCAAATGAAAGCAGGTGTTTTATTTTGATAAAAAGGATTGTACCAAACTCAGCATGCGCTTTCTTGCTTCTGATTTTAGAAAAAAAGAATGCATATTTGGCGAGTTTTTAATTAATAACTCTGCTAATTATCAAAAAATTAAAATTCTGAGCCTCAGATGCACCAGGGGAGGCCTTGAACTACACTCACCCAAATTTACAGCCCTGTACATGTAATAGATTTTCCTAGACATTGCACATATACATTCATAGACAGACAGAGCGAAACTTTCTTTTATTAGTATAGATATGTTTGTATTGATATAATAAAATAGTTTGTGGGAGTCTGTAATTTATAAAAATGTTAACTATTAAATGTTACCAACAATGTTAAATTTTTTCAAATGATTCATTTGGTGTCGCCTATTATACTTCATGACAATGGTATTGGTATAACAGAAAAGTGCCACAGTAACTTTAATCATCTGATAAATTTTTAAGTATAGTAAAAAAATTTAAATTTTGAATTAAATTTGGCTCAGTTTGCTTAAAGAAAGAAAAAACAAGTAATCTTCCACTTCCCTATATCCATGTTTTATTTTATTTTATTTTCCCAATGTTTCCGGATCTATAAATTAACTTCCACTTTCACTCCTTTCGTGGATTTTGAAAATTAGGCGTTCAATCAATAACTGTTGTATTTTTTATATTCCTCCGAAGAAGACTATGTTTTATAGTTGAAAGTATACTAAGGTATTAAAATAATTTAACATTTTTTAAATACTGTGTCATCTTTTAAGTAATTTTGCATAGTGTAAGTTTAACTTTAAATTTAAATTTTGTATGTGAACGAAGTCAATACTATTAAAAGATGCATAAGTTAGTATCCATACTTTTCATTTAAAATTTAAATTAATAAAACTACAAAAAATAAATATTTACATTTGATGATATACAGTCGAACTTCCCTTTAACGAAGTCCCTATTGAACAAAGTTTTCTACTGAACGGAAATTTCTGCTGAACATTCACTTTGGATACCATTAACATGTTAATTAATCTCCCTATTACGAAAAATATACTCTATATAACGAAGTTTATTCCACTTTTGTGCATGTACAACATTTAAATGGAGAGGTTACGATTGGTGTGCGAATTTCTTTGAGTTGATTGTATGAAAGTGGAATTATTTATATATCTAATAATTTCCATTTAAAAGAAGAAAGGCTAAAATCCTTTGATACAAGAAGGGGATTCCAGTTTCACAAAAATGTCACAGATGAATTGTTCGGACACTTACAATAATGTGAAAGTTTTTCAGACTTTTTTAAAGTTAAGAGTTTGAAATACTGAGAAAAAAGAGCAAAAATACGTTACACTTCAGTTTTTGTTTACATCTGTTTATTATGTGTTTTTCTAGACATTATTCTAATTAAATTTTTCTCATATATGTACATTACATAAAACAAAAGTTGCTGCTCGAATTAAAATACATTTTTCCAATATTTCCATTTTAGGTATATTTTTCATTTTATGCATGTATATTTCACAATAAAAAATTCATCATTTTGAGTTGATTTGCATTTAATAAATTTTTTCATCATGAAGTGTTTAAGTTGAAGTTTGTTTCACTGTACTTAGTTCTAAAATATTTTTAAAGAATTAACAATAACTGCAAGATTTATGAATTAAAATATAGAAATTTAATTTAACATAATAAATGATCTCAGAATTTTGCATAATTTTTTAAATGGATTTTTGAAATGATATGAAATGCTTGTTAGTGTATTTTAGCTTCAATTTTTAATTGCTAAAAGGTGTAAATTAAAACTTTAAAAACAGTAAAAATATGTTTATTCCACTATTTACATGTTTCGACTCTATTCTTCAGTGGTTTCATATTATGTACATTATTTTGTTATTTTTCTTGGATGTTTATTTTTATTTTTGTAACCATTGAGTCGCTCGAGCCATAATTTTGGTAAGCTAAAGGATGCTGCATTATTATAAAATAACATGCATAATATAAAAAAATTGAATGATCGGGTTACATAGACCGTGACATTTTAGAATATTTTTATTCATTTGCTTTGAAAATGACTCCGGTAAAGTCAAATAAACATATTTTTACTGATTTTAAAGTTTTAATTTACGCCTTTTAGAAATTAAAATTAGAGCTATTATTAGTTTTAAAGACACTAACAAAGACTAACACCCATTTCATGTCATTTCAACAAGCCACTTTAAGAAGTTATGCAAAGTTTTGAGATCACTTATTATGTTAAATTAAATTTCTATATTTTAGCTTAAAGCTATCTTACTCTATAAGTGTCTAATATCTTAATAGCTTACCTTAAAGCTATTCCTATATTTTAGCTTAGCTTCTTTTGTGTATTTTACAATCAATATATTCCTAAATCGATTCATAAATCTCACAGTCATTATTTTTAATAAATGTTATGTTTAAAGTTTTAATTTACACCATTTAGCAATTAAAATTAGTATATTATACAATGTATTAGTTTGTTATATATTTAATAACAGCTCTGTTTTATTTTCAGGGCTGAAGATCGACCTTCTTTCACTGAGGTGTGTGAGATGCTGAGAGGTTGCATCTGAAAAGAATGCTCCGGATGGTTTCATATTCTCACTCTCAGGAATTCTCTTTAAAGAAAAAAAAAAACTCTTTTGGATTCAACTCTTTGGGTTACAGTGGTTCCCATCTGGTCACTCTTTTTACAACATTCCTCAAAGCTCTTTAAGAATTACCTACATGCTTTTTTATTTCTATCAATTATGTAGGCATCTGTACCCAACTAACTACATACAGAAAGCAGGGATGCCAAATCATGTATTACCAATTCTTCATAATCATGAATCATCCATCTTTTCCCTTAAAATTAGAAACTTATTCCCATTAGTCTTCACTCTAGAAAGAAAAAAACGTATTTATTTTTTATTTTTTACATTTTTTTATTTATTGAATAAAAAATAAATAAGTGGAAAGTTGCCAAAATACCAAATCAAAACTTTTTACAATAATATCATTAAAATGTATTTTAAGACATCACTGCCCATACATTGTAATATATCTGATTTCTTTTGTGTGGCCTTGTAAAATAGATATAGTTGCTACGTACATTACTTTCATTTGTAAAAAGGCTGTTGTATAACTCGATAACCTATCTAAATTTTGTTGAATTGGAATTAAAATTCCCTATAGGCAGTAATGTATCCAAATTCTTTTGTGTGGCCCTGTAAAAGAAATACAAATGATACACACTTTATTTTCAGTTGGAAAAATTCTGTTGTGTGTCTTCAATAACCTATAAAAATTTTGTTGAATTTGAACTAAAATTTCTGCTTGTAGGCATTGATGTATGCATTCAAACTCTTTTGTATGACCTGTAAAATAAGCATAGAATAAGCTGTGCACATCAATTGATAATAATATTGTGTTGTCAGCGAATTTGCATAGGTATGCAAAATTTCATCTCGATCAAGTAATGAAAAGTGAGTTTAAATTAAGTACAAATTTTGAACCGGAAAGATACGATTGTTGCAAGTTGTAAAAAGGGCATTATTTCAAGAAAAAAATATCTCATTGTGTTTAGTAATGATTAAGAAAAAGGTAGAGAAGGGGGAGGGGAGAGAATATTCAATTATTAGCTTAGTTCATTCATTTCAAATGATTTTATAAATTTTGAAAAGAACAATTAAATGACAACATGATTTGAATCACTTCCTGTTTTTATCCTTAAGGAAGGTCTGCCATTTTTAAAAGTTCTCAAAACTGCAGACTTAGGAAAAAAAAAAAAAATTCTATGGATAAAATGGGCACAATACATTTTGCCAATTTCATCCCTTTATTCCCTGATGATATTTTAAATTATCCTTTAAAAGTCTGTGTTCCCCCGCTACTGAAGTAACTTATTTTAGTAGTTACACATTGAAACACAATGGACTGAAAAAAAAATAAAAATAGGAATCTGTAAAATTTTCGATAAATTCCAGAAACTGCAAAATTTTAATAAAAATTTACAAATCTAGAAAAATTTCAAAAATTTTTTATACTGTATATCTCTGTCATTTAACAGTTCATCCTTGGAGGACCTCTGTGACAAAACGTGTCAAAAACTGAGGCCATTATGCTTGTACATTTTTTAAAATTTATAATATAAAGAAATGAATGGAGTAAGATTCTAAATATTACATAAAATCCCTATTAATACCAATTTAATTTATTCATTTTATTAAACAAAATCTTTCTAAAATATATTTAATGACCACAAAAACTCTCTAACATGCTTTCAAAAACTTGTTAGAAAATGCTTTGGAAAGTGAAATTTTCATCGGTTGATAATTTGGGTCATAAAGGGTTAAAAAGGGCAAGGCACTGCACAGTTTAAAAGTGGCAGGCTACACATTGAAGCAACAAGCAAGACAATGAGCCAGTCAGGAGTCAAATTCTGAAATCAAACCTGTTAACAAAGAAAAAACTGATTTGAATTTCCAAAATTTGTCTCATGATGTGTGGCTCTATGTAATTTCAATTGGCCCTCAAGGACATCTGTTTCATCCCTTTGTGCTCATGGCACACAAGACATGAGCCCCTGGTTCCATTTTTCCCACTGCTATAATGGAACAAAGGATGGGGCTTTCTACTGATCTCAAGGTGGGTGTGGAAAAATGAGCAGCCAGTCTGCTAAATAGGGCGTTACTGTAGTTACTGACATAATATTAGGACCAGGAAGCTGACCTTGAGAAGCCAATTGAAATTACACAATGGTCTAGCAGGAACATTTGATCCTCTTATATTGCTGACAAAGTTATGGAAATGGCTGAGAGTGGTTACTGAAAATCACGGGTCTTATTTTTTAAAACAAATTTCAGGGGCCAGCGTCTCCGAGATCTCATTTAACAAGTGCATGCCAACATGTGGTGCACAGTGGTGCATCTTCTGAACTGAGAATGTTCTGAATGTGTTAAAAAAAACATGCTTTTTTTATATTGCGTTTTACAGCTGAATCATACCCTTTACTCAAACCAGTGATGAGTGTGCTGGTCTTTGAAAAATATGAAGTCAAAGTTTGTCATTTTAATCCTAAACAACCTGAGTGCGGTGCCTGTGCAAAGTATGCTAGGGTTACATGAAAAAGCGGAATCCTATTTCCGTCAAAAGGTCCTCAATGTTGGCAATAATTTTATAGCAACATAGACAAAATGGGCTAATGAAAGTTCTCATGTGTTTTACAATATAAAAAGGAACTGGTGTTTTTTTTATATCAAGCAGTCATTTTTTAGACAAAATTGCATGATTTGTAGTTTTTTTCTTTAATAATTTGATTTTGTTTCTAGTTTCTGTTCAGTTATCCTGAGATCTTTTTCAGCAGAAAAAAGGGGAAAAAACACTTTTATACTTGTTTATTTTACCGTTTTAAATAAATTATTTTACAAATGATCCATCTGCTTTTAGAATTATTGGAAAAAAATTTGAATAAAGTTTCAAAAGAACGGAATGTTGTATATTCAAGTAAATCTGTGGGTTTTTTTTAAAATAATGTATTGATCCTATCATAACTTCACTCTATACTTATGGTACCTGATAAACTTATAGACCAAAATTCATTGTAAATATTTCTTGCTCAGCTGTTTTGTACGGATGCTTTAAAATTTAGACTAGTCCTTTGCTTGTTTTATATATATATATATTAGTCTGGAAATTATTTTGTTACCATTCTAGTTTCAATTGATTTTATTGTGTTTTAATCCTAGTTCTTAGTGGTTTTAATGAATTTTCAATGACTCGGCCAGATTAAAATGTATACATTTGAAAATCATGAATTTCTTCTAATTAATCTGATTATAATATTGTATGCACATTTTAGTTTATTTCAGTTTGGTTAGATAATTTGTCATTTTTAAATGTTTGTGTTAAAAAAAAAAAAAAAAAAAAAAAAATCTGTATATTGAGTTATTTTATCTTAATTGCATTTTATACCTTCTTTCTCCTTTTAGTGTATATATTTATTTTAATCAATTTATAAGTTAAAAGATTAAATTTTGTTAAACTTGCAGTTATGGGTGTAAAACATATTTTTGAAAAATTATAAATTTTCAAACCTTTATAATTTTTTTAGTACATTGCCCTTTTCTTTTTTATTTAAGCGGATGAATTATTATTGAGCCATCGAGAAATGGTGAGATTATGTTGAGAATCCATTTGTTTTTTTATCTTATTTGCTAATGTTAAATAAGTTTGTAAATCTTTTATATTTTTATGTTAGTGGTGAATACGTTTGATTGTACATATGTATTTATTTTTTGTGTGGTTTTTAATGGAGCACATTTTTCTACTGATTTTCACATGAAAAGACTGCAAAGACAATCTGTTGTCACTTTAGTATTTATGAAAATGAGTAACAAGTCTTTGTTACCCAAAATTCAAATCTAATGGAAGACGTGTAGAAGATTGAAAGTGCAGAATGCTAAATACAGGGTGCTTCACAGGGTCTCAACACTAAAAAGTCAAAGTTTTAGGATTTATACATTAGAAGGAAGGAAATTAAAAGAGGAAATGTGTGCGTCTATAAAACAAAGACTCCATTCATGAGCGCCAACTTATATTGGGTGGGCCCAATAATTTTGAGTAAAATAACACATACAATATTTTCTTTTTAATGTGTAGCGACAGAGCGAATGACTAAGATGATAGTTCAAAGTTAAATTATGTTTCTTTTAAGCAAAATATAAAATTTTAATTTAATAAGTAATTTTATTAAATTATATTCTCATAAGTTCTTTCTTATAAATACATTCATATTTGTTATAAATAACATAAAAATTGCTAACTATTGAAAGTGCAAAAAAGTAAATGTCAAGAAGTTTAGTCAACTAATTGCTTTATTTATCAATTCAAGATATTAAAACGGATGGAAAGAAATTTAAATATACATACGCTCTTCAATGCTCCTGTAAGTTTAATGGATGCCCATGCTGTTTTTACAAAATTATTTTGAGAACATCAGCAAAACCAAATTTCATATCAGCGATTAAATAACAAATTAAATCAATTGAAGTTGGGTAGGTGAAAAGATCAAATTATTGAGTGGGCTTGCACCCAGTGGTGTAGTCGTAAAAAAAGCAAAGGGCATACGCTCAAAGCAGAGAGTATACCCTACATTGTATATACTATAGCTTTTTTGAGAAACAGAGGGTATACGGTGTTCCTTAAAAAAAAGAAATCCAGAAGGTATACAGAGTATACCACTGTGCACCCTCCACTGCTTGCATCCCACGAGCCCCTATAAGTGGGTGCCATGGACTCTGTTCGGTAACATACTTGCAGTTTGTTGAAATCTGCCCTATTGTTTTTAGTCAATCTTTAAACACAACTCCGTAAGAAGTTGAATGTCACAGTTATGGAGGGGGGTTGAAGAGCCAATAAGTCCTTTGCCAAAGTGATTCAAGAATCCTCTTATGGTTGTATGATTATTAGAGTGGTTTCCGAGTATGTGCACTTCTTAAGTGTGAAGCAGCTCTATCCTGACGAAGCCATGCTTCTTGGACATAGTGTTCATAATAGCATACTTGCCAACTTTTACACTTTAGGTGTAAAATTTATACTTTTTGGCCATTTTTTACACTCAGGATACTTATTTTTACACCTTTTTGCAAAGTTTCTACCAAGTTTAATTTTTCTTTCCTTAAATTATGAATTACTTTCTAGTTCCTTTTAATAACAGTAAATTCTGAATACAGTGGGTATATAGTATTGTCACAGAAATGAATTCGGGTTTTATTGTCAATAATCACAAGAAAGGCTTTTTAAATATTCGTTCTATGTAAAAAGTAATGTTTTCAATAAATTTTCTCAGACCTCCTTTAAACAGCAAAATTTAAATCAAAGCTATGTATATGTCTTTAAAATCAGTTTTTAATGAGTGTTGTATTGTTTTTCCAAGGTTCACTCAGCCTTTCATCCCTTTGGGGTCGATAAAATGAGTACCAAGCTTGCTTGGGAACTAAGCACTGAGGCTCTCGCGTTAGGTTGACCACCTGGCTGGGATGCATGCTCCATAGTACCTCAGGGGCCAGGAACAAGAAAACAGAGATGGGCACTGTCGGCCTTGATCCTTCATGGATTGTATAGCCACAGAGTTTAGTTTTTTTATTGTTTTTCATATTTTTCTCATCAAACTACCTTTGTAATGGTCATTACTGTTTTATTTAGCAATATTATTTTATTATATATTTTTAGAGAATGTAAACAAAAGTTCACAAGTATGTAATAGGCATAAAAAATGCACCTTATCAACAATTCATTTGTTGATAATTTAATCTATGTTTAAATGTATTGTACCCATTTCTGAGAGTTTTGACAAGTGTCTTTTGAAAAGATAAAAAGTTTAGATAAAAATAAATAAATAGGAGGTTTCATTGAATACTCGTTCATTATTGTGCATTAAAAAAAAAAAAAAAAAACCCCAACCAGACTTTATAAATATGGTACTCCAAGGCCCTTCCATAGATGCGCAAAATTGGGCGACACTTTGTCCAACTAACAGATTCGCAAGACCCATTGAAGCACCTTGTATTTGTTGGAATTATGAGCTTTAAAATCAAAACTAAATCAAAATTTTTTATATTTTAACGTAGTTTGTTTTTTCTATTTTTAGCATGATATACTTTTGCAAAAACTCTCTCTCTCTCTTTTCTAAAAAAAATTAGGTTTTTTTCTTGTTAAGAATTATATTTTTGTGTGACCCTCGAAAACTTGTATTTTAGTGAGAGTTGACCAGAGATGGGGAACCATTGTCATGTGACACGTACGTATGCTGTGCAATGTGTGACTGTAGTCCTATCTCTATTTTTGTGCCCTGTACAGTTTTTCATTCCAAGAGGACAAACAAGAATTTTTATCAAAGAGGAAAAAAAAAAGATTATTGTAAATAGAAAAGGAATCTTACTACGGGCCTCTGGTTTTCATTGCTGATGATGGAATCTCTAGTCAATTAGATGCAGACATTTTTTTACCTTCAGTGTATTGTTTATTCACGGGAAAAAAAATGTCGAGAAATTATTTTCCATTATTTCTTATTGTATGTTTTCTAAGTCAAACAAATTAAACATGACTGAAAACTTTTATGTGTGTGTTTGTCAATTCTTTAAAACTGTTATTCCCAATCCTTTCAAGGGATACCAAGCACACGCAAAAATTGACTTTTTCTTATGCATTGAAATTTTTTTGATTGAGTGAAAAAAGTGTCCATGCCAAGGATCTCTGACTTATCCTCCTAACGAAGTATTTGTATAAACAGCCAGCAATTATTAAAACATTCTCTGATAATGGGACTTGGGAAATACAGCCCCAAAGTACAGATCAACCTCTATTATCTGAGCTAATTGGGACCATTAGTACCTCGTATATCGGAAATTTCTGTTAATAGAAACTGTGTGTAAAAGCTCGCCAGCTTGCGAATTTAATATCTCTTAAAATAAAAACAATAGAACATTTTCTAAATAATAAATATATGTAAAGTTATGTTTAACAGCTTAACAAATTAAAAAAGGAAATCAATTACTAGTAATAAATTTTAAAAGGCAAATATCAACTACTAGTAATAAATTTTAAAAAGCAAATTGAAAAATTTACGGAAGTTCACATGGCCACTGGAAACAAAGCATTGTTTACTGTTGTCTTCTCAGGGTTCAGTGTTTCTCTGGAATTGAGTGCTTTTGGGGGGCAGAAGAGCCTGTGTAGCACAGACAGTGAACAAAAAAGTGTGGTCTTTTTCAAGGCTCATTTACAAATAATAATAATAATAATAATCAGATTATCGGATCGGTTAACAGAAACTTTGATTAATCAAAGCTCAGTTAATTGAAGTTCTAATGTACTAAGAAATTTTAAATAAGCTGTGTATTTTTAGCTCGTAACATCTCTTTTATTATTTTATTCGCCTTTAAGTAAAACAGTGAGCTTTTTAAAGTTCATATTGTATATTTTATGTTTGAAGGGATTTTATTAATTTATTTACTTCTAGACCTTTTTAATAAATGCATGCATATCATAAGCATCGATATATGGAGATGTTGTATAGTCATTTTAAACTGGTTTTTGTAGTCCCTCATACTATTTGCCTGAGGAGGTTAAGGAGACTTATTGGGTAAGGAAGATAAAAAGTGAAATACCATGTTATCCTTTAAAAAAAAAAAAAAAAAAAATCTTTATTCAAATTTTGAAATTTTAGCACATAGATAGGAAGGTTCTTTATCCCCCTGTAAGCTTAAAATATTTTAAAGATAATTATGAGTATTTTTAAATTTGTGTTAAAGTTTCGAAAAGTATATAAAATATTTTTTTAACTGATTGGAAAAGAAATTTTTTTTAACTGATTTGACTGGAAAACTATATAAAAATTTGGAACTTACAGAGGGATAAAGAACATTCCTATCTGCAAAGCTGAAAAAAAAATATTGTTGAAATTTCCAAATTTAAATGAACAAGAACAATATATATATATATATATATATTATAGGATAACATGGGATTCCACTTTATCTTCTCCACCCGACAAATCCCCTTAAACCGACAATGTTCTACCAACTGCCCTACTTGTCCAACTCCTGGCCGACACAATTTACTTAGATCGAAAGTTTTCAACTCAAATGGGTTTTTGCCAATCAGTATCAGTTAAAAAGTAATTTTATTTTGTTGTCCTATTAAATACTGTACATCTTTTATAATGCAAACCTAAAAACACAAGGTTATGTGTTATATAGATTACGTTTCACAGATCATTAAACTTTCCTTGTAAACACAACTAAATAGGTCTGAAACATATCAAAATATAATACAGAATCTTTATATTGCATTCTTTGAGACCAAGAGTTGTGCAGATTATAAATATTTGCATACTATAAAATGTGGGAATGCAGGTGCTTCTTAACTGCAAAATGTTATTGTTTACGTCCGAGAAGTTGTGCATTATATTGTACTGTATTATAAAGATCTTCTATCATAATTCAAAAGATCAGTACATTCTTATTTATTGTTGCAGACCCTTTATTTAAACTGCATCAGGATGCAAAGTTTTTTTTATAGAAAGAAATTATCCTTGTAAATTTTTATTTGGGAAATTTCTGATTGTTCTGAAGACTCATTTCAGTATCTGCAGATTAATATTGCTTTTGGTTTATTTGACCTAAGGGTGACCTTATACTTCGATGGTTTTCTGCACTGCTGCGATAGTAAGGATATCCGAAGTTGCATAGCACTTGGAATAGCTGAATAAGCAGAAATTTAAAAACAAGTGGGTAGGTGGGATCAAAGATTGCACAGAGGGTTTTGTTTAATATTCCTTTCAAAACACTTTATCCTTTAATTAATAAATCTAAATCATTAATTCCTAATTATTAAATCCTTAATATTTTTCAATAAAAGCATATATGGCAATACCAGGGGTCACACTCACTCGAGATAATTTGTAGCAGTTTTTGGAGCAGCAAAAATCGAATTTTGTAGCAGCAAAATCGGTTTTTGGAGCAGCGAAAATCGAATTTTGTATCAGCAAAACACAAATTTTGGAGCAAGTAAAAAACAGTTTTTGTACCTGCACTCACTCTGACAAAAAATGTTTTTGCAAGGAGGAAAACATTTTATAGCAAGCTAAAATAAGCAACACAAGGAAAACATTTACTTTTATAGCAGAAAACAAATTTGCCTTAAGATAAATAAAAAACTAGAAAAAGTGTAAAGGGATAAAACATAAAATCAGATTAAAGGGGAAAAAAATCACCATCGCCATTTTATTCAATGCTATTTTATTATATTGAATTTGACGCATTCTATCAGTTGTTTTTGGAGAACTTAACACTTAAAAATCTATATTCACATTGACTCTCAGCAGTTTTGCTTAACTTTCTGCAACAGAACAATGTTTAACCATTTCATACGAAACACATAGAAAATGAAAATGTGAATGAACCCAGGAGTGATTTGGTGTTTTAAAAAAATTCTGAAATTCATAACAAGAGACCGCTGCATTTTTTTCGCCATCCTTTGATGAAATTCGATCTTTTCCCGCAATCCTTTGACAAAACTCCGTGTTTTATTCGCAATCTTTTGACAAATTTCGCATTTTTTTTACGGCCCTTTGACAAAATTCATGTTTTTTCGCCGTTGTTTTGACAAAAAATTTTTTACCGACAATTTGATAAAATCTGCGATGTTTTTTCGTGATAATGGCACAAAGAAATCAAATTTGGGAGCAGAAAGGAGAACCGAAATGGCTGTTTTGGAGCAGACGCAGTCAAAATAACCCATTTGTAGCAGACAGTTTCGTTTGGAGCAGTTTGGTGCAATTGGAGCAGGTGTGTGACCCCTGCAATACCATTAAATTTAATTTTAAAATTATTACAAATCGAAGATTTTTCTTATCCAAATTAAAAATATTCGACAGATTTTCAGACAATTCTAACAGCATATGTTTGATCAGATAATGAAATGTAGTAGTAAGTTAAAAATTTTCTCAAAAAAAAGAATTGAATAAAAAATAAATAATTGATAAAATATTCTACAACAACCTTCGGCCTTAAAATGGCAAATTAAAAAAAAAAAAAAAATCTCAGAATGTGAGAAAAAAATCGATAAAATTGAAATCCGTGCTGTGATAAATATCTTGTCCTTTGAATAGATTTTACTAGAATGGCTGGTCTGCCATCTATTTTCAGTAACAATAAAGAATGTCTCTTGTAATATAACGTTTACTATATGTTGCCTTTTTTCCAATAGATGGCAACACCAAAAAAATGTCAAGGTTATTTTATTTTGAAATAACACCTAAAAATACTCCAAAATTAATTCATCAATAAAATGAGTGCATTAGCAGATATAATTTCAAAAAGCTCAATTTTATACATTTCTTCATACAATTTATTTTTTTCTCGTTTAAGCCATTGTGCATTATTTTTATTGTTGGTGTAGAAATTATTGGCGATAAACTTTTTTCATTGCAACAAAGTTGCTACTCATATGGGAGAGGGAAATTTCCTGACTTTTTCAGGTGTATTTTAAGAAAATTGTAGTCTAGTGGTGTAATGGACATGCTGAGGGTAAAGCAAATGTTACATCGCTCAAAAACGCTAAAATTTCCTGAATAGAGATAATAATCAAAAGCTCCTTATCCCAATTATCTTCCCCAATGCCCCTCCCAAAACAAGAACAACCTTGCTTTGAGATTTATAATTGGAATTGCTCTATTTAATAATTTATGATCATTACAAGCTTCCAAATAGTTTCCTACAAACTGTATAAACTTGCTACACAATATTTGTGCACTCAGTCATCATTCATTTCGTTAACTGCATTGCAAAATCACTAATGTTCATATAAACTTTATTTTCAACAGGATACAAAAAGGGAGAAGAAGCCCACATTTCATTGGGAAGATGGAGACTTGCGATAATTATTTACTGTTACTTGAAAATACAGTAGAGCGCCACTAATCCACGTACAATTTATGAATGTAAACAAAGAAATTGAATTCTCTTAAAATGTTTCAGTAGCGACAAAATTTGAAAATTTTTTACACCAAATTTCACATTTTCCTTGCCTTTGTATTTAATATTACATACTATATAACAAGGTTGGCGAACCTTTTCATATCTGCGTGAAATATTTCACATGATCATCGCGTGCCAACAAATTTAGTGGATCAAAGTAGCAAAATTAATTAAAGTACTAATTTTAGGATTTAAAATATATAGGTAACATTTTGTAATTATTATTAAGTATTTTTAAAAATCCCATTTCTCTTGTTGAGTCTAAGAGTCCAAATAATTCAGATCAGCTTTGGATTTCAGTTTTTCCTTAACCCATTAACACACCATTTTAATAGATATTTTTTTATTAACACAGTGACGAATATTTTTCGCTAATTTTATTTTTCTGCTATTTTTAAGGGTTCTGGAGACATCTACAAAATAGCAGTCATTCAATTGGAGTAAACACTTTCTGTTGAGAAATTTTCAAAATACGCCAGTCTTTTAAAATTGAAACGGTTATTGACAAATTCGACTTTTTGAAAATGTATAATTATTCCACTTGAGATTAATCATATGTTTTTATAATGGATTAAAGTTGCAAGTTCTATAAATAAAACAATAAAACAAATGTCAAAAAATTAAAAAAAAATTATTAATTTTAAATTTAATGGTGCATTAGTGCATCATTGACCGAATGCATTTTATTTCTCAAATAAAATATTATTTTTCATGCACGAAACTTTTTTTTTTATCTTAATGAGTGTAATTTTAGCATATTTCAATAAAAATAATACCACATTTTATAAAATTTCTATGCTTTGCCTAAAATGGGTTAAGAGACTGCCAGCTGTATTGGAGACACCTGATAGCAGGTTTCTATTTGAGTTTTTTATACTTTTCATCCCCCCCCTCCAAAAAAAAAATAAATAAAAATATCACAAAAAAAACATATCAAAATGGCTTCTTTTAAAAAAACTTATGGAATTGAATTTGAAATTCCAACTTATCATAATTTCACCACCGGAATTTTTGCTTATGATCATTATTTCCCGATAATCTCCCAATATCAAAATTTTTTTATCCAATATTGAGCTAGATTAGGGTTTATAAAGTTGCATTTCACTTTACTCAATCTGTATGACAGCGACAAGCAGCAAGTCTAAGTTCAAAATAGTGCAATTTGTGCATTTTCATTATATGAAAGACTGGGGCGTAAAGCATGGCAACTGACATGTTTAATTTTTTCTGATTGATTTTTTTTAATTGTTTAATTGGATTGTAACAACTTTCAAGAAGTACAAAGATTTTACACAATATATATACAGTAGAAGATCTTTATAACGCAAACCTAAAAACACAAGGTTGTGCATTATATAGAATTTTGCGTTATATGGATCACATCATTAAATTCACCTTGTTAACATGGCCAAATATGTCTGAAACACATCAAAATACATTAGAATATCTTTATACTGCATTCCTTGTTACCAAGAGTTATCCAAATTATAAATTTTTGCATAATATAGGTCCATTGTTAAATTTACTTTATAAACATGATCCAAATATAACTGACACAACCATCCCTTATATTAGACATTTTCAAAAATGTTTATTGTAATAATAGCATTTTTTCAGTAAAAAGGTCTTAAATTAGAAGATAAAGTTGAACTAATGTATCAAATTTAGTCCTCTAGAGAGTAGCAATATTTTACAATGTGAAAATGCAGGTGCTTTTTAACTGCAAAAATCATTGTTTACATCTGAGAAGTTGTGCGTTATATGGAGAATTGCGTTATATAGAATTGTGTTATAAAGATCTTCTACTGTAATATCTATTCAATAATTCTTACAACTGAATTTACAAAATGAAAATTATTTGCACATAAGTTAACAGAAGTTTCACTCAACAAAGCAGCATTTTGCAGGAAGCAATCATGATAGTTTTGTGTATATTTTCTTTAC
Source organism: Maratus speciosus (assembly GCA_963932465.1). NCBI lineage: Eukaryota > Metazoa > Arthropoda > Arachnida > Araneae > Salticidae > Maratus > Maratus speciosus. The sequence continues at coordinate 4,915,226 of CAWVRF010000002.1, read as the reverse complement.
AAAATTGAATGTATCAAAAATTTCATTTTGTTAATTACCTTGCTTTACACGCGAGCCCTGCAATATTTTAATTTAGAACATGAGTCTGTTCCATATGTTTGCTGTCCCTGCTATATAACATTTTTCTTGAAAGATTAAGTTAATAGTACATTTAATTGTTATATTATTTTATTTATTTCTATTTACTGATGCAGTACTTGGAAAATACAATTTGAGCTCTTATGGAAAGATATTTACTTTTAATGATTGAAAATGCTTTCTTAGACAATGTATTTCATAATTTATTATTTTTTCCTTAAATGGTAATTATAAGACAGTAAAAAACAAAAAAATAATACATTTGTTACATTTGAACTCTTATTAATGGTGTATTACAATGTGAAAAAAATCTTAAATATCTATTACTGGTTTTCTACAATAGATGACATAACCACATATGTATCAAATAATAACAATTAACAAAAGTTATCAGATTCTTTAATCTTAAATTTACTAAGGATTTTAATTCCTACTCTGCAACCCTACAAAATTATGAATTGAAATTTAAAAGCTTTTGAAAGATTAATTTTCTTAGCATCCTAAAATACCAAAAATAAAACTTTTAGTACTCATTGGTAATAATAGATGGCGCCACCAGACATCTGTTACACGAATTTTGTTGTAGGCAGAATTGACAATAAAAATTTTACTTCTTGTATTTTTTTTAAAGTATTATTCATAAAGAGATTATTTAAGATTATTCATTGATTATAACAAAATTATACACTGCAATAGTTATATTATTTTAGAAAGAAAATTGAATTTAAAAAAATCTTATGAATGTGATAGCTCATTTCATCAGGCCAGAATTATTTTATTTTTAAAAGCAACAAAGCTTTGTAACTCAACAAGAAATTATTACTATATACAGACTTCAAGATAAAATTCAACAATATAAACAAAATGTCTTAAAACAAACAATCATTGCTGCCATGTTTAAAAAAAAAAATTATTATTTTAAAATAGTTTTTACTTTATTTATACATTAAAATGTGTAATTTATTTATTTTAAAGAATTAACAATCTAAATTTGTTCAAAATATGAATTTTAAAAAATGTAAACAACGATTAAATAGACATGACCTGTAATCTGCAAAAAGTCTCTCACCTGCACAACCTTTGCAACAAAGCTTTGCGGATTAGAGGCTTTCTACTGTAACTGCCGGAAAAGTTTTAAAATTTGTAATAATGAGTATTAAAAATTTAAACTATTTGCTAGGGTGAATAGGAAAGGGGTGGAGAAAAAAAAGTGGAATTTTTCAGGAAAAAAGGGTAATTTAGAAGATTTTTTTTTTTTAGTTTTTAATGGTGGAATTTGCTAAACCATGGAAGATTCTCATTTCTGGCAGCACAATGGTCAAACTTTCTTAGAGATCACAATGAAAGTTTATCAAATTCTCTGACTTTTCTAGATTTTCGAAAAATATTGAAATTCCCTGACTTTTCCGAGGAGTGTAGCAACCCTGTTGCAACCTCCTCTTTTTTTTAGTAAATGGTCGAAACTGAAATGGCAGAGTTATTTCTCCCATACAATTTCAACTAGCATATCTTCCATAAAATATCTTATCTTCCACTCTTCTAGGAGAAGGCATTTTCCAAATGTCAACTCGTAATGAGTCAGTAAATACATTTTAGATAAAATAGAAAATCATTATTACTGTTAAGTGTTCTTTTTATATTTATTATTTTTAAATTTAGAGTTTCAATTTTTTTTCCCTTTGTTAGACAAATTGAGATGGCTAATGATGATTTCCATATAAAATACAACAAATATTATTCATTTCAGTAACACTTTTATCCTTTCTTATAGACCGGGAGGCAGCAGCACAGACAACCACCTCATAATCTAAAACTCGATTCGCATATTAAAACGCAACTGATCTGCCAAGCCATATCTTGTTGGAAAGCAATCCAATTTTAGTGGTTGACTCACAGGTTTACCATTGGGTTTTCCTGCTCTTAGTCATACCTTTAGGTGCAATAAACAGGGTGGTCAGCGACCTGGGAATCATGGAAATCTCAGGGAATTGGATTGACTTGGAAAAATCATGGAAATCTCAGGGAAATTCAAACTAAACCTGGAAATTGATTGAAACAAATACTAATTTCCATTACGACTGCAGTAATCTGGAAAGAAGAGATTAATCTCGGCTTTCGGGCTCAATTCGTACCTGAAAGCAACTTGGACTCTATTTTTATCCAGTCTTTGAGCTTTGAACTCAGGGTCTTGATAAAAATTTTATGTGCAGGGGTGTAAAAATCTAGGCGCCCGCAGGCAATCTCTCACCACTAAATTTTATTCATTATTTTTTGTCTAATATTTCATCTTAAATTTTTTGTAAGAAACTCTTGCTGTTTGAGAAACAAGAATGTAGCCTAAGTTTCTTACAGTGTTTTGCAATCCTTTAAAAACTGAAAGTAAACTGAATTGTTATTAATCGATACTCATATTATAAAAAAGTAAAGTTTGTGTGTTTATTTATAGGGGGTAATATCTGGAATTACCGAACCAATTTTAAAAGTAATGATGGCAAAATGATAGTGTGATAGTCCCTATTCCGACATAAATTATATTTTACATCTGTACCAATATCCCCAAGGGGGTGCAGAAGCGAAATACGTTCTAAAAATGCAATTTGTGTTACTGAAAGCCCTAAAAACTTGAAATTTGGTATGCGAGTTACTTATAAGATATAAATTATGTCTAAGAACAGTTCCTAAAAAAATTCGAAATTTAAAAAGGGTGAAAATGCGCAAAAAGTGTTCTAAAAAATTCTAAATTGCAATTTCTATGCTATCTCAGGGATTACGAAACCGATTTAAAAAAATAAAGGTTACAAATGGATGGGGCCAGTCCTTATTCCAACATAGGCTATTTTTATGCCAGTGCCACTACTACCTGGGGGTTGGAAGATCAAAAACTGTTCAAGGAGCTAGTAACTTGATATGTGGCATGGTAGTTACTGATAAGATGTAAATTCCCTCTAAGAACAATAGAAAAAAATTTGGAAATTAAAAAGGATGGAAATGCATGAAAAGCATTCTAAAAAGTTCCAAATTACCATTTCTATAAAATATCAGAAAATACCAAACTGATTTCAAAAATAATGGTGGATGGCGACAGTTCCTGCTCCAACATAGGCTATATTTTATGTCGGTGCCACTACCACCTCGGGGTTTCAGAAGCTAAAAATATGTATGTTCCAAATTGTGATTTTTGTGATATTGAAGGGGCTAGCAACTTGAAATTTATCATGGTACTTATAAAAAAAAATTCTAAATTTAAAAGAGGTTAAAATGCGTGAAAAGCATTCTAAAAACATTTTTAATTACGATATCTGAGCAATTGTTAAAGATAGAAACTTGAAGTTTGGTGTGGTAGATATTTATAACATGTAAATTCTCTCTAAAAATAGTTTCTAAAAAATTCTAAATTTAAAAAGGTGAAAAGAGCGAAAAGCGTTCCAAACATGTTCTAAATTACGATTTTTATAAAATCTCAGAAAATACCAAACTGATTTCAAAAGTAATGATTGCAAATGGATGGTGACAGTCCCTGTTAAAGCAAAGGCTATATTTTATGGTCATCAGTGCCACTACCATTAGGAGTTTGCAGAAGCAAAAAATTTCTAAATTGCGATTTTTGTGACACCGAAGGGGCTAGAAAGATTAAGTATGGCGTGGTAGTGACTTATAAGATATCGTTGCTCTCTAAGGCCAGTAAAAAAAAATGATAAAAAGGTGTGAAAATGTGCAAAAAGCTTTCTAAAACATTCTAAATTGAGATTAAAATATTCTAAATTGAGATTTATGCAAGTATTAAAGATATAAACTTGAAATTTGGCGTGGTAGATACATATAAGATATAAATGATCTCAAAAACAGTTACTAAGAATTTTGAAATTTAAAAGGGTGAAATGAACAAAAAGCTTTCTAAAAACTTCTTAAATTATGACTTCTGTGGAATGACAGGAAATATAGTAAACTGATTTTAAAAGTAATAGTGAAAAATTGATGGTGCCTGTCTCTGATTCAACATAGGTTGTATTTTTTTTTGTCAGTGTCACTACCAAAAGGGGTTTCAGGACGAAAAACATTCAAAATTACAATTTTAGTTATACTGAAGGGGCTAGAAACTTTAAATTTGGCCTGGTAGTTAATTTTAAGATAAATTTTATTCTAAAACTTTTAAATGTGAAATAAGTGAAAAACGTTCTAAAAATTTTCTAAATTTTTTTTTTTTTTTTTTTTTTTTTTTTGAATTGCCAAAGTTAAAGTCAAAATCTTGAAACTTGGTATAGCAGTTACTTATATGGTGTAAATGCCTTCTAAGATCAGTTTAAAAAAATAGAAATTTAAAAGTAGAAAATAAGCAAAAAGCATTCTAAAAATGCTTTAAATTACGATTTCCATATGGAATTTTCAATGATAGAAACTTAAAGTTTAGCATAATAGATATAAAAAGTAAATGCTCTCTAAGAACATTTTTTAAAAGATTCAAAATTTAAAGTGGTAAAATGAACAAAAAATCTTTTAAAAACTTTCTAAGTTACTATTTCTATGTAATCTCGGGAAATAGCAAACCGATTTCAAAATGTATATTTGCAAATTCATGGTGACAACCCATGTGCTATATATGTGCCATATGCTATATGTTATGTTAGTGCCACTACCACCTGTGGAGTGTTAAGACCATTAGACTAGAATCTTGAAATATGGAATGAAAGTTATTGTTAACACTTTGAGATCAGATCTGAGCTATTTCAACTGCATATCTCACTCTGGACTGAGAGTACAGTAGAACCTATTATTAGACGAGCTTTTAAAATATGTAGTATTTCGAAAAAGAGCTTAATACCATTCAAGATATCGCTGAAGAAAACGGTTTTTCAACAAGCTTCATTATTAAACTTATCTATGAATTCAGTTTTCATAAAAATATCAAGAAAGTAACCCATAAAGATATGATATATAAAAGGTTTAACTATTTTCCTGGTCTGTACCAGAAGTTATGATATTCTCTACTGAAACATAAAATAAATTTAATAGTCATTTTACCAAGAAAATTAAAAGACATAATTTTACGAAGATAAGATCCAACACCGAAAGACGAATTAGCTATAGTGTATATGTGATCTCTTTTAGAATTGATAGCAGTAGAATAATGGAATACGTAGTAATGACGAAAAGAAAACTCAAAGAAAGAATCCAAGAGCATAAAGCAAATATAAACTTTTGTCGCCAATTCACAATTCTCTCGTTTAAGTTTCAATTAGAATATCACAATTGATTTTGATCATGCAAAAATTATATGCCCAACATCCAATTACTACGCATCCACTATCAGAGAATCCATAGAAATCATGTGTAAAAATAATCAAGTATGTAACGACACCCTATCATACAATATCCTTAATATAAGGTTAAATATCCTGAAAATAAATCCTGAAAACTTGAACAAAGTGAAGGATTAAAGTTAATGGTACGGCAGTTAAATATTTTTGTCCACGCAAACTTAATCTGAAACACTGCCCTGTTACGCATTTAAAAATGAAAGTGATGCCGCAGAACAAAGTGATATAATAAAATAAACGGAACTGCAGTTACTATACATTTTATTTCTACTTAAGTTCAGTCCAAGGGACTGCTACTTCTACTTTCAACTCTAAAATTTATTGGCTCTCCCATTTCAAAACGAAGTGACGTATTTGTAAAAATGAACAGCAAATGGTTATTAAAATGCTCTCTGATGATGGACTCGGGGAAATACAGGTCGAAAGTATTTAGAAGTTTTAAATAATGTGTATATTTTAATCTATTTTATTATTTTAGTCGCATTTTAAGTAAAACAGTGAGTTTTTAAAAAGTCATGTTATGTACGATTGAATCAAGGTGAAATATTGCATTTCGTCTTATTATCCTTTCAAAAATATTTTTGTTTTGTGCAACCAATGATGCTTTTGGAACAAGATAAAGTAAAGTATCTATAACTCATTCTAAACTGTATTGCTACTAATCGATTTATTAAATTAATTTTATAAAAATTTGTTATAATTTTACTTTTAAGTACCTTCGAAGCATAAAGGGTTAAGCTCTGCGAAATTTTTATCCCCCACCCTCACTCTTCTTTCGCTGCGCTAGTGATACATACAAAATTTACTCAAGATTGATCTCAAATGCAAACTGGATACTTTGATACAATTTTTAAGCCATTTTTGTTCAGAAATGTATGAAATTAGCAAGCTTGTAGTAATTGCTAAGAAACTATGAACTTGAACTGTTTTTTTTTCTATTTTTCGCAAAAAACGAAATTTTTCCAGAAAACGCCGTAAAAGTTGGCATTTTGATCCGAATTTCCGGACGCAATATTACAGGAAAGAGAAATAAACTGCCGTCCTAAAACAACAATCGCTTATAACTCAAGCTGCAATTAATTTATCGAAAAATGAAAAAAACTCTTATTACAAATCACTTCAATAATGATACCTTTAGATTTTTGAATGTATCACTTTTTTTTTTCTTTTTATAAAAAAGTAATACAATATTCATTTTAACCATATCACTAATTCGGTCTTAAATTACTTAAAATTACGCAGTTGGAAATCAAAGTAAATAGAAAATCAGAGACTTAATCAAATATCAGTATTTATTTACAAATAAGAGAGAAATAGGTGGTTGGGGGGGGGGGGGACGGAACTAATCCTCCAAATGTAAGAGGTATCCTACTTGGTCTGTATATTCATAGACATTTAAATTATTATTCAATAATTTTCTTTTCAAAGCTGCAAGTTTTTCGTTTATTTTCTGATACTTTATTTTCATTTTCGGTGGCTCCTTGCTGCCTGTCTGCAGCATAATCATCGTAACTTCATTCTCTTCTTGAATCTCTTTCAGTAGTTCGATGAATCTGTATAACTCCAAATGTGGCTTTCCAGCTCGTTTGTTTAATTTCGAATGAAATCCTTCGACATGGTTATTTGTTCTTTCGGATTCAGTCAAAAAATGATTCCAAATTTCCCTGGAAAAAAAAAAGTGAAGAATGTACATATGAAAGGAGCTTAGTAATGATAACAGTAATGATATACAAATATATATCTTATATCTTATATACGAGCAAAAATTGTGCATGTATGTGTGTGTTGTATGTATGTAAATTTCATCTTTGAAACTGCTCGCACGATTTTGATTAAATTTTGTATTTTACCATTTTCGGGCACGAGAAGACCATTGGGCTAGATAATGTGTTCGAGAAAATCCGATTAGTGGGTCATTATGTGTCATAATGGGTCAGGGTCAAGCTAATTATATCTAAAAAACGGCTCAATCAATTTTGAGTAAATTTTATATCCAACTGTTTTTGGACACGAGGAAACTATTGGGCTAGGTCACATGTTCGAGAAATTTTGATTAATGGATCATTTTTGGGTCACTTCGGGTCAAGCTAATTTTATCTAAAAAACGGCTCTAACGATTTTGACTAATTTCGTTATCTACTGTTTTGGATTACGAGAAGATCAATGGGCTAAGTCACATGTTCCAGAAAATTCGATTTGTGAATCATTTTTGGGTCACTGTGGGTCAAGTTGATTGTATCTAAAAAACGGCTCAAAACAATGACAAAATTTTTGTATTATATGGACCCACAGCAATAAGTAGAAGAAACATGATCCGCAGTGAAAAAAATTAGCGCCGACCGCACATCAGACTGGAGTCTTCAAATTTCTAAAATCGAGCCCCCCTTGAGGATTCTCCAGATCCGCCCTTGCTACAACCTCACGGTTGAAATTGACATAATAAAAGCCTTGCGTTCCATGATGCAATGTTAATCGGAACAAATCGATCTAGCGAAAGATCTGTTTTCAGAAACAGCATGACTAACCAATCTACCATACAAGATAATGCATGTTCTTCATTTACGTATAAAATTTCAACCTACATATTTTTCATAAGAGAAATTTTTACTATGTACTGAAAATATTTTAGATAATGAATTAAATAATATTCGTAGAATTGTTTGTAATAGCGAATAATAAGAAACCTAACCAAGTTTGATTCTCAAAAATATAAACTTTATAACCTTCAAAATTTCTCAAGCTTTTTTGAAAAAATAGAATACAACTATTTCATTCAGTTGCTGAGGTCGATCTAAACAAAGGCCGTTTTTCACTTTTTCGATTTCCTTTGAAGGGTTTTCTAATAAGAATACTTTCATTTTCGAAACTGGTTCCGAAAATAAAAGTATCCTAATAAAGAAAATCTGCAAGCAAAATCGAAAAAGTAAAAAAAATGTACTTTGTACAGATCAATCTCAGGTGGCCAGTGAAAAAAAATCGCTTAAAAATATTGAAATGCAAACGAGATATCTTAAAAAAAAAAAAAAAAAAAAAAAAAAAAAAAAAAAAAAAAAAAAAAAAATCTGTGCGATTAACATTAGTGAACGGCTGTTTTTTGTTTGAGGGAAACTTCTGACATAACTTTTAATTTACATAAACAGACGCATAAAAAAATCGGTTATATATATTGTTACTTATGGCATTAAACAATTCATAGAATACAAAATAGTTTTTATATATTATTATTTATCGCACAAATACTTTAAGAAATACAACCCGCCCTATCTTATTTAGGCACATAACTAAAAATTTTAACAAGAATCATAGGAATATTATGCGTTTGGCGTTCACATTTCTAGTCTGGTGTCCAAGATCTTTGAATCCATGTTTCTGCATTGTCTATTATTAAGTTTTCAATGTAGTGGTGGGCTGGAATGACCCTCGTTTCCAGTCCTTGTTTACTCCATACCTTTTTTCTCAAGTTGTTCAATATCCGCAGAACGCTCATCTAAATCATGCTCTTTTACTTTTTGTTGTTAAACTATAGTTGCGTCGTTGTCTAATGCTGACGTAAGAATTTTCGAGACCCCCCCCCCCCATCCCCCACTTACTGCTTACGTAATTCTTGAACGACCCCTTTGATAATGACTCGGATAGTGCCAAAATATTTAAAACAGTCCAATAAAACTTTTTAAACTGTTTTTAAAGTTTTTCTCTTACAACTTTCAGCAATAAAAAGAAGTGATTCCATTTCCTGATAATAATAATTATTTTGAACAATTAAATATTTTCATGCGTAATTTAACAATTATTGATTTCTTAAAGTTAGCAATTATTGACATGTTATAGGTTTATTTAAAAATTACTATTTTGTTTCATTATATGCTTTAAATTCTGGTTCTAAATGGAATTATAAGAAAAATTATCTATTACTTTTAGTAGAATGTCCACTACTGAAATAGTGAGTATGCATTACTGCAATTTTAACTTATTTTTATTATTACAACTGAATTTTGATTAAGGGTCTACTTCAGTCACGCGAAAACAGCTGCACGCTAATGCTAATCGTATGCAATTTTTTTTAAGGTATCTTGTTTGCATTTGAAGATTTTTATATGATTTTTTCTGCATTAGATAGCCGAGGTCGATTTGTACGATTTTTTCTGTTTCGATTTTGTTTGCAGATATTTTTTATTAGGATGCTTTCACTTTCTAAATCGGTTCCGAATCTGAAAGTGTCCCAATGAAAAATGCAAAAAAGAAAAAGTTAAAAATATTAAAATGCAAAAGAGATATCTTAAAAAATTCTTCCATTGGATTAACATTAGCGAATGGGTGTTTTCGCCTAACTGAAGTAACCTCTTAACTATTTGAAATGTGACTGTGATATTGGATTAAATTTTGTTCATAAATTAATATAGCATAAAAAACTGGAATATAATGATTGCAATTAAAAAAATAATTATTAAAGAAATTATTTGAGGGTGTCCATTACAGGCGTTTTTATTTTATATTTGATATCATTAAAAAAAAAAAAAAAAAAAAACACCGAATAATTAATTTTATAAACATGTTCTTTGCATGCATGCATGCACATATAAATACATAATTATTTTCATTTATGCAACAGAAAAAAGTAATCATTAAGAAAAAAATATCATTAAACAATGAGCAATGTGAATCGAATGATCAAAATCAGGGAATAAATTCGCGATTTTAAGTAGAGGATTTTTAAAAAATCATTAATTAAATTCATAAAATTACTTTTTAAAAAGATAAGAGATAATATTAAAAACTAAGATGGACATAATGTACAAGGTTTCTAACGGTTTTACACTATTGAATAATTAAAATGAATCTTAAATAATAGTTTAAGTGCGTAAATCCTTTAAATTTGTAAACAGTAACATTAACTGTTTATTAGTTGTAAAAAGCACTTTATTTAAAATTAATATAATTAAATCTATTATAATTTACATTGTCGTAATTATGATGAAGTTATCGAATTGTGCAATTTGAGTGCACAAATTATTTATAGCCGTGTGACAATAAAGAGGATATTTAACGTTTTTTAAATTTAACATTGAGTGCAGATATCGCTGACCATTCTTATGATTATATTTCCTCTGTGTTTATATACATTGATAATTTTCTTTCTTTTTTTTGCTATCATACACATACATTTGGATAAATTTAGATTTGTGTATCATATCCTATTATAGCATTATATCATGAGAAATGAAATATTTAATTACTAAAAGGAAATATGTTTACTATTCAAATAAAAATAATATATAACAAAAGGAAACAGACACTTACTTGTATAAAGTTGGAACAACTCCGACGTTTGCTCTTGCATCCTCTTTTAAATTCTCTGTGAATTTTTTCTTCAAAATGTCTTTCTTTTTGTGGCCCATGGTCGTGAATATTGTTTATTTTTTTTCAAGGCTTCATTTTCAGTGATCATCGTAGCACTACACTGTTTATTGGAGCATTTAATGTTGCCTTTAGACTGTTTGCAGCGATAGTAAAAGTCATTAAAAACAAGAAGTGTTCCGCCTCTCGAACTTTTAATAAATTCAGCCATATTACGATATAATATCCCAGGAGCAATAGGAATTTCTGAACTGAACTGTGATAATATCTGGACTGAACTTTAAGAATTCTGGACTAAACTCTTTTAACAAGGTATGCCCTATGTTTGCCATTTTGCAAACAATATGTAACAAAAAAGAACCCTTCTCCTTTATCACCTAAACAACTTAAGACTTATGTGTTTTCCATTTAGAAGCATTGTGATACAAAAGAAGGCAGTCTCTAAAGATCTTTAGCATCTGGCTTCCAGAAGCACAAATGTTTTCTATTACTTCTGAAATGTATTAGCGAATAATATGGTAAAAATTTCCAGAAAAATCCAATAGAAACTGCACAAATTAATTTGAACGCTCATAAGGAAGCACCTTTAAAACTTAATTTGTAAGGTTTTGAAAAAAAATTTTAAACAGTTTTTAATAACTATAATTTAGACATCCTCAATATATTATTTATGTAAATCACTCAAAAAACATAGCAGAAAACGAAAATCATACATCAGAACTAAAACCAAAATACAATTTTAAAGCGTGTAAAACTTTACTTTATGTCTATAAAAAATTTACCAATTAGAATTATTTATTAAAGATTTTTTTTTTTTTTTTTTTTTTTTCCCGGATTAGTTTAAATTTGCTGCCGTTTAATCTGGGCTAGGTTTTACTTTATCTTAAATTCTTATTTTCTTTGTTTTGAAAAAAAATAAATTAAAAATTTCAAGGATTATTATTATTTTTTAACTCTATATCTGTAATTTTTATTAGATTGGTTTTAGTTCATTTACTTACTGTAATGAGGTTTCATATGAAATATTCATTCAGACAAAAATAATTTTTTTAACACTATTTCTACCGGTGTTAAATGACGCCGTTCAAAATTTTGATTTATGTTTATTTTGCTTCCAACTTTCAAAGCTAGTAAGTATTAAAACAAGTCTTCAATGTATTAAAAATGACTTGTGATTGTTTTAATCTAAAAATTACAAATAAAATAATCATAAATCAAAAACTTTAAAAGGTGTCATTTGATACCGGTAGAAATAGTGTTAATAATTTTCCCTGTGCTTTCTATATTGAATCAAATTTCATAATTATTGCTTTAAGGCTGTTCTCAACTGCTCTGCTCAAGAAGTGAAAAACGTTTTGACGTATTTTCAAATTCATTTTTTAACCGAAAGATATAAAATTGGAAAGCCTGACCATGGAAGCGATTTGGAATCGAACTGTGTTTTCCATTTTTTGATCAATAAATTAGCTATCGACTTATAAGCGATTTTGATCACGTGACACGGCATTTTTCTCCCATTACTGACTGGATTTTCTTCTTTCGTTCGGAAGTTCAGTTTAAAATGCCAACTTTGGCAGTATTTTCTGAAAGATCTATTGCGTTTAAAAGAAAACTGAAAAAACAGTTCGAAACCTTCTAGTTTCATGCATTTCCGGACAAAAATGAATTAAAACTTATGTCAGAAAGTTGACCCTTTGGATTTGAGAACAGCCTTAAGTGAAAGTTATTCATTTGTAGATGAGCCTGCACTACATGTTTTTGAAAATATTTCAATTTTTACATTTTACTTTTTTAAGTGTTTTTAAGAAAACATCTTAAAAATGGTGGCAATCCATACTTCTACAGAGAAAAAAGAAATGAGATAGTCAGACAAGTGACTTCTTAAATTTCTGTAAAAATATTTAAAGACGTGTACTTTATAAGCCAATAAAAATTAATTTTCGATTAATGAGATACTCAGACACGTGACTTGTTAAATTTCTGTAAATATATTTAAAGACGTGGATTTTATAAGCCAATAAAAATTAATTTTTTATTTACCGTGACGACACCAGAATGTAATTACAGTCCTCCACACTTAACCAAGTCACGGATAATCGAATAACCCGCTTATTCGAATAGAATCCTCCAGAACCGAATTTACTCCTATTGGTTCTATGTTATTTTTCACCGCTTAAACCAAATACCTTTTACGAACGTCTCCGCTTAATCGAATAACAACTGTGTGACCGATGTTTGAAAATAGTCAAGGAAAGCACGTTTCAGCTGGAATTTCCTTCCATCTTTTGTCATTTTCGGTTCCTTTACGCTGAAAACAAATTTTCAGTTCTTCCTGCAATAATTTCGGCCAGCTGGTGTATAATGGGCAGGTCAAATGATTTCACCACCTCGATCCCCCCACCATCACTTCTTGCTGTTAACTTGGCAATGTACCGTCACTTCGAAACTCGAGATGGTAGTTGTGATATTTTGCATTCATTCGAAAAATAATTCCATATTTACTCCTTTAAAATTCCACTTAAACAAACCTCTTTAAACGATTTTTTAAGGCAGTATAAATAACGTAAGTTAGAAGTAGCAAAGTTTTTTACCAAATTCAAACGAGCTGCATTAAGTGTGATGTAAGCCATATAATTGTATGTACTGACATATTAAATTAATATGTATATTTACTTTATATTAGCATTTGTATTTATGTTAGTTTATGTTATGTTATTCTATTAACGATTTATTGTGCTGTTAATTAAATATACCGTAGAGGGTTATTTTGCCTTTTTACTACGCATTAAATATTACAGTTTTGATTACCCGTTTAATCAAATACCCCGCTTAATAGAATATTGTTTGTGGAACCGTCAATATTCGTTTAAACGGGAACAACTGTATTTTATCAATTGTATAATTATTTATTCTATGTAGTTATTTTATAAATTTTAGTGTCATTTTTTCATTACAAAGGAAATATGTTTCTATTTTAACATATTGTGCAAGACCATCAAAGAGGTTCATGGCCCCTAAAAATTAACGTAATTTTCAAAAGAAAACATCCATTAAAAAACACGAAACTGCTACGTTTCCTATAACTGCATCAAAATTACGTCATTTTCCAAGATTTTTCACTACACCAGCTCAAAAAATTAGCCGACAAATTTTTAGAAAGACAACGGTCTTCAGGTGTGAAAATGGAGTCATTTTAAAAGACATTCAACTGAAAACTGGCATATTTTTCAACATTTATGTGCAAATGACGTAATTTGCATCGGCTCTTCATTCCTCCTATACTAAGATTAGAAGACTTTATTAGGAGATTTTCAGTTCAGACTAAAAAATAGTAGTGCACTTTTGCAAGCCCCAAAATACACAGTTATTGTTAGAAATGCATAATGAAGGAGGTAACGACCAGCGGGGCTATAGCTTAATTTTTAACACTCTTATGTCGTTTCTAAATTAAAGACTTCAATACCAACAATCCCACTTCATAATTATACAATTCAACTTCAATATCAATAAATAGTTGAAAAAATGTCCTTTTGAATAAAATTTATTTGAAAATTGCAGCTCTATTTCTTTTTAAATAATTTTCAAGCATAAAAAATATATTTCTTTAATTTAACTCAACACTGAGCATCGGTATTCTTCAATGATGAAAAGTAACTAAGAACTATGTTATCACATAATAATCAGACCAAATTAAAAATGAAAAAGGAAACAGAGAGAAAGAGAGATGATTAATCAAAAGATCATACCGCTCTTAAAATACAGCACTTTGGCGCTAAGCTGAAATTTGTCACGAAAAGGCAGATTTTCATTTTATGTTGAACATTATTATAAAGTTAATTTGAATTTGTTAAAATATAAGTTGCATCGGAATATGCTCGATTATTTATGTCACTTTATAAGAGGAAAATAATTCCAGAACGTGGAAAAAGGGACAATCAACACGATTATGGGAAACGAATGAAGAACTTATACAAATAATGAAAACATTAAAAAAAAATCCGCCTCATCTGCCAATTTTATATTATCATTTTAAAAATATATACATTTTTACATAAACATTGAGTAGCTTAAAATAAAGGTAGTCATGGTTGATATGAATTTGAAAAGAAGGATTATTGAAAAGAACATTTAAAAAACCTTTTATGTCGTCGAATTTTGTCGGATTCCACATCATGTTTAATAACGTTTCAGAATGTTTAGTAAAATATAAACGTTTTCTACACTTTAAAAAAAAAATCTCCCTGCGAAACTTTGACACATTTATGGACGCATTTTTAGACAAAAAAAGCATTACATTGTAGGCATGACAAATGAAATTATCTGTAATCAAATAGGGTTTTTCCTTTTTTGAATAAATGAATTATATTTAGAGTGATATACGATCTTTATCTAATTATGGTATTAATCAGGTAGTTGCGCCTTGAAATTCCATTCAAAATACTAGCTTTGACAGGGTTTGCTGAAAGATCTCAAGCCTTTATCGAAAACTGAAAAATAAAAAACATTCGATTTCATAGCTTCTGAATAAGAGTACTTACCAGGCTCATGCGTTTTCAACTAAAAATGGATTTAGGAATATGTCAGAAATTAGCCAATTTAGATTAGAAAACAGGCATAAGTGTCATCTCAAATCGCTACTTCTGACGCATTCGTAATTTTAAATACTATACTGAACTCTCTCATAAATATTATTTCTGATGTCAACGCGCCCTTTTTTTTCTATGCACCTACAAAATACAGAAGATGGATAAGGTTTTATTAGAAAGATTTCTCAACAGGCTTTAAAGAGTGCATTAAAATCTTGTTAAAACACGTTGTTCGACTTAAAAATGCAGTTAATTAAAAATGAATGAAAAATGTATCAACAAAAAATCTCAGAGAAGTGAGAAAACGACTTCACACGGTTCAACTGGTTTATATATATATATATATATATATATATATACATATATATATATAGACTTTTTTTTCATAAAGATCCTAAAATTTTAGTATTTTTTCCATTTTTCTATAAATATGCAGCACCTTATACAAAATTCGATGTTTTAGAGGATTTTTGAAGCTTGAAAATAACCTAAAACTAATCATCAGTTAGCTATCAACTGTAAACAACATACACAATATTTACAATAATGTAAATATGTTTTTCGATTCTTTAGTCGTCTTTTGAAAATATTTCAACAATTCAGAAATGTAGATCAGAAACTAATTGCGTAATTGTATTTGAAATATTTATATAACAGAGGAAAGTGAAAATATATTTATCTCAATAAGAAAGTAAAAAAATATATCTTTACAGTAAAAAGTAAATCTTTATTATTAAAATTTTACAATGAAGTAAATCCCACTTGATCTATAATTGATTAAAATAGAAGAAATGATATTTTAAATTAAATATGACCAAAATATGATTAAACCTATTTAATATTAACGATATTTTGCAATTATTAATGAATTTTGTTGCACAATATGCAGGGCCACCGCTAAGACTTTTTATTGGGGCGGGGGGGGGGGGGAGACTTTAAATTGTCAAGTCAAATTCTAGTATTTGCCAACTCATAGAGTAACCAAAATAAACAGTTCCCGATGTTGCCAACTAGTTTTATAATTTTGCCACGTTACCACAATTAGAAATTGTAATATAGTTCTTATATGTAAAAAAATTAATAATATTCTCAATTATATTTAAAAATTTTGCCAAGTCTATCGGAAATTGAATGTGTATTATAGCTTTTATTAAAGTTTTAAACATTTGCCAATTAAGTTTGTAAATTTTTTAAGTGCAACAGCATTCGGAAACGTTTGGGGGAGTGGGGGGGGGGGGTGGCGTGAGCGAAGGCCCTGACAATATGTATAGAATTTAGTCCTAATTTCTTATATATTTAGTTCTTAAGTTGCCATTTGTTTTTTGAAAATCTATCTAAACTTTAACTTTTGATTTTAAATACAATAAATTATGTCTAAAGCGGATCGATCGAGACCGAAAAATTTTTTCGTAGTATACAATATTCCGCCTTAGACAATTTTTACTCTATGCCTA
The DNA here is from genome assembly GCA_963932465.1 of Maratus speciosus. Lineage (NCBI taxonomy): Eukaryota > Metazoa > Arthropoda > Arachnida > Araneae > Salticidae > Maratus > Maratus speciosus. The sequence continues at coordinate 4,898,438 of CAWVRF010000002.1, read as the reverse complement.
TGGATTCGCGGGAACTTGAAAATCTTTTCGAGTTAGACAGATTTCCGTCTTACACAGAATTTGCCTTACTGTATTTGCATTTTCTAAAAACACAAGTGATTTTTTTTCTTCTTTTTAATATAGAATTTTCACTTCAAAAATTTATTAATAACTCCAATTAATTGTAATGTTAAGAAAACCAGGCAATGAATCAAATGATTTTTGAAAAACGGGATTTTGAGGTCAGTAGACAAATCTATAAGTTATACAAACAAGCCATTTTCAATTCTCTATTTTTCGTCTAATGCATTATTATTACAACCTTAATTTTTCTCTCCGGATTTATATATCGCCTAACATTTAGAAGATTTCTCCGATTATCATAAAATTCAAATATATTATTTGTGAGATATTGATGTCTGTTGTTGACAAATGAAAATTGCAATCAATATAACTTTTTGCTTTCTGTTGTGAAGTGTAATTGTGTTAGCTCAGCTCATCAAATAGTAAATATTACTACTACCAATAATAATAATAATAATAATAATAATAATAATAATAAATATATATAATCTAAAAATGTAATTTTTAGTAGTGTTTTGATTATAGTGTGAGCTGGAAGCATTGTAAATTTAAAATTCACTAATTAAATGCATTTACATTACATAACACTTGCTCATACTACATAAGAAAATAAATATTTTTACATGTTTCAAAGTTATGCTAGCGGCCGTAGCGACTCATTGTATGGCATGAGATCTTTCTTGTTATTAAATGTGTAGAAAGTAGTTCAATTCTACATTTAGAAAAGCTATAAAATATTAATTTTATAAAATTCTTATTAGAAACATGTAATCATATTTAGAATTTACAATATAAATTAACTGAAAAATACACATTGCAAGTTACGTGATTTTGGAGCAATTATAGTAAAATGAAGACATGCAGGCATCATTGATCTACATGATTTTCGATAAAAAATTTCGAGAGCTTGGCATTATTGTGAAACTAATGTTTGTTTATTTGCCTAACTCGTTTAAGGCTTTTCTCAAATGCAAAGTGGCTATTTTCTGACAAAGTTTTAAATTCATTTTTGTTCGCAAGCATATCAAATTGGCAAATGACCTTATTCAGAAACGATGCAATCGAACTGTTTTTTTTTCTTTTTTTTTTTGAAACAAACATACAGTCAAATTTGGCGTTTTGAACCTAATTTCTAGAGACGAAAGCGCAGGAAAGGAGAAAAAATCATCATCCTGAGAGAATAATTGCTTATAACTCCAGATGTTAGTCACTTATCGGAAAAAAGAAGAAAACTGTTCGATTACAAAAAAAGTTCAATAGTTGTGCCTGCAAGTAACATGCTTTTATATTTAAAAGTGAACCAGAAGATGTCTTTTATTTTACAATTGCGCATAGTTGAGCGAAGAAAAATATTTTTTGAAATCGATCATATGAGTACCGTCATGTTCTATAGGGGGCTGATCTACTGTTGATTAAAAACTAGGTACTATTGTTCAAAAACTTGTCTGTACGTATGTTCAATCCATGCTTAAAATTTCAAGTTATTTACATGTCATGATATTTACAGTTCTACATTTACTTACATTTTAAACAAATTCGGAAAATATTATTTCATACGGATTAATAATATGAAAATATATCCGCTTTTTGATAACATTTTTTGTAAATGTAGAATTAAATCACATCATGCTGGCATTACATTTTTTTCGGAAAGCGTAAACTAAAAACCGTAAAATCGACATATTTAAACAAAACAAAAATGATGTTTATTCTGAATTTCGGATAGTATTTACATTTCTTTCTTTTTTCCTCCGTAGAATTTAAGGTATTTTAGTTGTATTTTTCAGAATTTCAGTTAAAAATTACAATTGCAAAATAAAATTAATATATTGGACACTAATTAAAAATTTAAAGTTCTGGGATTCATTAAGACATGCCCGGATTCATCTGAATAACAAATGTTAATTTCACCGTGTTGCCTTTCATGTAATATGTAGGAATTCGGAAACACAGGCAGATTTTTGTATAATAGATATAAAAATTAGTTTTAAAAAGTGCTTCTATAAGTGCAGAAACACTAAATTAAATTCATCGTAACTCATAGTCATCATTAACAAAAAGAAAAAAAAAATGCTTAGTATTGTTGTAATTTTTGTGCTTTTTAAAATTACTTTGATTCAGCTCCCCAATAATAAAAGAAATAATACTATTCAGAAATTCTCTTTCATCTATCTTAAGATGGCTAAAATATTGTTTACTTGTTTTAGTATTGTTTAATTTTTATGCTTTTAATTATTTTGATTCAGCCCTCCACAGGGCAGGCCTAAGGACATTTTTGCGCCCGTGCGAGAACCTATCGGGGCGCCCCCCCCCCCCTCATTACACACACACCTAAGAAAAATTGCTTGAGATATGGTCTTAATTATTTTAAATATTCGTACTTTTTATACATACTATTACTACTTAAGATATTAATTTAAAGTGTTTCAAAAACGGATAAAAGGTTCTAAATTTAATCCCATTTTTAAGTTTGTATTTGGTAAATTGTAAAATCGGGGAAATTTCAGTTTTGCAGTAATTATCAGTCTTAATGTATAACATTACGATGCAAAAGTAAAATGCAAGGCCACGGCACATGCTATTGGACGAAAATAACAATAAGTATTAATTAAAATAAAGTTTAGAAGAATGCTGTTTGAAATACTACAAAATAAAGAAGCGGAACTACTAGTACATAGCAAGTATGAAAGATGAAAACTGCCATCTTGTCTCGTTATTTAGAACATAAAAAGTACGAACAAATTTCGTATTTAAATATCGATTTTCGCAAAGGGCTCACTTTTCATGGTGATAACTTTCGAAATAATGGAAAACCCAGTTTTCTCTTCAGCTAATTCCGGAAACATAAATATCCTTATACTTTCTTTTCATTTTTTGAATGGTTCTCAATCTCTGACTATATTTAGCAAAAAAAAAAACTTACTAAAATTTATTTTTTAAGTAATTTAAATAAATTAAATATTAAGAACAAACTATGAGAATAAGAATTGTATTTATAATTATAAGGAATACGGTTAACAAAAATATAAAGTTTCCTGGATTTCGTTGTACGGCCTACGCGAGAATCAAGCAAACCATCCCAAGGAAAATCTTCAAGCATTCCGAATTTACATTTTAGCGCCGCACTGATATTGGATAATGAAAGTGACATAAAATCATAGGTGTAATGTAAGTAGAGGGAAAAAGGGGGTTCGATTGGTGCGGCGGAGGAGGAGGAAGAATCATACTATAGTAGGATGAGGTTTGAAGGAAATTTTTTTGATTGGAAAGGATATTTTTTATTTAATCGTCTTACAGTAAGGAAGGGGTAGGAGGGGTTAATTTTTTTGAGGGGGCTAAATTTTTAGGGGGGCTTATTTTTTTCGAGTCGACTTAGAGTAGGATTGGAAATATACTATAACACGAGGGATTAGCTAATTTTGAGAGAAAGTATGAAGGGCAAAACTTTTAGTGAAGCTAAATATTTGAGGGGGGCTTATTTTTTTCTTGAAGTAGAGAATCGGTTTTGGAAGCATTTTAAATTGTGGAAACGGTTAGTGGTTCGGCTACTGCTCCCTCTCCTCCCTGCTCCCCCCCCCTTACCCCCCTTACCGCCCCCCCCTACCCCCCTGAAAAATAAGGATTTTTTTTTTTTAATAGTGTCGGCCTCTCTCGATTAGAAAGTTTTCATGTGTTGTAACATATTTAATTTTTCGTTTGTTTTGAACTTTGTCAAAAATAGTAGGTTAGTTTTGATGAGATTAAACTGGAATTGTACTATTAGATGAAGGTTCTTTTATAAATTTAACTTGTATTCTTATTGAAAGGTTTTTATGAACAACTCTGTTTTTGGAAAAACTTTAGTGAATCTTTGAAAAAAGGAGAAATGTTATGCTTTGCATTATTGAAAAAACAGTAAAAAAATTAGCAGTCTCATCTAGTTTTAAGTCATTTGATGAAGATCTGATTGCAGTGGAAAGGATTAAACACAGTTTAATTTTGCATCGTCCTGTATACGTTGGGTTTGTTATATTAGTAATGTTTTCCTTACGGGTTTCGAACCCTGAAACTCCCCATTATTCGAATTTCTGTAATGAGAATCTAGATGGAAACTTGAAAATTTCATTTAGAACTGAAAATTGTTAATTATTATTATCCTCTTGTTGCAAGTTCATACATCTCTTTACCTATTCGCCTGGTTTCGAACCTACAATCTTCCCATTATTAGGTTATTTCTATAACCATTGAGCTGGGCGGGCCCAGTTGTTTTTTCACTTGAATTTGCTTTCTTTCAGTTTTGTATCGACTTCTTTTTAAAAATCAGTGGGTTAATATTTTTACGTTTAGTAGAAATTTTAACAAAGTGTTGCCATTGAATTTAGAAAAAATGAGAAATAAACATTATATATTTTTATTATCGTGCACTTCGAGAAATTATTTAATTTTCAGATGAATAGGTTTGGCTAACATTAATTCATTTTAGTATTTATTTCAAAATTGGGGAAACGATTAACAGTGTGTTGCCCCTGTATTACGTACTAAACGAAATTAAAGACTGTTGCCATTGAATTTAGAGAAATAAACATTTAATTTTTATATATTATGTACTTCGAGAAATTAATTCATTTTCTTAGATTTAATAATGCCTTCTTCAACTTCGGGAAAGTATAGTAATTTGAACGAAAAGATAATTTATAAACAGGATTTTAGGAAAGTAATGAAATTTTAAGGTGGTGATATTTTTTTTCAATCTGGATTTTCTCGTGCAGTTAATGAACTCTTTCATTATCACTCATCCAGAATGTTTCTTTTTTACTTATACTGTAACAAAATTTATGGATTTTAGTTTAAAAATTTGGGTGGATTCGAACCATCATCTTTTGGTTAACAGCCAAACGCGCTATCCAATTGCGCCACAAAGGCATAAAAAGGATATACAATTAAACCAAAACAAGTTTATTCCTCAGCTTTTAAAAACTAACCAGTTCTTCAGTTTTCAAAGATTTGTGGTCATATCTATTTGTGTGCATGTTGTTTCGATCATACATAAACAGGATGTACTGTTTCTAATCTGGATATAATGATAAAGCGTATTTCCGTACTATGTGAAAAACAAGATAATAGTTCTTTTATTCCATTGTATTAGGAAAACAAATTTTCTTAATGGGTCACTATTTTAATTAACTAACAATAAAGAAATGAACCAGATTTTTTTTTTCAACACTCGCATTTCAGTAGGATTCACAAAAAAGTTAATCATTTAATGATAAAAACAGGTTAATTCAAAAAGAAATGAATTTATAAAATGATTCATTTTGTACACTTGCTTATTAAATGAACACAACAGTTTATGTATTAAATAGTTATCGCGTGATCTTTTTTCTGATGCGCCACCTACATTGATTTAAGTGTAGTTGGTTTTCATTTCACGTCATTATTCTGTTTTCTACTGTTTTGAATACATGTGCTGTATTTTTCGTCCTCGCACAGTTAAAACAGTTTTTAAATGAATATGCATGTTATTAATGATACACAATCGCCTATTGTCATCAATTCGGATAAGATGAGTGAACAGGAGATAAAAGATGTGCCCGTTTCGATTAGTAAAAGTATTCCTGCTTCATCAGAAATGTTTAAATTGCATTATATTTGTGGAAAATGTAAAGCAGAATTTTACGACAAACATGAGTTTTTAAAACATATGAACATTCATTTAGAAAAAAAACTTTATGTGCGACATATGTGGAATGTTGTTTTTTCGAAAGAGTTCTTTAATGGAACATATGATAATTCATCGCATGACATCTACCATGTACCAATGTGAAACATGTGGTAAATCTTATTCAAGAAAGAGTGTGTTAATCAGACACGCAAAGTTTCATTTAGAAAAAAAGCCTTTGAGTTGTGACAAGTGTAAGAAAACATTCGTTCAACAATGTGATTTACGAAAGCATTTGTTAATTCACATTAAAGACGGAAAATTTCATAAATGTGAACAATGCGAAGAAACGTTTTCGAGAAAGATGGACTTAAGGAATCATCTTAAAATTCACATCATTCCGAAGAAAAGTGAGCTTTCCAAGCAATTCAAATGTGATGATTGTGACCAAGTTCTTTCTGATAAATTCGACTTAGCTGAACACAGAAAAATTCATCTTTCACCCACCCAACTTAAATTGGAACAGCGTAATGGATTGATTAAGCAATTAGAAGAATTAACACTTCAATTAAGAACTTTGCAAAATTAAATATCTTCTTCAAATATCGAATTTTCAGTGATTTGAAATAGACATATGTTTTCATTATACATATGTAATCATTTTTGTAACTAACGAAAAATAAAATTTTTCTGAATTGGAAAAACGTGTATGTTTTCATTTTAACAAGATGTCTTAGTATTTTATTGCTCCCACTTTTTTTTTTTTCTAAGTGAATGAAACTAATAATATTTTGGAAATACATTTTTTTATTTTTAAGTTTTCTTCATTTGACTCACTCTATTAATTTGAAACCATATTGCAAAATTAAAGTATATTTTAGTAAAGTTAAAATAATAAAGTTCTAATAATAAAGTTTTAGTAATATTAATGAGTAGCATTACTAAAAATTGTAAATGAATTTAATCATCTACTAATTAATTTAATCAACTATCAACATTTTTGAGGGGATATATTAAAGCAAGTATGTATCCACTCATTATTTTATTCAATTTCATATGAGTATGACTACATCGTAATAAAAACTATTTTAAACAATCAACTTCTATTACTTTTGTTTAGAGGGATTAGAAAATGAAGTTATTTAAATTATTGTTATCTTTATTACATATTTTTTAAAGTTTAATTAACAATTAATTAATTTAATTAATTTGAGTATAATTATCATTTTGGTATAATTATCATTTGATTATATTTATCCACTCATTATTTTAATCCATTTCATATAAGTTTAATTATCCACACACTATTTATTTTAATGAATTTCATGAGATTAAAAAATAATGAACTTGCGTTTCATTTTCCATGTGTTGCCATTCACAAATTTAAAAAATAACTATCGTAACGAAATATTCATGCTAGCATTAATCATGCTTTTCGGTTTAATCATCAATTTCAAAAATTTACTTGATACCGATTTTTAACTGAAACCGTCACTGATTTTAATTCATATAAATATAATTATTCACAATTTTAATGAATTTCATTTGAGTCTAATTAATTTAATTTGAGTATAATTATACACTCATTATTTTAATCCATTTCATATAAGTATAATTATAACTTCCACTATATATTTTAATTAATTTCACATGAATAAAATTATTATTTGTACTGAACTTGTGATTCACTCATCGTGTGTTGCCATTCTCAAGTTTGAAAAATATCTAACATGATGAAATATTCATTCTAGCAATAGTCATGCTTTTCGACTCAGTCGGCGATTTGAAAATTTAGTCGCTCACGGTTTTTTAATTAATACGATTGTTTCTAACTGAAACCGTCACTGATTTGAACTTATGTTAATAATCGTTTCCAAATCATCTCAATCAGTTTACTGTTGACTTTTGATCAGACTATACCACATACTGTTTGCTATTTAAAATGGCTTGTGAATTAAATATGCTGAAAAGATCTCCCCTAGAAATGAATTGCGTAGCAAAGTATCAACGTTTAGAATCATCTTTGGAGACTGATATGAAGGAATTAAATCTCCCAAGTTTAGAATTTTGTAATTCAAACGAGAACTGCTCAACATTACCCTCAAACAAGGATTTACATGCTGCAGAACCCAAGTTCGATATGGATTCGACGACCCCAATATTCACTCATAATGGTGACGACGCAACTTCTACTATGAGTTTTTTTGGACACAATTTTTAATGACGTAGATTTTTAAAACTTGGAATCCTTCATTTCCCCCAAGTACCTCAATTTCATCATCACAAGAACCAACAAATGCTGTTTTGAATACAATACAAGATCCCCTTATGAAAGACATTCCCAAAAGCAAACCACGCAATTTTAGTGAAATTGAAATCAAGTTGAGTGATTGTGTTTATTTAATTTTAAAACATCGCATCAAACGATTTTATGTGTATATCGGGGAGTTTAAACGCAATGTGATTAGAAATGAAGAAATGATGACGAAAAATAGACTTTTGATGAACATTAATACGTGGTATGAATTTGAATCGAAACTTTTTGCTTTTAATTTGAAATATAAATCCTCATTTATTGCTAATAATACTCTGTTGGTAATAATCACAATAATAGCACTATGCGAATTAAAAACTTGATGAATTTTTCACATTTTGACTTAAACGATTGCCAATTATTAAATTTGAAGGATAAAGTTCATCATTTTAACAAGAAGCTTTTGAAACACATGTATACAAATTATCTACCACGTTTAATTAAGCAAAAATGTACACTAGGTGACGTAACCATCGAAAATGAATCTGCTTTATTTTCAAAGCTCATCAAGTGTATTGAGAGTAATGTAGTGACTATTTTAAACCAAATTTATGAGTGCGTAGGATGTATTTTTGAACACGAAAGCATGAGTCTTCATACATGTTTCACATTTAATAATCGCGAAAAGTTTAATCAACTAGGGGACACGGTATTAATGTTAGTGAATTTCGATTATGTTGTTTCTATGTTTTTAAACGGAACTGGATGTGTTAGTAAAAACTTTGAAACTATACAATATGTATTGTTTAAATAATAAATTTTGTTGTTTTCGTTTGTTAAATGTATATGTTTATTCATTTAGTCTATCTTCTAATTATGACAATCTATATTGGAAAAAAAGAAATTAACAATTACCTAATCAAAATGTATATATACAAGTTTTTATTTTTTGAATTTAAAATGAATTCCAAGTTATTAATATTTTTAATAATGAAAATAAAAGTTTTCTACTTTTGCAATTTAATAAAATTATATTTACAAGTTTAAAAAAAAAATTTTTTTTGAAATAAATTTCAAATCTAGTGGAAATATATTTTTCAAGTTTTACAATTTTAGAATAAAGTTTTCACTTCAAGTTAAAAATATATTTTGAAATAAATTTTTTCAATTCAAGTTAAATTTCAAATTTTACAATTTCAGAAATAAAAAAAGTTTTCAATTAATCAAAAATTTTTTTTTAAATTAAACTATTCGTTGTAAAATTTTTTTATCCATGCTTTTATGTTTGCATACTACATATAGATAAGTAGTATGTTTTATGTAAGAACAATTATTTAATAGTTCAAAATTACTTACAAGTTAGAAAAATATACTATGTAAGAACAAATATTTTATTAGTTCAATTATATATTTACAAGTTAGAAAAAAAAAAATTACTAGTTTTCAATTTAAAATAAGTTTTCTAAAAATTACAAAAATATTTTATCAGTTTTAAAAAATTATATATTTTTTTTATGTTTTACAATTTAAGAAATAAAATTATAAAAGTTTTTAAAAATTTTCATTAGTTAAAATTTTTCGTTCATTGTATAAATTTTTTAAACATGCTTACATACTACACATAAATATGTAGCATGTTCACAATGTAATATATTGTATACTATGTAACATAGTATATACTATGTTTCATATAAAAACAAAGATTTTTCTAGCTCAAAATTATTTACAAGTGTAGAAAAATGTTTTATTAGTTTTTGAATTTAAAAAAAGTTTTCTAAAAAATATTTTATAAGTTTTACAAAAAAAAAAAAAAATTCAATTAAGTTTTCTAAAAAATATTTTATAAGTTTTACAAAAAAATAAGTCAATTCAGTTTTCTAAAAAAATAATTTAAAAGTTTTGAAAAAAAAAAAAAATCAAGTTTTCTAAAATATATATATATATATACACACACACATATATATTAGTTTTACAATTCAAAAAAGAATATATATATAAGTGTGTGTTATTAGTTTTCAGTTGTATACAAGTTGGAAAATATGAGTTATTGATGTTAACATAGTATGTATTTATATATCTCATAATATAGATCGCATAGTATATATCACATAATGTGTATGTATAACAAAGTAGATAGTTATATATCACAAAATGTGTGTATGTATGACTAATTGTATACTATGGTCGACTTAAGAATAATCATTTTTTTAGTCTAAAATTAATTATAAGTTATAAAATTATTTTTTTAATGAAACTTTTCTTTATCCTTATCTACCTTATTTGTGGCCGCCCCTCCAGGTGGTTCCGACCCGACCCCTTAAGTTCGGGAGGTGACCGGAAGCTCGGCAGAGTTCGTTGTGTACGAATGCGAGGGGGCCGGACGGGGACGAATCGCCACCTCCTCGAGAGACTTGCGGTCGACAGGCCAAGAGTCCGGTGGCCACGGTTAGCGGAAGTCGTGCATAGGTGAGCATATGAGTGCCGTGCATCACCTCCGGCACCCAGGTTCTCTGGGCAAGCCGGGTAGCGACACTCCATAGTCTGATCCCAGAGCCGGCGGTGGCCGGGAGGTGACTCTGGACAAAGGATAGCTAAGGCGATAGGACCCCATCCACCAATTGACTAAGAGGGAGCCTGAAGTATGAGTGAGGGCTTTGTAGTGGAAAGTACTCGGTGCTCGCTAGTGACGACGGGGCTCGCGGGAACGCCATGCAGGGACTCCCGGAGCAACCGAAGGGCGAGGGTTTCGGACAGCGCCCAGGTTACTTTATGACTTGGGTGGCTCATCCCTCCGAGGACCTCAGCTGGAGCAGTTGGGAGCCGACCCTTAGGGTGGTAGGGTTTGGCGGTGCCCCCGTTGAGCAAGGAGCGGTCGCGTGGGGAGGCCAGTATGGTTCTGGTTGCTCCATGTCGTGTCGTGACCCTTGGGAGGGGGTCGGCCGGCAGGTCCACCATCGAACACTATTCCCGCAGGGAAACGGGCCGGAGGCTCGCCGGTAACGCGGCGGCCTATCGTGCCTCAGGTGAACTCTTGGTCCGATCCAGGTCCTCCGTGTCTATGCGGTACCGGAGTTTTCCTCGCCTGGTGATGAGGACCTAGAGGTGTCTCCACCTAACTTTCGAACGCACTAACAAAGGTAGCGGTCGGTCACTGCACGGGGTCAGGGGCCTTCGGGCCTGGGTACCCTCGACGGCCGTGAGGTAAGGTGGTGGCTGGAGGGCTTCTGTCGGTCTCCACTGGCTTCTCTGTCTTAGGATGGGGTCGAGTCGGTGGGGGCTGGCGGGACTCCGTTCCGTCCGACCCCCTAGCGAGGCGGAGTCTATTCCGTCTAGGTGGAGCTTTCCGTGCCCGCCTGGGGTCGCTAACGGCACCTAGTCTGGGCCAACTGGTTCTCGGCGTGATCCACCAGGGGTTCCGTCGGTTCAGCCGGGTGACTTGGGCGAAAAGCCAGGAGCTGGGCCGCTTTACGGCCGGAGGGATTTTCCCCGTCCTCCCTGGTCTTCGAGTTAGGGGCTCTTCAATAACTTTCTTATCGGCTGGCCCACAAAAATGTCTCTGCCGGAAAATGGTATCTGATCTTGGGGGCCTTCCGTAAATTAAATTCGGGTCGGGAAGCCTCGGTTCAGTCCGTGGGCCCAGCGTCTTTATAGGCGTCTGGTTCCTGCGATGGCTTGCGGGGTCTACCGCTCGAGTAACCAAGTTCAGGGACCACTTGGTTTTTCTAGCTGGGTGGTGAGGACTATCGTAGCGATTGTTCGCCAACTTGGGAATAGCCGGCGTGACGTGCGCCGGCCTGACCGGAGATTGCGTGGGGTTTCGCTCTGTTGGGGCTTGTCTGGCGGCGACCTTCGGGACGCGCCGCGGGGCTCGTTTCACGGGTGGTTCCTTGCGTTGACAAATGGGCCTTTTGAGGGCCTGGGACCGGGAGATGGCAACCCCTTCTTATCTACCTTATTTCTTCAAACTCTAATTTTTACACCTACATTTTAATACAAATTCATTTATATTCAAATATTAGAGTAATATCTACTTACAAATAGCATTGAGATGAAATGCTCACTGCAGATAACTGACCGGATGTTTATATCATCACGTGACTTCCTCTAACATCTGATAAACTGATAGCAAGTTTCCCATTTCCAACTCAGTCTTCAATTGTGTTGGTTCGTTAAGTTTTAATCTCTATATTCCTTCATATTGAAAAAGAACTACATATTTTCTTTACACGTTTGATATTGGAAAGATCTAATATAATTTTAAAACCTATCTTTTTATATCTGCAATCTTTCATTACCGAATAAAATCATCATCTTTTAGTATATTTAGTTGAAAGATCTTTTATTTTTAATTAGATGATGTAATCGAAATTCTTATTAAGAAGTTTTACTTAACTGTCTATTATTTTCTAGAAATAATTTTCTTGTGAAAGCGAAAAAGAATATTTCATCATCTATATAATCTAAGGTTGATTATATATTATGTTATCTAACATAATTTGTAATTATGTATACTAGAGGTATATATAATTATATATACTAGCTATATATATATATGCTAAGTATGTATATAATTTTATATACTAAGTATAGATAATTACAAATTATGTTATATAACATAATATATAATCAACCTTAGATTATATAGATGATGAAATATTCTTTTTCGCTTTCATAAGAAAATTATTTCTAGAAAATAATAGACAGTTAAGTAAAACTTCTTAATAAGAATTTCGATTACATCATCTAATTAAAAATAAAAGATCTTTCAACTAAACATACTAAAAGATGATGATTTTATTCGGTAATGAAAGTTTGCAGATATAAAAAGATAGGTTTTAAAATTATATTAGATCTTTCCAATATCAAACGTGTAAAGAAAATATGTAGTTCTTTTTTAATATGAAGGAATATAGAGATTAAAACTTAACGAACCAACACAATTGAAGGCTGAGTTGGAAATGGGAAACTTGCTATCGGTTTATCAGATGTTAGAGGAAGTCACGTGATGATATAAACATCCGGTCAGTTATCTGCAGTGAGTATTTCATCTGTAGGAGCGAGACATGCCAAGCTTCGTTTTAAATCAATGCTATTTGTAAGTAGATATTACTCTAATATTTGAATATAAATGAATTTGTATTAAAAATGTAGATGTAAAAATTAGAGTTTGAAGAAATAAGGTAGATAAGAATAAAGAAAAGTTTCATTAAAAAAATAATTTTATAACTTATAATTAATTTTAGACTAAAAAAGGATTATTCTTAAGTCGACCATAGTATACAATTAGTCATACATACACACATTTTGTGATATATAACTATCTACTTTGTTATACATACACATTATGTGATCTATATTATGAGATATAAATACATACTATGTTAACATCAATATAACTCATATTTTCCAACTTGTATACAACTGAAAACTATGTGTGTGTGTGTGTGTGTGTGTGTGTGTGTGTGTGTGTGTGTGTGTGTGTGTGTGTGTATTTTAGAAAACTTTTTTTTTTTTTTTTGCAAAACTTTTAAATTATTTTTTAGAAAACTGAATTGATTTATTTTTTTGTAAAACTTATAAAATATTTTTTTAGAAAATTTAATTGAAATTTTTTTTTCTTTTGTAAAACTTATAAAATATTTTTTAGAAAACTTGTTTTTTTTGTAAAACTTATAAAATATTTTTTAGAAAACTTTTTTTAAATTCAAAAACTAATAAAACATTTTTCTACACTTGTAAATAATTTTGAGCTAGAAAAATCTTTGTTCTTATATGAAACATAGTATATACTATGTTACATAGTATACAATATATTACATTGTGAACGTGCTACATATTTATGTGTAGTATGCAAGCATGTATAAAAAATTTATACAATGAACGAAAAATTTTAACTAATGAAAATTTTTAAAAACTTTTATAATTTTATTTCTTAAATTGTAAAACTTTAAACTTATTTTATCAGTTTTAAAAAATTATAAAAAAAAAAAATTTGTAATTTTAAGAAAACATTAAAAATTTATACAATGAATTGAACAAACAAAAAATTTTAACCAATGAAAAATTTTAAAAACTTTTATAGCTTTATTTCTTAAATTGTAAAACGTAACAAAATAAAAAAAAAATTATATAATTTTTTAAAACTGATAAAATATTTTTGTAATTTTTAGAAAACTTATTTTAAATTGAAAACTAGTAATTTTTTTTCTAACTTGTAAATATATAATTGAACTAATAAAATATTTGTTCTTACATAGTATATTTTTCTAACTTGTAAGTAATTTTGAACTATTAAATAATTGTTCTTACATAAAACATACTACTTATCTATATGTAGTATGCAAACATAAAAGCATGGATAAAAAAAAATTTACAACGAATAGTTTAATTTAAAAAAAAAATTTTGATTAATTGAAAACTTTTTTATTTCTAAAATTGTAAAATTTGAAATTTAACTTGAATTGAAAAAATTTATTTCAAAATATATCTTTAACTTGAAGTGAAAACTTTATTCTAAAATTGTAAAACTTGAAAAATATATTTCCACTAGATTTGAAATTTATTTCAAAAAATATTTTTTTTTAAAACTTGTAAATACAATTTTATTAAATTGCAAAAGTAGAAAACTTTTATTTTCATTATTAAAAATATTAATAACTTGGAATTCATTTTAAATTCAAAAAATAAAAACTTGTATATATACATTTTGATTAGGTAATTGTTAATTTCTTTTTTTCCAATATAGATTGTCATAATTAGAAGATAGACTAAATGAATAAACATATACATTTAACAAACGAAAACAACAAAATTTATTATTTAAACAATACATATTGTATAGTTTCAAAGTTTTTACTAACACATCCAGTTCCGTTTAAAAACATAGAAGCAACATAATCAAAATTCACTAACATTAATACCGTGTTCCCTAGAGTTGATTAACTTTTCGCGATTATTAAATGTGAAACATGTATGAAGACTCATGCTTTCGTGTTCAAAAATACATCCTACGCACTCATAAATTTGGTTTAAAATAGTCACTACATTACTCTCAATACACTTGATGAGCTTTGAAAATAAAGCAGATTTATTTTCGATGGTTACGTCACCTAGTGTACATTTTTGCTTAATTAAACGTGGTAGATAATTTGTATACATGTGTTTCAAAAGCTTCTTGTTAAAATGATGAACTTTATCCTTCAAATTTAATAATTGGCAATCGTTTAAGTCAAAATGTGAAAAATTCATCAAGTTTTTAATTCGCATAGTGCTATTATTGTGATTCATTACCAACAGAGTTATTAGCAATAAATGATGAGGATTTATATTTCAAATTAAAAGCAAAAAGTTTCGATTGAAATTCATACCACGTATTAATGTCCATCAAAAGTCTATTTTTCGTCATCATTTCTTCATTTCTAATCACATTGCGTTTAAACTCCCCGATATACACATAAAATCGTTTGATGCGATGTTTTAAAATTAAACACAATCAGTTATAATTATACTTATATGAAATGGATTAAAATAATGAGTGTATAATTATACTCAAATTAAATTAATTAGACTCAAATGAAATTCATTTAAATTGTGAATAATTATATTTATATGAATTCAAATCAGTGACGGTTTCAGTTAAAAATCGGTATCAAGTAAATTTTTGAAATTGATGATTAAACCGAAAAGCATGATTAATGCTAGCATGAATATTTCGTTACGATAGTTATTTTTTTAAACTTGTGAATGGCAACACGTGGAAAATGAAACGCAAGTTCATTATATTTTTTCTCATGAAATTGATTAAAATAAATAGTGTGTGGATAATTAAACTTATATGAAATGGATTAAAAATAATGAGTCGATAAATATAATCAAATGATAAATATAATCAAATGATAATTATACCAAAATGATAATTATACTCAAATTAATTAAATTAATTATTTGTTAATTAAACTTTAAAAAATATGTAATAAAGATAACAATAATTTAAATAACTTCATTTTCTAATCCCTCTAAACAAAAGTAATAGAAGTTGATTGTTTAAAATAGTTTTTATTACGATGTAGTCATACTCATATGAAATTGAATAAAATAATGAGTGGATACATACTTCCTTTAATATATCCCCTCAAAAATGTTGATAGTTGATTAAATTAATTAGTAGATGATTAAATTCATTTACAATTATTAGTAATGCTACTCATTAATATTACTAAAACTTTATTATTAGAACTTTATTATTTTAACTTTACTAAAATATACTTTAATTTTGCAATGGTTTCAAATTAATAGAGTGAGTTAAATGAAGAAAACTTAAAAATAAAAAAATGTATTTCCAAAAAATTATTAGTTTCATTCACTTAGAAAAAAAAAAAAAAATCAAGATCATTTGTAGTGGGAGCAATAAAATACTAAGACATCTTGTTAAAATGAAAACATACACGTTTTTCCAATTCAGAAAAATTTTATTTTTCGTTTAGTTACAAAAATGATTACATATGTATAATGAAAACATATGTCTATTTCAAATCACTGAAAATTCGATATTTGAAGAAGATATTTCATTTTGCAAAGTTCTTAATTGAAGTGTTAATTCTTCTAATTGCTTAATCAATCCATTACGCTGTTCCAATTTAAGTTGGGTGGGTGAAACATGAATTTTTCTGTGTTCAGCTAAGTCGAATTTATCAGAAAGAACTTGGTCACAATCATCACATTTGAATTCCTTGGAAAGCTCACTTTACTTCGGAATGATGTGAATTTTAAGATGATTCCTTAAGTCCATTTTTCTCGAAAACGTTTCTTCGCATTGTTCACATTTATGAAATTTTCCGTCTTTAATGTGAATTAACAAATGCTTTCGTAAATCACATTGTTGAACGAATGTTTTCTTACACTTGTCACAACTCAAAGGCTCTTTTTCTAAATGAAACTTTGCGTGTCTGATTAACACACTCTTTCTTGAAAAAGATTTACCACATGTTTCACATTGGTACATGGTTAGATGTCATGCGATGAGTTATCATATGTTCCATTAAAGAACTCTTTCGAAAAAACAACATTCCACATATGTCGCACATAAAGTTTTTTTTCTAAATGAATGTTCATATGTTTTAAAAACTCATGTTTGTCGTAAAATTCTGCTTTACATTTTCCACAAATATAAGGCAATTTAAACATTTCTGATGAAGCAGGAATACTTTTACTAATCGAAACGGGCACATCTTTTATCTCCTGTTCACTCATCTTATCCGAATTGATGACAATAGGCGATTGTGTATCATTAATAACATGCATATTCATTTAAAAACTGTTTTAACTGTGCGAGGACGAAAAATACAGCACATGTATTCAAAACAGTAGAAAACAGAATAATGACGTGAAATGAAAACCAACTACACTTAAATCAATGTAGGTGGCGCATCAGAAAAAAGATCACGCGATAACTATTTAATACATAAACTGTTGTGTTCATTTAATAAGCAAGTGTACAAAATGAATCATTTTATAAATTCATTTCTTTTTGAATTAACCTGTTTTTATCATTAAATGATTAGCTTTTTTGTGAATCCTACTGAAATGCGAGTGTTGAAAAAAAAAATCTGGTTCATTTCTTTATTGTTAGTTAATTAAAATAGTGACCCATTAAGAAAATTTGTTTTCCTAATACAATGGAATAAAAGAACTATTATCTTGTTTTTCACATAGTACGGAAATACGCTTTATCATCATATCCAGATTAGAAACTGTACATCCTGTTTATGTATGATCGAAACAACAAGCACACAAATAGATATGACCACAAATAGATATGACCACAAATCTTTGAAAATTGAAGAACTGGTTAGTTTTTAAAAGCTTAGGAATAAACTTGTTTTGGTTTAATTGTATATCCTTTTAATGCCTTTGTGGCGCAATTGGATAACGCGTTTTGGCTGTTAACCAAAAGATGACGGTTCGAATCCATCCAAAGGCGAATATTTTTAAACTAAAATCCATAAATTTTGTTACAGTATAAGTAAAAAAGAAACATTCGGGGTGAGTGATAATGAAAGAGTTCATTAACTGCACGAGAAAATCCAGATTGAAAATATATCATTACCTTAAAATTTCATTACTTTCCTAAAATCCTGTTTATAAATTATCTTTTCGTTCAAATTACTATACTTTCCCGAAGTTGAAGAAGGCATTATTAAATCTAAGAAAATGAATTAATTTCTCGAAATACATAATATATAAAAATTGAATGTTTATTTCTCTAAATTCAATGGCAACAGTCTTTAATTTCGTTTAGTACGTAATACAGGGGCAACACACTGTTAATCGTTTCCCCAATGTTGAAATAAATACTAAAATGAATAAATGTTAGCCAAACCTATTCATCTGAAAATTAAATAATTTCTCGAAGTGCGCGATAATAAAAATATATAATGTTTATTTCTCATTTTTTTTTTTTTATTCAATGGCAACACTTTGTTAAAATTTCTACTAAACGTAAAATCATTAACCCACTGATTTTTAAAAAGAAGTCGATACAAAACTGAAAGAAAGCAAATTCAAGTGAAAAAACAACTGGGCCCGCCCAGCCCAATGGTTATAGAAATAACCTATTAATGGGAAGATTGTAGGTTCGAAACCAGGCGAATAGGTAAAGAGATGTATGAACTTGCAACAAGAGATAATAATAATTAACAATTTTCAGTTCTAAATGAACTTTTCAAGTTTCCATCTAGATTCTCATTACAGAAATTCGAATAATGGGGAGTTTCAGGGTTCGAAACCCGTAAGGAAAACATTACTAATATAACAAAACCCAACGTATACAGGACGATGCAAAATTAAACTGTGTTTAATCCTTTCCACTGCAATCAGATCTTCATCAAATGACTTAAAACTAGATGAGACTGCTAATTTTTTTACTGTTTTTTCAATAATGCAAAGCATAACATTTCTCCTTTTTTCAAAGATTCACTAAAGTTTTTCCAAAAACAGTTGTTCATAAAAACCTTTCAATAAGAATACAAGTTAAATTTATAAAAGAACCTTCATCTAATAGTACAATTCCAGTTTAATCTCATCAAAACTAACCTACTATTTTTGACAAAGTTCAAAACAAACGAAAAATTAAATATGTTACAACACATGAAAACTTTCTCATCGAGAGAGGCCGACACTATTAAAAAAAAAAATCCTTATTTTTAAGGGGGGTAGGGGGGTGCAAGGGGGGGGGAGCAGGGAGGAGAGGGAGCAGTAGCCGAACCACTAACCGTTTCCACAATTTAAAATGCTTCCAAAACCGATTCTCTACTTCAAGAAAAAAAATAATAAGCCCCCCCCCCCTAAAAATAAGCTCCCCTCAAATATTTAGCTACACTAAAAGTTTAGCCCCTCATACTTTCTCTCAAAAATATCTAACCCCTCGTGTTATAGTATGGTATTTCCAATCCTACTCTAAGTCGACTCGAAAAAAAATAAGCCCCCTAAAAATTTAGCCCCCTCGAAAAAAATTAACCCCTCCTACCCCCTCCTACTGTAAGACGATTAAATAAAAAATATCCTTTCCAATCAAAAAAATTTCCTTCAAACCTCATCCTACTATAGTATGATTCTTCCTCCTCCTCCGCCGCCGCACCAATCGAACCCCGTTTTTCCCTCTACTGGTGTAGGACATCATAAAAAAATCAACTTATCGGGCACTAAGGGGAAAAAAAAGTTATTTTAACGATAATGTATTGAATGAAAGATTTTTTTTTCAAAACGATTACAAAATAAAATTTATATGCAGATAAATTATTCAAAAAAAAAAAAAAAAGAAAGAAAGAAAGAAAGGCTCCAGTTTCACAATTCTGCATTGTCTATCTTATATTAATTTATTCATCGAGCTCTTTGCTCCTGCTAATGAGAAACCAAGGTAAAGTAATCTTACTATCAATTTCTGACATGACATCGCGGTACTTCGTTGTACTGGTGCCTACGCGAGAATCAAGCAAACCATCCCAAGGAAAATCTTCAAGCATTCCGAATTTACATTTTAGCGCCGCACTGATATTGGATAATGAAAGTGACGTAAAATCATAGGTGTAGGACATCATAAAAAAATCAACTTATCGGGCACTAAGGAAGAAAAAAAAGTTATTTTAACGATAATGTATTAAATGAAAGATTTTTTTTTCAAAACGATTACAAAATAAAATTTATATGCAGATAAATTATTTAAAAAAAAAAAAAAGAAAGAAAAAGAAGGGCTCCAGTTTCACAATTCTGCATTGTCTATCTTATATTAATTTCTTCATCGAGCTCTTTGCTCCTGCTAATGAGAAACCAAGGTAAAGTAATCTTACTATCAATTTCTGACATGACATGACATCGCGGTGCTTAAGGAGTGCCAACGCGGCGTGCAACGCCGCCGCGCGTAACCTCCACCTAAATATGAAAATGAACTAAGGATGAATTTCGAAACAATGCACGGCCTAAAAGTATAATTTGGAAACTCTGGTGGAGTCCCGAGGGCCATTCCAGAGTTGGAAGCACGAGGTTAAATATAACCTCCAGATAAAGGGGCGCATAAGGCATCCAAGAATTTTTCGGCTGCCCTATACTTCGATGTCATTTCACCGACTGACGTAAGCAAAAAACGGAGAATGTAAAAGCAGTAGGATACCAACGAGCACATCAATTTCTGTTTAGTAGATTTACAAATAATAAAAGTGCATGTCATGGCCGCTGGTGTAAGGAAAGGGGGGGGGGGAGGGGGCTGTAAATTTTAATTTTTTCGCTTATCACTAGAACTACCGTGAGCCCTTATTTTGACTGATATCATATGAATAAGTTTCGGTTCAAACCAGAAATTTGATTATGAAAGAGTTCATTATTTAACGTTTTTCTTCTTTGTATATTTTAAAGTTAAACTGTTGTAAATCAAAATTCTGGTGCGAAATATTTTTATAAAACTTTACTCAAATTTCCGGTAGTTCTAGTGTTAATTTTAAATAACAAATCACTAAGAGAAAAATTGCGCTTGGGTATAAGTCTGTATATATATAATAAAAAGGCTTAGAACAATATTATCCGAAAGAAACCCCAAAGCAGAATTCTTTCTTCCAGTATCCAGGTGCAAATTATTTCACAAAATAATGGCGAATCTCTGTAATAGTGAATAGAATTCCCTTTCGGTTTAGACAAACTTTTACTCAACATCAAATACATAATCTGATTCTAAAAAACTTTTTTTTCATTTAAATTTTAGTTAAATTTCCAGCAATTTTTTATTACCTCACAGGCTATCAAAGCCTGAGAGCTAATGTGCCCGCCGGCTCTGTAGGGCTAACCCGCCTCCTTAACTTAGATAAATGGGTTTTTCATGCAGAATTATCAGATTTTTTCAAATTTGGTATAACGGTTAATTGTGATAAGAAGCTTACCTGGTTAGATTTGAAGGTTCATTGTTTAAGTCTAAAGGGAGAAACGGAGGGATAATAGCCCCCTTCATTTAGATAAATGGGTTTTTCTGTCCAATTTCCTTCAAATTTGGTATGCCGGTTTATTCTGATAAGGCGCTTCCCTGATTAGATTTGGAAGTTCATTGGTTAAATATAAAGGGGGGGGGGCTAATATCCCTTAATTTAGATAAATTGTGTTTTCGATCAGATTTGCTTCAAATTTGGTATACCGGTTTATTTCGATAAGGTGCTTCCCTGGTGACATCTGGAGGCTCATTGGTTAACTATAAAGAGGGGAAGCGAGAGAGCGGTCTAATCCCTCTCCCTTATTTTATTTTTTGAGAGGCATTCTTTGAAATAAGAGATATACAATTAGTGTAAATAGCCTGTGAGCTCAATACCATCAGTTTAACGGGGCACTGTTCTTTTTTATTATTAAATTAACAATATTTGCTTAAAATTTCAGTTATTTTAATTTCAGTATAACGAAATATTTATTGTGTAATGGTCCAAAGACTATATTCCACTAATAAATAATCCTTAATGATGAATGAAACAGTGCATCATTGTAATGCAATTATATATTTTTATGACGTTATTTTTTACTGAATTTCCTCTCGGTGTTCCTTTCAAACCGCGTTTCCGAAAACTGGGGCAATACATAAATTCAAAGAATATGGCAAGGCGCAGGCTGAACGAAATCCCTGAAATAGGAAGATTTTGGAACAAATGAGTGCCTGTAGAAAAAATAGAAATGGTTTAATCTCTTTACGTCAACTGAGCTCCGACCGCCCCCCTCCTCTCTGTTTAAGATGATAAATATTGGAATAATTAAACACTAAAAGAATTGTATGCTCGAAAATTTTCTCGAGTAGAGGGGGAGGGGGGGGGGGGTTCTTGCGCCGGAAAGCCACTGCCTTCCACGATATGTGCCTGAAAGAAACACTGGTTCCGAAATTTTTATCGGTGCTCTAATAGGCGCCCTTTCATCCGTTTGGCGCCCCTCCGGCTCGGCGCCCGTGCGGTGGCACACTTCGCGCACGCCTTAGGCCGGCCCTGGCTCTCCAATAATAAGAGAAATAATACTATTTAGAAATTCTCTTTCGTCTATCTTAAAATAGCTAATATATTGTTTACTAAATATTAATTTTACAGAAAAATAATCGTGTTTCATTGCTTACTATTATTCTACACATCTCTGAATGCAACACGATGATACACTGAAAGAGACTCATTATTTATCCCTAGAACTGACTAAACAATCTTTAAAACAAGATAAGAAAGGTATTCGCTGTGGAATCATACCATAGTCAGGGAACGTATGTCAATTTATTTTTCATTGCACCGAAGCAGAAATCTTAATGAGTTTTTCAAGATAGAGGATAACTTGTGTTTCGAGGGGTGAAAATCCTCAAATGCCCGCCCGAAAATGGAGTATTTAACGGTCTGGTTTTTCGCGTTTCCCACTTCCGTATTTTTCAGTACATATCATTATTCATTCCTAATTACTCCTAAAAACTCACACTCATGATTGAACGATTTTGGCTCTCGTGCCACTGAATCATTTTAAATGAAAACTCCAGGTACTTTGTCTATTGCGCGTCTTTTAATGATCCAGAGTCATAAATTGTCGATTTAAAATGAATTTGGTAATTTTGTTTAATAGTTAAAAATTAACAATCAAAACTTTATGATGGAAATCCGTTAAATTTCTATATAAGGAAGTATAGTATATTTTTATCTTTATCACCAAATTTTAAAGATATTTTGTAGATAATCGATGATTCAGCATGTTCATAGGAATATAATACAAGTTTACAAGCATCATAAGTTTTTACCACATTTTTGGCTTTTATAAATCTATCCGGATTTAGTATAGTATAGTATAATGTTGTCTAGTAATGCTATGCTTGTAGTATTTTCAAATTTATTTAACTGCTCTGAACACTATTTCTTCTATTTCTTCCGGCGAATGATTTCATCTCGCGGGATTTTTGTTGGAAAACGTCCCAGTGTAAGTGATTTTATGTCCAACATCACCTCGCTTGTGAAATGACAATTTCCTCGTGACATATGCAACGCGTCTTCATTTTTTTTAGTTGTGAAATATGTTCCAAGATGGCGACACGTCCCTGAGCTATGGTGGCGTAAGATCACGGACTAGCGAACAATTGTGTAAAAGACTTCTGTTTCGAAAAGGCGACAACAGATAGCAGCACTAGAGAACTTTTCTGATAGACTCATTTAATTAGAACCTTTTTTGCTTGTTAAGCAGTTTTTATTGTTTCAGGCTTTTTTACTCTGTTTTAACTCTTGTGGGCCCCTTTTTACTTCTCACTTGAATGGCCGATGTTGTCGGGCCAACAACGCACGAATTTCTGTGCGTTGTTCTATTGTTATAAAGAAAACCTTGTATCTGCGTGGATTCAATATCATGATTCAAATTACATTACTAATCTTATTTTATTCTTCTTTTATAGTGTGAGTGTGCGACCTTATGTAACCAAGATATAGCATTAGATTAAACGGTTTTATTCTGCACTTCTGCTCATCAATGAATACCACTTACACATTTTTTCAAATAAAATTAATCGAGTGTTTCTCGGTGATCAACGTGAGAAGTCAAGCACTCTGCGTTCACTTACCAGAAAGGTAAGAAAAAAACTTTCTATCTTTTATTATTGATGTAAATACTTTTGGTATAACAATTTTATATTTATACTGGGTCCTTAGCTTCAAGCTAATCGCGAACTCACCCCTTCTAGATATTTTAAAAGATTATGAGACTGAGTTGAAAGGGAAAGTAAATAAATAAAATAAAAAAAAACCCAGTAATAAAAATTTGTTTATCAGATTGTGATAAAATGATGAACAAGATGCACATATGAGATATGAAATATTGAAATATATACATGAAAATAAAAATAAATGTGCATGAATAAATAACGATATATATAATATCGCAAAAAAAGTGTATTATTGTGAATAAATATTGATTGATTATTGTGAATAAATGATAATTTTATTTATATTTATGAATATATTCTAAGAAATTATTTTAAGAAAGTCACAAACTTCTTATAGTAAATATATTTGTTATCAAAGAATTTATAAAACTTGAATAACACGCTATGTCTGCCTTAAAAGAAATTACGGCAGTAGAGAAATTAAACGATAATAATTATAATCATTGGTGTTTTAAATTAGAAAATCTGTTAATTAAAGATGACTTATTCAAATATATAACAGAATCTCCACCTGCCACACCCGATGATACATATACTAAAAACGCGGCTAAGGCGAAAGCCATAATTTGTTTGTGCATTGAAAATACACAAATTGTGCACATCAGACATTTGACATCTCCCAAAGACATTTGGGAAAGATTAAAAAGTGTTCACCAAAGGGCGAATTTATCATCCAAATTATTCCTTTTGAGGAAACTATATTCGCAAAGGCTCAACGAGGGCGGAGACTTAAATCTACATATCAACAATATTTTAACTATCCGCGACAAACTCGCTGCCATTGGAGAGCTCATAAATGATTCGCACATTGTGGCTCTTATGCTTTGCAGCTTGCCTCAGTCATACGCTCCTCTTATAACGAGCATGGAGGCTAGAGACGAAAAGGATCTAGAGCTCGAGTTTGTAAAAAACAAACTCATCGATGAGTACTCTCATCGAATCGAATACAAAAACACCAGCACACGACCAAGGGACACAGCATATAAAATTGTAAATAAAGGAAATAAAAAGTATTGCAGCTTCTGTCAACGAGATGGGCACGCTCGTTCAGAATGTTACAAATTGAAAAACAAACAGAGAACAACCAAAGAAGTGAAAATTATAACAGTAATAAATTTAACAACCATGCCAACTTTAAAGCCAATTCGGTAAACACCAAAAATCAACACAATGGTAGTAAAACCGACTCCTCGAATTTTTGCTTCAACAGCAAGTCAAATATAGAGGATGAGGTCAACCAATCGATCATTCCTCTCTTCCCAGTGGAAAACAATTTTGAAATTGAGTCAGTAAAAATTAACCAAACACAAACAACAGATCCAAACACATATATCATTGACTCGGGTTGTACCAGGCACGTTGCATCAGCAAAAACAAATTTTGCTACATTCACAGCCGGGAATTTTGGGAATATAACAATCGCTAATGGAAAAAGGCTTAATTCGGAAGGTATGGGCGACGTAAAAATAAAAACAGACAAAAACCACTACATTACACTAAGAAATGTATTGTACTGTCCAGAACTAAAGGGCAATTTATTGTCAGTTAAGAAAGCCACTGAAAATAATATAAAGGTAATTTTCGAGAAAAAAGCATGTTTATTTGTCAAAGATGATAATATAATCTTGACAGCTAAATTAAATGATAATCTCTACGTATTAAACCCTGAAGATGATTACGGCTATACTATAAGTACTCAAACTTTCTGTAACAATACAAATTGTATTTCATTGTGGCACCGAAGACTCGGACACAAAAATTTTGATGATATTAAATACCTTGTTAATCATGAATTAGCCAATGGGATAACAATTAACAAATGTAAACATGACACGCGATGCACCAAGTGCATTGAAAGGAAACTTTCCGCTCTGCCCTACCCTAAAGTAGCCACAAACAGAAGCAAAGACATCGGTACCCTAGCACATTCCGATATATGTGGCCCCATGAATACTGAAACGATAGGAGGGAAAAGGTACTTTATAACATTCACGGATGATTATAGCAGGTACACAATAACATACTTAATCGCGCATAAATCGGAAGCCGTTATCAAACTGAAAGAATACATAGCGCTAACAGAAAATAAATTTGGCAAGTTGATAAAGGCAATAAGGTCCGATAGCGCAAAAGAGTATATAAGTGATGAATTTGAAAACTGCCTGATAGAAAACGGGATAGAGCGTCAATTGAGTGTTCCCTATTCTAGCCCACAGAACGGCGTTTCAGAGAGAAAGAACAGAACGATAGTGGAAATGGCTAGAACCATGTTGTCGGACGCCAAGTTACCTAAGCAATTCTGGGGGGAAGCTGTCATGTCCGCCACCTTCCTCATCAACCGTCTACCAACAAAGGCTAACAAAAATAACATGACACCCTATGAACTTTGGCATAAAAGAAAACCCGATCTCTCGAACATCAAAACATTCGGATGTAAGGCATTTGCCTATGTCGACAAACCTAAAAGAAATAAATTAGATGAAAAAGCCATCGAGGGAATAATGTTGGGATATGATTTCAGAAGCAAGGGCTATAGGATATATACGGGTGAAAATAAAATTATAATATCTAGAACCGTAAAATTCTTCGAAGAAGGTATAAAAGATGAGGAAATTAAACCCGCCAAAGAAAATCAAAACAACGAACAAACTCCCGCAGATAATATTGAAATTGATCTAGAAGAGCGCGACGATGATCAGAATAACACCCCGACCGACACATCCCTTGAGCCGAGAAGATCGCAAAGACAAAATCGTGGCGTACCACCTAACATGGAATAAGCGCAAACCTGTGTCAATTTCAGGAGCCAAAGTCATGGACAGACCTACAAAATATCAATGACGCAGAAACTAAAGATAAATGGCTAAAAGCCACTAGTGAGGAAATAGATTCTCTGAAGCAAAATAATACTTGGAGATTAATAAAACCTATCCCGGGAAAACGCGGCATAGGTTGTAGGTGGACGTTTAAGGCAAAAAGGGGAGCCAACGGGTCTATAGAGCGATATAAAGCCAGATTGGTCGCTAAGGGATATGCTCAAAAATATGGAAGCGATTTCGACGAGACCTACGCACCCGTTGTAGCGCATACCACCCTGCGAGCATTCTTAAACGCAGCGGTGTACAAAGACCTTAAAATAACTCACCTAGATGTCAAAACTGCTTTCTTACATGGCGATTTAGAAGAGGAGGTTTATATGCATCAGCCAGAGGGATACATAACAAAAGGGGAAGAAGATAAAGCGTGTAGTTTAAACAAAGCGATTTACGGCCTTAAGCAGGCAGCTAGGGCGTGGAACCAAAAAATAAGTAAATCTCTAAAAGAACTAAATTTCGTTGAATGCGCGTCAGACAAATGTCTGTACAAAAGAGTCCAAGATGGAAAAATCGCATATATAATAGTGTATGTTGATGACATCTTAGTCGCAGGAGACAAAACAGACACACACGAAATATACACTGAATTATCAAAGCAATACGAAATCAAAAATTTAGGTCAAGTAACACAATATTTAGGCATAAACATAAAGGAAACAGCAAACGGTAATCTAGAATTAGACCAGGAACACAAAATAATACAAATCGCAGAAAAATTCAATTTGTTAAATGGTAAGCCTACGTATACACCCATGAATACTAACTACTTTAATCTAGATCCAAACGGGAAACTAATGGGAGATAACGTAAAATTTAGACAGGCTATAGGAGGGCTTCTATACATTGCAACTTTAACTAGACCCAACATAGCATCAGTCGTTAACATCCTGGGAAGAAGGAATGAATCCCCAAGCGAAGTCGATTGGCAAGCTATCGAGAAATTAATTAGATATCTGCTTACTACCAAAGATCTTAAATTCGTCATAGATAAAACAAAACTTCCAATCCTAACTGCATATAGCGATGCCGATTGGGGGAACGACAGAATAGACAGGAAATCAACCACTGGAAACTTGTTTAAATTAGGAAATAATATATTGGCATGGTCATCGAGGAAGCAGAGTTGCACAGCACTCTCGTCCACGTAGGCTGAATATATTGCTGCCTCTAATGCAGGTCAAGAGATCTCGTGGTTGTTAGACCTGTTAAATGACCTCGAACTATGTCAACAACTACCCGTAACATTGTACGAAGATAACTTATCAGCCATAAGATTGACCGAAAACGAAAAGGCACAGACAAGAACTAAACACGTGGAAGTTAAGTATCACCACATCAGACATCTATGCCAGAATGGCATAATCCAAATAACTTATTGCCCATCGAAGTTAATGCTGGCAGACGTGCTCACCAAGCCGTTGCCTAAGCCTCATTTCGAGTGTTTGAGAAATAAGTTAAACATTTTACGCTCGTCGGTTTGACATAAAAAGCGGGGGTGTTGGAAAACGTCCCAGTGTAAGTGATTTTATGTCCAACATCACCTCGCTTGTGAAATGACAATTTCCTCGTGACATATGCAACGCGTCTTCATTTTTTTAGTTGTGAAATATGTTCCAAGATGGCGACACTTCCCTGAGCTATGGTGGCGTAAGATCACGGACTAGCGAACAATTGTGTAAAAGACTTCTGTTTCGAAAAGGCGACAACAGATAGCAGCACTAGAGAACTTTTCTGATAGACTCATTTAATTAGAACCTTTTTGCTTGTTAAGCAGTTTTTATTGTTTCAGGCTTTTTTACTCTGTTTTAACTCTTGTGGGCCCCTTTTTACTTCTCACTCGAATGGCCAATGTTGTCGGGCCAACAACGCACGAATTTCTGTGCGTTGTTCTATTGTTATAAAGAAAACCTTGTATCTGCGTGGATTCAATATCATGATTCAAATTACATTACTAATCTTATTTTATTCTTCTTTTATAGTGTGAGTGTGCGACCTTATGTAACCAAGATATAGCATTAGATTAAACGGTTTTATTCTGCACTTCTGCTCATCAATGAATACCACTTACACATTTTTTCAAATAAAATTAATCGAGTGTTTCTAGGTGATCAACGTGAGAAGTCAAGCACTCTGCGTTCACTTACCAGAAAGGTAAGAAAAAAACTTTCTATCTTTCATTATTGATGTAAATACTTTTGGTATAACAATTTTATATTTATACTGGGTCCTTAGCTTCAAGCTAATCGCGAACTCACCCCTTCTAGATATTTTAAAAGTTTTTAATGTAATAAAGACAATAATTAGTTTTATAAAGAAAATGTATTTTCTTCAATAGGCTTGGCGAAAAACTTTATTCCTCTTTTAAGAAAAATCAGTTTCAGTTCTAACAGTTTAGATTTTTGCGAGTTTCCTTTATACTTTGTGCTGTAGCACCTCTTAATGTTACATTTTTTCCAAACAACAGAGTGTGCATATCAGTTTTTCTTTTAATATAATGGTATGATACCTTTCAAAAAAATCTGCGATGTTCAACTTCAGTTAATCATATTTATTCATACTGGTAGAGAACTTTAACTTCTTTTATATATAAATTCTAGAATGTATGTGAGTATGTCAATAAAACGTGTGTATATCAATAAAAAATGAGAGAAAGTTTACGCAGGTATTATTTATGAAATGAATATAATTAAATAACTTAAATTCAAAATCCATATGTTCGAGAAATGCCTAAGTGAAGAACCTGGGCGACATATTCGGGTTTTGTGTGTCAAGCACAAAACTGATAATTTGTGTCACTTTGAAACGATTAATTTAAACGCTATTTAATTTTAGTTTTCGATTAAAAAAAAGACTAATTTCTTAATTACCCTCGAATTTTATTAATTTTACATTTTCTTAGGATTTAATAAATACAGCATACTATTTTATAATGTGATGTAAAATCGAAGAAAGTGTAAAAAAAAAAGTACTAATTTCAATATAAAACCCATAAACAATATAACTAAAATAGTAAAAATTTTACGAATCATTAAATTTTCACGCCGATGATCTTACTCTTTGCTACGTTCCGATCGGTTACTTTGTATCCGCAATTTCTTGGAATTAAAATTAAAAATTTAGTTAAATCTGTCTGCCTACATCAGTGTTGCCAGATGAGCGGATTTTTTAAAATTCAGAATGCTGCCATATACTGAAGAGAAATATTCTCAGGAAGGAATATTTCTCTAATATTCTCAAGAACAGAAAATGAGTTTTAACGGCAAAATAAATAAGACGAATATTACAATTCAAAAATAGTGGTAGCATTCTGAATTAAAAGAAAAAAAAGTTTGCCTAATTGTTTTCGATGATTGCCAGCTTTAAGATTAAGACCACCAAGTATTCGTGCAAAGCGTATTTTCTTCATGCGTGTTCGAACAGCTAAATTAAAGTAAAACGATGCAAAAGGCTTAGCGGACCACAGAAAAATAGTCAGCGGGCCACGTGTTTGGCATACGTGTACTAAAGACTCAGCGATGAATGAGGTATTTTTCGAAATGTTCTGGAAGCGGTTTTTGAAGTAGCATACTTATACAGGGTGTCCCAGAAGTAATGGGACAAACTTTAAGGGGAGGTAGGGGACATCACAAGGATTCAGATTTGCATAGCAACCCAGGGTCGGAAACGCTTTCCTGGCGCGGTAGTGACTACACAAAACACAAGAAAGACAGGATACGAATAAGAGGAGAAAACGTGTTTATTATCCTTAGTACATCAAAAAACTAAGAAGAAAGAACATTAAAGGGACAACGATCGTCATCAAAGTAGGTGTTTGAAATTACGACCCCGGACCGTGATGCACGGAAGCGCATCTCCGGCGTATGGAAGATCTAATGTTCTCGAAAATACTGGGAATGCCCCGGACTTCCCCAGCAGATGCCACGATGCGTGCAACAAGTTCCTCAACACTTTCCAGCATTGTTCCGGAATTTTTGCAGAACTAAGAATAATAAACAAGTTCTCTCTCCCCGTTCGTGTCCTTTCTTTCTTGTGTTTTGTGTCGTCACTACCGCGACAGGAAAGCGTTTCCGATCCTGGGTTGCTGTGCAAATCTGAATCCTTGTGATGTCCCCTACCTCCCCTTAAAGTTTGTCCCATTACTTCTGAAACATCCTGTATATCTTTAAAACGCGTTGTTTGATTTTAAAAATGCAGTTAATGAAAGATACATCAACAAATAATCTTAAAGATTACAGTGAGAAAGCCTCGCACGCATCTACTTTTTTCATTGATAACTCTAATAGACTTTTTACATTTTTTACACTTATACATTATTTTTTAGAATGTCCATTAACAATACTAAAAACTTTATTTACATAAAAACACCAATAATGCGTTCAAATAATAAAGTTTTGAAATGAAAGCGATATTTTCATATTCGTCTCACGCAGGATTTAACGGCCGACGAAATCGCCAGAGATAGCTATTTATATTCTATTCATATTACATTCTGCGATAGTCAAAAGTTCTGATCTCCACTCCACCGAACTTCCACAATTTGATTCCTTTATCGAAAAATGAATACAATTGTTCGTTTACAGATAACTGCAATAATTATTCCTTCAAGTATGATATTTTTATGTTTAAAAATATGGTCAGAAAGTTTCGCATTTTTGAGCGGGTAAAATATTTTTTTAGAAACATGTTTAAATTTTTTAAAAAACAGGAATTTAAAACCAACCTTATCAAAGGCTGATTTTAAATTCCTGCTGTTTTTCAGATGCAATTATATCAGATTATGTACATACAAAAACTGATTTTTCTTAGATTCCTTGCGATTTTGTATTAGTAGGTTTTGCTGTACAAGTTAAATGCAATTAAAATTTTTATATTTTTTGAATAATTAAAATCAACATTCAAAAATCAGATAATTGTCAAATTTTAAAGATAAAAAAATTAAACTTTCACCTTTTAAATGTGTTAAAATTTCGGTTATCCATCTCTCCGTACAATCTTAAATAAATGCTGATGTAAAGAAAAAAATTTATTATTGATAGTTGATTGTCGAATTTCTTTTTCTCCTTTAAAACTAATAAGATGTGAATTCCGGGTAAAACCACTCTCCACCCGCAATATTTTTACATATTACATATACAGGGCTATTACAAATGATGGACCCGATTAAAAAAAATAAATAAAAAATTAAAAAAATCTTATTTTCGAAACTACTGCACATATTACAATAAGTGATACATGAATTTAAAGGGAAATATACCAAGTTTTTTTCAGTTACAAATGTTCGATGTGTGACCCTCTTGTTACATGGCATATAGTAAAGTGGGGACAGATGCCGCAGAGATTGCGTAAGCGACACTAGCGTTCCCTAGACCAATTTTAGAAGTTCGTAGTGTTCCTCTGTTCTGTGTGATGTGTTGTATGCGTTTCTACCGCTTAATTGTCAGTATTTACATATTTATGTCAGTTTTTATGGCTCGAACCTGCGTGGTAAGTTGCTAAAATTATTCTAATGAAGTTTTATTACATATTTTAAGAAAAATAAAGAGAGATTTCATCCCAAAATCGATTGCAACTATAGACTAGATCCTCGTAGAATACAGACATGTGTTTGCTTTTCTCGAGGCGCCTGATTAATGCCCCCATGATTTGTGCCCCCATACGTCATTTTGACGTCACAAGAAATGGGGATATAAATACAGTGCTGGATCATTTCACTTTTCACGAAATCCTGATTAATGTCCCCATGATATATGCCCCCATATCTGAAAGTGACACAAATCCAATGCTAGAGAAATTTCCTTTCGTTGAGAGCCTGATTAACGTCCCCATGCGTCATTATTTTGACGTCACAAAAAATGGGGGCAGAAATCCAGTGCTCGAGCACTTCACTGTTGACGAAGTCCTGATTAACATCCACATGATATATGCCCCCATATCAGAAGGGGACACAAATCCAGTAATGGAGAATTTTCCTTTCATTGAGAGCCTGATTAATGTCCCCATGATTTATGCCCCCATACGTCATTTTGACGTCACAAAAAATGGGGGCACAAATCCAGTGCTGGAGTATTTTACTTTCGACGAAATCCTGATTAACATCCCCATGATATGTATCCCCATACGTCATTTTGATGACGTCAGAGTAGATGGGGACTTAAATCAGGGGGCATAAATCCAGTGCTAGAGCATTTTATTCTCTAAAGAATTCCTGATTTACGACCCCATGATATATGTCCCCATACGTCATTTTTACGTCAGAACAAAGGGGATTCAGAGTTCGTTCAGGATTGGCCACTAGAGTTCTGCACGGGCAGGAATTTCTAGCCTGATCTCGGCCCAGTGTAAAAATTAAAAGTTCGGCTCGGGACAGGCGCGACCCGTGACAAAATGAATTAAATCAAGTCCGATCCGGCCCATTCAATTTCTACAGAAAATCCAATTTTACAAAACACACAATTAACGATTCTTTTAACTCCTTAACAGTCGCATTAAATTACGGTTTAAAAATTAAAATTGCTTAATGGCACCACTTTTTTGAAAAAGAAATGTTCATGTTATTTAATGACAGGTAAAATGATACCATAATAAAGCCAGTTACACTATTTTACAAAACTGTTGGGAATCAATCAATATGAATAAAAAACACAGCCCATGAATATCACGGCAGCGGGGATTAAAGGGTTAAAGAAGACTGGTTATATATTTTGGGTGAAATTTTACCTGTACTAGAGGTTCTCAGCCACTGCGAGCTGTGCTCACCAACACCCGTTCAGACTTTGAAGCTTTTAAAAACATGATAATGTGCTCTATTTTACAAATATTAGCAGGTTACGGAAAATTGAATAATATTATTACGAATGGCGATTATCTTCTGCAATCGGGTTGCCACGCTTTTCCGTTTGAATAGTGTATTTTTCTTTTACCATGGCCTCATCCATCGCTATCACAACATATGGCGGCTATTTTTGGGATTGATAATTAAGATCAATTACACATTCTAAAATCAGCTTGCACAAAAGGGTAAGGTTGAAAATTCTGATGTCTCTAGCACTTTTATAACGATGCTATAGAGTATAGACAATGTTCATCCTTTGATATCGAGATTAAAAAACACCGTCTTCTTAGGAATAGCATTCAGAACTACGGTATTGAAAACATTTTTTTTATAAATTTTACGCTTATATTTTATCTTTTGATTTAGTTTCTGATATTTTAAGGAACAGGTATAGCTTATGCATAAAATCTTTTTTATATTTTATTGAACCATCATACATATTTTCATGTTATTTTTTAAAATTTATATTGTTTATTTGGTACTTTTTCACTATAGGGGCCTTGGCGAAATTGAGAAATGGTGGCAAACTGGCCACCCTGGTGTTTCCGCGTCAACGCGCCATTTGCGCCCATAGATTGCTATACAATATATTATTGTTACAGTGACCTGTACCTACCCTTAAAGTTTGTACCATGAATTCATGATCACCCTACATATATATAAATAAATTCATATATAAACAAGTATAAAAGTTCATTAGTTTTTTTTTATAGCTGTTTATATCATTTGGCAACAAATCTCATTTTCTGAGCCCGAATTGCGCCAAGCTTTTTTACAAAAGGCCAAGACCTCCTAAATGGAAAAGTACTGTTTATTTTTATTAATAAGTATATACGAGTTTACAATATACATACATTTAACGTCTGAATTTGAAACTTTTAAAGGACTAAATAAAATAAATAAATAAGACAGACTTGATTACAGTTAAAAAGTAAAATTTATAAAAAGTTAAAAATACTGAAAACGTATGAAGTACAATCAGTAAACGTTTCGCCAAGCAACTCGCAATGCCTCAAAGGCATATACACGACTTTTCTGATATGTATTTATCGAATAAGAATTCGTACAAAATAAATCGAAAATATTTTGGGCATAAATTTAAACGTTTCTAGGCTGCATCAAGGAATGAAATAAACAAAGAAATTTGCTAGCAACATTTTTTTTTCTTTTTTTACACCAAGTGATTTCCAATGTGACGTCACATGTCCATAAGAAAATCGTTTTAAATGAATAGTTTTGAAATATGACGTAATTGTCGCCATTAAATGCATTTCACATGTACATTATTATAAAGTTTTTTTTCCCTTTTAAAATTCACGTTTAAAAAATATTTTCAATTTAAAAAGGTTTTGGAATATCATTATTTGAGCTTTTTAAATATGACCAAATTTTAATCATGAAAAGTTTTTCAAGCGTAATAATTTAATTATTTTAAGCATTTTACATATGACGATATTTATCCTTTCGGCATTTTACATATGACGTAATTTTTCCCATTAAGTGCGTTTCTCGCAAAATAATTAAAATATTTTCAAAGTTTCTTATTTTTTTCATGATTCACGTGTAAATGCAACTTTTTGACGCAATTTTCCCTATTTCCTATTTTTAACACGTGGCCATTTAATTATTATTTTCATTTCTATTTTTAGTAGTCGCATGTTAATTAATTTTTATTTGAGAGAAATGTATACTTGTTTGTGCTGTTTTGTCAATTGGCATCGGTATAAAACAAGTCGGTAAGTGTGATCACAAATCGCACAGAGGGTTTCGTTTAATATTCCTTTCAAAACGCCCAGTACATTTACCGCCATTTAAGCCTTTCTAAATTATGGTAGACCCTCCCTAAACTATCTTAAAAGTTTCAAACAGATCGCCTTGTTATATTTCCTAATTTTGTTCGCGCCCCTCCTCAACCCCGAAATGTGACGCGTCATTCTTTTTTATGGTTTTTATTATGTTTTATAAACTATCTTAAAATTTAAAACAGATCGCGTTGTTAGGTTTCCCAATTTTAACAAAATCGCGTTCTCTTAGTTCCACATTCCACCACCAGGGAGCGCACTCTATTCTTACCAAAACTGTATCTGAACGAAACTCCGTTAAATAACCTATCAGTAGATATAATTACTGGAGGGGTGGCGGTCTTAAGCAAGAATTTGAGATACTTACTGAAATTACTATTCGAAAATAATGATAACTAAACTTTTGACATTTTTATATTAAATAAGTAGCATTTATCTCAAGACTCGGTCAATAAACCGTCATAAAATGGTAAAAAAAGTTAAGAAAAAAATTAGCGTCCTCCCCCCCCCCCCCCCTGACGAAATTTCTCTCGCCATTCTTTTAAAAACTTTTTATTATGTGTTATAAACTATCTTAAAGTTTGAACAGATCGCCTTGTTGGATTTCCCAAGTTAAATAAAATTGCGGTCTGTTAGTTCCACATTCCACCACCAGGGAGCGCACTCTATTCTTAACAAAAGTGTATCTGAACGAAACTCGTCTGTACAACTTATCCGTAGATACATTTGTCGAGGGAGTGGCGGTCTTAAACATCAATTTCAAATATTTTCTGAAATTACTATTCTAAAATAGTGGTATCAATACTTATGACATTTTTAATATTAAATAAGTAATATTTATCCCATCCCGCCCTCAAAAAAACGCACGCAAAACGGTAGAGAATGCTACAGTTTAAAAATGTCTTAAGCAAGAATTTAAGATATTTTCTGAAATTACTATTCGAAAATAGTGGTATCAACACTTATGAAATTTTTATATTGAATAAGTCACATTTATGCTGTATTTTTAAAAATGTGACACCGTTCTGAACGATGCTACTATAAAAAATCATGTGACTGCCTTTAAAAATAAGCATTTAATAGAAATAAACCAATTAGTGAAACAATAAATAATAGCTTGTAATCCTTTGACGAAAATTCGCGTTTTTTCAACTGCCATTTGCCGAAAACCGTATTTTTTTTCCGCGATCATTTGACGAAATATGCATTTTTTTTAGCAATCCTTACAATAAATTCGCGTTTTTTCAATAGTCCTTTAACGAAATTCCCGTTTTTTCCTAGATAGTTTTAGAAATTCGCGTTTTTCCGCACTCATTAAACGAAATTCACGTTTTTTCCGCGATCATGTGACAAAATTGCATGTTTTTCGCGATCCTTCAAATATACTCGCATTTTTTCAGTGACCTTTCTAAGAAATTTGCGTTATTTCCGTGACAATTTTACGAAATTCGCCTTTTTTTGCTACCCTTTGAAGAAACTCGTATATTTTTTTCATTAATTTGACGAAATTGGGGTTATTTATTTGATCATTTGATGAAATTTGTGTTATTTCCGCGATCTTTTGACGAAATTTCAATTTTTTCAATGGCCCTTTGACGAAATACGTGTTTTTTCTCTGTAATATTATGAAATTCGCGCTTTTTCCGCTATTCTTTGGCGAAATTAGCGATTTTTTATGCGAACAACGGACGAAGTTGATTTTTATTGCGACCATTTGTCAAAATTCGCAATATTTTTCAGTGATTTTTTTTTTCAGAATTTTCAGACAGATGACCGATTTTTTAAAATTTTCGGAACAGAATGCGTTAAATTTTCTGAAATTCGAAACAGAATCACGCCTGATTAAAATTGCGTCATTTAGGAAATGCTTGAAGCATTTTTAAATATGAAATTCTTATGCATTATTATTTTCTTTAACAAATTTTTTGTGTGTGTGTGTGCAAAAAAGTTACATATTTTATTTCAGAACGCGCTATATGTACGTAGAAAGAGCTTGCTACTTGTCGGTTATAATTTATAGTGCTGTTAAATAAAAAGAGAAAATTCTTATATTGAATGTCACCAATCCAGCCCCCCCCCCCTTTCTCCCCCGGTCTTAAAGAAACAGAAGTCTATGAAATAGGGTATAGGAGGCTATTATCTAGGTCTAAAAAATTAAGAAGGGCGTGGTGGGCATGTACTTCTAAATAAATTAGCAATTTTTTTTCCGATATACACGAAATTTCTACTTAAATTCGACCAGAATCCGGCAAAAATTAATTTCGTCGATCCGAAACCAAAATAATAAACCTCAGTGGCGTAGTAGTCAGCACGTCTTATTATCACCCAGCAGATCCAGAGTTTGGTTCCAAGCTAAGCAAGATTTATTCAACCTTCCATCTCTTCGGGGTCAATAAAATGTGCACGAACCTTGCAGACACTGGGGGTCCCGCGTTAGGCTGACAACCTGATCGGGGCTCTTTCTGTATATCACCTCGGGGTCCACGGTGAAGAAAACAAGTTTAGTACAGGCTTTGATCCTTAATGAATCATAAAGCAACTGGTTTAGTTTAAGTTAGAAACCAAAATATTTGAACTCGACGTGAAAAAATTAAGCCATATTTTAATACAGTTATGGAAAAGTAATATACAATGATATCATTAATATGAGTTTTACCTTTTTTGTATAAAATTAAATACATTATAAACCCATTAATATTCATACACAGTTTATTATTATTATTATTATTAACTATTTAGGGCATTTTTGAAAAATCAGGTTGACCCGGATTCCACACAGAAAGAGTCAAAACCTAACTTGAAACATTTAAAGTCAACGCAACACACAACGAAAACAATTAATGGCAATCTGATGACTCGAGCCGGGCTCGGCAGTATTGATATTTTCTGAAGATTTGAACAAAGCTGAACTTCATTTATCGAAGAACGTCCCAGGCTTTAAATTTTTTCTCGAGATTCGTTCCGACCAGGGCCTGTATTTCATTCTTTCAGAGCCGTATCAATTGAGATTTTTTCCCCTTACTAGTAATACCATGGGATCTTTCATTCTTAATTAGTGTAAAAAGGGAATGATAAAGAAACATTTCTTTGTTGTATTTAATTATTTATATTTTTACTTTTTTTAAATAGTTTAACGTGTTGGTTAATCACGTGAAAGACACTTTACCAAAATACTGTGAATGACTGATTTTTATTTTTAAATATTACATGTATTCAAATCTTATTTTGGAGCCTGAGTAAAATCTTGGGCATTTAGATGGATGTTCAAACATACAAATAGCTTTAAATAATAAAACACGTTTTGTCATTTAAATTAACAAAATTTTTCAAATTTCGTTTTCAATTTATCAACATAGTAACTGTAACAAAACTTCACACTTTATTAAGGTGATAGACGGTGTCTAAGTAAAAAAGTTTTAAAATGTATAACGCATTTATGAATCCTTTTTCAGCAATTATCATCTATAGTCAGAAAATATCCGACTTCTTTTGTGCAGCAAGAGTATGATATATATGGGGCATTCTCACAATCTTTTGACTTTTAAGTCCCTGAATAATAATTTTTATTTTAGTACATGTTCTTGTGTTTTCATTCATATCATATACTGGGGGAACATCCCACTACATGATGGCATAACAATATTAACGAGATAAATAAGTTTTGGACGATGTTGGGGGTCCAAATACCAGGAAAATTCCTGTACCGTCCCGTGTCCTTGATGTTGATTTTTAAATTTGGAGCTGTCTATAAAATTGTTTCAATAAAAGTAATTCGATGCAATTTTTTTCCGAAACTGGGACAATTGTTTTATATAAATTTGTAGCAAAAAATTAAACTGCACACATTTTTAGGGTTGTTATTATTTTTTAAACTCTGTCCCTGGGTTTTAGATTCCTTACCGTCCCTCTTCTAAAATTATACAGAAAATCACTTCAGATGCAGCCACATAATTTCTTTTAAGCTTTTTCTGATGCAGAAGTATGCTAGAGAAAGAATATCTAAGATTCTTTGACAGGAAATTTACTGCAGAATTTAATTCAGCATTTAAATATCAATTTCAAGCATCGTGGCTTTATTGATAGTCTTACCGTCCCCAAGGTTTATTTCTGCACTTTTCGAGGTAAATTATTATTTTTTTAATCCAATGTAAATAACTGTTTCTAAAAATCACTGAACATTGTGACTATCACTTAGTCTTAACATGATTTGTCTAAAAATAGTCGTAATTTTCCTTACCGTCCCACCCTTACCATCCCTTTTTTTTTTTCCATTACCGTCCCTTTTTTCCTGTACCATCCCCTTTTCTTTCCGACAATGTTATACCAAAAGTTTGTACTAAAAATACTACATTTTTGTTATTTCTTATTTGAATGTTTTGTGGGTACTATGCAAATTCATTATAAGTAAAAATTTAGAAGAAAATAGAAAGTTAGAGTGGTAAAATGGTAAGGAAAATTAAACTTCAGTTAAATAACAAAAATATCGCTGCTGACCATTTTTTCTTTATTCTGAATCATTACGGCATTTGTCTATCAGATTAAAATGTTATTTTAGTAAGTTTAATTTCACCAGATTTTTATTCCCGAAAGTCAAAAGATTGTGAGTATGCCCCATAAATATCTGCTATCTATCTATTTGTATGTATATATATATATATGTATGTGTATATATATATATTTATATATACATACAGATTACAGGGCTTAATTTATAACAAAAAAACACCTGATCTCTAATTTTCTGTACTAATAAAAACTTTCGTTGAAACAACCTCCCCTCACCTTGTACCTGTATTTTTTAAATTTCAAATAGTATGCAAAATTTAAAGCAATTTCTTACTCGAAAAAAAAAAATGTATATATACACTCGTACATATAAAATATATTTTGACTATATCTAATATTCCTTTACATAAAACATAATCTAATAAATAAAGAGAAAAAAAATTTAAATCAGGGAGTGGGAAATTTTCAAAAATCCCATTACTTTATATTGACACAACATTCAGGGCTTCTGTGAGCATTATTTACAAACTCTGGTGGATTTCAAATTCCGATTAACATTTAAATATTGGTTAAAAATTAAGAAATACTGGAGCTGTTCCTATGAGCTTCAATGCAAATTAAACACCGCGAGTAACTAAAAAGTTGATCTTTAAAAATATTTTACAAACATGGACAAAAAGTAGTGAGTAAACAATACACAACCACAAGTAAAAACGGCGGATACAGTTGCGAATAATTCCGGCATTCCTCGTCGCCATTTGAAAACAACTGAGACAGAAAACCATTAAGTGTAGATTTGCGAGCACTAGATAAAAGCATGCTCCTATGTGTGCGACACGCTACATCAAATATGTAAGGCCTTTGGAAGAAAGACTCAAAGGATTGTAAATCGGAGGAACAGGAAAATGTAATTTAGGCTTCCGCATTTTGGAAACACTGTTTCGCAAGGCTCCAAAGCGCATTATCTATGAGCTGAGGTGAATTCCTACCAACATTTAAATAATCACTAAAAGCTAAGAAGTATTCGAGCTGTTCTTCGGTAAGCTCCGGCGAAAATTAAACACTGTATGTATATATATATTACACAGTATGTAAATATTTATTTCAGCTTGGAAACGATTTTTCAAAGGGTTTTTCACAGTTGAAAAATCCACTTAATCAGTTTCCACCAAAATCCGAAAATGTACTTGAATTACTTTGTGCAGCCTTGCGTAATGTTTATAAAATGTAGACACACCAAATGACATGAAAAAAAAATGGATAAATTTTAAAAAGCATGCCACAATTGAAAACGCAATATCAGCAGTTATTGCTCATAGACACTACTGTAACCGAATACATTTGTTCGTCTCCGTATTAAAAAAAAAATGTAAATGCTATGCACACCACACCATATTCTACAGTAAGCAATGTGTAGTGCGCATCTGTCATGTATGTCAGTTTCATTTCATTTGAAATAGTATAGCGTAATTAAAATACACTGCAAACGAATTTTTCCTATAGACCATAATGTAATGGAGTTCTTTTCTGCAGCCCTGTACATGATCCGTATAATTTATACAGAAAAAGTAATATTTAAAAAAAAGTGCTAAATTTAAGAAAACATACTGCAATTGAAAACTCATTTTCAGCAATTATTCCTCATAGACAGTACTGTAACCTAATTATTTTGTGAGGTTCCAAAAATGAACGATATCCCATTCTTGTGTGTACCTGTAAATGAATGAAAAATACTATGCGCACCATATTTTATAGTAGACATTTTGTAATGTACTTCCTTGTTATATATCAATTCCAGTATGTTAAAAATATTATAACATCACTAAAATGCACTAAAACGATAATTTCCCATAGACCGTAATGTAGTGGAATTATATTGAGCGTCTCTGTAAACGAAATATAAATGACACATACTTCATTTCCAACACCGAACATGCCATGTAAAACCTCAATACGTGTAAACCTCAATACGCTTCTATGAGAGTATGGGAATGAATTTCTAAATACTTTTCTAGGATGTCAGGGATTTTATATCAGTTGATTTAAATTAGCGATTAAATTATGATTTTAATCAACTGATTTTTTTAAATCATTGATTAAAATAATAAATTTTCTAAATGTCTAAAATGACATAAAAAGGAATTAAAATCTAAGATGAATATAATTTGGAAAGTTTCTACAGGTATTTTGACTTAGTAATAAACAACAACAACAAAAAAAAGGCTTTAAATATTTGCTTCTAATCTTAATTTCTGAGTATTATAAAAAAATAAGTACAATAAGTTTCTAAAAAGGATAGTTTTATATGACATAAAAAACACATTTCATTTAAAATATTTAAATGTATAATTTGCAATGTCATAATTTTCTTTAAGTAATCAAATAATTCATTCGTTTATATAAAATAAGCATAGTAGTATAATAAATTTCTGCAAGTAACAATATAAAATAGCTAGAATCTTTTTTTTTCTTATTCTACATATGCAATAATAAATTTACAGCAAATATTGGAGCAAAAGAAGAATGAAAGAATGACATCTGCTCAACAGTTAATGTAAAAGGATGTATAAGAGAAAAAGAACTAATTAGTATACAAAAGTTAAGCACAACAAGAGCTTCTTCAGTATAGGTTGACTTTATTTTTTCTTTTTTTTT
This sequence comes from Maratus speciosus, assembly GCA_963932465.1. Taxonomy (NCBI): domain Eukaryota; kingdom Metazoa; phylum Arthropoda; class Arachnida; order Araneae; family Salticidae; genus Maratus; species Maratus speciosus. The sequence goes on along the minus strand of CAWVRF010000002.1, from coordinate 4,855,623 downwards.
CTTTTTTACTTTGTAACTCATATACGGCAAAAAATAAAAAATAAATAAATAAATAAAAATAAAAAAGGTATTGAAAAGGTAGCAAAACTTTTTTCTTAAAAATGAACCATTGAAAGCTAATATTTTCCGCTGGGATGTGATATTGCTATTATTTAATATTTTGAGATTTCGGATATTCTTATATTTACTCTGTATGAGTGTAAGAATAGATTTAACTCATTTTCATAAATTTTTTGGTTAGCATACACATACAATTGTGTAAGTTTATATTTAGATGATTAACAGTAATTTTTTCAAGAACAAATGTAAAACGAGTTTCAAACAATATTATTTGTTATTTTATTATTTATATGTAATTATTATATATAATTTTATTATTTGTGCTACTAATGAAATTACTTATTTGCAGGTTTTATTAATTTTCTAATTTACTTACTTTTTCCTCTAGGACACTTTTTAAGGGCCCCTTTTGAAATTAGCAAAATGTGCCCTGCCCCTTTTGAAATTGGGAAAATGCACCCTGCCTTTTTAAGAAATAGTGAAATTCACCTGTAGTTGTAGCCAGAGATTTCTTGTAAAAAAAACTTTCCCATTCCACAGTATTTCTAAATCCGTGTGCCCAAGACATTGCAAAAAAATTAGGACTTTATTTCTTTAGAAAAAAAAAACAGCATATTATTAAAGCATGTTGTTATTTAATTGTATTTTTCAATTTTTTAATTAATAAAATTATTAAAAATTAATGACACATTATTTATCATACTAAAAAATTATACACTTTTTTTTTCTGATATCGTTACTAAACACATTACTACTAATATATTTTCTCATGGAATAGTGCTGTTTTTTGAACTAGCATCCTGCTTCGTTTTCTTTCTAGAATGAATACTAAATTATTAATTATCATTTTAGTAATTAAAGCATAAAAGGTATATTACGTTCCTAATTAGAGAGTTAATTCTTTAATAATTATTAATTTTAAGTAGTGTTAGCAATTAAATATTAAATTCAGTTATTAATAATTTTAATATATAAAAATATCACTAGCATTTAATATGGTTTTACATAATTATTGCAAAATATTAATGTATGTAATGCTATTGTATGCTATTAACTAATGAAACTACTAATTTGCAGTTTTTATAATTTCTGTACCTAATTACTAAATAATAATTATAATTTTATTCAGGGCCGGTGAGAAGGAGGGGGGGCGACACAGAGGGCAACTTCCCAGGAGCCCGGGACCAAAGAGGCTCGGTTTCAGATGAAAAAAGTACAGGAATTTTATACTATTCCAAATCTTATCTTGCTCATACTTTTTTCCTTTGCAATCTGAAATACATTTCTTAGAAGCGTAGTTTAGAAGATTTCCGACAAAAATCACAGGAAACCCCCCCACTGAGAGAACTAAAAGCTGTAAAATAGTTGATCACGTTACCACTCACGTTACCATAGTACAAATAGCTCGCAACTTCCTGCCTTCCTGAAAAATGACCAGATCATAGGGAGCTATGCCTACGCCTTGAGGCAATGTCGCAAAAGTATTGTTTCCTTTTACCTCTCTTCCTCCGCGGGAATTTAGGTATTATCAGGTAATAAGCTTTCAGTGAATGTCTAATTGGGATTTTTTTTTTTCTAAATTGCTGGTGGTACATAATACTTGTTATATTTATGCTTATTTTGTACAAACTTTTGTTTCTGTTTTTTATTTATTATTATTATTATCCTTACGTTCTTATTAACTATATCTGTTGCAAAGTATAGATACAAGCATAACAGAAAAGAAAACAAGAACAAAAAAACTGAAATTTTTGATTTTACAAAAGTTACGAGTACAAACATATAAAGAAAATTACCTAAGAAATAAGTAAAAACAAAGATTTCGAATGTACACAAAATAATTATTTTCATTACCATATTAAAGTCAGTATGATGTAGTCATCAAGACTTGATTTAAAAAATTAGAGGCCCAAACTATAGACATTCTTGGGGCCCTCTGTGTTACTCACTTATGACGTCTTATATGAAAAACCAAAAGATCATTTTGGCTAAAATATTATTATGCAAGTAACAGGGACATGATCAGAGGGCGATAGGGCGGAGAGTTGTATCGGTGCCCTAAGCTGAAAAAGGCCCCGTGAGGAACGTTTAAGTATATGCATATAGTACATACAGGAGATACAGAGGGCCCACCTGACCTCTGTTCGGGGCCTCCAATTTCTGCTTGTATTCCTGGTGAGTGAGGTTAAACTTAACCCATATTATGAGAGGAAAGAAAAACTCGGAAAACAGAAATACTTTAGTATATTTTTATTATCCTTTAAAATATCAAACTTACGTATAACTTCATTATACATGAGATTCACCATATACACAAAATTAAAAATGATATTCAAAATCAGCTGCCTTCCCCCAAAATCTCTTGATCCTATTCCTATACCTACTGAACCTGATGGAAAATAAAATCGTCATGCTCATGTTTTCTGCTTGCACAAAAATTGAAGCGTGGTATTAAAATTGCTTCCCAATTTAATAATCCCAATAAACTCACTTGAGGACAGGTTTTTTTCTGATCTAGATTTACGATCGTGAAAAAACGACTTGAGCCCATAATCATGATAACTCGGGCCCCTACACAGCTCTATTCTTCACTTTTTATCAAAAATTATATTGATGCTGAGGTATAAATTTCATGCACAAAAACTGAATATAGTGGAAAGGATATTTTTATTGTGAGAGCGCGGAGAAATGCCCGATATGTCCAAGTAGCATAAGATGGGTTAAGGATTCGACCCCCTTCCTTAAAAATAGGTGGAAAAGCCTCCCCCCCCCCCTCCGTTGTATATAAAAAGTAAAGTTTGAGAAAACAGTTATTTTCCTGCAGTTTTTTTCTGTTTAATTCAGAGTCAAAAGTTTTATGCAATAGACTTAAAACTTCTTTTCAGAATGAGAAATAAAGACACATTGATTTCCTGTGATGAAATGATACATCGTTCAAAGTACTTTTCCCAGATTCAAGCCACCTGCTTGTCTTGCGATTGGCGAGCTGGTTACTGAACAAGAGCTTGCTTGGTTCGAACCCAATCAGGTATGGATGTGTGTAGTGGGTCAGATTCCATTTTAAACTGAAGTCCCGGTCTGTTTAGCTCACGTGTGCAAGAGATGACCGTAGCATCCCTAACCAACAAAAACAATCGCAGATTCTCTAAAAATTACTTTCATAATTATACTTAAAACAGCATAATTTTAGCCACAAGAAAGAATTTTTCATTAAAATCTTTAATTTTCACAATTATGTGCAAATCCTTTTCGTTTTGTTGCTTGGATTGAATAAATCTCTGATAAAATCACGCGCATAACAAGAGGCTTGTGCAAAGGACATTTTTTCCACGAATTTGTCCAAGGAAAGACTAAGCTAATTATAACAAAATGAAAAATCTCAGCCTCAGGTTCATTTGAATCTGTCTATGTGTATCCTTATCCAAATTTGTAGACTTCTACGTGCGATAGATTTCCCTAACCGTCGTCAACAAACAAACAAACACGCGGAAGACACACGGACAAGAAACCCTTCTTTTTTATAAATATAGATATTTTAATATAAAAAAATTGTAAGTACTTTTACTTAATGTGTGTCTATTATATTTCATAAATAATAATACAGTGTTATCCTCAGTTAGAACATCATAACAAGCATTTTAGACTATTAACCCCTTCGCAACAAGCGTCGTTTAAAGAATTTTTAACATCTTATCACCAGGGTTCTCGCTGCCACTCACCATTGCGCCAAATCGCGACAAAATGCTTCATTTGGCGAGTAAAGGAACGACTACATTCGCCTGATTGCGAATGTTTAATGATTACTCATTTTTTTTTTTGTGAGTGTGTGTCAGTACAGGCGACAGATTATTAGCGTTACTGAACGATTGTTGCCGATTATCATGTTCAATGGCATCGAATCATTAGTACAGTTTTCAATCTGCCTTTGAAGTATGGTTTTCAATGAAAAGCCATAGAATTCTGGAAAAAATATATTTTTTAAATGCAATATATATTTTATTGTTTATATTTAAGATTTTTCAGGATTCATTATATCTAATATCTTAAAATCCTGAGTAAACTTCGGTCGTAAAGTTTTGTTTCATAATATTTTAATGAGTTAAATCGGGTTTGGGAATTTTTCCTTGCTTGCGCAAGACATTAAAAATAACTTTTTTTTTAATAGTTTATGTTGCGCATCATTGAATTTAGATGAATAACTGATGTATAAGATGTTTCAAAAAAGTAGTTTATTTTAGAGTATATTGAAAGAAAGTTAGATTAAGGGGTCAAAGATCGATTTTTCAGTTTTTCACGACGAATCTATTTTGCTAACATTTTTTTCATAAGGCTACTGTTTTTTATTTTTGATTAGCCAAATTGCAAACGTTCATTAAAAGTAAGCGAGATCCCTGCTTGACATGAAACAAAAGCATGAGACGAACAGAGTTTTAAGGCTTTTAGTCATACTCAGCGTCCGAATTTCCCTCACTAATGTTAAACCTATGGGTGCATTCGTATATTTAAAATATCTCCTGAGAAAAATAATAATTTTAACTTGCTATTTTGTGTATGCTTCTTAAAGGAAGTCTCTTTTTTTTCTTAGTTCTCAAAATATTTCTAAAATATCTGCTTAATTCCATATTTTGTACGTTAAAATTTGATAAGCTGTGAGTAAAATTTCCTATAAAATTAAGTATATATTTTAGAAATATTTTGATAACGAAGAAAAAAAACATCCTGTAAGAAGTGAAAACAGAAAAAAAAAGAAGTTACAATTATTAATTTCTCGAAGAGATATTTTAAATATACAAATGCATCTCTAAGCGTTTTCATCAAAATTTCTCATATCTTATTTAAAACAAAAATACTTTTACGAACGTATATGTAACGTAATAACTACGGCCCAACGTATACTCTAATACTTAGCTACAGGATAGTGTGAAAGGGGGGAGGGCGAAGTAGGCGATTGCCCCGTGCGCGGAAATCGAGGGGAGCGTCAAATGTATACTACCAATCTCATTTTTCTTCTTTTTTAATGTATACTATAAATAATTAACACTTTCCAACATAGTTGAAAAGTGTTTATGACTTCGGTTTGTCTAGCCATCTGTCCACGCTCTAGCTCTCGTAAATATGCTCGGATCGCTCTTAAATTTTTGGATGTTAGTGACCTCTACCATAGCACGTTCCCTATTTCAAATGAAGTTTATAGCATGTTTAGTTCATTTACAGGGACAGTAAAAAGTTTTCCGTTACATTACGGCCAATGGAAAAAAATCGCTTCAAATGATTTTTAATGGTGTTACTCTCTTTTAAACATAGTAAAATTGATATTCATTTAAGAAGCCCACTAAAATATGTATTCTGTTGAATATACGATGCAAAGAATAGTTATTGTTCATTTACAGGGCCACACAAAAGAATTCCGTTCATAATGGTATAGGGGAAATTGTTTGCGGTGTATTTGAAAAGATTTCAGATACTATATTGTATCCGAATTACTGTATATTAGTAATGATTGCTCGAAATGCATTTTTAATTATGATATGCGCTTTTTTAGGGTTTTGTTCATCTGTCGAAACCTTATTCGTCTCGCTCCTCTGTCCGTCTGTCACAGAGCCCGTTCTCAGAAACTATACATGTTGGAGACTTGAAATTTCGCATACTTATAGCTGAACACCACACATCATACGAAAAATCATAAAATTTTGAAAAAGTCGTACATTTAACCCTTTGGGCTCCCACATGTGTATTTTAAACAATTCTTTCTAAGTGAGCCCCTAACTAGGTTGGAGGCGTGAAATTTTGCATACTTATAGCTGAACACCTCGCATCAAATGACAAACCATAAAATTTTGAAAAAGCCGTACATTTAACCCTTTGAGCTCCCACATGTGTATATTAAACAATTCTTTCTAAGTGGGCCCCTATTTAGGTTGGAGGCGTGAAATTTTGCATACTTATAAACACCACATATCATAAAATCATAAAATTTTGAAAAAATCGTACATTTAACCCTTTGGGCTCCCACATGCGTATTTTAAGCAATTCTTTCTAACTGAGACCCTTATTAAATTGGAGATTTGAAATTTTGCATACTTATAGCAGAACACCTGAGGCCAGGCGACAAATCTTAAAATCTTGAAAAAATGTTACGTTGTTTAACCCTTTGAGCTACCACATATGTATTTTAAGCAATTCTTTCTAAGAGAGCCCCTAATTAAGTTGGAGACATGAATTTTTGCATACGTATAGCTGAATACCTCAGACCACACGGCAAATCATAAAATTTTCAAAAAGTCATTATTTACTCTACCGGGCTCTAACTTGTGTATTTTAAGCAATTTTTCTGACCTCCGCCCTTTTCACCCGGGGAGCACTTTCCAAATTTTGCCGATACCCCTTTGACAATTCTTTTATATTATGCACCATAGCCTTACATATTTTAGTTCCTTTTTTACCGCCAGGGGCGCCTACTTATCTCGGGTGCTATCGGTCCAATCCCCTCGACTAATATATCTACGGATAGTATATAAAACGGAGTTTCGTTCGGATAGAGGTTAGTTTAGAATAGAGTGCGCTCCTGGTTGCGAAATGTGGAACTAAGAGATTTTTTAAAAGGATAAAGTGTTTTGAAAGGAATATTAAACGAAACACTCTGTGCGATCTGTGATCACACTTACCTACTTGTTCACTATATTTATGCATACTATAACGTGCTTATAAATGTATAATTCATATACAGAGCTACAGAAATGAATTCGTAAAGGTTACTGAGTATGAGCATAAATTGCTTAATGGTGGGTTTTAAAGGAGTTATGCATTTTTACGCTGAACTGAATTTAGTGTACTAAGAAATATTTGTAGAATATAGATAAAATAATATACAGGGCCACGCAAAGAGTTGGATACATGGCCGTCTATGGGTGATAATTTCTGGAAATGTAATTTCAGTAGTTTTAAGCGTGTTTTAGTTTGAATTAAATTTTAGCTAAATAGTGGCATGTAATAAAGGTACTAGATAAACTACAGGGCTGTACAAAAGTATTCAAATATGTTTCCATCTATCAGTATATAAATTGCTGAAAGATGACTTTCAACCTGTTATGCATTTGCTTGCTAAACTAAATTTTCCCATTAGTATATATATCAACATACAGATCGAATATTGTTCAAAAGAATTGGAATACATATTTGGCTATGGGCGATAACTACTGAAATCAGATTTTTAAATGTTTATTTAGTTACCTTATTTACCTTATTTTCCTAAGTAACGAAGTTTCGTTAAAGCTTTCAGGGAGTGTTGGAAAGTGCTTCATAATCTATGCTGTATGCATGATTTTTCTTACTTGTTATATATGTAGATATATATAGGGAATTTTTCCCCAATGAAAGTACATACTTTTTACATTTCAAAGTTATTGCATCGTCCATTACCCCACATCCAAAAACAAATTACTGACTAAGTACAATTTTCTTGCCAACTGTTATACAGTATTGTTAGATGCATTTTTTCCACAACCATTTCCCAGATCCGCTTTTCCATAATATAACTGCAAATTTATTTATTTTTTTTTCTTATTTGAAATTTTTGAATTAAAACTTTTAAAGTTCCAAAATAAGCGCGAAATATGTATTCAAAAGAATTTATTTCTGTTTGTGCACTTCGCCAGTTTTGTGCCATCTGTCACAGAGAGAAGTCGAAGATTGGGGTCGACAAGTTTAAACTTTGGCCCAGGTGCACTTTTCTGTTCGCAGTCTGCTGAACTAATAAACTTTATATTTTTAAATCGTATATATCATAGAAGGATAATATAATATAGATACTAAAATGTATGAAAAATACTACTACTTTCACATTTAATATGCATAATTATTTTTTATTTTGGAAGATATATCCTTTATTTATGGTTTTCGTTCACGGTTACTTTCACTAAATCTATATATTCCCCGACACTGATTATAAACTTTGTAATAAATAAAGTTAATACCCACTTCCTTCTCACGATTAACCCTTTCAGGAGCAAAGTACTTTTCTTCTTAAAATTTTGAAATGACAGGTTCACGGCAGAAGTTAGAAACAATTTTATTTGAATATAAGTAAAAGCTTTTCTTCAAATACAGTATAAATGCAAAATTTTATTTCAAAATTCTGGTATCAATGTGGCATTTCGGAATTAAAATTAAGTGGGATATATTATATCCCACCGCCCCTCAAGGGGTTAAACATTTAAGAATAAATCTAGACCAAAAATATGCAAAGGAAAAATTATTTCAAATTCCATAGAGAGACTCGGAGCCCCTAACAAGACCTCGATTGGAGAGGGACCCTGGTTGAGGTCTGCACGGGCCGAAATTTCCAAACAGAAATCAGTAAAAATTTCTACAAAAAATTCAGGATTTTTCTTAACATACAATTAAGATTCCTTTAAAGAAAACTGCATACATATTTATGGGATAAATTTACAGTATATATTTGAAAATTACGATGTGTTTGCAAGACAGAAAATACACAATAGCAATATTACTTAGATTCTTATAGACGTTTCAACATTCAAAAATGGATTAATTAAAAAATTAATGTAGTTTAGAATAAAAGAAAAAAAAAAGGAGGTTTAGAAACTCATAACTTTTGAAGCTGTATACTAAAAAGTAGATTTGTGAAAATATTTCTCTGTCATTTATTAAGGCTTTTCTAAAATCCAAAAGAGCTACTTTCTGACACATTTCTGAATTCATTTCTTTTCGGAAACGCATAATATTGGCAGGTGTTGTCATTCAGAAACTATGTAATCGAATGGCGTTATCTATTTTTTGATAAAGGCACTATATCTATGAGAATATACTGTTAAAGGTAGCATTTCGAATAGAATTTCGGAAGCGACATCACGGGAAAGAAAAAAAAAACCCGAAGCCATGACAAGAATATCTTGTATGTCGACAAATAATTTATTTTTCAAAAATGGAACACGCTATTCTATTCCAAATCCCTTCAATAGTTAGGCTTGTCAATTTTATGCCTTTGCAGAAAATGTATCAAAGTTTCGCGTTTGAGAACCACCTTAAGGTATAATTCCAACGATTACGTTAAGGCTGCTCTCAACTGTTCTGCTTAACAAGAGCAAAACGTTTTAACACATTTACAAATTCATTTTTTAACGGAAATATATAAAATTGGAAGGCCTGACTATGGAAACTATTTGAAATCGAACTGTGCTTTCCATTTTTTTTTATAAATAAATTACTTATTGAGTTATAAGCAATTTTAATCACGTAACAAAGACGTTTTTCCCCCTCCCTTGGGTGGTTATTCTTCTTTCACACGGAAATTAGGTTCAAACGCCCACTTTGACACTATTTTCTGAAAGATCTATTGCGTTTGAGAAAAAAAAAACGGAAAACAGAAACGCAGTTCGATTACATTATTTCTAAACAACACCTGCTAGTTTTATGCATTTCCGAACAAAAATAAATTAAAACTTATGTCATAAATTTGCCCTTTTGGATTTGAGAACAGGCTTAAATAAAATAGGAAGAGCACTTATTTTCTTTTACGTAAACTTTTCTTTCTCAGCAGGATAATTCAGCCAGTTAACTTTATTGGTTATAAATCTGGTGTGATATTTATGAATCATCTCAACAGAATAAAATCGCAGGTAATGGAAACGCAGAAAACGGTGGACACGTAATTACACAAGATTGACTTTTTTAACACAAATATTATAATTGGTAAATAAATCATATGAGATTTAATTTTTCGAACAGGGCGAAAAATGTCCAGGCTAGGATTCGAACCAGGAACAAACTGGCTGAAGCAGCCAGTGCTGTACCAATTATGCCATCCTGGAGAAGCTGGAATTAATAATTCACGCAGTTACGTTACTAATTGTAACATATGGGCTGATAATTATGATCAGCTCAACAAAATTTAATCGCACATAATAGAAACGCCAGAAAACGCTGGACACGTAATTACACAAGGTTAAATTCTTTTAACAAAAAAATTTCCCCGGTCAAACTTTAAATTTTTGCACCGGGCCGGGCCAGGACCGGAAAATTCCTGTAGTGCAGATTTCAAGTGGTCTATCCTAAATGGAATCTGAATTCCCTTTGTTGTGACATAAAAATGACGTATGGGGACATATATCATGGGGTCGTAAATCAGGAATTCTTGAGAAAATAAAATGCTCTAGCACTGGATTTATGCCCCCTGATTTAAGTCCCCATCTACTGTGACGTCATCAAAATGACGTATGGGGATACATATCATGGGGATGTTAATCAGGATTTCGTCGAAAGTAAAACACTCCAGCACTGGATTTGTGCCCCCACTTTTTAAGACGTCAAAATGACGTATGGGGGCATAAATCATGGGGACATTAATCAGGCTCTCAATGAAAGGAAAATTCTCCATTACTGGATTAGTGTCCCCTTCTGATATGGGGGCATATATCATGGGGATGTTAATCAGGATTTCGTCAACAGTGAAATGCTTGAGCACTGGATTTGTGCCCCCATTTTTGTGACGTCAAAATAATGACGTATGGGGACTTAAATCATGGGGACGTTAATCAGGCTCTCAACGAAAGGAAATTTCTCTAGCACTGGATTTGTGTCCCTTTCAGATGTGGGGGCATATATCATGGGGACATTAATCATGATTTCGTGAAAAGTGAAATGATCCAGCACTGTATTTATATCCCCATTTCTTGTGACGTCAAAATGACGTATGGGGGCATATATCATGGGGACATTAATCAGCGCCCCCTTTCTCAGAAGCGTAGTTTAGAAGATTTCCAACAAAAATCGCAAGAACTCCCCACGGAGAGGACTAAAAGCTGTAAAATAGTTGATCACGTTACTACTCACGTTACCATAGTACAAATAGCCCATGATCTCGTACAAATCATGATAACTCGGGCCCCTACACAGCCCTATTCTTCACTTTTTATCAAAAATTATATTGATGCTGAGGTATAAATTTCATGCACAAAAACTGAATATAGTGGAAAGGATATTTTTATTGTGAGAGCGCGGAGAAATGCCCGATATGTCCAAGTAGCATAAGATGGGTTAAGGATTCGACCCCCTTCCTTAAAAATAGGTGGAAAAGCCCCCCCCCCCCACCTCCGTTGTATATAAAAAGTAAAGTTTGAGAAAACAGTTATTTTCCTGCAGTTTTTTTCTGTTTAATTCAGAGTCAAAAGTTTTATGCAATAGACTTAAAACTTCTTTTCAGAATGAGAAATAAAGACACATTGATTTCCTGTGATGAAATGATACATCGTTCAAAGTACTTTTCCCAGATTCAAGCCACCTGCTTGTCTTGCGATTGGCGAGCTGGTTACTGAACAAGAGCTTGCTTGGTTCGAACCCAATCAGGTATGGATGTGTGTAGTGGGTCAGATTCCATTTTAATTTGAAGTCCCGGTCTGTTTAGCTCATGTGTGCAAGAGATGATCATAGCATCACTAACCAACAAAAACAATCGCAGATTCTCTAAAAATTACTTTCATAATTATACTTAAAACAGCATAATTTTAGCCACAAGAAAGAATTTTTCATTAAAATCTTTAATTTTCACAATTATGTGCAAATCCTTTTCGTTTTGTTGCTTGGATTGAATAAATCTCTGATAAAATCACGTGCATAACACGAGGCTTGTGCAAAGGACATTTTGTTCCATGAATTTGTTCAAGGAGAGACTAATTAAGCTAATTAACACAAAATGAAAAATCTCAGCCTCAGATTCATTTGAATCTGTACGGGTATCCTTATCCAAATTTGTAGACTTCTACGTGCAATAGATTTCCCTAACCGTCGTCAACAAACAAACAAACACGCAGAAGACACACGGACAAGAAACCTTTTTTTTTTTTTTTTTTTTTTAATTATTAATATAGATATTTTAATATAAAAAAATTGTAAGTACTTTTACTTAATGTGTTTCTATTATATTTTATAAATAATAATACAGTGTTATCATCAGTAAGAACATCATAGCAAGCATTTTAGACTATTAACCCCTTCGCAACAAGCGTCGTTTAAAGAATTTTTAATCTCTTATCACCGATATTTCATAAAAGAAATTTTTGTCCAAATTGACAAAAAGGAAAATTATGCATTCAAATTTACTGGCATTAGTTATAAAGGATTCCGAGAACCATTCATTTCACAAACACGTGAAATTCCTCGCGAAACGGTTAAACTGTCATGTATGGCAACCTCATAGAAATTTGTATTGAAAAGCTATAACCCCCCTCCCACACACACCCCCAGTGAACTATGCTTATCTTATTTTTATTTCTCTACTAGCATACTGACTCGTCATTAAACGGGCCCGCGATAACCTTAAATATGTCTCAAATTTGTAGAGATATGTAACCCGATTTTTGTAAGAATTTATACTTGAAGACGAAAATCTTTCAAACGAACCTTGTATCGAGGTTTCCGCAATATTTATATTTTTAAAAGCAGAATATGTCGTTTTAAAGTAAAACGTAAACGTGGTTTTATATGCTTTCAAAAAAAAAAAAACTAATTTAGAATTTTAAAGTGTGCGGATTTTTTCACACCGGGCCATGTACCGACCCGTTCAAAATACGAAAAAACGAAAGGCACAAAACTACATCTATGTTCCTTAAGCTTTCTAACGGAATAATCCCTTTTTAAAAATATTAATATTAACCATTCAAAAAAATTAAGAAATGTCGAATTTGTGTTTTAGGTAGATTTCGTATGAAATACTACCTATTGGGATCGTTCCTATGTTGGAATTTCTGAAAAATTTTTGCAGATCTACACCGATCATGACCACTAGAACCCAAAACCACCCTCAGTAAAAAAATTTATCTATCTGTCTATCTATATATATCACTTTCTTCTGGACACGATAGCTTTCGTAATTCTGCATCAATCTCTTCCAAACTGATACATAAAATCAATGGCCATAAAATCTCGGTCAAGTTCGTTAATGGGCAAAATCGGACCAAGGGGATGGAAATAGGGAGGGGTTTTGTGAAAACCGAAAACCCCCCATAACTTCTTAATTTTTGTACATATCAAATCAGTTTAAAGTTTTTATTACTTCTAAAAATAGGGCCAAAATTTTATGTATCGCAGATTTTTGATAAAGTTAAAAATGGGCTCAAGAGGCGCAAAAAATAGGGTTTTTGGGAGAAAAAAATTCATAACTTCGTCAATTCTCAAGATATCAATTCCAATTAATTTTATTATAAATCTCCTTAATATTATCTACAACTTTTATATTCACAAGTTTTTGATAGGACCCATTCGTACCGCAAAAAAAAAGTAAAAACGAAAACAAAAAAGGGGGGGTTGAAGAAGAAAAATTTTCATAACTCCGTCAATTCGCAAGATATAAAATCTTCATGAATTTATCATATATATTCTTATTGTCTTCAACATTTATATAGACAAGTTTTTGATAGGGCCAATTCTTACAGCCAAAACTAATTAAAAATACATAGCGGTTGAAGAAAAAAATCATCTAAGTAAGGGTGCATTCAAATCCAAACTGTCTATTTTCTTACTTATTTTTAAATTCCCTTTTGCTCTCAAACGCATCCAATTGCTAGATTCTCTTATTCAGAAACTATATAATGTACAGTAATGATCGATTTTTTGATAGAGGCAGAATATATTTCAAAAAATGATGTCAAAGTGGGCATTTTGAACGGAATTTCCCGAAGCGATTGTGTTAGAAACGAAAAATATTGCCCTACTGAGAAAATCATTGTTTATTAATCAAGTTTTAATTAATTCAAAGAAAAATAAAACCACAGGTCGCTTATAAATCTTTTAAAAAATCACGTCAGCATGTTTCATATATTTTTTTTTTTTTTATTAAAAATGAATCTGAAAATGTGACAGAAAATTTCGAGTTGTTGAGCGTGGAAAAGTATTTTTTTTAATACCGCCTTAACATGATTCTGATAAAACCAGATATTATATAAAAAGGAAATAAAAACTCGTCAAAAGCAGCCAGACAAAACTGTTAAAGTGGATTTATATCTAATAATGATTTAGTTTTTATTGGCGAAATTAGTATACTTAACTTCGAAATCTACCTCTGCCTGTAGGCCGGGCGGGCAGGGATTTTTTTATTCCCCGTGTTTACGAAGCTCATATCAATTTAACTAACCGGAATACGGAAAATCGATTACTCCAAATTAAAAATCACGCTTTTCTTTTAAAACCTTGCAATCCGTTCAGAAATATCAATGTTAACACTTCCAAAAAAAAAAAAAAAAAGTTTCCCGAGAGTCCTTTCTGTATTTATCGCGATTTCTGCAACCTTTAAAATCTGCGGATCATATAGGTATGTGTTCATTTTATCCTTTGAATTCCGCAATCCGTTTCGAAAAGTACGAATATTAGCTGTTTGAAAAAATTCTTTCGCAAAACTCACTTTTCTTAAGTACGTTTTAGGTAGCTTTCATTACAAAAAGCTACCTATTGCAGCCGTTCGGAGGAAAGCGATTAAAATAAATTTTGGTATATTTTCATCGATCATGACCCCCAGACCCCGAAACCACCCTCCGTTCAAAATATATATATATATAACCAATAATTAAACATAACCTACCACCATCAAAAACCGTAATATTATGAATTAAAGCTGTAAGTATATATAAAAAAAAAAAAAGATTAAATTATTTATAAGAATTATTATGGAAGAAAAATAAGAAAGTGGACACCGACAAATAATGGAAATGCTTATATATTGAAATATATATATATATGACCTTTGTCACACTGTAACTCTCGTATTTATGAACCGATTTGGATGTAATTCGGTGTATACATAGCACATACCAATGTCTCAACCGAGTTCGTTGACCAGCATCATCCGTCATTTTGTTTCAAAATGGCGCCCATTTAAATTTTTTTAAATTAAAATTTGAAAAGTGGTACCAAAAAATTGAAAATGGAAAAATATTTTTTTCTTATGTACTTAACCTTTATACAAAGATTCCGGAGCAGTTTTTGTTTCGTCTATATCTTAAAAAATGGCTGAGTTATAGCATTTTGAATTTCTAGCGTGGCTGACATTTTGAAACGTCCTGATTTTTGTCACGCGATAAAAGGCGTATTTATGAACCGATTTGGATGTAACTTCGTTTATACATAGTACATACCAATGTCTCCACCGAGTTCGTTGGCCAGCTTCATTCGTCATCTTGTTTCAAAATGGCGGCCATTTAATTTTTTTTTAATTTAATAATTTAAAATTAGGCACAAAAAATAAGACATTGAAAAATATTTTTTTCTTATGTGTTTGGGCTTGATACAAAGATTCTGGAGCATTTTTAGTTTTGTCGATATCTTAAAAAATGGCTGAGTTACAGCACTTTGAATTTCTAGCATGGCTGACATTTTGAAACGATCTGATATTTGTCACGCGACAATGCACATATTTATGAACCGATTTGGATGTGACAAGGAATGTGCATAGTACATAGCAATGTCTCAACCGAGTTCGTTGGCCAGCCTCATCCGCCATCTTGTTTCAAAATGGCGGCCATTTAAAAATTTTTTTTTAATTTAAAATTTAAAATGAGGCACAAAAAAATTAGAAATTGAAAAAGATTTTTTCCTTATGTGTTTGAGCTTGATACAAAGATTCCGGAGCATTTTTTGTTTCGTCTATGTCTTAAAAAGGGGCTGAGTTATAGCACTTTGAATTTCTAGCATGGCTGACATTTTGAAATTTTGAAACGATCCGATTTTTGTCACGCGATAACACGCGTATTTATGAACCGATTAGGATGTGGCAAGGCATGTCCATAGTACATAGCAATCTATCGGCCGAGTTCGTCTGCTAACTTCATCCGCCATCTTGTTTCAAAATGGCGGCCATTTAAAAATTAAAAAAAAAAAAATTAAAATAAGGTACAAAAAAATTAGAAATTGGAAAAGATTTTTTTCTTATGTGTTTTAGCATGTTACAAAGATTCCGGTTTATTTTTTGTTTTGCCTTTATCTAAAAAAAGCCGAGGTAATAGCTGTTTGAATTTCGAATGTTTGTGGCATTTTAAAAAATCTGATTTTTTGCCTGCAACAGCACTATTATATACAACCGATTTAGATATGAGTGAGCATGTGCACAGGAATTACTAAGGTCTCGACCAAGTTCATTGGTGAGCTTTGTTGCACCCATTATGTTGTTTTAAAATGGCGGGCTATCACCGATTATTCGGGTTAATATAACTATTAATATAATTCGGGATATCACCGAATTTGGCGACAAAATATAAATCACTTTAATATAACCAGCTTTGATAACCCTGACTAATTTCGCGGAATTCTCATTCATATTCAATATTGACAAAAATTAGTATTTAATCTTCTATAATCGAGATCCACTAATTTGAGCTCCGTGTGTTTGAATAATATAAGCTGGCTTTTAAAAAAATAAGGAATATGAAAGCTACCTTTTCCTCCCGGCACTGGCCGGAAGGGCTTTTTTCTCCTGTGTTTAACATTCGTCATCGGCTTCGTAAATCAAAATATGAAAAAAATTAAGATGACAAACCACATCTGAGTTCATTTTCTTCCCGAATGCCGCAATCTGATTTTTGAAATATTAATATAAAACCTTAACCGTTCGTTTCCGTTAGTCATTTTAGCTATTTTTCTGTTTTCTTTTGTGCGATTATTAAAATTTGGCATTGGCTTCAGAAATCAAATTACAAAAAATATCAGCCCACATCTGCGTTTATTTTCCTTTCAAATTCCCCAATCCGTTTCTAAAAATATTACTTTTAACTCTTTGAAAAAAAATCGTTTGGTAATTTTTTTCTGGGATGTTTAAAAATTAGCACCAGCTTCGGAAAGTAAAAAGAAAAGAAACACAGATACCAAGCCATATCTACGTTCATTTTCCCTTTGAAAACCGAAATCCGCTTTAAAAAATATTAATAATCATCATTTAAAAAAAGTGTATTTTCCGAAACTCGCTCTCGTATTATTTTCTTCTTCTTTTTTTTTTTTTTTTTCTTTATTATTTTCGAAATATTTAGCGTTTTTCTCTCGGAATTTCTAATCTATATACGAAAAGACAAATCACGCACGCTTAACAAACTTACTTTCAGCTGTAAAAAGGAATATTCGGTTCTAAGCAATATAAATATTTAACCTTTTAAACAAATTCGTTTCTGGAATTCACTTCATGATTATAGCGGATTCAGGATTATATATTGGATAGGAGCATGAAATAATAGAAAATAAATCTACTAAAAAAATAATTAAACACGGAGTTTAGCGATTTTAGAGTGTCAGCTCCTTAAGGGGGTTAAAAGCGGGGTCGAAAATTTTAAAACATTTCGCCTATCCCAGCAGCCGTTTTAAGTAGTAGTGTGATATTCCAGAAAATAAATCTACTAAAAAATATTTAATTACGTGTTTCAGCGATTTTAGAAATCAACCCCCCTTAAGGGGGTTAAAAGGGACGGTAGAAAATTTTAGAATATTTGGTATATCCCTTTCTACGCCCACTTCCGGGATTTGACTCATTAATTTCTGTTTATTAAGTTGTCCATAACTCTTCTTCTAGTAATCGTTGAAATAAAATTAAAACATATTTGAAATCGTAAAAGATTGCTCCTTCAAATCAAACCATAAAATAAATTTCAAAAATTTTCACCAAAACAGCCAGTTTAATGCAAACAAGTAAAAACAAGTCGGAAATTGTATGTGAAATGTGGCAAATGAGGTGGGTTCGTACTATAACTACTTTCATAAATATTCAGATCTTGGTGCAATAGCTGTTGCACTCTTATTCAAAAATTCATGAATACAATATTTATTACGATTATATAAATTAATTTCAGTCATACGAAAATAATATGATTCCATCTTAAATTGCACGTCATCAGCATAGCAACCTAGAATCCATTACCTATCATGGGAGATCATTGAATTAATTACGTATGATACGATTTAATAGAATAATCACCATGGTAACCTTTAATCATTACCTATCATGAGCTATCATTGAGTTACTGACGTATGATAGGATTTATTAGCATAAAGAAAACTTTTATTAATATCGCTTTAAATTTTGATTCGATTTTCATAAAATTTGAAACGACTCAGCAAACTTCTGCAACGATTATACATATGAAACTTCGAACCATTTAGTTGGGTAGTTATATGCGGACAGACAGATAGACGCACCAGACGACGACTATAGGTGCTACGTATTTATATAATTACGAACGCACATAAAAACTGTTTTTAGAATTCTTTAATTTGGACCGCTATTATTCCAAATCCACCGCTTAAATTAGGCTTGATAGAAAGCGCGAAATAAAAGTTATTGAATGATAAGTCGATTCATTCTGTTTCATTTCTAAATTGTAGAAACGAGGGGAAAAAGTGAATGATATCAATTACAAAATTCAATCTTTACGTACAAAAATAAATTTCAGTTTACAGTTGATTATATTCCTAAAAAATCAGAGGTCTCAATATCAAATCAACTCTACAAGTCACGTTTAAATTTTAATTTAATTTTATTTTGATACTGTTGGTGATCCACCCGGCGTTTCCAGGGATCACCATAATAGCTTTAAATATACCTTAAATTTGTATGATTTTATATCTTTAACGCGATTTTGTATGGTTAGATAAATATAACTGTATCTAAGTCCCCTTTAAAATTTTATGAAAAAATATGCATTTTTAATCGGGAAGAAACATGAGACGAACGGAGTTTCAAGGCTTTTAGTCATACTCAGCGTCCGAATTTCCCTCGCTAATGTTAAACCTATGGTTGCATTCGTATATTTAAAATATCTCCTGAGAAAAATAATAATTTTAACTTGCTATTTTGTGTATGCTTCTTAAAGGAAGTCTCTTTTTTTTCTTAGTTCTCAAAATATTTCTAAAATATCTGCTTAATTCCATATTTTGTACATTAAAATTTGCTAAACTGTGAGTAAAATTTCATATAAAATTAAATATATATTTTAGAAATATTTTTATAACGAAAAAAAAAAAAAAACATCCTGTAAGAAGTGAAAACAGAAAAAAAAAAAGTTAAAATTATTAATTTCTCGAAGAGATATTTTAAATATACAAATGCATTTCTAAGCGTTTTCATCGAAATTTCTCATATTTTATTTAAAAAAAAAATACTTTTACGAAAGTATATGTAACGTACTAACTACGGCCCAACGTATACTCCAATACTTAGCTACAGGATCGTGTGAAAGGGGGGAGGGCGAAGTAGGCAGTTGCCCCGTGCGCGGAAATCGAGGTGGGGGGGGGGCGTCAAATTTATACTACCAATCTCATTTTTCTTTTTTAATGTATAAACAATTATATATGTAAATAGATATCGGCGATTTTTTCCAAATGAAAGTACGTACTTTTTACATTTCAAAGTTATTGCATCGTCCATTACCCCACATCCAGAAACAAATTACTAAGTACAACTTTCTTGCCAACTGTTATACAGTATTGTTAGATGCATTTTTTTCCACAACCATTTCCCAGATCACCTTTGCCATAATATAACTATACATTTAGGGTTTTTTTTTAAATTTCTGAATTAAAAATTTCAAAGTTCCAAAATGAGCGCGAAATATGTATTCAACAGAATTTATTTCTGTTTCTGCACTTCGTCAATTTTGTGCCATCTGTCGCAGAGAGAAGTCGAAGACTGAGGTCGATAAATTTAAACTTTGGCCCAGGTGCACTTTTCTGTTCGCACAGTGCTGCTGAACTAATAAACTTTATATTTTTAAATCATATAATCGTATACGTATATCATAGAAGATAATAAAATGTATGAAAAATACTAATACTTTCACATTTAATATGCATAATTATTTTTTATTTTGAAAGATCTATCCTTTACAATAATTTAAATATTTATGTTTTTCGTTCACGGTTACTTTCACCAAATTTATACATTCCCCGACAGTTATAAACTTTGTAATAAATAAAGTTAATACCCACTTCCTTCTCACGATTAACCCTTTCAGGGATAAAGTACTTTTCTTCTTAAAATTTTGAAATGACAGATTCACGTCAGGATTTAGAAACAATTTTATTTGAAAATAAGTAAAAGCTTTTCTTCACATACAGTATAAATGCAAAATTTTATTTCAAAATTCTGATGTCAATGTGGCATTTCGGAATTAAAATTAAGTGGGATATATATCTCACCGCCCCTCAAAGGGTTAAACATTTAAGAACAAATCTAGACCAAAAATATGCAAAGGAAAGGTTATTTTAAATTTTATAGAGAGACTCGGAGCCCCTAACAAGACCTCAATTGGAGAGGGACCCCGGTTGAGGTCTGCATGGGCCGGAATTTCCAAACAGGAATCTGTGAAAAATTCTACAAAAAATTCAGATATTTCTTCACATACAATTAAGATTCCTTTAAAGAAAACTGCATACATATTTATGGTATAAATTTACAGTATATATTTGAAAATTACGATGTGTTTGGAAGACAGAAAATACACAATAGCAACATTAATAATTACTTAGATTCTTATAGACGTTTCAACATTCAAATAAGGATTCATTAAAAAATTAATGTAGTTTAGAATAAAAGAAAAAAGGAAGTTTAGAAACATCATAACTTTTGAAGCTGTATAATAAAAAGTAGATTTGGGAAAATATTTCTCTCTCATTTATTAAGGCTTTTCTAAAATCCAAAAGAGGTACTTTCTGACACATTTCTGAATTCATTTCTTTTCGGAAACGCATAAGATTGACAAGTTTTTCGTTCAGAAACTATGTAATCGAATTTTGTTATCGATTTTTTGATAAAGGTTGATTTTCATAAAGATATCTATAAGAAAATACTGTTAAAGGTAGCATTTTGAATAAAATTTCCGGAAGCGACATCACGGAAAAGAAGAAAAAACCCGAAGCCATGACAAGAATCACTTATATGTCGACAAATAATTTATTTATCGAAAATGGGAAACTCTATTAGATTCCAAATCCCTTCAGTATTTAGGCTTTTCAATTTTATGCCTTTGCAGTTAAAAGTTTGTCAAAAAATGCGTCAAAGTTTCGCGTTTGAGAACCACCTTAATGTATAATTCCAAAGATTAGGTTAAGGCTGTTCGCAACTGTTCTGCTCAACAAGAGCAAAACGTTTTAGCACATTAACAAATTCATTTTTTAATGGAAAGGTATAAAATTGGAAGACAGGACTATGGAAGCGATTTGACTTCGAACTGTGCTTTCCATTTTTTGATAAATAAATTATCTGTTGAGTTATAAGTAGTTTTGAGCACGTAACAAAGACGTTTTTCACCCTTTCTTGGGTGGTTATTCTTCTTTCGCACGGGTTCAAACGCCTACTTTGACACTATTTTCTGAAAGATGTATTGTGTTTGCAAAAAATCGGAAAACACAGTTCGATTACATAGTTTCTGAACAACACCTGCTGATTTTATGCATTTCCGAACAAAAATAAATTAAAACTTATGTCATAAATTTGCCCTTTTGGATTTGAGAACAGCTTTAAATGAAATAGGAATAGCACTTATTTTCTTTTACGCAAACTCTTCTTTCTCACCAAGATATTTCACCCAGTTAACTTTATTGGTTATATATATGGTGTGGTATTTATGAATCAGCTCAACAGAATAAAATCGCAGGTAATGGAAACGTCAGAAAACGGTGGACACGTAATTACACAAGATTGACTTTTTTAACACAATTATAATTGGTAAATAAATCATATGAGATTTAATTTTTCGAACTGGACGAAAAATGTCCGGGCTAGGATTCGCACCAGGAATAACCTGGCTGAAGCCGCCAGTGCTTTAACAATTATGCCATCCTGGAGAAGCTGGAATTACTAATTCACCCAGTTAACCTTACTAATTATAGCATCTGATCTGATAATTATGATCAGCTCAACAAATTAAATCGCACATAATGGAAAGGCCAGAAAATGCTGGACACGTAATTACACAAGGTTAAATTCTTTTAACACAAAAATTTCCCGGGTCGAAATTTAAATTTTTGCACCGGACCGGATCAGGACCTAAAAATTCCGGTTGTGCAGATTTCTAGTGGTCTATCCTAAATGGAATCTGAATCCTCTTTGTTGTGATATAAAAATGACGTATGGGGGCATATATCATGGGGTCGTAAATCAGGAATTTTTGAGAAAATAAAATGCTCTAGCACTGGATTTGTGCCCCCTGATTTAAGTCCCCATCTACTGTGACGTCATCAAAATGACGTATGGGCATACATATCATGGGGATATTAATCAGGATTTCGTCAAAAGTAAAATGCTCCAGCACTGGATTTGTGCCCCCATTTTTTGCGACGTCAAAATGACGTATGGGGGCATAAATCATGGGGACATTAATCAGGATCTCAATGAAAGGAAAAATCTCCATCACTGGATTTGTGTCCCCTTCTGATATGGGGGCATATATCATGGGGATGTTAATCAGGATTTCGTCAAAAGTGAAATGCTCGAGCACTGGATTTGTGCCCCCATTTTTTGTGACGTCAAAATGACGTATGGGGACTTAAATCATGGGGACGTTAATCAGGTTCACAGCGAAAGAAAATTTCTCTAGCATTGGATTTGTGTCCCTTTCAGATATGGGGGCAATATCATGGGGACATTAATCAGGATTTCGTGAAAAGTGAAATTATCCAGCACTGTATTTATATCCCCATTTCTTGTGACGTCAAAATGACGTATGGGGGCATATATCATGGGGACATTAATCAGCGTCCCCTTTAAAACGGTATTAACAAAAATATTTTCCCACGCTCAACGTTGCCAGACTCATTTTTAAAGGTAAAAACATGAAGCTTGCTTGCGTGCATTTTGAAGAGATGTATAAGAGGCTGTGTGTTTTCATTTTTCACTCAATTAATTAGAACTCTATTTATAAACAGTTATTTTAGGTAGCTTTCCTTACAAAAAGCTACCTATTGCAGCCGTTCGGAGGAAAGCGATTTCAAAAAAATTTGGTATATTTTCATCGATCATGACCCCCAGACCCCGAAACCACCCTTCGTTCAAAAGTTGATATGTATATATATATATATATTTATGAACCGATTTGAATGAAACTCGGTGTGTACATAGTACATACCAATGTCTCGACCGATTTCGTTGACTGTTATCAATACAGGGAGAGGTTTTTATAAGTTTTCTGGTACTTGTTAAATCACTGTCAGAAGGATCCCGATTTAATTTTGATAACAGTATTAAAATGTCATTAATTCCGTCTATTGCTAACTGCAGTCGCTTTTACGCTCTGCCTAAAGTTCATAAAATGGTGTTCCCCTCCGGCCTATCGTATCCAATATCGGTTCTGCTTCATACCCTCTTGCTAAATATTTAGTTAAACGCTTTTCATTCTTGTCAAGTTCTAATATTTACACGATTAGGAATTCTAGTTCTTTTGTTAATCGGATTAAAAATTTCACCCCCTCCCCCTCTTTACGCATGGTTTCATTTGATGTTACTTCTCTGTTCACCCATGTTCTAGTTCAAGGTGCACTACAAAGTCTCACTACTAGATTAAAAGAATTTCATTACACAGATTATGAAATCAACCACTTTATTGAGTTATTCAGTACTTGTTTAAAACAAAATTCATTTCAATTTTCTAATCAATATTATTCTATGACGGATGGTTTAGCAATGGGTAATCCCCTTAGCCCTTTTTTAGCAGATTTATATATGCATTACTTTGAGGTTAAAATGTTTAACCTTATCAGCTTCCCATTTTATTGTAGATACGTAGACGATTCTTTTGCACTCTTGGACCTTTCTCTATTTTCTGTTGACAATATATTAACGATTTTAAACTCAATAGATTCAGTCATTCAATTCACTTATGAAGTTGAAATAGATAATACATTGCCATTTCTGGATGTGTTGGTTACACGCCAGCCTAACACGTTTGACACTTGCGTTTACCGTAAACCTTTTGCTGTCACACTCCCCCCCCCCCATTTCAATTCATGTCACCCCCCTTCCCAAAAAGCTTCGGCTTTTCATTATTTGATTAATAGAGCTCGCTTAATTTGTTCAGATAATAATTCACTTATTACAGAATTAAATTACATTAGATCTGTGGCTATTGATCGAGGTTTTAGTTTATCTTATATCAATAATTTAATTTTTCATAGTCTTAATAAATATGTTAATAATCTTGATTCTCCTGTTACTGCGGTTTCCATTTCCAACCTTATCATTTTACCATTTTATAATAGTATTAGCTTTAAGATGGCTAATATCTTAAGACATTATGATTTTAATGTGGTTTTTAAGCCGGCTAATAAATTATCTTTTTCGCAACTTAAGGACCAAATTCCTCCACATAATTATTGGGGCATTTACAACATTCAATGCCAATGTGGTTTGTCCTACATTGGACAAACTAAAAGAAAACTCCGTTACAGAATCAATGAACACAGAAACTATGTAAAGAAAAAAGAATTACAGAAATCCTCTATCGCCTCTCATTGCTGGGGAGAGGGACATAATTTTAATTTTAACTCAGCTACCATTATCAAGAAATGCATTACTCCTCTAGATTTAGACTTTTTTGAGGCTATTCATATCCATAAATTTAAAGACTCCTTGGTTAATGATTTATCTAGTACACCATACATCTCAACTTTCTGGATGGATTTGTTGTGTCACGACACTTCACTTCCGCATTAATTTCATTGGCTGTTAGAACTTGATGGTCTTTTGGTATTATGTTTTGACATTTGGGTTTTTTTCACCGTACATGTAGTTGGGGGGATATTGTTTTTAAAGTTTTTATAGTTTTTACACTGAGGATGTGAGTCCTAGTACTCACGAAACGTATACGTATGGTCAAATCTGCTTGTTTTTATTGTGTGTTTAAACGTTGTTTTCAAATAATTTATATTTTCACACAAGTTCTGTACTTATTATAACACACGTATTTATTAACCTATTTGGATGTAAGAAGGCATGTGGATAGTATATAGCAATGTCCGGCAAATTCATAGAAAATAACATTAATTCATGCTGCTTAAGGGTGTATTACAATCCAAACTGCTTATTTTCTGATTCATTTTTAAATTCATTTTTGCTCAATCTGGGAAATTCTCTTATTTAGAAACTACATAATGTGCCGTGCTTCTAGATTTTTTGATAAATGCAGAAAATATTGTTAAAAATTCTGCCAAAGTTGGCGTTTTGAACCGAATTTTCCGGAGCAGCAGATCTGGGAATGAAAAAAAATGGTCATACTGAGGAAATAATTGTTTAAAACTCAAATTCTAATTAAGGCTGTTCTTAACAGCTCTGCTCAACAAGCGCAAAACGTTTTGACACATTTACAAATTTATTTTTTAACAGAAAGGTATAAAATTGGAAAGCCTGGCCATGGAAGCGATTTGGAATTGAACTGTTTTTTCCATTTTTTGATCAATCAATTACCTGAAAATAAGTTAAAACTAGTGTGAATGAATAAGAACAAAAATTTTTCTTAAAACACCATCAAAAAATTTTAAATGTGCTAGGTCTTTCGAAAGATCTGAATCTCTCTTCGCCAGGCACAAAGAAGACGTGCTTCTACTATGAAAGTACGATTTTGAGTCTTTCTGCTGCTTTCATAGTAGAAGCACGTCTTCTTTGCGCCTGACGAAGAAAGACTCGGATCTTTTGAAAGGTCTAGCACATTAAATTTTCGTTGGTGTTTTAAGATTTTTTGTTTTTGATCAATTACCTATTGAGTTACAAGCAATTTTGATCACATGACAAACGCGTTTTTCGCCCGCTCTTGAGTGCTCTTTCTTCCTTCGCGTGGAAATTCGGTTCAAAACGCCCACTTTGACACTATTTTCTGACAGATCGATTGCGTTTGCAAAAAAAAATGGGAAAAACAACTCGGTGACATAGTTTCTGAACAACACCAGCTATAGTTTCATGCATTTTCGAAATTAAAACTATGTCAGAAAGTTGCTCTTTTGAATTTGAGAACACCCTTAATTGAGCGAAAAATTAAATCACACGGCCTCTTATACGATTCAGTTGCGTTACAGCCAAAATCGTTCAATCATGAGTGTGAATTTTTAGGAGTAATTAGGAATGAATAATGATATGTACTGAAAAATACGGAAGTGCGAAACGCGATAAACCAGACCGTTAAATACTCCATTTTCGGGCGGGCATTTGAGGATTTTCACCCCTCGAAACACAAGTCATCCTCTATCTTGAAAAACTCATTAAGATTTCTGCTTCGGTGCAATGAAAAATAAATTGACATACGTTCCCTGACTATGGTACCATTCCACAGCACATACCTTTCTTATCTTGTTTTAAAGATTGTTTAGAAAACAGTTGTAGGGATAAATACATGAATCTTTTTCAGTGTATTATCGTGTTGCTACATTAGTTACACAGATGTGTAGGATAATGGTAAGCAATGAAACACGATTATTTTTCTGTAAAATTAATATTTAGTAAACAATGTATCAGCTATTTTAAGATATAGATGAAAGAGAATTTCTAAATAGTATTATTTCTCTTATTATTGGAGAGCTGAATCAAAATAATTAAAAGCATAAAAATTGAAACAATACTAAAACAATTAAACAATATTATAGCCATCTTAAGAAAGAGAATTTCTAACTAAGATTATTTCTCTTATTATTGGAGATCTGAATCAAAATAATTTTTAAAAGTATAAAAATTGCAACAATACTTAAAACAAGTAAACAATATATTAGCCCTCTTAAGATAGATGAAAGAGAATTTCTGAATAGTATTATTTCTCTTATTATTGGGGAGCTGAATCAAAGTAATTTTAAAAAGCATAAAAATTACAACAATACTAAAGCAATTTTTGTTCATGATGAGTATGAGTTACGATAAATTTAATTTAGTGTTTCAGCATTTATAGAAGTACTTTTTAAAACTAATTTTTATATCTATTATACAAAAATCTGCCAGTGTTTCCGAATTTCTACATAGTATATGAAAAGCAACACGATGAAATTAACATCTGTTATTCAGATGAATCTAGGGATGTCTTAATGAATCCCATAACTTTAAATTTTTAATAAGTGCCCGATATATTAATTTTATTTTGCAGTTGTAATTTTTAACTGAAATTCTGAAAAATACAACTAAAATACCTTAAATTCTACGGAGAAAAAAGGAAAGAAATGTAAATAATACTATCCGAAATTCTCAATAAATATCATTTTACTTTTGTTTAAATATGTCGATTTTACGGTTTTTAGTTTTACGCTTTCCGAAGAAAATGCAATGCCAGCATGATATGATTTAATTCTACATTTACAAAAAATTTTATCAAAAAGCGGATATATTTTCATATTATTAATCCGTATGAAATAATATTTTCCGAATTTGTTTAAAATGTAAGTAAATGTAGAACTGTAAATATCATGACATGTAAATAACTTGAAATTTTAAGCATGGATTGGAACATACGTACAGACAAGTTTTTGAACAGTAGCACCTAGTTTTTAATCAACAGTAGATCAGCCCCCTATAGAACATGACGATACTCGTATGATCGATTTCAAAAAATATTTTTCTTCGCTCAACTATGCGCAATTGTAAAATAAAAGACATCTTCTGTTTCATTTTTAAATATAAAAGCATGTTACTTGCAGGCACAACTATTGAACTTTTTTTGTAATCGAACAGTTTTCTTCTTTTTTCCGATAAGTGACTAACATCTGGAGTTATAAGCAATTATTCTCTCAGGATGATGATTTTTTCTCCTTTCCTGCGCTTTCGTCTCTAGAAATTAGGTTCAAAACGCCAAATTTGACTATATGTTTGTTTCCAAAAAAAAAAAAAAAAAAAAAAAAAACAGTTCGTTTGCATCGTTTCTGAATAAGGTCATCTGCCAATTTGATATGCTTGCGAACAAAAATGAATTTAAAAATTTGTCAGAAAATAGCCAGTTTGCATTTGAGAAAAGCCTTAAACGAGTTAGGCAAATAAACAAACATTAGTTTGACAATAATGCTAAGCTCTCGAAATTTTTATCGAAAATTATGTAGATCCTGCATGCCTGCATGTATCCATTTTACTATAATTCCTCCAAAATCACGTAACTTGCAATGTGTATTTTTCAGTTAATTTATATTGTAAATTCTAAATATGATTAAATATGATGTTTATAATAAGAATTTAATAAAATTAATATTTTATAGCTTTTCTAAATGTAGAATTGAACTACTTTCCACACATTTAAAAACAAGAAAGATCTCATGCCATGCAATGAGTCGCTACGCCCGCTAGCATAACTTTGAAACATGTAAAAATATTTATTTCCTTATGTAGTATGAGCAAGTGTTATGTAATGTAAATGCATTTAATTAGTGAACTTTAAATTTACAATACTTCCAGCTTACACGATAATCAAAACACTACTAAAAATTACATTTTTAGATTAAAAAAAAATTATTATTATTATTATTGGTAGTAGTAGTAATATTTACTATTTGATGAGCTGAGCTAACACAATTACACTTCACAACAGAAAGCAAAAAGTTATATTGATTGCAATTTTCATTTGTCAACAACAGACATCAATATCTCACAAATAATATATTTGAATTTTATGATAATCGGAGAAATCTTCTAAATGTTAGGCGATAAATAAATCCGGAGAGAAAAATTAAGGGTGTAATAATAATGCATTAGACGAAAAATAGAGAATTGAAAATGGCTTGTTTGTATAACTTATAGATTTGTCTACTGACCTCAAAATCCCGTTTTTCAAAAATCATTTTATTCATTGCCTGGTTTTCTTAACATTACAATTAATTGAAATTATTAATAAATTTTTGAAGTGAAAATTCTATATTAAAAAGAAAAAAAGAAAAAAAAATCACTTGTGTTTTTAGAAATTGTAAATGCAAATACAGTAAACTCTCTGTAAGGCGAATTCTGTGTAAGACGGAAATATGTCTAACTTGAAAATATTTTCAAGTTCACACGAATCCATAGGCATAGAGTAAAAATTGTCTAAGGCGGAATATTGTCTACTACGGAAAATTGTTTCGGTCTCGATCGATGCGCCTCAGACATAATTTATTGTATTTAAAATCAAAAGTTAAAGTTTAGATAAATTTTCAAAAAACAAATGGCAATTTAAGAACTAAATATATCAGAAATTATGACTAAATTCTATACATATTGTCAGGGCCTTCGCTCACGCCCCCCCCCCCCCTCCCCCAAACGTTTCCGAATGTTGTTACACTTAAAAAATTTACAAACTTAATTGGCAAATTTGTTTAAAACTTTAATAAAAGCTATAATACACATTCAATTCCTGATAGACTTGGCAAAATTTTTAAATATAATTGAGAATATTATTATTTTTTTTACATATAAGAACTTATTACAATTTCTAAATGTGGTAACGTGGCAAAATTATAAAACTAGTTGGCAACATCGTGAACTATTTATTTAGGTTACTCTATGAGTTGGCAAATACTAGAATTTGACGACAATTTAAAGTCCTCCCCCCCCCCCCGCCCCAATAAAAAGTCTTAATGGTGGCCCTGCATATTGTGCAACAAAATTCATTAATAATTGCAAAATATCGTTAATATTAAATAGGTTTAATCATATTTTGGTCATATTTAATTTAAAATATCATTTCTTCTATTTTAATCAATTATAGATCAAGTGGGATTTACTTCATTGTAAAATTTTAATAATAAAGATTTACTTTTTACTGTAAAGATATATTTTTTACTTTCTTATTTAGATATATATTTTCACTTTTCTCTGTTATATAAATATTTCAAATACAATTACGCAATTAGTTTCTGATCTACATTTCTGAATTGTTGAAATATTTTCAAAAGACGACTAAAGAATCGAAAAACATATTTACATTATTGTAAATATTGTGTATGTTGTTTACAGTTGATTGCTAACTGGTGATTAGTTTTAGGTTACTTTCAAGCTTCAAAAATCCTCTAAAACATCGGATTTTGTATAAAGTGCTGTATATTTATAGAAAAATGGAAAAAATACTAAAATTTTAGGATCTTGATGAAAAAAATTTCTCTCTCTTTCTCTCTCTCTCTCTCTCTATATATATATATATATATATATATAAACCAGTTGAACCGTGTGAAGTCTTTTTCTCACTTCTCTGAGATTTTTTGTTGATACATTTTTAATTAACTGCACTTTTTAAGCGAACAACATGTTTTAACGAGATTTTAATGCACTCTTTAAAGTCTGTTGAGAAATCTTTCTAATAAAACCTTATCCATCTTCTGTATTTTGTAGGTGCATAGAAAAAAAAGTGCATGTTGACATGAGAAATAATATTTATGACACTATTCAGTATAGTATTTAAAATTACGAATGCGTCAGAAGTAGCGATTTGAGATGACACTTAAGCCTGTTTTCTAATCTAAATTGGCTAATTTCTGACATATTCCTAAACCCATTTTTAGTTGAAAACGCATGGGCCTGGTAAGTACTCTTATTCAGAAGCTATGAAATCGAATGTTTTTTATTTTTCAGTTTTCGATAAAGGCTTGAGATCTTTCAGCAAACCCTGTCAAAGCTAGTATTTTGAATGGAATTTCAAGGCGCAACAACCTGATTAATACCATAATTAGATAAAAATCGTATATCACTCTAAATATAATTCATTTATTCAAAAAAGGAAAAACCCTATTTGATTACAGATAATTTCATTTGTCATGCCTACAATGTAATGCTTTTTTTGTCTAAAAATGCGTCCATAAATGTGTCAGTTTCGCAGGGAGATTTTTTTTAAAGTGTAAAAAACTTTTATATTTTACTAAACATTCTGAAACGTTATTAAACATGATGTGGAATCCGACGAAATTCGACGACATAAAAGTTTTTTAAATGTTCTTTTCAACAATCCTTCTTTTCAAATTCATATCATCCGGGTGACAACCTTTATTTTAAGCTACTCAATGTTTATGTAAAAATGTATATATATTTTTAAATGATAATATAAAATTGGCAGATGAGGAAGTTTTTTTTAACGTTTTCATTATTTGTATAGGTTCTTCATTCGTTTTCCATAATCGGGTTGATTGTCCCTTTTTCCACGTTCTGGAATTATTTTCCTCCTATAAAGTGACGTAAATAATCGAGCATATTCCGATGCAACTTATATTTTAACAAATTCAAATTAACTTTATAATAATGTTCAACATAAAATGAAAATCTGCCTTTTCGTGACAAATTTCAGCTTAGCGCCAAAGTGCTGTATTTTAAGAGCGGTATGATCTTTTGATTAATAGTCTTTCTTTCTGTTTCCTTCTTCATTTTTAATTTGGTCTGATTATTATGTGATAACATAGTTCTTAGTTACTTTTCATCATTGAAGAATACCGATGCTCAGTGCTGAGTTAAATTTAAAAAATATATTTTTTATGCTTGAAAATTATTTAAAAATAAATAAATTGAGCTGCAATTTCCAAATAAATTTTATTCAAAAGGACATTTTTTCAACTATTTATTGATATTGAAGTTGAATTGTATAATTATGAAGTGGGATTGTTTCTATTGAAGTCCTTAATTTAGAAACGACATAAGAGTGTTAAAAATACAGCTATAGCGCCGCTGGTCGTTACCTCTATCATTATGTATGTCTAACAATAACTGTGTATTTTGGGCCTTGCAAAAGTGCACTACTATTTTTTAGTCTGAACTGAAAATCTCCTAATAAATTCTTCTAATCTTAGTGTAGGAGGAATGAAGAGCCGATGCAAATTACGTCATTTGCACATAAATGTTGAAAAATATGCCAGTTTTCAGTTGAATGTCTTTTAAAATGACTCCATTTTCACACCTGAAGACCGTTGTCTTTCTAAAAATTTGTCGTCTAATTTTGGAGCTGGTGTAGTGAAAAATCTTGGAAAATGACGTAATTTTGATGCAGTTATAGGAAATGTAGCAGTTTCGTGTTTTTTAATGGATGTTTTCTTTGGAAAATTATGTTAATTAATTTTTAGGGACCGTGAACCTCTTTGATGGTCTTACACAATATGTTAAAATAGAAACATATTTCCTTTGTAATGAAAAAATGACACAAATTTATAAATTGATAAAATACAGTCGTCCCCGTTTAAACGAATATTGACGGTTCCACAAATAATATTCGATTAAGCCGGCTATTTGATTAAACGGGGAATCAAAACTGTAATATTTAATGCCTAGTAAAAAGCCAAAATAACCCTCTACGGTATATTTAATTAACTGCACAATAAATCGTTAATAGAATAACATAACATAAACTAACATAACTACAAATGCTAATATAATGTAAATATACATATTAATTTAATATGTCAGTACATACAATTATATGGCTTGCATCACACTTAATGCAGCTCGTTTGAATTTGGTAAAAACTTTGCTAATTCTCACTTACGTTATTTATACTGCCTTAAAAAATCGTTTAAAGGGGTTTGTTTAAGTGGAATTTTAAAGGAGTAAATATGGAATTATTTTTCGAATGAATGCAAAATATCACAACTACCATCTCGAGTCTCGAAGTGACGGTACATTGCCAAGTTAACAGCAAGAAGTGATGGTGGAAGGGGATCAAGGTGGGGAAATCATTTGACATGCCCATTATACACCAGCCGGCCGAAATTATTACAGGAAGAACTGAAAATTTGTTTTCAGCGTAAAGGAACCGAAAATGACAAAAGATGGAAGGAAATTCCAGCTGAAACGTGCTTTCCGCGACTATTTTCAAACATCGGTCACACAATTATTATTCGATTAAACGGGGACGTTAGTAAAAGGTATTTGGTTTAAGCGGTTAAAAAGAAACATAAAACCAATAGGAATAAATTTGGTTCCGGAGAATTCTATTCGAATAACGGGGTATTCGATTATCCGTGACTTGGTTAAGCGGGGAGGACTGTAATTACATTCTGGTGTCGTCATGGTAAATAAAAAATTTATTTTTATTTGCTTATAAAATCCACGTCTTTAAATATATTTACAGAAATTTAACAAGTCACGTGTCTGAGTATCTCATTAATAGAAAATTAATTTTTATTGGCTTATAAAGTACACGTCTTTAAATATTTTTACAGAAATTTAAGAAGTCACTTGTCTGACTATCTCATTTCTTTTTTTCTCTGCAGAAGTATGGATTGCCACCATTTTGAAGATGTTTTCTTAAAAACACTTAAAAAAGTAAAATGTAAAAATTGAAATATTTTCAAAAACATGTAGTGCAGGCTCATCTACAAATGAATAACTTTCACTTAAGACTGTTCTCAAATCCAAAGGGTCAACTTTCTGACATAAGTTTTAATTCATTTTTGTCCGGAAATGCATGAAAGCAGAAGGTTTCGAACTGTTTTTTCCGTTTTCTTTTAAACGCAATAGATCTTTCAGAAAATACTGTCAAAGTTAGCATTTTAAACTGAACTTCCGAACGAAAGAAGAAAATCCAGTCAGTAATGGGAGAAAAATGCCGTGTCACGTGATCAAAATCGCTTATAAGTCGATAGCTAATTTATTGATCAAAAAATGGAAAACACAGTTCGATTCCAAATCGCTTTCATGGTCAGGCTTTCCAATTTTATATCTTTCGGTTAAAAAATCAATTTGAAAATGCTTCAAAACGTTTTTCACTTCTTGAGCAGAGCAGTTGAGAAACAGCCTTAAGGGGGTCCGGGACACATTTTCAAAAAAATTTTATCTATTGAGTTAAAATTTTGAATTTTTTTGTGATGGTTAACCATATCATTTGTAAACAAAATCAAATGACAAAACTTCTCATAGCTTTTAAAAAAAAATTTAAATTTAAAATTTATGAAAATAGTGGTATAACTTAAAATCGTTATAACTCGAAATATTATTTGTAGAATTTAAATTGTTTTTCATTTAAATAAACAGAAATATATATTTTTTAATTTAGAGCCAGCATTTTAAAAAATATTAATTTAAAAAAAATAAAAATATTGAAAGAACAAATTACAAAAAAAGTGATGCAACTTTAAAAAAAAAAAAAATCATGTTTTCAAAAGTAAATATTTTTTTCAAATATGCTGGCTCAAAAGTAAAGTAAAATAATTGAAAAAGATATGTTCCGAGTTTCAACCCTGTATCTTTAACGGTTTTCGAGTTATAAGAATTTAAATATGAGAAATGGTGAAAAAACCTATCATGAAGAAAAACGCATTTTCACAAGAACTCGTTTCCTTGACAACCATAGCTCGAAAGGCAGATTTTGAAAACAAACCAAAACGAAAAAAAACTAATATTTTCTGTTCTAATTAAGATAGAAACATGATTTAAACATCATTTTAAGCAGAAAGCGGCAAAGAAATTTTTAATCCAATAAAAAAAAAAAAAAAAAATTGAAAATTTGAAGATTTTTGTGTCCCGGACCCCCCTTAAAGCAATATGAAATTTGATTCAATATAGAAAGCACAGGGAAAATTATTAACACTATTTCTACCGGTATCAAATGACACCTTTTTAAAGTTTTTGATTTATGATTATTTTATTTGTAATTTTTAGATTAAAACAATCACAAGTCATTTTTAATACATTGAAGACTTGTTTTAATACTTACTAGCTTTGAAAATCGGAAGCAAAATAAACATAAATCAAAATTTTGAACGGTGTCATTTAAGGGCCTACTTCAGTCACGCGAAAAGACCCGTTCGCTAATGCTATTCCTATGGAAGAAATTTATAAAGATATCTCGGTCGCATTTCAATATTTTTAGATGATTTTTTTTTGCAGTGGCTAGCTGAGGTCGATCTGTACAAAGGCCATTTTTTACTTTTTCGATTTTCATTGGGGATTTTTTTCAAGAGGATGCTTTCATTTTAGGAACCGGTTCTGAAAATGAAAGTGTCCGGATTAAAAACACCTGTAAACGAAATTGAAAAAGTAGAAAACGGCCTGCATACAGATCGATCTTAGCTAGCCACTGCAAAAAGAATCATCTAAAAATATTGAAATGCGACCGAGATATCTTTATAAATTTCTTCCATAGGAATAGCATGAGCGAACGTGCATTTTCGCGTGACTGAAGTTAGGGCCTAGCCTTGATTCAATCGTACATAACTTGACCTTTTAAAAACTCACTGTTTTACTTAAAATGCGACTAAAATAATAGATTAAAAAGTGTAATAGATTAAAATATACACATTGTTTAAAACTTCTAAATACTTTCGACCTGTATTTCCCCGAGACCATCATCAGAGAGCATTTTAATAACCATTTGCTGTTCATTTTTACAAATACGTCACTTCGTTTTGAAATGGGAGAGCCAATAAATTTTAGAGTTGAAAGTAGAAGTAGCAGTCCCTTGGACTGAACTTAAGTAGAAATAAAATGTATAGTAACTTCAGTTCCATTTATTTTATTATCACTTTGTTCTCCGGCATCACTTTCATTTTTAAATGCGTAACAGGGCAGAGTTTCAGATTAAGTTTGCGTGGACAAAAATATTTAACTGCCGTACCATTAACTTTAATCCTTCACTTTGTTCAAGTTTTCAGGATTTATTTTCAGGATATTTAACCTTATATTAAGGATATTGTGTGATAGGGTGTCGTTACATACTTGATTATTTTTACACATGATTTCTATGGATTCTCTGATAGTGGATGCGTAGTAATTGGATGTTGGGCATATAATTTTTACATGATCAAAATCAATTGTGATATTCTGATTGAAACTGTGAGAGAATTGTGAACTGGCGACAAAAGTTTATATTTGCTTTATGCTCTTCGATTCTTTCTTTGGGTTTTCTTTTCGTCATTACTACGTATTCCATTATTCTACTGCTATCAATTCTAAAAGAAATCACATATACACTTTAGCTAATTCGTCTTTCGGTGTTGGATCTTATCTTCGTAAAATTATCTATTTTAATTTTCTTAGTAAACTGGCTATTAAATTTATGTTATGTTTCAGTAGAGAATATCATAACTTCTGGTACAGACCAGGAAAATAGTTAAACCTTTTATATATCATACCTTTATGGGTTACTTTCTTGATATT
Organism: Maratus speciosus; assembly: GCA_963932465.1. Classification (NCBI taxonomy): domain Eukaryota; kingdom Metazoa; phylum Arthropoda; class Arachnida; order Araneae; family Salticidae; genus Maratus; species Maratus speciosus. Next base: position 4,819,529 of record CAWVRF010000002.1, on the reverse strand, counting down.
TTTATGAAAACTGAATTCATAGATAAGTTTATTAATGAGGCTTGTTGAAAAACCGTTTTCTTCAGCGATATCTTGAATGGTATTAAGCTCTTTTTCGAAATACTACATATTTTAAAAGCTCGTCTAATAATAGGATCAGATCAAATAACACGATCCCATAGTTCACAGGGTTGGGTTTTTGACGTCAAAAAGTGGTTTTTGACATGACATGTCGAAAACTGGCGAAAAGTGTCAAAAGCTGTCACAAAGTGTCAAAAAACTTATACACATTTTTTAGCAATCATTAGTGAAATTTTATGTTAAATCAAGTTGAAAACTGATTAAGTAATAATTTAAATGTTATATAAATAATTTTTATTTAATTATATACCATAATTAAGTTGTAATAAAATTATAAATCATAATTCAAATTACTTATCAATGTCATGCTAGGAAAAATGGCTAAAAATATTGAAACTACTATTAATTTAATTTTAAAAAGTATTATTTGTATTTTTATTTCTTTTTAGTGTTCAGTTTATGATAAAAAAAAAATAATAATAAGAAGAAGAAGCTTGTGTGAAGCTAACGTGGCCACTATTCAATGACTGATCATAAGTTACTTAGATTTTTAATGATTGTAAACGTTTGTTTTTGTACATAAACATTAGCCATAAACCACAATTGCAACACAAATGTTCCCTATTTATAATATGAAATCAATATAATTAAACGTTCTTTAAATCAATAGCTTAAAAGAAAGTTTGTTATTTTCGATATTTACATATAAATAATATATCTTAGTTTTATTATGTTAGTTTCAGTTTAACTACATAGAACAATTTGTTTATGTTAAATTTTATTTTTATACATTGTAAAATAGTCCCCCCCCCTTTTTTTTTTTAGCATATTTCAAGTTTGTAAATGATGAACAGAGGGGAGCAGCTCGAACATGACAGCTGGAAATAAGACCAAATTTTCTAACTTTGTCATTGCTTTTGAAACTGACTCTCCACTATGCCCTGAAAGTTTCTACTCAGCTCAGGATGCTCCAGAAACAGTATGGTGAAATGTTCATACATATATATATATAACAAGGGAATTCATACAGATTATGATACATTTGCATCCCAGCATCAATTGAGTGGATATTTTCAAATTTCGGATTTATCTACTCCAAACTACGAAACAAACTGTACGAAAGGCATTAAATGTAGTTTTTTGCTACTGCATGCTCCAAGGGGAAAAGAACCCCCTTAGAATTAAGACTAACATTAAAACAATATCAAAATTATGCATATTATTTATAGGTTGTTTCATACATCAAATTGTACAAATTCAATTGTACAAGTATTTTCACCATGTGCTTTCATTTTCAAAAATTAAAGTATTTAATAGTTTGATTCGTTTACATTTTCAATGTAGCGATACTTTTAATTATTTTTTATTCTTTATTTATTACTTACAATTATTTTTTTTTCTAAGCAACTTGTTGAACCAATATCATGCTTTGAGTTTTGTACAGGGTATGTGGTTTTTAATGTCTAAAATTGTCAAAAAGTTTACTCAAAAGTCTAAAACTAAAAATTATAAAAGATTGTAAATTTAATGATATTGTAAAAATAATTTTAAACAGTTTTTGGAGTCAATTTTAAGTTTTTGACAGTCGTCGTCAAAAACTATGTCAAAAAAGGGGTTTTGACATGATGGTTAAAACCGCCACACTGTCAAAAACTTGCCAACCCTGATTGTTCATCACTAATTTTATGTAAAATTGCAGCTTACTTACAGCTTAACCCTTTCAAGGGAATTAAAATTAGGTAAAATTGCTAACGTTGCTTAAAGTTGATTAATTAGTGATTCATATAACCGGTATTTTTTTTGTGTGTGTTGGAGGGGGAGGGGAGGGACAGGGCCGAAACTAGCCTTTTTTGCACCCGGGGCAAACATGGAATTTGGCGCCCCCCCCCCCCCCCTCCCTCTTCTGCAAAGTATATTTACAAAAAGAATTTTACTAATTTTCTAATCGCCGACTTATTTTAAAATTTAAAATATGTAATCATAAAATATGTAATTACTACGTAATCTACATTGGCGGATGTTACGGGGGTCATTAGCCCCCTCTGAACACCAACAAAAATATTTATTTTTAAAATGAAATATACAGTCAGTCTCGATTATCCGAGTCCTGCTTAACCAAGTTTCCGCTTTCACCGAGTTATTTTCTTCTGATGGACTGATGGCTTCTATTATTATAAAACAGCCATTATAAATGAAGAAAAAAAATTATGGCCATTTTTTTTTCTCCCCATTCTGAGCAGAAAATCAGAGTTCTAACTTTTTACGACTGCTCTTTCATCTTCACCTAACACTTCATTTATAATGGCTGTTTTATAATAATAGAAGCCGTCAGTCCATGAGAAGAAAATGATCCATTCCAAAGGTATAATCCTTCATTTGGCGCCCCTTCGTTCTGGCACCCGGGGCACATGCCCCCTCTGCCCCCCCCCCTTAGTTTCGGCCCTGGGGGGAAAGGCAAATATGCGTAAAAGGCAAGGGGCAGTGGCGTATACAAACGAGATATTTTATAGAATTCTTAGCGCGAGTATTTAGGCTAATTTCAAATTAAGTTATCAAATTTCAAATTAAGTAAATCCAAATTAAGTTAAATGTATGCGAATGGATAATATGACGCAATGAAATAATTTACATAATTTTTTGTTAAGGTTTCGGATAGCTTGGCGCAAAAGATAAACCACATTATTCAATAAATACATTTCAATGCATAATATAGGTTTAGGGAAAGTGATATACTTATCAGTGTATTGAAAAAATAAACGTATATCGTTTGGTTGTCTAAATATACTTTAGAAGACAAATCAAAAATAATTTAAATTGAAACTTAATTTATAATTTTATCAAAATTTTATTTTTTATTTCCCCTTACATGAACAAAATGTTTAAACGGCTGCATACGTATAAAGGCTTTAGAATAACTTTCAAAGAAATTTTTATGATTATTTTGATTTATTAAATGACATTTATTTATTCTCTTTTTTAATTTTCTTAATGTTTCTCTTTTGTAAATTAAAAAAATAAATGTTAAACATTTTGGAACTATATGTGCAATGGACATGGATCTCTATTGCTCTTATATATATATATATATATATATATATATATATATATATATATATATATATATATAGTCAATTTTTTTGTAAAAATGAACCATTTTAACAAATGAATTCAATATAACAAAATAGTAAATAATTTATAAATACTTGTGGTTATTCCTTGAAAAATAAGAATTTAAAAGTCCTTGAAAAAGTGCTTTGATTTTTTTTTTTTTTCAAACAAAAAGACGTATTATGCACATGTAAGGATAAAAATATATGCTTTTGTGAAGTGTATTTATAAATAACTGCATTAATAATGTTTTTGTATATAGACACTGACACAGCGAAGAAAGAAGAGGGGGGGGGGGGGAATTAAAACTCTTCCCGTGTAAATTAAAACTGTATAAACTAAATGTAAAAACTTCTGTGGTATGATCAGCAATCGATTTGTAAAAATAAACAACCAAAGTAAAAGCAAAAATAGTTTTTATATACTAAATTGTTTAATGTATCAATTGTCTCAAGGCTCCATGAAAAGGGCACTAACTAGGCTTAAACTGGTATTTATGTGTATTAATATTTCCTGGGATCGAAATTTGGACAATAATCTAGAATATTACTCTTTCTTAAAAGTAAATAAACCCAATCGCGACCGTCGGCCTAACCGTTCGGATTTTTCGTGGTTTTCTTCGAACCTTGGATTTCCTTGCATATATACGGGTTAGATTCCCTTAAAGATCCCCACGGAGGGCACGTCTCCCCCCCCCCCCCTTTAGGGCCCATATCCCTAGTGTTGGTAATTGGCCGTAATAAACACAACCAATCTTAAAAGTAAATGAAGAAAAATATATCATTTATATTACAAAATATAATTCAAAATAGCGCAATAGGATATAGGTTCCTTTTTAATTTCTTTATAATTTTTATAAATATCAATATTTCATTATTTGAATAAATATTTCAAATGATACATTTAATTTAAAATTGTATTCCATTTTCATTTTTGTTGCCATAGCTTAAATAAGAAAAATAAAAATAAAAATGTTTCGATAAAGTATATTAAATTGGAATCTTTAATGCATGCTTTTATTTGCAAAAGTGATGTGATATTCAATAGAGAATATATATTTTTTCTTTTTTTAAACCCGAATTTTAAACACATGCAAAAATATTAGTCATATTTTTTCACGTACATTGAAATATATGTATATGTAGATAATGCAAATAAATGCCGATTAAATAATTTAAATAAGATTAAAATAATAGATTAAATTTAATGTACACAGAAAGCTTCTCAGCATGATTGTGTTATTAGTGACATAATTTTCGCCTATTTTTCTTAATAATTGTATATTTAAATATAATATATTTAAAAATTTACTTTTGTGCATATTTTCATAAAATTAAAACAGTAGAATTTTAATCATAGAACATAAAAAAGAAAAACAAATGTATTCAATGAATTTAATTAATTTACTTAAAATTTTTGAATGAAAATCTATATTTTCCTTTAAACACAGTCTCAATTTCACTGGCCACCTATTCCCTAATCAATTCCAATTAACTTTGAAAGACTAAACAAGTAAAGTATTACTACATGGAATCCTTTCTTAGCAAGATTTTATTTTTTCAGCCAAAAATCAATTTCATTGTCAAAACGTTTAAAATAATAAAGTATTACTCAAATGATTTTCATGTGAAAATTGGCAAACAAAACAAAAGGAATCAAATCAGTAAATAAGGAAACAGTACAAAAAAATTAAACATTTTTTAATTATTAAAAAGAGCTAAAGCGCCCACAAAATTTGAGTAACGCATAGATAGACGCCAGAAAAACAGATAAATATTTTCCAAAAATACACATGGCATTCAGAAAATATAAAAAAAAAAATTAATTAAAAAAAACTTCATGAAAATAATTTAAAACAATAAAAGAAACAGCAGTAGGAGCACAGTACACGTACTTTGTTGCTGTTGCTTATAATTTTCTCTTTAAATGCATAGTAAAGTACTATTAAGCTAAGTTGAAAAAAGCAATAAACCGATAAATTGTGCTCGAACATGATCTGCGACAGCAAACCCCACCCTCTTAATGACCAAAAGTGAGGGTGGAAGCTAGGATGGAGCAACTCTTCGTAATTTTGTTCTGATTCAGAACTAAACGCTGCCACTATGCAACTCCTGTATGATCCCTTACATTTCCCCCTCTTAATGACTTTCGGCTAACATTTTTTCGGCTATAAGGGAACAAACCCATGCATATCATCATTTTATTTCTTAAATATAAATTATTTATTTTAATTAATAAGTATAAAGAAAATTTCTAATAATTTATCAAACAGTAATTCGTACAAAATAAATCGAAAATGCATTTAATTGTATTAATCCTGCATCAAGTGATGGAATATATAAACATATTTGCTAGCCACGTTATTTTTACTCCATATGATTCCCAATATGACGTTACGTGAATATTGTACATAAAAAAATAATTTTAAATGTATTCGTTTAATATATGGCGTAATTTTCACTATTAAATGCGTTTCGCGTAAATAGTTTAATTATTTTAAAGTTTCTTTCCTCTTTTGAGATTCATGTGTAAATATATTATTCAATTTGAAAGGGTTTGGGAAAATTATTATTTGAGCTTTCTAAATATTAAATAATTTTCACCATTAAATGCTTTCCATACGTAAAAATTTAATTATTATAGAGATTTTACACATGACGATATTTAAACTTTGGGTGTTTTATATATGACGGAACTGTTACCATAAAATGGGTTTCTCGTTTAATAATTTAATCATTTTAAAGTTTTCTTACATATTATTATTCAATTGTAAATACAATTTTTATGAAGTAATTTTTCCAATTTCCTGTTTTTAACAAATGATCATTTAATTGTTATTTTAAAGTGTTATTTCAGTTTTTTATAGCCACGTGTCATTTTTAGGTGCGTTCGTAATTATATAAATACGTAGCACCTATAGTCGTCGTTCAGTCCGTCCGTCCGTCCGTCCGTCCGTCCGTCTGTCCGCATGTAACAGAGCAAAAACTACCCAACCGAATGGTCTGAAATTTCAAATATATGATTGTTGCAAAATTTTGTCGAGCCATTTCAAATTTTATGAAAATCGGATGTATAGTTTAATTACAGGGACAGTCAAAAGTTTTTCTTTACATTACGGCCAATGGGAAAAATTATTGCAAGTGCATTTTAATGATATTAGAGCCTTCCGAATGATCTGAAATTTTAAAGATATAATTGTTGCAAAATTTTGTCGAGCCATTTCAAATTTTAGGAAAATCGGATGTATAGTTTAATTACAGGGACAGTCAATAGTTTTTCTTTACATTACGGCCAATGGGAAAAATTATTGCAAGTGCATTTTAATGATATTAGAGCCTTCCGAATGGTCTGAAATTTTAAAGATATAGTTGTTGCAAAATTTTGTTGAGCTATTTCAAATTTTAGGAAAATCGGATGTATAGTTTAATTACAGAGACAGTCAAAAGTGTTCCGTTACGGGGAATGGGAAAAAATTATTGGAAGTGTATCAGACTGTATCAGACTATGCGCTATATGAAGTGCAAAAAATTATACATTCAGTACAATATGGGGTGCAAAAAATAATTATAAAACTAGTTATAGTACGAACGCACCTCATTTGCCACGTTTGACGAGCAATTTCCAACTTGTTTATTTGAGAGGAAATAATTCTTTGAGCTGTCTTAAAAAAATTGGAAACAATATAAGGCAAGTGGGAAATTACACGTCAAACGTGGGAAATGAGATGCGTTCGTACTGTATCTAGTTTTATAAATATTCTGATCTTGGTGCAATAGCTGTTACACTCTTTTGCGAATATGCATGAATACAAAATTTATTACGATTCTATGTATTAAATTCAGTATTGCGGAAATAGGACTCCATCTTAAATAGGGCGTAATCACCGTGGCAACCTAGAATCATTACCTATAATGGTATATCACTGAATTAGTTACGTATGATAGGATTTAATAGAATGAAGAAAATTTTATTAATATCTTTCTAAGTTTCTATTCGATTTTATAAATTTTGAAATGACTCAAGAAAATTCTGCAACGATTAAATATATTAAATTTCAAACCATTCCGTTGGGTAGTTTTTGCGCTGATATATACGGACAGACGGATAGACAGACGGACGGACCAGACGACGACTATAGGTGCTACGAACGCTCTTGAAAAATGACTTTTTTTAAATATGAAAAAAATATATCTTGAAATAATGAAATTTTGATACAGATTTCACCCCCCCCCCCCAATTAAATAAATAAATAAATAAATTTGTCAAATTAAAAAAAATAGGTTTAGTCTGTGCACTATAAGTTTATGAAGTATATCACTAGAAAAAAATAATTAATTTCCTATGTAAAGTTTTGCTCCTAACATATTTTTTTTAATGGAACGATTTTGACCGACTTTAACAATTAATAGCTCTTAAAATAATTCTTTGATTAAAAAAGAGTCTGCTTCAGCGCATTTATCAAACAATTTTCTATATACCTACCAATTTTCATATTTTTGTATGCAGTAGTTTTCATAATATTAGCGAAGAAAGACCCCCGGTCACAAAAAATTCATTTACGGCAGCGGCGGTGGGTTACTTTTTTAGGTGCGTTCGTAATTATATAAATACGTAGCACCTATAGTCGTCGTTCAGTCCGTCTGTCTGTCTGTCCGTCCGCATATAACAGAGCAAAAACTACCCGACCGAATGATCTGAAATTTTTAATATATAATTGCTGCAAAATTTTGTCGAGCCATTTCCAATCTTATGAAAATCGGATGTATAGTTTAATTACAGGGACAGTCAAAAGTTTTTCTTTACATTACGGCCAATGGGAAAAAGTATTGCAAGTGAATTTTAATGATGTTACAGATTTCCGAATGGTCTGAAATTTTTAATATATAATTGATGCAAAGTTTTGTCGAGCCATTTCCAATTTTATGAAAATCGGATGTGTAGTTTAATTACAGGGACACCCAAAAGTTTTCCGTTACATTACGGCCAATGGGAAAAAATTATAGCAAATGCATTTTAATGATTTTACAGCCTTCCGAATGGTCTGAAATTTTTAATATATAATTGTTGCAAAATTTTGTTGAGCCATTTCCAATTTTATGAAAATCGGATGTATAGTTTAATTACAGGGACACCCAAAAATTTTCCGTTACATTATGGCCAATGGGAAAAAATTATTGCAAATGCATTTTAATGATTTTACAGCCTTCCGAATGGTCTGAAATTTTTAATATATAATTGCCGCAAAATTTTGTCGAGCCATTTCAAATTTTATGAAAATCGAATGTATAGTTTAATTACAGGGACAGTCAAAAGTTTTCCGTTACATTACGGGGAATGGGGAAAAAAATATTGTAAGTGCATTTCAATGATGTTAAAGACTATGCACTTATGAAGCGCAAAAAAATATACATTCAGTACAATGTGGGGTGCAAAAAATAATTATAAAAATAGTTATAGTACGAACGCACCTCATTTGCCACGTTTGACGAGCAATTTCCAACTTGTTTTAGAATAGAATAGAGAAATGCATTAAATCTTATCTACGCATTTCTTCAAGGGCATATAACAATTCACAACAAAAACGGGTACTGTACATAAAAGGGAGACACATTCCAGGTGTCGAATATCTAGCTTTCGGCGACAGTAAAATGTTGTAGCGCTTGTATGTGTTCCCTTTGCTGTGACGTCAAAATGACGTATGGGGACACTTATCATGGGGGCAGATTTCCAGTATTCGACGAAAGTAAAATTATCTAGAACTGGAAAAGTGTCCCCATCTGCAGTGACGTCAAAATGCAGTATAGGGCTACTTTTCATGGGGGCAGATATCCAGCTCTGAATGAAAGGAAAATTCTCTAGCACTGGAAAAGTGCCCCCTTACGTTTGGGGGCACTTATCATGGGGGCAGATTTCCAGTTTTCAACGAAAGTAAAATTCTCTAGAATTGGAAAAGTGTCCCCATCTGCTGTGACATCAAAATGACGTATGGGGCTACTTTTCATGGGGACGGATATCCAGCTCTCATTGAAAGAAAAATTCTCTAACACTGGAAAAGTGTCCCCTTCTGATATGGGGGCACTTATCATGGGGGCAGATTTCCAGTTTTCGACGAAAGTAAAATTCTCTAGAACTGGAAAAGTGTCCCCATCTGCTAAGACGTCAAAATGACGTATGGGGGCACTTTTCATGGGGGCACTTTTCAGCGTCCCCGTTGCGGTTGATAGTGTCGGGTAATCGGAAATTTACTGTATAGTAAAATGGGGACAGATGCCGCAGCTTTTCTTTTCTTCTTGTAAAATGTGCAATAAAGCAAAAAACAACAAACTAGGTACCAGAAATCATTGATCAAACCCTTTAGAATCTAATTTCTATGTTAAACGAGTTAAAACCCTCTTAATAAAGTAGGCATAATTATTTTCCCATAGGTCCTTTTTTAACATCATTTTTTATGTGCTGGATAAAGTGCCGCATGGGGTGTGGGACAGATGCCGCATGGAGAAAAATGCTAGGCTGTTTTGTTTTGTTTTCAAGCAAATCCCATTTTTATTTTCTCAAACTACTTTAAATGAAAATAAATAACAGTAAACTTACAAAAATTATATATATCACTAAATTGAGAAAAGTGTAAAATGCAAAAGTGTAATCTCTATAAACAAAACTTAAGACAAAAAGTGAAAATGAAAAGAAAATCATTTCAATTTACATGAATGGATAGCATAATTACGGGAAACAATAGACAGCATAAAATTCCAAAAAAAGATATAAATCACTGGTTTACATCCAGGCGAACATTGCAGTTTGCTCTTAATGTAAGTATTAGTTCTATTCTATTTAGGCCTTAGTCTGTTTATTTTTGACCTTTCTTCTCGTTCTTTGATTTTGTATTTCCATTCGCCCCCAATCGCACCACACTACCCGTTGCAAAAGTAAAGTAACCGTTTTTCATGCAGCCGTCGATTGAATTCGATGCATTGAATCCTGTCTTTTTTAGGCTTTGCTCATTGATAAGACTCCAGCCACTCAACATATGCAGAGTCATCAAATTCCAATCCAGTTCAGCCATCCGAATCCATAAGAGGAACAATTTACCCATTGTCGGAAGATGACTTATATTTTAGTTTTTTCCTCAAGTAAGGCGTTTTCCAGTTGATCTTTCCCTTATTTTTTTTACACGTTTTACTTCCGCCAAATTGTCGTTCTTTGACGCTTTCTAGTTTCTTTTGTTTTTCCTTTCCTTCTTTTTTATTGCTTATAAACTCTGTGCTTGTAATATTTGCATCCTTTTACTTTATCTTACTTGGCTGTATAGGTCTTTTGACCATTGGGGTAGGAGATATTTTGTTTGACAGTTTAGATGGTGAGAATTGTAAATGGCCTGCGTTTTCCTTATTCACACATGGTGAACCAACATTGCTGCTGAGAATATTTGATAAGTAGCAGAATGCGCTAATATACATTCATTTGAATATAAGTTCTACTTAAATCGCAGTGATGAATTTATTGAATCGAAAAACAAAAATATATTTTGCGGCATTTGTCCCATAGTGACGGGTAAGATGCCGCGCCGCCATTTTGTATCATGTGAGCGACGTGAGAGAAAAGGGGGGCGCTGATTAATGTCCCCATGATATATGCCCCCATACGTCATTTTGACGTCACAAGAAATGGGGATATAAATACAGTGCTGGATCATTTCACTTTTCACGAAATCATGATTAATGTCCCCATGATATATGCCCCCACATCTGAAAGGGACACAAATCCAGTGCTAGAGAAATTTCCTTTCGTTGAGAGCCTGATTAACGTCCCCATGATTTAAGTCCCCATACGTCATTATTTTGACGTCACAAAAATGGGGGCACAAATCCAGTGCTCAAGCATTTCACTGTTGACGAAATCCTGATTAACATCCCCATGATATATGCCCCCATATCAGAAGGGGACACTAATCCAGTAATGGAGAATTTTCCTTTCATTGAGAGCCTGATTAATGTCCCCATGATTTATGCCCCCATACGTCATTTTGACGTCTTAAAAAGTGGGGGCACAAATCCAGTGCTGGAGTGTTTTACTTTCGACGAAATCCTGATTAACATCCCCATGATATGTATCCCCATACGTCATTTTGATGACGTCACAGTAGATGGGGACTTAAATCAGGGGGCATAAATCCAGTGCTAGAGCATTTTATTTTCTCAAGAATTCCTGATTTACGACCCCATGATATATGTCCCCATACGTCATTTTTATGTCACAACAAAGGGAATTCAGATTCCATTTAGGATAGACCACTTGAAATCTGCACTACAGGAATTTTCCGGTCCTGGCCCGGCCCGGTGCAAAAATTTAAAGTTTGACCGGGGAAATTTTTTTGTTAAAAGAATTTAACCTTGTGTAATTACGTGTCCAGCGTTTTCTGGCGTTTCTATTATGTGCGATTAAATTTTGTTGAGCTGATCATAATTATCAGCCCATATGTTACAATTAGTAACGTAACTGCGTGAATTATTAATTCCAGCTTCTCCAGGATGGCATAATTGGTACAGCACTGGCTGCTTCAGCCAGTTTGTTCCTGGTTCGAATCCTAGCCTGGACATTTTTCGCCCTGTTCGAAAAATTAAATCTCATATGATTTATTTACCAATTATAATATTTGTGTTAAAAAAGTCAATCTTGTGTAATTACGTGTCCACCGTTTTCTGCGTTTCCATTACCTGCGATTTTATTCTGTTGAGATGATTCATAAATATCACACCAGATTTATAACCAATAAAGTTAACTGGCTGAATTATCCTGCTGAGAAAGAAAAGTTTACGTAAAAGAAAATAAGTGCTCTTCCTATTTTATTTAAGCCTGTTCTCAAATCCAAAAGGGCAAATTTATGACATAAGTTTTAATTTATTTTTGTTCGGAAATGCATAAAACTAGCAGGTGTTGTTTAGAAATAATGTAATCGAACTGCGTTTCTGTTTTCCGTTTTTTTTTTCTCAAACGCAATAGATCTTTCAGAAAATAGTGTCAAAGTGGGCGTTTGAACCTAATTTCCGTGTGAAAGAAGAATAACCACCCAAGGGAGGGGGAAAAACGTCTTTGTTACGTGATTAAAATTGCTTATAACTCAATAAGTAATTTATTTATAAAAAAAAATGGAAAGCACAGTTCGATTTCAAATCGTTTCCATAGTCAGGCCTTCCAATTTTATATATTTCCGTTAAAAAATGAATTTGTAAATGTGTTAAAACGTTTTGCTCTTGTTAAGCAGAACAGTTGAGAGCAGCCTTAACGTAATCGTTGGAATTATACCTTAAGGTGGTTCTCAAACGCGAAACTTTGATACATTTTCTGCAAAGGCATAAAATTGACAAGCCTAACTATTGAAGGGATTTGGAATAGAATAGCGTGTTCCATTTTTGAAAAATAAATTATTTGTCGACATACAAGATATTCTTGTCATGGCTTCGGGTTTTTTTTTTCTTTCCCGTGATGTCGCTTCCGAAATTCTATTCGAAATGCTACCTTTAACAGTATATTCTCATAGATATAGTGCCTTTATCAAAAAATAGATAACGCCATTCGATTACATAGTTTCTGAATGACAACACCTGCCAATATTATGCGTTTCCGAAAAGAAATGAATTCAGAAATGTGTCAGAAAGTAGCTCTTTTGGATTTTAGAAAAGCCTTAATAAATGACAGAGAAATATTTTCACAAATCTACTTTTTAGTATACAGCTTCAAAAGTTATGAGTTTCTAAACCTCCTTTTTTTTTTCTTTTATTCTAAACTACATTAATTTTTTAATTAATCCATTTTTGAATGTTGAAACGTCTATAAGAATCTAAGTAATATTGCTATTGTGTATTTTCTGTCTTGCAAACACATCGTAATTTTCAAATATATACTGTAAATTTATCCCATAAATATGTATGCAGTTTTCTTTAAAGGAATCTTAATTGTATGTTAAGAAAAATCCTGAATTTTTTGTAGAAATTTTTACTGATTTCTGTTTGGAAATTTCGGCCCGTGCAGACCTCAACCAGGGTCCCTCTCCAATCGAGGTCTTGTTAGGGGCTCCGAGTCTCTCTATGGAATTTGAAATAATTTTTCCTTTGCATATTTTTGGTCTAGATTTATTCTTAAATGTTTAACCCCTTGAGGGGCGGTGGGATATAATATATCCCACTTAATTTTAATTCCGAAATGCCACATTGATACCAGAATTTTGAAATAAAATTTTGCATTTATACTGTATTTGAAGAAAAGCTTTTACTTATATTCAAATAAAATTGTTTCTAACTTCTGCCGTGAACCTGTCATTTCAAAATTTTAAGAAGAAAAGTACTTTGCTCCTGAAAGGGTTAATCGTGAGAAGGAAGTGGGTATTAACTTTATTTATTACAAAGTTTATAATCAGTGTCGGGGAATATATAGATTTAGTGAAAGTAACCGTGAACGAAAACCATAAATAAAGGATATATCTTCCAAAATAAAAAATAATTATGCATATTAAATGTGAAAGTAGTAGTATTTTTCATACATTTTAGTATCTATATTATATTATCCTTCTATGATATATACGATTTAAAAATATAAAGTTTATTAGTTCAGCAGACTGCGAACAGAAAAGTGCACCTGGGCCAAAGTTTAAACTTGTCGACCCCAATCTTCGACTTCTCTCTGTGACAGATGGCACAAAACTGGCGAAGTGCACAAACAGAAATAAATTCTTTTGAATACATATTTCGCGCTTATTTTGGAACTTTAAAAGTTTTAATTCAAAAATTTCAAATAAGAAAAAAAAATAAATAAATTTGCAGTTATATTATGGAAAAGCGGATCTGGGAAATGGTTGTGGAAAAAATGCATCTAACAATACTGTATAACAGTTGGCAAGAAAATTGTACTTAGTCAGTAATTTGTTTTTGGATGTGGGGTAATGGACGATGCAATAACTTTGAAATGTAAAAAGTATGTACTTTCATTGGGGAAAAATTCCCTATATATATCTACATATATAACAAGTAAGAAAAATCATGCATACAGCATAGATTATGAAGCACTTTCCAACACTCCCTGAAAGCTTTAACGAAACTTCGTTACTTAGGAAAATAAGGTAAATAAGGTAACTAAATAAACATTTAAAAATCTGATTTCAGTAGTTATCGCCCATAGCCAAATATGTATTCCAATTCTTTTGAACAATATTCGATCTGTATGTTGATATATATACTAATGGGAAAATTTAGTTTAGCAAGCAAATGCATAACAGGTTGAAAGTCATCTTTCAGCAATTTATATACTGATAGATGGAAACATATTTGAATACTTTTGTACAGCCCTGTAGTTTATCTAGTACCTTTATTACATGCCACTATTTAGCTAAAATTTAATTCAAACTAAAACACGCTTAAAACTACTGAAATTACATTTCCAGAAATTATCACCCATAGACGGCCATGTATCCAACTCTTTGCGTGGCCCTGTATATTATTTTATCTATATTCTACAAATATTTCTTAGTACACTAAATTCAGTTCAGCGTAAAAATGCATAACTCCTTTAAAACCCACCATTAAGCAATTTATGCTCATACTCAGTAACCTTTACGAATTCATTTCTGTAGCTCTGTATATGAATTATACATTTATAAGCACGTTATAGTATGCATAAATATAGTGAACAAGTAGGTAAGTGTGATCACAGATCGCACAGAGTGTTTCGTTTAATATTCCTTTCAAAACACTTTATCCTTTTAAAAAATCTCTTAGTTCCACATTTCGCAACCAGGAGCGCACTCTATTCTAAACTAACCTCTATCCGAACGAAACTCCGTTTTATATACTATCCGTAGATATATTAGTCGAGGGGATTGGACCGATAGCACCCGAGATAAGTAGGCGCCCCTGGCGGTAAAAAAGGAACTAAAATATGTAAGGCTATGGTGCATAATATAAAAGAATTGTCAAAGGGGTATCGGCAAAATTTGGAAAGTGCTCCCCGGGTGAAAAGGGCGGAGGTCAGAAAAATTGCTTAAAATACACAAGTTAGAGCCCGGTAGAGTAAATAATGACTTTTTGAAAATTTTATGATTTGCCGTGTGGTCTGAGGTATTCAGCTATACGTATGCAAAAATTCATGTCTCCAACTTAATTAGGGGCTCTCTTAGAAAGAATTGCTTAAAATACATATGTGGTAGCTCAAAGGGTTAAACAACGTAACATTTTTTCAAGATTTTAAGATTTGTCGCCTGGCCTCAGGTGTTCTGCTATAAGTATGCAAAATTTCAAATCTCCAATTTAATAAGGGTCTCAGTTAGAAAGAATTGCTTAAAATACGCATGTGGGAGCCCAAAGGGTTAAATGTACGATTTTTTCAAAATTTTATGATTTTATGATATGTGGTGTTTATAAGTATGCAAAATTTCACGCCTCCAACCTAAATAGGGGCCCACTTAGAAAGAATTGTTTAATATACACATGTGGGAGCTCAAAGGGTTAAATGTACGGCTTTTTCAAAATTTTATGGTTTGTCATTTGATGCGAGGTGTTCAGCTATAAGTATGCAAAATTTCACGCCTCCAACCTAGTTAGGGGCTCACTTAGAAAGAATTGTTTAAAATACACATGTGGGAGCCCAAAGGGTTAAATGTACGACTTTTTCAAAATTTTATGATTTTTCGTATGATGTGTGGTGTTCAGCTATAAGTATGCGAAATTTCAAGTCTCCAACATGTATAGTTTCTGAGAACGGGCTCTGTGACAGACGGACAGAGGAGCGAGACGAATAAGGTTTCGACAGATGAACAAAACCCTAAAAAAGCGCATATCATAATTAAAAATGCATTTCGAGCAATCATTACTAATATACAGTAATTCGGATACAATATAGTATCTGAAATCTTTTCAAATACACCGCAAACAATTTCCCCTATACCATTATGAACGGAATTCTTTTGTGTGGCCCTGTAAATGAACAATAACTATTCTTTGCATCGTATATTCAACAGAATACATATTTTAGTGGGCTTCTTAAATGAATATCAATTTTACTATGTTTAAAAGAGAGTAACACCATTAAAAATCATTTGAAGCGATTTTTTTCCATTGGCCGTAATGTAACGGAAAACTTTTTACTGTCCCTGTAAATGAACTAAACATGCTATAAACTTCATTTGAAATAGGGAACGTGCTATGGTAGAGGTCACTAACATCCAAAAATTTAAGAGCGATCCGAGCATATTTACGAGAGCTAGAGCGTGGACAGATGGCTAGACAAACCGAAGTCATAAACACTTTTCAACTATGTTGGAAAGTGTTAATTATTTATAGTATACATTAAAAAAGAAGAAAAATGAGATTGGTAGTATACATTTGACGCTCCCCTCGATTTCCGCGCACGGGGCAATCGCCTACTTCGCCCTCCCCCCTTTCACACTATCC
Organism: Maratus speciosus; assembly: GCA_963932465.1. NCBI lineage: Eukaryota > Metazoa > Arthropoda > Arachnida > Araneae > Salticidae > Maratus > Maratus speciosus. Next base: position 4,802,922 of record CAWVRF010000002.1, on the reverse strand, counting down.
TGTAGCTAAGTATTAGAGTATACGTTGGGCCGTAGTTATTACGTTACATATACGTTCGTAAAAGTATTTTTGTTTTAAATAAGATATGAGAAATTTTGATGAAAACGCTTAGAGATGCATTTGTATATTTAAAATATCTCTTCGAGAAATTAATAATTGTAACTTCTTTTTTTTTCTGTTTTCACTTCTTACAGGATGTTTTTTTTCTTCGTTATCAAAATATTTCTAAAATATATACTTAATTTTATAGGAAATTTTACTCACAGCTTATCAAATTTTAACGTACAAAATATGGAATTAAGCAGATATTTTAGAAATATTTTGAGAACTAAGAAAAAAAAGAGACTTCCTTTAAGAAGCATACACAAAATAGCAAGTTAAAATTATTATTTTTCTCAGGAGATATTTTAAATATACGAATGCACCCATAGGTTTAACATTAGTGAGGGAAATTCGGACGCTGAGTATGACTAAAAGCCTTAAAACTCTGTTCGTCTCATGCTTTTGTTTCATGTCAAGCAGGGATCTCGCTTACTTTTAATGAACGTTTGCAATTTGGCTAATCAAAAATAAAAAACAGTAGCCTTATGAAAAAAATGTTAGCAAAATAGATTCGTCGTGAAAAACTGAAAAATCGATCTTTGACCCCTTAATCTAACTTTCTTTCAATATACTCTAAAATAAACTACTTTTTTGAAACATCTTATACATCAGTTATTCATCTAAATTCAATGATGCGCAACATAAACTATTAAAAAAAAAGTTATTTTTAATGTCTTGCGCAAGCAAGGAAAAATTCCCAAACCCGATTTAACTCATTAAAATATTATGAAACAAAACTTTACGACCGAAGTTTACTCAGGATTTTAAGATATTAGATATAATGAATCCTGAAAAATCTTAAATATAAACAATAAAATATATATTGCATTTAAAAAATATATTTTTTCCAGAATTCTATGGCTTTTCATTGAAAACCATACTTCAAAGGCAGATTGAAAACTGTACTAATGATTCGATGCCATTGAACATGATAATCGGCAACAATCGTTCAGTAACGCTAATAATCTGTCGCCTGTACTGACACACACTCACAAAAAAAAAAATGAGTAATCATTAAACATTCGCAATCAGGCGAATGTAGTCGTTCCTTTACTCGCCAAATGAAGCATTTTGTCGCGATTTGGCGCAATGGTGAGTGGCAGCGAGAACCCTGGTGATAAGATGTTAAAAATTCTTTAAACGACGCTTGTTGCGAAGGGGTTAATAGTCTAAAATGCTTGTTATGATGTTCTAACTGAGGATAACACTGTATTATTATTTATGAAATATAATAGACACACATTAAGTAAAAGTACTTACAATTTTTTTATATTAAAATATCTATATTTATAAAAAAGAAGGGTTTCTTGTCCGTGTGTCTTCCGCGTGTTTGTTTGTTTGTTGACGACGGTTAGGGAAATCTATCGCACGTAGAAGTCTACAAATTTGGATAAGGATACACATAGACAGATTCAAATGAACCTGAGGCTGAGATTTTTCATTTTGTTATAATTAGCTTAGTCTTTCCTTGGACAAATTCGTGGAAAAAATGTCCTTTGCACAAGCCTCTTGTTATGCGCGTGATTTTATCAGAGATTTATTCAATCCAAGCAACAAAACGAAAAGGATTTGCACATAATTGTGAAAATTAAAGATTTTAATGAAAAATTCTTTCTTGTGGCTAAAATTATGCTGTTTTAAGTATAATTATGAAAGTAATTTTTAGAGAATCTGCGATTGTTTTTGTTGGTTAGGGATGCTACGGTCATCTCTTGCACACGTGAGCTAAACAGACCGGGACTTCAGTTTAAAATGGAATCTGACCCACTACACACATCCATACCTGATTGGGTTCGAACCAAGCAAGCTCTTGTTCAGTAACCAGCTCGCCAATCGCAAGACAAGCAGGTGGCTTGAATCTGGGAAAAGTACTTTGAACGATGTATCATTTCATCACAGGAAATCAATGTGTCTTTATTTCTCATTCTGAAAAGAAGTTTTAAGTCTATTGCATAAAACTTTTGACTCTGAATTAAACAGAAAAAAACTGCAGGAAAATAACTGTTTTCTCAAACTTTACTTTTTATATACAACGGAGGGGGGGGGGGAGGCTTTTCCACCTATTTTTAAGGAAGGGGGTCGAATCCTTAACCCATCTTATGCTACTTGGACATATCGGGCATTTCTCCGCGCTCTCACAATAAAAATATCCTTTCCACTATATTCAGTTTTTGTGCATGAAATTTATACCTCAGCATCAATATAATTTTTGATAAAAAGTGAAGAATAGAGCTGTGTAGGGGCCCGAGTTATCATGATTATGGGCTCAAGTCGTTTTTTCACGATCGTAAATCTAGATCAGAAAAAAACCTGTCCTCAAGTGAGTTTATTGGGATTATTAAATTGGGAAGCAATTTTAATACCACGCTTCAATTTTTGTGCAAGCAGAAAACATGAGCATGACGATTTTATTTTCCATCAGGTTCAGTAGGTATAGGAATAGGATCAAGAGATTTTGGGGGAAGGCAGCTGATTTTGAATATCATTTTTAATTTTGTGTATATGGTGAATCTCATGTATAATGAAGTTATACGTAAGTTTGATATTTTAAAGGATAATAAAAATATACTAAAGTATTTCTGTTTTCCGAGTTTTTCTTTCCTCTCATAATATGGGTTAAGTTTAACCTCACTCACCAGGAATACAAGCAGAAATTGGAGGCCCCGAACAGAGGTCAGGTGGGCCCTCTGTATCTCCTGTATGTACTATATGCATATACTTAAACGTTCCTCACGGGGCCTTTTTCAGCTTAGGGCACCGATACAACTCTCCGCCCTATCGCCCTCTGATCATGTCCCTGTTACTTGCATAATAATATTTTAGCCAAAATGATCTTTTGGTTTTTCATATAAGACGTCATAAGTGAGTAACACAGAGGGCCCCAAGAATGTCTATAGTTTGGGCCTCTAATTTTTTAAATCAAGTCTTGATGACTACATCATACTGACTTTAATATGGTAATGAAAATAATTATTTTGTGTACATTCGAAATCTTTGTTTTTACTTATTTCTTAGGTAATTTTCTTTATATGTTTGTACTCGTAACTTTTGTAAAATCAAAAATTTCAGTTTTTTTGTTCTTGTTTTCTTTTCTGTTATGCTTGTATCTATACTTTGCAACAGATATAGTTAATAAGAACGTAAGGATAATAATAATAATAAATAAAAAACAGAAACAAAAGTTTGTACAAAATAAGCATAAATATAACAAGTATTATGTACCACCAGCAATTTAGAAAAAAAAAAATCCCAATTAGACATTCACTGAAAGCTTATTACCTGATAATACCTAAATTCCCGCGGAGGAAGAGAGGTAAAAGGAAACAATACTTTTGCGACATTGCCTCAAGGCGTAGGCATAGCTCCCTATGATCTGGTCATTTTTCAGGAAGGCAGGAAGTTGCGAGCTATTTGTACTATGGTAACGTGAGTGGTAACGTGATCAACTATTTTACAGCTTTTAGTTCTCTCAGTGGGGGGGTTTCCTGTGATTTTTGTCGGAAATCTTCTAAACTACGCTTCTAAGAAATGTATTTCAGATTGCAAAGGAAAAAAGTATGAGCAAGATAAGATTTGGAATAGTATAAAATTCCTGTACTTTTTTCATCTGAAACCGAGCCTCTTTGGTCCCGGGCTCCTGGGAAGTTGCCCTCTGTGTCGCCCCCCCTCCTTCTCACCGGCCCTGAATAAAATTATAATTATTATTTAGTAATTAGGTACAGAAATTATAAAAACTGCAAATTAGTAGTTTCATTAGTTAATAGCATACAATAGCATTACATACATTAATATTTTGCAATAATTATGTAAAACCATATTAAATGCTAGTGATATTTTTATATATTAAAATTATTAATAACTGAATTTAATATTTAATTGCTAACACTACTTAAAATTAATAATTATTAAAGAATTAACTCTCTAATTAGGAACGTAATATACCTTTTATGCTTTAATTACTAAAATGATAATTAATAATTTAGTATTCATTCTAGAAAGAAAACGAAGCAGGATGCTAGTTCAAAAAACAGCACTATTCCATGAGAAAATATATTAGTAGTAATGTGTTTAGTAACGATATCAGAAAAAAAAAGTGTATAATTTTTTAGTATGATAAATAATGTGTCATTAATTTTTAATAATTTTATTAATTAAAAAATTGAAAAATACAATTAAATAACAACATGCTTTAATAATATGCTGTTTTTTTTTTCTAAAGAAATAAAGTCCTAATTTTTTTGCAATGTCTTGGGCACACGGATTTAGAAATACTGTGGAATGGGAAAGTTTTTTTTACAAGAAATCTCTGGCTACAACTACAGGTGAATTTCACTATTTCTTAAAAAGGCAGGGTGCATTTTCCCAATTTCAAAAGGGGCAGGGCACATTTTGCTAATTTCAAAAGGGGCCCTTAAAAAGTGTCCTAGAGGAAAAAGTAAGTAAATTAGAAAATTAATAAAACCTGCAAATAAGTAATTTCATTAGTAGCACAAATAATAAAATTATATATAATAATTACATATAAATAATAAAATAACAAATAATATTGTTTGAAACTCGTTTTACATTTGTTCTTGAAAAAATTACTGTTAATCATCTAAATATAAACTTACACAATTGTATGTGTATGCTAACCAAAAAATTTATGAAAATGAGTTAAATCTATTCTTACACTCATACAGAGTAAATATAAGAATATCCGAAATCTCAAAATATTAAATAATAGCAATATCACATCCCAGCGGAAAATATTAGCTTTCAATGGTTCATTTTTAAGAAAAAAGTTTTGCTACCTTTTCAATACCTTTTTTATTTTTATTTATTTATTTATTTTTTATTTTTTGCCGTATATGAGTTACAAAGTAAAAAAGAAAAAAAAAGAAAAAATAAAGTCAACCTATACTGAAGAAGCTCTTGTTGTGCTTAACTTTTGTATACTAATTAGTTCTTTTTCTCTTATACATCCTCTTACATTAACTGTTGAGCAGATGTCATTCTTTCATTCTTCTTTTGCTCCAATATTTGCTGTAAATTTATTATTGCATATGTAGAATAAGAAAAAAAAAGATTCTAGCTATTTTATATTGTTACTTGCAGAAATTTATTATACTACTATGCTTATTTTATATAAACGAATGAATTATTTGATTACTTAAAGAAAATTATGACATTGCAAATTATACATTTAAATATTTTAAATGAAATGTGTTTTTTATGTCATATAAAACTATCCTTTTTAGAAACTTATTGTACTTATTTTTTTATAATACTCAGAAATTAAGATTAGAAGCAAATATTTAAAGCCTTTTTTTTGTTGTTGTTGTTTATTACTAAGTCAAAATACCTGTAGAAACTTTCCAAATTATATTCATCTTAGATTTTAATTCCTTTTTATGTCATTTTAGACATTTAGAAAATTTATTATTTTAATCAATGATTTAAAAAAATCAGTTGATTAAAATCATAATTTAATCGCTAATTTAAATCAACTGATATAAAATCCCTGACATCCTAGAAAAGTATTTAGAAATTCATTCCCATACTCTCATAGAAGCGTATTGAGGTTTACACGTATTGAGGTTTTACATGGCATGTTCGGTGTTGGAAATGAAGTATGTGTCATTTATATTTCGTTTACAGAGACGCTCAATATAATTCCACTACATTACGGTCTATGGGAAATTATCGTTTTAGTGCATTTTAGTGATGTTATAATATTTTTAACATACTGGAATTGATATATAACAAGGAAGTACATTACAAAATGTCTACTATAAAATATGGTGCGCATAGTATTTTTCATTCATTTACAGGTACACACAAGAATGGGATATCGTTCATTTTTGGAACCTCACAAAATAATTAGGTTACAGTACTGTCTATGAGGAATAATTGCTGAAAATGAGTTTTCAATTGCAGTATGTTTTCTTAAATTTAGCACTTTTTTTTAAATATTACTTTTTCTGTATAAATTATACGGATCATGTACAGGGCTGCAGAAAAGAACTCCATTACATTATGGTCTATAGGAAAAATTCGTTTGCAGTGTATTTTAATTACGCTATACTATTTCAAATGAAATGAAACTGACATACATGACAGATGCGCACTACACATTGCTTACTGTAGAATATGGTGTGGTGTGCATAGCATTTACATTTTTTTTTTAATACGGAGACGAACAAATGTATTCGGTTACAGTAGTGTCTATGAGCAATAACTGCTGATATTGCGTTTTCAATTGTGGCATGCTTTTTAAAATTTATCCATTTTTTTTTCATGTCATTTGGTGTGTCTACATTTTATAAACATTACGCAAGGCTGCACAAAGTAATTCAAGTACATTTTCGGATTTTGGTGGAAACTGATTAAGTGGATTTTTCAACTGTGAAAAACCCTTTGAAAAATCGTTTCCAAGCTGAAATAAATATTTACATACTGTGTAATATATATATACATACAGTGTTTAATTTTCGCCGGAGCTTACCGAAGAACAGCTCGAATACTTCTTAGCTTTTAGTGATTATTTAAATGTTGGTAGGAATTCACCTCAGCTCATAGATAATGCGCTTTGGAGCCTTGCGAAACAGTGTTTCCAAAATGCGGAAGCCTAAATTACATTTTCCTGTTCCTCCGATTTACAATCCTTTGAGTCTTTCTTCCAAAGGCCTTACATATTTGATGTAGCGTGTCGCACACATAGGAGCATGCTTTTATCTAGTGCTCGCAAATCTACACTTAATGGTTTTCTGTATCAGTTGTTTTCAAATGGCGACGAGGAATGCCGGAATTATTCGCAACTGTATCCGCCGTTTTTACTTGTGGTTGTGTATTGTTTACTCACTACTTTTTGTCCATGTTTGTAAAATATTTTTAAAGATCAACTTTTTAGTTACTCGCGGTGTTTAATTTGCATTGAAGCTCATAGGAACAGCTCCAGTATTTCTTAATTTTTAACCAATATTTAAATGTTAATCGGAATTTGAAATCCACCAGAGTTTGTAAATAATGCTCACAGAAGCCCTGAATGTTGTGTCAATATAAAGTAATGGGATTTTTGAAAATTTCCCACTCCCTGATTTAAATTTTTTTTCTCTTTATTTATTAGATTATGTTTTATGTAAAGGAATATTAGATATAGTCAAAATATATTTTATATGTACGAGTGTATATATACATTTTTTTTTTTCGAGTAAGAAATTGCTTTAAATTTTGCATACTATTTGAAATTTAAAAAATACAGGTACAAGGTGAGGGGAGGTTGTTTCAACGAAAGTTTTTATTAGTACAGAAAATTAGAGATCAGGTGTTTTTTTGTTATAAATTAAGCCCTGTAATCTGTATGTATATATAAATATATATATATACACATACATATATATATATATACATACAAATAGATAGATAGCAGATATTTATGGGGCATACTCACAATCTTTTGACTTTCGGGAATAAAAATCTGGTGAAATTAAACTTACTAAAATAACATTTTAATCTGATAGACAAATGCCGTAATGATTCAGAATAAAGAAAAAATGGTCAGCAGCGATATTTTTGTTATTTAACTGAAGTTTAATTTTCCTTACCATTTTACCACTCTAACTTTCTATTTTCTTCTAAATTTTTACTTATAATGAATTTGCATAGTACCCACAAAACATTCAAATAAGAAATAACAAAAATGTAGTATTTTTAGTACAAACTTTTGGTATAACATTGTCGGAAAGAAAAGGGGATGGTACAGGAAAAAAGGGACGGTAATGGAAAAAAAAAAAAGGGATGGTAAGGGTGGGACGGTAAGGAAAATTACGACTATTTTTAGACAAATCATGTTAAGACTAAGTGATAGTCACAATGTTCAGTGATTTTTAGAAACAGTTATTTACATTGGATTAAAAAAATAATAATTTACCTCGAAAAGTGCAGAAATAAACCTTGGAGACGGTAAGACTATCAATAAAGCCACGATGCTTGAAATTGATATTTAAATGCTGAATTAAATTCTGCAGTAAATTTCCTGTCAAAGAATCTTAGATATTCTTTCTCTAGCATACTTCTGCATCAGAAAAAGCTTAAAAGAAATTATGTGGCTGCATCTGAAGTGATTTTCTGTATAATTTTAGAAGAGGGACGGTAAGGAATCTAAAACCCAGGGACAGAGTTTAAAAAATAATAACAACCCTAAAAATGTGTGCAGTTTAATTTTTTGCTACAAATTTATATAAAACAATTGTCCCAGTTTCGGAAAAAAATTGCATCGAATTACTTTTATTGAAACAATTTTATAGACAGCTCCAAATTTAAAAATCAACATCAAGGACACGGGACGGTACAGGAATTTTCCTGGTATTTGGACCCCCAACATCGTCCAAAACTTATTTATCTCGTTAATATTGTTATGCCATCATGTAGTGGGATGTTCCCCCAGTATATGATATGAATGAAAACACAAGAACATGTACTAAAATAAAAATTATTATTCAGGGACTTAAAAGTCAAAAGATTGTGAGAATGCCCCATATATATCATACTCTTGCTGCACAAAAGAAGTCGGATATTTTCTGACTATAGATGATAATTGCTGAAAAAGGATTCATAAATGCGTTATACATTTTAAAACTTTTTTACTTAGACACCGTCTATCACCTTAATAAAGTGTGAAGTTTTGTTACAGTTACTATGTTGATAAATTGAAAACGAAATTTGAAAAATTTTGTTAATTTAAATGACAAAACGTGTTTTATTATTTAAAGCTATTTGTATGTTTGAACATCCATCTAAATGCCCAAGATTTTACTCAGGCTCCAAAATAAGATTTGAATACATGTAATATTTAAAAATAAAAATCAGTCATTCACAGTATTTTGGTAAAGTGTCTTTCACGTGATTAACCAACACGTTAAACTATTTAAAAAAAGTAAAAATATAAATAATTAAATACAACAAAGAAATGTTTCTTTATCATTCCCTTTTTACACTAATTAAGAATGAAAGATCCCATGGTATTACTAGTAAGGGGAAAAAATCTCAATTGATACGGCTCTGAAAGAATGAAATACAGGCCCTGGTCGGAACGAATCTCGAGAAAAAATTTAAAGCCTGGGACGTTCTTCGATAAATGAAGTTCAGCTTTGTTCAAATCTTCAGAAAATATCAATACTGCCGAGCCCGGCTCGAGTCATCAGATTGCCATTAATTGTTTTCGTTGTGTGTTGCGTTGACTTTAAATGTTTCAAGTTAGGTTTTGACTCTTTCTGTGTGGAATCCGGGTCAACCTGATTTTTCAAAAATGCCCTAAATAGTTAATAATAATAATAATAATAAACTGTGTATGAATATTAATGGGTTTATAATGTATTTAATTTTATACAAAAAAGGTAAAACTCATATTAATGATATCATTGTATATTACTTTTCCATAACTGTATTAAAATATGGCTTAATTTTTTCACGTCGAGTTCAAATATTTTGGTTTCTAACTTAAACTAAACCAGTTGCTTTATGATTCATTAAGGATCAAAGCCTGTACTAAACTTGTTTTCTTCACCGTGGACCCCGAGGTGATATACAGAAAGAGCCCCGATCAGGTTGTCAGCCTAACGCGGGACCCCCAGTGTCTGCAAGGTTCGTGCACATTTTATTGACCCCGAAGAGATGGAAGGTTGAATAAATCTTGCTTAGCTTGGAACCAAACTCTGGATCTGCTGGGTGATAATAAGACGTGCTGACTACTACGCCACTGAGGTTTATTATTTTGGTTTCGGATCGACGAAATTAATTTTTGCCGGATTCTGGTCGAATTTAAGTAGAAATTTCGTGTATATCGGAAAAAAAATTGCTAATTTATTTAGAAGTACATGCCCACCACGCCCTTCTTAATTTTTTAGACCTAGATAATAGCCTCCTATACCCTATTTCATAGACTTCTGTTTCTTTAAGACCGGGGGAGAAAGGGGGGGGGGGGCTGGATTGGTGACATTCAATATAAGAATTTTCTCTTTTTATTTAACAGCACTATAAATTATAACCGACAAGTAGCAAGCTCTTTCTACGTACATATAGCGCGTTCTGAAATAAAATATGTAACTTTTTTGCACACACACACACAAAAAATTTGTTAAAGAAAATAATAATGCATAAGAATTTCATATTTAAAAATGCTTCAAGCATTTCCTAAATGACGCAATTTTAATCAGGCGTGATTCTGTTTCGAATTTCAGAAAATTTAACGCATTCTGTTCCGAAAATTTTAAAAAATCGGTCATCTGTCTGAAAATTCTGAAAAAAAAAATCACTGAAAAATATTGCGAATTTTGACAAATGGTCGCAATAAAAATCAACTTCGTCCGTTGTTCGCATAAAAAATCGCTAATTTCGCCAAAGAATAGCGGAAAAAGCGCGAATTTCATAATATTACAGAGAAAAAACACGTATTTCGTCAAAGGGCCATTGAAAAAATTGAAATTTCGTCAAAAGATCGCGGAAATAACACAAATTTCATCAAATGATCAAATAAATAACCCCAATTTCGTCAAATTAATGAAAAAAATATACGAGTTTCTTCAAAGGGTAGCAAAAAAAGGCGAATTTCGTAAAATTGTCACGGAAATAACGCAAATTTCTTAGAAAGGTCACTGAAAAAATGCGAGTATATTTGAAGGATCGCGAAAAACATGCAATTTTGTCACATGATCGCGGAAAAAACGTGAATTTCGTTTAATGAGTGCGGAAAAACGCGAATTTCTAAAACTATCTAGGAAAAAACGGGAATTTCGTTAAAGGACTATTGAAAAAACGCGAATTTATTGTAAGGATTGCTAAAAAAAATGCATATTTCGTCAAATGATCGCGGAAAAAAAATACGGTTTTCGGCAAATGGCAGTTGAAAAAACGCGAATTTTCGTCAAAGGATTACAAGCTATTATTTATTGTTTCACTAATTGGTTTATTTCTATTAAATGCTTATTTTTAAAGGCAGTCACATGATTTTTTATAGTAGCATCGTTCAGAACGGTGTCACATTTTTAAAAATACAGCATAAATGTGACTTATTCAATATAAAAATTTCATAAGTGTTGATACCACTATTTTCGAATAGTAATTTCAGAAAATATCTTAAATTCTTGCTTAAGACATTTTTAAACTGTAGCATTCTCTACCGTTTTGCGTGCGTTTTTTTGAGGGCGGGATGGGATAAATATTACTTATTTAATATTAAAAATGTCATAAGTATTGATACCACTATTTTAGAATAGTAATTTCAGAAAATATTTGAAATTGATGTTTAAGACCGCCACTCCCTCGACAAATGTATCTACGGATAAGTTGTACAGACGAGTTTCGTTCAGATACACTTTTGTTAAGAATAGAGTGCGCTCCCTGGTGGTGGAATGTGGAACTAACAGACCGCAATTTTATTTAACTTGGGAAATCCAACAAGGCGATCTGTTCAAACTTTAAGATAGTTTATAACACATAATAAAAAGTTTTTAAAAGAATGGCGAGAGAAATTTCGTCAGGGGGGGGGGGGGGGGAGGACGCTAATTTTTTTCTTAACTTTTTTTACCATTTTATGACGGTTTATTGACCGAGTCTTGAGATAAATGCTACTTATTTAATATAAAAATGTCAAAAGTTTAGTTATCATTATTTTCGAATAGTAATTTCAGTAAGTATCTCAAATTCTTGCTTAAGACCGCCACCCCTCCAGTAATTATATCTACTGATAGGTTATTTAACGGAGTTTCGTTCAGATACAGTTTTGGTAAGAATAGAGTGCGCTCCCTGGTGGTGGAATGTGGAACTAAGAGAACGCGATTTTGTTAAAATTGGGAAACCTAACAACGCGATCTGTTTTAAATTTTAAGATAGTTTATAAAACATAATAAAAACCATAAAAAAGAATGACGCGTCACATTTCGGGGTTGAGGAGGGGCGCGAACAAAATTAGGAAATATAACAAGGCGATCTGTTTGAAACTTTTAAGATAGTTTAGGGAGGGTCTACCATAATTTAGAAAGGCTTAAATGGCGGTAAATGTACTGGGCGTTTTGAAAGGAATATTAAACGAAACCCTCTGTGCGATTTGTGATCACACTTACCGACTTGTTTTATACCGATGCCAATTGACAAAACAGCACAAACAAGTATACATTTCTCTCAAATAAAAATTAATTAACATGCGACTACTAAAAATAGAAATGAAAATAATAATTAAATGGCCACGTGTTAAAAATAGGAAATAGGGAAAATTGCGTCAAAAAGTTGCATTTACACGTGAATCATGAAAAAAATAAGAAACTTTGAAAATATTTTAATTATTTTGCGAGAAACGCACTTAATGGGAAAAATTACGTCATATGTAAAATGCCGAAAGGATAAATATCGTCATATGTAAAATGCTTAAAATAATTAAATTATTACGCTTGAAAAACTTTTCATGATTAAAATTTGGTCATATTTAAAAAGCTCAAATAATGATATTCCAAAACCTTTTTAAATTGAAAATATTTTTTAAACGTGAATTTTAAAAGGGAAAAAAAACTTTATAATAATGTACATGTGAAATGCATTTAATGGCGACAATTACGTCATATTTCAAAACTATTCATTTAAAACGATTTTCTTATGGACATGTGACGTCACATTGGAAATCACTTGGTGTAAAAAAAGAAAAAAAAATGTTGCTAGCAAATTTCTTTGTTTATTTCATTCCTTGATGCAGCCTAGAAACGTTTAAATTTATGCCCAAAATATTTTCGATTTATTTTGTACGAATTCTTATTCGATAAATACATATCAGAAAAGTCGTGTATATGCCTTTGAGGCATTGCGAGTTGCTTGGCGAAACGTTTACTGATTGTACTTCATACGTTTTCAGTATTTTTAACTTTTTATAAATTTTACTTTTTAACTGTAATCAAGTCTGTCTTATTTATTTATTTTATTTAGTCCTTTAAAAGTTTCAAATTCAGACGTTAAATGTATGTATATTGTAAACTCGTATATACTTATTAATAAAAATAAACAGTACTTTTCCATTTAGGGGGTCTTGGCCTTTTGTAAAAAAGCTTGGCGCAATTCGGGCTCAGAAAATGAGATTTGTTGCCAAATGATATAAACAGCTATAAAAAAAAACTAATGAACTTTTATACTTGTTTATATATGAATTTATTTATATATATGTAGGGTGATCATGAATTCATGGTACAAACTTTAAGGGTAGGTACAGGTCACTGTAACAATAATATATTGTATAGCAATCTATGGGCGCAAATGGCGCGTTGACGCGGAAACACCAGGGTGGCCAGTTTGCCACCATTTCTCAATTTCGCCAAGGCCCCTATAGTGAAAAAGTACCAAATAAACAATATAAATTTTAAAAAATAACATGAAAATATGTATGATGGTTCAATAAAATATAAAAAAGATTTTATGCATAAGCTATACCTGTTCCTTAAAATATCAGAAACTAAATCAAAAGATAAAATATAAGCGTAAAATTTATAAAAAAAATGTTTTCAATACCGTAGTTCTGAATGCTATTCCTAAGAAGACGGTGTTTTTTAATCTCGATATCAAAGGATGAACATTGTCTATACTCTATAGCATCGTTATAAAAGTGCTAGAGACATCAGAATTTTCAACCTTACCCTTTTGTGCAAGCTGATTTTAGAATGTGTAATTGATCTTAATTATCAATCCCAAAAATAGCCGCCATATGTTGTGATAGCGATGGATGAGGCCATGGTAAAAGAAAAATACACTATTCAAACGGAAAAGCGTGGCAACCCGATTGCAGAAGATAATCGCCATTCGTAATAATATTATTCAATTTTCCGTAACCTGCTAATATTTGTAAAATAGAGCACATTATCATGTTTTTAAAAGCTTCAAAGTCTGAACGGGTGTTGGTGAGCACAGCTCGCAGTGGCTGAGAACCTCTAGTACAGGTAAAATTTCACCCAAAATATATAACCAGTCTTCTTTAACCCTTTAATCCCCGCTGCCGTGATATTCATGGGCTGTGTTTTTTATTCATATTGATTGATTCCCAACAGTTTTGTAAAATAGTGTAACTGGCTTTATTATGGTATCATTTTACCTGTCATTAAATAACATGAACATTTCTTTTTCAAAAAAGTGGTGCCATTAAGCAATTTTAATTTTTAAACCGTAATTTAATGCGACTGTTAAGGAGTTAAAAGAATCGTTAATTGTGTGTTTTGTAAAATTGGATTTTCTGTAGAAATTGAATGGGCCGGATCGGACTTGATTTAATTCATTTTGTCACGGGTCGCGCCTGTCCCGAGCCGAACTTTTAATTTTTACACTGGGCCGAGATCAGGCTAGAAATTCCTGCCCGTGCAGAACTCTAGTGGCCAATCCTGAACGAACTCTGAATCCCCTTTGTTCTGACGTAAAAATGACGTATGGGGACATATATCATGGGGTCGTAAATCAGGAATTCTTTAGAGAATAAAATGCTCTAGCACTGGATTTATGCCCCCTGATTTAAGTCCCCATCTACTCTGACGTCATCAAAATGACGTATGGGGATACATATCATGGGGATGTTAATCAGGATTTCGTCGAAAGTAAAATACTCCAGCACTGGATTTGTGCCCCCATTTTTTGTGACGTCAAAATGACGTATGGGGGCATAAATCATGGGGACATTAATCAGGCTCTCAATGAAAGGAAAATTCTCCATTACTGGATTTGTGTCCCCTTCTGATATGGGGGCATATATCATGTGGATGTTAATCAGGACTTCGTCAACAGTGAAGTGCTCGAGCACTGGATTTCTGCCCCCATTTTTTGTGACGTCAAAATAATGACGCATGGGGACGTTAATCAGGCTCTCAACGAAAGGAAATTTCTCTAGCATTGGATTTGTGTCACTTTCAGATATGGGGGCATATATCATGGGGACATTAATCAGGATTTCGTGAAAAGTGAAATGATCCAGCACTGTATTTATATCCCCATTTCTTGTGACGTCAAAATGACGTATGGGGGCACAAATCATGGGGGCATTAATCAGGCGCCTCCTGAGAAATGTATTTCAGATTGCAAAGGAAAAAAAGTATAAGCAAGATAAGATTTGGAACAGAATAAAATCCCTGTACTTGTTCCATCTGAAACCAATTTTTGTGCTTTTAAGTACTAAACATAAAACTTTTGACTCTGAATTAAACAGAAAAAAACTGGAGGAAAATAACTGTTTTCTAAAACTTTACTTTTTATAGACAACGGGGTGGTGACCTTTTCCACCTATTTTGAGGGAAGCTGTTTGGACATATCGGCCATTTCTCCGCGCTGTCACAATAAACATATCCTTTCAACCATTGAATAAAATTATAATTATTGTTTAGTAATTAGGTACGGAAATTATAAAAACTGCAAATTAGTAGTTTCGTTAGTTAATAGTATACAATAACATTATATACATTAATATTTTATAATAATTACGTAAAACTATATTGAATACCGGTGATATTTTTATATATTAAAATTATTAATAACTGCATTTAATATTTAATTGCTAACACTACTTAAAATTAATAATTATTAAACAATTAACTCTCTAATTAGGAACGTAATATACATTTTTATGCTTTAATTACTAAAATGATAATTTAGTATTCATTCTAGAAAGAAAACGGAGCAGGATGCTAGTTCAAAAAACAGCACTATTCCATAAGTAAATATATTAGTAGTAATGTGTTTAGTAACGAAAGAAAAAAAAGAAAAAAGTATAAGAAAAAAAAAGTATAATTTTTTAGTATGATAAATAAAGTGTCATTAATTTTTAATAATATTATTAATTACAAATTGAATAAACAATTAAATTTAAAAATTCAAAAAACCCGACTGCGTAAAAAGCGAACTAATTAATTATTTCTCGTCAGTGTGAATCTATTTTTTTTTTTCCAATTCCTACTATTAGCTAACATTCTCGCTATATATATCTTGTTCAAATTTTCAATCGTTAATAAAATACTTATTATTCATCCAATCAAGCTCAAATAAATTTTTTTCAACTTGTAGTGGATGACACTTGATGTTAATCCAGTTTTTTTTTCAAATATTAATTCATTAATTAAATCAAATTAATTAATTTTCAATAATCGAGAGAGCCTCTTCTTAATCAAGCTATTTTAAGACCGAGAGAGCCCTCTTCTTGATCAAGGCATTTTAAGCGCCACATAAGAGGAAAGAAGAATGGTAGAAAAAAATTCTCTTATTGACCGAAGTAGGAATTGACTTAAAATATTTTTTTTTATACTTGTTTATATTACTTACCTATTTTTTTTTTATTTACTTATATTGATGACTTTTAAGTTGTGTTTAATTGTTAGTTCCTATTTATAAACACTGCTTTGATGAGGTATATAGATGTCTATGAGGGTTAGAGTTGCAGTAAATATAGAGATCCTATATACACAACTTCCAGGTTGTATAATATTTTAACGGAGCTTCTGACTGTAAAATAGTCAATGAAACATCGTCTTCATTTTGAAAGACCTATCCAGTGATATGACACTCAATAGGGTACGTAATTTTTTTTTCGTCTCTAGCGCCATTTTGTATTTCACGGCCGCCCTTTTGAATTTATAAAAACAAAACCTAGCCTATAACCATCGGGCCGTTAAGATGAATTGATAGAAACCTCATTCATTAAAATCCATCCAGCCGTTGGGATGCTTCGAGGGTAATAAAGAAATCCACATACCCAGATACGCGTGAAACACATAACCCTTCTTTTCAGTCGGCTAAAAATACAATTAAATAAAAACATGCTTTAATAATATCCTGTTTTGTTTATTTTTGTTGTTTTTTTCTAAAGAAATAAAGTCCTATTATTTTTGCAAAGTCTTGGGCACACGGATTTAGAAATACTGTGGAATGGGAAAGTTTTTTTTACAAGAAATCCCTGGCTACAACTACAGGTGAATTTCACTATTTCTTAAAAAGGCAAGGTGCATTTTGCTAATTTCAAAAGGGGCGGGGCACATTCTGCTAATTTCAAAAGGGGCCCTTAAAAAACGGCCTAGAGGAAAAAGTAAGTAAATTAGAAAATTAATAAAACCTGAAAATAAGTAATTTCATTAGTAGCACAAATAATAAAACTAAAAAATATTGTTTGCAGCTCGTTTTGCATTTGTACTTGGAAAAATTACTGTTAATCATCTAAATCTAAACTTACACAAATGTATGTGTATGCTAACCAAAAAAATTATGAAAATGAGTTAAATCTATTCTTACACGCATACAGAGTAAATATAAGAATATCTGAAATCCTCAAAATATTAAATAATAGCAATATCACATCCCAGCGGGGAATATTAGCTTTCAATGGTTCATTTTTAAGAAAAAGGTTTCGCTACCGTTTCAATGCGTAATTTTTTTTTTTTTTTTTTTTTTTTTTTTGGCGTATATGAGTTACAAAGTAAAAAAAAAAAAAGTCAACCTATACTAAAGAAGCGCTTGTTGTGCTTAACTTTTGTATACCAATTAGTTCTTTTTCTCTTATACATTCTTTTATAATAACTGTTGAGCAGATGCCATTCTTTCATTCTTCTTTTGCTCCAATATTTGCTGTAAATTTATTATTGCAAATGTAGAATAAGAAAAAAAAGATTCTGGCTGTTTTATTCTTTTACTTGCAGAAATTTATTATACTGCTATGCTTATTTTATATAAACAAATAAATTATTTGATTACTTAAAGAAAATTATGACATCGCAAATTATACATTTAAATATTTTAAATGAAATGTGTTTTTTATGTCATATAAAACTATCCTTTTTAGAAACTTATTGTACTTATTTTTTTATAATACTCAGAAATTAAGCATAGAAACAAATATTTAAAGCCTTTTTTTGTTGTTGTTTATTCCTAAGTCAAAATACCTGTAGAAACTTTCCAAATTATATTCATCTTACAAGGAGAGGGCTTAACCTTGTTAATCACAGATTTTGGTTATTTTAATGTATGTTGTAGGGTAGAGACCCCTTAGTGTCAGGTTCAACGGATTTTATCCAATGCTCCTTAGTTCTTGAGAAACATAATAGTTCACAACTTAAATACTTACTTTGCAAGCGCAATGATAGGTTGGTCGTAGCTCAGTTAGTATGGTGTTTGCCGGCTGATCTGCGGGCCCGGGTTCGATACCTGAATACGCTGCGTTAGTTTTTCTCATTTTTTGTTTTATAAATATACTTGTAAGTATAATTAATAATCTCATTGTCAATTAAAATTTATAATTTTGAATATCAATTATAATTTTAACTTATTTAATTTTTTACTTTTAACTAAATAGTTGTATAAAATATCATAAAACTGTTAATTTTTTAAAAATCACTTTTGAAATGTATTTCATATATTCTTTATCGATGCAATGATATTGAGCAATTGTGTCAATTTGTGATTTTAAAAAAACATCATTTACGCATTGCTTTAACAAAGGAAGTCAAAGCGATAATACTATAAGAAACAATAACAATGTAGTATTTTTAATACAAAATTTTGGTATAACATTATCTTAAAGAGGTGTTAAAGAAGGGACGGAAGGGAAAAAAATGGGATGCTATAGGAAAAAAGGGACGGTAATGGAAAAAGGGATGGTCAGGATGGGACAGTAATGGAAAAAAAAAGGGATGGTCAGGATGGGACGGTAAGGAAAATTACCACTATTTTTAGATAAATCATCTTAAGACTAAGTGATAGTCACAATGTTCAGTGATTTTTAGAAACAATTACTATTTACATTGGATTAAATTAAAAATATATATATATATATATATATATATATATATATATATATATTTACCTCGAAAAGTGCAGGAATAAACATTGGGGACGGTAAGACTACCCATAAAGCCACGATGCTTGAAATTGATTTTCAAATGCTGATTTAAATTCTGCAGTAAATTTCCTGTTAAAGTTGGTTGGTTGGTTGTATTTATGACGGCCAATTATCAGCACGAGGGATATAGGTCCAAAGGTGGGGGGGGGGCGTGCCCTCCGTGGGGGTCTTTCTAAAGGAACCTAACCCGTGTTTACGCTTAAAAAACCAATGTTCGAAGAAAACCACGAAAACTCCGAACGATTAGGCCGACGGGTGCGATTGGAATCGAACTCAGCACCTCCCGTCTACCAGCTTCGAGAGCAGAAACTCTCGGCCACTGGTGGGGCTTTCTTGTTAAAGAATTTTAGACATTCTTTCTCTAGCATACTTCTGCATCAGAAAAAACTTCGGTGGCTGCATCTGAAGTGATTTTCTTTATAAGTTTAGCAAAAGGGATGGTAAGGAATCTCAAACCCAGGGACAGAGTTAAAAAAATAATATCAACCTTAAAAATGTGTGCAGGTTAATTTTTTTTTTTCAGGAGCATATTTATATAAAACAATTGTCCCAGTTTCGGAAAAAAATTACATCGAATTACTTTTATTGAAACAATTTTATACAGACAGCTCCAAACTTAAAAATCAACACCAGGAACACGGGACGGTATAGGGGTTTTCCTGGTATTTGGACCCCCAGCATCGTCCAAACTTATTTATCTCGTTAATATTGTTATGCAATCATGCAATGGAATGTTCCCCAGCATATGAAATAAAAGAAAACACAAGAATATGTACTAAAATAAAAAATATTCAGGGACTTAAAAGTCAAAAGATTGTAAAAATGCCCCATATATATCATACTCAGGGCTGCACAAATGAATTCGGATATTTTCTGACTATAGATGGTAATTGCTGAAAATGGATTCATAAATGAGTTATAAATTTTCAAAATTTTTTACTTAGACACCGTCTATCACCTTAATAAAGTGTGAAGTTTTGTTACAGTTACTATGTTCAGTATTCAGTGTCTTATAATTTGAACTTGGCGCATTATTTTTCTTTCCTTTTTACTCACTACCAACAGTAAATAAATTGAAAACGAAATATGAAAATTTTTGTTAAATGAAATGACAAAACGTGTTTAATTATTTAAATCTATTTGTATTTTTAAACATCCATCTAAATGCCCAAGATTTTACTCAGGCTCCAAAATGTAATATTTAAAATAAAAATCAGTCATTCACAGTATTTTGGTAAAGTGTCTTTAACGTGATTAATACGTTAAACTATTTAAAAAAAATCAAAAAATAAATAAATAAATACTTATACAATGGTGCTACAATCCATGTAGGATTTTGACCTCCCTCAATATACTTCTCCAGACCTTCCGATCTCTGGCCTTTACTTTATAAAATAAATAAATAAATAATTAAATACAACAAAGAAATGTTTCTTTATCATTCCCTTTTTAGACTAATTAAGAATGAAAGTTTTCATGGTATTACTAGTAAGGGAAAAAAATCTCAATTGATACGGCTCAGAAAGAATGAAATACAGGCCCTGTTCGGGACGAATCTCGAGAAAAAATTTAAAGCCCGAGACGTTCTTCGAAGAATGAAGTTCGGTTTTGTTGAAATCTCCAGAAAATACCAATACTGCCGAGGGTTTGTTCCCTTAAAGCCGAAAAGATTTTAGCCGAAACTCATTAAGAGGGGAAATGTAAGGGGTCATCAGGGGCGTCGCCATGGGGGGGTATGGGGGGGGAGCCTCCCCCCCCAATATATGTGAAGTTGGGAAATTTGAGCTTAGAGTTGGGAAATTCTAGATTTTTGAGACATTTTCTTTTTTAAAAGTAATAGTAAAAAAATTCTAAATTTTTATTGTTTTGGTGATTATTTTGAGTACTGCAACAGTAAACAAGTTAAATTATCTAAAGAAATACAAAAAGAAATCAGCCACACTCAATCTATCATTGTATTTTTCAGTTCTACAAAAATATTGTACATCTACCAGACCTAAATTTCTCTACCCCTGTCCATCAATAACTGACTAACCAGTTCCTTTATTTCCTCCAAAACTTTGTTTCTTTCTCAAAAATTTCACCCTACCTCCCCTTCTCCTCCCAAAAGAGAATCCAGCTATTTTAATCCAAAGGGATTGCAGCTTCTTTTGAAAATTGGAGATCACTTGTAGCAAACAAAAAGGAATGCAGTAACCTACTTGAAACACAGCTATGGGCAAGAAGATTTGATGAGTTTTCACAACTTTTTTGACTAATTTTGCAATTTTTGGACAATATTTTACTCATTCTCGTGATTTTTTTTGCCGCAAAAATTAGTTAACCCTTCGCTGTCAAGTAAAAAGCGTTATATGAGCAAATGCAGGATATAAGAAGTCATTAGTTTAGATAAATTTGTCACATTTTACTTTTATTTGTTCGCGGAAATATATATCAATCCTGTTCGTTTATATTCACATGTGTTTATAAATATTTTAAACCAAAAATCCAGTGTTCCGTGTTTAAAGCTGTTCTAAAAAGTTACTATAAATCTCAGCACGAAGAAACCCTTCATAATAGGAAAAGAGTTTTCATGCAAGATTTTGGAGCATCTAAAAATCCATTCGAGGATGAAAAAGGTAAAAAATGGACGATTTTAATTTGGAACAGAAATATGACCATGAAAGCAGTCCATCAACTGAAGACACTGAAGTAACACTGACATGTTGCACTTGAATAAAATTTTGAAGAAATTAAGATTTCCTTACAGACAAGCTCACAAACAATTATGAATATTAGGATGTGACTGGAGAAGCTGAGTTCCGAAAGCACCGTAGGAAAACGGTTTCACCAAAGGCAATAGATAAAAATTATAGCACAGCAATGGACATTGATACACATAAATTTTACAGTAAAGAATTATAAGAAATACAAGAAAATTTCGGGAATTTAGTAATGGGCTTAAATGACAATGTTCCCCATATCAAGAGAATATTGCAGCAATGCATTCCATATTTAAATTACAATTCTGCAAGGGAAAAGTTAATAATGTTTCCACCTGGATATGAGAAACCAGATGTACATGACTTGCAGAGTCAAATAGAAATAAACCAAATCCCAACTCACTTAACAAGCCTTTTACTCATGCCATGAAATTCAAAGACTATTTGGGTCACGCCGTCAAACTATATACTCGTACCTTAACATGCAAAGCAGCTTATCTTTATGGAGTTGCATCTAATGAAAGAATCTTTAGTCAAATAAAAATTTAAAAACCTAGGGTGTGCCCCCTACGAGCTACGCTCGTCAACCCCCGTTCAGACACCGCAGACTCTAACAGCACGCTAATTTGATCGGCTTTAAAAAGATTTAGGAAGAGTGAATTATAATTTGAATCTGACAATATAATCTGACGTAATTTTCCCCAAACTTTTCTTTCTATTTTTAATATTCATGTAAAAATACTTTTGTTAGAAATGAAGTTATGATCATCTTAAAATACCAAATAAATATCTCGCGCAATTTTTAAATTTAAACTGTTTTGCAATATTATTTTTTGTTCATTTTACATAATAAATGTAATGTGACGTAAATGTGACGTAAATTCTCCTATTTAAGACTTCTGACGCATGTTAATGTATTTATTATTTTACAATATTCTTTCTCTTTTAAAATTCACGTGTAAATATAGTTTTTATGACGTAATTTTCAATGAGTTCCTGCTTTTTATATTTTCTGTTTATAATAGTCACGTGTAAAATAAATTTTTAATTTGAAGCAAACATTATTATTTGCGCTGTTTATACAGTTGGCAACAGTTTAAATTAATACAATTTTCTAAAATGTGTAAAAAATATCTCTCGGAATGCTGAAAATTTGAATTTAAAATAGAAATAAAACCTTAAAAAATGAGTCAAATTAAAAAACTAAATGCAGCCTGCACACCGGGAAATTCTAACGCATAAAATGATCTAAAAGTGATTAAATTCCTATGTACAGTTTTTGCTCCTATAAAATTTTTTTAATGGAACGGTTTTGTCCAACTCTGGCATTAAACTCTGGCTCTTAAAACAATTCTTCGATTTGAAAACTGTCTGCATCAGCGTGTTTATCAAACATTTCTCTATAATACTACCGATTTTCATATTTTTGTATGCAACAGTTTTTTTAATATTAACGAAGAAAGCCATGCTTAAGCATTCAAATTGGATGCCGATCTGCCGGGAATATCTACGCAGGTTTTAATTGGTCCATTTCCAAATCAAAACTTTTATATATATATAGAAGGATATATATTGCAAGCTAATGAGGGATGACAGACTTGACAGCCTAATGCTTTTAAAATATGAATGTGAAATAGGGAATTTTATTAAACTAAGCGATGTTATTAACAGGTGGGCTTCTTTGAAGACCACAAGAATTAATATTAAGTGAAAACTAGTCGGATGCGCCAATCCCAAAATTTTAAAATTTCCTTCTACTCCATACATGTTAATGCCTCAAAATTTGCAATCACAGTGCCAAAATTAAATGACAATTCTTTGCCTATAATAACAAACTCTAAAGGTATAGATTTGTTGAATTGTGTGCCTTTAAAAAGGATATATAAGCAAAGTATTTTTCAAACAAATCATTGAATTTTGGCACCCAGCCTCTTAGATGTCTGCAACCAAAATTCCTTACTCAAAGTGCACAAAAGCGATAGCTTTGGACAGTATAGACTAATAAGGATCTGTTTATGTGGAAGTGCTATTTATATCTGGAATATGAAGTTTGACTAAATTCCGTGCATTAGTTTTTGAGATACAGCTATCGCAAAATCGTGAAAAATGCTGCATAGCAGTGCCACCTGCTATATGATATACATAAAAAGCTAATCTGCATCAAATTATGTCAAGGTTTAACAGAATATGACGTTTGATCAAATTCCATGCAATAGTTTTTGAGATATAATTATCGCTAAAATCATGTAAATCGTGAAAAATGCCGCATAGCAGTGCCACCTGTTTGACGATTTACACCAAAAACAAATCAGCAACAATTTTTATCAAGGTACAGTCAAACCTCGTTAACACGAACTGTTTCCGATTGCCTCGTCCAGTTGTATGTAATGTAGTTAAGTTCCGATAACACGAACTACTTTTAATACGAACAAAAAAAGTTTCCCCTTGAGTGTTCGCGTTAACGAGGTTCGACTGTATAAGTGAATCTCTAAAGTTTTATTAAATTTCGTGCATTAGTTCTTGTGTTAGAGCGCCCACAAAATTTGTATCGCATATAGACAGATAGATATTTTCTAAAAACAGTCGAATCGTGTTCAGGACTTACTAAAACGCATAAATTAGTCTGAAACCGGAAGTCGAATTTTTTCACGAATCCAATACTTTCTTCTTGTAAAGATAGAAGAAAGTAAAAAGCGTATTTATTTTTTTAGTAAACAAACCCATAATTAGAATTTTTATGTTTTCAATTTCAGAATTTTTCTTTGGAAAGGAATTTTTATGCAAAAGTATCATTATAATTATTACACACGTTGTGCATATCATTTTAGTCGAAAATTGGAGCAATTTGTTTCAAGTTGGGAAATTTTCGAATTCTCCCCCCCGAAAAAATATCAGTGGCTACGCCCCTGGGGGTCATAGAGGAGTTGCATAGTGTCAACGCTTAGTTCCGATTCCCTCTGAATCTGAACAAAATCACGAAGAGTTACTCCATTTTAGAAAAGAACCCTGTGCGGTTTGCTGTTGCAGATTTTGCGGCTGTTGCGGTTTCGGCAGAATTTATCGTTTTATTGCTTTTTTCAACTAAGCTCAGTAGTGTTTTACTATGCATTGTATCATCTAACCAATAAAAGGGTAACCAGACAAAAAGATCTAGAAAATTCTGTCAGAATTATCTTCTCACAATTAAAAAAAAAAAGAAAAAAATTTAACTTTATAATCAATGATTCGTGAAACTATAAAAATTTTCTACTGAATGAAATCTATGCCGAATTACTAATTTGTACGAAATATTTTTTGAATTCTTAATTTTTAGGCGTAACTAATTTACAAATTCATAATTAGTGTCGACAATAAAGAGAGAATTATAAGCAACAGCAACAAAGTACTTGTGCTGTTTCTTTTATTGTTTTAAATTATTTTCATGAAGCTTTTTTTTTTATTAATTTTTTTTTCTGAATGCCATGTGGCTATTTTTGGAAAATATTTATCTGTTTTTCTGGCGTCTCTCTATGCGTTACTCAAATTTTGTGGGCGCTTTAGCTCTTTTTAATAATTAAAAAATGTTTAATTTTTTTGTACTGTTTCCTTATTTACTGATTTGTTTCCTTTTGTTTTGTTTGCCAATTTTCACATGAAAATCATTTGAGTAATACTTTATTATTTTAAACGTTTTGACAATGAAATTGATTTTTGGCTGAAAAAATAAAATCTTGCTAAGAAAGGATTCCATGTGGTAATGCTTTACTTGTTTAGTCTTTCAAAGTTAGTTGGACTTGATTAGGGAAGAGGTGGAATAGCTGGCCAGTGAAATTGACACTATGGTTAAATGAAAATATAGAATTTCATTCAAAAATTTAAAGTAAATTAATTAAATTCATTGAATACATTTGTTTTTCTTATTATATTATATGATTAAAATTCTACTGTTTTAATTTTATGAAAATATGCACAAAAGTAAATTTTTAATTATATTTAAATATACAATTATTAAGAAAAATAGGCGAAAATTATGCCACTAATAACACAATCATGTTGAGAAGCTTTCTGTGTACATTAAATTTAATCTATTATTTTAATCTTATTTAAATTATTTAATTGGCATTTATTTGCATTATCTACATATACATATATTTCAATGTATGTGAAAAAGTCCTTCCGGCCAGTGCCGGGAGGAAGAGGTAGCTTTCATAATCCTTATTTAAAAAAAGCCAACTTATATCATGCAAACACACGAAGCTCAATTTAGTGAAAACCGAATATAGGAGATTCAATACTAATTTTTATCAATATAATGAATGAGAATTTCGCGAAATTAGTCAGCTTTATCCAAGCTGCTTTTCTTTAAAGTAACTTATATTTGGCTGCCAAATTCGGCAATTTCTTAAAGTGCCTGTCATTTTAAGACAACATGGTGGATGAGACTAAGCAGTGAACTTGGTCGAGACCTTAGTAATTGCTGTGCACATGCTCACTCACATCGGAATCGGTTAATATATAGGAGTGCTGTCGCATGCAAAAAATCAGATTTTTCAAAATGTCACCCACAATAGAAATTGAAACTGCTATATCTGAGCCATTTTTTAAGGTAAAGACAAACAAAAAATGCTCCTGAATCCTTATATCAAGATCAAATACTTAAGAAAGAAACCTTTTTCAATTTCTAATTTTTTTGGACCTCACTTTAAATATACATATATATATATTTTTAATTTAATGGCCGCCATTTTGAAACAAGATGGCTGATGAATCTGGCCAGCGAACTTGGTCGAGGTGTTGATGTATACTATCCACATGCCTTCTTACATCGAAATAGGCGAATACGTGTGTTATCGAGTGACAAATACAAGATCGTTTCAAAATCTTAGCCATGCTAGAAATTCAAAGTGCTATAAATCAACCATTTTTTAAGATATCAACAAAAGAACAAATTTTCAGAAACAAAAACTGCTCCGGAATCTTTGTATCAAGGCCAAACACATAAAAAAAATCTTTTTCATTTTCCAATTTTTTAATACCTCATTTTGAATTTTAAATTTAATTTTTTTTTAATGGCAAACCTTTTGAAACAAGATGGCGAATGAAGCTGGCCAACGAACTCGATCGAGACATTGGTATGTACTATGTACAGACCAAGTTACATCCAAATAGGTTCATAAATACGCCTGTTATCGCGTGACAAAAATCAGGTCGTTTTAAAATGTCAGCCACAAGAGAAATTCAAAATGCTATTACTCAGCCATTTTTTTTAGATATAGACGAAAGAAAAACTGTTCCGGAATCTTTGTATTAAGGTCAAACACATACAAAAAAAATCTTTTTCATTTTCTAATTTTTTGGTATCTTATTTAATTTTTTTTACTTTTTAATTTTTTTAAATGGCCGCCATTTTGAAACAAGATTGCGGATGAAGCTGGCCAACGAACTCGGTCGAGATATTTGTATTCACTATGTACACACCAAGGTACATCCAAGTCGGTTCATAAATACGCCTGTTATTACGTGAGAAGAATCAGGACGTTTCAAAATGTCAGCCACGCTAGAAATTCAAAATGCCTTAACTCAGCCATTTCTTAAGATATAGACGAAACAAAAACTGCTCCCGAATCTTTTTATCAAGGTCAAACACATAAGAAGAAAATATTTTTTCAATTTTCAATTTTTGGTACCACATTTCAAATTTAAATTTTTCTTAAAAATTTAAATGGCCGCCATTTTTAAACAAGATGGCGGGTGAAGCTGGCCAACGAACCCGGCCGAGACATCGGTATGTACTATGTATAAACGAAGTTACATCCAAATCGGTTCATAAATACGCCTTTTATCGCGTGACAAAATTCAGGACGTTTCAAAATGTCAGCCACGCTAGAAATTTAAAATGCTATAACTCAGCCATTTTTTAAGATATCGACGAAACAAAAACTGCTCCGAAATCTTTGTATAAAGGTCAAATACATAAGAAAAAAATATTTTTCCATTTTCAATTTTTTGGTACCACATTTCAAATTTAAAATTTTTTAAAAATTTTTAAATGGCCGCCATTTTGAAACAAAACGGCGGATGAAGCTGGCCAACGAACTCGGTCGAGAGATTGGTATGTACTATGTACACACCGAATTACATCCAAATCGGTTCATAAATACGCCTTTTATCGCGTGACAAAATTCAGGACGTTTCAAAATGTCAGCCACGCTAGAAATTCAAAATGCTATAACTCAGCCATTTTTTAAGATATTGACGAAACAAAAACTGCTCCGGAATCTTTGTATAAAGGTCAAATACATAAGAAAAAAATATTTTTCCATTTTTAATTTTTTGGTACCACATTTCAAATTTAAAATTTTTTAAAATTTTTTAAATGGCCGCCATTTTGAAACAAAACGGCGGATGAAGCTGGCCAACGAACTCGGTCGAGAGATTGGTATGTACTATGTACACACCGAATTACATCCAAATCGGTTCATAAATACGCCTTTTATCGCGTGACAAAATTCAGGACGTTTCAAAATGTCAGCCACGCTAGAAATTCAAAATGCTATAACTCAGCCATTTTTTAAGATATTGACGAAACAAAAACTGCTCCGGAATCTTTGTATAAAGGTCAAATACATAAGAAAAAAATAGTTTTCCATTTTTAATTTTTTGGTACCACATTTCAAGTTTTAAATTTTTTTTTAAATTTTAAATGGCCGCCATTTTGAAACAAAACGGCGGATGAAGCTGGCCAACGAACTCGGTCGAGACATTCGTATGTACTATGTACACACCGAATTACATCGAAATCGGTTCATAATTACGGGAGTTACAGTGTGACATAGGTCAGATTATATTATATATATATATATATATATCAATTTTGAACGGAGGGTGGTTTCGGGGTCTGGGGGTCATGATCGATGAAAATATACCAAAATTTTTTGAAATCGCTTTCCTCCGAACGGCTGCAATAGGTAGCTTTTTTGTAAAGAAAGCTACCTAAAAATATGACTATAATATTTTTGCATGTGTTTAAAATTCGGGTTTAAAAAAAGAAAAAAATATATATTCTGTACTGAATATCACATCACATTTGCATATAAAAGCATGCATTAAAGATTCCAATTTAATATACTTTATCGAAACATTTTTATTTTTCTTATTTAAGCTATGGCAACAAAAAAGAAAATGGAAGACAATTTTAAATTAAATGTATCATTTGAAATATTTATTCAAATAATGAAATATTGATATTTTTGAAAATTATAAAGAAATTAAAAAGGAACCTATATCCTATTGCGCTATTTTGAATTATATTTTGTAATATAAATGATATATATTTCTTCATTTACTTTTAAGGTTAGTTGTGTTTATTACGGCCAATTACCAACAGGAGGGATATGGGCCCTAAAGGGGGGGGGGGGGGTGCCCTCCATGGGGGTCTTTCTAAGGGAACCTAACTCGTATTTATGCAAGGAAATCCAAGGTTCTAAGAAAACCACGAAAACTCCGAACGGTTAGGCCGACTGGCGCGATTGGGTTCATTTACTTTTAAGAAAAAGTAATATTCTAGATTATTGTCCAAATTTCGATCCCAGAAAATATTAATACACATAAATACCAGTTTAAGCCTAGTTAGTGCCCTTTTTATGGAGCCTTGAGACAATTGATACATTAAACAATTTAGTATATAAAAACTATTTTTGCTTTTACTTTGGTTGTTTATTTTTACAAATCGATTGCTGATCATACCACAGAAGTTTTTACAATTAGTTTATACAGTTTTAATTTACACGGGAAGAGTTTTAATCCCCCCCCCCCTCTTCTTTCTTCGCTGTTTCAATGTCTATATACAAAAACATTATTAATGCAGTTATTTATAAATACACTTCACAAAAGCATATATTTTTATCCTTACATGTGCATATACGTCTTTTTGTTTGAAAAAAAAAAAAAAATCAAAGCACTTTTTCAAGGACTTTAATTTCTTATTTTGCAAGGAATAACCACAAGTATTTATAAATTATTTACTATTTTGTTATATTGAATTCATTTGTTAAAATGGTTCATTTTTACAAAAAGTTTGACTATATATATATATATAAGAGCAATAGAGATCCATGTCCATTGCACATATAGTTCCAAAAGGTTTAACATTTATTTTTTTTAATTTACAAAAGAGAAACATTAAGAAAATTAAAAAAGAGAATAAATATATGTAATTTAATAAATCAAAATAATCATAAAAAAATCTTTGAAAGTTATTCTAAAGACTTTATACGTATGCAGCCGTTTAAACATTTTATTCGTGTAAGGGGAAATAAAAAATAAAATTTTGATAAAACTATAAATTAAGTTTCAATTTAAATTATTTTTGATTTGTCTTCTAAAGTATATTTAGACAACCAAACTATACGTTTATTTTTTCAATACACTGATAAGTATATCACTTTCCCTAAACCTATATTATGCATTGAAATGTATTTATTGAATAATGTGGTTTATCTTTTGCGCCATGCTATCCGAAACCTTAACAAAAAATTATGTAAATTATTTCATTGCGTCATATTATACATTCGCATACATTTAACTTAATTTGGATACTAATGACGCAAAATAACCATTTACATATTAGGGTCAATCCAGTTTAAATCACCCAGGTGGTGTCGCTCGACATTTTTAATTTTCCCAATCTTTTTACAAAGATTTCTTCATAGTTTTCTGAGTTTAAAAACATGACTAAAAATTTTTTTTTTATCATATAGTTTTTTGGAGGGGCCATTTTTAACAAACTACACAGCCATTTTTGGGAGAAAAACCTGTTTTACGGAAAATGCTGTAACTGCTTTATTTTTTTCTACCTGTCAAGAGGAATCTAAAACCAAAATGTTAAGCATAAAATTGTCGACATTTTATGTAATTTTAAATAATTTTTTTTATTTTAAGATCTCTTATAGGACTATTCATTTTTATAAATTTCAATCCTGAAAACAGTTTTTTTTTTTTTTTTTAGTACAGCTCATCAAAAACTGTTAAGTCTGCTTTTGGCAATTTTCACTAATTAATATCTCAAAAAGGACTGACTACGAAATTCTGAAAACTTAGGATAATAAACATCTTTGTACTATAAAGTTAATTTGTAAATTTTATGACTGAGACTTAACTCGTTTTTGAATAACAGTTCACTAAAAATGCACCGCCCCCTCCCCACTTTCTTTTCCTTTTTGTTTTGTTCCAGATACATAGCATTACAGGTACTTTTTGCTTAGGTACGCTCAAATTGACGATAAAAACAAATTTTACGCATTATTGCTTAGTTAAATAGGGCAGTGGCCTCTTTTCAAAACTTTCTTGAATGGGGGAGGGGCATAGGCGTAGCGTGACCAGAAATTTTGGGGGAGGGCATCAAAGCCGTGAGAAGTGCGCCCTTAACGAATTTTCAATTTTGCGCCCCCTTCCCCCCCCCAATAAAAAAAAATCTTTCTCTTTGTAATGAGTGTAATAAAATTGATAAAGTGCAGAAACATAAATAAATTCTATAATATTTACAATATGAATAAATATTTCGCGTTTATTTTGGAACTTTAAAATGTTTAATTTAATTTAGAAATTCAGACCAACTAAATAACATATGAGAAAATTGCAATTATTTGTTAAAGAGTTCATGATGTTTTGCGACAGGAAAAAAAAGGATCAAGAAAGAGAAAAGAAATTCCCCTGAAAATGATCGGCGGGCAAAAACTGAATAAATAAACAAATAAAACAGTGGTTCGCAGCATAAATTTTGCGCCTGCGGCGACCGCTCCTTTAGCCCCCTCTTTGCACGGCCCTGGGGGGAACACTAGAGGTCTGCACGGGCCACAGTTTCCAGGCCGGGGTGAAAATTAAAAGTTCCACCCGAGCCCGGCCCGTTTATATTTTCACAGTTTATGGTCAGTCCCGGTTCGTAAAAAAAAATCAGTGAAAACAAGCTCGGCCCATAAAAAAAAAATCAATTCAGGCCTGGTCCGGCCTGACTCAATTTCTCAAAAATTCCAATTTTTCTTAACATGCAATTGCAGGGCTGCCACTTGCTACTAAAATGCTATACCTAGCGACTATTTTCAGCATCCGGCGGATATGGCGACTATTTTAGGGCGAAAACTTTTAAAAAGTGACTATTTCAAGAAAGCAGTAGGCGACTTTTTTCGGATTCAGAGACTATTTTTACTGAAAATATTCGGTCTTTTTCTTCAAAGCGCCTGTAAAGTCATCTTCCCAAACGCACTTTTTCACCGGTTGTTTGAGGAGATTCGCGATTTTTTTCGCGACGAATTCCAAAATTCGGGATCCCCCCCCCCCTAAACCATTGACGAAAATAACTATTTATTTCCGAGATCTTTTTATACTATCGTTGAAGGAGATTTTGCGATTTTTTCCGCGATCCTTTGCCATTGCAGCTTTTTCTACTACAGATTGACGAAATTGATTTTTTTTCCGCCACCACTTGTCGAAATTCGCGATATATATATTTTCCGTGATCGATTGATGGTATTCGCTGTTTGTTTCAGATATCATTTGACGAAATTCGCGATTCTTTCCCACGATAGTTTATCGAAATGCGTGATTTTCTTTTCAAAAACAACTTACGAAATCCTTGATTTTTTGTGCAATCATTTGTTTAAATGCTCGATTATTTATGCGAATATTTGATCAAATTCGTGTCTTTTCAGGGATGATTCTGTTCTGAATTTTCCGAAAATTTAAGGCATCCGGTTCCGAAAATTTTAAAAATTCGGGAAAATAAAATATCGCGAATTTCGGCAAATGATCGCCGTAAAAATCAATTTCGACAAACGTTCACAGAAAAAAATTGCCAATTTCTTTAAAAGATCGCAGAAAAAGCGAATTTTTTCAAGGGATCGCAAAAAACGCGAATTTCTTCGAGGGATCGCAAAAAACGCAAACTTCGTCTAGGGATCGCGAGAAAAATACAAATTCCACAAAGGGATCCCAAATTTTATCAAAGGATCGCGGGAAATACGAATTTTGTCAAAGGATTGCGGAAAAAACACATAATTGGCGCCGGGAGGCGATTAACACCCCTTTCCCTCCCTCTGCTGTAACTTTTCAGAAAATTTGCTGTGAATTCCAGATTTTTTTTTAAAACCCAGAATTACACCTGCCGTCTTTTTGTTCGCGACCATTTGACGAAATTTGCAATTTTTTTCTCTTCATCGTTTGACGAAATTCGTGATATTTTGTATATTCTTTTGACGAAATTTGTGATGAAGGACGCGACCGAAGGACGAAAATCGCCATTTGTTTCCACAACCTTTGATAAAATTCAAGATATTTTTCCACGGGCGTTTAAGGAGATTCGCAATTTTTTTCCTCGACGAATTACCAAAATTCGCATTTTTTTCTGCCAATTGTTTCGTGGAATTCACGATTTTCTTTACACGATCCCTTGCCAAATTTCGTGAATTTTTCTACGACCGGTTGACGAAAATGATATTCGGTATTTGTTTCAGGGATTTTTGACGAAATTCGCGATTCTTTTAAACGATCTTTTCTTTTGTCGACTGACTGACGAAATTCTTGATTTTTTGCGCGACTATTTGACCAAACTCGCGGGTGTAATTTTTTTTTCTGTTCGTGACAGTTTGACAAAATTTTTGACTTTCTTTCCGTAGTCTTTAGGCGAAATTTACAAGGTTTTTTTTCGCGACTGATGGAAAACTTCTTTTTTTCTAAAGCCAATTGTTGATATCGGCGATTTTTTTTTTTTTCGTTACCGAATGGCAAAATTCGCGAATGTTTGATGAATTGATTTTGTGGATTTCTCGAAGAAAAAAAAATCGGGGCTTTCACGAAATTAAAAAAAAAAATCGCATACGAATCATATGTCTGTTCAAGAAATAAATTTGGAAGATTCCATCCAAACAAATATTTTATTATGCGGGATTTTCCTTTTTTGTGCGGTATTTGCGATATCCCACACGCTATTTCTAACCCTGCCCCTCAAATAAAACTTTTCTTCCTTCTCTCCAAGAAACTCTTGAAATGAAAGGCCTGATGGAAAGTAGTTACCTGGATGATCTGCAAGAAGTTTTTACTGCTATGTTTCCAGGTGCTGTACATATTTTTTATTGTGGAAGAACCAAGTTACTTCGTAACTGAAACATTAGGGCCTTATTTTCTGGATAACTTGCATTCTCAGTAGAAGAAATCACTATTCTTTATTCACTGATTTGAGCAGAAGCATAAAATGTGGACATATAAAGTCCTTTCATTGTTATGGATAGAATTTTTAGAAGCCTAGAAATGGCAAAAGGACGAGAAACGTAATTTGGGAAGGTAAAAGCAGGGGCGGCTGATGGCGCCCCCGGGTGAGGTTTTTTTTTTTAATTACGGGCAGCCGCCCAAGCTCGCCTCCTCTCTCTAAGACTGGACTTGGTTGGTTGCAAAATACAATTGCCCCAAAAGTAATGCAAAAAGTAATGCAAAAAAATAATTGCACCAAAAGGAACAGAGCTGCATTTTACAATTTCCGCCTAGGGTGGCAAAACGCCTAGAAATGGCAAAAAGAAGAGAAAAAATCATTTTGGGGGGGGATAAAGGCAGGGGCGACTTTATTAGCCATGATGGCGCCCTGTGAGAGATTTTTTTACTGCACCACTGCTAATGCTATACTCTTTCTTTTAAAAGGCTTTACTAAAACATTTTACTTTGTGCACTCCTTCCAGGGCCGAAACTAGCTATATTTTCACCCGGGGAAAACGTCGATTTTGGCGCCCCCCCCCCCCTGCCTTCCTCTGCAAAGTAAATTTACGAAAGTTTCTAGTAACGGACTTATTTTAAAATTTAAAATGTGTAACAATAAAATACATAATATTGAAATATATAACCAGCTTTATCAAATATTTATTCATTAAAACCTGGGGGGGAAATTGAAAGGAAGCGGAAATAATTCCGCTTTATACAGGTTTTCGTCTTAGGAGGTATAACTGTTGGTATTCTTTCTGTTGGAACCATGTAGTTTTTTTCATTTAAGACACGATTCCATTATAGACGGATTTCATTTTTCGAGATTTTACTGTTGTTGTAGCATTGCAAATTATTACAATTGGGGCACTTTAATGTCATAGTAATACGAATCACATTGTTTTAGGAACTAAAAACCAGGATTTACTGTAGGTATAAAAATGAATTCCAGTTTTGTAAAATATCTTCCTATACTATCTACATCAGTTTTTCGGAATTATCACTTATACCACTCTTCTTATTTATAGGCTGATATGTCTAGATACTTTCCTGAACTTAATGCTAATTTTCAAATTTATGTCTGACTCAAAACAACAACAACAACAAAATTATTAAGTTTTTACTTCTTATTTTGTGAATTTTCGACCGCTTTGTTTTTATTGTCCCAGTCGGTCACCTTACCTCGCCTCCTCTAAGGACAGATATGGTGATATGCATGTAAAAAAGTAATTATAAGAAAAAGAATGGGGTTATTCATTTGCTGTCTTGTACGCGAATCTTTTTATCTATTTGACATTTTTAATGCACTGTACTAAGCTTTTCTTTTTGACTTTTCGGGTAGAAAATATTTTTTACACAAATTTCGCACGCATATATATATATTGTATAAAAAGGCAAACCAAATTTTCATCTGACGTTCCCTGCGCGAGGCGCCCAGAACACATGCCCCATCAGCCCCCCCCCCCCTCTCCATAGTTTCAAACCCTGACTCCTTCTCCCGTTTGATTTTATTGCACCGGACAATCATTTGACGTCGCGCCCATAGCAAGACGGGAAAAAAGAAAGCTCCAAAAAGAATAGAATAGCCTTCATGGAATCTTTTCAACAGAAAAGTCACATTCAAACAAAATCTTCATTTGGCGCCCTTTTCGCCTTTCGTTCTGACGTCCGGGGGACATGACTCTGCCCCCCCCCCCCCCCCAGGAAATCGGTTATCAGCGAGGGACAGTTTTACACAAAAGAGAGGAGTAGGGACTGACCTATTGGCCTTGGAAAATGTTAGTGTGGTTCTCCTATTTGCAGTCTTCTATTATAGATGAATCTTTTTATATATTTGTAAATTTTAATGCATTTGGTTCAGTTTTCCTTTTGGATTTTCCGGCTCCGAGACATTTTTATGCAAATTCGATATGTATACATATACATTTTTGTATGTAAAGACAAAAAAAATCTTCATTTGGCGCCCCCTACGCCTTCTGTTCTGGCGCCCGGGGTACAGAAGGTTGGGGGGGGGGGCACGTGCCCCCCCGACGCTACGCCTATGGGGAGGGGGAGGCGGTCTTTTGATTTTATCGTGCGCATCTGAGGAGCACCTGATACAGTTTTATTCTGACATTTTTTGAAATTAGCCTAAATACTCGCGCTAAGAATTTTATAAAATATCTCGTTTGTATGTGTCACTGCCCCTTGCCTTTTACGCATATTTGTCTTCCCCGCCAGGGCCGAAACTAAGGGGGGCAGAGGGGCATGTGCCCCGGGCGCCAGAACGAAGGGGCACCAAATGAAGGATTATACCTTTGGAGTGGATCATTTTCTTCTGATTGACTGACGGTTTTTATTATTATGAAACAGCCATTATAAATGAAGTGTTAGGTGAAGATGAAAGAGCAGTCGTAAAAAGTTAGAACTCTGATTTTCTGGTCAGAATGGGAAGAAAAAAAAATGACCATAATTTTTTTGTCAAAAAAAAAAAAATATGGCATCAGAAGAAAATAACTCGGTGAAAGCGGGAACTCTGTTAAGCAGGACTCGGATAATCGGGACTCTGACTGTATATTTCATTTTAAAAATGATCTTTAGAATATTTTTGTTGGTGTTCAGAGGGGGCTAATGACCCCCGTGACATCCGCCATTGTAGATTAAGTAGTTCAGTATTACATGTTTTATGCTTACATATTTTAAATTTTAAAATAAGTCGGCGATTAGAAAATTAGTAAAATTCTCTTTGTAAATATGGTTTGCGGAAGTGAGGGGGGGGGGGGGGGGGTTGCCAAAATTCATGTTTGTCCCGGGTGCAAAAAAGGCTAGTTTCGGCCCTACCCCCCCCCCCCCCCCTCCAACACGCACACAAAAAATACCGGTTATATGAATCACTAATTAATCAACTTTATGCAACGTTAGCAACTTTTATGAATCAAATCTAATAATCTTCCACAAGGTAAGAGTTATTTGAAAAGAAAAAAAAAAAAAAAAAAAAAAAAAAAACAGTATGTGTCTTTTGCATTTCAGTAAGGAGAAAGAAATAGTGACCCTTCGTGACCTCGGAGATAAGGATTTGACTGGGGTGTGGAGAACAGTAATGAGACTGGGTTGAGAGGGAGGGTGAAAAGGAAATAAGAAGAAACTGGATTCCTTATCTCAGTTCCGTTTTTTAATTTTCAACAGTCACCTGTATGTTTCGGCTAGAATTTTTTCGGCTTTAAAGGAAGTCACGACTGCCAAGCCCGGCTCGAGTCGTCAGATTAAAAATTATGCCCGGCCAAGTTTAATGAAAAAAAATTTCTCCGAGCCAAGCTTCGGGACAAGCTCAGGCTGTGTAGACATTAGAGTACTGCATCAAGTCAGGTAACCCGATTGTACCCAACCAACACCTACTTGAACTCTTACAAAGCCATTTGGCGCTCCTCCGGGATTCCACTAACGTCATTAACAGTAGACCGGTGGACCGTCCAATCTATCCAACCAAACTGGTTTTCAACCTCACCTCCTTCTCCCTTCTTATAACAATAGCATAGTACCATTGCTTGCTTGAACGTGTATTTCATCGATGTTGAAATTGAATGTTTTGTTCTAAAGCATTGTTGGATAATAGGAAACCATTTGATAATAAGGTAAGATTTTTATCTTGATTAATCTTAAGTATTGCATAAATTTATTTATTTATATGTGAACCCTCTAGTATTTTTTACCTGCTTTTGATGTGTTGAATATAAGATAGACAAGTCACCACGTGTTCTGAAACTTAATGTGTGTGTTTTTTTTCTTTGGGGGAAGGGGGGGGGGTAGGCGTTTAATATGTAATATTTCATTATTTCGGAATGCAATTATGCTATGTTGTTTTTTACCGGCTCATTTTTTTTTTTTCAAATATTCTTATATTTGCATACGTAAACATGACTGAAGCATAAGTGTATTTTCATTTAGTGGTAGTAATAATAACAATTGTTAATATAAAATAGCTGCCTTATACATATTTTAAGAAATCAGATTGGTTGAATTCATTTATTAATTAATCATTCATTTATTGGACTACCTTTTAAAGTGCGGAATTCTTGAAATCTTATCGTTTAGGTCATGATACGGATTTTTAAAACGAAAGAAAAGCAAAGCAATTTCACTACTTTGTTATTATATGTTAAAATAATTGTATGAATTAACTATAAACATTTATGTGTATATGATATCAATGCTCTTACACTTTAAACTACGTTAAATAATGCATATATTTATTGCTGTCATTTATTTATTCTATTCTATTATTATTATTATTAAATTTTTAATAATTTAGCTTTAGTCTTTATGTTAATAATTTATGTACCTCGACATATTTTAAACTTAATGAAATTAAAATATTTAATATCTATTATGTATAAAACATGTCTTATTCGGGTGAAATATATAGTCATAGTTACCAAGAAAGCATTGCTTTACTTACATTATTATTATTTTAATGGTTTAAAGATTAATTGAATAATACTTACTTTGATATATTATTTTTGAAATTTTAATTAAATCATAGCAAAATACAGAAAATAATATTTTAGTCATACATGTAAATATAATGATATAGTAAAAAATTATACAGTAAAAGTATATAAAATATGGATAATTAATAATAATAATACATTTTAAAAATATTTAATGTAGTTTAAAGTTTAGTTTGATCGTCAAAATAATAATAATGTCCAACAAATTACAGATTGCTATTATAAATAATAATTAGGTTTTTTTTTTAAATAATACTTTGAAGATTAGGAATATTTCATTTAATGAGATATTTAATGAATTTCTTATGTCGTATTGTTTTTGTTGTTTTAATATAATTTTATAATAAATATGATAGTCAGATTTTAAAAAATATATAACATGATTTTTTTAATCTAATGAAACTATATAAAATAACGAATAATTCCATTATTACAATTTATTTTTTCCCCTTAGTTTTTAATTTTTCTAAACGCCCATTTTTAAAATTATTGGTATTTTAATTCCCGAATTTTATTATTCCATGTATTTTCAAACTTATGAAATATTAATAAAATTTATAGTCCATGTATAAAACTATGATAACTTTATTGCCAATTTATATACTACATTTTATCTTTATATATTTCAGTTGTTTAAATTATAGAATAAATACTAATACTTGTTTTTAAGTCAGATAAAAAAAAAAAAAATGAACATCAATTTTATCTAAGTCAGATGTGTCAATCTAATGTTATTTTTTTTTATTATTATTATTTCAATAATCAAAGTGAGTTTTAAACATTTTTGAATAATGCATAATATTATTAAAAATTTTGATATTTAATTTTTGTCTTTTAATTTAACATTTTTTGGTACCATAGATATTTCAAAATTTATCAAATCTAAAAATTTAATATTCTAGCTTATGTAAAATGCATATCGTTTTCAGATAATGAAATATTCACTTTTATTAGTTGCCATATACTGACAAAATTATCTTGAATTTCCCTAAAAATCTCCATCTATAATATTGACTTTATTGCCAATTTGTATATGGAACATGTTTATGAATCTTTATAGATTTCACGTATGTGTTTTATCAGATGTATTTAAACATGGTTTGAAAATTAAGGGAATATTTCATCTGGCATACTATTTTTTTTTTTTTTTTTTTTTTTTTTAAGTTTTAGGATAAATAATAACGATATAAGTAAATAAAACATGATATTTTTTCAATTAAATTAAACTACAATAAATAATGAATAATTTTAGCATTACTGTTTACTTTATTACTTTTTAATTTCACTAAACGCTTAATTTGTTGGTATTTTAATTCTTATGCTTCAGTTCTGGACATATTTTAACATTTATCGAATATGAATGATAAATAATAATCATAAGTTTTTACGATATTTAATGTATTTTGAAGCTTGATTTGATTGTTAAAATTAAAATATAATGCCCAACAAATTACATATTATTAAACATTATTATTATCTATAGAATTAAGAGTAATAAACATAGCAATATTACTTTATGCTTTTTTATATTTAAAGCTACCTTATATTCAACATTATCAAAATAACTTACATACTTTGTAAACAATACATCAAAAGCAGATAAAACATAAATAAGTAAATGCATAAAAGATTTATCAAGATAAAAATCACTTAGCTCATTATAAATTGATTTTCCCATTATCTATAAAAATGTTAAACAGCGCTTGAGAACAAAAAAAAAAAAATAAATAAAAAAAAAAAATAAGTTGAAAATACAAATTAGTTTCACTAAAAGATGATTTTTGAAAGTGATTTTTTATGAGATACATCTGAGTTATATTTTTTCACAATAACTACTTTTTAAATATAAAATTTATGCATTAATGTTTTATTAATTTTCTCTTTTAAAATTAATCTGATTTACCCAGTGTAAATAAAAAATCTCTAGCCAAATATTTAATTTTTTATTTACTAATGTGTATTTTGTAATATTGGAATATAACTGATTAGGAAAATCTTTAAATAAATTGTTATATATGTATTTAAAAATTAACCTTTGTTTACAAAGTAGGAAGGACATGAAAAAAAAAGCGTTTTAATTTAATTCTATTTAAAAAGACTATGTAGTGGAAAAATTTACAAGTTAAATAACAGTTAATAATTTTTCAACGCTCAAAGAAAAGGGCAGAGTTCCACCGGGGAAAAAGAACGTAGGTCGTCTAAGAGTGACGTCACAAAATCGCCCAAAGGCTTTATGTCAAGTGGGTGTTGTACCCAACCATGTCGCCATTAATTGTTTTCGTTGTGTGTTGCGTTGACTTTAAATGTTTCAAGTTAGGTTTTGACTCTTTCTGGGTGGTATTCGGGTCAACCCGATTTTTCAAAAATGCCCTAAATAGTTAATAATAATAATAATAAACTGTGTTTGAATATTAATGGGTTTATAATGTGTTTAATTTTATACAAAAAAGGTAAAACTCATATTAATAATATCATTGTATATTACTCTTCCATAATTCTATTAAAATAGTTTTTTCACATCAGGTTCAAATATTTTGGTTTCTAACCTAAACTAAACCTGTTGCTTTATGATTCATTAAGGATCAAAGCCTTTACTAACCTTGTTTTCTTGACCGTGGACCCCGAGGTGATATACAGAATGAGCCCCGATCAGGTTGTCAGCATAACGCGGGACCCTCAGTGTTTGCAAGCTTCGTGAACATTTTATCGATCCCTAAGGGATGGAAGGTTGAATAAATCTTGCTTCGCTTGGAACCGAACTCTGGATCTGTTGGGTGGTAACCAGACGTGCTGACTACTACGCCACTCAGATTTAATATTTTGGTTTCAGATCGACGAAATTAATTTTTGCCGGGTTCTGGTCGAATTTAAGTAGAAATTTCCTGTATACCGGGAAAAAATTTTGTTAATTTAATTTAGAAGTACATGCCCACCACGCCCTTCTTAATTTTTTAGACCTAGATAATAGCCTCTCACACCCCCATTTCATAGACTTTTGTTTCTTTAAGACCAGGGGAGAAGGGGGGGGGGGGGGGGCTGGATTGCTGACATTCAATCTAAGAATTTTCTCTTTTTATTTAACAGCACTATAAATTATAACCAACAAGTAGCAAGCTCTTTCTACGTACGTATAGCGCGCTCTGAAATAAAATATGTAACTTTTCTGCACAAAAAAGACTTTTGTTAAAGAAAATAATGCATAAGAATTTCATATTTAAAAATGCTTCATGCATTTCCTAAATGACGGAATTTTAATCAGGCGTGATTCTGTTCCGAAAATTTTAAAGAATCGGTCATCAGCCAAAAAATTCTGAAAAAAAAAATCACTGCAATATATGGCGAATTTTGACAAATGGTCGCAATAAAAATCAACTTCGTCCGTTGTTCGCATAAAAAAATCGCTAATTTCGCCAAAAGATAGCAGAAAAAGCGCGAATTTCATAAAATTATAGAGAAAAAACACGTATTTCGTCAAAGGGCGATTGAAAAAATGCAAATTTCGTCAAAGGATCGCTGAAATAACGTAATTTCATCAAATGATTGAATAAATAACGCCAATTTTGTCAAATAAATGAAAAAAATATACGAATTTCTTCAAAGGATAGCAGAATAAAACGCGAATTTCGTAAATTGTCACGGAAGAAACGCGAATTTCTTAGAAAGGTCATTGAAAAAATTCGAATATATTCGAAGTATGGCAAAAAAAAAAATTGCAATTTTGTAATATCGCGGAAAAAAACGTGAATTTCGTTTAATGAGCGTGGAAAAACGCGAATTTCTAAAACTATCTGAGAAAAAACGTGAATTTCGTCAAAGGGCTACTGAAAAAACGCGAATTATTCTAAGGATCGCGGGAAAAAAATCCACATTTCGTCAAATGATCGCGAAAAAACGCGAATTTCGTCAAATGATCGCGGAAAAAAATACGGTGCTCGGCCAATGGCATTGAAAAAACGCGAATTTTGTCAAAGGATTACAAGCTATTATTTATTATTTCACTAATTGGTTTATTTCTATTAAATGCTCATTTTAAAAGGCAGTCACGTGATTTTTTGTAGTAGAGTTTTTCAGAACGGTGTCACATTTTTAAAAATACAGCATAAATGTGACTTATTCAATATAAAAATTTCATAAGTGTTGATACCACTATTTTCGAATAGTAATTTCAGAAAATATCTTAAATTCTTGCTTAAGACATTTTTAAACTGTAGCATTTTCTACCGTTTTGAGTGCGGTTTTTTGAGGGCGGGGTGAGATAAATATTATACACTGTTTTGCAAAAACAACAAAAATAGCGATTGCTTGTTACATGTGGATTTTAACAAAACTGAGCCACACTATACAACACATAGTAAGGTATAAAATAACATTAAAATAAATTACCAGACGATTGTGGTGTTTCAGAAATTAACACAAATATAAAATAAAGAAAATAAATGTGTCAGTTTGGTATAGGAAAAGTACTTTAATATGGAGTAGGATCACCCCTAGAAGCAATACAGCACATTCAGCGATGTGCGATACTGTCAATTATGCGATCGATAAGTTTGCTAGAAAGTGTGAGCCATTGCTCTTGTAAAGGAGTTGTAAGCGTGCCAATAGTCTGAGGAGGGAGATTGAGAGCAACGGCACATCCTCCTAAAGCATAACAAACAGGCTCGATGGGATTCAAGTCAGATGATCGAGCTGGCCGTTCCATGCGCTGAACTGTTTGGTGCTGGAGATAATCTTCCACGATGTGAACACTGTGCGGTCTAGCGTTATCGTCCCGTAGCATGAAATTATTACCTATTGCGCCAGCATAAGGGCGCGCATAAGTATCAATAATGTCCTCTCTATAGACGTGAGCAATAGCAGTTCCACGTGGAAAGACATGGAGGTCTGTGCCTCCACTCAAAGAGATACCACACCAAACACAGAAACTGCTTCCTCCGTATGAATCTCTTTCACGAATGTTTGATGGATGATATCCTGGTGTGTCCAAATCAAACAACGTCTAATATCGCTTTGAAGGTTAAACCAGAACTCATCCGTGAAGAGAAGGCGCCTCCATTGTGAGTCGTCCAGTGGACATGTTGGCGTACCCACCTTAAACGTTTCCCCCGGTGAAGTGAGGTAAGCGGCACACAAATGGCCTCGCGTCAGGAACACTTTCATGAAGCCTTCTACGCAAAGTAGACCAACCTTCCAGCGGCTGCAGCAAGGGAGGCTCCAAGATGAGAGGGGGTTGCTGTTTTATTCGTTCGTACACAAAACCGCAAATATCGGTCATCGGTGCTTGTCATAGCTCTTGCCCGTCCTTCGTTGAACCTTCTGGAAGCCGAACCAGTGGTTTGAAATTGTTGGCAAAGCCTATGAACAACAGGACTCCCCATTTAGCCATCTGTCGACCACTGTCTGACTTTGACCTGCTTCCAATAGCTCTATATCGCAGTTCCGCGGACAAATGATACCTCGAGGCCATACTAAGGAATTGGCTATCTCAGTTTTCTTATCTCATAAACATAGCGAAAACTGCAGCCGTATTCTCTAGCGTGCATTTTTAAGCTCCTCACAGATGACGCAATCTGACTGCAGCGCCACTAATTTGCATTTCGTAATTTTATTCAGCATCTTTTAGTTTAACAACATATCCAAATTTCATACGGATGGGTTTATTTTTGAACGAGTCATCGCTATTTTTGTGATTTTTCCTTAATTTTTGGAAATCAGTGTACTTATTTAATATAAAAAATGTCATAAGTGTTGATACCACTATTTTAGAATAGTAATTTCAGAAAATATTTGAAATGGGTGTTTAAGACCGCCACCCCCTCGACAAATGTATCTACGGATAAGTTGTACAGAAGAGTTTCGTTCAGACACACTTTTGTTAAGAATAGAGTGCGCTCCCTGGTGGTGGAATGTGGAACTAACAGACCGCGATTTTATTTAAATTAGAAAATCCAACAAGGCGATCTGTTCAAACTTTAAGATAGTTTATAACACATAATAAAAAGTTTTTAAAAGAATGGCGCGAGAAATTTCGTGGAGAAAGGGGGAGGGGGTGAGGGACGCTAATTTTTTTTTAATCTTACATTTTTTATCATTTTATGACGGTTTATTGATGGACTCCTGAGATAAATGCTACTTATTTAATATAAAAATGTCAAAAGTTTAGTTATCACTATTTTCGAATAGTAATTTCAGTAAGTATCTCAAATTCTTCCTTAAGACCGCCACCCCTCGAGTAATTATATCTACTGATAGGTTGTTTAACGGAGTTTCTCTCAGATACAGTTTTATTAAGAATAGAGTGCGCTCCCTGGTGGTGGAATGGGAAACTAACAGAACGCAATTTTGTTAAAATTGAGAAATCTAACAAGGCGATCTGTTTTAAACTTTAAGATAGTTTATAAAACATGCTAAAAAAATATAAAAAAGAATGGCGCGT
Organism: Maratus speciosus; assembly: GCA_963932465.1. Classification (NCBI taxonomy): domain Eukaryota; kingdom Metazoa; phylum Arthropoda; class Arachnida; order Araneae; family Salticidae; genus Maratus; species Maratus speciosus. The sequence goes on along the minus strand of CAWVRF010000002.1, from coordinate 4,758,105 downwards.
CACATTTCGGGGGTGGGGAGGAGCGCGAACAAAATTAGGAAATATAACAAGGCTATCTGTTTCAGACTTCAAGAAAGTTTATAAAACATGATAAAAATGTATAAAAAAATGGCGAGCCACATTCCAGTGTGGGGGGAAGGGCGCAAACAAAATTAGGAAATATAACAAGGCGATCTGTTTGAAACTTTTAAGATAGTTTAGGGAGGGTTTACCATAATTTAGAAGGGGTTTCATGGCGATACATTTACTGGGCGTTTTGAAAGAAAGTGTTTTGAAAGGAAAATTATACGAAATCCTCTGTGCGATCTGTGATCACTCTTACCGACTTGTTTTATATTGATGCCAATTGACAAAACAGCACAAATAATTATACATTTCTCTCAAATAAAAATTAATTAACATACAACTATTAAAAATAGAAATGAAAATAAGAATTAAATGACCACATGTTAAAAATAGGAAATAGGGAAATTTGCGTCAAAATGTTGTATTTACAAGTGAATCATGAAAAAATAATTAACTTTGAAAATATTTAATGATTTTGCGAGAAACGCACTTAATGGGAAAAATTACGTCATATGTAAAATGCCGAAAGAATAAATATCGTCATACGTAAAATGCTTAAAATAATTAAATTATTGCGCTTGAAAAACTTTTCATGATTAAAATTTGGTCATATTTAAAAAGCTCAAATAATGATATTCCAAAACATTTTAAAATTTAATAATATTTTTTAAACGTGAATTTTAAAAGAAAAAAACCTTTATAATAATGTACATGTGAAATGCATTTAATGGTGACAGTTACGTCATATTTTAAAACTATTCGTTTAAAACGATTTTCTTATGGACATGTGACATCACATTGAGAATCACTTGGTGTAAAAAAAAAAAGTGCTGCTAGCAAATTTGTATATTTCATCCCTTATGCAGCCTAGAAACATCTAAATTTATGCCCAAAATATTTTCGATTTATTTCGTACGAATTCTTATTCCATAAATACATATCAGAAAAGTCGTATGTATGCCTTTGAGGCATTGCGAGTTGCTAGGCGAAACGTTTACTGATTGTATTTTATACGTTTTACGTATTTTTAACTTTTTATAAATTTTATTTCTTAACTGTAATCAAGTCTGTCTTATTTTATTTAGTCTTAAAAGTTTCAAATTCAGACGTTAAATGTATGTATATTGTAAACTCGTATATACTTATTAATAAAAATAAATAGTACTTTTCCATTATGGGGGCCTTGGCCTTTTTTAAAAAGCTCGGCGTAATCCGGGCTCAGAAAGTGAGATTTGTTGCCAAATGATATAAACAGCTATTAAAAAAAACCAAATGAACTTTTATACTTGTTTATATATGAATTTATATATATATATATATATATATATATATATATATAGGGTGATCATGAATTCATGGTACAAACTTTAAGGGTAGGTACAGGACACTGTAACAATCATTTATTGTATAGGAATGTACGGGCACAAATGACGCGTTGACGCGGAAACACCAGGGTGGCCAGTTTGCCCCCCCCCCCCCCCCTATTTTTCCGCATTCATACCAGAAAATTCCTGTAACATTATTTTGTTTATTTAAGGCTCAAATTTCGTAATTATATAGAGTAAACATTTTTCTTTGAAAATTTCCGGTGTGAATTCGAAATTTTTGCCTTTAAAAAAAAGGCCAAACTGGTAACTGTGGCAAATACATGAAATGTTTGCCAGAGTTGCCAGTGTGGCCTTTTCTTGAATGCAAAAATTTCTAATTCATACTGGAAAATTTCAAAGAAGAATTTTGCTTTATGCAATCACAAAATGTCTGTTTTAAATAAACAAAATATTATAGAAATTTTCTGCTAGGAATGCGAAATTTTGAAATGAAAAAAAGGGCTGAACTGGCCACCCTGGTGTTTGCGTCACTTGCGCCCATACAATAAATGATTTTTACAGTGTCCTGTACCAACCCTTAAAGTTTGTACGATGAATTCGGAATCACCCGGTATAAAGATTTTATGTATATAGATACATTATTGATTTTTATATAAAATAAATTGCTTGTGAAGGAGTAAATAAGTTGACAGAAAAATATCCTGCCAAATTTCCTTCTCTCAACAAGGCCATTTTCTCTATTTTGCCAAAACCCCTATAGTGAAAAAGTACCAAATAAACAATTTAAATTTTAAAAAATAACATGAAAATATGTATGATGGTTCAATAAAATATAAAAAGGATTTTATGCATAAGCCTGTTCCTGAAAATATCTGAAACTAAATCAAAAGATAAAATATAAGCGTAAAATTTTAAAAAACAATGTTTTCAGTACCGTAGTTCTGAATGTTATTCCTAAGAAAACGGTGTTTTCTAATCTCGAATTCAAAGGATGAACATTGTCTATACTCTATAGCATCGTTATAAAAGTGCTAGAGACATCAGAATTTTCAACCTTACCCTTTTGTGCAAGCTGATTTTAGAATGTGTAATTGATCTTAATTATCAATCCCAAAAATAGCCGCCAGCTGTCGTGATATAGCGATGGATGAGGCCATGGTAAGAGAAAAATACACTATTCAAACGGAAAAGCGTGGCAACCCGATTGCAGAAGATAATCGCCATTCGTAATAATATCATTCAATTTTCCGTAACCTGCTAACATTTTTAAAATAGGGCACATTACCATGTTTTTAAAAGCTGCGAAGTCTGAACAGGGGTTGGCGAGCTTAGCTCGCAGGGGGCTGAGCCCCCTAGTACGGTAAAATTTCCCCCAAAATATGTATCCTGTCTTCTTTAACCCTTTAATACCCGCTCCCGTGATATTCATGGACTGTGTCTTTTATTCAGATTGATTCACAACAGTTTTGTAAAACAGTGTAACTGGCTTTATTATGGTTTCATTTTACCTGTCATTAAATAACGTGAAAATTTCTTTTGCAAAAAAGTGGTGCAAATAAGCAATTTCAATTTTTAAACCGTAATTTAATGCGATCGTTAAGGGGTTAAAAGAATCGTTAATTGTGTGTTTTGTAAAACTAGATTTTCTGTAGAAATTGAATGGGGCGGATCGGACTTGATTTAATTTTCTCACGGGTCGCGCCAGGCCTGGGTCGAACTTTTAATTTTAACACTGGGACGAGATCAGGCTGGAAATTCCTGCCCGTGCAGATCTCTAGTGGCCAATACTGCAAGAACTCTGAATCCCCTTTGTTCTGACGTAAAAATGACGTATGGGGGCATATATCATGGGGTCGTAAATCAGGAATTCTTGAGAAAATAAAATGCTCTAGCACTGGATTTGTGCCCCCTGATTTAAGTCCCCATCTACTGTGACGTCATCAAAATGACGTATGGGGACACATATCATGGGGATATTAATCAGGATTTCGCCAAAAGTAAAATGCTCCAGCACGGGATTTGTGCCCCCATTTTTTGTGACGTCAAAATGACGTATGGGGGCATAAATCATGGGGATATTAATCAGGCTCTCAATGAAAGGAAAATTCTCCATCACTGGATTTGTGTACCCTTGTGATATGGGGGCATATATCATGGGGATGTTAATCAGAATTTCGTCAAAAGTGAAATGCTTGAGCACTGGATTTGTGCCCCCATTTTTTGTGACTTCAAAATGACGTATGGGGACTTAAATCGTGGGGGCGTTAATCAGGCTCTCAACGAAAGGAAATTTCTCTAGCATTGGATTTTTGTCCCTTTCAGATATGGGGGCATATATCATGGGGACATCGGGATTTCGTGAAAAGTGAAATGATCCAGCACTGTATTTATATCACCATTTCTTGTGACGTCAAAATGACGTATGGGGGCATATATCATGGGGACATTAATCAGCGTCCCCGTATATCAGGAATTCTCGACAAAATAAAATGTTCCACTATTGGATTTGTGCCCCCTGATTTAAGTCCCCATCTACTGTGACGTCATCAAAATGACGTATGGGGATACATATCATGGGGGTATTAATCAGGATTTCGTCAAAAGTAAAATGCTCCAGCATTGGATTTGTGCCCCCATTTTTCGTGACGTCAAAATGACCTATGGGGGCATAAATCATGGGGACATTAATCAGGCTCTCAATGAAAGGAAAATTCTCCATCACTGGATTTGTGTCCCCTTCTGATATGGGGGCATATATCATGGGGATGTTAATCAGGATTTCTTCAAAAGTGAAATGCTCAAGCACTGGATTTGTGCCCCCATTTTTTGTGATTTCAAAATGACGCATGTATGGGGGGCTTGAATCATGGGGACGTTAATCAGGCTCACAGCGAAAGAATAGCATGTCGCTTGGCGAAACATTTAGATATTGTATTTTTAATTGTTTTTAAGTATATTCTCTATAAATTTTATTTTTTAACGTTATGATAATTTACAATAGGATTATAGTAGTGATGAAGCCAGTTAATCAGAAAAATGCAATAATTTAGTTCTAAACGAAGATCATGAAACTGATAATGAAGAGATATTAATCAACAGGGGAAATTTATTCAAATTAAATATTTAATTTGAATAAATTATTTATTATTTACTTCATATATACGAAGTTCGTACTCAACGAGTCATAAGAGGGCCATGCCCCACCTGAAATAAGTCAGTATATCAGGGCCGAAATTAGCCTTTTTTGCACCCGGGGCAAACAGATTTTGCCCCCCCCCCCGGCCTTCGCAAAGTAAATTTACAAAGAGAATTTTACAAAGTTTCTAATAATAACTCATTTTAAAATTTAAAATATGTAATCAAAAAATGCGGAATACTGAATTATGCAATCAACTTTTTAAAATATTGATTCATTAAAACCTCTAAAACGAAATCCAAAGGAACTGAAAAGAATTATACAGGTTTCTGTCTTAGCAGGTATAATTGTAGGTATTCTTTCTGTAGTGAACATCTTTTTTTTCATTTAAAGTATTCTCAAATCCAAAACTGCAACTTTCTGGCATAAGTTTTAATTTATTTTTGTTCGAAAATGCATGAAACTAGCTGGTGTTGTTATTCAGAAACTATGTAATTGATCTGTTTCTTCCATTTTTTTTGCAAACGCAATAGATCTTTCAGAAAATCGTGTCAAAGTGGGCGCTTTGAACCGAATTTCCGCTCGAAGGAAGAAAGAGCACTCAAGAGCGGGCGAAAAACGTGTTTGTCACTTGATCGAAATATAAGCTTATAACTCAATAGGTAATTGATTGATCAAAAAATGGAAAAAACAGTTCAATCCCAAATCGCTTCCATGGTCAGGCTTTCCAATTTTATACCTTTCCGTTAAAAAAATGAATTTGTAAATGTGTCAAAACGTTTTGCGCTTGTTCAGCAGAGCAGTTAAGAACAGCCTTAAGATAGAATTTCGTTATAGACAGATTTCACTTTCACAGATTTTACGGTAGTTGTAGTAATTACTAATAAGGCATTTAAAATCACAATGTTTTAGAACTTTGTGTTTTAGAAAAACACGCGACGATATTCGCAAGCTAATGTTAAACCTATGGAAGTGGTTTTTTTTTTTTTTTTTTTTTTTCAAATTTCTTGCTTGCATTTTAATGTTTTTAAATGATTTATTCTGTTTGGGATAGCTGAGGGTGATCTCTAACCGGGTTAATGTTTACTTTTTCGATTTTGGCTGCAGCCTTTTTTTATAAAGTTACTTTCACTTTCGGAACCGGATCCGAAAGTGGAAATAGAATCATTAAAAAAAACCGCAACCAAAATCGGAAACGTACAAACTAACAATGTTAATGACAATGTCTCAGCTATCTAAGGAAAAAAAAATCATTTAAAAATATTAAAATGTGGGCGAAAAATTTTTAAACGACGCTTCCATACATATTTAACATTAGTTTGCGAGTTTCTTCGTGTGGCTACTGTAGATTCTTAAGAACTCTGAAACCAACCTTCATTTGTCGCCCTATTCGTTTTCCGTTCTGGCGGCTGCCCCTTCCCCCCTAGCTTCGGCCCTGCCGTTTATTTTCATTTGTTTCATTATTTTCATTTTCATATATTTTCATTTGATACATATATTTTCACTTGAAAAAAAGGACTGAATTGTAAAATCTGTAAAGTTGCACACACAAAAACGAATCAACGGAAAAAATAAATAAGAAATGAAAAGTAGCTACTCCTTTACGTTAATAATTTCGGAGAAAGGGTTATTTTATCTCTATAGATATGGTAAGAAAAAATATTAGAATGAAATATATGTGTTATTAATAATATGTGTTATTAATAATATTACCTGAAATATACAATTGAATATTTATTTAAATTACATAAATGATTGGTGTAACATGTATTTTTTCAACTTCAATTGGCTTCTTGTGCCGGAGCACTATCAAAACCAACCTGACAGCGGTGCTGTCCTTCCAAAAAATATATAACTATCACGATTTAAAATTTATAACTGAAAATATGTTCTAATGCATTGTATTCATTATATCTTTACAAATTCAGTCAGTTTATATAATATTTTTTTTATCATTTTAAGATATTTTGAAAAAAAAAAAGTTATTAAAACATTTAAATGTTAACCGAATATATACTTAAAATAAATACGTACTAATTGCTATAACATCTAAATTTTCCCATTCAAGCAATAGTCCCCTTCATTTTCTCCGTTTTCGATTTTCTAGTAACACCCGCAATTTTCCTCTGTTTTTTCGGCCAAACGGGAACGGCGGCAAATAGACCGATTGCTCCCCCCTCCCCCCCCCCCCCCCGACTACGTTCAGACGCGACTACTCTCGGGTTAATATTTAAATATAGTAAAATCTCTGACTAGTAGAGACCTCGGGATCATTGAATAGAGTCTTCCATCGCGTCAGGTTGTACATAAATTCCTGTTTTCAGGTCTCAATGAATGATTCTAATATTCTTTTTGCGGGTTGGGTTCAGCCTAGAATAATTCTTGCGAGTCATAGTTAGATCTTTTGGAAGTCTGGTTGTTTGCATTTTCACAAAAGGTTTGAGCACAACTATGTTTCAGATGAAAATAAATATGTTTTTGAGTATGAATGAGTATATATTCAAATTACTGCATGAGAAATAAAATTTATAAAAAATATGACCATAGATCATTCTTTCTTTACGGTACAGTTTAAAATAATTTTTCCTTCTCTCGGAATATGAAAAATATTGCCAACATTTAATTTTTTGAAATACACAAAAACACATGTATGATACTTGTGATAGTTTATGCATACATAAAGACGTTACATTTGTGTAGATTGGGAGGTTCCCATATTCAGCGATATAAGCGTATAAATACCTAAGTATTAGGAATTGCAAAAGTGTTCGACAACTAGATGTGTACTTTTCGGGAGTATGCATTATGAAGATCTTGTTGTATATAGATTTTTAATCTGAAAAAATATTTTGGATATTCTTTTGAAAAATCTGGTCAATCCGAACGGCAAGAGTCAAAATCCAATCCGAACCCGAAAAATGATAGTCAGCCCGACCCGGAACCGACCTGAAACAAAAAAGTAGAAGTGAATTTTATAAATTTGGACGATAAAGTTCTAATATATATATATACATTTAAAAAAAAAAAAAAAAAAAAAAAAAAAAAAAAAAAAAAAAACGAGCTTTCAGTGAACTTTGCTCACTTTCACAGATGAGTTTGAGTTGAGCGAGTTCGTTTGAAAAATTTTGAGTTTGAACGTGAACTTGACTCATTTTTTAGAATTGAGTTTGACTTTGAATTAGTTCGTTTTTTTTTTGTGAGCGTGCCCAACACTGATACACACACACTTACACATACATACATGCATACACATACATACATGTATGCACACACACAGATATATACATATACACATACATGCACACATAGACACGCATATACATACAGAAAGAGAGAGAGAGACATACATATATCCGATTGTTTAACTTTATAATTATACATATATAGAGAGAGAGAGACATACATATATCCGATTGGTTAACTTAAAAATAATGCGAACTTGAATATTTCTATTAAATACAATTAGATTAGGTCTTTTCAATATCAAACGTATAAAGAAAATACATATTTTTTTTTTAATATGAAGGAATATAGAGAGTAAAACTTAACGAACCAACACAATTGAAGACTGAGTTGGAAATGGAAAACATGCTATCGGATTATCAGATGTTAAAGGAAGTGACGTGATGATATAAACATCCAGTTTGTTATCTTTAACTGATTTTTTCGTCTTTAGGAGCGAGACATGACAAACACCGTTTTTAAGTCAATGCTATTCGTAAGTAGATATTATTCTATTACTTGAATATAAATGAATTTGTATTAAAATAAACTAATTGCTTTAAGGGGTGGGAAAACAAGTTAATTTTATAACTAAAGTTATAGGAAACATAAACTTGTTATATATATATATTTTTTTTAATTTTGAATATCATTAATAATTTTCAATTAATTTAAACTAGTAAATCTGTTCTTTTGTGTATCGTGGTATATACCATGTTAGCATGATAAGTGTGTTAAGCATGCTCAGAAAACTTTTTTTAACACTTTTTTTTTAAATTTGTAAATATTTTTAAACTTGTATTAAATTTAAAGTCTTTTTTTTTTTTAATTATGTGTAAATTTTTATTTTCAAACTCTTTTTGAATTGTTATTCCCGTAAAATATCTTTAATAACTTGCAAATGAGTTGGAAAATATTGAATCTTTTATGTAATGTAGTGTATACTATGTGAAATGTACTATGTTTAGATATATAGATGTATCACACTAGCATGTCAGCATGATAAATATGTTCAGCATGCTCAGAAAACTTTTTGAACACTTTTTTTTTTTAATTTTTAAAAGTTGTAAACAATTTAAAACTTTTTTTTTATTTCTAGAAAATTTTGTAAACTTTATTTTTTTTTTAACTTTTTTTTTTTTAGAAAAAACACTTGTAAAACTTTTTTTTTTTTTTTAGAAAACATTTGTAAAACTTTTTTTTTTAATTATAAGTGTTTAAACGTATAAATATTGTATTTATTCATACACATCTATGTAATTAGACATATATGCAAACTGATACATACATACATCCGTATAAACTGATACATATGTATATATTTTTACACATTTATTCAAATACATATACACGAAACCGTTTTGATAACGTTATTCTAGACATAACAACGAACTATATATCTTATTCTAATGGAAAGAGGTTTCATCTCGAATATTTGAGTATAACTTTCACACTATTCAAGCTGATAAATATTCTATTTAATTACACTCATTAATACATATAGAGACATTTATATTAATCCACACATACATAAGTATAAACTGATACACACGTATATATTTCTACGCATCTATACAAATACATATAAACTAAACCGTTTTCATGATGTAATATCAGACATAACAAAATGAAATATAAAACTCGTGTGATTTAAAGATGTTTGAGTTTGAATCCCTATATTGAACTCATTTAAATTTCATGTGAGATTGTGAAACTTCACCGTTTCACATTCTGTGATTAGCCTGTCGTCGTTGACCCCCCCCCCCCCCATATTATCTACTGGCGGTATTCCACATCAACCATCGCAGTACAAATATTTTATATACATTAGGGACAATAATTATTGAACCATCCACGTAATATCTTAAAATGCATATCATTAAAACAATTTTTATTGGCATGAAAGATACAAGTATGTATTTACATTTCATGTGCTAAAGAAATTGCAAGATGCAGAACACTAGTATTTACAGAAATCTCCAAGCTGTCAGACATTTCTCGAGCAGAAAATGGGTATAAAAGCTTATGAGCAGGATTACAAGATAAATTTTGGAACTAGAATTAAAGAAAAAAAAAATTGTGCCGAATTATACTTCAGATTATAATAATTACTCTGAAACGTAAATAAGTTTGCATTTGAATCATTTTTATATTTTTAATACATAGTTCTGTTTAGTTAATACAAAATTTTAAATTCAACAGCATAATCCTCTAAAAAATATATTTTTTGAACAATAAAGAAATTTTAGGTTCAGTTTGTACAGACAAACATGAGATATTCGTTTTGAAAATTTCAAAAAAAAATATTCAGAAGTTTGCGATATCCTGCGCGTTAGGCCCCAAAACGTCTTTTGGAGAAAAATGACTTCCATGTTTCGGAAACGCCGCTTCTACTATTGAGTGCGTATAATTCTAAAAACCGTAATTTCGGTTCTAATGCGAATTTCAAGGAGATAATTGTATCAAAATGTTCAGAAAAGATAAGAGTTTAACATCTAAAAAAAAAAAGTAAAATTTCGACAATTTCGAAGCTTTAAGAGTCCTGAGAGTCTTAAGATTAAAATTTTTCAGAGTCTTTCAAACATAATATGTACATGCTGAAACTTCCTAAAAAATTTATTTTCAATTTTCACAGATTAACTTGTCACTTTTAGTTTAACTACTGATAGTAAAAATTTATTTCATTTGGAGCCCTAGGGCCATCACTAGACTTCTGAACAGGGGAATTTTAATTAGAATTATCTTGTGCATAAATTTTAGTACAAAAACAGCTTCCTATGAGTTGAAGGAGCCCTTTATTCATTCCTCGATTAAGTGGTCTCGGAGACCGCCTCACAGTCGTTATGCGACAAACTTGTCACACCCGTTAAGAGTTAATCTATTAGGCGTTGAAGGTTTTAAATAATCCACCTCGCTCCACAACCCCACCCTCCCTCCTCAAGATTTGGTTTGGAAGTTTATATTCCTCATTCATCTCCTTGATGATGGTCAGGCTCTGGTTGACGCGGCGCGGGAAACTTTACCTTCAGATATTAACTTTTTAATATCGGAATTGTTTTAATAGCGTTTATATTGTTTTGCACCTATTTCAGTAATGAATAAATTATGAATAATTTTAAACGTATTCAGGGTTTGATTAACATACTAAGGTGAATTCGACGTTCCTACTTTGCGTATAGAATTCTCAACATATTTAATAACAATAGCATAAATATAGAAAAATAACTTTATATGAAAACGAAATACATGTTGAAACTGGAGAAATATTAAATGCTAATACAGTTTAAGAGAAAATGTATAATTAATGGAAATTAAAATATCGTCAGTAATTAGATGTTTTAAAAGTCGATAGGTAAAATGCGAGGGATGCAGATGACAGATTCATCATTTATCTTACGCTGGTCTCTGAACGAACAGGAAAGCCATTTCAAAATTGTTGACTTTTTTTTTTTTTTTTTTTTTTTTTTTAAAAGGTATAGGCCAATTTATTTCTAACCCTACAAAAATAATTTAAAAAATGCAATCAATATTCTAAATAATAGTAATAAAAAAATCCCAGAAGCACAATAAGCTGTAGGAGAGAACACAGAACAGTAATCAGCCTCGCGAGTCGTTCAATTGGATTCATATCCGAGGGTACGGGTGGTGGCTTATAGAGGTGTTAACCCGGGAGAACTCGCTAGTGAGAATGTCCAATTTCTTTTCTTTTACTTTACATACATATAATATCAACTTTTTTGGTTGGTTTAGTACTTTTATTCACAAAGGAGGTAAAATAATTGTAAAACATTTTGAAATTCTAATTAAAATGAAAAATGATTTAAATAACAGTGTTTAAAAAGTACGACTGTGAGAGAAAATCTCATGCAGCGAGTTCTCCCGGGTTAAACTTTAACTGCTGTGACAGAAATGGTCGTATAACTACTACAAAGAGGCCTGTGAGACCACTCGTTAACCCTTTATGTACTGAATTATGAATACATGGAAATTTTATCTTCTAAAGCATTTTCGTGAATTGTTTAACTTACATATTAGAAGATTTACATATTAGCATTTAAAGATTCATTAAATTTGAATTTATAGGGGTTTTGTGCACTCTTTATAAGACCACTCAAATCTTTTATTTTAAATACTTTTCTTAGTATTTTTTAGAATTAGAAAATGGACAAATAAAATGTTCCTACAATAGAAATAGAAAAATAGTTCCGAGTTGAGAAATTCCATCCCCCCCTCCCCCTGAACAAAAAGAGGCAAATGCAAAAGAAATCCTTTTAAAAATATTTTTGTTCTGTGTAACCCATCAAGCTTTTGGAACAAGTCAAAGTAATGTATCTATAACTCATTCTAAACTGTATCACAATAATCGATGTATTAAATGAATTTTATAACAAATTATTTTAATGGTAGCTATAAGTACCGTCAGTAATAAAGGGTTAGTAGCACAACCTCTGATAACTCAAATGATTCTTTTTCGGTACTAAACTTTTTCTACAGAACTGTTAGGGGAAAGTAGGGGAATGGCGCTCAGAAGGGTAATACCGCTCACCAAATATCTCTAAACAGAATAGAATTCAAAATGTGCGATAGGTATCGGCACCTAGCAAGCATCATCGTTAGTTCCCAGTAAGGATTTAGTGTCCGTCGGGAGGAAAGTATTTTTGTATCCTCAAGTTATTAGTTTGAAGTTGTTTTCTTATAAAATTCTACAGCATCGAACTTGAAGGTAAGTGCAGGGCCGGCCTAAGGCGTGCGCGAAGTGTGCCACCGCACGGGGCGCCGAGCCGGAGGGGCGCCAAACGGATGAAAGGGCGCCTATTAGAGCACCGATAAAAATTTCGGAACCAGTGTTTCTTTCAGGCACATATCGTGGAAGGTAGTGGCTTTCCGGCGCAAGAACCCCCCCCCCCCCTCCCCCTCTACTCGAGAAAATTTTCGAGCATACAATTCTTTTAGTGTTTAATTATTCCAATATTTATCATCTTAAACAGAGAGGAGGGGGGCGGTCGGAGCTCAGTTGACGTAAAGAGATTAAACCATTTCTATTTTTGCTACAGGCACTCATTTGTTCCAAAATCTTCCCATTTCAGGGATTTCGTTCAGCCTGCGCCCTTGCCATATTCTTTGAATTTATGTATTGCCCCAGTTTTCGGAAACGCGGTCTGAAAGGAACACGGAGAGGAAATTCAGTAAAAAATAACGTCATAAAAATATATAATTGCATTACAATGATGCACTGTTTCATTCATCATTAAGGATTATTTATTAGTGGAATATAGTCTTTGGACCATTACACAATAAATATTTCGTTATACTGAAATTAAAATAACTCAAATTTTAAGCAAATATTGTTAATTTAAAAATAAAAAAGAACAGTGCCCCGTTAAACTGATGGTATTGAGCTCACAGACTATTTACACTAATTGTATATCTCTTATTTCAAAGAATAATGCCTCTCAAAAAATAAAATAAGGGAGAGGGATTAGACCGCTCTCTCGTTTCCCCTCTTTATAGTTAACCAATGAGCCTCCAGATGTCACCAGGAAGCACTTTATCGAAATAAACCGGTATACCAAATTTGAAGCAAATCTGATCGAAAACACAATTTATCTAAATTAAGGGATATTAACCCCACCCCCCCCCCCCCTTTATATTTAACCAATGAACTTCCAAATCTAATCAGGGAAGCGCCTTATCAGAATAAACCGGCATACCAAATTTGAAGGAAAATGGACAGAAAAACCCATTTATCTAAATTAAGGGGGCTATTATCCCTCCGTTTCTCCCTTTAGACTTAAACAATGAACCTTCAAATCTAACCAGGTAAGCTTCTTATCACAATTAACCGTGTTATACCAAATTTGAAAAAATCTGATAATTCTGATTGAAAAAACCATTTATCTAAGTTAAGGAGGCGGGTTAGCCCTACAGAGCCGGCGGGCACATTAGCTCTCAGGCTTTGATAGCCTGTGAGCTAATAAAAAATTGATAGAAATTTAACTAAAATTTAAATGAAAAAAAAGTTTTTTCGAATCAGACTATGTATTTGATGTTGAGTAAAAGTTTGTCTAAACCGAAAGGGAATTCTATTCACTATTACAGAGATTCGCCATTATTTTGTGAAATAATTTGCACCTGGATACTGGAAGAAAGAATTCTGCTTTGGGGTTTCTTTCGGATAATATTGTTCTAAGCCTTTTTATTATATATATACAGACTTATACCCAAGCGCAATTTTTCTCTTAGTGATTTGTTATTTAAAATTAACACTAGAACTACCGGAAATTTGAGTCAAGTTTTATAAAAATATTTCGCACCAGAATTTTGATTTACAACAGTTTAACTTTAAAATATACAAAGAAGAAAAACGTTAAATAATAAACTCTTTCATAATCAAATTTCTGGTTTGAACCGAAACTTATTCATATGATATCAGTCAAAATAAGGGCTCACGGTAGTTCTAGTGTTAAGCGAAAAAATTAAAATTTACAGCCCCCTCCCCCCCCCCCTTTCCTTACACCAGCGGCCATGACATGCACTTTATTATTTGTAAATCTACTAAACAGAAATTGATGTTAAAATAAATAATCATTGTTTAACGTCTGATATAAGAGTTAAAAATAATAAATATATTACAAATCATCAGACATACAAGTAAAATTACATAAATACATTTAACACAATTAAAAAGCAAACGTTTCAAGCTAAATTTTAGCCCCTCATCAGTGCAACAAAACATTCAAATGACAGAAAACTATATATCATGTTTACAGTTAAAAATTATTAGCAGTTAAAATTAAAGTATAAAATTTTTTTTAAACAATGCTGAGAATGAACAATGCATCATCCTTAGAAATTGATGTGCTCGTTGGTACCCTACTGCCTTTACATTCTCCGTTTTTTGCTTAGTCGGTGAAATGACATCGAAGTATAGGGCAACCGAAAAATTCTTGGATGCCTTATGCGCTCCTTTTTCTGGAGGTTATATTTAACCTCGTGCTTCCAACTCTGGAATGGCCCTCGGGACTCCACCAGAGTTTCCAAATTATACTTTTAGGCCGTGCATTGTTTCGAAATTCATCCTTAGTTCATTTTCATATTTAGGTGGAGGTTACGCGCGGCGGCGTTGCACGCCGCGTTGGCACTCCTTAAGCACCGCGATGTCATGTCATGTCAGAAATTGATAGTAAGATTACTTTACCTTGGTTTCTCATTAGCAGGAGCAAAGAGCTCGATGAAGAAATTAATATAAGATAGACAATGCAGAATTGTGAAACTGGAGCCTTTCTTTTTCTTTCTTTTTTTTTTTTTTAAATAATTTATCTGCATATAAATTTTATTTTGTAATCGTTTTGAAAAAAAAATCTTTCATTTAATACATTATCGTTAAAATAACTTTTTTTTCTTCCTTAGTGCCCGATAAGTTGATTTTTTTATGATGTCCTACACCTATGATTTTATGTCACTTTCATTATCCAATATCAGTGCGGCGCTAAAATGTAAATTCGGAATGCTTGAAGATTTTCCTTGGGATGGTTTGCTTGATTCTCGCGTAGGCACCAGTACAACGAAATCCTGGAAACTTTATTTTTTTGTTAACCGTATTCCTTATAATTATAAATACAATTCTTATTCTCATAGTTTGTTCTTAATGTTTAATTTATTTAAATTACTTAAAAAATAAATTTTAGTGAGTTTTTTTTTGTTGTTGTTGTTGTTAAATATAATCAGAGATTGAAAACCATTCAAAAAATGAAAAGAAAATATAAGGATATTTATGTTTCCGGAATTAGCTGAAGAGAAAACTGGGTTTTCCATTATTTCGAAAGTTATCACCATGAAAAGTGAGCCCTTTGCGAAAATCGATATTTAAATACGAAATTTGTTCGTACTTTTTATGTTCTAAATAACGAGACAAGATTGCAGTTTTCATCTTTCATACTTGTTATTTACTAGTAGTTCCGCTTCTTTATTTTGTAGTATTTCAAACAGCATTCTTCTAAACTTTATTTTAATTACTTATCATTGTTATTTTCGTCCAATAGCATGTGCCGTGGCCTTGCATTTTACTTTTGCATCGTAATGTTATACATTAAGACTGATAATTACTGCAAAACTGAAATTTCCCCGATTTTACAATTTACCAAATACAAACTTAAAAATGGGATTAAATTTAGAACCCTTTATCCGTTTTTGAAACACTTTAAATTAATATCTTAAGTAGTAATAGTATGTATAAAAAGTACGAATATTTAAAATAATTAAGACCATATCTCAAGCAATTTTTCTTAGGTGTGTGTGTATGGGGGGGGGGGGGGGGGGCGCCCCGATAGGTTCTCGCACGGGCGCAAAAATGTCCTTGGGCCGGCCCTGGGTAAGTGTACACTCTTATTTTCAAATATTAATTTACTCATTATGTCTACAAAATATATACATTTAGCTGTACTTTCATGCATTTATTTATTTTTGTAGTACGTTGTTACGCCAATTATAATGCAATAAAACCCAACATGGCGATGACGGGTAATGGCGCTCGCGTGGAATTCCGGAAGTGTTGCCAGTGGGTAACTTTTTTTAATTCAAATTTGTTTATTGACACAACTTTTTTGAAATGGTAAAATTTCCCTGTTTTCTCTGTTATTAATATGTCATTAAACAAGGAGAATTTTACGAGTTCAAAAAAGTGGTGAAAATAAAAAAAACTAAATATAAAAAAAAGTAACCGACTATATGTAACAATATGTGTAAAGTGGTTGCAAAAAGTTTGCAGTGGTGTGAATAGCCCACACAACTACATATGTGACTTGTCTTACTTAAACGTTGTTTTCAAACTCTGAGCGCAACTATGACCCTATCATGTCGGGCATTACCGCTCAATCAGTGGTCATTTAAATAAAACGATAAAAAAAATTCCTAAAACTTATGAAAATTAGTTGATTGCAAACTGTTCCTTATGCTTTCGAGCTATACTTCGTTAATAAAATATTGATTTTTTTGTCCAAATTTGACTAGCTATTCATGTTTTCCCTTAAGTGAGCGCCATTCCCCCACTTTCCCCTACAACTAAAATTTAACTATTCAACAGCTTCTAGAGATAATACTAGGCTTCCAAACGAAACAAAATTCCACTCGTTCATAGAGTTAAACTAGAAATTACAATTACAATGTTTTTTTGTTTTTTGTTTTTTTTTTCTGACTAAAATGTTAACTCTTGCGTTTATGACAACATAAAATCATATATACAAAAATATTCAAATTTTAATTTTAAAAATTCATATTACTACCCGTAGGGCATGGTGACATCACGGCGACGTCGTTGTGAAGTCACACTGATTTTGTGACCGTCGATGTGACGTCACGTGACGTCGATGTGACGTCATAGTGACTAGAATGCGAGGTCGTTATGGCCGTTTTAGAGGTCGTTTGTGACGTCACATTGTGACCACTCTGTGAAGTCACGGTGTGACAAATTTGTGAAAAGTGTGTCATTTGTGACTATTTTGGCATTAACTTTGTGACGAACCTGTGACGACAGCGACAATGCTTTGACGTCACACTGTGACTAATTTGTGAAATATGTGTCATTTGTGACGAACTTGTCATAAACAATGTGATGATTTCAAATGAAAATCAAATTTCAAATTAATTGCTTAAAAGGGCAAAGGCCAACACAGAGAAAAAGATTCCAAGCCGGGACTCGAATCCGGGCCATCAGTGTAGCGCACTGACATTCTACCGACTAAACCACATGGAACGAGACCCAGCCTGGAAAATTTCTTACTAGTACATGTTGGCAAGGCTACAAACGCAGCACAAGATGGAATATTTATCGTGAGCCGCCAACATCGGGTAAACAGGAAACTTAATTAAATCCAGCATCGATTCAAACTACATAAATACTTGGAAATTTTCCCATAGAGAACCATTTGCCTTGCATACAATATTTAAAATGAAAATCAAATTTCAAATTAATTGCTTAAAATGCAATTTTAATTTGAAATTTGATTTTCATTTGAAATATTGTATGCAAGGCGAATGTTTCTCTGAAAAAATTTCCAAGTATTTATATAGTTTGAATCGCTGCTGGATTTAATTAAGTTTCGTGTTTTCTCCGTGTCGGTGGCTCATGATAAATATTCCATCTTGTGCTGCGTTTGTAGCCTTGCCAACATGTAATAGTAAGACATTTTCCAGGCTTGGTCTCGTTCCATGTGGTTTAGTCGGTAGAATGTCAGTGCGCTATACTGATGGCCCGGATTCAAGTACCGTTATGGAATTTTTTTCACTATGTTGGCTTTTGCGCCTTTTAAGCAATCACTTTGAAATTTGATTTCCATTTGAAATATTGTTTGCAAGGCGAATGTTTCTCTCTGGAAAAATCTCCAAGCATTAATACTGTGATGATTCTTGTTATAAACACTGTGATGAATTTTAAAATAAAGTTTTGTTTGAAATATACAATATTATCTTTTTACCGTACTTTTTAGCAAAGTATCGCTATTTTGGAGTCCTATTCTTCTAAAATACTTTTAATTTTTACACTGAAAAAACAATGCTTATCAACTGGCATACTTTTTTATTAAGTTCTAAGCTTGATCTTGAGTTCAAGCTTTATATTAAGAATGTGTAAGTTTTTGTGATTTGTTATTTTATTAAATACGAACATGGAGTCTAACGGATATTAATACATTTCCTATTTAAAGAAGAATAAGATAAGCCATATTTAAATTTTTTATTCCCGTGTATATTGTATTTTGTTAATATGAGCTAAATAGATTTGGTATGATTTATAGGAAATGACTGATCTGGGAAATAGAAAAAACAAGTAAGAAAAATCATGCATTAAGCATAGATTATAAAGCACTTTCCAACGCTTCCTGAATGCTTTAACTAGACATCGTAATTTAAGGAAATAACGTAAATAAGATAACTAAGTAAATATTTTATAAAACGCATAAAACATTTGAAAAACTGATTTCAGCAGTTACCGTTCACAGCCAAATGTTTTCCAATTCTTTTGAATAGCCCTGTATTTAATCTGTAGGTTGATATATACTAGTATATAATGTGAAAATTTAGTTTAGCAAGAAAACGCATAACAGGTTGAAATTCTCATTCAGCAATTTATACTAATATATGAAAACATACTTGAATACTTTTGTACAACCCTGTAGTTTACCTAGAATCTATTACACGCCACTATTTAGTTAAAATTTAATTCAAATTAAAACACTCTTAAAACTGCTGAAATCACATATCCAGAAATTATAATTTATAGACGGCCATATATCCATTTCCTTGCGTGACCCTGTGTATCATTTTATCCATATTCTACAAACATTTCTTAGTAAATTAAATGTAGTTCAACATAAAAATCCATAACTCATCTAAAAAAACCTTTAAGCAATTTGCGCCCATACCCCTTAACTCTTACGTATACTTTTGTGTAGCCCTGTATATGAATTATAGCTTTTAGATACACCATATACTATGCATAAATATAGTGAATCATAAAAGCGCATATTATAATTAAAAATGCATTTCCAGCAATTATCGCTAATGAACAGTACAATATCAACTTTTATAAATATCATAAATTGTAAATATTTTTTTTATAAATATTATAAATATCAAATTTTAAAAAGTATAGTAAAGCAGTTTAATCTATAAACTTGTTATCAGGCATGAAAAACACTATTTCAATGCTTAAATGTCATATTTTATTTTTTAATGCGAAGTATCGAACGTGTATCGAAAACGTAGAAAATGAGTTTACAATCGAAGAAAATTGAATAACTGATTCTGAATGTGTACAATTAAATGTTTGATTAAAATCACGAACAGCAAAAACGTGCTTACATACAATTAAAAAAAATAAATATACCAATTTGAAAAACAGTAAATAATTAGTATTTATAATTGTCTATTAAACAACAACAAAGTACAATAGATGAATTAAATGTATTATTAGATTTAACAATTTCTCGAAAATCTCTCCATATGTTACAAGGAATTCCTATTATTTTATAATTCTGGCAAATGTTAAATCTGAAAACATTGATATGAAGATTTAGAATTTTAAATAATTTAAAATATTATTAGCAATGAAAAAAAGTATTTCAAAAGTTTCACTACTATAGTATGTAAAACGACATTTCCCATTCAGTATAATGTTAATTTCTAATGTGAAAAACAATTCCAGATCAGTCTCTTTCTATAGGTATAATATAAAACTATTTAACTCATCTCACCAAATATACAAAACAGGAATAAACAATTTAAATTAAACAAGACTTACTTTTTGAGCTCCATAAATTAATTATTAATATCCGTGTGTATCCGAAAATGGCGACGTCTTTTTCTTCCATTAAAAAAAGCACACGCAAAAGCTTACATTTTAGACTAGTAACTTACCGCATCTGTTAGAACAAAAAGTTCTCTGTTTACCCTCGTGGCAGGCGATTTTGGGCAGGTGTTAGTTTATTTGCTTTTATATAAAAAGAATTGGAACTTACATGTGCAATCATTTTATGAGACTGTCTGTATTTAAATTTTTGTATTTGAAGAATTTTCCAATGTATTTTACCTTTTCTTTTTATCAGTTTTAACCCCCCCCCCCCTTTTTCTAAGTAAAGATTGTTTCACACATAATACAAAATATCTTCCTAAAAAATAAAAAGATTTAAATAAATATCGAGGATAAAAAAATTTTCTTTGTCAATCGTCATTCTTTTCATGTTAATTTCCTGTAGAATAAAACAATTCATAAAATAACTTTTTTTTAGAGTCATATCTCTAAAACACAAATTTGAAATACGAATAATAAATTATATCATGGGTTTTGCATAAATTTTGTATATTTTTTTTTTTTTAATTCGGAAAATGCTAATTTTATTTTAAAAGTCTGAAAGAAGTAGAATTTTTTTAAAAAAATAGTTACTTAAAATAGGTACACTAACAGGAAAAAATGTGACTTGAATGCAAATTATAAAGCAAGAAATGTATGTATGACTAAACTCTGAAGACTCTTTCTACGTGCTCATTAAAAGCTGCAGACTTAACTATAATAGAAATTTTTTAGTTTGAAACCACAAAAGTGTTTAGAATACCAGTGGTCGGTAAAAATAAATTAAAAGTTTTCCTTCCTGCATTTATATGCCCCCCCCCCCCCCCCGCACCATCTTTTCGTGTCTGAATTTACTATTTGCTATCCACTAATATATTTTCATTCCTTATGCTGCTGCAACTCGGGCCTTTTTAAAACATTTCTCTTCATTTTCAAAGATTTTTGAAGTTCATATTTTTCTCACACTGTGACTTACAATATGGGGGGATTTTTTTTTGTGAGTGTGACGTGACCTACGTTACATGCACTGACATAACAATTCTTTTTTATTGCCAGAAAAATAAAATTTTACAGTAACAACATGTTTTGAAGAATTTTTGTAATTTTTTAAAGTTTTCTAAGAAGTTCACATCTTAGTCACAATGTGACATCACTGAGTGGTGGCATTTCGGTCACAGATGTGACGTAACCACAGTGACGTCACAACGACGTCACTGTGACCATGCATGCTATGAGGGATAATACATATTTTAAAATCACTTAGTACTGCGCGCAAGATAAAACTTGAAATGATGTAGAAAACAATTTTTGGCTAATATGGAATCATAATGCATTTACTTCTAACTTAAAACTAACTAAAATAGGCACACATTGTTTAAAATTTAAAGAAATTTTCTTTAATTCAAAAATTTAAATATATGTTAATCTTTCAAAATAAATCTGAGAAAAGAAGACCTACAGTACTTTATCACTTGAATTTAATTTTTCTTGCATTTCAAAAAATATTCATAATTTCAATATTTTAACGGGTCTCAGGACTCTTAAAATTGGAAAAAATGAAAAAGACTATTTTCAACATTTAACATCTTAAAATGTATCTGATTTTAAATTAAAATTTTGATTTAGATGATTTCATTTTATGCACTTAAAACAATTGCAATATGCAGAACTAGCCTTTACAAAGAGCTCCAAACTGTCAGATACTGGAGGAGCAGAAAATTCGTATAACAGCTTACGCGCACGTTTAAAAAATAAATATTGCAACTAGAATGAACATTTTGGTGCCTACATATACTCCAGATAGTAATAATGGCCCTGAACCTAAATAAATTTGTATTGAAAGCATTTTTATATTTTTAATATAAAATTGTATTTAGTACAAATTTTTGAAAATTTCAGCAACATAGTCACCTAAAAAATATATTTATTTCAACTAAATATGAAATTTTAGGTTCCGTTGATACAGACTAACATGAAACATGTTTCAAAAATTTCATAAAAAAATATTCAGAAGTTTGAAATATCGTCCAGGTTATGCCCAAAAAAGGCATTTGGGAAAAAATGACTCCCAAGTTTCGAAAACGCCGCTTCAGCTATGGAGCGGGTATCATTGTAAAAGCCATAACTTCTGCTCTAATGCGAATTTCAAGGAAACAATTACATTAAAATGTTCAGAAAAGATAGGACTAACATCTAAAAAAATTAAAATTTTGAAGCTTTAAGAATCCTGAGACCGCTTAAACATTTAGTTTAACTTACTTGGAAGTTGGATGTGTGTTGGATGTGCCCTCCAATTCATCATTCTTGAGCATCTGGGGAATCTTCAGTGTCTTGTTCTTAATCACCTCGGGACCCTGATGATTCACGACTTCTTTGCTGTATTAGAATCAGACAGATTCGTAGCAGGAATTACGTAGATGATTGGACAATTCCTCAGAAGACTTAAGTGTAAGGTCTGTCTCCATTCTTTAGCCTTAAGCATAGCTTTGCTGAAGGAATCTGAAAAGCCATTCAAAAATCACTTTCTACTTTAGGAGAAAATATTACGGATAACCAAAATACGGATTTTGTAAATATAACCAATTAACACCTTGTCATAATATACTATTTCTTATGGCTAAAAGGTGTAAGATTAACCCATTTATGCGTAGCGTCCCATTTTTGGGAAAAGATGGGGTCATAAGGCACAATCTCCCCCCCCCCCCCCCCAATTTAAATCAAAACAAGTTACAGAAGTTGTTAAAAATCTATTATTTTCAGTTTTAAATGTTTGCTTATTCATCTCTGACCGCCCCCCCCCCACACACACACAAAAAAAAAAAAAAAAAAAGGTAATAAATTTATAGTAGTAATGAAACCAGTAAATGTGCAGATCAGTGGCCTCAAATGTCAGTTTTGCAGTTTTATTTTAAAATTAAGTATTTAAAATATTCAACCCGCAGTATTATTTCTTTCACATTTATAATATATCAAGTAGTTTCTGGGGGGGGGGGGGGGAGAGAACTTAAAAATAGGTGGAAATATACGAATCTATGCACTAATACTCAAACTTTTTTCAGATTCTTTTCTATTCCGCCTCTAAAGCCCCCACTGTCTCATTAATTCGATCCCTAATTCCCTGACATTTAGTATTTTAAAGTTGAATATAATTATATATTGATCAAAAAATTTGAATAATTAAAATATTGATCTTGTGATAATCATAATTTAAACAGTGACTAATTCTCAAATATCTTTATTTTGTCCAAATTGAAAATAACTATTTTGTTTTATGAGTATGCGTTAATTAACTTCGGCTGTAAATACATGTCAAAAACAATTATATCTACTGTTTTAATGGTGTGTGTTCATTACCGGCACAAATTGTGTCCATTACTGTAATTTTGGGTGTTTTGTTACATTTCTGTTATTTGCAATTAAATTCTGATTCATATTGTGAAATGAGACTATGAGAGTGATTAAATAGTGTTGATAAATTAATACAATATTGAAAAAAAAAAAAAAAAACGGAATATTTAGAACTTAAAAAATAATTTAAGAAATTCCTTAAAAAGGTATCCCATCACTGGCCCCATCTACACAATATTTTTACTTCAATTTGGATTTTGGAAATGATATATTTTAAATTAACTAACATTGCTGATATTACAAGTTTTGACTGAAAAATTATTCTAAATATCTTATTTTCCTTTTAAATTATTTGTGTTGCATAAGATCACAATGATTAGAAACATTGCGTTTTATATACAAGTGCTACCGATATATCAATGAAAATAATTGGGCATCTATTTCCTGTAATTTTTCTTTTTTTAATCCTGTAATGCTGCATGTATTTACAAAAATAGATAGCATTTTGAAAAATTTTTGTAATTTAATTCTATAGGGGAGACCGGGGGAATGGCGACACCTTAAGGGAATTTCATTTTTTTCATCACAAAAAAATGTTTATTTTTTAATAATAAAAATTATAAAGCTGGATCATTATCTTTAGTATCTGTAAAAATTTAACCGTAATCATAACTGTAAAGTAAGCACACATTAAAAAAAAATTATTTCAACCTCTGTACAGTAGCGGGATGACCCAGGATACTGGGGTCATACCGCCACTGTATCGGGGCAATGACGCCACTCTTTAATGACCTGGTAAATATATAAAATGGATACTAGGAAACACATAACCTACTAAAACTGTTTAGAAAGCAACAATTTATCAAAATAATGAATAATTACAATGTTTCTTAAACTAGATTTTTTAATGTGCTAAGCTTACAATTTAACTCAAATTGGAAAAGTCACCTTTTGCCATGGTGACGGCATGACTCCGAGAGGACATAGTGGAAAACACCCAGCAAAGCCGAAAGAAGAACCGAACTTGTTCAACCAATTGCACCAAAATGTCGACGAATGCACGTAGATGACGGGTAATATTATCTTAAGTATCTAATGTTTCAATAAAAGGTGTTTACCTCCACTCATTTGAAGCTCCAAAATAAGAAGCAACTAGATGAAAACTAAATTTTTCACTAGAACAAGCGAACGACGTATAATAAAACCATTCTCACTCTAGGCACTGTTTCTATTGTTGGCCGCTACACTGCAGTCGTAATCACTATCTCAAACTGCCGTTAGTTTTTAAACTAGACGGGGTGGCGGCATAACCCCGAGTGGCGCCATTCCCCCGGTCTCCCCTGCATTACATCACGCTAGAATATCCAGTAGATGATCCAAGCAAAATTTGAAACGAGTCCAATCGTTAAATTCCTTTTAATATAAAACGAGTCCATTCAGTAAACTCCCTTTAGTACAAACAAGACCCTTCAGCAAATTCCTTTTAGCATAAAACAAGTCCATTCTGTAAATTCCTTTTACTATAAAACAAGTCCATTCTGTAAATTCCTTTTACTATAAAACAAGTCCATTCTGTAAATTCCTTTTACTATAAAACAAGTCCATTCTGTAAATTCCTTTTAGTATAAAACAAATCCTTTCAGTAAATTCCTTTTAGTATAAAACATATCGCTTCAGCAAATTCCTTTAAACATAAAACGAGTCCATTCAACAAATTCCTTTTAATATAAAACATATCGCTTCAGCAAATTCCTTTTAACCTTTAACTGATGTCGCAGAAAACGTCACGTAAGTAGTATGAAGCGGTCTGTGAGACAGCTCCATTGATGAATAAAAGCCGCGATTCACTCACAAGATGTTTTTGTACTCCTTTTTTATTTTTATTTTTAATTTTTTTTTTTACAGGACTGTTATAATTAAAATTCACCTATCCAAAAGTCTCTGGTGTTAGTAGGGGAGACCGGGGAAATGGCGACACCTTAAGGGAATTTAAATTTTTTCACCTCGAAAAAATTTTTATTTTTTAATAGTAAAAATTCTAAAGCTGAATCATCATCTTTAGTATCTGTATAAATTTAACCGTAATCATAACTGTAAAGTAAGCATACATAAAAAAATATTTTTTAAACCTCTGCACAGTGGCGGGATTACCCAGGACACTGGGGTAATTCCGCCACTGTACCGGGGTAATGCCGCCACTCTTTATTGACCTAGTACATGCATCAAATGGATACTAGGAAACACACAACCTACTGAAAATAGTTAGAAAGCAATGTAATTGAGCAGAATAATGCTTAAGCTTACAATTTACTTCATATTGCAAAAGTCACTCTGCTGAATCGGCTCCACTACATTAAAATGAGGCCATTTCTCACCCGATTTGCATGGCGGCGGCATTACCCCGAGAGGACAATATGGCGGAAATCCCCAAGCAAAGCCGAAAGAAGAACCGAACTTGTTCAACACATTGCATCAAAATGTCGGCGAATGCATGTAGATTACGGGTCATATTATCTTAAATACCTAATGTTACAATAAAAGGTGCCTATCTCTACTCATTTGAAGCTGCAAAATAATAAGCAACTAGATGAAAACTACGTTTTTCACTAGAACAAACGAACGCCGTACAGGAAAGTCACTCTCACTTTAGGCACTGTTTATATTGTTGGCCGCTATAGTGCAGGCACATTCACTATCTCAAACTGCCCTTAGTTTTAAAACTAGATGGGGTGGCGGCATAACCCGGGTTGGCGGCATTCCCCCGGTCTCCCCTACTCAAGTTCCAAACGAAGCAAAATTTCAGTAGTGTTTGTAGATAAACTGAAATTTTCAAGTTAAACTGTGAAAATTGAAAAAAGCACCAGTCTGTGAGACCGGTAACATCAGTTAAAGGTTAATATAAAACAAGACTCTTCGGAAATTTTCTTAATAAAAAAAATATACTCTTCATTATTTTTTATTTTGTTAGGTCTAAAGACAAATAAAATAAAGAAAAGAAAACTTGGGCAAGACGTAAAAAAAAAAAAGTCTTGCTTAGAACTTGAATAACTGGATTTCCATCTTTTGTTACAAAATATCAGTTTTCTTAAAAGTATAGCAAATAGCACAAAAATAACTTTACATTTCACAAAATGCGTTCCAAGAAAAAACCCTGCCATCGACTCATCACCTATTCCATTAGAGACTTGAATAGAATTTTACTTATATTAGTTCTGTACAAATTGTTTTGTTACAGAAACACCATGCTATGAGTTAATTCCGCCTTTTATTAAGCTTACGATCGAGCGGTCTCACAGACAGCTTTACAGTAGTTATGTAACAATTTCTGCAAAGTTGTTAAAAGTTAAAATCTCGGTTTAAAGCACTGATATTAAAAAACATGCCAAAAATGTAGAATTATGTTACATCTTTTCTCAGAGAAACGAAAAGTAGACTTAAATGTAATGTAAAAGTAGATTTAAATGTCATTTTAGACGAAAAGTAGAAAATTCATTGAAGCTATTCTGTAAATGCCGGATACAAATGCGGCATGACGTCTACGTCGTAATATTATGAAATGCCGCTGCTAACCCGTGTGCGTAATTGAAAATAAAACATTCAACGAAAATATATACTTACATTATGGGAGAATCCATCTTATGTACTCAATTAACAAACATTCAATCAAGTTCTGTAATGTAGACTTTGGATAATAATTTAAACAAATGAGATGTGAATAAACCCCTGCTATATCGGCGCACAAATCTTTAATATAGATTAAACACATTAAAATATTTCACAGCTTCACCACACTTCCGTAGCCATGCTCAGGAACGTAAATGAATCAAGCTGGTTCAACAACGTCAAAACCTCGATCGACATGAAAATGTTAGACATGGGGGGAAAAAACGGAGCCCGAAGACGGAGGAAAATCAGATTTTACTGGCGCCATCTATTGAGATAGGATAATACAAGTCTTACAAAAGACCTTGACGCCATCTGTACGTAAAATTTGCAATGAACTACATCACTCAAAATTAAATGTTTCTTATGATATTTAACCCTTTATGTCCCAAATTATGAATCCATGAAAATTTCATCTTTTAAAGCATTTTTCGTCCATTTTTGAAACTACATTAGAAAATTTACACGATAAATTTTAGAAGGATTTTGCCAATTAGCACGTTCAGTGCCGCGTCGGTCATCGGTCACTGGTACATATAGGATTGTGTAACGGGAATCTTATTTCGTGGCCCAAACGGAAAGACAGACAGAATAGACTTGCCATTCAACGTGCTAAATTTATAGAGCTTTTGTGCACTATTTTTAACTCCACTCAAATCTTTTAAATATCATTTAAAATACTTTTAGTATTTTGTAGAATTAGAAAATATACAAATATTACAATACCCTTACAATAGAAATATTTCCGAACTCTCTCTCTCCCCCCCCCCCCCTCCCCGAAAAAAAAAAAAACTTTCAATGTCAAGAAAACTGAAAAGTTGCAAATGAAAAAGAATTTTTTTTGTGTTTGTGTAAGCAATAATTCTTTTGGAACAAAATAAAGTATCTAACTCATTCAAACCTGTAATACCACTGATCGATGTGTTAAATGAATTTCATAATAAGTTATTTCAATGGCACTTTAACCATTTCTCAATAAAATTTCTATTGATTCTCTCATTAAATTCTTATGCGTGCCATTACCTGTAAAAATAATACACTCGCAAAATGAACATAGCAATTATAATTATTGAGATAAAATCTTGACAGGACTGTAGAGAATTTTCGATGTTTTATATCATTACGGTACTCTTTTGACCTTTACACAAAAACTTCCTCTTAGTCATACCTGTATAATATTCCCTACTATTGCCCTCAGGGCTTAATTTCTAACTAAAAGTACTGGAGCCCTAATATTCTGTGGTGCCGGTACTAGCAACTGTACCGTTCCTTTTCACCTGTCACTCCAATCTGCATATTTATATTTCGTACATTATTTCCAAAATTAAAAGCATTTTTTTAAAGCAAATTTTAAATATATCAGCAAGATTCTTAGCTGTCAACTGTTCCAATTTTTACTTATAACACCTCCTGAATAGTAATCTTTGCCTAATTTTAATGTTAATTGCAGAATTCTGCTATTAAATATAAGGATTAGGATTCGGAAAAAGTGTTAACACAAAAAAAGGATAGTTCGCAGTTATGTATTTTTATGAAAAATGTATAAAATTTACAGAAATTAATGTGCATGAAGAATGGAACAATGTTTTTCAATTTCCAATGAAAGGTAACTTTAATCGATTCATTCCGAATTAATAATCTTGTGGCGAATCCCTGAAAATCAGATTAAATTAAAAATTTCACACCGTTATCGGAAAGATTCGATGCTTTTATATAGAAAAAGAGGAAACATCGATAGAGTGCTTTCTATTAGAATAGCAATTATATCCACTTACAAATGAGAGTGACTTCGTAAATGTACAGAACAAAACCTTTGCATGGACAGCGTTATAATTGAGAGAAAATCTTGACAGGACTGCCGAGAATTTTTGATGTTTTATATCATTACGGTGCTCTTTTAGCCTTTCCACAAATTTCCTCTCAGTCATGCCTATATAATGTTCCCTGATATTGTCCTCACTTGCAGTGGGTATTTCATGTATGCAGTTCGAAATCCGAGTGGGGTCCAGATGCTTGACGAATAAATCCATTAAACTCGGGTTGGAGGGGAGTAACCATGAGAGAGTTTGTATTGGTGGGGGTCTCAGGACTCTTAAAATTGGGGGAAAAAAAACCATTTTCAACATTTAATATCTTATAATGTATATGATCTTAAATCATAATTTTTATTGGGATGAAAGATGTAAGTATGTTTTTTTTCATTTGATGTATTTTAAAAATTACAAGCTGCAGAACACTAGTATTTACAGTGAGCTCCAAACTGTCAGACATTTCTCGAGCAGAAAAGGGGTATGACAGCTTACGCTCAGGTTTACAAAATAAATTTTGGAACTGGAATGAAAGAATTTTGGGCCAAATTGTACTTCAGATTCTAATAATGACTCCGAACTAAGTTTGTATTCGAATCATTTTTATATTTTTAAATACAAAGTTCTATTGAGCTAATACAAAATTTTGAAAATTTCAACAACAATCATCTAAATTTTTTTTTTTTTTTTTTTTTTTTTTAACAATAAAAATGAAACTTTAGATTCAGTTTATACAGATTAACATGAAATATTCATGGAAAAATATTCAGAAGTTTCAGATATCGTGCGCGTGAACCCCCAAAAAGTCTTTGAGAAAAATGACTTCCAAGTTTCGGAAACGCCGCTTCCGCTATGGAGTGCGTATAATTCTAAAAACCGTAACTTCAGTTCTAATGCGAATTTCTAGGAAACAATTGTATCAAAATGTTCAGAAAAGATAAGAGTTTAACATCTAAAAATAAGTAAAATTTCGACAATTTTGAAGCTTCAAGGGTTCCGAGACCCCTTAAGATTAATAAAAAAATTTCCGAGTCTTTCAAACATAATATGTACAGTCGTGGAAAAAAAAAAGTAAACACCCCTACTAACTCCTCAACAAATTATCGTACAAGAAAGCTAATGGTACCGAACAATTGGCAATAAAGTCTACTTTTAAATGATGTATATAAATTTGCTTAGGGGGTCATCTACCTATTAAAACGAACCATAACTTAGTTTTTTTCAATAGCAGTACACCATTCTGACAGCATAAATGAACTCTACACCCTTCAATGAGCCTAAAAACAAATCTTTATGCAATTCGTACCATAAGTTTGAGATATTAATTATTTTAAAACGAGCGTATTTTAAGGGCTGTATCCAAATTGAATTTCGGAACTCTATTGCTAACCGAGAGAGCTCCCATCTTGTTCAAGGCGCCTTAAGAAGTCAATGAAGTCTGCTAGATTGCAGGACAGCAGAAGAAATTTCAAAATATCTAGTCACTTCTATCACAGACGGCCCCTTAAACCAACCTCTTTCCATTTTTCAAGCATCCTTTGAAAACTACTTGGAAGAAAAATGTGAAATTTTGGATTTCCATAAAGCAGGACTTAATAAATCTAAATCCATCCAAAAAATTGTAGGTTTCAATTCATAATTTTTTCGAATATTAATTTCACAATTCGTATCATAAAATTATAAAAATTGCAAATTCAGCGTATTTATGTTTGGGTATATTAGTATTAATGCTACACAAAAAATGAGCACATTAGGAGCATAATTTCTGGAATATAAATAAAAACATGAAAATGTAATTTAACATTAGAAGCACTCAATTTTCAATGCTTATAATTCAAAAACTTATTATTCCAATGACTTGAAATTGGGTGTCTAGGCATAGTTTGAACCGAAGATTTGAAATACCTCGTTAAAATTGGGTATTGTCATTGAAAAAAAATGAAGTTTCGATTTCTTTTAATATGTAGATGGCCCCCTAAGAAAATTTTAAATACGTCATTTAAAAGTAGACTTTATTTCCAATCGTTCGGTACCAGTCACTTTCTTCTATGATAACTAGTTGAGGAGTTAGTAGGGGGTGTTTACTTTTTTTTTTTCCACGACTGTACATGCTGAAACTTCCTAAAAACTCTCGTGGGGAAATCCGCATCACTATATTGAACCGAAGGGCTGTCAAACGTCCCGATGATTCTTATTTATCTACTTAATAGGAAAACCATAATCAATAGCAATTCCCTTGATAAAATCAAGTTTGTTATGGAATTGAGTGTCAGAACAAACCAAAAAGGTTCGTTTTATAAAAGAATAGAAGGCGGTGATATAATAAATGGGAGGGACGCCTTAAACGGAATAACCAAGTTTAACTTAACCGGTTTCCTATAAACTGAGTGGACCAATCACAGATCTTAACTCACTATGTAATGAGCACCCTACCAGTGGCCGAGAGGTTCTGCTGTCAAAGCTATTAGACAGAAGGTGCTGAATTCGAACCCAATCGAGCCCGTCGGTCTAATCGTTCGGAGTTTTCCGTGTTTTTCTCCGAACTTAGGTTGTCCTTGCATAAATACGGGTAAACCCTTGTCCCTTGGGCCTATATCCAAAGAGTAGATAATCGGCCGTCAAAAATCAACCCAACCCTATGTAATGAGCAGATCCAAAAAATGATGAAGCTGAATTTTCCTCCATTTCTAAAGTAGATTTTATGTTATGATCACTTTCGTTCATTGTTGAGAGGAAGTCGCATAACGCCGGACGACCCTGTTTCCATAAAATAACTAGTATGTTGTGGCCATCACAAAACTTTCTCTTCTATACCATACATGTCAATACTTCAAAATTCACTATCTCAGTGCCAAATTAAATGGTAATCTGTGTTCATCAGGAGAATTCTAAAAAATCCTTCCGGCCAGTGCCGGGAGGAAGAGGTAGCTTTCATATTCCTTATTTTTAAAAAGCCAACTTATATCATTCAAACACACGAAGCTCAATTTAGTGGAAACCGAATATAGGAGATTCAATACTAATTTTTATCAATATAATGAATGAGAATTTCGCGAAATTAGTCAGCTTTATCCAAGCTGCTTTTCTTTAAAGTAACTCATATTTGGCTGCCAAATTCGGCGATTTCTTAAAGTGCGTGCCATTTTAAGACAACATGGTGGATGAGGCTAACCAGTGAACTTGGTCGAGACCTTAGTAATTGCTGTGCACATGCTCACTCACATCGGAATCGGTTGATATATACGAGTGCTGTCGCATGCAAAAAATCAGATTTTTCAAAATGTCACCCACAATAGAAATTGAAACTGCTATATCTAAGCCATTTTTTAAGGTAAAGACAAACAAAAAATGCTCCTGAATCCTTATATCAAGGTCAAATACTTAAGAAAGAAACCTTTTTCAATTTCTAATTTTTTTGCACCTCACTTTAAATATAATTTTTTATTTAATTTAATGGCCTCCATTTTGAAACAAGATGACTTATGAATCTGGCCAGCGAACTTGGTCGAGGTATTGATGTATACTATCTACATGCCTTCTTACATCGAAATAAGCGAATACGTGTGTTATCGCGTGACAAATACAAGATCGTTTCAAAATGTTAGCCATGCTAGAAATTCAAAGTGCTATAATTCAACCATTTTTTAAGATAAACAAAAAAAACAAATTTTTAGAAACAAAAACTGCTCCAGAATCTTTGTCTCAAGGCCAAACACATAAAAAAAAAATCTTTTTCATTTTCCAATTTTTTAATACCTCATTTTAAATTTTAAATTTATTTTTTTTTAAATGGCAACCCTTTTGAAACAAGATGGTGAATGAAGCTGGCCAACGAACTCGGTCGAGACATTGGTATGTACTATGTACAGACCAAGTTACATCCAAATCGGTTCATAAATACGCCTGTTATCGCGTGACAAAAATCAGGTCGTTTTAAAATGTCAGTCACAATAGAAAATCAAAATGCTTATTACTCAGCCATTTTTTTAGATATAGACGGAACAAAAACTGTTCCGGAATCTTTGTACTAAGGTCAAACACATACGAAAAAAATCTTTTTCATTTTCCAATTTTTTGGTATCTCATTTTAATTTTTTTATTTTTAAATTTTTTTTAAATGGCCGCCATTTTGAAACAAGATGGCGGATGAATCTGGCCAACGAACTCGGTCGAGATATTTGTATGTACTATGTACACACCAAGGTACATCCAAATCGGTTCCTAAATACGCCTGTTATTACGTGACAAAAATCAGGACGTTTCAAAATGTCAGCCACGCTAGAAATTCAAAATGCTATAACTCAACCATTTTTTAAGATATAGACGAAACAAAAACTGCTCCGGAATCTTTGTATAAAGGTCAAATACATAAGGAAAAAATATTTTTCCATTTTTAATTTTTTGGTACCACATTTTAAATTTTAAATTTTTAAAAAAAATTTAAATGGCTGCCATTTTGAAACAAAACGGCGGATGAAGCTGGCCAACGAACTCGGTCGAGACATTGGTATTTACTATGTACACACCGAATTACATCGAAATCGGTTCATAATTACGAGAGTTAGAGTGTGACATAGGTCATATATATCAATTTTGAACGGAGGGTGGTTTCGGGGTCTGGGGGTCATGATCGATGAAAATATACAAAAATTTTTTGAAATCGCTTTCCTCCGAACGGCTGCAATAGGTAGCTTTTTGTAATGAAAGCTACCTAAAATATGAAATTCCGTGCATTAGTTCTCGAGGTATGACTGTCGCTGAAATCGTGTAAATCCAGCAAAATGCAGCATAGCAGTGCCACCTATTGGGTTATTTACACCAGAACCTAATTATCACCAACTTATGTCAACGTCTAACTGAATATGAAGTTTGAGGAAAATTGGTTCTTGAGATAGAGGTATTGCACAAATCATGACAAAAAAAGCATAGAAGCGCCACCTGTTGAGCGATTTGCAACAACACATAATCAGCAGCAACATTAATCAAGTTATACTTGAATCTGAAGTTTGATGAAAATTCGTGCATTAGTTCTTGAGATAGAACTATTGAAGAAATAGTTCAAAATGCAACATAGCAGCGCCACCTATTGGGCGATTTACACCAACACGTAGTCAGCATTATTTCATATGAAGGACTAACTAAATCCGAAGTTTGATGAAAATGTGTGCATTAGTTCTTGAGATAGAGCTACTGCGAAAATAGTGTAAATCATGCAAAATGCAGCATAGCAGCGTCACCTGTTGGGGGATTTACACCAAAATGTAAACAGCATCCATTCATGTCAAGCACTAACGGAATCTGAAGTTTTATAAAAATCCGTGCATTAGTTCTTGAGATAGAGCTTTTGCGGAAATCCTGCAAAATGCTACATAGCAGCGCCACCTGCAGGGCGTTTTACACCAAAAACTAATCAGCACCAATCTATATCAGGGACTACCTGAATATAAATTTTTATTAAATTCCGTGCATTAGTTCTTGAGATAGAGCGCCCACAAAATTAGTGTCACATACAGACAGACATTTTGTGAAAACATGTTTTTTGGATTCTCTGACCCCTAAAACGTGTCAATCGTCGAAAACTGGAATTCGAAAATTTTCATGAAACCAATACTTTCTTCTTGTAAAGATAGGAGAAAGTAAAAATGTCAACATACCTTAAACAAAGTGAATCAAATTCTCTAAAGGTCTTAGCTTGAATTCAGCTAAGAGGCCCGATATCGGGGACTCCCATAAACATATCTTTTGACTGCCTAAAAAAACTTATTAAAAACAAAGACCTGAAACAGAGACCGAAAGGTAATCAAGTTGTTTATAAATTGTGGATAACTTAAAAGCATGATTCAGAACGGGCGAGATCCAAACAGACAACAGAGCCGACTGGCGCCATTTCACTTGGCTACTTTTCCGTTGCCGGTTGCCAGATATAGAGGTTTCATGTATGCAGCTAATCTCGCGCATACAGATTTTTTTTTAAGTGAAAACTTCTTTAGGAGTGTTTTTTTTTGAGATGGAGAAAAATCACTGATTTCGAGACACTGTAACGTAACCGACATGCTAGCATTTTGGCATTCATTATTGAAGGCGCTTTCCCATCGTCATCTATACTCATCTATACTTTTACTTTTTCATATTATAAAGAGGAAAAAATTGTTTATTTGTAGGAGGTAAGCTCGTGAACAACCGAACCGATTCCAAAAGTAATGGTATCAAAATGATGGCGTTCGTCCAACTTAGAACATAGGCTATATCTTATGTCGGTGCCACTGCCCCAAAGGGGGTGCAGGAGCAAAAAACGTTCTAAAAATGCGATTTTTGCGTTACTGGAGGGCCTAGAAATATGAAATTTGGAATATTAGTTACTTATAAGATATAAATGATGTCCAAGAACAGTTCTTAAACAATTCGAAATTTAAAAGGGGTGCAAATGCACAAAAAGCGTTCTAAAAAACGTTCTAAATGGTAGTTTCTACATAATCTCAGGAAATACCAAACCGATTTAAAAAATATTGGTGTCAAAGTGATAGTGACAACGTTTGCTCCAAGATAGGCTATGTTTTATGTCGGTGCCACTACCCCAAAGGGGGTGTAGGAGCGAAATACGTTCTAAAAATGCGATTTATGTGATACTGAAGGGCCTAGAAATATGAAATTTGAAGTATCAGCTACTTATTAGATATAAAGGATTTCTAAGAACAGTTCTTAAACAATTCGAAATTTAAAAGGGGAGAAAATGCGCAAAAAGCGTTGAAAAAACGTTCTAAATTGCAATTTCTATGCAATCTCAGGAAATACTGAACCGATTTCAAATATAATGGTGTTAAAATGATGGTGACAGATCTTGCTCTAAGATAGGCTATATTTTATATCTGTTTCCACTACCCCAGAGGAGATGCAGGAGCAAAATGAGCGAAAAGCGTTCTAAAAACGTTCTAAATGCCGATTTGTCCCCAATATCTCAGGAAAAATCAAACTGATTTCAAAAGTAATCGTCAGAAATTGATGCTGACAGCCTCTGCTCTAACATAGATGCTATTTCAAGTCGGTATCATTATTACCTAGACGTTGCTGGAGAAAAAAAGCATTCCAAATTTCGATTTTTGTGATCGGTAGGGGCTAGCAACTTAAAATTAGGCAAGGCACATATTTATTACATATAAATGATCTTTAAGAACAGTTTCGAAAAAATTGGAAATTTAAAAAGGGGTGAAAATGCGCAAAAAGCTTTCTAGAAACGTTCTAAATTGCGATTTCTACTCAATCTCAAGAAATTCCAAAGCTATTTCAAAAGTAATGGTTGCAAATCAGTGGTGACAGTCCTTGCTATAACATAGGTTATATTTTATGTTGCTGTCACTACCATCTGAGGGTTGTAAAAGCAAAACATGTTCTAATTTGCGTTTTTTGCATAGCTGAAGGGTCTAACTCTTTGAAGTATTGCATGTTATTTACTTACAAGATGCAACTGCTTTCTATGAACTGTCGAAAGAAAATTTCAAATTTAAAAAGATGAAGTGAGCGAAAAGCGTTATAAATTACAATTTTTATGTAATCTTATCAAATACCAAACCGATTAAAAAAATAATGATAACAAATTGTTGGTGATAGAACCTGCCTAGATATAGAATAAGCTATATTTTATGTCTGTGCCACTACCACCAGAGGGTTGCAGTAGCTAAAAGCTTTCTAAATTGCGATTCCTGTGATACTGAAAAGGCTAGAAACTTTAAATATGGCATGATAGTTACTTATAAAATATAAATGCCCTCGAAGGACTGTCGAAAATAAATTCGAATTAAAAACGGGTGAAGTGAAGGGGAGGTGCGAAAAGCATTCTAAAAAAGTCCTAATATACGATTTCTACGCAATTTCAGGGAATATAAACCAAATATAAAAGTAATAGTTGCGAATCAATGGTAACAGTCTCTGATCCTACACAGGCTATATTTTATGCCGATGATTCTACCACCTGGGATTTACAGAAACAACAAACGCTCTAAAAAAGGCCTTTAAAAGCTTTCTAAATTACGTTTATGTGGAATATTAGGAAATAACAAACCAATTTCAAAATTAATGTTGGCAAATTAATGGTGACAGTTCCTATTTCAACATAGCCCTTTATGTTGAGAGAGGTGGTAGGACTTTGAATTCGACATGATGGTTAATTTTAAGATGTAAAAAGATGGTTTCTAAAAAATTCAAAACTTCAAATGAATACTGAAATGAGCGTATTAATTGAGCATAAAAGTTTCAAAATATTTTCTAAATTATTACTTATTTAGTTTCATTTCGTTTTATTAATTTAAGTCTCATTTCTGCCTTATGCAGTGTAACAATGATGTTTAATCAAACTGTGTTTTAAATAGTAATTTTTTTAATTATTCCTAAAAGTAATAATTACCTTTTAATAAAATAAAATATTACCTTTTAATAAAATAAAAATTTAGTTAGTACCTTTTAATAAAAATTAGACATATACATATCACTTGGCATATTTCAAATATTACGCGAGCAAAGCCGCTGGGTTTGCTAGTCATCATCTATACTCCTATTATAAAGAGGAAAAAAATTGTTTATTTGTCGGAGATAAGCTCAAGAACTACCGAACCGATTACAAAAGTAATGGTATCAAAATGATGGTGTTAGTCCAACTTAGAGCATAGGCTATATCTTATGTCGGTGCCACTACCCCAAAAGGGGTGGAGGAGCAAAAAACGTTCTAAAAATGCGATTTTTGCGTTACTGAAGGGCCTAGATATATGAAATTTGGAATATTAGTTACTTATAAGATATAAATGATGTCTAAGAACAGTTCTTAAACAATTCGAAATTTGAAAGGGGTGAAAATGCACAAAAAGCGTTCTAAAAAACGTTCTAAATTGTATTTTCTACATAATATCAGGAAATACCAAACCGATTTCAAAAGTAATGGTATCTAAATGATGGTGTTAGTCCAACTTAGAACATAGGCTATATTTTATGTCGGTGCCACTACCCCAAAGGGGGTGCAGGAGCAAAAAACGTTCTAAAAATGCGATTTATGTGTTACTGAAGGGCCTAGAAATATGAAATTTGAAATATCAGCTACTTATTAGGTATAAAGGATTTCTAAGAACAGTTCTTAAACGATTCGAAATTTAAAAGGGGTGAAAATGCGCGAAAAGCGTTCTAAAAAACGTTCTAAATGGTTGTTTCTGTACAATCTCAGGAAATACCAAACCGATTAAAAAAAAAGAGGTGCCTGATATCTACCCCTTGTATATCTGCCCCCATACGTCATTTTGACGTCACAGTAGAAGGGGACACATATCCAGTGCTACACCATTTCACTCTATTCGAGAATTGTATATCCGACCCCTGTATATATGCCCCCATATCAGAAGGGGGCACATATCCAATACAGAGCATTTTATTTTTCTCAAGAGCTGTATATCCACCCCCTGTATATATGCCCCCATACGTCATTTTGACGTCACAGCTGAAGGGGACACATATCCAGTCCTACAGAATTTTCCTTTCGTCGAAGGGTGTATATCCAACCCCTGTATATATGCCCCCATAAGTCATTTTGACGTCATAGCAAAGGGGACACATATCAAGGGGGCAGATATCCAATGCTAGGGTTTTTACTCTTGGCGAGAGAGTTGGACAACCGACCCCTGTATATATGCCCCCATACGTCATTTTAACGTCACAGCAGAAAGGGACACATATCAAGGGGGCAGATATCCAATGGTAGGACTTTTACTTTTGGCGAGCGGGTTGCATATCCGACCCCTGTATATATGCCCCCATACGTCATTTTGATGTCACAGTCGAGGGGACACATATACATTGCTAGAACATTTTTACGCTCGTCGAGAGTTGGATATTCTGCATATATGTCCCCTTCTACGTATAGATTTTATTGTTGCCGCGAAGGCCTTATTTATCTAGAAATCTGTGAAAGACATTTAAAATGTAACTCAAGAATTATGTAATTATATACGAGGACGTGAGTTTCATAACTCACCTTATCCAAACTTTAAAATATCGAGTGTTCTTTATGAATCTATTCTATAGGTGAACCTGCATAAAAAAAAAACACTATAATCTGACAAAACCCCTAGTTTTAACGCGTACGTCTGCCATTGTAAAATATTGGTTTACAATGAAAACCAACGGGTTTTATGAGATTTCCCAAAATTAGATTATCTGGACAGGGCGAGGTTTGAAACTCACGTCTTCATATATACATAAAAAAATATATATTGAAAATTTATAAAGTTAAAAAAAAATTTAATCATTTTGCTTCCATTTTAAAATGTTATAGACAGTTATAGTTCGAATAAATATTATAGTCAGAAACTACGATATAGTTTCTAACATTGTTTCTTACTACGATATAGTAAGAAACTATGTTAGAAACTATATATCGTTAGAAAGAAATATTATTGCTGGTTTTCCATCTGAGGTACATTCCTGCAGATAGCACATGTGACCAAAATGATAAAGATAAATCATGCCGGTTGTATAGATTATTAAACACTTTTATAATTTACATTTATCCAACTTCAGTTTTTCGAAATACTCTGCACTTTCATGCAGTGCTTAACATTACATAAATTTCGTTGAATTTGTCCCAGAAAAACACCATCAAAATGCACTTCAAATAAATTTCTGCTATAGACTCTAATGTATCCCAATTCTTTTGTTTGCCCCCTATAACAACTATAATTGTTAGATACACCCTCTTTTATCTGAGAAACATTCTGCAGTATAGCTGAACACTGCTCTCGCATAAAAGGGAGGTACTTTCTGACACATTTCTGAATTCATTTATGTTCAGAAAACCATGAAATTACCCTGTGTTCTTATTCAGAAACTGTGTAACCCGAAGACTTTTCCGTTTTTTGTTAAAAGCAAAAGACCTTTCTTAAAAATTCTCTCAATGCCGACTTTTAAACCAAATTACCGACGCGGAAGCGCGAGAAAGGGTAAAGACTTTTCATCACTAGACAAAAATCGCTTATAGCTCGATAAGTAATTTATTTGTCAAAAAATAGTAAACTCATTTCGATTCCAAATTGCTTCAATAGCTAGTCTTTCCAGTTTTGCCTCTGCGTTTATAAATGAGCCAGATAATGTGTCAGAAAGTTTCTCGTTTTTCAGAAAGTCATTTTGATAAGCAGTTATAGCTTTTTTACGTTCTCTTTTCTACCCTTTTGTTTCTTTGTGAAACATGCCATTTGAAATTATATTTACGCGGATTTTTTATTATTATTATTATTATTTAATCACTTAAGGCGACAAGGAACATACAACTCATTTTTTTTTATTTTACTTTTTTTTTCACTTTAAATACTAATCAAGGGCACACTATATGCATTATGGTATATATTTATCACACAAGAAATACTAAATACTTTTTTTTTTTTTTTTTTTTTTTGAGAAAAATAAGGAATTTTCCGGAATGTTTTAAGTGTTACGAAGAACTTTTCAAAATACAACATGCGCATTCCAGATCAATTCAAAACCCCCAATATTTTTATTCAAGTTTGCTTTATATATACAAATAAAACGCTGCCTCGAATTTTATATATTTGAATATAAAAGTAAGAAAAAAAAACTTTCTAAATTTTATGAAATTCTCAGAATTTTCGCTCATATTGCTGCAATTAACTACCTTTAACTTTTGATCTGTATTTAGTTTTAAAAATTAAAGCATAATAGCAAACCGCTATAGAACATTTCAAAGCATTCAGAGGAAAAATTTTGTGCTTAGAACATTCACGAAAAAATGGATAGCGACGAAATTTACTGAAAAAAAGACTAATTTTAAGATTTAGTACAAGCGCAAACATTAAAATATAAAAGTTTATTTCTACGCTGACGATGAAATGAACACTTCCGATGATCGTCTGAATTTGGTCGAAAACATTTTGGAATTCTAATTTGATTTTTAAGGTATTTTAAATAATATTATATTACATACATACACATAAAAACAATTTTATTACTTTTTATTTA
This sequence comes from Maratus speciosus, assembly GCA_963932465.1. Taxonomy (NCBI): domain Eukaryota; kingdom Metazoa; phylum Arthropoda; class Arachnida; order Araneae; family Salticidae; genus Maratus; species Maratus speciosus. Next base: position 4,717,185 of record CAWVRF010000002.1, on the reverse strand, counting down.
TATAACTAAAAATATTTAACTGCCGTACTTTAAATTTTAATACGTCACTTTCTCAAGTTTTCAAGATTTATTTTCAGGATATTGAACCATAAACTGGGGATGTTGTACGATAGGGCGTCGTTACATGCTTGATTGTTTTTACACGGGATTTCTATAGATTCTCTTATAGTGCATGCGTAATAACTGGATGTTGGGAATCTGATTTTTGCATGATCAAAATCTATTGCGATATTCTGATTGAAACTTAAACGATTGACGGAATGACACAAAAGAAAAATCAAAGAAAGAATAAGAGAACATAAAGCAGAGATAAAATTTTGTCGTCAACCCACAACTCACTCTCGTTTAAGTTTCTATCAGAATATCGCAATAGATTTTGATCATACAAAAATCATTTTCCCAACATCCAATTATGACGCATCCACTATAAGAGAATCCATAGAAAACCTGTGTAAAAACAATCAAGTATATAACGACGCCCTATCGTACAATATCCCCAGTTTATGCTTCAATATCCTGAAAATAAATACTGAAAACTGGAGCAAAGTTACGTATTAAAATTTAAAGTACGGCAGTTAAATCTACCCATGAAAAGTGACGTATGAGAACAGAGTGATGTCATAAAATAAATGGAACTGTAATTAATAATAATATATATTTCCTTTGCTGCTGCTACTTCTACTTTCAACTCTGGTAATTATTGGTTCTCTCACCTTCAAAACAAAGTGACGTATTTGTATAAATAAACAACATTTGGTTATTAAGATATTCTTTGATGATGAGCTTGGAAAGCTTGAAAGTACTAAGAAGTTTTAAATAAAATGTATATTTTAAACTTGTAAAAACTTTTTCATCACTTTAGTCGCCTTTTAAGTAAGACTGTGGGCTTTTTTAAGTTCACATTATATATTTTATCCATCATCAATTTATAACATTTATAACTAGAAATTAAAAATAGTTTTTCTTTACTTTCTTTTATAAGCAGAAAATGTTCATCTTGAAAATTGCGCCTATTCTTTTAATGTATTTCATGTTTTTTCCAAAAATTTCCGTATTAATTTGACATCGAATTCGATTATCAAAAATGTACAGATTTTTTACACTTGGTAGAAAGCGCAAACAAACGAATTTTTTTCAAAAAGACATTTTTTTTTGTCACTTTTTTTAAGATAAGGCAACTAGAAAGAAAAAAATAAACATTATTTAATTTCTTATTTTAGAATTTAAAATTTTATTTCTTAACGCATAATCGTAAATTAATTAAAATTAAATTACTATTTCATAAGAATGTATTTTTTTATACATAAAACTTTTCATCCTTTTTATTTCTAATTTTTTTTTTTTTTATTTTAATTCGGTAATAAAAACTGTTTTCGGAAACAAAAAGTGGAGAAATTATATTTCTAAATTAGATGACGCATGTTTTCATTTCCATAAGTCTTTATCCATCAGATTAAGGTGTTTGTGGTTTAGATGTAAGTAAATTATGTTATTTGGATATTAGAATAGGTGTCGATTTCAGAGATTTTTAAGGAGTAAGTGGCTTCTTAAAGCGACAGTGAACGTTCAAAATCGCAAAAAACATTAAAAAAATCATTTTTTGTTTTTTCGAAAAAATGTTCCGGCAATCTTCTACTTTCAAATTAAAAAAAAATTATTCAAATCTGATAATTTTTTTGCAGAGATACAGCTGTTTTTCTAACATAAACAATCGTTATCTGCACTTAAAATAAAACTTTAAATCCAGTTTTCTCAAAATGAGAATTTTCGCCGACTGAGTAAGTTCAAAATGCTCCATTCGTCTTAATTTTATACTAATTTTTATAATACTTGTTAATATTGCTGTTGATATACTTTATTACAAAACTTGATATTAATATGTGCAAAAAAAAAAAAAGTAATATTTTATCATTGAATTTTATCCGAAATGAACAATATTATATGTTTATAATTATTTTCTGCCAAATTACTTAGTATAATTTTAAAATGGTATACCAATTTTTGATGTAATATCATAAAGCTATCACAAAAAAAAATTACAAGTTTCTGAAACAAAATTTAATGCGCATGGAGCATTTTTAATTTGTATCACTAATTAGCATATTATTAATTAATTACTCATTTGCATATTAATATTTTTTAATGAAATTAAGAAAATTTCTTAATTATTGCACAAATTATATGTGTATTAAATTTCAAAACGATTGAGCAAAAACTGTAGAAAATGTTTTTGAACGTCCACTGTCGCCTTAATCTGAAAATTCCAGTTGCTAAACTGCAAAAGAAACGCATAAAAGTAATAAAGTTTATGTGTGAAAAAAATTCAGGAATACAAAGTGAAAAATAATTTATTTAATATATACACATGTACAACAAAATACATACAAATTACATCAAAATTGTGTACTGTAATCACATAATTCTTTTGACGTGGATATAAATTAAGTGTAACATTAATATTGAACTATGTAGGGTCAGAAGATTAATCTGAGCAGGATACATGTTACAAAAAATATGTATAAAGTAAGCAATCATGGTAGTGGGGAATATTAGAAAAGTAGTATTTCTTTTTTTCAATTTGTCACACAAGAGTACATATAAAAAATTGTGAATGTGTGATATTTTGATAAATTTTGCATTATAAGAAACAAAATACAGTTTAAACCTTTATTTTCAAGAACACATAAGAAAAATTATTTAAAAAAAAATCTTATCACCGTCTAATTATAGAAGTGATTCTATTCCCAATTTTTCGAAAATTTAAGGCTTTCGGTTCTCAAAATTCTGACATTAAAAATGTAACGCAACAATATCGCCAGTTTCGACAAACGGTCGCCAAAAACTCAATTTCTTCAATCGTTCGCAGAAAAAATCGTCAATTTGGTCAAAGGATCGGGGGAAAATATGAATGTAGCAAAAATGTTGCAAGTAAATGCAAATTTCGTCAAGGAATCGCGGAAAAAATGCAAATTTCACCAATTTCGCCTAGGGATCAGTGGAAGGAACGCGGATTTTGTCAAAAAATCCCGAAAGAAGAAACTAATTTCATCAAAGCATCGCAAAAAAGTAAACTAATTTCGTTAAAAAATCGCAAAAAATCCCTCAAATTTTGTCAAAGGATCGCGAAAAAAACGCGAATTACATCAAAACATCACAAAAAACCCGAATTTCTTCACAAGAAGAAAAAAAAAGGGAATTTCGACAAAGTATCGCGAAAAAACTCGAATTTTGTGAAAGGGTCGCAGAAATATACGAATTTCATCAAAAAGTCATGAAAAAATGCATAATTAGCGCATGTAGGGGATTTTCCCTCTTTGCTGTAACCTTTTTAGAAAATCTGCTGCGGATATCAGATTTTTGCTTCTCTAATTGCATATATATGCAATTTAATTCTTGGTATATTCTTATAAAATAAATAGCATCATTTATAATGAAATAAAAACTTGATCTGCTTACCAAAATGTAGATTTATAAAATTGTATGCTCATAAAAAATATATTTTTATATGTCTTGTTATATACTTTAAAATTTCAATTCAAAACAGAGAGTAAGGAGCTCAAGAACTAATAGAAAATGGAAAACTGATAACTAGAACTTGAACTATTAATTATGAAGGTTTGATTTTAAAAAACATGCATATAGAAGTTTATCGAGGATCTTATACACTTATAATCAGAGTAAAAATATTTTTATAATTTCTTTCAATATGTGCGTGTGAATTGTTCAAACAATAAAAATGTATTCTCAATAAAATTAATATTTCGTGTTTCATTTAAAAAAAATTATATTCATAAAGAGTACACACAAAAATATTGGATTCATAAATGTTTTAAGGAAATTGAGTGAAATTCAATGCGCGCAATATAGACAGTTTCTTTAAACTTATTCAAAATTCAAATTACACTGAAAAATTCCTAAATTTAAAAGAACATGCAAATAAAGAAAATGGATTTTTTTCCCATTTCTTGTTTTTAAAATTTACAATTATTTTTTTTTATTTAATTTAATACAAATTAAAAATAACTGGATACATAGATGAAAGTATTTGTAACACTAATCAGCGTTCTATTCAACTATCTCAAATCAGTATCATATTCATAGTGAGAACTTTCTCACACACTCAAGAAGTCAAATTTAATCTTAGATACACGAACTTGGCAAGCACTCTTATTCAAAAAATGGGAAATTGAGTAGAGATTTCTATATTTCGATAAATGCAAAGGATATTTTTGTTTTAAATACGAAAAGATGATATTTTGAAACAAATTTTCAGAAGCTCTTACAGAGAAAAGTAAAATGAAATATAAATCACATAAGATGCAATGAGAAATGTTAATGTCACCACGTTACCGTGAGAAATTAATCTCATAAGATGCAATTCATTTATCGAAAACTGAAAACGTTATTTGATTCCAAATTTTTTACAGCTGATGTCTGCTATTTATTTTTCTTTCTTTCTTTCTTTCTTATTTATTTAAAAATTAGTTCACGAATGCTTCTCGTTATCGAGTGGGAAATTTTCCTCCTTTTTTAAAACAAGCTTAAACATATAACCTACTTTTGAACACTTTTGTACAGTGCTGGCCTCCATTTTAAAAAGTGCAAGAATTTTTTTTAATTAAAGATAAACAAAGGTATTTAGATCACGTTATAGGTGAGGACCCTATAAGAGCAGGCGTCACATACATTGCATCTGCCACATTTCTCATAGTGGCTGCCCCTCTTTTTGTATCACAGAATATGTAAAAATATCCGCATAAAATTATGCGTTTAAAGAAAAAAGTGCGAAATACCTTTTAAAAAACTTTTTTCAGTTAGTATTTAAAATTATTAAAGCTTTTAGAAATTCTAGACTTCAGAGACACTCTATGAAAAAATGAATTAGCACATTAACTTTAAAATGTTTATGCCTATGGAAAATTTATCATAAAATCATCATTGTATCATCTCTGGAAACACGTAATCTGGTGCAAATAAATATTATACACATATTCAAAATAAAAATTAAATAAAATATACATTTCTGTCAATTTTCTAAGCCCCCCTTTTTTTTTTTTTTTTTTTTTTTTTTCAGTTTTTATGTTGCTGTTATAAATAATAATAAAAAAAATATTTATAAAAGAATGGAAATTTTCAGTCGAAAAAAAAAATAAATAAAATAATTTTCAAAATTCATAGATGCAATTATTTAAGAAAATGACTTCACATTAGTGACAATATAGTAAATTACTGAAAAGCAAATATAATGAATAACGAAGATAGAGCATAATAATAGAATATAACAGAATGTTTGTTTGTAAGGTCTACATTTGAGTACTGCGCAAGTAGGATTGTACCAGAACAGAACCAAAACTTCTGCTTCAAGTCAACTTGAAATCTGACACACTTCAACCCGAATCGAATCGATCGCGAACCAGGAATGAAAGAAGAATTAATTCATATTTTAATACAATTATGGAAAAGTAGTCAATAGTTATGTCATCAATTGTATCTTTTTATGTATTAAAATGAACACATATAATTAATTTTCAAACATATAGTTTTTAATTGAAAATATTTTTGAAAAACTGGTTCAGTCTGAACAAAACTCGAAAAAATCAAAACTCAATATGATCATGAATCATTGAAAGTTAACCTGGTCCACAACGAAAAGAAAAAGCATCAAATAGAAACACAAGTATGGTCGGATTAAAATCTGGTTACCCGAAAATAAGATATGTGCGTTTAAATTATATTTAAAATTACCTCCCTCTTTCGTACATTTTCGGACTCATTTTGAAACATACATGAATGACATTCGCAGTACTCTTAAGAATTGAATAACGTTTTTCATTTTTCATAAATAGGATACGTTTGGAATTGCAGTTAATCATACCTTGATGATGACTTTTCTAAGACGATCACTTCACGAAAGTTGGCTTTAACTGTAAAATTTGGTAGCATTTTCTGAATACTTTTTAATCATAAATTGTTGTTGATAAGGACATTTTTTGTGTGTTTGCGATTTATAACATGCAGTTATACTTCTAAGGTTTTTAAAATAAAATAAAGCTGATTTTTAGCAAAAAGTTACATAATCATTAAAAAAAAAAATTCTGTACAATTTTGAAATGTTATTTAAAAAAAAAAAAAAAAAAAAAAAAAAAAAAAAAAAAAAAAAATGATAGCGCAAGCCGCAATAAGCTGAATAACAAGCCTGTAACGTACCAACCATTAAAATAAATTAAAAGAAATGGAAAAACAGCAAGAGTAAACATATTATTAGTGTTTTTTGCCTAAAGAAAAAAAAAAATATGCAATTTGAATTTCCATATATCATGTTTTATATAATAAAACATGATATGTGTTATTATGTAAAATAATTATATACATTTTATTATTTATACACATCCATATACATTTATGCAAAATATAATAAAACGTGCGTAAATGAAATATATGTAAACGGATACCTGGTGGTAATAGAACTTTTATGATTTCTGGTAAATGATGCACTTTCATAGATATAAATCTGTCTAATACAGAATACGTTTCGATTTTTTGTTTCCGTCTTAGCAGGTTTCATTAGATTTTTCTAAACTACTTCAAGTAAATTTCACATATACTACTGGAATTAAACTTTATATTTTCTTTAAATTGCGAGCGGGTTTCAGACCCGTCAGTGCCCCCCCTCCCCTTGCTTAATACCTGCACTTTCTTTTCCAATGGTTCTGTGGTCATCAAGCAAAGAAAGGAGAATCTCAACAAAAGAAAGAAGTGGAGACACGTCAACGACAGCCTGTGAAGTTCTATGTCATCTAGAATTCCGCAGAAGTCAACAAACATGAAAGAGAGCGCCTGACCATATCAAACTTTACGACGAAAAGAAGCGCAGTCTATTCGATGCCTTACTTAAAAGTCGGATTCATGCATTTGTAACTTTCCGTAACTAAGCAGCAAAGTAAAGTAAATCTGGGCCGTTTTCAAAACTACTGAAGTAAAGCTGGCCCGTTATTATCACAGCAAAGTATCAGATAAGGCGGATAAATTTCAAAAATTAAAAGAGCTCAAGATTAACTATATTTGTTAAGAGAAAAGCAAGGAAAAGAAAAACGGAAATTTCATAAAAAGGGGCAATGTAGGTGGAATAAAAAAAAAAAAAATAGAGAAATTTTGTATCAAGCATAGATTTTGGTATCTAGCAGTAGAAAATTAGAAGATTTTTAATCATAGTTATTTCAAAATAAGCACCACCAAAGAAAAAATGAAATTTAAAGTTATTTAAAAAGAGTAAGAAAAGAGTAGAAAAGAATAGAAAAACGAAGATTTCTGAAAAAGGTTTAATAATAATAATAATAATAATAATAAAAGAGAGAGGGAAATCATGTACCAAGCATCATTGTAAAAAAAAAAATTATATAATGTTACTCCGTAAAATTAGTGGCAACATGCTACCTCCAATTTTATGGAGTAATTTAACTTATATAATAGTGCAATTTGACCTGATATAATTGGCGTAATATTACACATCAGTGCAGAGGTTCTATGGGGGTTCCCCCCCAACATATGTGAACTTCGGAAATTTGAGCTTAGAGTTGGGAAATTATAGATATTTAAAATTATAGATTGGAAATTATTATTACTTATTGGAAATTATAGATTTTTTTTTAAGTAAAAAAAAAATAGATTTTTTATCGTTTTGTTGACTACCTTTCTGAGTTCTGTAATAGCAAAATAGTTAAACTTTCAAAACAAATACAAAAAGCAGCCAGACTCAATTTCTCATTATGCTTCTCTGAGCTACGAAAATATCATACTTCTACCAGGCCTGAATTTCTCTACTGTTATCCATCAACAGTGTCTCCAATACATTTCTTCCAAAACTTTGTTCCTTTCTCAAAAATCTAAAAGTATGAGGCTATTTTCATATGAAGTACGATTATGACTCTTACACAATTGAAGACAAAAACTTTCATTAAAAGAACCAATAATTATAATTTTTTTGTTTTTAGTTTCAGCATTTTTCTTTGGAAAGAATTTTTTTTTTTTTTTTTTTTTTTTTTGTATAAGTATTATTATTATTATTAAACACACATTGAACATATCATTTTAGTTGGAAAATAATGCAATTTGTTTCACATTGTGAAATTTTTGAATTATAAGTTGGAAAAATTTTGAACATTCCCCTTCACCCCCCCCCCCCCCCCCCCGAAAATAAATTTGTAGCTACGCCCCTGTGTCACGCAACATCAGTTATATCGGTACCCAATAAAATGCAGGCAGAATAATTGAAAAAAAAATTTATGGAGTAACGTTACATATTCTTTACAGTGATAATTATAAACTACTTTTAACAATTCCAGAAAATTGTCACGAAACTTCACAGTGAAGCGAAAAAAATAATAACTAATGAAACAATTTAGAAAATTCATAACATATTAAAAATCTAATTTTAGCAATTTCCGTCCAAAGCTGGAAATATAGTCGATTTATTTTTATGATGGCTATGATTTACAGATTTGTATATCGTTGAACACTTCTAAAACACAGAGTTGTGTTTAATATAACTCAGATGTGTTCAAATAAACATTTCCTACTGCTCCACTAGATGCAGATACAATTTTTCATACCAGTAAGCCAGACAACTAATTTTCTATTATTTATTGATATATTTTACTATTGCTTTGAGTCGACAATATATATTACAGGTATTTTAAAATTCATTTCAGTTAGTTCAAATTCATAAAACATGTGAAAAATTATCTTCAGAATTTTCTGTCATTAAACGGAAAAGTACTCGTATTCCCTTATACTGTCTGCATATTATCTACAGATTTTTATGGACACCCCGGATTAAGCTAAAATTTAAATAATCCAAGTAAAAAATGTTTAACACAACTAAAAACAAACTTCTAGCAATTACTAATCATAGACAGCAATGTATTTTGTTCTTTGCGTAAGCCTGTACAGTAATTTATCTATATTCTACAAACATCATACAGTATACTAAATATATGCATAACAAACTGAAAAACCTTTATTGAACAATTTACACCCTTAACAATAACGCTTTCAAATTGTTTTATCTAGCTCTATTTTATGCAGATGTAGAACTATACACATCTCGTATTATGAAAAAATTGTGTGAAAAAAGCATAATAGAACGGAAAAAGTATTTTTACTAATTAGTGCTCATAGCCAGTACTGTAACTTTATTATTTTGCGTGTCCCCGTAAATGACTAATAAATGTTATGCATCCAATAATGTACAGAAATCATCTTGTACCGTACTTCAGTAATTTATCAATTTAATTATGTTTAATATCTAGTAACCGCAGAAAAATGTCCCTCGTACGATTTTTCCCACACGCTGCAATGTGACTGAATTCTTTTGTGTGTCCCTGTAACTAAAATATAAATTTCATAAGGGGGAGCGTTGATTTAGAGGGCTATTTATTTAATATTACAAAAAGCAACAAAATAAAAATAAAATAAAGAGTTGAAAAAATATATAACTTCTTGAGATGATAGGCGGGGAAATGGAGAAAAGGCTTTTTATTTTTCTTCTTCTTCTGGCGGGGAAAGAGTTTGATTAAATAAATACTTTTTTATCATTACTACATGCTTAAAAATGGGACAGGAAAATAATTAAATAATAATAAGCTTTAACTTTTTTAAAACTTTTGCATACTCGGAATAGGGGGGGGGGGGGGGATGGCAGAAAGTAAAAATCTAGATAGTCGGTTATTTTTTCGTTTCAATAAAGAAACAAACAAAAGAGTTTTACAGATATAAATTATAAATTTAATGATTTTAATCTTTGGGTAGTGTATGAGAGGGAAGAAAAGGGGAGGAAAGCAAGATTTCGGAAAGGGGGGAGGGGGATTTAGACAATAAAAAAAATAGAAAGAAAAAGCGTGATATTTAAATTGTTTTAAAGAAAACTGAATTTCAGTAAGATTATATCGATCATGTGTTAGACGCAAATGAATAATTTCCTTACTATTTAAGTAGCATTAAATGTAATTAAATAATTAATTATTATAGAGGTTAAATGGAAAATACAGTCTATTCTGTTATTCAAAAGACATATAAAAGTTACTTGTAATTTCAGAAGATCTTTAAAAATCCGAATGTTATGAAACTGCGCTTAAAAATGTTTCCTAAATTTTAATTTGAGAAAATTTTAACACACCAGAATTAAAAAGCATTAAGTGCCACTTTAGTCCAAACACTTGGTAGTAATTATGCATGCCTGAAGAAGGATTTATTCCATCAAAACGCGTTGTTTGTTTTATAGTTCAGCATTTATTTATATAGATTAATAGTTTATTTGTCAAGAAACGTGAAACACTAGCATTCGTCTATTATTTTACTATGTTTATTCAAACTCACTGAACAGTCCTCACATATAATAATATATCACATATATCAACACAATAATTCTTCATATAAACACGAAATATACCAATGAAAAAGATTATGGGTAATATGAGTCAAAATTATTTTTTATTATCATATTCAATAATTAACTATTTATAATAACTATTTTGTTTTCTTTTAGAAGGATGATTGTTATATCGAGATACATAAATTAATCAAAACAAAATAAAGCAATTAAACTTTAAGTAGAATAGAATTATTACGGTATTATTGAAATTTTAAGTGTGCTCGAGCAGTGGCGACCGAATTTGTAAAGCCCTGGTCTCGACGGAAAGAAAACAAACAATTATACTTGCTAAGACGGAAACTTTTAATAAACATTTTTTTTTCTTGGTCCCTTTCGCTTTCGTTTTCACAGGTTTAAATAAATTGAAATGTTATTATACTTTTGTAAAAATTAACTCACTCACCTTTTCGCACACTCTTCTCGGAAAATTTCGCTGTTCGGTGTAAGCTCCGTTTTACATCTATGAAGAATATCCTCACGAAGATTGATTTTTTCTTTATAAAGTAAATCTGGTTTGCATGTGTGTGCGGATTTTTCTTCATTTTTTTTCTCCCGCTCTGGATTCAACAAGACTGCTCTTCCCCGACATTTAATATCTTTGCATGCTAGTTTCCATCTACCGGCACTGGGCTTGTCTTTAATTCTATAAAAAAAATCCATCACCATTGGAAAATAATCATCCATTTTTAGCGCCAGGCACTTCGAAAACTGTTTTTTCCGTTTTAAAATTAGAATTATAAGAAGCTTTAGTAACTATAAAATCTGAACTTGAACAAAAAGTCACTCCTTCCTTTAAAGGCTGACAAATGTAAGTGTGTTCTTGATAAGTGTTTGCAAAAAAGAAATACACGAATACGACTTCCACATTTGGCTGACTAATTATTTTAGGAGGTGTCAAGTACAGTGAAAAGAACTCCCCATAGCTAGAAGGCGTAAAGAAATCATATAGAAAAGAGACACTCGTGTGAACTTTAAAAAATCCTAAACCCATAGCACATCGATCACTCTCAGTCATGAAAACATCGTTAAGTGAATTAATTGTCGAAATAAGTAATTGGGAATAAGACTAATGCCACGTTAGAACTAACGAATCGGTCCTTTTTACCTCCCATATTGAGAACATGTGTTACGACATATACTTAACGAAAGATAATTGTTTCTGGAGACATAAGCCAATTGAGCTATGTTGCTAATTTTCTTGAAATTATACATAGAATGACACAAAATGTATAACGCTTCCGGGGTTGAACTCATCCGTTTCCTGATAATCCAAACGCGGCCACGTTAGGCTTAAGTATTCCGATGCCGTATTTGCCGACTGCCTTATTTAATCTGTCTATCTATTTGTTGTGTAACATATTCTTCTTCAATTTTTCTCAAACCTTCAAAAAGTATACAATTATAACGCTTTAAGATCTAATTTAAAAATAACCAGATACCAACAACAGGGTTCCGATGTATACAAGCGATTACCGTTGCCATTCATAAGCACAAATTACAAATCCAAAAACAAATTAATGACTCTCAGCTATTCATTAAATGCTCTTAAAATATTTTGCAAAAGCATATTAATATTTTGAAATACGTTTTTCACTTTTGTTTACATTTATTTACAGTTTGAATTCAGTATACACGGTTAAAAATATCGCGAAAAATTACCTCTGTTTTTCAAGGCTATCTATTTTCTGACCAATGAGAACACTTTATGGTGTTCAGTGAATATAGCTATATTCGGTGATTCATTCCCGTGAATTATTTTGTACCGGATTAACGTTTCCTTTCTAAAAACAAACGTATTTCAAATTATTTAAAAGCTTTATTATGGTTTTACAAATATTTTAAGAGCAAAATCTGATGTCGACCGTACTTTTTAATGATTCGCTCAAAGAGTCATTCAACTGCTTCTGGATTTGGAATGTGTGTTGTACATGTGGCATCACGACACACGAGTGAATGTTGATTTGATTTTCAATCTTAAAACGTTGAGTAAAATGTGCTTTCTTTTCCACTATTCGCAAAAGTTACATTTTTAGACAGATTATTCAGAATAAATTAATATTTATAAGAGATTACATTCAATTATCTAATATTCAGCTGCGATAACTTGAGTTAAAATTAGATTGGTAGCTTTATCTATCCCTATATGAAAGTAAACAAACAATTGATTCATTCGTCTTGAACTTTTAAAATATTAAAACAAACGTTTATATGCTCTGTTGAGCCATCTGTCGGTTGTTAAAAAAAAGAAATTCTCTTTTTAAAATGGTTTTTGAATTCTGAAGACATTGGGGGGAAAAATGAATATTTCTTATAAAATGAAATTAGAATATCAGAAATATGTAATGCCGTGTATTACATATATATATATGTATATATATCAATGCATTATTATAATAAATAAAATTTTGTATTTTGTAGGGAAAATAAATTTGTAATTTAATAACAGAATTTGGGAAAATAAATTGTTAATGTAATTAACAGTTGCGATTTACTTATGTGATAAAAGATGATTTTTAATTATCAAAATTTATTACAGGTTTCTTTTATGCATGTTTAAAAAAAATCGGGATTTTCTCTGTTCAACTTTTTAAAATTTAAGTTATATAATTATTATTTTGGCAATTAATAAAAACAAATAAACCTTCTGTTGGAATTGTCTTTTATTTTACCACATACCATCAGATAAAATAGTTAATTGACAATATGTTTTAAAATAACATTATTAGTACTAATTTGAATGTTTTTGTGAAATATTTCTTCAAATTTTGTGAGTGAAGTTCATTTGCATACTTTATATACATTTTACCAATTTCTTTATACTTTATATAAAGAAATACCATACTTTATATATTTTACCAATTCAATTAATAATTTTCTTGCCAATTAAATTTCAATGAAAAATGGGCTGTTTTTACTTTACCCCACCTGACCCTATTAATCAGACAAGACAAAATTTATTACTTCACGTAATTCTTTTTATAATGCAATGCTATATAATTTTTTTGAAAATGCAAACACGTCATTCTGACGGGCTATATTCTAGTTAATAATAATAAAAAAAAAGTTAAAACTGATGTTAAGAGGCTACTTCAGTCAAGTGAAAAGACTCGTTCGCTAATGCTAATCCTATGGAAGAAATTTATAACGATATCTCCGTTACATTTCAATATTTTTAAATGATTTTTTTTTTTTTGCATTGGATAGCTGAGATCGATCTGTACAAAGGCCGTTTTTTAATTTTTCGATTTTGTTTACAGATATTTTTAACGAGGACGCTTTCATTTTCGGAACCAGTTTCGAAACTGAAAGCATGTTCATAAAAAAAAATCTGTAATAAAAATCGAACAAGTGAAAAACGGCCTGCATACAGATCGATCTCAGCTATCCAATGCAAAAAAAAAAATCATTTAAAAATATTGAAATGTAACCGAGATATCGTTATAAATTTCTTCCATAGGATTAGAATTAGCGAACGGGTCTTTTCATTTGACTGAAGTAGCCTCTTAAGATGGTTCTCAAATGACCTGCTCGCGAAATTTTCTGACACAGTTCCTGGCTCATTTATAACCCGTTTACTTTAATTTGTTGCTTAGTTACGAGAAGTTTAAAAAGTATGCACCCTCACCCCCTTTTCAGTAAAGGTGATTAACGCGGTTGGTCTATTGGTATATGTCATTAGCATACCTGTTTGTGGTTTCCGGAATCTGTCTTCCCTTCTTGGTGAATACACCCCTCCCCCTTTCCCCCGAATGAAATCCGAAGAAATCATATGCTGTTTGAAAAATAATAATTATCATTTCAAAGTGTCAAAGCGTACTTGAAAAATATTTAAATTGTATTTTTTCATGATGAATATGTTATTGATTTGAGTTAGTGGAATAGAAAGCTTCAATAGTGTAGTCAAAACGAATACTTTCATAAAAATACCGAATTATGTTTAATCTTTATTAAATAATAAATAATAATACTAATAACTGTAAATCCTAAATACTTGAAATGAGTGTAATAAAACATTCAAAATTTAAAAATTTAAGAATTTAGTTTAAATTCGAGTAAGTTTAACTGTGTACAGCATTGAATTTCATCAAAATTTACTTAAAGCATTTTCAAGTTTAATATTTTTATGTGAATTTTTTATGCATATCTATTTTAAAAGTGAAATATCAAAAGAGAAATAACAATATTAATTTTAATGTAATACTTTTTTATTGTTTGAACAATTCGTACACACATATGGAAAGATATGAGCTAAAATAGGTTTGCAGTGAATATAAATTTATAAACTCTTTGTTAAATTTCAAAATGTATATTATTCAAAATAAAAACTTTATATAAGATATTTAAATTGTAATTATTTGTTTTAAATTTTAAATTAGTGGTTAAGTTCCTAAAACTTTGTTTCAAACTAAATTTTTAAAGTATATAAAAAACATTAAAATATATTTATTTTTATAAACAAAAACTTTATTATATCTTTATAAATTATACATTATAATTCACACGAATAAACAAGAGCAACTAAACTGTGGTTTATATATGTTGCGTTGTCCTTCAGACTGCAGGTTCGGTAAATTCAAATTATTTCATAGTGCTTCGAAGAATAAAAACGTCTTCATAACTTAGTTCTAATATATTGTAAATAAAATTCGTAACTTGAATAAGTAAACACACTCTACAGTTCAAATTAAACTTCTTTCTTAAAAAACAACTATGTACATTTTATTTACAAATATATAGGTATATTAATATTATTATTACTCTCATTTGAGAGTTCCATTATTACCGTCAGACCGGTTCAAAACAAACTTTACATCTACACTGAAAAGAAAATCGGAAAACAATAAAAAGGGGGTTGCCACAATGCCGACTAACAGAAAATGGCAAGCATCGCCAAGTTGGCATTCTCAACATCCTGCCCCGGGCTGAACACTTAGTTCAGCATCTATATTAAACAATTTAATAAACATAAGAATATACTTACATACATGACAAATTTTCAGATACATACTTACATACAGCTACAGATATAAAAGCAAAAATAATAAGATTTCTGCAATCTACGAAAGAAAATAAAACACATGAATTGTATGAAAATTAAACAATAATAAGGGTAAATATGAGTAACAAAACAAATTAAATGTTCGATAATAGTTCTTATTTTTAGTGTAAGAGTTTTAGTGTCTTTTAGTCCACTAAGTCCAATTCAAGATTATATAGCAATTGCACAGGTCGTTTAAGATCGCCTTTTGCAGTCTGTAATACACATGATCTGATTTTCGAGTCACGACCAAATATGAGTTCTTTAACACGACCACACTTCCACATATGTTTTGGGAGCTTTTCATCATGAATTATCACTATATCGTTAACTTTGAACTGAGGCGATGAATTTATGTTTTTCACTTGAAAAGCAGATCTAAGTTCTAACAAATATTCGTTTCTCCACCTTTTCCAAAAGTGGTCAGTAATTTGTTGCTTATATTTATATTTTCTCGTCAACAAAATCTTATTAGATTTCTCTTGCGTACAGACTGGTAATCCATAAGAAGGTAAGGACATTAATCGTTTACCAACTAAAAAATGAGATGGCGTTAAAGGTGATGGTTCAGCATTTTCTTCGTAGAGGTAACATAAAGGACGTGAATTAATCACCGCTTCAATTTCTGTAAGTATTGTTTCTAGCTCTTCATAACGGAGACAAGTTTTTCCTAGAACCTTTTTTAAAGGTGTTTTAACTGATCTGACCATCCTTTCCCAGAAGCCGCCCCACCAGGAAGCCCTGGGAATTATAAACTTCCATATTATTTTATTCTTTCTCAAGTAATCAAAAATTTCTTGCTTAGAAATTCTTTCCCAAGCATCTTTTAACACCAAATCAGCCTTAGAAAATGTCTTGGCATTGTCACTGTACATTATTTTGCAGAAACCTCTCCTAGAGAAAAATCTTCGTAGTGCTAAGATAAAGGTTTCAGTACTTAGATTGGTGACTAACTCTAGATGAATCGCTCTGGTTACAGCACATGTGAATACGACAATATAAGCCTTCCCAGTGCCTTCAGAAGTTTTATAATAAATCGGACCGGCAAAATCGACACCAGAGGTTTCAAAAACTGGTGTTTTGATGATTCTATCTTTCGGTAAAGGTGCTATTTCCACCTTTCCAGGAATAGCATTAAGTTTTCGACATATCATACACGATCTTAAGACGGATTTTACAAATCTTCTTCCCTTTAATATAAAATACCTTTCACGAAGGTGAGCTAAAGTGACAGCTACACCAAAATGGTACATTCTTTCATGAGCATCCTTAATTAGTAATTTTACAAAATAAGATTTATTAGGAAGTATCCACGGATGTTTTTCCTGCTCTGTAACTTCAGAAAACTGAAGTCTTCCGGATAAAACAAGTAAGTCATTTTCATCGAATTGTGGATTAAGCTTGTACAAAGAAGAATCTTTATTAAGTGGTTTTTTTTGTATAAGTGCTTCTATTTCAACTTTAAATGAAGTTTCCTGAGTTTGTTTAATCCAGTATTTTTCTGCTATTTCTATTTCTGAGGTAGTTAAAGGTCCTAAAATTTTAGGGTTTTTCGAATTGGCATTATGAATAAAACGCATTATCCAAGCAGTAATATTATACACGCGATTTAAACTACTGAACTTTGCCATATCAAATACTGGCTTAGGGATAGAGTTTGATTCGTTACACAATAATGTTAAATTTGGTTTTGCTTTCATTTCATTAAAAGCTTCGGGAACCATTTCTATAGCCCTTTTTGAAGGCCACAAATCTTCTGATAGTGATAACCAAGGTGGGCCGCACCACCATACATTATTATCCATTAACTTCGATAAGTTTTCCCCTCGCGTAAGCAGATCTGCAGGGTTTTCTTTTCCGGGACAATAATTCCAGTCCTTTGGATCTGTCAATGACTGAATTTCGGTTACACGATTGGAAATAAAGGGTTTCCAGTTTGTAGTAGAACTCCTAATCCAACAGATAGTTATCTCTGAGTCCGACCATAACTTTATATTTAAATTCGAAATATGTAATTTTTGTTTTAAATATTTCCACATTCTAGCGGCAACTACTGCACTGATCAATTCCAGCCGTGGAATAGTTAACTTCTTGAGGGGGGCTATTCTACATTTACTCCAAACAAAACTTGTTTGAATTTCGCCAGTTAATGAAATGGAACGCAAATAAGCAACTGCTCCATACCCTTTGGGACTAGCATCACAGAATATGTGAATTTGTGAATTTTCAGAAATGTTTATCATATTAGGAAAATATTTTCGGGTTATTTCAAATGTGCGTAAATGTACAACTTCTGAACACCAAGTGTTCCACTCGCATTTCAAATCTTCAGGTAATTTATTGTCCCACTCTAAACCTCTTTGCCATGTTTCTTGCAACAAGGCTTTAATACGTATTACAAATGGATTCAAAAATCCTAATGGATCATAAATTTTCAGTAACATTTTAAGAACTGTTCGCTTTGTGGGATCATCGATGTAATATTCTTCAAAGGGCTGCGCATCTAACATCAAAATATCAGATTCAGTATTCCATATCAGTCCAAGCACTTTTAAGATACTACCTGTCTTTTCCTCCCTTATACCTAAGTTACCAGATTCCCACATTTCCCTAAGTTTAATAGAATTTGTTTTTAATTTCCTCAAATTCATCCCAGCTTCTTTAAGAATTTCAGAAGCTGTAACTGATAAATAATAAGCTTCGTTATCTAAATCTGATCCGGAAATTAAATCATCGACATAGAGGGAATTATCTAACATATATACAACATTTGGATGTTGATCTCGATATTTCTTTATATGATGTTTAATTGTGGCAGCCAAAATAAATGGTGAGCATGTAACGCCAAATGGTACACGTCTAAATCTTAAAATTTTGAAAAAGTTGTTTGCGTCATTATCGAACCAAAGAAATTTAAGGTAATCTCGGTCTTCTTCAGCTACAGAAATTTGAAGAAAGGCCTTTTCAATATCTGCACAAAACGCAGTATTGAATTTTCTGAAATTAATAATAATTTCTAATAAATCGGGGTTCAAATTTGGGCCACCGTACAAACAATCATTTAATGATTTGCTATTTTCTTTTGAGGAAGCATCAAATACCATTCTAACTTTAGTTGTGGGTTTATCATCTCGCAAGACAGGTCGGTGGGGCATAAAATAACCGCTATTTACAGTTTTATTAGAACATGCTTCCACTATGTTATTTAATTCCTGTTCAATCACAATTTCTTTATATTTCTGCAATAATTCCTTATCTTTAAGCAATTTTCGATTTAAGTTAATAAATCGGTTTCTAGCATTGTTATAATTACTTCCTAAATCTCTTCTATCATCTTTCCATAACAATTTAGCTTCGTATCGGTGCTCAAGAAAATGCAAATTGTTTTCGAATTTTTCGATTATCTCTTTATCTAATTCAGAAATATTTTCTTCAGTGTTCATCCCTAAAGTTTCTAACTCCCACAATGTTTTCAAATCATTTTGAATAGGTTTCATAACCTGAGTGGACAAGACCCCAGCTTGCTTACTCTCACTATTTTTATTTACGTCAATTGTCCCGCAGAGGGAATGCCCAAATAAATTTTCACAGACGAACAATGATTTATTTATGGGGTATGTTTTGTCATTAATTTGATATAAATAATCAGCTCCTATTAATATATCAACATCACTATTTTCCAAATGTTCCCACGTGTCAAGACGAAATTTGGAAAGTTTTCTCTTAATTTTGATTGGAAGAGGAGGAATTTGTATCAGAGAATTAGTTATTAGCGGTGTGACTAATGCTTCAATTATTATACTACGTTTTCTATTCGTCAAGTGAATTAGCTTTAGCTTAACGACATCATAACATCGTTCTTCAGATTTTCTCGAACCGAAAGTATAGACAATTAATTTTTCCTTTCTAATGACCTCAGGTTTTAATTTTGAAACTAAATTTTCTGTAATAAAAGTTCGATGACTAGCAGAGTCAAATAAACAAAGAGCAGTTTCTGAATTTTCACCCGCTTCCACTTTTACATGAATTGTTTGCAATATTACTTCTCTACTGATATTATTTATATTGCCTTTGCAATGATATACGGAGGAAATAATGCTACCTGAATTTTTTGATTCTTCTGTTTTTTTATTAGAATTACAAAGTATAGTATGATGATATGTTTTACCACACACTTTGCAATTTTCATTCGAAATTTTACAAAAATTCGCGATGTGAAATTTACGGAAGCATTTAAAGCACCTTCCTTCCCTTTTTAATTTTTCTCGCATTTCCGGAATGGTGAAAGACTTACACTTTTCAGTATCGTGATCAGTTTGATTACAAAATATGCAGTTATTTTTAATATTTGTGGTTAAGGCAGAAGCTGATGGAATGAATTTTTTATAATTTTTCTTATAATTTTCCTGCTTCTCAGGGATTTTTTCAAAATGGTTTAATTGGACAGTGGTCTCGCGAGATTCAATTTCATCTTTAATGAAATTTATCAGCTCATTAACATCCCAGTCAGTGTTTTTAATTCGTTTTCTATTAAATTCTAGTGCAATATCTGATGGAATAAGTTTCAGAAGAATCGGACATAACAAGTGCCCATATGAACCTGAGGCAACACCTAAAGAATTAAGATTTCTTATTTGAATTTCGCATTCATCATACAAATCTCTAAAAGCCTTAATGTTACTAGAATTTCGTACTGGTTTCAAATTTAGCAGTTTAGTCATGTGACTATTTATTACCAGGTCATTACGACCAAAACGATTTTTCAATAATTCTATAGCATGAGCATAATTTTCCTTAGTCAGCGAAAAGCCTGCTATAGTATTTGCAGCACTTCCGCCCAAAAGTGACTTTAAGTAGGAAAATTTATCAATCGGAGTTAAATGTTCATTATTGTCAATCGCATTCGAAAACTGACTCCAAAATTCGAGCCATAAACACGAATCACCATAATATTTAGATATATTAAGTTTAGGAAGTTTAATCAAATTTTGATTCAGAATTTTCTGACTTTTTAGTAGAGAACTATTGTTGCTACTACTATCACTTTCAATGTCTGAAGAATCTTGTTTAGTTTCAGGAGTAACTGTGTTATCATTTAAAAATTTGGAAATTTTATATTTCCATTCAATAATATTCTCATTATAAGATTCCGATTTCTCGATTTCTTTTTCAAATTCAGTACTTGGAACCAGTGGTTCAATTTCAGAATTTAATGATTTTAAAGTTTTCATTTTGTCATTCAATTGCTGTTTCAAAAGATCCAGCTGTGATTTTCTATTCTCAAGCTCTAATTCTTTTGTATTATCTAACAAATCCCTTATTTTATCAAATATTTTCGTAGTTTGACTACGAATCGTAGCTCTTTTTTTTTTCAATGTTTCGAAATCCATCATAAAATAAAGAATTCAATTTATTCAATACAGTTCAGTTAATAAATGTATTCATAATTCTATCTATTCAATATAATTTAATTTGAGGTACTTACCTCAATCGATGATGAAATCCAGACATCCTGGAGCTTTGACGCCAAAAAAATGTTGCGTTGTCCTTCAGACTGCAGGTTCGGTAAATTCAAATTATTTCATAGTGCTTCGAAGAATAAAAACGTCTTCATAACTTAGTTCTAATATATTGTAAATAAAATTCGTAACTTGAATAAGTAAACACACTCTACAGTTCAAATTAAACTTCTTTCTTAAAAAACAACTATGTACATTTTATTTACAAATATATAGGTATATTAATATTATTATTACTCTCATTTGAGAGTTCCATTATTACCGTCAGACCGGTTCAAAACAAACTTTACATCTACACTGAAAAGAAAATCGGAAAACAATAAAAAGGGGGTTGCCACAATGCCGACTAACAGAAAATGGCAAGCATCGCCAAGTTGGCATTCTCAACAATATACAATTAGAGAATATTTTCACTTGAACGATAGAAAAACGCAATATTTCATCAAATGTGTCCCTTAAAATTTAGGGCTTAGAATAATGCTTACATCGCATAACAAAATAAGAAAAATAATATAAAATAAATAATACAGAGTTTTACGAATACTAATTTCAGGCACATTTCCTTTGAAAGAGACAAAAAAGTTCAAAATTTCGATTGTAAATTTCTATTACCATAACCTCGGGAATTACACACTAACGTTTATAATTAAGTTATCTCAATAAATATAGGTGAATTCTATAAAATGTTTCAAATAAAAATAAATAAAATGTAAGCAAAATGTTAGTTTCGTGAATCCTCGTTTTTAGTAAAATAAAATAATTAGTAAAATAGGTTTGTGAATTTTATTTATAGAACTACATATAATTGTGTTCGGGCTGTTCAAAAATTCATAAATTATTACTTAATTTTTGCAAAATCTCTTTTAACGAATAATTTTACTGAATTAATTTATTTTATCGAAACACAAACACAAGAGAAGTAATAGCCTGGCACAAGCTGCCGAAAATGGTAGACACTTTATTTTTAATCATAGGCGGCGTTAGTTAGAGCTACCAATTCAAGACCTTTAGTAGAAAACTTAATAAATGGTTTAATAAGTCGTCAAATATAAATATAAATAAATAAATAAATAAAATAAAATTTATATATACGTGATTTGATAATTTCATTTACATACATTGAAATAAATCTTACTAAGTTTTTCTGAAACAAACAAACAAATTTAACATTATATTATTATGAAAGGGTACAATATATGATTTAATAACGGTTAACAGTACTCATTCAAAATATAGCCGCTCGTATATCATGTTGTCTCTTTTATTTCAAACTTTTTTCCATTACTTTTAGTATTATTTATTCCATAACAAATGAAAGTATCTGAAAATGCCCATTTAAATTCATCATAAAAAAGTAATGCAATTTATTAAAAGTGTATTTAAATATACACTTAAACATACAATTTTAGATACACATGTTTTAATTTCTTTAAGGTTGTTAAACTTAATTCTAGATTTTTCTCAAAAATATATATTAATTAAGACAGATAACACGGAGGATAAATTATCAAAGAAACTGAGAAGCAATAAAGAATATGACATGCTCTTTTGCTTATAGTATCTAAATTTTTTTAACAAATGAAAAGTAGGATTTTCTGGCTTTGTTTGTCTATATCCAATTGATAATATCCTTATAACTACTTTCTTTGTGCTAAAATTTATTTTGTACTAAAATATTTTAAAATGAAATTTTCTGTTTCATCCATTTTTTGATATAGCAAATTAGATTGGATAGCAAGTTAGATTAGACTAGCTGAATGATAAGGAATTGCCCACAAATTGTCAATTTTAATTAATTTTTTTTATTTCATTTTTTATTGATGCTTTAGTTCTTCTTGGATAACCACCAGAAAGAGCCTATACCATGATCAAAAGGGTAACCGGAAAAAAGTGACCGGAAAAAACGTGACAGGAAAAAAGGGGACAAAATAAACAACAGCGGAAAAAAACGTGACAAGGTAAATACGTGACCGGAAAAAAGGCGACAAGGAAAAAACGGGACACTGAAAAAATGGGACCGTATGGTGCTGCTTGTACTTTGTCCGGTATGGAACCGTTATAAATAATACAAATATTTTAAGTCAATGTCTACAAATGCGGATTTTGAAAAATGGAGTGGAATATTTGCATACTAAAATGCTTGTTTACAGTTCTACTTGATTTTTGACAATCGCGAACGGGAATACGAATATTTTCCGTCGATGTTTGAGAATGCAAATATTGAGAAAAGTCCCGCATATTCGCATATGAAAATGCATATTTACATCACTACTTGATTTTTGATATATGTAAATTAGGAAACAGGATATCTTAGTCCCGGCGTTTTGGTCCTGATGCCATTTCGATTCCTAGCCATTTCGGTCCCTTGCAGTTGTTGTTGGAAGCAGCTATATTGTTAATAACAAAATCTCAAAAATTAAATTGTTTTTATTGACGTATTTATTAGTAACAATTCAAAATTATTTCAATTATTAATTGTTTATATAATTAATTTATCAATTACTTGTTTAAAAAATATTACATGAGCTATATAATAATTACAGGGTAATGCAAATATAATTTTTTTTTAAATTTTCGTTTACTATAATGTCATTAGATTATATAAAAATGATAATGATTCTCAGGATAAATATGTTGTTTATTTATTTATTATTTAGTTTATAATATTTTCTTGCTATTTAAATATAATTAATTAATAATATCTAGTTTTTTTTTAATTGCAAACTATAACTGTGCTAAAAAATAAAAATCTAATTCTACATCTGGACAATAACATCACCTAACATCGTTAAAAAATATTTTTACATTTTTGTACAATATTACATTATTATTATTATTAATTAATAATAATACCATACAAAACAATTACTTAGACTTAAATTTTTGACTGATTTTTCATTTTTTTGGGAGGGGGGGGGGATAATAAATAAAAACTTTAATTGATGAATAATTGCTATTAATTATTAAAATAGTAATTTTAATATAAAAATTAAATTAATGTTTTATTAAATATATTTTTTAATTCAATTTGTTCTTAATTTATTAAATTATTAACGTTAATATAAATTACAAATTTCTACTTTAAAGTAAACTCAATACAAATTATATATTCAGTTTATCATTATATTTAATATTAGCTATAAGCTGAAATTTATCCTTTATCTGCTTTTTTATTTTATATTTAAAGTTACTGAGATTTAAAACTATTAATATAATTAATAATAAAACTAAGATAAAAAAATTATTAAACTTACTTTCTGGGAAAGATGGAGGAAAAAGGTAATTAAAAGAAAATAATAAAAGACAAATGCAAAAAAGCTTAGTTTTGTCAGTTAAAAAATTATTTATTAAGGTATTAATAACATTATCACATAAAATTAAAAATAATCGTTTTATTAAAAGAAATAGGTCTAATTTTAATAAAATTTGCTCACAAAACTGTTCTTCAAGGGTGGAAAGACTTAAAAAAAAGTTGCAAGCAACAATTATAAAAAAAAAGAGCAGAGGGAAAAGTGGGGGAGATCTATTTTTTTTAACAAAATATTTCTTTCAGCACGCCCTAGTAAGCAAATCTCTGTTGATTTCCCAATGCATAATGGTAAAGTAACTTATGAAAACAAATTTATAAGATGCAACATTGTATTGAAAATATCAGACATTTGTTACTTTGTTAGTTTTTAGTAATTGTTTATGAATAAGTTCAATATTTATAAATTCCATGTCATGTTTCTTCGGGTCACTTTTTTTCCTTGTCACGTTTTTTCCGGTCACGTTTTTTCCTTGTCACCTTTTTTTCGCTCTTGTTTTTTCTGTCACTTTTTTCCTAGATTCGGTCAAAAGAAGTATCAAAATCGAAGCATTTTTTCCAAATCTACTCGTTGATAGTAGCTAAATACTAACTTTTTTTTCTAAAAATCAGTTAATAAAAAATGACAATTTGAGGAAAATCCCTTATCATTCAGCTGCTTTTAGAGAACAACTAAAAATTAGCTCACTCTAACGCCGATATCTTTCTGAATTTTTACGATATTTGGCTGGATATTTATAATAAATTGCTCCGTAGAGTTGACTATTAAATTATCTAACACCGCAAAAAAAGAAGCACAATTAAATAAACAACCCGAATATAAAACTCTGGAAAATAAGTCAACGTAAAATAAAGCACCCGGAAGATAAAGCCGTATATTAGAAGGACTTCAACTCTTGGTTACCATTGCCAAGGTTTAATCAAACTAAAACTGCTACAAAAGCATAAAATGGAAAATGAGCTCAAGTTTGTCCTTCGGGACGGGCCGATGGCAGTCCGAAATCTCCAATAGGGATTATTCTCTTCCCCAAAATGATTCAGTTGCAACCAGGGCTGCGGAGTCGGACCAATTTTTGAGAAAAAGAGTCGGAGTCGGAATCGCTAAAAAACAAGTCGACTCCGACACTAGATTTTTTTGTTAGACATCTTAAAAATGAAACAAGTGGGTAAGTGTGATCACAGATCGTACAGAGGGTTTCGTTTAATATTCCTTTCAAAACACTTTATCCTTTTGAAAAATCTGTTAGTTCCACATTTCACAACCAGGGGGCGCACTTGATTCTGAACAAACCTTTATCCGAACGAAAATACGTTTTACATACTATCCGCAGATATATTAGTCGAGGGGATTGGGAAGATAGCACCCGAGATAAGAAGGCGCCCTGGCGGTAAAAAGTGGGACTAAAATATGTAAGGCTATGGTACATAATATGAAAGAATGGTCAAAGGAGTGTCGGCAAAAGTTGGAAAAGTACTCCTCGGGTGAAAAGGGCGGAGGTTAGAAAAATTGCTTAAAATACCCAAGTCCCGGAGGAGTAAATAACATAAGACCTTTTGAAAATTTTATGATTTGCTGTATGGTCTGAGGCATTCAGCTATACGTATGCAAAAATTCATGTCTCCAAATTAATTAGGGGCTCTCTTAGAAAGAATTGCTTAAAATACATATGTGGTAGCTCAAAGGGTTAAACGTAAGACTTTTTCAAGATTTCGTGATTTGTCGCCTGGCCTCAGGTGTTCTGCAATAAGTATGCAAAATTTCAAATCTCCAATTTAATTAGGGTCTCAATTAGAAAGAATTGCTTAAAATACACAAGCTGGAGTTGAAAGGGTTAAACATAAAACTTTTTCAAAATTTATTATTTGACGTGTGATCTGAGTTGTTGAGCTATAAGTATGCAAAATTTCACTCCTCCAACATAATTAGGGGCTCACTTAGAAAGAATTGTTTATATACACATGTGGGACCCCAAAGGGTTAAACGTACGACATTTTCAAAATTTTATGATGTCGTATGATGTGAGGTGTTCAGCTATAAGTACCCAAAATTTCATGTCTCCAACATGTATAGTTTCTGAGAACGGGCTCTGTGACGGACAGACAGATGAGCGAGACGAATAGGGTTTCGTCAGATGAACGAAACCCTAATTAAACTAATTATATGCAATTTGAAATTTATAAAATGAATTGTTATTGTTATTTGTGGACTATATCAGGCTACTCAAGTTAAAGATGACCGATTTACTGCAGTGTACAAAGTAGATACAAGGGTAGGTAGGTATTGCCCATATACAGAGTAGATGAAAACTGTTTTAATTCATAACTGTAGTAGATATTTTACATTTCCTTCAATATATAAAAAAAAGTTTTGATTTGGAAAAGGACCAATGAAAATCTGCGTAGATATTCCGGGTAGATCGGCATCCAATTTGAATGCTTAAGCATGGCCTTTCATCGTTAATATTAAAACAACTGTTGCATACAAAAATATGAAAATCGGCGGTATTATAGAGAAATGTTTGATAAGCACGCTGATGCAGACAGTTTTCAAATCGAAGAATTATTTTAAGATATTTAATGCTAAAGTGGTACAAAATCGTTCTATTAAAAAAGTTTTATTGGAGCAAAAGCTATACATGAGAATTTAATCATTTTTAGATCATTTTATACGTTATAAGTTCCCGGTGTGCATAATGCATTTATTTTTCTTATTAGACCCATTTTTTGAGGTTTTATTTCTATTTTAAATTCAAATTTTCAGCATTTCGAGAGATATTTTTTACAAAATTTAGAAAATGTTATTAATTTAAACTGTTGCCAATTGTATAAAATGCGCAAACAATAATGTTTACTTCAAATAAAAAATTTATTTACACGTGACTATTACAAACAGAAAAAAAATCTTTAAAATTAGAATTAAATGATTACATGTTAATAGCAGGAAAATTACGTCATAAGAACCATATTTACACTTGAATTTGAGAAACAAAACCTTAAAATAAAAAAATCATTATTATGCATTAAAACTTGTAAATGGAGGAAATTACGTCATATTTAAAATGCCCCAAAAATATGGCAAAACAGTTTAAATTGAAAAATATATTTGCGTGAGATATTTTGAGATAATCTTTTCAACTATTATCGTGAATTCGAAGACAGCGCAAATAATATTTCCTTCTAACAACAAAAGTATTTTCACGTGAATATTAATAAGAGAAATAAAACTTTGGTGTAAATTACGTCAGATTTGAAACGATACATTCAAAATGAATTATTTAAAAGAACTTTCTTATAGCACAGTTAAAAAATACCGGGAGACAATGACACTGTTTACTTAATTCATTTTACATTAGATTATTTTCCAATGTTTAACTAATTTTTTTAATTAAATACGAAAACAGCCATTGTATCTCTTAACAGCAGCAGATTTGGTCTTAAAAGTCCCAATCCAAGGAAAACGAATGGAAACCTGTTTACAGAGAGATCGCTACTGTTTTTTTTTTTTTTTTTCAATTTTAATTCAATATTTTTAAAGCCGATCAAATTAGCGTGCTTTTTGGATTTTGGTGTGCTTGAACGGGGTTGGCGAGCGTAGCTCGTAGGGGGCAGAGCCCCCTAGCAGTATATAAATAAGAACTTCCCTCATATTTTTGGGGTTTGCGGATAGAACCAGAGGTACAAAGGTCTGGAAGGACCCAAAGCCCGGAAAATGAAGGGATTTTTTCAAACAGGCCGTGTAAGTAGAAATAAGACAATTTATGTTAATTGGCCATTAATGACTGTTAAAATGTTATTTTAATGACTATTGGAGAGATTTGGAATCGAACAGTGTTTTCCATTTTTTTTAAAATAAATTAATAAAATATAAGATATTCTTGTCACGAGACTGCAGGTTTTTATCCTTTCCCGTGCTATCGCTTCTGAAAATTCGATTAAAAACTTTAATTTTGACAGTATTTTCTCAAAGATATGTTGCCTTTATCAAAAAATGGATAACGTAATAACGTAAAGTTTCTGAATAAGGACACTGGCACAAATCTTATGCGTTTCCGAAAAGAAATGAATTCAGAAATGTATCAGAAAGTAGCTCCTTTGGTATTTGAGAAAAGCCTTATTAAATGACAAAGAAATATTTTTAGAAACCTGCTTTTTGTTATACAGATTCAAAAGTTATGTTTTTAACCCACCATTTTTCCATTTATTCTGAACTACATTATTTTTTTAATGAATCCTTATTTAAATGTTGAAACATCTAATACTCTATAAGTAATCATTAATGTTGCTATTCTGTATTCTCTGTCTAGCAAATACATACTAATTTTAAAATATACTGTAAAATTATCCCATAAATATGCATGCAGTATGCATTCAGATTCTTTAAAAGAATCTTAATTGTATGTTTAGAAAAACCTAAATTTTTTTGTAGAAATTGAGTCATTTAATTAATTTTTCCACGGCCCCGGCCGGCCCTGATTTCACTGATTTTGTACGGGCCTGGTCATGAACTGTGAAAATATAAATGAACCGGGCCAGGCCCGGAAATTACGACCCGTGCAGGCCTCTAAAAAAGATAATCAATGGCGAAATAGTGAGATTTGAGCATTATTTTTCTTATATTCTATCATTATTTAAATCAACAGGCAACATTAGTACCCCAGCCTGAGTACTAGTGCAGTCATCCCGGGGTCGGAATAGGAATCGGAGTCGGAGTCGATAAAATATCCCGGAGTCGGAGTCGTCCATTTTTCGCACCGACTCCACAGCTCTGGTTGCAACACCACGTGTATACACATTCATATACATTTTTAAATCATTCCCCAATGATTATAAAAAACATGAAAAAAAAAAAAAGAAAAAAAAGCTTCCACTTTTTAATTATAAATTGTATGTGTTTTTTTTTTAAATTAAATACATAATAGATTTTTTATTTTTAAATTAATAGAGTGCTTGTCTGAAAATTATAAAAATTTAAATTAAAAATTAAATTTTTCAATATTTTGTATTTTTCACTTAGTTGAACAATTTTAGAGGTAAATAGAAATAAATGTTAATACTAAGTATAGCAGCCTGCTGCAATAGACCAACAAAAAAATTACAAATCCATCTAATTTTATTCATTATGGTACATATATTTTTTTTCGAATATTAATTACGGAATACATAAAATATTTTTAAAAATATGATAAAAAATATTATACTATGTAACATTTGAAAAAATTAAGAGAAAAAGATTATTAAAAGCTTCAAATATCCGAATCCAAAATTGCAGCTCATTCCATTAAGTGGTTTTCGAGTTAAAATTAAAAGAAACTACAGGAATTGCAGTTTTGTTTACAACTATAACAAGTAAGGAAAATCCTGCGTTAAGCATAGATTATGAAACACTTTCCAACACTTCCTGAATGCTTTAACAAAACTTCATTATTTAGGGAAATAAGGTATATAAGAGAACTAAGTAACCATTTTAGAAAACGCATAAAACATTTGAAAAACTGATTTCAGCAGTTACCATCCATAGCAAATATGTATTCCAATTCTTTTGAACAGCTCTGTATTTGATCTGCAGGTTGATTGATATATATGCTATATAATGGGGAAATTTAGTTTAGCAAGAAAACGAATAACAGGTTGAAATTTTTCTTTCAGCAATTTATACTAATAGATGGAAACATACTTGTATACTTTTGTACAACCCTATAGTTAACCTAGTACCTTTATTACACACCACTATTTAGCTAAAGTTTAATTCAAAGTAAAACACTCTTAAAACTACTGGAATCACATTTCCAGAAATTATTATTTATAGACGGCCATGTATCCAATTCTTTGCGTGACCCTGTATATAATTTCACCTATGTTCTACAAACATTTCTTAGTAAACAAAATGCAGTTCAGCGTAAAAATGCATAACCCATTTAAAAACCACCTTTAAGCAATTTACAATCATACCCAGTAACTATTACGAAATCTTTTGTGTAGCCCTGTATATGAATTTCAGCATTTATACACACCATATACAATGCATAAATATAGTGAAACATAAAAGCACATAACATAATTAAAAATGCATTTCCACCAATCATTGCTACCGTACAGTACTTCGGATACAATATCGTATCTGAAATCTTTTTTGCGTCCCTGTAAGTGCTATGCACTTCTTATTATACATGAAATAAGTAGTAGTAAACCTCAGCGACGTATATCAATTTCATTACACATGAAAGAATTTAACATAATTAAAATATGCCGGAAAAAATTCCCTCCACCCGTATATCATTATGTAACGGAGATCTTTTGTGTGGCCCTGTAAATTATTATTATAATTATTCTTTGCACCGCATATTCTGAGGAATGCATATTTTAGTGCATTTGATAAATACATATCAATTTTAATATGTTTGAAAGCATGTAACATCATTGAAAATAATTTTAAACGATTTTTTCCCATAGGCCGTAATGTAACGGAAAACTTTTGACTGTCCCTGTAAATGAACTAAACATGCTACAAACTTCACTTGAAATAGGGTTCGTGCTATGGTAGAGGTCACTAACATACAAAAATTTCAGAACGATCCGAGTATATTTACGGGAGTTAGAGCGCGTACAGACGGACAGACGGCCAGACAAACCGAATGCATAAACACTTTTCAACTTTGTTGGAAAGTGTTAAAAATGAATTTAACATTGACTTTGTGTTTGGTATTCTAGGGCAGTTTTTTAATTAATACAAATATAATGTCAATTTTGGGTGTTCATATTAAAAATTTCATTTTTGTATACGTGTGTTATTATTATTATTATTATTACTCTTGTATTATGTGTAATTTAAAATTTTGATACAGCCTTCCAAATATGCTCATTTTAAAATAAATAATTTCCCTGAAACTATAGTGCGAATTTCATGAAAATTCATTTTTAGACTAATTAAGTGGTGTAGAATTTATTTATGGTGTCAAAATTGTGACTTGCTTAAAAAAACAAAACAAAAAACAAACAAAGATTGAGTTTGTTTTCATATACATACATATAGCCCCCTAAGCAAAATTTATATACATTATTTAACAGTAGACTTTATTTCCGATAGTTTGGCACCAACAACTTTCTGCTATGATAATTTATTGCTTAATTTGTGGGGGCTGTTTAATTTTTTTTTTCTTTTTTACGACTGTACATTTATTATAAAGATTAATCCAGAATTTGAAAAAAATAACAAAGTAATTTCAATTTTTTTTATATATAAAATTCATTGCATTTTGCACTTTTTCTCTTAATGGAATTATTTCTAAATTTTCTTTTATTACATAAAAAATAACATAAGTTAACTTGACAAAGTTAATCAAGCTTCATTTCCCCTATAAAATCTTTGTCTTTTTAGTAATTTTTCTTCTTAACTTTTCTTTTTCTGATTATTAACTTATTTACCGATATATATTTTTATATGAAAACCTTAAAAAACTTCAGATACGCCTAACTTTTAGATTTAAATGATTTGACATTAAATTAAAATAAACTTAATAAACAACAATAATACGAAGAATAATATTGTTTAAAAAATGTCAAAATCATAATTTAAGTAAAATAAATAATCTTAAATAAGTTTTTTTTTTAGGCATACCTTCTGAAAATGTGGTGATCCCCTGAATTTAGTCTTTTTTATGAAGATTTTTTTATTTTAAGAAAATATTACAAAGTTTGTAGCCCTTTTTTGAAAAAAAAACATTTTTTTTTCTAACTTTTCTTCTCTTTTGAGTTTTATGTCTCTGAATTTTATATATATATATATGAATTATTTCGCTAGATTACAGACAATTTATCTTGTAACTCTCTATGTCTCTTTTTACCTCTTTTTTGAATCTCCATGTTGTCCAGATTATATTATCTTTTCTATGCGCAATAAAAACCGAGCGATAGTTAAAAGCCATCAAAGATTAATTGTTGGCAACCCAGGTTTTTGCTACAATCTTTGCTAAGCCTTTACTGATCAATAACCAATAGATCAATAAACGTTCCATCAAACCAGTGTGAGGAAATGGAAAATTAATGATGTATACCGAAAAGAAAGCGATAATCAAAACCGTACTTTCCGGATTCTCCGAAAACTCATCAATCAAGTACTCAATCAAGCACTTCCGTTAGGAAAGAACCTGAGCCCGAAAATCATTTAGAGTGGGGAATGTAAAGGATGATATAGGAGTCGCATAGTGCCAATGTTCAGTTCTGAATTTCAGCAAGATAAAAAAAATTCTAAATAAATACTATTGGCTATGTTCTATAAAACCTGCAACGCAAGAATTATATTAAAACTGAACCAAAGTTCGTTTGTCTAGGCACAAAAACAGATAATCTTAATGGGTACAATATTTTCAACAATAATTTTTAAATAGAAATGTCACTAAATTATGTACAAATTAAAATCCAATCTTAAGTTGTAGATATAATATCTAAATTCGTAAAGATTGCATGCAAAAATACTAACTAATCTAAAATGCATCTTTTGTGCGCAATTAACAAAAAAAAAAAAAAAAAAAAAAAAATGGTTTTTATCTTTCTGAGAAAAATATCTTTAAAAATGTCTTTTAAATCATTGTTTGCAGTAAAATGGTGGACGCATTTTTTTAGTCATAACTTACGTAAAACTAGAAATATTTCTATGAAAAATGTTTTAAAATGCAACAAACTACTATACTGTTCTTTCATATATAATTTTTTGAAAAATCAATATTTTGGTGATTAAACAGCTCTAGTCTCTTAAAATTTCAAGATAATATGATTTTATTGCTAACAAAAAAATGCTTAATTTTCTTTTATAATCAGAAATATTTAAATTACATATACATATATATCAATCTTTTTTGAAATATGAATCTACTCATTTTAAGGTAATATGATCTCTACAATATACAACTCTTTTTTTTTAAATAGTCTAGTGAATTTTCACGGGAAATAATATATATATAATATATATATGGTTATAATCTGTTGATTTTAATCCATGTACAGAAGAGCCCGATTATCGGAACTCCAATCAACCGAACTTCCAACTATCCGAACAGCCTATTTCTCCCCAAAAAAATTTGTAACCGAACTCCCACTTATACATTGGCTTGAAATAAAATTTTAAATGAAGAAAAAGCTGATAGTGGATCAGGAAATGAGGAATGTAAAACAATAAAGGAGATGGGAAGAAGGTATGAAGTAAATGAAATTAACGAGTGGTTAGATAGTGAAGTAGTACATAACCCTGGATATCAGATTTTAAATGATGATGAGATTGTGGATGAGATTCATGATGAAAAAGAAATTGTAGATAATGAAAACGAATGCTC
This sequence comes from Maratus speciosus, assembly GCA_963932465.1. Taxonomy (NCBI): domain Eukaryota; kingdom Metazoa; phylum Arthropoda; class Arachnida; order Araneae; family Salticidae; genus Maratus; species Maratus speciosus. The sequence continues at coordinate 4,683,566 of CAWVRF010000002.1, read as the reverse complement.
TGGAAATAAACAAGGTCCATCACATAATAAAGCATTTGAATATTTGGAAACAGCTATGAAATGGCTCGAACGGCAGAAGAACGTTGATCGTATTCAACTAACGTATTTAAGAAGAATTAGAAATAGGGCAGCATTGAAAAGAATTTCTTTGTTTAAGTAAGCAACAATCAAAAGCTTTTTTGCTTAAATTATAATCTCTGGAGTTGAGAAAATGATATGGAAAGAAAAAAATTTTAATGGTAAGCATATAAAAAAAATAAAAATAAATAAACGTGCCAGCACTAACTTGTGCTGCCAGACTTAAGCTTAGATAAGGTATGAAGGTTATAGTAAAGTCAGAAACATTCCTTAAATTATCTGTCCATTTATCCGAAGTTTTGCTTATCCGAACCAGGGTCGGTCCCAGCTTGTTCGGATAATCGGCGCTCTACTGTATTCAGTTTTAGATTTTATTTTGTGCAAACCGTTACATACAAAACTTTAAAAGGCAAATTAATTAAAATAATTAAAAAAAACTTTAACTTATATGTTCCATTTTTTTAAAACATGTGCTTCTGAAAAATTTGTTGATGCACATTTTCATTAATTACGTCAAAATTTAATGGCTAAACTCATCAATCAGTACAATACTTATGTAAACAATATGCTTTCTGTGAATCTTAATGTGCTAAAGTTCTGTCCATTATGGACATTTTGAGACGAAAATTTTGCTAAATATGCAAGATTTCTACACATTTGCTTGTAGTAGCTCCTAAAGTGTCTTTAACCTCTTAATTCTCGCGCCCGTGATATTCACGGGCTGTGTCTTTTATTCAGTTTATTTAATCCCCACCAGTTTTATAAAACAGTGTAATTGGTTTTATTATGGTATCATTTCAACTGCTATTACATAAGGTGAATATTTCTTTAAAAAAAAAGGTGCCAATAAGCAATTTGAATTTTTAAACTGTAATTTAATGCGACAGTTAAGGGGTTAATCTGAAGACCGTGAGCCGACGCATTACCACTAATTCAATATCTAAAAATTGTCTTATTTAATAGCAGAAACTTTGCAATTAAATAAGGCGATAAAGAGTTCATAAATATTACCTTTTGAAATTTGTGGGGGAAACCGACTAAATATACACAAATTAAATAAATTCATGAAAATAAAAAACACAGATTTTTCGGGATGCTTTGAAAGATAAAAGTATTCATTATGTAAAATATTTGAAAGATATTTTTTTGTATTTAACTCAGAGTGCAACATTCAAAGCCAAAATATTATAAATAATAAAATATATATAAACTCGTATTAAAATATTATTAAATTTAATAAATTTTTAATTTATAAAATACTTATATTTTTACAATACTTTTATATTAGATTATTTTTTTATATCTGAAAAAAAAAATCCTCAAATAGAAAAAAAAGTATTTTTTCATACTGGAAAAGCAACCAGTATACAACTAAAAAAACAAAAATAAACTCCAAATTTGATTTTAATACTTTTAATAAGAATGTCAACGATTTTAATCAGACAATTAAAATTAATGATTAAATCGTGTTTTAAAAATTAAAGATTTTTAAAACGGTATAAAAAAGCATTGAAATATAAAGTGAACCTAATTTGTAAAGTTTCTATGGATATTTTGCCTTAATGAATAACCGAAAAATGCTTTAAATACATGTTTTAGCTTAAATGATTATGTTTATAAAAAAATAAATATGATAAGTTTGTAAAAAGCAAGTTCTTATCTGGCGTAAAAATCATTCAATTTAAAAAAGATATTTAAATCTAATGCTGCTATTTTGTGGATTTCAAATATAACTTCAGATATAAAATTGGTCATTCTCATATTTACTTTGTGTGCATAATTTAATGGTTTCCACCCATTTTTATAATTTGTTTTGATTAGCAAGCATATACCTGCGTGTAAGTTTTCATTTATGGTGTTAACAGTAATTTTTATAAGTTGAAATGCAAAAATTCTTGCCATGATATTTATTTGATTTGTTATTTGTGTTAACTGATGAAATTACTTATGTGAAGTTTTTATTATTTCTGTAATTATATTAATTATAATTTTATTAATCAAACGTAAAATGTGTAATGTTCTAACTAGAGAAATTATTGTTTAATAACTATTAATTTAAATAGTATTAACAATTTTATATTAAATTAAGTTATTAATAATTTTAATAAATATAAATGTCTGCAGTATTTAATATAGGTTTACATAATTATTACAAAATTTTAACATACATAATGGTATTACTAACTGATAAAATAACTAATTTGCTGATTTAATCTTTTAGTACTAATAATAGTTTTATTAATTAAAGCATAAAAACATAGATTATGACACATGTTTAGGAAAAAAAACCTGACAACTGTATAACCTCCTGAATGAAATTTTAAGATGCATTACGCAATCTCATTTTTTTTCTTTCGGAATTATAATCAAGATTTTTTTCTTTACTTGCGTGCTGATACTCAGATCTCAAATTCTTTGACTTTGAAACCCATACTATTAACCAAAATTTAACCCTAGAAGGTCTTGGCTGCATTACAATAGTTTGTTCACAATAGAATGTTTCCAGCTCACATAAATAAACAATATAAGAATCACATTTTTTTTATTTAAATAATAATAACAATAATACATTATTATTATTATTCAGAAGCAGAGCTAACACAATAACGTTTCCGAAAAAAAAAAAAAAAATTATATTGCTTGCAATTTTTATTTGACAACAACAAATATCTGTATCTCACAAATAATACATTTGAATTTCATGATAATTGGATTAATCATATAAATAATAGATTACTGAAGGGGAAAAGAAGGGATGTAACAGTGAGCTGCTACAAGAAAATCGAAAATGGTTTGCCTATATTTTAATATTTTATATTTCTATTTAAAATCTCTAGATGAAAAGTGTTATAATAAACAGTAATGCTGTAAAAAAATAATAATAATTGTAAGCAAATTTATAGACGTTAGAAAAAAACTTGTCCACAAATTTATTTTCTAATAGAGTAAAGCCTGTCTGTAACGGAATCTCACATTAAACGGGAAAAATCATGTTCTTGCCAAAAAATACCATGCAATTATACCACTTCAGACGTAAAAAACCTGTGTAAAACGGAAGTCTTTACTGATAAATTAAGTTTTCGTCTTAGCAGATATTTCTTTATCGTACTTGTGGTGGCATTCGAATTATTAACGGGGCCGGCTATCTCTGTCTACGGTCCTGTTTCGGTATAGTATGTCCTTGAAAGCCGAGTATGCAAAATAAGCGAGATATTATTTTTTATATTACACACTAAATCTTTCCTACATATTTCTTCAAGGCCGTATACTAATTCACAGCAACATCAAAATATGCACGTAAAAAGGGGGGGGGGGGGGGAGACACATATACAGGAGTCGGATAATCAGCTGTCGACGAACCTAAAAATATTCTTATAGCATCGAATATGTGACCCCTCTGCTGTGACATCAACATGACGTTTGGGGGCATATATACAGGGGTCGGATATCCAACTCTCTCACCAAAAGTAAAAGCCTTAGCATTGGATATCTGACCCCTTGATATGTATCCCCTTTGCTCTGACGTCAAAATGACGTATTGGGGCAGATATACAGGGGTAGGATATCCAAATCTCTCTCCAAAAGTAAAAGTCCTAGCATTGGATATCTGCCCCCTTGATATGTGTCCCCTTCTGCTGTGACGTCAAAATTACGTATGGGGGCATATATACAGGGGTTGGATATACACACTTCGACGAAAGGAAAATTCTCTAGGACTGGATATGTGTCCCCTTCAGCTGTGACGTCGTATGGGGGCATATATACAGGGGGTGGATATACAGCTATCGACGAAAATAAAATGCTCTGTATTGGATATGTGCCCCCATCTGCTATGGGGACATATATACAGGGGTCGGATATACACCCTTTGACGACAGTGAAATTCTGCAGCACTGGATATGTGCCCCCTTCTATCTGTGAAGTCAAAATGACGTATGGGGCAGATATACAGGGGGTAGATATAAGCGTCCCCCCAAAAAATAATGGTGTCAAAATGACGGTGACAACCCTAGCTCCAACATAAGCTATGTTTTAGGTCGGTGACAATACCCCAAAGGGGGTGCAGGGGAAAAAAGTTCTAAATTGCGGTTTTTTGCGTTACGGAAGGGCCTAGAATCGGGAAATTTGGAATGGTAGTTAGTTATAAGGTATCAATGATCTCTAAGGGCATTTCCTAAAAAAATCGAAATTTAAAAGGGAGTCAAAATGCGCAAAAAGCGTTGTAGAAAACGTTCTAAATTGCAATGTCTATGCAATCTTAGGAAGTACTGAACCGATTTCAAATATAATAGTGTAAAAATTATGCTGACAGATCTCGCTCCAAGTTAGGCTATATTTTATATCTGTTTCCACTAGCCCAGAGGAGATGCAGGAGCAAAATGCGCGAAAAGCGTTCTAAAAACGTTGTAAATGCCGATTTGTCAGCGATATATCAGGAAGAATCAAAATGATTTCAAAAGAAATGGTAGGAAATTGATGCTGACAGACACTGCTCTATCATAGACACAATTTTATGTCGGTATCACTATCACCTAGACGTTGCAGGAGCAACAAAGCGTTCTAAATTTCGATTTTTGTGATCGGTACGGGCTAGCAACTTAAAATTAGGCAAGATACATATTTATTAGATATAAACGATCTTTAAAAACAGTTTCGAAAAAATTGGAAATTTAAAAAGGGGTAAAAATGCGAGAAAAGTGTCCTAAAAACGTTCTAAATTGCGATTTCTACTCAGTCTAAGGAAATACCAAAGCTATTTCAAAAGTAATGGTTGCAAATCAATGGTGACAGTCCCTGCTATAACATAGGTTATATTTTATGTTGCTGTCACTACCATCTGAGGGTTGCAAAAGCAAAACATGTTCTAATTTGCATTTTTTGCACAACTGAGGGGTCTAACACTTTGAAGGATGGCATGGTATTTACTTACAAGATGCAACTGCTTTCTAAGAACAGTCGAAAGAAAATTGCAAATTTAAAAAAATGAAGTTAGTGAAAAGCGTTATAAATGACAATTTTTAAGCAAACTTATAAATTACCAAACCGATTAAAAAAATAATGATGACAAATTTTGGTGATACAACCTGCTCAAACATAAGCTATATTTTATGTCTGTTCCACTACCACCAGAGGGTTGCAGGAGCTAAAAACTTTCTAAATTGCGATTCCTGCGATACTGAAAAGGCTAGAAACTTTAAATATGACATGGCAGTTACTTATAAAATATAAATGCCCTCGAAGGAACGTCGAAAATAAATTCGAATTAAAAAGGGGTGAAGCGAAGGGGAGGTGCGAAAAGCATTCTAAAAAAGTTCTAAATTACGATTCTATGCAATTTCTGGGAATATAAACCTATTATAAAAGTAATAGCTGCGAATCAATGGTAACAGTCTCTGATCCTACACAGGCTATATTTTATGCCGGTGATTCTACCACCTGGGGTTCACAGGAACAACAAACGTTCTAAAAAAGGGCTTTAAAAGCTTTTTAAATTACGTTTTTGTGGAATATTGGGAAATAACAAACCGATTTCAAAATTAATGTTGACAAATTAATGGGGACAGTTCCTGTTTCAATATAGCCCATTATGTTGAGAGAGGTGGTAGGACTTGGAATTTGGCATGATGGTTAATTTTAAGATGTAAGAAGATGGTTTCTAAAAAATTCAAAACTTCAAATGAATACTGAAATGAGCGTATTAATTGAGCATAAAAGTTTCAAAATATTTTCTAAATTATCATTTATTTAGTTTTATTTCGTTTTATTAATTTAAGTCTCATTTCTGCCTAATGCAGTGTAATAATGATGTTTAATGAAGCTGTGTTTTAAATAGTAATTTTTGAATTATTCCTAAAAGTAATAAGTACATTTTAATAGAAAAATCTTTTAATAAAATAAAATATTACCTTTTAATAAAATAAAAATTTAGTTAGTACCTTTTAATAAAAATTAGACATATAAATATCACTTGGCATATTTCAAATATTACGCGAGCAAAGCCGCGGGGTTTGCTAGTCATCATATTAGAAAGAGGAAAAAATTGTTTATTTGTAGGAGGTAAGCTCAGGAACTACCGATCCAATTCCAAAAGTTATGGTATCAAAATGATGGTGTTAGTCCAACTTAGAACATAGGCTATATCTTATGCCGGTGCCACTACCCCAAAAGGGGGTGCAGGAGTCAAAAACGTTCAAAAAATGCGATTTTTGCGTTACTGAAGGGCCTAGAAATATGAAATTTGGAATATTAGTTACTTACAAGATATAAATGATGTCTAAGAACAGTTCTTAAACAATTCGAAATTTAAAAGGGGTGAGACTGCACAAAAAGTGTTCTAAAAAACGTTCTAAATGGTAGTTTCTACATAATCTCAGGAAATACCGAACCGATCCCAAAAGTAATGGTATAAAATGATGGTGTTAGTTCAACTTAGAACATAGGCTATATTTTATGTCGGTGCCACTACCCCAAAGGGGGTGCAGGAGCAAAAAACGTTCTAAAAATGCGATTTTTGCGTTACTGAAGGACCTAGAAATATGAAATTTGGAATATTAGTTACTTATAAGATATAAATGATGTCTAAGAACACTTTTTAAACGATTCGAAATTTAAAAGGGTTGAAAATGCAAAAAAGCGTTCTAAAAAACTTTCTAAATGGTAGTTTCTATATAATCTCAGGAAATACCAAACCGATTTAAAAAATATTGGTGTCAAAATGATAGTGACAACGTTTGCTCCAAGATAGGTTATGTTTTATGTCGGTGCCACTACCCCAAAGGGGGTGTAGGAGCAAAAAACGTTCTAAAAATGCGATGTGTGTTACTGAAGGGTCTAGAAATATGAAATTTGAAGTATCAGCTACTTATTAGGTATAAAGGATTTCTAAGAACAGTTCTTAAACAATTCGAAATTTAAAAAGGGGTGAAAATGCGCAAAAAGCGTTGTATAAAACGTTCTAAATTGCAATTTCTATGCAATCTCAGGAAATACTGAACCGATTTCAAATATAATGGTGTTAAAATGATGGCGACAGATCTTGCTCTAAGATAGGCTATATTTTATATCTGTTTCCACTACCCCAGAGGAGATGCAGGAACAAAATGAACGAAAAGCGTTCTAAAAACGTTCTAAATGCCGATTTGTCGCCAATATCTCAGGAAAAATCAAACTGATTTCAAAAGTAATGGTAAGAAATTGATGCTGACAGCCACTGCTCTAACATAGACGCTATTTTAAGTCGGTATCACTATCACCTAGACGTTGCAGGAGCAAAAAAGCGTTCCAAATTTCGATTTTTGTGATCGGTAGGGGCTAGCAACTTAAAATTAAGCAAGGTACATATGTATTACATATAAATGATCTTTAAGAACAGTTTCGAAAAAATTGGAAATTTAAAAAGGAGTGAAAATGAGCGAAAAGCGTTCTAAAAACATTCTAAATTGCGATTTCTACTCAATCTCAGGAAATTCCAAAGCTGTTTCAAAAGTAATGGTTGCAAATCAATGGTGACAGTCCCTGCTATAACATAGGTTATATTTTATTTTGCTGCCACTACCATCTGAGGGTTGCAAAAGCAAAACATGTTCTAATTTGCGTTTTTTGCATAACTGAAGGGTCTAACACTTTGAAGTATGGCAGGTTATTTACTTACAAGATGCAACTGCTTTCTATGAACTGTCGAAAGAAAATTTCAAATTTAAAAAGATGAAGTGAGCGAAAAGCGTTATAAATTACAATTTTTATGTAATCTTATCAAATACCAAACCGATTAAAAAAATAATAAATTGTTGGTGATAGAACCTGCTCAAACATAAGCTATATTTTATGTCTGTGCCACTACCACCAGAGGGTTGCAGTAGCTAAAAGCTTTCTAAATTGCGATTTCTGTGATACTGAAAAGGCTAGAAACTTTAAATATGGCATGATAGTTACTTATAAAATATAAATGCCCTCGAAGGACTGTTGAAAATAAATTCGAATTAAAAACGGGTGAAGTGAAGGGGAGGTGCGAAAAGCATTCTAAAAAAGTCCTAATATACGATTTCTACGCAATTTCAGGGAATATAAACCAAATATAAAAGTAATAGTTGCGAATCAATGGTAACAGTCTCTGATCCTACACAGGCTATATTTTATGCCGATGATTCTACCACCTGGGATTTACAGAAACAACAAACGCTCTAAAAAAGGCCTTTAAAAGCTTTCTAAATTACGTTTATGTGGAATATTAGGAAATAACAAACCAATTTCAAAATTAATGTTGGCAAATTAATAGTGACAGTTCCTATTTCAACATAGCCCTTTATGTTGAGAGAGGTGGTAGGACTTGGAATTCGACATGATGGTTAATTTTAAGATGTAAGAAGATGGTTTCTAAAAAATTCAAAACTTCAAATGAATACTGAAATGAGCGTATTAATTGAGCATAAAAGTTTCAAAATATTTTCTAAATTATTACTTATTTAGTTTCATTTCGTTTTATTAATTTAAGTCTCATTTCTGCCTTATGCAGTGTAACAATGATGTTTAATCAAACTGTGTTTTAAATAGTAATTTTTTTAATTATTCCTAAAAGTAATAAGTACCTTTTAATAAAATAAAATATTACCTTTTAATAAAATAAAATATTACCTTTTAATAAAATAAAAATTTAGTTAGTACCTTTTAATAAAAATTAGACATATAAATATCACTTGGCATATTTCAAATATTACGCGAGCAAAGCCGCAGGGTTTGCTGGTCTTTTAAATTTGCGCTTTCCACATCTAAGCCGGAACTACTTTCCTCACAGGCGACGCAGAGAGTCTTATAATATGTCGTTTTCTCAGAAAAACGTTCTTTGTGGTTTAGAGAAAATCCCGCCGTAATTACGAACGTCATTAGCTGATTAACGACTCATTATCGAAGGAAAATTATTTCAGTATATGCACTTTCCCATCGTCATCTTTTAAATTTGCGCTTTCTCTGCAAAGAAATTTTTAGCATCAAACTATAGCGATATTTATAATAATATGGTAGTGGTTTTAAATACAGCAAAAGCATAAGCGCAATTATTTATCAAGAAATGTTAACATACTTGCAGAAATATTTAAATTCACCAAAACAATATTTGGTAAAACAAATTATTTTGTTTTTCATCAGTTAAAATTAATTATACCGTATTCGTGACCTACCTATTTCGTGTAACTAAAAACCGATAACGCTGTATTTTATCGTGTTGATGGTCTGGTCAATGACCAACAGTATTGGCGGGAATTTCGATTACGGAAGATAAAATACGGGGCACAGATGTCAGATACGCACTTTGGTACCTAATTGACACCAAAATGGCGTTACTTTATTTTACAAGGTAACCCGGCTACTGTTGCTTATTTATTAATAAATTGTTCATTTACTTTTATTTTATTTTTTTAAATTGTACAATTGTTTTGTTCTATAGTTAATGAAATTATGGTTTATTTATTGTTGTTTACTTTTTAAAACAATAGAAAATAATTTAAAAATATATATTGTAACTGGCATTGGAAAACGGGCTTTCGTCAAATTGACGTTAAAAAATCGCGCCAAACCTGGTTCCTATATCACATGTGTGCCAAATTCTCGGTTTTTTGATTTTTCGACTTTTTATTCAAATTTTCCGGATTTTAAATTTTCCCTTTTATTGGTTTTCACTTCTATTGGCACTCCCGGAGTGCCACTGTTTTTTTTTTTTTACAGTTTGTTTAGTAACTTTTTTATGGTTTTAAAATAATTTTGAAGTATAATTTTAAGAAAATCTATCCCTTGCATCTATTATGGAATATCAATGCATTTGCAATAATCTGAATAAGGAATGGTTTAAGCACGTTCATGTAAAGTCGTGGGAAAAAAAAGTAAACATTCCCTACTACAGCGGTAGAATAAATAGTGTGGAAATCTGCTATCCAAACAGCGCTAAAAAGTTGTATCCCTTAAATGTGCACCGATACTGAAATCCAGAGAGCGGTATATTTTCAAATTTCAATGTAAACATCGTGTATTATTACAGCGTCTATCACTGTTAAAAATCGCCCACTGCTTTTTATAGAAAACGGTTACTTCACTCTATTGTGGAGCATTCTCGTAAGTCAAAATAGTGATATTCTATAAAAGCGTTGGAGTGACTCTGCAGCTGAAGCTGGCGATTTTTAACAGCGTAGGCCCAATCGTTTTGGAGTTTTGGACACTAGGCTGCACAGGTCGCTGTGATCGGCTGTTTGGATTTCAGCATCGTTTGACATTGAAGGGATCCACTATTTTAGCACTTTTTTAAGCATTACTGCCATAGCCGATTTCCACACTATTCTAGTCGCTATACCCCCTACTAAATCTGCAATAAATTATAATAGAAGAAAGTGACTGGTACCAAACGATTGGAAATAAAGTCTACTTTTAAATGATGTATATAGAATTGGCTTAGGGGGCCTCTACCTATCAAAACGAAACCAAACTTTTTTTTTCAATAGCAATACCCAAGTTTGATACCCTCAATAAATTCTACACACCCTTCCATGAGCCTAAATCCAAATTTTCATGAAAATCGTATGATTCGTTTTAGAGAAATTATTTTAACATGAGCCTATTTTAGGGGCTGTATCCAAATGGAAGTTCGGTACTCGAGGGTTGAAAAGCAGAATGACTGGTGTCACTTCTATTCATCTATTATTTCTTGTCCTTTCACTCGCTTAATAGGTTTCGACTCTTGCCAGCCCGAATGTTTCAACAAAACGAGTAAAAAATTATTTTTTTTACAAATGATGCTTTTCTGCACATCCTAGACGGCCCCTTAAACCGTCATTTTCCCGTTTTCCACACTTTTTAACAAAGTTGAAAAGTGTTTATGCATTCGGTTTGTCCGGCCGTCAGGTCAGTCCGTCTGTACGCGCTCTAACTCCCGTAAATATACTCGGATCGTTCTGAAATTTTTGGATGTTAGTGACCTCTACCATAGCCCGAACCCTATTTCAAATGAAGTTTGTAGCATGTTTAGTTCATTGACAGGGACAGTCAAAAGTATTCCGTTACATTACGGCCAGTGGGAAAAAATAGTTTAGTGATTTTTAATGATGTTACATGCTTTCAAACATAATAAAATTGATATGTATTTATCAAGTGCACTAAAATATGCATTCCGTAGAATATGCGGTACAAAGAATAATTATTCATTTACAGGGCCACACAAAAGAATTCCCTTACATAATGATATACGGGTAGAGGGAATTGTTTCCGGCGCATTTTAATTATGTTAAATTATTTCATGTATAATGAAATTGATATACGTCGCTGAGGTTTACTATAACTTATTTCATGTATAATACGAAGTGCATAGGATTTACAGGGACACACAAAAGATTTCAGATACTATATTGTATCCGAAGTACTGTACGGTAGCGATGATTGCTGGAAATGCATTTTTAATTATGTTATGCACTTTTATGTTTCACTATATTTATGCATTGTATAGGGGTGTATAAATGCTGTAATTCATATACAGGGCTACACGAAAGAATTCGTAATGATATGATTGTAAATTGCTTAAAGGTGGTTTTTAAATGAGTTGTGCATTTTTACGCTGAGCTGCATTTTTTTACTAAGAAATGTTTGTAGAACATAGATAAAATGATATACAGGGTCACGCAAAGAATTAGATACATGGCAGTCTATAAATGATAATTTCTGGCAATGTGATTCAGTAGTTTTAAGAGTGTTTTACTTTGAATTAAACTTTAGCTAAATAGTGACGTATAATAAAGGTACTAGGTTGAACTACAAGGTTGTGCAAAAGTATTCAAATATGTTTCCATCTATTAGTATAAATTGCTGAAAGAGAAATTTCAACCTGTTATGAGTTTTCTTGCTAAACTAAATTTCCCCATTATGTAGTATATATATGAACCTACAGATACAGTACAGGGCTGTTCAAAAGAATTGAAATACATATTTGGCTATGGACGGTAACTGCTGAAATTAGTTTTTGAAATGTTTCATGCGTTTTCTAAAAATGTTTACTTAGTTCACTTAAATACCTTATTTCCCTAAATAACGAAGTTTTGTTAAAGCATTCAGGAAGTGTTGGAAAGTGTTTCATAATCTATACTTAACGCATGATTTTTCTTACTTGTTTAATCATCATTCGAAAGTTGTGTACTTGGAAGAAAAATTTGAAATTGGGAATTCGCATCAAACAGGTCATAATAAACGTAAATCTAAGCAGGTTGCCATTCCTATTTTTTCCGAATATTAATTTCATAATTCATTATTATAAAATTTTTAACGTTACAGATTAAATGTATTTATATTCAAGTTTTTTAGTATTACTAGGGGGCTCGGCCCCCTACGAGCTACGCTCGCCAACCCCCGTCCAGACACCGTAGACTCTAAATGCACGCTAATTTGATCGGCTTTAAAAAGATTTCGAAAGATTGAATTATAATTTAAAAAACAGTGGCGACCTCTCTATAAACGGATTTCTATTCATTTCTCTTTGATTGGGGAATTTTAACGCCAAATCCGTTGCGGTACTTACTACTTGATTATCCCGTCGATCAATTTCGCCAAATTATATAAATCGCCAAATTATACAAATTGAGATAATTTTTATTTTAAATAACGAAAAAACAAATAAATTAGTACAACATTAATAAAAATACAAATAAAACGTCGAAATAAAAATAACTTGATGACGTAGACACGTGTAACAACATTTCAAAATAAGCTAATATAAAAGGAATTAAGTAAAGAGAGTCTTTGTCTCCTGGTATTTTTTAACAAAGTGAAAAGAAAGTTCTTTTAAATGAGACATTTTAAATTAATCGTTTTTAATCTGACGTAATTTTGACCAAACTATTCTTTCTCTTTTTAATATTCACGTGAAAATACTTGTGTTAGAAATTAAATATTATTTGCACTTTCCTAACAAAAATAGTTGAAAAGTATCCTCTTAAAATATCAAATAAATGTCTAGCGCAATTTCTAAATTTAAACCGTTTTGCAATATTATTTTGTGTTCATTTTATGTAATAACTGTAATGTGACGTAAATATGACGTAATTTCTCCTATTTAAGACTTCTAACGCATGTTAATAAATTTATTGCTTTACAAATTCCTTTCTCTCTTAAAATTCACGTGTAATTATAGTTTTTATGACATAATTTTTAATAAGTTCCTGCTTTTTGTACATAATTATTTAATTCTAATTCCAAATGTTTTTTTCTGTTTATAATAGTCACGTGTAAATAATTTTTTAATTTATTTACACGTATAAATATTTTTTTTTTTTTTTTTTTTTTTTTGAAGCAAACATTGTTTCCGCTGTTTATACAGTTGGCAACAGTTTAAATTAATATCACTTTCTAAAATCAGTTAAAAATATCTCTAGAAATGCTGAAAATCTGAATTTAAAATAGAAATAAAACCTCAAAAAATTAGTCAAAATAAAAAAATTAATGCAATCCGCACTCCGGCAAATTTTAACGCATAAAATGATCTAAAAATGATTAAATTCCTATGAACAGTTTTTGCTCCTATAAAACTTTTTTAGTGGAACGATTTTGTCTAACTTTAGCATTAGATATCTCTTAAAATAATTCTTCGATCTGAAAACTGTCTGCATCAGCGTGTTTATCAAACATTTCTGTATAATACTACCGATTTTCATATTTTTGTATGCATTATTTTTCTTAATATTAACGAAGAAAGACCTCCGGTCACAAAAAATTCAAAACCGGCGGCGGCGGCGACAGCGGTAGTTACCTTTTTTTAGAATAGAGAGATACCCACACAAAGGATCCCATTAGGATTATAATTTCAGGAGATATTAATAAAAATATGAAAATTAACTTAAGTATGCACTCAATTTTGAATGTTTATCATTCAAAAACTTATTCAAATGACTCGAAATACTGCCTAAATAATGACTTGCCTAGGCATCATTTGAGTCAAAGATTTAAAATAGTTTCCAGATTGGGTTTTTCTACTAAAAAAAAACTTTGTTCTGGTTTTGATTTGTAGATGTGTGCTTCCCTAAATAAATTTTATAGACATCCTTTAAAAGTAGAGTTTATTTCCAGACGTTTGTTACCACTCACTTTCTTCTTTTAACAGAGAGTTAGTAGGAGGTGTTAAGTTTTTTTTTCCCACGACTGTGCGTAATTCAGTAAGATAACTAAATTTAAATTTAACTTCACCTAGGTTTCAGCATTCAGTAATTCCTATCATAAAACAAAAACACGTTCTATCGTCATTCCCTTTTATTGCAATTTATTATTACTAGCCGCCCTTGGCGACCTAAAAATTGATGTTTGGGAAAGCATGCTAAGCATTGTATCATGTTACTTTTATTCGTAATTTAATTCACTTGGACTCCCTTAAATATAATTAATAGAATCCCTTAAGCTCATATTAGTTTTTGTTGCATCAAAATATCTCAATGGGTTCATTTTCTGCAAGCAAGTAAACCCTACTGGTTTACAATGGAAGCCTATGGGAATTTGGCGAAATATTACAGATATCTCACAATTAGACAATAATAATTAATCTCAACAATAGACACAATTCTAACAGCATAAACGAAATCTACACACTTCAATAAGCCAGAAAACAAATTTGTACGCAATTCGTACAATAAGTTTGAGATATTTATTTTAAAACGAGCCTATTTTAGGGGCTGTACCCAAATAGAAGTTCGGTACTCGATGGTTGACCGAGAGAGCCCCCTTCTTGATCAAGGCATCTTAAGCGTCACTCAAGCAGTCATTGAAGACTGCTAGATTACAGGATAGCAGAAGAGATTTCAAAATATCTAGTCACTTATCATAGACTTCTATCATTCATATCAGACATTTGCCGTTTTTTAAGCATCATTCGAAAACTACTTGGAAGAAAAATGTGAAATTTTGGATTTCCATAAAGCAGGACTTAAATCTGAATCCATAAAAAAAAATGGTAGGTTGCGATTCATAATTTTTTCGAATATTAATTTCATAATTCATAATTCATATCATAAAATTATAAAAATTGCAAATTCAACGTATTTATGTTTGGGTATATTAGTATTATTGCTAAACAATAAGTGAGCCCATTAGTATAATTTCAGGAGATATTAATGAAAACATGAAAATGTCATTTAACATTAGAAGCACTCAATTTTCAATGTTTATCATTCAAATAACTTGAAATTGGGGGACTAGGCATAGTTTGAACCGAAGATTTAAAATATCTTGTTAAAATTGGATATTGCCATTGAAAAACAAATTATGTTTGGGTTCGTTTTAATAAGTAGATGCCCCCCCTAAGCCAATTTTATATACATCATTTAAAAGTAGGCTATTTCCAATCGTTATGTACCAGTAACTTTCTTCTACGATAATTTGAGGAGTTAGTAGGGGATGTTTACTTTTTTTTTCTTCTACTAGGGGGGCACCGCTCCCCTGCTCGCTACGCTCACCAACTCCCCGCGTAATCGCTTAGCTATTCCATTCGGTATAGCGAAGCAATTCCTATTTTTTAGTCAACCCCAGATTATTGTTTGTGCTTAAAAATAATGTAAATAGTTCAATTAAGCTCTATTCATAAGCTGATATTAGTTTTTATTGCATTGAAATATCTCAATTTGTTGATTTCCTGCATGCAAGTAAACCCTATTGTATTTCAATGGGAGTCTATGGAAATTTGGCGAAATACTGGAAATAGCGCTAAGTTGGCGTCACTTTTGGTGACAGAGAGACGGGTCTCCCCTTGGTATCCTCTCTTATAGCGTCATAAAGCTCTGACCAATCAGTTGCATTTCACGGTATCAACGCAGATTTTCATTGTTCCATTTCCAAAGCATTACTTTTTGAAAGGCATACTTAGATACTACTACCGGCAGACCGATTTGCGTTTAATGTATGAAGTTGTTCGCCAGAGGACTCTGATACGCTGCCCAAAACAGAAATTTGACTCTGACCGTAACTTCAACGACGTGAACCAATCAAACCGCTCTGGGCAGGTTTCAGAGAATTCCAATGTGTTTACATTTTTTTTTCCCGTATACATATGATTCAAAAGAGTTTAATAAAAATATTAACTCTAATCATCAAATAATAATAATAATAATAATAATAATAAAACATTATTTTAACAATTATCGGAATAATAAATGGTGCGACCGGAGAATACTTCCAAGGTTGCTACTTAATACCAAGTTAATACTAAATACCAAGGTTGCCACTTTGGCGCATTTATCGCCAGGTTGGGGAGAAGTAGAGTATTCTACGATTCACCCCAATAAATAAAAACATGCATAGTCTAAAAACATCAATATCACAAATTTATTTGCTATCTTCACTGCTGAAACAATAAAACTAATGGAATTTCTTTTAAATATATTAAAGTACTCATAAAATTCCTTGTAATAATTAATAAATATAATTTATTAAGTAACAAATACACTTACATGATTTAATCAAAATTGCTTGGATAACGTAAAATATTGCAACGATATTTAAATCTGTGATCACCATTTCTTTCTATGATTAAAAATAAGAATATTTAATGTTTACGGAAGATAGTCTTTTTTTTTTTTTTTTTTTTTTTTTTACTATTAATATTATTTAGTTCGGACGATATCAAACACAAACATTTTACGGGTAGCAATAAATTCGTCAAAAATAACTGCTTCAAGCCAGTTATGAGAGCTGTAGTTTGATAAAAACCAAATTTTAATTTTAAAACGTGTATATGAAACACAAGCTATTTTTGGCACAGATGTCATATTCGCCCCATATTGGCACGATTTTTTTCAGTTGCCAATTTGGCGAAAACATCAACAGCATAAACAACATAACCCGGGTTATAGTCCAGTCAAATTAGGTTAAACAAGTTGGAAATTGCTCGTCAAACGTGGCAAATGAGGTGCGTTCGTACTATAACTACTTTTATAATTATTTTTTGCAACCCATATTGTAATGAATGTATATTTTTTTGCGCTTCATAAGTGCATAGTCTGTAACATCATTAAAATGCACTTACAATAATATTTTCCCCATTCCCCGTAATGTAACGGAAAACTTTTGACTGTCCCTGTAATTAAACTATACATTCGATTTTCATAAAATTTGAAATGGCTCGACAAAAGTTTGCAGCAATTATATATTTAAAATTTCAGACTATTCGGAAGGCTGTAAAATCATTAAAATGCATTTGCAATAATTTTTTCCCATTGGCCATAATGTAACGGAAAACTTCTGGGTGTCCCTGTAATTAAACTATACATCCGATTTTCATAAAATTGGAAATGGCTCAACAAAATTTTGCAGCAATTATATATTAAAAATTTTAGACCATTCGGAAGGCTGTAAAATCATTAAAATGCATTTGCTATAATTTTTTCCCTTTGGCCGTAATGTAACGGAAAACTTTTGGGTGTCCCTGTAATTAAACTATGCATCCGATTTTCATAAAATTGGAAATGGCTCGACAAAATTTTGCAGCAATTATATATTAAAAATTTCAGACCATTCGGAAGTCTGTAACATCATTAAAATTCACTTGCAATACTTTTTCCCATTGGCCGTAATGTAAAGAAAAACTTTTGACTGTCCCTGTAATTAAACAATACATCCGATTTTCATAAAATTGGAAATGGCTCGACAAAATTTTGCAGCAATCATATATTAAAAATTTCAGATCATTCGGTCGGGTAGTTTTTGCTCTGTTATATGCGGACGGACAGACAGACGGACTGAACGACGACTATAGGTGCTACGTATTTATATAATTACGAACGCACCTAAAAAGGGCTTAAAAGGGAAAATTCTGGTGTAATTGTTTTTTGTGTCTTACTTTATGTTTTCGGGGGTGCTGAACACGAATCTGAAGTTGTCCAACAAAATTTCTCTCGGCAAATATGAAAAATCGTGAAAAAATCACTAAAAATCGCAGATTTTTTTGGTTTTTGGCTTATAACTTGCAAAATAAGCTTTTTACGCAAAAGGTGACCCTGTATTAACATACAGACGAGAAAATTACCTATAATTCATGTTCTTATCATTTTTATTGTACGACATGTGACTTCCGTAGAGACATTGAAAAATCGGCGAAAACCAGTAATTTTGGAAAATCGCAAAAAAGATATTCTTACCCTTTCAGTTCATATAACACTAAAAGTAAGCATTTCACTGTAAACATTTGCTGGCGTACTCACTTATTATTAGGTTATATAATATTATGATGTAGGTATGCACTGTGACCTCGATAATCCGGCATTCAGAGATCCGGCAACTTAAAAAATCCCCCCCTTTTTTCCCTTCCAACTTACGGGAAGAGCAAAAATAGCAATTACTTTGAAATTAAAAACCGAGGTAAAAACGATGCATTAGCGGACAACGAGATCGCGTACTCTGTGCTAAATAGAATCCTCGATAACACTGATAGCAGCTCAAAGGAACGAGGACGAGGACCTAGCAGAAGATAAGTTCTCACCGAAAAAATGCATAAATTTGACCGGAAAATTAACGTCATCTTTAAAGAAACAAGATTGTATTCCCGAAATCGATATTCGTCACTTGTATAAAATCCAAGAAAGAAGATAGTTACTGACATTGATGCTTGAGAAATTACATGAGAAGAAATGCCTGCATTACTTATCAGATTTTTTTTAAACATAAAAAAATCTGTAAAAAAAAAAAAAAAAAAAAATTAATGTCACTAAAGTAAGTTTTTTAAACATTCAATTTTCTCTTTTTCTCACGTCAGTATCATTTGGGTATGTATTAAATTACGAATAAATGTCACTATCAAGGAAATCGTGTACATACTTTTGATTTTTTTTTTTTCAGAAATCTATAATTTTTAAAAATCAATTACAAATTTGCAGTAGCTGACATTCCCACAAAACAGGCACGAGAGGATGCGGATACACTTATTGTTACTGCAGCAAGGGACCTTGCACTACTACATAACTCTGTAGTTATTTTGGATGAAGACATTTGCTAGCTATCATCGATTTGCCGCTGTAGTGGTGTACATTCAAATGTATACTTTCTAAAGCCAGGCAAAGGGGCGGTTTCACCACTAATTTTTTCTTCTGACTGCAAACTTAATCAATCGATTGCTAACAACATATTTTTGCATGCCATGGGAGGCTGTGATACTAGTTCAGCCTTGTTCAAAGTAGGAAAGATGAGATTTCTTCAGACTCTCAAGAAAAACCTTGCATTAACTAATACCATTGAGGTTTTTAAAGACCCTATGGCAGATGCTGATGAAGTTACTGATGCTGGCAAGTTTTTTAGTCTCATTGTATAAATTTGCTGACAAGGAAGCCACGTCATTAAACAAATTGAGGTATATTTATTACCTTGGGTCTGCATACAAGACATCAATCCATTTGGCGTCCTTACCTCCTACTGAGTCTGCAGCTCAGCAACATTCCTTTAGAATACCTTTTCAAGTTCAACAACGACTTGGGAATGAAAAAGATCCTGAACAATGAGGTTGAAAGAAAAGGAAAGATGGTCTGGAGCCAGTAACCACGCTACAGTCATCAAGCACCTCGAGCCGTTTTGAAACTTATTTCTTGCAAATGCAAGAAGACCTACCAGAAAAACTTTGGATGCAAAGAAGCAGGCCTCAGTGCTCCAATATGTGTGGGAAATGCGTAAGCAGTTGTAATAACATGCCTCGTACTGAAATCGAGGAAGACGAGGACGATCCGGAATTCCCTGAAGTACTACTTGAAGGTAAATATGCATAAATAATTCTGTTTCACCTTTGCTTTTTCACTAACTTTTTAATTTTTGTGATCAAAATATTTATCTCAATACAGTGGTATAACTACTCAATTCTCAAATAATTAGAAATAAATCATAATTTGTTTTTTAAACGGTGGTTCGTAATATAATAGGCTAATATGTTTCCTAACTTGAGGTCCAAAAGTAACCTATTCATCACTTGAGTTGTAAAAGAAAGTTGTAACAAAAGAAAGATGCAAAAATCATGGGTACAGATGTCATATTCGCCCCATATTGGCGCGATTTTTTTCGGTTGCCAATTTGGCGAAAACATCAACAGCATAAACAACATAATCCGGGTTACCACATCAAGCAAAATAACGACACTTTGGGGCAAGTTAAGTACCCTTTGCCTATACGATTTGGCGTCAGAAAAAAATCGCGCCAATATGGGGCGAATATGACATCTGTTCCAAATCATGTTATGATAAAATGTTGCGTGAGTCATTAGTGCGATCGGAAATAGGAGTAAGGAAACATCCCCGTGTTTCACGACATAAACCATCTAACACCCATTGAGGAGGAAGAACACGCCCTACGTTGCTTTTTCTTCTGTTAAAAAGACTTTCATCTACTTCTATAATTTTATTAAGTCCACCGATTTTTCTATTTGGTCGTGAACATAAAGCATTTGCACAAACTTCTCTAAAATAACTATTCCAGTCCACTGTTGTGTTGTGGTTCATATCAAGTTGCAGCTCACAAAGCTCAATCGATGTCAACTCTTGGCACCATAAATATATAAACCTCAAAGCATTAAGAAAAGACAACCGCGATCCTTCAAATCATGTTTTTTGTCGTATTCCTACGCTTTCTTCGCATGATCGTTAAGCTACATCTCCATTTCGGATTTCCAGAACTCATCCATAATTTCATTTCATGGTTGTTTTAACACAACCTTTTATTATGCAGAATTCCAAATTTCTGAAACAGTTTTATCGCAAATTTCTCATCATCTGGTAAAATGGTAAAATCCATCTCAGCGTCAGCAGTAAAAGTAAATTATAATTTTATAAAAAAAAAAAAGCATTTTTATTTCGAATAATAGCAAATTAAAAAGCTTTCCAAGGTTAAGGTTAAATAATAATCATTCACGTAATTCACGTTTCATAAATAACAAATAACAATGTTTCGCATGGTTTACAAGAAAAATCCTTTTCACGATGAGGGCTGAAATAATTGGCGCATTAGCATACATTTTGGCATGCTGTCCATATAACGGAAAAGTACCTTTAATTTTGGCGAAATACTGGAAATAGTGCCAAGATGGCGTCACTTTTGGCGACAGAGAGACGGGTCCCCCATTGGTAACCTCCCTTATAGCGTCATAAAGCTCTGACCAATCAGATTCATTTCACGGTATCAACGCAGATTTTTTATTGGTCCATTTCCAAATCAAAACTTTTTTTATATATATAGAAGGACTACTATACAATCAACTCTGTAGTCACCAGGCCTTGGTTGATATATAAACGTTGTATAATCATTGTTGGCTCACAAAATTAGGAATTAGAAACAAAATAAATTTGAGTTTCAAAATATTCCCATAAAATAACTAGGTCTATCTTTAACCTTTAAATGAGTTTTTTTATTTTGTTTCGAAAAAATTATGTACGATTCTCTGACAGGTTTATTATACAGGAAAAATAATGAAAAAAATCAGAGATGCATTTTAGTCCAGGCAATAGGAAATTTTACCTAGCAAAATTAATAGTAGTACTGGAAATCGGCTTTCTAGATGTTTTTTGGGTCGCTGAATCCGAATTTTTAACTTCCCACCAAAATTTCCCCCGGCAACCCCCCCCCCCCCAAATTTTGGTAAAAAGCCCTCCAAAGAGGTTTTTATTAAAAAAATCAATTTTTTTATTGTTTTAGGGAAAAAGTATCTAGAAATTCAGAAAATAGACAAAATTTGCAAGAAATTAGATATGGCATTATGACTTAAAATGAAGGGGAAGGGCGGATCTGCCTCGGAACATGCGCCACGGTGCTGCGTGGACTAAGTTGCGCAACTCCACTTTACCACTCACACGTTTACATTCGCTCTCCCGTCTCCCCTCCGAACTTTCTCTATAAGGTTTACTTTAAGTTTTTTGGGTCGCTGAATCCGAATTTTTAACTCCCCACCCCTCCCCCAAATAGTTGTTTTTAACTTAAATTTCTTATTGTTTTAGGGGAAAAGCATTACGAAATTAAGAAACTAGACAAAATTTGCAACAAATAGGATATATGACATTATGACGTAGGAAAAACGGGGAGAGGGGGTGCCTCGGAACATTCCCCGCACGCTTTTTTCAAAAACCAAATTTTTTCAAAAAATCAATTTTTTTTTTGGGGGGGGGTGGGGGGGGGGGGTTCCGGGAGAAATTTTGGTGGGAAGTTGCAAATTCGGATTCAGCGACCCAAGAAACAAAGTGAGTCGAAATCCAGAACTAGTATTAACTTTTCTAGGTATAATCCCCTATTGCCTGGACTTCATCATTTAGTGCACGTAGCGCCGCAGTGCATGTTCAGAGGCAGGCCTCCCCCTCCCCGTTCACCCTACGTCATAATGTCGTATATCCTATTTGTTGCAAATTTTGTCTAGTTTCTGAATTTCGTAATGCTTTTCCCCTAAAAGAATAAGAAATTTAAGTTAAAAACAACTATTTGGGCGGGGGGAGTTAAAAATTCGGATTCAGCGACCCATAAAACTTAAAGTAAACCTTATAGAGAAAGTTCGGAGGGGAGATGGGAGGGCGAATGTAAACGTGTGAGTGGTTAAGTGGAATTGCGCAACTTAGTTCACGCAGCACCGCGCGCATGTTCCGAGGCAGATCCCCCCTTCCCCTTCAGCCTAATGCATAATGTCATGTATCTAATTTGTTACAAATTTTGTCTACTTTCTGAATTTTTAGATTCTTTTTCCCCAAAACAATAAAAAAAATTGATTTTTGGTAATAAAAACCTTTTTTGGGGAATTTTACCAAAATTTGGGGGGGTTGCCGGGGGAAATTTTAGTGGAAAGTTACAAATTCGGATTCAGCGACCCACAAAACATATAGTAAGCCTTTTTCCAGAACTACCATGAATTTTGCTAGGTAGAGCCCCTATACGGTCTCTATTGCCTGGACTATTTTTCATATCTTATATCAATCTTTTCTTCTGATTCACATCTGCAATACAAGTAAAAACTACTGTCTTGTGGCCGTTTTACGCTAAAATAGTGCAAATGAGTCAATATTTTAAGAAGTATGTCTCCAAATACCTTTTTTTATATTATTATTTATTTTATAAAACTTAACCTTTAACTTAACCTTTAATTCCCATGATAGAATACGTTCTAGAAATGACGTAGTTCAGAGAATCCGACTTGAAACCAGAAAGTTTCCATGGCTCATTTCGCTTTATTTAAATACGGAATGTCTAATATAATCAAACATTGCTATTTTAATTTTCTGGTGTGAATTAGGTATATACGAATAAAAAAATTCTATTAAATTCAAAACACTTGTTTGCATATATGCAAAGCTGCGCACTAAAGGGTTAAATATAACAACAAATGTTGTAAAAAGTAACACTGAGCGAGGTACCATCCGTTATAGATACTAATGAATTGTTTTTAAAACATCAAATATTTTTTTAAAACAAATTTCAGCTCCGTTTTAAATATGTTTATATATATACCGGGTGTCCTAAAAAGGACCGACTGATTTTAAAATTCAATAACTTGCGAACGGTGACAGATATTAAAAAAATTCTTGCATAAAGTCAAGTTTTTTACAGTGATTTTCGATTTCAGTTCGAATTACAAACAATAGATGGCGCTGCGATCAATAAACGCTAAATTTAGACTCGATTTTTGGCACTTCGGGACCACTCAATACATTTTAATCTCCTTTTTCCGCATGGAAGTAGGGAAAAGACGAAAAATCGAGCCTGTTTTTAGCGCCATCTATTTTTTGTAATTCGAACTAAAATCGAAAGTCACTGTACAAAAACTCTTGACCTCATGCATAGCCCTCCTTCAAGATTTTTTTAAATATCTGTCACCGTTTGGAAGTTATTGAATTTTAAAATCAGTCAGTCCTTTTTAGGACACCCGGATATACAGTCGAACCCGGTTAAGACGCGTTTCAAGGGAGTGTACAAAAGTCGCATATTAAGCGGGATCGCATATTAAACGTGATTTACTTAATATTGCAAGAACTGAGCTTATTTACACATCTAATCGTCTAAATGAACTTTAGAGCTTTTATTTATACATTCATGGTTGAAAATTAACACTTTTACGCATGCTTAGATTAGAGGTCTGCACGGGCCGGAATTTCCAGGCCCGGGCCCGGCCCGACCCGTACGAAAGCTATCTTGGCCCGGCCCGGCCCGTGTAAAAATTGGAAGTTCGGCCCGAGCCCGGCCCGGCCCGTTGTAAAAATTGGAAGTTCGGCCCGAGCCCGGCCCGGCCCGTTGTAAAAATTGGAAGTTCGGCCCGAGCCCGGCCCGGCCCGGCCCGTACAAAAATCAGTGAAAACGGGCCCGGCCCGATACAATTTCTACAAAAAAAAATCCGTTTTTTCTCAACATACAATTAAGATTCTTTTAATGAATACTACATACATATTTATGGGAACATTTTACAGTATATTTTACTTTACTATGATGTTCGCAAAACAGAAAACGCACAATAGTAAACATTAACGATTACTTACAGTCATCATGTATACAGACATTTCAAAATGGAAATAAGGATTCATTAAAAGATAAATGTAGTTCAGAATAAAGGATTAAAAACAAGATAACATTTGAAGCTGGATAATAAAAAGTAGATTTGTGAAAATATTTCTCTCATTTTTAAGACTTTTCTCAAATCCAAAGGAGCTACATTTCGACACATTTATGAAGTCTTTTCTTTTCGGAAACGTGTAAGATTGGCAGGTATTCTTATTCAAAAGCTATGTAAATGTCGTTTTTTTTCATAGATAAAAGCAATATATCTTTCTGAAAGTACTGTCAAAGTTAGCGTTTTGAATCGAATTTCCGGAAGCGATAGCACGGGAAAGGAGAAAAACGTACAGTCACGTGACAGGAATCGCTGTTATCTCTGTAAGTAACTTATTAAATATGGGAAAAGCTATTCGTTTCCAAATGCCTTCAATAGGCAGGCCTGTCAATTTTATGCCTTTATAGTTAAAGTTTTTGTCAGAAACATGTGTCTGAAAGTTTTGCATTGTTGAGCAGTGAATATGAGAACCACCTTAAGGTATATTTCCAAAGATACTGTTAAGAGAAGTTCATTATCACTATTAATATTACAAAACAAAATAAATGTTCTACACATCCTGAGATCGATTAAGACCACTTCCTTCCCGGCACGAGTCTGCTGAAAAAAAATTAAACTCGGAATCAGACATCTTGTAACTGTACGATGCCTATCTCTACGATGGACACGTTACATTTCTGTATTGATGTTGTTAAACTCGCATTGGCTCGTGACGCACATTTATACTTCTCGAGAAAATCATATTCATTGAAAATAGCTCGTATTTTATCTGCTTCGCTAAAATTCTTATATCGGGCCGAGAGGCCCGATTAATTTTTTTGCTGGCCCGGCCCGGCCCGTTTATTTTGTCTGTCGGCCCGGCCCGTTGAAAAAATTGTCCTAATTCTGCCGGCCCGGCCCGTTTGAAAATTCGCCTTCATTCCGCCGGCCCGGCCCGGCCCGCGGGCCGGGCCGGGTACGGGCCTCGGGCCAAGCCCGGGCCCGTGCAGACCTCTAGCTTAGATTAAAATTTAATGGTATCCCTCTTTAACTCATAGATTCTTTTTATAGGACCTACTGAAATAATAACGGGAAATAAATATGGATTCCAACATGGCTTTGTCGCCGATTAATATGTTGCAATCAAAAAGTAAACAAACAATAATAATTATCCTACAAGATTATTTTTTAACAAAAATATATATGTATATTAAATCTTTGAAGCATAACTCAGTTTCTAATAATGTACTTCTAATAATGAGTACCGTTATAATCTGTCCTTTTTAATATAAGAAAAAACTATCTTTATTAATATTTGCTTTAAAAATATTGTTAGCATAACAAAAAGTAAAGAAAACCTAGAAAACATAAAAGTATTACATACAAGTAAAAACACAAGAAGCGAGATCTAAAGAAATACGAGGCGGGGTCAAAGAACAATTGCAGTTTCACTAATTTAGCGGGTTTATGTTTTATTCAAATATCTAACACTATTTCCGATTAGTAATTTTCGCCTTAATTGATGTGTTATTAAATAAAGTAAATAATAACAGTAAGGAAACAGTGTTTTGTATATGAATAATAATAAAAAAAAAACTTAAATTGACAACACTCGAGAAGAGGGAAGGAATTAGCATCTTCATCAACGAATTCGCGTCTTAAGCGTGATTTTTTTCCTGGAGGACCAAAAAATTATCGCGTATTAAGCGGGATCGCGTTATAACCGTCCGCGTATTAAACGTGATATTTTTACATTAGTCGTATGGGCGATATTCAAGGGATAGATAAAAATCCGCGTATTAAGCTGGATCGCGTATTAACCGTGAGCGTTTTAACCGGGTTCGACTGTATATATTATATTTATGTTTATTATAACTTTTCCCCCCAAACACTACCTCCTTTTTTTGTATTTTAGTCGTTCTCGTTAAATTTTCGCTCCATTTATAATATCATTTGATATGACATGGTGCTTGCTGGGATTTGAATAAATTTGGAATATATAATTAAAAGATAAAATATGTCTTGTTCAAATACTTTTTTCTTCCAACATATAAAATTTTTAAATGAATTTTTATTAGTTTTTCAAATTTAGGCAATATTGAGTCAAATTTTAGTAAAAAAGATACGCTTATGCCAAACCTTCTATAACGAAATCTATTCTACCTATTTCATTTTTTTTTCAACATTATATTACCAAACCACTTACCTGTGTTATGAAGAATACTTGCAAAACTTCTTAAATTTACTTAACTTATGCCAAATTTTGTATACAAAACACGATTTGTTTTGTAAAAATATGTATATTTTTCGATAAAAATGACTTCTTAAATTAATATGTACAAATGGACAAGCTATATTTTGTTTCATAACATACCTACAGATGAGCAGAAGCTTGTCACAAAATTTTATTTGAATATCTTAAAAACTTTTTAAAGAAATAATGTTTCCCCATAAACGTACATAATGAAATAAGCAGTTTTTCAGAAAACGCAAATTAAGATTTTGATAGAGAACAAATAATTATGTATAAAGTTTACAATTTTGAAATCTACCCTACTTGTAGAGCTTTATATATTTGTGTATAGGTTATATATTTGCGTATTAAAATTTATTGTTTACCTTTCTGTGGCTCTTTTAAATGGTCATTTCCGGTTTCAGAAAGTTCATTTCCGGTTTATATTGTGGGCTATACCTTTTCTTCTTAGGATCGCTGAACCAAAAGTAAAACATTTGTAGAATCCTAAATGTTTCAACATTAATTTAAAATAATAAAAAAAGAAATCTGAAAATTTCGCAAAAACCGCGATTTGAAGGTAGACACATACCTTCATCATTTTACACTTCCATCTTTAAAATGAACATGTCGCGATTGGATCGGTTCTATCAAAACTGAAAACAATTAGAAAATAAGTTAACACAGGATATTTAGGATGATTAATAGATTCCTCGATTTATGAAGAAACCCACTTTTATAGAGTTCTCTATAGCCCCTTAAACTTCATAAGTAAAATTTAAACACTTTTTCCAATTACCAAAAGACAATTTGGGGGAGACCGGGGGAATGGCGGCACCTTAAGGGAATTTAAATTTTTTCACCTCAAATTTTTTTTTATTTTTTAATAGTAAAAATTCTAAAGCTGAATCATGATCTTTAGTATCTGTATAAATTTAACCGTAATCATAACTGTAAAATAAGCACACAAAAATAATTTCTTTCAACCTCTGTACAGTGGCGGGATGACCCAGGATACTGGGGACATTCCGTCACTGTATTGGTGTCATGACGCCACTCTTTAATGACCTAGTCAATACATAAAACGGATACCAGGAAACACATAACCTACTGAAAATACTTAGAAAGCAATTTAGAAAGCAAAAGTAATTAATCAGTTACAATTTAACTCAAATTGCAAAAGTCACAAATATAAATCTCTGCTGAATCGGCTCCACCAAATGAGGTCATTTCTCACCCGATTTGCGGCATTACCCCCAGAGGACACTATGGCGGAAATCCCCAAGCAAAGCCGAAAGAAGAACTGAACTTGTTCAACACATTGCATCAAAATGTCGGCGAATGGATGTAAATTACGGGAAATATTATCGTAAGTACCTAATGTTATAATAAAAGGTATCTACTATCTAATCTCTACTCATTTGAAGCTCCAAAATAAGAAGCAACTCGATGAAAATTAAATTTTTCACTAGAACAAACGAACGACGTGCAGCAAAATCACTCTCACTCTAGGCATTTTTTCTATTATTGACCGCTATAGTGCAGGCACATTCACTGCCTTATCTCTAACTGCTAACTGCATCTCAAACTGCTCTTAGTTTTTAAACTAGGCGGAGTGGCGGCATAACCCGGGTGGCGCCATTCCCCCGGTCTCCCCTAAGTCTTGTAAATTCGCATTTTAGAAAATGCGTTACCTTTTCACAAAATTTTCCATTTAATTAACGTTTCGCATTATAAAAGTATTTAATAAACTTTTCCTGTGTTTGTATTTTAAGTTTAGAGGAATCTGAAAACTTTTTGTATTAAATTTTTGTAATTAAAATGTATTTCATTTACTAAAGAAGATCAGAATTGTTACTTTTGTCTAATAACATTAACGTGATACAAAAAGATGAAAACTAGTTGGATGTGCCAATCCTAAAATTTTCTATCTCATACATCTCAATATTTCAAAAACTAGTTACAGATGTTAATACTTCAATATTATTAGTTCAATACTTCCCACTTTGACTTGCATCTTAAATTTCTGTTTCATTCAATGAATCCGAGTAGACACAAGTTCATCTTCATCATATTGATTAAAATCAATTGTTTTTCGTTATTCTGTTGTACATCAGCTGTTTGCAGAATGCGAAGTTCCCGTCGCTGCACGAGCCACCGATGCCTAATAGAACTACAAAAACTCGAGAAATCATACAAAAATCGCAATCACAGCACCCTCTTCAGCACCTTCTTCGAAATTAACGGAGGACCTGCAGGCAATAGCACACACGAAAAAATGGTTCAATTCTATGCATCTCTTCATACACTTTTCGATGATATAATAATGAAAATGGCGCAAAAATCGCTATTACAACGTCCCCTTCCTGCAGAATATTTCCAAATAGAAGGAGGACCTGTTGGCCATAGCTATACATGATATCTGGTTCAATTCTATGCATAACTTCATACAGTTTTCGATGGTACAATGGTGAAACATGTATCAACATGATTTTTGGAATCTCTGATCCGTAAAACGTAGATCCGTCAAAAACCGGAAGTCGAAAAAAATTTCGATTGCAATACTTTCTTCTGTTGAAGACAGAAGAAAGTAATATAGAGGCTAAATTTGCTTTGTTTCAAAAACCCCATAAACTGAGATAAATTATTTTTTACTCTCCCGCGTTTCAACCTAAACAAACAATTGTTAGCTTGTAAATTATAAGATGTTAAACTTCGTATATATTTAAAGTAAGAGAAGAACACGTTTAAAAACGAATTTTTACCAAATACGAAAACTAATAAAAATACAGAGATGAATTTTATCTTACTTCAGAAACTCTAATAACAGTATTTTTTTAAAACCCTTTTCATATTTTTACGTAAAAAAAACCTATTAGATAATATAATGGCATTTTTAAAAAATTAAAAGCTTTAAAATATTGGTATAGATTTTTTGCGAAGTTGAAAACAGATGCAATTGCAAATGCGAAATGAATTTTAATTGAGGAACTTTAGAACTGATAAAAAAGAAATTATCTTTTATACCTTTTTCACTTAACCTTTAACTGGTGTAACAGAAAATGTCAGTCAGAGACCGTTCCATCGAAATATGAATAACAGGCGCGAAAAACTCATACGATGGTGTTTTTGTATTTAACTTTTTGTACAGGACTGTCATATTCAAAATGCACCTATTCAGAAGTATCTGGTGATAGTACTAAAGTTCCAAACGGAACAAAATTTCGGTAGTGTTTGTAGTTAAACTGAAAGTTACAAGTTAAACTATAAAAATGAAAAAAAAAAAAACAACAGTTAAAAGGTTAACTAATCTCTGAAAGGAATAGAATAAATTATTTAATTACAAATAAAAAATAAAAAATGGAAAAATATTTATACGGACAGCCCCCCCCCCCCTTCCTTTCCAACATACACCACACAAATTCCGTTTGGCAAATTTCTATAGTAAACTGTAATTGTGAGCTGCATTTTTCTGTTAGCGCCTATAAATATCTGTTTATGACGATTCCGTTACAAGCAGTTCCGCATACTTTACTGTAATAGCGTTTTTTTTTTTTTTTTTTTTTTTTTTAACGATGCTATATGGTTTTAGAAAAGTTTAAAAAAAAAATACTATTAACGACATTTAAATTTACAAGAAAACTGCTTTAATCATTGAAAGAAAGGGAATAAACAATGTCGCAGATATTGTTTTACAGCTCCTGTGTGTCTCAGACAGCTTGATGGAACTTACATTAAAAAAGGGCTGGACTCATTCATAAGATACTGTTTGTCTACGAAACTTTTTTTTTTCACGACTATACGTAAACAACCCCTTCTAACTCCAGGGCCGAAAAAGAGGGGGGAGGGGTGCAAAGGGGGCATGGGCCCCGAGCGCCAGAACAAAGGGGCGCCAAATGAAGATTTTGTCGATTTTTCTCACATCTATGTTTAGTACGGTATTGTTCAAATAATCCAGTCTAGGAGAATAGAAGAATCTAAAGATGATATGGCATAAAGGTCCTGCATAAAGCGGAATTTTTTTAGATTGTTTTCTATTCAGTTTTCAAGATTTTAATGAATCAATTTTTGACGAAGCAGATTACGTAGTTCAGTATCACATATTTTAAGTTTAGGGAGAGTGGGGTGGAATGGGACAGTAGGTTTTTCTCTATGTATCATTCTAATCATTTCATCAATCGCACATTAGATGAAGCAATGGCACCCCAAGCTTCAGCTGAAAAAAGTAGCTGATCTGCATAAGCTTTCGATTGTATAAAGAAAAAGATTATTTCAAGAATCAAAAGTAAATTTGTTTCAAATACTTTGTTTTTTTGTATATTAATGAGTTGTTTATGCGAAGATATAATAGTTTCTCCATTTATGGAACATTATACTGTATATTATCCCTAATTTAAACTATGCTTAAAAGCAGCATTTTTGTTTATACAAGAAGTTTAACATAAAAAAAGGTAGAGGGAGGAATGGGACATGTCTAATTCTTTCTTTTTAATAAGATGAATGTAAATTGCTAACATGCAAATATTTTTCGAGGTTAGTATATTAATAATAACATAATATTAACATATAATAACATAATATTCATTTACTTCAAAATGTAAATAAATTAAACTGATGACTTTTTAATGTCATCTCTGACTGACAATCCTGAATTTTCCTTCCAGTGATGAAGGTAATGGAATTTGATATTGTAGAACATACATTATTAACCTACAATTTTTGTTAGACTGTATATATAGCCAACACTAGAGTATTTGTGCCTTATCATACATTGTTTTATAGCTGCCCCATACCTCACCGTTAGCGGGGGCCTCTTAAGTAAATTTTATATGCAACATTTAAAAGTAGACTTTATATCCAATCGTTTGGTACCAGACATTTTCTTCTACGATAATTTGTTGCAGAGTTAGTATCGGCTGTTTACTTCTTTACATAAAAAATTCACCTATCGAATTATCACCTATGTCTGTATATTACAGCTTCACTCAAAACAAAATTTAATTAGCATCGGTAGTTATTGAAAGATACCGTGAAAAATGAAATTACGGCTACATGCGAGATTGCTAAAAGAGCAGTTAAAAGCAAATTTTACTTTTAGGCAATTACAAATTACATAAGTAGAACAAATTTGTTTCATTTATTAAAAAAAAAAACAAAGATACCATCTCTATGTTGCGATCAAAAACAGAAATGTCAGATTCAATTTTTTTTTAACATAATAAATTATCAGAATGAACACAGGTTAAATATTCTATATCTATAGCAAAAATTTGTACCTCATTCATATAGAGGTAAACGTTGTTAACTTTAGTCAAATGAACTTGCTTCTAAACGATGAAGTCCAACAAATTATAAGCACGGGATATAGTAACCACAAAGCGGCGAAGCTAACACTAAGAACTTGTTCAGAGACGAGAACGTCGCCCGGGTACGGAGGAGACTGAGGCATATGGAGTGAGGTTTAGTTTAAACATACAGTTACAGTGAACTTAGGAGCTAAATACGCAGCAGCTTTGTATTACCCTCAGAGTAAAGATAATAAAAAATTATATGAGAAGTCTGTGTCCAACACTTTTATTAGATAAATAAGGCGGGGTTCGGTAGACTGTTTTTAAAAGAGAATAGCGACATATGCAAAGAACGAATGTTCAGTTCCAATGTTTTTGTCCAATCTATGGCACCGGCAGCCTATTTCAGAGCTACACTAAAAAATATCCTGAAAAATTACCTCTGCTTTTAAAGGCTATTTATTTTCTGACCAATGAGAACGCTCCATAGACGTTTATGTAGCGTTCTCATTGGTCAGAAAATAGACAGTCTTTAAAAACAGAGGTAATTTTTCACGATATTTTTAACTGTGTAGTCTCTTCCTTTGCTTGAAAAACTGGTGGATTTTTTTTATAACTTTCATTTTGATGCATTTTCTGATAGAAATTTTGATGAGTGCTTTGTAATTGTTGAATATTTGCTAAATAAATTATGTCCTTTTGTCAGTAAACTGCCTGTTAAAGCACATACTTTTCTTTTTCAGTGTATTTAAAGACAAAAAAAAAATTTTAATCCCTATTTTATAACGCTGGAAATTATTTTTTTAATCTATGTGTGGCACATTATGTTCCTTGAAACTTGTTTGCACTTGAGAAAAATTCATTAGCGAGAGAACTGCTTGTTAAGGTATTTGAATCCCACCACTTTTTTTTTATGGTGTATGTTGCTTTTTTGTCAAGCTGTTCAAGCGAATCGATCAACCTACCAAAACAAGGGAAAACGCAAACTAAAAAAGCCCAAGCACGTGATCATAACGACCGCAGATTTTTTGTGGGTCAAGTGAGCGAAGACTGGGCGTAAAATTTCCTGCTAATCGGATTTATATCAGATCACATGATACTTTTCATGAATGTTTTGGATTTTGTCTAAGTGCATACAGGCATGTATTCTTATTACGAGAGACATTGTTTGGAAAGGTGAGAAGACTTAGTCATTGGTTTCATCCATTTTGAACCATAAAATTAGGAAATAATTAAATTATTTCGAAATTCCTTACTTCTTAAGAACCTACTCTATGAGAGATATCTCCCTGCGCCCGGCGCTCCGATCTGCGTCCGTGAATAAGCTCTTACGCTCGTATTCACCAACTACTTCGACTCCCAGTTATAACGATAACCTCGGTCGAACGCTCAAACGGTATGCACCTTTATTCCTGATTGGACGTCCAATCAAATGTTATCGTGAATTTCATCTGAGCGTTCGACCGAGGTTTTCTAGGTCCAGGTAGTAGATGGTGAATACGAGAATTAGAGAATCGTTAACGATATTGAGAGCGCGATTCAGAATTTAAAATCACAGAATAAATTATTATATTTTCTAACGATCTAACGTCCAGTAACTTCAGCAACCGAGATTTCCCTAAAGTATACCCTTATTGGTAGGATTTCCCAAGATATGTAAATGAAGGCGGATGCCACCTGTCGGTAGATAATCAAATGAGGTTTCACAATATCTTCTTAGAAGGTAACATACATACATCAATAGCTTTAACTTCTAAAAAATAGCTATTCCAGTGAATATATTTCTCATTTTAAACGTTACTACTTCATATGAGAGGTTCACAAGCCTAGTAGGCCAAGTCAATTTTGAAAAAAATAAAATGAAATAGTCCATTTTAGAAGGTGCATAAAATCTGTCTTATCCACATCCACAGTGAACCAAGTCTGTTTTCACACTTTTTCATATATATCATCTTTTTTACAGACTTGGTTCCCTGTGGGAGTGGATAAAACAGATTTTATGCGCCTTCTAAATGGACTATCTCATTGACACTTTCCAACAAAGTTGAAAAGTGTTTATGACTTCGGTTTGTCTGTCCGTGCTCTAACTCCCGTAAATACACTCGGATTGCCCTGAAATTTTTCGATGTTGTTAAAGTTTACCATAGCACGTTAACTATTTTAAATGAAGTTTGTAGCATGCTTAGTTCATTTATAGGGACAATCAAAAGTTTTCCGTTACATTACGGCCAGTCGGAAAAAATCGTTTCAAATGCTTTTTAATGGTGTTACACGCTTTCAAATATAATAAAATTGATATGCAAGTGCACTAAAATATGCATTCTGCATAATAGGCGGTGTAAAGAATAGTTATTATTCCTTTACAGGGCCATACAAAAGAATTCCGTTACATAATGATATAGGGGGAGGGAATTGTTTGCGGTGTATTTTAATTATGTTAAATTATTTCATGTATAATGAAATTGTTATACGTCGCTCAGATTTACTATAACTTGTTTCATGTATAATACGAAGTGCATAGCATTTACAGGAACACAAAAGAGATTTCAGATACTATATTGTATCCGAAGTACTGTATTTTAGAGATGATTGCCGGATATGCATTTTCAATTATGATATGCGCTTTTATGTTTCACTACATTTATACATACTATATCGTGTGTATAAATGTTGTAATTGATATACAGGGTTGCACAAAAGAATTCGTAAGGGTTATTGAATATGAGTGCAAATTTCTTAAAGGTAATATCTTTAAACGAGTCATGCATTTTTACGCTGAACTGCATTTAGTTTACTAAGAAATGTTTGTAGAATATAGATAAAATAATATACAGGGTCACGCAACGAATTGGTATATGACCGTCTATAAATGATAATTTCTGGAAATGTGATTTCAGTAGTTTTAAAAGTGTTGAGCTTGAATTAAATTTTAGCTAAATAGTGATGTGTAACAAAGGTACTATGTTAACTACATGGCTGTACAGTAGTATTCAAGTATGTTTCCATCTATCATAAATTGCTGAAAGAGAAATTTTAACTTGTTATGCGTTTTCTTGCTAAACTAAATTTCCCCATTATATAGTATATATATCAACCTACAGATCCAATACAGAGCTGTTCAAAAGAATTGGAATACATATTTAGCTACGGATGGTAACTGCTGAAATCAGTTTTTCAAATGTTTTATTTGTTTTCTAAAATGTTTACTTATCTTATATACTTTATTTCCCTAAATAACGAAGTTTTGTTAAAGCCGTCAGGAAGTGTTGGAAAATGTTTCATAGCCCATGCTTAACACACGATTTTTCTTTATTTCTTTTTTTTTTTTCAAAATGGACTTAGTCTACTATGGTTGTGAGACCCTCATATATACTTATACAAATACTGAGACCCTATAAAAGACGAAAACTGGAGTATAATAACAACTAATTTTTTTTTTTTTTTCAATTCCTTCTATATTTAAAATTACAGCTAACAACATTTAAAATGTAATAAGATAACACATTTAGTATTATTTAATAAATTTGACACATTTAATCCTCAGATACGGTAGTAAATTCAAAGCAGAATTTACTTTAGAAAGTTGTGTTTTTCAAAGCAATACCGCGTACGAGCGGACATTGCTTAAGGGCCGTTTCATTCAATTATGAAATTTTTTAACTATATTTAATAAGTTGTTTAACGCAAATTTTATTTTGCTTTATTAGTGGTGCCAAATTTTGTAAAGAGAGATGATGTAAAGTCAGACTGGACATACGAGTGCAAAGGGTTAATAACATACAGGTCTATAGAAAATGATGAGTGTGCATTGCCATCGATTGGTAGATATTGATAAAAGGGGATTTTCGAGAGTTTAGGAGACTATTAAAGAGAATGAAGTCTCTTAATTCAATAGATGTTAGGTTCGGTAAATGGCGTGGTAAATGAATGATCATTTACAAAAAACATGTATACGCTATTGGATAAAAAAGAGAATAAAAAGAAAAGTGACCCGTTAAACTTATGGCATTGAGCTCACAGGCTATTCACATTAATTGTACATTATACTCTTATTTCAAAGAACAATGCCCCTCAAAAATCTAATTAAAGGGGGGATTAGCCCCCACTCCTCTGTTTCTCTTCATTATACTTAACCAATGAGCCTCCAAATCTCACCAGGGAAGCGCCTTATCAGAATAAACCGGAATACCAAATTTGAAGCAAATCGGATAGCAAAACCTATTTATCTACATTAAGGGGGTATTAGCCCTCCGCCCCCCATTTATACTTAACCAGTGAACCGCCAAATCTAATCAAGGAAGCTCTTTATCAGAATTAACAGTTATACCAAATTTCAAACAAATCTGATAATTCTACATGAAAAACTCTTTTATCTAAGTTAAGGGGGATTATCCCCCTTTCTCCCTTTTATATTTAACCAATGAACTCCCAAAACTAATCAGGGAAGCACCTTATCACAATGAACCTAGAAAAAAAAATTGAAGCAAATCGGATATTTCTATCAAGAGTTATCGCGTTACGTACATACATACGTACATACAGAACCTGCGGGCACATGAGCTCTCAGGCTTTGATAGTCTGTGAGCTAAAAAGTAATTGGTCTAGATAAAGTATACTTACTTTAAAATTAAATTCACTTAAAAAGGGCCAGCTACCTTTCAAAGTGTCAAAAAAGCTAATTTTTTGTAACAGCATATAATTAAAAGATTCTTTAGGATCCAAACTCGCAAAAATTTGCTTTAGAAAAGAAATTATGTGAAACAGTTTGAGTTTTTTTTACATTATCAAGCGCAATTTTTTCAAAACAGGGATTTTCATCATTGCGCTTAAGATATCTGAAAAATAGTTGGCTAGAATTTCATATTTTGACACATTATGGATATGCATTATTTAGAAAATTTCAGAAACGCTAGAGTTGTATTGGTGTTTATGCTTTTTTACGGCCAATTATCGGCACGAGGAATATAGGACTGAGGAGGTAATTCTCTCCGTGGGGACCTTTCTAAGGTAGCCTGAACCGTATTTTTAGATGGGCGGTCTTACGAGGACAAGTCCGAAATTCCAATATTAGAGGAAAATGGTTAACTAAATCAAGGTTATAGATAAACCCAGTTTAATAATTGTATCTGGCCGGTTTTCACGAGTTTTTAATCTCATTTCTCTGTAAGTGTTGATTTTATCAGAATCATATTGATGTGTTTTTTCTAATACAGCCCACCCCCCTCCCTCCCCACACCCACTTTTAAAAAATATTTTTTATTTATGTATTTATTTT
The DNA here is from genome assembly GCA_963932465.1 of Maratus speciosus. Taxonomy (NCBI): domain Eukaryota; kingdom Metazoa; phylum Arthropoda; class Arachnida; order Araneae; family Salticidae; genus Maratus; species Maratus speciosus. The sequence goes on along the minus strand of CAWVRF010000002.1, from coordinate 4,646,163 downwards.
TGTTTTTCCCTGCAAGAATGGGTCCTATCAAAAACTTGCCTATATAAAAGTTGTCGATACTATTAAGAAGATTTATGATAAATTTAAGCGGATTTGGTATCTTGTGAATGTATATTTTTCGCCTTTGATTTCATGTATGAGTTTGGAAGAGATTTGTGCAGAATTATGGAAGTTGTCGCGTCCATAAACAAGATAAAGTAAAAAAACTAAAACCCAACTACGACAAAAAACTACGCTGAAAAAGTATAAAAGTACCCCATGAATACAGGTAAAGTCACAAGCAAATGCTAGTAATATATAGATATATTCAAAATGTACAAGTAAAGCGCTTTTGAATGATACCAAACACGGCATATTTATCTTAACTTTATTTTTTGACGTATGACGCTTCCAGTATTTGGTAGTAGTGACGCACATATCCGTCGATGGCAGCAAATGGGTAATGGACCGATTAGTGGATGAGGTCGTTAGTGTAATGTGTAAATGTGTAATGTAGATTGAAGGTTTCATGTATTAAGATGACCTAGGAAGATTTCTTAATCTATCTAATTCTGCTAACGATTGACTGTCATGTGGATTTTTAAGCAACTTATTATGATCCAAGGCACTTATAAACAAACCCTCTATGGTTTTGAAGTGAAGCGCTTAAAAATGATACCAAACACGGCATATCTAGCTTAACTTTATTTTTTTACTCTGTATATTTTGTCCGCTAGAAGGCGCCACATTGAATTTGGTGAAAATCTATATAGCCTATAACCAGCGGACAATTAAGACGCTTCTAATGATATGTCATTTGTCGAATTCTGATTAGTGGTTTAGAAGTTACGAGGGAACAGATGAACATACATACATACATACATACATACATACATACATACATACATACATAGCCTGTCAAAATCATAACCCTCCTTTGGCTTTGCCGTAGTCGGGTAAAAAAGTGATATATAGATAAATAGATATTATATACATAGTTTTGAGTTCGTGAGGGGGGAGGAGGAATATGGGTTCTAGGGCTCATGATCGGCGTAAATCTGAAAATTTCAGAAATTCCAACATAGGGGAGAATGTAAGTAGGATTTCTCGCGTAATCTCCCAAAAAAAGGAAGTACTTTGTGTATATGCGATTACCAGTCTGAAACAGGAGGAAGTAATTTGTTTTGTGGGCATGTGATCCAATGACTAAACTGGCAAAAATTGACGTTTTTCTCTATACCGAAATACGTATTGATATAGTGAGAGATCATTTTATTGAATGTTTCTGAGTATTCAGAAACGAACCCGTTCTAAAAAGAATTTCGTAATTACCGTGCGGACAACAAAATTTTTCATTTAAGTTTTTTCGAATGGAACAGTTGTGGGAAAAAAAAAAGAAAACACTCCTTACTAACTCTGCAAAAATTTATCGTAGAAGAAAGTGACTGGTACCACACGATTGGTAATAAAGTGAACTTTTAAATGATGTCTATAAAATTGGCTTAGAGGGGCTACATACCGGGTGTCCGACTGATGGGTTTTAAAATTCAGTAACTTGCACATGGTGACCGATATTAAGAAAATTCTTGCAGGAGTGTTATATAATATGTCAGGGGTAATAGGCTGCTATTCTCAGTTTTAATTACAAATAGCGTCGATAGAGGGCACTGCAAGCAATAACCGCTCAATCTAGGCTCAATTTTTCGGCCTTTCTCTTCTTCCATGCGGAAAAAGGAGATTAAAATGTATTGAATGGATCCCGAAGTACCAAAAATCGGGTCTGGACTGAGCACCTATTGGTCTCAGCACCATCCATTATTTGAAATTCGAAGTAAAATCAAGAATCGCAGTAAAAAAAAACTCCTTAGATCCTATATAACCCTCCTGCAAGAATTTTTTTTAAATATCTGTCACCGTTTGCAAGTTATTGAATTTTAAAATCCATCAGTCATTTTTGGGACACCCAGTATTAAAACGAACCATAACTGTTTTTTTTTTTGGTTTTTTTTTTTTTAATAGCAGTACACAATGCTGACAGCATAACCGAACTTTACACCCTTCAATTGGCCTGAAAATTTTTTACGCAATTCGTACCATAAGTTTCTGAAAAATTACTTATTTTAAACCGAGCGTATTTTGGGGGCTGTATCCAAATTTATGTTCGGTACTCGATTGTTGACCGAGAGAGCCCCATCTTGAGGAAGGCATCTCAAGTAGTCATTGAAGACTGCTAGATTGCAGGATAGCAGAAGAAATTTCAAAATATCGAGTCACTTATCGTTAGACGGGCCCCATTTTGCCGTTTTTAAAGCATCATTTGAAAACTACTCGGATGAAAAATGTGAAATTTTAGATTTTCAATCCATCAAAGAATTGTAGGTTGTAATTCATAATTTTTCCTAATATTAACTTCATAATTCATATAAAATTATAAAAATTGCAAATTCAACGTATTTATGTTTGGGTGTTTTAGTATTAATGCTACACAAAAAATGAGCTCATTAGGAGTATCATTTCAGGAGATATTAATGAAAATATGCAAAAGTAATTTAATACTAGAAGCACTCAATTTTGAATGTTTATCATTCAAATGACTTGAAATTGGGTGTCTAGACATAGTTTGAACAGAAGATTTAAAATATCTTGTTAAAATTGGGTATTGCCATTGAAAAAAAATGACGTTTGGGTTCGTTTTAATAGGTAGATGGCCCCCTAAGCAAATTTTATTGACATCATTTAAAAGTAGACTTTATTACCAATCGTTCAGTACCAGTCACTTTCTTCTACGATAATTTGTTGAGGAGTTAGTAGGGGGTGTTTACTTTTTATTCCACGACTATACATTCAACTCTGTAGTCACCAGGCCTTGGTTGATATATAAACGTAGTATAATCATTGTTGGCTCACGAAATTAGGAACAAAATAAATTAGAGTTTCAAAACATTCCGATAAAATAACTACCGCTATCTTTAAATATAACAAACAAATGTTGTAAAAGGTAACGCGGAGCGGGATACCATCCGTTATAGACACTAATGAATTGTTTTCAAAAGTTTTTTTTTTTTTTTTAAACAAATTTTAGCTTCGTTTTAATTATGTTTAAATACTTTTTCCCAACAAAAATTACCTACTTTTTTTTTTTCTATTTTAGTCGTTATTGTTAAATTTTCGCTCAATTTATAATATTTGATATGACATGATGCATGTGCTGGATTTGAATAAATTTGGAAAATCTAATTAAAAGATAAAATATGTCTTGTTCAAATACTTTTTCTTCTAGCACTGTATATATAATATTAAAGTCGTTGTTTTAGAACCACAGTCGGCAAGAGGCGGACCGCGGTCCACATCCGGACCGCAGAAGGTCGAAGCCTGGACCGCCAACATTTTTCAATTTGAATAAATAATTTATTAATATTTAGATATAATAGATACGTTTGCGCGATAGCCTTATCAATTTTCTTATCTTTTACAAGTAATAGCGCGATTTATTTGATTTTTTAATAGTGATGCATAGTTGCTATGATGTGAAACGCAAAATAATGGGTTGGAGCGCATGCGCTGCGCTGGGACTGGCGGCTGCGCCTGAGCGCATGCGCGAGGAATCATCTGGGAGAAAATGGATTCTTGTCAATCTTTCACCAAAATGAATTTTTTTGAACAACAAATATCGTTTGAGATTAACGGACATCCATCTCTTCGAATCAGCTGTTCACTACGTGACCCGAACTATAAAAATTTGGCTCAAGACTGCAAGTGTAATTTTTAGATTAATTTTTCAACGAATGCCTGCCTTTTCCATTTTACTATGTGTATAAACTTTCTGATGTGTATGTAATAATTTTTCGAAACGAATACCTGGCTTTTCTATTTTCTATTATATGTATGTGTATGTAAAAATAAAAATTTTAAAGAAATAAAGTACTTATATTACTTTGTGATTTTTCTCTGGACCTCGATAAAAATTTTCAAAAGTATTCGGACCCCGTTTAAAATTTCTTGACGACCCCTGCTTTAGAATATCCTCTACCCAACTTCTCCTTCAAGATTTTCTTAAGGTATGCGCGCCTACATTCGGGGGACTTTTTTTTGAAAAACATGAAATTTTGTGTTTTTAGTTAAAATAGGGAATAACACTGTGAATTTATATAAGGTTTTAAAGGATTTTGTATTAACTTTTCAAATTTAGGCAATAATGAGTCAAATTTTAGCAAAAAAAAAAAAAAAAAGCGTTTATGCCAAACCTCCTATAACGAAATCTATTCAATATATTTCACTTTTTCTTTTTCAACACTATTAGCAAACCACTTACCTGTGTTATGAAGCAGAATATTTGCAAAACCTCTTAAATTTACTAACTTATGCCAAATTTTGTATACAAAACATTTTCTAAAAATGTATATTTTTCAATAAAAATGGCTGTTACATTAATATATATATACAAACTTACAAGCTCTATTTTGCTTCATTACATACCTATAGAGGAGCAGAACCTCGTCACATAATTTTATTTCAATATCTTAAAAACTTTAAGAAATGATGTTTTCCATAAACGTATACAATGAAAAACGCAGTTTTCCAGAAAACGCACATTAAGATTTTGATAGAGCACAAAAAATTATGTATAAAGTTTACAATTTTGAAATCCACCCAATTTGTAGGGGTTTATACATTTGTGTATTAAAATGTATTCTTTACCTTTCTGTGGCTCTTTAAACGGTCACTTCCGGTTTCAGAAAGTTCATTTCCGGTTTATATTCTGGGCTCTCACTTTGCTTCTTAGGATCGCTGAACCAAAAATAAAGCATTTTTGGAATCCTAAATCTTTCAACATTAATTTAAAATAATAAAAAAAGAAATCGAAAAATTTCGTTAAAACCGTGATTTGAAGGTAGTCACATACCTTCATCATTTTACACTTCCATCTTTAAAGTGAACATGTACCGATTGGATCGGTTCCATCAAAACTGAAAACAATTAGAAAATGAGTTAACACAGGATATTTAGGCTGATAAATAGATTCTTCGATTTAGGAAGAAACCCATTTTAAGTTCTCTATAGCCCCTTAGAGTTTGAGTTCTCTATAGCCCCTTAAACTTCATAATTAAAATTTAAACAATTTTTCGAATTACCAAAAGAATAACTCTTGTAAATTCGCATTTCAGGAAATGCGTTATCTTTTCAGGAAATTTTCTATTTATTGAGCGTTTCGGATTATAAAAGTATTTCCTGAGTTTGTATTTTAATTTTTAAAGGAATCTGAAAACTTTTCGTATTAAATTTTGGTAACTAAAATGTGTTTCACATTTACTAAAGAAGCTCAGAATTGTTACTTCTATTAACGTGATACAAACAGATGAAAACTTGAAAGTTTGCGAAAAACAAATGTAACCATATTTGTATATCACTCCAAAAAATCAAAAGAATTTTCATTCATTGATAACGATATCATTGCCTGGGGGGGGGGGGGGGGGTTCGAGAGATGATAACGTATGATATCGTAAGGGGGAGGAAGGGGTCCAAAATTACCAAAAAGTTGATAAAACAACCTCAGAGAAAGTCTTTTTTACTCTTCCGCATTTTAAACTAAACAAACATAATTCTTAGCTTTCAAATTTCAAGAAGTTAAACTTTATAGACATTATCATATTTAGTATAAGAAAAGAAGAAGTTTGAAAAGAATTTTTTTTTTTTTAATACGAAAACTAAAAAATGTACAGAAGCGAATTTTATCTTGCTTCAGAAACCCGAATAACACTCCCTATTAGATAATATGAGAGGCTCACAGCCATGGCAGACCATGTCCATTTTGAAAAAAAAAAGTTTCATTTACAAGGTGCATAAAATCTGTTTTATCCACTCCCACAGTAAACCAAGTTTGTAAACAGATGACGTATATAAGAAAGTATGTGAAAACAGACTTGGTTCACTGTGAGAGTGGATAAAATAGATTTTACGCACCTTGTAAATGGACTACAGTAAAGCCCCAATTATCCGCGAGTGGATTATCTGCGGTGCGGTTTATCCTCGATGCATTTTTTTTTTTTTTTTTAAATTCAAGTCAACAGCAAGGAAAATACAGTAAGCCCTACTATTAAATATAAACAGTAAAATTAATGTATTCGAAAGACATAGAAGAATATTTCTAGATTCGGTTGCCATGTTTGATACATCAGATATAAAGTCTTGATGTCCTTTCTTGATTTTATTAACCAAACGTAAGCACAGCAATTAAAATATTTTACAATTCAATAACACTTATGATAAATTCCAGGAGAGCATATCAAGAATAACTTCACTTTTGAGATAAAAATTACTCCATACTAAAAGGAAAATAATAGTTTTCAATTTAGAATAAAGAAAATGTGTTTCCAAAACAAGAAGCAAAAACAAATGACTGATTTTAAAAGAAAGATGTAACTAACCTCTTTTTTGTACAGTATGTACATGTATGTTTCTTGTTTACTGTTCTTTGTTTCAGTGATTTCGACGTAAAGCAAAGGTTTCTGACATATGCATATGTATGTTTTTTAAACGTTTTATTATGTTTTTCTTTTTTGTACACTAAAACAGTTTTTATGTTGAATTTTCTTTTTTTTTTTTCGTGTTTGCACTCCGTTTTCAGTCTTTTTCGGGTTATCCGCGATGCCCTTGCCACCCAATCCCGCGGATAATCGGGGCTGTACTGTATATCTTTTTTTTTTTTAATGGACTTGGTCTACCATGGCTGTAAGCCCCTCATGTAATGGCACTTTTTAAAAATTAAAAATTTTTAAAAATCAAAAAGGACAAGATTGAGATAGATCTTTTGCTACATTTCAATAAGATATAATGACAGAAGCGAAATTAGTTTTAATTTAGGAACTTTAGAACTGAAAGAAGGAAATTATCTTTTATACCTCTTTCACTTAACCCTTTATGCACCGACGGTACTTTAAAGTACCGTTATAATAACTTGTTACAAAATTCATTGAATACATCGGTTAGTAGTAATACATTTTAGAATGAGTTATAGCTACTTTATCTTGTTCCAAAACCATGATGGGTTGCAAAAAACAAATATTTTTAAAAGGATGATTTCTTTTGCCTTTGCATCTTTTCAGCTTTCTGGACGTTGAAAGATGGGGTGTGTGTGTGTGTGTGTGGGGGGGGTTAGTTCGGGAATATTTCTGTATTTCTATTATAAGAGCATTCTATTTGTACATTTCTTACCGGCAAAATACTAAAAAAAATATTTTAAATAAAAGATTTGAGTGGAGTTATAAATATCGCACAAAATCTCTATAAATTCAAATTGGCAAAATCCTAAAATTTATTAAATGTTTGTGTGAAGAATCTTCTCATGTAGTTTCAAAAATTCACCAAAAATGCTTTAGAAGATGAAATCTTCATGAATTCATAACTTGGGACATATGTTAACTAATCTCTGAAAGGTACAGAATTAATCATTTACTTCCAATTAAAAAAAATGAAAACAAAATGTTTTTACCGCCCCCCCCCCCCCCCCCACACACACACACAAAATTCAGCTTGACAGATTTCTATTGTAAACTGAAATAGTGAGTTTATATTTTCCTGTTAGCACCTATAAATATTTGTTTTTGACGATTTCGTTACAAGCAGTTCCGCATATTTTACTGTAATAGAGTTTTTTTTACAATGCTATATGGTTTTAGAAAAGTTAGTTTTTAACAACATTTCAATTTACAAGAAAACGGCTTTACTCATTGAAAGAAAAGGAATAAATGTCGGAGATATTGTTTTATAGCTACTGTGTGTCTCAGACAGCTTGAATAACTGTCAGTAAAAAAAAAGGGCTGGACTCATTCATAAGATACTGCTTGTTTACGATGCTTTTTACGTAGTCGTGAAAAAAAAAAAAAGTAAACACACCCTACTACTAAATCTGCAACAAATTATCGTAGAAGAAAGGATTGGAAATTAAAACAATTGGAAATAAAGTCTACTTTTAAAGGATGCATATAAAGTTTGCTTAGGGGGCCATATACATAAAAACAAACCCTAACTTAGTTTTTTGCAATAGCAACAGTCAATTTTAAAAAGATATTTAAAATCTATCTTCTGTTCAAACTATGCCTAGACACCCAATTTTAAGTCAGTTGGATGATAAGTTTTTGAATGATAATCATTCAAAATTGAATGCATTCTTAAGTTACTTTTTCATATTTTTATTAATATCTCCTGAAATTACAATCTTAATGTGCTAATTCTGTGTTGAAATAATACTAAAAAACCCAAACATAAATACATTGAATTTGTAATTTTTATAAATTTTATAATACGATTATGAAATTAATATTAGAAGAAATTATGAATTGCAACATACAATTTTTTTGATGGATTTATGTTTATTATGTCACGTTATATGGAAATTAAAAAAAAAAATTCCAGGTAATTCTGAAATTATGCTTAAAAACGTCAAAATGCTGGTTTAAGGGGGGGGGGGGTTGTTAAAGGGTGGTTTAAGGTAGCCGAAGCATATTGAGTGAAACAGTCCTGTTGGCAAGAAATACATCAATAGAAGCGATAGAGTCATTCTATAGCATTTCAACAATCGAGTATGCAACTTCAATTTGGATACAGAGACTAAAATAGGCTCAGTTTAAAATAAATTCTCCTAAGTTAATCGTTCCAATTTTATGAAAAATCGAATTTAGGCTATGGGTTTGTTTTGATATGTAGGCGGCCTCTTAAGCAAATTTTATATGCAACATTTAAAAGTAGACTTTATATCCAATCGTTTGGTCATTTCTTCTACGATAATTTGTTGCACAGTTAGTATCGGTTGTTCACTTTTTTACATTAAAAATTCACCTTTCGAATTAACACCTGTGTCTCTGGCAATAACATGACAGTTTCACACAAAACAAAATTTAATTAGTATCTGTAGTTATTGAAAGACACTGTGAAAAGTGAAATTAGCAACAATATTATAGTTTCACTTAAAACAAAGTTTAATTAGTATTTGTAGTTATTGAAAGACACTGAAAAATAAAATTAGCAGCAATATTATAGTTTTCACTCAAAACAAAGTTATTGAAAGATACTGTGAAAAATGAAATTAACAACAATATTATAGTTTCACTCAAAACAAAGTTTAATTAGTATCTGCAGTTATTGAAAGGTACTGTGAAAAATGAAATTAGCAACTACATGCGAGACTGCTAACAGCAGTTACAAGCAAATTTTACTTTAAGGTAATTACAAATTACATAAGTGAAACTAATTTGCATCATTTATTTTGTGAAAAGAAAAAAAAAACAAAGATACCATTAAAATCACAAGAAAAGGCACTCTATGTTGCGATCCAAAAGAGAAATGTCAGATTCAATTGTTTTTTAACATTAATAAATTATCAGAATGAACACAGATTAAACATTCTATAATTACAGCAAAAATTTTTATCCAATTTACATAGAGGAAAACGTGAGTTAACTTTAGTCAAATGAACTTACTTCTAAACGATGAAGTCCAACAAATTATAAGCACGGAATCTAAGCACAAAACGGCGAAGCTAACACTTACAGAGAATCGTTAACACTATCGAGAGCGCGATTCAGAATTTAAAATCACATAATAAATGACTATATTTTCCAAGATCGAACATCCAGTAACTTCAGCAACACAGATTTCCCTAAAGTATTTCCCTTTGGTAGGATTTCCCACGATATGTAATGGAATGCGGATGCCACCTATCGGTGGACAATCAAAGGAGATTTCACAGTACAGTGCGACCCACTCCTGTGCGACCCACTCCATTAAGTGACCACCTCCCTGAACGGTCATTTTTTCTTGGAACGAAATTTATTCCCATAGGCTGAATTCTAATTTTACCTCCATTCAGATACCATCCCAATTGAATTCCCTCCATCAGCGAACCATTTCTTTGAAGAAAATGAAACAAATTCCGTTTTTTCCGGGTCGCTTGAAGAAGGTCTTATTAGAAAAATAATTCCGGAGAGCGCATTATTCATCAAACTTCTAAACTAAGTTTAGATTTTTTTTTTTATTGCAGTAACTTTTAAGTGTTTAAACACCTCGGTGCCGTTTTAGGCAATGAATTGAAATCTGACGCCGAATTAAGAATGACGGTCCATAAACTCCCCTGCCCTATTCTGTCAGAAAACTCTCAATGAAATCATAATTACTTGTTCCCGTCCAAAAAAATAAATAAATAAATAAATAAATAAATAAATTGCATTTATTTACTGAACTCCGAAAGGACTTGGAAATAACAGTTATGAAAGATAAAACCATAAAATCAAAGCAAACGTCAATATATTCATTTTTTAAACTCTGCACACTCTAAACAGAAATGTCTGAAATTCAGACACTTAAGTGTCTGAAACGCAGTGTTCAATTTTCAGACGTTTTAAAATGTCTGAAAATTTTCAGACACTTCTTGCGTCTGAATTTCAGACACTTAAGTGTCTGAAATGAGAGTGTGCGATTTTCAGACGTTTTGAAATGTCTTAATTTTTTTAGACACTTCTTGCGTCTGAATTTCAGACATTTCAAATGTCTTAATTGCGGCCATCTTTGAACCCTTTTTTTTCACCAACATGAAGCCATCTTTGACCACTTTTCTATCTAAGCCATATATGCAGCCATATTTGACCACATTGAATCATTTTTATAAATGGGAATAATTTGTTACTATAAATCAGATCTGTTGCAGCGTGGAAATCTGGGATATTTCTCTGCCCCCTGATTCTAGGGTCCCCCAAGATGGGTATGAAATTTTCATAAAGCTGATATTTTAAATTTGTTTTAACCTTGCGATGATTATAATCAGTATTTTGTAGTTTTAGAATAGGATAATATATATATACGCATATATATAGAGATATATTCACCTAAATATGTATTGATATGATATCATATTTTGTCCTACGGCATCAAAAATGTTATTACTTTTAATGACAACTTCAAATTAATGCTAGGCCAGAGACCTGGTATTCATTCGCCCCCCCCCCTCCCCCCACCGCCTTCATATACTGTTACAAAAGAAAAATAAATAAATAAATAAATAAAATGAAAAAATTAACCCTATTCGATGTTGTCAAATACATATTTGGATAAATATATCCTTTTCTTTAACCATATCATGTTCTAAAAGCACACAATATTTATTAAAATAAATATAAGATCAAAACGAATTTAAAATATCAGCTTTATTGAAATTTCATACCAAATTTGGGGCCCTGTAAACCAAAAGGCTCATAAAAAGAGCCCAGTTGTCCATGCTGCAATCATCTTTGCATGATAACAAATTATTACCATTTATATAAAATGATTCACTCTTTTTTTCAATGGCAACACCGAATTTTGACACCATATTTTAAATCTTCGTCTCAAACTATGCCAAAAAACGAAATTTCTAGTCATTTGAATGGTAAGTTTTTGAATCATAAGCATTCAAAATTTAGAGCTTCTAATGTTAAATTTCATTTTCATATTCTTATTAATATCTCCTGAAATTATAATCCTAATGTGATAATTTTGTATGTGGATACAATACTGAAAATCCCAAACATAAAGACATTGAATTTGTAAAATTGCATACCAAATTTGAGGGCCCAAAAATCAATAGGAAGGGGAGGGGGCGGGACCGCGGATCAGTTTCCATGCTCTAATCAGGTCTTGCTTCGAGAAGAAACACTACCCCTCTTTTTATTTTTCTAAATAGAGCTGTCCGCTATTTGGGAGTGACCGGTTATGAGAGTTTTACTGTAATAACGGACATTCTCGAATAGCAGAGACCTATTTAGCGATCACTTTTTTCAATGCACATTTGTAGATTGAAGCAGATTTTGTGTACTTTTTACTCTGTATACTGTGTATTTGTATACTCTGGACTGTTTATTTCTACATATGAAAATAAAATCTCTAAATAGCGGGAAAATTCTGCGGTCCTAGGGTGTCTTCTATTGAGAGTTTTTATTAAATATATCTAGTTATAAATATATTTTAAAAAAAGTCAGAAAATGTTTCTTTTCTATCTTTCTTTTTTTTTTCTTTTTTTTTTTTGACAGTATAGGAAATGTGATTCTAATAAGTTCCAGTGCCAGCGGCTTACATTCATTAGCCCCCCTTCATACTACTACATATACAGTCACAAAAAATTAAACACATTGACGACTTAACATATATATATATATATATGTGTGTGTGTGAACATGTAAATATATGTTTGGATAAATATATCCTTTTCCTTTTACTTCATTCTACTTTACAAGTATATGCAATATGATATATAATCAGTACAATAAATTGTTTTGAGAAAATGGATGCATTCTCCGATGATAATAAAAAATAATCCTGTAAAAAATCAGAAAAATTTTGGCAATAAAAGTTGTCAGAAATTTTCTGTCTTAATATTTAAATATGTAATACAGATGAAATACAGGAAATACATATGAATGTAGTTCTTTATATTTTGAAAAAGTTTTCATAGTCTAAAAAAATTCTTTCATCGTGCAATTAAATACTGTAGAAATTTCGAACTTTTTAACAAAGCGTTACTTTACATAGGAACAATTTAAAATGCATTTATAAACAGGGATGTAGTGGAGGGTATGCGGCGGTATAAGCCGTATACCTTCTGGATTTTTTTAAGGAACACCGTATACCCTCTGTTTCTCAAAAAAAGCTATAGTGTATACACTGTAGGGTATACCCTCTTCTTAGAGCGTAGGCCCTCTGCATTTTTTACGACTACACCACTGTTTATAAAACATTAAAAATTTCCCGATAACTTCAATTCTGATGCTCTTATAATTATTTTTCAAGTTTTAAGTCCACCATCTGAAGCAAAAACGTTCATAGCATTTCCTATACATAAATTTAATTTTGTTACATGAAAACACTAACTTCGAAAATGTAATGTGTAAAAGAATTAAATGATCTGTCATTAAAAATAAAAATTCATATGCGAAACCATGCCAATAATATCTGTAATACAATGGAAGTATTTATTAATATCATTTAATAACTTGATCTTTTTAATTACATTTTACCATGTGGGCAATTCCTTTTATAATAACTTTTAATTTCAAAACTTATTTTGCCTTAAAAATACATATCTAATTTTTATTTCTGTATTTTTTATAAAAATTCACAAACTTTTGAAAAAAATCCCCAGCAATTTTATGTGAAAAATGCAGTTATACATAGTAAATATAAAAAGACTATCTTTTCTAATTTCTGTTCTAAATCTGTAATCACTTTTTAACAGTCAATAAATCGATATTAATAAATTTTTCGATTTTCAAATTTTTGTACAAAACTTAAATACAATTTTAAGCAATTAAACAAAGTAAATCATGATTTATTTTTTTACTTATTTTATAGTAAATCCTTATCTATCTAGAATTTTTTTAAATAAAATTATCTATTAAAAAATGGAACATTTTAATTTTATTAGTAATAATCATAAGTTACAATAATTTGTTTGATTTAACTAACATGTATATTGTTTAGAATACATAAATAGGACAACGCAAAATAATTAAAATTTGCTTTCAATACAAATAATATTATGAAGATTTTTTTTAAGTTGGCATTTCCGAATTAAGGGAAAAAAAAATGTTTTACTAAATAAGCTATTTCAGTTTGAAAATTTGTTTCGCATAAATCCATTTTGACAAACTTTTAATTTAATAACCCCCCTCCTCACCTAAAATGTACATATCTTATTATATAATACAAAAAATTAATCAAAATAAGTGTTTGATTATTTTACAATTTTCATCTAATATTAACCTTGAGGGGCGGTGGGATATATTTTATCCCACCTAAGTTTAATCAAGATTCGCACCGGAAACTTTTAAATAAATTTTATTTTTGTAACTTTGATGGAAAAAAGTTGTAAAATTGCTTTTCCATATTTTGAAACTAATTTTTTCAAAGATTCCGGTTTGAATTCAACATTACAGGAATACAATCGATTGCCCCTCAAGGGGTTAAATATTGAGTTATTATATGTTCTACACAGCAAAAAGACAATTTAATTAAAATTCAGGTAAATAAAATGTTGTTTTAACCGTGAAAGAAAGTATTATAAGGAATTAAACATATTGATAAAACCCATTGATTAAATTGATTGAATTATTTTATATATTAATTAAATTTAGTAACAGACCAAAGTGAAAAAAAAAAAGCTTCTCAACCAAAACTGAGTATTTCTTTTTCAGGAAAAGATTCGAGAATTTTGCGATTTTGCTTTATTTTCTATAGAGAGATTATACTAAGCGATTTTTTATGTAATATTCACTGACATTTTTACAGTCTGATTAATAAGTTGTATTCACAAGAAAAATATATAGTGCAGCAACTGCTTTTTTGGACAAAAAATATAACACGAAAAAGGTTGAAAAAGTTGCGTGTCAATGTACACAAGCAATAACTTTTAATGCTTATTTAAACAAATGATGGGATTATTTGATATAAAAAGACATTTTTTTATAAAGCGGAAGCTTTAAGAATTATTAAGCAAGTTAGTTAATTAATCCTGAAAATGATATAAATTTGTTAAAAATCATAAAAAACACTGTAACACTGAAAAATATTTATTGTATATAAAAAGATACAAATATGATAAATACATATATTCTTAAAAAAGTAAATTAAATAATTAATATTACGTAAGTAATATTGTTCAAGAAAAAGTTCTATTTCGAAATAAAAATATATTGTTGTAAATAATAGCATCCTTACCTTTTTATTTTCCTTAAATCTAATAAAGTAAATCCGTTTAATACAAACACAAAAACAAACACACTTTCTTATGTATTTTACTAAATATTCAGAATGATGTTGAAAATTGAAAAACATATAGAAGAAATTTTTTTGTCATTATTCCCACATATATTTTTATAAGAATATAATTTAAATTTACTGCACAGATTAATTCTACTCAACATCTGTTTGCTGATATTTCACAATTATTCTTCAGTTTCTGAAGAACAAATATTAAAATGCCAAAAAATGGCACTTTATAGCTGCGTATAGATCTATGTAGATGATAGAATCACACTATTAAAAAATATATTATTTTTATAACAACATAAAACGCATATTCCACAACTTGAATTCAATCCACTTTGTTGTTTCACACGTACTTTCTTATACTACCACCTCTGAAGAACAAATATCGAAATTCTAAAAAATGCATTTTACAGCTGCGTAGGCATATGTACCTACTACTCTATAAGTTAAATTCAATCCATTTTGTATCAGCTTATTTTTCATACATACTTTCTTATACTAGAATCTCTGAGGAACAAATGTCGAAATTCCAAAAATTTACTTAATAGCTACGTAGCTGTATATAGATCTATGTAGAATACACAGTCACAATATGCATTTACGGAATTTTACACATAAAAAATCTCGGGAGCCTTTGTTAAACAAGAAAATAACTGACTGAAAGAATATTCCGTTTTAACGCGCCAATCGCCAATGGACTTCTACCAAAGCGAAATACGCGAAGTCATCATTTTAATTTTCTGTGCAGTGGTTTATCCAGTCTGCGGTTTACAAACCGTTATAATGGGCTTGATGAGTAATAAAATTTTTTATCAGCGAGAAGTAGATCATTGAATTAGAAGAAATCAGAAACGTTTTATTTTATCTATTTAGTTATTTTTCTTAACATGCTACATTTATTTGAGTGCGATTTTTGCAGTTTTTCTATTTTCAGACATATAGAAAACATACTTTAAATAAAGATTCTGTAGTAAAACTAGCAAATAACATATTGAATTTTGATGAGGAGGGCGGTGGAGTTACATTGTCCCTCCCTGAAATTTAATTAATTAAATTTTCGTTATGTCTAATCATTTAAAAAATATACTTTTTTGCCTTCCAAATAGCAATATATTAATTAAACGCTAAGAGAAAATGTTGCTAAGAATTTTTCTTCAGAGGACCCCCCCACACACACACACACCACCATAAACTTTTTTGTAGAAGACAGTTTTAATTCTGTTCTCCTTTTGGTGTTCATATATTTCAAATGTATCTTAGATGGAGAAGGGAAATTCAGAAAAAAAAAAATCCCCTTTGAAGAAAAAAAAAGAAAAGAAATAGGAGAGAAAAAATCCAGTTTTCCATTGAACGATTAATATTTCTTAATTTTTGAATTTCTTATTATGTTGATATCTTTAAGGCTGTTCTTAACTGCTCTGCTCAACAAGTGCAAAACCTTTTTACACATTCACAAATTCATTTTTTAACGGAAAGGTATAAAATTGTAAAGCCTAGCCATGGAAGCGATTTCGAATTGAACTGTGTTTTCCATTTTTTGATCAATCAATTACCTACTGAGTTATAAGAGATTTTGATCACATGACAAACACGTTTTTCGCACGCTCTTGAGTGCTCTTTCTTCCTTCGCGCGGAAATTTGGCTCAAAACGCCCACTTTGACACTATTTTCTGAAAGATCTAATGCGTTTGCAAAAAAATGGAAAAAACAGCTCAATTACATAGTTTCTGAACAACAACACCAGCTAATGCATTTTCGAACAACAATAAATTAAAACTTGTGTCAGAAATTTGCCCTTTTGGATTTGAGAACACCCTTAAACATTTTTCACACGAGGAGGAGTTATGACAAAATATTCTTAGTTTAGCTTCGTGTTTACATTCTGCATTTTAGAAAAGCGGACTAGGCAGTGGAATCCAGGCATATCTATCCTAAATTCTTGCTCCTTAATACGTTTCTTTCTGTCCAAACTCATAACTCTTCGCATTTAGGGGAGAGGGCCTTCCTGTGTACGCCTATGATAACAAGTAATTTTTGAAACACTTTATATTATGAAAAGCAAATATTTAATTATTTATTGCGCCAAAAATAACTTAGCCGCAAACCTTACGCGAACTTTTACAATTGTCCCACGATTACTTCTTTTATAAAGTAATACTAAATTAAGTGGATGAAAGAGTATTTTAAACAGCTTTCATCCATTCGGAAATATTTTCTGATGGTATTGGTATACATATTGCAATACAATAGTACGTACAGTCATCACATATATGATACAATTGTATCGCATTCAGACGCTTAAGTGTCTGAATTTCTAAATGTCTTAATTTCAGACATGTCACTATTATTCAGACATTTTTCTGAGTTCATTTATACCATGATCATAGTAAGACACTTATGTGTCTTAAATTTAGACATCTATGATGTCTGAAATTTCTCATTCAGACACTTAAGTGTTTGAATTACTTTTTCAGTCACATATGTGTCTGAATTTAAGACGCCTCTATTTGCAGTGCAGTCATTAACTTTGTAATTAACTTTTGTTTTGATACTTACATTTTTTATATTTTTTTCCTATTGTGAAAAATAAATTTTAGTAACATTAATAAGTGTTCCCTTCTTCACCCATTGACATCTAGATTTAAACATGACCTCCATTAAGAAACCACCTCTCGAAGCGAACCATTTTTATTGGAACGGAACGTGGTCGCTTTAGGGAGGTTTTAATATACCTTCTTAGAAAGTAACAAACATACCTCAATAGCTTTAACTTCTAAAAAATAGCTATTCCAGTGAGGGAGGGGAAATAACATACTCCGCTTAGAAGGTGCATAAAATCTGTTTTATCCACTCCCACCGTGAACCAAGTCTGTTTTCACATACTCCCTCATATACGTCATCTGTTCCCAAACTCGCTTTACTGTGGGAGTGAATAAAACAGATTTCATTCACCTTCTACTATCTCATTAACACTTTCCAACAAAATTGATAAGTTTTAATGACTTCAGTTTGTCTGCCCGTCTCGCTGTCTGTCCGCGCTCTAACTCCCGCAAATAAACTCGGATCGTTCTGAAATTTTTGGATGTTATGCATGTTTACCATATCACGTTCCCTATTTCAAATGAAGTTTGTAGCATGTTTAGTTCAATTACAGGGACAGTCAAAAGTTTTCCGTTAGATTACGGCCTATGGGAAAAAATCGTTTCAAATGATTTTTAATGTGTTACACGCTTTCAAACATAATAAAATTGATATGCATTAATGAAGTGAATTAAAATATGCATTCTGCATAATAGGCGGTGTAAAGAATAGTTATTCATTTACAGGGCCATACAAAAGAATTCCGTTACATAAATATCTTGGGGTGGAGGGAATTGTTTGCGACGTATTTTAATTATGTTAAATTATGTCATGTATAATGAAATTGTTATACGTCGCTGAGGTTTACTATAACTTATTTCATGTATAATACGAAGTGCATAGCATTTGCAGGAACACACAAGAGATTTCAGATACTATATTGTATTCGACGTACTGTACATTAGAGATGATTGCCGGAAATGCATTTTCAATTATGATATGCGCTTTTATGTTTCACTCTATTTATACATACTATAGGGTGTGTTTAAATGCTGTAATTCATATACAGGGCTGCACAAAAGAATTCGTAAGGGATACTGGGTATGAGTGCAAATTTCTGAAAGGTGATTTTTAAATGAGTCATGCATTTTTACGCTGAACTGCATTTAATTTACTAAGAAATGTTTGTAAAATATAGATAAAATAATATACAGGGTCACGCAAAGAATTGGATGTATGACCGTCTATGGATGATAATTTCTGAAAATGTGATTTCAGCAGTTTTAAAAGTGTTTTAATTTGAATTAAATTTTAGCTAAATAGTGACCGTGTAACAAAGGTACTTAGGTTAACTACAGGATTGTACAAAAGTATTCAAGTATGTTTCCATCTATTAGTATAAATTGCTGAAAGAAAAATTTCAACCTGTTATGCGTTTTCTTGCTAAATCTCCCTATTATATAGTATATATATCAACCTACAGATCCAATACAGGGCTGTTCAAAAGAATTGGAATACATATTTGGCTACGGACGATAACTGCTGAAATCAGTTTTTCAAATGTTTTATACGTTTTCTAAAATGTTTACTTAGTTATCTCATATACCTTATTCCCTAAATAATATTCCGTATATTTCCTAAATTTCCGCACTAACTTCAGGGAGTGTTAGAAAGTGTTTCATAATGTATACTTAGCGCATTATTTTTCTTTCTTGTTTTTTTTTTTTTTTTTTTTTTCAAAATAAACTTAGTCTACTGTGGTTGTGAGACCCTCATATACACTTATACAAATATTGAGACCCTATATAAGACGAAAACTGGGATATAAAAACAAAACTAACTAATTTTTTTTTAAACTTTCATCTATCTTTACAAGAAGAAAGTATTGGATTCGGGAAAATTTTCGACTTCCGGTTTTCGACGGATTGACACGTTTTAAGGGTCACAGATTCCGAAAAACATATTTTTACAAAATGTATGTCTGTGAGTCCGTCTGTCTGTATGTGACACAAGTTTTGTGGGCGTTCTATCTCAAGAACTTATGAACGAAATTTAATTTAAATTTATATTCAGTGATTCCCTGATATAAATGGGTTCTGATTAGGTTTTAGTGTAAATATCTCAACAGGTGGCGCTGCTATGCAGCATTTTTCATGATTTCCGCAATACCCCAATCTCCAGAGCTAATGCACGAATTTTCATCAAACTTCAGATTCAGTGAGTCCTCGACATAAATTGGCATTTTATTCATTTTGGTGTGAATCGCTCAACAGGTGGCGCTGCTATGCAGCATTTTTCGCGATTTTCACAATAGCTCAATCTTCAGAACTCATGCACGGGTGTTCATTAAACTTCAGATTCTGTTAGTCCTTGACATTATTTCACGTTTTATACATTTTGGTGTGAATCGCTCAAGACGTGGCGCTACTATGTTGCATTTTTGCGATTTTCGCAATACTTCTATCTCAAGAACTAATTCTTGGATTTTCAACAAACTTCAGATTCAGGTATACCTTGATATGAATGAGTACTGTTTAAGTTTTGGTGCAAATCGCTCAACAGGTGGCGCTGCTATGCTTCACTTTTCACAATTTCCTCTATAGCTCTATCTCAAGAACTAATGCACGAATTTTCATCAAACTTCAGATTCAGGCATACCTTGATATCAATTAGTGCTGTTTATGTGATTTATATAGAAGAAAGTTTTGTGATGGCCACAACATACTAGTTTTTAATTCCTTTTATATCTAAAATGACAGCTAAATCTCTTACAACATTTAAAATGTAATAAGATAAATAACACATTTAGTATTATTTAATAAATTTGACACATTTATTCTTCAGATACGGTACTAAATTCAAAGCAGAATTTGGTACTTTAGAAAGTTATGTTTTTCAAACAATACCGTGTGCGAGCGAAAATTGCTTAAGGGTGGTTTCATTAAATTATGAATTTTTTTTAACTATATTTACATCTTTTTAAATTGAACATAATTTTTGCACATGCAATTATAAAAAAAATAAAATGATGAAATAAATATATATAGATATTATAATTAATAGCATAACGTCACTCAAAATTTGATATCATTATTTTTAAATTCCATATTTAAAATTCTTAGAGCATAAGATAAAGCGCTGCGACACAAACTTTTAACCCGTTAAGGGGTTTTGTATTGATATCAGTACTTTTTTTAAGTTAATGATAAAAAAAAAAAAAATAAAACAACAACAACAAAAATTAAAGACCAGACAAAGAATTCATAGTCAGGATTTCTATTCACCTTCAATCTCTCCCCCTCCCTCCCCGCAAAAGAGGATGCCTCATATTTCAATTTTAAAGAGTACTGTGCTATGAGGTTTTTTTTAACCACTCCTTGGTAAATATGGAAGTACAACATGCATGTTTAGATGGTATTTCTGTTGGTTTGTTTCAGAGATATAAAAAGCTATGTTAAATTTTACTAAATAAAAAATTTACTGTCTTAAGAAAAATAGCAAGAAATATTGCTCTTTAAGCATATATATATATATATATATATAAACTTCCACCATCCTTCTTTAAAGCTCTTTATTGGCAATAATAGT
This sequence comes from Maratus speciosus, assembly GCA_963932465.1. Taxonomy (NCBI): domain Eukaryota; kingdom Metazoa; phylum Arthropoda; class Arachnida; order Araneae; family Salticidae; genus Maratus; species Maratus speciosus. The sequence goes on along the minus strand of CAWVRF010000002.1, from coordinate 4,625,226 downwards.
AAGTCATATAAAATAATCTCCTGAGCCCCAAAAATTTCACTTCTCCCTTCTCACCCATCTCTCCAGCTTACCTAAATAATTAAAATCTTTCAAACTTTAGTTTGAAAAAAAAAAAAATAATCTGCAATATTTGTTGCTCACTAACATAAATAAATAAAGCCCTTACTCCCCAAATGCACATTTCTCTTCCCCTCTCTCCCCCTACTGCCCAGAATAAAAAAAAGAAAAAAAAAAAACACTCGCAGATATTAAATCTTTAGGATTTTTGGTGAGTGAATTACATATGAAACGATAGTTCTTTATAACACACCTTGGGATAAGAAGTTCTGCATATTACAGAATTTTGCATTATATAGATCATATTTCATTCATCATTAAATTTACCTTGTAAACGTGCTTTACATTTCTTGGAACTAGAAATAGTGAAAATTATAAAATTTTACATAATAGTATAGGTGCAGATTCCCAATATCTGGAAGGAGAAAGTGGTTCTTAAACCCAAAAAGTCCAGTGGCCACATTGTGAAACAAGCACATAAAAAGAATTTAGTGTTTGTAAGGGACTGAATTCAAAGTGGAAAATAATTAATTAATTAATTTTATATATACATATGTCTATGTACAAGAAAACACAGACTAATGACATCAAATGGGTGTGTTTAATTTAATCACAAAATTCTTTAAATTTAATTATTAAGTCTAATACAAATCTTAAACTATGTTCATTCAGAAGATATAGTTGGACAAGATACATTTTTAAAAAATGTAAAGCTGAGCAATCATGGTAGTGGGAAATATTAGGACAACAATATTTCTAATTTTGATTTTATCGTATAACATTACATTGAAAAATTTGTGAATGTGAAAAATTATTTAGCGCTATAAAAATCAAAACACACTTCAGACGTTTGTTTTTCTATGTTTTCTGTGTTAAACAGATCATTCAGGACTGTAGGAAGGAAAATGCACGGATTTCATTTTTTTTTTAAATGTAGAAATCCACCATTAGCAGAAAAGGAGCATCCCTGTATAACGTATGGCGACTGAGACATTGAAAGTTAGTGGCCGAAGCAAAAAATTTAGTCGTCACATGGCGACTCTGAATCTGCACCTATGCATAATAGGTATAGATCACAAGGCCGAAACTAGACTTTTTTGTACCCGGGGCAAACATGGATTTTGGCGCCCCCCCCCCTCTTCTGTAAAGTATATTTACAAGGATAATTTTATTAATTTTCTAATAGCCGACTTATTTTAAAATTTAAAGTATGTAATCATAAGACATGTTCTGAACTACGTAATCTACAATCCAAAGGGAAGGTCACGGTGGTCATGATTTCCCTCTGAACACCAGCAAAAATTTTCTAAAGAGCATTTTTAAAATGAAATATACAGTAGAGTCCCGATTATCCAAGTCCTGCTTAACCGAGTTTCCGTTTTAACCGAGTTATTTTCTTCTGATGGATTGATGGCTTCCATTTTTATGAAACAGCCATTATAAATGAAGTGTTAGGTGAAGATGAAAAAACAGCCGTAAAAAAAGAAAAAAAAAAAGGGCCACTCCCCTCCCCCCATTCTGACCAGAAAATCAGAGTTCTAACTTTTTATGACTGCTCTTTCATCTTCTCACTTCATTTATAATGGCTGTTTCATAATAATGGAAGCCATCAATCCATCAGAAGAAAAGGATCCATTCCAAAAGTATAATCCTTCATTTGGCGCCCCTTCGTTCTGACGCCGGGGCACATGCCCCCTCGCCCTCTTAATTTCGGCCCTGATAGATCATGTCACACATTATTAAAGTACCTTTAGCTCGTGACTGACAGTTTTGGGGGCACAACAATGTTTTCATTACTCCAAACTAATGTGTAAAGGACAACAATGTATCAAATTTAGTGTTCCAAGAAATAGTAATATTTGTGAAATACGTCTGCTTCTTAACTGCAAAATTCATTGTTTACACCTGAGAAATACATTATATACATTTTCTGTATTAATTTTTTTTTAGTGGCAGGCTTTTGTGTTAACACTCATTTACAAAAATTTTTAATGTAATAACAATGTTTTCATTACTCCAAAGTAATGTGTTGAAGACGACAATGTATCAAATTTGGTGTTCCAAGAAATAGTAATATTTGTGAAATACATGTGCTTCTTAACTGCAAAATTTATCGTTTACATCTGAGAAAAACATTATATGCATCTTCTGTATTAAAATTTTTTAGTGGCAGGCTTTTGTGATTGAACAAGGACTGCTTGCAGAATACTTTAATAATTTTACAATATAAAATTATGGCTCTCGAACTACTATTGTTCAAATACAGTAATAGGGATAAAAAAAATCATTAAATAAATATAGTTTATTTTTAAAAAATTAATTGATTTTTTTCATCAGATATACTGATTATTACTGCCATACATTATATGTAACATATTTATTAGAAAAATTGCAACTATTTAGATGAAGTTTTAAAATGTAAACAAAATGATGCCTTATAAACACGTCAAAAATACAGTTCGTTTTCGAAAGCTGTGCCTAACACTCTGAGACAATTTTACGATCCAAAGGGGTAATGCTGAGATGGGTATTTGCCGAAGTTCCAGTTGTATGTTGTCACTCAGCTAAACAGCCTCCGATCATCCCTATTTTGATACAATCAAAACAGACCTTGAACAAAAGCGCAGAAGTTTTCGCTTTACGAAAACAAACAGTACCTCCGGACAAAATCATTATACAGTAGACTCCCTCAAATCCTCTCAACTTGGGACCAGAGGTTGTGCAGATTTTAGAATTTTGCAGATTTCTGGTCCTTGCTTTGTTTACAGTTTTTAAACAGTCATTTGAATGTATTTATGCAATCAAAGTTATAAAAAATCCTTGCAATGTAGTAAAATATTAAAATGATTAATTACAGTAATAAACTAAAATGATAAGAAATAAGATAATTTAAAAAATGATTAAATTATTAAAAGTAAAGATCAAGTAAATAATTAATAATGTATAATTAAATCTGCTTTATAAAGATAAGAATCATTTTCCTTGAATTATTGAATGAAACTTACCTCCTAATGGTACCTATTAATTCGCATCAAAATCATAAAGTAAAGAAGTTTTATTTCAGGTTTAGCCAGTCTTAATAGTCAACAAATCTGGATTAAAATACATAAAATGATTTGATAAAAAAATTGTGATTACCAATTTTTTTTTTTTTTTTTTTTTTTTTTTTTTTTAATCAGAAATAAATTGTACTTCCTTCCTAAAAAATTATGAGTTCAGTCATATTATAGAGAATTAATTACATACTGAAATACAAACGGAATGATATAAAATTAAAAAATTCTGTAATTTTGCCCTTACATCTGAACTGAAAGTTTCATTGTTTACATCTGTGATGATGTGCAGATTTAACGCTAGCAATTTTTTCATTAAAAAATCGGAATTATGGAGATAAAAACGAAATAGTGTTTGAAATTTAGCCCTCTAGAACAGGGGTTCTTAAACTGTGGATACTGGTAGGTGAAATGAAGTAAAAAATGCAACAATAACAATGGATTGCTGGAATCTGCATTCAAAAAGAAGAAGGTATCAGAATTTTGATTGGTGGAAAAAGGAAAATACCCACTGATATCGGTAAAAGATCTAAAATTATTAGGGTTGTAAAAAACCCAGCCCGGGCTGGTAGCTGTGTGGGTACCCGGGCAGATACCCACTACAACCCTGAAAGTTATTGTATACAACATATATTTGTTTTAAATGCTTTCTCGTCACTTCTTTATATGAAAAACAAATACAGCAATAAACATAAACATCGAATCTGATTTATGTCTAAAACTAAAATTGAATCAGATATGAGGAAGATGTGTTTGGCATCAACCTTATCATTAGCAATACAACAGAATTAATAGAGTCATCCTAGTGCATATGTATCACGCCAATATGCCATTAAATATTGTAGTTTTTTTTAAAATCAAAACACTATATTTTGATAATGTACATATTAATAATATAGTAATAATGATACTACTACTTTTTACTTGAATGTTAATATAAAGCAGTCAATCTAAGTACCAATTTAATAATGTAATCATACAATTAAATACAGTAAAATCTGCTCGGACGGAGCACAAAAGACTGCACAAATACCTTGTTTTAGACATATTCCATTTACACAGGTTTTTCTGTAATAGCATGGAGTCTGTAACTTGGTGGTATGCGGAAGTATGAACTTCTATTCAGTGGTACGTCGATCTAAAAGTTCGGGAACCCCTGCTCTAGAGGGTAGCAATATTTCTACAAAATGGATTACAGGCTCTTTTTAAGAGTAAAATTAATTATTTACATTAAAGAAGCTGTCTGTTATACAGAGAATTGCATTAAAAAGATCTTTTACTGCAACAATGCTTTTACTACAGTGCGGTCCTTTGATGAAATTCACATTTATTTCGTGATCCTTTGATGAATTTCGTGTTTTTTTACGATCCTTTAACGAAGTTAGTGTTTTATCTGCGATCTTGTGTCGAAATTCGTGCTTTTTTCACCATGCTGTGACAAAATTTGTGTTTTTTCGCAATTATCAGACGAAATTTGCGTTATTTCCGCGATCCATTGACGAAATTCCAGTTTTTTGCGGCCTTTGGCTAAATTTGCGTTTTTTTCCGTAATCAATCCTTTGGCGAAATTCGCATTTTTTTATGATCCTTTGGTGAAATTATTGTTTTATCCACGATCCTGAGGCTAAAATTCGCACTTTTTCTGCAATAGTGTGACAAAATTAGTGTTTTTTCCGCCATCCGGTGACAAGCGTTTTTTCGCGGTCCTTTGACGAAATTAGTGTTTATTTCGTCATCCTTTGGTGAATTTTGCAATTTTAACGACATTTAATGTTTTGTCCTCGATTCTGGTGTGAAATTCGCGCTTTTTCCTCGATCTTGTAACAAAATTCGCATTTTTTCGCAATAATCTGACGAAATTTGCGTTTTTTCTTGATCATTTGACGAAATTCATGCTTTTTTCTGTATCTTTTGACGAAATTCGCGGTTTTCGGGATCCTTTAACAAAATTCCTTTTTTTCTGCGATTCTTTGACGAAATTCACGTGTTTTCCACGATCCAGTGACTAAATTCATGTTTTTTCTGAGTCCTTTGACGAACTTCGCGTTTTTTTTCGTTATTCCTTGGTGAAATTCGCGTTTTTCCGACATATATATTTATTTGGTGGGGAGGATGATCGGGGCCGTTTGCCCCCCGCCCACTTCTGTACCCGAAAACTTTCGGGTTTCCGTTTGTTTGTATTTTCCGCAAAAACTGCCGTAAAATTAGTTGGATTTATATTATTTTTTTGATTGGGGGGGGGATCAGCGTGATTACCCCCCCCCCCCCTGCACCTACCATAGGGACCTGCTGGATTCGCACCTGCCATAGGGACACTAAATGGTAAAAAGTGACTATTAAGAAATTGTCAGCGGCTACCTTCCTACAAGACAAAATAATTTTTTTTTCAAGAGAAAAGCATAAAAACTGCCTAATATTCATAAAATATTGGTTGACGGTTTTTCGGGTGCGAGGCCCTGTGCGGTCGCACCTGTCGCACAACCGTAGGGACGGCTCTGTCGGTATGAGGTAAAGGAGAATGTAATAACTTTGAAACGAAAGATGTTTGTACTTTCATTAGAAAAAAAATGAACAACATGTAAATATACATTTTTTTAAATGAAGAAAAAGAAGAGGTTTGTAGTATAAATTTGGCCCCGCTCCGCGCCTGGGGTGACTGCACCCTTCGTACAGCCCTGCTGAGACATATGTAAATCTGACAGCATAGCAAATTGGATTAAGCTTTCAAACTGGTCAAGTTATGCTAATATATTATCATGGTGCAAGACGTTCATCCAAGCCAATACTGACAAAATTTCTGAGTATTAAGAATAACCAAATGTAAATAAGGAAATGTAAATAATTATTTTCAAATCCATCTGCTCGCAAGAAGTACACAAATAAATATAGATTATCTATTCATTGAAAGTGACAGCACTTCGCACTCAGGAATAACCAAATATAAATAAGGAAATTTAAAATAATTAATTTCAAATCCAAAAGGAAACGACGACTTAAAACACTAAATCCATCATTATAGCGTAATTTCTGCTCGCTACACAAATAAACATGGATTATCTATCTACTGAAAGTCACAGCCCTTCGCGCTCATTGGCGCGATGTGATGACGTCAAACCTACTCACTACGAGGCTAATGTTAGCCTCACACTCACTAATCACAGATGAGAAAATTACCAGAGATTAATGGTTGACTGGACATTAACGGAAACAAAAATGTCAAAAATAAAATGAGTTTTCCCAGTTAAAAGATATGTCTTATTCAACTCATCTTAATCAGATTAGTATTATATATCAATTTAAAGAAAATCGCCCCAACCGTTTTCCAGATTTTGACATTAGGAATCTCTTCCATACCGTTCCATCGCGTTCGCTTTAAAAATGGCTATTTAGATCTCAAAATATACTGCACGTAGAAATGTAAAAATTTCAGAATAGAATTAGACTGCAGATATAAGACTGTTCTAAAAAAATCAGAACAATAGGACCTCTATCTGTTGAGTTATTAAAAGGCGGCTTTTCGCGTTTTCTTTGATGTCGAGTTAGCCGTATATATGAGTTCCGCCATCTACGAAACGATTTTAGGCTTAAGGCTGCGTCACTCGGAATACTACCGTCTTCCATGATTAGAAGATGAAGTTGCATCGTGTCTGGCCTTAGCCCTAATCGAGACACGTGGCGATATCCCAGGAAAGAACAACTCGCTGGTCGTAGCACTTCTTGTGGTATAAAGATAGAAAGAATGTAAAAACTGAAGCGATCTTACCACATGAGCAGGAGGCAATATTTACTTGTTGAACTTAGGTGATGGACCCAAACAAGGATGAGTGTAGAGCAAGCATGTTCATAACACTAAATTAGGAGTCGATTGTTGACGTCAAACAAATTAACTTTTATTAAATACTTTGTAGAATTCGTGAATTTAGGGCAGGCTGGTAGCGACTGTTATTATACTACAGGATCTTGATATTGACGATATGGGGCCGTTCAAATATTACGTAAGCACCTAAGGGGGGAGGAGGGGGTTAGCGATTTGCTTATTTTTGCTAACAAGGGGGGAGGGGGGTTGAATGATGCTTACGTAAGACATTTTCAGAATCTATAACTTGTAAAAAAAAAAAAAAAAAAATTATAAAATTTCAAATTGAAAGAAAGAAATAGCAAAAGAATATTAAACTTGAAGTTCTGATGTCAGCTATTTTGAGCGCACAAGGAAAACATAAATGATCTCTTTTATCTAGAGGTGACTGTTCATGTTTGATGCATGAGGGCTTATTATCTCTGAGAACTTACTACTATTTTCAATTGTGAGAATAGAATAGAGTACAATTGAATGGACCGATGCTATATGTTGTATTGTGACAATATGAGTTTTCCGGGAAAGCTTCCAGGAGCATTCGAAACTTGAAAGCCATTGGAATGGCGTCAGATAATTTTGGGTATTTATTGATACCAATTATCTTAAAACAGTTACCACATAATTTAGTTATAGAATTTCAGAGAAAGAAAATGCGGAAAAAGCTGGTGACGTGAATGAATTAATGAATTTTATAAAGTTTGAAATAGAGTCGCGCGAAGCAGCTAATGCAGTGTCAGGGATTTCCTTAAAAAATCAAGAAGTAACACGATGGGAAAAACGGGCTCCTAGGATAAAACCTAATGTTCCCACTTCAGTCGCGCTTAACACTGTTGTGAAAAATGTTTATATTTTTTGTAACTCGAACCATTTAAGGTTAAAGTGTGACGAGATTACCGATGAACAGAAAAGGTATAAGTTGAAAAAAGATGGGAGATGTTACCGATGCTTCTTGAAATCGCACTTAATATCTTTATGTAAGGTAAAAATACCTCCTTGTGAATTGTGCAAAAGTAATCAGCATAATTATTTATTTTGCCCCACTAAGAAAAAAAAACCAAAAACGAGCCCCGATGATGGCTCAGCGAAAGCCGAAACGTCTAAAAATGACAAAAGTCAAGCCGTGTTTTCATATGTAATAAAAACAAATAATTCACCCGAAAAGTATGCAACATTGTTGCAAACTGCCTGTGTACAAGTGCATGGAACAGGAAATAAATTAAACACGAGAATTTTATATGATTCTGCGTCCTCTAGAACATTCATTACAAAAGGTTTAGCCCCAGCGTTAAAATTAAAACCTGTTTCTAAGGAAACACTTTTGGTTTATACTTTTGCGAATCGCGACGCCATAGAAAAGGAGTTTAATGTAGTAATTTTAACTATTATTAGTTGTCATCATCCTTATGAAAAAATAACTGTAAGAGCGTTGGTTTCTGAAATTATTAGTGGTACTAAGATAATGACTTCTGTTGATTATAAGTTAATAGATAAACTACGTTTAGATAAACATGAATTGGCTGACACTTTTATTCATTCGAAACCTGTTCAAATATTGCTAGGGGCAGATTATTTATTCGAAACTATAACAGGATCTGTCGAAAAAATTAATCATCAATTATTTATGCAGCCAACAATATTTGGTAAAACCTTGGTCGGTAGAGTTGACAGTAATAATTCTCACACAACTCCCTGTTTAAATGTAATTTGTTTACCTCCAGAAAATGATCTTAGGAATTTATGGCACATCGAGTCTTTTTTAATCGATTCTAATGATCAAAAGCACGAAGAGACTTATGAGGTCATTAATCAATTCCAGAAAGAAATCATTTTAAAAAATGATACATATATGACCCCCTTGTTATGGTGTAATTAATTAGATAAACAAAATTTGTTTAATAATTACGAGGTTGCGAAAAAGCGTTTTGCGGGTTTGGAAAAAAGATTAAAAAGTGATAAATCTTTGTTTTTGAAATATAATGAAATTATGAAAGATCAATTAAGTGAGGGAATTATTGAGAAATGTAGTAATAATTGCTCTATCGATTATGTAATGCCCCATTTAGCTGTTTCAAGACTTCCAAGTTCTTCTACCACAAAAACCAGGATAGTTTTTGACGCGAGCAGCCCAAAAAAATGGGGAAAAAAGTCTAAATCAATGTCTTTTTGCGGGGGGAAATTTAAATCCTAATCTCATAAATGTGCTATTAAATTTTAGACAGTTTAAAATTGCATTCACGGGGGATATTGCAAGGGCCTTTCTACAAATAGAGGTATCAGAAAATGATAGAAATTATTTATGTTTTTGTATTTCGATGACTGCGACATAGATCAACGCAGCGTTTTATACCATTTTAACCGTCACTGTTTCGGTGTGACCAGCTCCCCCTATGTTTTAGCCTCTACAATTAAAAAACATATTGGTAATTATAAGGAAATAGTACCCGTCACTTACGAAATGATTAATAAATATTTATATGTGGATGACTTGATTTATGGAGCATCCACGGTTGCAGAAGCCATGAAACTAACAACTACTGCAGTTTCTATATTTAAAGATGCTAATATGCAATTGCGAAAGTTCGTTACTAATTCTCCAGAATTAAAGGAATCGTGGAATGGTAACCCGGTTATAGAAATTAATGAAATTTGTACGGAGTCCAAAGTATTAGGGCTAAACTGGAATATTGAAGAGGATTTTCTGGTCATAGATTTGGCATATTTAGTGTCAGTTGGTGACAGCTTGGAATTCACCAAGAGGCATGTTCTCCAAACTGCCGCCAAAATATTTGATCCTATTGGATTTATGTCACCATTTTTTATTAGAATTAAGATTTTTTTTACAAGAATTATGGCAGAGTGGGTTAGACTGGGACGATGAATTTAACGAAGAATTTAAAATTAAATACAGAACATGGTATCAGGAAATAGAATTGCTAGAACAATTAAAAATACCCAGGTATTATTATCACTCGGGTGAAGTGCAGGACAATGTACAACTTCACCTATTTTCTGACGCTTCCTTAAAATCCTATGGAGCGGTAGCCTACTTCCGGTTTAAAACATCCTAAGGGCTCTTTAAGACTTGTTTTGTTATATCTAAGGCTCGAGTGGCCCCGTTGAAGAAAATAACTCTCCCAAGACTCGAACTTTTTGGTGCTCTAATAGCTGCTAGGATAGCTAATCACCTTAAATGTATTTTCTCTAACCTCGAAAAAAAAACTGTGAACAGACTCGACAATCGTATTACATTGGATCCAACGAGCGGCATCCAGATGGAAGCCATTTGTAGCCAACAGGGTTACAGAAATTCAGGGATTGTGCGATCCTAAGTTCTTGGAGGCATGTAATTAGCAGGGATAATACTGCAGATATGCTCACTAGGGGGCTGTCAGCGAAAGAGTTAATATACTCTAATCAGTGGTGGTATGGCCCTGAATGGCTTAGCAAAACTGAAATTTTTTGGTCTAAGGATAATAAGTATAAAACAAAATCAGTCAACCCTGAAATTGAAATTAAAGCTAGAAGTAAAATTATTGTTAATGCAATAATTGTTAAGGAGAATTTAATTGACATAAGAAAATACAGTAACCTGAAAAAACTATTACGAGTAACTGGCTATGATATACTCTTTATCAAAATACTAAAGAAAAAACGCGAGAAAAATTGTTATCTTACGCCAGAGGAAATCCAAGAAGCAGAAATTTTTTGGATAAAAAATTGTCAAGATGAAATTTTCTCGAGCGAAATCATATGTCTGAAAAATTCTAAACCGCTTTCTAGAGACTCTAAATTACTTTCCTTGAACCCTTACCTCGATTCAGAAGGAGTTTTGCGAGTCTCTGGACGACTCGGTAAGACTAATTTATCGGTGGATGAAAAGTATCCAACAATCTTCCGCCAAAAACTAAATTGGCAGAGCTAATAATTTGGGATGCTCATTATAAAGTTTTTCACTCTGCTGTTGCCCATACACTTCTTCAAATTCGTGAAAAATTCTGGCTACAAAAGGCTAGACAAACCGGGAGAGGTGTACTAAAAAATTGTATTATATGCAAGAGGTTTTCTTCAACTCCAGGAGACCAAACGGTCAGGGCCTGATTACCAACGGGGCACACTTACACCAATAAATTTTAAAAGAAATGTTCGCCTTATCTAAACGCCGTAGTCATATAAAATTTCTGCCATGAATGAGGCAAAATTTCTGTTTCTTTTTACTGGTAGGAATTTGCCCCGTTGGTAATCAGGCCCTGCAAACGGTAGCTCCATTGCCAGCTGATCGGGTAGAACAGACAAATCCATTCAGTGTGATAGGCAGTGGCGTAGCTAGAGCATTTTGTTTGGGGGGGGGGGGGGTGAAGATCGAATTTACCGAATGTTCATAGTAAATTTTGTATTTTTTGTATTTTGTATTTATTTGTATTTAGTATTCTTTCGCATTATTTTCTTTTGGGCGAGGGGGAGGAAGAGGATTAGATATTTATTTATTATTTCAGCGATATATAAAAAAACAGACAAAAAAATTCAACAAAAAACTAAATAATTTGAAACATTTAAAATTTTAAAAACTGGGGGGAGTAAGGGTAGTAAAAATTATGAATGGAGGGAGTGAAGTAGATAACTGCTGATTTATTTATCGTATTGCATAATTGCGAATAAAGCAGAGGAAAAAAGTAATTTTAAAGACTTTGACCCTTAACTGATCAGATGAGGTCTTTTCCACACCAGAGAAATTTCAATTATGAAGAAACATTTTTTGTGGTATTTAGATGCGTGTATTTATATGTATATGTATGTACACTTGCAGTACATTTTCAGTTGTTTTTATTCAAGTAAATAATGCAAAATTCACAGCAGGCGGGGATACAGGGGGGGGGGGGCGGTCGTCCCCCCAAAAAATATAAATCAACCGCTTATCGCGAATTCTAATAAATGGTCGCCGAAAAAAAGTCAATTTCGTCAATCGTTCGCAGAAAAAGTCGCCAAATTCGTCAAAGTTCTCGCATAAAAAATTCGAATTTCGTCAAAAAATCACGGAAAAAACGCACATTTCGTCACAGGACCGCGAAAAAACACAAATTTTGTCAAAGGATCGCAGGAAAAAGGGAATTTTGTCAAAGGATCGCAGAAAAAAGTCAAATTTCGTCAAAAAATCGCAGAAAAAAACGCGAATTTCGCCAAAGAATGGCGGGAAAAATGCAAATTTCGCGAAAGAATCGCGGAAAAACACTAATTTCGTCAAGCGATAGCGAAAAAAACACAAATTTCGTCAAGTGATCTCGAAAAAATGCGAATTTCGTGAAAGAATCGCTGAAAAAAAACGCGAATTTTGTCAAAGGGCCGCGTAAAAAAGCATATTTAGCGCCAGGAGATTCCCCGAGGCGCGGATCCAGGGGGGAGGGCGGTCCCCCCCCCCCCCCAAGATATAAGTCCAACGTTTTTAACGGCAGTTTTCGCGGAACAGGCATTGAAGCAAACGAAAACCAAACACTTTTCGGGTGTCAGTGGTAAACCTCACTGACGTTTCGGCAATTAATGAATAAAAATGATTATGTCCAGTCAAAAGCAATATGGCGTCATAATTTTTGACACTATGGGTTGAGGTGGGGGACGATGTCACTTCGTGTACCTTTTGTTGAATTTCTACAACAGAAAATTGACGCCGTTATGCGGATCCGTTTAAAGTGTGGAAATTTTTCACCTTTTCAAAGAAGCTGCACTTCCAATTTCTGTAAAATATTTTTGCAGAGAGCTCTTTTGTTTGAGAAAAGAATGGGATTCGTAGCGATTTCCAAAGAAAGAAAGAAACAAGAAAAAGAAAGGACCTTTTAAAACTTCAAGCATCTTAATGATTTCTGAAAAAAAAAAAACAAAAAAAAAACACTAATGTTTTTTAAAAAAATGTACTGCTATTGCCACCCACATTGGTGAATTTTAAGGGGTATTTGATGAACGAACAAAAAAGGAATATGTCTTAGTCAGTTAAAAGCTAAAGTGCATATGGTGTGTTAATTTCTTTAAAGCCAACTTGCTAAATCAGTTCTTCCTTTATGTATTTACTTAATGAAAGGCCTTCTAGGTGATTTGAATAGAAAATGCCGCTCTACTGTCACCCACCGTTCATTGTTTGGTTTACTATTTTCCGCTGTCTTTCTACCCCTTGTAGAGAAGCTATGGAAACAGACCTGGGTCTCAGTAACAAATGTTAACCTTGATGGATTAATAATGAGTAAATTCTGAAGAAGTATACGCACCGCTTAGATAACACATTTTGACTTTTCAAGGATGTTAAACCCCCTTGAGATTTTTATTCAGTCCCTTTTTTGAATAAACCGATAAGATAAATAATTACTAGAGTAAAAGAGTAACTAGTTGGATGTGCCAATCCCAAAACTTTCTTCTATCTTATACATCTTAATATTTCAAAACCTAGTTACACTTGTTAATACTTCAATATTATTAGTTCAATACTATACCAACTTTGATTTTCATCTTAAATTTCTGCTCAAGTCAATTAAACGGACTAAAAACGAGTTAATCTATATCATGCTATTTGTTAAAATTATTAATTTTTCCTTATTCTGTCGTTATCAGCTGTTTGTGAATAGCCGGCATAGCAGGAAGCGAGTTCCCGTCGCTGCATGAGCCGCCGATGCACAACAGAACTACGAAAAATCAAGAAAAGTATACAAAAATCGCTAGCACGGAGCCCCTTTACCGCGCAATATTTCCAAATTCAAGGAGAACCTGTTGGCCAAAGCCAAAAACAAGCACAAACATTTTGGTTCAATTGTATGCATAATTTTATACGCTGTTCGATGGTACAATAATGAAAATGGCACAGAGATCGGAATTATAGCACCCCTTCTTTCGGAATTTTTTCAAGTTCAGGGAGGACTTGTTTGCCATAGCCAGAAACATGAACAAAAAATTTGGTTCAATTATATGGATAACTTCATACACTTTTCGATGGTACAATAATGAAAATGGTACAGACATCGCAATTATAGTGCCCCCCTTCCGGCAGAATTTTTCCAAATTCAGGGAGGACCTTCGTGACATGACCAAAAATAAACACATAAAATTTGGTTCAATTCTATGCATAACTTCATACACTTTTCGGCGGTACAATATTCAAAATGGCACAAAAATTGTACAAAAATCGCTATTACAGCGCCCTCTACGAGCGATTTTTTTACAAATTAAGGGAGGACCTCCTTACCATAGCTAAGAACTTAAATTTTTTTTTGGTTCAATTCTATGCATAACTTCATACACTTTTCGATGGTGCAATATTCAAAATCGCACAAAAATCGCTATTACAGCGCCCCCTAACGGCGAAATTTTGAAACTTCATGGAGGACCTGCTTGCCATATCCAAAAACTTAAAATAAAAATTTGGTTTAATTCTATGCATAACTTCATACACTTTTGGACGGTACAATATTCAAAATCGCACAAAAATCGCTATTACAGCACCCCCTACCGGCGATTTTTTTCCAAATTCAGGGAGGACCTGCTTGCCATAGCCAAAAACTTAAAATAAGAATTTGGTTCAATTCTATGCATAACTTCATACGCTTTTCGATGGTACAATATTCAAAATCGCACAAAAAACGCATTTACAGCGCCCCCTACCGGCGATTTTTTTCCAAATTCAGGGAGGACCTGCTTGTCATATCCAAAAACTTAAACTAAAAATTTGGTTCAATTCTATGCATAACTCCATACACTTTTGGATGGTACAATATTCAAAATCGCACAAAAATTGTTATATCAGCGCCCCCTACCGGCGAATTTTTTCCAAATTCCGGGAGGACCTGCTTGCCATAGCCAAACACTTATAATAAAATTTTGGTTTAATTCTATACATAACTTCATACACTTTTTGATGGTACAATGGCGACAGACAGACGGACAGACGGACAGACGGACAGACTGACAGACGGACAGACGGACGGACGGACAGACGGACAGACGGACACACAGACAGACAGACATTTTCTATAAACATGTTTTTTGGAATCTCTGACCCCTAAAACATGCAAATCCGTCGAAAACCGGAAGTCGAAAAAAATTTCGATTACAATACTTTCTTCTATTGAAGATAGAAGAAAGTAAAAAGGAAAAGAAGAATAAAGATAAGACATTTAATAAATAAATTCAATGGTAATATTTTTAATTTTTCGGCACAATAACTAACAATAAGCCGTATCTTGAGGAGAGGAGGCTTATATAATGAGAGGGTTGGTTAACCGAGAGTCTATAGTAATTTTAAATCGCATTATTTATTTCATATTCATATAATGATTAACTGCAAGGAATGATTTAACCAATAGAAACTATGACTGTGTTGATTATATATCATTCGGTATCGCACTTCCCCCCCCCCAAAAAAAAAAAAAAACGAGTATCTGGATCCGCCCCTGATTCACAGGAGATTTTCTTATTTTAATTCGCTAAATTTTGTGGAGTGCACAAAACAAGAAATAAAATTTTGGGGTTGCATACACACCCTCTCACCACGTTATAAAAAGAAAAAAAAATCACCTCATCACTTAAGGTGTAAGCTTTTCGTGCGCGATACTCCAGTGAGGGGGGAGGTAAAAGCGGTAATTTGGGGTGAGGTGTAAAAAGACAGATTTAGATTGATTATTTATTATCACAATAAAAATAAATTCAACAGAAAATATTTAAAAAGTAATTCTTTTTTTCTTTTATTTATAACACAAAGTTTGAAATTTGCAATACTTTATAAATTTTAAGTTAGAAGTTTGTACGGGTAGTGAGGGGGTGCGCGATACTCCAGGGAGGGGACAAAGGTAAAAGCGGTAATTTGGGGTGAGGTGTAAAAAGACAGATTTAGATTGATTATTTATTATCACAATAAAAATAAATTCAACAGAAAATATTTAAAAAATAATTCTTTTTTTCTTTTATTTATAACACAAAGTTTGAAATTTGCAATACTTTATAAATTTTAAGTTAGAAGTTTGTACGGGTAGAAATTTTCAGACCCGAGCCAGGCCGACCCATAGAAAAACATTCGACCCGGCCCATTATGAAAGGTAGGCCTGAACTCGAGCAGGCCTGTCGAAAAAAATTATTGGCCTGGCCCGGCGTTATAGCAGCTAAAAGTTCAGCCTGAGACCATCCTGGCCTGGAAAAAAATGAAAATCTCGACCCGAGCCTGACTCGGCCCGAGTGAATTTTTACAAAACATTGATTTTTACGTCGATTTGGTTAAAAATCTGTCTGTGCGAGGAATTCTGATCAAAAATACCTAATCTTGGCTTTTTTCTTTCTTTCTTTTTTCTTTCTTTCTTTCTTTTTTTTTTTTTTTTTTTTTTGTAATTTTCATTTTTATAGAAATGCCATAGGCTGCAATATTTATTTATTTTTTTAAATAAATCCTATTTGTTATATGCAAATGTTTCGATTATCATTAATTTTGTTAATCCATATTCCATGTACTGGAGACTTAAAAATCTAAAAAATGCTATGCAGTAAAATCTAAGGCGGAATTGCACTGTAAAGAAAAAAAATGCAAAATAGACAAGTTCCCTTCTTAATAGGTGTAAATGTATTATATATCCTTTTCTCACATATTATTATATTAATTTTGCATGGATAAACACATTTTTCAGTTAAAAACAGGATGCCGTCATAGGCAGGTTTTTTTTTTTTTTTTTTTTTTTTTTTTTTTTTCACACGTTTTACTATATTTTAATTCAGCTGTATTTTGCTACCAGGACGCTGAGACAATGATTTTCATATAGGTTGGGTGAAAACTGGGACTGAAAAATTTTCCCGTGATGACTTGGAAGAATGAAACCAGTCCCGGCTCGGTACAGAAAACATTAATTAGGCCTGCTCAGGCCTAATTTATGTTTTGCCAAAATGGTGCCAAAGCTGATGTGTGTAACAGATTTTTTTTAAACGTGACAATCGGCAAAAGATCATTATGAGGCAGCAATTGATTATAACTTTATAATACATTTATCAGAAAATTTAAAAAGGCTATTTGATTTCAAAGCATTTCATGTCTCATGCCTGCTGATTTCATGCTTCTGGATTAAAAAAAATGTTTACTTAAATATGTCAGAAAATTTAACATTCCTGAGAGGAGTAAAAATATTTTTTAAGAACAAGTAATTTTTTTTTTTTCATAAACGTGGCATTTAACTGGAAGTTAGAAAATTGTTTAGTTATTTCAAATCTTAATCCGTGTATGGTATATTTGATAATTTTGATCATATGTGACAGAAAAATGCACAATATAAGAATAGGAGGATTTGGATTTTAATTTTTATTTTCTTTTATTTATTTCTCTTTTTCCATAAATATTTATCCAAGTAAAAACATAAGATAAAATAAGAAAATCAATAAAAAAAAATAAAAAAATATGAGAGAATTGGTTAATTAGTAGCTTTTATTTCCTCTGGTAATTAGAATAAGGATAATTGTTGCAGAAGATTACTTCAATGAGTAAATTTCAACTGTCTGCCCACCAAAGCAGATCAAAGGACCAAAACAAACTACAGAGGACGACGGAAACATTTAGTAGATAATGTTGCATAAAGCGGAACAGAAGAATTTTTTTACTTGGAACTTTTTTACAGAATGTTTTTACTTGGGTAAATATTTATAGAAAAAAGGGAAAGAAATAAAAGAAAATAAAAAATAAAATCCAAACCCTCCTATTCTTATATTGTGCATTTTTCTGTCACATATGATCAAAATTATCAAATACACCAATACACCATACACGGATTCAGATTTGAAATAACTAAACAGTTTTCTAACTTCGTATTAAATGCCACGTTTATGAAAAAAAAAAAAAAACACTTGTTCTTAAAAAATATTTTTACTCTTCTCACGAATGTTAAATTTTCTGACACATTTAAGTAGACATTTTTTTATCCAGAAGCATGTAATCAGCGGGCATGAGGCATGAAGTTCTTTGAAATCAAATAGTACTTTTAAATTTTCTGATAAATGTATTACAGTTATAATCAATTGCTACCTCATAATGATCTTTTGCCGATTGTCACGTTTTAAAAAAATCTTCCAAACGTCAACTTTGGCACCATTTTCTGAAAGACCAGTTATCTTTATAGGAAAAAGGAGAAACGCTATTCGTTTACGAATAAGAAAGAATAGCTGCAAATTTCGTGCATTTAAAAATAAAAATTTCTTCACGAAAGTGTAAAAAAAGATACAAGTTACGATTTCAGAACAGCTTTAAATAGTTTTTAAAAACCACAAAATGTGGCTAATCAAAGCTGCACTTTATTTGTAGGGTATTTTTTCTGTTGAATTTTTAAGCTGGAACTCGTAACATAGAAAGTTATCAGAATTGAAATAGTCAAATATCATGCTGAGCAATTGAGCATAAGTATTAAAAAAATATATTGTTATTTTAATTTGCAATAATAATAAAAAAAAGTGTTGAACACTCAAAGATTTTTTTTCGATGGAGAAGGGGAAGGGAAGAGACGGTAGACAGTGTGTTAAATTATTTTATTTTCTGCAAAATTACTTTGCTTGCATTTTTTGGTGAGCTGTTGCGTTGATTCTGTTACATGAATTAGCCTGATTCAAGTCAAAGGATTTTTTTTTTATTATTAATTTAAATTAAGTTTGAGATCCCTTCATTTCAGAAAACAAAGAAAAAAAATGCTTTCAGATTTTGCAGCAGAAAGTAAATGTATGTCTCAAAACGCCAAGTAGAAGAAAGATTAATGATTATCATCAATGCCCTTGTCTTTATATATCAATACAACTGATGATTTTAAAACAAGTTCAAAAATATAAATAAAAAATATCTTTTCGAACTGAATGACAAGAACCAGTGTTGCAGTCGTAAAAAAACAAAGGGCATACGCTAAAGTCATGAACATTCATGGATACAGTATACGCTAATGCTTTATTTGAGAAGCAGAGGGTATGCGGAGCTTCTTTAAAAAAAATCCAGAGAGGCGTATACGGCGCATATCTCCGTATACCCTCCACTACCCCGTGACAAGAACAGATCCAGATCTTAAAACATATCGTCGGTTTATATTAAATTACAAAGGAAAAAATCCAATATTTTATAGTTCTCTATCTTATTATTTTTTTTCTTTAAAGCCGTTCTCGAGCTTCCTACTGAACAACGCAAAATTTTCTGACACATTTTCTGTCTCATTTTTAAGCATATTGGCAGGCCTCATTGTTGAAGCGGAATACAATGGAAACTAGTTTTACATTTTTTGATAAAATTACTTATCGCGTTATAAGCGATTGTGGTCACATGACGATAAGTTTTTTGCCTTTCTCGAGCTGCCGTGTCTTGAATTCGGTTCAAAACGCCAACTTTGATAATATTTTCTGAAAAATGTTTTGCGTTTACCAAAAAATGGAAAACGTCTTTCGACTACATAGTTTCTGAATAACAACACCTGCCAATTTCCCAACAGAAATGAATTCAGAGATGTCTCGGAAAGTAGCTCTTTTGATTTGAGAAGACCCTTAAGGATTTTTTTCACGCATTTTTTTTAAATAATTTTTTCAAGAAACTTTTAGTTTTTCGAAGATACAATATACCATTATATATAGTAGCTAATAAGGTTGTACCGAATATTTGGTATCTATTCTGTATTCGGCCTTTTCGGCCATGTTACCGAATATTCGGCCTAACCTAATATTCGGTTATAATATCAAGATATTCGGCCAAACCGAATACTTAAAAAAACTTTTAAAACATTTTTTTAAAATCTTACACAATTTCTACTTTTAACTGTCAACTTATAAAGATATTCATAATAATTAGAAACAGAATCATATTTAAGTAAAAGAGAATGTTTTTACATTATTTGCTTTTTGTAAAGTATTACTTAAGAAAATTAACCATGAAGGGGGATTTTCATAGGAATTAACAATGTAAAAATGCAAGTTCCTGAACCTTTTCTAGTAAATAATCTGCTTCTTGTTTTTTCACAAAAAAGGGCGCTTCTAATCAAAACAGAAAACTTTCAGGGTTGATAATACACATCAAGAAAGACAATTTTTACTCAGAAAACCATAATCGCAATCCACTTATTCAGTTATAAATAAAGTGTATCTCATCTCATTCGAGGTCAAACCTGGATTTTCATTTGTTAACCCTAACGAAGATATCATACCTATATTTTTTAACAAACTTGCTTTGATTTCTGTGAAATATAATATCATGATGAGGAGTGCTGGAAATTGCCACTTTTCATATTTAAACAACTATGAGGTAGACATTCCTTTATTCAGAATGCAATTTATAGTATTTATACTGTGTCACTGGCCGAAATTCAGCCATTTTCAAGGATATCATCACATTTAATACAGACTAAATTAATATGAAACAAATCTTGCTAAAATATCTTCATTTACTGATAAAGTTGTGAACGAAAATTCAGTTTCGGCTTGTAGTTGCATACCCAGAATTTTTGACTGAATATATTGCAATTTTGATGGAATAAATGAAGTGAGGTGTTGTTTCTTGTTCAAAAATTTTTTGTCTTGACCACATTATCTGTGTTGAAAGTTTGTTACGATTTTTTTTAGGAACAATGTGTATGTTTACAATCTCAGAAAATAATCGCCCATTCGAAACACTGATCTAAAATGCATTTAAAAACTTCCTTGCTAAATCAAAGGCAGTAGAAAAGTTATTTTTATTGAGTTGTTTGTTTTAGAATTAAAAAATATATATATTCGCTTGGTTTAATTCACCAGAAGAAGCTATGAAATATCAAACTTTTTTAATCAATAAAATTTTTAAATTCTCTTCTTAAATAACTCAAAGCAGATTTTTTTCATGTATAAAGTTTACATGTAAAAAGTTCTTGTGTTTATCAATATGTAAGTTTCGGCATCAAATACAATTATTTTTAAATTTAACATTTTAATGCCTTTCATCTTTGAAATATAAAAGTATTCGACAAGCCGAGTACTTGGTATTTGGCCGAATAGTTACTACTCGGCTGGCTGAAAATTCGGTATTCGGCCTAACAGTTAATTCGGCTAGCCGAATATTCGGTATATGGTTCGCCTGTAGGCCAAATATTCGGTAGAAAAGTTATTTTTGCTGAGTTGTTTGTTTTAGAATTAAAAAATATATATATTCACTTGGTTTATTTCACCAGAAGAAGCCATGAAACTTTTTTAATTAATAAAATTTTAAAATATTCGACCAGCCGAATATTTGGTATTTGGCCGAATAGTTACTACTCGGCTAGCCGAATATTCGGTATCCGGTTCGCCTGTAGGCCGAAAAGTCGGTATTCGGTCAAAATCACTATTCGGTACATCCCTAGTATTTGATGAAATTTTATTACAAACGTTTTAATTTTCTTTGATAAGAAAAAATTCCCGGTTCTCTCTTATTTTTTTGCTTTGAAAAACAGACAATACAACAATAAACATCTGGCGACATCCTGTCCCCCGAAAAAACCGCGAAATATCCACCCCCCATAGCTTTCAAAGTCCAGCAAAACTAATTTTAATGATTAAGTCTGGCCTTCTAATGCCATTTGCATTGGTCAAGTAGTGTACACATTTACCCTCAAGGCCTTTGTCTCCAGATTCCTTTCTTGAATGAAGCTAAGATATTCTCTACCCTAATCTTCTAGCTTACAGGGATACTGCATAGAAATAGGAAGAAGGTATATTTAATCTTCTAAGGGATACTGTATCATGGACCCCCCACCCCCTCCCTCACCTTCTTACATCCATGGAATAGCTAAAAAGTGAAATTGTAATCGCCTCCGAGCGAAAAAAAAAATTACATGATGCAAAGAGAAAGGAAGTTTCTAATTAGAAAATATGTAATAATTTTAAATATGTTTTGACATTGTTTTCTGTTTTGTAATATATTTTTAAAAATTCTTAAAAAAAAGAGAAAAAAATCAGAGCCAAATGATGCAATTTTTGAACGAAAGTGAAATTACCGAATGTATATGAGTTTACCGAAGTGGGGGGGGGGTCGCACCCCCCCTGTAGCTACGTCCCTGGTGATAGGATGTGATTTTGCAGGACCTTTGTACGTTAAAGACAGTGGTAATAAACAATACACCTTGCTGATTACGTGTGCAGTAACTAGAAACGTCCACCTCGAGATTGTCGACAGCTTGTCGACACAAACATTTTTACTAGGCTTCCGTAGGTTCATTGCTCGACGAGGATTACCATCTATAGTATATTCCGACAATGCTAAGTGCTAACGTGCAGAAAATGACTTGAGAAACCTTTGGTCCATTATAACTTATCCAGATGTACAAGAATTTTTTTCTTCCCATACATTAATTGGAAATTCATAATCGAACGAGCAGCATGGTGGGGGGATTTTATGAACGTATGGTTAGGGCTATAAAAACTGCATTAAGAAAAACTCTTGGCAAATCTTTGCTAACTGTTGACGAACTAAATACTCTTATAATCGAAATCGAAGGCATAGTCAATTCTCGACCTCTTACCTACATCTCGCCAGAAGGTCCAGACCCCCTACCATTAACGCCTGCTCACTTCTTAATTGGGAGAAGAATATCTTCTCTGGCACCAGTTCGGCTTCACCTTGACTCGAATATCTCTTCCAGGAAAGAGTTAATTAGATCTTATAACTATCGTGAAAAATTAATGCGCTTGTTTTGGTCTAGATGGAAAGGGGAATACTTGTTAAATTTGAGGTCAGCTCATTTAAGTTTGAACAAAACTAATTTTCCTCAATTTAAATTAAATGACATTGTACTAATCAAAGATGATAAATTACCCAAAAATTTCTGGAGTCTAGGAAAAATTATTGAATTATTTCCTGGAAGAGACGGCAAGGTGAGGGGCCTGTAAAGTAAAAACTGAGAAATCTATTCTCAGACGCCCAGTACAGTTACTGTATCATATGGAACTGAGAACTGATTGACTTTAACATTCATATACTAAAGTTGTTTTTTCTTCTTGTTTTAGTTTGAATTTGATTGTAAAGTGTTTAAATACTGAAGTATGTATAACATAACATTTCATATTTGTATTTGTATTAATTTCATGTATTTTAATTATTTGTGATGAACACCCATATGTTCATGGGTGGGCAGTGTTACGAAATGGCTTCTGCATTCCGCTGGGGAACCGAGGTCACGTGGCTCAGTACATGTTGCGAAAGAGCGCGCGCAACTTGATACTAGAATTCTTTTTTATAAGTAAAGAAAACTCGAAATGCTTGGTCGGGAAAAAAATCTTTTCTCGAAATTGTAAATATTTATATGAATAAGTGTGATTTAATAATGAAGTGATGCTTGAATATATTTTTTTCGAAATGATCAGAATATATTTATACTTGGCCGAAATGCATGTTATAGCATTGTCGGAATTTATAGTCTTATTTTTAATGTTAAATGTTCTTACGTGTCATCGTCGTGCTGTGCTGTAACAAATAAACAATGAAAAGACCATGAAGATTAATTATTTTAAAGGAATGATTACAACGAAATATGTTTTTTTCTCGAAATCATTTTATTACTTCGAATGATGTTCCACGATAGTTTTGAAATGAATAAGTTTCAGCTATTAACCATTTCAGAAAGCATGATTTGGGTGGAATTTTCATAGCGTGCAATGCTCCTGGAAGAAGTGCATATAATTGAGTAGAAAGGCAAATGACACCACTCAGTCGAGAATTGTCTTGTCTTATACACCTTCATGACCATTATGGTTCCCATCTCGATGAGAACGGTCGCACTACTGATGAAAAAATGGAGAAAAATAACTTAGCATATGCTGGTAAAACTCTCGCAGATATCTGGAACTCATTAAACATTGATAGTTATCCTGTTACTGCCACATATGTTGATTCAGGCGAACCAGAGTCTCTTGATTATGACTTGGATTGGTATTCGAAGCTCGTACAAAAAAGTCAATACTTGCTGCAAATTGCAAAATGCGAAGTAAAGAATTGTTCCTCTCCTGCACATAGTGGATTATTTCGTATATTAACAGGACGATTCATTCCTCCTCCAATCAAAATGACACAATCGTCAAATGACATCATTACAAGTGAGGAGGGGAAATTTATAGATTTAATTCTCCGTCTGGCCTTAAATCTGAATATTACAGAAAAGGGATTTTTAAAGTTGCTGTATTTTTGCCCTTTCATAAAGTTTCAATTATCCGCAAGAACTTGTGGAAGTTGTGGTCAATATCATGCATCTCAGAAGTCAGCAAACAGACAAAAAAATTCAAAAGAGTGAAAAAAAAGCGAGAAGGCCTGCCTTATACGACCTTTGAAAATTGCTGCTCGTCGAGCAAATGAACTTATATGTGCTTCGTAAAATTCGTGGAAGATGTTGAGTGGATCAATGAAGATGAAGCTGATAACGATTGCATCCGAAAAGAAAGCGATGAACATAATCAAGTAAAACTGGAAACCAATATCATAACAGATATGGGAAAATGGCTTGAACAACCGTGGTCAGCATCGGAATAGACATTGGCATGTTCAAATTTAAATTTTTCAAATGGCTAAGTTCTTCTAAAATTGGGATCTAAGAAATTTTCTTAAATAGAATTGTAAGGAAGTAAAACAAGCGTTTATTATTATTTTTTTTAAAGTCGAGTAGAAATTTTTAATTTGTATTGTGTCCTAATTTTTTTAAGTGTGTGTGTGTGTGGGGGGGGGGGGGCGTTGCAATTTGCTTATGTAATTATTAAGGGGGGGTGTTCGCGATTTGCTTATTTTTGCTGACAAGGGGTATGGGGGGGGGGGGGGTCAAAAATTGTCAAAAACATGCTTACGTAATATTTGAACAGCCCCTATCTGATAAGAAGGCAACCCTGCCGGACACGACATCGGAGAGAGCCGTTGCCGGCATCTTCCGTGTCAGGGCGAACTACTCCAACGGAAAACACTCACCTACCAGGTGGACGATTCTAACACCTCTGACTTAGGGGTGATTCTGAGTGAAAAAAAAATTTCGGAAATTCACATCACATTTTCGGAAATACATCGGCTATGTTTTGCCGTTTTTTCGCGATGTTTTGCCGATTTTTCGTGATCTTTTGGTGAAATTTGCCGTTTTTACGCGATGTTTAGACGAAATTTGCGGTTTTTTCGCAATGTTTTGACGAAATCTGCAGTTCTCTCGCGATCTTTTGACGAAATTTGCCGTTTTTTCGCGATCTTTTGTTGAAATTTGCCGTTATTCGCCATCTTTTGGTGAAATTTGCCGCTTTTTCACGATGCTTTGAAGAAATTTTGCCGTTTTTTCGCGATCCTTCGGCGATTTTTGCTGTTTTTTTCGCGATGCTTTGACGAAATTTGCGGTTTTTTCGCGATCTTTTGACGAAATTTCCAGTTTTTTCGGGATCCTTTGACGATTTTTGCTGGTTTTTTGCGATACTTTGACGAAATTTGCAGTTTTTTTTCGCGATTTTTTGATGAAATTTTCCATTTTTTGGTGTAATTTGCAATTTTTTCGCGATCTTTTGTTGAAATTTGCCGTTTTTCGCGATCTTTTGGGGGAAATTTGCCTATTTTTCAGGATGCTTTGAAGAAATTTGCCGTTTTTTCGCGATCCTTTGACGATTTTTGCCCTTTTTTCGCGATGCTTTGACGAAATTTGCGGTTTTTTCGCGATCTTTTGACGAAATTGGCGATTTTTCATCGAACGATTGACGAAATTGGTTAATTTCGACGACCATTTGTCGAAATTCGCGATATAGTTTATGTCCGAATTTTCGGATTTATGACCGATTTTTTTTAATTTTTGGAAATGACTGCCTTAATTTTTCGGAAAATTCGAAACAGCCCTGCTCTGACTATACTGCTCCAAAAAAAAAAAAAAAAATCCCAAGAAAAACCTATAGGGCGATTTACACCAACACGTAGTCAACATCATTTCAAAGAGTAATTGAATGTGAACTTTGATGTAAATGTGTCCATTAGTTCTTGAGATAGAGCTATTGCAGAAATCATATAAATCCTGCAAAATGCAGCATAGAAGCGCCACCTGTTGGGCGATTTACACCAAAACGTAAACAGCATCCATTCATGTCAAGGACTAATGGAATCTGAAGTTTTATGAAAATCCGTGCATTAGTTCTTGACACAGCTATTGCGGAAATCGGGGAAAATGCAACATAGCAGCGCCACCTGTTGAGCGATTTACACTAAAAACTAATGAGCATTAATTTATATCAGGGACTACCTGAATATAATTTTTTATTAAATTCCGTGTATCAGTTCTTGAGCTAGAGCGCCCAAAAATTTGTGTCACACACATACAGACAGACAGACGAACGGACAGGCAGAGTTACAGACTCACATACAGACATTTTGTAAAAACGTGGTTTTTGGAATATCTGACCCATAAAACGTGTAAATCCGTCGAGAACCGGAAGTCGAAAAATTTCAGGAATCCAATACTTTCTTCTCGTAAAGATAGAAGAAAGTGAAAATTCTGGAGTTTGCTAAAAAAGAAAAAAAAAACTTTGCTTTTAAAATTTGCCTTGCTACTCTGCAGCATTCTGTTGATATTGTATTCCACAAAATTGAATGGGTGAAGCTCAATTTAGATGCTAATTTTTTTGTTTGTTTTTCTTGTAAGGGCGTGATGAGAATTCCTCCTGATTCGTCAAGTAGCAAGCGAGCAATAAATAAAGCTGTAAAACTTGTTGATTTGGCAAACTATGAAAACATATGGACAATCCCAGAGTGGTTTAAGTTGCTTAAGAATTAAGAATAAAACTATTTTCTAGATCTTATTGTGATTTTTATTGAAATTCGTGTTTATGCATATGTCATGTTTATATGTAAGTGCACTAAAATATGCATTCTGTAGAATATGCGGTGCAAAGAATATTTATTATTCATTTACAGGGTCACATAAACGTTTTCCGTTACATGATGGTATAGGGGTTTGTTTGCGGCTTAATTTAATTATGTGAAATTATTTCATATAGAATGAAATTGTTAGTGGCGAGATACTATGTAAACTACAGGGCTGGACAAAAGTATTTAAGTATGTTTCCATCTATATGTATAGATTGCTGAAAGAGAAATTACAACCGGTTATACGTTTTCTTGTTAAACTAAATTTTCCCATTGTACATATATACATTGTTGTACATATATACCTACAGATCAAATACAGTGCTGTTCAAAAGAATTGGAAGAGATATTTGGCTATGGAAGGTAAGTGTTGTAGTACGATTTTTAAAGGTTTTATCTGTTTTCTAAATTGTTTTCTTAGTTATCTTATTTACCTTATTTCCCTAAATAACGAAGTTTTGTTAAAGATATCAGGAAGTTTTGGAAAGTGTTTTATAATCTACTAGTGGAAATGCCCGTCCTAGGACGGTGGGTAAAAATTCTGTTTTTCACTTAAAATTTGAAAAACTGCTAAAAAGTAATTGACAATATGGAAACGTTTAGATGAGGAAAGTTCGGCTAGTTTATGTTCTAATAAACACAGTATTAACATTTGCAATACTTCTGGGTAAACCAGGCTTTCCGCTAATATGCCATAACAAAATTAAGATCTCTTAATAACACAAAAATTTAACAAATATGCAATAAAACTGCATAATTAAAAAAGTCTGCTGCAACTATTGAAATAATACTAATATTTAATACTAATATTTTTTTATATAACACTTTGAAATTGTATTTTTATCATTTATCCCCTCTCCCCCACCCAAAAAATATATATATTATATATATATTAAATATAGAATATACGTTCATCACTTCAGTAAATTAAATTAAAAGAGTTAATTAAATTAAATTAAAAGAGATTATTGCACTCAATGACATTGGCTGGGTAAAAAGTTACATAGCATAAAAAGTAATCTCCTATCAATACAGATTCAATAAGAGATGAAATTATACCAAGTCAAATAAAAATAAAAAAAATTCTGACATTCTCCAGCAATATCATTGAAACAAAATCTTAACAGGTGTTTTTCGATATGTGTCGAAATATTTCGTTCATTTCCTACATGGTTACGCAATCAGTAAAAAATAAATAAATAAGAAAGCAAGAGAAAAACAATTGGGTTTGAAATCCAGGCACTTGCATAATCAACAATTATTCGCATAAATTCTATAATGTTTTAGTATTAATAATTATAGATAAGTTTTTACTTTTTTTAAATTATTTTAATCCAGTTAACATTTATTCATAGTTTACATATAAATTTAAAATTTGTTTAATATTCTAATCTAATTCAATTCAATATAAGAAATCTTTAACTCAAATCAACTCATTTACGCCCGCGTAAACAACTAATTCAAGTAAAACTTCAGCAGCAATGTTCTCGTGGATCCTTCGAGAACACACTGTTATATAGAAAAGCATTGATTGATTAATTTATAATTTATTTAGTTACTTTTTATTAATTTATGACTATTTAATATTAGGCTAGGGCTTTAACATTAGTTTGTTGTGAATTCTCATGGGATAATTTTAATTGATCTGGTGAAAAGTAGGGGCGTAATTTAGATACATGGACAACATCCGTATTTCTATTTTGACTTTGCCTATCAATTCGAACATTTACAGGAGATAATTTGTTAAGAATTTGATAGGGACCAGTAAAAACTTGTGAGAACTTTCTCGTATTGGGGTAATTGAACTCTTCATAAATTACAAGATCTCCTACCTCAAACTTTGGCTCTACATAATTTCGGTCATAATATTTTTTACTCTTCAAATGAAATTCAATAGTACGCGCTTTAGCAATTTTAAGGGTTTCATTCACAGGAGGGTAGTAATCTTGTTTTAGGGGGGGAATCATAAGGTAATTGACCGAAAAGTAAATAAGCAGGAGGGAATTTGGTTATGGAATGGGGCGTATTATTGTATTCACTAACTACTTCTGTCAAAAGTTTTGTCCAAGGGATTTTAGAGGTAGTAGAATTAACTTTACACTTTAATCTAGTAACTATTGATTGATTCACTCTTTCGCATTTCCCATTCGTTTGTGAATGATGTGCTGATGTTAAATGTTGCTTAATATTGTGATTTCGAAGAAATTTTTTAAATCTAGATGAAGTGAAAGCTGCAATCCTATCACTCAACACTTTTTGGGGAACCTGTACATTGAAAATTTTGTTGAAACAGAATAATTGTTTAGGACATTGAATATTGAAAACTTGTTTTAAGCAATTAGTATAGGTCTCATTAGTAACACTTTTTGATGGAAAAGCCCAGACATATCTAGTCGCGTGGTCTATTATGATGTGTAGATATTTTTTGGTGGAGTTATAGTAATTGAATCCTCCCACAGTATCAATAGAAAGACATTCAAAAGGTTGATCTGTGGTTGGCATAGCTTGTAGTAAGCCAAATTTTCTCTGTCTGGGTTTTTTATTTTTCTGGCAAATGTCACAATGTTTGACAAAATTAGTTATATCCTGAGTCATGTCAGGCCAATAATAATTAGGGGAAATTAAATTTAACATTTTTTGGATACCAGGATGACCAAATTTTTCATGAGCAACATTTAATATTTTTCTCTTTAAAGACATGGGGACTACTATTTTTCGAAATCCTTTCTTTCTAACTATTATAATCCCATTTTCATTTTGATAGTTTTTGGCACATACATTATCTTTCTCCTGCATCTCTATAAGTTCTTTTACGTCTAGAAGAAAAGTTAAGGGTTGAGAATAATGTAAAACAGGGTTTCTTGACAACATGTCAGCTTCGACATTTGTGGATCCCTTTTCGTACACAATATTATAATCAAACATGCTTAACTTCAAAGACCATCTAAATAATCTACCTCTCAAATGCAGGAAATGCAATAAATCCTCTCAAAAGTATTCTTTAACCAAACAAGAGATGCATGATCAGTGTGAATGGTGAATTTTACACCATGGAAGTAATGATAAAATTTATCTAAGGTGTCAATGAAGGCAAGACATTCTAATTCAGTTATAAAGTAATTCTGTCCATAACTTCTCAATCCTCTAGAATAATAAGCAATTGGATGTAAAAACCCATTATTATCTGGTTGTTTAATAACTGCACCTACTGCCACCTGTGAGGCATCAACAAACATATGAAGTGGTAATGCAGGGTCATAAATTCTTAAAACAGGTTTAACAATTAAGGCATCCTTTAATTTCTGAAAAGAATCTTGGCAATTTGAATTCCATTCCCACAAAGTATTTTTCCTAAGTAATCTGTTAAGGGGGTGTCTGATTTTGGCATAATCATCTATAAATTTATGGTAAACATTAATTGATCCCAAAAATCTTTAGAGTTCTTTTACATTAGAAGGAGGTTTTAAATTTTTTATGACATCAATTAGCTGGAGTTACAGTACCATTTTTGATTTCATATCCTAAGAAATTAATTTTATTTTGAACAAAATTGCATTTAGATAATTTAAGTTTAATATTTTCAAGCCTACATAATTCAAATACTTGGTTTAGATGTTGCAGGTGTTCCTCTAAAGAAGAGGAAAAAACAATTATGTCATCAAGATACACACTTGCTTATGCTTGTCATCAAGATCACAAGCAAAATCAATTCTATATTTAGTGAGAATTCTTCTAAGAGTCCTATTGAAAATTGGGGGACCAACTTTGACACCGAATGAAAGAACATTCCACTCAAAAAGTCCAAAATTGGTTGCAAAAGTCAATTTTTCAGTATCTGCTGGGTGAATTGGGATGTGCCAGTAGCCAGAGGCTAAGTCCAAAGGGGAAAAATACTGAGTACGACTTAATTTATCAATAATTCCATCTATACGTGGTAAAGGTTCAGCATCATTTTTCATTATTGCATTTAGTTTTCGATAATCTACACACATTCTAGTTTTCTTACCTCATCGCGTTTCATAACTAAAGTAACAGGGGCAGAATAAGGACTATAACTCTCTTTAATTAAACCAGCAGCTAATAAAGATTGAACTTGATCTGAAATTTCTTTTTCTTCCACTGCAGAAGTGAAGTGACTTTGAAATTATTGATGAAAATTTGAGTTATTGTTATTATTGAATTAAATTTACTATTGCTAGATATTGTATGATAGAAAGTATAGATAATTTATTATTGAATATTGAGATAAAAGAGAGGTAATAAAGAAAAATAAGTGTTATGATAAATGAAGTCAATATATGAGATATCTGAGAATACTCATAAATTAAATATTGTGATAACATCTGAACATAATGAAAGTAAAATACTTACTAGAGAATTTATGGAAAAATGGTAATAGTATGGTACCGCTATTATCATAACAATACAATACTATAGAGTGCATATGGCACTAGGTTTTTTGACAGTTTTTCTTGTGTTAAAAATGAGCAATAATTGAATTTCAATGGGCTATAGCATAGTATCAGGACGATATAATCATCCCAGTTAAAAAACTGTAGGAGATTGATACTCAGTTGAAATTTTTGTACATAAATTTTAAATTTATTATATTCATGTTTTTCCTTTTATTTATATGACTTGTGAATTGTATGGAAAATTTCTACGTTATGGAGTTTAAGTTATAGAGATTAAACTAATGTTTAATCGTGATGTGGAAAGAATGTAAATTCCTAAGAAAACTCCTAAACAATTCTACAAGGGGTGATCAAATGAAAAGGTACGAAACGACGTAAAAACGTAACAGTTAAATATTTGCATATTCCGCCATGGGAGAACGTAGCGAGACATCTCGGGATGCGATTGGAGCCTCTGACTGGGATCGGAGCATACGCGGGTGCCCGCATGCGCTGTAGAGAGCAGAGGCTCTTATCAAAAGCGGCGTCGAAATGATGCGGCAGTCGTATAAGGACAGGATGGCGTTCGCTTTGCAAAATTCGACGATGGAGGAGCAGAGAGGTGTTATCCGATTTCTGACAGCGGAAGGTGAGAAACTGGCAGCTATTCATCACCGGATGGTGACAGTTTACGGTGAGAAATGTGTCTCTGACAAGTCTGTCAGAAAATGGAGTGCCCATTTTCGTGCAGGCCGTGAGAGTCTGGGTGATGACCCGAGACCAGTTCAAGTGGGAGATGTTGGACCATCCGCCCTACAGTCCGGACATGTCGCCTGCTTATTTCCATGTGTTTGGTCCACTGAAGAAACACCTGAAAGGAAAGCCCTTCAACTCGGACGACGCACTCAAGGACGCTGTGAAGGACTGGGTTTCGTCACGGCCACAGGAATTCTGGGAACAAGGAATCCTGCGGCTTGTTCATCAGTGGGATAGTTGTGCTTAGGCCTATGTTGAATATTTTGAATAAAGTCTACATTTGTACCCACCGTGTCGTTTCGTACCTTTTCATTTGATCACCCCTTGTAATATTGTCAATATCTGTTAATATTGTAAGTAATAAGTTGTTAGTAAAACAAGAGGAGATTATTTAGAATATAATTTACTCCATGTTGGAGAAATATTTATATTATCTTTGTAATTAAAAAAAAAAAACAATTCCCACAGTTTCGCGTTTAAGCAGTAACTTATTGATTTGGTTTTTGACAGAATTGGAGAAAAATTTCAGACTACCGGGTAACACTATTGTAATCCGAGTTCGTGCTTTTCTCCAATGAACTTGTGGGTCCCGGAGCCACCAGTTCACCGGTTTTTAGGGAGGGAGGATAGTTGTTAATTAAAAATTTTACCTTTTACTATTCATTTAAATTATTTTAAATTATTCTAAAATAATCTTATTTCCTTTTTTTTCTAATACGCTCTATTATTTATTTCTAGCTAGATTTATTCCAAAACGTAATCTAAACTTTTAATCCCTTCATTAATTTTTATCGTCTGCCAAACTGTAAAGTTCTGAACGCAGTTACTTATTTTTCGAATATTTATCAAAGCCATTTTTACTTTTTTATTCTATTTCATCTCATTTTCCCGCCCGCGAGGCACAGCCTTTTCACATCGAAATCATTGCATTAGCGGCGCTGGGATTCTTTCCTGTGACGTTTCTTGATCGCTCTCCATTGGCTGAGTGTCGGATCCCAGTTTCACTTCGAGGCTCGTTCGTGATTTTCGTTGGTTTAGCTTGAAGTTTTCATTTCAATCGGAATTCCTCCGCGCATTCTCATAAATAGCGAGAGCATGAGCTCAGAACGAGAGATTTTTGTGCTATGATTGTTTACATAACCTGTTAACCGGTGTCCTTAGCCATGTGGAATATTCATTTCGTAAATTAACATCTATTTAGCATGAGTAACTAGTTTGTGCTGGAGTGGAATGCTCTGATTTCTCATCTGCGGGAATTGTTCAGTGTTGGTATGTTCTGATGGAATAAACAGTTGTTCTATGACTACGTTTCCATGTGTTTAATTGGGAAAACCCCATATTTCTTCATACGCCTTTTTTCACCATAATGAAATAATAAGTGTTTGATTGGACTATACCAATATTATTATCGCTCTACAGCTGCTATATTTTCAGAGTTGATACCTCCGCTAGCAATGCTTGTGCTAAGTGGTAGGATTGCTTACAACGTCACCAACGGCTGATTAAAATGTGGTATGACTCCAGTAATACGTAATAAGCACGATGTGATATTTCAACTACACCCATTAAATTGTTTCGTAACATATATATATATATATATATATATATATATGTATATTGTATATATATATGTGTATATTGTATATATATGTGTGTATATTGTATATATATATATGTATATTGATTAATAAAT
Source organism: Maratus speciosus (assembly GCA_963932465.1). NCBI lineage: Eukaryota > Metazoa > Arthropoda > Arachnida > Araneae > Salticidae > Maratus > Maratus speciosus. Next base: position 4,591,586 of record CAWVRF010000002.1, on the reverse strand, counting down.
AAGATAAATTTTAAAACCTAGCATGTTTTTTTTTCTGTACGATATTTGTGTCACATTTCAGTAGAAACGAATCTACGGAAATGTCTCGGCGAAAAAGAACTCCCTCCGAAAAGAGGAAGCATTGTTAAAATGTTCTTCACGCCTATTGGTGTTTTTATTCTGTTTACCCGCGGCTGGCGTAACATGAGTAAGCAGAGAGGACTTATGTCGTCTCCTTTAATCTTCATAGCTCCATTTTTTCAATGAATCAAAAAGTGAATGACTCGGTACAGCTCTTCTTGTTTACGCGGCTTTATGCTGCGTTTGCTTTCAACTCGATTTCTGAAATAGTTTTTCAACTGCGTAAATCATTGAAATTTGTTAATTTTGAACCTTTTATAGAAAAGTATGTTAACAGACGTGATTTCAGGTAGAAAAGATTTGTATTTAGGCAGATAAGTTTCCTCATACACATCTCAAATCGAAATTAAGCCTAACGTGGCTCCGTCTTATCGGAGACTGATAAGATTGATGGGTTCGGCCCGAATTCGTCACACCGTATTTTATTATATAGAGATGAAATTACGTATGAAATTTTTTTTCAATTCCTGCTATTAGTTCACGCTCATCCCTATATTTATTTATTTATATATCTTGTTCAAATTTTCAATCATTCATAAAATACTTATTATTCATCCTATCAAGTTGAAATAAATTTTTTTAAACTTGTACAGGATGACAAGGATGTTAATGCAGTTTTTTCAAATATTAATTAATTCATTAAATTTTAATTAATTTTAGTTTTACTGGGGAGACAAAATGGCGGCCATTGGTTATTGAAGCATTTAATGCATCTTCCTATCTATAAGGGGGTTACCCTAGGGGGGACTCTGCTCTGTCTCCCAATACCGCCAAGTTTGTCGCCAACATGGCGATATATCGCCTAATTTGCGACCAAAATGAGTAGCCAAAAGTAACGCCAACTTGGCGATATCTCTCATATTCCCATAGACCATTGTAAACCTACTTGCTTCTAGAAAATCAACCCATTGAGATATTTTAATGCAACAAAAACTAATATTAGCTTAAGGGATTCTATTAATTGTTTCTTGGATGACCTAAGTAGGAATTGACTTTAAAAACAAATTTTTTATATTACTTGTTTGTTTTAATTAACAAAAATATAGTTTCACATGCATTGACTTATACTTCATCAAATAGCATTTTCCTATTGGAAAACCTCCGTCGTAACACTTGGCAATAAATAAGTGAGTCTCTCAGAAATGTATGGAGTATTTATTTTACACATTTTACAGAAAAAGGCATCTTTTGTGCGTGCGCGTAAAGATCTTCCGGTGAACAACACATCTCTACATTAAATTACTTTACAAAGTTTGTTTTCCATTGCAGTGAAAACTCAATAACACAACAACCACACCCTATGCTTAAAGAAAAAACGACATTAGGTCTTAAGCGGCTGTCGAGTTACTGAAGTCAACGTAATATCCTATTTGAAAATATATTTAGGGATCATTTATGCACTATGATTTTTAAAATCATAAATTATGACTAATAAGGGATTTCAGTGATTCATATCTTTAAGTGTCAAGCATGAGATTATTACAAAAAAAAAAACTAGTATGTTGCGGCCATCGCAAAACTTTCTTCTCTATAAATCACGTCATTTAAATAGTACAAGAAATGACATCAGTTTGGCACCCATTCATATCAAAGTATATCTGAATTTGAAGTTGGATGAATATTCGTGCATTAATTCTCGAGATGGAGCGGAAATTCTGACAAATTTAGCATAGCAACGCCACCTGTTGAGGGATTTACACCAAAACATAAACAACACTAATTGATATCAAGGTATACACCTAAATGAAAACACCTTCAGGAAAATCCGTGCATGAGTTCTGGAGATACGCGAGCTATTGTGAAAATCGTGAAAAATGCTGCGTAGCAGCGCCACCTGTTGAGCGATTGAGACCAAAAACGAATCAGCACCCATCAGGGACTTACTGAATATACATTTTTATTAAATTCCGTGCATTAGTTCTTGAAGCTCGCCTACAAAAGTTGTGTCACATACATATGGACAGACAGACATTTTGTAAAAACATGTTTTTCGGAATATTTTTTTTCGCGATTTTTTGACGAAATTTTCCATTTTTTGGTGTAATTTGCCATTTTTTCGCGATCTTTTGTTGAAATTTGCCATTTTTTCGCGATCTTTTGTTGAAATTTGCCGTTTTTCGCGATCTTTTGGGGGAAATTTGCTCTTTTTCAGGATGCTTTGAAGAAATTTGCCGTTTTTTCGCGATCCTTTGACGATTTTTGCCCTTTTTTTCGCGATGCTTTGACGAAATTTTCGGTTTTTTCGCAATCTTTTGACGAAATTTGATGTTTTTTCGCGATCTTTTGACGAAATTGGCGATTTTTCATCGAACGATTGACGAAATTGGTTATTTTCGACGACCATTTGTCGAAATTCGCGATATAGTTTATGTCCGAATTTTCGGATTTATGATCGATTTTTTTTAATTTTCGGAAATGACTGCCTTAATTTTTCGGAAAATTCGAAACAGCCCTGCTCTGACTATACTACTCCAAAAAAAAAAATCCCAAGAAAAACCTATAGGGCGATTTACACCAACACGTAGTCAACATCATTTCAAAGAGTAATTCAATGTGAAGTTTGATGTAAATGTGTCCATTAGTTCTTGAGATAGAGCTATTGCAGAAATCGTATAAATCCTGCAAAATGCAGCATAGCAGCGCCACCTGTTGGGCGATTTACACCAAAACGTAAACAGCATCCATTCATGTCAAGGACTAATGGAATCTGAAGTTTTATGAAAATCCGTGCATTAGTTCTTGATACAGCTATTGCGGAAATCGGGGAAAATGCAACATAGCAGCGCCACCTGTTGAGCGATTTACACCAAAAACTAATCAGCATTAATTTATATCAGGGACTACCTGAATATAATTTTTTATTAAATTCCGTGTATCAGTTCTTGAGCTAGAGCGCCCAAAAATTTGTGTCACACACATACAGACAGACAGACGTACGGACAGGCAGAGTTACAGACTCACATACAGACATTTTGTAAAAACGTGGTTTTTGGAATATCTGACCCATAAAACGTGTAAATCCGTCGAGAACCGGAAGTCGAAAAATTTCAGGAATCCAATACTTTCTTCTCGTAAAGATAGAAGAAAGTGAAAATTCTGGAGTTTGCTAAAAAAGAAAAAAAAAACTTTGCTTTTAAAATTTGCCTTGCTACTCTGCAGCATTCTGTTGATATTGTATTCCACAAAATTGAATGGGTGAAGCTCAATTTAGATGCTAATTTTTTTGTTTGTTTTTCTTGTAAGGGCGTGATGAGAATTCCTCCTGATTCGTCAAGTAGCAAGCGAGCAATAAATAAAGCTGTAAAACTTGTTGATTTGGCAAACTATGAAAACATATGGACAATCCCAGAGTGGTTTAAGTTGCTTAAGAATTAAGAATAAAACTATTTTCTAGATCTTATTGTGATTTTTATTGAAATTCGTGTTTATGCATATGTCATGTTTATATGTAAGTGCACTAAAATATGCATTCTGTAGAATATGCGGTGCAAAGAATATTTATTATTCATTTACAGGGTCACATAAACGTTTTCCGTTACATGATGGTATAGGGGGTTGTTTGCGGCTTAATTTAATTATGTGAAATTATTTCATATAGAATGAAATTGTTAGTGGCGAGATACTATGTAAACTACAGGGCTGGACAAAAGTATTTAAGTATGTTTCCATCTATATGTATAGATTGCTGAAAGAGAAATTACAACCGGTTATACGTTTTCTTGTTAAACTAAATTTTCCCATTGTACATATATACATTGTTGTACATATATCAACCTACAGATCAAATACAGTGCTGTTCAAAAGAATTGGAATAGATATTTGGCTATGGAAGGGAACTTAGTTGTTGTAGTAGGAAGGGAAATTAGATGGAGTTGTAGTACGATTTTTAAAGGTTTTATCTGTTTTCTAAATTGTTTTCTTAGTTATCTTATTTCGTTAAAGATATCAGGAAGTGTTGGAAAGTGTTTTATAATCTACTAGTGGAAATGCCCGTCCTAGGACGGTGGGTAAAAATTCTGTTTTTCACTTAAAATTTGAAAAACTGCTAAAAAGTAATTGACAATATGGAAACGTTTAGATGAGGAAAGTTCGGCTAGTTTATGTTCTAATAAACACAGTATTAACATTTTCAATACTTCTGGGTAAACCAGGCTTTCCGCTAATATGCCATAACAAAATTAAGATCTCTTAATAACACAAAAATTTAACAAATATGCAATAAAACTGCATAATTAAAAAAGTCTGCTGCAACTATTGAAATAATACTAATATTTAATACTAATATTTTTTTTATATAACACTTTGAAATTGTATTTTTATCATTTATCCCCTCTCCCCCACCAAAAATATATATATATTATATATATATTAAATATAGAATATACGTTCATCACTTCAGTAAATTAAATTAAGAGAGTTAATTAAATTAAATTAAAAGAGATTATTGCACTCAATGACATTGGCTGGGTAAAAAGTTACATAGCATAAAAAATAATCTCCTATCAATACAGATTCAATAAGAGATGAAATTATACGAAGTCAAATAAAAATAAAAAAAATTCTGAAATTCTCCAGCAATATCATTGAAACAAAATCTTAACAGGTGTTTTTCGATATGTGTCGAAATATTTTGTTCATTTCCTACATCAATATCAGTATCGCAATCAGTAAAAAATAAATAAATAAGAAAGCAAGAGAAAAACAATTGGGTTTGAAATCCAGGCACTTGCATAATCAACAATTATTCGCATAAATTCTAGAATGTTTTAGTATTAATAATTATAGATAAGTTTTTACTTTTTTTAAATTATTTTAATCCAGTTAACATTTATTCATAGTTTACATATAAATTTAAAATTTGTTTAATATTCTAATCTAATTCAATTCAATATAAGAAATCTTTAACTCAAATCAACTCATTTACGCCCGCGTAAACAACTAATTCAAGTAAAACTTCAGCAGCAATGTTCTCGTGGATCCTTCGAGAACACACTGTTATATAGAAAAGCATTGATTGATTAATTTATAATTTATTTAGTTACTTTTTATTAATTTATGACTATTTAATATTAGGCTAGGGCTTTAACATTAGTTTGTTGTGAATTCTCATGGGATAATTTTAATTGATCTGGTGAAAAGTAGGGGCGTAATTTAGATACATGGACAACATCCGTATTTCTATTTTGACTTTGCCTATCAATTCGAACATTTACAGGAGATAATTTGTTAAGAATTTGATAGGGACCAGTAAAAACTTGTGAGAACTTTCTCGTATTGGGGTAATTGAACTCTTCATAAATTACAAGATCTCCTACCTCAAACTTTGGCTCTACATAATTTCGGTCATAATATTTTTTACTCTTCAAATGAAATTCAATAGTACGCGCTTTAGCAATTTTAAGGGCTTCATTCACTGGAGGGTAGTAATCTTGTTTTAGGGGGGAATCATAAGGTAATTGACCGAAAAGTAAATAAGCAGGAGGGAATTTGGTTATGGAATGGGGCGTATTATTGTATTCACTAACTACTTCTGTCAAAAGTTTTGTCCAAGGGATTTTAGATGTAGTAGAATTAACTTTACACTTTAATCTAGTAACTATTGATTGATTCACTCTTTCACATTTCCCATTCGTTTGTGAATGATGTGCTGATGTTAAATGTTGCTTAATATTGTGATTTCGAAGAAATTTTTTAAATCTAGATGAAGTGAAAAGCTGCAATCCTATCACTCAACACTTTTTGGGGAACCTGTACATTGAAAATTTTGTTGAAACAGAATAATTGTTTAGGACATTGAATATTGAAAACTTGTTTTAAGCAATTAGTATAGGTCTCAGTAGTAACACTTTTTGATGGAAAAGCCCAGACATATCTAGTCGCGTGGTCTATTATGATGTGTAGATATTTTTTGGTGGAGTTATAGTAATTGAATCCTCCCACAGTATCAATAGAAAGACATTCAAAAGGTTGATCTGTGGTTGGCATAGCTTGTAGTAAGCCAAATTTTCTCTGTCTGGGTTTTTTATTTTTCTGGCAAATGTCACAATGTTTGACAAAATTAGTTATATCCTGAGTCATGTCAGGCCAATAATAATTAGGGGAAATTAAATTTAACATTTTTTGGATACCAGGATGACCAAATTTTTCATGAGCAACATTTAATATTTTTCTCTTTAAAGACATGGGGACTACTATTTTTCGAAATCCTTTCTTTCTAACTATTATAATCCCATTTTCATTTTGATAGTTTTTGGCACATACATTATCTTTCTCCTGCATCTCTATAAGTTCTTTTACGTCTAGAAGAAAAGTTAAGGGTTGAGAATAATGTAAAACAGGGTTTCTTGACAACATGTCAGCTTCGACATTTGTGGATCCCTTTTCGTACACAATATTATAATCAAACATGCTTAACTTCAAAGACCATCTAAATAATCTACCTCTCAAATGCAGGAAATGCAATAAATCCTCTCAAAAGTATTCTTTAACCAAACAAGAGATGCATGATCAGTGTGAATGGTGAATTCTACACCATGGAAGTAATGATAAAATTTATCTAAGGTGTCAATGATGGCAAGACATTCTAATTCAGTTATAAAGTAATTCTGTCCATAACTTCTCAATCCTCTAGAATAATAAGCAATTGGATGTAAAAACCCATTATTATCTGGTTGTTTAATAACTGCACCTACTGCCACCTGTGAGGCATCAACAAACATATGAAGTGGTAATGCAGGGTCATAAATTCTTAAAACAGGTTTAACAATTAAGGCATCCTTTAATTTCTGAAAAGAATCTTGGCAATTTGAATTCCATTCCCACAAAGTATTTTTCCTAAGTAATCTGTTAAGGGGGTGTCTGATTTTGGCATAATTATCTATAAATTTATGGTAAACATTAATTGATCCCAAAAATCTTTAGAGTTCTTTTACATTAGAAGGAGGTTTTAAATTTTTTATGACATCAATTAGCTGGAGTTACAGTATCATTTTTGATTTCATATCCTAAGAAATTAATTTTATTTTGAACAAAATTGCATTTAGATAATTTAAGTTTAATATTTTCAAGCCTACATAATTCAAATAATTGGTTTAGATGTTGCAGGTGTTCCTCTAAAGAAGAGGAAAAAACAATTATGTCATCAAGATACACACTTGCTTATGCTTGTCATCATATGCTTGATATGCTTGTCATCAAGATCACAAGTAAAATCAATTCTATATGTAGTGAGAATTCTTCTAAGAGTCCTATTGAAAATTGGGGGACCAACTTTGACACCGAATGGAAGAACATTCCACTCAAAAAGTCCAAAATTTGTTGCAAAAGTCAATTTTTCAGTATCTGCTGGGTGAATTGGGATGTGCCAGTAGCCAGAGGCTAAGTCCAAAGTGGAAAAATACCGAGCACGACTTAATTTATCAATAATTCCATCTATACGTGGTAAAGGTTCAGCATCATTTTTCATTATTGCATTTAGTTTTCGATAATCTGCACACATTCTAGTTTTCTTACCTCATCGCGTTTCATAACTAAAGTAACAGGGGCAGAATAAGGACTATAACTCTCTTTAATTAAACCAGCAGCTAATAAAGATTGAATTTGATCTGAAATTCCTTTTTCTTCCACTGCAGAAGTGAAGTGACTTTGAAATTATTGATGAAAATTTGAGTTATTGTTATTATTGAATTAAATTTACTATTGCTAGATATTGTATGATAGAAAGTATAGATAATTTATTATTGAATATTGAGATAAAAGAGAGGTAATAAAGAAAAATAAGTGTTATGATAAATGAAGTCAATATATGAGATATCTGAGAATACTCATAAATTAAATATTGTGATAACATCTGAACATAATGAAAGTAAAATACTTACTAGAGAATTTATGGAAAAATGGTAATAGTATGGTACCGCTATTATCATAACAGTACAATACTATAGAGTGCATATGGCACTAGGTTTTTTGACAGTTTTTCTTGTGTTAAAAATGAGCAATAATTGAATTTCAATGGGCTATAGCATAATATCAGGACAATATAATCATCCCAGTTAAAAAACTGTAGGAGATTGATACTCAGTTGAAATTTTTGTACATAAATTTTAAATTTATTATATTCATGTTTTTCCTTTTATTTATATGACTTGTGAATTGTATGGAAAATTTCTACGTTATGGAGTTTAAGTTATAGAGATTAAACTAATGTTTAATCGTGATGTGGAAAGAATGTAAATTCCTAAGAAAACTCCTAAAAAATTCTACAAGGGGTGATCAAATGAAAAGGTACGAAACGACGTAAAAACGTAACAGTTAAATATTTGCATATTCTGCCATGGGAGAACGTAGCGAGACATCTCGGGATGCGATTGGAGTCTCTGACTGGGATCGGAGCATACGCGGGAGCCCGCATGCGCTGTAGAGAGCAGAGGCTCTTATCAAAAGCGGCGTCGAAATGATGCGGCAGTCGTATAAGGACAGGATGGCGTTCGCTTTGCAAAATTCGACGATGGAAGAGCAGAGAGGTGTTATCCGATTTCTGACAGCGGAAGGTGAGAAACTGGCAGCTTCGCCGCATGGTGACAGTTTACGGTGAGAAATGTGTCTCTGACAAGTCTGTCAGAAAATGGAGTGCCCATTTTCGTGCAGGCCGTGAGAGTCTTGGTGATGACCCGAGACCAGTTCAAGTGGGAGACGTTGGACCATCCGCCCTACAGTCCGGACATGTCGCCTGCTTATTTTCATGTGTTTGGTCCACTGAAGAAACACCTGAAAGGAAAGCCCTTCAACTCGGACCTTTTCATTTGATCACCCCTTGTAATATTGTCAATATCTGTTAATATTGTAAGTAATAAGTTGTTAGTAAAACAAGAGGAGATTATTTAGAATATAATTTACTCCATGTTGGAGAAATATTTATATTATCTTTGTAATTAAAAAAAAAAAAAAAACAATTCCCACAGTTTCGCGTTTAAGCAGTAACTTATTGATTTGGTTTTTGACAGAATTGGAGAAAAATTTCAGACTACCGGGTAACACTATTGTAATCCGAGTTCATGCATTTCCCCAATGAACTTGTGGGTCACGGAGCCACCAGTTCACCGGTTTTTAGGGAGGGAGGATAGATGTTATATAAAAATTTTACCTTTTACTATTCATTTAAATTATTTTAAATTATTCTAAAATAATCTTATTTCCTTTTTTTTTAATACGCTCTATTATTTATTTCTAGCTAGATTTATTCCAAAACGTAATCTAAACTTTTAATCCCTTCATTAATTTTTATCCTCTGCCAAACTGTAAAATTCTGAAAGCAGTTACTTATTTTTCGAATATTTATCAAAGCCATTTTTACTTTTTTATTCTATTTCATCTCATTTTCCAGCCCGCGAGGCACAGCCTTTTCACATCGAAATCATTCCATTAGCGGCGCTGGGATTCTTTCCTGTGACGTTTCTTGATCGCTCTCCATTGGCTGATTGTCGGATCCCAGTTTCACTTCGAGGCTCGTTCGTGATTTTCGTCGGTTTAGCTTGAAGTTTTCATTTCAATCGGAATTCCTCCGCGCATTCTCATAAATAGCGAGAGCATGAGCTCAGAACGAGAGATATTTGTGCTGTGATTGTTTACATAACCTGTTACCCGGTGTCCTTAGCCATGTAAAATATTCATTTCTTAAATTAACATCTATTTAGCATGAGTAACTAGTTTATGCTCGAGTGGAATGCTCTGATTTCTCATCTGCGGGAATTGTTCAGTGTTGGTATGTTCTGATGGAATAAACAGTTGTTCTATGACTACGTTTCCATGTGTTTAATTGGGAAAACCCCATATTTCTTCATACGCCTTTTTTCACCATAATGAAATAATAAGTGTTTGATTGGACTATACCAATATTATCATCGCTCTACAGCTGCTATATTTTCAGAGTTGATACCTCCGCTAGCAATGTTTGTGCTAAGTGGTAGGATTGCTTACAACATCACCAACGGCTGATTAAAATGTGGTATGGCTCCAGTAATACGTAATAAGCACGATGTGATATTTCAACTACACCCAATAAATTGTTTCGTAACATATATATATATATATATATATGTATGTATATTGTATATATATATGTGTATATTGTATATATATATATATGTATATTGATTAATAAATAAGATAAATTTTAAAACCTAGCATGTTTTTTTTTTTCTGTACGATATTTGTGTCACATTTCAGTAGAAACGAATCTACGGAAATGTCTCGGCGAAAAAGAACTCCCTCCGAAAAGAGGAAGCATTGTTAAAATGTTCTTCACGCCTATTGGTGTTTTTATTCTGTTTACCCGCGGCTGGCGTAACATGAGTAAGCAGAGAGGACTTATGTCGTCTCCTTTAATCTTCATAGCTCCATTTTTTTCAATGAATCAAAAAGTGAATGACTCGCTACAGCTCTTCTTGTTTACGCGGCTTTATGCTGCGTTTGCTTTCAACTCGATTTCTGAAATAGTTTTTCAACTGCGTAAATCATTGAAATTTGTTAATTTTGAACCTTTTATAGAAAAGTATGTTAACAGACGGGATTTCAGGTAGAAAAGATTTGTATTTAGGCAGATAAGTTTCCTCATACACATCTCAAATCGAAATTAAGCCTAACGTGGCTCCGTCTTATCGGAGACTGATAAGATTGATGGGTTCGGCCCGAATTCGTCACACCGTGTTTTATTATATAGAGATGAAATTACGTATGAAATTTTTTTTCAATTCCTGCTATTAGTTCACACTCATCCCTATATTTATTTATTTATATATCTTGTTCAAATTTTCAATCGTTCATAAAATACTTATTATTCATCCTATCAAGTTGAAATAAATTTTTTAAAACTTGTACTGGATGACAAGGATGTTAATGCAGTTTTTTCAAATATTAATTAATTCATTAAATTTTAATTAATTTTAGTTTTACTGGGGAGACAAAATGGCGGCCATTGGTTATTGAAGCATGTAATGCATCTTCCTATCTATAAGGGGGTTACCCTAGGGGGGATTCTGCTCTGTCTCCCAATACCGCCAAGTCTGTCGCCAACATGGCGATATATCGCCTAATTTGCGACCAAAATGAGTAGCCAAAAGTAACGCCAACTTGGCGATATCTCTTATATTCCCATAGACCATTGTAAACCTACTTGCTTCTAGAAAATCAACCCATTGAGATATTTTAATGCAACAAAAACTAATATTAGCTTAAGGGATTCTATTAAATGTTTCTTGGATGACCTAAGTAGGAATTGACTTTAAAAACAAATTTTTTATGTTACTTGTTTGTTTTAATTAACAAAAATATAGTTTCACATGCATTGACTTATACTTCATCAAATATCATTTTCCTATTGGAAAACCTCCGTCGTAACACTTGGCAATAAATAAGTGAGTCTCTCAGAAATGTATGGAGTATTTATTTTACACATTTTACAGAAAAAGGCATCTTTTGTGCGTGCGCGTAAAGATCTTCCGGTGACACATCTCTACATGAAATTACTTTACAAAGTTTGTTTTCCATTGCTGTGGAAACTCAATAACACAACAACCACACCCTATGCTTAAAGAAAAAACGAAATTAGGTCTTAAGCAGCTGTCGAGTTACTGAAGTCAACGTAATATCCTATTTGAAAATATATTTAGGGATCATTTTTGCACTATGATTTTTAAAATCATAAATTATGACTAAAAAGGGATTTCAGTGATTCATATCTTTAAGTGTCAAGCATGAGATTATTACAAAAACAAGTATGTTGCGGCCATCGCAAAACTTTCTTCTCTATAAATCACGTCATTTAAATAGTACAAGAAATGACATCAGTTTGGCACCCATTCATATCAAAGTATATCTGAATTTGAAGTTGGATGAATATTCGTGCATTAATACTCGAGATGGAGCGGAAATTCTGACAAATTTAGCATAGCAGCGCCACCTGTTGAGGGATTTACACCAAAACATAAACAACACTAATTGATATCAAGGTATACACCTAAATGAAAACACCTTGATGAAAATCCGTGCATGAGTTCTGGATATACGCGAGCTATTGTGGAAATCGTGAAAAATGCTGCCTAGCAGCGCCACCTGTTGAGCGATTGAGACCAAAAACGAATCAGCACCCATCAGGGACTTACTGAATATACATTTTTATTAAATTCCGTGCATTAGTTCTTGAAGATCGCCCACAAAAGTTGTGTCACATACATATGGACAGACAGACATTTTGTAAAAACATGTTTTTCGGAATCTCTGACCCCTAAAACGTATAAATCCGTCAAAAACTGGAATTCGTCAATTTTCACGAATCCAATACTTTCTTCTTGAAAATAGATAATATAGAATAGAAGAAAGCAAAAATTGTAAATGTCTGAAAAACACACGACACGTATGAAATGAAATGAATACATTTTTACTTTCTTCTACCTTTACAAGAAGAAAAGTATTGGATTCTGGAAATATTTCGCCTTCCGGTTTTCGATGGATTTATACGTTTTAGAAGGTCCTGAACACGATTGGATAGTTTTTAGAAAATGTCTGTCTGTCACTCTATGAGTCTGTATGTGACAAAAATTTTGTGGGCTCTCTACCTCAAGAACGAATGCACGGAATTTCACAAAACTTTAGATTCAGTTAAACCTTGATATAAACGGGTGCTGATTACTTTTTGGTGTATATTGCCCAACAGGCAATATTTCACGATTCCGCAATCTCGAGAACTACTACACGGATTTTCATAAAACTTCAGATTCAATTAGCTCATGATATAGTTTCGTGGTGATTACTTTTTGGTGAAAATCGCCCAACAGGTTGTGCTGCTATGCTGCATTATGCATGATTATTGCAATAGCTCTATCTCAAGAACGAAATCACGAATTTTCATTAAACATCAGATTCGGTTAGTCCCTGATATAAATGAGAGCTGTTTAGTTTTTGGTGTAAATCGCCCAGCAGGTGGTGCTGCTATGCTGCATTTTTCAAGATTTTAGCAATAGCTGTATCTCAAGAACTAATGCATGAATTTTCATAAAGCTTCAGATTTAGTTAGTCCCTGGTATAAATTGGTCCTAATTAGATTTTGGTGTAAATCGCTCAACAGGTGACGCTGCTAGGCTGAATTTTTCCCGATTCCCTCAAGAACTAATGCACGAATTTTTATCAAACTTCAGATTCAGATATACCTTGATAAGTATTATTGCTGATTACGTTTTGGTGTAAACCGCCCAACAGGTGGCGCTTTTATGCTGCATTTTTTCCGATATCCGCCATAGTCCTATTTCAAGAACTAATGCAAGGAATTTCAGAATCCTCACGATGTGCATAGTTTGTCATTTAATTTTGGGACTGTGATAGCGATTTTTGAAGTATTAACATGTATGAGATAGTAGTTATCGAAGTCAAAATTCATTAATCAATTAAGGGGGTCCGGGACACATTGTCAAATAATTTTTATTTATTGAGTTAAAATTTCGAAATTTTTTGTGATGGTTAACCACATCATTTGCAAATAAAATCACATGATAAAACTTCTCATAAGTTTTTTTTACTTTACGGAATTTCACAAAACTTTAGATTCAGTTAAACCTTGATATAAACGGGTGCTGATTACTTTTTGGTGTATATTGCCCAACAGGCAATATTTCACGATTCCGCAATCTCGAGAACTACTACACGGATTTTCATAAAACTTCAGATTCAATTAGCTCATGATATAGTTTCGTGGTGATTACTTTTTGGTGAAAATCGCCCAACAGGTTGTGCTGCTATGCTGCATTATGCATGATTATTGCAATAGCTCTATCTCAAGAACGAAATCACGAATTTTCATTAAACATCAGATTCGGTTAGTCCCTGATATAAATGAGAGCTGTTTAGTTTTTGGTGTAAATCGCCCAGCAGGTGGTGCTGCTATGCTGCATTTTTCAAGATTTTAGCAATAGCTGTATCTCAAGAACTAATGCATGAATTTTCATAAAGCTTCAGATTTAGTTAGTCCCTGGTATAAATTGGTCCTAATTAGATTTTGGTGTAAATCGCTCAACAGGTGACGCTGCTAGGCTGAATTTTTCCCGATTCCCTCAAGAACTAATGCACGAATTTTCATCAAACTTCAGATTCAGATATACCTTGATAAGTATTATTGCTGATTACGTTTTGGTGTAAACCGCCCAACAGGTGGCGCTTTTATGCTGCATTTTTTCCGATATCCGCCATAGTCCTATTTCAAGAACTAATGCAAGGAATTTCAGAATCCTCACGATGTGCATAGTTTGTCATTTAATTTTGGGACTGTGATAGCGATTTTTGAAGTATTAACATGTATGAGATAGTAGTTATCGAAGTCAAAATTCATTAATCAATTAAGGGGGTCCGGGACACATTGTCAAATAATTTTTATTTATTGAGTTAAAATTTCGAAATTTTTTGTGATGGTTAACCACATCATTTGCAAATAAAATCACATGATAAAACTTCTCATAATTTTTTTTTACTTTACGGAATTTCACAAAACTTTAGATTCAGTTAAACCTTGATATAAACGGGTGCTGATTACTTTTTGGTGTATATTGCCCAACAGGCAATATTTCACGATTCCGCAATCTCGAGAACTACTACACGGATTTTCATAAAACTTCAGATTCAATTAGCTCATGATATAGTTTCGTGGTGATTACTTTTTGGTGAAAATCGCCCAACAGGTTGTGCTGCTATGCTGCATTATGCATGATTATTGCAATAGCTCTATCTCAAGAACGAAATCACGAATTTTCATTAAACATCAGATTCGGTTAGTCCCTGATATAAATGAGAGCTGTTTAGTTTTTGGTGTAAATCGCCCAGCAGGTGGTGCTGCTATGCTGCATTTTTCAAGATTTTAGCAATAGCTGTATCTCAAGAACTAATGCATGAATTTTCATAAAGCTTCAGATTTAGTTAGTCCCTGGTATAAATTGGTCCTAATTAGATTTTGGTGTAAATCGCTCAACAGGTGACGCTGCTAGGCTGAATTTTTCCCGATTCCCTCAAGAACTAATGCACGAATTTTCATCAAACTTCAGATTCAGATATACCTTGATAAGTATTATTGCTGATTACGTTTTGGTGTAAACCGCCCAACAGGTGGCGCTTTTATGCTGCATTTTTTCCGATATCCGCCATAGTCCTATTTCAAGAACTAATGCAAGGAATTTCAGAATCCTCACGATGTGCATAGTTTGTCATTTAATTTTGGGACTGTGATAGCGATTTTTGAAGTATTAACATGTATGAGATAGTAGTTATCGAAGTCAAAATTCATTAATCAATTAAGGGGGTCCGGGACACATTGTCAAATAATTTTTATTTATTGAGTTAAAATTTCGAAATTTTTTGTGATGGTTAACCACATCATTTGCAAATAAAATCACATGATAAAACTTCTCATAATTTTTTTTTTACTTTACGGAATTTCACAAAACTTTAGATTCAGTTAAACCTTGATATAAACGGGTGCTGATTACTTTTTGGTGTATATTGCCCAACAGGCAATATTTCACGATTCCGCAATCTCGAGAACTACTACACGGATTTTCATAAAACTTCAGATTCAATTAGCTCATGATATAGTTTCGTGGTGATTACTTTTTGGTGAAAATCGCCCAACAGGTTGTGCTGCTATGCTGCATTATGCATGATTATTGCAATAGCTCTATCTCAAGAACGAAATCACGAATTTTCATTAAACATCAGATTCGGTTAGTCCCTGATATAAATGAGAGCTGTTTAGTTTTTGGTGTAAATCGCCCAGCAGGTGGTGCTGCTATGCTGCATTTTTCAAGATTTTAGCAATAGCTGTATCTCAAGAACTAATGCATGAATTTTCATAAAGCTTCAGATTTAGTTAGTCCCTGGTATAAATTGGTCCTAATTAGATTTTGGTGTAAATCGCTCAACAGGTGACGCTGCTAGGCTGAATTTTTCCCGATTCCCTCAAGAACTAATGCACGAATTTTCATCAAACTTCAGATTCAGATATACCTTGATAAGTATTATTGCTGATTACGTTTTGGTGTAAACCGCCCAACAGGTGGCGCTTTTATGCTGCATTTTTTCCGATATCCGCCATAGTCCTATTTCAAGAACTAATGCAAGGAATTTCAGAATCCTCACGATGTGCATAGTTTGTCATTTAATTTTGGGACTGTGATAGCGATTTTTGAAGTATTAACATGTATGAGATAGTAGTTATCGAAGTCAAAATTCATTAATCAATTAAGGGGGTCCGGGACACATTGTCAAATAATTTTTATTTATTGAGTTAAAATTTCGAAATTTTTTGTGATGGTTAACCACATCATTTGCAAATAAAATCACATGATAAAACTTCTCATAATTTTTTTTTTACTTTACGGAATTTCACAAAACTTTAGATTCAGTTAAACCTTGATATAAACGGGTGCTGATTACTTTTTGGTGTATATTGCCCAACAGGCAATATTTCACGATTCCGCAATCTCGAGAACTACTACACGGATTTTCATAAAACTTCAGATTCAATTAGCTCATGATATAGTTTCGTGCTGATTACTTTTTGGTGAAAATCGCCCAACAGGTTGTGCTGCTATGCTGCATTATGCATGATTATTGCAATAGCTCTATCTCAAGAACGAAATCACGAATTTTCATTAAACATCAGATTCGGTTAGTCCCTGATATAAATGAGAGCTGTTTAGTTTTTGGTGTAAATCGCCCAGCAGGTGGTGCTGCTATGCTGCATTTTTCAAGATTTTAGCAATAGCTGTATCTCAAGAACTAATGCATGAATTTTCATAAAGCTTCAGATTTAGTTAGTCCCTGGTATAAATTGGTCCTAATTAGATTTTGGTGTAAATCGCTCAACAGGTGACGCTGCTAGGCTGAATTTTTCCCGATTCCCGCAATATTCCCGATTACCTCAAGAACTAATGCACGAATTTTCATCAAACTTCAGATTCAGATATACCTTGATAAGTATTATTGCTGATTACGTTTTGGTGTAAACCGCCCAACAGGTGGCGCTTTTATGCTGCATTTTTTCCGATATCCGCCATAGTCCTATTTCAAGAACTAATGCAAGGAATTTCAGAATCCTCACGATGTGCATAGTTTGTCATTTAATTTTGGGACTGTGATAGCGATTTTTGAAGTATTAACATGTATGAGATAGTAGTTATCGAAGTCAAAATTCATTAATCAATTAAGGGGGTCCGGGACACATTGTCAAATAATTTTTATTTATTGAGTTAAAATTTCGAAATTTTTTGTGATGGTTAACCACATCATTTGCAAATAAAATCACATGATAAAACTTCTCATAATTTTTTTTTTCTTTACGGAATTTCACAAAACTTTAGATTCAGTTAAACCTTGATATAAACGGGTGCTGATTACTTTTTGGTGTATATTGCCCAACAGGCAATATTTCACGTTTCCGCAATCTCGAGAACTACTACACGGATTTTCATAAAACTTCAGATTCAATTAGCTCATGATATAGTTTCGTGCTGATTACTTTTTGGTGAAAATCGCCCAACAGGTTGTGCTGCTATGCTGCATTATGCATGATTATTGCAATAGCTCTATCTCAAGAACGAAATCACGAATTTTCATTAAACATCAGATTCGGTTAGTCCCTGATATAAATGAGAGCTGTTTAGTTTTTGGTGTAAATCGCCCAGCAGGTGGTGCTGCTATGCTGCATTTTTCAAGATTTTAGCAATAGCTGTATCTCAAGAACTAATGCATGAATTTTCATAAAGCTTCAGATTTAGTTAGTCCCTGGTATAAATTGGTCCTAATTAGATTTTGGTGTAAATCGCTCAACAGGTGACGCTGCTAGGCTGAATTTTTCCCGATTCCCGCAATATTCCCGATTACCTCAAGAACTAATGCACGAATTTTCATCAAACTTCAGATTCAGATATACCTTGATAAGTATTATTGCTGATTACGTTTTGGTGTAAACCGCCCAACAGGTGGCGCTTTTATGCTGCATTTTTTCCGATATCCGCCATAGTCCTATTTCAAGAACTAATGCAAGGAATTTCAGAATCCTCACGATGTGCATAGTTTGTCATTTAATTTTGGGACTGTGATAGCGATTTTTGAAGTATTAACATGTATGAGATAGTAGTTATCGAAGTCAAAATTCATTAATCAATTAAGGGGGTCCGGGACACATTGTCAAATAATCTTTATTTATTGAGTTAAAATTTCGAAATTTTTTGTGATGGTTAACCACATCATTTGCAAATAAAATCACATGATAAAACTTCTCATAATTTTTTTTTACTTTAAAAATTTAAATTTTATTAAAAAAAGTGGGGTTTTAAAATCGTTATAACTCGGAATATTATTTGTAGAATTTCAATTTTTTTTTTTGCATTTAAATAAACAGAATAACAACAGAATAAACAAATAAGTTTTAATTTAGGTTTAGCATTTTAAAAAATATTAATTTAAATAAATAATAAAAATATTTAAATTAAAAATTTTTTAAAAAAATGACGTATCTTTCTTTAAAAAAATCATATTTTGAAAATAAACATTTTTTTCAAATTTGCTGAATCAAAATTAACGTAAAACAATTGAAAAATACACGTTCAAAATTTGAACCATTTATCTTTAAAGGTTCTTGACTTATAACAATTTAAATACGTGAAATAGTGAAAAAACACATCATGAAGAAAAACACTTTTTTCAAAAAGTCGTTTTTATGACAACCATTGCTTGAAAGCTAGATTTTGAAAATAAGTCAAAACTTAAAAATGAATATTTCCTGTTCCAATTAGGATAAAAACATAATTTAAACTTCATTTTAAGCAGAAAACAAAAAAAGAGAAAATTTTAACGTAATAAAAAATTTTAAGATTTTTGTGTTCCGGACCCCTTAACTTCTAAAAAAAACTATCTTTTTTTCTATCAATATTACTTTATCTTTTCAAAGTTTTTCGTTAGATCGATTTAATCTTTATACCATTCTTCTTTTCTCTAAATCAAAATCACAAGTACCTCGTAATTATTACAAATTCCGTTTTCGTTATTCGTTCCGTATTTCGTCGGAATATAATACAATGAAATTCCACGAAATAATAATATTAGCATGAAACCGTTTTTTTATTTTTAAAAGCAATTCATGGAAATTAAAAAGCTTTATTCAAACCTTATTCCTATCAATTTCCTAATGTACAAAAAATAAAAATAATTAAAACGCGTTTTAGAATGGATTGTGATTTCATTTTTAAAAATGAAGCAGGTAACAATATTAACTTCCTTTTTAGGGTTCCGTACTTAAAAAGTAAAAACGGAACCATTATAAGATCACTCGTGTGTCTGTCAGTCTGTCACAGCCATTTACTCGTAAACTATGGGCCGTGCAAAGTTAAAATTGAGGGAAGTCACAAAGACTATTAACCCAAATATTTTCAGATTAATAAGTATTCACAAATATATTTAGGGAAAATGTAGAGGGGCTAATTAAGTTACTTGGAAAAAAAAATCATTACTTTGTATATCGTGTGAAAGCTTTCGTAACGCTTAACCCAGAAATACATTCCTTTTAAGTTTAGGTAATATGTTTTCAGAGATATCGTCGAAAATGTTGCGCAAAAATATGTCCCCCCCCCCCCCTTCCGTCTATTTCCGAATATACTGAAACTAAAATTACGAAAAAATTAGATGTAGTAAACGTTAATTCAAACCTTGCAGGAAAATTATAGCGATGACCCTAGGTCACATCGTTTTTGACAAAAGCGCATTTTCCCGTTACACATAAATTTTGATTTCCGTACATTCAGCAAAGGTATTGAGAAGCGCTGGAGGTACCTAACATAGCAGAAGTATAAAAGTATTGTTGATAATGATTTTCGAAAAAAAAAAAACGTCGGATATTAGGCGAGATATTCACCCTTAAAGACACGGGCGGTTTGGACATGCATAATGATGGCCGTGTACTCTATGCGCAACCGGCTTTTAAAGCCTAGATAACAACTTTTAATGATATATTTGTGCTCAGTAGCAGTATAAAAGCAATAAACGTCAAATTGTTAAAAACAGACTAATTTAATTAAAATTAATTGCATAAATACTATGGAGTTCGCGACTCGTTTGCATTGAGTGGATCTCTCAATACACCTCCCGTGTATTTAAAATTGAATTAAAAACCTATCTGGAATAATGCGGCACGGACCAAGGCGGTGTTGCAAAATTGCGACCTCCTTTCGTAGCGCGTTTTGCACAATGCCAAGTTTAAACTGTTAATGAAGGGTTTTGTTTTAGCTACACTGTATTCGATTCATTCTACTTACCTATAGCTATAGGCACTAGTTAAGTGAAATAAAATTTCCTATCAACTTTTCAATTTATATTTCATTAAATTTTTCCTTGTTTCTATAGAAAATTTTCTCATCTTCATTTAATCAGTTTTAAACATTATCCTTTCTATCAATGACCCCAATTTACTGTAGTTTTAAAGAATAAATTTACAATGTTTTATAAATATAACCATTAACCCTTCATTATGTACAGTGTGTAATAAAAGGATTTCCAAAAATACTTAATTAAGGAGCTTTGACAATCTGGTCAACCCTCCCCACATTGACTGAATAAAGCCTCCCCACATAGCCACTTTTTAATTTACTGTACAATCTTTATGCCTGGAATGAAAGCTCAATTTTTCTACATTACTTAAAACCTACTTATTTAATTTTCTATGACATATTTTATCTGAGAAAATCTTACTAAACGTTTCTAAAAAATACACTTTTTAAGCTGAAAATTCTTCACAACTGATTTTTCCCCACCTATTTCAATTATCTTCATGAAATAAAGACTATTGTTCGAGCATTTCTGTAGCTTTGGTTGTCACCTATTTTCAAAACTCTGAAATTCTTTTAAATATGAAAACTGAAGGGTGGGTTAAACTTCCCCTATGGTCCACCTTTCCCAGTCTCCCCTACAGCTTTACCCATCCCTATGTTGTAAAGTTTATTTACAAAGTCTTATTATTCTTTTAGCAACGATTTTTTTAAATAATACAGTTAATAAATTCATATATTTATTGCACAGAACTCTCTGAGCGCGAGTAATACTCACACTTGACAGTTTATTGAGATTTTTGTACGTAAAGAAAAAAAAAAAAAAAGAGTAACTGAAAATAACCAAAAAGAACAAGAGGAAATTTCAATTAATCAAACCGTAATTTCCACAAAGTTCTATTTATAAAAGATAATGATAATCGAAAAGCAAATTAGATCACAATAATAAAAGAAATATTTTTTACAAAGAGATACGAGGAAACTTTAAGTTTTGAGGGCAAAAAATGAAGACCTCATGAAAATGGAACATTTTTATTCACATATTTTTTCGCTTTCCATTGTGAAAACTAGTTGGATGTGCCAATTCCAAAACTTTCTTCTGTCTCATCTATTTTAATATTTCAAAATGTTGTTACAAATGTCAATATTTCATTTCTATTAGTTCAATACTATATCATCTTTGACTTTCATCTGAAATTTCTGCTTCAGTCGGAGTAAAAACGAGTTAATCTCGATCATAATATTGATTAAAATAGTTTTTCGTTAATTCTGTTGTTTATCAACTGTTCGCGAATTGTCATCTTCACAGGATGGGAAGTTCCCGTCGATTCACGAACCGCCGGTGTACAATAGAACTATGAAAAATGAAGAAAATTACACAAAAATTGCTATTATAGTGTCCCCTTTCGGCGAAATATTTCCAAATTCAGGGAGGACCTGCTTGCTATGACCAACAGCATGCACAAAAAATTTGGTTCAACTTCATACACTTTTCGATGATACAATATTCAAAACCGCACAAAAATCGCTATGACAGCGCCCCCTTCAATCTCATTTTTTCCAACTTAAGGGAGGACAGGACTATAGCCAAAAACTTTTTTAAAAAATTTGGTTCAATTTTATGCATAATCTCATACACTTTTCGATGGTACAGTATTCAAAATCGCACAAAAATCGCTATTACAGTGCCTCCTTCCGGCGGATTTTTTCCAAATTAAGGAAGGACCTGCTTGCTATAAGCCAAAAACTTAAAAAAGAATTTAGTTCAATTCTTTATACACTTTTTAATGGCGATAGACATACGGACAGACATTTTCTATAAACATGTTTTTTAGGAACTCCGACCCCTAAAAGTGTAAATCCGTCGAAAACCGGAAGTCGAAAAACATTTCGATTACAATACTTTATTGTATTGAAGATAGAAGGAAGTAAAAAAGGTGATAAAATCTATTGATATAATACTAGATTATATCAGACGATATAATATGTGATCTATTGTCGACATTCTTTCACTACGGAGTTTTACGTCGTCTTCAGAAATGTGTTGGTCCATTTTTGGACGCCTGCCAAAAAACAGTTGCTATTTTTATTTCATGTTTGAAATGTATGAATGTAATGGAATAACTTTTGCTTTTGTCACTGACACATAATTTCTGAATGAGTATGTTATTAAAGAGTTTATCGGAAAAACATTATAAATTGAATATGAAAAATTGAATATGAAAAATTGATAAATGATGCGCAAAATCCTTATAAATTCAAATTTAATGAATCCATCTAAAATTTATTGAATGATTATGTAAATCCTCTAATGTAGTTTCAAAAATTTACGAAAAATTGATAAATGATGCGCAAAATCCTTATAAATTCAAATTTAATGAATCCATCTAAAATTTATTGAATGATTATGTAAATCCTCTAATGTAGTTTCAAAAATTTACGAAAAATGCTTTAGAAGATAAAAATTTCATGAATTCATAATTCAGCACATAAAGGACTAACCCTCTCGCTGCGTAATTGTTTTATCAAAATAGCTTCAAAAATTGCGTATTTAACCCCTTCACGACGAGCGTCTTGTAAGAATTTTTATTCTTTTGTCACCGATTTTCAAAACAAAAATTTTTGACTAATTTAATCAGGAAAATGATCCGATTCAATAAGGCAAAATTTACACTAAAAAAATAACTGGTGGAAATAATCAAGGAGGGTTAATTAGATGGAAAAAAATGCATCCCCGAGGAAATTTCGGGTTGCGCAAATTTTGCTACTTTTAGGTTGCCCGAGGAAATCTCGGGTTGCACAACGGATATATAACGCTAGTCAAAAAATTTTAATTTTTTTCTGTATCTGCCTCGTCATCAAATGCATTTAACTCATTTTAGGGTGCTGAATTCAGAGGAATCATCAGATTCACTCAATCACGTCCCATTTATTAGATGCAGGGCAGTTGCGTAAAAATAAAAGTGACAAATTGATATTATTTGACAAAAATTGACAATTTGAAATACAAAAAAAAAAAAAAAAAAAAAAAAACCATAATATTTATCGGTAAAAAAGTTTTCTTGATTACTTAACACAAACTATGAGCTAAAACGAGCACGAAATTGTTGCGCAGAATGTTAGTGATAGTCCGTTTTAGGGTTCCGTACTTAAACATGGAAAACGGAGTCATTATAAGATCACTCCTGTGTCTGTCTGTCACAGCCATTTTACTCGTAAACTATGGAGCGTGGAAAGTTCAAATTTGGGGACGTCATAAAGACTATTCACTAAATTATTAAACACTCGCAAATACATTTAGGAAAAATGTAGAGGGTCTAATTACGTTACTTGAAAAACAAAATCTTTTCTTTGTATATAGTGTGGGGTACAGTGTGAAACCGTTCGAAACGCTTAACATAAAAATGCATTTCTTTTAATTTTATTGTAGAGATAGCGTCGAAAACCTAGTGCAAAAATACCTAGTGCCCCTTCTATTCCCGAATCTACTGAAAATAAAATTATGAAAAAATTGGAGGTAGTAGACGTTCATTTAAACCTTGCAGGAAAATTATAGCGATGACCCTAGGTCACATAGTTTTTGAGAAAAGCGCATTTTTCCGATACCCACAAGTTTCGATTTTCGACCCTTCCGCAAAGGGGTTGAGGAGCGCTGGAGGTAGTAGTGACATTTTTAATTATTAGCCGTAAGATTTGAACTGAAGCGAAACATTTAATGTATCCTATCATTAGAGTCAATCTTGCGTAACATATTTATGAAACTACTATTAACATTATTAACGTTTTTCATAACACAAAATGAATTCTGCGTAACTTCGAAATGTGTCACTAATAACCCCCGCTACGGGGTAAGTTGTGACATGCTTGGGGCACATTGTGACACATAAATGTGACACATACAAGTACATTGTAACCTATACAGATTATGTAAGAAAGGCGATTCAATGGGATATGTCAAATCAAGAATGAGAAATTTATTCATTTATAACGTTCTTAACACAATAAAACACTTTCATGTTTTAATAATATTGTAAATCAAATGAAAATAAAATACAGTATAACTTCAAAAATCCGGCATCATCGGGACCGAGGCTTTCGAAAATTCCGGATTTTTGAAGGAATATCAAAAGTAGGAAACTAGCAATACCAAGAGAAGTACTATATTCTTTAGCCATACTTTAATTCATTATTAAGTGATATTTATGTAAGAAAAGGAGAAAATTAAGCAAAAAAAAAACGTACTTTAACTGATATTTTCTATGTTATAGACAAAAATATGTCTAATAAAGAGTGAAATTATCTCTTCTCGTGTAATTTCGGAAAGATCGATGTCAATTTTGCTTGCTTACATTTTTTTGGCCGTTCTTTAATATGTTTTTCTTGTGTTTTATACAAATGAAAAATATTCTATTTCGGAAATACAGTCTTGTTTCTCTAAAGTAGATTCTCCAGTCAAATTTATGTGTTTTTCTAGTGACACCTTTTCTTCTGCCTCGTCTTCTAAGTTGCTACTGGCGTTATTATTTATCGCAGCGTCAGTCATCTCGCAGTCAGTTAAGAGGTTCGTTGTTGGTGCATTTTCGTCAATGCTTAGCCATCATCTTTTTCTGTTTTTATACCACTTCATGCATTTTGAGCTTTTGAATGTTCGATCAGGTCATAAATAGTGGCCTTTTCACGGGAAATGTGAGCCAAACAATTTTCTCAGAGCTTCGAGAAAATTTGTTCAGAAAATAATCGCCTCTGGCAAATGAAAAAAAAAAACAAGTGGGTAAGTGTGATCACAGATCGCACAGAGGGTTTCGTTTAATATTCCTTTCAAAACACCTTACCTTTTTGAAAAATCTATTACTTCCACATTTCGCAACCAGGGGGCGCACTCGATTCTAAACAAACATCTATCCGAACGAAATCCCGTTTTACATACTATCCGCAGATATATTAGTCGAGGGGATTGGGCCCATAGCACCTGAGATCAGTAGGCGCACCTGGCGGTAAAAAATGGAACTAAAATATGTAAGGCTATGGTGCACAATATGAAAGAAGGGTCAAAGGGGTGTCGGCAAAAGTTGGAAAATTTCTTCCCTGGTTAAAAGGTCGGATGTTCGAAAAATTACTTAAAATACACAAGCTAGAGTCCGGAGAGGTAAATAATATAAGACTTTTTGAAGATTTTATGATTTGTCGTGTGGTCTGAGGTATTCAGCTATACGTATGCAAAATTTCATGTCTCCAACTTAATTAGGGGCTCTCTTAGAAAGAATTGCTTCAAATACATATGTGGTAGCTCAAAGGGTTAAACGTAAGACATTTTCAAGATTTTATGATTTGTCGCTTGGCCTCAGGTGTTCTGCTATAAGTATGCAAAATTTAAAATATCCAATTTAATTAGGGGCTCAGTTAGAAAGAATTGCTTAAAATACACGAGCTGGAGTTGAAAGGATTAAACATAAAACTTTTTCAAAATTTATTATTTGACGTGTAATCTGGGATGTTGAGCTATAAGTATGCAAAATTTCACGCCTCCAACCTAAATAGGGGCTCACTTAGAAAGAATTGTTTAAAATACACATGTGGGAGCCCAAAGGGTTAAACGTACGACATTTTCAAAATTTTATGATTTGTCGTTTGATGTGAGGTGTTCAGCTATAAGAATGCAAAATTTCACGCTTCCAACTAAAATAGAGGCTCATTTAGAAATAATTGTTTAAAATACACATGCAGGAGCCCAAAGGGTTAAATGTACGACTTTTTCAAAATTTTATCATTTGTCGTATGATGTGTGGTGTTCAGCCATAAGTATGCAGAATTTCACGCCTCCAAACTAATTAGGAGCTCACCTTAGAAAGAATTGTTTAAAATACACATGCGGGACCCCAAAGAGTTAAATGTACGACTTTTTCAAAATTTTATGATTTGTCGTTTGATGTGAGGTGTTCAGCTATATGTATGCAAAATTTCACGCCTCCAACATAATTAGGGGCTCACTTAGAAAGAATTGTTTAAAATACACATGTGGGAGCCCAAATGGTTTAATGTACGACTTTTTCAAAATTTTATGATTTGTCGTATGATGTGAGGTGTTCAGCTATAAGTACTGAAAATTTCATGTCTCCAACATAATTAGGGGCTCACTTAGAAAGAATTGTTTAAAATACACATGTGGGAGCCCAAAGGGTTAAATGTACGACTTTTTCAAAATTTTATGATTTGTCGTATGATGTGAGGTGTTCAGCTATAAGTACTGAAAATTTCATGTCTCCAACATAATTAGGGGCTCACTTAGAAAGAATTGTTTAAAATACACATGTGGTAGCCCAAAGGGTTAAATGTACGACTTTTTCCAAAATTTTATCACTTGTTGTTTGATGTGAGGTGTCCAGCTATAAGTACACGAAATTTCATGTCTCCAACATAATTAGGGGCTCACTTAGAAAGAACTCTTGTTTAAATCTTGTTTAAAATACACATGTGGGAGTTACCGACATTTATTCTTCTGCGAGTTAAACCGATTAATTAAATAATAATTAATATTTCAGCTTGTAATTAAGATAGGACTTAGAAATAGGTATCAATAAAATCAGCGAGAAATTGGACATCGGGATGCCATAAAATTTAATCAAAAAATTTAATATTTAAAAAGTTAAAATTCCGTATTAAAATATGCTATTAAGAGGCTACTTCAGTCAAATGAAAAGACCCGTTCGCTAATGCTAATCCTATGGAAGAAATTTATAACGATATCTCGGTTTCATTTCAATATTTTTAAATGATTTTTTTTTGCAGTGGATAGCTGAGATCGATCTGCATGCAGGCCGTTTTTTACTTTTCTGATTTTCATTACAGATTTTTTGTATGAGGATGCTTTCAATTTCAAAACCGGTTCCGAAAATGAAAGTGTCCTCATTAAAAATAATCGAAAAATTAAAAAACGGCCTTTGTACAGATCGATCTCAGCTCCAATGCAAAAAAAAAATCATTTAAAAATATTAAAATGCAACCGAGATATCGTTATAAATTTCTTCCATAGGATTAGCATTAGCGAACGGGTCTTTTCATTTGACTGAAGTAGCCTCTTAAGAAAAACCGCAGCGTCGTCATGTCTACCTGCTTTGAAATCTTTTGAATTGAAATCTTTTTTCCTTGTCTTTCCAATCAAAGAAAATAAATTTTTATCGATCGACTTTTAGTGGATATTTTAACTTATACACATCGCAGAAATGTGAACTTTATACCAAATGAAAGTAGATTTTTTTCTGCGTCTGTCTATTCCATTTACAAATTTCTCGGACCAATATTTTCTGATATGCGATTTTGATTTAAAATGCCCACTTCATTTTTCGGCTTAATTTCCTCCGTGGTAACCATGCATCGGCTGATTTTACTGGCAACCCTTAGGAGAAACACGGATGATTTGGAGAAAGTTCATTTGAATCTGCGTTAAAAAGGTGGATTGGTTAATTTTAGAAGTTAATTAGCCCGCAATTCAGTTAATTACCAACTTTTTCAAAATTTTATGATTTGTTGTTTGATGTGAGGTGTTCAGCTATAAGTACACGAAATTTCAAATCTCTAACATGTATAGTTTCTGAGAACGGGCTCTGTGACGGACAGACAGACAGACAAAGGAGTGAGACGAATAGGGTTTTGTCAGATGAACGAAACCCTAAAAAGGTCAAATATTTATTCTTTTTTTTTTTTTTTTTTTTGCAATTTTACTTTCGATCTTGATGTTTTTAATTCATGAACAATTACTATTTTTCTTCTCTAATAACTTGAAAGGGTAAAAGGAAAAGGAAGGAAACAGTTGCTTTTGATGCCGGATTTCTGAATGCCAGATTTTTGAAGTCACACTGTAGTTGAATTGTTAACACTTAGTCCTTTATAAAGATACTTTTAGAGACGCTTAGCAATAAAAAGAAAAAAAAAACTGTCTTCATCAGGAAAGAAATAAAAAGTAAGCCAACACGAAACTTTGGCCCTATTGATCTTTGACTGACTCGGTAGCCTGACGTGGACAACGTGTAGGCCAATATCCTATATTTTAATCACTCATTGTCATCGCTTGTTTCAGCGTCTGATGTGCAGTTAATGCAAATATAATAAGGTTCATTTTTGGTACATTTGACACGCGCCTATGTACTTTTGTATTGCTTCAAGCAAACTAGACATAGGCAATTTTCGTCATCTTCAGAGCTATCCAATACTTGCTTATCCCTTTTTTTCCAATAACCTAGGTGTCATTTATTTTATGTATTGCTTGGACTTTCCATACTATTTTTTGCTTTTTCTTCTTCAATTTGTTTTCTTCGTTCTTTTGCTTTTTGTTCTGCTGGAATTTTCTCTTTTACAGGTGTGCTTATTAGAATGGCAGATTTCAAACATTTACGAATAGATTGCTTGCCTTTTTGAGGTCCTGCTTTAGGGAGCGGTCTTATTTCTGTAAGACTTACAGAATTGCTGCACATTGCTAGTATCAATTGTCATAGAATCATCTAATTCAATGAGATTTCTTACTTCTGAAGACGCAATCTCACCATCATTGATTAAAGTTATTGCTGAAGTGCTAGGTTTATTAACAGTTTTTATATTTACTAATTTTTTTTTTCATTGTCATTCTGGTCTTTAACGCTCTCATCTCTGATGGATAACGTTCGAACTGAGGAACATAGGAAGTCTTTGTCTGTAAAAATGTTCCTATTAAATTCCCAAATTCCACTACAACGAAATCCTGCTTGAATATTTTTTGGAGTGGCAGCACTAGGAAGGAAGGACTATTTTGACTGGTATGTCGTAGATCGACACTGTCTCTTCCAGGATGTACTCTTCTTTTTATTCACATATCTAAGAAGGTTTACATTGACCAGTTCTTGGGCTTTCCTTAAACTGCATCTTCCGGATTTTACTTCTATTGCAGCCCTATCATAATCTACTAAAGTAGATTTAGCCCTTTCAGTACGCCTCTTGTAATTTCGCACCATTTTCCCTGAAATATGAAGACCTCCATTAAAAATTATGCTGGGGCAAGTAGTGACACTGTCACAACGTGCCTCTTAGACTTCGTCACAACTGGCCCCGCGTTACGACATTTTGAACTTTATTCAATAGTTTCCGATATGTTGGCATGATTAACAAATGAAATACATAGAATAACAGCTCAATAAGCATTTAAGCATTAATAATGCATCATATAAGCATTTAAATAATGTTAGGGAAGTTTACATACCTCAGTACGGCTATTGGCAATGACGGTTCCAACGTAGATAGCATAATTTACTTTTACGATAGAAAACAAGATAAATATTTTTATTTCGAAAACAACGCAACGCTATATTTCAAAACATACGCAGCACCTGAGACAATCAACTTCTTCACTCACATGACGCGACAGGTGCTGCAACCCCTGTCTTCCCGCTAGAGCCAAACATCATTAATCTCAATATAAATGAGACAGCCACGAAACGCCTCTTCTGCAGTTGAGACTGAAAGGAAACTCCTCTTCTTCCGTTTTTCATAAAAGCAAAATCAACGCCATTTTGTTCCGTTTTCTTTTTATCAGCGGAAATGCAAGATATAGGGCAATTTCAGGATAACCGATTACTTCTTTGGAAAGCACGCAATACGGCCTTCTTTTTACTTTATGTATTAAATGACCAACCCCTTAAGAAAGACTGCCTTGGGAACATGCAGTGGCGTAGCTACATATTCAGCGCCCTGGAGCAAGAAACGTTTGTGCGCCCTCTTATCACTCAAAAAAGTTCTGCGTAATTTTGTTTTGAAGTTACATATATACTATGCATATATATATGTAACTAGCTGACCCGGCGTTGTCCGGGCCCGTTATAATAACGCAAACAAAACTCAAGTTTGTATGATTTTATATATTCCGAAAGTAGTTCAAATGAACCAGGTTTTATGGGTGTCCCACTGCCTTCGGCAGCGTCTAGTGTGTTCCCAACAAACCTCTTTCTGAATGAACCTGTAGCCTTGGTCCCCGCTACCAAAGGCAGTGTATGCCAGTAGTGTTCCATACGCGCGCAGAAACAATGGAAAACCAAGTTTAATGAATCAAACTCCGTAGTAATCGAGCCCATTGAACCCGAGATAAGATTGCGAATCCTGGCGGTGGAACTATAATCTTTAAAGTCATAGTAAGCTAAGTTGAATTGACCAATTTTCATTGAAATAGAGCCCATGACAACCGAGAAGTGAATGCGCCGTTAATGA
This sequence comes from Maratus speciosus, assembly GCA_963932465.1. Lineage (NCBI taxonomy): Eukaryota > Metazoa > Arthropoda > Arachnida > Araneae > Salticidae > Maratus > Maratus speciosus. The sequence continues at coordinate 4,560,885 of CAWVRF010000002.1, read as the reverse complement.
TCGAAAAAGGTGGTAACAGAAGTCTAAGATAAACTTTCATGATGCAGAAAGTAGATGAAGTATGAGTAAAGATTTGTTTTTCATGTAGTAGCTGGAGGACCTAAGAAGTTGTTACGAAAAAAATCATAGTGAATCGGACCATGTTTAAGGGAGCTATAATAGGGGGGACCAGAAGGAGCCAACTAATAATTGAGAGCAAGGCCTATGATGAAAACATGTTATAAGGTCCTAGTACTTAGCGCTTTAGATTTTCAATTAGTCGAAATTAAGATAGGATATAAGTATTAATCATTAGAAAATTTCTTTCAAAGAAATGCTTAAAAAAGAACCCTAGGGTCCCAATAAAAATATGAAAGCGTTTGCTCGGGGAGAGAAGTCCGAGACACAATTTTGAAGTTATGCAATGAGAGGGTGACAATGCACGACGCACAAAAAGTTATCCTAGGGCGCCAGTGTATTAACTGAAATGTAGAAACGGAAGAATAACTAAATGGAAAAAGAGCCCCAAAAACGAAGATCGGATTAAAAGGGGGCAATTTATTAACAATTTCGGGCACAAAAACTTCAAGGTACCCTGGGGTTCAGGCTCTCAACTGGAATGTAGCTGGGTAAAAGGAATGTTTTTAATACTTTATATAGTAGCCAAAGAACGCTAGAACTATGTTAAAGAAAATTGCAAGGGAATCGGATCATTTTTGAAGAAGCTGCACCAAGGGCCCCAAGAAGGCGATTAATATTCAAATTTGATGGTAACTGAAACATTTTTTGTCATTTCGCTGAATTTCCTAAGATGTTGTTACAAAAAAAAGTTAGTGAATCAGACCATTTTAAGCAAAATATAATTGGAGGCCCAAAAGAAGCCAAATGATAGTTCAGAGCAGGGCCCTAAAGATGAAAACATGTTAAAAGGCTCTAGTACTTAGCGCTTTAGATCACAATGAGTCGAAATTAATCATAGGCTATGTATTAATCATTCGAATAAACTTTTAAAGAAGCGCGAAAAAAAGTGGGGTTTTGTATTTCCAAATTCTTAAAAAAGGGTACTAGGTGCAAAATAAAAATATGAGTGTCCTGGCCGGAGAGAGGAGTCCAAGTCTCAATTTTAAAGTTATGCATTGAGAGGTTGATAATATTAGGGGGTGAAAAACGCATGGCGCACAAAACTTTCAAGGGGCCAAGGGCCAAGGTTCTTAACTGGAATGTAGAAAAGGAGAATAACTAAATGGGAAAAGGCTCCCCAAAACAAAGCAGATCGAATAAAAAGGGGGCAAGTTATGAACAATTCAGGCATAAAAACTGAAAGGTGCTCTGGGGGGGGGGGGGAGCGGTCATAAATTAAAAATCTGAGGTTCAGGTGCAATCAAGAACAATCTTGCACTACACTCACTCAAATTATCAGACTTCTGTGTGGTGCAATAGATTTCGTTAGCCACCACACACACAGCGAAACTTTCTTTTATTAGTCTAGACTGGCTGATCCACCCGGTGTTGCCCAAGCCCGTGATAATATTCTTAGATGAACATGAAATTTGTATGATTTTATTTCTTAAGGCTGTTCTTAAATCCAAAGGGCAACTTTGTGACATACGTTTTAATTAATTTTTTCTCGATAACCAGGGGCGTAGCTACAGATATTTTTTCGGGGGGGAGAGTTCGAAAATTTCCCAACTTGAAACAAATTCCTCCACCTTTCAACTAAAGTGATATGCACAAAGTGTGTAATAATGATAATGAAGCTTATGCATAAAAAATTCCTTTCCAAAGAAAAATTTTGAAACTAGAAACATAAAAATTCTAATTATTGGTTTGTTTAATAAACAAACAAACACGCGTTTTACTTTCTTCTGTCTTCACAAGACGAAAGTATTGAATTCGTAAAAAAATTCTACAACTGGTTTTCGACGGTTTGATACGTTTTAGAAGGTCCTGAACATGATTTGACTGTTTTTAAAAAATGTCTATCTGTATAAATGTGACACAAATTTTGTGGGTGCTCTACGTCAAGAACTAATTCGCGGAATTTTATAAAACTTTAGATTCAGTTATACCTTGATAAAAATTAATGCTGATTAGTTTTTGGTGTAAATTACCCAAAAGGTGGCGCTGCTATGCTGTATTTTTCACGATTTACATGATTTTAGCGATAGTTATATCTCAAAAACTGTTGCACAGAATTTGATCAAATTTCATATTCTGTTAAACCTTGACATAATTTAGTGCTTATTAGGCTTTTGTATGTATCTGTGGCAGTGCTGTGCAGCATTTTTCACGATTTTCGCGTTAGCTATATCTGAAAAACTAATGCACGGAAATTTAGTCAAACTTCATATTCGGTTACACTTCCTTATTGGGCTTGGGTGTATACTGTCCAAAGATATCACTTTTGAGCTATTTGGGTTTGGAATTTTGGTTGCAGACATCTAAGAGCATGGGTGTCCAAATTCAATGATTTGTTTGAAAAATGCGATGCTTCTATCTCCTTTTTAAATGCACACAATTAAACGAATTATAAATTAAATGCACATAATTAAACCTTTAGAATTCATTATTATGGGCATAGAATTGTTATTTAATTTTAACATTGTGATTGCAAATTTTGAAGTATTAACATGTATGGGATAGAAGAAGGTTTTGGGATTGGCACATTCAAATTGTTTTCATTTAACATCAATTCTTTTGGTCTTCAAAGAAGCTAACCCTGATGAAGCTAACCTAACATCGTCCAGTTTAATAAAATCCACTATTTCACTTTCACATTTAAAAGCATTAGGCTGTCAAGTCTGTCAGACCTCATTGAAGCTTGCAATATATATTTTTTCAATTTTTATTTGACTAAAGATTCTTTCATTAGATGCAACGCCAAAAAGATAAGCTGCTGTGAATGTTAAGGTAAGAGTATATAGTTTGACAGTGTGACTCAAATAGTCTTTGAATTTCATGGCATGAGTAAAAGGTTTGTTAAGTGAGTTGGGATTTGGTTTATTTCTATTTGACTCTGCAAGTCATGTACATCTGGTTTCTCATATCCAGGTGGAAACATTATTAACTTTCATAAGTTAGTGATACTCAAATTTGTCTTGCACAATTGTAATTTAAATATGGAATGTATTGGTGCAATATTCTCCTGACATAGGAAACATTGTCATTTAAGCCCATTACTAAATTGCCGAAATTTTCTTGTATTTCTTATAACTCTTCCCTGTAAAACTTATGTGTATCAATGTCCATTGCTATGCTATTATTTTTATCAATTCCATTTGGTGAAACCGTTTTCCCACGGTGCTTTCAGAAGTCAGCTTCTTCAATCACATCCTAATATTCATAATTGTTTATGAACTTGTCTATAAGGAAATCTTTATTTCTTCAAAATTTTATTCAAGTGCAACCTGTCAGTGTTTATGTCAACCTGTATGTCGATTTTTTTCTTCAGTTGATGGACTGCTTTCATGGTCATATTTCTGTTCCAAATTCAAATCATCCACTTTTTTACCTTTTTCATCCTCGAATGGATTTTTAGATGCTCCAAAATCTTGCACGAAAACTCTTTTAGATAGATTTCGTATGAAATACTACCTATTGGCGTCGTTCCTATGTTGGAATTTCTGAAAAATGTTTGCAGATCTACACCGATCATGACCCCTAGAGCCCAAAACCACCCTCAGTAAAAAGCTTTATATATCTATCTATCTATGTATATATATCACTTTTTTCTGGACACGATAACTTCCACAATTCTGCACCAATCTCTTCCAAACTGATACATAAAATCAAGGGGCATAAAATCTCGGTCAAGTTCGTTAATGGGCAAAATCGGACTAAGGGGATGGAAATAGGGAGGGGTTTGTGAAAACCAAAAACTCCCCATAACTTCTTAATTTTTGTACATATCAAATCAGTTTAAAGTTTTTATTACTTCTAAAAATAGGGCCAAAAATTTATGTATCACAGATTTTGGATAAAGTTAAAAATGGGCTCAAGGGGTGCAAAAAATAGGGTTTTTGGGAGAAAAAAATTCATAACTTCGTCAATTCTCAAAATATCAAATCCAATTAATTTTATCATGAATCTCCTTAATATTATCTACAACTTTTATACTCACAAGTTTTTGATAGGACCAATTCGTACCGCAAAAAAAAAAAAAAATTAAAAACGAAAACAAAAAGGGCGTTTGAAGAAGAAAAAAATCCATAACTCCCTCAATTCAAAAGATATAAAATCCCCATGAATTTATCATATATCTTCTTAATATTGTCTACAACATCTATATAGACAAGTTTTGGATAGGACCAATTCTTACAGCAAAAACAAATTAAAAATACATAGCGGTTGAAGAAAAAAATCATCTAAGTAAGGGTGTATTCAAATCCAAACTGCTTATTTTCTGACTCATTTTACAATTCATTTTTGCTCTCAAAGGCTTCCAATTGGTACCTTTTCTTACTCAGAAACTATATAATGAAACTATATAATGGTCAATTTTTTGATAGAGGCAGAATATATTTTAAAACATGCTGTCAAAGTGGACCTTTTGAACCGAATTTCACGAAGCGGATTGTGTTGGAAAAATCATCGTATAGGAGTATTCAAATCCAAACTGCTTATTTTCTTACTCATTTTTAAATTCATTTTTGCTCTCAAATGCATCCAATTGGTAGATTCGCTTATTCAGAAACTATATAATGTACCGTAATAATCGATTTTTTGACAGAGGCAGAATATATTTCAAAAAATGATGTCAAAGTGGGCATTTTGAACGGAATTTCCCGAAGCGATTGTGTTAGAAACGCAAAATATTGTCTTACTGAGAAAATAATTGTTTATATGTCAAGTTTTAATTAATTGAACGGTAATTAAAAACACAGGTCGCTTATAAATCTCTTCAAAAATCACGTCAACAAGTTTCATATTTTTCCTATTAAAAATGAATCTGGAGTTATGCCAGAAAATTTCGAGTTGTTGAGCATGGAAAAGTATTTTTTTGAATACCGCCCTAACATGATTCTGATAAAACCAGTTAATATAAAAATGAAATAAAAACTCGTCAAAAGCGGCCAGATAAAATTGTTAAAGTGGGTTTATCTCTAATCATGATTTGGTTTTTGTTTGTGAAATTAGTATAAATATAATATAGTACTTCGAAATCTACCTGCGCCTGTAGGCCGGGCCGGCAGGGATTTTTCCTATTATGAAGGGTTCTTTCGTGCTAAGATTTATAGTCATTTTTTAGAACAGCTTTAAAAACACAACACTGGACTTTTGGTTTAAAATTTCATAAACACCTATAAATATAAATGAACAGGACATATATATATTTCCGCACACAAATAAAGGTAAAATGAGGCAAATTTATCTAAACTAACGACTTATTACATTCACATTTGCTCATATAAAGCTTTTTTCTTGACAGCGAAGTGTTAACTAATTTTCGGAGCAAAAAAATCACGAGAATGAGTAAAATATTGTCCAAAAATCGCAAAATTAGTGCAGTTTGTGAAAACGCATCAAATCTTCTAGCCCAGCTAAGTTTCAAGTAGGTGACTACATTCCTATCTGTTGTGCTACAAGTGATCTCCAATTTTCAAAAGAAGCTGCAATCCCTTTGGATTAAAATAGCTGGATTCTCTTTTGGGAGGGTGAAAGGGAGGAAGGGTGAAATTTTTGAGAAAGGTACAAAGTTTTGAAGGAAATAAAGGAACTGGATAGTCAGCTGCTGGTGGATAGGAGTAGAGAAATTTAGGTCTGGTAGATGTATAATATTTTTGTAGATCTGAAAAATGATATGATAGATTGAGTGTGGCTGATTTCTTTTGATAATGTAACTTGCTTACTGTTACAGTACTCAGTCAGAAACATAATCACCAAAACAATAAAAATTTCATAATGTCTCAAAAATCCAGAATTTCCCAACTCTAAGCTCAAATTTCCCAACTTCACAAATATTGGGGGGGGGAGGCTCCCCCCCATACCCCCCCCCCCCATGGCGACGCCCCTGTCGATAACGCATGAAACTGGCAGGTGTTGTTATTCAGAAACTTTGTAATTGAAAGACAGTTTCCTTTTTTTTTTTTTTTTTTTTTTTTTTGTAAAACGCAATAGATCTTAAAGGAAACACTGTCAAAGGTGGCGTTTTGAACGGAATTTCCTGACGAAAGTAGAAAAATCAGTCAACAAAGGGAGAAAAAGTTCTTGTCACGTAATCAAAAACGCTTATAACTTGATAGGTAATTTATTTATCAAAAAATGGAAAATCATTTCGATTCCAAATCGCTTCCATAGTCAAGCCTGCCATTTTTATAACTTTACGTTTAAAAATGTGTACGTCATTGTGTCAGGAAGTTTCGCGCTTGTTGAGCAGTGAACTTGAGAACAGCCATAAATGAAGGCTGTTCTTAAATCGAAAGGGGCAACTTTATGACATAAGTTTTAATTAATTTTAGCTCGAGAACGCATAAAACTGCAGCAGGTGTTGTTATTCAGAAACTTTGTAGTCGAAAGACGTTTTCCGTACTTTTTGTAAACACAATAAATTTTAAAACTATTAGCTTTATCTGAGGGAGGGAGCAGCTTTAGCTGGTTTAGGGCACACCGACCCACAGGTCGATTGCCCAGCGGGCAGTCTGAGCCTGCCAGAATGTGACTCAATTTAGTAAAATTCTATTTTTTTCCTTTTTTTAATTTATAGGCCTTATTTCGGGACGAGCGGAATGAAAATTTGTTGAAAATTATGTCATTAGAAAAATGTTTAAGCTTTATGATTGAAAGTGCATGTTTTCTTTAAAACACGAGGTCTTTATCACCAATATTTCGTTTTGTATAAAATTAGGAACTAAGTGTTTATTCATTTTTAGACTGTTTTGAACAAACAGTATTTTTGTAAACTGTTCAGAAAGTTGAATTAAGTAACTTCAAACATTTTTTTTCCCCTTTTTTTAAATTCGAAAATTCATTGACTACTAATATTTGCTATCGGATTTTAGTGGGCGGTGGGGGGGGGGGGGGAGGGAGGCAGAGACTGATTACGGCCTAAGCAAACTCATATCGTTCGAAAAATATGTTATGCCTTATTTAATCCTAAAATTCTGCGATTAAACAAGGTTTAATGTCTGTTAGATAAAAGTGGTGTAATTTTGCATAGGCTATAATTATGCCCTAAGGAATACTGAATTTCATACTTAACTTTTCTCTCTTTTTGAAGGAAAATGCTTATCGATTCTGCATTTGACATTTGCAATATTTTTAAAATCTCAAAAACAATACGCACAAAATTTAAGTTGCCGCTTTCCCCTCACCTCCCCCCTTTAAATTTTGTCACCGTGGGCTGATGTGGAATATGTTTAAACCCGGCTCTTATTATTGTTTTGTAATCTGTGATATATGTTTAGTTTCCACAAAGTAAGCAAACAAACAAAAAAAAAACTTCAAAATTTTCGTTTTCTTGGTTTCGTTTGTAAAATTGTCAATAATTTTCTTCAACTTGTCAGGCTATTTTTTTTCCAAATCGTAAAATAATTATCGTAAATAATTACTGTTAGATAGTACATATTGGTTTCTCAGCAGTGAATTCTTTGGCTACCATTATTTCTGTACAGTAATCATTATCATGATAAATTTCTAAAACATTTTTAATTGAAATGTACTAGAAAGATTATTGTTTGGAAATAGTGGTAGCCAGTAAAGTGACATATGATAGCCCTGTTAAATAAGTTTTGATTAGTACTTTAAGATCTGAAGCCCTGTTAAATAAGTTTTGATTACTTTAAGATCTGAAAATCTTCAACAGTAGTCTACGGAAAAGTTACAGAAAAAAATCAGGCATGCTGAAACGATGTTAAAGAAGTTACTTGAAGCCGCAATATGGTATGAATTAAAATTAAAGCTTCTTGAATAGAAGTCATTTCTTTCAACAGTGTATGAAAACATGTTTTAAAACGAAATAGTTCAAGTTAAATACAAGGTAAATTATCATAGGAATACGATGATTGTAAGAAGATTCATCTATAATGTCTGATTAATAATGAAAAAAAAAATAGGCGAATGTTTTAACAAATCTTTATTTCGCTTTTTCTAATTTTGCGCCCTTAGGATTCGTGCGCCTGGAGCAGTTTGCTCCAACTGCTCCACGGTAGCTACGCCCCTGGGAACATGTGGTTTCAAGAAACCAGATGCTTAATCACCTCTGTACTTTTGAGTACTTACTTAGTTTTAGAATGTTTTAGGAAAAACAAGCGATTCTGAAACAAATATTTCTACAATAACGCGAAACTTTCTGGTTTTTGAGCTTAAGATTTAACAGCTGTTTGTAATATTTGAAACACTTCTATGCTAATTAATAAAACAAGACTTACAAATAGCACAATTTTATCTTTAAACACATATAATTTATACATATTTTAGCTAAAATAGGAACTCATTATAGTAATATTACATCATTATAAAACCATATAAAAATTCTATTTTTTATTTAAAAAAAATAACTTTTATAGAAAATTTTAAGAATTTACAATTTATACTTTTATGTAATGTACTCAGATAGATCAAATCGATTTCCTGTAACTCGGAATGGTATGTTGTTTCAATTAAAACATAAAGAATATTCTTTATTTTTACTATCCAGTCATATTTTTCCAAGGACTTTGTAAGTAAAAGTTTCACTCGCAGTGACATGAAATGCAGCATATATATTGCGCATTTTATCAATTAACGTTACAATGTTTCTTTAAATACGTCATACAATAATACAGAAAGAAAAATACTTTAAATTATATAGCGTAGTTATTTGCAGTTATTTCAAACTGAAACTAAAAAGGATTTTTATATAGAATTTAAAAATGAAACAGTGGTAGGAAACTATTTCATATACTGAATTATTATTCTGCAATATTTTGAATCAAATTTATTTAAGGCTGTTTTTGAAAATAATAATAATAATAATACTGCTGAATAGTGTGAAACTTCTTCCCACATTAACAAAGCCATTTTTATATGTGCATGAAGTTTATAGACATTGTTGGTAATAGTATTTGAGCTCTTTAGTATTGAATAGCATTAAATTTTAATAGCATATTTCGAAAAATGTAAGGAACTACTAGCTCCCACTAGCATGTGAACAAAATCCCATCACTCTGCTGTAGAATTGTTTCATTTTGACCAAATTTCTTTTACAGAAAGGAAGTTCAGACATAAAAAAAAAAAAATTAATTTTGGCTTCAATTAGTATTAATATTTACAGATAATATAGGTTTCAATACAGGAATTAATAAAGGTTTTCATTTTTAAAAAAATACCTTATAAAAAATCTGTTTTTTATTTTAAAAAAATAACTTTTATAGAAAATTTTAAGAATTTATATTTTATACTTTTATATAATGTACTCAGATAGATCAAATCGATTTCCTGTAACTCGGAATGGTATGTTATTTCAATTAAAACATAAAGAATATTCTTTACTTTTACTATCCAGTCATATTTTTCCAAGGACTTTGTAAGAGAAAATTTCACTCGAAGTTTAAAACAGGAAATGCAGTATTTATATATTGCGCATTTTATCAGTTAACATGAATTATGAAATCATGAAAATTTTATCTTCTAAAGCATTTTTCGTGAATTGTTTAAACTGCATTAGAAGATTGATATAATCATTTAGTAAATTTTAGAAGGATTTTAGAAGGATTGAAGGATTTAGAATAATTAATTAAACTTGAATTTATAAGGATTTTTTTGCAATATTTATAACCCCACTCAAATCTGTTATTTTAAATCTTTTTCTTAGTATTTTGTAGAATTAGGAAATGTACAAATATAACGTTCTTGCAACAGAAATATATCCGGATTGCAAAATCACGCCCCCCACCCCCCCAACCCCAACGCCAAGAAAGCTGAAAAGATGCAAAGGCAAAACAAATCCTCCTTTAAAAGATATTTTTGTTTTGTGTAACCCATTATGCTTTTACAACAAGATAAAATAATGTATCTATAGCTTATTCCAAACTGTATTACAACTAATCGATGTATTAAATGAATTTTATAAAAAGTTATTTTAATGATACTTATATGCATCGTCAGTAGATAAAGTGTTAAAAACAAAAATGAACTAAAATAACAAAAAATCACTGCCGGCTCGGCCTACAGGCGCAGGTAGATTTCGAAGTTAAGTACTAATTTCACCAACAAAAACTAAATCATGATTAGAGATAAATCCTCTTTAAAAATTTTATCTTGCCGCTTTTGACGAGTTTTTAATTTCATTTTTATATAAGAGCTAGTTTTATCAGAATCATGTTAAGGCAGTTTTCAAAAAATATTTTTCCATGCTCAACAACTCGAAATTTTCTGACACATTTTCAGATTCATTTTTTAACCGAAAGATATAAAATTGGAAAGCCTGACCATGGGAGCGATTTGGAATCGAACTGTGTTTTCCATTTTTTGATCAATAAATTAGCTATCGACTTATAGGCGATTTTGATCACGTGACACGGCATTTTTCTCCCATTACTGACTGGATTTTCTTCTTTCGCTCGGAAGTTCAGTTTAAAATGCCAACTTTGACAGTATTTTCTGAAAGATCTATTGCGTTTAAAAGAAAACTGAAAAAACAGTTCGAAACCTTCTAGTTTCATGCATTTCCGGACAAAAATGAATTAAAACTTATGTCAGAAAGTTGACCCTTTGGATTTGAGAACAGCCTTAAGTGAAAGTTATTCATTTGTAGATGAGCCTGCACTACATGTTTTTGAAAATATTTCAATTTTTACATTTTACTTTTTTAAGTGTTTTTAAGAAAACATCTTAAAAATGGTGGCAATCCATACTTCTACAGAGAAAAAAGAAATGAGATAGTCAGACAAGTGACTTCTTAAATTTCTGTAAAAATATTTAAAGACGTGTACTTTATAAGCCAATAAAAATTAATTTTCGATTAATGAGATACTCAGACACGTGACTTGTTAAATTTCTGTAAATATATTTAAAGACGTGGATTTTATAAGCCAATAAAAATTAATTTTTTATTTACCATGACGACACCAGAATGTAATTACAGTCCTCCACACTTAACCAAGTCACGGATAATCGAATATCCCGCTTATTCGAATAGAATCCTCCGGAACCGAATTTATTCCTATTGGTTCTATGTTATTTTTCACCGCTTAAACCAAATACCTTTTACGAACGTCTCCGCTTAATCGAATAACTGTGTGACCGATGCTTGAAAATAGTCACGGAAAGCACGTTTCAGCTGGAATTTCCTTCCATCTTTTGTCATTTTCGGTTCCTTTGCGCTGAAAACAAATTTTCAGTTCTTCCTGCAATAATTTCGGCCAGCTGGTGTATAATGAGCAGGTCAAATGATTTCACCACCTCGATCCCCCCACCATCACTTCTTGCTGTTAACTTGGCAATGTACCGTCACTTCGAGACTCGAAATGGTAGCTGTGATATTTTGCATTCATTCGAAAAACAATTCTATATTTACTCCTTTAAAATTCCACTTAAACAAACCCCTTTAAACGATTTTTTAAGGCAGTATAAATAACGTAAGTTAGAACTAGCAAAGTTTTTTACCAAATTCAAACGAGCTGCATTAAGTGTGATGTAAGCCATATAATTGTATGTACTGACATATTAAATTAATAGGTATACTTACTTTATATTAGCATTTGTATTTATGTTAGTTTATGTTATGTTATTCTATTAACGATTTATTGTGCTGTTAATTAAATATACCGTAGAGGGTTATTTTGCCTTTTTACTACGCATTAAATATTACAGTTTTGATTCCCCGTTTAATCAAATACCCCGCTTAATAGAATATTGTTTGTGGAACCGTCAATATTCGTTTAAACGGGAACAACTGTATTTTATCAATTGTATAATTATTTATTCTATGTAGTTATTTTATAAATTTTAGTGTCATTTTTTCAATACAAAGGAAATATATTTCTATTTTAACATATTGTGTAAGACCATCAAAGAGGTTCATGGTCCCTAAAAATTAATTAACGTAATTTTCAAAAGAAAACATCCATTAAAAAACACGAAACTGCTACGTTTCCTATAACTGCATCAAAATTACGTCATTTTCCAAGATTTTTCACTACACCAGCTCAAAAAATTAGACGACAAATTTTTAGAAAGACAACGGTCTTCAGCTGTGAAAATGGAGTCATTTTAAAAGACATTCAACTGAAAACTGGCATATTTTTCAACATTTATGTGCAAATGACGTAATTTGCATCGGCTCTTCATTCCTCCTATACTAAGATTAGAAGAATTTATTAGGAGATTTTCAGTTCAGACTAAAAAATAGTAGTGCACTTTTGCAAGTCGCAAAATACACAGTTATTGTTAGACATGCATAATGAAGGAGGTAACGACCAGCGGCGGTATAGCTTAATTTTTAACACTCTTATGTCGTTTCTAAATTAAAGACTTCAATACCAACAATCCCACTTCATAATTATACAATTCAACTTCAATATCAATAAACAGTTGAAAAAATATCCTTTTGAATAAAATTTATTTGAAAATTGCAGCTCAATTTATTTATTTTTAAATAATTTTCAAGCATAAAAAAAATATTTTTTTAATTTAACTCAACACTGAGCATCGCTATTCTTCAATGATGAAAAGTAACTAAGAACTATGTTATCACATAATAATCAGACCAAATTAAAAATGAAAAATGAAACAGAGAGAAAGAGAGATGATTAATCAAAAGATCATACCGCTCTTAAAATCCAGCACTTTGGCGCTAAGCTGAAATTTGTCACGAAAAGGCAGATTTTCATTTTATGTTGAACATTATTATAAAGTTAATTTGAATTTGTTAAAATATAAGTTGCATCGGAATATGCTCGATTATTTATGTCACTTTATAAGAGGAAAATAATTCCAGAACGTGGAAAAAGGGACAATCAACCCGATTATGGAAAACGAATGAAGAACTTATACAAATAATGAAAACATTAAAAAAAATCTGCCTCATCTGCCAATTTTATATTATCATTTTAAAAATATATACATTTTTTACATAAACATTGAGTAGCTTAAAATAAAGGTTGTCATGGTTGATATGAATTTGAAAAGAAGGATTATTGAAAAGAACATTTAAAAAACCTTTTATGTCGTCGAATTTCGTCGGATTCCACATCATGTTTAATAACGTTTCAGAATGTTTAGTAAAATATAAACGTTTTCTACACTTTAAAAAAAATCTCCCTGCGAAACTTTGACACATTTATGGACGCATTTTTAGACAAAAAAAGCATTACATTGTAGGCATGACAAATGAAGTTATCTGTAATCAAATAGGGTTTTTCCTTTTTTGAATAAATGAATTATATTTAGAGTGATATACGATCTTTATCTAATTATGGTATTAATCAGGTAGTTGCGCCTTGAAATTCCATTCAAAATACTAGCTTTGACAGGGTTTGCTGAAAGATCTCAAGCCTTTATCGAAAACTGAAAAATAAAAAACATTCGATTTCATAGCTTCTGAATAAGAGTACTTACCAGGCTCATGCGTTTTCAACTAAAAATGGATTTAGGAATAAGTCAGAAATTAGCCAATTTAGATTAGAAAACAGGCATAAGTGTCATCTCAAATCGCTACTTCTGACGCATTCGTAATTTTAAATACTACACTGAATACTCTCATAAATATTATTTCTGATGTCAACATGCCCTTTTTTTTCTATGCATCTACAAAATACAGAAGATGGATAAGGTTTTATTAGAAAGATTTCTCAACAGGCTTTAAAGAGTGCATTAAAATCTCGTTAAAACACGTTGTTCGCCTTAAAAAGTCCTTCCGGCCAGTGCCGGGAGGAAGAGGTAGCTTTCAAATACCTTATTTTAAAAAAGCCAACTTATATTATTCAAACACACGAAGCTCAATTTAGTGGAAACCGAATATAGGAGATTCAATACTAATTTCTATCAATACTAAATCATTATAAATGAGAATTTCACGAAATTAGTCAGCTTTATCCAAGCTGCTTTTATTTAAAGTAACTTATATTTGGCTGAGATGTTGATGTATACTATCCACATGCTTTCTCGCATGGAAATAGGCGAATACGTGTGTTATCGCGTGACAAATACAAGAGCGTTTCAAAATGTTAGCCATACTAGAAATTCAAAGTGCTATAATTCAACCATTTTTTAAGATATAAACAAAAGAACAAATTTTCAGAAACAAAATCTGCTCCGGAATCTTCGTATCAAGGCCAAACACATAAAAAAATCTTTTTCATTTTCCAATTTTTTAATACCTCATTTTAAATTTTAAATTTAATTTTTTTAAATGGCAACCCTTTTGAAACAAGATGGCGAATGAAGCTGGCCAACGAACTCGGTTGAGACATTGGTATGTACTATGTACAGACCAATTAACATCCAAATCGGTTCATAAATACGCTTGTTATCTTGTGACAAAAATCAGGTCGTTTTAAAATGTCAGCCACAATAGAAATTCAAAACGCTATAACTCAGCCATTTTTTTAGATATAGACAAAACAAAAACTGTTCCGGGATCTTTGTATTAAGGTCAAACACATACAGAAAAAATATTTTTCATTTTCTAATATTTTGGTATCTCATTTTAAATCTTAAATTTTTTTAAATGGCCGCCATTTTGAAACAAGATGGTGGATGAAGCTGGCCAACGAACTCGGTCGAGATATTTGTATGTACTACGTACACACCAAAGTACATCCAAATCGGTTCATAAATACGCCTGTTATCACGTGACAAATATCAGGACGTTCCAAAATGTCAGCCACGCTAGAAATTCAAAATGCTATAACTCAGCCATTTTCTGAGATATAGACTAAACAAAAACTGCTCCCGAATCTTTGTATCAAGGTCAAATACATTAAAAAAATATTTTTTTAATTTTCAATTTTTTGGTACCACATTTCAAATTTAAATTTTTCTTAAAAATTTAAATGGCTGCCATTTTTAAACAAGATGGCGGATGAAGCTGGCCAACGAACTCGGTCGAGACATTGGTATGTACTATGTACAAACGAAGTTACATCCAAATCGGTTCATAAATACGCCTTTTATCGCGTGTCAAAATTCAGGACGTTTCAAAATGTCAGCCACGCTAGAAATTCAAAATGCTATAACTCAGCCATTTTTTAAGATATAGACGAAACAAAAACTGCTCCGGAATCTTTCTATAAAGGTCAAATACATAAGAAAAAATATTTTTCCATTTTCAATTCTTTGGTACCACATTTCAAATTTAAAATTTTTAAGAAAATTTTAAATGGCCGCCATTTTGAAACAAAATGGCGGTTGAAGCTGGCCAACGAACTCGGTTGAGACATTGGTATGTACTATGTACATACCGAATTACATCCAAATCGGTTCATAAATTCGAGAGTTACACTATGACAAATGTCAGATATATATATATATATATATATCAACTTTTGAACGGAGGGTGGTTTCGGGGTCTGGGGGTCATGATCGATGAAAATATACCAAAATTTTTTGAATACGCTTTCCTCCGAACGGCTGCAATAGGTAGCTTTTTGTAATGAAAGCTACCTAAAATGCAGTTAATTAAAAATGAATGAAAAATGTATCAACAAAAAATCTCAGAGAAGTGAGAAAAAGACTTCACACGGTTCAACTGGTTTATATATATATATATATATATACATATATATATATAGACTTTTTTTTCATAAAGATCCTAAAATTTTAGTATTTTTTCCATTTTTCTATAAATATACAGCACCTTATACAAAATTCGATGTTTTAGAGGATTTTTGAAGCTTGAAAATAACCTAAAACTAATCATCAGTTATAGCTATCAACTGTAAACAACATACACAATATTTACAATAATGTAAATATGTTTTTCGATTCATTAGTCGTCTTTTGAAAATATTTCAACAATTCAGAAATGTAGATCAGAAACTAATTGCGTAATTGTATTTGAAATATTTATATAACAGAGGAAAGTGAAAATATATTTATCTCAATAAGAAAGTAAAAAATATATCTTTACAGTAAAAAGTAAATCTTTATTATTAAAATTTTACAATGAAGAAAATCCCACTTGATCTATAATTGATTAAAATAAACGAAATGATATTTTAAATTAAATATGACCAAAATATGATTAAACCTATTTAATATTAACGATATTTTGCAATTATTAATGAATTTTGTTGCACAATATGCAGGGCCACCGCTAAGACTTTTTATTGCGGCGGGGGCTGGGGGGGACTTCAAATTGTCAAGTCAAATTCTAGTATTTGCCAACTCATAGAGTAACCAAAATAAACAGTTCACGATGTTGCCAACTAGTTTTATAATTTTGCCACATTACCACAATTAGAAATTGTAATATAGTTCTTATATGTAAAAAAATTAATAATATTCTCAATTATATTTAAAAATTTTGCCAAGTCTATCGGAAATTGAATGTGTATTATAGCTTTTATTAAAGTTTTAAACAAATTTGCCAATTAAGTTTGTAAATTTTTTAAGTGCAACAGCATTCGGAAACGTTTGGGGGAAGGGGGGGGGGGTAGCGTGAGCGAAGGCCCTGACAATATGTATAGAATTTAGTCCTAATTTCTTATATATTTAGTTCTTAAGTTGCCATTTGTTTTTTGAAAATCTATCTAAACTTTAACTTTTGATTTTAAATACAATAAATTATGTCTAAAGCGGATCGATCGAGACCGAAAAAATTTTCCGTAGTAGACAATATTCCGCCTTAGACAATTTTTACTTTATGCCTATGGATTCGCGGGAACTTGAAAATCTTTTCGAGTCAGACAGATTTCCGTCTCGCACAGAATTTGCCTTACAAAGAGTTTACTGTATTTGCATTTGCAATTTCTAAAAACACAAGTGATTTTTTTTTCTTTTTAATATAGAATTTTCACTTCAAAAATTTATTAATAATTCCAATTAATTGTAATGTTAAGAAAACCAGGCAATGAATAAAATGATTTTGGAAAAACGGGATTTTGAGGTCAGTAGACAAATCTATAAGTTATACAAACAAGCCATTTTCAATTCTCTATTTTTCGTCTAATGCAATATTATTACACCCTTAATTTTTCTCTCCGGATTTATATATCGCCTAACATTTAGAAGATTTCTCCGATTATCATAAAATTCAAATATATTATTTGTGAGATATTGATGTCTGTTGTTGACAAATGAAAATTGCAATCAATATAACTTTTTGCTTTCTGTTGTGAAGTGTAATTGTGTTAGCTCAGCTCATCAAATAGTAAATATTACTACTACTACCAATAATAATAATAATAATAATAATATATATATATATATATATATATTTTTTTTTTAATCTAAAAATGTAATTTTTAGTAGTGTTTTGATTATAGTGTGAGCTAGAAGCATTGTAAATTTAAAGTTCACTAATTAAATGCATTTACATTACATAACATTTGCTCATACTACATAAGAAAATAAATATTTTTACATGTTTCAAAGTTATGCTAGCGGCCGTAGCGACTCATTGTATGGCATGAAATCTTTCTTCTTTTTAAATGTGTAGAAAGTAGTTCAATTCTACATTTAGAAAAGCTATAAAATATTAATTTTATAAAATTCTTATTATAAACATGCAATCATATTTAGAATTTACAATATAAATTAACTGAAAAAAACACACATTGCAAGTTACGTGATTTTGGAGCAATTATAGTAAAATGAAGACATGCAGGCATCATTGATCTACATGATTTTCGATAAAAATTTCGAGAGCTTGGCATTATTGTCAAACTAATGTTTGTTTATTTGCCTAACTCGTTTAAGGCTTTTATGAAATGCAAACTGGCTATTTTCTGACAAAGTTTTAAATTAATTTTTGTTCGCAAGCATATCAAATTGGCAGATGACCTTATTCAGAAACGATGCAATCGAACTGTTTTTTTTCTTTTTTTGAAAACAAACATACAGTCAAATTTGGCGTTTTGAACCTAATTTCTAGAGACGAAAGCGCAGGAAAGGAGAAAAAATCATCATCCTGAGAGAATAATTGCTTATAACTCCAGATGTTAGTCACTTATCGGAAAAAAGAAGAAAACTGTTTGATTACAAAAAAAGTTCAATAGTTGTCCTTGCAAGTAACATGCTTTTATATTTAAAAGTGAACCAGAAGATGTCTTTTATTTTACAATTGCGCATAGTTGAGCGAAGAAAAATATTGTTATTTTATTTCTATATTAATTAATATAGAAATATTAATTAATCTAAATATTAGTTCTAAATAGAAATCTTTTCATTTGACCTTTTGAGGAACAAGTAATTGCGTTTGTGTAATGCTGAATTCTCACCGGAAATTTGGAAAAATTTTATTTCTAAATAAGGAAAGGCAATTATCGAAATTTTGTAGAGACAGACGTCAGAAGTGTGTAGTTTCATGATATTTATTTTCAGTCGTTTTCGAGAAAATTACGTCTATACATAGAATTTTATTAGGTTCGTAACTAGTAAATAACAGCAAAGGGGAGGAATGGATGGAAGAAGAAGCACAGGAAAATTTAAGAATGAAATAAATTAATTATTTTCTTAAGTATGTAAAAGCACACAAAATATATTTTTTAACCGTATAAAAGACTCTACTCTTTAACCCTTTCAGGGCAAAGTACGGCTGTTTCTAAAATGTTGAAATGATTGAATGACAACAAGAATTTACGAAGAAATTTATTTGAAAATAAGTAAAAGCTTTCATTCCCGTACATTATAAATGAAAAATTTTATTTAAAAATGCTGGTGCTATTTTGGCATTTGGGAATAGGCATAAAAATGTACCACCGCCCTTCAAGACAGACGTATATAGACTTATCATTGTTGAGATGGCTGAGATATAGAAAATGTTTCTAAGGTGGAATCGCAAAAAAAAGGGGGGAAAATTTCGTTTTAAACGGGTTTTTAGCATAACAGGTAAAGCATCTATCATACAATGAAACCCGCTAAGATGGAATCGCATGAGACCGGGAACTGTCGTTTTAGGCAGGTTTCTATCTTAACAAGTATAATTCCATGATTACACCGCATTTTTTAAAACGGAATTTTGAAAATTATATTCTAAAATGTATCTCAATAAATAGTAAATGAAATCGACGTAAACAGAAAATTTAAAATTATTTAAGGCTGTTCTCAAATCCATGTGGTCAACTTTCTGACATAAGTTTTAATTCATTTTTGTTCGGAAACGCATGAAACTAGAAGGTGATGTTATTCAGAAACTATGTCATCGAACTGTTTTTCCGTTTTCTTGTAAACGCAATAGATCTTTCAAAAATACTGTCAAAATTGGCATTTTGAACCGAACTTCCGAACGAAAGAAGAAAATCTAGTCAGTAAGGGGAGCAAAATGCCGTGTCACGTGATCAAAATCGCTTCTAACTTAATAGGTAATTGATTGATCAAAAAATGGAAAATACAGTTCGATTCCAAATCGCTTCCATGGTCAGGTTTTCCAATTTTATATCTTTCCGTCAAAAAATGAATATGTAAATATGTCAAAACGTTCTCACTATAAGCCTCCCTCCCCACACCTCATTCAACACATTCGCGGGCTTATTTTGGAGCATACGTGCATGGCATTTACAATACTTAGAGTATTGAACAGCGTTTTACATTTTCTTATAAATGGGATACATTTGGAATTGCAGTTCCCTGTTGATGACTTTTCTGAGACTGCCACGTGCCAAAAATTTGGTTAAACTGCCCAATATGACAGATTTTTTTTTTTTTTTTAATCGGAAATTGTGGTTGATAAGAAACTTTTTGTATATTGGGGATTCGGAATCACTCAATTAGATTTATGTTGTATTTTAAATGTAAATAAATCTTATTTCTGATGAAAAAGTTACACAACCTTTTTAATATTTTGTAATGCTATCGAAATAAAATACACATCACACTGCTGTAACGATCTAAGTAAGAAATCTATAACGTACCAAGTATTTAAATAAATTTTTAAAAAAGGTTCAATGCTTTGCAGTTCATATACTGACAAGATATCTCAATCAATACATTACCTTAAATCACAGAGTTTCAAGTGATAAATTAATGTTTTTTAAAATAATTAAAATTAATAATGCCTTTTTAGTCACTACATATCATATTTTACACAATAAAACGCGGTACAAAGAGAGTCTGTGTATAACGGAAACTTGACTTAAATGGTAAATTTCGTGGTCTCTGCAAAATAACATAAATTACGTATAAAACGGAATATTTTCCCGCTTCCTTTTGAATTTAAACTTAGCCGGTTTCCTTATATTTCGCTAAACTTTTGTAATTAAAAATTTTAATGCTATTATTGCATAACAAATTTCGGAGGTGGCTGCAGCCACATCAATCCACTCACTGGATACGCCACTGTATCAAGACAAATACATTGTTTTCTTTTGTCTCAATATTATTAGTTTGAAATATGCGTTATATTTTCACGATTTTCTTTACAATGCAAGTTATCAATAATTCTGATTTTGGATAACTATAACATTTTACGCGACTCAATGGAATTCAAATTAAAATTTATTTTCTAAAGTTGTATGAAAAAATTAAATTTCACTTCAAAATATCTAGACAAATTAATTTATATTTTTCTTAATATTTCTTCATTTTCTTGTAATATCTTAAATTCAATCATAAATTTTATCTAAGACAGTAAATTGTATAAAAAAATTTCATTGTAATTTGTTTTTACTTTAAAATCTGCTAAAACAATTATATAATTTCAGTTATGTCTCTATCTGTCAAGCTTTCCCGCGCGTTCTCATTGATATGCTTCGACTGCAATGAATTTTGTATATTTTTTAAAGATTTAGTATGATATAGTTTCTATTGAAAATAACTGAAATACACAAAAGAATTCGTATACATTACAATCTACGTTTGGTAATTGTTTGTAGCACATCTTTATTTTCCGTTTATTACTTTTTTTAGAGAACTACTGAAAATGGCATGCAACACATTTACAATCCATTTGCAGGGACACAAGAAATGCAAAATGTTTGGATTATAAGCCATACAATTTTTGAAATTTTTTTAATTATTTTTTTCCACTATCAAGCAGGACGGTCGTTCTGCCAAACCAAGCTGAAAAAAAATGCTAACCCCGCCAAACAAACAAAAGCCAAGAATAAAACGGCAAGACACCGTAACTGCTTATTCTACTGAAGACAACTTATCCATGTTAAATCGACCAAACATGCCAGCGTAAAATTCCCCATATCAATAGAACCAATCATCGCTGAAAAATAAAACCAAAACCAGAAGGACCTAATGAAAAAGATCTTCAATTTGAGACCAAATGCATCATCATAAGTTAATTATAAACAGGTATATAGATTTTTTAATATATCGTCGAGATACTGAAATTCACCGATTTTTTTTCTTCGTCACACCTTATGTTTAAATCGAGGTAGAGACTTAAATAATGGACAGAAAAAAGTAAGGACTGCATTTTTGGACAGATATTTACTTAATCTACGTGCTTTTATAAAATTCAGCTTTAAAAATACAAATTTTCTATTCTTAATTAGCGAAAAACTGTTAATTAATTCTAAAGTTTACAAATTATGCCAAACAGCAATAAACCCGCCAAAACATTTTAGAAGTCTTATACTATTCTTTTATATTATCCTTTGCATTGATTTCATCGAAGAAAACTATGGCCGAGATCCAGATAGACTTTTCGCTGTTAGCGAAATGAGTTTGACCAATCAGAAGCCAGCATGTTTGAGAATTTTTGCTGTTTCTGGATCCCAGCCTATGTCATAAAAGTTTTGAGTCATTTTCTTAGTGCCATGGATGAAGTGCAATGTTTGTAGAAATGTTGGCTGGGATCCAGATAGATTTTTCGCTGTTAGCGAAACGAGATTCACCAATCAATAGCCTGCATTTTTGCAAACAGCGAAAAGTTCGCAAAAATGCAGGCTTCTAATTGATGAATCTCGTTTCGCTAACAGCGAAAAATCTATCTAGATTGCGGCTATAGCGAATAGAATTCATAGTGTGGAAATCAGCTATCTCTGTAATACTTAAAAAGCGCTAAAATATTGTATCCCTTAAATATGCAACGATGCTGCTGCAATATACAGATCGCAGCTACATCTGCAGGATATTTTCTACAACTGCAAGGTATTTCTAGTCTATGCAATGTAATACTAGTAATACGAAAATCCCGCAGATGTCGCTGCGATCGAAACTTGGAATTTTAGCAGTATCGTCGCACATTTAAGGGATAAAATTTTTTAGCACTGTTTGGATAGCATAATTCCACACTAGGTATTCTAGACGCTGTACCTTTGCTACAGCGCCTAGAAGATATAGTGTGGAAAACGGCTACAAAATAGTGCTAAAAAAATTGAATCCCATAAATGTACAACGATGCTGAATAACAAGATGTTGATCGTAGCGCCATCGTAGTGATTTAAAAACGATAGTCATTCTAAAAGAGACTCTTTAACCTATTTCACGTCATTCCTTAACTAAATTAGCTTATAACAGACTAAAATATCTTATATTTATAGTTTCCGATATTTAACATTCTATAATTTTTGAAAACACAGGGTTTATATTGAAAAGAGTTACGAGATGGCGCTCGTATCATCATATTGCCGCTGAGCATTGTTGGAGATTTATGGGATACAAGTTTTTAGCACTTTTTAAAGCATTATAAGAATAGCCGTTTTCCACACTGTATCTTCTAGGCGCTGTAGCTATATCTGTAATACTTAAAGCGCTAAAATATTGTATCCCTTAAATGTGCAACGATGCTGCTGCAATATGCAGATCGCAGTGACATCTGCAGGATATTTTCTACAACTGCAAGGTACTGCTAGTCTATACAATGTAATACTAGTAATACGAAAATCCCGCAGATGTCGCTGCGATCGAAACTTGGAATTTTTTGCAGTATCGTCACACATTTAAGGGATAAAATTTTTTAGCACTGGTTTGGATAGAATTTTTCCACACTAGGTATTCTAGACGCTGTAACCGCAATAGCCTGTCTTTTCCGTTTGCCTCGGAGTAGATACGAGGCTAACGAGAAAGACAGGCTACCGCGGTGGGTCCGATTCTTCGTTTTTTAAAGACCGCTGGAGTCACGTGATGCTCTTTTCGCACACTTTTAATTGGTGCATTCGAGAATCACGTCACTCCAGCGGTCTGTAAAAAAAGAAGAATCGGACCCACTGCGGTAGCCTGTCTTTTTCGTTAGCCTCGGAGTAGATATAGATGACGTCATTTGAAGCTGTTCCTGAACTGTGGCCAGCTCATCACGTCACACGGAGTTGATTATCTGTACACGGCAATGAACACAAAAAAAAATCGGCGCGCCGCTTTGTACTAATCATCGTGTAAAGATGATCCAACTCCGTGTGACTTTTAAACGTCATGAACTGGTCTATAATGTCATTGGTCACTCTAACATTCTCCCTCCTGCGTCCGCCATATGTAGCGGCATCTTGCACTGGAGACTGCTAAATGGGCTGCTATCGATCAAAATCAAGAGAGAAAAGGGCAGAAGAGCGGGAAAGAACTCTTTTTTTGATATCTAGTTTTTCACACGGGAAGATTGACATGTCTGTTCCTCTCCTTTCATAGCTTCATGGTGGTGAAATAAGCCAACGCCCCCTAGATATTTGAGAATGTCTTGACGCGCGTCACAAAAACATCATAAAAAGTAGGCAAAGCAAAGAAACAAAATCATTCATTGGCTCGTGGATATGAACGAGCCAATGAATGATTTTCTTCTTTGTTTTGCCTGCTTTGTGTGACGTTTTCCTGACGCGTGTCAAGGCTTTCTCGAATATTTAAAGGGCGTTGAATAGGTCGGGATCAAGATAGATTTTTCGCTATTAGCGAGATGAGATTGATCAACCAGAAGACTGCATTTTTGCGAACTTTTTGATGTTTGCAGTAAACACTGAAAAGCCTGCAAGGATGGAGACTACTGATTAGTCAATCTAATTTTACAAACAGAGAAAACTTTATCTGCATCCCGGACATTAACTTTGGTTGGTTAAGACGATTTTGAATAAAATAGCCAATGTTTGTTAACTTTTCTGGTTAGCTTAATCGAAATTTTCCACGTCTATTACTGAAAACTGAGTTACTGTACTTTGTACAAAAACTTGAATATGAGTACTCGATTTGTACATATGTCACCACTCGTACATATAAATGTTCTCTGTTATGAGCATGATTCTAAGCGCAGCTGGTTAAATTTGAGTATCTGATTATTAGAGAAAGCAATAGTGGCCCACCGTGGCTGAGTGGATAAGACACCATGCCGCTAATCGATTGAGAGCGTAGGTGGGGGCGGGTTCGAATCCCGCCGTGATCCCCACGTGATCTGATATATGTGTTCAATAAAACAAACAAACAAACAAACAAGAAATAGTGAAAGGTACAGTTGCCATGGAAACAACGACTTCTTTAATTCGTATAGAAAATTAATGAATAGTTGTAAATGACTTAAGTTTAAATAGTTAATAAGTTTAAGTATGGATAAACAGATTTGAGTAAAATTACATATTTATTGTTTCTTCTCTATAACACGATCTAAATGAAGATGAAGTTATATGTACAGTTTATATCTTTAAATTTTTTTAATCAAAAATGTTTCATAATCATGTCTAGAATTGCTAGATTTACAGATCTTGAAATAGATCTTCGATTCTTTAGATGTCTGCGGAGCTTCATTCGCGGATTATCCGTAGGTATTTGTAAAGGTAAATTTATTTTACAAAACCGTCAGCAAGAAAAAGTTAGAACAAACAATTAACTGACAGACTAACTGTATATATATATATATATATATTATTTCGACTCTATCTGTTTTTACTAAATTTTCACCCTTCATAGAAAATTTTAAGGAGATATAAATTGAGAAAGACTGATACTTTGAAAGAAGAAATTGACTTTCCTTACTTTTAAATTATTAATTACTCTAAAAAATGAATGATAAGTAAACAAAATGTATACTGTGGTGTTTGTTCCCTGCTTATAAAGGCTATACAAGGGCTAATTTTAGCGAGTAGAATTATTGTAATTATATATAATCTGTTTAAAAAAAAAAGAACTGATATCTACTAAAAAACAACTTTTCAAAAGTAAAAAAAAAAAAAAAAAAAAAAAAAAAAAAAAAAAAAAAAAAGTGAGAGTTGTGGCTAAAAAATAGTGTGATATCGAATTTCCAAGCTTATATTATGGTACTTATTTAACATTTTTTATTTAAAATTTACCATATGTAAGTCGAGTACCTAAGTATGAGTTGATAGAAAGCCTTTTCTTCTTTACTAAATACATCATAACGTGTTTCTGAAAATTAAATTTTTTAAAATTATGCATGATGGGCTTGGCGGCCATCTTTCCATATTTTACACAAATTTCTAAGCAGACAAGCTCGTAATATGTTTGCATTACTAAGAATTTTGAACTTCTAGTTTTAGCTACAGACAGATAAATTAAGAAAGTCTTTTATATTGAAAAAACAAATTGATTTTTACTGCTTTAATTAATTAACCCCTCCGAAAAAAAGAATCATAAGATGAAACCTGAAGTTACTCAGCTTTATTTTAAGACACAAATTTCTAGGCACTCATTTCCATAAATTAAAAGCATAAAATGTTTGCTTTAGCAACAATTTCGAACTTCCGATCTTAACAACGTACTTGTGTGCTTAAAAATTTGTGTAAAGTATGAAAAGATGGCCGCCAAGCCCATCATGCATAATTTAAAAAAAAAATTAATTTTCAGAAACACGTTATGATGCATTTAGTAAAGGAGAAAAGGCTTTCTATCAACGCATACTTAGGTACTCGACTTACATATGGTAAATTTTTAATAAAAAATGTTAAATAAGTACCATAATATAAGCTTGGAAATTTGATATAACACTATTTTTTAGCCACAACTTTCACTTTTTTTTTTTTTTTTTTTTTTTTTTTTTTTTTTAAATTTTGAAAAGTTTTTTTTAGTAGATTATAATAGACGGCATCGATTTTGTAAGTAGAATTTTATGATATCTACAATTTTGTCTTATCAATAATAAATAAATGTCATTCTGGTACACTTTACCACATTATCTGTTAAGCTTTTATAAAGAAACACATAGATCAGAAATTGGTACGGATATATTGAATTAGGAAAATATGTTGGGCAACTAAAGGTCGACAGGAACTTTCACAATTATTTGTGATTTGAGACTTTTGTTGTCAAATACTTATTTTGAAAGCGGCAATTTTTTTT
The DNA here is from genome assembly GCA_963932465.1 of Maratus speciosus. Taxonomy (NCBI): domain Eukaryota; kingdom Metazoa; phylum Arthropoda; class Arachnida; order Araneae; family Salticidae; genus Maratus; species Maratus speciosus. The sequence continues at coordinate 4,534,605 of CAWVRF010000002.1, read as the reverse complement.
CTTTTTTACGATCCATATGAGTCGAATCATTCCAAATTATTGCTGATAATGTTACTGCTAATTGTTGTTGTTCAACAAATTTATTATTTAAACAATTCTGATTTAATTTATATCCAATGATTTGTATAAAGTAATTTTTTGGAGAAGTAAGGAGGTACAATAAAGAGCTAAACGACTTTTGCACAAAGGCTCTCAACATTGCTACCGCGCCTGTACACACAAGGATGATTTAAACATTGAATGCATAAATTAAAAAAAGATTTATCCCTTAAAGTTTTAAATGGAATTTGTCGACATTTTTCTAAATATATTTATGCATCTACTTGGGAACATTTAAATATATGTAAGGTTTATGTAGAAGAATGAAAATATAGATGCAATATGCATGGCTGCCAACGTCCCTGTTTCTTACCAAATTAAATAAACATATTTTCAACCAGAAAATTTAAGGAATGAAAAAGATTTTTATTTTTAATTACAGATTCTTGTTTTATTTCAATCATTACCGGAAATTTTTTGTCGAAAATAGGTTATTTGATTTTTAAATTATCGAAAGGATGGACAGTTATGCATGTACAATATAAAACCACTTTTACGTTATTCATTTAAATCGCGTTTTAGCTTCTCTTGATGTGACTATCTAATTCAGATACATTGCATATTCTGTGGGTGATAATGATTTTATTTATATTTTAATAAAATCATACAACATCTAACATAATGAAATTGGTATGCGTTATTGGAATGAACCATAACTTATTTTAGAATAGAAAATGATGTTCATAAAGTTTATCTACTTATTTAAAAGACTTTATGAATCATGGTCGGTAATTGGATAAAATGCGTTTAAAGGTTGTTCTGAAATTCAGTCTAACCACTTTATAATACATTCCTCTTTTTCTTTTTATTCTGTAACGCATTAATTTGAATTAGTGTATTTAAGTCCAAAAATAATGAAATTGAAAATTAATTTCGATTTCGCAAGATTGGTAAATAATCTTTCCGAAAATGTCGTTTCAAACTGAAATTCTGGACGCTACCGCCCGATAAACGTCGTCATAAGACAGCGATAATTTGTAACTGAAGATATAATATACTTACAAAAAACAAAAGTGCTATTACATTCTAAATCAATTCAATTGTCATTATTAATTACATGATTTTACGTATAAAAATGAGTTCGTAAATGTATCAGAAAATTTTGCATCGTTGAGCAGAGAAAATAGTACGCAGCGCTTATACATTAAAAAGTAATAATACCGATTTACAATTTTCTGACGTAAAGATATAATTTACTTCTAACAGGAAATTTTTTATAACTTTTTCAAAATTAATAGAGATGAATAAATAAAAGCACGAACGAAATACCTTTGAAATGTCTTGGCAACTCGCAAAGAGTCTACCATTGGTTTTCTATTAAAAAAACAAGTAATATAAAAATTTTGTTTTTAAAGTCAATTCCTACTTAGGCCATCAAAGAAAAATTTAATATAATTAAGCTAATATGAGCTTTTGTTGCATTAAAATATCTCAATTTGTTGATTTTCTATAAGCAAGTAGATTTACAGTGGAACTCTATGGGAATTTGGCGAAATATTACAGATATCGCCAAGTTGGCGACAAACTTGGCGGTATTTGGCGACAGAACAGCCCCCCCCCCCCCTACGTTAACCCTTATTGAAAATACTTTCATTGAAATTCAATAATCAATGGCGGTCATTTTGTTTCCCATGCAAAACTAAAATTAATTAATTAAAATTTAATTAATGAATTAATATTTGAAAAAACTTTATTAACATCAATTGTCATCCAGTACAAGTTTAAAAAAAAATTATTTCAACCTGATAGGATGAATAATGAGTATTTTATTAACGATTGAAAATTTGTACAAGATAAATATATAAATATACAAATAAATATAGGGAGAGTGTGAGCTAATAGTAGGAATTGAAAAAAATAGATTTATCTATATCGTTTAAATTGGATCAATAAATAAATGACACATACTTTCTTGAAAAATATTTATTTGTTTATTTATTTTCAAATTCAACAAATCAGTGATAAAAATGTCAAATGTAAATTTGCAATGTCCATCTCGACCTACAGTTCGAGACATTTCTTTAGTCTTGATTGGATTCTAGTAGTTGTTATTTTATATCATTTTAAAATGAAAGCTAATATTTTGTTCTTGGCTCTATACATAAAGTAAGTATTAAAAGTTTTAAAGAATCTATACTTATTACTTATTTTTGACCTGAATAGTTTATCGCGTAACTAATCCTTATCGATTACATGAAAAGAAAGTTTCCTGAATTTTTTTATCCACCATTCTCATTCCACTTGTAAATAAAGTAACAGAATATTATAAAGAGTATTAGAAATTCAGAAGCAATACACCCAAAATCAGGAGTGTGCTAACTTAAGTAAAAATCAGACATCCCCCATTAAAAAAAAAAAAAAAAAAAAAAAAAAAAAAAACTTGGCAAGTCTGCACATAAATCTACCCTATATATATAAAATCCTAATGAAACGAATTTATGAAACGAATATATGAAACGGCTAAATGTATCGATTTTTTGAATCGACTGATTAAACAACTGATTTTGTTTCACGGCGATTTCTCCTAAAATATGGAATACTTTGCGATGAAATTAAGGCCAAAAATCCGTGTTGATCCACAGATCTCAGATGGTATTAGAATTTTTAAATTCGAATTAGTTTTCGAAATATTAATTTTTTTCTACTTTTAAATACCTTTTTTCTAATGATGGCAGCTCAAATTTTAATCATGACAGAAATTTTTTTTCATAATTCAGAGATGGTTACTATTTTAAATTAATTTGGCGACCAATTTGGCCTCCTTTAAATCTATGTTAAGAACAATGCTTTTTTTTAATTTCGTTATCATTTTATTAAATACAAAACTTTCATTTAAAAATGAAACATTTAAATTCATGGTTTTCACTCTTTTTTTTAAAAAACAAAACGAAAAGAAAAATATTAGGCACAGATGTCATATACGCACCGAGGTACCTAATTGGTGCACAGATGGCCTTATTTTGATTGACATGGTAACCCGGCTATTGTTGTTTATTTAATAATAAATGTTTATTTACTTTTATTCCTTTTTTAAATTTATATAAATTATTTTGTTCTATAGTTATTAATTATTTTCTTGCTATTTCCTTTTGAAAATAATAGAAAATAATTAAAAAATACGGTACAATGTAGTAGTTATACCGTCAACCAATTTCGCAAATTATATAAATCGCCAAACCACTCGCCAAATTGTACAGATTGGCAAAATTTTTATTTTAAATAACGAAAGAACAAATAAATTAGTATAACATTAATAAATATAAAAATAAAACGTCGAAATAAAAATCACTTGATGACGTAAACACGTGTAACTTACTAAAAGTCAAGTGAATGTGACATTTACGATCAAGCATTATTGGCATTTAATCTTATAGTTCGCGATAGATTTTTGATCGACGGGATAACTAAGTAGTACCAAAAATACATATGTAACTGGCATTCAAAAACGAGGTTTTCGCCAAATTTTCGTAAAAAAAAAAAAATAAATAAAAATAAATTAAAAAAAATCATGCCAAACATGCTTTTTTTTACTACTACAACTTTCTTCTACGATAATTTGTTGAGGAGTTAGTAGGGGGTGTTTACTTTTTTTTCCACGACTGTACGTAGTCAGGACCACTACCGCATAATGTAACCGTATACGACATATGGCAAAATATTAAATTATGTAACAAACCATGACATTTCCTTTCAACTTCAAATCAATGTTTTAATTTACCACTCGAACAATAAAAAAAATGCTAACTGGCGAGTTGAAAAAAAGATATGGGCGAGATTTGCACCCGGCTTTTTTTTCTTTCGGCACACATGTCATATACGGCCCCATATTGGCGCGATTTTTTTCTGGCGCCAATGTCATATACGCAACGGGTACTTAACTGGCGTAAAAGTACCGTTATTTTGCTTGATATGGTAAGCCGGATGTTGCTGTTTATGCTGTTAATGCGTTCCCCAAATTGGCGTTGGAAAAAAAATCGCGCCAATATGGGGTGTATATGACATTTGTTCCAAACCTTCATATGAAAGGCGAAGGGATCAGATCGTATTTGTTTATGGCATTTGATGACTTGAACTATTATAATATAGATGAAATGATGGGGATAGAATAATATTTGGCGACTTATCACCTGTGCCTGGATAACATTAAAGTATCAAAATGGCACCTAGAGTATAAAAAGAAAAGTGTTCCGCCCGGAACTGTTGATGATAGTCACATGATTTTGGCTATTGTTATAGAGATTGTTTTAAAATATCGGTTGACAAAGACTCTGAATATTTCATTCATTTTATTTTAGCTTCTTTTCAAATGTTTAACTGATCCTCTTTAATCAAAAACGAAAACAACCATTGGATGTCTTAACAGCAACTGATTCTCCGTTAAATTTTTGCAATCAAAGGGAATTAAATGGAAACCCGTTTACAGGGAGATCTGCACAGCTTTTTCAATATAATTTAATCTCCTCTAATATTTTTAAAACCCATCAGATTAGCATGTTTTTAGATTTTTAGATTCTGCGGTGTCTGAACGAGGGTTGGCGAGCGTAGCTTGCAGGGGGCAGAGCCCCCTAGTATATTATATATATACAAACTGTTTTCATTAATATAAATAATGAACCTAATATCATTTAAAGATAAGTTTGAAGTAGTTGAAATTTTAGTCAGTTTTTTAAACTTCTCTTTTACATAATTTTTACTTTCCTCTACCTTCAATAGAAGAAAGTATTCAAATCGAAATTTTTTTCGACTTCCGGTTTTCGACGAATTTACTCGTTTTATGGGTCAGAGATCCCAAAAAACATGTTTATAGAAAATGTCTGTCTGTCCGCATGTCGCCATTGTACCATCAAAAAATGTATGAAGTTATGCATAGAATTGAACCAAATTTTTTGTGTACGTTTTTGGCCATGGCAAGAAGATACCCCTGAATTTGGAAATATTCCGCCAAAAGGGGGCATTATAACAGCGATTTTTGTCTAGTTTTCTTGATTTTTCATAGTTGACACCGGTGACTTGTAAATCGACGGAAACTTCCCATCCTGATGAGCCTACTATTCGCAAACAGCAGATATACAACAGAATAACGAAAAACTATTGCTTATAATAAATATCATGATTGAAATTAACTCATTTTTCCTCCGATTAATTGACTGACGCAGAAATTTAAGATGAAAGTCAAAGTTGATATAGTATTGAACTAATAAAAAGGAAATATTGGTATTTGTAGCAACATTTTGAAATATCAAAATACAGCTCATATTCAAAATATTAGAATAATTACTTTTTTTTACAAACTGAAAATATCGTTTGGCGAATTTAATGTCTTTTTCTGCAAATATGCAAACCATATTTTTATTAAGAACTGATTGTCGGAGCACAGCTCCGGCTTCCCTGCAAAAATTACACATTGTTAACACGATAGCGTCCAAAATATTTGTCGTATCGACACCAAAAATGAAATGGACGTTGGTAGTGCGAAAATCTCGGTGCGTATTGAAAATCATAAAAATTCGTCAACCCTAACGGCATGAAATGTCTGCTCAAAATTTTTCCATAGAGATAACATTGCGGGTTTAAATCTATATATTTGAAAGATAAGACCTTTTTTTTTTTAGACATCTACGTTGAGCTTTTATCTGAACCAATTTTAATAATTCTTTTTTTAAATGAAAGCTGTTTCTTTGTAGATTTGCGGCACTAGCTATTTTTTTAAATATTCCCATTTTTATATTTAAGCTTAAAATTTAAAAATTTTCTATGATTTTTTTTTTTAATGGTAGCAATTGGATTCCTTCCAATATTGTAAAGAAAAAAAAATAATAAAGTATGTTTATCTTTATTGATGCCAATTTCTAATAAAATTCAAAATTAACTTTGTAAAAAAAAAGGGGGGGGGGACAAAAAATGACGTCACGCTTAAAAAAAACACTAAATTTTTCCTCAAAAAGTTACTACAATTCAATACTTTTTCACTCCACTGAGTTTGAGACTCTGTGAAATACTTCAATGAGGCAAAGTGAGATCATATTTAAATGAAAACAATCATTTTCTCTTATAAAAAGAAATATTTTACTACGAACGCCTCTAAAAGATATGAATTTCTGGAATTTTACTCGCCGATACCCAGATTAGAATCATAAATTAAGAGTGCGAATGTTCACATGCAAAGTCGTAGTTAGCAAACTTGAATTCAAGTTTGGAAATATATGTATTAATAACTTATTGCGTACTGCGATATTTTTGAAATGGTGAATGTAAATTTGACAGATGCGTATGTAAATTTTGAGACGAAGAAAATGACGTTAAGTTTAGGTTTCACGCGAAAAATAATTCTATGATATGGTGAAATCATTTCTGATGATTTTCAATCGGTCTGTTTAACCATAGCCTACTATGATATATACGGCCCACGCATTTCGCCGTAAAAGTGAAGTCGGATTCAGCTTCAAACCCTGAACCAAAACATCACAACGTGCTCTTTTTTGTTTACATTTATACCCTGCCCAGATCGGCTTGTTTCTCATCGTCGAAGTTTCAGAATCATTGATCGTATTTTCAGAATAATAAATTAAATACTTATATTCTTCAATTTCCTTCGATTTAAAAGGATATTTTACACAGATTAGATTGTAGTATTTTAGTGTTCACATACTTTTAAGATTAGCTAAATTACTGATTGTTTACTTGATCGTTTGGTTCATTCTGTTATTCTTTTTTTAATGTCCCGTATTTACATAAAAATAGCTTGTGTTTCATATACACGTTTTAAAATTAAAATTTGGTTTTTATCAAACTACAGTTCTCATAACTGGCTTGAAGCAGTTATTTTTGACGAATTTATTGCTACCCGTAAAATGTTTGTGTTTGATATCGTCCGAACTAAATAATAATAATAATAGTAAAAACAGTGGCACTCCGGGAGTGCCAATAGAAGTGAAAACTTCAACAATTACGTGTGTGTTTTTTTTAATCGTTAGGAAATGTTTTATACGTTGAATTGTGTAGCAGCACTAATGAAAGCATCTGGGGACACGGCATTGCCCCTGCCAAGTCTTGAAAGCACAGCCGTAAGCATATTTTTCTGGAAGCAACTCAGGGTACTTTTGACCCCCCAATATCTTTGTGTTGGTGATTCCCAGAAACTTGAAACTTCGTAAATCTAAAGTAATGTGGAAATGGAACTAAATGCTGAAATTTCACGTTTCTATCTTTTTTATTTCAGAAGATATATGAACTTAAACTTTCGCCTTTTCGACACTGATTCACCGATCATCAAAACTCAGAGGTATGTCTTGTATCCCTAGAATCTTGAAATTTGGTATGAAGGTAGTGTTTGGGATTCAATGAAAGGGAAAATTTAAAAAATCGGGAAAATTTGGATAAAAAGTCGAAAAATCAAAAAACCGAAAATTTGGCACAGATGTGATATACGAATCAGGTTTGGCGCGATTTTTTAACGTCAATTTGCCGAAAGCCCGTTTTCCAATACGAGTTACAATATATATTTTTAAATTATTTTCTATTGTTTTAAAAAGTAAACAACAATAAATAAACGGTAATTTCATTAATAACTATAGAACAAAACAATTGTACAATTTAAAAAAATAAAATAAAAGTAAATGAACAGTTTATTAATAAATAAGCAACAGTAGCCGGGTTACCTTGTAAATTAAAGTAACGCCATTTTGCTGTCAATTAGGTACCCAAGTGCGTATCTGACATCTGTGCCCCGTATTTTATCTTCCGTAATCGAAATTCCCGCCAATACTGTTTGTCATTGACCAGACCATCAACACGATAAAATACAGCGTTATCGGTTTTTAGTTACACGAAATAGGTAGGTCACGAATACGGTATAATTCCTTTTAACTGGCGAAAAACAAAATAATAATTTGTTTTAGCAATACGCCGGGAGAAAAAGTGAGTTTTAGCTTCCTTCTTCTTTTGCGGATTGAGCTGAAGAGGGAAAAGTTCCTGCCATTCACCGCTTGGCGCGCTAGTGTCTATGTGTCAAAATGCTAGCATGTCGGTTACGTTACAGTGTCTCGAAATCAGTGATTTTTCCCCATCTCAAAAAAAGCTCAACGCGCCTAAAGAAGTTTTCACTTCAAAAAAAAAAAAAAAAATAAAATAAATAAATAAATAAAACGATTTTCATTAAACATTAAATATTCTTATTTTTAATCATAGAAAGAAATGGTGATCGCAGATTTAAATATCGTTGCAATATTTTATGTTATCCAAGCAATTTTGATTAAATCATGTAAGTGTATTTGTTACTTAATAAATTATATTTATTAATTATTACATGGAATTTTATGAGTACTTTAATATATTTAAAAGAAATTCCATTAGTTTTATTGTTTCAGCAGGGAAGATAGCAAATAAATTTGTGTTTTTAAACTATGCATGTTTTTATTTATTGGGGTGAATCGTGGAATACTCTACTTCTCCCCAACCTGGCGGTAAATGCGCCAAAGTGGCAACCTTGGTATTTAGTATTAACTTGGTATTAAGTAGCAACCTTGGAAGTATTCTCCGGTCACACCATTTATTATTCCGATAATTGTTAAAATGATAATGTTTTTTTTTTTATGATTAGAGTTATTATTTTTATTAAACTCTTTTGAATCATATTTATACGGGGAAAAAAATGTAAGCACAATGGAATTCTCTGAACCCTGCCCTGCCCAGAGCGGTTTGCTTGGTTCTCGTCGTTGAAGTTACGGTCAGAGTCACAAATTTCTGTTTTGGGCAGCGTATCAGAGTCCTCTGGCGAGCAACTTCATACATTAAACCCAAATCGGTCTGCCGGTAGTAGTATCTAAGTATGCCTTGGTTTAACAGACCAATCGCAAATTTAACCATTTGGTGGCGGTCCCAATTACAGAAGGTTAATCATTTTTTTTTTTATTCACTGTAAATGAATATGCTGCAACAGAAATGCACATGGACATTATCTGTAACCTTCCAAATCGATGCAATTCATTTTGAATTTTAAATTAAGAGAAATGAAAAGAAATCGAATACGGAGAATACGATTTCGTTTATTAGCGGCATGGTAACGATTTCAGTATTAGCCGTATGGCTACGAATGATAATCAAAGAAATCGAGAAAAATATAATGTCATGTATGTATTACTTATATGTATGTATTCTTATATATGTATGGTTGTATTAAAACATATATATGTTTGTATTGGGAAATTTGCGTAATCGGGTTTGTAGACGATTTCATAATTTAGTGAGCGTTATTTCATGCGCAAATTTAACTATTTGTTAGCAGTCCCAATTTCAGAAGGTTATTAATATTTCTTTTTAATTCACCGTAAGTGAATATGCTGCAAGTGAACATTTTCCGTAACCTACCAAATCGATGCGATTCACTTTGAATTTGAAATAAGAAATAAAAAGAAATCGAATACGCAGAATACCATTTTGGATGTTAGTTGCATGATAACAGCAAAAAACACACAAAAACAACAACACAAAACACAGTGCAGCAACAACAGTGCAACAACAAACAACAACAACACAAAACTATTAAAAAAACACAGTGTTTTAAATAGTTCGCAGATTTAAAAAGTCAGGCAGAAAGAAATCTACAGCTCAGCATGGATACAGTATTCAGTATTAACCGCATGGCAACGAATGATAATAAAAGAAGTCGAGAAAAATATAATGCTATGTATGTATTACTTATATGTATGTATTGTTATGTATGTTTTTATTCAGAGGCATGTATGTTTGTATTAGGAAATTTCCGTTATCGGGTTGGTAGAAAATTTCATAATTTAGTGAGCGCTGTTTTATGCGCAAATATAACCATTTGGTAGTGGTCCCAATTACAGAAGGTTGCTCATTTTTTTAAAATTCACCGTAAGTGATTTGTTGCAACTGAAATGCGAATGAACATTCTGAAGTGAATGAGAAAAGCATTTTTGGCCTAGATGTACACTTGAAAACAAAAATATGTAGATAACAAAATAAAAAAAGTCCTAAAAGCGTAAAGAAAAGGTAGCTTACTTATTTCTTGATTTTAAGATTTTAGCTAATTTTACGGTAAAACACTAAGCTAAAATGTGAAGAACCCGATTAGAGAAGAATCATCAGTGCTGAATTTCAGTGGAAATTTTGCCTAATTTGGCAGCTACAGCCAAAATATCGCTGCATTTATATCAACATATTTTGGGTCGCAAAATTTGGCGAAATTTCGCGAAATGTCTCCAAGCTTGGCGAAAATTTTGACGTTAATGTATATGACTATATAGTTTTATGCTTATAATCGGAAAATGGATACAACAATGAAAGATAATTCGTGAGAAATCAACTTTAAAAGTCATAAATCATTCTGTGATTTTTTTAACATGTTGCCTAGATGCAGTGTACATTTTAAGAAATGTACATATTTTTATATGTGTAACATTATACACAAAAGTTTCGAAAATGCCGGTTAAAAGAAAGCAATTGAGATGAAAAGAGTTATTCGGCGTAATTCTGTGTGGAAAAGTCACATAAGAATAACCCAGCTGCCTACGAGTAATTGCGCATATAACGATATAACAGTAACTCAGATGAACAAAAGTATCAAGTTTGATAGAGGAGTATAGCAGATTACCCATGTGTGCGTGTTATATGCGTGTTACAAACCTTTCCCTTATACCATTTTAAATAAGTCTGGGCTATGCCAGACATGCAAGTCTTTGAAGGAGCTTTGAAGTTTTCTGCCGTTAGCTCGATGGATCCAGTTCCAATTTTTTATTGTCTCAAAGGTCGGAGCTACATTAAACAAATCAAAATCGCTCAACACATCCCCGGCGGTTATTCTTTCTCTTTACCATAGACTCTCTTATTCAATGAATTCTCTTTATTTTTAACATTTCTGAATTATTTTTCAGAACAACAGATCACGCTGCGTGAAAATTTTGATAATTCTGACATCAGATTTACAGATGAGCAGCAGAAAATACTTCAGTTATGCACAGAACAGCTTTCGTCATTGCAAACAAAAGTTACAATTTTCCCTAAGTCAACTTTTATTATTGGAAAAGCGAGAGCTGGAAAAATAGGAGAAATTAGTAAAACAATCATACAGCAGTTAGGATCAGAAGCTGACATTCTTTTGGCACTAACAGGTACTGCTGCGCTTAATGTCGAAGGAAAGTTAATTCACTCAGTGCTTAAAAAAACACAGTGTTTTAAATAGTTCGCAGATTTAAAAAGTCAGGCAGAAAGAAATCTACAGCTCAGCATGGATACAGTATTATTTATCTTTATTGACGAATTTTCAATTGTCGTCTTATGGCTGAACTTGAAGAAAGATGTCGCAAAGGTACTTTGTTTAAATCCTTGGAGATATTAGGTAGTTACATCACGTAAAAGACATCCCTCTATATAAGAGACATTCTATAAAAGACATTTTGGCTCTTCGCAGACAAAACTGCTTAGAGCTTTTGAAAATTGCTTCACTTTAACAAACTCATTCAAACAAAATGACGATCAGCAAAGACAGTATCGAAAGACTCTATATTCGCTTTGCGTGGGTCAAGTTTCAGACTACTCTCATCCCTTATGCAACGGTGGAAAGCTACACTGCTTCCGGCTCAACTTGAATGATTTCAAGATGCTACATGTCTTTTTTCCAAAAACAAGCAAGCGAAAGAACATAATCAAGAAGTACTTCTGAAATCAAAGTGGTCAATGACAAGAATGTTAGCTGACCACAATAATTAAAAGTAAGATGTAGTGAAGATGATCACGTATTTGGGCTTCAGGCTGGACTTCTTTCAGCAGTTGGATGCAGAGTTTTGTTACATACCAATATCTGGACGGAGTGGGGATTGATAAGCGGTGTACTGAGTACAGTAAAAGATACTGTCTATGACCCAAAATTTCAACACCCAGGCTTGCCACAGGCTACAATGGTTCATTTGGATGATTATCATGCCACAAATTAGCATTTGAGCATTACCTGAGGCAACTGATGACTGAATTAAACACTAGAAAATGAGGATTCAACGGGCGTTATTTCAAATTTAATTTTGTACTATTAAACAATAATCATGAAAATTAAAATATTTTTTTTTAATTTTTTAGATGTTATGTGTTAAGTTTATACGACTCCATGCTCCGACATTTCGGCCTGACGGATACTAGTTAAGATTATTTATTATCTTAAAATTAATATCATTTTTGAAAAGATTAATTGAAAAAAAATTATTTTGAAAAGTCAAAATATTAGAATATTTATTCAAGTTTAGTCGGTAGAACGTCAGTGCGCTATACTGATGGCCCGGGTTCGAGTCCCGGCTTGGAATCTTTTTCACTATGTTGGCCTTTGCGCCTTTTAAGCAATTACTTCGAAATTTGATTTTCATTTGAAATATTTATTCAAGTGGTTCAAAATATTAGAATATTTCATATTAATTCTCCTTTAATTATCACCAATCCATAACTGGTGGCATCATGGATTAAATTAAGACGATTTTATTTAAAATCAATTTTCTCTTTGCAGTTTGTTTGCTTTTTCGTCTTAAAATGGGTCGTGTGAGTGATATTCCTGAATCTATTAAACTTAGGATGGCTGATTTGTGTTGGCACGGTAAAAATCAATGTTATATAGCAAATTTTTTACACTGTTCGCAATCAAACGTTAATAAAATACTAACACAATATTTAAAAAATGAAAAATTTCAAAATAATCGCCGAAATGGCGGCCGAAAACTAAAAACATCTGCTAGAGATGACAGGAAACTGAAGCGTATAGTTAAGAAAAACCGTTTTAAAAGTGTGCAATTCTTGCACCGAAAATGGAAAGAAGAAGGAGTTGAAGTTTCTACATCGAGAACATTAAGACGTCTCCATAAATTTAAGTTTGAATCTCGTGTACCGAAAACAAAACCTCTCATGACTGCAAAACAAAAGCGTATAAGATTGAATTGGTGGAAATCAAGACGTTTATGGAGCGAAGAAGATTAGAAAAACATATTAGTTAGTGATGAAATTATGTTGTATAGATACAAAACATACTTTCATCACTAAATAATATATTTTTCCATTCTTCTTCGCTCCATAAACGTCTTGATTTACACAATTGAATATTATACGTTTTTGTTTTGCAGTCATGAGAGATTTTGTTTTCGGTATACAAAATTCAAACTTAAATTTATGGAGACATCTTAATGTTCTCGATGTAGAAACTTCAACTCCTTCTTCTTTCCATTTTCGGTGCCAGAATTGCACACTTTTAAAACGGTTTTTCTTAACTATACGCTTCAGTTTCGTGTCAGCTCTAGCAGATGCGTTTGGTTTTCGGCCGCCATTTCAGCGATTATTCTGAAATTTTCCATTTTTTGAATATTGTGTTAGTATTTTACTAACGCTTGATTGCGAACAATCTAAATAATTCCCTATATAACATTGATTTTTACCGTGCCGATACAAATCAACCATACGAAGTTTAATAGATTCAGGAATATCACACACACGACCCATTTTAAGACGAAGAAGCAAACAAACTGTAAAAAGAACACCAATTTTAAATAAAATCGTCTGAATTTAATCAATGATGCCACCAGTTATGAATTGGTGATAATTAAAGGAGAATTAATACGAAATATTCCAATATTTTGAACCACTTGAATAAATATTCTAATATTTTGACTTTTCAAAATAACTTTTTTTCAATTAATCTTTTCAGAAATGATATTAATTTTAAGATAATAAATAAGTTTAATCAACAATAAGTTCTTAATAAAAATATCGTTTGCATATTTGCATTAAAAGATGTTAAATTACCAAACGATATTTCCAGTTTGTGAAAAAAAAAAGTAATTATTCTAATATTTTGAATATGAGCTGTATATGAGATAGAAGAAAGTTTTGGGATTGTCACATCCGACTAATACTACATTATTATTCGTTAATCAAATATCTACTATCTTATATCTATCATACCGGGTGTCCTAAAAAGGACTGACTGATTTTAAAATTCAATAACTTGTAAACGGTGACAGTTTACAAAAGTCACAGTTTACCGGTCAAAAGTTTTTTTACAGTGATTTTCAATTTTAGTTTGAATTACAAACAATAGATGGCGCTGCGATCAATGGATGCTAAATTCAGGCTCAATTTTCGGTACTTCGTGGCCCGGATCTCCTTTTTCTTTCTTTCCATCTCCTTTTTCCGCATGGAACAAGAGAAAGGACGAAAAATCGAGCCTGTATTTAGCGACTATTGCTTACAGCGCCATCTATTGTTTGTAATTCGAACTAAAATCGAAAATCACTGTAATAAAACTTTTGACCTTATGCATAAACCTCCTGAAAGAAATTTTTAAATATCTGTCACCGTTTGCCAGTTATTGAATTTTAAAATCAGTCAGTCCTTTTTAGGACACCCGGTAGATTCGTCGAAGAGAATAACTGAATAAATGGATTGCGACTTGGTTTTGCATACAAAAATTGTTAATTGTAGCGTACTCTGCCACTTCTTTAAGTTTGTTACTTTTTTTAAACAACCTGTATATGCCTATTTTTAAAATCAACATTATAATTGAAAAAGCATGCATACTTTATTTTGTAAAATTTTACGGTATATTTATGAATTTTTTTATTTCTGTTAGTGATACCTCTGACATATATCATAATAAAAAAATTGTTTTGTTTTTCTACAAGATTTATTACATTTATAACTAGCAGGCTTCGCCCGCTACGTTGATCGATTTCTCGAAACGAACCTTGAATACACCGACATATATCGGTGAATTTTATCTTGTGCTTTAACGCAACATGGGCCTTTATCTGGAATGTCCTTCCACATTGCTGAAACCGATACGAACTCCATTGCGCTATTATATTTTCTAATGTATAATGTATATCTGAGAAAGTTTGGGCAGTTAAGAACCGACTCTTTTAGTTGATCATATACAGCAGGATTGGTAAAAAAAGATAGAACGATATGAAATGTGCTAAAACGCATCCCTGAAAAAAAAAAAAAAAAAAAAAAAAAAAAAGTCTTTTTACCGGTGCAAGTCCGAACAAAATCTGTTCATTAGAACCTTTTGAAAAGACTAATCTTTCATAATCGGGTTCACCGGATTATAGAACTTTCCTTCATAAATCATAACTAAGAAGCGTTGAATATTATGCAATATACTAAAGCCTTCTCTGAAAAAATATTTAACTAACAATGCAAGTCTCATCAAAATTGCCCACTTTCCATATAGGCGAATCTTTAATAATCGGTTTCATCTGATTAAAGAATTTCCCCCTATAATTTTATAACTAAGCAACGTAGAAAGACTAAAACCTTCCTTGAAAAATTATGTAACCGTGCAAATCCCATCAAAATACATTCAGCGGAACTCAAGTTATAAGCAGACGTAACGAAATTACAGTTTGCACATTTAAAATGTAGCACTAAACCTGTGCGAGACTTTCACATTTCGCAGTGCAATTTTTGAAAAAAAATTTCCTGATTCTTTTTTTATTAATTTTTAATTAAGAGCTATTTAAAAAAAAAAAAAAAAATCAAGTAACGTATTTTAACGAAATTTGAGTGTATTATGTCAAAAAAGTGTTAAGAAACTTGTCGTATGATACGTCATTCATCACGTCACGTGTGTTTTGTATGTGCGTAGAAAAAGGGAAGTTGACATCAGAAGTAAAATATATGTCAGTGAACCCAATTCATATGTTATTCTAATATTTTTTTGCAATATCTAATATTTTTTAGGTGCAGGTTTAAACTTTTAAAAGAGAATTAATGATAAAAATATATGCAAGAAACATTAGACAAACCAGAATATCATCTCATTTATTCAATCAAAGTTATACAGTAAAATATAATCGAAGATGGCAAAAGGTACGCGGGATAAAGAAAATTAACAATCGTATTTTAACTGCATTAAAACATGACGTCATCGCTTCGTGAAAAACCCGGGACAAAGAGAAATAAATTTAATAAATATAAAGTACAATTTAATCTGATACAACAAAGCACAGTTTTAAAGCTAACACGTGAAATACCACTGCTTCGGTCGATCGATGGTATCTATTCTTCTAAACATTTCACTTTCAAATTTGCTTTTTAATCATAAATATAAAATAAATCCACCCGTACGGAGACGTCACACTTTTTCTTTATTGTACTATTTATTATTTTCTTTTAGAATGATTGCTGAGTATGAAATAATGCGGTATTTTATTTTTGTGGCAACATTGATTTGAGAAAAACCTCTGATTTTATTTGTGAAAGCAATGCTGATTTAATTTTTAATTAACTGCAATTTTAATTAAAAACATGTTTTAATGAAATGTAACTGAACTATGCCAGAAGCCGCTTCAAAGTCCTTTCGAATGATACCTTATTCATCGTCCTGCGTTATGTAAATGCTTAGAAAAACGGATGTCGGCAACAGAAATAATTAGCGTGTATAAATTTGAGAAAATGTTGAATAATAATAATAAACAAAAATCTAAAAGTATGTTTCAACTCAAAGAACGGCTTGTAATTTTTTGTAATTAAATCTTTGTAAATTTACCACCAATATTTAAAATTTGCATGCGTAAAATTGTAAGGAAAATATTTCACATAAATTTCTTTGAATGTCATTTCTGCAATTTCAATCTCAGAGAGCAGTTGGAATAAAAGTAAATGTCCGACAAGTGCCGAAACTAGCCTTTTTTCTCCCGGGGGCGAACTTAGAATTCGTCAACCCCCCCCCCCCCCCCACGGCTTTTTAAATTTTAAAGTATGTAATAAAAAAATACGTAATACTGAATTACGCAATCAACTTTGTCAAATAGTGATTCATTAAAACACTGAAAACGAAATCCAAAGGAACCGGAAAAAAAATCCGCTTTATACAGGTTTCTGTCTTAGCAGGTATAATTGATGGTATTCTTTCTGTTGGGAACGCGTAATTTTTCCATCTAAGACAGGATTCTGTTATATAGATTTCACAGATTTTACGGTAGTTGTAAAATTACAAATGAGGCGGTTAAAGTGACAGTGACACATTGATAGATAGCCACATTGTCTTAAAAGACTACACTAGTAAGGTGAAGAAACTCGCTAGCTAGTTAAACCTATGTGAGCGTCCTTTCCAAATTTCTATTTCTCGCTTGCATTTTAATATTTTCAAATGATTTTTTCTGTTTGGGATAGCTGAGGTATATCTCTAATCGGGTAATCTTTACTTTTCCAAATTTTGTTGCAGCTTTTTATATATATATATATATAAAGTTACTTTCACTTTGGAACCGGTTTCGAAATTAAAAGTAGCCTCATTAAAAAAAAAAAAATGCAACCAAAATCGAAAACGTATAACGTATACAAACTAACAACTTTAAAAATCAACCTCATCTATCATAAGAAGAAAAATAAATAAAAATATTAAAATGCATGCGAGAAATTTGAAAAGGACGCTTCAGTACATTTAATATTAGGCTAGTGTTGGTTCTTAAGAACTCAAAAACCAATCTTCATTTGGCGCCCCGTATGTTTTTCGTTCTGGCGCCCGGGGCACATGCTCCCTCTGCCCCCTCTAGTTTCGACCCTGCTACAAATTTTTTCAACATTAATATTGTTATAATTGAGAAGGGAAAGAGATAACAGCTTGTCTTTTTTTATTTTGACTGACATGCTGGGAAGTATACGTAAATGCCTATAAAAATGCATAGTTTCCGCATGAGATATAAATTTCCAAAAACTGACATTTTGACTAATGTTTAACTATACTAATGTACTCAATTTCGAAAGAATGCAGATAAATCCCCGACAATTACTTGATATAATGAAAATAAATGCGTAAATTTGTGATATTTTTATTTAATCTATGTGTGTAAAAAATGTGTAAGATTTTATGAACCTTTGAGCTTGGTATAAACATACAAAATCGCAGCTCTGGGAGGGGTTTTAATCCCAAACTCTTCCCCCCATCCTTCGCTGCACCAGTGTGGTTTGAAACACATTTGTAAATTTACTTTTAGCTTCAATCTGAATTAGAAACCTTTCATGTATTGAAGATACATTTTTTAAAGTTTGAAAATAAAAACAGACAATCCTAATTACATTGTTTTATTGAACTCAACTTGATTTGTGTATGTGATTCAAAATTTTAATAGTTTTTTAAATCATATCCAAATATGCTAGAATTTAAAAAAAAAAAAAAAAAAAAAAAAAAAAAAAAAAAAAAGTACAAAGGTGTGCTTCCGATGGCAGTTCAATGTTATAATTTTTTAATGACGTAATTTTTTTTGCATATAATGTTATTCTCACATTAAAATATAATTATTCTAAAGTAGTCTTTCTGTTTCAATACTCGTGTGTAAATATCTTTGTTTATGGAAAGGAAATATTATTATTAGTGCTTTTTAAATTTACGGAAAAATTGGTAACTAAATTACTTTTTTGAATTATGAAGTAAAATGAATTAAGAGAGTGCAATTTTAAAATAAAATTGAAAATATAAACTTAAAAAATGAGCCTGAAAAAGGTTAAAATGCTAGTTTTTAATACTATAAAACTTTTTAATCGAACTATATTACCTTTTTCAACATTAAAGAGCATTTCTTCGCATTAAAATCTGTTTGCTTCAGCGAACTTATTGTACATTTCACTATAAAATTTCCAGTTTTCATATTTTATATGCAATATTTTTCTTACTATAAGTCAACAAAGAGCCCCGGATACAATTAATTTAATTACTGAAGCGACAGTGATCACAATCCTGAATTGGCAGCATCTTTAAAACTGTAAAATGAAATGCCCTGTAAAACACGCATTTCATTTCTTGAAAGAGGTTCGAAATGATTAATTACACTTTTGACATCTGCAGAAGTTCCAGTTCAACAATCAACCGACCGCCTGTTACCCCCAACAGCGCAACCGCGGGGACGTAGATATGGGATAAGTGGTTTCCTTGTTCGATGGTTTTAGAGATAAATTCGAGGATAAATTTCAGCAAAGATGGAGTATTTTGGGGTTTGGCTTTTCAAATCATCCGTAGCCGGAGACTGGAAGAAGGGATTTTGTTGCGTTAGGACACCCAAACCGTTTTACACTTAAAAATTCTGTATAATTTTTCTGGTAACTAATTGAATGTCCCCGATACATCTCCTTATAAGATTTCTTTTAAAACTCTATGAAGATTTAAGAAGAATACGTAAACAATATTTTTTTCCTGTTTGCCTTCATTAAAAAAAAAAAAAAAAAAAAAAAAAAAAAAAGTGAAATGCAGTGTCAAAAGTGGATGTTGCAATTTGAAAATTTAAATTTGGCACAATTTTTAATTTTTTGACAACCTTTATTTCAAAATCCATATTCATATTCGGAAAGTAGACAAAATTCTGAGTCGAAAGGTAATTCTCGCCCCTCTCCGCGACAATTTGGCCATTAAAAAGCATGAGATTTCCTCTCTTTCTTTCTTTCTTTTTCTTTTTTTTTTTTTTTTTGAAGAGTGAAACGTCCAGAACTTCAACGAACATTTTTCGATAAAAAACTTTACATTCGATAAATAAGCATGTTTACACATATAAATTTATTATGAAATAAATAACTCACAACAAGATGAAAAATAAAATTTTAGCTATTTTGTATTAATTTTTTGATTTTTTATTTCGGGCGCGAGGCCTTCCTAGGCCCTGTGCGGCAGCACCTGTCGCACACCCCTAAGGACGGTTCTGCTGTGCAGTGGAAGGATCCCCAAAACTATCCCCCCCCCCCCCCCTCCTCTCCCATCTTCTTTTTTCATTCACATTGACAATTATTTCCTGAGTAGATTAGAGGATTACACAGGAAAAAACAACAAGCATTTAGTTTGAATTCGAGCGAACATCTCTGAAGTATCTTTTCAATTCTAGCCATAAGAAAGTTGTATTAAAATTTGAATTTTTGAAGAATAAAATAATATTGAAACGATATAGGTAGCCAAAACCGGAGGGTTTTATAGTTCCTTCCAAACATTGTCGTACAGAAACGGTAGGCGGAAAAAAGCGCACCGGAAAAAAGCGCACGGAAAAAAGCGCACCGGAAAAAAGCGCCCCGGAAAAAAGCGCACCTTTTTACAAATCACATATTAAATAAGTCTGATAATAATACACAGGGTTAACCTCAGAATATAAACACCCGATTGAGATGATTTTTTGAAATCTGGCGTCTTGCTCCCTAGGTACGGAGAGGCTGTGGGGTGGGAGGGGGGGGGGTCTTTAAAAGGTATCTCAAAACCTGCATTGCCTCGATGATGATAAAATTTTGTAAGGTATGCAGAATCAGAATATAAACATCAGGTACTTATATATACAGTCAAACCTCTCTGTGTGACCACCTCCATTAAGCGACCAACTCCCTGAACGGCCATTTTTTCATGGAACGAAATTTATTCCCATAGGCTCAATACCAATTTTTCCTCCATTCAGAGACCATCCCAGTTGAACTCCCTCCATAAGCGACCAATTTTTTTTAAAGAAAATGAAACAGATTTTGTAAGGTATGCAGAATCAGAATATAAACATCAGGTACTAATATATATACAGTGAAACCTCCCTGTGTGACCACCTCCATTAAGCGACCACCTCCCTGAACGACCATTTTTTTCATGGAACGAAATTTATTCCCATAAGCTCATTACTAATTTTACCTCCATTCAGAGACCATTCCAGTTGAACTCCCTCCTTGAGCGACCAATTTTTTTTTAAAAATGAAAGAAATTCCGTTTTTTCCAGGTCGCTTGAAGAAGGTTTTATTAAGAAAATAATTCCGGAGAGCGCATTATTCATCAGGCGGTGGGGGGGGGGGGGCTTTAAAAGGTATCTCAAAACCTGCATTGCCTCGATGATAATATTTTGTAAGGTACGCAGAATCAGAATATAAACATCAGGTACTTACATATACAGCGAAACCTCCCTGTGTGACCACTTCCATTAAGCGACCACCTCCCTGAACGACCAGTTTTTCATGGAACGAAATTTATTCCCATAGGCTCAATACTAATTTTACCTCCATTTAGAGACCATCCCAGTTGAACTCCCTCCATGAGCGACCAATTTTTTTAAAAAGCAAATGAAACAAATTCCGTTTTTTCCAGGTCGCTTGAAGAAGGTTTTATTAAGAAAATAATTCCGGAGAGCGCATTATTCATCAAACTTCTAAACTAAGTTTAGATTATTTTTAATTCCGGTAACCTTTAAATGTTTAAACCCCTTTGTGCCTTTTTAGGCAATGAATTTAACTCTGATGACAAATTAGGAACGACAGTCGATAAACTCCCTTGCATTATTCTGTCAGGAAACTCTCAAAGAAATAGATAAATTAATGATATAGTCATTATTTGTTTCCGTCCAAAAAACATTGCATTTATTTACTGAACTTCGAAAAGAAATAAAAGTTATAAAATATAAAACCGTAAAATCAAAGCAAAGGTCAATGTATTCATTTTTTAAACTCTACAGTAATTAACTTAGGTAATTAACTTTTGTTTTGATACTTAAAGTTTTATATTTTTTCCTAATGTGAAAATTAAATTTTAGTAACGTTAATTGTTACCTTTTTCCAACAATTAAAATCTAGATTTAAACAGGACCTCCATTAAGAGGCCAACTCTCGGAGCGACCCATTTTTATTGGAACGGAAAGTGGTCGCTTTTGGGAGGTTTTACTGTATACATATATATATATATATTTAGTCTCCCTTATCCTTCTGGAGTACGGCTGTGTGTGTGTAGGGGGTGGGGGATCTACAAAATCCGAATCTATTACGGTTTTAGACGATAAAATTTTGGATCAGGATAAAATCAGGATGTTTTCTAAGTATATAAACATTTAATTGGATGAGTTTCCTTTAATTTGGCCCTTTCCCTTCTACTTGGCGGGAGGGAGGGGGATTACAAAAATCTACGATTACCTTCGTCATAAAACTTTACAAGAGTCCATTAACATTTTATATAACTTCCGCCCCCCCCCCTTCACACACACACACTAAATTTGATAAAAAACTTAATATAAGACCCCCAGTCATCAAATTGTCACAACGGTTTGTTCTTTTAAGGGTGTTCTCAAATCCAAAGGGGCAACTTTCTGACATAAATTTTAATTTATTTTTGTTCGAAAATGCATGAAACTGGCTGGTGTTGTTGTTCAGAAACTATGTAATGGAACTGTTTTTTCCATATTTTTGCAAATGCAATAGATCTTTCAGAAAATAATGTCAAAGTGGGCGTTTGGAACCGAATTTCCGAGGAAGGAAGAAAGAGTCTCAAGAGCGGGCGAAAAACGGGTTTGTCACGTGATCGAAATCCCTTATAACTCAATAGGTAATTGATTGATCTAAATGCTAAATTTCTTAAATTAATTCTAAATTTTTAAAACAGTGTAAAAAAGCATTGAAATCTAAGATGAAAATAATTTGTAAAGTTTCTATGGGTATTTTGTCTGATGAATAAACGAAAAATGCTTTAAATACGTATTTACATAAGCTTAAATGATTATGTTTGTTAAAAAATAAGTACAACCAGTTTGTAAAAAGCAAATTCTTATCGGGCATAAAATGCATTCGCTTTAAAAATGATATTTCAATTTAATGCTGCTATTTTATGGATTTTTTAACGCTGAATCAAAAAATTATCTTCACTTTTAACCACTATGTCAAGATTTTTCGCAAATCGTAAATTTCAAGGTAAATAAACTACGAAAAATCTGATACTATAAAATAGATGTAAGACTTTTTTATTCAGTTTAATTTTATTTAATTCAATAATTTATTAGATTTTTTGGCTTATACTGGGTTTCTTACAGCTAAACAGCTCGGTTGTCCAATGAGGGTGGGAGGGGAGGGGCGATGAATTTTAACTTTTAGCTTTTTAACTTTGAAATTTACGATTTGAGAAAATTCCTGACGTGATGGTTTAAAATGAAGGCCATTTTCGGATTCAGTGCTAAAAAATGCATAAGAAACAATTTTCAAAACCAAAGAAACATGCCACAACCCAAATTTTGAAAGACAGTGTTATCTAACAGCCTTTTAAAATATGTATCATTTTGTAAAGAATTGAGGCTGTTGTTTTTAATCCTTTTATTTAACAAAAAATATGTTATTTTTATCCTCTTATAATGTTCAGTACAAACTGTACATTTTGCAGTAATACATCAGAATGTTTAAATATTTCAAATTTATATTGCAATCCTAATTTTATTCTCAACCATTTCTTTAAAATATCTGACAAAATTAGATTTCTATTAAATTTGTGAATGACCCCTAATGTGCAACAAAAAATATACTCCAGCTTTAAACTCGGTCAATTTTAATCGTAGAATAACGGGACTTTTCTTGCCTTACTTCACAGTGTAACATCGAAATTTTACTAAATATAACTTATAGGACCTGGGGACCGTATAAAAATTTAGATTCTGTAATTCTTCACTAAATTGTTTTTTCGCTTCAAACTTTTATTTATTTATTTTTTTAATCTTAACTCTGCAAGTAATTTTGACCATTTTTGTAACTAGAAGTATGCATCTATGACCAACGGTTGCGAAAATAAAGGTCGGTCAGGTTATACGTGGACACACTGTATATAAATTATAATCTAATACACAGTAATAAACTACTATGTATTATTTACAACCTTAAAACCTCTTTATACGCATTTTCAAAATAATACTAATAATAATTCTAATACCATACAATTGGGTTAAACATATATGATTAAATTTTAAGCATTTTCTTTTATAAGCAAGTTTTTATTTAAAAAAAAAAATCCCTGCCGGCTTGGCCTACAGGCGCAGGTAGATTTCGAAGTTAAGTACTAATTTCACCAAAAAAACTAAATCATGATTAGAGATAAACCAAATTTAACAATTTTATCTGGGCGCTTTTGATGAGTTTTTAATGAAGATGTGTTTTAATGTTTTTATATAAGAGCTGGTTTTATCAGAATCATGTTAAGGCAATATTCAAAAATATTTTTCCATGTTCAACAAATCAAAATTTTCTAACACATTTTCAGATTTATTTTTCAAAGGAAAAACATGAAACTTGCTGACGTGATTGTTTAAGAGATTTATAAGCGACCTTTGTTTTTATTTTTCATTCAATTAATTATAACTTTATTTATAAACAATTACTTTCTCAGTAGAACAATATTTTTCGTTTCCAACACAATCGATTCGAAAATTTCTGTTCAAAATGCCCACTTTGACATAATTTTTTAAAATATATTCTGCCTATATAAAAAAATCTTCCATTATGGCACATTATCTAGTTTCTGAATAAGACAATCTACCAATTGGATGCTCTTGCAAGCAAAAATGAATTTAAAAATGAGTCAGAAAATAAGCAGTTTGGATTTCAGTACATCCTTAATACGAATTTTTTCTTCAACTTCTATGTATTTTTAATTTGTTTTTGCTGCAAGAATTGATCTATCAAAAACTTGTCAATATAAAAATTGTAGATAATATTAAGAAGATATATAATAAATTCATGCGGTTTTGATATCGTGTGAATTGACGCAGTTATGGATTTTTATCTTCTTCAACTCCCCTTTTTATTTTCATTTTTATTTTATTATTATTATTATTATTTTGCGGTAAGAATTGGTGCTGTGAAAAACTTGTCAAGGCAATTTATAATAAATTTAATTGGATTTTATATCTTGAGAATTGGCGAAGTTATGAATTTTTTTCCCCAAAACCCTATTTTTTTCTCCCCTTGGGCCCATTTTTGGTTTTATCAAAAATCTGTCATACATAAATTTTTGACCCATTTTTTAGAAGTAATAGTAAATTTAAACTGAGACGATATGTATTATAATTAAGAAGTTTCGTTTTTCTCAAAACCCCTCCCTATTTCTACACCCTTGTTCTGATTTTGCCCATTAACGAACTCGACCGAGATTTTATGCCCCTTGATTTTATGTATCAGCTATGAATATTTAAAGTTGTCAGAACCTTATATTTATGATACATTAAAATACAGGGCTTCTATAATAATTCGACAGAGCCCTCCCCCCTCCGCCATTAAAACAATTATGTTACTTGTGGTTCTCGATAGCTCCCTTATAGTTGCGCTGCATTAAAATTTAGGGGTCTTCGGTTAAAAAGAAACGGACAATTTGCACTGTAAAATTATATCACGTTGCTCACGCACACAAAATTTCAGGGCGTTGTGACAATTTAATCACTGGTTATACCAATTTAAAAATTTCGGGTCTTATATTCAGCTTTTTATAAAATTTGGGGGGTGGGGGGGTAGTGTATATAAAATGATAATGGCTTTTTGTACAGTTTTATGAGAAAGGTAGTCATAGATATTTGTAATCCCCCCCCCCCCCTGCGCGCCTGGGAGGAAGGAAAAGGGCAAATTAAAATAATAATAATAATCCGATCTGATGTTTATATACTTAGAAAACATCCTGCCAAAATTTTATCGTCGGAGATTTGGAGTTTGTAGATCCCACTCACCACAGCCGTACCCCAGAAGAACAAGGGAGACTAAATATATATATATATATATATATAAGTGCCTGATGTTTATTTTCTGATTCTCCGTACCTGAGAAAATCTGTTTCATTTTCTTCAAAAAAAATTGGTCGCTCATGGAGGGAGTTCAACTGGGATGGTCTCTGAATGGAGGTAAAGTTAGTATTGAGCCTGTGGGAATAAATTTCGTTCCGTGAAAAAATGGTCGTTCAGGGAGGTGGTCGCTTAATGGAGGTGGTCACACAGGGAGGTTTCACTGTATATATATAAGTACCTGATGTTTATATTCTGATTCTGCATACCTTACAAAATCTGTTTCATTTTCTTTAAAAAAAAAATTGGTCGCTTATGGAGGGAGTTCAACTGGGATGGTCTCTGAATGGAGGTAAAATTAGTATTGAGCCTATGGGAATAAATTTCGTTCCATGAAAAAATGGCCGTTCAGGGAGTTGGTCGCTTAATGGAGGTGGTCACACAGGGAGGTTTCACTGTATATATAAGTACCTGATGTTTATATTCTGATTCTGCATACCTTACAAAATTTTATCATCATCGAGGCAATGCAGGTTTTGAGATACCTTTTAAAGACCCCCACACCCCCACCCCACAGCCTCTCCGTACCGAGGGAGCAAGACGCCAGATTTCAAAAAATCATCTCAATCGGGTGTTTATATTCTGAGGTTAACCCTGTGTATTATTATCAGACTTATTTAATATGTGATTTGTAAAAAGGTGCGCTTTTTTCCGGGGCGCTTTTTTCCGGATGCGCTTTTTTCCGGAGCGCTTTTTTCCGGGGCGCTTTTTTCCGTGCGTTTTTTTCCGGTGCGCTTTTTTCCGTGATTCACAGAAACAGATACAAAATTAACGACCCCAATTGAAGATCAAAAGTTCGATCCAAAAGAATTGAAAGTATATTTTTGAGTTTTGACCAATAATATTTTACCATGAATTTTTCATAAGGGTTATATATTTTCCAAATAAAATCATACCTTTCATAGAACAGGGTGGAAAAGAAATGGCGGAAAGGGAACATGGGCGCCAGCAATGGTAGTTGCAGAATTGCTTCTCTCTGGATTTTCAAATTTAATTTAGTAAATTTTCTTTCTCTCTCGAAAAATTTAAAAAATAATAAAATTTGCTCTTCCGAAGGATTTAAAGTAATTAAACAGTAAAAGAAAGGATAACCAAGAATTATTCATCAGGGAGGTAGTCTGTCCCCCTGAATCCACAGTAAAAGACTATTTTTAGTTCTGTTTTCTTTTAGATTTATGTAATTTTTTTTTCGAAACTACCGATTAAAATACATTAACATAATCGGGTGTTCAGAAAAAAATAATGATAATCTGTTTCAATTTTTCATTTTGTAAAAAAAGGAGATAGAAGTTTAATTGGGGGTTTTAATATAGGGTAGATGTGCCAGTAATGGACACCCTTAAGGAATTTCTTTTAAAATTATTTTTTTATTAACAGTTATAATTATTATATTCCAGTTTTTTCAATATTATATTAACCTATCAACAATATTTAACCATTCTTATAGTCTCATTTCTCAATATGAATCGGAATTTAATTTTAAATAACAGAAATATATCAAAAGCCCAGTAATGGACACCCTCTGTTCCAGTAATGGACATCCCATAAAAAGTAATAAATATAATTGTTTTTATGACTGTATTTAGAACCAGAATTTAATGAATACATACTCATGAAACAAAATAGTTATTTTCAAATAAATTTAACAATTAGGATACCAGTAATTAATAAAATATTTTTGATACTCATTTACTGTTTGCATCAATTACTGTAATTATCGGAAGATCGATGTTTTAATTATTTCAGATGGATGGTTTAAAATACTAAATATCAGGCAATTACAGCTATCAAATTATTGAAACAGTGGGGGATTTAAAAGGTAATAAAAAAAAAAAAAAAAAAGTTTTGGAATATTAGTGTTTAGTTTTGTCTCACTATTTTTAACAATTAATCTTCCAGAGAATACTTGATATATCATTTATAATAATTAATATTACAAATATGAAAGAAATGATTTTGTGAGTTGAATATTTTAAATACTAAAAAAAATAATTTCAAAATAAAGCTGAAGAACTGATGTTTGAGGTCACTGATCTGCAGATTTACTAATTTCATGAATATTACCAATAACTTTCTTTAATATTACTTTTTTTTTTTTTTGGTCAGAGGTGAATAAGAAAACAAATTTTACAGAAAAATAGATTTTTAATAGCTTCTGTAACTTAATTGTTTTTATTTAAACGGAAAGGGATTTGACCTCCGGGAGGGGGGGGGGGGGGGTTCTAAATTTTGCGGACATCATTCATGCTTCCGGGGGCAAATTTGGGGAAAGGGCTAGGGAGGTGCATAGCATGAATGAGTGGTTACAGGCCTTTCCAACACTATGTCACATGGGGGGGGGGTCGGTAAAAGTTAGAAAAATGACCCCCTTTGGGCCTACTATCGCGCCTCCTGGTAGGAAGCAGGACGTTTCGGTCCCGACACTTCGGTCCCGCCATTTCGGTCCCGCCGTTTCGGTCCCAATACATTTCGGTCCCGAGACATTTCGGTCCCAAGACATTTCGGTCCCGAGACAATTCGGTCCTGAGACATTTCGGTCCCGAGACATTTCGGTCCCGAGACAATTCGGTCCCAAGACATTTCGGTCCCGAGACATTTCGGTCCCAAGACATTTCGGTCCCGAGACAATTCGGTCCCAAGACATTTCGGTCCCGAGACATTTCGGTCCCAAGACATTTCGGTCCCGAGACAATTCGGTCCCAAGACATTTCGGTCCCGAGATATTTCGGTCCCTTCTCCAGCAAGCTGAAATTTTGTGCACTTGAAATAGGTGACAATTTTATAGGGGACATTGTAGAGTTTTTTAAATAAAGGCCTTAAAATTTTAGTAAACACACACAAATTTCGTATGGTAATCATTTTAAAAAACAAGGGGGGGGGGGATTGACATTTTCTATATTTTAGTGTATCATAAGTATAAGGGTCTGATAAATTAAGACATTTATAACTCGATCTATAATTATCGCAAAACACTCATATTTTGTATGGTAAACGTAATCTTTATAAAAGGAGGGACATTATCAAATTTTTTAACTGAACTCCATAAATTTTAGTATAACTTGAATATAAGGACTCGAAAACGCAAACACTTATAACACAGATCAAAATTGTCGCAGCCCATACAAATTTCCTATGATAATCATAATCGTTTTATAAGGCAGGGGGGGGGGGGGGGTCTGTTGACTTTTTATATATTTTAGTGTATCTTAAGTATAAGGTCCTGATAAATTAAAACATTTATAACTCTCTCTGTAATTATCGTAATCACACTCATATTTTGTACGGTAAACGTAATCTTTAAAAAAGGAGGTACATTATAAGATTTTTTAACTGAACCCTTGAAATTTTAGTATAACCGAATATAAGGGGCCGAAAACTGCAAACACTTATAACTCGCAATCAAATTGTAGCACCCCATGCAAATTTTATATGGTAGAAGTAATCAATTTCAGGAGTGGGGGAAGGGAGAGTTCTGTGGATTCTTTATAGAAGCTCCTCATATTTTAGCCTATCATAAATATAAAGTCCAGACAATTTAAAAATATTTATAAGTCGATCTTTAATTTTCATATGCAAATGCCCATGCCAAAATGCACATATTCAATTGTATATAATTTGCACACTATGTGATTAATAATGAAAAAAATCTGCAAATATTTTTAGAAATCTTTATTTTATCCTATTATTTAACGACGCATCAATTTTAAATGTATTGCATTTTACATATTTTTTAAAAAGGGGGTTCTTAACATGGAATTGTGATAAAGACACATTATTTTTTTAATTCTGCACCGGAACAGACTAGAACTTTCTATTTTATTTTAATAATTATTTTAATTCACTATTTTTTGAAAAAACTATTTAAAAGTTTGCATTAATCTTTTTACATGTAACAATAATATTACCGCTATTTCTACCGGTGTCGAATGACAAGTTTAAAAATATTTTTAATTTTGAACCACTTCACCGTTTGCCCCGAGATAACTCGGGGATAAAAGCAGTTTTTCTCCATACCTGTCGACGGTGAAGTGGTTTGCAACAATTACAAATCCTTTTTAATATATTTAAGACTTTTATATGCTTATTACATTCAAAAACTACGAGCACAATAAACATAAATCAAAATTTTAAAATTTCTATTGTCATAAAATATTCTTTTCGTATTTAAAATTAATTCTGTATTTCAAATATTTCTTTGTTATTTATTTGACTTATATACTTAGAATTAAAGCAGCCTACATGTTTTAATATGACAAATAAAAAATAAAAATGAAAATACAAAAAAATAACATAAAATCTCAAAATAATAATGTATAGTGAATCACTTTTACGTAAAATTTCATTTTAAATTAAGAAATTTTATAAATATATCACAATGAAGAAATTTGGAAATTTAGAAAACATATTTGGCTTTTCTTGATATCTATATGTTATTCATTCAAAAGAATATTATACATGTATATATATATATGTCAAGTGTAGATGTCCTGGCTTCCCCCATTTGATTATGCTAAATAAAGATCCAGATAGAAGAATTATTCTACTCGTGCTCTCTTTGTTCTAGTCAGCCGGTGCTTTTTTGTGGCTACACGGCATTTTTCATCTTTAATGGCTTAAAAAAACCGGGACGACATGCAGTGGCGTAGCCAGGATTTCTTTTCGGCGGGGGGAGGTTTCAGAATTTTCCCTTCATGTTATATATATAGTAAAACCTGTCAAGATGAAATTGTAAATATTGGTGGAAAATTCCGTTTTACACAGGTTTCCGTGTTATTTGGCGTATTTGTATAGTATTCCTTTCCGTAGCACTATGGAACATTTATGTTTAAGACAGAACTCCGTTATAGGCAGGTTCCATTTTTAAAAGTTATGTGTATTTATATAAATATACTTATTTATATCATATGAATAGAATAAAACTTGTCAAAATAGTAATTGTCTATAACAGAATCCTGTCTTTAACGTAAGCGTTACATGGTCTTAATATGAATTGCGATACAATTAAATTTGCTGAAAACCTGTCTGAAAAGGAGATTTTCACCCTTCTTTAGTGAAGCATAGTGAAACCTGTGAAAGCGGAATCTTTCTATAACGGAATCCTGTCTCAAACGGAAGAGTTTCAGAATCCCTGCGAAACGAACAATAGATCTTATTGAGGTAGTGTATCTTAGAAGTATAATTAATTACACTTCTTTACATGGAAGCCTGTCTAAAATGGAGCTTTTTACCCGTCCTTGGAATCTTGTCTTGACTGTGTATATATGATAGAAGTATTTCGAGTAACTTTAAGAATTTAGGTATATCCTTATTTAATTTCTTAATTAAAAAAAAAAGCATGGATAAAAAATATAAGGCCAATCTCTATAACTGCAACTAATAATACATTCAAGTTACATTAATATTTACCAGTGAAAAAGATTCACTTATGATGTAAAAAGCTGAGCGCATACTGAAGAGTTAAATTTAATTAACCCATTCGCTGTTATTCACGAGTATACTCGTGTCTTTAATTTATTGATTACTTTGTCACTACTATTTTAGAATCTAAAAAAATGCCTCATTTATTGGCAGAAATTTCGCTGTATTAGTAAAGCGAAATTTATCTTTCTGAATTTGTGCTGGCAAACGACCTTCAACAAAAAATTTGAAAATTCTTAGTTTTGGCAGCGAATGGGTTAAATCGAGTTTCATATTACATAACATTTGCCTACAATAAAGTTAGGGCCAAGTGGTTAAGTGTAAAACAGCAATTTTCATGTTTAATTTCTTGCCATTGAATTAAGAATTTGTGCTGTAATAGATATTGGATAATGATTTCACATAAGTGTCAATCGCATGAGCCGTTCATGCGATCCGCTGCGCTCCCCATGGAAATTTTTGAGGTAACCCAGATAGCATGAACATTAGCAGAAAGTTTGATTTTTTCTGATATTATCTTGCCGTGACAAATTTGAATTGAGAAATTCGCAGCAAATCTCCCGCAAGGTATACCATCACCCACTTGCATGAGTAGTTTGTTGTGAAACTGATGGCAAGACTGTCTTTAATTCACGAAAGTGACGAAAGCAAAAAATCTCTCTATTGAGAGACTCAACAACAATGAGAATCAGCACATACGCAGAAATTGCATAAATTTTATTCGGTAAGCACCGTTTTTTCTAAACGCTATACTTATTAAATAGCAAAAAATGCTCGAAATGAAAAGTACAAATATTACCTAAACTTGTTTATGGTGATAAACCTATGCATGCGCCTTCTGACGGCGCTTTCGCATCAATAGACCTGATCAGGTCTATTGACCCCTTCGAAGGGGTTAAACTTATAGTGTGATATGGAAAGATTACTACTTTGTAGTAAGTTTGCAGTATTTTTGATTACTTGTTTGCCGTTAGTTTGCAATAAATTTGATACAGCATGAATTTAACTTGCACGACAAGTTGAAAACACTCATAGTTATATTGTTAAGTAAAAAAAAAAATTCAAAAATTAAATTGTTTTTATTATAATTTTATCAATTCAAAATTACTTTAATTATTAATTGTTTAGATAACTAATTTATCAATTGCTTGTTTAAAAACTATTACATGAACTATATAATAGTTTTTATAGGGTAAATGCAAATATATATTTTTTTAATTTTCGGTTATTATAACGTTATTAACTTCATTAGGATGTATAAAAGTGATAAGGGTTCTGAAGATAAACATGTTGTTTATTCATTTATTAGTTAGCTTATAATATTATTTTTGCTCTTTAATTATAATTAATTAATAATTCCTTACTTTTTGCGAATTGTAAATTATAACTGTACTTAAAAAATAAAATCTGCATAATATCACCTAACACTTGTTAAAAGGTATTTTTACGTATTTGTACGATGTTGCATTATTATTATTATTATAATTATTATTATTATTATTATTATTATGTTTAATTAATTAATTAATTATTACTTAGACTTTATGTTTTTGACTGATTTTTCAAAAATTTCCTATATTATTTTTTGGAAATTATAAATTAAAACTTTTGAATAAAAACTTTAAGTGCTATTAATAATTGCTACTAACAATTGCTATTAATTAATTCTCAAAAAAGTTAGGAATTTTAGTATAAAAATTAAATTAATATTTTATTAAATATATTTTTTATTTAATGTATCCTTAATTTATTAAATTAATAACATTATTAATATACATTACATTTTTTTTACTTTAAAATAAACTCAATACATAATACATTTTATATTCAATTTATCATATAGTAGTTATAAACTGAAATTTATCTTTTACATGTTTATTTATTTTATATTTAAAGTCACCGAAATTTAAAACTATTAATATAATTAATAATAAAACTAAAATAAAAAAATTATTAATTTTTTTTTCTGGGAAAGTGGGAGGAAAAGGGTAATATAAAAATCAATAAATAAACGACAAATACAAACAAGTTGGAAATTGCTCGTTAAACGTGGCAAATGAGGTGCGTTCGTACTGTAACTAATTTTATAATTATTTTTTGCACCCCATATTGTACTGAATGTATATTTTTTTTTGCACTTCATGAGTGCATAGGCTGTGATATCATTAAAATGCACTTGCAATAATTTTTTCCCATTCCCCGTAATGTAACGCAAAACTTTTGGCTGTCTCTGTAATTAAACTATACACCGATTTTCATAAAATTTCAAATGGCCCGACAAAATTTTGTAACAATTATATATTTAAAATTTCAGACCACTCGGAAGGCTGTAACATCATTAAAATGCACTTGCAATAATTTTTTCCCATTGGCCGTAATGTAACGGAAATTTTTTGACAGTCCCTGTAATTAAACTATGCATCCGATATCCATAAAATTTGAAATGGCTCGACAAAATTATGCAACAATCATATATTTAAAATTTCAGACCATTCGGTTGGGTTGTTTTTGCTCTGTTATATGCGGACAGACAGACGGGCAGACGGACGGACTGAACGACGACTACAGGTGCTACGTATTTATATAATTACGAACGCACCTAAAAACCTTAGTTTTGTCAGTTAAAAATTGAAAATAAAATTAATTAAAATAATACTTACACTACTACATAAAATAAAAAATAATCATCTTATTACAAAGAAATAGGCCCAGTTTCAGTAAAATTAGCTCACAAAAATCGTCTGCAATGGGTGAGAAGACTGTTAAAAATGCAACCAATAATTATTTTTTTAAAAATGAAGCGGTGGGTGGAGTTTTCTGACAACAAAATATTTTTCCTGGCACACCTAATTACCAAATCACTATTGTTTTCCCAATGTTTATAATGGTAAAGTAACTTATGAAAACAAAATTATAACTTTGTATTATAAAAGTAATAAGAAAAATTAAATATTTTTGCTTCAATAAATATATCTCATTTCTGAATTATTAAAGGAGAGGATGTAGAAGAATGATTTGAGGAAATATTTACCTACAATAGCTTATAAGTGTCCAATTGAATTATTGAAAACATTTATTATTAATCTAATTGTAAGAAGGAGAAAAAATAAGAACAGTTTTTTAAATTATTTAATTAATGATGATAATTTAAAGGTTCTAAAAAACGTATGAAAACAACCAAAAAATCATCTATGGCAGTTTATAGTATATATAAAGTACCTAATATTAATAACAAATAATAAAGCTTAAAAAATCCATTTTGTTAAATAATAATAATAATAAAAAGACAATGTCCCCTGTAAAATTATATCACGTTGTTCAATCAAACAAATTTTCAGCTCGCTGTGATTTCATTATCACGAGTTATAAAAGTTTAAATTTATCGGACTGTTATATTCAGTTTTTATTTTTAATTTGGGGGGTGGGGGGTGTTAAAAAAATTTAAAAAGGTCCCAAGTAATGTTTAAATTACAGCGTTTGGCGGCCCACGACAATTAGAATACGAGTTATAAGGTGGTGGGCACCGAAATGACAAGGGACCGAAATAGCTAAGGACCGAAATGGCCAGGGACCGAAATGGCTGGGGACCGAAATGGCCAGGGACCGAAATGTTTCGGGACCGAAATGGCCAGGGACCGAAATGTCTCGGGACCGAAATGGCCAGGGACCGAAATGTCTCGGGACCGAAATGTCTCGGGACCGAAATGGCCAGGGACCGAAATGTCTCGGGACCGAAATGGCCAGGGACCGAAATGTCTCAGGACCGAAATGGCCAGGGACCGAAAAGTCTCGGGACCGAAACGGCGGGACCGAAATGGCGTGACCAAAGTGTCGGGACCGAAATGTCCTGTACCCTCCTGGTATACATCCCTCCCTCTCTTTGAAATACCGTTTGCAGAAATGTGTTAGCTACTGTGCACGATGACTCTATAGAAAAGGGCTCATACTGTGTAGCAATTTCATAAATTTCACTCAATTATTTCTATGTGAGGGCAAAAGCTTATTGATACATCACCCTCGCATTAAATTAATTTTATCACTTTTATTTTCTGTCGCAAAAGATTCATGTTTTCAAATATATAAAGTGTCTAAAATTCTTTCTACAACATTTCTTTTGATACACTTGACTGTTTCTGTTTCAAACATACTTGGAAAATTTTACGAAACAGAATAATCATGCGATTTAAAAGCTCCCATTTAATAATATTAATTTTAAATATTTAGTAAAGGAGCCAAAAAAAAATTCTACATTCGGATCCACAATCCACGTTAGATCTTTTCTTTTCAGAAATCTAATTTAGTCAACAAAAACATGTAAAAGTATTGTTCAAAAGTCTTTTTGTATAGGACAAGAACTAAAATAAACTACTAACTAAAAAAACTAAGATTAGAACTAAAATAAACTACGGTATTTAAAAGCTCCCATAAAGCTCTCATTCAATAATATTAATTTTAAATATTAAATGAAAGAGACAAAAAAAAATTCTACATTCGGATCCACAATCCACGTTAGATCTTTTCTTTTCAGAATTCTAATTTAGTCAACAAAAACATCTAAAAGCATTGTTCAAAACTCTTTTTCTATACGACAAGAACCAAGAACAGCGACAGTAGGAAGATGAGCCCTACTTCACTCAAGCTTTTTTATTCAATTGTCAACAAGCTAATAAAACTGTTCCTATTGCAGCTCTCTCGGTCTTGCTTTATCTCGGTCCTTTGTGAGTGGGTGGTCAGAGGTCAGAGTTGTCAGCTGTAGGCTTCTATTAGTTTCAATTTCAAGGCAGGTTGAAAATCATGTGAGTCAAAGGATTTCCGGGAATT
Source organism: Maratus speciosus (assembly GCA_963932465.1). NCBI lineage: Eukaryota > Metazoa > Arthropoda > Arachnida > Araneae > Salticidae > Maratus > Maratus speciosus. The sequence goes on along the minus strand of CAWVRF010000002.1, from coordinate 4,498,699 downwards.
CCTGTGTAAGAACTTTTTCTCGCTCTTTTTGTACTTCTAGGCCTGTGGCCTGTTGGTTTCCTCAGAATTCCTCCGCACAGGCGCTCAAAACAAAAATCTGCACCAGGGTTACCCATGCTAACTCTGATTGTTGATTAGTTATGTTATTTTGAAATTGAGTTATCGGATTGTATTGGATCACACAAAGTTCGCTTATAGTATTCAAAGATAAACGCTATCCCCCCCCCCCCGCCCCCCACACCACCCCGCAAAAAAAAAAAAATTGTTTTTTGAATTTTCCGTCCAAAATACACAATTTATAATATAGAAGCAGGGTCGTACTGGCCCACCGATCATTGGCTTCGCTGCCCGGTGGGCCAGTACGAAACTGCTTCTATAAGAAGCTTGCCTATATTTTTCTGTTCTCTGAAGCAGCTTAAGGCTGTTCTTAACTGATCTGCTCAACAAGCGAAAAACACTTTGACACCTTTACAAATTCATTTTTCAACCGAAAGATATAAAATTGGAAAGCCTGACCATGGAAGCGATTTGGAATCGAACTGTGTTTTCTAATTTTTGATCAATCCATTACCTATTGAGTTATAAGCGATTTTGATCACGTGACAAACACGTTTTTCAACCTTTCTTGATTGCTTATTCTTGTTTCGTGCGGAAATTCGGTTCAAAACGCTCACTTTGACATTATTTTCTGAAAGATCTATTGCGTTTGCGAGAAAACGGAAAAAACAGCTCGATGACCTAGTTTCTGAACAACCCCTGCTAGTTTCATGCATTTCCGAACAAAAATAAATTAAAACTTATGTCAGAAAGTTGCTCTTTTGGATTTAATAACAAACAGCCTTAAGGGGACCGGGAAAGCCCTATCTACGCAATGTTAAATTCACCCACTTTATGTACCTTTTTCTCAGAAATCGTGAAAGATAGAGGTCTAGATTTTTTAGAGTAGTTAAAATGACATGATTTACGTATTTTAACAGACCATTTTCTTTCTGAGTGAAACTCAAAATTAATTATTAATTTTTTACTGAAAGTCATTTTTAAATTATCATTTTTGGTAAGATTTCACTGCCTAAAATAAATAATTCTCAACAAATCCTTAAATCCCTGTGTTAAAGTATACAATATAACATAAGTATTTAAAAAAAATCTGAGTTCTTAAGTTAAATAGATATTGAAAAAAAAGAACATAAACATGAAAAATCCAAGTTTTGAGAAAAATTCAATTAAAGATTTAAATGGCCATTAAGCTGTGAAGTACTCTTAGAAAGAATGAATCATTTCAACACTTATTTTTTATATAGAAACATGTGTGACACATCGTTGGAAAGATAAAAGTTTAAACTATTTAATGATATAAGAAAGTAAAAATCGATTTTTTTGGTTGAATTTTGCTTTCCCAGTCCCCTTAAATTAGATATACTGTAGTCAAAAATTGTTTTAATTTTTAGAAATATTTCAAATTAAGAGATATTTGTTGTAGTATCAAACAGAAATAAAATAAGTTAATCTGAGTTTTAGAAGCATTTCCATAAAATGGAGCAAAATTTCCGAATACTTCTGACAAAATTTCTATTCTTAAACAATATTTTGTGACAGTTATAAATGCACTTAAACCTAGGCAACTTTCAGAATGTAAAGGGTCAAACGCATAAATATTTCCGAAAGAAAATATTCTTCAAAATATCAAAAACAACACGAGTTGTCACAGTTGTATGGCTGCGTGGGGGTAAATTATCTTTTTAACTTTAATTTGGGGGACAGTCTGCATAATCTTATGTGGCCTATTTATTTAGATTATACAGGTTCAACGCTTAAATTGTGACCGTGTGATTTTAAGACTTCAAATCAATTCTAATAGAAAGATGGCATGTAGTAACTTAAATTGAACTATAATTTTACGCAAGAATTGTAAGTTAAAAAAAATCAGTTTTTATGCTTTAATTAATAAAATTATTCTTAGTAATAAAAGATATAAAAACAGCAATTTAGTTATTTTATAAGTTAGTAATAACACTATGTAATATTTTGTAATAATTATGTAAACCTATATTAAATACTCCAGGCATTTACATCTATTAAAATTATTAATAACTGCATTTAATATGAAATTGTTAATGCCATTTAAATTAATAGTTATCAAACAATTAATTCTCCAGTTAGAACATTACACATTTTATGTTTTGATTAATAAAGTTATAATTAATACAATTACATAAATAGTAAAAAATGCAACTAAGTCATTTCATTAGTTAACACAAATAATAAATGAAATCATGGCAAGATTGTTTGCATACCAACTTATAAAAATTACTGTAATACCATCGCAAATCAAAACTTACACGCATGTATGTGCATGTCCATCAAAACAAATTATGGAAATGGTTTAGAACCATTATTTTATGCGCACAAAGTAAATATGAGAATGACCAGTACCAGTTATATCTGAAGTTATATTTCAAATTCAAAAAGTCCTTCCGGCCAGTGCCGGGAGGAAGAGGTAGCTTTCATATTCCTTATTTATAAAGCAAGCTCATATTATTCAAACACACGAAGCTCAATTTAGTGGAAACCGATTATAGGAGATTCAATCCTAATCTTTATCAATACTAAATCATTATGAATGAGAATTTCGCGAAATTAGTCAGCTTTATCCAAGCTGCTTTTATTTAAAGTAACTTATATTTGGTTGCTAAATTCGGCGATATCTTGAAGTTCCTGCCATTTTAAGACAACATGGTGGATGAGGCTAACGAGTGAACTTGGTCGAGACCTTAGTAATTCCTGTGCACATGCTTACTCACATCGGAATCAGTTGATATATACAAGTTCTGTCGCAGGCAAAAAATCAGATTTTTCAAAATGTCACCCACATTAGAAATTCAAACTGCTATATCTGAGCCATTTTCTAAGATAAAGACAAAACAAAAAATGCTCCGGAATCCTTATATCATGGTCAAATACTTAAGAAAGAAACATTTTCCAATTTCTAATTCTTTTGCACCTCACTTTAAATATAATTTTTTATTTAATTTAATGGCCTCCATTTTGAAACAAGATGGCTGATGAAGCTGGCCAGCGAACTTGGTCGAGACATTACGATATACTATCCACATGCCTTCTTACATCGAAATAGGTTAATAAATACGCGTGTTATCACGTGACAAATATCAGATAGTTTCAAAATGTCATCCATGCTAGAAATTCAAAGTGCTATAATTCAACCATTTTTTAAGATATATACGAAACAAAAACTGCTCCGGAATCTTTGTATCAAGGTCAAACACATAAAAAAATCCTTTTCATTTTTCAATTTTTTGATAACTCATTTTAAATTTAAAATTTAATTTTTTTTAAATGGCAGCTCTTTTGAAACAAGATGGCGAATGAAGCTGACCAACGAACTCGGTCGAGACATTGGTATGTACTATACATCCAAATCGGTTCATAAATACGCCTGTTATCGCGTGACAAATATCAGGTTGTTTCAAAATGTCAGCCACAATAGAAATTCAAAATGCTATAACTCAGCCATTTTTTTAGATATAGAAGAAACAAAAACTGTTCCGGAATCTTTGCATTAAGGTCAAACACGTACAAAAAAATCTTTTTCATTTTCCAGTTTTTTTAGTACCTCATTTTAAATTTAAAAAAAAATTTTAAATGGCCGCCATTTTGAAACAAGATGGCGGATGAAGCTGGCGAACGAACTCGGTCGAGAAATTGGTACGTATTATGTATGCACCAAGGTCCAAATCGGTCCAAATCGGTTCATAAATACGCCTGTTATCGCGTGACAAAAATCAGGTCGTTTCAAAATGTTAGCCCCGCTAGAAATTCAAAGTGTTATAACTCAGCCATTTTTTAAGATATAGACGAAACAAAAACTGTTCCGGAATCTTTGTATCAAGGTCAAACACATAATAAAAAAATATTTTCAATTTTCAATTTTTTGGTACCACATTTCAAATTTAAATTTTAAAAAAAATTAAATGGCCGCCATTTTGAAACAAGATGGCGGATGAAGCTGGCCAACGAACTCGGTCGAGACATTGGTACATATTATTTATACACCAAGGTACATCCAAATCGATTCATAAATACGCCTGTTATCGTGTGACAAATATCAGGTCGTTTCAAAATGTCAGCCAAGCTAGAAATTCAAAGTGCTATAACTCAGACATTTTGTAAGATATAGACGAAACAAAAAATGGTCCGGAATCTTTGTATCAAGGTCAAACACATAAGAAAAAAATATTTTTCAATTTTAAATTTTTTGGTACCACATTTCAAATTTAAAATTTTTTTAAAAATTTTAAATGGCCGCCATTTTGAAACAAGATGGCGGATGAAGCTGGCCAACGAACTCGGTTGAGACATTTGTATGTACTATGTACACACCGAGTTTCATCCAAATCGGTTCATAAATAGGAGAGTTACAGTGTGACAAAGATCAGATATATATATATATATACAGTAAACTCTGTCTAAGGCGGAATCGATCGGGACTGAGAAAATTTTCCGTGGTAGACAATATTCCGGCTTATGCAGAAAAAGCCCCCCCCCCCCCCCAAAAAAAAAAAAAAAAAATCCCTCGAATTTGATGATTTTTTTTTTTAGATTTTCCTGACTCGAAAATCGGTTGAAAACTGAAATTCGGAAAGATCTTTTGTCTTTATAGATAATTGAGAAACGCTATTCAATTTCTTAGTACCGCTGAAATACATGCGAATTGGAAGTTTAAGCACACACACACTAACCCCCCACCACCAATAAACTTCGAGAATGCGACTGAACGCTATAACTTTGAATTTGAGTACATCCTTAAAGTATAATATATTGCACTTTCAAAAATATATATTTTGATAAATGTTCATTCTACTAGAAATATTAACTTTTAAATATAATTTTGCATATGAAAAAATGGCACAAGCATAAATTCCTTAAAATTTGAACAGTTTCTGTCCTTTTGAATTAACTTTTTCAAAGGGTTACGGAATTTAACTAACATGCACGACATTGAGTATCTGACTTATCAGTTTTAAAGTTTAATAAACAAAATGCTTCTCATTTTTAAATTATCCTTTTTTTCCGCCTTATGCAAAATTTTGGTTTCGGTGGGACCTTAAAATGCTTTCCGTTTCCGCGTTAGACAGATTCCGCCTTATGCAGCATGAATTAATGTAATTTTCTATGGGTTCGCCGGGACTTGGAAATTTTTCCGCGGTAGACAGATTTCCGGCTTATACAGAGTCCGCCTTAGACAGAATTTACTGTATTTTAATTTATCTATATTTTAATAAGCGTTGAAATCTTCTATTCTAAAGAATAAATCTTAATGTTTATGTGTAGAACAAAGGCGATTTAAAAATGTATACATTTTTTGCAAAAAGTTTTGAGCGATATAAAATAAATTAGTTTAAAATCAGTAATTTTTGTTTTTATTATTCTTGTTCTTTACTCTGTTAGTGGTGAACACTTTGGTGTCCGGTCGCGGTCAATCAAAGAAGACGCAGATGACATTCCAAACTACCCGCCATGCGACTTTGCTGATAAACAAAGTTCTTTTCAACCACCTGCTACAATGACCAGACTTGGCAGATGATTTGTTTATGGCTCCGTTTACGGGGAAAGGGGACATTTATTATTAGCGTTAACAGACACTGTATGAGTCATTTCGGGTGGGGCGGAGAAATAAAGCCTCTTGTAATGAGAAACCACACATGCAAAGGGAATAAGAAACACATCCAAGAAAAGAAACAGGTGCGAATGTTCATGTAATGCAGCCAGGGTTGTCGAATTGATTAGAAAAATTAACATTTAAAGTTCATTAGAAAACAAACTTTTAGTTTAAAAAAATCTTTTGTTTTGAATCAGTTTTATCTTTTATTCCAATGTAGTGTAAATTCCACATACAGTTTTAGAAAAAAAGAAGTTTTTATATGAACGATGGAAAAAAAAGTTCTTAGAATAGGATGGAGATATTTCTTAAAATTCATTAATGATACATTCTCGAACTCATTTCAAAAAAGTAAAAAAAAAAAAAAAAAAAAAAAAAAGGAAAAGAAAAATAACATTTAATGATTTTAACGATTTTTTCTAATCTCCGCTGAAATTCATAAGTGTAGCTGAATGCAATTAAAGTTCTTTTGGAGATTTAGGAAAAATTTAGCGCGGAATTTTCAACTCGATTTAACGAGGTTCGAACCGAATCCATTGAATCAACACTATGGAATACTTTTGTGTGTCCCTGTAAAAAGCTACGTATTCGATTAAGGCTGTTCTCAAATTCAAAAGGGCAACTTTCTGACATAAGTTTAAATTTATTTTTGCTCGAAAATGCATGAAACTAGCAGGCGTTGTTGTTCAGAAACTATGTCATCGAGCTGTTTTTTCTGTTTTTTTTTTTTTTTTTTTTTTTTTGCAAACGCAATAGATCTTTCAGAAAATAGTGTCAAAGTGGGCGTTTTGTAACAAATTTCAGCGCGAAAGGAGAAAACCCACTGAAGAAAGGATGAGAAACGTGTTTGTCACGTGATCAAAATCGTTTATAACTCAACAGGTAATTTATGTATCAAAAAATGGAGAACACAGCTCGATTCCAAATCGCTTCCATGGTCAAGCTTTCCAATTTTACATCTTTTCGTTAAAAAATAAATTTGTAAATGTGTCAAAATGTTTTGCGCTTGTTGAGCAGAGCAGTTAAGAACAGCCTTCACCCCTTCGGGACCGGCAGCTTTTACGCAAATTTTATTCGGTTGGCACCAATTTTTTTTTTAAAGTTACCCTTTACTTAATCACGAAAATACTCTAATTAAAGAAACTAAATATTACTTTTCTTTTTTACTGGTGCCTAAAACAAATTCTGTATGCTCTTTTGGAGGGTGCATGTATGCACCCATGGTTCCGAACGGGTTAAGGAACTCAACCAAAATACTGGCGAACCAAGATAAATACACTGTTCCAATCAGCTTCGAATTGGTTGAGTATTTCGGACATTTATCCTGATAATAAGATTTGGATGTTTTGTGACACAGAATTGCAATATATGGAACGGGCTTTTCAGAGTAAAAGGGTTTTATAATTACATTGTAAATGTCATCTATGACTATTTGCATTTAATATTTTATTATTTGAATATTTTATATTAATGAAATGATAGAAATGTAATTTAGACATGAGAATATTACAGAAATTAATTATTGTTTTTTTTTCCCTGGTGCTTCCCCCTCCCGCCTTTATTTTTAACAAAGATACCACGTTATTTATTCTACTTTTTAGTTGTTTTGTTCCTTTCTTCCTATACATACAATACAGTAATCCCTTAACATTCGCGAAATAAAAAAAAGAAGAATATTTCAACATTCGCGAATACCTAACTTGGTTATTCGTGAATTTTCTTTCATAAAGAATATTTTTTTACAAAGTAAACTTGCTTTGTTTTACCAATTCCATAAAATTATTTGCCACTAACTGTTGCACTGTATTGTATAGCCTAAGTTCCGTGAATTTCAACCCTTGTATTGAGGGAAAATATAGATCAGTAATTACAAGAATACCGAAACATAAATTGATGCTAAAACTAAATTTTCAAAATTTTCATTGCAACTGAAAATGCTTCTGCAAATTATACGGAAAATTTTAAAACTTCAACAACAACTTGTTGAGAAAGCAATAGGATGCAGTCCTTAACTGGTGAGGAGTCTCAAGAAAAATCGAGTCCGCAACTTTTCCTTAATTGGAAATTCATGAACAAAAGACCTGTTCTTAGAAACAATCGCATATCAATATATTTTTTTCAGTCATCAACTAGCAAAGTAAACTTTGTAGAATATGGTTATAGTTATTCAAATTTATTTACAGCATGTACTTTTTAATTACCCGACTGAAAAGAAGGGTTCTGTGTTTCACGCGTATCTGTGTAGGTGGATTTCTTTATACCCTCGAAACATCCCAACGGCTGGATGGATTTCAATGAATGAGGTCTATCCATTCGTCTTAAAGGCCCGCTGGTTATAGGCTAGGTTTTGTTTTTATAAATTCAAAATGGCGGCCGTAAAATACAAAATGGCGGTCGACACGAAAAAAAATTACGGCACGGCACCCTATTGAGTGGCCTATCATTGAATAGGTCTTTCAAAATGAAGACGATGTTTCATGGGCTATTTTACAGTCAGAAGCTCCGTTAAAACATCATACAACCTGGAAGTTGTGTAGGTAGGATCTCTAGCTTGACTGCAACTCTAACCATCCTAGACATCAAGATACCTCATAAAAACAGTGTTTATAGATAGGAACTAACCATTAAACACAACTTAAAAGTCATCCATATAAGTAAATAAAAAAAATAGGTAAGTAATGTAAACAAGTAATATAAAAAAATATTTTAAGTCATTTCCTACTTAGGTCAATAAGAGAATTTTTTTTTTCTCCCATTCTTCTTTCCTGTTGAGTGGCGCTTAAAATGCCTTGATCAAGAAGAGGGCTTTCTCGATTATTGAAAATTAATTTAATTTAATTTAATTAATGAATTAATATTTGAAAAAAAACTGGATTAACATCAAGTGTCATCCACTACAAGTTAAAAAAAAAATTATTTGAGCTTGATTGGATGAATAATAAGTATTTTATTATTGATTGAAAATTTGAACAAGATATATATAGCGAGAGTGCGAGCTAATAGTAGGAATTGATGAGAAATAATTAATTAGTTCGCTTTTTACGCAGTCGGATTTTTTGATTTTTTAAATTTAATTGTTTATCTTAATTTATAGTTAAAATTTACAAACAATAATCACTTAAGGCTGTTTGTAATCGACTGCGAAACATTATAATGCGTTCGCGGACTTTAGAGGCTACTTTTGTCACTTGAATAGACCCGCTCACTAATGCTAATCCTATGGAAGAAAATTTTAAAGATATCGCGTTTGCATTTCAGTATTTCTAAACAATTCTTTTTGCACTGGCTAGCTGAGATCGATCTGTACAAAGGCCGTTTTTTACTTTTTTGATTTTGTTTACAGATATTTTTAATCAGGACACTTTCATTTTCGGAACCGGTTTCGAAAGGGAAAGCATCCTCTTGAAAAAAATCTGCAAACAAAATCGAAAAAGTAAAAAAGAACAGATGTAGCTACAACAACATTCTGAGCTATCCAATGCAAAGAGAATTGCTTAAAAATACTGAAATGCAAACGAGATATCTTAAAAAATTTCTTGCATAGGATTAGGCATTAGCGAGCAAGTCTTTGCAGGTGACTGAAGTAGCCCCTTAAATTTAAAAACCTAACATTCTCTGGTAAGATTACTCAAGTAGTACTCTGTCCAGTAGATTACTCTGGTAAGATTACTCAAGAATCGAATAGCATTTTTCATTTTGTGACAAATGCGTCGAATCTTGAGCTTTAAACGATCGTGTTTTAGGTGATCTTTCCTAGCCTCATAAATTCACTTATGACACCTATTTTGTACTTTTTTCTGAATTATCCTTTGTCTTTACAGAAAGCAGAAAACGCTATTTGCTATCGTGGGGTCAGAATCAGGGCCAAAACTAGTCTTTTTTTTTTTTTTTTTGTTGTTTGTTTGTTTTTTTTTTTTTGCACCCGGGGTAAACATGGATATTAATTTCCCGAGGAGGTATTTTAAATATACGAATGCATCCAATGCTCATAGATTTTACATGAGTGAGGGGGAAATCGGAAGCTGGGTGACCTGCCCCCTTAAGTCCCAAAAAATTGAGTAAAATATGAATGTTGACGGCATAATCTGAAACATGCCTCACATGAATGAAAAAAAGAAAACATGACAGAAAAATGAAATATACTGCATGATTCTCAAGAATCTTCTAAAAGTTTTATGGATGTACAAGTGGAAAATATTTCGTGTACATATGTTATGACGTCAGCTGAATATAATATCTTGTGATATTGTTATATACATACATATATATATATATATATTTTCAAACATCATTTCTGAACTTCGAACGCTATTTCATAAAAGAAGAACCCTACATATTTAGACATAATTAATTTGTATATGTAGATGCATCAAATTTGCATATAGTATTATTATTTAGCTTCTAGAGATTTGAACACTATTTTTCATTTTGCCACAATTCAAGGTGAATTTTAGTTGATAATTTCAAGAATATTATGAAAAATCGACTTAAAATATCAAGTTTGATGATATTCTTTGAAAAGACTTTATGCCTTTATAGGAAAAATAGAAACCCTATTCAATTTCTTGGCATTTGACTAACAATACATAATTTGAACTAAAAAACGCACTGTCAGCAATTAGTATCCATAAATGGATATGTACAAAGTCCTTTGCGTAGTTTTATATATGATATTATTTCTGGTTTACTAACATTCTTTAGTGTACTAAATGTTATATAGAATTTATACATGTAAGACTGACAAAAGAATGTAATTTTAATATTAATACTAAGGACTTCAGACACAACAGATTCTAAAAACACGCTAATTTGATCGGTTTTAAAAAAGAATGCAGACAAATTGAATTATAAAAAAAAAAACAAAAAAAAAAACAGTGGTGATCTCCCTTTAAACGGGTTTCCATTCATTTCCCTTTCATTGTGAAATTCTAAGGTCGAATCAGCTGCTGTTAAGATATCAAATGACTGTTTTCGTGTTTTGATTAAATAAGATCAGTTAAACAATTGAAAATAATCTAATGTAAAATGCATTAAGTAAAGAGAGTCTTTGCTTCCCGGTATTTAAACAACTTAACATGTTAAGTCTTACCTAATTTTCACCAAAGCCTTCTTCTCTTTTTACCGTTCACGTTAAAATAATTTTGCTGTTAGAAAGGAGATATTATTATTTGCGCTGCCTTAGAATTGGCAACAAACGTTAAGAAAATACTCTCGAAATATGAAAAAAAAAATGTCTCGTAAATAACAAAATAAATAAATAAATAATTCTGTTTTTAATAGTCACGTGCAAATAAAATTTTAATTGTAAGGAAATATTTTTCTGATTGTATTAAGTCAGGTTCTCGAATTTTCTGTTCAACAACCCGAAACTTTCTTTTTAAACGTAAAGGAATAAAATTGGCAGGCCTGATTATTGAAGAGATTTGTAATTGAATAGCGTTTTCCATTTTTTATAAATACACTTCTTATCGATTTATAAGTGATTCTTGTCACGTTATGACAAGTGTTTCCCCTTTCTCGAGCTGCTACGTCGTGAATTCGGTTCAAAACGCCTACCGTATTTTATGGAAGAAACGCCGCACCCGTCGTAAACGCCACTCTCCTCAAATTGGCCTGAATAAACTTTAAAAAATCGTAATCGCCGCACCCGTTGTAAACGCCGCATCCATCGGAACGCTACTTTTGTCGGCAGCGTCACATTGGCTTAACTTTAATCAAAGTTTTCTGAGTAGTGTAGGATGCCTCGTTTTTAATATCTTAAGATGTGTGAAGTTTTATTTAAAAAATTGAAATCCGATTTTAAATATTTTTATGAATTTTTAAATTAAGGAAACTCACTTGGTATTTAAAAAAAAATCGTAAACGCCGCACATGGCGTAAACGCCGCACTTGGAAAAAAAATTAACTTTTAAACTCGTAAACGCCGCGGCGTTTCTTCCATAAAATACAGTACTTTGACATTTTTCCTTTACCAAAATAATGAAAATGCTATTCGGTTTCATAGTATAACATTTAAAAATTACATTCCTATTCGAAAAGTCAACAAAATTCCCAGTTGAGCGGTATCTGTCATATTTCGCTCCGTTAATTTGTTTAAAAATACCATACATAATATAATGTTTGATACTCAATTTATAAATTTTATTTGAAATTGAGGATGAATTGTAACATTCTATAATGGTTATACATACGAGTATATATGTATTTATATGCGAGCTGGTGCGTTTTTTTTTTTTCACGACTGTACATGAAATTTATTTAATAAAAATTAATAAGATTTAAAATGAAGGGGTGTGTAAGGGGTAGAGAATTAGATTTTTAATCATATTTCTTAATAATTTATTAAATTAAATTAAATTTTTAAAGATTTTGTTAAACAATAGTAGAATATCATTATTATTTACAAACCGACATTGATTTGAACCAGTTTTCTTTTCTAGAAAAAATAAAATCTAGTGTCCATAGGCGTAGAATTATAAAACCCCTGGGCTCCCCCCCCCCACCCCCCTACACCCACTCCAATATTTTTTAAAGATGTCCTTCATTTTTTTGCCAATTGATAAAGGAAAAAAAAAAATCAGATTTTGCAACTTCTAACAGTTTATAAAATATAACCCTTTATCTACTGACGGTACTTATAAGTACCATTAAAATAATTTGTTATAAAATTAATTTAATATATCGATTAGTTGTAATACAGTTTAGAATGAGTTATAGATACATTATTTTATCTTGTACCAAAAGCATTATGGGTTACACAAAACAAAAATACTTTTAAAAGGATGATTTATTTTGCCTTTGCTTCTTTTCAGCATTCTTGGCGTTGAGGGAGGGGGGGGGGGGGGTTCAATTCGAAAATATTTCTATATTTCTATTGTAAGAACATTATATTTGTGCATTTTCTAATTCTACAAAATACTAAGAAAAATATTTAAAACAAAAGATTTGAGTGGGGTTCTAAATATTTGCACAAAATCCCTATAAATTCAAATTTAATGAATCCTTCTAAAATTTATTAAATGATTATGTAAAGAGCTGTGCATATATAACGTTATCAACTTTTTGGTAATTTTGAACCCCCCCTCGATATCATACGTTATCATCCCTCGACACCCATCATTCTGATTATGATATCGTTAACAATGCATTAAAAATTATTTAGATTTTTTTTTTTTTTTCTTTTGTTTGGAGTGATATAGAAATAGGGTTACATATGTTTTTCGCATACTTTATTGATTCAAATAAAGAGAAGTCAATAAAATATCAGTATATATGAAATAACTTTATATCAAATAACACTTGAAAAAAAAAAAAAATAGTTACTATTTAAAAGTATTTAATAATAGCTTTTTGTTACATAATGCATTCAACATTCGACAATAATAATGTCTTCTCGCACTTGCACGGGGTGAGGAAGACAGAAACTTCTTATCAACAAAACAGTTGGAAAACATTATTAGGTATTTCTCTTTTATTTACAAGTATCATTTCAAACATACTTCGCATAGGGTTTGTAGAGCAGCGGAATATATATAGATACCCGCATGCCAGAAGAATAGGTATGCCTAACGTTGGGGTATTTCATATTTTGTAATTAAATAACTTTATAATTATTTAAGGATTTTAATAATAAATTTGTACTTTCATAAAAGTAGATAACCTACTATGAAAACACAACATACTATATTTTGATGTAAAGACCAGGTTACAAATAAAAAGAAAAGAATTGGTCGGATAAAAAATGATAACGATATCAAAAGACAACACCCCCCCTCCTCCCCTTAGAGATATCGTGTGCCAGACCCCCCTCAAATGATAACATTATATATGCATAGCCCCTAAATCTTCTAATGTAGTTTAAAAAATTCACGAAAAATGCTTTAGCAGATAAAATTTTCACGAATTCATAATTCAGTACATAAAGGGTTAATGTATAATATTTTCAGTAGATAACTGTTTTTTCTTTAAATTCGCTGTTTACTTTTATTCTTTGTAAACAAATAGATCAACCTAGAGCCATTTTTAGCATGGCGTAGCGATAAAACATAGAATAAGGAACTATTAAACGAAGCTAATCCTCTCCACATGGGTTTTTTTTCCGTTGGGTACTGGAGAAACTAGAGAAGTATTTTTACAGACAGAGAGGGGCTGTGCATATATAACGTTATCATTTTAGGGGGGAGGGGGAGTCTGGCAAATGATATCGTTAGATATCTCTAGGGGGAGGGGGGAATTCGTCTTTTGATATCGTTATCATTTTTTATCCAACCAAAATTTTCTCTTTTTATTTATAACTTGGCTTTTACATCAAAATAGAATGTTATCTTTTTTTAGTCTGTTATCTATTTATATGAAAATGCAAAATTATTATTAAAATAATTAAATGATTATAAAATTATTTAATTCCAAATTTCCTATTTCTTCTGTTATATGTGTATGTGTATATAATTCGCTGTTCGAGAAACCATATGCGATGTATGTTTCAAATGATACGTGTGTTTACTAGTAAATAAAAGAGAAATAATGTTGTCTACCTGTTTTGGTGATAAGAAGCTCTGTCCCCCCCCCCCCCCCCCCTGTTGTGAAGGGCAAGTGCAAGAAAACATTATTACTGTTGAATGTATTATGTAACAAAAAGCTATTATAAAATACTTTTAAATAGTAACTTATTCTTTTAAGTGTTATTTGATAAAAAGTTATTTCATATATAAAGTGATATTTAGAGTTCTCTTCATATGAATCAATGAAGTATGCGAAAAATACATGTATCCATATGTTTGTATATCATTCCAAGCAAAAGAAAAAAATTAAAAGAATTTTTAGACATTGATAACGATATCATTACGGGGGGGGGGGGGGATTCGAGGGATGATAACGTATGATATCGTAAGGGGGGGAGGGGGTCCAAAATTGCCAAAAAAGTGATAACGTTATATATGCACAGCCCCAGAGCAATAAATTAATGTTTTCGGCGGTCCACAAATGGTCTCCGATACCATCCTATTACAGCAAAGATGGGTCTCTCAACTTTTACAAAGAACAAAGAAGGATTGGGGGAAAAAGGTTCCAATTTCGAAGAAATTGGGGTGGATGGGAGCAGCACCATGGGAAGAGAAAACTGCTCCCGGGGCAATGTTTCAGTTTGGCGCTCCCCCCCCCCCCCCCCCCAACACATTTTTATTTATTTATTTATTTTTTGTGTGACATGTGTCTCATAATTGAAATGTTCAGAAACAGAAATAAATTCTATTGAATACGTATTTACACTTTCGTTTATTTTAGAACTTAATGTTTAATTTGAATTCAGAAACTCTAGACAACTAAATAACATAAGAGAAAATTGCACTTATATGGAATCTGGGAAATAGGTGTCGAAAAAATGTATCTAACAGTACAGTACAGCAGATTACAATACAACCTTTTTGTATTCCCAGAAGGGAAACTCCATGCAATTTCGAGAGTTATATGTTTTTGTCACAAGCACAGAAAGAAAATTACAGAGGAATGAGAAAATTAACGAAAGAGACTAAGACAAGGAACTAACATTAAATTAAAAAAGGAAGTAGCCCTTATTCATAAATTTGCATTTGGGTGTAGGGTAAGGGACAGTGGAATAACTTTGAAACAAAAAATGAACGTACTTTTATAGGGGGAAAAGGTCCAATATGTAAATATATATATACATGTATATATATATTAATAAAAAAAGAGGAAAAACTTGGTTGTAGTATAAATTTGGTGCCCCCTCAAATCCGCGCCCTGGGCGACTGTCCCCTTCGCCCCCTGTTTCACACGGCCCTGGATGGGAGAAAGTGGAGGAGTTTTGTTGCAAATGAGCAAACCAGAACAACCTCGAGCTTCCAAAACAACGAAACCGGAAAAGAAGTTCCTTTGAAGCTCAAACATGCAGCTAATATTGATTAAAATTGTTTAAATCTATCAAGCTGCCTCTTGTAGTAATGGATGATTCACCAAAATTTAGTGATAATAAACATAGTAATAAAAAAAATAAAAATTATATCGAAGAATTTACTTTTCTGTTGTTTTAACCCTTTCGGGTCCGATTTTTTTTCAATTTTGGGAAGAAAATTACATTTTTGTTAACAGTGTTAATCGCAGCTAGCTATCCAAATAGATTTACTGAAGTTTAAAGACTATCTCATTGTCTGAAATCTAACGAATGTAGTTATTTTTCGTACTATTCAATTCATATTCATATGACAATGGGCTAAGGAAAAGTTTTTGGAGACGTTTGGAAAATATCGTATTACAGATCGTATTTAACACATATTTGAAATTTCTAATATTTTTTTCGCTTTATTGCACATGATTCGTTCAGAAAAATAACCTGTATTTTTAATTTAAGGCTGTTCTCTAATCCAAAAGGGCAACTTTGTGACATAAGTTTTAATTTATTTTTCTTCAGAAATACATGAAACTAGCAGGTGTTGTTGTTCAGAAACTATGTCATCGAGCTGGGTTTTTTTTTTTTTTTTCGTTTTTTTTTGCAAACACAATAGATCTTTCAGAAAATAGTGTCAAAGTGGGCGTTTTGAACCGAATTTCTGCGCGAAAGAAGAATAGCCACTCAAGAATGGGTGAAAAACGTGTTTGTCACGTGATCAAAACCGCTTATAACTCAATAGGTAATTTATGGATAAAAAAATGGAAAACACAGATCGCTTCCAATTTTATATCTTTCCGTTAAAAAATGAATCTGTAAATGTGTCAAAACGTTTTGCGCTTGTTGAGCAGAGCAGTTAAGAACAGCCTTAAAGAGTGAAAATATAGGTTTAAAATAAAGGAATTGCCAACGGGGAAAAGAGGACTAAGCAAAAATGTATTATTATTATTATTACTAAAGGACAAAACGTCAGGAAAAACAAAAAGGAAGTCATAATAAGAAATGCATACACATACTATACTATCATTACCATATGTAGATACGAGCAAAAGTAATTGTTAAGACAAAATAATATTCGATGAAAACTCATGTACTATTAATAGTACGTCTGACCCGAAAGGGTTAAGTTATATGTAATTAGAAATCTTCAGGGGTTCGTACCGGGCGCTTTTTCAAGAAGGCTCACGTTTTGAGCACCTTATCGCCAGAGTAACGGTTGGCGCGGGGATGAATTCAACACTACGCACCCTTTTTTGTTCGTGACGTCATACGCGTAGCGAACAGCAACCCCATAGCTCTACCCATTCCTTCGCTGAGAGCAAAGATATTTTTTTTTTCATTTGTTTTTTCCGCAAATGTAAAAAGCTATCAAGCAAAGAATAAAGTATGACGAAATGTTATTTCGCCGTGGTTTACAATTAAAACCTTGGTTAAAACAAAGAGCTTTTTCGGATTAATATGCTTTTAATTTCACAATATATATAATTCAAACACAAGTTATTTTTTTCAGTTCAATAATATTAATTTATTTCATTAATTTGCTATGTTCCAAGAAATTGAGAACGTATTTTATTTTTTAGGAAAAATAAAAACAGACGTAAAGATTTTCTTGTAATAAATATAATTCTATTGATCATGTTTTTATGACACAATTGAACTTAGTTTTATTAGCATTACTACTGAATTAATTTAGTTTTTTTTTTTTTTTTTCTCTCTCTCTCTCTTTTAAGCGGCATAATTCAGTGACGTGTTATTGCATTAATAAAACATATCACTGAAAATTGATTTTTACTGAAATAATTCAATAAAAATGAATTGTTCTTAATTTAATTGCGATTAGAAGTTAATAGGAAATTGAAACTAAAATCAATTCGATTATAAATGGATTGAACGATAAATTATAAATTATTTAGCTGTATCCTGCAATTAAATCAATCAGCTAAAATAATTGCAAGTTGATGCATGCAATGAAATCAATTACTATTACATTTTAATACTGTTAAATCTTTATCATTATTTGAGTTTTTATGAAAAAAAATTGGTCTGCCCCTAGTGCAAAAAATTAAAATCTTTAAAATTCTTCAGTTTTTTATTTTAAAATTTTTGCCATATTTTTAAATATTATTTCTTCCTAGTTGTTTTAATTGTTATTTTAAAATAGTAATTCGTCATATTTGAATAATCATCTAAATTCTTCTTCGAATGAAATCTCCCCCCAGGGCCGTAACCAGCGAGTCCAGTCAGAGGGGGCTCTGAATTTTTTTGGTGGGGCTAACATATTTTAACGATCCATATCTTAAGCAAACTAAATATAGTAAAAATGATAAAATGGACCTGTCTATAAAGGAACCCGTCTAAACCGTAATCTCTCTATAACGGAACTTCCTATACTGAAATTCTTAAACGGAAAATACTTCATGGTAATCGGAAAATGAATATAAAACAATTAGGGCGGTGTACCTCTTAAGAAAACCTACCTAAAATAGAACTTTTCTCCATCCCGTGTGATTTAGTCTTAGGTCTTATTGTATTTAATGGGAAACAGATAGCATCTGACACCTCATAAAAAAATGACTCTATTGAAATTTTAATAAGGAAAACTAATGGATTGTACACTGTATTCTATTCCCATTGCAATTTTTGCATTATTAAGCATATTGCTTCTTTTGTCCCTTGGTGTCTTCGGAAAAGGGACGCCCCCCCCCCCCTCTCTCAGCTCACGTTTGTTCGTGCAGTGTGTGCATATATACACGCAATAATTCCTATGTGTACTTCTATGTATAACTTTGTACCAATTTTGTGGAAAATAAAATTTTAAAAAAGTTAAAAAATAATTTCTAAACAGACCATTTGTAATATGCTAAAATGAGCACCACTACAATTGCCAGTCCTAAGCTTGGAAAATGTGTGAAGGGAAGTTACCTGAAAAACACTGCCATAGCCGTTTTTTAAAGTTGTCCAATTATCCGGATTTTTCATTAACCGGATCGGCATCGGCCCCGATTGGTCCGGATTATCGGCGCTCTACTCTATTGAACATTAATTATATATATACATATTTGAACCGCTGATTAATCAAATCAGTCTTTCTGTTGAATAAATTAGTGTAATTTATCATGCTAGCATTCTGGCAGAAAAGTACATCTTTATTTACAAAAACACCGATTCATACAACAAACATAGAAATCTTCAACCCCCCAGCATGACAATTTTTTTAAAGATGCGTTTTGAAAAAACTGAGAAAAAGGAATCTGTTGGTATAGAGGTCTGCACGGGCCGGAATTTCCAGGCGCGGGCCCGGCCCAAACGAAAGCTGTCTTGATCCGGCCAGTTCATATTTTCACAGTTCACGGCCGTACAAAAATCAGTGAAAAGAGACTCGGCCAGTTGAAAAATCAATTAAATCAGGCCCGATCCGACCCGACTCAATTTCTACAAAAAATTCAGATTTTTCTTAACATACAATTAAGATTCTTTTAAAGAATACTGCATACATATTTATGGGATAATTTTACAGCATATTTTAAATTTACGATGTGTTCGCAAGACAGAAAATACACAATAGCAACATTAATGATTTACTTAGAGTCTTAGACGTTTCAACATTCAAATAAGCATTCATTAAAAAATTCATATTGTTTAGAATAAAAGAAAAACGGGAAGGTTAAAAACATGATGATAACTTTTGAGGGTATATCATAAAAAGTAGATTTGCGAAAATATTTCTATTATTCCTTAAGGCTTTTCTCAAATCCAAAGAAGCTACTTTCTGACACATTTCTAAATTCATTTCTTTTCGAAAACGTCAATATATTTTTGAGAAAATACTGTCCAAGTTAGCGTTTTGAATCGAATACCCGGAGACGATAGCACGGAAAAGGAGAAAAACCTACAGTCACGTGACAAGAATCTCTTATATCGCTATAAGTAATTTATTTATTAAAAATGGGAAACGCTATTCAATTCCAAATCCCTTCAATAGACAGGCTTGTCAATTTTATGCCTTTACAGTTAAAAATGTGTCAGAAAGTTTTTCGTTTTTGAGCAGTGAATTTGAGAACCACCTTCAAGTATATTTCCAAAAATTCCGTTAACAGAAGTTCATTATCGCTATTAATATTTTTTACAAAACAGTTGCCTGCCCTAAACATCCTGAGAACAATTAAGTCCATTTCTGGCTATGTTGAAAAAAAAAAAATGCAAGCCTGATCTCGGTCCGGCACGAGTCTTCTGGAAGAATTAAGCCCGGGCTCAAACGCCATGTAACTGTCCGATGCCGATCTCTGCGCTGGAAAATGTTATATTTCGATATTGAGGCTGGCAAACTAGTATCGGCTCGTAACGCACATTTATACTTATTCTCGTGAAACTCATATTCATTGAAAATTATTCATATTTTCTCGTCTGTGTTTAAATATTTATATCGGGCCGACAGACCCGCTTAATTTCTTTTATTGGCCCGGTCCAGCCCGGCAGGCACGCTCAAATTTTGCCGGCCCGGCCCGTTTGAAACTTCGCCTTCATTTCGCCGTCCCGGCCTAGTACAGGCTTCTATTAGCCAAGCCCGGGATCGTGCAGACCTCTACTGTAGGATACAGTTATTATACGTTTCCCTCATTTCTAAAGATCTTTAAAAATATTCTTCTTTCACTCAATAACGAAAATTTTTCTGATGCAGTTAAGAAGTAATTTTCTTTCCCTTTGCCTAAAATTTTCAGCTTCTCACATTTATTCGCCTAAGAATTGAATACCGTTTCCCATTTTCTTATAAATGCCATGATTATAAATAACATGATTTATAGTCATTTGCTACTCGATGACTAGCATTTCGTCGTTAAATGCCAAGAAAATAAGCCTACAAAGTCCAATTTGCCGTCATTTTTTGACAGATTTTAAAAAAATTTCTGTATAGTTTGAATACTTGCAAATATCTTTATAAATAAAAGATATTCGCGAACATGTCAGAAAGTAGCTGGTTTAGATTGGAAAACATCCTTATACAACACAGAACACAGTTTAATTCCTTGAGCTTGAATAATCATATTTGCAAATTTTATGCCTTTATCATTAAAATTATTTCGAAAATGTGTCAGAAAGTAGCGCATTTATACTTGAAAATAGATTTAAATGAAGCATACGCCAAATAATTGAAGACATTTTTGTCATAATCTTATAATAAACTTAACCTTAATCATGCTTTTTCACTTAAGGCTCCTGTCCCTGCCGGCGAAGGCACTCACGAGCTAATGCTAATCCTATGGGGAGGGATTTTTCTAATGTCTCGTTTGCATTTCGACATTTTTTAATAATTTTTTTGCATTGGATAGCCGAGGTCTGTCTCTACATCGCACCTTTTTTACTTTCTCGATTTTGGTTGGAGATATCTTTTAGAATGACACTTTCATTTTCAGAACCGGTTTTGAAAGTGAAAGTAACTTTATAAAAAATATCTGCGACCAAAATCGAAAAAGTAAGAAAGGTGCGCTGTAGAGACGGACCTCGGCTATCCAATGCAAAAAAAAAAAAATAAATAAATAATAAAAAAAAATAAATAAAAATTAAAAAAAAAAAAAATAATAATAATAATAATAATAATAACTTAAAAATGTCAAAATGGGAACGAGATATTAGAAAAATCCCTCCCCATAGGATTAGCATTAGCTGAGGAGTGCCTTCGCAGGCAGGGACAGGAGCCTTAATGTTTTTTATTGTTATATGACAAATAGAAAATAAAATGTTTAGCAAATTCATGGAACACAAGAAAAAAAAAAAAAAAAAAAAGACGAAAGTTCAAAAAGCAAACAAAAAAATGCCCTACCTCTGCTTTCCTTCTGCCTGCACCCATAGAATGAAACAATTTTTGGCTTTCAAACAATTATTTTTCTTATTCCATTTGTATAAAATGACATTTTGTTATCTTTCTAATTTCCTTCAACAAACATTCTAGTTAGTTTCCAAGTGATATTTCATCATTAACTAAATCTGCTGTCAAATACATAATGTCAACAGGCAAATCATTAACATTTAGAAACACGTCTTTTTTGTGACTACGTTTTAGTGAAGACGTTTAACCATTGCTTAACTAATTATCGATTAACTTGAGCAGCATATGTCTATTTCCATTCATCCCGTATACGACCATTGCTTTTAAAATGTCAAGATGTACGAAAACATGTGGTGGCTAGTTAGTGCATCTGGACTTAATTTTTTCGGGAGAAAGAAATGTTCCTACTTAGAACGCGTTTCGAGAATTGTAACGCAAGCAAGATAATATACAACAACTAATCTAATAGGGTTCTGAACGCAAAATGTTTGTCATATTCCATTGCATTCAAGCAGTTAAAAGATCTAAATGTTTTTTTTTTGTTTGTTTTTTTAAAAAAAAAAGTTAAAACGTACATTTTGTTGAAAAAATAAAAAGTGTGGAAATCGTTAGAGGGGGCTCTAGAGGAAGCTAGGGGGGGGCTCAACCCCCATCGCCCCCATCTGGTTACGGGCCTGTCTCCCCCCCCCCACACACACATTCCATTTTTCGCCATTCTGCACACACATCTCCACTATTTATTAAGTTGAAGTGGCAATAAAATAATGATCAGTCGTCTGAGGCAACCTCCCATTTCCAATTTTCTCTTCCCCCCCCCCCCATCCTCTCCTCCAGCACACTATTTTTTGACCATTTAAAATTCATTGTTGCCTTGCAGAAAATATTAGTTAAAATTGTGTCTGAAATATTAACTATCCCTTCGCTTATCCATAATAGTGCATAAAGTTTACTGTTTTGCTCTATCTGTTGATTTTTAAATAACAAATAAATAATATACCATAAAAAAAGAAAAGGAAAAAAAAAATAGAATAAAAGATTAAAAAAAAAAAAAAAATCAGGATTAACATTTTGTGCACACGCTTTCATTTTTTTTTTTAATTCATTACATTTTTAAAAATTTTTTGTTCTATTTATGACTTTGAAGTAACTATCAGTAAAGGATCAATAATTCAAATTCTGCCCCCCCCCCCCTCCCCAAGTTAAATATTCCAAGTTTTCAATTTTTTGGTTTGTTTTTCTATAAATTTAACTATTTAAATTTACAGCCCCTCCCTATCATACACAGTTAAAAAATTTCTCTAGTGATTTTATTTGTTACTTTGAAGTAACAGAAGATAGTCATTCAATATTCCTTCTCCCTTTAAGAATTTCATCTCCCATTAAAAAGGCAATTTCTAAACATCCTGGCCGTGGAAACCCACACAGCCCGCTATTCCCCCTCAAAGGTCAAGATGGGTGGTGTCGGGCTGTCAAGTGAAGGAACGGGGAGCTTTCCTCTTTGGATTAACGCATTCGATTAATCTGCATGGATATAGGGGCATCCATTTTGTAGCCTGGTGAAGTATAGAATTTTAAAAAAAGTTTTTTTTCTCTCTTTTTTGTTGAGAACTTTTATCAAATACTACATTTCTTTAAAAAGACTACATTATAATGGAATAAAATAATTTAAAAAAGTTCTTGAAGTAAATAAACTATGTCTGTAATGTTTCGCTCTTTTTTAAACATATACATATACCTCCAATACATAAAAAAAAAAAAAAAAAAAAAAAAAAAAAAAAAAAAATACTTGGAATTATTATTTAAGAGAAAAACTTTCTTAAAACTTGTTCAGTTAATAAAACTTTAAATTTTGTATTTTTCTCGGTGAATTAAAATAAATAAAGAAAATTTTTTTTAATTCTAAAAAAATATATATATATATTTTTAATCTAAGGCAACTTTTATTTTTCTAAAACCATCATTGATTTTTAAGAATTCCTTCTTAGCTTTCCAAGGAGCTTATTAGAATTGGCTGGAAGGAATTACAGTTAACATTTGACAATTATTTAGTTATTTATTAGGAAGGGACCGAACCGATAGATACACACATGTTCAAATAATAACAAATGAAAAAAATATACATATATTTTTTACATTTTACTCCTGTCGGTTTTAAGAGCTCTGCACGGGCCGGAATTTCCAGGCCCGGCCCGGTATAAAAATTGGAAGATTGGCCCGACTCAGTTTCTACAAAAATGTCCGTTTTTTCTCGACATACAATTAAGATTCTTTTAATGAATACTACATACATATTTATGGGAACATTTTACAGTATATTTTAGATTACTATGTGTTCGCAAAACATAAAATACATAACAGTAAACATTAACGATTACTTACAGTGTTTTAGTCATCGTCTCTACTGACATTCCAAAATTCAAATAAGCATTCATTAAAAGATTAATGTAGTTCAGAATAAAGGATTAAAAACATGATAATTTTTGAAGCTGTATAATAAAAAGTAGATTTGTGAAAATATTTCTCTCATTTTTAAGGTTTTTCTCAAATCCAAAGGAGCTACATTTCGACACATTTATGAATTCATTTCTTTTTGGAAACGCGTAAGATTGGCATGTATTCTTATTCGGAAACTATGTAAATGTCGTTTTTTTCTTAAATTAAAGCAATATATCTTTCTGAAAATACTACCGAAGTTAGCGTTTTGAATCGAATTTCTGCAAGCGATAGCACAGA
Source organism: Maratus speciosus (assembly GCA_963932465.1). Classification (NCBI taxonomy): domain Eukaryota; kingdom Metazoa; phylum Arthropoda; class Arachnida; order Araneae; family Salticidae; genus Maratus; species Maratus speciosus. The sequence continues at coordinate 4,474,561 of CAWVRF010000002.1, read as the reverse complement.
AAAAGAGAAAAACGTGGCAGTCACGTGACAAGAATCTCTGTTATCTCTATAAGTGATTTATCAAGTATGGAGAAAGCTATTCGTTTCCAAATGCCTTCAATAGTCAGGCTTGTCAATTTTATGCCTTTATAGTTAAAAATGGGTCAGAAAATGTGTCTAAAAGTTTCGCATTGTTGAGCGGTGAATATGAGAACCACCTTCAGGTATATTTCCAAAGATACTGTTAAGACTGTTCTTAACTCCTCTGCTCAACAAGCGCAAAACGTTTTGACATATTTACAATTTCATTTTTTAACGGAAAGATATAAAATTGGAAAGCCTGGCCATGGAAGCGATTTGGAATTGAACTGTTTTTGCCATTTTTTGATCAATCACTTACCATCACTTACTATTGAGTTATAAGCGAATTCGATCACGTGACAAACACGTTTTTCGCCCGCTGTTGAGTGCTCCTTCTCCCTTCGGCTCAAAACGCCCACTTTGATACTCTTTTATCAAAGATCTATTGCATTTGCAAAAAAAATGGAAAAAAAACAGCTCAATTACATATTTTCTGAACAACAACACCAGTTTGTTTCATGTATTTTCGAGCAAAAATAAATTAAAACTTATGTCAGAAAGTTGCCCTTTTGGATTTAAGAACACCCTTAACAGAAGTTCGTTATCACTATTAATAATCTTACAAAACATAATGCCAATCTTACAAAACATAATGCCAATCCTACACATCCTGAGATCGATTAAGACCAGTTTGGTCCCGGCACGAGTCTGCTGAGAAAAATTAAACCCGGAGTCAGACATTTAGTAACTGTACGATGCCGATCTCTACGATGGGCATGTTACATTTCTGTATTGATGTTGCTAAACTCGCATCGGCTCGTGATGCACATTTATACTTCTCGAGAAAATCATATTCATTGTAAATGGCTCGTATTTTATCTGTATCACTTGAATTCTTATATCGGGCCGATAGGCCCGATTAATTCTTTTATCGACCCGGCCCGACCCTGCAGGCCCGTTCAATTTTTTTGCCGGCCTGGCCCGACCCGTTTATTTTGTTTGTCGGCCCGGCCCATTGAACAAATTGTCCTAATTCTGCCGGCCCGGCCCGTTTGAAAATTCGCCTTCATTCCGTTGGGCCGCAAAAGCTTATAGAAATCGATTTCCGTTAAAAAATTCATAGATTGCAATTCACATATAAATCCCTTTGTTCCACAAATTTTCATTTTTCATATGTTTACTGTGATTTCAAATCCATGCTGCACTTGTTATGGGGATTGCTTCATAGATTTACTGGTATATGATGGTTTATACAGCATTTTTAATTTGAAGAAATTCCTTTATTATTTATACATTCACAATTTTTGTTGATAATTTGTAATGGTTTAGAATGGTTTTATATATATAATGGTTTAATCTTACAAAAAGTTAATATATATATATATATATATATTTTAAATTAATTACAAATATTTTTCTCGGAAGAAATTAGGACTTGTAATCTAAGTTCTTTGATATAAAAAAAAAATCGATTTATAAATGCTTCAAGTATGTGAATTATAAAATCACGGCTTATTCTGAAAAATAGTTCTGGAGCTATGCTTAAAGAACTAACCGCATTGCAATCTGCGTTGTAATGATTAAAATATATTTAACATTTAGAGTTCAAAATTTTAAATATCTATAAACTGTACACTACTGGCACGATTGACTTTCAGTTTGCTATCCTAAGTTGAAATTTAACGAGAAAACTAAATAATGTCAAAATAAGGTGCTCGTATTGAAAATTTCAGAGTTTGAAATTTGAAACAATTTCAGTATGAAGAAGACCCCTAAGCATTTTTTTTTAGTATATATATATATATAGTCAAATCTCGTTAACACGAACACGCTTAACGCGAATTACTTTTAGTACGAACTGTTTCCGATTGCCCCGTCCTGTTGTATATGATGTATTTAAGTTCGGATATCACGAACTACTTTTAACACGAATAAAAAAAGTTTGACTTTGAGTGTTCGCGTTAACGAGGTTCAACTGTATATATATATATATATACAACATACATTAAAGAAAGACATATTTGCCAATTTCAAAAAAAAAAAAAAAAAAAAAAAAAAAAACATAACTGCCTATTCTTTTTTTTTTATTATTGTACAATGGGGTGATTAAAATGCATCTCTTTCCTTCAGATTTACTTGATAGTGTACCATTTATTTATGAAATTTGTCACCATATGAAAATAGATAGCACTTAGTTAACGCATATAGTTATTTACAAAGAAAAAAGTATCAGAAAAGAAAAAAAATATTCTCTCAGAAAGATTACAGAATGAGTCCCTTTTATTAGAGAAGCCTACGTAGTACTAACACATTAGCTGAATTGGCGCATATTTCTTGAACATGTGCGGTGCCCATAAGTGTACCTGATACATAAATTAAAAAACCCAATTCCACTCCATCCAAGCAACAAAATGGATGCTTATATGGATCATCCCGAGGCAAAGCCACCATTTCAAAGAAAGGATTAGTTTTTCTCCCGATGCGAGGTGGGGGAGAATGATGAATGACTTTCTTATTGTTTGATTTGAACCGGGCCCCTTGGGCCGGAATCATCCTGGCTGAGGTCCAATTTTTTTTTTTTTTTTTTTTTTTTTTTTTTTTCATGGTTTGGCGTATTTTTACTCGACTTTGGGGACTGTTTCTGCAGAATGATTTGGTATTAAATTAATTATATAGGTTCATCGCGGAAAATATAGTAATTTTCTGCCACAGGTATTTTTTAAAATCTGTGTTAATATAGACCAAAATACACTGAAACTGCATTAATTCATCATCCCCATAAATCCATCTTTATATGTAATAAAATATCTAGATTTATGAAGGAAATGAGTTTTTGTTTAACAGGTATGAAATTAATAATACTCAATTGAATGAAAATGTAGATTTTTGAGGGGATCAAGTAATCAAAATTTTAATCTATATCATCAAAAGTATTAAAGGCCTTTGATAAAACAGAGTATAAGAGTTCGTAATACAATTTCTTTCGAAGAAAATTTCTTTCATCTAGAACAGATAATCGAAAATATTTCTTCAATTTAGGTGGGACTGTTATTCTAAAATATGCTAGTTCGTCTTCCGCCATTTCGGTTCAAAACAAAACTCAAGACGACGATTGGCGTTAGAGCTGGCTGAACGTTCTCGCTTTCGCCAACTCGCCAACGCTGGTGCTGAAAACGTGAGCCTTCCCGAAAAAGCGTACCGGGCACGAAACTCGACTCCGATTCTCTTTCATTAAAACCCTTCGCTGGGTCTGACAGACATAGGGAGGGGTATACGCCGTATACTTTCTGGAATTTTTTAAGGAATACCGTATACTTTCTGTTTCTCAAAAAAGCTATAGTATATACTCTCTAGGGTATACTCCCTGTCTTGAGCTTATACCCTCTACATAGAGCGTATACTCTCTCATCTTTTTACGACTACACTGGGTATGACCCAAGTCTACATTTTTTCTGCGAACCCAGGTCAGGTTTCAGAACATCATTTTTTTCGTGTCCATCTGACAATAGATTCGATTATCATTTTTTCAAACTTTTCGATGTTTATAGAAATGTATACATATGCATACATATACATATGTATACATATACTGTACATATGCATTCATGGCAAACAGACAGACTCAGTTTTTCTTGTTCAAACTTGTAATATTTGTGTTATACATTTATTGAATGAAATATTTCGTAGGTTATAGAGTGCTTGTTGTATTAAAATATATTTTAATTTTATAATTTTTTTTTTTTTTTTTACCCCAATATAGCTATAATCATATGGTTTTCTTTAATCATCGTATTATTATATTTTGTAAATACACAACGATTTTTAAATGAATCTTCACGTGTATGCATGCCCTGACTCATACAGGGGCATGCGGAGCACCTTTCCCAGGCCCTCCAAATTGGATGACCCTAGCGAATCATTTTTTAAAAACTCAGCCAAATGGTTAAAATGGCCAAAAGGCACCCAAATTTCTTACATTTGCAAACTTTTAGGGAGGAAGTTGTGGCCCTCCCCGTCCCCAAGAGTAATCGAAAGACCTGTATTGACACTTCAAAGACTAGCACGAATGATCCCTTATATACAGTGGTGCATCCAGGATCACGAGGCCTATACGTGTCCAGATCTGACCCGGCCGCTGCCGAGCTCTATCTTCCTTTTATTGGATTGGATGGGACGTGCCAGATCAGGTCCTGACTTACATTTTTTCTGCTGGCTTGAGCAGAGTCGTAACCAGCCAGAAAAGCCAGAGGAAGCTCTGGAAAGTTTTGGTGGGGCTAATTCTGAATGCTGGTCACCGAGCTTCCGATTTCTCCTCACTCATGTAAAGTCTATGGGTATTGGTTGCATTCGTATATGTAAAATATCTCCTCGAGAAAATTAATATTTTTAACTTCTATTTTTTGTGTACACTTCCTAAAAGAGCTCTCTTTTTTTTCTTACTTCTCAAAATATTTCTAAAATATAGGCTTAATTTTATAGGAAGTGTTAAAATACTACTCACAGTTCGCCCGCTTTTAACACGTAAAATATTAAATTCAGCATAGATTTTCGAAATATTTTGAAAACTAAGAAAAAAAAAAGACATCCTTTAAAAAAAGTACACCGAAAAAAGATGTTGAAAATATGAATTTCCCGAGAAGATATTTTAAATAAACGAATGCATCAAAAGTCCACAGACTTAACGTGACGGAGGAGAATTCCGAAGCTGAGTGACCAGCCCCCTTAACATGTTAAATAATGAAAAACTGTAAAAATATACCTTATTTTTGCGATTTTTCGGTGTGTTTCTGTATTTGAATAATTTTAAAGTGTTTGCAATCAAACGATTTTATTATTAAATTATCAAAATATTATGAAGCTTAAACAGAGCAAGAGGTTGCACGGGGTCTTAAATTTTTAGTTAACTAAATAACGTGCTAATATTTCGAATTTCGTAATAAAATTTATAAAAGAGAAAAAAAATTGTAACAAAATTAATATCTTTTCAAATATTCCGATTTTTTAAGGGTCTATTTAAAAAAAAATAATATTCTTTCATAATTAAAAATAAATAACTAAAGTTTAGTCTGAGAGGTCTTAAAAAAATAATAATATTCTTTCATAATTAAAAATAAATAAATAACTAAGTCTGGGAGGGGTTTCACCCCTTTAGCTCCCCTCGTGGGTGCGGCAATGCCCTATATGCAAATATTCGTTGATGAGTGCCAATATAGCGTACACAGTATTGCACGCATTACTAAATTTGGATACAGCCCCTCATCTTTTTGCTTCCTTTTAACAACGGATTTCGAGGTTATCCTATCGACGATCATTTTCAAAATTTTCAAGCTATGTTTTTGAGATCTTCACAAAAGTTGTTCTATATATTTAGCTAAAACATTATGCACATTATATCTTGATTGCATTCGCGCATGCGTAGTGAAATATTATTTAGTGAACCTGCTCATTTTTCATAATTTTTCATCCAATACTTATTATTTCTTAATTCTGATTGCTGGGTATTGCGTACAGTGTTGTTTGTCATGGTCCTTGAAAAGAACATTCTTTCATATTAAGAGAACTCTGCAAGTTATAAGCAAAACATTTGGTGAAATTTAGGACTGTTGTTATTAAAATCTTAATTTCTCCACGAGTATACGAGCTATCGTCATAAAAATGAACACGGTTTATTACAAAGAGTCTCCTAATCATGTTTTACAGTTTCAACGCTATTGCAACATTATTTTTTACAGGGTTATCCAAAAGATATTAGTTTTTCTTCAATTTATTGAAGGTCCCCTACGGGTTTTCAGGAAAAGATCTTCGCGGCGATATATGACGTCTACTATGCTGTTTACACGCCTGATGTTTCAGGCTGTGTATTTTTCTTGTGTATTTCTCATGTACTTTTCTAGATATTTAACAAAACGTCTAAAATTGCAAGCGGCGGGCATCATTGGCCATATAGTGTATTTACACATCTAAACACTACTTTTAATTTTCGAATTCCCTGTTAAATATATAACTGTCATTGAATGTATATTATGCATTGAAATGTATTTATTTCAATAAATTGATTTATCTTTTGTGTCACGTTATTCAAAATTATAAGTGAAATTTATGTAAATGGTTTCTTTGCGTCATTGCTTCAAAACTAAGTGAAATGTGTGCAAATGGATAATTTGACGCAAAGAAAGCACTTACATAAATTTTACTTACAATTTTGAATAAAGTGACACAAAAGATAAATCAATTTATTGAAATAAATACATTTCAATGCATAGTATAGATTCAATGAAAGTTATATATTTAACAGTGAATTGGTAAATTAAAAGTATTGTTTAGATGTGTAAATATAATTTACCAAATCAAAAATAATTTAAATTGAATTTTAAAACTAACCTATTAAAGCCGCATCAAGACGTTACTTAAAATTTTACATCATATCTTTTAAAACTCATATTTTGAATTTTTGAGAGATGTGGATGAAAAAGCATCAGTGAATAAAGCTTTATACATCTTTTCATGTTGAACATAACTTTCGCCCATGCGATTGTAAGTAGAACAAAAATAAAAGGATGAAATGAATAATACAAATATATATTTTTGCTTCTTCTATCTTTACAAGAAGAAAGTATTGGATTCGATAAAATTTACGAATTCCGGTTTTCGACAGATTTACACGTTTTAGGGGTCAGAGATCCCGAAACACATGTTTTTACAAAATGTCTGTTTGTGAGTCTGTCTGTCAGAGTGTCTGTGTGTGACACAAATTTTGTGGGAAATCTATCTCAAGAACTAATGCACGGAATTTAAGAGGCTACTTCAGTCAAACGAAAAGACCCGTTCGCCAATGCTAATCCTATGGAAGAAATTTATAAAGATAGCTCGGTCACATTTCAATATTTTAAAATGATTTCTTTTGCATTGAATAGTTGAGATCGATCTGTACAAAGGCTGTTGTTTACTTTTTCGATTTTGGTTACAGGTATTTCTTATGAGGACACTTTCATTTTCGAAACCAGTTTCGAAAGTAAAAGCATTCTCATAAAAAATATCTGCAATCGAAATCGAAAAAGTAAAAAACGGCCTGCATACAGATCGATCTCAACTATTCAATGCAAAAGAAATCATTTAAAAATATTGAATTGCAACCGAGATATCTTTATAAATTTCTTCCATAGGAAATGAGCGAATTCTCATGAGCGAATGCGTCTTTTCATTTGACTGAAGTAGCCTCTTAATAAATATTTACATTCAGTTCTTCCTGATGTAAATGGGTACTGATTAGTTTTTGGTGCAAATCGCTCAACAGATGGCGCTGCTATGCTGCATTTTTAACGATTCCCGCAATGGCTCTAATTCAAGAACTACTGCACGCAGTTTTATGAAACTTCAGATTTAGTTAGTCCTTGATATGAGTCGGTATTTACTGCGTGTTGGTGTAAATGACCCAGCAGGTGGCGCTGCTATACAGCTTTTTGCGCGATTTCCGCAATGGCTCTATCTCAAGAACTAATGCGTGGATTTTTATCAAACTTCAGATTCAGTTAATCCTTGATATGAGTTTGCGCTGACTAACTTTTGGTGTAAATCACCCAACAGGTAACGCTGCTATGCTTCATTTTCCCTGATTCCCGCAATAGTTTTATCTCAAGAAGTAGCACACGGATTTTAATCACACTTCAGATTTAGTTGACTTAACTTGTTGCTTATTAGGTTTTGGTATATATCTCCCAACATGTGGCGCTTCTATGCAGAATCATTTACGATTTCCGCTATAGCTCTACTCAAAAACTGATGCACGGATTTTCATCAAACTTCAGATTCAGTTAGAAGTTGACAAATTGTTGCTGATTAGATTTTGGTGTAAATAATCTAACCGGTGGAGCTGCTATGCTGCATTTTTCAGGAAGTATTAACATGTATGAGATAGAAGAAAGTTTTGGGATTGCCACATTTGACTAGTTTAATAGCATAGCGTCACTCAAAATTTGATATCATTATTTTAAAAATCTATAGTTAAAATTCTTAGAGCCATAAGATAAACTGCTACGTCGCGAACTTTTAACCCGTTAAGTTTTTTTGTATAGATAATAGAACTACACCCATGCTGGTGATTCGAACAAACGAGTAAGCCAAACGAAACCCTAAAAAAAGAGAGAGAGAGAGAGAAAGAGAGAGAAAGAAAAGAAATTGTTTCCTGAAAGCTCTACGGACAAGAATCCCGTGGACAAAGTCCATGAGAATAAAATTCCTACGTCTACTTACAATTGTAATACTGTTTCAAACTTAAAATTACAGGTTAATGCTTGATGTTTTACTAAGATTAAAATTAGTTCCGGTAAAGAATTTTGCCCATTTTTCATTGAGCCTTTATTTATTTATTTTTTCTTTCATAGAAAAAAAAAAGTTTTTTTAATTATATTCAAAAGTAACATAATCAGAGGATAATCAAGATGAATATGACATCAGAATGAGGTATTTTTTTGTAATTAATTATCTTGCTTCCCTTGTGTGTGTGTGTGTGGGGGGGGGGGGGGGCTTATCTTAAAACCTGTCGCGGCCTCAGTGATAATTTTTTAATGCTGGGAATCAGAATATAAACACCAGATACGGATAACTTTTTTTGAAATACCCCTATCAACCTCCCGTTTGTACCCTACTGAACTTCTGGTTGCAAAAGTGTATCTCAGAATCTATCATGTTCATAATCTCAGCTAAAATTTTTCCACGATAATTTCTAGGAATAGAAACATAATAGTAGATTTTATTATTATTATTATTATTATTATTATTATTATTATTATTATTATTATTATTATTATTATTATTATTATTATTATTTGCTTCTTTCCTCAAGGATAAACCTAGATGATGTTGGTTTTATTTATGACGGCCAATTATCCAGGGCTAGAGTAGAGATGAGAATATAGCCCAGCACTTATCTACACGAGGGATATGGGTCCGAAGGGGGTGGGATGCCCTCCGTGGGGGGTCTTTCCAAGGGATCCTAACACGTATTTACGCAAGGAAATTCAAGGTTTGAAGAAAACTCCGAATGATTAGGGCGACCGGCGCTATTAGGTTCGAACGAGGGGATTAGGTTCGATGGGATAGGTGCGATTAGGTTCGATGGGAGGTGCCTTACCGGGAGAGTTTCACAGGGCACGGTATAATTACTTTTTCCTGCGTTTTCCTCCCCAAAGGTTAAAACGGGGCTGTGGAACGGGAAAGGACAGTTGACGGGACATTCGCGTCTGTTACTTGGCGATGAGAGAAAGAGCCAAGCATTGAATTGCAGAAATAGGACAGTTTTTTAAACACCGGCCTGATATAAAAATTTAAATGAATCCGATAACATATGAACCTTTTTCAATGGATACGACTTTCACGAGTATATGGATGTTCTCAAATACAAAAGTGCAACTTTATGCACAAGTTTTAATCCATTTTTGTTCGGAAATGCATGAAATGGTCAGGTGCTGCTTTTCAGAAACTATGTAATCGAAAGGTGTTTTCCCGTTTTTGGTAAACGTAAAAGATCTTTCAGAAAATACCATCAAGTTGGGCGTTTTGAACCGAATTTCCGAAAGGAGAAAAACCGTTTTGACCAAAATTGTTTAGAATTCGATAATTAATTTATTTATCAAAGAACGGAAAACTCATTTCTACTCCAAATCGCTTCCATAGTCAACCCTGCTAATTTTGTACTTCTACGTTTAAAAATGAGTTAGTACATGTGTCAGAAAGTTTCACGCTTGTGCCCATTTTATACATTTCTGAACAAGAATTAATTCAGAAATGTGTCAGAAAGTAGCTCTTTTGGATTTGAGAACAGCCTGAATAAATTACAAATTACATAAAAATGACAAGTCTGATTATTGAAACGAATATTATTTTCCATTTTTTGATAAATAAATTACTTATTGAGTTATAAGCGATTCTTGTCACGTGACGACAGGTTTTTCTCCTTTCCCGTGCTATCACTGAGTGAAATTTGATTCAAAACGCCAACTTTGACAGTATTTTTTATAGATCTTTTGCTTTATAAAAAAAATGACAACACCATTCAATTACGAAGTTTCTGAATAAGAACACCTGCCCATTTTATACATTTCTGAACAAGAATTAATTTAGAAATGTGTCAGAAAGTAGCTTCTTTGGATTTGAGAACAGCCTTAATAAATTACAAAGAAATATTTTCAAAAATCTACTTTTATTATACAGCTTCAAAAGTTATCATTTTTTAATCATCTTTTTTCCTTTATTCTAAACTATATTATTATTATTATTATTATTATTATTATTATTATTATTATTATTATTATTATTTTAAGAATCTTTATTTGAATGCTGAAAAGTCTTTAGTTTCTAAGTAATAATTAAGGTTGCTATTGTGTAATTTGTCTGGAAGAGACATAATCTATAATATACTGAAAAATTTTCCCATAAATATGTACGCTGTAATCTTGACACGACCGGCCTATATTTGTTTTTTTTTTTCATGGGCCGGGGCAGATCCGTTTTTACTGAATTTTGTTCGGACTGGGTCCTGAACTGTGAAAATATCTGCCTGGGCCGAAATTTTAATTTTACGCTGACCGGGTCAAGATAATTTTCGTTCGGGCCGGGCTGAGCTGAGCCTGGTCCTGGAAATTCGGCCCGTGCAGATTTCCAGCTCTGAGCTGAATTTTCTCTCTGCTGATTGTAAGCGTGACAACGTCAAAATATGTTGCGACAAAAAATGTTATTAAATTAAAACAATGAAGTTTGTGTATACAATATAATTAATATAACTTTTATTATAAAGTTTTTATTTCATTAAAACTGCACAAACAATAATAAATAAATACAATATGTAATTATTTGTCACTGTATATGACTGAAATTTTAAGTGAACATTTTGAATTACCTTTTAAATAATAATTTTTATAAATATGAAAAAAAAAAAAAAAACAATTAAGTTCATTTTTATGCAATGTAGTGTATTGTTTACCATACATTGTATATATCAGTGAAGTCAGCTTTCATTATTTAAATCTAAATAATGTAACTAAATTTAAATATTGATACTTAAAGTAGTAATCTATTACCTTATTTTATTAAATTACTATTCTAATTAGATTATTAATGTCCATTGCTTATATAACTTAATATTTTCAAACTAAATTAATTTTAAATTATATAAAAATTACTCTTGTACTCTGTGATATTAGAACTTTTTTCTACCTCTTCCCCCCTTCCTTTTTGCTTGTTTTATTTATGTTTATTATTTTGGACTTAATAATCTGAAATTAAATTAGTTTTAAAGCAAATAAAAGTTACCCTTTTTGAAAGATAAAATAAAAAATTTAAATGAAGGGGAATGTCTTATATGATAAAGTACGAATCAAAGCAATTTTGTTCAAACAAGTATTATGTTAATTTCTGAATATTTTTTATGAGCAAAAGTTTTCATGATTTAGCCAAAAATAATTTTTATCATTTCATTTAGGGAAAATAAGTATTATTACATATACCTAGAATAAGACCTTATTAAATAGTGAAAGGCCCATTACATACAGTAAACCTGCCTTTTCATGGCAAGCATATCTTTAAAATTAGTTTTAATTATCCATTTTGTCGGATTTTTTATTTAATTCCTTGCAACCACAATAAAATTATTTTGATAAATAATTTACAAGCTTTTTAAAACTGGAATATTTTATTTCAATAATAGTTGTTACTTTTTGACCTGATGAAATAAATAAAAATTATGCTCTGTTTTTCTAAAATCTAAAAAAGACGGGGTCCTTATAAAATATATTCCTATACGTCTGATAAAAAGAATATATTTATATAAACTGATATATTGAACAATCAATAATACGGAACAGACATAATACAGTACACGTAAATTTACTGCAGCCTTCCCCCTCCCCTCCCACACACATTTTTTTTTATTATTAATCAATATATTTGTTATGGCATAAGACATACCAAGGTTAAAAAAATGTGCATTTTCTTTAAATCCAAATTTCTACTAAATAACCATCTCTAATATGTCAAATATAAATAAAAAATATAAACAGTCATCTCCACAAGCCCCACTCCCAGAGTAAAACCTGCATTGCTGCAATGTAACTTTTCAACTGTTTTATTATAGATCACAGTACTTTATTTGTTTCCTTGATCTAAAGCATATTTTAACAATATTTCAAAACAAAAATGCTCAATGATAAATTCAGGAGATGGCTTTGGTGTGTGCATGTGCGTGTTTGTGTGTGTGTGTGTGGGAATCTTTCTGAAAGTTTTTGCTTGAGTTGAATGCTTATTAATGTAGTTTAAGTGCAAATCTTCCCTGCAACCACAGGAGCTTTAAAAATTCCCCCTGGAGAAAAATGCCTGATTTTAACCCTAGAAATATTAAAGAAATATTAAAGTTTCTAAATTACTTAACGCACTTAGTTTTTATTTATTCTCGTATTAAATATGGCAAAAAGGGTATACATATAACATATTAAATGAGTTAAAGGAAATATTTAAAAACAAAATTGCTAAAAAATTATTAAAATTTACAAATTACGTAACGCACTTAGTTTTTACTTATTCTCTTACTAAATGTGGAATAAAGGGGATTCATATAGCGTATTATAAAACATATTAAATGAGTTAAAAGAAAATTTAAAAAACAAAATTGCTAAAAAAGTTATTAAAATTTACAAATTATTTGACATATTCAAATTTTATGTATAATTCTCTTAGAATTATTAAAATTTACAAATTATTTGACATATTCAAATTTTATGTATTTATCTCTTAGAATTATGTACAAAAAGTCTATATACTATATACTAAGACTATATGTTACAAAAACCAGACGTTGAAATTTTTTCTCAAAAACGAAACTAATAAAAAGTTATGTTTTCTAAATAATTTAAGCATCTTTTTTTTTTTATTCTCTTGACAATTGTAAATACACACGCACCAATATATATATATATATATATATATATACATATTATAAATTTTAGATGTATCAAATTTTCAAAACAGAAAACTGTAATATTCATTTCAATAAAATCATAATCAAAATACTTGTATTTTACTTGTTGCATACAATTCTATATCATGTAACCCAAGTACATCTAAACAATAATATTTTTTAAATTGAAGATTATCTTAAATAAATCTTTTTTGGAACTTGTTCTTGCCCAGTATATTAATAAACATGAAATATTTATTAATAGAGAGAAGGTACAATTTTTAAAATAAATATTTATTTTGTACGCGATTTTCTTTTCTAATTCGTGTTCTGGCGGGACCAATCCTACATGTTGATTATTTTCTATATAATAAATAATATTCAGTTAGCCAAACAAGGGATAAACTGCTTAATACAGTAACCCTACTCGGGCGCCGTAGCTTAGGGGCATTTAAAGCTGGGGGGAGAATTGTATTGTCCGTGTGACCCGTGCCCAGCGTACCCGAGCCGCCTTACCAGCTTTGAGAGCAGAACCTCTCGGCCACTGGTGGGGCGAGTGAACCTAGAATTTAACACAGCTACCATAGGAGAAAACTTTGCACTGTACAGATTCTCAATATAACCACCAGATGAGGATGATTTTATTTTTAGTTATTTATTTTATTTTATTTAATTATTTTTTAATTGAGCGTTCCTGCTTTTTTGCGGGTGGAGAGGAAGGCGGTGGCACAAAAACGTAATATCAAAAATCCCTGTCGGCTCGGCCTACAGGCGGAGGTAAATTCCGAAGTTAAGTACTCATTTCACCAACAAAAACTACATCAAGAGTAGAGATAAACCCAGTTTAACAATTTTATCTGGCCGCTTTTGACGAGTTTTTAATTTTATTTTTCTGTAAGAGCTCGTTTTATCAAAATCATAGTAAGTCGGTATTAAAAAAAATATTATTCCCCGCTCAACAAATGCTGTGTGAGAGAATCATGTTAATACGATATCTTTTTATTCAACCCCTATTTTTGTTTAATTTGTTTTCCTTGTAAGAGTTGGTCCGATCAAAAACTTGTCAGTATAAATGTTGTAGATAATCTTAAGAAAATGTATAATAAATTTAAGCGGATTTGATACCTTGTGAATTGACGAAGTTATGAATTTTTTTCTTCCTCACCACCCCCCTTTTTGTCGTTTTTAATTTTTAGAGTTGGTCCTATCAAAAACTTGTAGAAGTTTTATGATAAGTTTAAGTGAATTTGATATCTTGAGAATTGACGAAGTTATGATTTTTTTCCTCCCTAAAATCCTATTCCCTCACCCCCGCCCTTGAGGCCATTTTTAATTTTATTAAAAATATACATAAAATTTTGCCCTTTTCCTAGAAGTAATAACAACTTTAAACTGATTTGATATGCATCATAATTAAGAAATTATGGGGCTTTTTCGGTTTTCACAGCCCCCCCCCCCCTTGTCCGATTTTGCCCATTAACGAACTTGATCACGATTTTCTACCCCTCGATTTTATGTATCTGTTTGGAAGAGATTTGTGCAGAATTGTGGAAGTTATCGTGTTCATAAAAAAGTGATATACATATATATGTAGCTAGCTAGATAGATAGACAGATAAAGTTTTGAACTGGTGGTGGTTTTGGGTTCTAGGGGTCATGATCGGTGTAGATCTGCAAAAATTTTTCAGAAATTCCAACATAGGACGGAATGTAATAGGTAGTATTTCTTACGAAATTTACCTAAAGCCTTTCACTCCTTCAGTGATGAGTTTTTATAAGATGCAAAATATCAGAAAATAAATACCAGATATATATATATATATATATATATATATATATGTGTGTGTGTATTTAATTCGTGCTCCCTTTCTACCGGTGTGCTTGATTGTATTGCAGAACTTAAAATCTCCTGTCTGTACATGGATTAGCTAGAAAAACCATTTCAACGATTCAAATTCTTACATTTTTTATTTCATTTTTTTTTTTTGAATTATTATTCTTAAAGGGGCGAGAAAATGTCAGAGTGTGTAAATTATGCCAATGAATACGCTGCTTTGATTAAAAAAATAACAGAAATATCAATTAATTTATGTCTCTTTTAAAAATTCAAAAATAGTTACGTATACATTAGACGTGCAAACTAGAGGTCTGCACGGGCCGACATTTCCAGGCCCGGGCCGACTCAGAGAAAAAAAATTTCGGCCCGGCCCGTAAAAAAAAATATTGGCCCGGCCCGGTAAAAAAGTTAAAAGTTCGGCCCGGCCCGTAGAAAAAATTTATTGGCCCGGCCCGGTATAAAAGTTAAAAGTTCGGCCCGAGCCCGGCCCGGCCCGAAAAAAAAGGTAAAATCTCGGCTCGAGCCCGACCCGGCCCCAGGACCGTAACCAGATGGGGGCGATGGGGGCTGTGCTCCCCCCCCCCTAGTTTTCTCTAATGCCCCCTGTAACGATTTCCCTACTTTTTATTTTTTCAACAAAATGTACTTTTTAACTTTCTTAAAAAAAAAAAAAAACATTAACTGCTTGAATGCAATGGAATATGCCAAACATTTTGCGTTCAGAGCCCTATTACATTAGTTGTTTTTTATTATCTTGCTTGCGATACAATTCTCGAAACGCGTTCTAAGTAGGAACATTTCTTTCTCTCGAAAAAATTAAATCCAGATGCACTCACTAGCCACCACATGTTTTCGTACATCTGCTGCTCAAGTTAACCGATAATTAGTTTAGCAATGGTTAAACGTCTTCACTAAAACGTAGTCACAAAAAAGATGTGTTTCTAAATGTTAATGATTTGCCTGTTGACAGTATGTATTTGACAGCAGATTTAGTTAATCAGTCAAGTCAACACTGAGCTTACGGAGCGCATACAGGAAGTAAATGCCCACTACTGTCCACTTGAGGGGGGGGGGATTAGTTCAGTGTTTAATTGCTCCGCCCATGAAGGGCCAGACATAAGAGGCGGGCAAAAAGAGGGATGTTTGTCCAGCCCCAGTGTCCTTCCTGTCCTCAAGGTCACCCAGAAGAGAGGTGATATTTTACAGGAAATAATTGGAGGGGTTATTGAGAACTAGTGGAGGTTTCGGGCTTTTTTCTTTATTTACGTTCCTTATGAGCGAATTTGGAGCAACTATTATTTATTTACTTATTTTTTTAAATATATATGTTCTTCATATCTTTCTATACCTAAAGTAAATTAAATGTTCAAAGAACATGTAAAGGATTGTGTTAAACTACCGATATATAGTTACTTTTTAAAAGATTAATATTCGTTACACAGATACAAACACTTTTGCTTTTATTTGTCTAGATTCCAATTTTTTTTTTTTTTTCGAGCAATGCTATTAAATAAATTTAAATCACTTTTATTTTTCTTTCCACATGTCCTGTCAGAATTGAAATTACCAAACCTTTTTAGAAAAAAACAAAACAAAAAAGTTGAAAATTTTAACTTTTAACGATGATTTACATTTTTTTATATAAAAATTTAAATTAAATCTTTTTTTTTTTTACATTTATTAGTTAATATATATTTAAATATAGTATATAGGATTTAAGTATGATTTTATTTTCTAAGTTGCTATGTATTATTGAGGCTTTCTGTAGAACTCGTCTTATTGAAATATTTATTAGTTTATTTACAATGATATATAAAAAATAAAAGAATTCTGTTACATTGTCGTCTACGCTAAGGTGTGTGTGAAAAAAGTTTCAGTGTATTTTAATAAATTTATACTGTAGCAAACATGTTGAAATTCATAAAACATTATTGAGATCCTGCAGGAGGGGAAAATATTAAATTTCATGGATTTTAAAAAATAAAATCAGTTACGCTTTGGCATAATATTTTCTTTTGTTGTAAAATGATACTCTATCGAAACCTCATTTTCCGATAAATGTATTAATCCCGAATTATAAGTAGTTATTTTTTTTTCTTTCTTACTTTTTCTTTCTTTTTTTTTTCTTTCTTTATTAACCAATTGGAAAAATGGTTATTGTCCTCGTCAGGGTAGGAAATCAAAAGCATATCTGAAGGTTTTTATTGGTTTAATCTGCATTTTATTCGTTTTCTGATTGGTCTATACAGTAATCTGTATTTCCCTTTATTTTCAACAGAGATGGATACCTTCTGTTGCCACTATGACAAAAAAGTAATAAAAACTACTAACTCAGAAACAAATTGAGATACAGTTTTCAAACAAATTGCATTTAAAAGTACATTTTTTTCTGTCTACGACGGTGTAAAAAGTAATATTGTGGGATGTTTAGAAGTATAAAAATGAAATTTCATTTAAAATGGGTCGTCAGATTTCTTGGAAATCTGGAGATGGAAAAGCCTGTTCCCGAACAGCCAATGAAATGCTTGGATAATACATAAGTTTCAGGTGGATAATACGTACGAGTTGCATGCGATTTTTGTCACTTGGAATTTTTAAGTGTAATAACACTATTAATGTTTAATTCATGGCGTACGTAATGTATAATCAACTCCGTGTGATTTTTTATGTTTTAAATTTTAGTCTTTGAAAAAATCATTTTCCAAATGGTCGTTGTAATTTGTTAAATTGCTTTTTTTTTTAAATTTATTTATTTATTTATTTATTTTTTATTTTTTTATTTTTTTATGTTTTATTTTTAATTTTTTTTGTAATTTTAGTAATTTGAAATAAAGTAGCCTTTTTTTTTTTTTTTTTTTTTTTTTTTTTTTGGATAAATGCATTATATATTGAGTCTTCAATTGTCCGTTCATCGGAATCGGTTTGAAAAAATTCAAATTTGACAATACTTCAGTATAGTATTGGTATATCAGTATTCGGTATAGTATTTCAGTATATTATTGACAGTATAGTGTACTTTCTAGGGCTCTTTTCTTTTAGTGGAAAAGACGAAACTACCAAGCACTCGTTCAATTTTGGATCGAATAGCGTTTTTCATGTTTCGATAAATGTATTAATATTGGGTTATCAATGATTGCTCTCTCGTGATGCCATTTCTTCGTATATATCACTCGAAGAATCGTTTCAAAAGCGACAAATTTGACAGAATTTCTTGAGATTCCATGTCTGTATTAAAAGCATGAAAAACACTGATCGACATTATAGTTCCCGAATAAGACACCTGCTATTTTTATGCGTTTATTGATAAAATTGAATTCAGAAATGTGCCAGTAAGTAGCTTCTTTGAATTAGAGAGTAGTGTTAAGTAGAAAGTCAACGATTTTAATCAGACGATTTAATCAAGTCATTCAATCATCATTTTAATCAACGGATTTTTTTTTTTTTAAATCAGTGATTAAAATCATACTTTTTTTTCATGTTCAAAACAGCATAAGAAAGTGTTAATATAATTTAAAAAATTTCTACGTGAAAATTTCTTTCCTTACGAATAAACAAGAAAAAGCTTTAAATAATTCTTTCTAAGCTTCATTTTTTGTAAAAAAGAAATGACTATAGTAAGATTATAAAAATAATTGTTTTTTTTCTGGCATCAAAAGCATTTCGTTTAAAAATTATATTTAACACTTTCGGGCCCGATTGTTTTCAATTTTGAATAAAAAATTACTTTTACGTTATTAATCTTAATAATAGTAAAAATAATTAGTCTTAATAATAGTAAGTCTAAATAGATTTATTGAAGTTTAACGAGTGTGTCATTGTCTGAAATTTAACGAATGTAGTTATTTTGCCTACTATTCATTTCATAATCATATGACAATAGGCTAAGAAAGAATGTTTGGAGACGTTTGGAAAATATGGTATTACAAAAGCATTTAACGCTGTTCTAAAATCCAAAGGGTCCACTTTCTGACATAGTAAGTTTTAATTCATTTTTGTTGGGAAACGCATGAAACTAGAATGTGTTGTTATTCAGAAACTATGTCATCGGACTGTTTTTTCGTTTTCTTGTAAACGCAATAGATCTTTCAGAAAATACTGTCAAAATTGGCATTTTGAACTCAACTTCCGAACGAAAGAAAAAAATCCAGTCAGTAAGGGAAGAAAAATGCCGTGTCACGTGATCAAAATCGCTTATAATTCAATAGGTAATTGATGGATCCAAAAAATGGAAAAAACAGTTCGATTCCAAATCGCTTCCATGGTCAGGCCTTCTAATTTTATATCTTTCTGTTAAAAAATGAATTTGTAAATGTGTCAAAACTTTTTGTGCTTGCTTGTTGAGCAGAGCAATTGAGAACAGCCTTAACTGATATTACAACTTTTTAATATTTTTTGCGATTTATCACACATGATTCGTTCAGGAAAGTAACCTGGATTTGATAGAGTTCGAAGAAATAAATTTTTCTCCCTCTCAGTTTTTCAATGTGCCTTACTCAATCAAGACGTATTTAATTCATATATGTTTTATGACGGCATGGTTAACAAAAAAATTTACACATACAACACGGATAAAAAAAAAAAAAAAAAAAAAAAAAAAAAAAAAAAAAAAAATCATATTTGGTGTTTTTAATCGCCATATTTATTGGAAATATAAAATATGTGGCAAATGAATGTTTTAGATATAGGAAGATACATTAATTAGTATGTACAGTCATGGAAAAAAAGGTAAACACCCCTACTAACTCGGCAACTAATTATAATAGAAGAAAGTTACTGGTAGCAAACGATAGGAAATAAATTCGACTTTTAAAAGATGTACATAAAATTTGCTTAGGGGGCCATTTACAAATCAATAGCAGACAAAAATTTGTTTGTTTTTTCAATGGCAACATCCAATTTTGACGACATATTTTAAATTATCGGTTCAAACAATGCCTAGAAACGAAATTTCTATTTATTTGGAAGATAAGTTTATTAATTATAAAGTTTCGAAATTTAGAGCTTCTTGTGTTAAATTACATTTTCATATTTTTATTAATATCTTCTGAAATTATAATTCTAATGTGATAATTTTATGTGTGGTTGTAATACTATAAAACCCAAACATAAAAACCTTGAATTTGTAATTTTAAAAACAATTTTTTTGATAGATTTATGTTTATTATGTCTTGCTTTATGCGAATTCTCAATTTGAATGTTTTCTTTACAACATTTTTCGAATAATCATTAAAAAATGTCAAAATGATGGTTTAAGGGGGGTCATCTATGATGTTCAGAAAAGCATGATTTGGAAAAATATATTTTACTCATTTTATTATATTATTTGGGATGACAATAGACGAAACATATTAAATGAGTGAAAGGGTCCTATTGGCAAGAAATAATACGTTAATAGAAGTGACATAACCATTCTGTAGCATTTCAGCAATCGAGTATCGAACTTCAATGTGGATACAGCCCTCAAAATAGGCTCATTTTAAAATAATTAATATCTCGGAAACTAATCGTACGAATTTCATGAAAATTTGGATTTAGACTAATTGAAGGGTGAAGAATTTACTTTAGCGTCAAACTTGGGTATTGCTATGGGGAAAAAAAGTTTGGTTTCGTTTTAATATGTAGATGGCCCTCTAAGCAAATTTTATATACATCATTTAAAAGTAGACTTTATTTCCAATCGTTTGGTACCAGTAACTTTCTTCTACGATACTTTGTTGCAGAGTTAGTACGGGGGGGGGGTACTTTTTCCCCCCACGACTGTACATAATGTCATTTTAAATTACCAGTCTTCTTTGTTTAATTCGTTTTTTAGCTCAAAGGCTATCAATGACTGGAAGCTAACCCGCAGGTTCTGTATGTACGTATGTATTTATGTACATGCCTAACACGATAACTCTTGATAGAAATATCCGATTTCTTTCAAATTTGTTTTCTAGGTTTATTCTGATAAGGCGCTTGCCTGGTTTGTTTTAGGGATTCATTGGTTATGTATAATGTGGGGGGATACGGGGGCTAATTTCCCCTTATAAATGGGTTTTTCATGCAGAATTATCAGATTTGCTTCAAATTTGGTATACCAGTTAATTCTGATAAGGCGATTCTTTGATTAGATTTGAAGGTTCACTGTTTAAGTATAAAGGGGGAATGGGGGAATAATACCCCCTTAATTTAGATAAATAATTTTTTTTTCCATTTTGGTAAGATTTGCTTCAAATTTGGTATACCAGTTAATTCTGATAAGGCGCTTCCCTGATTAGATTTGGAGGTTCATTGTTTTAGTATAAAGGGGCGTGGCTAATACCACCCCTTAATTTAGATAAATGTGTTTTTCTATCCGATTTGCTTCAGATTTGGTATACCGGTTTATTTTCATAAGGTGCTTCCCTGATGAGATTTGGAGGCTCATTGGTTAAGTATAAAGATGTGAAACAGGAGGGGGGGGGGGAAGTAATCCTCTCTTAATTTATTTTTCGAGGGGCATTATTCATTGAAATAATAGTATAATATTCAATTAGTGTGAATAGTCTGTGAGCTCAATGCCACCAGTTTAACTGGGTACTTTTATTTTACTTTATTTAACAATATCCCATATAAATAATAAATCCGCAATTTGCCTAGGATATATTTGCGTCGTCTTATAACGACATTTATAGATTATGATGTATATATTTTAAGAAATGTATATCCCCCCCCCCCCCCACCTTTTGTCCCGAAACCATATATTTTTAATTTTCTAAGAATAGCAACAGAAATTTCAGGGTCTTTTTTTTTTTTTTTTTTTTTTTTTTCATTTAAGCCCACGATCTCTCACTATGATTATCTTTTAAAAGTAACACAATAAAAATGATTAGCTTTTCAAATATTTTCCTTTTTGACACTTTCCAACAAAGTTATTAACACTTTCCAACAAAGTTAAAAAGTGTTTATGACTTCGGTTTGTCTGACCGTCTGTCCGCGCTCTAACTTTCGTAAATAGACTCGGATTGCCCTGAAATTTTTGGATGTTATTGAGGTTTACCATAGTACGTTCCCTATTTCAAATGAAGTTTGCATCATGTTTAGTTCAGTTACAGGGACAGCCAAAAGTATTCCGTTACATTACGGACAATGCGAAAAAAAATCGTTTAAAATGATTTTTATGATATTTAATGCGCTCAATCTGTATTACATTAAAAATTTTATTTATTCATGTATAGAGAAAAAATTCCTCCTTTAAAATTATGTATTATAATCTATTTCAAATATTTTAATGCTATTTTGATCAGAATGAAGGGAAAACAGAAATCGTGTTTTTCTATTTCAAATTTATGTCGACGACATGTTGATACGGCGGCACTCAAGAGACTGAACAATGAATTTGCTTTCAATGCGAGTTTCTTTTGTGACAGTAGGATCATTTTTTATTGGCTGGGTTTTATTTTTATTATTTTGATATCTAACCTGAAAAGAATATTTTCTGTTTTAGCCCGAGCATCAGCTTGAGGTTTTGTTTGTTTGAGGGTTTTTTGTCTTCTATTGCGTACGAGTATAAAAGTCACGTTAGTGATTTTTCTTTTTATTTTGTATCATGAACGGTAACTGGTGCATTATGCAAAGTCACTTTCATTTGTAAGTAGACATAATTGTCGTGTATTGTTATTCTGATTGAAAGTAATCAAGCAGTGTTTCTCCTTTTTCTATAAAAACATCGATTCTTTCCGATAACGGTGTCAAATTGTTAATTTAATCTGATTTTCAGGCACTCACCACAAAAGATTGTTGTGAGGGAGGTATCGATTATACTTATAGATATGCACCTTTTATAGGAAATTGTAAAACACTGTTCCATTCTTCAGCATATAAATATTGATTTCTGTAAATTTCGGCCATTGTTTCTTAAAAATGCATAACTGCGAACTATTCCTTTTTTGTGTTAACACTATTTCCTTACCATATTTAATGGCGGAATTCTGAAATTAATTAACATTAAAATATTAGGCAAAATTTACTATTTAGAAGGACTGATAACTAAAAATTGGAATAGTTGACAGCTAAGTATATACTGATAGATATATTTAAAATTTTTATTTTGCTGATGAAAAGTGATGGGGGGGGGGGGGGGGGGTACGGTTGTTGTCCCGGTACAGCAGAATATTAGGGCTCCGGGACTTTTTTTGTTAGAAATTAAGCCCTGTCTATTAGTATAAATTTCAACCTGATGCTAAACTAAATTTTCCCTTTCTATAGTATATAATAAGCCTACAGATCAAAAATAGGGCTGTTGAAAGGAATTGGAATACATATTTGGCTATGGACGGTAACCGCTGAAATCAGTTTTTCAAATGTTTTATCCGTTTTCTGAAATGTTTGCTTAGTTATCTTATTTACCGTATTTCCCTGCTTGGAAGGTGTTTCATAATCTGTGCTTAACGCATGATTTTTCTTTCTTGTTTAATTGAAGAAAGGAAATCATAAATAATTATTTTCTTATTGTATGCTTACAAAAAATCACTAACACATACCTTTTAGGCATCCACACAAAATAAATTTTCGGCGTTTTTAGGTAGATTTTGTATGAAATACTACCTATTGGGATCGTTCCTATGTTGGAATTTCTAAAAAATTTTTGCATATCTACACCGATCATGACCCCTAGAACCCAAAACCACCCTCAGTAAAAAACTTTATATATATATCACTTTCTTCTGGACACGATAACTTTCGTAATTCTGCACCAATCTCTTCCAAACTGATACATAAAATCAATGGGCATAAAATCTCGGTCAAGTTCGTTAATGGGTAAAATCGGACCAAGGGGAGGGAAATAGGGAGGGGTTTTGTGAAAACAGAAACCCCCCCATAACTTCTTAATTTTTGTACATATCAAATCAGTTTAAAGTTTTTATTACTTCTAAAAATAGGGCCAAAAATTTATGTATCACAGATTTTTGATAAATTTAAAAATGGGCTCAAGGGGCGCAAAAAATAGGGTTTTTGGGAGAAAAAAATTCATAACTTCGTCAATTCTCAAGATATCAAATTCAATTAATGTTATCATGAATTTCCTTAACATTATCTACAACTTTTATATTCACAAGTTTTTGATAGGACCAATTCGTACTGCAAAAAAAAAAAAAAAAAAAATTAAAAACGAAAACAAAAAGGGGGTTTGAAGAAGAAAAAAATCCATAACTCCGTCAATTCTCAAGATATAAAATCCAATTAATTTTATCATGAATTTCCTTAACATTATCTACAACTTTTATATTCACAAGTTTTTGATAGGACCAAATCGTACTGCAAAAAAAATTAAAAACGAAAACAAAAAGGGGGTTTGAAGAAGAAAAAAATCCATAACTCCGTCAATTCAAAAGATATAAAATCCCCATGAATTTATCATATATCTTCTTAATATTGTCTACAACATCTATATAGACAAGTTTTGGATAGGACCAATTCTTAGAGCAAAAACAAATTAAAAATACATACCGGTTGAAGAAAAAAAATGATCTTAGTAAGGGTGTATTCAAATCCAAACTGCTTATTTTCTGACTCATTTTACAATTCATTTTTGCTCTCAAAGGCTTCCAATTGGTACGTTTTCTTACTCAGAAACTGTATAATGTACCGTAATGGTCGATTTTCTGATAGGGGCAGAATATATTTTTTAAAATGCTGTTAAAAAGGGCATTTTGAACCGAATTTACCGAAGCGGATTGTGTTGGAAAAATCATTGTATTAAGGATGCGCTTAAATCCAAACTGCTTATTTTCGGACTGGTTTTTAAATTCATTTTTGCTCTCAAACGCATTTAATTGGTAGATTCGCTTATTCAGAAACTATATAATGTACCGTAATAATCGATTTTTAGATAGAGGCAGAATATATTTCAAAAAATGATGTCAAAGTGGGCATTTTGAACGGAATTTCCCGAAGCGATTGTGTTAGAAACGAAAAATATTGTCCTTCTGAGAAAATAATTGTTTATATATTAAGTTTTAATTAATTGAACAAAAAATAAAAACACCGGCCGCTTATAAATCTCTTCAAAAATCACGCCAGCATGTTTCATATTTTTTTTTATTAAAAATGAATCTGGAATTATGGCAGAAAATTTCGAGTTGTTGAGCATGGAAAAGTATTTTTTTTGAATGCCGCCCTAACATGATTCTGATAAAACCAGCTATTATATGAAAATGAAATAAAAACTCGTCAAGAGCGGCCAGATAAAATTGTTAAAGTGGATTTATCTCTAATCATGATTTAGTTTTTGTTTGTGAAATTAGTATATTTGACTTCGAAATCTACCTCTGCCTGTAGGCCGGGCCGGCAGGGATTTTTTTTTAATCGTGAAGTGGAGGTTTATTTTAAAATAACACTTATTTTACGGCTGTTCTCAAAACCAAAGGGGCTAGCTACTTTATGACACATTTAATTCCTTTTTGTTCGGAAATTGGTAGGTATTGTTATACAGGAACTATCTTATCGAAAGACGTTTTATATTTTTTGGTAAAAACAGAAGATCTTTCAGAAAATACTTTCAAAGTGGGCGTTTTGAACTGAATTTCCGAAGAGGATACCGCGAGAATAGGTAAAAACCGGTTGCCACGTGACCAAAACTGCTTATGACTCTATACGTAATTTACTTATCAAAAAATGGAAAACCCATTTCAATTCCACATCGCTTCATTAGTCAGGCATGCCAATTTTATGTCTTTAAGTGGTAAACATGAGTCAGAAATTGTGAATAAATAACTTAAAAAAATCGTTACCTAATTTTATTTTTCTTATTAAAAAAATATATATATACATTTTTTGTTTTTTCGTTACTAAACACATTACTAATATATTTCCTCGTGAAATAACGCCCTTTTCTACTGAACTAGTGTCCTTTTTTGGGGTTATTACAAAGTGATGTTATTGTAAATACTTTATAGTTTTTATAATTTCTGTAATTACTAATTACTTATAATTTTATTATTAAAACCTAATAAAAACATAGAATTTGTCAGTAATGACAGGACTAATTGTTTTGGAAAGCAAAAATTCTTGGTTGCTATTCTGTATTTAAACAAATGGGTTAAAAAACATAAAAATCCGATTACAAAAAAATTAATTTAAATAATAGAAAAGAAAATCAGATTTTTTATATCCTAGTTTAAGGTTTAACTTTCAGTTTTTCCATAAGAATTTTACCCCTTCAACGGCTGAGAAGGTCTATTCTCAAAGCTGATAGACAACAGGAGTTGCGTTCAAATACCTGTCGCGCTCGTCGACTTAACCGTTCGTAGTTTTCTGCGGTTTTCTTCGAGTTTTGTTTTAGAAAAAGATTAGGTTTCCTTAGACAGAATCCGCCGTCGTAGACAATCAGCCATAACAAAAATACCAACACACCATGCGTATTTTAATGATGGAGCGTTTCGTTTGCATGACACGGGTGAATTCTTATTTTTAACTGTTCAATATAATAGAGTTGGAAGTTCATTTCGATTAAATAAATTTTTCTCCCTCTCAGTTTTTCGGCGGACCTTCCTCAGTCAAGACGTACTTAATAAATATATGTTTTATTGCAGCAAGCTTAACAAAAAGTTTACACGTGAAACACGAATAATACCAATATAAAAAAATCATTTTTTTTTTAATAGCCACAATTATTGGAAATATAAGGTATGTGGCAAATGAATGTTTTAGACATAGGAAGATACATTAATTAGACAGTATCTACATATATGTCTTTTCAAATTACCAATCTTTTTTATTTAACCATTATAGATTATTACAAATTACCTACAAAAATTGTGAAAGTATAAGTAATAAAGGAATTTATTCATTGTCTTTAAAATTGATCACCTTAAAATTTGCGACATGGATTTTAAAACATAGTAAAAGTAGTAAAAATGGAAATTTGTGGAACCAAGATATATATATGATAGTATATAAAATTCCTGATTTGCCTAGGGTGTATTTGCGTCGTCTTATGGCTTTTATAGATACAGATTTATGTATTTTAAAAAATGCGCTTTTTTTTTGTTGTTACCCCGAACTTATATAGTTTTAATTTCCCTAAGAATGATAGAGGAAGATCTTCCACAAAGTCCCCTCCACGTAGACGCCTATGCCTCTTCACAAAAAAGAAGTGGTGTTTGTATCTGAAAGATATTTTTTAATGCAACAATATTGTTTAGTAAACGCATTTCCATTAATTTCATAGAAAAATTTTTCCTTTTGTTATTTTAAATATATTTATTGGCAAGCTTGGTATGAGTTTTAGGTAAAATTTCCCGAATAGTTCAAATTCACAAAAATTGCTGCTCTTTTTTTTAATACACTTAAAAATATGATACATATATTATACTGTGCATTAAAAACCACAATTCTGAAATAGTTATCCTTAACTTTGCGGAAGTGAGGGAGAGAACTTGCCGTCAATAAGTTAGCAGTTTTGTTCAAGAAGCCTGTCTATTTCCAAAATTTCGCCAAGTTAAAGATGCATCTCTACACTTTGTCTACTTGCTCGTCCCCCAACCAAGTATAGCTACTAGTTTAATCAATAGTCGGATCTGGGTGCCCCCCAGCTGTTGCACTCTTATGCTAAAAAGGCATGAATACGAAATGGATTACGATTCTATACATATTCAATTCAGTCATACGGTAATAATAGCTTCAAGAGGACCTCATCACCCTGGCAACCTAGAATCATGACCCATCATATGGGATAGGATTGAATAGAATGAAGAAAACTTTTATGAATATCTTCATAAAATGTGAAAAGACTAGACACCGTTCTGCGACGATTCCATTTCACATCATTCGGCGATTGTGCGATGTTCTAGGCCAGGGATGGCGAACCTATGGCACGCGTGCCGAAACTTCATAATAAACACACATACTACAATATGCATTAAAACACACATAAATAACGCCTGCATTCAACAGTTAAATGTATATATAAATATTTTACAGACATACATACAATAAATGCAATAAACCCAACTGGAGTTAAAAATGACCCAGAGCCAGGAATCGAACTCGGGACCACAGTATACAAGAGTGCTGCCCTAACCACTGAGCTACTCCGGTCCTCTTTAAAAAGAAACTTCTTTTGCACACGAAAAAAGTTAGATTCCTTTAAAGGGACCGGGAAAGCCCTATCTCCGCCATGTTCAATTCACCCACTTTATGTACCTTTTTCTCAGAAAGGGTGAAAGGTGGAGGTCTAGATTTTTGAGAGTCGTTAGAATAACATGATTTACGTATTTTAACGGACCCTTTTCTTTCTAAGTGAAACTCAAAATTATTTATTGAAAGTCATTTTTAAATAAGCGTTTTCGGTAAGATTTCAATGCCTAAAATAAATAATTCTCAATAAATCATTACATCCCTGTGTTAAAGTATACACTATAACATAATATAAGTATTAAAAAAAAAAAACCTTGAGTTCTTAAGTTGAAAGTATTGAAAAAAAAGGAACATAAATATGAAAAATCCAAGTTTTGAGAAAAAGTCAATGAAAGATTTAAAGGGCCATTAACAGTGGTGGGATTCAGCCGGTTCGCACCGGTTCGGTAGAACCGGTTGTTAGTTTGTACTGAGTTCGGCGAACCGGTTGTTAAAAGAAACTTGGCATTTACATTAATTTACTTTCTTTCAATGTTTATCTGAACAACAGCTTTTTCTAAACATAAAATTGTGACATATTCTGATTTGCTTCATTTAATAAAATAATGTTTCGTTTGCAAAATATATTTTTCTTCGTTAGTCCTGTAAGAAGCAAATTTAACATTTAAAAAATGAAATTTTGAAGATTTGAAGAATTCTGGGATCCAAATCGGCAGCGTAGGCTAACTCTAGTTATATTGCATTTATTCAACACTACTTTAACTACTTTCTTAATTTGCATACTTAATTTGCAACTTAATTTGTACTGAGTTCGGCGAACCAGTTGTTAAATGAAACTTGCATTTACATTAATTTACTTTCTTTAAATGCTTAACTGCACAACAGCGTTTGCGGAACATAAAACTGCGACATATTCTGATTTGTTTCATTTAATAAAATAGTGTTTCATTTGCAAAATATATTTTTCTCCATCAGTTCTGTAAGGAGCAAATTTAACTTAAAAAAAAATTAGGATATGAAGAATTAAGGGATACAAATCGCCAGCCTAGGTTAACTCTAGTTATATAGCGCTTATTCAAAACTACTTTAACTACTTTGTTAATTTGTAACTTAATTTGTATTGAGTTCGGCGAACCGGTTGTTAAATGAAACTTACATTTACATTAATTATTTTCTTTAAATGTTTATCTGCACAACAGCGTTTTCTAAACGTAAAACTATGACATGTTTTGATTTGGTTCATTTAATAAAATAATGTTTCATTTGCAAAAAATATTTTTTTTGCTTCATCAGTCTTGTAACGAGCATTTAAACATTTAAAATTTAACTTTTAAAAAATGAAGTTTTGAAGAATTTTGGGATCCAAACCGGCAGCCTAAGCTAACTCTAGTTATATAGTGCTTATTAAACATTACAATAACTTCTTACATTCGAATAAAAAGTACATTGTTTTGGCTGCTTCTTGACAATATACGGAATGTTTCCTGTTATCACTGATCATTAGCTAAATTTTTACATTTAGCGGTATAGTTCAAAATGCATTTTTTTTTTTTTTTTAATATTGTTCTTCATATCTTAGAAGTAATTTACATCAAAGTAGTTATTTTCGTAAATGTAACAAATTTTAAGTTTTTATAAGATACCTTTCCTATAAGTTACATTAAAAAAAATATTTTCCATGATCTAACAAGTATCATAACTCGAAAAGTCGTGCAAAAATTTGTATACTGCATAAAAATTTAAATTTTGTAACTTTTTTCTAAAGTAAAAACGATTTTTCTGAAGATGAACATTTGAATATTCCGAATTTCCAATAGTTGAAATATTTTTGAAATTAGACGTAATTTAAATTTAACAATTTAGGAATAACCTCTTGGTCAGTGATAAGAAGTGATGCCCTACATATTTTAAAGCTGCTATTTCCTTGATGTTTGCATGTTTTAAATGAAAGTGTTTGTCCTTCAAAAGCACGGCGAACAAGAAGTATAAGCATCATAAAGAATGAAAACTTGTGGTAAAATTTATTAAAATGCTTGAAAGGCTTCGGAAGAAAAAAACCCATACAAAAGAAAAACGTTGAGGATTTTATTACTTCAGAAATTTGAAAAAATATCAAATTTGAAAAAGATCATAAATGTTTTAAAAAGCTCGGGAGACATGTTTTTTTAGCAACGTACCGAATAAAAAAAAATTATATACTACTGAATTCAGAACATTTAAAACCAAGTTGAAGTCAATTTGAATGTAGTAATGAACTATATTTTTTCCTCGTCAGATTACTGGAATATTGGAGAAGTAATTCTTCTATGGAAAACAGCTGAAGAGCTATATTGTTTATATTTAATGGCACTTACATTAATATTAACGATTATCGAGGATTTTTTTACCATATTTTTAAATTTTTTTTTAAACTATAGAGTCTTTGAAAGTATTCTAAAGTCTGAAAATATTACCAGAACAATTACTGCAAGTTCAGCAGAAATGGAAAGTTGGTTTTCAAAGATAAACATCACATGGTCAGAGAAGAGAAGTAAGCTAACTATTTCTAATGTATCAAACATAATGACGATTAGTCTAATTGGCATACCTCTTAAAGAATGGGTTCCTACTTTTATAGTGAAGGTATGTAAAGAAAGAAGCACACATCAGATAATGTTTGAGTAAAGACAAAGAAAATTGAAAGTTAGGAGG
Organism: Maratus speciosus; assembly: GCA_963932465.1. NCBI lineage: Eukaryota > Metazoa > Arthropoda > Arachnida > Araneae > Salticidae > Maratus > Maratus speciosus. The sequence continues at coordinate 4,443,930 of CAWVRF010000002.1, read as the reverse complement.
TTTATCAAGAAGCTATATGTAAATATCTCAAATAATAGAAGCTACTTAACATACTAAAATTCTTTTCTGTACTATAATATCGTTTTTTCTACATATTTTATTGTTTTATTTATTAACTATCTGAAATAATACACTACCTTTTAGCATATCTTTTTAATACTTTTCAACATAATACATATAAAATTATTTTCAGTACAGGATATCTCAAATAATTCTAATTAATTTTTCTGGTTTCAATCTGAAAATGCATAGTGTGCTGATGCATTTCATCGGCAATTGTTATCCATGGGCATTTATTGTATGAAAGGTTTTGAAAAGATGTCAGATGTTTTAAATTGAGCTAAATTTTATCACTGATACAAAATTTCAAGAATAAATCTTCTCCACGTGCGCATTATTGTTATTACAAAAATAATTTTAGAGTCATTTGGTATTAATTATAGAAGACGACATTGACGAATAGCTCGGTGAATTTTGTGGCTTTGGTATCAAATAATAGCATAAAACACGAATTTAAAAAAAAAAAAAAAAAAAAAAAAAAAAAAAAAAAAAAAAAAAAAAAAAAACAGAAATCAGTCATTTACCACTCACAATAGCCTATTTATTGAGATTAACTTTGAAGAAGTTACAAGCATTTATCACCAAAAAAGGGATGTAAATAGGAATGCTTGATATTCAGTGAGGTGGTATTCTCGTGAGATTAGAGACTTAGCAATATCTCGAGCTCTTAGTGCTTTTAGTATCTAACTGTTTGCAACTTTAGATCATGAACATAAGTTAATTCTTAAACTTAAATTTCTGCTATTTTTGTGCTATCCTTTTTGTATTATGCTGTTTTGATGCATTTTCTGATAGAAATCTTGATCAGGGTTTCACGACTGTCGAATGCGTTTTAAATAAACTATGTCCTTTTACAAGAAAACATGTGCCAGAAATTTTTATTTCAATATACCACAAGGTCAAATATTTATATCAATTTTATTATAATATTGAAAAATGCTTCATAATCTATGTGTGATGCTAAATTTTTCTTTGATTTTTGTACGTCAAAAATCATTCGTGTAGCGAACCGGTTGTTAAATTATTTGAATCCCACCACTGGCCATTAAACTGTGAAGTGACTCTTAGGAAGAAATGAATAATTTCAACACTTATTCTTTTACTAGATATACCCCGCGGCTTTGCTCGCATAATATTTGAAATATGCCAAGTGATATTTATATGTCTAATTTTTATTAAAAGGTACTAACTAAATTTTTATTTTATTAAAAGGTAATATTTTATTTTACTAAAAGGTTTTTTTATTAAAAGGTACTTATTACTTTTAGGAAAAATTCAAAAAATTACTGTTTAAAACACAGTTTGTCTAAACATCATTATTACACTGCATTAGGCAGAAATGAGACTTAAATTAATAAAACGAAATAAAACTAAATAGATGATAATTTAGAAAATATTTTGAAACTTTTATGCTCAATTAATACGCTCATTTCAGTATTCATTTGAAGTTTTGAATTTTTTAGAAACCATCTTCTTACATCTTAAAATTAACTATCATGTCAAATTCCAACTCCTACCACCTCTTTCAACAAAAAGGGCTATGCTGAAATAGGAACTGCCAACATTAATTTTGAAATCGGTTTGTTATTTCCTAATATTCTAGATTGGTTGGTTGTATTTATGTCGGCCAATTATCAGCACGAGGGATATAGGCCCTAAGGGGGGGGGGTGCCTTCCGTGGAGGTCTTTCTAAGGGAACCTAACCCGTATTAACGCTTGGAGAACCAAGGTTCGAAGAAAACCACGAAAACTCCGAACGATTAGGCTGACGGGCGCGATTGGGATCGAACCCAGCACCTCCCGTCTACCAGCTTCGAGAGCAGAACCTCTCGGCCACTGGTGGGGCCCTAATATTCTAGAGAAACGTAATTTAGAAAGCTTTTAAAGGCCTTTTTTAGAACGTTTGTTTTTCCTGTGAACCCCAGGTGGTAGAATCATCGGCATAAAATATAGCCTGTGTAGGATCAGAGGCTGATACGATTGATTCGCAACTATTAGTTTTATAATCGGTTTATATTCCCTGAAATTGCATAGGAATCGTAATTTAGGGCTTTTTTAGAACGCTTTTCACATCTCCCCTTCGCTTCACCCATTTTTAATTCGAATTTATTTTCGACAGTCCTTCGAGGGCATTTATATTTTATAAGTAACTACCATGTCATATTTAAAGTTTCTAGAATTTTCAGTAGCACAGAAATCGCAATTTAGAAAGTTTTTAGAATTTCCAGTATCACAGAAATCGCAATTTAGAAAGTTTTTAGCTCTTGCAACTCTCTGGTGGTAGTAGCACAGACATAAAATATAGCTTATTTTTGAGCAGGTTCTATCACCAACAATTTGTCATCACTATTTTTTTAATCGGTTTGGTATTTGATAAGATTGCGTAAAAATTGTAATTTATAACGCTTTCCGCTCACTACATCTTTTTAAATTTGGAATTTTCTTTCGACTGTTTTTAGAAAGCAGTTGCATCTTATAAGTAAATACCATGCCATACTTCAAAGTGTTAGACCCATCAGTTGTGCAGAAAACGCAAATTAGAACATGTTTTGCTTTTGCAACCCTCAGATGGTAGTGGCAGCAACATAAAATATAACCTATGTTATAGCAGGGACTGTCACCATTGATTTGCGTTGAGTTGAGTTGAGTTGAGTTGATTTTTGACGGCCAATTATCTACACGAGGGATATAGGCCCGGGGGGAGTGCCCTCCGCGGGGGTCTTTCTAAGGGAACCTAATCCGTATTAACGCATGGAAGATCCACGGCTCGAAGAAAACCACGAAAACTCCGAACGATTAGGCCGACGGACGCGATTGGGATCGAACCCAGCACCTCCCGTCTACCAGATTCGAGAGCAGAACCTCTCAGCCACTGGTGGGGCCACCATTGATTTGCAAACATTACTTTTGAAATAGCTTTGGTATTTCCTGAGATTGAGTAGAAATCGCAATTTAGAACGTTTTTAGAACGCTTTTCGCGCATTTTCACCGCTTTTTAAATTTCTATTTTTTTTTTCGAAACTGTTCTTAAAAATCATTTATATCTAAAAATATGTACCTTGCCTAATTTGAAGTTGTTAGTCCCTACCGATCACAAAAATCGAAATTTAGAACGCTTTTTTGCTCCTGCAACGTCTAGGTGATAGTGATACCGACATAAAATAGCGTCTATGTTAGAGCAGAGACTGTCAGCATCAATTTCGTACCATTACTTTTGAAATTAGTTTGATTCTTCCTGAGATTGCTCACAAATTTTATTTTAGCATTTAGAACGTTTTTAGAATGCTTTTCGCGCATTTTGCTCCTGCATCTCCTCTGGGGTAGTGGGAACAGATATAAAATATAGCCTATCTTGGAGCAAGATCTGTCACCATCTTTTTTGCACCATTATATTTGAAATCGGTTCAGTACTTCCTGAGATTGCATAGAAATCGCAATTTAGTACGTTTTTTATAACACTTTTTGCGCATTTTGACCCCCTTTTAAATTTTGATTTTTTTAGGAAATGTCCTTAGAGATTCATTGATACCTTATAACTAACTACCATTCCAGATTTCACGATTCTAAGCCCTTCCGGAACGCAAAAACCGCTATTTAGAACGTTTTTCTCCTGCACCCCCTTTGGGGTAAGTGGCACCGACATAAAATATAGCCTATCTTGGAGCAAGCGTTGTCACCATCATTTTGATGTTGTCACCAATATTTTTTAAATCGGTTTGGTATTTCCTGAGATTATGTAGAAACTACGATTTAGAACGTTTTTTAGAATGCTTTTTGTGCATTTCCCCCCCTTTTAAATTTCGAATTGTTTAAGAACTGTTCTTAGACATACTTACAGGGCCCGCTTAAAACTCAGAAGTAGGGGAAGCCCGACGTCACACAGGGGGCCCCCTATTACTCTGCGAATTGCATTTTTATTTACTAAATCCCTTTTTCATATGCTTAAATAATTTGAAATTTTAGCATCAAAGTTTACAGTAAATAACATTTTTAATATTAAACTAAAACTAACTACCTATGTATACATGTGAAAAAGTATTTTATTAAATGTTTAATTGTAAGTAACTAATTTATTTTGTAAATGACAAGCGTGGAACTACAGTTGAGAATATTTGAACTGCAAAATATCTTTTGTGATTTACAAATTGCCTCACAGTAAGGAAAAAAAAGTTTCAGAAGAGAAAAAATACATTTTTTATCCTGATTGAGTTTCTTTTTTCTAAAAATTAATTTTGGAAAGTAAAATTGGGGGCCCTTTTGTATTTCAGTGGGTAAGCACGAGCTTCATGGGACTATTCCGTAAACAGGCCCTGCATACTTATGTCTTATAAGTAACTAATATTCCAAATTTCATATTTCTAGGCCTTTCAGTAACAAACAAATCGCATTTTTAGAACGTTTCTTGCTCCTGCACCCCTTTTGGGGTAGTGGCACCAACATAAAATATAGCCTATTTCGGAGCAAGCGTTGTCACCATCATTTTGACACCAATATTTTTTAAATCGGTTTAGTATTTCCTGAGATTATTTAGAAACTACCATTTAGAACGTTTTTTAGAACGCTTTTTGTGCATTTTCACCCCTTTTAAATTTCGAATTGTTTAAGAACTGTTCTTAGACATAATTTATATCTTATAAGTTACTAATATTCAAAATTTCATATTTCTAGGCCCTTCAGTAACGCAAAAATCGCATTTTTAGAACGTTTTTTGCTCCTGCACCCCCTTTGGGGTAGTGACACCGACATAAAATATAGCCTATGTTCTAAGTTGGATTAACACCATCATTTTGATACCATTACTTTTGGAATCGGTTCGGTAGTTCCAGAGCTTACCTCCTACAAATAAACAATTTTTACCTCTTTATAATATGACTAGCAAACCCCGCGGCTTTGCTCGCGTAATATTTGAAATATGCCAAGTGATATTTATATGTCTAATTTTTATTAAAAGGTACTAACTAAATTTTTATTTTATTAAAAGGTAATATTTTATTTATTTTATTAAAAGGTACTTATTACTTTTAGGAATAATTAAAAAAATTACTATTTAAAACACAGTTTGATTAAACAATTGTTTAATTGTTACACTGCATAAGGCAGAAATGAGACTTAAATTAATAAAACGAAATAAAACTAAATAAATAATAATTTAGAAAATATTTTGAAACTTTTATGCTCAATTAATACGCTCATTTCATTATTCATTTGAAGTTTTGAATTTTTTTGAAACCATCTTCTTACATCTTAAAATTAACCATCATGTCAAATTCCAAGTCCTACCACCTCTCTCAACATAAAGCGCTATGTTGAAATAGGAACTGTCACCATTAATTTGCCATCATTAATTTTGAAATTGGTTTGTTATTTCCTAATATTCCACAGAAACGTAATTTAGAAAGCTTTTAAAGGACTTTTTTAGAGCGTTTGTTGTTCTTGTGACCCCAAGTGGTAGAATCATCGGCATAAAATATAGCCTGTGTAGGAACAGAGACTGTTACCATTGATTCGCAACTATTACTTTTATATTTGGTTTATATTCCCTGAAATTGCGTAGAAATCGTAATTTAGGACTTTTTTAGAATGATTTTCGCACGTCCCCTTTACTTCACCCCTTAATTCGAATTTATTTTCGACAGTCCTTCGAGGGCATTTATATTTTATAAGTAACTACCATGCCATATTTAAAGTTTCTAGCCTTTTCAGTATCACAGAAATCGCAATTTAGAAAGTTTTTAGCTACTGCAACCCTCTGATGGTAGTGGCACAGACATAAAATATAGCTTATGTTTGAGCAGGTTTTATCACCAACAATTTGTCATCATTATTTTTTTAATCGGTTTGGTATTTGATAAGATTACATAAAAATTGTAATTTATAACGTTTTTAGAACGCTTTTCGCTCACTTCATCTTTTTAAATTTGAAATTTTTTTTCCACAGTTCTTAGAAAGCAGTTGCATCTTGCAAGTAAATACCATGCCATACTTCAATGTGTTAGACACTTCAGTTATGCAGAAAACGCAAATTAGAACATGTTTGGCTTTTGCAACCCTCAGATGGTAGTGACAGCAATATAAAATATAACCTATGTTATAGCAGGAACTGTCACCATTGATTTGCTACCATTACTTTTGAAATAGCTTTGGAATTTCCTGAGATTAAGTAGAAATCGCAATTTAGAACGTTTTTAGAACGCTTTTCGCGCATTTTCACCCCTTTTTAAATTTCCAATTTTTTCTAAACTGTTCTTAAAGATCATTTATATGTAGTAAATATGTACCTTGCCTAAGTTTAAGTTGCTAGCCCCTACTGATCACAAAAATCGAAATTTGGAACGATTTTTTGCTCCTACAATGTCTACGTGATAGTGATACCTACTTAAAATAGCGTCTATGTTAGAGCAGAGGCTGTCAGCATCAATTTCTTACCATTACTTTTGAAATCAGTTTGATTTTTCCTGAGATATCGGTGACAAATCGGCATTTAGAACGTTTATAGAACGCTTTTCGCTCATTTTGCTCCTGCATCTCCTCTGGGGTAGGGGAAACAGATATAAAATATAGCCTATCTTGGAGCAAGATCTGTCCCCATCATTTTTACACCATTATATTTGAAATCGGTTCAGTATTTATTGAGATTCCTACAAATCGCTATTTAGAACGTTTTTTATAACGCTTTTTGCGCATTTTGACCCCCCTTTTAAATTTCGACTTTTTTAGGAAATGTCCTTAGAGATCATTGATACCTTATAACTATAACTACCATTCTAAATTTCACTATTCAAGGCCCTTCCGTCACGCAAAAACCGCAATTTAGAACGTTTTTCTCCTGCACCCCCTTTGGGGTAGTGGCAGCGACATAAAACATAGCCTATGTTGGAGCAAGGGTTTTCACCATCATTTTGACGCCATTATTTTTTTAATCGGTTTGGTATTTCCTGAGATTGTGTAGAAATCACAATTTAGAACGTTTTTTAGAACGCTTTTCGCGCATTTTCACTCCTTTTAAATTTCAAATTGTTTATGAACTGTCCTTAGAAATCCTTTATATCTAATAAGTAGCTGATACTTCAAATTTCATATTTCTAGGCCCTTCAGTAACACATAAATCGCATTTTTAGAGCGTTTTTTGCTCCTACACCCCCTTCGGGGTAGTCGCACCTACATAAAACATAGCCTATCTTGGAACAAACGTTGTCACTATCATTTTGACACCAATATTTTTTAAATCGGTTTGGTATTTCCAGAGATTATGTAGAAACTACCATTTAGAACGTTTTTTAGAACGCTTTTTGTGCATTTTCACCCCTTTTAAATTTCGAATTGTTTAAGAACTGTTCTTAGACATCATTTATATCTTATAAGTAACTAATATTCAAAATTTCATATTTCTAGGCCCTTCAGTAACGCAAAAATCGCATTTTTAGAACGTTTTTTGCTCCTGCACCCCCCTTTGGGGTAGCGGCACCGACATAAAATATAGCCTATTTTCTAAGTTGGACTAACACCATCATTTTGATACCATTACTTTTTAAATCGGTTTGGTATTTCCTGAGATCATGTAGAAACTACTATTTAGAACGTTTTTTAGAACGCTTTTTGTGCATTTTCACCCCTTTTAAATTTCGAATTGTTTAAGAACTGTTCTTAGACATCATTTATAACTTATAAGTAACTAACATTCCAAATTTCATATTTCTAGGCCCTTCAGTAACGCAAAAATCGCCTTTTTAGAACGTTTTTTGCTCCTGCACCCCCTTTGGGGTAGTGGCACCGACATAAGATATAGCCTATGTTCTAAGTTGGACTAACACCATCATTTTGATACCATTACTTTTGGAATCGGTTCGGTAGTTCCAGAGCTTACCTCCGACAAATAAACAATTTTTTCCTCTTTATAATAGGAGTATAGACTAGCAAACCCCGCGGCTTTGCTCGCGTAATATTTGAAATATGCCAAGTGATATTTATATGTCTAATTTTTATTAAAAGGTACTAACTAAATTTTTATTTTATTAAAAGGTAATATTTTATTTATTTTATTAAAAGGTACTTATTACTTTTAGGAATAATTAAAAAAATTACTATTTAAAACACAGTTTGATTAAACAATTGTTTAATTGTTACACTGCATAAGGCAGAAATGAGACTTAAATTAATAAAACGAAATAAAACTAAATAAATAATAATTTAGAAAATATTTTGAAACTTTTATGCTCAATTAATACGCTCATTTCATTATTCATTTGAAGTTTTGAATTTTTTTGAAACCATCTTCTTACATCTTAAAATTAACCATCATGTCAAATTCCAAGTCCTACCACCTCTCTCAACATAAAGCGCTATGTTGAAATAGGAACTGTCACCATTAATTTGCCATCATTAATTTTGAAATTGGTTTGTTATTTCCTAATATTCCACAGAAACGTAATTTAGAAAGCTTTTAAAGGACTTTTTTAGAGCGTTTGTTGTTCTTGTGACCCCAAGTGGTAGAATCATCGGCATAAAATATAGCCTGTGTAGGAACAGAGACTGTTACCATTGATTCGCAACTATTACTTTTATATTTGGTTTATATTCCCTGAAATTGCGTAGAAATCGTAATTTAGGACTTTTTTAGAATGATTTTCGCACGTCCCCTTTACTTCACCCCTTAATTCGAATTTATTTTCGACAGTCCTTCGAGGGCATTTATATTTTATAAGTAACTACCATGCCATATTTAAAGTTTCTAGCCTTTTCAGTATCACAGAAATCGCAATTTAGAAAGTTTTTAGCTACTGCAACCCTCTGATGGTAGTGGCACAGACATAAAATATAGCTTATGTTTGAGCAGGTTTTATCACCAACAATTTGTCATCATTATTTTTTTAATCGGTTTGGTATTTGATAAGATTACATAAAAATTGTAATTTATAACGTTTTTAGAACGCTTTTCGCTCACTTCATCTTTTTAAATTTGAAATTTTTTTTCCACAGTTCTTAGAAAGCAGTTGCATCTTGCAAGTAAATACCATGCCATACTTCAATGTGTTAGACACTTCAGTTATGCAGAAAACGCAAATTAGAACATGTTTGGCTTTTGCAACCCTCAGATGGTAGTGACAGCAATATAAAATATAACCTATGTTATAGCAGGAACTGTCACCATTGATTTGCTACCATTACTTTTGAAATAGCTTTGGAATTTCCTGAGATTAAGTAGAAATCGCAATTTAGAACGTTTTTAGAACGCTTTTCGCGCATTTTCACCCCTTTTTAAATTTCCAATTTTTTCTAAACTGTTCTTAAAGATCATTTATATGTAATAAATATGTACCTTGCCTAAGTTTAAGTTGCTAGCCCCTACTGATCACAAAAATCGAAATTTGGAACGATTTTTTGCTCCTACAATGTCTACGTGATAGTGATACCTACTTAAAATAGCGTCTATGTTAGAGCAGAGGCTGTCAGCATCAATTTCTTACCATTACTTTTGAAATCAGTTTGATTTTTCCTGAGATATCGGTGACAAATCGGCATTTAGAACGTTTATAGAACGCTTTTCGCTCATTTTGCTCCTGCATCTCCCCTGGGGTAGGGGAAACAGATATAAAATATAGCCTATCTTGGAGCAAGATCTGTCCCCATCATTTTTACACCATTATATTTGAAATCGGTTCAGTATTTATTGAGATTCCTACAAATCGCTATTTAGAACGTTTTTTATAACGCTTTTTGCGCATTTTGACCCCCCTTTTAAATTTCGACTTTTTTAGGAAATGTCCTTAGAGATCATTGATACCTTATAACTATAACTACCATTCTAAATTTCACTATTCAAGGCCCTTCCGTCACGCAAAAACCGCAATTTAGAACGTTTTTCTCCTGCACCCCCTTTGGGGTAGTGGCAGCGACATAAAACATAGCCTATGTTGGAGCAAGGGTTTTCACCATCATTTTGACGCCATTATTTTTTTAATCGGTTTGGTATTTCCTGAGATTGTGTAGAAATCACAATTTAGAACGTTTTTTAGAACGCTTTTCGCGCATTTTCACTCCTTTTAAATTTCAAATTGTTTATGAACTGTCCTTAGAAATCCTTTATATCTAATAAGTAGCTGATACTTCAAATTTCATATTTCTAGGCCCTTCAGTAACACATAAATCGCATTTTTAGAGCGTTTTTTGCTCCTACACCCCCTTCGGGGTAGTCGCACCTACATAAAACATAGCCTATCTTGGAACAAACGTTGTCACTATCATTTTGACACCAATATTTTTTAAATCGGTTTGGTATTTCCAGAGATTATGTAGAAACTACCATTTAGAACGTTTTTTAGAACGCTTTTTGTGCATTTTCACCCCTTTTAAATTTCGAATTGTTTAAGAACTGTTCTTAGACATCATTTATATCTTATAAGTAACTAATATTCAAAATTTCATATTTCTAGGCCCTTCAGTAACGCAAAAATCGCATTTTTAGAACGTTTTTTGCTCCTGCACCCCCCTTTGGGGTAGCGGCACCGACATAAAATATAGCCTATTTTCTAAGTTGGACTAACACCATCATTTTGATACCATTACTTTTTAAATCGGTTTGGTATTTCCTGAGATCATGTAGAAACTACTATTTAGAACGTTTTTTAGAACGCTTTTTGTGCATTTTCACCCCTTTTAAATTTCGAATTGTTTAAGAACTGTTCTTAGACATCATTTATAACTTATAAGTAACTAACATTCCAAATTTCATATTTCTAGGCCCTTCAGTAACGCAAAAATCGCCTTTTTAGAACGTTTTTTGCTCCTGCACCCCCTTTGGGGTAGTGGCACCGACATAAGATATAGCCTATGTTCTAAGTTGGACTAACACCATCATTTTGATACCATTACTTTTGGAATCGGTTCGGTAGTTCCAGAGCTTACCTCCGACAAATAAACAATTTTTTCCTCTTTATAATAGGAAGTATAATATAGATGAAGTATAGATATATATAAACATGTGTGACACATCGTTGGAAAGATAGAAGTTTAAACTATTTAAAGATATCAAAAATAAAAATCGATTTTTTGGTTGAATTTTGCTTTCCCAGCCCCCTTCAGTTTGTGTAGTTAAATCCTTTTTTTTTTTTTTTTTTCCCCTAACAAAAAGTATAGTTTTGTGTAACAGGTATATAACTTTCCGTTATTTTTGAATGATCTGAGATATTATAAAGTTCAATGAAAGAGCCCTGTAGCATCATTTTCTCGCCAAATATTTCAACATACAGAGTTTTACAAATCACTTTGCTTCTTTATCCATTTTCAAAGGTTTTATTTTTGAAAATTGAATATTAAGAAATAGTTTGCATATCAATCTACCCAACTGACACGCTTTCTACTTTAGATTAGATTTTATTTTATTTAGATTTAGGGCTTTAAGTTATTCTAGGTTTTATTATAATTACACTTTAATTTTGGAAATTGAATTTTAATTGTCAACGTAAATATCATAATTATGTATCTATTGAACCCGCTTCTACCTGAAAAAGTAAAAATGATCCGATTTGGAAGTATACAATAAAAGAAAATCTCATTTATAGATTATTAATACGAAATTCGATGCGACATGGCTATAGTGTTGAGTCAATACAGCCAAATAAATAAGTTAGGAATCGAATTGAGTATAAGTGCAAAAAAAATATTTAAGTAAAAATTCTATAAATATTAATTATTGATTTTATCTACGTTAAAATGTTTCTGGCGTTTTCGAATGTTGGTACATAATAACTTTGAAATTTTTGGCACGCATACTCAAAAAAGGTTCGCCATCCCTGTTCTAGGCGGACAGACGGACGTAAGCGACTCTACGTATCTATAGAATGACGAACGCACCTAAAAAGGAGGTGGTTCTCCCTTTGGACGATTATGCATTTTGTGTCTGTTGACCGATTACTTCAAAACTACGCAACCTATTCATGTTTTTTTTTTTTTTTTTTTTTTTTTTGAGGGGGGTGGGGGGGAGAGGATACTCTCGTATGGTTTCCATTTAAATTTCATCGAAACGGGTTCAAAACCTTTTTTTCAGAAATTCAACAAAAGCATCTCTAAAATATTTTATTTTCAAAGTAAACCCAAAAAGTAATGTTTTAATCGTTAGAAACTTCTATGGCGTCAACAATCAGTGAAAAAAAAAAAAAAAAAAAGAAATCCCAATTGCAAAGTGAGTCAACTTACCAAAGATTTCTGCGATACACTCGCTTCATTGGAAGAACGAGGATGGAGGGATTTCGACGCTCATGCAGAATGGGCCGAAAGTTCCTGACAATTTTTTGTATTTAATATAAAATGAAGCAATTTCAGTTTTTATTTTTATTTTTATTTTTATTATTATTTTTTTTTTTATTAAAGTTTTGTCAAAATGATAAAAAAATCGCCTTTTTCAAAGTACCAAAACACAAATAATATGCAATTTAGATCTTTTTCTTTTTCCCTTTGTACCTAAAGCATATACTTAACTACATTATCCAGAAAAATAAATGTTGTCTATACAAATATCTTACATATCTTCTTCTATGTAAAATGAAATTTTACGTTTATTGTATTTTTTAAACTAAATTTTATAAGGAAAGTGTAAGGATTTTAAGTACACTATACTAATATTACACCTCTTTATTTCATAAAATATTATTAATCATAATTCTTATATTTAAAAAATGTTTTTTCCCATAATATGTATAAAGGATTACTACATACAACATCCTCTGAATTATGCGCGGCTCTCAGTTATGCGCGATATTAAATCAATCCTTTCAAACGCGTATCAGTGAGAGGTGACTGTATATCGATATTTAATTATCAATATTCATTTCGAAGTTAAAATATAACTATTTAATCATACAAATGGATTAGACTTACCTAAGTTCATCTTATCGGGAGATAAAAGGCTCAATGAAATATCTTCGGAATAAAAGTTCATACAAAATGTAAACACATAACATATATTAGACTATCACAAAACAAATGCATAACGTTCGTGTACATAATTTCGTTTCAATAAATCTTATATCAAAATATTTCACAGCTACATTTAAGTTCATAAATTCTAAGCAAATTCATTTGTCAACAAAAAAATATCGTCTGCGCGAGGAGCAAAATAAAAACGACTATATTAAGATCATGGAAGCAGCAATAAAACGCAACAACAAAAAAAAAAGGCATCGAGTGGAATGTTTTAAAAGTGAAACCACTTATTACAAGAATGAATTACTTTTAAGGATTGACCGAAATAAGTGTTAAGACGAAAACCGAATTTCGATAATCTTACTAATTTCGGCCGAAAACGAAATTGTCAAAAAAAATAATTACGCAGAATTATTAATTAATTATACGTGTGGCACAACTTGGCTGTCTCTGCCTCTGACTAAATCTTTTTATTTTTATATAAAATTTTTGTGAATGATTATCTCTTATACTAGAACTTTTTCAAAGAGTATTCGAAATACGTCTGCGTTTTCACACTAAAAAAATTCCATTTCTGAAAAGTCTGCAGATTTTAATGAGCACGTGAAAAGCATTTGCAAATTTACGGCCTATAAGCATAGCCTGCTTTATAATTTGCGCTCACGTCTCGAGTCAGTGATGGCGGGTCATTATAAACAGCGAAGTTCATAGCAATAAACAAAAAGTGTCTCATTTGAACCGATAAAGCTCCAATCAATGAATCATGTTGAAATTTTCTGAAGGACGAAACGAGATTTTTGGAATATAGTTTCGACACCATTTTTGACGAAAATTCGCTTTCGGCAAAACTGATTTTTTGGCCGAAAACGAAACCGAATTTTCGGTGTATGTATTCTTTCCATCTTCAGGTAATCATTATCACTCATAAAAATTGTGTTTCAGACTAATATTGAGGGGCAAAAAGGGTAGGGTGATAAATGGAATGAAATTACTTAATCAAAGAAGAGCTCATCGAATTCTGAAACAAGCACGCCTGTTTTTTTTTTTTTTTTTTTTTTTTTTTGCTTCAGTGCCACAAAAAACGTTCTGCCGAATCTCAGGACTTATATATTACTTAAGATATATTTTTCAAATTGGTTTAACCCTTTACATGCCAAATTATGAATTTAAAAATCTATTTCCACGACACTTTTCCCCCTTGCTTTACATTAGAAATATGCATTAAAAATAAGGTTAGTTTATTTTTTTGTTAATTACGGCTAATTACTTGATGTGGTACTTCAAGGCACCGTTGGGTGCTTGGACAAAAATCCGGACTTGGAAAAAGAAAAAGTATCCATTTTTTAAATTATTTAAATGACTTATCATGCATATATTTTGTATATGTCTATGATGTATAGATGACTAGATTAATGATGCTGTGGGTGTATCATCATCAGTGAGCATTTCGCCGTCAGAAGAATACTCTATAGTTGTAACACTATCGTCCGATGGAAAGCCTGTGTAAATATATTTCTAAATTTTTAGTTGGGGAACATTCAAAAAGATTCATAAAAATTCTAAAAGATAGTTTTAGATTTTTTTTATAATTTGTAATTTTTCTTCGTTTTGTTTTATAAAAATGCATATATTTTTTTCTAAATATAAAAGTAGCCTATTTTTTGCTTTATTATTCATCTATGTCATACATAAATAATGCCGTATCTTCTCCTACACTGTATCCTAGTTCACCTGTCTAGCATCCATGCATTCCTAGTAAATACGTATTTATGCACCCTATGTATTCAAACGATAAAAATCTAAGTAAAAATCATGTTCAACGTAATCCCGACGGTACTCAAAAATATCGCTCTGAAAAGTACTTCGTAACGTAAGCAAACTGAAAATTAATTTTATTTAGCATAACATAGTGTCAAGTGATCTATTTAAAACAAGGAAAACAAGTATGTTGTGGCCATCACAGAACTTTCTTCTCTAAAAATCACGTCCATTGAATCATTTAAAGAGTACAAGAAATGACATCCATTGAGCACCCAATCCAAGTATATATGAATTTGAAGTTGGATAAAAATTCATGCATTCGTTCTTGAGGTAGAACTATATCGGAAATTCTGAAAAATGCTGCCTAGCAGCGCCACCTATGGATCGATTGACACCAAAACATAAACAGCACTCATTGATATCAAGGTATACCTGAATCTGAAGTTGGATGAAAATTCGTGCATTCGTTATTGAGATAGAGCTATTTCGGAAAATGCAGCATAGCAGCACCACCTATTGAGCGATCTACACCAAATTGCACAAAACGTCCATTCATGTCAAGCACTCACTGAATCTGAAGTTGGATGAAAATCCGTGCATTCGTTCTTGAGATTGAGCTATTGCGGAAATCGTGAAAAAGGCTGCCTAGCAGCGCCACCTGTTGAGCGATTTATACACCAAAAACGAATCAGCACCCATTTATATCAGGGACTCACTGAATATAAATTTTTATTAAATTCCGTGCATTAGTTCTTGAGATGGAGCGCCCACAAAATGTGTGTCACATACAGACAGACTCACAGACAGACATTTTGTAAAAACATGTTTTTCGGAATCTCTGACTCCTAAAACGTATAAATCCGTCCAAAACCGGATGTCGAAAATGTTCACGAATCCAATACTTTCTTCTTGTAAAGATAGAAGAAAGAAATAAATAGGGTAGCTTTACCTTTAAAATTTAAGATGTTTCCAAGCAAATGTGAGGGATACCCTGTCAAACAAGAAAATGGAAGCAAAATCACACGCGCCAAAATAGCTTCGTTAACAATTTTAAGATTACTGGAACCATTAATTACGATATAGAGATGGTCAAGGGAAGTATTTGCTGTTTTTCCTAAAAATATCAATGCGAATTCATTCAACGAGCGTGTTTTTAATTAGGATTGAAAACTGTGGTACTTTAAAGTTAAGGGTTAAAGAACTTGCTAGAAAAATATATATAATTTTAGAATTTAAAATTTGAATATATTACAAGTGAAAGCAATTCAACATCAACAATTATTATAAAATAGTCAATTTTATTATACTTTTCTTTGCATTTAGAAATTCCTGATTTATAAAATGAATGCCATATTTTTATTTTTTTTACCAGCCTAATTATCTTAATTTTTTTTTTCGTATACAGCTGCGAATATTAATTAATAGGCCATGACATTGCCATTATAATAAATTAAGTTGTAATTTTTTTTAGATTTTTATAATTATTATAATTACGAAGTAGGGGAGATATACTTTTTTTTTACTAATTTTTTATAACCCTTGAAAGCTATTTTTAAACAAATGTTTCGTATTTTCTTATAAAGTAAGTAACCTTTTATTTGTTATTAAAAATATAGGGAATTTAAAAAATAATCATTCAAAAAATATATTGCAATTATTTTGAATGGTTATTATTGTATCAAATCTCCCCACTACTGGGGAGGATTGATACACTTGCAAGGGAGATTTGATACATTGTTATATAAATTGAAAAAAAAAAAAAAAATGCAGACGACTCAGTTTTTGTATCATACAATTTTTTATGATAAATCTTGTAATATTTTAGTAAAGTTAAAAAAGAAATGACATTGACATTTTTTTTGTTTCAAAAGTGTTTATTACAATAAAAAATGAATGCTATTAACACAC
The DNA here is from genome assembly GCA_963932465.1 of Maratus speciosus. NCBI lineage: Eukaryota > Metazoa > Arthropoda > Arachnida > Araneae > Salticidae > Maratus > Maratus speciosus. The sequence continues at coordinate 4,427,283 of CAWVRF010000002.1, read as the reverse complement.
TTCTTCGAAAATAAATCTCTAACTTTAAATTATTCATCAAGCCTTTATTTGATAATCATATCGATTAATATTAAAGATTTTACTTTACGTTTTCCACCCTTTGTGGTTGAAGCTGTTTTCTTGGGATAAGGTCTAATATTCTTGGAACATTTCGGAGAATTGTAAATTTGGTACGCGACCAGGCCCTTATTATCGCATGGGCAAATCGGGACTTTGCCCAGGGCCCCCGGACCTCTAGGGGCCCCCAAATCCATACTTTAATTTATATATAAAGAATTTTTTTCCCATTTCTAACTCTGAAAAATTAAAAATACAAAATACAAATTTCATCTTTAAAAGATTCTACTAAACTTTCTGAAAAATAAATTCTATTTTGAACTCACAGAGCTAAATGCTTTTGCAAAGCTAACCTCAACCACTATTAAATACGAAATAATATTTTTATTTTATTATATTATAGTAGCAATGAACTTAAATCATAGCTAAACTTTAGTGGTTGGTAATAATAGATTCTAGTTGTCATGAGATAAATTTTCTACCGTATTCAAAGTTTTTACTTTTAACTTTGAGTTAAATATGAAAAACAAACCCAGTATTGCCATCTTTTGAGATTTATTGAGAAAACACTTTCTACTTGTGAAGTAGAATGTATTTGATTTGATAATAGGCTCTGTGTAGTACAACTTAAAAAGATGTAAAAGAAAGTAACTTGATTAACTCATATTTATATATTAGAGTATTTGATACTCTTCCATTAGTTGAAGTTATGAAATTCATCTTAAAGTAATATAACAAGTTGCTAAAGCTATATAAAAGAGTTGTTCTGTACTAAGAAAAAAAAAAAAAAAGAGTATTTTTATTAATTAAGGTACTTGATTTAGAATGGACGGAGCTAAGAATTTTCTTCTATTTAAAATCCATAGTGCGAAAATATTGTTTATGCATCACACATATGACTGACCATCAGTTCTATTTGAATAATGTTGCAACAATTCGAATGGGGCCTCCTAATTTATCTTTGCCCAGGGCCCCAAGTAGTCATGATTGGGGCCTGTACGCGACTGCCCTGTGTTTTCATCTAAAGATTATTTAGGTTGCCGTGTCAGTAGATAACTGATTCATATTTAACTCATTGATTTCGTGGAGATGATCACAAGAAGATATTGTGGGTAAAAAAAAAAGGGGGGGGGGGGGGTATTGTCGAGATAATTAAGGTCAAAAGGATAAATTTCACTCTTTTTTTTAAATCAAAAAAAAAAAAAAAAAAAAAAAAAATACAACGATCATTTGGATAATGATTTTTTCGAAGACTAAAATTTAAAACATAAAAAATCGCACGGAGTTGATCCTACATTACGTGCGCCATGACTTAAACATTAACATTCTTGGATCCATCATGAACAAATTTTAAAAGAAATTTTAGTTTTACAATTTTCGGTACTGTCAATTTTTAAACTTCTGCGGAGCTGGTCATTCATTACGTACGCCATGGATTAAACATTCCTATTCCTGGACCCATTTTAAATGAAATTTCATTCTTAAACTTCTAAACATCCCACACTATTACTTTTTACACCGTCGTATAGAGAAAACAAAATGTACTTTTAAATGCAATATGTTTGAAAGCTGTATCTCAATTTGTTTCTGAGTTATTCTTTTTTTTTTTTTTTTTTTTTTTTGGTAGTTCTTATTACTTTTTTGTCATAGTATCAACAGAAGTATCAATCTCTGTTGAAAGTAAAGGGAAAATACAGATTACTGTATAGACCCATCAGAAAACGAATAAAATGAGGATTCAACTAATAAAAAGCTTGTGATATGTTTTTGATTTCCTACCCTGACAGAGTACAATAACCATTTTTCCAAATGGTTAATAAAATATTTATTAGAGTAAATGATTTAGCGTTCTCAGATAGATTTTACTTTTTCCCCTAGACTACGGAGTAAAAATTCCCTAGATTTCCCTAGATTCTAAAGTCACGTGACATGGAAGAAATTCTGCATTTTGATTGGTTGTATAAGGTGGGTAGTCATGAAAAATAAAAACAAACTTATTTTGTTCAGGACGACAAAATCTTGTGATATATTTTTTTCAAAACCACTGCTTAGAATATAAATTTATATTTATTTAAAAACAAGTTACTTTGATTAAACATACTCTTTGTATTTGATTTTTGAGAAAATCGCTGCAATCACGAAATAACATACATTACAGCTTTGATTATTATTACTATAATTTTTATTATTTGATATCAGGGTTCGTACTCATTTCATCTCCTGGAATTCAAGGACTTTTAAGGACTTTCAAGGACCAAAACAAAAAAAAATTCAAGCACCTAAACATTAAATAAGTAATGACTAACAATACACATGTTTAAATTAGTACTTTAATTTTAAATACTTCTTATGAGCTTATATTTTGTAAAGTCAGTATTAGTTAATGTATTTAGAGAAATAAAACTTTACACACACACACACACAAAAAAAAAAAAACTAAATTGAAATTATCATTAATAATTTTATGAAAAGAAATTATGGTACTTTTCGGTTAGCCGGGCGCCAGTGTTATATATACATATACTGTAAGCTCTGTCTAAGGCGGAATCGATCGGGACCGAGAAAATTTTCCGTAGTAGACAATATTCCGCCTTAGACAAATTTCACTCTATGTATATGGATTCGCAGGGACTTGAAAATCTTTCCAAGTTAGACAGATTTCCGTCTTACACAGAGTCCGCCTTACAGAGAGTTTACTGTATATATATATACATACATACTTGTATATATACATATCAGTGGCGTGGCGTCCGGTCATCGCTGGATGCGGCGATGACCAAGCAATATTTTAAAACTCTTAATAAGCTTTTAAAACTCTACGATCCAGTTTTAGCAGAACATTTGGAGTTCATGTATAAGTGAAGGTAAGATTTAAAGTTTCTTTTTTGAACATTCAACCATTGAATTTTAGAGTTAATAATTTTTCACCACAAACTTAAATAATTGCAATGACCACCGAAAATTTTCACGCCACGCCACTGATACATATGTATATATATACATACATTGTATATATACGCACATACATATATATATATATATATATGTATACATATATATGTATGCATATTACTGCTTGATCTATTCATGAATGACACGCTGAGAAATATAAGATGACTCCTTTCTAATTTTCTACTTCAAGAGCTTTATTAACTGAGAAGCCCCTTTCGACAGATGCTTGTCCATGGGAGAGAATAAGCATAATTTTAATAACCTTCCATACCTTTTCATATTTGTTTCCAGAAAAGTACGGCTGAAGAAATGCATCCAAGGATCCATTACTTGGGTCAAATGAAGCAAAAGTGAATGAATTTGGCTTGACAACATTGCACAAAAAATCAGTATAAACTAGCAGAATCTCATCACAATTTTTTTCTAAAACATGCTTGTTTTGAGATAGTGCTCCTAAGATTCTTTTCATTTTTTCTCTTGATGTTTCGGGATGCCCAGCCATCATTCGTGGATCAATACCAATTGCATTTCTCACAATTGAGTAATTAACAGGATATTTTTTCATTAAATGTTTAATCATTGTTAAAATACAACAATTTAGCTTTACGTAAATTAAAAAGAAATTATTAACACGAATTAGGCAGAAATTATTTACTTACTCTAATGAAAAGTTTATTTTACCAAGATACAGAACATTAATGTGAAATTTGCGTTTTTCCGAGATCTTTTGACGAAATTTGCCGTTTTTTCGCGATCTTTTGACGAAATTTGCCGTTTTTATCGCGATCTTTTGACAAAAATGTGTTTTAGCAATCTTTTGACTAAAATTGCCGTTTTTTGCGATCTTTTGACGGAATTTGTCGTTTTTTCGTGATCTTTTGACGGAAATTGTCGTTTTTTCGTGATCTTTTGACGGAAATTGTCGTTTTTTCGTGATCTTTTGACGGAAATTGCCGTTTTTTTCGTGATCTTTTGACGGAAATTGTCGTTTTTTCGTGATCTTTTGACGGAAATTGCCGTTTTTTTCGTGATCTTTTGGCGGAAATTGCCGTCTTTTCGTGATCTTTTGACGGAAATTGCCGTTTTTTCGCGATCGTATGGTGGAAATAGCCTTTTTTGCGATTTTTTGACAAAAATTGCCGTTTTTTTTCGCGATCCTTTGACGAAAATTGGCGTTTTTTCCCGATACTTTGCAGAAATTGGCGGTTTTTCTTTGTACGATTGACGAAATTGATTTTTTTGGTGACCATTTGTCGAAATTCACGATACATTTTATGTCCGAATTTTCAGCTTTATGGCCGATTTTTTTTTTAATTTTTGGAAATGACTGCCGTAATTCTTCGGACTTTTCGGAAACGAATCATCCCTGGTTCAGCGATCGCGATGAAATAGGATAACCACCGCACGCGATAAATGACTTCTCGTAGTTGAAGTGTTGAAATATAAGCATATTTTGATGTGGATTAAAATCATTTTATGATTCTTTTTTTTTATTTAAACGAATAAAAAACGGATGTCTGCACGAAATAAATTCTTGAAAAATGAGCAGTTAAAAATCGAAAAAAAAATGGCAAAAAAGCGAAAATTTGAAAAAAATCGGAAAAAAAAACGGAAATTCAAAAATGACAAAAAAGCTGAAAACCGTGGATCCGCGGAAAAATCTCATGCCTGCGGGCTTCGTCACTTCGTCTGGTTAGGGCATTTGTTAATGGTTACCAGTATTTTTAAGAACGAAGAAAAGGCAGACAACTTTAAAAATGATTGTCATTGAATTTTTTTAGAAAAATATCATGGAAAAGAAATCTCTGAAAATTCAAAGAAAAAATTCAAGGACTTTCAAGCACTTTTTGCAAATTTTGCATAAAAATAAGTACCTTTAAGGACCAAAATTTGCTTTTGAAAAATTTAAGAACTTTTAAGCACTTTCAAGGACCGTACGAACCCTGGATATTCATGCGCATATATTTTATATCAAATTACTATTCTGAAATCTCCTGTGGGTGGTCAAACAAAAGGAAATATAATAGTTGCTTGGCAAATATTCAAGTTCTATTTCTACAGTTTTTGAAGTTTTCAGATGTTCATATTATTGCATTATTATTTTAATATAACTTTAGATGTCCCAAATTAATGCATAAAAGCACAAAATAAATTAGTAAAAATCGTGCATAAGTTTTTATCTCAATTCATTTCATTCGTAAACGCATAAAATTGGCAGGCAGTGTTCTAAAAACCAGGAAATTAAATAGCGTTTTCCATTTTTCATTTCCATGAAAGATAAAGAGTGCTTCAAAAGAATACCGTCAAAGTTGGCGTTTTGAAACATATTCATAGTGCAGAAGTCCCGTCATGAGACAGCAATCGCTTACAGCCTTAGATGCAACACATTATCGAAAAATGCTATTAGGTCCAAAATCATTTCAATAATCATGTCTGTCAGTTGCAGGCTTCTACCTATAAAAATGAATCTATAATAAGCCACCCCACCCCCCCTCAAAAAAAAAAAAAAAAAAAAATCTGAAATAAAATATTCATTTCATTTTCTTGTATTTCATGTTATTTGGGAGAAATGCTCGCTATTGTTATGGCTAATACTTAAAAGAGATAGAAAACAATTTCTTTAGAGGATCAGATATTTTCACCTAGCATTCTCCTATTTTAATACATTATGCATAATAATTTACTTCATTATGGGTATAATTATAATAAAGTTTCCATACGCACTTAGTACACGATTTTTTTTAACAACAAGAAATCAGATTGATGATTTCTTTATTTGGTTTGGTTTTACTTGATAGAAGAAAAGAAAGAAAAACCAGCAGTAACTCCTACCCTAGTTCCCCATCCCCCTTTAAACGAACGACCTTAGACCTCAGAGACAGTTTCATTTAAAAAAAGCTTCTAGGGATTCAAATCCAGATGTTAAAATCTGAAAAAAATAAGTACTGTTTGCATCTGGAGTAATTAACAACTATTGATACAGGTGGTAATCATTTATTAGCCATCTAGGATCCCTGTTCCGAGAAACGAAAGAGATGTCCGATTCCAGTTCGGACCATAAATTCCTCCCCCCCACACCCTCTGTGGTTCAAGCCCACGTAGCACTGGGTCAAATCACACAATAAGAAAGCCATTCATCATTCTCCCCGATCTCGCATGGGGAGAAAAACTAATCCTTTCTTTGAAATGGTGGACTTCCTTAGCGATGATCCGTATAAGCATCCATTCTGTTGCCTGGACGGAGGGGAAGTGGGTGCTTTAATTTATGTATCAAGTACTCTTATGTGCAAATGTACAATAAATATGCGCCAATTCAACTGTTAGTACTATGTAGGCTTATCCAATAAAAGGAACTTATTCTGTAATCTTTCTGAGAATTTGTTTTTTCTTATACACTTTTTTCTTTGTAAATAACTATATATACGCTAACCCTTTATGTACTGAATTATGAATTCATGAAAATTTTACCTTCTAAAGCATTTTTCGTGAATTGTTTAAACTACATTAGAAAATTTACATAATCATTTAATGAATTTTAGAATGATTTTAGAAAGATTGGAGGATTTAGAAGGATTCATTAAATTTGAATTTAAGGGATTTTGTGCAAAATTGATAACTTCTTTCAAATCTTTTATTTTAAATATTTTTCTAGTATTTTGCAGAATTAGGAAATATACAAATATAATGTTCTTACAATAGAAATATTTCCGAATTGAAAAATCCCCCCCCCCCCCCCAACACCAAAAAAGCTGAAAAGATGCAAAGTCAAAAGAAATCATCCTTTTAAAAATATTTTTGTTTTGTGAAATACATAATGCTTTTGGAAAAAGATAAAGTAACGTATCTATAACTCATTCTAAACTGTATTACAAGTAATCGATGTATCAAATGAATTTTATAACAAGTTATTTTAATGGTACTTATAAGTACTGCCAGTAGATAAAGGGTTAACTAACTGTGATTTATTTTCATATGGTGATAAATTTCAGAAATAAATGATACACTATCGAGTAAATCTGAAGATATTAAGGTGCAATCGAACAAAAGAAAGAAAAAAGGAAAGAGATACATTTTAATCACCCCATTGTACAATTAAAAAAAAAAAAAAAAAAGGAAAAGAAATAGACAGTTATGTCTTTTTTGAAATAGACAATTATGTCTTTCTTCAATGTATGTTGTCTTAAAAAAATAGTTTTCTCGTTAAATTTTATCTTAGAGTAGCAAACTTGGAAGTCATTCGTGCCAGTAGTGTATAATTTATAGAGATTTAAAAATTTTGAACTTTCCGTTACAAAGCAGATTGCAATGCGGTTAGTTCTTTAAGCATAAATCCAGAACTATTTTTCAGAATAAGCTGTGATTTTATAATTCTCATACTTCAAGCATTTATAAATCGATTTTTTTTTTATATATATGTAAAAGAACTTAGATTATAAGTCCTAATTTCTGCCGAAAAAATATTTGTAATTAATTTTCAAAAATAAATAAATATACACACACTCATATATATATATATATATAAACTTTTTCTAAAATTAAACCATTATACATTAAATATATATATATATATATATTCTAAACCATTACAAATTATCAACAAAAATTGAAGAGCTAAGTGGAAGAACATGTTAAGACTGTTCTCAAATCCAAAGGGTCAACTTTCTGACATAAGTTTTAATTCATTTTTGTTCAGAAACGCATGAAACTAGAAGGTGATGTTATTCAGAAACTATGTCATTGAGCTGTTTTTTCCATTTTTTTGCAAACGCAATAGATCTTTTAGAAAAGAATGTCAAAGTGGGCGTTTTGAACCGAATTTCCGCGCGAAGGGAGAACGAGCACTCAAGAGCGGGCGAAAAACGTGTTTGTCACGTGATAGAATTCGCTTATAACTCAATAGGTAATTGATTGATCAAAAAATGGAAAAAACAGTGAATTCCAAATCGCTTCCATGGCCAGTCTTTTCAATTTTATATCTTTCCGTTAAAAAATGAAATTGTAAATATGTCAAAACGTTTTGCGTTTGTTGAGCAGAGCAGTTAAGAACAGCCTTAACAGTATCTTTGGAAATATACCTTAAGGTGGTTCTCATATTCACTGCTCAACAATGCGAAAAACTTTTAGACACATTTTCTGACTCATTTTTAGCTATAAAGGCATAAAATTTACAAGCCTGACTATTGAAGGCATTTGGAAACAAATAGCTTTCTGCATACTTGATAAATTACTTGAGATAACAGAGATTCTTGTCACGTGACTGTCACATTTTTCTATTTTCCTGTGATATCGCTTGCGGAAATTCGATTCAAAACGCTAACTTTGGCAGTATTTTCAGAAAGATATATTGCTTTTTTTTTATGAAAAAAAAGACATTTACATAGTTTCTGAATAAGAATACCTGCCAATCTTACGCGTATAACGCGTTTCCAAAAAGAAATGAATTCATAAATGTGTCGAAAAATGTAGCTCTTTTGGATTTGAGAAAAGCCTTAAAAATGAGAGAAATATTTTCAGAAATCTACTTTTTATTATACAGATTCAAAAATTATCATGTTTTTAATCCTTTATTCTGAACTACATTAATCTTTTAATGAATCCTTATTTGAATTTTGAAATGCCAGTAGAGGCGATGACTAAAACACTGTAAGTAATCGTTAATGTTTACTGTTATGTGTTTTCTGTTTTGGGAACACATAGTAATCTAAAATATACTGTAAAATGGTCCCATAAATTTGTATGTAGTATTCATTAAAAGAACCTTAATTGTATGTCGAGAAAAACGGACTTTTTTGTAGAAAATGAGTCGGGCCAAACTTCCAATTTTTATACCGGACCCGGCCAAGATAGCTTTCGTTCGGGTCGGGCCTGGAAATTCCGGTCCGTGCAGACCTCTAAAAACCAGCAGGAGTAAAATGTAAAAAAATATGTATATCTTTTTCAATTATTATTATTTGAACATGTGTGTATCTATCGGTTCGGTCCCTTCCTAATAAATAACTAAATAATTGTCAAATGTTAACTGTAATTCCTTCTAGCCAATTCTAATAAGTTCCGTGAAGCTAAGAAGGAATTAATTCTTAAAAATGAATGATGATTTTAGAAAAATAAAAGTTCCCTTAGATTTAAAAAAAAGTTTTTTTTTTTTTTTTTTTTTTTTTTTTAAGAATAAAAGAAAATTTTCTTTATTTATTTTAATTCACCGAGAAAAATACAAAATTTAAAGTTTTATTAATTGAACAAGTTTTAAGAAAGTTTTTCTCTTAAATAATAATTCAAAGTATTTTTTTTTATGTACCACAGGCTGTGCCCGTTACGAGCTAAGCCCTCAAAACCCTGTCCAAACCTCGCCGGATTGTTAAACATGGTAATTTGAGTTGTTTCAAAAAATAAAATCTGATTATAGTAGATTGAATGATATTCCACAAATGAAAATGTAGTCATATTTAAAGGAATATTGTAACATATGAAATTGGCAGGTGTTTTCATGCAGATACTATGCGATCCAGTGTTAATTTTTTAATAAAAGCAAAAGTTCATTCATAAAATACTGTTCTTGTCGTCACGTGGAAAAAATCGCTTATAAATATAACTCATTGATCAACGATTGGTAAACACTATTCGATGCCAAATCGCTTCAGAGTCATGCCTGCAAACGTCATGCTTTTGCATTTAAAAATGTGCCCGTAAATATTTAAAAGCTCCGTGTTGTCGGAGGGCATATTGTCTTTGATAAAGTCCTTAAAAGGTGACATAATCTTAGATTTCAGATTAGTTCGGATGATGAAACTAACACCATTTTTATATAAGGAACAAGTTAGTGTGATTGCGTCAGTATAATGTCATATTCAATAAACTTTAGCTTGCATTTAAAGTTCCCAAAATTTATTAGTTTATTTCTAAATTTCTTTTCTTCTATCCCTTGAAATCAAAATTAACCAATAAAACTAAAATCTGAAACATTTAAAAATAATTGATGGAAATGATGCACTAATCTTAAACGCATAGACAATTCTGTTGGTGAAAATGACACAAATTCCCAAAAGAAAAAATGCCTTTTCATCCAAAAAGAATGTACATCAGCACAGATTGTTTAGAACAATATTTTAATTAAAATTGTATTATATAATTTTTATATTCCATCATAACGAAGTCTTTTTAAAGAAATGTACTTGATAAAAGTTCTCAAAAAAAAAAAAAAAAAAAAAAAAAAAAAAAAAGAAAGAAAAGAAAAGCTATTTAACAAATTACAACGACCATTTGGAAAATGATTTTTTCGAAGACGAAATTTTAAGACATAAAAAATCGCACGAAGTTGATCCTACATTACATACGCCATGAATTAAACATTAACATTCCTGGACCATGAACAAATTTTAAACGAAATTCTCTGTTAGTTAATTCTCTGTTGAAAGTAAAGGCAAATTACAGATTACTGTATAGACCAATCAGAACACGAATAAAATGGGGATTCAACCAATAAAAAACTTCAGATATGCTTTTGATTTCCTACCCTGACGAGGACAATAACCATTTTTCCAAATGGTTAAAAAACAAAAACTTCGCGGAACGTAATTTTTGCAAAAACTTTGTGGCAGAGTTAATATCTTTTTTTTTTTTTTTTTTTTTTTTTTTTTTTTTTTTTTTAAGAAACACTACAGCAAGGAGAGATAGTTAATGTTAAACCCATGGGAGCTTCTTTTCGTAATTTCTGTAAAAACATTGTGGCAGAGTTATAATGAAATGATATAAAAGGCTAAAATATATGTTTAAAAAAGAGCGAAACATTACAGACACAGTTTTTTTACTTCAAGAACTTTTTTAAATTATTGTATTCCATTATAATGTAGTCTTTTTAAAGAAATGTAGTATTTGATAAAAGTTCTCAACAAAAAAGAGAAAAAAAAACCTTTTTTAAAATTCTATACTTCACCAGGCTACAAAATGGATGCCCCTATATCCCTGCAGATTAATCGAATGCGTTAATCCAAAGAGAAAGCTCCCCGTTCCTTCACTTGACAGCCCGACACCACCCATCTTGCCCTTTGAGGGGAGAGAGCGTGCAGTGTGGGTTTTCACGACCCTCTGTAACCAAAGAATTGCTTGAAGACAATTTCTCCCCACTGACAATCCCTTTATTTTCTCTTCCATATTCATTCATCAAACACGTCACATCAATCAGTTTCTAAAGTTCATTGCCAGAAAAACACAGGAGTCTAACAAAAATCCTTTTTTCCCCTAAATTTTAAGAAAATATTGCCAGTCTTCTAAAAATTCCCTAGAAATCTGAAGGAATTCCCTAAATAGGCTTCCATTTCCCTAGATCTAGGGATTTTTCCCTAGATCTGAGAACGCTGGAGAGCTTCACCAATTAATCCTCCTGATCAATTTCAGTAGATCTTGCTGTAAAACAATAAGGAATATTATTGTCCTATATTAGTTTGCAACTTAAAAAAACTATTAAATTTCAAATATAAAAGTGTATCATTTCTCCCTATTATGCCTTACTGAATTTTCAATCACTTTGTATAAATGCAGTTGCAAAATAACAATCTACTTTCTAGTAAAATTAATCCTAACAATGTGTTTTATGCATACAAAAAATTAAAAGATGTTATCTTCACAATAATAAGAGCTATGAAAGAAAATCAGTATTTGAAGAAAATTACATCGACATTCCAAAAATCTTCAAAATTAAAAGAAAAGTTGTCAGTTCTTCACTGATGAGTCCAACTAATGAGGGCTTCGGCAAATAAAGGAAGCCTTTACATGTTTTGGGATGGCTGTTAATGCCATTTGTTGAGAAAAATTGTCAATGTATCAAACCTCCCCTACTATTTTTATTTATTACAAAATGTTTATTTATTTATTTATTGTTTTTGATTTATTTTACTAAAATTTTTCCTATAGCATAGCAAAACTGGCCTATGTATATTTTATCGTTTACTTTTATCGTTTTAATATTATGTTTCATTTATATTTAAACGTTCTAATAGTCAAATAAGCACAGTGAAATTTATTTTGCCACGTTTAAATTGCGAAGTACTAATGTAATTCATATCAGTATTGTATGCATTAATATATAGTTTTGATTTAATTTGTATTTCATAAAAAATAAGTTAATGTACAGCAAATATATTATGGTATAACAGTATTGTATGGATTTTTTTTCATTTTTATGTATTTGAAAACAGTAACAATGTTATTAATTCAGCAAAAACATGTATTGCATTCGTATGGTAATATATTATTTATTGGATATTTAGAGCAATATAGCATTGCATCAGTTTGTATACAGTTTTTTTTCCATTGGCTGTTTTGTTTGGTCGTATTTAAATTGCATTATCAAGTGGAATTGTGTAGATAAAGTATTGGAAATCACTTATTTAGTTGAACTTGTACTGTAAAAATGCAATTAAGTCTTATATTATCCAATTTTGTATTTAGTATTGATTAATTTGTATAGCCTAATAAAGTAAGTCAATATGCAACGAGCACTGGTATTTCTGTATGAATAAAGTACTTATTGTATACTGTTTGAAAACTATAAAAATGTTGTGAATTTAGTAAAATTCGTATACTGCATTTGTATGATAATATTATGGGGGTATTTCCAACAATAAAGCTTTGTATAAATACGTATATAACATTTTTTTTCATCTTTTCCAAATTAATTTATCCAGTAAGTTTAATTATGTTGACAAAATATTAAAAATTAGTTATTATTTAGTATGTTTTTACTAAACTATACTACTGAATTTAATTTTGTGAAATGAAATGTTAAATTATCTTGTATAATTTTAAATTTTGCATTTACTGAAATAGTGAGGTCGGTGTACTGTATAAAAAAAAGTTATTAATTGAATATTTACGCGCACATATATAAAAATGAAAATTTTCCTGTCTGTAATTCTATACAAATCCACGGTGAAATGGGTTCTGCCCTCGAAGCTGGTAGACGGGAGGTGCTGGGTTCGAATCCAATCGCGCCCGTCGGCCTAATCGTTCGGAGTTTTCGTGGTTTTCTTCGAACCGTGGATTTCCATGCGTTAATACGGATTAGGTTCCCTTAGAAAGACCTCCACGGAAGGCACTCCCCCTTGGGCCTATATCCCTCGTGTATAGATAATTGGCCGTCAACAATCAACCCAACCCACAGTGAAATGTTACGCACATGTGCATTAAAACACGGCTATTCCAACTAAAGTAATCCAGAATCGAAATAATTTATAGTTAAATGGATGGTTTTTTATTAATTAAAAATTAACAGCAATTTCCTATAAAACATTTTCCGTTACATCCGTTGCTAACAATTAAAAATGCACAATAAAAGTCTTACCACAACCATTACTTTTCTATTGCAAGATTTCCACGTGAAAAATGGAAATTAAATAGTTTGACGAATTTTTTTTTTAAAAAGTGAATATTACGTCACATTGGAAATATAAGGGACGTCAGCAGGTGAATGTATACCGTCCTATGAATTTGAAAAAACGCATTTTAAACAAGATAAAAACCCGATTAAGGAAATATTGCCATATTAACATTTTGAGGTTCTCTGAATTTGTTAGCCATTTTTAAATCTATTCCATGTATATACGTGTGTTATGCGTGTATATTGGAATTATTTCCACGAAGGTTTAAGTCCCTAGAGTTCATTCTCAGTGAAGAACTGAAATAAAGATGGCTCTACTGCTTTTTTTTTTAATTGTTTGTTTTATACTGTGTTTAATTTTGAAATTGGTTTTTCAAAACTAAGTACATTCTCTTTTGATATTGGAATTTGTAATGTTTAAGTAGAATGAAGCTAAACGTAATATAGCTTATGGTAAAGAAGAATGCATTGCAGATACTTTGTATAATAAATTTAAAAAAATGGCTTAATTCTAAGTGAAAGTATAATTGTATGAAACTTTAATGATACTTTCATTACTATTTAAAATATGGTATATTTATGAAATATGTAAATATGTAAATGTAGGCAAATTACAAATTCTATTCTATATTGAAAATATGATTTGTAATTTATATATATGTAAGAAAATTATAAAGATTGGACCTATTGATTAGTTTTTGTAATGAATCGTCCCTCAATTTGGATACGGGCCCAATGACTGATAATCACGGGTTTGGCGGGGTAGCCAACTAATCCATTTTATCGTTAAATTAATAGAAACACATGGCCCTTTTTAACTGGTAACCCTAGGAGACGAGCAATTTCAGAGATATACCTCTACGCCACTTGGTATCTGAAGTCTAACCTGTAAGCAGCTATGGAAATTGATTGCCACCTTTTTGATTATTTAAATAAAACTTAATAAAGTTAATTTCAGTGAATACTGTCATTTCGTTAAAATGTGACAGTATTATGAGTCGACTGGATTATACTACCTGCTCAGCGGGAAAACATGAGAAGTAAAGAAAAGAAAAAAAAAAAAAGAATTCTTGGTGCTACACGATACGGAATAAGCTCCGATTGAACATTCAAAGAGGCCCCAATTGGGTGCTGGGAAAGTGTTCACTCTGCCCCTTCATATAGTGTAAATACAAGAAGTTCGCCTCATCAAAGAATCTGTCAGCAGTGATATGCTTTTAACTCTTCAATTCTATTATAGAAAGTGTCTTCCCATTTCTTCTACTATATTTTGAAGAATATCATCTTAATTAAAATCGATCAAAATGTAGATCATTTTCAACATATTCTGCGTTTTAAAAGTCAAGTATTGCAGCAGTGATATTCGCATTTTGTTTCAACGGTGCAGTGAAAGTTTCACAACATGAAAACTGCAATCTCTAAGTGGAATTCATCTTCTTCAGTTGTGTTGATGATTTTATAGTGATTTTCTTCAGAGCATCTCTTAAAGTAAATTTCATGCAGTGAAAGATAGCATCGTTGCTGTCATTGCTTTTTATTTCATGATAAGTGCGCACTACAGTTCTTTAATACAGAGATATATTTTTTTTTCCTTCTCCGTTTTTGCGGAATGTTTTTTCCGTTTATTTTGTGTGTGTCTGTATGAGCTCATGGGGTTCCCTAGTGTTATTTATTTTTATATAATATTATTATCCATATTATTTTTTATTTTTATTCTGATTACATAATTTAAGGTAAGTGATTTAATAAGTAGTATATCTCCAGTGATGTTTTCATTTTTGGTATTTATGAAAACCATGGTTTTAAAGCATTGCAATCTTTTTTAAAAAAAAAAATGATTCATGTTTTCTATATTTATTTCTTTAATTATTTTTAACTATTTTATTCTTTTTATCAATTTTATGCACATGCTTATATTATGTTGAGAATGTTTAAACATTTTGACGGATATTAAGAGTGTTATAATATTTAGATTATTAAAAAGTTATCTTAAAATTAATTCAAAATGGAAAATATTAAGAAACAGAAAACTGTTCTCAAAGCAAAAATTACCCGTATAAAAAATATCATAAATCCCAAAATTGATGATCAGACGATAACTCTAGAAGAGTTAGATTTGTATCATGGTCAGGTGCAAGATATTAGTACAGAATTAAGTAAAAATCAGGAAAACGCCGTTCTTGAGAGCGATACAACAGAAACGGAAGCTATAATTGAGGAATACAATGAAATTGCCCTTAAATTGGATGCATTAACTATCGCAATAAATACATCACGTAATAAATTAACTAAGAGTTTGAGCATTAACGAGGCTGGTTCAGAGAATAACAATAAAAATACAAGTAATGTTTTTGAAAAAACAGTCAATCTTCCCAAATTTGAATTAAAACCCTTTTACGGAGAAGCTGATCAGTGGCTCTCTTTTAAGGAGATTTTTACCACAACTATAGATCGAAATCCAGATTTGGGAGCCGTTTCTAAATTGCAATATCTCTTAGCTAGTGTAAAGGGTCCTGCCCATAAATTGATTTCCGGATTTCCTCTTTTGGAGGTCAATTATAAAAATGCATGGGACACCCTTTGCGCTCGCTACGATAAGATTAGGGATTTGGCCATAGCACAAATAGGCAAGTTATACAATTTAAAAAATATGAAAAATTGTTCCACTTCCTCTAAAGCTATTTTCGATATAATAGATACCTGCAATGAATCACTTCGAATTCTAGATTCTTTAAAACTTACTCAAAATGCTTTAGTGGATAACATGATAATTTATACCATAGTTCAAAAATTAAGCGATAATCTCAAAGAGCGATGGGAACTATCCCTTACCCATAATAATATGCCTAATCTCACGGAATTTCTAAAATTTTTAGAGATTCAAGCTAAAAGCTTGTTAACTTTAGAGAACCCAACTAAAACAGATGTAAGAAATATAACTTATGTCAGAGATTCTTCCGATAGATCGAAAGGCCACAAAAATTTAGAAAATACTAAATGCGGTGTTTGCTTTGATTCGCATGCCACCCACACTTGCAGAAAATTAATAACTATGCCTGTAGATAGCAGATGGAGAACCATCCAATTGAATAAGTTGTGTATAAATTGTTTGCGTAGTGGCCATTTTGCAAGTAAATGTGCATCCAAGATGAGTTGTAAAAATTGCCAACGAAAGCATCATACTTTACTACATAAATATGATGTTCAGGGAAATGCAGGAGCAACAATTTCATCCAACTTAGCAACCCACAGTAATGAGACTCAACCCCAAAACGCCCATGGGTATTCCCCTGATCAAGGAATACACATGAATTCTTTATGACGGTTTATTGTGCCCGGGTACCTCAAATGTAAAAATTACGAAAACCGTAGAAACCCAAAAACTTGTCATAATGAGGTTCAAATACCCTTTTTATTGGATAGCGGAAGTACTCTGTCCCTCATTCCAGAAAATCTAGCTACAGCTTTGGATATGACGTCTATTCAAAGTTGCCATCCTCTTAATGTTAACCAAACCCAGGGACAGGTCCAGATTTCCGAAAAAGTTCAAGTACCCCTCCAAATAGGGAATATCAGGCAAAATGGCACCTTATATCTAGTAAGGTCATACTTGCCATATGCGATACTGGGAACCCCAGAATTACAAAAATTCCATATCTCGATGGATTTTTGCTCAAATACTCTGACTCAAGATGGAGTCATCATTATGAATGACCAAAACGTTTCCGGTCAAATTTCTCCTGAAAGTTCATTCAACCACACCTTAACTTTAACGGGTGATATGAATTGCCAGAAGCCGCTTAGTTTTCCTTCCAAATCAAATCAAGCAAGTTTGTCTCAAGAGGGACATTGTTGCCTTGATACTCAAACTCTCTCGGATTATGATGATATAACTTTTAATCATTATACTACTGAAGAGAACCTACAATTGGAAGGGCTTCTGAGCGACTTCAAAGATATTTTTGCACGCAATCGGTACGACGTAGGTAGAGTCAGATGGGAACCCCAGCGAGTAACTCTCACCTCGGAACTTCCTATCTCGCTTAGGCCTTACCGTACATCACCTAAAGATAATGCAGAAATTCAAAAACAAGTACAGGAGTTGCTGGATGCTAAACTCATTAAGGAATCCTGTAGCCCCTATTCCTCTCCCGTGACAATGGCACATAAAAAAGGAGAAGGTAAAACGCGTCTCTGTATTGATTACAGGAAAATCAATGCCATTACGAAGATAGATTCAGAGCCTTTGCCGCGAATAGACTGGCTTTTAGACAGACTTGTCAATGCCAAATATTTTTCCACGCTAGATTTAGCCTCTGGCTACTGGCACGTCCCCCTCCATCCTTCAGACACAGAAAAACTTGCCTTTGTAACCAATCAGGGACTTTACGAGTGGTTGGTCCTCCCATTCGGATACAAAAATGCTCCGGCTCAATTCGCAAGAGCTCTCAGAAGGATCCTAAATAAACATAAGGTCAACTTCGTTACCAATTATTTCGATGACTTTATAGTTTATTCGGACTCCTATGCCGAGCATTTGGTTCACCTTAAAACTATATTCAATATTTGCCGTCAAGAAAATCTAAAACTAAAACTTTCCAAATGTAATTTTGCCAAATCTCAAATTGACTTCCTTGGCTATGAAATTAGTAATGGCCAAATAAAACCAGACAATGCTAATACCGAAACCATTAAAAATTTAATTCCTCCAAAAAATGTTAAAGAATTACAAAGATTCCTCGGATCCATAAACGTATACCATAAATTCATTGACAAGTATGCTAAAATTAGAGCCCCTCTAAATAAATTATTAAAGAAAGACACTCCGTGGGAATGGTCAGAAATCTGTCAGCAATCATTTGAACTACTTAAAAATGCATTAATTTCTAGACCTATTTTGAGATTATTTAATCCTAATCTCCCATGCCATGTTTTTACTGATGCCTCGAAGGAAGCTTTAGGTGCTGTATTGAAACAAATGGATGAAAATGGAGATTTACATCCCATTGCATTCCACTCAAGGCAACTAAGGCCCTACGAGCGAAATTACGCCATCACAGAATTGTAGTGTCTAGCCATAATCGATGCTCTTGACAAATTCCATTATTATCTTCATGGAAAACCTTTCACAATACATACCGATCATGCTGCTTTAGTATGGCTTAAAAAGATAAAACATTTAACCGGTAGATTATTCAGATGGTCACTAAAATTAAGCATGTACGATTATACCGTAAAATACAATAAAGGGTCCACAAATTTTGAAGCCGACATGCTCTCAAGAAATCCCATTTTATCAAACGCAAATCCCCACATTCATTTATTAACCTTAGATGAAATTAAAGAACACCAAGAGTTAGATAATGTAACAGGACCTAAATTTCAAAAATTTAATGACATTTTGGTAATTCACAAAAAGGGTTTTCAAAAAATTGTCGTACCCTTCTCCTTAAGAGAAAAATTATTAATAACAACCCATAATCAATTTGGCCATCCAGGAATTCAAAAAATGCTAAATTTAATTTCACCACAGTACTACTGGAGCAGCATGACACAAGATATTACGCAATTTGTCAAACATTGTGAAGTCTGCCAACTAAACAAGAAATCCCACCAACCTAAATTTGGCCTTCTTGAAGCCTTACCTCCTGCAGAACAACCCTTTGATATAATATCATTAGACACAGTAGGGGGCTTCAATTATTACAATTCAACAAAAAAATACATGCACTTAGCTATTGATCACGCTACTCGTTATGTTTGGGGTTTTACCTCTAAAAATGTTACAACAGAAGTTTATATTAATATTCTAAAACAGATTTTTAGCATTCAACTTCCCAAGAAAATTTTAACGGACAGAAACCCTGCTTTTACAGCGTCTAAACTGCGTAAATGGGTACATAAACATAATGTAAAAAAATTACTTACTTCATCTCACAGGCCCCAGTGTAATGGGAAAAATGAACGCGTAAATCAGTCCATTTGCACTCGACTAAGACTTAAAATCAATGCTACACCTTCAAACATTCCATGGCCCAAAATTCTGGAGGAGGTGATTAACGAGTACAATAATACACCGCATTCAGTAACCAAATACCCCCCGGCATACTTAATGTTTGGCCAATTTCCTTATCCATCAGTATTAGGCAATGAAAACTATTACCCTACGGTTGAGGAAGCCAGGAAAGAGGCTTTCCAAAGAACTGGTGAGCACCATTTAAAAAACAAAGTCAGATATGACCTAAAATTTGTGGAAGCACCTTTCAAACCTGGTGATCTCGTAATTGCAGAAGAATTTCATTATCCGAACACCAGGAAGTTAAGCCCGCCTTTTTCTGGTCCATATCAAATTATTGAAAAGTTGTCTAATGTAAGTTTTAAAATAAATAAACCTAACTGGTTGACAAAGAAGGACTATGAAGTAATACATGCCTCCAAACTAAGGTACTTTTTGCCCAACGATCAATTTAAGTTAACACCATCTATGTAAAGTATCAGATATCATATGAACTGTTATGGGATGATATTTGATAGTTGAATTTACATCTTTATGAGTATAGTATAATTGTATTTTGAGAGTCTACACTCTACTGAATGAAGTCAAGACATTTTCATTCAAGTTTGTATTTTATATGTAATGTTGGACCTAGCAATTCTAGAATATATTTCCTATTTTGATTATTTTATTTGGCATATAATATTACCAGTGTCTTGCATTTATTAATATAACTGTTTTTATCATGTTCAATTGTTTATGGTATTGAAAATTTTAGTGGTATTATTCTTATTATTTGTATTATTTTTACTATTTTTATTATTGTTGTGATATCACATGTTAACTATACGAAAGAAATAACTCATCTCCAGGCAGCTCGATTAAAAGTAATTCACTTCCAAAATTTTAACATCCCTTTAATAAAGAATGCTTTATACTTTCCAGGCGACCCTCGTGTATGGAAGCCGGCCCATCCCCGGGGACTTGTCTGGAAAGGGGGGAAATTGTAAGAAAATTATAAAGATTGGACCTATTGATTAGTTTTTGTAATGAATCGTCCCTCAATTTGGATACGGGCCCAATGACTGATAGTCACGGGTTTGGCGGGGTAGCCAACTAATCCATTTTATCGTTAAATTAATAGAAACACATGGCCCTTTTTAACTGGTAACCCTAGGAGATGAGCAATTTCAGAGATATACCTCTACGCCACTTGGTATCTGAAGTCTAAACTGTAAGCAGCTATGGAAATTGATTGCCACCTTTTTGATTATTTAAATAAAACTTAATAAAGTTAATTTCAGTGAATACTGTCATTTCGTTAAAATGTGACATATATGTGATATATACACTGCTCAAAACAATTAGGGGAGCATATGGTTTTAACAAAATTAAGCAAATATTTACACCGATAAATAACGTAAAATAAAACATCTATAGTTTAAAGTGTAGTAGAAAACAGATAAAAAACTTCACATGCAAATTAAAGTTTATAACATCAAAAAGTAGAAAAAGTAGGTAAGTGTAGAAATCGGGATTTTGCAGAAACGTCTGTTTCACTGTCCAATTGCTGAGTTTGGGTTTTGAGAAAAGATGACTTGAAAATGTCACAATGTGATTTAACGGAATCCATGGCTTGGCGTGATATCGGGACAATTGAATCTGAGGTTACATAAAGAAGTGTAGCGGACGCTGTTGGGGTCGTAAGAAGTGTCAATACAAGGCTGTGGAATAGATTCGAAGACATATGGAATGATGGACATCGACAAGGGCAAGGTCGTCCATGTGCTACCACAGAAACTGATGACCGATATATACTGTTAACAGCTCGTCGAGACGGAACGGGCAATGCTACTCTGCTGCAAACATAGTTGTTCTTGGCAACAAGGCAAAGGGTATCCAGCCAAACAGCTCAAAATAGGCTTCATCAGGGTGGTCTCCATGCACGTAAGCCAATGGTCTGTATTCCGTTGACCTCACGCCAGTGTGTGGCCCAAAGAAGGTGGGGAACTGAACATCGAGTTTGGAGACAACGCTGTTGGAGTCAAATTCCGTTTACAGACGAGTCCCGATTCAGTCTGGATGTGACATCTGATGTGTTTTGGGCATGGAGAGAAACAGGCACGCAAAATAATCCCACATTCGTTCGTGAAAGAGATCACATTACAGACGAGGTGGGTTGATGCTATGGGCTGGAATCAGCATAGGTGGACGTACGGGTCTGCATATCATTCGTAATAGCACTTTGACGGTCCGAAGTTGTACAGACGAGATACTAAGACCTCATGTCGTATTTTATGTTGCAGGAATTAGTGATTTCTTTTTTCCATGTATGATAATGCCAGACCTCATACAGTTCGTCTTGTGGAAAACATGCTTGAAGCTAAAACAATACAGCGTATGGAATGACCAGCCTGCTCTCCTGACCTGAATCCGATCGAGCATGTTTGGGACATACTCAGGCGATACATTGCTGCGAGACCAAGGCCTTTACAGTACGGGACTTGGAGATTGCAATTCTTGAGCAGCGGAACGGTATTCCCCTAAGTCTTATCGATAACCTCATCGCATCCATGGAAAACAGGTGTGCAGCAGTCTTAGCTGTTCGAGGAGACCACACGCCATACTGAAAATCTTGCATCATTTCTAAACACTTTTTTTTTATCATTTACATGTAACCAAATTGTTGCCCTAAACCTTCTTTTCGTGTTTTTTCTATCTTTTCAAAGAATAAAAGCTCCCCAACAAATTGTTACGCGTCTTTTTTTCTGTATTGGGCATTGGTACACGTGTACTATCCATTTTATGCTCATAAATTGCTGTCTTGCACTGTTCTTTTCCCTTTTTTGCTTGCTTTCCTATTTTTTTTTTTTTTTTTTTTTTTTTTGAGCAGTGTATATATGATATATATATCTGCAATTTTTTTTTAATGAATAAGTTGTTTTATTTAGTCTAACCTAACAGAATACTAAATTTATATACAGTGGGGAATCGGTTAACCTTATTTAATATGTACAGATAGTATTTGGATGCCTTTGCCCGTGTCGTATTGTATTAAAAAAAATTACATGCTCTTTGTAAAGTTTTTAGGATTGCATTCATTGACTACAGAATTAAATCCTATCAATTTGTCATTTTGACCTTTCAAAAACTACTTAGGTCTCTAGAGGGCCCTGCAAAAAAAACGATCTTTTAAAGATCACGTGGAGCCTAGAGCCTGATAATAATTTGTGAACTCAATTTCAATGAAAATAATTCATTTGCAATTAAAAATATTTCTTACAAAAGGGACACAAAATATAAAAATGAATTTTTCCAATCTGTTCAATCTAATTCGGGGATCTTAAAATGTAGGACGCAAACCCCCGGTAGCCCATGAATGAATTAGGCCATATGTATGCAACTGTTAAAATGTTCTCCAAGTCGATTTAGATACAATTAATTGCAGCTCGGCAAATCGGAAACGCACCATTGCTTCTTCTTGGCTTTTGTTTTGTGAGATGTTCGTTATCCGAACATAAAAATCTCTCACAAAAGTGTTGGTTAACCGATCTGTTCGTAAACCGATCACCCACTGTATAACACTAATACACTGAAATAAAATTGTAATGTTTTCCAATATCTTAGTTTAATTAAGAAAAAGTTGTATGATAACTGCTGAAAGGTAAGCCGTCATCGTCGAAACAGCTGTTGAATAGGTAAATTTTAGGATATTTAATAACTGCTTCCCTTCCAGAAGGCAGTTGCAAGAATTCTGCTGAAAGGTTGGAGTTTTGTATGTGTAATCGGTGTATGTTTTATAGAACAATTTTCATATAAAGTAAAATTATCTTATTTTTTTCTTTCGAATTCCTCTTTCGAAGAATTTCAAACATTCTTATACACTGCTCAAAATAATTAAAGGAGCACATGGTTTTAACGCACTCAAATATTTACACCAATAATTAACGTAAAATGAAACATCCATAATTTAAATGTCTGTGTTGTAGAAAACAGATAAAGAAAACTTCACATGTAAATTAAAGTTTATGACGTCAAAAATTAGAAAAAGGAGATAAGTGCAGAAATCGGGATTTTGCTGAAACGTCTGTTTCACTGCCTCAGTTGTAAAATTCAATTGCCCAGCTTGTGTTTTGAGAAAAGGTGGCTTGAAAATGTCACAACAACATGATTTACCACAATCCATGGCTTGGTGTGATATCGGGATAGTTGAATTTGGGGAAACACAACTAAGTCTAGTGGGCGCTGTTGAAGTCGCAAGAAGTGTCCATGAAAGATTTTGGAATCGATTCCAAGACACATGGAATGGTAGTAAAAAATGTGCTAACACAGAAACTGATGACCGATATATCCTGCTAACAGCTCGTCGAGACGGAACGGGCAATGCTACTCAACTGCAAACACAGTTGTTCTTGGCCACAAGAAGGGTGT
Organism: Maratus speciosus; assembly: GCA_963932465.1. NCBI lineage: Eukaryota > Metazoa > Arthropoda > Arachnida > Araneae > Salticidae > Maratus > Maratus speciosus. Next base: position 4,403,476 of record CAWVRF010000002.1, on the reverse strand, counting down.
CCAGCCAAACAGTCCGAAATGGGCTTCATCAAGGTGATCTCTATGCACGTAAGCCAATGGTCTGTATTCCGTTGACCTCAAGCCACTGTGCGGCCCAAAGGTGAGGAACTGAACAACGAGTTTGGAGGCAACGTTGTTGGAGTCAAATTCCGTTTACAGACGAGTCCCGATTCAGTCTGGATGTGAGATCTGATGTGTTTTGGTATGGAGAGAAAGAGGCACTCAAAATAATCCCAAATTCGTTCCCATTACAGACTAGGTGCGTTGATGCTATTGGGTGGAATGAGCATAGGTGGACGTACGGCCCTGCATATCATTCGAAATGGCACTTTGACGGTCCGAAGTTATACACACGAGATACTGAGACCTCATGTCGTATTTTATGTTGCAGCAATTAGTGATTTCTTTTTTTCCATGCATGAAAATGACAGATTTTATACAGTTCGTCTTGAGGAAAACATGCTTTAAGCTAAAACAATACAGCGTATGGAATGACCAGCATGCTCTCCTTACCTAAATCCGGTCAAGTATGTTTGTGACATACTCAGACGACGCATTGCTGAGAAACCGAGGCCTCCTTTTACTGTCCGGGACTTGGAAATTGCAATTCTTGAGCAGTGGAACAGTATTCCCCAAAGTCTTATCGATAACCCCATCGCATCCATGGAAAACAGGTGTGCAACAGTCTTAGATGTTCGAGGAGACCACACGCCATATTGAAATCTTACATTATTTCTAAATAATACTTTTTTTTTATCATTTACATGAAACCAAATTGTTGCCCTAAATCATCTTTTCATGTTCTTTTGAAAGAATAAAAGCTCCCTTACAATTTTTTTGCGTCTTTTTTTCTGTATTGCGCATTGATACACGTGTACTATCCATTTTATGCCCATACATGGCTGTCTTGCATTTTTCTCGTCACTTTTTTGCTTGCTCCCCTAATTTTTTTGAGCAATGTATTTCTGTATACCACTAAACTATCTGTAAAAAGTATATTTTGTAAAATGTTAAATAATAAGCCAATCGAGAATTCCTTACAACCAGCTTTAACTTTTCACTGATAGGAGTGCTTGAAACTCCTTAAACAATTTCATCCAAGTGTTCTCTTTACTAGAATAGGGTAATCCTCTTAGGATAATCGAATGTTATCTTATGCATTTAATTACTGAATTTGTAAAATTTGCCTATTCAAACTGCAATTGTAAACTTTGTTTTTCCCTACTATTTTGAAAAGCCAAACGTTCAATAAAGGAGTTGTAAAACATTTGAACGTGTGTTTATTTTATGAACTGAAATATTACATGCATTTATTATGGACGCCTATCCTACTAAATCAGTATTCATTAGAATTAAACATTCAGAAAAAGAGCAAATCACATTGGTAGATATTTAAAATATAAGATAATTGGTTTATATTATAATTTATAATTTAAAACGAGATAAATATATTCATGTAGCATTTACACTAAAATAGATATTAAATAAAATTTACTTGACACCTCTTACTCAGGGGTGTAAAAAATCTAGGCGCCAGCGGTCAGCCTCTCGCCACTAAATTTTATTTGTTGTTTTTCGTCTAATTTTTTTTGTAAGAATGCTAATAAAATTTAAGCGAAGAAAACTAATAAAATTGAGTGGTGAGAGACTGCCCGCTGGTGCCTAGATTTTTACACCCCTGCTCTGGGTAATCTTGAGATTTCTGAATATTTAAAACAAAGAAACTGAAGATCTGATCGTACTGAATTTCCGAAAGGAAAGATGTTGAAATGAATGAGACAAGAGGTCATTCTTCAGTTAGGGGATGGCAAAGGCCACCTGTAATGAAAAATATTTAACATGTAATAAATATTTTTATAGAATTGTACAGCCGTGGAGTATTGGAGCTCGTAATTGTATTATTTTGTTATCTCTAAGAGTTCTATCAACCCTAACTAAGTGAAATATGACACGCAATAGCAGCCATACCATTTAAATAAACATAATTGAAAAGAAAATAAACTGCGGGATAAAGGCTAGAAACATTAAAAAACGAGTCGGCTCTGCCAATCCCAAACTTTCTTCCATCTCGTACATGTTAATACTTAAAAGATCGGCATCACAGTACCAAAATCAAATGACAATTTATGCCCATCATGAGGATTTAAAAGGCATACTTCCTCGAATGGTGTGCAATTAAAAAGAAGATAGAAGCATCGCATCTTTCAAACAATTCATTGAATTTCGGAATCCATTCTCTTGGATGTCTGCAACCGAAATTCCCAACACAAAGAGCCTAAAAGAGACACCTGTCGCGTTTTACATAGATTACATTACGTGCATTAGTTTTTGAGATCTCAAAATTCAGGGAAAATGCAACCACCTAGCAGCGCCACCTATTCGGCGATTGACAACAAATCCTACTAAGGAACGACTTATGTCAATACGTCTAAGTGAATCTGAAGTTTGATGAAAATCCGTGCAATAGTTTTTGAGATAGAGCGGCGGAAACCGCAAAAAAATGCCGCATAGCAGCGCCACCTGCTGGGCGATTTTCACCCAAAACTATTTAGCACCCGTTTGTATCAAGGTCTAACTCAGTTTAAAGTTTTGTGAAATTTTGTGCATTCGTTCTTGAGATAGAGCGCCCACAAAATTTTTGTCACATACAGACAGGCAGACTCAGTGACAGACATTATCTAAAAACCATCCAGTCGTGTTCAGGACCTCCTAACACGTATAAATCCATCGAAAACCGGAAGTGAAAGTTTTTCACGAATCCCACACTTTCTTCTTGTAAAGATAGAAGAAAATAAAAACATAGGACTTCAAATCCACGTTGAGACCCCTGATCCGTAGATTGACTCATTCTAAATGGATGGAGTGAGGGGAGAAATCGTCACTTTAACCCTCTCCGGTGCGGTGTCCTTAAAAAAGGACACTTAATTTTAATTCCAAAACTGACAAACGGCACCAAGAATATTTAACTAAACTTTTCCTATTATAATGTACATGAAGATAAGCAAGTTCGTATTTCTAATAAATTCGTTTATAAATTGCAGTGCCAGTCCATTATTTCATCAGTTTATAAACAGAATTACTCCGCGCCAGTAAGGGTTAATAGTATAATGTTATAGTTAAAAAACTTTCTTCTGTCATAGGTTCAACATATTTTAAAATCTTGAAGACATGGAAGATCTATTTAATAGAAAATTAAATAAAACAACAGTAAAATATGACTAAACAATACTGAAGCTTAAAATAAAAACGGGATCTCTTTTGGTCTCTTCTCCGCATTCATTTAAACAAGAACGAAAAACCATGCGTACGGCATAAATTATGAAACGCATTCCAGCACATTCAGAATACAATAACACAACTTCACAGTTTGCTAAGGTGAAAGGGGACGTCTTAATAAACAATTTGGAAAACATATAATGCATTTGAAAACACGATTTCTGCCATGACCATGAAGAGTCGTTAAAATATACGATTTTTTTTTTTTTTTTTTTTTTTGCAGCCCTGTTTATGATCTACAGATAGGTATGCATACTACATAGTATGCAAAAAGTTACTTCAGTTAAACGCATAATACATTTTTAAATTTCCGCTCAGCAATTTTGCAATAAACGAATGTTGTTGAGAACTTTTGTTCGACTTTGTATATGATCTAGAATTTATACACACCCAGTAATATTTTTAAAAAGTTAAATTTAAAAACGCACACCACAATTGAAAACGCACTTCCAGCAATTATTGTTCGTGGCTTCAATAGTTCAATTATTGCTCATGTTCTTCTTGAAAGACGACGTCTCTATGAACCATTTAGAAACTAGTTTTTTGTGGCCATCACAAAACTTTCTTCTCTATAAATCACGCCCATTTAAACAGTACAAGAAATGACTTCCATTTAGCACCCATTCCTATCAAAGTATATCTGAATTTGAAGTTTCATGGAAATTCGTCCATTAGTTCTTGAGATAGAAACTATAGCGGAAATTCTGAAAAATGTAGCATAGCAGCGCCACCTGTTGAGCTATTTACACCAAAACATAAATAGCGCTAATTGATATCAAGGTATACCTGAATCTGAAGTTTGATGAAAATTCGTGCATCAGTTATTGAGATATAGCTGTAGTGGTAATTCTGAAAAATGCAGCATAGCAGCGCCACCTTTTGAGCTGTTTACACCAAAATATATAAAACGTCAACTCATGTCAAGGACTCATTGAATCTGAAGTTGGATGAAAATCCGTGCGTTCGTTCTGGAGATTGAGCTAGTGTGGAAATCGTGAAAAAGGCTGCATGGCAGCGCCACCTGTTGAGCGATTGACACCAAAAACTAATCAGTATCGATTTATCTCAGGGACTCACTGAATATGAGTTTTTATTAAATTCCGTGCATTCGTTCTTGAGATAGAGTGCCCATTATATTTGTGTCACATACAGACAGACAGACAGACATTTTGTAAAAACATGTTTTTCGGGTTCTCTGACCCCTGAAACGTGTCCATCCGTCAAAAACCGGAATTCGGAAATTTTCACGAATCCAATATTTTCTTCTAGTAAAGATAGAAGACAGTAAAAACATAACGAATTTGAAAACTCTATTTTCTGCTACTGCCATTAATAGTCGTTAAAATATCAGATTTTTTTTGCAGCCCTGTCTATATTCTACAGATAGGTGTGCATACCACATAGTATGCTAAAACTGAGTTCAGCTGAAAATGTCCATTCAGTAGTTTCCGCCCCTAAACGGATGTTGTTGAGAAATTTTGTGAGAGCCTGTTTACGATCTACAGAATTCATAAACACCAATGTAATATTTAAATAAGTTAAAAACTTTACTAATAAGCTCGACGTATCAGTGGTTGGTTTGTAGTTTCAGGGACCCAAGCCCTACCTTCCCGCTTTTCTTTGTCTTTAATTTGTGCAATTTCCCTTTTAAACTTGTCCGGTTTCAATTTTTGATTTTTTTTTTTTTTCAATCTGGCTTTCGCTAGAGTGTCTTTTACTCGGGACGTGGCTGGGGACCTACGAAGCTTGCTTCCGCAAAAGAATCGGAGTAGAGTAGAGTAGAGGAATAAAGGGCTGCGGTCGAAAAGAGGCCGCTCGCCGCGGCAGTTCACCCTCCAGCCCACCCACAACCGTTGACCGAGACTAAAAATAAGCTCGACGTAGCAGTGGTTGGTATGTAGCTTCATCGCTCCGAGCCCTCCCTTCCCTCTTTTTGGTGTCTTTAATTTGTGTAATTTCACTCTTAAATTTGTCCGGTTTCAATTTTTGATTTTTTTTTTTTTTCAATCTTGCTTTTGCTAGAGTGTCTTTTACTCGAGACGTGGCTGGGGACCTATGAACCTTGCTTCCGCAAAAGGGTCGAAATAAGTAGAAGAATAAAGGGCTACTACTAAAAACGCACGTCCAGCCATTAGTGTTCGTAGGTTTCCATAGTTCAGTTCTTTTCATTTTCTTCAGTAGCCAAATTGTTTGGTGTGCCCCTCTCCATGAACGATAAGTTCTAGGTACACCTTATTCTATAGTAAGAACCTTTTAGCACACTTCACCTCACTCCATTTGAACAATGTAATATCATTAAAACACGCCCCAAACGATCCCCCCCCCCTATATCGTTCTGTAACGGAATACTTTTGAGTGTCTCTGTTAATGAACCGTAAAGGGTACACACTTCCTTTTCAATACCAAACGCACCACAGTGATACCCAATAATATATATCCATTTCGTGGCAATCGGGCCTGATGAACGCGAGTTAGAGCAGAGACAGACAGACAAACCGAATTCATAAACACTTTTCAACTTTGTTGGAAAGTGTTAAAAGCAACATTCTTAGCGATCCTCTGCATCCTCATTCTATGGCAAATGAAAAATTTCTAAATCATGACTTTTCTCTTAGAATATTTTTCCTATATTATATATAAAGGCTGTTTCAAAAGTCTTTTGAAATTTTCCTGAAAAATTCTTTCAAATAAAGAACTTGTTCGTACAAATAAGTACAAGAAATAATCGATGCATTTCAATGTAATTGCTGTGTATGTCTAAGCATAGGCCCCACCTTTCTCGGGTGGCGTGAGAGACATCTACAAGCCTGTGGGATGTTATCCGTTGTTTTAGTTGCTCAATTGTGTGGATCTTGTCTGCGTACGTATTCGACTTCCTGAACACCCCACCCCACGCAAAGAAGTCTTCGAATTCCTGGATGAACTATTCCTCGAGAAGTGGATAGGTCGCGGTTCAGACAGACTGTGAGCGCCGTGCGTTCCGGACTTAATACTCCTAGACTTTTTTGTATTAAGCCTACGATATTCGGTTTATAAAAACCGTCCGAAATTACAGCGTCTAGAATACCTAGCGTGGAAATATGCTATCCAAACAGTGCTAAAAATTTGTATCCCTTAAATGTGCGACGATACTGCTAAAATTTCAAGTATCGATCGCAGCGACATCTGCGGGATTTTCGAATTACATTGTATAGACTAGCAATATCTTGCAGTTGTAGAAAATATCCTACAGATGTCGCTGCGATTTTCATATTTCAGCAGCATCGTTGCCCATTTAAGAGATACAATATTTTAGCGTTTTCTTTTTAAGTATTACAGGGATAGCCGATTTCCACAAAATTCCACTTTACAATATTTTCCTGGTTTCTTCGAACGTCTGAAATATAAACTCAATAAATACAATATCTCCCTAGTCGCAAAACCTTCTATGAAATTAAGAAATATAGTATGCAAGAAAATAGATCCAATAGAGTCAAACCAGTTATCAGGAGTACACGAAATACCTTTCACCAAAGAACAAAGCAGTTTTATATAGGTATGACAACTAGAAAACTTAAAACTAGAATCAAAGAACATATAGCAGACATCAAATACAACAGAAGAACCACAGCTTTGGCCAGATTATGCAGCGAAGAACCTTTACAGATCGATTTTAATAATAGCAAGTTAATTTATACATCAAGATTTTATTTACCATCCATAATTCAAGAATCAATAGAGATATTTTTACGCAACAAGAATATTTGCAATGATTCAGTGTCCCTTGAATTACTTAAAATTTGGAAAGAGATGCTATGTAATTTTAGTAGCAATAGTAAAAATTAATCCACGCTCGCAAATAGCCAAGATAATTTTATTTTTATTTTATATTTTGCAATGCTTTTCATTATGCATGTTGTCTCGTAACATTGTTTACCATGTTATTGTTTTGAAAATTAATCCACGCTCGCAAATAGCTAATCTAATTTTAATTTAATTTTATGTTTGCAATGTTTTTCATTATGCATCATGTCTAGTGGCATTGTTTTTTAATTATGTGAAAATATTTTCTATCGTGAATGATTTTGAAAATGTCGCTGTTTGTGCGACGAAACGATCGTCAATCTTAATAAAGATATTCTATCAGTTTTTATAGCAATATTTAACTTAATCTGTTTATAAGTGATTATTATACATGTTTTTATATTATTAAATATTTAAAAATTATTAAATATTTAAATTAAATAATATTGTTATTTAATTTAATTATTTAAATTACTATTATTCATTTCATAAATTATTCATTTCAATTTTCAATTTCACTTATGTTTATTTTTAAAAATTTCTTTTAATACACTGTTGCTTATTTCACACGCATATCTCTATCATCGTCTCAATTTTGAGAAATGTCTGATTTCTCGTTCATCAGTGTTTTTGTCATGATTCTTATGTGTAAATATGTCTTACTGTCTCGTCTTGGACCCTTGTGCTGTCTTTCTGAAACGCCGCCACCATCAGGCTACTCTTCTCCTGTCTTCCTCCTGAAAAGCCGCCACTAACATTAGGCTCGCCTTCTGCTCTGGTATTTTCTCCTTATGGTATTTTCTCCCACCCTTTCTTTTTCGGCCTCTACTACACTAAAATACTTTTCATGATTTCTATAGCCTGTCTTTATTGTGTGAGAATTTTTTTAAGAGCTGGAATAAGGTTTTAATTAGGGCCATGGCAGAATGGATAGTACTACACAAAAATTGCTATAGCTGCTGATAGAATCCTTGTAGAAATGTGCGGTATGATTTATTTAACTTTATTTTACGTTGTAGTATTTTATTAGTAAAAACCAAATCCATATTTGGGGAGATTTTGACACACGGACACCGTTAACCCTTTCAGGGACAAAGTACTTCCATTGCTAAAATGTTAAAATCTTTGAATCGGAATTGGAGCGATTTGCACAAAAACATAAAAAGCACTCATTCATATCAAGGTATACCAAAATCTGAAGTTGGTTGAAAATCCAAACATTAGTTCTTCAGATAGTGCTATTGTGGAAATCGTGCATAGCAGCGCCCCCTGTTGAGCGATTTACACCAAAAACTAAACAGCTCTCATTCCTATCCAAGTATACCTGAATCTGAAGTTTGTTGAAAATTCAAGCATTACTTCTTGAGATAGAGTTATGGCGGAAATCGCAAGAAATGCAGCCTAGCAGCGCCACCTGTTGAGCGATTTACACCGAAATGTATAAAATGTCCATTCATGTCAAGGACTCATTGAATCTGAAGTTGGATGAAGATCCGTGCATTCGTTCTGGAGATTGAGCTACTGTGGAAATCGCAAAAATGCTGCATAGCAGCGCCCCCTGTAGTGCGATGGACACCCAAAACGAATCAGCACCCATTTATATCAGGTACTCACTGAATATAAACTTTTATTAAATTCCGTGCATTAGTTCTTGAGATACAGCACCCACAAAATTTGTGTCACATACATACAGGCAGCACAGACATTTTACAAAAACATGTTTTTCGGGTTCTCTGACCCCTAAAACGTGTAAATCTGTCGAAAACCGGAAGTCTAAAATTTTCACGAATCTAATACTTTCTTCTTGTAAAGAAAGTCTTGAAAGTAAAAAAATTAAATAGAAATTTATTTATGTCCAGGGCCATTATTACAATCTGAAGTATATGCAGGCACCAAAACTTTCAATCTAGCTGCAAAATTTATTTTGTAATCCTACGCGTAAGTTGTTATATCATTTTCTTCTCGTCCAATGTCTGACACTTTTAAGCCCCCTGTAAATCCTAATTCTGCATCTTTCAATTTTTTAAGTATTTGAAATGAAAGGACATCTTTGATCCCAATTAAAATCGTGTCTTAAAATCAAATACATTTTAAGATATTAAATGTTGAAAAGGGTCTTTTTTTTTCATCTTTTCCAATTTTAAGAGTCGTGAGACCCCTTAATAGTTTGATTCAGGTGTTTATAGGAAACCGGCTATTCAAAATGCGTTGTCATTAAAACAAAAATATCAATCTCTACCCAGAGGATGACGTACGGCTTGCGATTTCCAATACAGATCCGAACCTAGAAGCAATCGTGATCTCTTTGCAAGCACATACCTCACATTAAATTCTGATGGGTTAAGTTTATTAAAGAATTTCTCATTAAAAATATAACGAAACCATTGCTTCATAAAGTTATGTAAAAAAAAACCATTTGCAACATTTAATGTCTTAAAATGTATATGATTTTAAAACACGATTTTTATTGGGATGAAAGATATCAGTATGTTCTTTTTTTAATGTATTTAAAAAATAGCAAAATGTAGAATTAGCATTTTTAGGGGCTCCAAACTCTCAGACTTTTGGCGAGCAGAAGATGAGTATAACAGCTTACGCTAAGGATTACAAAATAAATTTTGCAACTAGAATAAAAAATTTCGTACCTACGTATACTTCAGATTGTAATAATGACCCCGAACCTAAATAAATTTGTATTGAAAGCATTTTTATATTTTTAATACAAAGTTGTATCGAGTTAATTCAAAATTTTGGAAAATTTCAACCGTATAATCACCTTAAAACATAATTGTTTGAACAATGAAAAGAAAATTTTAGGTTCTGTTTATACAGACACATGAAATATATGTTTTGAAAACCTCATGAAAAAATGTTCAGAAGTTTTTGAGATATGGCCAAAAACGTCATTTGGAGAAAAATGACTTTAAAGTTTCGGAAACGACGCGTCAGCTATTGCGCGGGTATCATTCTACAAGCCATAAGAAGCCTACTTCTGTTCTAATGGGAATTTCAAGTTGTATCAAAATGGTCGAAAAAGATAGGAGTTTAACATCTAAAAAACTTAAATTTCAAAAATTTTGAAGCTTTAAGAGTCCACAGACCTCTTAACGACAGTTAAAACGAGTCGTATGTGGCAATCCCAAAACTTTCTTCTATCTCCTGCACGTTCATACTCCCCGAAAAATGCATTATAGCAGTGCCACCGGTTACGTGATTTAGAACAGAAACTAATCGGGAACAATTTATACCAAGGATTCGCTGAATCCGAAGTTGGATGATAATTCATGCATTCGTTCTTGAGATACAGCTATTGTGGAAATCGTGAAAAAGGCAGCCCGGCAGCGCTACTTATCGGTCAATTGACACCACAAGACTAAACAGCACTCATTTATATCAAGGCGTCACTGAATCTGAAGTTTAACGAAAATTCGTGCGTTAGTTCTTTGGTTAGTTCTACTGGAATAATCATAAATAATGCAGCCTTTCAGCTCCACCTGTTGGGCAATGACCACCAACCAGTAACCAGCATTAAAGTGTATGGAGGACTGACTGAATCTGTAGTTTTATGAAAATCCGTGCATGAGTTCTTGAGATAGAGCTATTGCGGAAATAGTGAAAAAGGCAGCCCTAGCAGCGCCTCCTGTCGGGCGATTTACGGCAAAAAGTAATCAGCGCCATTTATGTCAGGGAGGGACTCATTGAATCTAAACTTTTATTATAAAATTCCGTTCGTTCGTTTTTGAGAGAGAACGCCCGCAGAATGTGTGTTCTATACGGACTCGCAGCGTGACAGACAGACATTTTGTAAAAACATGTTTTTCGGGACCTTTGATCCCTAAAAAGTGTCTCTCCGTCGAAAACTGGAAGTCGAAAATTTTCACGAATACAATACCTTCTTTTTGTAAAGATAGTAGAAAGTAAAACAACAAAAAAAAATTATACAAAATGGGAGAGGGGGTGGGGGTCGGTAATGAAAATAGTTCACGCACCACTCATCTATAGGAAACAACCAATGCACTTCAGCGGTTTCGTTCTGTTTAAGTATCTTAACTTCTATAAAATGCGCTGCAAACGACTTTTACCTTTTAAACGAACTATAAATGCTACACATTCTATACTCGTGAGAAAGCATGTTGTAGCCCATCTCAATGATGTATACAGCGTGTTCCAAAATTCAACCGACACATTCAGAGGGGTTCATCCAGAGGAGGAAAAATGACCCTAGAACAGGGGGAGGTGTCTAAGGCTGCGTACAAACGCGTGTTTTGCCATCCTTCTACATTTTTCTTGGAAATATTTTGTTCTGGAACCTTCTGCGGTTTATTCACAAAAGAATGAAGGGAATCAACAATGGGTCAGGAGATAAGGAGCTCGACTCTACTTGAAGGAAAGGTTCCTCTTTTACAGGACATCAGTCCCTTTCCTGCTCCCATTTTGGACTGTGATGATCCATCCCTTCATGCGGTATCATCGATGGCTTGAGCATCCTGTTTTTTCCAGATCTTTTCGCAGTGTTATCCCATTTCATACAAAACGAAGTACCTATCGTTGCATTTTCATGACAATGTTTTTACTTTTCCCAAAATGATGACCGATTACCCGAGTTCAGTTAGGATGAAATACCCTGTATCGGTAACAGGTATTCCCTTTAGAGCCAAAAGACATATATCATTCCTAATTACTCACACTGTTGATGAATGATCGTGCGGCAAAATAAACGCGAAAAACCAGACCAAAAAATACGTCGTTATCGGATGGACATTCACATACGGAGCAAAATTTCTCCCTCCAAATACGAGTCACTCCTCACCGTGAAAAAAAACCATTAGGACTTCTGCTAATTGAGATTTTCGGCGCAACGAAAAATAACTTGATATATACCCCCTGACCATGGCCACATACCTTCCTTATCCTATTTTTAAAGATTGTTCAGAACAAGATGCTAGAAATAAAAAAAAAAAGTGAATATTTTTACCATACCATCGTGTAACATTTGGTGCATACTTGTATGCCATAATACGGTTATAATATGGTTATTTTTCTTTAAAATTAATATTTATTAAACTATTAAACAGTATATTAGTCATCTTAAGATTGACCCAAGATAATTTCTAAATAGAGTTATTTATCTTATTATTGGAGAGCTGAAATAAAATAATGTTTAAAAAGTATAAAAATTGTAACAAATTTCACGTTTTCGTTAATGATAAGTATGACTTATGAATTTCATTTAGTATTTCAGCATTTATAGAAATATTTCTAAAAACTATTTTTTATACTCTTTTATATAAAAATTTGTCTGTTTGTTTGTTTCACAATTCCTAGAGAATATGAAAAGCAGCGCGATGAAATTAACACCAATTATTCGCATGAATCCGGGAATGTCTTAATGACTCTCTGGACTTTAAATTTTTAAATAGTGTTCAAAATATTAACTACATTTTGCCATTATAACTTTTAACTGAGTTTCTCAGAAACACAAGTAAAATACTTCATTTTTGTGGAGGAAAAGGGGAAAATAATGCTATCCGAAATGATAAAAAAAAAATATTATTTTTGTTTTGTTTAAATAAATTGATTTAATGGCTTTTAGTTTATGTTTTCTTAAAAAGTTATTTAAAGCATGATAATATGACTTCTACATTTATTAAAGATTTTATCAAAAAGCTGAAAATTTTTCATATTCTTGATCTGTATGAAATAATATTTTCTGAATTTCTTTAAAATGTAAATAACATGTAAAACAGTAAATATCATGACCATATAAATAACATGAAATTTTGAGCATGGATTGAACATACGTACAGGGTATATAATAAAAGATTTGTCTAAAACATAAGCAGAAGATTAGTCACATATAGAACTTGACCACAGTCAGATGGCCGAAGCTATTATCTCAGAACGACAATTTTTTCCCTTTCCTGCGCTGTCACGTCTAGAAATTCGAATCAAAACACCAAATTTAACTGCATATCTTAAAAATTCCTCTTTCTTTCTGAAAAAGGAAAACTGTTCGATTGCGTTGTTTCTAAATAAGTACACCTGCCAATTTGACACGTTTGCAAACAAAAATGAATTAGAAAATGTATCAGAAAATATCAAGTTTGCATTTCAGAAAAGTCTTAAATGAACCAAGCAAATAAACAAACATTAACTTGACAATAGTGGCAAGCTCTCTAAATTTTTATCCAAAATTATCTAGATCGATTGAATTTTACTACCCGTATACCCTTTTACTATAAAGGCATTGTACTATTATTGCATCAAAATTAGGTAACTTGCAAGATATAATTTCCGTAATTTTCATATAATCTATATTGTAAATTCTAAGCGTGATTACTTGATTATATTGAAATATTTATCAAAATTAACATTTTGAACCTTTTTTAAATGTAGAATTGAATTAAATTCCCCCCCCCCCTCCTCATTCAAAAGGAAAAAAGAGAGAGAGAGAGAGAAAATAGCATGCTATGAAAAATGCTACGCCGGGCTACTACGGACGGATGACTACGCCGGCTAGGATATTTTTAAAATGTGAAAAAATATTTATTTTTTTACGTAGTATAAGCACATGTGTTGCGTAATGTAATGTGATTGCATTCAGATAGTAAGCTTAAAATTTAGAATGTTTCCAGTTCACATGAATAATCAAAACCCTACTAAAATCATTTTTAAAATTTTAAATAATAACAATAATTATTATTATTTACTATTTGAGGAGCTGAGCTAACTCAATAACATATTACACAAAAGAAAGCAAAAAGTTATATTTCTTGAAAATTTTTGTTTGTCAACAAGACCAAGAGGCATCTATCTGTATCTCACAAATAATATATATGAATTTCATGATAATTGGAGCAATCTTCTAATAAATATTAGATTTCCATAGAACAAAATTAGGGATGTAATAATGATCTATTAGAAGAAAAATTGAGAACTGAAAATGGCTTGTCTACATAACTTACTTTATACATGAATGTTTGTTTATACAACCTATCTACTGACTTCAAGAATCGTATTTAAAAAAAAATCATTTTATTCATCGCTAGGTTTTATCAACATTACAATTAATTTGAATTATTAATAAAATTTTGAAGTGAAAATTCTATATGAAAAAACAAGAAAAAAAAATCACTTATGTTATTAGCCGCTGCATGAGTATATCTTAGAAATCGAAAATTAAAGTTCAGATGAATTTTCAGAAAAAATAATTGGCAATTTGGGAAATAAATATATGAGAAATTATGAGTAAACTATATACATTTTGTGCAAGAAAATTAATTTTTAAATGTATTTAAGAGTGAATAAGTGTAATTATATTTCGGTCGTAATTTCTTTTTTTTTTATTCATTTAAAACATTATTTTTCTTATTTTAGTCAATTATGTCTGAAGTGGGTTTTGTTTCATTTTAAAATTTTAATTGCAAAGATTCCGTACTTTTTACTTTCTTATTTCGATAAAGATATTTTCGTTTTCCCCTACATAAATATTTCAAATATAATTAGGCAGTTTCTTACCTACATTCTTCAATTCTTCAGATATTTCCATAAGGTGGCTAAAGAATCTAAAAGCATTTTTTTACATTAATGTAAATGTTGTTTGCATTCGATTGTTACCTCATGAATAGTTTTAAGTTATTTTCCTGCCTCAAAAATCTTTTAAAAAATCAAATTTATTTTCTAAAAGGCGTTGTGTTTTTATAGAAAAATGAAAAAAAAAATAACTAAAATTTGGAATTTTAATAAAAATGTATGAAAACTTGCGAATTTTTTTTTCACTGTAATCATTGAGATTTTTTGCGGATACGTCTTTTCATTCATTTTCAATTAACCTATTCGCTGCCAACCACGAGTATACTCGTGGCTTTAATTTATTTATTACTTTGTCACCACTATTTTAGAATTAAAAAATTGCTTTATTTATTGGCAGAAATTTTACTGTATTAGTAAAGCGAAATTTACATTTCTGAATTTGTGGTGGCATACGACTTTCAACAAGAAATTTGAAATTTTTTACTTTATAGTTTTGGCAGCGAATGGGTTAACAGCAATTTTCAAGAAAACAACGTGTTTTAGTGATATGTGAATGTGCTCTTTAAAGTCTCTGTTGACAATTTTTTTGAATAATATCTTATCCATCGTCTGTGTTTTGTATGTGCTTATAAAAGTGGATGTTGACATTAGAAATAATATGTGACAGTATTCAGTATAGTTTAGAAATCACGAATGCGTTAGAAAGTAGCTATCTGAGATGACATTTAAGCTTGTTTTCAAAGCTAAACTGCCTAATTTCTGGCATAATTCCTAAATCCATTTTGGGTTGTTAAAGCTGGACTGATAGGTACTCAGCTTCAGCTACATTCTTGAATTGTTCAGATGTTTCCATAAGGTTGCTAAAGAATCTAACAGCATTTTTTTACATTAATGTAAATGTCGTACGTGTTAATACAGGTACACACGATAGGTACGCTATTCAGAAGCTAATCGTTTTCTGATTGTAAAATCATGAGACTGACAGGTGTATTTCTATTCAGAAGCTATGAAATCGAATATTTTTTTTCCTTTTTCAATAAAGGCTTGCGATTTTTTAGAAAATGCTGTCAAAGCTAGTGTTTTGAAACGAAATTCAGCGTCACAAAAATCGCATATCACTTAAAATATAATTCAGTTATCGAAAAATGAAAAATCTATTTGAATCTAGATCACTTCAATTGTCATGTTTACTGATGTTTTGCTTTTTACGTCAAAGTTTAGAAAGCATTTATATTTTACTAAACATTTTGAAACATTATTAACCACTAGGTGGTCCCTGTCAAAATTCGACGACATAAAAGATTTTTAAAATGGCCTATCTAATAATCCCACGTCTGAAATTCATATTGTCCGGAGCGTAACCATTATTTTAAGCTAATCAATGTTTATATAAAAATGTATACATTTTTAACAATGTTAATTGAAATTCTGTAGATGAGCCAGTTTTTTAATGTTTTCATTCTTTGTATTGTTCTTCATTTCCTTTCCATTATTCAGATTGGTTGTTCTTTTCTTATGGTCTGGAATCGTTTCCCTCTTATAAATTGGCATACATTGTCGAACTTAAAAATACAAACACACATGCACACATATACACTATATTGCCATTAATGACCGGCAACATTCAATTTTAGACATTTTGTAGAATATTTAGAAATATACTTGACAGATTCTTCTGGAATTTCAGGATTGATCATCTTTCTGAATTTTTACGATATTTGACTAGATTTTTTTAGTGTTGCTCGATAGAGTTGACTATTAAATTATGTAAAATGATCCTTGTTATCGTTCGCGCATGCGCAGATAAAAATTATTTCATACAACTGTTCATATTTCCTAAAATATTTAATATATGTATATTCCAATTGCACTATATTGTTTCTACTGTATTTTGCCAATTTTTCTGAAATCGGTGTTAAATTGGTTGAAAACCCTGCATGTAATAAGCAAAAAACATGCAAGAATTTTTTAATTATTTTAAATAAATCGCTATATCTCTGTTAATATACGTGCTATTCTTACACAAAATAATACACATATTACAGAATGTCTGTTTATTTATATTCGATAGCGGTAGATCATTTCGTGTATTTTATTTTACAGGGTGATCCCAAGTATTATTTTTTCTTTGATTTTTTGTTGGCCCCCTAATTGCCCCCCCCCCTTAACAAATCGACATTGCTAAATATGAGGTCATACCTATTCTTTTTTATCCTGAAATTCCAGAAGAATCTGTCAAGTATATTTATAAATATTCGACAAAATGTCTAAAATTGAAAGTTGCCGTCGCCGGTCATTAATGGCTATATAGTGTATATGTACATATATGTACGTATAATTCCGAGCATATTCTGATGCAACATATTTGAACTAATTCAAATTAGCTTCATAATAATTTTATGTTGAACATAGAATGAAAATCTGGGTTTTTGTGACAAATTTCACTTTAATGCCAAAGTGCTATATCTAATGAGTGCTCTGATCTTATGATTAATCGGCTCTCTTTTTTTTTTTTCCTTCGTAAATAAATGTATAATATTTGATTAAATATCTGATTTACTATGTACTTTAATTTCCAACTATGCAATTTTAAGTAATTTAAGGCCGAATGAATAAAATGTTTTAAATTAAAGTACTAGTTTTTACTTGTAGAAAGTCAAATTTTTAGTGTTAGGAAGTGTTAGAAAAATTTACTAGAAAGAGGTTTTAAAAAAATATTTTTCTCTGTTGAAGAACGCGAAACATTGATACGTTTTTTAAACATAAAGTGATACTTGCAGGCATGATTACTGAAGTGATTTGTAATTCAATATTTTCGTTCTTCAATAAATTAATTGCGTTCTTGAGTTATAAGCAATTATTGTTTCAGAACGGCCGTTATTTCCCTTTCCGGCCCTGTCGTGTCCGGAAATTCGTATAAAATGCCACTTTTGGCAGCACTTCTTGAAAAAAAATTTTTTTTTTTTACCGAAAAACGAGAAAAACCGTTGTATTATATAGTTTCTTAGCAATTATTACAAGCTTGCTAATTTCTTACATTTCCGAATAAAAATGATTTTAAAAATTGTGCCAGAAAATGGATTTGAGAACAACTCGTAAAAATTACTCATTAAATATCGTATTTATCAGTAGTGAGGCGAATGGTGTGCGTGTGAAGGGGGGGGGGGGGGGGGGGGTTCGGGTTTAAAACCCATCCCAGACCTAAAAAATGCAGTAATAGCTGGTTTTTTGAATCACTAATTAATCGTATTAGCCACTTTTATGAATCAAAATCAAGTGTTAGTGTTTTTAGATTAATCGAAATTTACCACTTTCTTGAATCATATTCCATTTAACGAAAATATTTCATTTAAACGGTTATTGTTATATTTAAAAATGAAGAAACACATAGTAGATATATGGGTTAAGTGAAAATTGTTCAACAGTTTCAAAAAAGGATAGCGGTCGCATTGTCGCGAATAACCTTAAGCTACATAAAGAATCAGATTGTTTCAAATGACTGTTAAAAATTCTACTTCATAGACAGGATATATTTTTGTGGAGGAGTGGGGGTGGGAAAGTTCCTGATAGGTTTTAGCGACAATGATTTTCTTTTAAATAACAGTGCAAAGGGTAGATAAGGGGGAACTTAATTTGTTGAGACGGGATGAGGTCATGATTGCATTCATTAAAAATACTGATTCAATTAAACAATGACTTAAATATACGGTGACCACTGGACTAACTGTCAACAACTTACCTCCCACCTATCCCCTTGAGCCGAACTTTGACTGAGAAACTGATTATACTAAAAAAAAAAAAAAAAAATCCCTTCCGGCTCGGCCTACAGGCGGGGTAGATTTTGAAGTTAAGTACTAATTTCACCAACAAAAGTAAAATCAAGATGAAAAATAAACCCAGTTTAATAATTTTATCTGGCCACTTTTGAAAGTTTTTAGTTTCATTTTTATGTAAGAGCTGATTTTATCAGAATCATGTTAACGTGGTATAAAAGAAATATTTTTCCACGCTCCACAATTCGAAATTTTCTGACACATTTTTAGGCTCATTTTTAAAAGTAAAAACATGAAACTTGCGGACGTGATTTTTTGAAGAGATTTATAAGCGACCTGTATTTTATTTTTCATTCAAATTATCAGAACTTGGTTTACAAACAATTATTTTCTCAGTACGACCATTTTTTTTCCGTTATCAGCACTATCGCTTAGGGATATTCGGTTTAAAATGCCCATTTTGACAGCATTTTTTGAAATATATTCTACCTTTTATCCTAAAATCGATCAATACGGCCCATTTATAATTTCTGAATAAGAGAACCTGCCCATTGGATGCGTATGAGAGAAAAATGAATTTAAAAATGAGTCAGAAAATAAGAAGTTTGGATTTGAGTACAACCTTAATACGATAATTTTTTCGTCAAACCCTATTTTTGTTTAATTTCTTTTTGTTGTAAGAGTTGGTCCTATCAAAAACATGTCAATATAAAAGTGGTAGATAATATTAAGAAGGTGTAAATAAATTTAAGCGGATTGGATATCTTGTGAATGAAATGAAGTAATGAATTTTTTTCTTCTTACCCCCCCCCCCCTTTTTTTTTCTGGTAAGAGTTGGTCCTATCAAAACTTGTCAGTATAAAAGTTATAATTAGTATTAAGATCTATAATATATTTAAGTGAATTTGATATCTTGAGAATTGACGAAGTTATGAATATTTTTCTCCCTAAAACCCTATTTTTTGCGCCCCTTCACACATTTTAAATTTTATCAAAAAGCAGTGATACATAAATTTTTGGCCCTTTTCTTAGAAATAATAATAACTTTAAACTGATTTGATATATATTATAATTAAGACGTTATGGGTTTTGTTTTTTTTTTCGATTTTCAAAAAAACCCCTCCCTATTTCCATCCCCGTGGTCCGATTTTGCGCATTAACGAACTTGACCGAAATTTTCTGCCACTTGATTTAATTTCTGCCACTTCATTTGAATAAATGTTTAGTCCTCCTTTTTCTTTTTTAACCATTTGGAAAAATCTTTATTGTCCTCGTCAGGGTAGGAAATCAAAAACATATCTGAAGCTTTTTATTGGTTGAATGGAATCCGCATTTTACTCGTTTTCTGATGGGTCTATACAGTAATCAGTATTTCCTTTACTTTCAACAGAGATGGATTCTTCTGTTGCCACTATGACAAAAAGTAATAGAAACTACAAAAAAATAAAAATTAATAACTCAGAAACAAATTGAGATACAGCTTTCAAACAAATTGCATTTAAAAGTACATTTTTTTCTCTATAGGACGATGTAAAAAGTAATATTATGGGATGTTTAGAAGTTTAAAAATGAAATTTCCTTTAAAATGGGTCGTCAGATTTCTTGGAAATCTGACGATGGAAAAGCCTTTTCCCCAACAGCCAATGAAATGCTTGGATAATACATAAGTTTCAGGTGGATAATACGTAAGTTTCTGGAAATCTGACAAGTCGCCGGCGATTTTTGTCGCTTACAATTTTTACGTGTAATAACACTATTAATGTTTAATTCATGGCGTACGTAATGTATGATCAACTTCGTGCGATTTTATATGTCTTAAATTTTAGTCTTTGAAAAAATAATTTTCCAAATAGTCGTTGTAATTTGTCAAATTGCTTTTTTTTTGTGTATGTGTTTTTAATGCAGTTTTTAGCATTTGTTTTGTTCGCGCTCCTTGATGATTTTTTGACATAAGGGAAAGGAATTGTGTTTTAAACTTTCAGCCTAATATAAAATATTATTCTCTGTGATTTTTAATGCTGCTTTCAATGCATTTTTTAGCTACTTTTAGCATTTGTTTGCATTTCACGCGATTTTTTGACATTCTGAAAAAGAATTCGGTTTCGAACTTTTAGCCTTATAAAGTCTGTTTTGTCCTCCACGATTTTTGAATTTTTACTAATTTATTTAGAATTACTAAATTTCAGTGCTATTTTCAATGCGGTATTTAGAAGTTTATCGCGCCCCACAGTGATTTTTAAAAAAATTTCTTAATGGAATTTTTGTTTTAAAGTTTTAGCCTAATATAGTAAATTTTGTCCTGTGTGATTTTTGATTTTTTAGCATTTTTTTTTTTTTTTTTTTTTTTTTTTGTTCCGTAGTGATATTTGTCATTCTTAAGAAGAATTTGATTTCAAGCTTTTATCCTAATATACTAATTATTCTTCGCGCTTTTTGAATATTTAGCGATTTTTAATAAAATTTATTGCATCTTTTTTTCTTTTCTTGTGTATTTTTTTTTTCTTTTGACATTTGAAAACGAATTTGGTTTCAAACTTTTAGCATTATATAGTAAATTTTGTCCTCCACGATTTTTAATACGTTTTTTATAGCTTTTTTGCATTTCTCGACGATATTTTGACATTCGTGTACGAATTTCGATTTACAATGTTTTAGCTTACTGCAGAAAATTTTGCTATTTGCGATTTTTGAATTCTTACCGATTTTTAATGCGATTATTTTCTGGTTTTACTGACAATTTTTCACATTAGTAAAAGCAATCCGAATTTAATCTTTCAGCCCAATATAATAAATTCTTTCTTGTTTTGAATAACATTTGTTCGTAATTCGTACAGACATTTTTGAAAATTTTTATGCTATTTCACAGATATTTCGCGTTCTACTGCAATTTTTTTTTCACATTCATAAAAGAAATTCTGTTTTAATATTTTAGCCCAATGATATTTTTTTTCCTCTGCGATTTTTTTTAAATGTTAGCATTTTTTCATAATTTGCTGCGTTTTATCACATCAGTGAGATTAATCAGGTTTCAATCTTCTAATGCAATATAGTGCATTTTGTTATCTTTTCAATAAATGTTGTATGAAATTCGTGCCGCTATTTTTTGCGATTTTTAGAGTTTTCTCGCGTTCATGCTATTTTTTACGGACCCGGCAAGACTCCCCGGGTTAGTTAGGATAAAATAAAACTGAATATTATTATTTAGGTCTTTAAGGGAAGTTCATTTTAAAAAGGTGTAAAATTAAAAACATTTTATGCTTTAAATAAATAAAATGTTTAATTTATGATCTTACTCTACATTTTCGTTGAACATTTGAATTTTATTGTTTAAATATTAAAGTTTTTAAATATTTAATTTAGGTGTGTGTAATGGGTAAGCATGGATCTGTTTAAGAAGAAATTGGGTCCTTTAAAGTAGGGATGCACAACCTGTGGCCCGTGGGCCAAAAGTGGCCCGCGACGGGTTAACAAGTGGCCCGAGAATTTCGTCAATTTATAATTGGCAAAAATTGAGATTTTTTACCATAGATTGCAGGAAAAAATCGTGACTTTCGTCAATTTGTCCCGGAAAACAATTGCAAATTTCGTCAGTCAGTTAAAAATCGCGAATTTCATTAATCGCTCGGCCGATAACATTTGTATCAATATAGAAAATTCCCAAGTTTCTAATTTCGTTAGTCGCTAGTTGAAAAATACCTCGAATTTCATCGATTGGGCGCGGAAAAATCGCGTGTTTCATCGATCACGCGCGTAAAAGTCGCGAATTTTGTTGATCGTGCACGGGAAAATCCCGAGTTTCGTCAGTTTATCTGGAGAAAAAGTCGTGAATTTCGCCAATTTAACTCGGGAAAATTGCGAATTTCATCAGTCAATTAGGAATTACGAATTTGTTGACTGAGCGTGAAAAATCGGGTTTCGTCGATTGGGCGCGAAAAAATCGCGAGTTTCTTCGAGGGTGCGGTAAAATCAAGAGTTTCGTTCATTAGGCATGAAAAAATCATGAGTATCTTCAATCGGCCGCTGAAAAATCGCGCGTTTTGTTGTTCGTGCGCAAAAAAGTCGAGCGTTTCGTCGACCGGGAGCGGAAATGTCACTGGTTTCGTCAGTTTATCGTTGGAAAAAACAGCGAATTTCGCCAATTTGCCGCGGGAAAATTGCAATTTTCGTCAGTCATTTAAGATATGATAATTTCACCGATTGGGCTCGAAAAAATTGCAATTTTCGTTGATCGGGTGCGGAAAAATCGTGAGTTTTTGTGAATTGAGCATGGAAAAATTACAAATTTAGTTTACCGGGTGCGGAAAAATCCCGAGTTTCGTCGATCGGGCGCGGAAAAATCGCGAGTTCTGTTGATAGGGCATGGAATAAATGCAAATTTTATTGATCGGCTGCGGAAAAATCTCGAGTTTCGTTAGTTTATTGCGAGAAAAAGTTGTGAATTGCGGCAATTTGCCGAGGGAAAATTTTCAATTTTCATCAATTAGTTAAGAATCCGGAATTTTGTCGATCGGGCACGAAAAAATCGCGAGTTCTGTCGATCGGGCGCAGAAAATTTTCGAATTTTGTCGATAGGGCGCGGGAAAATTGCGAATTTTGTCTATAAAAAGCGCGGAAAAATTGCGAAATTCGTCGATCGGGTGCGGAAAAATCGCAAATATCGTTGATCGAGCAGAGAAAAAATCGTGAATTTTTTCGATTAAGTGCGAAAAAATTGCACATTTCTTCGATTAGCTAAGGTAAAATCGCGAGAAAAAGTTGTGAATTTCGACAATTCGTACGGAAAATTTTTTAAAATCTCGTCAGTCAGTTAACAATTGCGAATTTCGTTGACTGGGCGCGGAAAAATCGCAAATTCCGTTGATAAAGTGTGGAAAAATCGCAAATTTTGTCGATAAGGCGCTGGAAAATGTAAAATTTTGTTGATCGGCTGCAGAAAAATTGAGAGTTTCGTCAATTTAACTTCGATCGTAAAGTTCACTTTTTTTTGGCACTAGCCACTGTCATGCATATGTTTATTTTTTACTACTTTTAATAAGCAAAATTTAATCCCCCCGAATAAAGACAAGGAATATTTTCACTCTTTGAAAATAATTTTTGCTATATCTCTGTTATATATACAAACATAAGCTGTTGATATATCTTTGTCAGCTGAATTGGGTATGGTATGTAGTGGGTAGGCAAACCTAAAGGGGTAAAACTGCCACTTCTCTAAAATCTTGTTTTTTATAGGCCACAGATCTCCCCACCTCCCCGAAATAGAATGATTGCTGTGTTACTGATGTGGCCCTCGACAACCCAAACATTTTTGTAAGTGACCCTTCTCTTAAAAAGGTTGTGCACCCCTACTTTAAAGGATCCTTCACAAAATTCTTCATTTCAAAACAGGACCCTTCATAAATTTTTTCATCTCAAAACAGGACCCTTCACAAAACTTTTCATCTTAAAAAAGGACCTTTCACAAAATTCTTTGGTCTTAAAAATAGTCTTTTTACAAAATATTTTCCCGTTCTAAACTGAATCTTTCACAAATTTAATCATTTAAAAGTAAAATCTGACCTGTCACCTTTACATATATAAAGAAAAATATGTATTTGACATACATATATCTTCTTAAAAATATATAAAAAAGAACCTTGAGTATAGCGTTCGTTTCAAATTCTCAGAATTCGGACTAGAATTTTCACAAATGTAAAAAAGCTCTTCACAATTTCACAAAAACAGGACCCTGAGAGAAAAGTCTGGACAGATCCCTGGCAAGGCGGTGGTGGTGGGAGGGGGGGGTTATAGATTTGTAGAAAAGGGCCTCAAAACTCACCCCTCCCCCTAGCCATAGAGCCCAAGTTACGCCTACGTATCAAATGTTTGTTTCGTATCTCAAATTTTAATAGAATTTTAGAAAAAAAAATAATTTTTATGATTTGCTATTATAATTAATACAAAAATAGTTTTATCACTTCAGGCTAATTCCATGAAAACTTGTCATGTCTGTCACATTTTACGATTTTTGGCTACCAGTATTTTAGAACGGAGAAATGTGACTTATTTTATCGGATATATCTCATCAATTGAATAACGCGACGCAAACTTTTCGAAAATAACGGTGGACAACAAGCATAGCGATTTTCAGCTGTGTGACAGACATGACAAGTTTTCATGGAATTAGCCTTTAGCTTCTATATCGTTAAGAAAGTATCATTAAAATTATCAACAAGAACGTAAAATCATGCGTTAAGCAGATTATGAAACATTTTTCAGCGCATTCAGACTACTATAGTAAAACTTTATAGTTTAATAACGTGAAAAACGATGCATATTAATAATTATTAAAACGCATAACACGTTTGAAAACAAAATTTCCGCTTAAGGCGAAAAATAACTGAAAATTTTGTACATCCCTGTATATGAATTTATCCCTGTATAGATGTATCATATAATGCATAATATGCTAAAACTTAGAACAGTTAGGGAACGCATAGCACAGTTGAAAATTCTTTTTCAGCAATTTCCGTCAATAAACGGAAATGTACTTGAAATTTTTTGTGGATACCTGTATATGTATTGAATATATACACAATAGTATGCAATTTTTTTAAAAATTTAAAAACACGTTCCACAACTGAAAACGCACTTCCAGCAATTATTGTTCTTAGAGAGAAATCTAACTGATTTATTTTTTGACCTCTGTATATGAAAGATGAATTCAGTGCATGTCAAATTCAATAGTAAGCATTTTACAGAACTCCTTGGAGATATATATCAATTTAAATATGTATGAAATAGTGTAACATAAACAAAATACACTACAAACGATTTTTCTCCATAGACCATAATGTAACCGTAATTCTTTTTAGTGTCCCTGTAAATTGTAAATGATCGATAAATGCTATCCATACCATATTCTATAGCAAGCATTTTGTAGTGCACTTCATAAATATGTATATAAATTTTAGTGTGTTTGAAATTATGAAACATCATTAAAAACCACCGCAAACGATTTTCCCTTATAGGCCGTAATGTAATGAAATTCTTATGAATGTTCCTGTAACGAACATGACTGCTACTCCTTCATTTTGAAATACCAAACATACCGTTAGGAATATCTATACCATTTTTCAATTTCATGGAGATGCATGACGACAAAAATAATTTTGGCCAGCTAGAATCGGTAAATCACCTGCAGCGGTAGATTTTTTTACTTTCTTCTACTGTCGCGTCCGAATCAAATAGCCAACTTTGACAAAATTTACTGAAAGTCGTCTACCTTTATGAAAAAGGAAAAAAAAAACAGTTTGATTACATAGTTCCTGAATAAGAATAACACCTGAATAATAATCATGCATTTCAAAGCAAAAACGAAATAAAAAATGTGTCAGAAAGTAGGTAGTTTGCATTTGGGAATCTCAATAAAATGTAATGCATTCTAAGGTAAAAGTTGTTTTAGACAGAAATTCCGATTTCCTTTGCCGAGTGGTTTCAGAGTTATAAATATTTCAAATTTTTTCAGTCCTTTATAATAAATACCCTTTACATAGTTTCGTTATAAATCTTTCCACGGATTATTACAAAGAAATCAAACACAAATACTGAGATTTGTAATTTTTTGAATTTAAATACCAATAATTTATAAAATTAATATATATATATATATATATAAGTTTCACATACGTGTATGCTAAAAGTATAGCATTTTCATCCGAGTGGAGTGTAACTCGCTAACACAAAATCACAAGGGATAAGAAAAGATGCTTTTCAAAGTCTTTTACGTCTTAGCAGGGACACCGTTCGTTATACAGTGAATTATACAGTGAAAACGGCCTTAAATAGAAATATTTAATGATAAAGGCGAAATAATACCTAATATAATGAAGGAATTTTTCATGTCCAACAAATAAGATTGAAAAATATGAACCAGGTATCGTCCGGATAGCTCAATAGGTTGAGCAATAGCACAATAAGCTAATGTATCCAGGTTTGTGTACTGGTCCAGACATTTTTCGCTCTGTTAGAGTAAACCTCAATTGTGCTATTTCCAACCTTGAACATAATATGTAACAATTATATCTGGTAAAATGGAAAATTATTTGAATACCTATAGTGATTCCGTCATAGCAATTTTTATTCCATAAAAGATGGAATACGTTTATCTGCTAAGACGGAAGTCCTTCTAAAAGGAATCCTTTTCATTCATTTCCGATTTAATTTTAGCAAGTTTTGTTTTTTATATACAAATATAGCTGAATCTTGTTAACATGAATCTGACGGGCGGATTAAAATTTTGTTTATGATGTAAGTACTTCACATTATCAGTAATTAAATCCTTGTGTAATTTTGACAGTGGATATGAACACAGTTTATGTTAAAAGTATTTTGCGTTAAGCTTAATACTTATATGAATATATGCTATGTTCATCTAAACGAGTTTCGATGGTATATTGCAAATGTATATATATGTAAGTTCATAACAATTGATAAAAAAGAGTGTTTCTTTATACATGCTCCACACAAAGTTTTCCTTTATATACTAGTCATTTTTCTCGAAGGCGAAAGAATGGGCTAAGAAAACTGCAAATTTAAAAAAAAAGGCCCAGATATAAATGAAGTATAAAAGACCAACACAATTATGTATAATGAAGGGAGCATATGTTTTTATGTAATAGTTTGAAAAACTGGAAAAAAATTTTGATCCATTTAATTTGATCATTACAAGTAATATCGCTACCCCTAAAATTAAAAAATAATGAAAAATACAGCCACAAACCTCCAAAACTGACATTTTTGACAGAGTGATTCTACGAATATTTGACCACGATTCGATATTTGGCCCTTTTGACTAATATTTGGTTTGCTGGATACTTTGGATGTTTAACCGAATGGATTTGTGATTAAAGATTTTTGGATCTTGGATTTACAGCTTTTTCTTTCGTTTTTTTTTTTTTTTTTTTTTTTTTTTTTAAATCTCAGATCAAAACTTGATATTTTTGATGCATTCAAATGATGATTAAATGCAAAGCATTTGCAGGTATGTTTGTTTATGTAATAAGAAGTCGAATAGCCTTTATCTGTTTCCGTTAAAGGCTAAGAAAGTTTTAGAAAATGGTGACAAAGTTGTAGATTCTGAATGATGTTAAAAACAAAAGTATTGGTAAACAACTGATTACAGAGGAAATACATTTACAATAAAATAAAAAATACTGTGCAATTCTAAAGAATTTTAATATGATTACGAACAGTGTGAGCAAATTTCATGAACTTATAAAAAATACTTTGTTAATGTGCCAAGAAGATTCACACTGTTCAGCTGTATTATTATTAGTTAAAAAAAAAAAAAAAAGAACAGCCTTAAACATATATTTAATTCAAAATGTTGCAGAATAATAATTTAGTATATTAAGTAATTTCTTAATACTACTTCAATTTTAAATCGTATATAAGTCGCATTGTTAGTTTGATTAAATATGAAATAAGTGCAAATAATGATGTTACATAAGTAAAAGTTTTTTTTTCTTCAGTTTTGCATTACGTATTTAAAGAGGCATTGTAACTTTAATTGATAAAACACATAATACGAGTATACATACCGCATTTCTTGTTTTAAAGTGAGAGTGATTTTTTAACACACTAACTCCCTGCAACAAATTTTATTTGACGATGCGTATTTTAGGAGACATCTCACTGATCATGTGGGAAAGAAAATTTTATTGTAAGAAAGGATTAAAATATGAATGGATAGTAGAAATGAAGAATATTCTTTACATTTTAATGGAAATAACATACCATCTTGATGTGAAAGGAAAAAAAAAACTAAATTTATAAAGTACGTATAATGGGCTCCTATTTTAGCTAAAATGTATATGAATTATATTATTACATATCTATACAGATAAATTATTCTATTAGTAATTTTCATTTAGTAGAAGACATGTTTTATTAATTAGCATCAAAGTTTTTCAAATATTACAAAAATTACATAAAGTTGTTACTTTTTTTTTAAACTAAAAAAAAAAAAAAAAATTACATCATTGAGCGGGGAAAAAATATACTTTTTTGGGAACCGCTTTAAAAATATGCTTATTATTCATAACTAAAATTATGCTTCTGAAAATTGTGAAAAAAACTATTCGATGACAAATAACTTCAATAATTCAAATTGCGTTTAAATCGCTTTTACACTTAAAAATGAAACAAAAAAAGTTCCAAAAAGTTTCGAGTTGTTGAACGGGGAAAAGTATTTTTTTCAGAATCGCCTTAAACTGAACGTAAAACCTTTGTCAACATATGGTTTCCAGATGTTGACAAGATGTCTTGAGGGACCGTCCCTTTAGTGAAAAAAGTAAACGACTAGAGAAATCGCATGCTTTTCAAAGGAGTAATCGATCATTCTGTAAATGAGCTATTTCCGTTGACAAAACCTAAGTCGAAGAGAAAGTATATAAAGCAACAAAATGGCGTTGCTTTTGCTTTTTCCAAATTCTGAAGAAGAGGCGTGTCGTCTACCTGCCACCTGCCAAGCCTAATGATCTTTTTGGCTCTAAAGCCACTGAATCTATCGGTAACTAGGGTCATTTTTCTTCCTCTTGATGCATAGTATCACCGCGCTTAACGTTTCAGTCGAATTTTGGCACACTCTGTATAGACACACATGCATAAAAACCACATTTTAGGACTTATCTCGACACTATTCGGTGAAATAACCTATCTTTACTACGAATTTTGATTCTGAAGATTTTATAACACCTTTATAAAGTTTTATGAGCACCCGGTATGCAATTTCTTTCTCCCAGCCATTAAAGTGTCGTCTCTAAAAAATAACGTTATGCAGAAGCCAGCCGTAAAACAAAGCAGATGTATGGTACGGTTTAATACTCTACTGCCATTTTTTAAGCTTCTAAGCATCGCACATTTTCCATTTTTAGACCGTCGTATAAGGGAAAAGAAAGTACTATCAAATGCAATTTGTCTGAAAACTGCATCTCCATTTATTTTTGAGATAGCCTTTTTTTTTTTTTTTTTTTTTTGTAGTTTGTAGCGTCATTTGTTTAATTTTGGCAACTCAAGTACTCCATTTATGTAGAAGGAAGTAAAGGAAAAATAGTTGGAATAGCAATTATATCTTTTTGTTGCTATTTTCTCATAAAACCTGAAAAAAAAAAAGTAATTAAAATACGTGCCATTTTGAAAAAATAGAAATAAATGATTTCTGATAAAAGATGGAGCTATTATAAACTAAATTTAATGTTGTATCAAAAATAATATTACAAACAAATGAAGGCCTATGAATCATTAGATAGCCGAGTTTCTTGAATGACATCTCTTTATTTAGATTTGTGTATATTATTCAGCGATAGGGGTGTCCTATATGCCTACTTTTCTGTAGATGCTGTTTGAAACTGGATATTCCATGAATAATTCTTCAGAGATGCGGAAGACGTCATTTTATATAAATAAAAGCGTGTGCTGTTAAGTCTTCAAACTGAAATTTGTTTTGTACTATTTATACACACATATATTTTTTTTTTCATCGGGCGCGACACTCCATTGTGAAACAAACAGAACTCCTGTTTTCTAGTTTTCTATTTTCTTTCTCCTCCTTTGTATACTAATATTTTCATTTTAATATTGAACCGTCAAACATCCTCATTCATGGTTTATTACTTTGGTGATTAACTGTCTATTTAAGGAAACAGTTTATCTCAAAATGGATCAAAAAATCGATTTTATTTTAAAATACATATTAAATGAAGGATGCTGATGCAAAATTCACATTCTCCACTTAACCTAGTTTTGAGAAAAAAACTGATTATTCTAAATAAACATGATACAGCGGGGCAATTGCTTTGCGATCTATTTGCTGCCATATAAAGTACTCACACATAACCCTAAACCTGTAATAATTCTGGTAAAGCTTGGATTTAAATATGGAAAATATTACCTTTTCAGCAAACTTTTGTGAGTAATGTTAGTTCTAAACCAAAATAGCTATAAAGTTAAAACAACAAACAAAAAAAAAAGGAAAAATTCCGAACATAAGTTTTCATTATGTTATTTTAAAGGGTGTATTGTTTTATGTTATGTTATTTATGTTATTTAAACAACAAAAATTAAAACGCAAAAAACAATTATTAAAAATAATTTGTGCAAAAATTTTACTATTAGACATGGCTCAACTTCATAACTGTCATTAAACTAGTGAAACATTTTTTTTTTTTTTTACTCTACTTCTTACTTCTTTACATTAACGCAATTTACTTCTATGTTTGGCTCACAAGTTGGTTCATCCGAGATTTTCAGCATTTTTTTTTCAGCCAAAATAGGGTCATTCTTGTGAAATCTCTATTGCAGTCCGATCCGCCTTAAAAAGACGAACAAGGTGATATAAATAACTCAATACTTTAAAAAAGTGGATAATGTGACTTTTGAATCTGCACCGTTCAAATAAAGGCCTGTTTAACTGTGAATATTTTGACACCTCATTTTTTACCCCTACACCTATTATATCGCGAGATAGTGTACATTTCAATAATACACCCACACAAATTAGCCCTTTGTCATCAAATGATGAATTCATGAAAATTTCATCTTCTAAAGCCTTTTTCGGGAATTCTTTAAACTACATTAGAATATTTATACAATCATTTTATTCATTTTAAAAGGATTTTTCAAATTAAAATGAATTTATTCAATTTGAATTTAGACGGATTTTGTGCCCTATGGATAATGCCACTCAAATCTTTCATTTAAAATATTTTTTTTAGTATTTTGTAGAACGAGGAAATGTACATATATAATGTTATAATGTTCTTACAATAGAAATAAATAAATATTTCCGATCTGAAACAGCCCCCCCCCCCCCCCCCAATCTTTCAACATAAAAAAAAAAAGCTGAAACGAGGCAAAGGCAAAAGAAATCCTTTTAAAAATAGTTTTGTTTTGTACAACCCATCCTGCTTTTGGAACAAGATCAAGTAATGTATCTATAGCGCATTCTAAACTTTATGGCTACTCATCGATGTAATAAATGAATTTTATGACAAGTTCTTTTAATGATACTTTAAAGTACCGACAGGACATAAAGCGTTAAAACTTTAAATGGCTTTGTCTCCATGTTCCTATTTTCTCCACTTTCCTGTTTTAAAAATGCTTTTTTCGTTTTTGAGATAGAGATTTAAGCTTTTTTGTACATGTTCTTTATCCTATATGGGATGAATCTGCGCATGGAATCAGCCTTCCGGTTTTTACTTTCTTCTATCTTTACAAGAAGAAAGTGTTGGATACGTAAAAATTTTCGACTTGCGTTTTTCGACGGATTTATACGTTTTAGGGGGTCAGAGATTCAGAAAAACATGTTTTTACAAATTGTCTGAGTCTGTGAGTATGTCTGTCTATGTCTAACACAAATTTTGTGGACACTATCTCTAGAACTAATGCACGAATTTTCATCCAACTTCAAATTCAGATACACTTTGATATGAATGGGTGCTCAATGGATGTCATTTCTTGTACAATTTAAATGATTTAATAAACGTTCTTTAACTAGAAGAAAGTTTTGTGATGGCCACAACATACTAGTTTGTTCTTTTAATAAAAATAAAAGCGTATGAAGGTGCGTTAGATTTTAACGTTTTACACTATCAACAAAAAAATTACATTAAATGTAAGGGACTATACATATATAAAGTTATCAACATTTTGCTGACTTTGGACCCCCTCCCCTCCTGATGATATTGTTATCAGTCTAAAAATTCTTTTGCTTTTGGTTTCTTTTTCTTTCTTTCTATAAGATTGCAGTAATATGCACATATGATTATACATTTATGAGTCGCATACTTTACGGATTCAAAAAGTCCATAAAATATCAATACATGAAATAAATTTATATCAAATGACATCTAAAAGAGTTAGTTACTATTTAAAATTATTTAATAATAGCTTATTGTCACATAATGCATTTAAAAGTAACATTGTCTTCATGCACTTGCTCCCTGCCCAGGGAGGTTGAAAGAAGAACTTATCAACATAATAGTGGACAACATCCTTTGCCTTTCTTTACTGGTAAACACAAGTATTATTTCCTACATATTTTGCTCCTTATTTATCTAATAGCGCCTGGTTTCTCTAATTATAGGCGCATAGGGCAGAAGAACAGTTATTCCAAATTTTGGAATGAAATGATTTTATAAACATTTAAAGGCTTTAATAATAGCTTTGTATTTTCAAAAAAACATATCAAAATAATAATAATAATAAAGGTAACAGACTATTTGGATGTCAAGAAAAGGTTACTGAAAAAAGAAAAGTTCGATTGGATCAAAAATGATTACGCTATCAAAAAGCAAACCACTCTCCCCCACCCCAGAGGTATCTTTCGATATCATGTGCCAACCCCCTTCCCCCCTAAAGTGATAACGTAGTATATGCACAGTCTCTAATATTAGATATATCTAAAAGTCCATGCGCAGTCTTGTGTCATACACATTTGAAAATCTTTTTTTTTTTTTTTTTTTTTTTTTTTTTTTTATGTACAAAAATATCAATATTTAAAAAAATAGTAGGATTTTTTTTTTGTAATTAAAATTTTTTGAAACTTTTTTATTTTTTAATTAAATCTGCAATTTAATTTTTTTCTTATTGAAAATGTACTTTTAGTTGAATTTTAAAATGCACTGAGTTCCCCCAGTTGAGCTTTATTAAAAAAAAAAAAAAAAAAAAAGCAATTTAACAAATTACAACGACCATTTGGAAAATGATTTTTTCAAAGACTAAATTACACGAGGAGTCAAAGTCGCTTGGCGACTTGGCAAAATTCCAGGCGTCTCCATGTTATTCCTATGGCTCCAGAGAAGTCGCTTCGAAAACAAGCAACTTTTTTCTATCGGCGCGTCTTTGACGCCTGAAACGAAGCGAGTCGCCAGTAACAGCCAATCAAATGCTTCGAAATCTGACGATGGAAAAGCCTTTTCCCGAACAGCCAATGAAATGCTTGGATAATACATAAGTTTCAGGAAATCTGACGAGTCGCAAGCGATTTTTGTCGTTTGCAATTTTTACGTGTAATAGCACTATAAAATTTAAGACATAAAAAATCTCACGGAGTTGATCACATATTACGTACGCCATGGATTAAACATTAACATTCCTGGACCCATCATGAACAAATTTTAAAAGAAATTTCAGTTTTGCAATTTTCGGTACTGTAAATTTTTAAACTTCTACGGAGCTGGTCATACATTACGTACACTATGGATTAAACATTAATATTCTTGGACCCATTTTAAGTACTTTTTAATGCAATTTGTTTGAAAGCTGTATCTCAATTTGTTTCTGAGTTATTAATTTTTTTTTGTAGTTTTTATTACTTTTTTGTCATAGTGGCAACATAAATATCCATCTCTCTTGAAAGTAAAGGGAAAATACAGATTAGTGTATAGACCCATCAGAAAACGAATAAAATATGGATTCGACTAATAAAACGCTTCAGATATGTTTTTGATTTCCTACCTTGACCGAGGACAGTAACCTTTTTACCAAATGGTTAAAAAAAAATTGTTGAAAAGCCTTTTAGCCAAAGCTGCGCCCTTTAGTGCGCAGCTTTGCATATATGTAAACAACAGTGTTTTGAATTGAATAGATTTTTTTTTTTATTCGTATACACCTAATTCACAACAGAAAAATAAAATAGCAATATTTGCTTTAATTAATAACAGACATTCCGTATTTAACCCCTTGGGGACGAGCGACACCTATACGTGCCGCATGAAGCACCCAGAATCCTTGTTTTTCCTCATCAGTAAAATTTTACTGTAAAATTTGCCTTATTTAATAAGAGCATTTTCTCGATTCAAGAAGACACAAATTTCTGTTTTTAAAAAACGGTGACAAAAGATTAAAAATTTCGTAAAAGGCTCCCGTCCCGAAGGGGTTAAACTAGCAAAAGCCATGTTTTGTTTGGATTCGCGAAGCATTATTTAATAAGGTAAACATTTGAAAGAAACAATTTTTTTTTTTTTCCATTCTTGCATCTTTATTAAGCAAAAACGTTCTTTTACGTTCTGGCGCATTTTAATTTTAGAAATGTAAATTCAGCCAAGTAACTAAGAATTTCCTCGAAATTTTTTATTTTGATATAACACTGGTATAAGTAAAAATATTTTCGAAGCAAAATTTTACAAAATATTTATCTAACGAATTTAACAGTTAATTTTATTTGTTTACAATTCTTTTGTTGCCACTTTTCAAAAAAAAAAAAAAATCATAATATAATTCTTTTAAAATGAGTAAGTATCGTCTGAGTAAATGATTTCACATAATAAGAACAAATTGTGTATTTGAATTATTAACACTGAAAATTACTTTTGTAATTAAATGTAAATAATTGAATTTTCACAAATTTTAATTCATTAAAAATAGGCTATAATTTTCATAAAAAAAAGGTATTTTAAAAATTTCCTGAAAGAAATCATAACTCCATGATTTACCTTTTCTTCTGAAAATAGACGTGTTTCATTTTTTATTTGCAAAATGCGTCCGTAATGGAAAAGATGTAAAATAAATTAATTAAAATAATGAATTTTTTAAGGTTATTCTGTAAAAGAAAAAAAAATTGTGCAAATCTACAGATCATCATTTATTTTTTATGTTTAAATTCAAATCAAAATAGTGAATAGTTTTTTTTTTGTAAAGTGTACGACAAAATGTAATTTGTGTAGCCTAGTAGAGGTTTCGCTTCGCTCATCCTAATAAAGCGAAATTAACCATTGAAATTTTCTGGTGTAAGGTCAGATTCTCTGAACAACGTCATTTCTAGAAAGTATTCTATCATGGGAATTAAAGGGTTAAAAGTTAAATTAAAATAAATAAATAAATAATTATATAAAATAAGGTATTTGGAGACATACTTATTAAAATATTGACTCATTTGCAATATTTTAGCGTAAAACAGCCACACGACAGTCGTTTTTACTTATATTGCAGATGTACAACGGAAGGAAAGATTGACGTATTATATCAAAAATGTATCTCTGATTTTTTTTCATTATTTTTCCCACGTAATAAACCTTTCAGAGAATCGTATATAATTTTTTCGAAACAAAATAAAAAAAATCACGCATTTAAGGGTAAAATTTATTCAAATGGTCAAAGAGCGAGACGTTGTTATCGCTCGATCTACGTCATCCCATTGTATGCCAGAAAGAAGTTAGCGCAATGTCTCGATTTCAAATGACGCTATTGAATTCGACTATCAAAACACATTAAAGGATTTCCATAAATAATCAATAATGAAACGGCTTCCTTATTACCCGATTTTTTATATTTTTCCTTGTGGGCACGCTATTTATTTTATATCAATCGGTCTCGTAAAAAAAAAAAAACCCCTGAATTTGCCTTCGAACACTACGCAAAAAATTTGAGGTAAGAATGATTTTAATAAAGTTCTTTTCTTTATTTTTCTCTTTTAATACAAAGTGTGCTATAGCAAATAACACCTTATAATAATATATTGATTTCAAATGCTAAAAAGTGTCAATTAAAACTTTTAAAACCAGTAAAAATACATTTATTTCGACTATTGACATGTTTCGACTCACCCCGAGTCATTTTCAAAAACAAATAAATAAAGCTATTCTAAATTGACACGGTCTATGACACGCCCTCATTCAGTCTTCCACGTATTTTTTTTTATGTTATGCACGTTACATTTTTATTTTATATGGATGTTTATTTTATTTTATTTTCCTACTGATTGAGTCGCTCGAGCCATAATTTCGGTAAGTGAAAGGATGCTGCATAGTTACCTATTGAGTTTTTACGCGTTACAATCTCTATGGTTTCTCTTATAATGGATGAATAGCATAGACTGGATGGGAAAATTATTTTACTTTTATTGATTTCTTCTTGATAAAATCTTGTTAGGGCTGTGGTTTTCTATTCTATTTAATATCAGCTATAAGCTTCTTTTTTTTCTATACTTAAATTTCCTGCTAGTCCCACCAATATATTAATTCTTTGATCCGTCTGCTCTAATAAATGGTATTTCATACAACCCTGAATCATTCTCAAAACTAATTGGGTCCATTTTAGCGCAAATGATATTTAATAGAAAATTTCAATGAACGCCCCACTCTTGTCTTAAATAGGTTGATGATATTTTTATAATTTGGCATTACTGTCTTGACGAACTTAAAATATTTACAAATCATCTAAATTCAATGAACATTAAATTCACTATTGAAATTGAACAGAATAAAAGTCTTCCATTCCTTGAGATAATGTTAACAAGAACAAATCACTTTATCTGTTTTCAGAAAAAGCATAGCTAACCGGGCCACCCTGCCGAATAATGCAAGTTCTCCATTTACGTATAGAATTTCAACCCACAGATATTTCGTAATAAGAGCTTTTCTAGTATGCACACGAAACAATTTGAATGATGAATTCAATAATATTTGCAGAATTGCTCATAATAATGGTTTTAAAGTTCGACCTATTAACAAATTAAATGTGGATATTGCCAATAATAAGAAGCCTGAACCTAAATTTGATTCACAAAAATACAAACTTTACACTATTCAATATATTCCAAGCTTTTTTGAGAAATTAAAATCTTGCCTTAAGAGGCTACTTCAGTCAAATGAAAAGACGCATTCGCTAATGCTAATCCTATGGAAGAAATTTATAAAGATAACTCGGTTGCATTTCAATATTTTTAAATGATTTCTTTTGCATTGAATAGTTGAGATCGATCTGTAGGCAGGCCGTTTTTTACTTTTTCGATTTTGATTGCAGATATTTTTTATGAGAATGCTTTTACTTTCGAAACTGGTTCCGAAAATGAAAGTGTCCTCATAAAAAATATCTGCAATCAAAATCGAAAAAGTAAACAACAGCCTTTGTACAGATCGATCTCAACTATTCAATGCAAAAGAAATCATTTAAAAATATTGAAATGTGGCCGAGCTATCTTTATAAATTTCTTCCATAGGATTAGCATTGGCGAACGGGTCTTTTCGTTTGACTGAAGTAGCCTCTTAAACGTTTCAATATCTGTTTAATAGCCAAACCCCCTCCGAAATTGAAGGATATTATTATTTGCGCTAAAATGGACCCAATTAGTTCTGAGAATGCCTCAGGGGTGTATGAAATACCATTTATTAGAGTAGACGGATCAAAGAATTCATATATTGGTAGGACTAGCAGGAAATTTAAGTATAGAAAAAAGGAGCCTATAGCTGATATTAAATAGAATAGAAAAACCACACTCCTAGCAAAATTTTATCAAGAAGAAATCAATAAAAGTAAAATAATTTTACCATACAGTCTATGCTATACATCCATTATAAGAGAAACCATAGAGATTGTAAAGAATGCGCAAAAACTCAATAGGTAACGATGCAGCATCCTTTCACTTACTGAAAATAGGGCTCGAGTAGGGGATAGGGATGAGTATGGAAAAAAAAAAAAGCAATTTAACAAATGACAACGACCCTTTGGAAAATGATTTTTTCAAAGACATAAAAAATCGCACGGAGTGGATCCTACGGTACGTACGCCATGGATTACATTTTTCGGCACTATCAATTTTTACACTTTTGCGGAGCTGGTCATACATTATGTACGCCATGGATTAAACATTCATATTCCTGTACCCATTTTAAATAAAATTTCATTCTTAAACTTCTAAACATCCCACACTATTACTTTTTACATTGTCGTATAGAGAAAAAAATGTACTTTTAAATGCAATTTGTTTGAAAGCTGTATCTCAATTTGTTTCTGAGTTATTAATTTTTTTTTGTAGTTTTTATTATTTTTTTGTCATAGTGGCAACAGAAGTATCCATCTCTGTTGAAAGTAAAGGGAAAATACAGATAACTGTATAGACCCATCAGAAAACGAATAAAATTCGGATTCAACTAATGAAACGCTTCAGATATGTTTTTGATTTCCTACCCTGACCGAGGACAATAACCATTTTTCCAAAGGGTTAATAAACATCCATATAAAATAAAAATGTAACGTGCATAATATAAAAAAAAATACGTGGAAAACTGAATGATGGCGTATCATAGACCGTGCCAATTTAGAATAGCTTTATTGATTTGTTTTTGAAAATGACTCGGCGTGAGTCGAAACAGGTCAACAGTCGAAATAAACGTATT
Source organism: Maratus speciosus (assembly GCA_963932465.1). Lineage (NCBI taxonomy): Eukaryota > Metazoa > Arthropoda > Arachnida > Araneae > Salticidae > Maratus > Maratus speciosus. The sequence goes on along the minus strand of CAWVRF010000002.1, from coordinate 4,364,958 downwards.
TTTACTGATTTTAAAGTTTTCATTGACACCCTTTAGCATTTGAAATTAATATATTAATATAAAATGTGCTGTTTTCCAGTTTTTTTTTTTTTTTTTTTTTCGAAATTTTTTCAGTTTAGGTTTCGAAACCATTATAGAATCCCTCGTGTGTTTGTCTGTCCGTTTAATTATTTATTTAGGTATTACGCCGTCGAAAATGTACAGCAACAACAGGTCCCTCACCCTTTATTTCCGGTTCTATTGTAGCTAAAATTAGGAAAAAATTGAGGAATTTATTGAATTATTGCAGAAAAGCTATAACGATTATCCTAGCTCACACAGTTTTGGGGAAAATCGCATTTTTCTGTTACACGCAAACTTCACTTTGTGGGCACTATCGACCCGAAATCATCCAAGAAGGATTGTTAATGATTTTTCAAGACTGGCCGGTCATTAGCTGAGATATTAATTAGCAACCTTTCTAGAAAACAGCGGCATGTCCCCTGGCGACGTTACAACTTTGCAACCTCCTTCCGAATCGCGCATGGTACAGTGCCAAGTTTAAACTTTTTACAAGCTCTTTGTTGTACGGAACTCTTTGTGAGCCAGTATAATTCGCACTTGACTGATTATTTTAATCATAAATATCTCATGTTTCTATCGCTATTTGTTATTGAAAATATAAAATCAAAATGGTATTTGTTTTTTGTTTTCATAATTTTTAGCATTTGAAAAAAAAAAAAAAAAAACACATAGATTAAAGATGTAACAACTGTACATGTACGGTTGTTTATTATATTGGGTTGAGGAAAAAGTAATTTGGTTTTTTTCATGTTTTTCAAAGCGAATTTATTCATATAAATTTCAATCACTCATCAATGAGAAATGTGCCATTTTGATCGATGACCTTTTGTCACTTTTCTGGTAAAACCACAAGCCCATCACTGTAGAAGTTCTGCGACTTCTGGACGAAAAACTGAACCAAGTGATTTTCACAACACTTTTTTGAAGTCAGCTTTACACCATCAAGAGAGTTCTGCAGAGACAAGTGGTAGTTGGACGGGATAAAGTCCGTGCTATGCGACGTGTGTATTAAAACTTTGCAGCCAAGCTGTCTCAATTTCTGCCGAGTCACTAAAAATGTGTGTGGTTTTGCGTTGTGGTATGAAAGGCAACCCCTTTCCTATTGATTCATTCTGGTCAATTTTTTAATCGCCTGCTTCAATCGCATTGGCTGTTGACAGTAGAGAGTTGAGGGTTTGGCCAGGGTCCAGTGGCGTAGGAACTTTGTACAAACAGGGGGAGTCGGGCATATTGCGGAAAGCTAGCGGTGCGGATCATTTCGTTCATTTTGGAGGGTTCCTTCACAGTGTTGCACGTTTCACAAACAGAAGTATAAAATAGAAGCATATCAAAAGATCACGAACTCTTTAATTCAGTTAAAATAATTTTTAATGGATATACTTGATACATAGAAACTTAATTTATGTGCGATCCCGAATACAATATTCAAATTTAAGGCTTCTCCCACTTCCATTTATCAAAAATTAAAGTGATTTCTGTTGTTTTGCTTACAAATTCTTTACAAATCTCTTCCAAATCAATTTTAAAGGCCTCCTCTTTATAAATGTTATCGGTGCAGATAATTTGTAGTAGACCTATGTAAGACCTCTTTTTTCTGGAAATCGGGAGGGCTGTAAACAATGAGAAAAAGGGTGAAGGCACAAACAAGTGTGCTCACCACGTGCTCTTTGTTATTTATTGTGTGAATTTCCTAGAAAAAGTATACTTTATTTTTTTAATTCAGCAATGTATCGTAAACCGATGTGGTGCGGCAATTTCTCCAGGGGGAGCTGAGCCCGTCTGAAATATTCCAGGGGGAACCACAGCTCCCCCAGCTCCCCCGGTTTCTACGCCCTTGCCAGGGTCAAGCAGCTCGCGATGAACAATTCCTTTCCAATCCCATCAAACACTCAGCATCACCTTCCTTGGCGTCCATTCGGGTTTTGCCACCGTTTGTGAAGTCTTCGACGACAATCTTTTTCACACATTATTGTCGTATACGATCCACTGTAATCATTTGTTTAAAAAATGGCGTTCCGTTTCAGCAGCGATTCACAAATGGAAACTTGGTCCATTAAATTTTTCAGACAGTTCATGTGGAACCCAAGTATCGAGCTTCTTTTGGTATCGTATCCCGTCTTATGTAAATGGCTCAAAAGTGTTTTGGGGCCGATGCTTAGTTCCATAGCGATGTCGCGAGATGACATAGGTCGGTCTATCTCGATTTTTTTTAAGAATTTCATTGACTTTTTCAACGATTGGCCGGCCAGAGCGAGGTTCATCTTTAACATCGAAATTTCCGGAACGAAAACGAGCAAACCAATTCTGACTCTGTCGTTCACTGAAGCACTCATCACCATAAACACCACACAGTTTTCGATGAGGCTGCGCTGCATTTTTCCCTTTTCCGAAGTAAAAAAGCAAAATGTGGCGAAAATGACCATCTGGAATCACCATTTTCAAAGCGCAATAACTGTTGACTGCTTTAACAGATGACTCTACCTTTATATCTAGAATATTCTATGGACTGTTGCCTTTCAAACGATCTATAATATGGTTTAACTGAATAAGTATTACTCGAGACTTGCGACTTTAAAGGCAACTATTAAGAAAAAACGAAATTACTTTTTCTTCAACCCAATATAATTTGGCTGTTATCGAATTATAGTTTTCTAAATCATAGAAATTTTTGCGCGGAATTCTAGCCTACTTTGAAAGTTAAAACGTTTAAATTCTTTTTTAAGAATTCTATAACTATTTCACTTAGTAACATGAAAATACAGCCTGCATTGCATATTATTTCTCTCCCTCGCAAATAGAACCACCCATTTAATTCTCTCTAACTTTCTTTTTTTTTTTTTATAAGATGTTTATCGCTTCATTAATATTTAAATATTGTCTATATTTAAATTTTGCATTGTTTCGATAGATGGAGAAATTGAAGAAGAAAAGCGAACTAGAAAACCGGGATTCTACTTTTTCGGAACTGAGTTCGTCCCCTTGAAAAAAAAAAATATATGTATATAAATATAGATACTACAAAATATATTTCAGTTTTAAGACTTAAAACACACGCTTTTATTTTATATAAAATGACGTCATCCGCATCCGCTGAAGAATTCCTCATATACGATCCAGTCTTAAACAACATCTACAGTAAAATACGCATAGAACGTCACTATCTCTGAATAATATACACAAATCCAAAAAAAGAGATATCGTCATTCAAGAAACTCGACAAAAAAAAATCGTCTGTCTCATGATTCATAGGCTTCATTCGTTTGTAATATTAACATACATACTTAAAATTAAATTTAGTTTATAATAGCTCTCTGTTTTATCAGAAGTTATTCATTTCTATTTTTTCAAAATAGCACGTATTTTAAGTACATTTTTTTCAGTTTTTATAAGAAAATGGCAACAAAAATATATAATTATTATTTTAGAACTATTTTTCCTTTACTTTCTACAGAAATGGAGTACTTGAGTTGACAAAATTAAACAAATGACGCTAAAAACTACAAAAAAAAAAAAAAAAAAAAAAAAAAAAAAAAAATGAATATCTCAAAATTAAAGGAAGATACAGTTTTCAAACAAATTGCATTTAAAAGTACTTCTTTTTTTACCCCAATATGAGGGTCTAAAAATTGAAAATGTGCGATGCTTAAAAGTTTAAAAAATTGCAGTAGAGATTATTGCGTACAAGGATACATCTGCTTTGTTTTACGTCTGGCTTCTACGGCGGAACGTTCTTTTTTGGAGACGACATTTTATTGGCTGGGAGAAAGAAATGGACACCGGGGGGCTCAAAATAAATACGATCCTTTTAACAAACTGAGATCGATCCCTAAGGATTGTACTGCCACAAACCCCCGTTACGGCAATTCTTTTTCCCATTCTTCTAGCGTTCCATGAAGAAAGTATTGCATTCGTGAAAATTTCCGACTTTCTGTTTTCCACGAATGGACACGTTTAGAGCGGTCAGAGAACCCGAAAAAAATGTTTTTACAAAATGTCTGTCTGGGAGTCTGTCTGTCTGCCTGTATGTGACACACATTTTCTGGGCGCTCTCTCTCAAAAACGAATGCACGGAATTTAATAAAAATTTATATACAGATAGTCTCTAATGTAAATATCTCAAAAACGAATGCACGGAATTTAATAAAAATTTATATTCAGGTAGTCCCTAATATAAATGGGTGCTGATTCGTTTTTGGCGTAAATCGCGCAACAGGTAGCGCTGCTAGGCTGCATTTTTTTGCGATTTTTGCAATAGCTCTATCTCAAGAACAAACGCATGAGTTTTCTAAAAAAATATATGTATGCTAATCACTTATAATGAAACAAAGCTAAAAAAGGCTATAAAAGTGATAGAATGCCTTTATTAAGATGTTGGATCGCACACACGGCGACCCTTTCAAAATCATTCATGATAGAAATAGTTTTGCAAACAAATTTTAAAAACAATGCTCAATAACGTCACGAGACTTCATGCAGAATAAAAATCCGTGCAAACATAAAATAAAATGAAATTGGATATTGGCGAGCATGGATTCATTTTTTCTTTCTTCTGTCTTTACAAGAAGAAAGTATTGCGAATGGGTGAAAATTTTCGATTTCCGGTTTTCAACGGATTTATACGTTATCAGAATAAAGCGGTATACCCAATTGGAAGCAAATCGGATAGAAAAACCCATTTATCTAAATTAAGGGGGTATTAGCCCCCCGTTCCCCCCTTTATATTTAACCAATGAAATTCCAAATATAATCAGGGAAGCGCCTTATCAGAATAAGCCGGTATACCAAATTTGAAGAAAATCTGAAAATTCTGCATGAAAAACTTATTTATCTAAGTTAAGGGGGGATTAACCCCGTTCCCCCCGTTTATACTTAACCCATGAACCCCGAAAACGAATCAGGGAAGCGCCTTTTCAGAATGAACCTAGAAAAAAAAATTTGAAGCAAATCGGATATTTCTATCAAAAGTGTTCGCGTTACGTACATACGTACATACATACAGAACCTGCGGGCACATAAGCTCTCAAGCTTTGATAGTCTGTGAGCTAAAAAGAATGACCAACAGAGCTGACGCTGAAGCTTTTGATCTGCAGATTAACTAGTTGTTATAGGAAGCCTTTGAGATGGATTGTCAACTACTTCCAAAAATTATGCCTAGAATGAATAATTTAAGCACCCTACTCAAACATGATACTACACCTTTTCTATCTTATCTAGTAAACATGTCGATTAAACATTCTTTTATCAATAACTTGATAAATATCGATTCAAGGATGAACAATGCATCACATACGCACTTATTTGCCTAAATTCGATAAAAACACTTTATTTGAATTATTTTCGAAATAGTGTCCATTTTACGTTCACATTCTAAAAACTGTATGCTTTACAAAAGGTAAGTTTTTAATTATTGTCATTTTTTTAATTTAAAAATTTTATGGACCGATGACACTGGTCAACAAATTTGAACTTTTGCTCTGTCCTAAAACAGAAATTAGTTGTATTTTATGCAGTTATTTTGTGCTGATTCCGAATCTAGTTTTAGATTTACCCCAGCACGTCAAGTTTGAGAGATATTTGCATATTTCAATTTATGCCAATTTAGTAAATTTTATACAATTATTTGCAAATTTAAGGTATAAAGCAATATCAGACAGGGTTTTTTGTTTTATGTTATGATTACTACCTAATTTACTTCACAAAAACGTTGTTTCTGAGATTATACTGACATGTGACTGTGAAATAGTGTACCTAATTTGCATATTTTTCATGTTTTTCTAATAATGTTTCTTGGCGTTCAAATATTTCTCCCGCACGAGTACGCTAATGTGTTTCTAAACCAGTATTTTGAGCTGATTTCAAATCTGGTATCTGTTTTCTTCTGTATATAATCTAATTTTTGGAAAAAAGTGAAATTTTAGTTTTTGGTCAAAAAAGCCAGAAATAGCTTTTTATGATACTTTGTACGATAACCTTCAACTAGTTAGGATAGATTCTACTACTTATTTTTTTTTTTCGATTATATAAATTTTTGTTTATGTCTCTGATATGAATCTGACCCTGTTCACCTTCTTGTCAATGAATTACACACTCCTAAAAAGCATCTTATATCAAACCTGTGTTAATGCCGTGCAAAAGTAGAAATTCATCTTACTCAAAAACTAGGCATGACATAAGAAAACAGACTGCAGATTTGAAATCAGCATAAAAATCTAGTCTAGAAAAACATTACGTCAATTCTGTGGCAATTATTTTAAAGTTGATAGTGATGTAAACATTACACCATTGAAAAATATGCAAATTAGGCTTAATAACTGATAAATAAATGTTAAGAATATGCAAATCGTGACATTTATCTGAAGCAAATAGTCAAGTAGTCATTATCTAGAAAAAGTAATTAGATGTGCCATATAGTGTATCTAAAATTTGCATAAAATAGCACAAAAAAACTTAAATTTGCATAAATTTAAATATGAAATTTCTCAAAACTTGGACCACCTAGAGATAAACGGAAAGCCTATTCGGAATCAGCGCCAAAAACTGATCTAGAATCAACTAATTTTAGTTCTAGGACAAAACCACTGTTGTCCGTGTTATCGATGCGATGACATTTTGCAAAGCCAAAATGTAAAGGGTAGATCATAAGTTTCTCCACATAGATATTCTCGTATTTCTATTTGTGTAATGCTATGGTGTTCTACACCCTACGTCAACACCCGACCATTGACCTCAAGCTCTAAAAACACTCTGTTTTAAATTTACTCTGTTCTAAAAAGATTACGGAAGATTGAATTATAATTAAACGACCCGTGGCGATCTTCTGTAATCGAGTTACCATTCATTTCGATTTGACGGTGGGATTTTTCGGTTCTTAAAGGGTCTCAGGACTTTTAAAATCGGAAGAAATGAAAAAAAAGAGACCATTTACAACTTTTAATGTCTTAAAATGTATAAAGTTTTAAAACACAATTATTGAGATGAAAGTTATGAGGGCGTTCATTCATTTTATGTCTTTAAAAAATACAAGGTGCAGAATTAGCATTTACAAGGGGTTTCAAACTGTCAGATATTTCACGAGCAGAAAACTGTTATAATAGCGCACGATTAGAAAATAAATATTGCAACTGGAATAAAATTTTTGGTGCCTACGAATACATCAGATTGTAGTAATTACCCTGAACCTAAATAAATTTGTATTGAAAGCATTTTTCTATTTTTAATACAAAGTTGTATTTAACTAATGCAAAATTTTGAAAATTTTAAAAACATAATCACCTAAAAGATATATTTTTTTGAACAATAAATGGGAAATTTTAGGTTCAGTTTATACAGATTAACATGACACGTACGTTTTGAAAATTTTATGAAAAAATATTTAGAAGTTTTTGAGATATTATCGTGCGTGTTATGCCCAAAAACGTCATTTGGAGAAAAAAAACTTCAAAGTTTCGGAAACACCACTTCAGCTATGGAGCGGGTATAATTCAAAAAAGTCAAAACTTTTGTTCTAATGAGAGTTTAAATGAAACAATTACATTAAAATGTTCAGAAAATATAGAAGTTTAACATCTAAAAAAATGAAATTTCGAAAATTTGGAAGCTTTGTAGTCCTGAGACCCTTTAAACATATTAAATTTACTCTGTTCTAAAAAGATTACGGAAGATTGAATTATAATTAAACAAACCGTGCCGATCTTGTGTAATCGAATTACCATTCATTTCCATTGGACGGCGGGATTTTTCGGTTCTTAAGGCCGAATCCACTGCTGTTGCGACAGCTAACGGCTGTTTTCATAATTGATTAACTATTTGAAATTTAGCTTGTATAAAATGGCTAAGTGAATAGGGTTGCTGACTCGAGAAATTTTAAACGGAAAAAGTTATTTTAAAAAAGACATTTTAATTAGGACGTAATTTTTCAATGTTGACAATGTTTTCTTTCACGCGTAAATACATTTTTTAAATGAAAGAAACTATTATTATGTGCACCGGCATAAAATTTGGCTGCAATAGGAAAAAAATGACTTTTTCGAAATAGGTAATTTATAATATTTATAATTTATAATATATTTTTAAATTGAATCTGTTCGGAAATATTAGTATTTGGGATTTTTAAAATAGGACGCAATTTTTCCCGTTTAATGCTTTTAACACGTGATAATTTTATTAGCCCCCTATATGATGTTTCTTTCTCCCAACAAATAAAGTGCCGTCTCCAAAAAATAATGTTCCGTTGCATAAGCCAGCCGTAAAATAAAGCAGGTGTATCATTGTACTATTAAATACTCTACTGCATTCAGCATCGCACATTTTCCATTTTTAGACCGTCGTATTGAGAAAAAAAAGTACTTTTTAATGCAATTTGTTTGAAAACTTTATCACAAGGTATTTTTGAAATATTCATTTTTTTTTTTGTAGTTTTTAGCGTCATTTGTTTAATGTTGGCAACTTAAGAACTCTATTACTATAGAAAGTAAAGAAAAACAGTAGAAAAATAGCAATTATATCTTTTTGTTGCCATTTTCTAATAAAAACTGAAAAAAATGTAATTAAAATACGTGCTATTTTGAAAAAATAGAAATGAATGTTTTCTGATTAAACAGGGAGCTATTATAAACTAAATTTAATTTTAAGTATTAATATTACAAACAAATGAAGGCATATGAATCATGAGTCAGCCAATGTTTTTTGTCGAGTTTCTTGAATGAAGATATCTCTTTTTTTTATGTGTGTATTACTCAGCGATAGTCACATCCTATGCCTATTTTACTGTAGATGTTGTTTAAGACTGAATCGTAAATGAGGCATTCTTCAGCGATGCGGGTGACGTCCTATTATATAAAATAAAAGCGTGTGTTTTAAGTCTTAAAACTCAACTATTTATATTTGTATACATATATATTTTTTTTTCATCGGGGCCGACACTCAATTCTGAAAAAAGCAGAATTCCTGTTTCCTAGTTAGTTTAAAGTTTTCTTTCTCTTTTTAATATTCACGTGTAAATACATTTTTTTAATTGAAAGAAAATATAATTAAATTAAAATTACACATAACATATTTTATTATTTGAAAGTTGATAAAAACTATTAAAAGATGTTAAATTACCTTCCATAATTAAAAAAAAAAATCAAAATAGGTTTAAAAATTGCGCATTTATTTTATTACACATTTCAAATCTACATATATATATTAATTACCTAATATAATATAGCATAATATATATTTTAGAGTTAAAATATGTATTTTTTTTTTTTTTTTTTGTAAAAGAGTTCTTCTTTAATGCAGAATTAGATCATAAAAAAAAGATCGCGAAAATGGCGGGTTGCGCACATTTTGCTAATTTTCGTTGCCCGCGGAAATTGCGGGATGCTCAGCGAGATGGTTAATTTCTACCATTTTCAACTATAAACATAGTCATCCTCAGGGACAAAATAAAAAAATTACACAAACTGCGATGTAAATATTATTTGCGCTATTTTTAAAATTGGGCAATACGTAAAAAAAAAAAAAAAAAAAAAAAAAAAAAAAAAAAAAAAAATTCTCTAAATAGGAAATAAATCTCTACTGATTTATTTCCTATTTAGGATACTGATATTAATTTAATTTACTGATATTAATTTACTGATATTAATTTTAAATAAAAAATCGAAAAAAACATTAAAAACATTAATCAAATAAAGATAAAATAATTAAAATAATTAAAATTAATAAATAATTCTTCAATTTAAAAAACTGTCTCCTTTGGCATGTTTAACGAACTTTTTAATGCTAGGGGGACTCCGCCCCCCTGCTCGCTACGCTCACCAACCCCCCCCCCCCTCCCCCTCCCCCCGCGTAATCGCTTCGCGATTCCATTCTGTGTTGCGAAGCAATCCTTATTTTCTACTTAACCCCAGACGTAATTGTTTCGTGTTTCCATTCTGCATCGCTTCGCGATCGTTATTTTCTATGCATTCAATTTTTAGATTCCGCTTGGTAAAAACGCGCTCCTCCCCAACTCCTGACAATTTTATTTCCTTATCTCCAAGCACGTAATCATTTAGAGCTTACAGAGTTTCATAATTATAAGAATTATTAAATATAAAATTATATATATAGTGTTACGAATATTGTAAATAGTTAGTGTTTGTGCTTAAAAATAATGTAAATAGTTCAATTAAGCTCTATTCATAAGCTAATATTAGTTTTTGTTGCACTGAAATATCTCAATTTGTTGATTTTCTGCAAGCAAGTAAATCCTATTGCATTTCAATGGGAGTCTATGGAAATTTGGTGAAATGCTGGAAATAGCGCCAAGTTGGCGTCACTTTTGGTGACTAATTTTGGTCGCCAAATTTGGCGATATATCGCCAAGTTGGCGACAAACTCGGCGACGTTTGGCGACAGAGCCGGGTCCCCCGCCTTTGGTAACCCCCCTTATAGCGTCAGAAAGCCCTGACCAATCAGATGCGTTTCGCGGTATCTACGCAGCTTTTCATTGGTCCATTTCCAAAGCGTTACTTTCCCATTTTCAAATTTTAATATGGAATAGTTTTCTTAATATAAGCCGAGAAAGACACCACTCACAAAAGATTCATTTACGGCATCTTATTTTAGACGATTACTTTTTTAGCTCACAGGGTATCAAAGCCTGAGAGCTAATGTTCTCGCCGATTCTGCATTTACGTACGTATGTACGTACGAAAATGCGATAACTCTTGACAGAAATATCCAATTTGCAATCCCCCCTTAACACAGATAAATGGGTTTTTCATGCAGAATTATCATTCCCTGATTATATTTGGAGGTTCATTGTTTAAGTATAAAGGGAAGTACGGGGGGTAATATTCCCTTATTTAGATAAATTGTTTTTCTTATCCAATTTGCTTCAAAGGAAGTATACCGGTTAATTCTGATAAGGCGCTTCCCTGAATAGATTTGGAGGTTCATTAGTTAAGTATAAAAATGTGAAACGGGGGGGGGGGTATTCCTTAATTTATTGTTCGAAAGGCATTATTCTTTGAAGTAAGAGTAAGTAGAATTAGTGTGAATAGACTGCCAGTTCAATGCCATCAGTTTAACTGGGCACTTTTCTTTTTAGCTCATAGGCTATCAAAGCCTGACAGCTAATGTGCCCGTCCCTGCTGTATGTATGTACGTATGTATGTATGTACGTCACATGATAACTCTTGCTAGAAACATCCGATTTGCTTCAAAAAAATTTTCTAGGTTCATTCTGAAAAGGCGCTTCGCTGATTAGTTTTGGGGGTCCATTGGTTAAGTATAAAGGGGGGAAGGGGGCTAGTACCCCCCTTAAATTAGAGAAATGGGCTTTTCATGCAGAATTATTCGATTTGCTCCAATTTGGTACACCGGTTTATTATGTTAAGGAGTTTCCCTGACTAAATTTGGAGGTTCATTAGTTAAGTATAAAGGGGGGAAAGAGGCTACCCCCCCCCCTTAATTTAGATAAATGGGGTTTTCATGCAAAATTATTCGATGTACGTTAATTTATTTTTTTAGGTTCATTCTGATAAGGAGCTTTACTGATTGGATTTGAAGGTTCATTGGTTCAGCATAAAGGGAGAAATGGGGAAGCTAATACCCCCCTTAATTTAGCGAAATGGTTTTTTCATGCAGAATTATCTGATTTGCTTCAAATTTGGTATACCAGTTAATTATGTTAAGGACCTTCCCTGATTAGATTTGGAGGTTCATTGGTAAAGTATAAAGGGGGGGGGACGTGGCCTAACCCCCCTTCATTTGTTTTTTGAGGTGCATTATTCTTTGAAATGAAAGTATAATTTACAATTAGTGTGAATAGCCTGTGAGATCAATGCCATCAGTTTAACTGGGCACTTTTCTTTTTAGCTCACAGGCTATCAATACCTGAGAGCTTATGTGCCCGCAGGTTCTGTATGTACGTATGTATGTACGTACGTACGTAATGCGATAACTCTTGATAGAAATATCCGATTTGCTTCAAATTACTTTCCTAGGTTCATCCTGATAAGGCGCTTCCCTGATTAGTTTTGTGGGTTCATTGGATAAGCATAAAGGGGGTTAATCCCCCCTGAACTTAGATAAATGTTTTTTTCATGCAGAATTATCAGATTTTCTTCAAATTTGGTATACTGGTTAATTCTTATAAGGCGCTTCCCTGATTAGATTTGGCCGTTCGTTGTTTAAGTATAAAAGGGAGAACGAGGGGCTAATTCCCCCTTTAATTTAGATAAATGGGATTTTTTAAACCAATTTGGTCAGATTTGCTTCAAATTTGGTATAACGGTTAATTGTGATAAGGAGCTTCCCTGATTAGATTTAGGGGTTCATTGTTTAGGTATAAAGGATAGAACGGAGGGCTAATACCCCTTAATTTAGATAAATGGGTTTTTCTATCTGATTTGCTTCATATTTGATATACCGGTTTATTGTGATAAGACTCTTCCTTGATGAGATTTGGAAGCTCATTGGTTAAGTATGGTGATGTGAAACAGGCGGGGAGTACCCCCCCCCCCCTAATTTATTTTTCATAATATACAATTAGTGTGAATAGCCTGTGAGCTCACTGCCACCAGTTTAACTGGGCACTTTTCTTTTTATTATTGAGCTCACAGGCTATCAGAGCCTGAGAGCTAATGTGCCCGCCCTTTCTGTATGTATATATGTACGTACATACGTATGTATGTACGTAACGCGATTACTCTTGATAGAAACATCCAATTTGCTTCACATATTTTTTTTCTAAGCTCATTCCGATAAGGCACTTTCCTGATTAGTTTTGGGGGTTCATTGATTAAGTATAAAGGGGGAGATAGCCCCCCCCCTTTAATTTAGATAAATGGGTTTTTCATGCAGAATTATTCGATTTGCTCCAATTTCGTATACCGGTTTATTATGTTAAGGAGCCTCCCTAATTAAATTTGGAGGTTCATTAGTTAAGTATAAAGGGGGGAAAGGAGGCTAGCCCCCCCCCCTTAATTTAGATAAATGGGGTTTTCGTGCGGAATTATTCGATTTGCTCCAAATTTGGTTTACTGGTTCATTATGTTAAGAAGCAGCCTTGATTAGATTTGGAGGTTCATTAGTTATGTATAAATGAGGGAGATGCCCCCCCCCCTCCTTAATTTAGATAAATGGGTTTTTCATGCAGAATTATTCGATTTGCTCCAATTTGGTATACTGGTTTATTATGTTAAGGAGCCTCCCTAATTAAATTTGGAGGTTCATTAGTTAAGTATAAAGGGGGGAAAGGAGGCTACGCCCCCCCCCCCCTTAATTTAGATAAATGGGGTTTTCATGCGGAATTATTCGATTTGCTCCAAATTTGGTTTACCGGTTTATTATGTTAAGAAGCAGCCTTGATGAGATTTGGAGGTTCATTAGTTATGTATAAATGAGGGAAAGGGGGGTCTAGACCTCCCCCCCCCTTAATTTAGATAAATGGGGTTTTCATGCAGAGTTATTCGATATTAAGAATGATCCCGACCCGAGCACAAAATTAGGGGCAATCCGGTATCCAGAGGTTATTTGAATATCAAAGAATATAGATGTGTCCACTTTTTTCTATAAAACATAAAAATTGATACTATATATATATTGCCTAATTATTGTAACGATGGCTTCCCTATCGCCGTGCTAGACTATCAACAGACAAACAAATTCTTTGCTTCTTTTATTTTATGATTACAGATTTAATGGACATCGCTCTCTGATTTGAACTTCTTAATTCATCCGGTGATAGTCTTATCGTATCAGATAAAGCTGAAATGACAATCGAAAGGGATTTATTTTTTACCCATGTTTACAACCTCGTCTTATATAACTGAAGGTCGTCTTTTTTTTTTTTGTCGGAATAGACGATAGCTAATTTTTGAATTCCTTCCTCTTTTGAAAATGCGTGTGGCTAAATACTAAATTGATATTGACAAAGTTAAGTTAATAGGAAGCTAAAACTAACTTTAACTTTTTTTAAATGAAAATTCATATTTTCTTAAAGAATTTTTTTTTTTTAGAGTGTCGTCAGTTTTGTAGTCGGATGTAACTTCTAAAATGAAATCTCTTGCTAAAAACAATGAACACTTTCCAACATTAGTATTTATGCATTAGGTTTGTCTGTCTGTGTTCAAACTCACGTCAATAAACTGGGATTGGTATTTAATAGATTATTTGAGGCATGTTTCCATGGCATGTTTCTTATAGAAATTTCTAATCCCTTCAGTATCACAAAAATCGTTAACTAAAAACTTTTTTCTCCTGCAGCCTTTTAAATTTCTTTTTTTTTTAAACTGTTCTGTGCGTGCATTTGTGTTTTAAAAGTAACAGCCATGTCAACTTTCAAGTTTCGAATTTTAAGAATTCCGTAAAAATCGTAATTTAGAACGCTTTTCGTGCATTTTATTATTTTAAATTGTTTTTTTTTTTTTTTTTTTTTTTAACTGTTGCATGCGAGCTTTTATGTTCTTAAAATTAACAACCATGTTTAATTTCAAGTTTCTATTCCTAACAATTCCGCAGAATTTGTAATTTAGAGAATTTTTAGAGCGTTTTCCGCTTATTCCACCCTTTTAAATTTCGATTTTTTTTAGAAATCTTAAAAGTAACGCCCATATCACATTTCAAGTTTCTATTCCCTTCAGTATCGCTAAAATTTTAAATTTAGAACCTTTTTTTTTTCCTGCACCCTTTTAAATTAAAATTAACTATCCTGTGCGTGTATTTGCGTCTTAAAGTAGCAGTCACGTCAAATTTCAAGTTTATATCCTTAAATATTCCATTGAAATCGCATTTAGAATGTTTTTAGCTTTTCTGACCCTTTTAACTTTCGAATTATTTAGAAATCGTTCTCAGAGAGCATTTACATCTTATAAGTAACTACCATGACAAATTTCAAGCTTCTATGCCTTTCAATATCACAAAAATCTCAATTTTAAAACGTTTTTCGCAGAGCTCCATTTGCTCCCATTACTTTTGAAATGGGTTCGGTAGTTCCAGAGACTATCCCTTACAAACGAACATTACTTCTTTATATAATGTAGATTTACAGTGCCACGCACACTATTTCTGTTACATAGTGGTCTAGAAGGGAAAAACTGTTTGCAACTTATTTTAATTATGTTACGCTATTTCAAAATTAATGAAATTGAACTGACGTACTTTACTACTTGTACTTATATACTTACTATAGAATATAATGTGCATGGGTCATTCTCCAAAACTGAGACAATTTGATCATGAAAGGAATATAAAGAAAATATCTTCAAAAATTATGAAAAAAAAAAATGACATATATATATATTGGCATATAGGCATTCTAAATAAAAAAAATAATACCAGCAGAGATTATCATGATGTTTTTGTTAAACAAATAAATTAATCTAGATTAATATTAACTCAATTATTCTAATTGGTAAACAAATCATATTAGATGTAAATCTCCAACTGGGCGAAAAATGGCCGGACCAGGATTCGAACCCGGGACCTCCTGGCTGAAGTCGCCAGTGCTCGGCCATCTGAGATATCCCGGACGATTCTGGTTGAACTTTTTCACCCAGCTAACCTTGATGATTACAGCATCTGGTCTGAAACCTGGTTCAGCTCAACAGAATAAATCTCAGGTAATGGAACTCCAGAAATCGCTGGATACGAAATTACACTAGATTAATATTAACACAATTATTCTAATTGGTAAACAAATCATATTAGATGTAAATTTCCAATTGGACGAAAAATGTCCGGACCAGGATTCGAGCCCGGGACCTCCTGGCTGAAGTCGCCAGTGCTCTGTCATTATTTCTTCTTTTCCTATATTCCTTGTGCTTAAAATGAAATAAAGGAAAGTATAAAAATAATGCACAATTATTTCCAAATTTCAACAAATAATTAGTACTTTTATTTGTACCGTCTATGCTCGCGTATAAATCGAAACCCTAACTTTCGAATGCAAATTCTGAAAAAATCAAAAAACCGCATATAAGTCGACTCCCTAAATTTTTACTTCAATTTTGCTCAAAATCAAACCAAAGATTTCACTTGCGAAAAGGTAGTATCTAAACAAATCATTGAAATTTTTTTAAATGATAAATTATTATTATTTGTATAGTATATTTTTTTTATTCATACGCATAAAAAGCCATGATTTTGCAGTATTCAAAGATTTTGTTTTTGCCTTTTAACTGACTCGCATATAAGTCGACCCCCCCAAATTTGGCTACCGAAAATTGTCAGAAATTCCTCGACTTATACGCGAGTATTCGGTAATAGGGAGCTATTCCATCCATCTTATGACACGGGTTGGCATCCACGGAGTTGAGAATATCAACTTTATATCAGCCTAATCCCCATAATGTTAGTCTAATGAGCCTTATAACATAATGAGTCCAATAACATAACATCGTTAAAATGCACTTGAAATAATGTATTCCCATTGGCCGTCATGTAACGGAAAACTTTTGACTGTCGCTGTCATTCCACTCTACATCCGATTTTCATAAAATTTGAAATGACTCGACACAATTTTGCAACAATTATATATTCAAAATTTCAGACCATTCGGTCGGGTAGTTTTTGCTCTGTTATGGGGGGGGGGGGGGGCGGACGGACTGAACAACGACTCAAGGGGCTACGTATTTATATAATTACGAACGCTCCTAAAAAGAAAAAATATATATATTTGAGTGTTGTTGTGCCATGTGTTCTATTTATGAACCCGGAATGGTTACAGTCCAATACGGAGTTGACATTTTCCTGCTTCAAAATTAATCTAGTCGGATATCCCCGATCCCAAAACTTTCTTCTATCGGCCAAAATTAAACGGCAATCTATGCCCATCATGAGGGTTCTAAACATATGAAATTCCCTGCATTAGTTCTTGAGATAGGACTATAGCTAAATTCTTGTAAATCTTGCAAAATGCATAGCATATCAGGGTGATTTAAAGCAAAATCTAATCATCAACAATTTATGTTAACGTCTAACTGAATCTGAAGTTGGATGAAAATCCAAGCATTAGCTTTTGAGATAGAGCTATTGCGGAGATCGTGAAAAATTCCACTTAGCAGTGCCACCTGCTGAGCGATTGATACCAAAATCTAATTAGGACCCATTTATACTAGGGACTCACTGAATCTGAATCTGGTACTTTTCCGTTATACGGACACCATTCCAAAATGTATGCTAATGAGCCAATTATTTCAAAATGCTAAAAGATATTTGTAATTTTATGCTAGCAGTTTAATATGAGTTTTAATTTATTACTTTATTTTATAACAGTTATTTGTTCACTTATTTTAAGTATATATTTGTGATTTAATAAAATAGTTCGTTAGAATCTGGAATTTTCAAATGTTATATTTTTTAAATGCTCACTTTAGTATCGACAATGTTTTTTCTTTTATTTTTCAAATGTTTTAATTCACGTGATTTTCATTTTGCGCCAACTATTATTGGCGACAGTGGTGTCCGTATAACGGAAAAGTACCCTGAATCTTGATAAAAATTCATGTATTAGCTCTTGAGATACAGCTATTTCGGAAATTCTAAAAAATGCAGCACAGCAGCGCCACCTGTTGGGCGATGTACACCAAAACCTAAACAGCTCTAATTTATATCAGGGACTAACTGAATCTGAAATAGAATGAAAATTCGTGCTAGAGGTCTGCACGGGCCCGGGCTTTGCCCGAGGCCCGTACGCGGCTCGGCCCGCGGGCCGGGCCGGCGGAATGAAGGCGAATTTTCCAACGGGCCGGGCCGGCAGAATTAGGACAATTTTTTCAACGGGCCGGGCCGATTAAAAAAATTTCGGGCCTATCGGCCCGAAATAAGAATTCAAACAAAGCAGATAAAATACGAGCCATTTTCAATGAATATAATTTTCTCGAGAAGTATAAATGTGCGTCACGAGCCGATGCGAGTTTAACAACATCAATACAGATATGTAACATGTCCATCGTAGAGATCGGCATCGTACAGTTACAAGATGTCTGATTACGGGTTTAATTTTTTTTTCAGCAGACTTCGCCGGGACGGAACTGGTCTTAATCGATCTCAGGATGTGTAGGACAGGCATTATGTTTTGTAAAAGTATTAATAGTGATAATGAACTTCTGTTAACAGTATCTTTGGAAATATACCTTAAGGGGTTCTCATATTCACTGCTCAACAATGCGAAACTTTCAAACACATTTTCTGACTCATTTTTAACTATAAAGGCATAAAATTCACAGGCCTGACTATGGAAGGCATTTGGAAACGAATAGCTTTCTCCATATTTGATAAATTACTTACAGAGATAACAGAGTCTTGTGACTGTACGTTTTTCTCCTTTCCTGTGCTATCGCTTCCGGAAATTCGATTCATAACGCTAACTTTGGCAGTATTTTCAGAGAAAGATATATTGCTTTTATCTATGAAAAAGACGGCATTTACATAGTTTCTGAATAAGAATACCTGCCAATCTTACGCGTTTCCGAAAAGAAAAGAATTCATAAATGCGTCGAAATGTAGCTCCTTTGGATTTGAGAAAAGTCTTAAAAATGAGAGAAATATTTTCGCAAATCTACTTTTTATCATACAGCTGCAAAAGGTATCATGTTTTTAATCCTTTATTCTGAACTACATTAACTTTTTAATGAATCCTTATTGGAATTTCGAAATGTCTGTAGAGACGATGACTAAAACACTGTGTAATCGTTAATGTTTACTATTGTGTGTTTTCTGCTTTGCGAACACATAGTAATCTAAAATATACTGTAAAATTTTCCCATAAATATGTACGTAGTATTCATAATCTTAATTGTATGTCGAGAAAAAACGGATTTCTTTTTGTAGAAATTGAATCGGGCCGGACCTGTTTTCACTAATTTTTGTACGGGCCGGCCTGGGCCGAGAACTGTAAAAATGCAAACAGGCCAGCCCGGGCTCAGGCCAAACTTCGAAGTTTTACACCAGGCCGGGCCGGGCCAAGATAGCTTTCGTTCGGCCGGGCCCGGAAATTCCGGCCCGTGCAGACCTCTAATTCGTGCATTAAGTTCTTCAGATAGATCTATTGCGATAATCATAATAATGCAGCCTAGCAGCGCCACCAGTTGGGAGATTTTCACCAAAAAGTAATCAGCACTAAATTCTATCAAATACTAATTGAATCGGAAATTTTATGAAATTCCATTCCTTAGTTCTTGAGATAGAGATTCCGTTCATTAGTTCTTGAGCTATTTCGGAAATCGCGCAAAAATGAAGCACAGCACCTGTTGGACGATTTACACCAAAAAGTAATCAGAACCAGTTTATATCAAGGTCAGTTTATATTAAATTCCGTCCATGAGTTCTTGAGAGAGAGCGCCCATAAAATTTGTGTCACATACAGACATTTTCTACAAATCATCCAATCGTGTTCATGACCTTCTAAAACGTATAAATCCGTCGAAAACCGGAAGTCGAAATTTTTCACGAATCCAGTAGTTTCTTCTTGTTAAGATAGAAGAAAGTAAAAATAATCAGTAATGAAAATCATGATTTTATGCATGGAATGAATACCTCTAACAATACTTCTGCTACTGCATGCAAAAATTTACACTTTTACAAGATATGAAATCTGATTACAACAATTGCCCTAGTTTTGGAGAATGACCCGCATAACATTTATTATTCATTTACAGGGACACAAAAAATTTCGGATACAGTACTGTATCCGAAGCACTGTCTATTATCGATCATTGCTTCAAGTGCGTTTTCAGTTACGGCAGGCGTTTTTAGGCGTTAATTTTTGCATAGTAGGTGGTGCGTATAAGTGCTGTTTAAAAGAATTAGTAAAAATTACTGACTATGAGTGTGAATTGCTTAAAATTATTTTTTAATTGATTCATGCATTGCCATGCTGAATTATATTTAGTATACTGTGATGCTTTTGTAGAACACAGATAAAATATAAACAGAAAACATAAAAGATATACAGGGCCACGCGTAGAATTAGATACATAGCCACTGTGAAGATTTCTAGTTTTGTTCAGGATTAGGTGTGAAGTGGGTTGCCCGGGACTATAGAATTTCTCTCTTTTATACAATAACGTAAACTTTATTAGCTTGATTAAACATAATTTTAAATATTACACAAAGTTCGGTCAGAAATGGGTCACGAGTGGTTATTTTTACAGTCTTAATAAAACTTAAAAGTCAATTCACTTGGAGACAATACTTGCCAGAAGTGAAGTTCGCTCTAGTTTATTCCATATTTCTTGAGACAGAATGTCTATTTCAAAGGAGGTGGTTGCCACACTGGCGTGCAACTTACTTGCTATGATTAGAGTTGCAAAAATCCCGCATGTTTTAAGGGACGGGAATAAACCAGGGAATTTTGCGGAATAAACCCGGAATTTTGTGGAATATAAGAAATTTTGCAGGCGTTTTGAAGGTAAACAGAACCAGTAATTTTTCAATTTAAAATTTTTATTTTTCAGAATTTCGGGCCCTGTTCTGAAAAGTTTGAGGAAGATTTTTCATTATGAATTTACAAAACTTAGGATTTTGTGTTTAAAGTTTGTTAGATGGCATATCTACTTCTGGCATACCCTATATTAATTTTCTAGCGAGTTGCCTTGTATTTTTCCATTTATTTATTTTCCATTTGTTCACTTTATTTTTGTTTACATTGACTCGTACGTAGAATAGTGGTGATGTTTACATCCATATTCATGCCAGGCAAGATGAAACTGTCATCTACCTCTGTCACTTTTTACTTATCGACGATTAAAATATCAAATTACTTATGATATTTTAATTTATCTTACTTAATATTTCTGCAACTTAAGCACGTATTTTATTAGTTTTCATGTAAACTGAAGCTATTTTTCTATATTTATGTTGTTTACATTCGTAAGAAACATTTTGTTTAGATTGAAAAAAATTGAAATAATTAAAAATAATAAATTAAGAATGTTCATGCCTAAAACTTTGCGAGAACTCCTGGGAATTTTCAAAATTTTCCTCCCAAAAAAACCGGTTAATCCCCGGGATTAAACCCGGTTTTTCCCGTCCTTTACAAATGTAGCTATGATTTCTTCCTGGTTCTAACAGGGTCTTTTACCATATCTACTGAACCCTACTCTTCGATACGCACTCTCTCGTTCTCCCCTCAGCATCTCTCTCTCTCTCACTCCTTCTCTTGCTCTTCCCTCTGAGAAGAAGGGGGGGGGGGGATTGGAGAAAGGCTTTCACTCCAACAGAACTCACAATGGCAGAGAAGTTAAACCTCGTTCAGACTAAAGGATTTAAGTCACTTAATGGCCGTATCAAACGGAGAACGATAAACAGCAAACATTTCCCTCAACATTTTACGAAACATGTTCATCCAGCTTGTTGTATGTTCTGTAAACAGGTTCTTCAAACGTTTTGTAGGGTTATAGCGTCTGTTGATCTGGAAGTGTCACAACTTCGAAGAATGTTCCTTTATTTTTGATATGCTGCCACCACCGATATAATTACGTGAGAGGCTTATATAAAAGAATACTCATTCAATTAAATTTAACTAACAATTTATTGACACATTATTTACAAATAACAAAACAATATTTATAATTAAGAACTCGGATATAGCTAATCCGGTCCGACATTAAGTTACATGTAGAAAATACTTTTTGCGTACTGGCCCGCTTATTAAAATATTCTCGCACTACGTTAGTTAAAATAGATTTGATCTCCCGTTATATCGGCTCTATCCTCCAAGAGCCTCACGCAACTTAATACACGCTCTGTCCGAGAACTCTACTCTGCGAAAAAGTGACCACACACTTCCAGGTCCACGCATGAAATGATTTCTCTCAGCTATCTCACTCATCGCCCAGAACAGCCTATACGGAGCTTCCCCTCTGCCACCAGTGCCCACTTCCCTTCATCGAGCCGCAACTGTAACATTCCCGTGACGTCCGTTATCTCGCTAGATAATCGGTGAAACTCTTTTGTCTGCCTTATCTCAGGTATGCATTTGAATAGGCAGGGGAGCTGCTATTCATTGACACAAAAGGATTGTTCCTTTAATGCTATCTAACTATAATATCTGCGATTAACTTCAAGATAAGAAATAAATGTAACCTTAAGACTCCCAGTACATAGAAAGTGACATGAATACAATGCATAAGTAAAAAGATAATATCTTATAACAGTAATTCGAACTGGTATCTGATGACATCAGAATGACATCAGAACCTGACATTGCTGAAGGTGAATTTTCAACTGTGCCATGTGTTTTCTTACTCAACAAAAATTTAGCATGCTCTGTAGATTACATACAAATCTATAGACTATATATAGTGTTGCACAAATGAACTGGAGTACTTTTCCGCCTATTGACGTTAAGGGGTACCAGGACTCTTAAATCTTCAAAATTTTCAATTTTTTTAGATGTTAAACTCCTATTATTCCAGAACATTTTGATATAATTGTTTCTTTGATATTCCCATTAGAACAGAAGCTATGGCTTCTAGCATTATACCCACTTAATACCTGAAGCGAATTTTCTGAAACTTTGAAGTCATTTTTCTCCCAATGACGTGTTTGGGCCTAACGCGCAGGATATTCCAAAAAATTCTGAATATTTTTTCATTAAATTTTCAAAACATATGTTTCACGTTAGTCTGTATAAACTGAACCTAAAATTTCATTTTTATTGTTAAAAAATTATATACTTTTTTAAGTGATTATACTGTTGGAATTTTCAAAACTTTGTATTAGCTAAATACAACTTTATATTAAAAATATATAAATGTGTAAAATCTTCAAATAATTACCGTATTTTATGGAAGAAACACCGCGGCGTTTACGAGTTTAAAAGTTAAATTTTTCTCAAGTGCGGCATTTACGCCATATGCGGCGTTTACGATTTTTTTTTTTTTTTTTTTTTTTTTTTTTCGCGCGCAAAATATTGGGGTAAAATAAAATTCTGAGATAAATTGTTTTCAAGTCCCCTACTCAACAACTTTCTGACTTCGCCGATAATGAAAACTGTGACATTTCCGATGATGTTAAAAAACATACAGCGTGGGCTAAAAAAATTTACAACTCTTCTATTTTGATATTGGCGACTCGGATTTTGAGGACTTCGAATAGAAACTAAAGAAGGCATAAAGTAATTGTGACCCACTCATAAAAAGCGTGCCAAGTTTCGCCGGCTACTTACAAAAACGTGGAACGCCTAAGGAGAGAGATTCCCGTGCCGCGCTCTGGATGGTTTTAAATACTAACTGATGTCTCCTTAATTTAAAAGTTACATTAAAATATTAAAAATGTATTTAAATATTTAAAATAAAATTTTAGACATCTTAAGATATTAAAAATGAGGCACCCTATACTGCTCAGAAAACTTTGATTAAAGTTAGGTCGATCAGACACTGTCGACAAAAGTAGCGTTCCCACAGGTGCGGCGTTTCTTCCATAAAATACGGTAGTGATTTAATTTAACAGAACTGTACCCGACTTTTAGACTTTACAACGGAGTACATTTTCCCACGGGGAGAGAATGATATGTCTTGCATGGGCAATAAGCAGACATCGCAAAGTATTTTAAGTTTCTTTGCCATGACACTAAAAATTCGTCACGGTGCATCCTTTATAGATGGCTTTCTCCTCTGATCGACCTTCGTTAGCCAAAGTTTCAGCCTCTGAGTAGACGTCTGATGGCAACACCCGGGTCATAGAGAGAACAAATAACTCCAATCAACACGCGGGGACCTTGCATTGATTGGAAGTACGGCCAGAGGGGACGCGCACCCCGTCCAGTTTTTCTCCGGAGGAGAGGATGGAGAAAAAGTGACGGAACAAAGGGAGTAGCGTTTCAAGACTCGGAGAGTGTGGTTGGATTTCGCAGGCAGCAGGTAACCATTCCTCGAAGAGACATCCTGTCTCGTGAATACGTTGAAATCAGTAATTTCACTGGACTTAGTGGTAGAGATCTGCACGGGTGGGCACGAGGCCCGAAGCCCGAGCGTGGCCCGGCCCGGCCGGCCGCGAGCCGGGCTCGGGACTATTTTCATTTGCGGCTCTCGGGCCATACTTTTTCTGAAGGTTCGGGCCTAACTTATTTTTTATGTACAGAGCCGCGACTGGTTTCTTTTCTAGTCTTCACGGCCCAAAATTTTCAGTCCTAGTTTTGAGCTAGCCCGTATGAAAATCATTGTCTCGGCTTGACCTGTCCGTTCAAAAGCCAGTAAAATTAAGCCTGGCCCAGAGATTTTTTCAAAATATGCATACATTTTTGAATTGCCATTATTCTACAATTAAACATTAACATTTATTATTTTTAAATAATAGTAAATTTCTACGCTAATTAAAATATAGCTAAATTAAAATATAGTAAAACGTGTGAAAAGGAACCTGCCTATGACAGAATCCTCTTTTAAACTTTGTTTGAACCTGTTTTAAACGTGTTGATACATGCAAAATTAATATACTAATACGTAAGTCGAAAAGAATATATAATACGTTTACATTTACTAAGAAGGGAACTTGTCTATAACGCTTTTTTTCTTTTCTTTTCTATGTAATTAAGTCTTAGAAGATTTTACTGCATAGCATTTTTCAGATTTTTAACAATTCAATGCATGGAATATGGATTAACGATATTAATGATAACTGAAACATTTACATAGAAGAAATAGCGATTCATTAAAAAAATAAATATTGCAGCCTGCGGCACTTATATAAAGATGAAGTTTAGAAACATTAAAAAAAAAGTTAAGGTAAATATTTTTCGTCAGAACTCCTCGTAAGAGTAAAATTTTTAAACCAATCGACGTAAAAATCAATGTTTTGTAGCAATTCACACGGGTCGAGATTTTAACTTTTTTCCGGGACGGGCCGAGCTCGGGCCGAACTTTTAACTTTTCTACCGGGCCGGGCCAATTTTTTTTTCTACAGACCGGGCCGAAATATTTTTTCTATGAGTCGGGCCAGGGCCGGGCCTAGAAATTTCGGCCCATGCAGACTTCTACTTACAAGGGCACCACCAAACATGATGCGCACAGATTTTGATGATTTCAAAGTATGTTGTAGGGGTCATACCACTAATTATTCTGATAAAAGGATTTCTTCAAATGGGCCATAGTTTTTGAGAAATTGGGGGTTAAAATTCAGCGTATATTTCAAATACCCATTAGTATGACTTTCTGTATATGAATTCGTGGCTTATCGGTAGCGTGCGAGCTTACTAACCAGGACATTGCAGGTTCGTTAACACCCTGCGGCTCCTTTTTTCATTTTTATTATTTAATTTTATTTACTCTTTTGCTTATTTATTACAGGCTTCAGCTAATGCAACAGCATTCTTTTTGTACTAGAATGGAATATAATCGCGTGGTTCAGGTATAAAATTCTCACCATCTTCATGAAATCCCGGACACTATAAAAAAAATATTTAAAATTCAATTGTTTGATTTCGATTTATTTTAACAATGAAATATAACGAATATATATATATATATATATATATATTATTATTATTATTACTAAAGTAAAAAATCATACCTTTGTAAATACGTTAAATTCATCTTCTTCATTCAATATCAATTCCTCGACCTCAATAATTTGTCGATCTTCTAATACTTCTAAAATTGCACCATGAAGTTCTGCAGCCATAGCAATAGAAGCACCGGATATTTCATCCGGTGGAGAACTTGTAAACAGATCATCATTTTGTAACAACGTCTCGCAATATTTTAATGCATTTGTAATTCGGCCTTTTTGTTTCTCTTCCAAACGAGAATTTTCCGCATCAGCGCTGGTTCCTTCCATAACACAATCCTTAGCATTCCATCTGTCACAGTCTGTAGCCTTCTTTTAATTTTCATACCGAAATTTTCCCTATATATAACAATATTTCAAATCTTCTAATTGTCTGCAAAAGAAGCTAAACGAGATCAATAAAAGAAATTTTTATTTATTCCAATATTACCGGGAAAAGCAAAGCAGACGATTAAAAAGTATATAAATATATTTATATGTATCGTATATTTTATCTCATTAACAGACGATTTTTGCAATCCTGTTCATTTTTTATGAATCACGTAGAGAGTGTTTTTATTTGCTATAATAAAAAAATATTTTAAAATGTAATCTGTCATTTTTTATTTGTGCAAACAAAAAATGATGTTGAGGTTGAACTTTAAAGATAAATGTATTTTACAGAGTATTAAAAATTTGTATAACTGGTAAAAAACTTGTATTTAAGCATTAGTGCTTTAATATTTTATTACTCTTTCAAGGGATGCATTATTTGAATTATCTAATCCTAAATACGTTTGAGAAATTGCACCTGAAAATTATTTTGTATAATTTATAGAAGAAAAGGATAAATTTTCCGTTAAAATTCCATAAAGTTAAAAAAAAAAAAGATAGAAAAAAGAAAAATCATTATTTCAGAATTGTACTTAAAATAAAAAATGTAAATAATAATTAATTTTAAAAAAAGTTTTAGGCATAAATTAGTTTTGGATTTTTGTAAATAGAAATATTAGTTTAAAAACTGAAGATAAAAATAAATTCCCATGAAAAATTCGAAAATGTAAATGTAATTTATTAAGAAAATATCAAAGTTCAAAGCTGTAGAATGCCCAATTCTGCTTAAAATTGTTAACGTGTAAAAAATGTAAAAATAAGAAAATGCCCCGAAGTGGAGTCGAACCCTCAATGTCCTGGTCCGTAAGTTCGCACGCTACCGCTGCACCACGAATTCACATTCAGAAAGTCACACTAATGTGTATTTGAAATATACGCTGAACTTTAACCCCCAATTTCTAAAACACTAGGGCCCATTTGAAGAAACCCTTTCATCAGAATAATTAGTGGTATGACCCCAACAACATACTTTGAAATCATCAAAATTTGTGCGCATCATGTTTGGTGGTGCCCTTGTTAGTGGTGTGTTTGGACTTTCCAACTAGAATCGACATCGAACCCAGTTTTCTATATTTGTATAATTATTTTGATATTATTTAACCAAGAATAAGATTGATTAAAGTTTAATTATGATTTCCTGTCCTAGCGCTACCCTATCATTCATCAGGACCTGAAATCTCTACAAATGATTTAAATACCAATTTATTTAGGTTCTGAGTCATTATTACAATCTGAAGTGTAATTAGACGCAGAAAGTTTCACTCTAGTTCCAAAATTTACTTTGTAATCCTGCGCATAAGCTGTCATACCCCTTTTCTGCTTGACAAATGTCTGACAGTTTGAAGCCTCTATAAATGCGAATTCTACATCTTGCCATTTTTTAAATACATGAAATGAAAGAACACACCCCTAAAAAATGTGTTTTAAAATCATACGCATTTTACGATATTAAATGTTGTCTTTTTTTTTTTTTTTTTTTTTTTCCTTTTTTCCAATTTTAAGAGTCCTGAGACCCCTTAATCCCTGAACCTAATTTTGAAATGTGCTTTCTAAATTTTAAGTTTAAGACTTTTTAGGTGCGTTCGTAATTATATAAATACGTAGCACCTATAGTCGTCGTTCAGTCCGTCCGTCCGTCTGTCCGTCCGTCCGTCCGTCTGTCCGCATGTAACAGAGCAAAATCTACCCAACCGAATAGTCTGAAATTTCAAATATGTGATTGTTGCAAAATTTGGTCGAGCCATTTCAAATTTTATGAAAATCGGATGTATAGTTTAATTACAGGGACAGTCAAAAGTTTTTCTTTACATTACGGCCAATGGGAAAAATTATTGCAAGTGGATTTTAATGATATTAGAGCCTTCCGAATGATCTGAAATTTTAAAGATATAATTGTTGCAAAATTTTGTCGAGCCATTTCAAATTTTAGGAAAATCGGATGTATAGTTTAATTACAGGGACAGCCAAAAGTTTTTCTTTACATTACGGCCAATGGGAAAAATTATTGCAAGTGCATTTTAATGATATTACAGCCTTCCGAATAGTCTGAAATTTTAAAGATATAATTGTTGCAAAATTTTGTCGAGCTATTTCAAATTTTAGGAAAATCGGATGTATAGTTTAATTACAGGGACAGTCAAAAGTGTTCCGAAAAAATTATTGGAAGTGCATTTTAAAGATGTATCAGACTATGCACGTTATGAAGTGCAAAAAATTATACATTCAGTACAATATGGGGTGCAAAAAATAATTTTAAAACTAGTTATAGTACGAACGCACCTCATTTGCCACGTTTGACGAGCAATTTCCAACTTGTTTTTTTAAGTTTTGTATTTCGCATGCATCTTATCATTTTATGCACAATTGTCATAAACATAATACAAAATCTGCAATACAAATATTTTCAATTAAAAATGGAAGAAGTCTAAGATTTATTTCGATTTCATTTGAACGGAATCGAATTTTTTAGGTTGTTTTAAGTATCCTATTGTATGAATTTTATTTCTATTTTTTAATCTTCAATTGGCTTAACTAATTTGTTACAAAAATTTAACATTAAATGTAGAACTAATTGTATGAAGCATCTTAATATCTGTCCTTTCACGGGCTTAAACAATGTAGGAAATAAATTTTGTTTTTTTTAATGTGTTCTTCAAATTATGTTTTAGTTTAATTTATTAATAATATTTAATAATTTCACAAGCCAACGAAATCGAAACAGGCAAGGTCTTAGAATTTTTTTCTTTGTTTTGCCTGCTTTGTGACGTCACAAGAAGGCGTGTCAAGGCTTTTTACCTTATCTGGGGGTCGTTGGTTCGCGTTGCGCTCAGGAATTAAATAACGACGAAAGGACATCGACTTCGTCCAAATTGTTTTACAGATATAATCTACAGACTGTAGGAAATAGAAAAATGCATAAAGAAAATCGAACCTACATGAATACATTTTAACCCTTTGTATCACCGCGTTGTACATCTGCAACATACACAAAAGGCAATGTTACTTACAAAGTTTTAAAACAAGATTTTGTGGATCGCTGCAATCTCCCAAGTTCATATAAATTCTTCAAAGAATTATCAAAACACTCAGTTGATTTTTCATGCTAAAGTTTTATGGATTATTGGATCCATATTTTCCCATCATTATTGCTAAAATGAACTTGTAAATTTTGTCCCATTTAACCCTTTATCTACTGACGGTACTTATAAGTACCATTAAAATAACTTGTTATAAAATCCATTTAATACATCGATTCGTTGTCATACAGTTTAGAATGAGTTACACAGATACATTATTTTATCTTGTTCCAAGAGCATTATGGGTTACACAAAACAAAAATATGTTTAAAAGAATGATTTCTTTTGCCTTTGCATCTTTTCAACTTTCTTGGCCTTGGGGGGGGGGGGGGGGGGGGGATTTTTCAATTCGGAAATGTTTCTATATTTCTATTGTAATAACATTCTATTTGTACATTTCCTAATTCTACAAAATACCAAGAAAAATATTTAAAATAAAATATTTGAGTGGGGTTATAAATGTTGCACAAAATCCTTATAAGTTCAAACGTAATTAATTCTTCTAAATTCTTTAGTCTTTCTAAAAATTATTAAATGGTTACGTAAATCTTCAAATGTAGTTTAATCAATTTACGAAAAATGCTTTAGAACAGTGGCGTACCCAGGATTTTATTTCGGGGGGGGGGGGGGGGGCTGACTTAAATTTTCATAATGTTCTAAATCTTACGAAACACGTTGCATTGTGTTATAAACAGAAATCATTTTTGTCAATAAGGCCGTAGCCAGAGGGGGGGGGGGGGGTGTGCAAGGGTGACTTTGTTCCGAATTTTCCGAAAATTTGAAAAATTCGGTCATCAGTCCGAAAATTTAGACTTAAAAAATTATCGCGATTTTTGACAAATGGTCACCGAAAAAAATCAATTTCGTCAATCGTTCGCAAAAAAAAAAAAATCAATTTCGTCAATCGTTCGCAAAAAAAAATCTCCAATTTCTTTAAAGGATCAAGGAAAAAACCGGAATTATGTCATACGGCTGCAGATAAAATGCGAAGTTTGTCAAAGGATCGCGAAAAAAAGTCAAATTTCGTCAAATGATAGCGGAGAAAACGCGAATTTCGTCAAATTATTCTAGAGGAAACGCTAATTTCGTCAAAATGAGCACAGAAAAAACCCGAATTTCGTCAGAAGGCCGCAGAAAAAACGCGAATTTCATCAAAAAGTCGCGGAAAAAACGCGAATTTCGAAAAAAAGATCGCTAAAAACACTCATTCCGTCAAAGGGCTGCGAAAAAGAAGCTAATTTCGAAAAAGAATCGCAAAAAACGCGAATTTCGTCAAAGGGACACGGGAAAACGTGAATTTCTTCAAAAGGCCACAGAAAAACGCAAATTTCATCAAAAAGACGAGAAAAAGCGCGAATTTCGACAAAAAGCCGCGAAAAAACGCAAATTTCGAGGAAGGGTTGCGCAAAAACGCGAATTTTGTCAAATGACCACAGAAAAAACGCGAATTTCGTCAAAGAACCACAGAAAACTGCAAATTTCGACAAAGCATCGCTAAAAAAACACGCATTCCGTCAAAGGGAAGCTGAAAAAACACGAATTTCGTCAAAGGGACAGAGAAAAACGTGAATTTCGTCAAAAGGCCGCAGAAAAACGCAAATTTCATCAAAAAAGACGAAAAAAAACGCAAATTTCGTCAAAGAGCCGAGAAAAAAACGCAAATCTCGACGAAGGATTGCATTAAAAAACACGAATTTCGGCAAATGACCACAGAAAAAAACGCGAATTTCGACAAAGGATCGCTAAAAAACGCATTTCGTCAAATGGAAGCTGAAACAACGCGAATTTCGTTAAAGGATCGCAAAAAGAAAAGGAAAAAGCAGGGTCACAAAGAAGGGCCACAGAAAAACGTGAATTTCGTCAAAAGGCTGTGGAAAAACCACTAATTTCGTCAAAACCCCGCGGAAAAAGGCAAATTTCGACAAAGGATCTGGAAAAAACGCGAATTTCTTCAAAAGGCCGCAGAAAAAAGCGAATTTCATCAAAAGGCCGCGGAAAAACGTGAATTTCGACGAAGGATTGCGTAAAAAAACGTGAATTTCGGCAAATGACCTCAGAAAAAACGCAAATTTCCTCAAAGGGCCGCAGAAAAAACGCAAATTTTGGCAAAGGATTGCTAAAAAAAGTATGCATTCCGTCAAAGGGAAGCGGAAAAAACGCGAATTTCGTTAAAGGATCGCAAAAAAAAAGCATGGTCACAAAGAAGTGCCACAGAGAAACGTGACTTTCGGCAAAAGACTGCGGAAAGAAGCGAATTTCGTCAAACAGCAGCGAAAAAACAAAAAAACACGACCATTTCCATAAAAAAACGCGAATTTCGTCAAAGAGCCGCGAAATTCATCAAAAAGACGAGTAAAAAGCGAATTTCGTCAAAAAAGCCGTGAAAAAAACGCAAATTTCGACGAAGGGTTTCGTAAAAAACGCGAATTTCGGCAAAAGTTCAAGAAAAAAATTCGAATTTCATCAGAAACTCGCGGAAAAAACGCAAATTTTGACAAAGTATCACGAAAAAAAAAAACGCGAATTTCGTCAAAGGGTCGCGGAAAAAAGCTAATTTTGTCAAAAGTTCGGGGAAAATGCAAATTTCGTCAAAGCGTCGTGATAAAAACCTGTATTTCATCAAAGGATCGCGTTAAAAACACATACAAATATCTGTGTTTATTATTATATGTATAGTTTTTAAACTGAAATAATATGCTGAACTTTTTAGAAATCTGGTTAACCCGAACCCACTCAGCCTGAAATTGACCTGAATATAAACAGAGTTAACCCAAACTACAACAAAAATAATTAGCAGCAGGAAGGGATTACCTCTCCTTTCCCCCTCTGCTGTAACCTTTCAGAAAATTTGCTGAGAATTTCAGATTTTTTTTTTAACTCAGACTCAAATCTGGGGGGAAGGGGGGAGGGCACGGGTCCGATCCTGAGACCGTCCCACGTCGAAATCTGTTGAAAAGTGTTACTGGGTTTTTTTTGTTGTTTTTTTTATACTTTCATTTAAAAGAAAGTCATTATAACTTAAAATCTATAAAATTGTTCTTCCAATCCCCGAAACTAAATTCTGGCTACGGTTCTTGTTTAACAATAAATTAATATTGTAACAAACACAAAATATTTTTTGTATACACAAAATATTTTCATACATATATATAAAATAAAGACTTTGTTTATTATTTGTGCATTGCACAAGTAATAAGTAGGACTTTAAACCGTTCCAGATGAAAAATACTGGCTGCAAAGTTAAGACAGAATAGGAAGATAAGTGGGGGGGAGGGGACATTACCGAACTCCAAAGATGTCTTTGCAGTCAAACAAGAAGTCACTGTGTATCTTACAGATACGAGGAAGTAATCGAGTGTTAAAAACAAGTTAATGAATATCATTCACAGTCAGCTCTTCCGCACATATATAGTGTGCCTGACTTCCGACTTAGCCAAAATTCTGAAGGGATTAGCTAAGGTGTCATTATGCACTAATATGGGACTAACAAGAAAGACAAGTGCGATGCATGACAAATATATATATAATTGAATTGATCTAAAAAGTAAGAAGTAAACATTTTTACCATTTAATCTGACCGTTTTGGCAGGTAAAAGAGGTTTAGTCCCTTCAACCCTCCGCACCCCCATATTTCGGTGTGGCATGAAAATGCGACTGAAAAATGAAAGTTAATAAGCTTTTTTACACTCAACTCTTCCGCACCGGATTTCCGATTTAGACGAAATCGACTTGAGATTAGCTGTGGTGTTACTGTGCATTAACATACCTCCGCATTGACAATCTTGGCGCCCGCCGACTATGGGAAAAATGAAAAAAATCCTTAAATTAAACTACTTTTAAATTTGTCGAATTTATTTGTAGGTCTCTTGAACTGAGTACATATGTTTTCATTTATCGAGTAAAACAGTGATTTCAGTCATTTGAAAATGGATTTTGTGGTCTCAAGTAAATTTGGTCGCAGGACTGAGGAGGATATTGGATTAAACGGAAAAACAAACTTGTGGCATGCCAGAAAATAAAACAAATTTATCTGAAAAAGAAGGAATATCAGCCCTTTTTTCATTTCACTGCGATCTCTTCAGAGGTGGAATGGAGCTGTAACGTCATAACCCCCGTCCCCATCGAATCCTTTGGTGTATGCTGGGGCATCACTGTGCACTAATATATGGAACTAACCAGAATAGCTGCGTCGCAGAAAAAAATTAAAAATTAATCTCAAAAGAAAGAAAAAAAAACTGGAATTTTTTTTTCATTTCATATTTGATTATTTCGGAAGAGTAAGTAACCCCATCAGCAGGGGCGTCGCCATGGGGGGGGGTATGGGGGGGAGCCTCCCCCCCCAATATTTGTGAAGTTGGGAAATTTGAGCTTAGAGTTGGGAAATTCTGGATTTTTGAGACATTATGAAATTTTTATTGTTTTGGTGATTATGTTTCTGACTGAGTATTGTAACAGTAAGCAAGTTAAATTATCAAAAGAAATCAGCCACACTCAATCTATCATTGTATTTTTCAGTTCTACAAAAATATTATACATCTACCTGACCTAAATTTTTCTACTCCTATCCATCAATAGCTGACTATCCAGTTCCGTTATTTCCTTCAAAACTTTGTTCCTTTCTCAATATTTTCACCCTCCCAAAAGAGAATCCAGCTATTTTAATCCAAAGGGATTGCAGCTTCTTTTGAAAATTAGAGATCACTTGTACACAACAGAAAGGAATGTAGTCACCTACTTGAAACACACTACACAGCTGGGCAAGAAGATTTGATGGGTTTTCACAAATTGCACTAATTTTGCGATTTTTGGACAATATTTTACTCATTCTCGTGATTTTTTTGCTCCGAAAATTAGTTAACCCTTCGCTGTCATGACAAAAGCATTATATGAGCAAATGTGAATATAAGAAGTCGTTAGTTTAGATACATTTGCCACATTTTACCTTTATTTGTGTTCGGAAATATATATATGTCCTGTTCATTTATATTTATAGGTGTTTAGTAAATTTTAAACCAAAAGTCCAGTGTTGTGTGTTTAAAGCTGTTCTAAAAAATGACTATAAATCTTAGCACGAAAGAACCCTTCATAATAGGAAAAGAGTTTTCATGCAAGATTTTGGAGCATCTAAAAATCCATTCGAGGATGAAAAAGGTAAAAAAGTGGATGATTTGAATTTGGAACAGAAATATGACCATGAAAGCAGTCCATCAACTGAAGAAAAAAATCGACATACAGGTTGACATAAACACTGATAGGTTGCACTTGAATAAAATTTTGAAGAAATAAAGATTTCCTTATAGACAAGTTCATAAACAGTTATGAATATTAGGATGTGATTGAATAAGCTGACTTCTGAAAGCACCGTGGGAAAACGGTTTCACCAAATGGAATAGATAAAAATAATAGCATAGCAATGGACATTGATAGACATAAGTTTTAGAGGGAAGAGTTATAAGGAATACAAGAAAATTTCGGCAGTTTAGTAACGGGCTTAAATGACAATGTTCCCTATATCAGAAGAATATTGCACCAATACATTCCATATTTAAATTGCAATTGTGCAAGGCAAATTTGAGTATCACTAACTGAGAAAAGTTAATAATGTTTCCACCTGGATATGAGAAACCGGATGTACATGACTTGCAGAGTCAAATAGAAATAAACCAAATCCCAACTCACTTAACAAACCTTTTCTCATGCCATGAAATCCAAAGACTATTTGGGTCACACTGTCAAACTATATACTCGTACCTTAACATTCACAGCAGCTTATCTTTATGGCGTTGCATCTAATGAAAGAATCTTTAGTCAAATAAAAATTTAATAAATATATATTGCAAGCTACAATGAGGCCTGACAGACTTGACAGCCTAATGCTTTTAAAATGTGAAAGTGAAATAGTGGATTTTATTAAACTGGACGATGTTAGGTTAGCTTCATCAGAGTTAGCTTCTTTGAAGACCAAAAGAATTGATGTTAAATGAAAATTATTTGGGTGTGCCAATCCCAAAACCTTATTCTATCCCATACATGTTAATACTTCAAAATTTGCAATCACAATGTTAAAATTAAATAACAATTCTATGCCCATAATAATGAATTCTAAAAGTTTAATTGTGTGCATTTAATTTATAATTCGTTTAATTGTGTGCCTTTAAAAAGGAGATAGAAGCATCGCATTTTTCAAACAAATCGTTGAATTTCGACACCCATGCTCTTAGATGTCTGCAACCAAAATTCCAAACCCAAACACCTCAAAAGCGATATCTTTGGACAGTATACACCCAAGCCCAATAAGGAA
Source organism: Maratus speciosus (assembly GCA_963932465.1). Lineage (NCBI taxonomy): Eukaryota > Metazoa > Arthropoda > Arachnida > Araneae > Salticidae > Maratus > Maratus speciosus. The sequence continues at coordinate 4,329,663 of CAWVRF010000002.1, read as the reverse complement.
GTGTAACCGAATATGAAGTTTGACTAATTTCCGTGCATTAGTTTTTCAGATATAGCTAACGCGAAAATCGTGAAAAATGCAGCACAGCAGTGCCACAGATATATACAAAAACCTAATAAGCACTAAATTATGTCAAGGTTTAATAGAATATGAAATTTGATCAAATTCTGTGCAACAGTTTTTGAGATATAACCATCGCTAAAATCATGTAAATCGTGAAAAATACAGCATAGCAGCGCCACCTTTTGGGTAATCTACACCAAAAACTAATCAGCATTAATTTTTATCAAGGTATAACTGAATCTAAAGTTTTATAAAATTCCGCAAATTAGTTCTTGAGATAGAGCACCCAAAAAATTTGTGTCACATTCACACAGACAGACATTTTCTAAAATCAGTCAAATCATGTTCAGGACCTTCTAAAACGTATCAAACCGTCGAAAACCAGTTGTAGATTTTTTTTTACGAATTCAATACTTTCGTCTTGTAAAGACAGAAGAAAGTAAAACGCGTGTTTGTTTTTTTATTAAACAAACCAATAATTAGAATTTTTATATTTCTAGTTTCAAAATTTTTCTTTGGAAAGGAATTTTTTATGCATAAGCTTCATTATCATTATTACACACTTTGTGCATATCAATTTAGTTGAATGTTGGAGGAATTTGTTTCAAGTTGGGAAATTTTCGAACTCTCCCCCCCGAAAAAATATCTGTAGCTACGCCCCTGCCCATCAGCCCCTTCCCCTCATTGGGTATACTGTGGTGTAACTGTGCGTTGGTATGAGACTAGCCAGAACGTGCAGTTCGTTGTATTGCAGAAAACAAGTGCATTACAAATTCATCTCGAACAAAAAGAAAAATATCAGCCCTTTTTTCATTTCATTTTCGACTATTTTGGGAAGGGGCTGTAACCCATCACCCCCTTTGTACTTCTTTCGGTATAATGTGGTGTCACTGTGCACTAATATGGAACTAAAGAGAAGAGAGTGGCTAGTCTGTTGAATGATAGGAGAAAAAAAATACAAATTTATCTCAAACAGAAAGAAAAAAAGCAATATTTTTTATTTCATTTTCGACTATTTCGGGAAGAGGGGGCTGTAATTCCATCAGCCCCCTCCCCATCTTTGGGTATGCTGTGATGTCAATGTGGACTAATATGGTGTTAACGAGAATGGCTATTTCGCTGTATGGCAGAAGAAAAATTACAAATTTATCTCAAACAAGAAGAAAAAAAACAGCCTTTTTTTTCATTTCATTTTCAACTATTTAGGAAGGGGACACCCCATTAGCCCCTTTCACCTCTTTGGGTATAATGTGGTATCACTGTGCACTAGTATGGAACTAAAGAGAAGAGAGCGGCTAGTCTGTTGAATGATAGAGGAAAAATACAAATTTATCTCAAACAAAAAGGAAAATATCAGAACTTTTTCATTTCATGTTCGAATTTTTGGGAGAGGGCTGTAACTCCATTAACTCCCTTCTATCTTTTCCGGTATAATGTGATGTCACTGTACACTAATATGGAACTACAGTGAAGGGAGCGGCTAGTCTGTTAAATGATAAGGGAAAAAATGCAAATTTATCTCAAATAGACAGAAAAAAAATCAGCTCTACTTTTTCATTTCATTTTCGACTATTTCCAGAGGAGGAGGTTGTAATTCCATCAGCCCCTTCCCCATCTTAGGGTATGCTGTGATGTCAATGTGGACTAATATGGTGTTAACGAGAATGGCTATTTTACTGTATGACAGAAGAAAAAATTACAGATTTATCTTTAAAAAGTAAAGAAAAAACACTTTTTACCGACTTCAAAAAGGAGGAGGTTATCAATTCGACGCGTATGTATGTTTTTTTTTTTTTTATGTATGTTCACCGATTGCTCCGGAACTTTTTGTCCGATTTATGTGATTTTTGTTTTAATTGAAAACGGATGCTCTCGAATTGGTACCACTTCCGTTTCATCGAAATTGTTTGAGTAGTTTTTTAGTAATTCAACAAAAACCAATATAATGAAGGATTTCACCCAAATTATCTTTCATTGTTGTAACCGGTTTCTCAATCATAAGCATAAAACTATGTATTCATATACGTTAGCGCCAAGTTGTCGCAAAACTTGGCGCAGTTACGTGAATTGTCGCCAAATTTGGCGACCAAAATAAGTCGCCATAAAATGAAGCCAACTTGGCTGTAACTGACTAATTTGGCGATACTCCCATTCAAATTCAGTAATGGATCTTCCCCAATCTGTTTCTTCGCATTTTCTAATCGACAGTTCTCGATTGGCAATCGCATTCAAAATAGTAATTTAATATACATAAACGCGTATGTATGTTTTTTTTTTTTTTTTATGTATGTTCACCGATTGCTCCGGAACTTTTTGTCCGATTTATGTGATTTTTGTTTTAATTGAAAGAGGATACTCTCGAATTGGTACCACTTCCGTTTCGTCGAAATTGGTTGAGTAGTTTTTTAGTAATTCAACAAAAATTAATAAAATGAAGGATTTCACCCAAATTATCTTTCATTGTTGTAACCGGTTTCTCAATCATAAGCATAAAACTATGTATTCATATACGTTAGCGCCAAGTTGTCGCAAAACTTGGCGCAGTTACGTGAATTGTCGCCAAATTTGGCGACCAAAATAAGTCGCCATAAATGAAGCCAACTTGGCTGTAACTGACTAATTTGGCGATATTCCCATTCAAATTCAGTAATGGATCTTCCCCAATCTGTTTCTTCGCATCTTCTAATCGACAGTCATATTTAAAATTCTCAATTGGCAATCGCATTCAAAATAGTAATTTAATATACATAAATTAAAGATACACCATTATTTCAAATGCTAAATAATACAGAAGCAAACTAACTTAATACAAAACAATAATTTAGTATACAATAGTTTAGTTTAATTAAACACATAACATCAGACTGGCGGCACATAATATATATATATATACATATATATATATATAATAGATACTTCTTAGTTATCCCGTCGACCAAATTACTGTCGCCATATTGTAAGATTAATTGTCAATAATGGTTTGCCATTAATTAATTAATTGTAAGATTAAATGCCAATAATGGCCAATAAAACTATTAATTCGACGTTTTATTTATATTTTTATTAATGCTTTACTAATTTATTTGTTCTTTCGTTATTTAAAATAAAAATTATGTCAATTTGTATAATTTGGCGATATTGGTCGACGGGATAACTAAGAAGTACCATAATATTATATACATACCTACATTATATTATATTAAACAGTCATAGCATGTATGGATGAGGGTATGAATACATGTATGAATACATGGAGGGCATGTATGAATGCTTTTTGATTGCCTTTCATATTTCCACTAAACAACATTAATGATAACTTTCCTGTATAGGGGCCTTGGAGATAAAAGGAAAATTTCACGCATATATTCTGACAACCTATTAACTGCGAAACAGCACCGAAAACTGGCGAAATGAAGCAATTAAATTAATAAAACTTTGTAAAAATCACCATAAAATTAAAACAAAACACAGGACGCGTTTCGAGCTAAAAACATAACAGCTCGTCATCAGCTAAGCATACACGTGTCCGAAAACGAACAAGTTCACCACCAGGAACTTGTTCGTTTTCGGACACGTGTATGCTTAGCTGATGACGAGCTGTTATGTTTTTAGCTCGAAACGCGTCCTGTGTTTTGTTTTAATTTTATGGTGATTTTTACAAAGTTTTATTATTTTAATTTTAACCTATTAACTGTCTCGGTGCTACTAACTAAAAGTGCTAAACAACAAGATATAAATGTTAAGTAACTGGCATAAAAAAGTTCATAATTAAGAAATAGGCACTGCCGATAGAAAAACGAACTAGGCGCTCATCAGGTTTATTGCCGCTACGTGGCGATTAGGTGGTCTCTTACGCCAATGACAGGTATCAAAAACCCGTTCATCTAGGGCAACCCGGAAGATAAGGGCCTGGTCATTGGTTAGAAAGTATGAAAAATGAGTCATTGGGTCTCTGTTCTCTATTTCATAGAGCATTTTTTAGCAAGCCGAAGAACTTTTTATTGTCAGTTTCCAAAGTTCGATATTTTTTCATGCGAGCAGCGTCTCTTGTCGTTCTACCCATGTCCAAATAGAGAAACAAAAATATTCAATTTAAAAATAAAGCTATTAAATCTGAAGAATAAATGTAACATATATATATAAAGAATTTTCACAGAAAACCTGTGTTATTAATGTACACACAAATCTGGACAAAAGTATTTACTTATCAAAATAACATCTTTAAAAGTCCATAATTTCCTCCAAAAGAATCATTCAAAAATTGTAACTCAAAAAAAAAAAAAAACTAAAAAGTGAAAAATAAACTTTTTTACCAAAAATAAAACCGACTTCAAAAACTACTACAAAGTAAAAAATAATTTTTTTACATAATATAGTTAATAAGAAATTCAATTAAGAGCATTGTATTTACCATGCGTATTATTATATTTATGTACATTAATTTGATTTTTTGGAGTCGGTGCCAGCCAAGCAAATTTCAAAATTAAAATTGTCTATCCAATACAAATCGTAACAAGATTCAGTAAAACCGTTTAGGAAGAAAATTCCATTCTCAATCAACTCTGACACCATCCTGCATTTGAAAATTTGTGTTTGGCTACGATTTTTTTACATAATAGCCTGTATAAAGGCATTAATTTTACAATAACCCTTAATTTAGCACACATAATTACAGCTAATCTCACTTGAAAATACACGTTTATAAAATCAGATGAATTGTTTCAAAAATGGTAAAATTCAAATTTTTTAACTAAATAACAAATCGTAAAAAAACTCGTAGATATTTGGATGTGTGTCTGTTGGATAATTATACTTAACTTCGTTTGGCTGGCACCGACTCCAAAAAATCAAATTAATGTACATAAATATAATAATACGCATGGTAAATGAAATGCTCTTAATTTAATTTCTTATTAACTATTATGTAAAAAAAAATTATTTTTTGCTTTGCAGTAGTTTTTGAAGTCGGTTTTATTTTTGGTAAAAAAGTTTATTTATTTAATTTTTCGCGATTTCTGGTTGAGGGGGGGGGGGGGGGGGCTGTAACCCCATCAACCCCCTTTCTCTTCTTTGGTGTCAATATGGACTAATATGGAACTAAAGCGAAGGAAGCGCATAGTCTGTTGAACGATAGGGGGAAAATGCAAATTTATCTTAAACAGACAGAAAAAATTCAGCACTATTTTTTCATTTCATTTTCGACCATTTCGAGAGGAGGGGGCTGAAATTCCATCAGCCCCCTAATTAATATAACCTGGACTAATATGGTGTTAACGTGAATGGCTATTTTGCTGTATGGCAGAAGAAAAAATTACAGATTTATCTTTAAAAAGTAAGAAAAAAGCACTTTTTCATTTAATTTTTTGACTATTTCGGCAGGAGTAGGGGGGCGCTATAACCCCGTCAGCCCCCCTTTCTCTTCTTTGTTGTCAATGTGGACTAATATGGGACTAATGAGAATGGCTTGTCCGCTGTATAATGGAAAAAAATTAAAAAAATTTCCATAAAAGAAAGACGAAAAATCAGCACCTTTCTATATCACTTTCGAAAATTTCGGGGGGGGGGGGCTGTAGCCCCATCAGCCCCCCCCCCTTGGGTACGCCACTGCTTTAGAAGATAAATTTTTCATGAATTCGTAATTCAGTACATAAAGGGTTAAAAGGCTGGAGACGTCCGAATATAGATTTTTTACAAAGGTCAGTTCGTATACTTTACAATTTTGTATTAGGAAGTGGACACTCTTTACGAGAAGTAGGTCATTTTCTATTGATTGCAGATGCGAAAAAAAGGACCTTTTAATTAAGTTAATACTGGCTAAATGGGATAAAAATACACTTAAAATACTTTATTCAGATCGGCGTGTTTCATAACTCAGATGGCGATATTCCCAAGATACAAATATTTTCCCGAAACGTCTTTTAAAGGAAACTAGCTGTTTAACCCGTTCTACACACGGGAGTTCATGAATTTAATTCTAAAATCAAAATTAAAAATAAAAATCAGTATTCGATTTAGAAAAATGTTTTTCTACTACTATGCATTTTTTAAAAATGAAATTTAATTTATCATGTTGGTATGGCAGCAGACGATAAAACGATGTCTTTGGAATGAGGGAATAAATAGAATAAAAATTTTCGTTGAAGTTTGTGATAAAATGTTTTTCTTTATTTTTTGAAAAAGGTAATAATTAAGCTCAATTAAATAATCTCTAATTGTTTGCATGTGAAAAGAATCATCGTAATACCCGCTACAGCTTCTTTTAGTATTGCAGCGTGGCGTACGTAATATGTATATCTCATATTGCAGTAAGCATTTAGAGGTTAGAATTAGCGCGATTACGGGTTGAACATAAAAAATGGCAAAAATTCGTCCAAAACATAAAAAAAATCTATTTAAAATTTTCGAATTTTTTGCTCCAATCGTTCATGGTTCCCCCACCAGCAGCCCGCGTGCTAAATTTCTTAGTTCTGCGACCTGTGCTTTCCGAGTTTCTAAGGTTACATAGATACGCGAACAGATTTTAATAGGGTAGATTGGTAAACAAAATCTCGAGGCACATGTATAATGAAATCAAATGGAACTAGTCGGATGTGCCAATCCCAAAACTTTCTTCAACCTCATTCATGTTAATACAGCAGACCCTCGATTATCCGAAGTAATTGGGACCGACCGTATTTCTGAAAATCGAAATTTTAAAAAGTTCGAGAATGCTTCCATTTTAAGATTAAGGAGAAATATATGCAATATTGCTATAATTTTATGGTAACAAGTGTTTAAAAATAAAGCAATAGCAAAGTAGAAACAGGAATAAATTACCTGAATTTTAATTTTGAAATTAAGTACCTTAAGTAAGCACAGAGTTTTGAAAAAATGTTTTGTTTGTCGCAGTTTCTATTGCCTTTGCTTTGAAGCTCTATCACGGAGTTTTTTAATATTATTAGTTCACCAGTATCACAGCCTTTCCGTTGCTCCAGCCATGCCAAACCTTTTTAAAAATATTCAAAAGCTCCAGAATTGCAAATTGGTTCGTTTTCTTCGTTCCACTCCGCAGCTTAAGGGAGCTCAAGTTAAATTCAAAGGAATGAAAGGGGATCGAAAATATTAATAAGTACTCTTAGTTCGTGAAGGTCCGCTTGCACACAAGGAATATGATAGTTTAAAAAAGAGCTTTCAAAATGGATTTTGCATGCAAGGAATGTGATACAGTCGGACCTCGATATCTTGAACCTCCTTATCTCGAAACCCTTGATATCTCGAAAAAAGAAATTTCCTCTGCATTTCCATCAAAACTCTTATGTATTTTCCATAATTATCTCGAAATATATTTTCCAAAACCCTTGATATGTCGAAATATTTTCCTCAGAAATTAGTTTGGCTTTTTACTTTCGGCTGTTGTCAGTTGTAGAACTAGTTTGATCTGGATGATGGTTTCACATTCTTTTATCCCTTTGTTCATACAAAGAACTTAGAGGGTAAGAATAGAAGCTTTTTGAAACCGAAAAAAAGGACATCATCGTTTTTTGGAAACTTTGCGGTGAAAATGAGTGAGTGCGTTAATTCAGCTACCTGTGAAGAGTGCCTTTCAGAACTTCCTTCTCTTTTAAAAGACTATAAAGCTGATGAAACTGTATTATTAAACCATAGTTTTTCCAACAAAACGTCTGCATTTAAAGGCGAAGAAATCCGATGTGGCAAACTAAGTAAACTTCGTCTAACTGTGCTTTTGACAGCAAATCAAAGTGGTAAAGACCTCCTTGCTCCTTTTACGATAGGACAATCTAAAAAGCCGAGGTGCTTTGCTAAAACTAAGTCATTTCTAATGCTGTACAGGTCTGATTGCCTGGTAGAAATCGGTAAAACAATGGCTAAAAGTAAAATACATGTTCTCCTTTTCATAGGCAATTGTAAAGTCCACTCTAATCTTCCAACGCTAAAAAATATCGCTGTTAAATTTTTGCCGCCAAACACGACTTCGAGGTTTCGACCAGGACAATCATCGACAACCATTAAACTAGGAGATAATCCGTAGCTTCAAAGTTGGTGATCGAGCCCAAATTGTGAGAAACTTCTGAATAATATCCAATTCATTATTTCTTAATGACGAATTGGATATTATTTAATCAAAACAAGCTTGTATGTAACACAATTTTGAAATTATTAAAACTTTGAGAAGTGTAATTTGTTAATTATTAGTAGATTATATGTAGTTTTTGACGAATCTCATTTTTTACAGCAAAAAGTAGTTTGCGAGATTAGATTTTTAAATTTTGTCAAAACCTTGATAACTCGAAACCTCTATATCTCGAATTTTTTTCTCTTCCCCACAAATTCGAGATATCGAGGTTGTACTGTATTAAAATAGTTTTAAAAATGGATTTCGGTAAACCGAGAGTTTCGGTTAAAAGAGTTTCGGATAAAAGAGGTTCTACTGTACTTCAAAATTCGCTATCACACTGCCAAAGTTAAATGACAACATCTATGCCCTCACGAGGATTATGAAATTCCGTGCATGAATTCTTGAGATGGGATTTTCGCTAAAATCGTGTCCAATCCTGCAAAAGACAGCCTAGCAGCGCCACCTGTTCGGTGATGAACACCAAAACCTTATCAGCAACAACTTGTGTCAACGTCTAACTGAATCGGAAGTTAGATGAGAATTCGCGCGTGAGTTCTTGAGATAGAGCTTTTGCGGAAATCGCGAAAAATGCGGCCTAGCAGCGCCACCTGTTGGACGATGGATATCCAAACCTCAACCGTATTTATCAAAATATACCTGAATCTGAAATTTGATAAAAATCCGTGCATGAGTTCTTGAGACAGAGCTATTGTGGAAGTCGTGAAAAAGACAGCCTAGCAGAGCCATCTGTTGGGCGATTTATACAAAAACTAATCAGCACCCATTTATATTTACCTATTTACGAGTATAGACGGCTTGCATTGACATCCTCGTTGCTATTAGACATCCCAGGATGGTCCTCGAGGATGGTCCCTCGGATGGTCATCCGAGGATAAACATCCTCGTTACTATTAGCAACGACTGATACTATTGCATCTGGAGCACACACGGAACCTCACAACTCCCGTTGCCGTTTGCCGTAAAAAGCACGTGTTATCTTTCTGTTTAATTTAGAACTTTCTTATTTTTATTATTATAGAGCAAATAAGTCTAATAAGTCAAATGGACAGCACCCCATTCGCCTTATATTTGGGCGCTATATGAAGCGATGACAGACATGTGACGTCATGTGCAAACCGTCTATAACTGAATCTGAAGTTTTATTAAATTCAGTGCATTCATTCTTGAGATAGAGCGCCCAAAAAAATTGTGTCACATACAGACGGACAGTCAGAGTCGCAAACTCACAGACCGGCCTTTTATATAAATAGCTGTTTTTCGGGATCTCTGACCCCTAAAATGTGTCAATCCGTCGAATACAGGAAGTCGAAGGTTTTTACGAACCCACACGGAAAAAAAAACTGTTTTGTTGAAACAACTGAATTTTGGTTAATGTATTCCAACCAAATATTTTGGTTAAAATAACCAAATTTTAGTTGGACTAACCAAATGATTTGTTGAATTAACAAAATCATTTGGTTAAACTAACCAAAATTTGATCATTCCAACCAAAATATTTGTTTGGAGCTATATTAACCAAAATTTAGTTGTTCCAACAAAACAGTTTTTTCCGTGCAATACTTTGTTGTAAAAATAGAAGAAAGTAATAACATCTTGATTTCATGACACATGTGACCTCGTGATTTTGTATAATTGTACGTGATTTCATTATTATACAAGTGACCTCGTGATTTTGTTTATCAATTTCATTTAAAAACATTTTTGCGAAAATATTTGTATCAACTCTAGATCTTGAGAGCGTCACCGTCTGAGCGATGAAATTCGTCGATCTGAATAAAGGTATTTTTAAGCGTATTTTTGATGATTTTAACCCTTCATTGCACCACGTGCCACATCTGGCACATACCTAAAAATATTGTCATTCTTATTATACGTCATGAATTAGGTCAAAAGAATCTCTATTACTGATCAAGAACAGTCCAAAGAATGGAATAACATTTATTTTGTCCATGTCAGAGGGCTGCAGTTGACAAAAAATTAGAATTTATTCTGCAGAAACAACAACAACAACAAAAAATTCGATCTAGCTATTAAGGTAAAATTTATTTTAATTATGTTTACTGAATACTTAAAAATATTAATAGCATAAAATAAGTTGCAGAATGTTAAGCAGATAAAATTGATTAATTTAAGCTCATGTAGTTGTAATATATATATATATATATATAGCAATACAATATTTTAAAACCCTAATTATGTACATAGGGTACACGCCATAAAATATCAAATTGCAGCTGAAAATTTGAAATTTAATTTTTTTTTATTATTTTTCCCATTATTAGACCGATATATAGATTTCAAATAATTTTTTTTCATAGAAATAGAAAAAATAGGGCAGTGAAGGGTTAAGTGATATTTTCATATATCATTTTATAAGTAGCTTTTAGCCAGTAATTTTTTTATATGTTAATTATTTAATTATTTTTTTAATTAGTTTTAATTAGTTTTGGAATTATATTTAACTTTAATTATTTTTTATGTTTTTATATATATTTTTTTAACATGATGTATTCTGACATCTAAGTAAGTATTTTTCAAATCGGAGTGCTTGAGTCCCAATTGCTCATTTCAGATATCTGACGTCAGAAAAAACATGAACGATGACGTAGTAGTCCCTGTTCGACCTGGAGAAGCGGAACCTTTAAAAGTAGGTGACGAAGTGTTTAAGTCTGTTTATGACTGGGAACTGACGGATGAAGATTTGGAGAGAGCTGCCCGCGAACTTGGTGAAACGGAAGAGAAGAAGATAACATGTCTTCAAAAGCTCAAAGAAAAACTTTCAAGTAAGTTTTAAACAGAGGCGTCGCCATGGGGGGTTATGGGGGGAGCCTCCCCCTCCAGTATTTGTGGACTTGGGAAAATTGGGCTTAGAGTTGGGAAATTGTAGATTTTTGAAAGTCTTCTTTTTTAAAAAAGTAACAGTGAAACAGATATCAATTTATTATCCTTGTGGTGGCTTCTTTTCTGAGTGTTATAAAAGTTAAATAATTAAAAGAAATACAAATTGAAAGCAGCAAGACTCAATCTGTCATTCTGTTTCTCTATTCTATAAAAATCCCATTCATCTGCCAGACCTTAATTTCTCTATTCCTGCCCATCAATCGTAGACTTTCCATTTTGTGCTATCATAATATGAATTCTGAGCGAACACAAGCTTTATTCACAGTAACATAGCAACAGATAAAACATTAAATTTGCGGTTGTAATTTATGCGGGTTTTTGAAGAACTGAAGTCCTTGTCCGTAGAACTCCGTTCTAAGCGTGAGTTCCTTAGGTTAAGTACAAAACGTACTCTAACTTGATTATTTTAAAGAGAGATGTCCACCAGAGTTTCCCTACTCGGACTCTACAGATTGGACAGTGTCTTTTCAATGAATGCTTTTGAAAAGACACAGAAGTGCACCGTGACCTTCCAAATCACTGGCCTGGGAACTGGTTTCAACTTGGTGGCATACGTCACTGAAGAGAGATCCACGTTTGTAAGGGGATCTCTTTCTCCTTCTCCCTCGCACGCGTGGTTCACTCACATGTTGGAGCAAGAAAAGCACGTATTTTTTTGTGATTTTCAGTTATTTTTCTTATTAAATATTATCAAAAGTACACATCTTGTATGATACTTTAATGCCATTCTAAATTACAAGATTGGACCGAAACACAAGGTGTATTGCTTTCTCTCTGACAAAGAACATTACCAAAAATGGATATACAGTGAGCAAAAAAAGTATTTGCACACCAGGTAAATTTGTTGTAGCATGATAAATAAATGAAAAGCAACTAAGAATAACAACACTTTTACAAAAAAAATAAACATATTTAATATCTGACTTAATATATTTAAAATATGAAAACATAAAAAAGTAGCATTTGTACTGCCAAAAAAATATTGGCACACTAGCAATAAAAATAGAACGAGAGGAATTATTTATAAGTTAAAAACAGTGCTAATATTTAGTATGCATGCCCTTTGCTTCAATTACAGCTTGTAATCGTCTGGGCATTGATTCTATTAATTTGTGGCATGTTTCACTGCTGATTTGTAGCCATTCTTCCCTAAGAGCTTGCTTAAGTTCTGATTTGTTAGAAATTTTCTTTTTCCTTATTTTCACATCCAAAATAGGCCATAAATTTTCAATCGGGTTGAGGTCTGGTGATCTGAGGTGGCGTTTTCAATTGATTTTTTACATTATAAAGCAACCATAACCTCGTAATATATGCAGTGTGTTTCGGATCGTTATCCTGTTGGAAATAATATGAATTAGGAATTCCTAATTTCAGAGCACTATTGGATAAATGATCTCGCAATATATTAATATATTGTTTAGCATTCATATTGCCTTCAATAAAGGTCATTTCGCCAACTCCATTAAAAGACATGCATCCCCAAATCATTACATGACCACCGCCATGTTTTACAGTTGGTTTCAAGTTTTTAATTTGAAGAGAAGTATTTGGCTTTCGCCATACAGTTTTCTTACCATCTGAGCCAAAAATATTGAACTTGCTTTCATCGTAAAAAATAACAGTTTTCCAAAACTCTAGTGGTTTGCTGACATAAGCTTTTGCAAATTCAAATCTTTTGACCCTATTTGTTTCACTAATAAATGGGTTTTTTTCGAGGGGCTCTTGCTCGAATATTTGCATCATGAAGAATATTTCTAATTGATTGTGGTGTAACTATTGTTCCCGACGTTGAAGCGACATCAACAGCCAATTCTCGAGCACTTAGAAAAGGGTTTTTTGAAGATTCTTTTATGATGGCTCTCCTTTGCCTGGTATTTAGCTTTCTTGGACGCCCATTTTGCGGCTTATTTATTGTCGAACCAGTTTCTTTTTTCTTCTTAATTACATAACGAACACTAGAAAAGTTTAGATGTTTTTCCTATTCCTCGGTAACTGAATCCAGAATTGTGAAGAAATATAATCTTCTCACGTGTAGCAACAGACAGTTCACACGTTTTCGGCGCCATTAGAACAAAAACTCCCCAGAATCCCTGCTCCAGTTAATATATTACGTGACTTTAAAGTGCGGGGCTAATGTACTGCGGGACTGATATGCTAAACATTTGCATATTGTTCACATTTAATGCCTTTTTTAACAGTCAATGCTTCTTGTGCAAATACTTTTTAGGTATGAGAAAATATTAATTTATTTTTTAAAATGTGTAATATTACCGTTTAAGGAAAATGCGTAGTTATTTTTATTTTCTTCTTATTTAAATAAATTAATAATTAAGAGAATAGTATAAAATTTGCTTTCTGTGGTTACTTATGCAAAAAATCGTCTGCGTGCAAATACCTTTTTTGCTCACTGTACATAATTCACCGCAAGAATTATAAACCCACAAAGTACCTACAAGATAAGAAAACATATATTTACTTATTTTTCAAAGTATTATACATATTAAAGTTTTTCATTTATTAGTTTTTATTACAATACTTCGTTAAAAAATAAATATGAAAAACGTTTTGTTTTAGTATAGTAAACTTTTTATAAAATCCCTATTTGCACAGAATGTGTAAAGTCTGAAAAATAATGTATGTATAACTATGTGTGTGAATTATAGAATTATATTTATTGTTGTACAATACTGTGTAGAAAATGTAGTATATTTTTTATTTGAACAACGAAAAGATACATTATTTTAATTATTTGTATTTAATATATAAGTATTTTAATAACTATTTTAATTATTATTTATTATTATTTAAAGTGTTATATGTTAATTTTTTCATTTTAATAGCTTTATTTCATTACTGTTAAAATGGAGCTATATTTAAAGATTTTTTTTCTATCAAAGACATTTTGTTTTAGTACAGTAATAGTAAATAAACTTTTATAAAATCTATATTTACAAAGAACATGTAAAGTATAAGAAAATTATACACTTGACTTATACTTTGTGGCAGTATATTTTGCAGAAAATTTATTTTAAATGTTCATAATAACAATTAAGTGAAACTATTTTTTTTATTATTTTTTGTTAATATTATGTAGTCGAGAGTTTTAGTTATTCTTTTTTATCACAACATTTCATTACAAGCTAAATGAATCTTACTTTTAAAATAATTTTTAATAATAATATTTTGTTTTAGCATGGTAGATTAAATAACCTTGCATAAAATTCATATTCACACAGAAAATGTAAAGAAAGAAATAATATATGTATAATATGTATGTGAATTATACATTATTGTAGAATATTCTATAATAAATATAGTATATTTTTACTTATGAATAACAAAAAGGATACAGTATTTATTTTAATTATTAGAGTATTAATATTTAAGATTATTTTACATATTAGTATTGATAACTAAGTAAGCTTTTTAAATTATTATTTCTTATTAATTAAGGTATCAATATAAGTTCTTAAATCTTAAAATTTACCTTTTTGTAAACAATACAAAATAAGCATAAAAAAGGAAACTCGCAATATTTTTAATTAAAGTTAATATATATAATACTTTAAAAATTAATATGTTTTCTTATCTTATCGTACTTTGTGAATTTATAAGTTTTACGATGAACGGTGTTTATCCACTTTTGATAATGATTCAGAAACACAAAATCATTACAAAAAAAAAAAAAAAAAAAAAGGAAGGTGAGAGGGGGTGCGGTATAATTTTTGTTCAATTCTGTCCTGTCCTGTTCTTTTTTTTTTTTTTTTTTTTTTTGGATGCAAAAACAATGAAAGAATAACTTAAAATTCAGAAACACAAAAACTCTTCGGGAAATAACAATAATTTTTTTTTTTTTGGGGGGGGGGGAGGGTATTTTCTGTGGGAGATTTTAATTCCAGATGTTTATGGGTTACTTTAGTGCATATTTCTCATTTTGATTGCTAAATTTTTCCCACACAAATTTATAATCATCTGGTGTCAAAATATTATTTACAAAACATTAACAGCTTTTAAATGCTAAAGAAATTATTCAAATCACATTTTACTAAAAAATAGTGCATATTAATAAACAAACCTTTAAAAGCATACTTTTTATTTATTTTGCTTCAGTAATTTCGATATATATATATATTTTTTCAAATATTAAAATAACACTTGAGTTTTTTTTACTGAGAAAATTTATAGAAATAACCATTTTAAAATTATAAATTTTACGCAGTTTTTAGGAAGTGGTGAAAAATGAATAACGGAGACTGGTTTTTAACGAATTCATTCAAAAAAATATTAAAGGTTCAGAAAAACGAAAAATTCGCAAAAAAAGAGGGAGCTTTTTTCGTGGAAATTTTTCGCTCCTTTCTTTAATAGATGTATTTAAAAATATATTTCTGTTTTAGATTGCTAAATCCCTCCTCCCCCCCCCCCCACCACCACCACCACCCCGCAATATTTAAATGCATATGCGTTAAAAGATATTTTAATAAAAAGAGAAAAGGAACTGTTTATGTTTAAAAAGTAACAGCATTTAAATTCAAAATAAATAAAAGCAGACTTTCTTTTTTATTTTACTTCAATAATCTATTGCTATTTCCTTTTGCTTATATTAAAAATTAAGTGTTTTTTATTAAGAAAAAATATATGAAAAAATACTAAAAGAAAAACAAAGAATTTTATAGCAGTGGTGAAAAAAATAATAATGAACGTTGATCTTTTAGCAAATAGGTGAAAAAACTATTATAAAAATGCTTAAAACTTCATAAAAAATCCTTAAAAAAAGGGAGGGGGAGGCTGCATTTTGTGTAAGAACTTTATTCCTGACATGACATCGCGGTGCTTAAGGAGAGCCAACGCGGCGTGCAACGCCGCCGCGCGTAACCTCCAACTAAATATGAAAAAGAACTAAGGATGAATTTCGAAACAATACACTGCCTAAAAGTATAATTTGGAAGCTCTGGTGGATTCCCGAGGTCCATTCCAGAGTTGGAAGCACGAGGTTAAATATAACCTCCAGAAAAAGGGCCACATAAGGCATCCAAGAATTTTTTTGGTTGCCCTATACAGTCGAACCTCGTTAACGTGAACACGCTTAACGTGAATTACTTTTAACATGAACAGTTGCTACCAGGGGCGGCCGGTCCATTGGGGCCACTGGGGCCAGGCCCCACTAGAATTTTCTGTTCATTTAAAAAATTTTGATTCATATTTTTAATTTAAAACTTAAAAAAAAAAAGAACTGTTTACTAAAAATATATTGCAAAGAAACTCCTTCTTACATCGTGCCCACTCATCCGTTATCGACTCTCAGCATCTATTTCTTTCTCAGAGGCAATAAATCACTTTACTGGCCACTACTTACTTCTGAACACCAAGGTTACTGTATCGGGGCACAAGACATTTGTGCCCATTTGGCGCGATAATGAGTATTTCCCTCCCTCACGTGTCATTCAATTTTGGCGATGTACTGCTCTTTTAGAGCTAAATCTTCCGTATTTTTTTTTGCAATGGGGGGCACTGGGCGAGAGTGCCCTTGATCCAAAGTTTGTTATACGGGGATTCTCAAAAATATTCGTCGACATTTGTATTACTATTGCTGCTTATTCGTTGAATTACGCGATCTTTAAGTACTCTGTACTCTCTTTAAACGGAGACACATGTTATTGTTAAGGTGTATTCCAATCCAAACTGCTTATTTTCTGATTTATTTTTAAATTCATTTTTACTCTCAAACGCATCAAACTGGCAAATTCTCTTATTTAGAAACTACATAATGGGACGTGCTTGTCGATTTTTTGAAAAATGCAGAAAATATTGCAAAAAAAAATGCTATCAAAGTGGGAGTTTTGAACCGAATTTTCTGAAGCGGGAGATCTGGGGATGAAAAAAGGGGTCCTAATGAGAAAATAATTGTTTTAAAATCAAATTCTATTGAATTGAGCGAAAAATGAAACCACACGGCCTCTTAAACATCACTTCAAAAATCATCTCAGCAAGTTTCATGTTTTTACTTTTAAAAATGAGTCTGAAAGTGTCCCAGAAAATTTCGAGCTGTTGAGGGTGGAAAAATATTTTTTCGAACACACCCTTAAACATTCTTGAAATAAAAAAAATGAATTCTGTAGATGATTTATTATGCCCTTTTCAACAATGAATTTGGAAGAAAAACTTGAAATTAAACGCCTGGGACCTTATCAACCGAAGAATTTTGAAATGCAACGAAAAGATGGAGGAAAACTACGCTATTTCTCTACACAGTGGTATCAAAAATTTCTGTGTATTTCAGCAAGTGAAGGAAAAAAAAAAAAGCATTGTTCTGTTTTTATTTTTTATTGTTTGAAGGGATGAAATTATGGAGTATGGCCGGCTGTAACGATTTGAAGCATTTTTCTGAAAGAGTAAAAAAAAACATGAAATGAATACTACTCATTTAAATAATGCTTTTAACTATAAAACCTTCGGTTGGTTGTATGGTTGTATTTATGACGGCCAATTATCTGCACGGGGGATATAGGCCCAGGGGGGAGTGCCCTTCATGGGGGTCTTTCTAAGGGAACCTAACCCGTATTAACGCTTGGAAATCCAAGGTTCGAAGAAAACCACGAAAACTCCGAACGATTAGGCCGACGGGCGCGATTGGGATCGAACCCAGCACCTCCCGTCTACCAGATTCGAGAGCAGAACCTCTCAGCCACTGGTGGGGCATAAAACCTTCGGAACTGTCAATATTGTAGTGCAGTTGGATGAAGGTTACAGGATTTCATTACAAAAACATAATGAAATGGTTGAGAAGAACAGGTATGTGCTAAATCGTAAACCGAGGTATGTTTTTAGAATTGGTCACATACGCCTCAAAACTGGACACTATATTGGAAGACCATTTAAACAATGCTACAGTATCTAAAAATACTTAAAAAACTATACAATATGAGCTGTTGGATTGTATGTATGAAACGTATATGCATGAAGTTAAAAATGAGATTTCTGCTTCTAATTTTGTAGATTTACAAGCTGACGAAACTATATTGATGTAAGCTGCACTTCGCAATTTGTTATCATTTTACGATATATAAAAAACAACAAACCCTTGAAAAGGTTTGTTCAATTTATTGATGTCTATGATAAAACAGCAGAGGGACTTACTATAATCTTAACTCAAAATTTAGAAAAGTGTGATTTAAAAGATAAGCTTGTTGCGCAAGCATATGACGGTGCGCTGTTGTGAGCGGGTGTCATACTGGAGTTCAAGAGCGAATGAGAGAAAATTTTAAAACATTTTTGAAAAACTCTATGGGACAGGAACGATTAAGCACACTCTTGCTGTTCTTTCAGTCCACAAAGATTTTATTAGTACAATATCAGAATTTGATGTAAAAGTAAGTGAAAGATTTGCTAGTCGAAAAAATCGACGTGCCTAATTTCTATTTAAATAATGCATTAAATTTTAATTTGTGAATGGATTAAATCTCTGCAAGAAAAATATGTATTTTTTTCTATTAAATTATGAGATAATTATTTTTTGTTTGATTTGTGAATTTGTTTTTTAATTTAATAATGTTTGACCAGAGTAAGTTTAATGTGAATAATGGTAATTAAATTTAAAGTTAGTGAAAGATTTGCGCATCTAAAAACATACCAAACTTTTATTTAAATAATGTACTAAATTTTAATTTCTGAACAGTTTCAATGTTTGCAAGTAAAGTTTATATTTTTTTTCTGTAACGTTGTGAGATTGTTATTATTATTACTATTATTATTATTATTATTATTATTATTATTATTTTGTATATTTGTTTTTTAATTAAATAATGATTGATCAAAGTATGTTCAATGTTAATAATGGCAATTAATGGTATGTTAAAAATTGTAATTAATTTGATAAATTTGAAATTAACGTTGATTACTTGAAAAAATAATATTTTTTTTTTTTTTTTTTTTTACAAAAGTAAGAAATAAAAGTTTTAAATAATTTGTTTTCATGTTTAAACAACAAATATTAATACATAAAAATTTACAATATGTTATTGGCACGAGCCGCCACCGGTTGCTACTGTCCCCGTCAAAATGAATATGGATTCTAGTGTTTTTTCTTTTTTTAACATGAACACGTTTAACATGAAATTTCGTTTAATGTGAACAATTTTCGATGTCCCCATTAGAGATTTTGACGCTTAACGTGAAAAAAAATTCCCAGAAAAGTGTGAAAGCTTCCTTTTCCCTGGGGAACAATGGGTTATACTTAAGAGCTTCATAAGAAAGGGTTATTCTTTAGACCGATGGAAATGTATACTATTGCCATTAGGATGTGCTCATTTTTGGACAATACAATACGTGTCACCAATATCAGGGAAGGTTGCTACCTAAAGGGAGTATTTTTATGTATTGTTTCTTTCTTCACACGTGGAAAATTTACAGTTTAGTATTGCAACTTTCATATGAAAGGTAGCATGCGCCCTATTAATGAATAAAAAAATGTAATAGTTTAATTATTAAAACAGAAATGTCTCAATTCGAAAACAAAGTTTTCTCCCATTAGACCCTATGTGAAATCCACATTTGTCGATGAATTCTTTACCACTGCATTTAAGGTTATTGTAAATTAACTGTTTATGTCTGGTACGAAATAGGATTAAAAATAAACATTGTATAAAAGCTTCATTATAAAAGGTATTATTATTAAAAACTGATTCAATCGCCGATCAAAACAAATATTTATTAAATATAAAATAAAAAACTCATCCTGATGCTTAAATATATCTTGTTTCCTGCTTTGCAAATTGCTAATGAAAAAAAGTGGTTCAATGTATGTTCTTGTGTAATATTGGAAATGAGATTTACTGATAAATTTTAACAAAACCCTGCTGTCCCGTTAGCTCCCATGTCCTATTAGCCCTAGTCTCCCCTATATGTATTTTTCTCATTTTTTTTAATCGGATTTTTTGCTACTGATAGCATGAACTACGGATAACATGAACAAAAATTTAATTCCCCTTGAGGTTCATGTTAACGAGGTTTGACTGTACTTCGATGTCACTTCACCGACTGGCGTAGGCAAAAAACGGAGAATGTAAAGGTAGTAGGGTACCAACGAGCACAGGAAAGCTATAGCATAAGGTAGCCAAGCCTATCTAACTCTAAAAACTTATAAAAAACAAAGGGGGCCACATAGCTCACTAATTTAGATGTCAAGCCTAGTGCGCATTACATGTCGCGGGTCTCCCGGCTTTCGCACAAACCGTTTAGCCTTGAAAAAGGCTTTGTGGTACATCGAGAGACCACCGCTATTGCAAATTGCATTTTGGCATTGACAGTGATCGAAAATGGGGACAAGTTAAGATTAAAATTAAAAGCTAAAAAATAGCCAAGTAACTTCAAAATTAACTATAAAACTGGGTCAAGAATTTCGTGACCGGGATGCCTGGGGACCGCCGGTCAAATGAACCAAAATGGGAAGAAAGGGGTATAAATAGCAAACAGCCCAAGGCCGGTCGGGAATAAGGTAGGCGAGCCTAACCTCTCCCTGAGTGGAAGTAAAGAAACTGTTCGAAAAAATCTAAAATTTTGTAAAGTAAAGAGCACCCATAAACACTTAATAAAATTTAAGGAAAGGAAGCTCCAAATAAATAAAGATAAAAATTACTAATAAAATACAATAATTAAATTAGGAAAGTTGAAGTTCGCGGCTGTTGACAATGAACAGTATGCTGCATGACGTCACGGGAGAAGCCAATTCTAGATGAAAATTTCTTTCTATCGAGGGAAAAGAGGAAATTTTCCCGTGGAATTCTGCGTTTAGGTGACACCTGAAGGATTTCTTCTAGAAGTTTTTGAGCATGGGACGAAGTCATCGTCCCGAATGAGTATTGCGAGGGGCCGTTTCCGGTTCCTCCCCACTCTTGCGTCCTAACGACGGATGACATCTAACGCAGGATTCCTCACGGCTGGGGTTGACCTGTGAAACTTCAACGTCAGTTTTTTTATTTCTGCAAATACAGGTTTGATTTTGAGGTCACGATGGATGACGTCATTTCGAACATAGCGGGTCGCCTTAGTAAACCTACGCAGGAATGAATTTTCGTTTTGCAATTTTCGCTACTGAAAATGTTTAAACTTCTACACATCGGATATTTTCAGTTTTTATACCATCCTATGAGGGAAAAAATGTACTTTTAAATGCAATTAGTTTGAAAACTGTGTCTCCATTTATTTTTGAGATATTAAATCAGAAATAAAGAATCGTGGAGTTCTCCAAAGATCTCACCCAGCGATGAAGTGGAGATCTCTCTCAACTAACGTCACAAACCTATGTTTAGGTCGGTAGTGTCGAATTTTTTTGTTTGAGTTGAGAAGTTTTAGGAATGGATGTCTGTTAGGTTGTTGTAAATTCTAAAAAGGTTTTTTTTAATGACGCAAAGAAAAGTTCGAAATTTTAAGGGGTCCAGTCATTTGTTTTAGGTAGGGCAAATATTTTTCCACCTAGCCTGTCTCAAGCGCGCTCGAAGTAAAAATCCCCGAAAGGAGCCATTGTATAGATTCGGAAGCTGATTTCTTTATCGTTTGCTGGCTGCGTAGGGGAACTCAGAAATTTATACTATTAAGTCTGTCAGAGTTAATCTCTTCGTTTAAGTTATATCTTTTATAGCGTCAAATAGAGAGTTTGTAGTGGAATTTATTTTAGCTCAAAGTAGTGTAAAATAAATATAGAAAATCTATATTTCAAGTTGAACGACAGATTCACCTTAATAAAATAAATAAGCAATAAAGATAAATAGGATAAATCTGGAGTTTATTAGTATCCCTTTTAAAGTTAATAGCAGTTCAAAACATATACTTATGTAGGCATGACCACCCGCAAATTATTTGAAAAGATTAAAGAGCATATGACAGATATCAAAAAAGGTAAACTAGCCACAGCTCTATCCCGGTTAAGTCAAGATACGGATATTGATATCCTATTTAAAGAAGTCAAAATCATTGCACATGCATCACATTATAATATTTGTATAATCAGAGAGTCTTTGGAAATTTTGGCAAGAGGCAGGCGTACCTGTAATGACGTTCTGTCCTATAATATACCAAGGATTTGGTTTAACATACTAGGTGTAGCTGGTGAATTTGGTTTTGAATAACCATTTCCGTCCTCTCCTTCTCTTTTTCAGGTTAGCTACTCTTCTATTTCTTTCCTTCCCACCCTCCTGTTTGTGTTTTTTTTTGTTTCGCCCTCTGTATTTAACTAGCAGTTGTCTTTCAGCCGGCAGTTGTTTTCCCTGATGACGGCTCATGTTTTAGTCGAAAGCGCTCGGATTTTAATATCATCTGACTCCAGTGTTTTAACATCTTGATTCTTTTTAAAATATTTTAATATTTATGTACTTAACTACTTTATGTACTTTACTTTAGCACCTATTTAGTAAAGATATATACAGTAGAACCTCTTTTATCCGAAACTCTTTTAACCGAAACTCTCGATTGACTGAAATCTATTTTTAAAGTTTTTTTTTTTTTACTATCACATTCTTTTTGTGCAAAATCCATTTTGAAAGCTTTTTTTCTTTCTTTTCTTTTTTTAACTATCATATTCCTTGTATGCAAGCGATTCTTTCTGAACTACGAGTACATATAAATATTTTCGATCCCCTTTCTTAGAGTTCCTTTGAATTTAACTTAAGCTCCTTTTAGCTGCGGGGTGGAACGATGAAAATGAACAAATTCTGAAGCTTTTGCAAAAGGTTTGCCATGGCTGGAGCAGCTGAAAAACTGTGATACTGGTGAACTAATAATATTAAAAGACTCCGTGGTAGAGCTTCAAAGCAAAGGCAATCGAAACCGCGACAAACAAAATATTTTTTCAAATCCTTGCGATATATGTAAAAGGTACTTAATTTCAAAATTAAAATTAAGGTAATTTATTGTTTTTATTTTTCTACTGCTTTATTTTATTAAGCACTCGTTACCATAATCAGAAATATTGCAATATATTTCTCCTTAATCTTAAAATGGAAGCTTTCTCGATTATCCGAAAATTTCGATTTTCCGAAAGAGGGTCGGTCCCATTTACTTCGGATAATCAAGGTTCTACTGTAGTGTGAATTTAATATTCATATTGCTTATTCAAAGTAGTGTGTTAAAAAAAAAATTTGAGTTGCAGATTGCATCGGCTTTCAGTGTGAGGAGACTATTTAGGTTAACATCTGTGTCTACTGACAGTGTATTATTGAGTAAAGACAGACAAGACTTTACAATATCCTTTATTTCCTTCAAAACTTTGTTTCTTTCTCAAAAACTTCAAAATAACGTAAGTTTTTCTTATTAAGAATCACTGGCATTATTTTCATATAAAGAGCGATTATGATTCGTACACTACAGAAGACAAAAAAAAAAAAAAAAAAAAATTAGCAAGCCTTTAACTAATGCTGGTTGACTAAAAAGAAAAGAAAATGGTGATTTCTCGTCAGATCTCGAAAAATATAAAATAAAATAAACGTTGCAATTTACAAATGAGGACGTGAGTTACAAAATTCGCCTTAAGGGGACCAGGTAAACGAAATTTGGGGGAAAAAATCGATTTTTACTTTTTTAGATCATTAAATAGTTTAAACTTTTATCTTTCCAGCGATGTGTCACACATGTTTATGTATATAAAAAATAAGTGTTGGAATTACTCATTCTTTCTAAGAGTACTTCACAGCTTAATGGCCATTTAAATCTTTAATTGACTTTTTTTCAAAACTTGGATTTTTCAGATTTGTGTTCCTTTTTTTTTTCAATAACTATTAAACTTAAGAACTCAGATTTTTTTAATACTTATGTTATATTGTTCACTTTTACACAGGGATTTAAGGATTTGTTGAGAATGATTTATTTTAGGCAGTGAAATCTTACCAAAAATGTTAATTTAAAAACGTCTTTCGTTTAATAATTTATAATTAATTTTCAGTTTCGCTTGGAAAGAAAAGGGTCTGTTAAAATACGTAAAGCATGCTCTATTTTTCAACCTTTCTGAGAAAAAGGTACATAAAGTGGGTGAATTTAACATGGTGGAGACAGGGCTTTCCCGGTCCCCTTAACGAGAAAATCAAATTTTGGGAAATCGCGAAAAATCTCTGGCTTCTTTGCATTGGTTTTCATTGTAAACCAAGATTTTACAATGCCAGAAATGCACGATAAAACAAGCTCTTTTTTTAACCATTTGGAAAAATGGTTATTGTCCTCGTCAGGGTAGGAAATCAAAAGCATATCTGAAGGTTTTTATGGGTTTAATCATCATTTTATTCGTTTTCTGATGGGTCTATACCCCTGGTCTATTTCCGTTTACTTTCAACAGAGATGGACAACAGAGTGTTGCCACTATGACAAAAAAGTAATAAAAACTTAAAAAAAAATAATAACTCAGAAACACATTGAGATACAGCTTTCAAACAAATTGCATTTAAAAGTACATTTTTTTCTCTATACGACGATATAAAAAGTAATAGTGTGGGATGTTTAGAAGTTTAAGAAATAAATTTCATTTAAAATGGGCCGTCAGATTTCTTGGAAATCGGACGATGGAAAAGCCTTTTCCCGAACAGCCAGTGAAATGCTTGGATAATACGTAAGTTTCAGGGAGTCTGACGAGTCGCAGGTTATTTTTGTCGTTTGCCATTTTTACGTGTCATAACACTATGAATGTTTAATTCATGGCGTACGTAATGTAGGATCCACTCCGTGCTATTTTTTATGTCTTCAATTTTAGTCTTTGAAAAAATCATTTTCCAAATGGTCGTTGTAATTTGTTAAATTGCATTTTTTTTTCCCCCTTGCAGATTGTAGTGTTTTTTCGATGTAGGTTCACCAATAGAATAGAGGGATAGAAAAAACTCTATTTTTTAAATTTTGGATAAAGCAAGTTTTGAAACCCACGTTCTCAAACATACCATTGACACAAACGAAAAACGAACAACAAATTATTCATGTAATAAAAACTTTTCAAAATAACAGACATTACATTACACTACATTAAAAGATAAAAGCACTATTTTGATGTCTGTTATTTTGAAAAGTTTTTATAATTATGAATGAATTCAGACGTAGTCCTTTTGTTTATATATATATATATATAAATTACAACGACCATTTGGAAAATGATTTTTTCAAAGACTAAAATTTAAGACATAAAAAATCGCACGGAGTGGATCCTACATGACGTACGCCATGGATTAAACATTAATAGTGTTATGACACGTAAACATTGCAAGCGACAAAAATCGCCTGTGACTCGTCAGATTTCCTGAAACTTACGTATTATCCACCTGAAACTTACGTATTATCCAAGCATTTCATGGGCTGTTCGGGACAAAGGCTTTTCCATCGTAGAAATCTGACGACCCATTTTAAATGAAATTTCATTCTTAAACATCCCACACTATTACTTTTTACACCGTCGTAGAGAGAAAAAAATGTACTTTTAAATGCAATTTGTTTGAAAGCTGTATCTCAATTTGTTTCTGAATTATTATTATTATTATTATTATTTTATTTATTTATTTATTTATTTTATTTTATTTTTTTTTTTTTGTAGTTTTTACTATTTTTTTGTCATAGTGGCAACAGAAGTATCCATCTCTGTTGAAAGTAAAGATTACTGTATAGACCCATCAGAAAACGAATAAAATGCGGATTCAATTCATAAAACGCTTCAGATATGCTTTTGATTTCCTACCCTGACCGAGGACAATAACCATTTTCATTCTATTCTAATACTAGAAAAGAAAAACACAATGTTTATCTCCCCTTCATTCTGATCTCAAATAACATTAAAATAAGTTGAAATGCAATAACTAATTTTTAAGAAAAAGGATTTTGTTGCTGTTGTTGTTGCTATGCGTGAATAAATAAAATTTTCAGTTTCAGAAGGAATAAGCCAGAGTTTCCATAACTATTCATTTTGCAAATGGGTATCTTTTTTTTTTTTTATCGTTATTTTTATGCCGAATGTTTCCAAGGTAGGAAAATAGAAAATAATATAGTTTTGATTTCAATTATTTAAGTGTAAGAGGTGTATCTAAACTTTTATCCAGCGAGGCTTAGATGTATTATAATCCCGCATCCGCCATCTTGGATTCTTTTCTTGCATGAAAAGTCCTTTTTCGCCAAGTGGTCAATGTCGCCAATGGTTAAATAGTGTTGATAGATTAATATAATATTGAAAAAACTGGAGTATAGTAATTATAACTATTAATTAAAAAACAATTTTTAGTTCACGCCCAGAAAAAAATCCAAGATAGTGGATGCGGGATTGTCATACATCTAAACCTCGCTGGATATTTTTATGGTTTTAGTTTCAGTATTTTTCTTTGGAAAGGAATTTTTTTTTTTTTTTTTTTTTTTTTTTTTTACGCGTAAGCATCGTTATCCTTATACATATATCATTTGAATTGGAAATTAGAGCAGTTTGTTTCAAGTTAGGAAATCTTCTAACCCTCCCCCAATAAATATTTGTAGTGACGCCCCTTATTTTAAACTACAATCTGAAGTGAAGTTATTGGAAGCAGAGCCCGATCAAGCTGAAGTTGGGCCTAGGGCCTGTTAAAAGTTGCCCCCCCCCCCCCCACCTCCCCATTCCCGGCGACATTTTCAGAAAAAAAAAAGTAGGTTTATTGGATGAGTTGACAAAGTTGTTTGGGTAAAAGTTTCAAGTTTATAAAAATTAACTTACAAGAATAATCAAGAAAATGGATGACCGTCCACTTCCTCAAATAAGCATTTGTATAATTCACAAACATCTAGGATCCACAGTTTATGTTGCAGAATAAAGGAGGACGTCTTTTTCAAAACTCGCCTTATCCAAAATCATAAAAATTGTGTTTTCTCTAACAGCCTAGTCATCATTTTAAACTACAATTCTGACATTGTAAAATCCTCGTTTATATTGAAACCAATAGACACAGTATGCAGTTTTTGGCATTTTCCCCAAATTTGATTTTCCGGATACGGCAAGTTTTGAAAATTATAGGTACTCTCACACTGAAAAGCACTTTTACAGAAAAATTAAATAGGGAGGTTTTTTATTACACTAAAACTTTGTTTTTACGTCAGGGACCAAAATATAAAATGCAAACAGTGGAAAAACTTAAATTGTGAGAAAATACCCACAAATTTGTGGGCCCAGGGCGAGGCCCCGGAGGTCCGTGCATTCATCAAGCCCTGATTGGAAGATTCATTACATGGAGCTATAAATATTAGTCTTCATTCTTCCATGATTCATTACAAGGATAAGAAAAAAAATTGGCGAGGTATTTTTGGTGCTACCATCTGTTGACGAATTTTAAAGTTAATAGCTTTCCCCGTAACTGCAAACGTTTGGTGCTGCTATCTATTGCTAAATTTTAGCGTTAGTAGTTTTAGCTGTGGTTCCCTGGTCTTAAAACGTTAAACCTTGATTAATTAGGTTTCCAAAGCCATAGCCAGAAAAATATTTCGTTGTGGTCTCAAAATTTTATTATTATTATCCTATATAAGATTTATTTTTTACTATTTGGAAGGGGACGAGTATTAAATTTAAAATAATTTCAGGGGCGTCACCATGGGGGGGTATGGGGGGGGAGCCTCCCCCCCCCAATATTTGTGAAGTTGGGAAATTTGAGCTTAGAGTTGGGAAATTCTGGATTTTTGAGACATTATGAAATTTTTATTGTTTTGGTGATTATGTTTCTGATTGAGTACTGTAACAGTAAGCAAGTTAAATTATCAAAAGAAATCAGCCACACTCAATCTATCATTGTATTTTTCAGTTCTACGAAAATATTATACATCTACCAGACCTAAAATTCTCTACTCCTATCCACCAACAGCTGACTATCCAGTTCCTTTATGTCCTTCAAAACTTTGTTCCTTTCTCAAAAATGTC
The DNA here is from genome assembly GCA_963932465.1 of Maratus speciosus. NCBI lineage: Eukaryota > Metazoa > Arthropoda > Arachnida > Araneae > Salticidae > Maratus > Maratus speciosus. The sequence goes on along the minus strand of CAWVRF010000002.1, from coordinate 4,301,683 downwards.
ACCCTTCCTCCCTTTCCCCTCCCAAAAGAGAATCCAGCTAATCCAAAGGGATTGCAGCTTCTTTTGAAAATTGGAGATCACTTGTAGCACAACAGATAGGAATGTAGTCACCTACTTGAAACAGAGCTGGGCAAGAAGATTTGATGAGTTTTCACAAATTGCACTAATTTTGCGATTTTTGGACAATATTATACTCATGCTCGTGATTTTTTTGCTCCAAAAAGTAGTTAACCCTTCGCTGTCAAGACAAAAGCATTATATGAGCAAATGTGAATATAAGAAGTCGTTAGTTTAGATAAATTTGCCTCATTTTACCTTTATTTGTGTGCGGAAATATATATATGTCCTGTTCATTTATATTTATAGGTGTTTATGAAATTTTAAACCAAAAGTCCAGTGTTGTGTTTTTAAAGCTGTTCTAAAAAATGACTATAAATCTTAGAACGAAAGAACCCTTCATAAAAGAAAAGAGTTTTCGCGCAAGATTTTGGAGCATCTAAAAATCCATTCGAGGATGAAAAAGGTAAAAAAGTGGATGATTTGAATTTGGAACAGAAACATGACCATGAAAGCAGTCCATCAACTGAAGAAAAAAATCGACATACAGGTTGACATAAACACTGACAGGTTGCACTTGAATAAAATTTTGAAGAAATAAAGATTTCCTTATAGACAAGTTCATAAACAATTATGAATATTAGGATGTGATTGAAGAAGCTGACTTCTGAAAGCACCATGGGAAAACGGTTTCACCAAATGGAATAGATAAAAATAATAGCATAACAATGGACATTGATACACATAAGTTTTACAGGGAAGAGTTATAAGAAATAGAAGAAAATTTCGGCAATTTAGTATTGGGCTTAAATGACAATGTTTCCTATATCAGGAGAATATTGCAGCAATGCATTCCATATTTAAATTACAATTGTGCAAGGCAAATCTGAGTATCACTAACTTAGAAAAGTTAATAATGTTTCCACCTGGATATGAGAAACCAGATGTACATGACTTGAAGAGTTAAATAGAAATAAACCAAATCCCAACTCACTTAACAAACTTTTTACTCATGCCATGAAATTCAAAGACTATTTGGGTCACACTGTCAAACTATATACTCGTACCTTAACATTCACAGCAGCTTATCTTTTTGGCGTTGCATCTAATGAAAGAATCTTTAGTCAAATAAAAATTTAAAAAATATATATTGCAAGCTACAATGAGGCCTGACAGACTTGACAGCCTAATGCTTTTAAAATGTGAAAGTGAAATAGTGGATTTTATTAAACTGGACGATGTTAGGTTAGCTTCATCAGGGTTAGCTTCTTTGAAGACCAAAAGAATTGATGTTAAATGAAAACAATTTGGATGTGCCAATCCCAAAACCTTATTATATCCCATACATGTTAATACTTCAAAATTTGCAATCACAATGTTAAAATTAAATAACAATTCTATGCCCACAATAATGAATTCTAGAGGTTTAATTATGTGCATTTAATTTATAATTCGTTTAATTGTGTGCATTTAAAAAGGAGATAGAAGCATCGCATTTTTCAAACAAATCATTGAATTTCGACACCCATGCTCTTAGATGTCTGCAACCAAAATTCCAAGCCCAAATAGCTCAAAAGTGATACCTTTGGACAGTATACACCCAAGCCCAATAAGGAAGTGTAACCGAATATGAAGTTTGACTAAATTTCCGTGCATTAGTTTTTCAGATATAGCTAACGCGAAAATCGTGAAAAATTCTGCACAGCAGTGGCACAGATATATACAAAAACCTAATAAGCACTAAATTATGTCAAGCTTTAACAGAATATGAAATTTGATCAAATTCTGTGCAACAGTTTTTGAGATATAACTATCGCTAAAATCATGTAAATCGTGAAAAATACAGCATAGCAGCGCCACCTTTTGGGTAATTTACACCAAAAACTAATCAGCATTAATTTTTATCAAGGTATAACTGAATCTAAAGTTTTATAAAATTCCGCGAATTAGTTCTTGAGATAGAGCACCCACAAAATTTGTCTCACATTCACACAGACATACATTTTCTAAAAACAGTCAAATCATGTTCAGGACCTTCTAAAATGTATCAAACCGTCGAAAACCTGTTGTAGAATTTTTTTACAAATTCAATACTTTCGTCTTGTGAAGAAAGTAAAACGCGTGTTTGTTGTTTTATTAAACAAACCAATACTAATTAGAATTTTTATGTTTCTAGTTTCAAAATTTTTCTTTGGAAAGAAATTTTTTTCTTGCATAAGCTTCATTATCATTATTACACACTTTGTGCATATCACTTTAGTTGAAAGTTGGAGAAATTTGTTTCAAGTTGGGAAATTTTCGAACTCTCCCCCCCGAAAAAATATCTGTAGCTACGCCCCTGAATAATTTAATAATGTAATGCATCAATGCAAACGATCTTTTAAACTTTCAGCCTTCTTCATTTCACATAAATTTATAATCTTTTTTGCATGGATGCTGTTGAATCGATGCATAGAATTGAGTGAGTGTTTTCTACATATTTTTCAAGCGTTTCAGTGTCAAAAATATTTTCCAAGGAGAATATATACACTAGAGATGTGTCATTTGTTGAGGAACGACTCCAAAGGAACGATTCCGGCAGTGAAACTGAAGGAACGATTCCATTCTGTAAAAAGGAATCGGTCCTTTTCGGAACGAGTCCAAAAAGGAACGACTCCTCGGATTCGGTCCTTTTTGGAACGATTCCGAAAAGGAACGACTCCTCGGAATCGGTCCTTTTCGGAACGATTCCTCGGAATCGGTCCAAAATGTACCGACTCCGAAAAGGACCGATTCCTCGGAGTCGTTCCGAAAAGGAGCGATTCCTCGGAGTCGGTCCATTTCGGAATCGTTCCAAAAAGGACCGAATCCGAGGAACCGTTCCAAAAAGGACCGAATCCGAGGAACCGTTCCGAAAAAGACCGATTCCTCGGGAATCGGTTCTTTTCTTGTAGACTGGCCAGTTTTAATAAATTAAAATACGCTATTTTATTTCAAAATAACAGATTTTGATTCTATTAAAGCTGACTTTATTGCCAAAATATCCTTCTAATGTGTGTGCCCCTCCCCCCCCCCTCCTCAAAAAAAAAGAAAAAAAAAAGAAAAGTAAAGAAAGAAAGAAAAAAGAAATTGGAGTGCGGGGCGGAGTAGGGCGTTTAATAAACATTACTATTTCATCTTCTTGTGCTAAATTAATCTGAAACAAATAATTAAAAAAAATATTTTATACGAATTGGATTTTTTACACCTGAGTGAAAAAGTGCCCGAGGTGGGATTCGAACCCAGAAACTTTACGTGCTTTACCGATTGAGTACCTGGACCCCGAGGGTAATGGAACACCATGTGTACTTTAATACACTAATACATTTTCTAATTGGTAAATGTATCATACGAAATGAATTTTTTCTAAATGACTTCTTAAGGCTGTTCTCAAATCCAAAAGAATAAATTTGTGACAAAAGTTTTAATTTATTTTTATTCGGAAATGCATGAAACGAACAGGTGTTGTTGTTCAGAAACTATGTAATTGAGCTGTTTTTTCCGTTTTTTTGCAAACGCAATAGGCCTTTCAGAAAATAGTGTCAAAGTGGGCGTTTTGAACCGAATTTCCGCGCGAAAGAGGCATAATTTCTCAAAAATGGGGGAAAAACATGTTTGTCACGTGATCAAAATCGATTATAACTCAATAGGTAATTTACTGATCAAAAGATGGAAAACACAGTTCGATTCCAAATCGCTTCCATGGTCAAACATTCCAATTTTATATCTTTCCGTTAAAAAATGAATTTGTAAATGTGTCAAAACGTTTTACGCTTGTTGAGTAGATCACTTAAGAACAGCCTTAAGAAAAACAAAGAAAATGCTTGTTCTTGTTTAATTACTAGTGAAAAATATTTTATTATATCTGACTAGAAACAGTTTTGAATAATGTAAGAAATATATCACTAGGCCATAAAAATTGCATTTTAATAGGATAATAATAACTGATTTTCAATTATTTTAATAATTGTAGAGTTACGCACTTTCATGCATATTTCACTATTTCATGTTTTTTCCTCAAACATAATTTCAATTTGAGAATCCTCTTTGTCAAAATAAATATATGACCAGCTACGAGCGCTCGAGTACCACTTTATTTCCACAGTTTGGCGTCTTGTTTTTTTCTCCTGAAGAAGATGATTAAAAAAATCTCGAAACTCCCTAAGATTGTTGTTTTAATCAACTTACATTGAGGTTTATTACATAGAGTAAAATCTGTTAGAACAAGGAATTTTTGTAAAACGTTTCTTTCTTTCTTAAGATAATGAATATTTCAAAAAGCATAATGTCTAATAATAATAATAAGATAACAGTAACAGTGATGCGTGGGATTGAAATAATTTAACCGCGGTTCGCTCTCTTAATGGCCGTTTTGAGTATAAAAACGGGAAAGAAAAATCACGTGCTACATATAGATTATCGGATTTTCTCCAACACTGCGACATATATAAAGCTGCATATTTTATGCTTGTTTCGGTTTAATAGATTTATGTTAACCCTCCGCCTACCAGAGGGGTTCAATGGCTCCGACAGGTACATTTATAATGATATTTCTAATTTATTTTAAAAACTGAAATTTCTGTAAATATGGTTTTTTTCTGGGTTGTTCTATTCTTTTAAGTAGAACATTCCAGAAAAAGTCACATATTTACAAAATTTTCATTTTTTAAAATGTGAAAAATCAATTTGAATGTATCTATCGGGTCTGTTGCACCGGTCTGGTATGCGGAAGGTTAATATTGCATTTAAAAAGTTTTACAATATACGAATTTAATTATTGGTTTCCAAAGAATGCACGTTGTGATTTTGTACAGTTTTTTCAATTGTTATTTTACTTCTATTTCTTGCTAAATAATTAGAATTTAAATAACTGTGACTTTGTTTTAATTCAACGTAAAATAAAAGCAAAAAAAAAAAAATCGTTTATCGTAATAATTTCTTATAATAATTCAGATTTCTTGATCTTTATTGATACTCGTAAATCCCGAAATCAATGCCACGATTAATGCCTGTTACTGTGGTGATGGATAATACATATCAGAGTTTAATTTCGATCAAATCGAGGCTCCCTTCATGCTAAACTAAATTTAATGTTTCAAGCCTAATACCAAATTTCCGTTTTTATTGAGGTAAAACTTACTGCAAATACGATACTAAATTTTATGTATTTTCCTTTCTTATTGTTATTCTTTTTATTTAGAAGATTTATTTATTTATTTTCTTTTTTTTTTTTCCTTAAATTACATAAAGTTTTCTGAAAAGTTCGAATTTAACAAAATGTTTTATCTATTTTAAATAGTTTTGACAATAAAAAGTTTAACTCCGAATAAAAAATAGTCAAATTCTCAAAAAATTAAGGTTGATATTATCTATAACACGTTTACAACAGATATCTTTCATTCAACGGCCGAAACATTGTCAAAAGGATAGTTCTTTTTATAGTACTACACTCTGTAATAATAATGGACATACTTTTAATTTGTTTAATTTAATTAAACCAATAAACCGTTTTTCAGTTAAAATGTTAGCAAATTTCAAATTTAAAGAAATAGAACTTTGAAGTTTAGTGAATCACTATATCTTTTGGCGGAGATAATATGTACTATGTATGACTAAAATCATATATATTACTATATATATATATATTATAATATTAATGCATATAATATTATCTTATAAATATCACTAGCCATAGCCCTGCTAATGAATCTGTTTACAAATCATCTGAAGGAACTTCTACCCTTTCGTGTAACACAAGTGTTCCATGACTTCATGAGTTATGAAGCTCCAAAGATCCCAATCCAAACAAACATATTAGCATTGCAATTCACTCACACCGAACTGAGGTTCTGTATGATATAAGTGGAAAGAGGGTGACGGCGGATGAGGGTGTGAAATTAGAGAAATTCCTGTAGGTTCTCGTGAAATTGGAGATTCAAAAAGAGTTGTAAGTTTATTGAAATTCTACGTAGTTAACAGCAGTTCACAAATAGCGATGTTAGGGTAAAAGACAAGACATACATCAGTCACTCAGGAAAGACAGTGTGCAAAAACGTGCTTTACTTTTTAACTCTTTCCAATAAAGTTAGTGTTTATGAATGCGGTTTGTCTGTCCGTCAGACCGTCTGTTCACGCTCTAAGGCAAGTCACACATAAGACATGTCGCTTGAATTCGCTAGAAAAACTGATTTAAAACAAGTTTGCAACAACTTCGTTCTTTGTTTCGACCGGTTTTTGCACTTCATGTTGCGCTTTGTGTCGTTCTGTGGTCTCAGTGTGTAATATACCTAACTCCCGTAAATATACTCGGATTCCCATGCAATTGATATATGTTAATGATGTTTACCATGGGATATTTGGTATTCAATATGAAGAGTGTAGCATTAATAGTTTATTTACAGGGCACTCAAAATTATTTCGTTACATTATGGTCAACGGGAAAAAATCGTTTGCAGCGCATTTTAATGGCATTAAGCTATTTCAAATGCATTAAAATTGATATATATCACTGAATTGCACTACAAGATGCTTGCTATAGAATAGGTTGTTTCACTTCTGAACCAGATCCTGAAGGCGTTAATAATGTTGATGAATTATGCGAAATATCGTGTGTGCGTAAAGTTAGGGAGCTGAGGAGAAAGACGATAAAGGGCATAAAGTTATTGAAAGTACGGACACTGGAACAAAAATGTAATCTACTTTAACTAGTTACATATCCAAACCAGTAGGGCCATCCAAATGAAAAATGAGATTCAGAATGAAAAATGAAATTAAGATTACCTAGAGGTAGATTTTGAAGAGGAATCTATGAGACTAAAAATTCCTAGACCCTGGTGACAAATATCAGAGCAATAATAAAATTTCCTATACAGGATGTCCACTCTCAACGATGTCCAATAGCTAATTCCTAAACCGTTAGTCATAGCCATATAGTTCCGTTTACAAAAATGTTTTAAATGGGGGTAAAGAAGTATTTAAAAAGTGATTTGGGTCAATAGAATCATTTCTTGAAAAATTATGAAATTTAATTTTTTATACGATTCCCCGGTCCTTCAAGTTATAGTTAGTAAAACTTTCCTATTACTCTTTGCTGGACAGATAATTACACCTGTTTATTTTCTATTTAATTTATATCCAAAATTGTTAATTGATCCAAATCATCCAAGCAACCTCATAGCAAATTGGTATATAATTTTATATACCTTAGATAAATCCAAATAATATAAGTGATCGTAATTACCTAAATTCTAGTAGAAGAGCAACGCGAAGCATTAATAAACTTAAATTAAAATTCGCGTCAAAATGTAATTATTAAATTTAAATAATTACGAATAAAATTAAGAGTTTGCGTTGTGAATTATTTAGACGAACTCTTCCACTTATGAATTAAACTAAAATTTAAGCTGTAAAAATAAATTGACATACCTTAAACATTATCAATTAAATAATTACAGAAACTTTTTAAAACTTGATTAAATATTTTATTTACATTGAACACAACTATATACAGAAAAACATAATATTAATTCAAAAAATAGAAAGCAACACTTTTGTTTGCTTCTCATTATTTTATGTATATTTAATCTTTTAAAAAAAAAAACAATATTTTCATATACTCTAATTATTATAATTGTTTCTTTTTGCTAAAAGAATAATTCTCTTTCATTTTTAAATTACCATAATTTTATTTAATTATTGGTTTTGTCGGATCTCAGATTACTCTCTACCATAAAATAACAGAAAAGCATATTTATGATTTTTCATATGATCTTAAGTGGTAAAGAAAAAGTTTAAAGTAATACCTTTTTTAATATACGGGATGGTGGCCTTTATACATCAAATTCAGAGTTGTCGCGTTGCTTAGGATCATTTTCATATGTCATCCGGAATTCGCTTCGTATCAGAGCGGCAACATCGGGATGGCAGGATGCATAGCTACGGACCTCTGTAGAATAATTCTCTTTATTTTAACATCAGGAAGACATCCTCAATTTGGCTTGCTTAGGCTCACTCCGATATGTACATCAGGAAGACATCCTCAATTAGGCTTGATTAGGCTCGCTCCGATATGTCCATCTCGCCGGGGCATTACTAGGGCTTTCAGGATTCATTGCACGGGCTTTCAGGAGAGCTCCTGCGTCCTCTACATCTTTTTTCAGACTCTCTTTTTCAAACCTTATTCTTCTTGCACACCAATTCCTGCAGTGGGTGGAACTATTTTTGTCTAGTCCACTGTTATTGGATGTGAGAAGATTTTTTATTATACTTCGTTAGGCCTATTAGCTAACAGTCTGCAAATGGCCCCTTACATATACTTTAATATCATTATCTGCCTTAAAGTTTGGGTGGTCTGAAAAGTCATAAATTTATCCCAACACTTTTATTGAGGCCATAAATTGATTCCAACGTTTTTATTATTTTACGACTTCTAATTATACACCACTTTCCATTGGCTTGTCATAAAACGACACCATTGCGTCTGGCTATTGTTGTTGTCTGAGATCCGAACTCTATTCAACATTATACATTCATTTTACAATACAACAATTTTTTAAAAATATATATTTAATATTTAAAATCAACTTAATAATTTTTGTATGAACTTACACTCCTATTTTACTTAAATATGTAAACATTATAATTTTACACTCATAATTATATTTTATAAAAAATATTTATACAAACAGAAATAACAAATTACGCAATTTTACTTTGATTTAGCCAACATGGTGCGGGAACATATCATAGTTATATGTTGCCCAGCATCTCTCCCGGTGTCAGAAAAAAAAAATAAAAACTGATTGCTGGTTTTATTTTTTTTTTGTAAAGCTTAAAGGCATGTACGTGTCCATATGACTGTGTATCTACACAGTTTTTGAACTAAGTCTGTAAAGTTCAATTATCAATGGTTCTGGTATATTTTATAAGAAGTTCTTCTATTTTTCATAACAGAAAGTTCAACACATGATAGCATAGTTGTCTGTTGACATTCACATTTATAGAAGACCTCTGTACTGAAAATCAGACGTCTTTCTCGAAGCCTTTTTTCTTTACCACACACATGTTTAATAATTTTGTAACTTTACAGTTTAAGTGCCCAAAATACATTCAAAGCTATAATTTTGTATGAAACTAATGTGCCGAAATAAACCTAATTACAAGAAAAATAATGGCATACGCATTTGACATATTATTTCATCACATACAACCTTATGACACAGTGTTTTATCTAAAACACATTTTATACTGAATAAAAGTAAATACAATGCTTGTAATATGACATGTTATATTTTCACATAATTAATCTGATGTATTCAAATTATAATCAGAAAAATATTGTATACAGACTTGTTACATTATTTTATTTATTTGTTACTTCTAACATGAATGATATGTCAAAATATACAAGCTATTTCATCTCCTTTAATATATCATTACGCAATGCTTTCCAACTTTACCCGATACGAGAAAGAGAGAAGAAAAAAAAAAGAAGAAGGAGGAGAGAATAAAACGAGTTTTTGAACGTCCCCGATCCTCCCGAAAAGTGGGGGTTGGTCAAGCTACTAATCCCTTTCTGCGAGGTGATTTGTGCTGTGACAAAATTTTACGACTTCCCAAAGTATGTATTTAAAACCATTTCATGCTTGTAATTACCTTATTAATTAGTATAATTTCTTGATATACTTTCTTCTTAACTAACTGTGCATGCCTGTATGTAATTTTAAACATAATCTATGCATAAACAGTGTATGTATTTGTATCATATCTAATGTAAACCTTCTGCTTTTTTTTATTATTTTGCAGGGGAAAAATGGCGATTCTAGCATCTGAATTCTCCTGCCTCATACTGCGACTGAAGCGAGGGTGGCTTTTTATGCTGTCAGGTTCAAATCTAAACCAAATTGCCTTTCAGGATTTAAAAAAAAATGCATATAATTTTCTTTAACTGATTACATTGTATATTTTTAGACCTTTCTAACAAACACAAATTTTGATTCATGATATTGTTTACTATTAAAATGTAAACAACACGGAAAAATGACTTCTACAGCCTCTCAAAATGCAAAATATGCATTACGCTGACCTTAAAAATGCACCTTCATTTAATACTATTAAATAGTGTTGTCAGAAAATACCATTGACGAAGAAGAGAACAATTTTTGTGTCTTTAATTATTATTTATTTAGCCAACAATTCTATCTTAAAAGATTGTTAAATTTTCATATTTATTTATTTACTGAATGAAATAAAAATTTATTTATTCAAAATTTTATTTATCATTAACATTCCGTATGTGAATTCTACTGTCTAAACTTTAATGATATGTTTAAAAAGTAAAAGATAGTAAATTATTATTCTTAATCAAACATTAATAATTATTATTTAATTATAAAAAAATGTACTTAATACACTTGTATAATTTAAAAAAAAACAAAAGCAAATGATAATTACTACGTAACATCGTATGCAGCCATCTATGAGTACCCGGCCGGACCAAAGAACTTCTGCCAGCAGAAAAAATCTTTGTATACTCACAAACAACCATATCCAATTTTTTTTTATAGATCAAGTTTTTAAAATAATTACTGTACGTACTATAAAAAAAATTAAGTAAATAAATTTATTAAGCCATACTACATATTTTAATAAAAATAAGGCCAATATATATAAATATATTTATTTATTTATTTTGTTTTCTTATGTTAAATTGGCCAAATTATATAAAAAAAATTTTATGAACTCACACACTCAAATTTATCAATACTATGTATATTTATATGTGTTAAATTTAGAATTGCATTTAATTCTAAGGGAAAGTAAAGAGAAAAAAAAATGCTTAAATTCTAAAATAACATAAATTTATAAAATATTTTATTTAAAAAAAAAAAATCTAATTTCTAGCTGATTTCAGCAAGATGTCATTTAATATTTATATTAAATAATTTTGCTAATACATTTTATTAATTATTAAATTTGCATATTTTTATATATACAATAAAAATATAATAGTCTTACATAAAATTTTACACTACAACAATGTTATTAATTAATTTAACTTGAATTTAAGCCTACTTTAATTCTAATTGAATACCGTTAATAAAAGTAAATTAGCTTATCAAGTTAAATATAATATAAACTATGTTTGTCTAATGTTAATTTTGCTGAAAATTCCATAACTTTTAACTGTAAATGCTAATTGCTATACCTTTTGTTATTTATTTTGAAAACAACACCAACTTATATTTTTATTTATTATTTTTTTTATTAAATCTAGGAACTATACACTGAGCTAGACACTCCATAAATGTGTAAAACCTAAAAATCAAAAGTTTTCCTAAATAAAACTCAAAATGCTGCTTTTTACAATATAATATTACTAATTTTATTGTTTCTGAGCATAACATCTAGTAATTATACCATACTTAATTTTTTCTTCGATTCCTTTTTCAGCCAAGAATCCTGAAGTTAATGCCTAAGTGATGACTATATATTGATGAATTGATAAATAATTTTTCTACAAATATTTTGTTGGTGTTGGTGCATACCCAGCCGTAGGCCAAAATTGCACCCTATACAGAAAGCCTTTGGTGAGAAAATTTTAATTTTGCTTCAATTATTTATTTGTGTAATTTTTTTACAATAATTTTGTGTGCAATCATATTGAAATAACTTGCCTTGTCCATTGTTATACATATATATGTTTTTTTAAAAACCAATGTGCTACACCAAAATCCTTTTTTTAATTTTTTTATAATACTTTTGTTCATAAAACTTATCCCTGCTGTCTAAATTCTAGACTTTAGCATATAAGTTGTAATTGAACTACCGGAATAAATCTTAGCACTTTTTGTACATTTTATTATATTTAGGCTTATAGCTGACCGCTATCCTAATATAAAGTGCACTAATAATTTATTCCTTGTCAACCATATATTTATATAAGAAAAAAATATATATATGAGTATGCTATAAAGCTGTTCTAACTACCCTGAACATATAGCTTACACCTACTCATTTTAAAGAGTAATTCTGACATTCTGTCATCTAAATTGTAAGGCTATTAGCAAAGGCTACCCTTATAGAAGACAGAAAAAAATTCTCTTTTTTTTTTTTTTTTTTTTTTTTTTTTTGAAAATTACTCCAACATTATTCACTATTAAATTAATTAAGTTTTAATGTTTTTTGGCTTTGTTAAGATTTTATATTTTCTAATTCATATTCGAAAAGAAAAAAAAATATATAACTTTTGCCTGGAGAGAAATATTTCACTGCTCCATTGAAGTTTTGTGAAGCACATTTCATAATTTTATAAGTATGTTTTCGGGTGCGCCCTGCCCATTTGCTCAATATTGTAACCCTGAGACAAATTGGCGTTCCCATGTTCCTATCCTTTCTTATTATTATTTTGAATTTTAAAAAGGCAAGTTATTAATTTTGTTTCAATTTTTTTTTTACCTAAAAGAGAAAAATTTATTTTTAAATTTTGAAAATTTTGAAATTTTGAAATTCGATTAATTATGTATTTTGATTTATTTTTAATACCACTTCATATCCCATGGATAATATTGGGGAGGGGGGAAAGGGTAATGATCTTGTATAACATCCCCGTATAAGTTTGTATATGGTATATAACCATATAACGACATATTTATATCATAATAATCCGTTTGATACTTTAAATATGGGTCTACATCCTCAGAATATTTATTATTTTTTTTATAATACTTTTTAGTCAGTTTGTCACCCTTTTGACTCGTATTTTTGTTCAATTTGAACCAACAATTTTCAGTTAAGTGCGATTTTCTTTTACAAATGTCACATTTATTTTTGTAATTTTTCTCACCCTTAATTTTTTTCTGAGACCCTTGTAAATTCGTAATTTCCGCCTCTGTATGACCTGTTGCATATTTCGGAGCATACAGCTGATCCATATGTCGTTTGATCGGCTCTATTGATTTATCTGGAACATATTGTAATAAATAATTAAAGTTTCTAAACTTTTTAGTAACTTCGTAGGGTCCTTGAAATTTTGGCTCTAATGCGCCTGGTTTTCCAATACATTTTAAATATACTGTTTGACCCAAATTTAAATCCTTTACTTTTTCGTATGCCTCTTCATCTATATATTCTTGCATTATTTTCTCCTGGTTTGAATTCAAAATATTATCAAATTCATCTAAGAAAAATATAATGTTTTTGTTCTTTTTATTGTCAAATGGTGACACTAACTTAATACGTGTATCTATATCCAGCGTCTGAGTCATTTTTAACAAATATTAGTAATCAATGTATACTTTTTCAAAATATCAATTCAAAATAGATCCTATACCTCTTAAAATAATATTTTGCATCTCATACTATTTTCTCTATATTACAACATATGTATGAAAATATTCTAAATTGCATAAATACATAAAAACAACAGCACTAAAATTTAAAAAAATTTCTTATAGGAGATGAAGTTGTTTTGTAGATTATTCTTTTACACACATAAATACCCCTAAAATATTTATAATACACGTATATATAAAAAACAACATAATTTCATTTAACAGAAAAAATATCTGTCTTTTTCTACAGAAAAAACAATCTTATTTTATTTTTTTTATATGTAAATAATGTACTACTACTTCGTAGTACGACTCATAAATTTTCTTTTGTATCAAGGTGATACAATTTCAAAAATCATGATCTATTGACATTTCAATCATTTTTATACCAGACATATTATCGAATTTTACTTATTATTCTTATTATTATTATTTATACAGTATATAAAAAAAAAATTATTTTTACAAATGTGTCATCTGTGATGTGAATGCCATTATTTCTCAATGGTAACTGAGATCCAACCAAAAGAGAAAAGAGAGAAAAAAAAAAAAAAATTTGTAATCCCTAAATTTACCTATTATAAATCCCAGAATTATTTTTTTCATTTCCTTTTTTTTTTTTTTTTTTTTTTTTTTGCTAACATATATTATTCATTTTATTTATATAAAATTATTATATGTGTGACATTATTGTTACAATAATAAAATTAATTTTAATAAAATTTTAATCAATTAAACTTACATACCTACAATATCTTTAAAATTGTGACATTAAAATAATACTTAAATTTATTTTCCTTTATTATTATTATTATTATTATTATTTCTAATGACCTCAGATGAACGTTCCTGAGTCATAGCACCATTTTACTATGAAGGAGGGATGCTGGACAGATAATTACACCTGTTTATTTTCTATTTAATTTATATCCAAAATTGTTAATTGATCCAAATCATCCAAGCAACCTCATAGCAAATTGGTATATAATTTTATATACCTTAGATAAATCCAAATAATATAAGTGATCGTAATTACCTAAATTCTAGTAGAAGAGCAACGCGAAGCATTAATAAACTTAAATTAAAATTCGCGTCAAAATGTAATTATTAAATTTAAATAATTACGAATAAAATTAAGAGTTTGCGTTGTGAATTATTTAGACGAACTCTTCCACTTATGAATTAAACTAAAATTTAAGCTGTAAAAATAAATTGACATACCTTAAACATTATCAATTAAATAATTACAGAAACTTTTTAAAACTTGATTAAATATTTTATTTACATTGAACACAACTATATACAGAAAAACATAATATTAATTCAAAAAATAGAAAGCAACACTTTTGTTTGCTTCTCATTATTTTATGTATATTTAATCTTTAAAAAAAAAAAAAAAACAATATTTTCATATACTCTAATTATTATAATTGTTTCTTTTTGCTAAAAGAATAATTCTCTTTCATTTTTAAATTACCATAATTTTATTTAATTATTGGTTTTGTCGGATCTCAGATTACTCTCTACCATAAAATAACAGAAAAGTATATTTATGATTTTTCATATGATCTTAAGTGGTAAAGAAAAAGTTTAAAGTAATACCTTTTTTAATATACGGGATGGTGGCCTTTATACATCAAATTCAGAGTTGTCGCGTTGCTTAGGATCATTTTCATATGTCATCCGGAATTCGCTTCGTATCAGAGCAGCAACATCGGGATGGCAGGATGCATAGCTACGGACCTCTGTAGAATAATTCTCTTTATTTTAACATCAGGAAGACATCCTCAATTTGGCTTGCTTAGGCTCACTCCGATATGTCCATCTCGCCGGGGCATTACTAGGGCTTTCAGGATTCATTGCACGGGCTTTCAGGAGAGCTCCTGCGTCCTCTACATCTTTTTTCAGACTCTCTTTTTCAAACCTTATTCTTCTTGCACACCAATTCCTGCAGTGGGTGGAACTATTTTTGTCTAGTCCACTGTTATTGGATGTGAGAAGATTTTTTATTATACTTCGTTAGGCCTATTAGCTAACAGTCTGCAAATGACCCCTTACATATACTTTAATATTATTATCTGCCTTAAAGTTTGGGTGGTCTGAAAAGCCACAAATTTATCCCAACACTTTTATTGAGGCCATAAATTGATTCCAACGTTTTTATTATTTTACGACTTCTAATTATACACCACTTTCCATTGGCTTGTCATAAAACGACACCATTGCGTCTGGCTATTGTTGTTGTCTGAGATCCGAACTCTATTCAACATTATACATTCATTTTACAATACAACAATTTTTTAAAAATATATATTTAATATTTAAAATCAACTTAATAATTTTTGTATGAACTTACACTCCTATTTTACTTAAATATGTAAACATTATAATTTTACACTCATAATTATATTTTATAAAAAATATTTATACAAACAGAAATAACAAATTACGCAATTTTACTTTGATTTAACCAACATGGTGCGGGAACATATCATAGTTATATGTTGCCCAGCACTCTTACAAGTAAGACAAATAAAAGTCCTATTATTCTACGACTAAAACTGACCGAAGTAATGGCTGTTTCAACTTGGAGCATATTTTTTGCTGCGAAATAGGGGTCATTTAGAAATTTACTTGAAATATAAATAATCTTCAGATATATAAAAAATATAGTTGATAGTAAAATTAACATTGCATTATAAATTTGAAATCTATAATCATTCTGAAATATTAATGCAAAATATACAGCTTGTACTAAACATATAACAGGAAAAAAATAATAGAATTTTCGTTAAATAAAATGTTGAAAAGCAACAGCCTCGATTCTTTACACACTGAATCCAAAAATGGCCTTCATTTTTTATCACAAAGTACAGATTTTTTGCAAATCGTAAATTTGAAAACTAAAAAGTGAAAAATTTTCGGAAATCTGATTCTGATAGTATAAAATAGATGTGATTGTTATTTCTTTAACTTTTGATAATTGATTTTTATGTATTTTTTACTATTGAATCCGAAAATGACCTTCATTTTTAACCATCACGTCAGGATTTTTCGCAAATCGTAAATTTCAAAGTTTAAAAGTTCAAAGTTTTAATTGAACCTCTTCCCTTCCCACATCATCGGATCCCCGAGCTGTTTAGCTGTAAGAATCCCAGTATAAGCCAAAAATTGAGTAAATCCTTGAAATAAATAAAATTAAATTGAATAAAAGAAGTTTTACATCCATTTTATAGTATCAGATTTTCGCTATTTTTTAACTTTGAAGTTTACCATTTACAAAAAAGTCTAACATGATGGTTAAACTATGAAGGTAATTTTTACATTCAGTGCTAAAAAGCACATACAAATCAGTCGTAAAAGTTAAAAAATACAACCAACGACTCTATTTTATAATATTAGCTATTTTTTCAATTTTGAAATTTACCATTTTGAAATTTACTCTTTGCGAAAAATTCTGACATGATGGTTAAAAATGAAGATAATTTTCGGATTCAGCGTTAAAAAATACATAAAAATCATAATTTTGAAAATACATAATTTTAAAAATAAAAAAACACAACCATCGCAGTCTTGTGTTATCTAATCTAAAACTTTTTAGAAAACTTGTTGGCAGTAATCTATCCGAAATTTTTTGTGTTACCCTGTAAAATAAGTACATAAGGGTAAGCACTGAAAATCATAATAATATTACATTGTCATCTGATTTACGTCAATATGTAAAATTTAACCTCGATCGCATATTTTAAAGTGAGTTGAATTTCGAGTACAAATTTTGAACTAGAAAGACATACATACGATCGTTTCAAGTTAACCCGTTACCCGCTGGTGTTGCGTTCACGCAACGGTCAAAATAATTGCTGATGCTTACATTAATTACTTTGTCACCACTATTTTACAATTAAAAAAAAATGCCTTATTTATTGGCAGAAATTTTGATATTTTAATAAAGCGGAAATTACCTTTCTAATTTGTGGTGACAAGCGACTTTCAACAAGAAATTTGAAAATTCCTACTTATAGTTTTGGCGGTTAATAGGTTAAATAAAAGCTTATAAAAATAGCATAGTTTTTGTTAAAAAAATCATGAAAAGAAACAGCTTCAAATCCTTCAAATCCAGTCGTAATACGATTTCTTTCAAAGCGCAGCTACACATGAAATAAATCTTTCGAATACTTTAAGCACTTTGTTTGCGACCCCTAGAAGCATGGCTAAACTCATGTGTATTCGGATGCAGAAAAGTTGCATAAGTCTTGCATTTCAAAGTTTCGTATAACTTCATGAATTTTAGTGTTAGATGAATGGAACTTTTTTTGTCTTTCTTTTAAGAGAACAGGAAATTTTTACTAAATATCTCTTATAGGGCGGAGGACCGTATAAAAAATTAAATTTCGTAACTTTTTTAGAAATATTTTTAATGATCCAAACGACTTTCAGAATAATTTTTTACCTTATTTAAAACATTTTTGTAATTGGAACTATGGGTCTATGACTAACGGTTTAGGACTTAGCCACTTAACATTGTTGAGAGTAAAGACACACTGTATAAAATAATAATATAAATGGACGGTCATTTGACGACATATTTTCAAGAGAAACCAATGATTACACTGAAAATCGAATAGACCTTGCACCGCCCTTAAATTTCCAAGAGGAATTATGCTTTATACCATAAATCATAAAGTTAGAAATAACTGCAAATTAATTGCACACACTGATCAATGAAGTGAACTCTTAAAAACAAAATCATCTGTCCAAAACATTACAAAATTAAAGCGACAGCGACTGGATGCCTAAGAAAATGGATGGGTACATAAGAAAATAAATTAGTAAAAAATATTATGGATTGCATGTGGTTCTCTTTATCTCGAAAGTGTTTTTTTCCCCTTGGAATCCTTTATTTTTCAAAATCGTTCTTTTTTTCTCGGAATCGTTCCTTTTTTCTCGGAATCGTTCCTTTTTCTCGGAACGATTCCGAAAGGAACGACTCCAATGAACTCGTTCCTTTCGGTGAACGATTCCTTAAAAGGAACGATTTTGCCCATCTCTAATATACACTACGTAGCCATTAATCACCGGACACATTTAATTTTGTCGAATATTTAAAGATATACTTGTCGGATTTTTATGGATTATGAAAAATATGTTTGACTTTATCAATGGCGATTTCATCAGAAGGACAATGAGGAGGCCAACAAAAAATCAAAGAAAAATAACAATATTTGGGATCACCCTGTAAAATAAAATGCACGAAATGATTTATAGTTATAGCCTACGAATCTTTGAATTGGAAATTAGAGTATTTGTACTCATTTGCGTAAGAATTCATAGAGATATATCGATTTTTTTTAACGTTGAAAAAAATTCTTGCGTGTTTTTTAACACTTTCCAACAAAGTTGAAAAGTGTTTATGCATTCGGTTTGTCTGGCCGTCTATTCGCGCTCTAACTCCCGTAAATAGACTCGATTCTCATGAAAAGGATGAAGGTTATTGAGGGTCACCCAAACATGTTTGGTATTGTATAGGAAGTATGTAGGATGAATCGTTCATTGACAGGGGCACTCAAAAGTATTCCATGACATGATGGTATAGGGGGAAAAATCGTTTGCAGAATATTTTAGTGACATTATGCTATTTCAAATGTATTGAAACGAATATAAGTCACTAAATTTCACTACGATCACGTTAGAACAGGACATACACAGGTACACACAAAAGAAATCGGTTACAGTACAGTACTGTCCCCCCCGCCCACCCCCAGCCACCGCCGAGACTAATAATAAGCTAGAAGTAGCTAGGAGTCGTTCGGTAGCTTCATCGTCCCGAGCCCTCCCTTCCCGCTTTTCGGTGTCTTTAATTTGTGTAATTTCCCTTTTAAATTTGTCCGGTTTCAATTTTTGATTTTTTTTTTTTTTTTTTTTTTTCAATCTGGCTTTCGCTAGAGAGTCTTTCATTCGGGACGTGGCTGGGGACCTGGGAATCTTGCTTCCGCAAAAGAGTCGGGGTAGAGTAGAATAATAAAGGGTTGCGGACGAAGATGGGCCGCTCGCCGCGGCGGTTCTTCTAATAATAAGCCGAATACTTATGGAAGAATGGACGAATACTGCCATCTTCGTCCGCAACCCTTTATTATTCTACTCTACCCCGACTCTTTTGCGGAAGCAAGATTCCCAGGTGCCCAGCCACGTCCCGAATGAAAGACTCTCTAGCGAAAGCCAGATTGAAAAAAAAAAAAAAAAAATCAAAAATTGAAACCGGACAAATTTAAAAGAGAAATTACACAAATTAAAGACACCGAAAAGCGGGAAGGGTTGGGCTCGGGACGATGAAGCTACCGAACGACTCCTAGCTACTTCTAGCTTATTATTAGTCTCTATATAGTCTCTATATTAGTCTCTAGCTTATTATTAGTCTTCATCATGGCTGGAGTGGACGGTTTAAAATTCGGTATACGCTGTTAAACTTAATTAATTTTTTGCATCCTACTCGTTCTATATAAATTCCATACCTCCAATATAGGGCTGCACAAAAGTATTCACGTACCGTTCTCATTATGAGAGGAAATTGCTGAAGGTGAATTTTCAACCGAAGCCTGTGTATCTCTTAAGTGAACTCCATTTTGGCTTGCATGTGGCTAATAGATTCAAATCTATCTATCCTATACAGGGCTGCTGAAAAAATTCGCATCCTTTTCCGACTGTGGATGGGAACAGCTGAAATTGGGTTTTGAAATGTGTTATGCGTTTCCATAGGGTTGAATGAGACGTACTATTTTAATTTTTTAAACGGTGCCGTTTTTGGTACATTATTCTGAATGTGTTGGAAAGTGTTTGATAATCTATGCTTGATGCATGATTTTTTCTTACTTGTTGTTTATATCATGCAGCAGTCAATCACATTGTACAGTGACACAGCATAACTACAGCATCATCAACCCAATTGAGCGCCAGTTTCAGAAAATTGGACAAAATGTAGCAGAAACAGTAGATTGCAATAGCAATATAAATATATTAAACGTTTGATGAAATAGGAGCAGTTGTACGCAATATTTTTTATCTGCGCATGCGCGCACGATAACAAATATTTTTTTTCATGATTTAATAGTCAACTCTATAGATCAACTCATAAAAAAAGTCATTCAAATAGCGTGAAAATTCAGAAAGATGTCGGCTGAATGTAAGGGATTTTCCACAAATTGTCATTTTTTATTAACTGGCTTTCAGCATAGGAGTTACTAGCAGTCAACAGCAGCCTTATTTAATAGGACTTATCTGGTGAGGAAGAAAAACTGGTTGGATGTGCCAATCTCAAAAGTTTTCTTCTATCTCATGTATTTTAATATTTCAAAATGTTGTTACAAGTATGAATATTTCATTTTTATGAGTGCAATACTATATCAACTTTGACTTTCATCTTAAATTTCTGCTTCAGTCAACCAATCGGAGTAAAAAACGAGTTCATCTCGATCATGATACTGATCTCGAATAGTCGACTTATCAGGAGGGGAAGTTACCGTCGATTCACGAGCCACTGGTGTACAATAGAACTACGAAAAATGAAGAAGATTACACAACAATCGATATGACAGCGCCCCCTTCCGGCGGAATTTTTCCAGATTCAGGGAGGATCTTCTTGCCATGGCCAAAAAGATACACAAAAAATCTGGTTTGAGTTCTATGCATAACTTCATACATTTTTCAATATTCAAAATGGTACAAAAACTGCTATGACAGCGCATTTTTAAGATTATTTTTAAGCGAGTTATGGCCTGAACATCCATTTAGATGGATGTGCTGTAAAACAAAATTAAAAAATCGAAATTTATTAATTTCTTTAAAAACATAATTTTTGATGCCTATTTGTTGAAAAAAACTCATATTAAAAAAATATATGCATTATATTTTGCTTGGGTCTCAGGAGGTTATAAATTATAGTATATTTACCATTACGAGCTACGCTCGGCAACACCTGTTCAGGCATCGCAAACTCTAAAAACACATTAATTTGATGGACTTTAAAAAGATTACTGAAGATTGAATTATAATTAAAACACCAGTGGCGATCTCTCCGTAAAGGGGTTTCTATTCATTTCCTTTTATTGGGGGATTTTAAGGCCAAATCAGCTGCTGTTAAGAGATCCGATGGCTGTTTCCGTCTTTTATTTAATAAGATCAGTTAAACATTTGAAAATAAGCTAGTATAAAATAAATTAAGCAAACAGAGTCTTTGTCTTCGGTATTTTTTAACAACGCTATAAGAAAGTTGTTTTAAATAACACATTTTAAAGGCATCGTTTTAAATCTGACGTCATTTTCACCAAAGTTTTCTTTCTCTTTTTAACAGTCACGTGAAAATACTTTTTCGTTATAAAGGAAATATTATTGGCGCTGTCTTAGAATTCACAACAATGGTTAAAAAGCTCATCTCAAAACATGAAATAAATGTCTCGTGTAAATATATTTTTTAATTTAAACTGTTTGGCAATATTATTATTTGGCCACTTTTAACAGGACGTAATTTCCTCTATTTCTAGCTTTTAACGCACATTAATAAATTTATCATTTTAAAATTTGCTTTCTCTTTTCAAATTTACGTGTAAATATAGTTTTTATGACGTAATTTTCAATATTTTCCTGATTTTAATGCGTAATCATTTAATTCTAATTTGGAAAAAAGAAAATTATGTATATAAAAGTCACGTGTAAATCATTTTTTGATTTCAAGGAAATGCTTTGTTTTACAGTTGACAACAAGTTTAAATAATAACCTTTTCTAGAACATGTAAAAAATATCTCTCGGAATGCTGAAAATTTGAATTTAAAATGAAAATAAACCCTCATAAAATTAGTCAAATTAAAAAAAAATAAAAGGCAGTCTGCATACCAGGAACTTCTAATGAAATGCCTTAGACAAAAATATTAAACTATAAAACTTTTTTAATGGAGCGATTTTGACCCACTTTAGCATTAAATATCTTTTAAAATAATTATTCGATTTAAAAACTGTCTGCATCAGCGTGTTTATCAAACATTTCTCTATAATATTAGCCATTTTAATTTTTTTGTATGCCTTAGTTTTCCTAATACTAGCAAAAAAAAATCTCCGATTACAAAAAATTCATTTACTGTTGCGGTGAAAGCGTTAGTTCCTTTTTTTAGGATAAAGAGATTCCCCGTAAAAAAAATAATGTATCTTCGTCTACGAAAATATAACATAACCACGAATGACAATACACATGGGTAACTCTTCCAAGTTACCCATGAATCCGAAAAACTGTCTCTATCTTTAGAAATATCAGAAACAAATATATTTTAGAGATTTAAGAAGTGTTTATAGGAACTATAGCCATGGCATTAGGTGCTCAAAAATGACAAATAAAAGAAAGTTTCGGTGTAGTTTTGATATTGAGTGCCTTTATGTTTTTGGGGTCGGTGAACACGTATCCGAGGTTTGCCAACAAAATTTATTTCTTGAAACACGTTTTATTTTCAAACAAGTTGGAAATTGCTCGTCAAACGTGGCAAATGAGGTGCGTTCGTACTATAACAAGTTTTATAATTATTTTTTGCACCCCATATTGCACTGAATGTATAATTTTTTGCACTTCATAAAGTACATAGTCTTTAACATCATTAAAATGCACTCCCAATAATTTTTTTCCCATTCCCCGAACACTTTTGACTGTCCCTGTAATTAAACTATACATCCCATTTTCCTAAAATTTGAAATGGCTCGACAAAATTTTGCAACAATTATATCTTTAAAATTTCAGACCATTCGGAAGGCTGTAACATCATTAAAATGCACTTGCAGTAATTTTTCCCATTGGCCGTAATGTAAAGAAAACTTTTGACTGTCCCTGTAATTAAACTATACATCCGATTTTCATAAAATTTGAAATGGCTCGACAAAATTTTGCAACAATCTTATATTTCAAATTTCAGACCATTCGGTTGGGTAGTTTTTGCTCTGTTATATGCGGACGGACTGAACGACGACTATAGGTGCTACGTATTTATATAATTACGAACGCACCTAAAAACGTATAAATCAACCGACTTTTCTTTGTTTTTTTTTTTTCAAAGTAACTCCAAAACTATGCATTTTACGAAAAAGTCGGCAATACATAAACTAAAGAGAATAAAATTTCCTACATTTAATGTACTAAAAGTTTTTTTCTCTGATCAATGGCTTAGCCGTGACAGTGCAACAGAAATGGGTATGAAAAGCAAAAAGTTCTGCAAAAATGGGAATTACGGCGCAGTACGTCGATTTAACATGAAAACTAACCATTTTACTCATACATTGCTATTAATGATACGTAAAATTATATGATTGACTACATTTTACAATGAAGCTGCTATTTAATTATACATAATTATGTACGTAATTATGTACTTAGTAAGAAACTGTTTGCATTGAAACATGTGTTTTATGTTTCCGTATTGTATTTTGCAGGTTTCTAAAAATGCCCTAAAATAAAGAATGTATCCTATTTTATTAAAATATTTTTTTTTCATTTAATTCAGATTATTATGATTTTCCTCCTGTGTAAAAAATACTGAACATTGTTAAAAAAAAGGGGGGGGGGGCTAAAATACGGAAATACTACTGTCAATCGAGACACCAGTCATTTCCGTATTTTAACGGAAGTTTTCCGCCGTAATCCAAAAAATCGGAGATTTTTCTGTAATTTAACCAGGAAAAAGTTCCGTAGGAAATAGTACTGGCGTCTCGATTGCCAGTAGAATCTCCGTATTTTTTACTTTTTAACCATCTGGAAAAATGGTTATTGTCCTCGGTCAGGGTAGGAAATCGAAAACATATCTGAAGCGTTTTATTAGTTGAACCCCGCATTTTATTCGTTTTCTGATGGCTCTATACACTAACCTTTACTTTCAATAGAGATGGATAATTCTGTTGCCACCATGGCAAAAAAACAATAAAAACTACAAAAAAAAAAAAAAACTCAGAAACAAATTGAGATACAGCTTTCAAACAAATTGCAATTAAGAATGCACGGTGTAAAAAGTAATAGTGTGGGATGTTTAGAAGTTTAAGAATGAAATTTCATTTAAAATGGGTCCAGGAATAGGAATGTTTAATCCATGGCGTACGTCATGTAGGACCAGCTCCGCAGAAGTTTAAAAATGGACAGTACCTAAAATTGTAAAAGTGAAATCTCTTTTAAAATGGGTTCATGATCGGTCCAGGAATGTTAATGTTTAAATCATGGCGTACGTAATGTAGGATCCACTCCGTGCGATTTTTTATGTCTTAAATTTTAGTCTTCGATAAAATCATTTTCCAATGGTCGTTGTAATTTGTTAAATTGCTTTATTTATTTATTTATTTATTTATTTTTTGTTTCTTTACAGTGAATAGCTATAATGAATTGCAAATATCTAAATCAACTAACACTCTAATTACTAACTTAATCTATGTTTTTATGCTTAATTAATAAAATTATGAATAAAAATCCAGTTTTCATTGGTAAATATTCAGCGTAAATAAAATAAAATAAAAAAATAAATAAATAATAATAATAAAAAAAAAACATTTAAGAAATACAGTGAAACCTCCCTGTGCGAGCACCCCCCTGAACGACCCTTTTTCCATGGAACGTAACTTATCCCATAGGCTCAATACTCATTTTACCTCTATTTCGAGACCACCCCAGTGGAACTCCCTCCATGAGCGAACAATTTCTATGAAGAAAATGCAATAAATTCTATTTTTCCTGGTCGCTTGAAGAAGGTTTTATTAGAATAATAATTCCGGAGAGCACAATATTCATCAAACTTCTAAACTAAGTTTAGAATTTTTATTTATTCCGGTTTAATCTCACTTTTTAATCCTCCTTTGTGCCTTTTTAGGCAATGAATTTAACTCTGATGACAAAGTAAGGATGACGGTCCATCCACTCCCCTGCCCTATTCTGTCAGGAAACTCTCGAAGCAATAGATAAATGAATGAAATCGTCATAATATGTTCCCGTCCCAAAAAAAATTGCATTTATTGACCGAACTTCGAAAGGATTTGGAAATAAAAGTTATAGAAGATAAAACCGTAAAATCAACGCAAACGTCAATGTATTCATTTTTTAAACTCTGTACTCATTAACTTATGTAATTAACTTTTGTTTTGAAATTTAAACTTTCATATTTTTTCCTAATGTGAAAAATAAATTTTAGTAACATTAATTGTTACCTTTTTTCGACCATTAAAATCTAGATTTAAACATGACCACCTCTCGGAGCGACCTGTTTTTATTGGAACGGAACGTGGTCGCTTTAGGGAGGTTTTGCTGTCATTAAAACGTAGCATATCACATGTGGAGTTTTGTTAAATAAGTCTGGAAGTGTTGGAAAGTGTTTCATAATCTCTATGCTTGAGGCATGATTTTTCTTTCTGGTTTTAAAAACATTCAGTTGGATCTGGTTACATCGAGCTTGTTTATGTATTTTGCCGCACCGACGGGGCCCAACACGCAGCTTCTACACAGACCTGGAAAAGTCAAGACAACATTTGGCAGGGCCGAAGGTAATAACAACCTACATGAGACATTCTCACAAGCCCAGTGGTCTTCTCGTATGCTAGGATACAAAAGTTAATCAAAATCGTTAGAGCCCTTTTTTAGATAAAATTTGCATACGCACATATACACACAGAAAATGGGCTCGAATTATAATATATTATGTCACATAGGCTTTATAATTTGGCAATAAGGCTTGCTGTCTTGGCGAATCATCCTCCATGGGGGCTACAAACTCAAAAGTGCCTAATTTGTTTATTTTCAGAAGACTCCGGTGTCAAGTATCGTCACGACGACTTCTACTTGTTGCGTTTTCTTCGAGTTCGAAAGTACGACGTCCAGAAAGCGTACCACCACGTGAAACATTTCTTCGAAGTGAGGAGGAATCATCGTGATTATTTTATCCTGCCCCAGGATCTGAAATCGGGTCTGGAGCTGAATTTCATCACATTTCTGCCCTATGCGGACGAAGAAGGAGCCCTCATGTTTCGCTTGAATCTGGGTAAAAGATTTTGCTTATTTTATAATTTAAATTACCTTTTGGTTGTTTAATTTGTCTACTTTTCAAAAGATTCACCTCTGCCTCAGAGCTCTGCATGAGCTGGCGTATGAGTCAGGACTCATGGGTGATTTTCAAAAAGTGTCGTGTTTTACTGTCCTTTCACATTTGCGCAGAAAAATAGTTAAAGATCGTAATTTTAATTATTGCATTTTAACTATCATGTTTTTTAATGATAATTTACAGATATATTATTATTTATAAAAAATTAAAAAATAAGAAATGTATTCTTTTATAGTCAAAATGTCACTGCTGTAGGTTGTCCCAACAAGCAATTTATCAGGTAAAGATTTGACTAAATTCTATTTAAAACAGATGGTTATCATTTTTTAAATACATTTTTATTTATTAAGATGCTACTCATTAGAAAAATATTTATTTTTATTCATTAAACTTATCTATAATTCTTAATAATTTTTTTTAAACCGCGTCCCAAGAAAGAGTGCCATGGCCATGCATCTGACAAAATGTTAATCTGGAATTTTTTAGAAGGCAGCGCATGCCATTTTATCAATGCAAAAATACTCCTTAAAAGTCAACTTACTATCAGGTTTAGGTGAACAGAGTCAATAGTTTTGTAGTTTCAATAAAACAAGCAAAGACTTTGAATGTTTCGGTGAGTATTTTTTTTGTATGTCATTACCATACCCACTTCTAACTGATAATTAAATGAACTTTTATTTCTTAATCTGCTTTTATTATATAAGAAATAGAAAATCTTTGTATGGGCTAGAAGATATAACGGCTGCCATTTATGCCTGGGAAAAAATAAAAATATTTTGCTTAATTTGTCATTACCATAGATGCCATTACCGTGCTCACTTATGTTATTTCCAAGTTCATTAAAATTTAAAAATTAGCTTAAAAATGTTAAATTAATCATTTTTGCCTCTGCTGATGCTTCTATATTAATGTTTATGAGGTAAGATAATGATTTACAAAAAAATTAAAACTTTCTGGTTTATTTCCAAAAATTTGATTTTGCTTTTCCAAAACAGGTTTCGCGCGCTCACATTTAGATATATGAAGAATGGTTAATTTATGATGGCCAGTATCTTAAATTATCATTCTATAAATATTGTAGGTAAGTTAAACTTCTTACCTATTTATTTCCACTGCAGCAATTCCTCGTTTCCATGGCAAAATTAATTCCATGTTGTTTTTACGTTGTAATCCACTTGTTTGTTTTATTTCAGCACTAAAACTGTGCGCATAAAAATTGTGTTAAATAATTTGCATGACACATGAAGAATTAACACTCATGAGGTTGACATGTAGGTATTAGCTTATATTAAGATTTAAGAAATTCTAAATTAAGTATTGAATTTTACAGTGTTTAAGATTTTAGATAATGACATGTTACGCTGCACTTTTTGGCGGCGATTTATTTTTACATCTTTTTTATTCTTCATGTGGTAGATTTTCCTAAAGTTTCAGGAAATCTACCATTTAAGAACTATTATGTTAAACACTACTCCCTGCCATTGTACTCTCCAACTGCTTATCGTTTCAACTTTATCGAATAAAAGTGTGCATTTCTTCAAGGGGTGCTCTCCCAGCCTGAACACCTTGCCCCCCGAGTAATAAATTTATGTTTAATTTGCCAATAAACGTGCTGTTTCAAGATTCTGTCCTACCTACAAACTATATTTTGTTACAATGAGCGGGTCGTGAGAATGTTAAGTCTATGGACTTTTTGATGCATTCGTCTATTTATATCTTCTCGGAAAATTGATATTTTTAACATCTTTTTTCTGTGTACTCTTCTTAAAGAATGGCTCTTTCTTTTCTTAGTTTTTCAAACTATTTCTAAAATCTGTGCTGAATTTAATATTTTATGCGTTCAAAGCGGGCAAACTGGAAGTCAGTATTTGTATTTGTATTTATGACGGCCAATTATCAACACGTGGGATATAGGCCCTGGGGGGGGGGGGGGGGATTGCCCTTCGTGGTGGTCTTTCTAAGGGAACCTAACTTGTATTTACGCATGGGAATCCACGGTTTTGAAGAAAACCACGAAAACTCCGAAACGATTAAGCCGACGGGCGCGAAACACTTCCTATAAAATTAAGGCCCCACCAGTGGCTGAGAGGTTCTGCTCTCGAAGCTGGTAGACGGGAGGTGCTGGGTTCGAACCCAATCGCGCCCGTCGGCCTAATCGTTTCGGAGTTTTCGTGGTTTTCTTCAAGCAATGGATTTCAATGCGTCAATATGGGTTAGGTTCCCTTAGAAAGACCCCACGAAGGGCACTCCCCCCTCGGGCCTATATCCCTAGCGTAGATAATCGGCCGTCAAAATTCAACCAACCAACCTATAAAATTAAGCATGGATTTTAGAAATAGTTTGAGAACTAAGAAAAAGAAAGACCTCTTTCAGGGAGTGTACACAAAAAAATTGAAGTTAAAACTATTCATTTCCCGAGGAGATATTTGAAATAGACGAATGCATCTAATGCCCATAGGCTTTACATGAGTGAGGGGAAATCGGAAGCTGAGTGACCAGCCCCCTTAAGAAAGAATGGACAACGTTAAGTAGCATACATTGTTGAATTCAGAATGTGACCCGGGGGCGGGGTAACATTCTCCTGGATCCCCCGCCGGAAGATTTGTGATTTTGTGTTTTCAATGGTCAAAAAGGGCAATTTCCCCCCGGAACTCTATAATGTCCACCCCATCCCCCGGGGGCCACAGAAATCCCTCCCGGAGAAAAGAGTCTGAATGTACACAAATGTAAAAATGTGTATGAAAAGGTTTCATACAACTGTTTCGGAGCTTCTAAAGTTCCATCATCAGTACGAAATTTAAAAATTAAAGTTTAAAACATAATAAAATGAGAGCTAGTGAGGCACACTTGCGGTCAGAGACGAAATAGCCCCGTTGTTATAGATTTATTTGTAGTATGTTATAGATTTTATTAAAGTATCGTTATTATAGATTTTATCCTGTAAAATACCGACATATACCTGTCAACTACAAAACATCGAAAAGTTGGATTCAATCTCATATAACAAAATACTTACGGAAACGTAAATCTCAATACGAGATTTTTATCAAATTTAGAAATCGAACGTTTTTATAATATCTGTTTGAAAAAAAAAAAAAATTAAGGATTATTGTTATTATTACTAGCCGCCCTTGGCGGAAATAAGGGAAAATACCTTTATTAAAAAATTTCTGCAACAGAAACCGAAAAAGTAAAAAATGGCCCTATTAGAGATCGACCTCAGCTCTTCTATGCAAAAAAAAAAAAGTTTAAAAATATTCAAATTGAAACGAGAAATTCGAAAACCCGCCCATAGATACAGCATAAGCGAACGGGTGTTTTCAAGTGAGTGAAGTTAATGAAATAATCTAGAATGTGGTTTGTGAACGTAAACCCTATACTAGGCAGTAAGTGGCAGCGTAAATAATATTAGCTGTAACATCAGATTCTCCCCTTCTTCGGACTTGTCATTGAGCGGTCGCTACTTTTATAAATATTTGGCACTATTTTATTAGAAAAAAAAAACATGGAGCGTGCATCAAGGTGTTTATCGCTTCTAGAAATTCTAGATTTCTAGATGCGAATTTTCATCGCCTCTAGAAATTTCATTGTCCATTTTTTGATTTTGTAAATCATTACCGTTTCCGTTTCACGGTGAAAACTGTATAAATCCATGTAACTGGATTTATAAATTTACGCTGTCACTGACTCCTCAATTCTGTATATTTACTATTTATATTACTGTAATTGTTACTTTACATTATTGTAGCAAACAAATGTTCTTTGCTGGAACTGATTTCATAAAATTCATGCTTGAAAATTGTTTAAAAAAAATCAGTAAGTCAATTGATCTGCAGTTTTAAAATTTCATTTGAAAGTACATTTTTAGGTAATCTCCAACAACAACAAAAAAAAAAAGGTAAAAAGATACCTAATCGAAGCCGTCCGAAGGAAAGCACTACTGGAAATTTCGGTATACGAGTATTTTCACCGATCATGACCCCTAGACCCCAAAAGTACCCTCAATTCAAAAGTTGATTTATTTAAACACACACACACACATATATATATATCAATATCTATATACATAAATGTGTGTCTCTGAATTTTGGCATGCTCTAACACTCTTATTTACGAATCGATTTCGATGAAACTGAGCGACATATAGACCGGGAGGCGACAGCGCAGACCATCATCTCATCGAGTTCACGGCTGAAATTCAAGGATGAGTTAAAACTTGATTCGCCTAATTAAAACGCAATCGGTCTGCCAAGTTCTGAGTTATCTGAGTGGAAAACACCTGAAAACCCGATTGGAGCGGTTGACTCGTAGCTTTACCATTGTGTTTTCCTGCACCCAAAGGTATTGGAGGACTGGGTGTTGGAAAACACAATGGTCAACCTACGAGTCAACCCATGGAAGGAGGAGATAGATGGAGATGCAGTATGCCGTAAAAACGGTTTGCAATAGGATTCGTGTTATTTCTCAAATTTAAATGCTCTCAATAGGCCCCAACAAAAGAAGCAGCTGGAATAGGGACCGAATTCTTTGACATCACCCGTGCATTTTTTTCTCTAAATGAAAGTGGCCTGCTTATTTTTAATCATTATAAAGCAGCATTCTTTTGTATTGTGAACTAAAAACTGTATTGCTAAAAGTTTTCTTCTTTTTTTCGTGAAAGAACGCGCTTGTGTTTGGGCCTACTGTAGCGGATTTTAGGGTTACTTTCTTGGCGTCAGTCGTCACCCCCAGCCACCTTACTGCATCTCCATCTATATCTTTTCTCCATGGAATCAATCGCTAAAATCGGGTTTTCAGATGTTTTCCAACAAGATACGTCTTGGCAGACTCATTGAGTTTTAATATGCGAATCGAGTTTTAACTACTTCTGGAATTTCAGCCGTGAACTCGATGAAGTGATGGTCTGTGCTGCCCGCTCCCGGCAGCCAAGGTTTTGAGATAGAGTTCGTTGGCCAGCTTTATCCGCCATCTTGTTTCAAAAGGGCAGACTAAAGAAGAAAATAGAAAAAAAATCCAATTCAAAAATATATACAAAATAATGGGCAATTCAAAAAAGATTATAAAGGCCGTGATACGAGGATTCCGGGAGATTGGTTGTTTTGCCCCTGTCTTGAAAAATGGCTAAACGAATCCAATTTGGAGATACCTGAATACATTTTTTGAAATTCCAATACAATTTCAATATTCTTGAAAACTCAATCTTTTTATAATCGGGTTCCATGCATTTTAGCTTCAAGCGTTTGAGTCAAATGTGCTGAATTCTTTTAAAACAAGGAACAAGGAAGCAACTTTTTCCTTCCGGCACAGTCTTGGAGGACTTTTTGTTCCATTCATCGGCTCTAAAATTTGAAGTTATGCAACATTTAGAAGCAAAGAAATGTGTGATAATCGTAAAGTGGTAGCGAGAGTCGTTGCCACCATCATTATGACATCGGTAGTAGGGATGGAAATGGGCCTTTCTGTCTGGTTGATGATTGCTAGAAATAAATCTACCATGACGTAATGAGTAAGTAACCGTTCGTTATCTTCCAGACAGGTGGAATCCGGCCGAAATGAGTTTGGAAGAAATACTACAGACTGCCACCCCTGTATACGATCTGGTGTCGATGAACCCGCACTGTCACATAAACGGTGTCATCGGCATATCGGACTTGACCGGAATGAGTGCGAGACATATCTCGGAACTGTTGTGGAATGGACGGTTTAGGGAAATAATTTCTATTTTCCAAGTACGTGTACTTAGTTGTTTTATTCAGTATTTTGCTTTATACATACTACCTTTAATATTTTCCAAATGGGTTGACATTCAGCCACGCGGATTTGTCAAATTCCGAGGTAATCGTAAAAATGGATTTTGTCCACCTAGATCATCAAAACGTCCCACTGTGGAATGGTTCAATGTATTACGACACACAGGTGGTACTTTTGTAATGTTATTGTATTTCAAAAAAAAGCAAAACTGATTATAACGATCATTTCGGATTGGAGATGACAGGTTTAAAGTGTATGTAAATGGCATGAGTCTTCTTTTTAGCTTAATAACGAAGTTTTAATGATTTCACATGGATGAATATAGATACAACATGGATGATTACATTTAAGTTAAATATGAACCTATCAAATTAGGCCTATAAAACATTACTTAAACACAGCTACCCTGAGAGATTTCGCAGCCTCTCTTAATCCGTCTAAGAACGCTTCTCCTGTCATTTCTCTTTAATTCTCTTTGTAGGCTCAGCACTTTTCTCGTTGTTCGGTAGTTGAGGTTTATCTTCCAGAGCCTCACTATAAAGAATCTGCCTAGCTTTGCAGTACAGAGTCTATTTCCTGTCACCCCATACAGGGTGTCTCAAAAGCATTGACCTCGTCTTTTATTCCTTAAATTATAGACATATATTATAAAATATAAAGTTATGTAAAAAAGGTACAGAATTTCATGAAATGGATTAAAAATTTCAGGGGATAGATGAAGAAATATAAAATTTAAATTTCTTATACGGCTTCGTACAAAAAATTTCCCAGTGAATAAAATGCGCCCCATACACTCATGAGGTCATGTACAAAATTTCAGTATTTTGTCATAAAAAGTCAGAGATATGTTTAAAGAAAGTGGGTGACGGATTAATCATAAATTTAAATGTAAAGGTTGACAGCTAGAATAGCAATCATTGTTTTCCTTTGTGTACGATCCCTAAAACGTGATCATCCGACACGATTTTTCCTCTTTGCGAACTGATATTCAGGCATCAAAATGGGGTTTAATTCAGCATTGACATATTTTCATAGCTCTACGTCTTTTCATGATCAAGTGTTGAAATTTTGTACAGGACCTTATTAGTGTATGGAGCCTATTTTACTCATTGGGAAATTTTTTCTACGGGGACCGTATAAAAATTTAAATTTTGTATTTCTTCAAATTCAGTTGACAGTAAATTTTTGTCGATTTCATTCTGTACCCTTTTTTACATAACTTCGTAATTTATAATATATGTCTATGATCCATATTTAAGGAATAAAAGCCGAGGTCAATGTTTTTGGGATACCAATGATTTTGAAAAATGATTGTGAAATCAATTTACCAGTGTAGAGATTGATTGACATGTTAATTTTTATATAAGTACTGAAAACCATAAATTACAATAAACTGTCACAATGAGAATTATTGGGCTCATAAAATCAAATTAGTATGTTAAAAACATTAAAGGATTATTCAAAGCCATAAACAGCAATCAATCTTTCCCAATAGGGCAGTTGCTTCCATTTACGCTATAAATTCTAATTAAAACTTCCTCAAATTTGACAGTTATTAAATTCAGGGTACAAAATCAAATTAAATAATTATGTTTAGAAGATAAGTTCAAATAATGTCAAAATAAGTATTGGACGATTATATTTATGAAAGGTCAATAAAGAGTCTCCATGTCGAAATAAGATTACAGTTAAATCATAAATCCTAATTAACTTTTCTCTGCCTAATTATAGATATAATTAGGCAGAATTAATATGTTATTTATTTTATTTAGCTAATAAATAACAATTAGTGTCAAAAGGGGAAATTGCAAGAAGTGTTGCAATCAGGCTGAGGCAAGACTTATGTCGCCTTAGAAAACCCACAATTAAAATTGGTTTACCCAATCAGGGTTGAAGAAACCGCCCACTTAGGCCCTCTGCTGGGAAAAAACAGAATTTGGAGTACATAACAAGATTCCCAAATAAAAGAAGCAGTTTTTTTTTTTTTTTTTTGGTAGCATTTGAGGTTTTCTACCGACCCCCAGGCCCAGTAAATCTCCAAAAGTAACATAAAGCGAGACCTCTGATCGAACACGCAAAGATACTGGCTTACTTAAGGGTAGAGCTGTAGCAAACCGCACATATTCGTTACTAAGTAACGGGTATTCTCTAAGATACGAAATACCGAATCGGTAGTTCGAAATACGAATCGTTTCTCGTTACTGCGTCAATACGCAGCCGAACAAAATGAAACTAACTTCAAATGCTGCTTACGTTTGTATAATTCATGAATGGAGCAGATAGCCGGATGCGGTAAAAGATGCGAATTTGTATTCAGACTCGGATATTTCGGCGTTACTTGTTTACGTATCAGTGTATGCGTATCATTCTGTTAGTATCATTTATTCTCAAATCTCAAACGATTTTGATTTCGTAGGGGCTTGTTGATTCCTTCATTATGGAAAGAAAAAGAATCATAGCTATTTTATACCCTGAGCTTGCAGTATCATCTGGAAGAATTTTTTTTCAAAATCAGGTTATATATTATCTGAAAGGCGTGCTTCATTAAAACCAAAAAGAATGGAAAAATATTATTTTAAAACATAAATCAAAGATTTCTAAAATAATACTGCGATTGACGTAAACTGTTGGTTGATAAGATGATAAAGTCTAAAATGAAACACATTTCTTTTATATATTCTGAAAATTTACAAGAAATTCTGTTCTAAAATTTACAGGTTTGCTTTCAGTGCATTCTTTATCCTATTAAAATATCTTTGTGCGTGTATTTATGTTTTAAATAAAAAAAAATATTTTTTTTATGATAAAGACGAGTTTTTAGATTGCTTGTAAAAATGTTTTTATGATAACGTTTAATTTTTTTTACCTCCGGTATGCTATTTCTTTCTTCCAGCTAATCTAATAATATGTCGTCTCAAAAAAAAAAAAAAAAAAAAAAAAAAAAAACCACGCCCCGTTGTATAAGCCAGCCGTAAAACAAAGCAGATGTATCATTGTACGGAATAATCTCTACCGCATTTTTTTAACTTCTAAGCATCGCACATTTCCAATTTTTATACCGTCGTATTGGGGGAAAAAGTACTTTTAAATGCAATTTGTTTGAAAACTGCATCTCTATATATTTTTGAGATATAATTTTTTTTTTTTTTTTTTTTGTAGTTTTAAATGCCATTTGTTTAATTTTTGTAACTCAAGTACTCCATTTCTGTAGAATGTAAAAGTACAGGAAAAATAGTTGGAAAGTACCAATTATATCTTTTTGTTGCCATTTTCTCATAAAAACTGAAAAAATGTAATTAAAATACCTGCTGTTTCGAAAAAAATATAAGTTAATAACTTCTGATAAAACATGAAGTTTTTATAAACTGAACTTAATTTTAAGTATCTACATTAATATTACAAACAAATGAAAGCATATGAATCAGGATATAGCCATTTTTTTTGTCGAATTTCTTAAATAACGAAAGAAATTCTTCAGCGGATGCGGATCACGTCATTTTATATAAAATAAACGCGTGTGTTTTAAGTCTTATAACTGAACTATCTATATTTATGTACATATTTTTTTTCATCGGGGGTGACACTAAATTCTGAAAAAGCAGAATTACTGTTTTCTAATTTTTTTTTTAACCATTTGGAAAAATGGTTATTGTCCTCTGTCAGGGTAGGAAATCAAAAACATATCTGAAGCTTTTTATTGGTTGAATCCGCATTTTATTCGTTTCCTGATGGGTCTATACAGTAATCTGTATTTTCCCTTTACTTTCAACAGAGATGGATACTTCTGTTGCCACTATGACGAAAAAGTAATAAAAACTACAAAAAAATTAATAACTCAGAAACAAATTGAGATACAGCTTTCAAACAAATTGCAATTAAAAATGTATTTTTTTCTCTATACGACGATATAAAAAGTAATATTGTAGGATGTTTAGAAATTTAAAAATGAAATTTCATTTAAAATTGGTCCAAGAATGTTAATGTTTAATCCATGGCGTACGAAATATGTATGATCAACTCCGTGCGATTTTTTATGTCTTAAATTTTAGTCTTTGAAAAAATCATTTTCCAAATGGTCGTTGTAATTTGTTAAATTGCTTTTTTTTCTTTTTTTTTCTGTTTGGCTTGTAAAAATAATTGGCACAGATGTCATATACGCACCATATTGGCGCAATTTTTTTCTGAGGCCAATGTCATATAATCACCGGGGTACTTAACTGGCGCCAAAGTGCCGTTATTTTGCTTGATGGTAACTCGGATGTTGTTTATAAATTGTATAGTTACTTTTCTTTTCTTTTTTTTAATTATATAAATTGTTTTGTTCTAAAGTTATTAATGAAACATTTTTTATTTATTGTTATTCCTTATTTAATATATATATACATGTAACTTGTATTCGAAAACGAGGTTTTCACCAAATTGGCATCAGAAAAAAAATCACGCTAGTGTGGTGCGTATATGACATCTGTGCCAAATATTTTTGTTGCTATGTTTTTAAATTTCATATTTCAAAAAAGGGTATTTTTAAATATAAATCAATAATTTCAGAAATAATAATGTGACTGAAGTACAGTGTCATTTGATAGGATAATCACGTAAGAAATTAAATATATATATATTTAAATATTTTCATATTATTCCAGAAATTAAATTTTCATAATACATAATTACTTTTAGTGTAAAATTAATAAGTAAATTTGTTTGTAAAATATTTTGGCTGTGTAATTATATTTCATAGTTTTCGTATAAATTTGGTGAACTTTTACTCTTTCTAATTGCTTTTTCCGATTATTCCTTATTTCATAAGTAAGAAATTATACAATTTAGACGTTATATTCAATTATGCATCGTATTTTAATTTTGTTTGCCTTTTTTTCATTAAAACGTAGAAAATTAAACGTATTTTTAACGTACAGATGGCAGCACATATTTTACGTTAAAATAGTAACGAATTCTTCAAAAGACTCATGTGCGGTATATAATTAGATTTGCTATTGCTGTAGGTTTGTAGTACATACGATGATTGTTAATACCCGGTTTTTGAACAGTAACGAAAGTAACGGGTAACGAATACTTTCCAACGGGTAGCGAGTTCGAAAGTAACGACATCATACGGGTATTCATTTAGTCGTTACTTTTACAGCACTACTTAAGGGGGCTGGTCACGCTTCTTCCGATTTCCCCTCACTCATGTAAAGTGTATGGGCATTGGATGCATTCGTCTGTTTAAAATATCTCCTCGGGAAATTCATATTTTTAACTTCTATCTTTGTGTACACTTCCTAAAAAAGTTCTCTTTTTTTTCCTGAGTTCTCAAACTATTTCTAAAGTATAGACTTAGACTTCATATTTTATAGGAAGTGTTAAAATCTGACTCACCGTTCGCCCACGTTTAACACATAAAATATTCAATTCAGCATAGATTTTAGAAATAGTTTGAGAACTCAGAAAAAAAAGAGACATCCTTTACGCAGAGTACACAGAAAAACAGAAGTTAAACATATTAATTAATTTAGCGAGGAGATATTTTAAATGCATCCAAAGTCCATAGAGCATAGACTTAACATGAAGGAGGAGAATTCCGAAGCTGAGTGACCATCTCCCTTAAGTAAAAAAAAAAATCTTTTAAAAATTGCGAATTTAATATTTTTATAAGGTACCTGAAGCTGAGTTTACAAGTTATATTTAGAAAAACTTTCTCCGTGAAACAAGTAAAACACCAAAAATTTCATTCTTCTACGACCCATAGCTACCGACTTATAATTTTATTAATTTTATAAATGTGCAGCGTTTTTTGCCACTAGAAGCGCGTGTTTACCGTTTTTAGCGCCAGAAAGCTTTTAAAATTCATGTAATGCAAAATATAATTGTATAAGGTTTGGTTGATAAAAAATGGAATTTATATTATTTCATAGAGCATATACAGTTGAACCTCTTTTATCCGACACTCTCGGTTAACCAAAATCCCTTTTGAAAGTTTTTTTTTTTTTTTTTTTTTTTTTTTTTTACTATTACATTCCTTGTGTGCAAAATTCATTTTGAAAGATTAAAAAAAAAAAAAACATCCTATTCCTTGCGTGCAAACGGTCTTTTCCGAACTACGAGTACATATAGATATTTTCGATCCCCTTTCTTAGAGTTCTTTTGAATTTAACTTGATCTCCCGTAAGCTGCGGTGTGGAACGAAGAAAACGAATAAATTAGCCATTCTGAAGCCTTTGAATATTTTGCAAAATGTTTGGCATGGCTGGAGCAGCAGAAAAACTGTGATACTGGTTAACTAATAATATTAAAAAACTCCGTGATAGAGCTTCAAAAGCAAAGGCAATCGTAACTGCGACAAATAAAACATTGTGATCTAAGTAAAAGGTACTTAATTTTAAAATTAAAAATCAGGTTATTTATTCGTGTTTCTGTTTTGCTATTGCTTTATTTTTATGAAGCACTTGTTACCCTAATAAGAAATAGTGCATAGATTTCTCCAAAATCTTAAATTTGAAGCATTCTCGATGATCCGAAAATTTCGATTTTCCGATAACTATATTCGATTTATCCCAATTACTTCGGATAATCGAGGTTCTACTGTAATTGCTTTCTAAACATTCCCGTATAATTTTTTTTTTTTTAGAAGTAATATATTGTAAGATTTTTTTTAAAAAAACGAAGCCTTTTCTGCATTTCCGAAATTAATGGTGGCGTATTTTATTTTTCAGGGCGGCTACCCTTGGAGAATTAAAAAACTGATTTTTTTAAATACTAACCGACTGGTACGTCTCGCATACAACATCGTGAGGCCTCTGCTGCAACGGAAAATAGCGGAAAGAGTAAATATGGTTTAAATTTTTTTCGTCTCATATAATTAGCAAATAGATAATTTGTCACTGAGCTTACTTACTTTATTGTATTTTGTCATTTTCAATTACGCAACATCTGAAATTCGTATTCTATGCAGTTTTCCGAAATCTGAATCTGTTCTCA
Organism: Maratus speciosus; assembly: GCA_963932465.1. Lineage (NCBI taxonomy): Eukaryota > Metazoa > Arthropoda > Arachnida > Araneae > Salticidae > Maratus > Maratus speciosus. The sequence continues at coordinate 4,262,450 of CAWVRF010000002.1, read as the reverse complement.
GACTCTCCATAATTCTTCCAGGGAATACTAGTGTTTCGTCGAACTTAGTTTGAAAACCATTGAAATGGTTTCAAAACTCCATTTTACGATATCTATTTTTTTTTTCCTCAAAATAATTACACAGTTTTTGCAAATTAGAGACAAAAAAGTTTTTCAGCTATCTTATAATAATCGAAAATTCTGGCAAAATGTTTACAAGGGATGCAAATGTAGTTTCAAAAAGGGATGCTAAATTTTTTAAAAAAAATAAAGTGGGTACCATTTTTATGACGTACTCCTATTTCAAAAAATTGTATTCCTATTCTGAAAAAATAATGATTCATAATGTCATTTTTAATTTTTGTAAATCATTATTAACCATTTGAAAAAATAGTTATTGTCCTCGGTCAAGGTAGGAAATCAAAAACATACCTGAAGCTTTTTATGAGTTGAATCGCGCATTTTATTCGTTTTCTGATCGGTCTATACAGTAATCGTAATCTGTATTTTCCCTTACCTTCAACAGAGATGGATACTTCTGTTGCCATTATGACAAAAAAGTAGTAAAAACTACAAAAAAAATTAATAACTCAGAAACAAATGGAGATACAGCTTTCAAACAAATTGCATTTCAAAGTACATTTTTTTTCTCTCTACGACGATGTAAAAAGTAATAGTGTGGGATGTTTAGAAGTTTAAGAATGAAATTTCATTTAAAATGGGTCCAGGAATAGGAATGTTGAATCCATGGTGTACGTCATGTAGGACCAGCTCCGTAGAAGTTTAAAAATTTACTGTACCGAAAAATGTAATTCATGGCGTACGTAATCTATGATCCACTCCGTGCGATTTTTTATGTCTTAAATTTTAATCTTTGAAAAAATCATTTTCTAAATGGTTGTTGTAATTTGTTAAATTGCATTTTTTTTTTTTTTTTTTTTGTTCTCCACGCATTGATTTATGTTTTTCGCAGCTACTTTTCGTTCACTCTGTATAACATTTTCGAAAGGATAATGTTTTCTCGAATGGATTTTTTGTTTCTTCAACAGATGGTTCTCCTCGGCTCGGACCTGAGTGAATTGCACGAGCATGTCAACCCGGTCCTTTTGCCTGAGAGTCTGAAAGGCACCTTGAAAGAGGGAACAGGTGACCCATCGCAGCACGTGCTGGACAATCTGCCTTACCTGAAATATGAAAGATCTTTTATTTTTCAGTGACATGTTTTCCCTCATTCAATAGTATACCCTTTAACCCTTTATCGGGCAAGTGAATTCTGTGACGGAAGTGTGGAAGAGACTCGCTGCCACCAGAATCTACAAACGATTTTATTTGAAAATTTAAAAAAAAAAAAAAAAAAGACATTCTTCGTCACGTGCATTATAAAAATAAAATATTATACTAATAATCCCGGTGCGAATGGGTCGGCTTTCAATAAAAAGTGTATTCAATATAAGTTTCAAAGTTCAATATAAGTGTATTACCATTACCCGTACATGGTTCGTACGCCTCCTTGAATTTTGCAGACCAGAAAATTTTTTGCACCCGTATTATCTTATAGAAAATCTCTTCTTAAAAGAAGGCGAAATTTTGCGCGTTCAACTTAGATTTCTTTTTCTATAAAAAAAAATACTGATAGTTTTCCTGGAGAAATGACGGTATCCGTACGAACCATGCGTAAAACGGTTCAATCAGCCATGGCCATTTTGTCATTACATTTCTATTCAAGGCCTCCAATCTTCTTTTTTAACACTTTCCAACAGAGTTGAAAAGTGTTTACGCATCCGGTGTGTCTGTCTGTCCGTGGCGTCCATAAGAGCCCGATGGTCATGAAACGGACAATTCGTTTCATGAATTGTAACGAGTCCGTACTCTGAAACAACGTTACTGGATATCACTATGGCACGTTTGGTATTGAAAATGAAGTAGGTAGCATTTACAGTTCCTTTACAGGGACACCCATAAGAATTCTGTTTCAGGACGGTCTAGGGGGGAAAAAATCGTTTCCGGTGTATTTTAATGATAGGACACTATTTTAAAAGGATTGAAATGGATATTGACCACTGAAGTGTACTAAAGGGTTCTTACTCTAGAGCATGGTAAGCATAGAATGTATCGTTCACCCAAAAGAATTTATCTACAGAAGAATGGGAGCCATCCTTGAACTATGGAAGTCTACGAACCCTAATGGCTGGAAGCGCGTTTTCAGGGGTGGTATGCGTTTGTAAATTGAATTATTTTTTTAAATATTCATCGGTGTTTATACATTCTGTAGATCCTCGACAGGGCTGCACAAAAGTTTTCAACCCCATCCGTTGAGGGGCGGAAAGGGTCGGATGGACATTTTCAACTGTGCTGTGCGTTTCAATGAACTCCGTTTCAGCCTACTATGTAGTAGACATACCTATCCATAGATCCTATACAGGGCTGAACAAAAAGACTGTTTTCCCGACTCTCCATGGAAATAGCAGAAATTGGATTTTCAAATGCACGATGTGTTTTCCAAATTGTATCCTCTTTCACCTTAGTAAACTGTGAAATTTTGTTACAGTATTCTGAATGTGTTGGAAAGTGTTTTGTAATCTATGCCGTACGCATGGTTTTTCTTTCTTGTTAGCACTCCTAAACGTTTTTCTTTTCTTTTTCTGAAACAGTATAGATAAGAATAGACAGATTCATTGACTTCTGAAGTTAAAAATTTGAACGATCTCGGCCGACACGGAAAATGCTGAAGGTTGATCCACTTCATTTAAATCCGATGTACAGTCGTGTAAAAAAAAAAATAAACACCCCCTACTAACTCCTCAACAAATTATCGTAGAAGAAAGTTACCGGTACCGAACGATTGAAAATAAAGTCTACTTTTAAATGGTGTATATAAATTTTGCTTAGGGGGCCATCTACATATTAAAACAAACCATAAATTCATTTTTTTCAATGGCAATACCCAATGCTGACAGTATAAATGAACTCTACACCTTTCAATTAGCCTAAAAACAAATTTTTATGCAATTCGTACCATAAGTTTCCGAGAAATTAATTATTATAAAATGTGCGTATTTTAAGGGCTGTATCCAAATTGAAGTTCCGTAGTCGATTGTTAACCGAGAGAGCCTCCTTCTTGATCCAGGCACCTTAAGCAGTCAATGAAGCCTGTTAGACAACGAGACAGCAGAAGAAATTTCAAAATATCTACTCACTTCTATCATAGACGGCCCCTTAAACCATCATTTTGCCGTTTTTTAAGCATCATTTAAAAACTATTTGGAAGAAAAATGTGAAATTTCGGATTTTCATAAAGCAGGACTTAATAAATCTAAATCCATAAAAAAAATGGTAGGTTGCAATTCATAATTTTTTCGAATATTAATTCCATAATTCATAATCCATATCATAAAATTATAAAAATTGCAAATTCAGCGTATTTATGTTTGGGCACATTAGTATTATTGCTACACAAAAAAATAGCACATTAGGAGCATAATTTCAGGAGATATAAATAAATATATGAAAATGTAATTTAACATTAGAAGCACTCAATTTTGAATGTTTATAATTCAAAAACTTATCATTCAAATGACTTGAAATTGGGTATCTGGGCATAGTTTGAACCGAAGATTTGAAATATCTCGTTAAAATTGGGTATTGCCATTGAAAAAAATGAGGTTTGGGTTCGTTTTAATAGGTAGATGCCCCCCTAAGCAAATTTTATATACATCATTTAAAAGTAGACTTTATTTTCAATCGTTCGGTACCGGTAACTTTCGTCTACGATAATTTGTCGAAGAGTTAGTAGGGGGTGTTTACTTTTTTTTTCCACGACTGTACGTCCATTTTCACTCATCCAAGGCGTATTCTGCGTAGTGACGGACTACGATTCAGTCATGACAATGTACTCCTTATTCAATCATTATTCATTTCAGAAGAATAATATATTTAATTTTACGGCCCTTTCAAGAAAACGTCGCTCGTAGCAACTCTGCTGACAGATCTCTATTGCAACTGCGGCATTGCCTAACAGAACGTAGACGATCATTACACTATTAAAAGACATGACATAAAAATGACCCAACACTCTATAACGAAACAGGTACTGTGTTTCCAGCTGTTGTCAAAGGTCTGGCCTGTACATCAATAACTTTATCAGCTTTTTGGTATTTTTGGATCCCCTCCTCCCCCTTACGATATCATACGGTATGATTCCTCGCCCCCCCCCCCCCTTTTATGATATCGTTTTCAGTGTCTAAATTTTTTTTAGACGTTTGCAATGATATACAGATAGGGTTACATATTTATTATTCGCCTATTTTACTGATTTAAATGAAGATAAAATATCACTAATATATCAAATAACATTTTAAAGAAATACTATTTAAAAGTTAATAATAGCTTTTTGTTACAGAGTGCATTGAACAGTAATATTCAGCCTTCTTGCCCTGTACCGGTGTAAGCATAACTTCTTATCAATAAAACACGTGGACCTACAAAACACTTTTCTGCCCCATTTTTTACATTAAAAATAACAAGTATCATTTCAAACCATGTTTCTGTAACAAAAAATTATAGGCACATAGGACAGAAGAATACAAATAGGGAACATTGGGATTCTCCTATTTTGAAATGAAAGGATTTTATAATCATTCAATAGTTTTAACAATAACTTCGTATTTTCATAAAAATAGCTATCAGATAAAAAAAAAAAAAAAAAAAAAAAAAAAAAAAAAAGGATGATAGCTGTAAAGAAAAAGTTACCAAAAATGAAAATTTTGGTAGGATTAAAAATGATACGGATATGAAAAAGACACCCAGATATACCTTACGGTATCCAGTGCCAGATCCCCTCCCCCTTAAAGTGATAACGTTATATATGTACAGCCCTCTGTATTGTTTTTTGCAGATTACAATAATATGTAACTGAATAAACTTTATTCATTTCTCATCGGATTATGTTGTTAATAATAAAACTGTAATTTATCATAAGTTTGTTATTTCTTAAATTAGGATAAATCAATTTATTCTCCTATATATTTGAATTTCTTCTATTTTTACAAGGGAAATGTTTCAACTTCTGGTTTTCGACGGTTTTACACGTTTCAGAGATCTCGAAAAACACGTTTTTACAAAATGTCTGTGCGTGAATCTGTGATACTGTTTGTCTGTCTGCCTGTATGTAACACAAATTCTGTGGGCGCTGTATCTCAAGAGTGAATGCACGAAATTTAGTAAAAATTTATATTCAAGTATTCCCTGATATAAATGGGTGCTGTTTTTGGTGTCAATCTCCCAACAGATGGCGCTGCTAGCCTGCATTTTTCACGATTTTACAATAGCTCTATCTCAAGAGCTAATGCATGGGTTTTCATCCAACTTCAGATTCAATGAGTCCTCGATAGGATTGGATGCTGATTACGTTTTGTTGTTAATCGCCCAACAGGTGGCGCTGCTAGGATGCATCTTTCACGATTTCCGCAATAGCTCTATCTCAAGAACTAATGCACGAATTTTTATCAAACTTCACATTCAGTTAGACGTTGACACAAGTTGTTTCTGATAAGGTTAGGGTGTTAATCGCCCCTAGGTGGCGCTGCTATGCTGGATTTTTCACGACTTTTAATCTCAAAACTAATGCACGGATTTTCACCCAGTTTCAAATTCAGTTTGACAATGAAATAAGTTGTTGTTGATTAAGTTTTACTGTAAATCACTCAACAGGTGGCGTTGCTGTGCTGAATTTTACAGGATTTCCACTATTTTAATGAACATGTTTCAAGAACTCATGCACAGAATTTCCTATCTTTAGAATCCTCATGATGAGCATAGATTTCCATTTAAAACCCTTTGGGGGAGGAAGGGGGCAAGGAATAATGTGTCTGTAATATTGAATTCTCACCGGAATAATTGAAAAATAAAATTTTAAATAACGAAAGGCAATTTTTCCATATTTCGCCCCCAAAGTTAACATTATAAAAAATTAGTTAAAAGTTTCTGGTGCGAATCTTGTTAAAATTAATTGGGATATAATCTATCCCACCGCCGCTCAAGGGGTTAAAACAAAGGACAAATAAGAAAAGAAAGCTAAAAGATAATTACGTATAGTAGGAAGTTACTTAAAATAATTTTATTTAGAATCGGGTAACTGCTAACAATGCTATTTTTAAAAAATGTGCGATATTTTTTCTCCTTCACCACCCAGCGTTCTTGCTTAAAATAGGATTTATTCTGAGAACGGAAGGTAGTTTAACGTATCGGAGAGGATGAATAGGCGGGATCGGATAACAACGACTTACCGTATAGACGCGTGTATAAGTCGAAGAATTTTAGATAAAATTTGGGAGTTGAAAATGAGGGGTCGACTTATACACGAGGTAGTATTAAAAAAAAAAATCGCAGATAATCGGCGAATGAGCAAGTCTTTTAAGTAATCACATGAGATATAAAAGCGGGCAATGGTCAGCTCCCTGTGATTGATAAAAAAAGATCAACAATAATGTCCCTGTCATTGTTCTGGACTAATTTTCTCTTGGGACAAAATTGCCTTCAATTTCAATACAGGGGCATTCCTTTCAACATTTTAATCCCCTTTTTAAAAAGAGTTCAACTTGAGAATGCTTCTAGATATCGCTCTTAAAAGTCCTACGATACAAAGAAGTACAGTCATTCGGGGTAACTTTGATCCGCATTTTCTCTATTTTCATATGCCACACTTTTATTTTAAGAATATTGTTGCAACTAGGGGCATAAAAGAGAAGAAAGGATCCTAAATTATTGTATGACTATCAAAAATTAAGGAATAATGATAAAAGCTATAAAAAATGAATTTTTAACCTGGTTCAAAGTTACCCAGCCATTTAGGGTAACTTTGCACCATATGATAAATATTATCTAAAATAAATCATTGTAAAAAAAGTATTATAGTTAGGACAACTTTGAACCCCAAAAAATGTTTTCAGATATGTAGACTCCAAATTTACATTTCCCAACATCACAAGATTTGTATAATTTATGATGTTACAACAAATTTTAGGCATAAGAAAATTGAAGAAGAGAACCATGAATATTTAGAAATTAAAAAAAAAAAACTGTTTATTGTTCATATAAAACATAAAAATGCAGTGAAAAACAATTTTCAATGTTTTAACTCGATAATATATCCATAGTAGGGCTGGACGATATCAAAAATTTAATATCGCAATATATCAACGAGTTAATATCAATATCGGTGATATATCGCGATAAAAAATACTTTAAAGTGTGAGGGAATAGAAAAATTTCTTATTGCTAAAGACAAATGGTATAGTAGGAATAATTTTATTGCAAATAGCTGTAGGAAGCAAAGAATTAATGTTTTATACCTATTTGCTCACGCAATATTCTTTAAATATGTATATATATATATATATATGATACAAATAAATACTTTAGAAAAAGGAACCAATATTCGTTATCTATTTGCACTTATATCATTGATTACATAGTGGTTTTCTTTAGCTTGTTCTCGATTCTTCCTGTTTTATGTATTATTTATGAATAACTTTTTAACTATTTAATTTTATCGCGTAAACGGAGAATATTATTTAAAAAAAAAACTTTACTAGATAAACTAAAAAGTTCTCAATTTTAGGACGTTGATGATTTTAAAATGATTAAAATAAGTGAAAAGCAAAAACTGAAACAGATTTAATGTCATAATTGCATGTACTCGTAATTAAATAGTCTTCAGTGAATGACAGATGCAGCAGAAATTTTATTTTTTAATCTTTTTCTAAGAGTATCAATACATTCTTAATAGTTAAAATATTAAGAAAATTTCTCTGTCTTTATACCTTCATATTTGTTTATCTATGGATGAATAAAACATTACAATTTTTAAAATATACATATTCAAATCCCATTTGGAAATAGACCTATGCTAAGGAAAGTTCACTTTTTTATAAATATTTTGTAAATAACATCTAGACCCATAACAACATATTTTTCCAGAAAGAAACTAACAAAAAAGAAAAACTTACCATAAAATTCTACTTGATTACGCAAAATACTCGGTTTGATATTTAAATCTGTTTTTTATTTCGAAAGTGCCACTGAATTTAAAAGGAAAAAAAAAAAGAAAAAGAAATGTTGCAAATGAAAAAAAAATAGAAATAAAATAAAGTTATTGGCTAGCAAAAACAAATACATAAACAAAACAATCGATATTCTGCATTAGATTTCAAGAAGTTCGAAATCAGAGAGTCTTGGTTAGTTCAAAGAAATCATTGCATTATAAATTTATGAAAATACTCATAACATTTATTTTAAAAGATTAATAAACAAAAAAATTTAAAACATTAATAATCATATAATTATTTACAAATGAATATACATCTTATAGATACCCACGCCTTGTCCGGATGGCTTTTTAAAAAGTCATGACAGAAAACTCCACCTCCCCCCCCCCCTCATTTTAGCGCGAGAACACATTATTCAAATTCTATTCTTTTAAATGGTATAAAAAGGACCTTGAAAGTGACATCAAGTTTGTAGTGCTTAAGTGCAGAGAAAAAAAAAACAGTTGCAAGCAAACAAAAAAAGAAAAAGAATGAAAATCAAAATCTTTTCCTTACTGTGAAAAAAATAATAATAATCAATATATCCATATCTCCTATGTAAATTCACCGATTTCTTTCAAATTTTCAGCTAGTTGAAATAATAGTAAATTAGGCTGTGTAAGAAATTTTTATTAAAATTTAATTATTTATTAGAAAGTTACAACGCCTTCCGAAACTTCGAATGAAAAGCAGGAGCGCATCTGCAGTTTGTTTTCGTTTATTCACCTCGCTCCGAGAAATCGGAAGTCATATGTTTACACAATCAGATCATTACGTTTTTCAATGCAGAAAGAAACCATGGATAGAGCTTTTATTTGTTTATTTTTTCTTTTTAACTCAAATATCTAATTTAGTTTTATTATTTTTAAGTACTATCTTTTTTCAGTATTGTAAACGTGTTTCTGATATAAATAATTTGCGGGGAAAGAGAGTGTTCAATGTGGATAGATTTTTTTTTTTTTCTTACATTAAAAAAATTCGCTATTAAAACATCTGCTTTAATATTATGGTTTTTTAGTATTGAAAACGCATTCTTGACGTAAATCACGCACTGTTTTTTGTATTTTGGGAGAGGAGGTGGGGTGGAGGGCGGCGGTAGATATATATATATATATATTTTTAATTAAAATGAAACGAAATTCGGAATCGCCAAGGTCCAATGGGTGCTGGATTTCGAATTTTGTACCGCATATTTATGTATAAAAATTAAAGTACTGGATTTTTCAGATTATTTGTGAATCTGTGCCGGCCATAGAACATGGTATATCAATTTTAGTGATCTTGATCTGATCACTTAAGCAATTATAAGCACTAGTGTTGACTCTAAGCTGCTTTAGCAGGGCGCAGCGGCCGGCGGCCCTTTTTAATTCTATTTTACGCCTGGCGGCCCTTTTTATTTCTATTTTGCGCCCAGAGGCCCTTTTTATTTCTATTTTGGCACCCGGCGGCTCTTTCGAAATTCTTCCGATGCGCCCGGCTGCCTTTTTAATACTTCCTATACGCCCCGTGGCAATTCAGTTGATCTCGGAAAAATATCACAAATTCTAGGGACTCTAAACAAACCAGCTCAAAATATTTTTTGTAAACAAGGTACAAGTGTGCCCTTTTTGAAAAAAAGTGCCTTTTTATTAGAATAGTATTCCCTTTTTGAGAAAAAGTATCCTTTTTCAGAATATTGTCCCCTATGTGAAAAATTCCCGCCCGGCGGCCTTTTTTTTTCTAGAGTCAACACTAAGCACGTAAACCTATAAAATTTTTAATGTAAATTAAAATGAAAGGAAAATGTGGTTAAAGAAAATCCAAACTTTTAAACAATGAAAAAAGAAAATAGATTTTTAAATTATTACTCTGTAGTTTTTTAAGCAAAAATAAAACTTCAAAATTTCTATTAAAAATGTATTATATAACTATTATTTTTACCAAAAAATAGAGAGAGAAAAGTAAAGTAAGGGAAACTATCAATTCGACGTATACTACAAAAAAGTTCAAACCCGACCCAGTCTTCAAATTAGATTCTTGCATCGTCTCAGGTTACCCGAACCCGACCCGACACGCGGTTCGTGTAGACCAACCATTTTAAAAGAAAGTCAGGAATATATTTTATGAAAAAAACTATATAATTGAACATTAATGAGTGTATATGCATTCAATTTTGTACTAAAAAGATAAATTTGATATTACAGAATAATTCTTTTTTATATTGTATTAAAATATGAATTTATTTTCTTCCACTTCGAGTTTGTGATGAAGTGTGCCGGGTGTCGGTCGGGTTGACTTTAAGCAGAGTTTTCGGGTTTGGCTCTGGTAAGACGCGACCCGTGCCGCACTACACCCCGAGTGAGCAGAAAAAAAGGCCGACCTGGCCTGCATGTCCAGAGGAAAAAGCAAACACGGCTTCAGTCTAATGACACGAAGTTAATCCAAGCGTTCCAGCCCAGTTTGCAGACATCCAGTATAATGCCATTTAATAATATTACATTTACAGACTTTAAAAATAAGGCCCAGATGTAGTAATATTTTTTATTTTTATTGTTCTTTTTTATCTTTTTGCTCATTTATGTCATTTTTTAAAACACGATTTTTTTTTTGTCTTATTTAAAATTAAAGAAATTATATATATAAAAAAAAAAAAAAAAAAAAAAAAAAAATCAGAAATATATTTTCATTGAAAAATTACAACTGGAATTCGTTTAACTAATTTCCACGCCCGTGTGAATATTATCAATAAAATCAATCAGTAAAGTAAATCTTATAAATAAAGTAAATCAGTAAAATAAAGTAAATCAATTCTTACCTTGAATGTAGTCCATCATATTGTAGAGGATGATTATAGCTAAGATGGCTCCATAAATTAGAAGTAGCTTTTGCAAATATCGGTCGAACGCATATACTGCAATTTTTTCATTTATTACTTCACCATTTTCATTACCTGGGCATTCAAAATATTGCCACACGTTACTCTTTTTTTTAAGCCTCTTTTTTTAAAATCACTTGATTATAATTCGGGCAATTTACCCGACACCGTACGTTCATCTTACTATAAAATATAAAATCACTGCCGATAACTCGCTCGAGAAGACCATACGAACGAGCATTGAATGAAGCCTATAGACAATAGTAATTATTGACTCAACAATGAACAGGTGTTCTAGCTCATGTCATCGGCCAGGACGTATCAAACTTGATATGTTCTAATATGTCTAGACCAATAGTAGCAGCGAAATTAAATCAACGACGATTAAAACATTATTCAATAACGAACGGACATATGTATGTTGATATATTAGAATATGAATTATTCTGGGTCTGGGATATCAACTAAAGACAGATTATCACAGGAGGGGAGTTTAGAATAAAGCGGGGCTGCGAATAAATGCATCTATCGGATGAGAGAAAGGATTGAAGAAGTCATTGGCCAGGACGTATCAAAGACTTGATATGTTCTAATATGTCTAAACCAATAGTAGCAGCGAAATTAAAACAACGACGATTAAACCATTATTCAGTAACGAACGGACATGTGTATGTTGATATATTAGAATATGAATTAGTCTGGGTCTGGGATATGAACGAAAGACAGATTATCACGGGAGGGAATTTAGAATAAAGCGGGGCTGCGAATAAATGCATCTATCGGATGAGAGAAAGGTTTGAAGAAGTTATTGGTTACGCAATATTCGGCGCTTTTTCTTCTTGCGTTTCGAAGTCGTTGTGCGGGAAAAAAATGTTATTGGGATATATAAGTAGAGCCAGAGATTAGATATCGCTATTGGGATATATCGTTAGAGTCAGAGCTTACATATTGTTATTGCGATAGTTAAAAAATATCAATATTTGACCGATATATTGATAATTAATCCAGCCCTAATCCATAGTTACAGTAATCAAGCAGGACGGTCGTTCTGCCAAGCCAAGCTGAAAAAACCAAACAAACAAAAGCCAAGAATAAAACGCAAGACACCGTAATTGCTTATTATACTGAAGACAGCTTCTCCATGTTAAATCGACCAAACATGCCAACGTAAAATTTCCCATATCAAAAGAACCAATCATCGCAGAAAAATAAAACCAAAACCAGGAGGACATAATGGAAAAGATCTTCAATTTGAGACCAAATGCATCCTCATAAATTAATTATAAACAGAGATATAGATTTTTTAAAATAACGTCGATATACTGAAAATGACAGATTTTTTTTATTCGTCACACCTTATGTTTCAATCGATGTAGAGACTTAAATAATGGGCAGAAAAAGCTAAGGATTGAATTTTTGGACAGATATTTACGTCCAAAACTACGTGCTTTTATAAAATTCAGCTTTAAAAACACAAATTTTCTATTCTTAATTAGCAAAAAACTGTTAATTTATTCCAAAGTTTATAAATTATGCCAAACAGCGATAAACCCGCCAAACCATTTTAGAAGTCTTATACTATTCATTTATATTATCCTTTTGCATTGATTTCATCGAAGAAAACTATGGCCGAGATCCAGATAGATTTTTCGCTGTTAGCGAAATGAGTTTGACCAATCAGAAGTCAGAATGTTTGAGAATTTTTGCTGCTTCTGGATCCCGGCTTATGTCAGAAAAGTTTTGAGTCATTTTCTTAGTGCCATGGATGAAGTGCAATGTTTACAGAAATATAGGCTGAGATCCAGATAGATTTTTCGCTGTTAGCGAAACGAGATTCACCAATCAATAGCCTGCATTGCTGCAAACAGCGAAAAGTTCGCAAAAGTGCAAGCTTCTGATTGATGAATCTCGTTTCGCTAACAACGAAAAATCTATTTAGATTGCGGCCAATTATGTTGAACACAATTTTGCATTTCCACATCCAGGAAGGGTATTGATGTCATAACAACAGTGCATATTCGAAACTATTTAAGGCATTGATTCTGAACTCCTTTGCTATACATTTCAATATTAAAGAAGTTGTTGTTTCAATAGTTTTAGTTCTTTTCTCTATTGCTCACTCTAAAACACAAATATCGAACTTTAAACAACAGCGCTCAGAAACTATAGCGCCTATAATATATAGTGTTGAAATCAGCTAACCCTGTAATACTTAAAAAAGCGCTAAAATATTGTATCCCTTAAATGTGCAATGATACTGCTGCAATATGCAGATCGCAGCGACATCTGCAGGATATTTTCTACAACTGCAAGAAATTGCTAGTCTATACAATGTAATAATAGTAATACGAAAATCCCGCAGATGTCGCTGCGATCGACACTTGAAATTTTAGCAGTATCGTCACACATTTAAGGGATACAAATTTTTAGAACTGTTTGGATAGCATATTTCCACACTAGGTATTCTAGGCGCTGTATCAGAAACAACACCATAACAGAGAGCCTTTATACATAAGAGTGGTGATATATGCACAGGAGGCATGCCCATCCATTTCAAGTTTTTGTCGAAAGTACGGTAATCCACTTTCTTGAATAGAGGATATTCAATCTACGTTATGATCACATGGTCAAGGCAAGAACGTCTAGCGTAAAGAAGGGAAGGCTCCGTCTACGTAATGTAAATCCCCGCTAGCCAATGAAACAGTTCATGGGAGAAAGCAGTAGTACACTGTTAAAAATATCGTGAAAAATTACCTCTGTTTTTAAAGGCTATCTGTATTCTGACCAATGAGAACGCTTCAAAGGCGTTTATGTAGCATTCTCATTGGTCAGAAAATAGAGAACCTTTAAGAACAGAGGTAATTTTTCACGATATTTTTAACAGTGTAGTTTCCTGTTTCCCTCCTTATCAGTTAGAAATTCTTTGGGTAAATTACCGGTACCACGTGACTTTTTCAGCCTCGAACCCATATTTGGAATATCCTCCATTAGAAGATACGCGCATGGACGATCTCTATTAGACTAGGGAAATAATTCAGCATGCATTAGCCTGACGATAATGGTATGCTCGCAAAAAACTTTAACGATTTATTTTTATCACTTTTACCAATAAACATTTATTGGCCGTATGTCGCTACTTCGTTACAGAGACACACTTGTTCCTAATAGAGGATATTCCAAATATGGATTCGAGGCTGAGAAAAGTCACGAGGCTGAAAAAAGTTACATTACACGTCTACGGAACCTTCCCTTCTTTACGTTGGAAGTTTTTACCTTCACCACGTGATCAAAACGGAGATGGAATATCCTCCATTAGATCCCGGCCTTAATGTATCAAAATAGGAGTTTGCTTTCTGTACTATTCCTGATCTCAGTTATAGCGTCTAGAAATATAGGTCGGGATCCAGGTACATTTTTGCAAACAGTGAAAAGTTAGCAAAAATTCTGGCTTCTGATTGGCCAATCTCGTTACGATAACAGAAAAAAATCTACCTAGACCACGGTCAAAGTGTGGAAACCGGCTATTCCAGTAATGCTTTAAAAAGTGCTAAAAATTGAATGCCATAAATATTGAAAAATACTGAATGACAAATGTCGATAGGAGCAACATTTTCTAGATCTTCTCTGAGCGAAACGTTTTCTTTTGAAATAGTTACGTTGGTATTAACATATGTCGCTGTAATCGACATTCGTCGTTCAGCCTCGTTCAACATTTATGGGATACAATTTTTTAGCACTTTTTTAATAAGCCGATTTTTAAACTATATCTTCCAGAAACTATAGCTCCGTTATAGCGTCTAGATTATATGTTGTAGAAATCGACTATCCCAGCAATACTTAAAAAAGCGCGGAAGTATTGAATCCCTTAAATGTACAACGATGTCGAATTCCAAACAGTCATTTGCATCGACATCTGCAGGATATTTTTTGAAGAAGAATGAGACATGTGTAATGCACCGCTACAGCGTCTGGAATACATAATGTAGAAATTTGCTATCCAAGAACCGCTAAAAAGTGTATCCCTTAAATGTGCACCGACACTGAAGTCCAGGGAGATGATCGCAGCGACATCTGCGATATATGTTCAAATTTCAAAGTAAACATAATATTAATACAGCGGGTTTGACGCCAAGCACACAGGTCAGATGTATGTTAATAAAATGTTTAAAAAAATGTTACAGCGTCTAGACCAAATTGTCTTGGAGTTTTGGGAAATATCCTGCAGATATCGCTGTGATCGACTGATTGGATTTCCACACTATATATTCTAGACGCTGTAGCACCGCGGTAGCCTGTCTTTTTCGTTTGCCTCGAAGTAGATATAGATAACGGCATTTGAAGCTGTTCCTAAAGTGTGGCCAGCTCATCACGTCACACGGAGTTGATTATCTGTACACGGCAATGGACACAAAAAAATCGGCGCACCGCTTTGTACTAATCATCGTGTAAAGATGATCCAACTCCGTGTGACTTTTAAACGTCATGAACTGGCCTATTATGTCATTGGTCACGCTAACACCCTCCCCCTTGGGTTCGTCATATATAGCGGCATCTTGCACTGGAGGCTGCTAAATGGGCTGCTATCAGTCAAAATCAAGAGAGAAAAGGGCAGAAGAGGGGGAAAGAACCAAAGGCTTTTAAGATACATAGGCTGGCAAACTGTTAGTTTAACTGAGGATTTTTGATCACAGCTGTTGTACGGCAGTTTATATGTTTTATATTTTAATTTACCTAAGAAAATGCTTTTATTAGCGTATTTTTTCATTGCGGTTCATTAAGTATTAGTCTACCCTCTTTCATTTAGGCCTTTTTTTTATAAAAAAATACCTTATTATTCATCATTTTTTTTGTTTTTTTCGTATAGCAAGTAAGTATTTCAAAAAACATCCTCCAAGGATAAAAATATAGTGTTACTTTCGTTAATATGCATTTTTTTAATTACTTTTTTGCATAAAAATTAGTTTAAAAAAAGTAAATTTCTTTACAAGTAATTTAAAATTTTGTAAATTACTATATTATGTTGCTACCTTTAATCTAAACTTCCTTTCCAGTTACTTTTGTAAGTCAAACTTAAAAAAGGGTGGAATTATAATCTTTAACAACCTGGTTTCATACAAATTTCGCCTTTATTTAGGTTTATAAGGCATGTTAAAACTAGACACTCTTTTGTAAACATACCATCCATAAAAGTATTAATGAATCGCCTTTTTAAATTTTATTTCTGAAAATTCAATATCTATAACGCATATTTAGATGTAAAAAATAGCTTCATGTAAAAAAATATGCCATAAACTTCATATACATTGATAAAAATTAATTTTTAAGCTCATTCTAGCCATAGCACTTAATGGTAAATAACCACAGCTGACGTACAAACCTCACGGTTCAGGTGTTTCAATTTACTTCAGATGGCTGCCATGATTTCGCATGCTTTTGAATGGGAATTGCCGGTCTATGTATCTTAAAAGTCTTTGGAAAGAACTCGTTTTTTTTTTGTATATAGTTTTTCACACGGGAAGATTGATATGTCTGCTCCTCTCCTTTCATAGCTTCATGATGGTAAAATAAACCAACGCCCCCTAGATATTTGAGAAAGTCTTGACACGCGTCACGAAAACATCACACAAAGCAGGCAAAGCAAAGGAACAAAATCATTCATTGGCTCGTGGATATGAACGAGCCAAAGAATGATTTTTCTTCTTTGTTTTGCCTACTTTGTGTGGCATTTTCCTGACGCGTGTCAAGGCTTTCTCGAATATTTAAAGGTAGTTGAATAGGCCGGGATCAAGATAGATTTTACGCTATTAGCGAGATGAGATTGATCAATCAGAAGCTTGCATTTTTGAAAACTTTTTTATGTTTGCAGTAAACACCGAAAAGCCTGCAAGGATGGAGACTACTGATTGGTCAATCTAATTTTACTAACAGAGAAAAATTTATCTGGATCCTGGACATTAACTTTGGTTGGTTAAGACGATTTTGAAAAAATCAAATCAGAAAGCCAATGTTTTTTAACTTTTCTGGTTAGTTTAATCGAAATCTTCCACGTCTATTACTGAAAACTGAGTTACTGTACTTTGGACAAAAACTTGAATATGAGTACACGACTTGTGTATATGTCACCACTCTTACATATAAATGTACTCTGTTATGAGCATGATTCTAAGGCGCGCCACACACCAGAGAGACATGCGACAATAATCGTGAGACATGAGGCAAATTCTGCTGTTCAAACCGGTTTTTCCTTTGTTAACAGGGTGAAATTGTCGCATGCCTCACGCTTTTCTGCCGCATGTCTCCCTGGTGTGTGGCGCGCCTAACTGCAGCTGGTTAAATTTGAGTATCTGGGTATTAGAGAAAGCAATAGTGACCCACCGTGGCTGAGTGGATAAGACACCACGACGCTAATCGCTTGAGAGCGTAGGTGGGGCGAGTTCGAATCCCGCCGTGATCTCCACGTGGTCTGATATATATGTGTTCAATAAAACAAACAAACAAGCAATAGTGAAAGGTATAGTTGCCATGGAAACAACGACTTCTTTAATTCGTATAGAAAATTAATGAATAGTTGTAAATGACTTAAGTTTAAATGTAGGCAAATGCTCTGAAAATATCAATGGCTCCCATCTAGTATTTTACAAAAGTAATTTAATATATTCACATGATGTATAAGTTGATGCAACTCTTAGCTAATGAAGATTCTGAAACAAGACTTATGTAGGTAGATCTTTTCAATGATTAATTCAGAATTCTAAGAACAAAACGAAGTTCTTAAGCGATCTTCCTCACCCCTCCCCCGCCTCAAAAAGAAATATGATAGAAAGATATAAGTATTTGGATAACTTCAGTATTTCTGTGATCTTTTGTCAGAGTTTAGAAAAGGTGTCTGGGTATTAAAAAAAAACATAAAACAAAATTGACGAACGATAAGACTATAGATTTCAGGCAATTTTTAACTGGAAAAAAATTAATTCTAATGTTTATGCGGCTTTAATAATAGACTATTAAAGATAATCAATTTACGGGAATTTTTATACGAATTATATTCTCACATTTATGCAAATAGGTATGGATAAACAGACTTGAGTAAAATTACATATTTATTCTTTCTTCTCTATAGCACGATCTAAATGAAGATGAAGTTGTATGCACAGTTTATATCTTTAAATTTTTAGATTTTTTTTATCAAAAATGTTTCATCATCATGTCTAGAATTGCTAGATTTACTTCTGTAGACAGATCTTCAATTCTTTAGATGTCTGCGGGGCTTCATTCTCGGATTATTCGTAGGTATTTGTAAAGGTAAATTTATTTTGCAAAACCGTCAGCAAAAAAAAAAAAAAAAAAAAAAAAAAAAAAAAAAAAAAAAAAAAAAGTTGGAACAAACGATTAACTGACAGACTAACTGTAAATATATATTTTATTTTGACTCTATTTGATTTTTATTAAATTTTCATCTTTCATAGAAAATTTTAAGGAGATATAAATTGAGAAAGACTGATACTTTGAAAGAAGAAATTGACTTTCCTTACTTTTAAATTATTAATTACTCTAAAAAATGAATGATAGATAAACAAAATGCATACTATTGTGTTTGTTCCCTGCTTATAAAGGCTATACAAGGACTAATTTTAGCGAGTAGAATTATTTCAATTATATGTAATCTGTTTAAAAAAAAGAACTGATATCTACTAAAAAACAACTTTTCAAAAGTAAAAAAAAAAAAAGCCAAGCAAAAAAAAAAGAAAAGAAAAAGGGGAAAGTTGTGGCTAAAAAACAGTGTGATATCAAATTTCCAAGCTTATATTATGGTACTTATTTAACATTTTTTATTAAAAATTTACCATAACCAAGTCGAGTACCTAAGTATGCGTTGATAGAAAGCCTTTTCTCCTTTACTAAATACATCATAACGTGTTTCTGAAAATTAATTTTTTTTAATTATGCATGATGGGCTTGGCGGCCATCTTTCCATATTTTACACAAATTTCTAAGCAGACAAGCTCGTAATATGTTTGCATTATTAAGAATTTTGAACTTCTAGTTTTGGTTACAGACAGATAAAATAAAAAAGTCTTTTATTTTGGAAAAAAAAATGATTTTTACTGCTTTAACTAATTAATTAACCCCCTCCGAAAAAAAAAGAATCATAAGATGAAACCTGAAGTTACTTCAACTTTATTTTAAGACACAAATTTCTAGGCACTCATTTCCATAAATTAAAAGCATAAAATGTTTGCTTTAGCAACAATTTCGAATTTCCGATCTTAACAATGTACTTGAGTGCTTAGAAATTTGTGTAAAATATGGAAAGATGGCCGCCAAGCCCATCATGCATAATTTAAAAAAATTAATTTTCAGAAACACGTTATGATGTATTTAGTAAAGGAGAAAAGGCTTTCTATCAACGCATACTTAGGTACTCGACTTGCGTATGGTAAATTTTTAATAAAAAATGTTAAATAAGTACCATAATATAAGCTTGGAAATTTGATATCACGCTGTTTTTTAGCCACAACTTTCCCCTTTTTCTTTTCTTTTTTTTTTTTTGCTTGGCTTTTTTGTTTTACTTTTGAAAAGTTGTTTTTTAGTAGATACATACTAGTACTAGTATTATTCAAACAAGAATAAAAAATGTCGAATGTATGAAATGTCAAATTTGAATAGCCCCGTCCCGAAAAACGCCTTTAAATGAATTTTATGCATTTTACACATATTTGTGAAAATATTTGCATGCAATATCTAATGCACACTTTCGGCATTTATATAAAATATACGTCTAAATATGGGAAATTTTTGACAGTAGGACCTATAATCAGTAAATTATAAACATCAGTATAACTTTGAACCGGTTCAAAGTTACCCTGAAAATGGGGTGTATGCTGTGTATGAAATGTGGTGTAGTGTGGAATGTGAGTGCCTTCTTATTTTACATTTTATTAACTATTAATAAATAAATAATCACAAAATATTAACACATTTACAACATTTAGATAATAATATGTCTGATAAATGAATATATTGTTACTTACTATGAAAATTTAATTGGATTACAACAACTTCAAAACAGTATTCAAAATTAACTTGAAAACAGTACTTCACAAAAATAGTTAGAGGATGCAATTCATTGCGCATAATGTTGCTAATTTATTTCCTAAAATAAAGAGTAGAAATCCCACTTTAGAACCTTGCCAACAGAGCACAGTTCTGGAGTTTATTGAGTCTTTTGGAGTCAAAAATATTGAAAATTAGGAGGTGGTGCAAAGTTACACCTCATGGTTCAAATAAAGTTACCCTGTACTCTGTTTTAGTAGTCTGAGAAGTTACCCTTGTAAATAAGGCATGAATAGATTTTTGAAAGGTTTTCTTTTCTTTTCTTTTCTTTTTTTTTTTTTAAGTATCATTGAATTTATGTGAATTGATTTCAAAATAGTTTAAGCTTCTTCGGTTTTACGTAATTATACAGTTTTAAAACGTTGACTTTTTTAAAAAAAGTTTGATTAGGAACGTAAAAAAGTTTACTAATTTAATAAAAGTTTATTAATTTTTTTTTATCGTGGATTAAAACAATTACCAGTCATTTTTCAACATACTACCAGAAATGTGTTTCGACTTATACACGAAAATTCAATTTTTTTCAAAATTTTGCTTTAGAACTGGAGAGGGGGGGGGGGGGTCGACTATACATGAGCATTCAGCTTTAAAGTATCGTATTGAAGAATAAAAATGATGTACATTAGTATTTAAAAACAAGGTAGTTGTACCGTACGTCTTTCGATTCCAGTACTGCTTCGCAATACGCCGAGACCACATGTTTTTATTCTTTTTCTTGCTGGGCTGTGTTGAATTCAGACACTTTACTCCGGCCGGGGGGACATTATAGAGTTCTGGGGGGGGGGGGGGAATTGCATACCATTGAAAACACAAAATCTCAAATCTTCCAGGGGGGACAACTTATTCCTCCGGTGTGGGGGGGAGAAATCTTCCCCCTAACCATCCCCTGAATTCAACACTGTTGCTGGAATCTCCGAAAGCTCGTTGCTCGTTTATAGGAAAGACTGTGGCGCTGCTGTCGCCATTCTCTAGCTGGATGCACGAACGCCCTCTACCAACACATATTTTGAACTAGGCATTTCGCTCACTGTTGCCACCGGCTCATGCTTTGTTCACCGGTTACGAGTAAATTCGAACGTTATTATTGGCTATTATTGAATACTTCGCATGCTTTCCTATATGGCAATATAAATAACATAACACTAAAAAATATATTTATTAATGCATAAACTGGAAAAAGACGTAGGAAATAGCTTGCATAGGAAATGTCTAGTCAACACTATTTATTAAATAAAGACGTCAGACAAATACCACGTACAGTCAAGATCTATTTTAAAAGTAAGTTTCGTGGGATGATTTGATTTAAAAAAAAAATAATTAAAAACAGAAGATTAGCAACTATGCTTTCCACATATCTTTGTACGTTTAAAATTTTAATAGTAGAGTAAAAATTGAATGGCTCTTGAAATATTCGGTTATATTTCAACTATATGCTTTCATTAATTTATAGAAATAAGTTACATCCCATCAATTCTTTCATACCGGAAATGAGGGCTGGACGATATCAAAAATTTAATATCGCAATATATCAACGAGTTAATATCAATATCGGTGATATATCGCGATAACTACTTTAAAGTGTGAGGGAATAGAAAAATTTCTTATTGCTAAAGACAAATGGTATAGTAGGAATAATTTTATTGCAAATAGCTGTAGGAAGCAAAGAATTAATGTTTTATACCTATTTGCTCACGCAATATTCTTTAAATATATATATATATATATATATATATGATACAAATAAATACTTTAGAAAAAGGAACCAATATTCGTTATCTATTTGCACTTATATCATTGATTACATAGTGGTTTTCTTTAGCTTGTTCTCGATTCTTCCTGTTTTATGTATTATTTATGAATAACTTTTTAACTATTTAATTTTATCGCGTAAACGGAGAATATTATTTAAAAAAAACTTTACTAGATAAACTAAAAAGTTCTCAATTTTAGGACGTTGATGATTTTAAAATGATTAAAATAAGTGAAAAGCAAAAACTGAAACAGATTTAATGTCATAATTGCATGTACTCGTAATTAAATAGTCTTCAGTTAATGACAGATGCAGCAGAAATTTTATTTTTTAATATTTTTCTAAGAGTATCAATACATTCTTAATAGTTAAAATATTAAGAAAATTTCTCTGTCTTTATACCTTCATATTTGTTTATCTGTGGATGAATAAAACATTAAAATTTTTAAAATATACATATTCAAATCCCATTTGGAAATAGACCTATGCTAAGGAAAGATCACTTTTTTATAAATATTTTGTAAATAACATCTAGACCCATAACAACATATTTTTCCAGAAAGAAACTAACAAAAAAGAAAAACTTACCATAAAATTCTACTTGATTACGCAAAATACTCGGTTTGATATTTAAATCTGTTTTTTATTTCGAAAGTGCCACTGAATTTAAAAGGGAAAAAAAAAATGTTGCAAATGAAAAAAAATAGAAATAAAATAAAGTTATTGACTAACAAAAACAAATACATAAACAAAACAATCGATATTCTGCATTAGATTTCATGAAGTTCGAAATCAGAGAGTCTTGGTTAGTTCAAAGAAATCATTGCATTATAAATTTATGAAAATACTCATAACATTTATTTTAAAAGATTAATAAACAAAAAAATTTAAAACATTAATAATCATATAATTATTTACAAATGAATATACATCTTATAGATACCCACGCCTTGTCCGGATGGCTTTTTAAAAAGCCGTCATGACAGAAAACTCCACCCCACCCCCCCCCCCTCATTTTAGCGCGAGAACACATTATTCAAATTCTATTCCTTTAAATCGTATAAAAAGGACCTTGAAAGTGACATCAAGTTTGTAGTGCTTAAGTGCAGAGAAAAAAAAACAGTTGCAAGCAAACAAAAAAAGAAAAAGAATGAAAATCAAAATCTTCTTTTCCTTACTGTTAAACAAATAATAATAATCAATATATCCATATCTCCTATGTAAATTCACCGATTTCTTTCAAATTTTCAGCTAGTTGAAATAATAGTAAATTAGGCTGTGTAAGAAATTTTTATTAAAATTTAATTATTTATTAGAAAGTTACAACGCCTTCCGAAACTTCGAATGAAAAGCAGGAGCGCATCTGCAGTTTGTTTTCGTTTATTCACCTCGCTCCGAGAAATCGGAAGTCATATGTTTACACAATCAGATCATTATGTTTTTCAATGCAGAAAGAAACCATGGATAGAGCTTTTATTTGTTTATTTTTTCTTTTTAACTCAAATATCTAATTTAGTTTTATTATTTTTAAGTACTATCTTTTTTCAGTATTGTAAACGTGTTTCTGATATAAATAATTTGCGGGGAAAGAGAGTGTTCAATGTGGATAGATTTTTTTTTTTTTCTTACATTAAAAAAATTCGCTATTAAAACATCTGCTTTAATATTATGGTTTTTTAGTATTGAAAACGCATTCTTGACGTAAATCACGCACTGTTTTTTGTATTTTGGGAGAGGAGGTGGGGTGGAGGGCGGCGGTAGATATATATATATATATATTTTTAATTAAAATGAAACGAAATTCGGAATCGCCAAGGTCCAATGGGTGCTGGATTTCGAATTTTGTACCGCATATTTATGTATAAAAATTAAAGTACTGGATTTTTCAGATTATTTGTGAATCTGTGCCGGCCATAGAACATGGTATATCAATTTTAGTGATCTTGATCTGATCACTTAAGCAATTATAAGCACTAGTGTTGACTCTAAGCTGCTTTAGCAGGGCGCAGCGGCCGGCGGCCCTTTTTAATTCTATTTTACGCCTGGCGGCCCTTTTTATTTCTATTTTGCGCCCAGAGGCCCTTTTTATTTCTATTTTGGCACCCGGCGGCTCTTTCGAAATTCTTCCGATGCGCCCGGCTGCCTTTTTAATACTTCCTATACGCCCCGTGGCAATTCAGTTGATCTCGGAAAAATATCACAAATTCTAGGGACTCTAAACAAACCAGCTCAAAATATTTTTTGTAAACAAGGTACAAGTGTGCCCTTTTTGAAAAAAAGTGCCTTTTTATTAGAATAGTATTCCCTTTTTGAGAAAAAGTATCCTTTTTCAGAATATTGTCCCCTATGTGAAAAATTCCCGCCCGGCGGCCTTTTTTTTCTAGAGTCAACACTAAGCACGTAAACCTATAAAATTTTTAATGTAAATTAAAATGAAAGGAAAATGTGGTTAAAGAAAATCCAAACTTTTAAACAATGAAAAAAGAAAATAGATTTTTAAATTATTACTCTGTAGTTTTTTAAGCAAAAATAAAGCTTCAAAATTTCTATTAAAAATGTATTATATAACTATTATTTTTACCAAAAAATAGAGAGAGAAAAGTAAAGTAAGGGAAACTATCAATTCGACGTATACTACAAAAAAGTTAAAACCCGACCCAGTCTTCAAATTAGATTCTTGCATCGTCTCAGGTTACCCGAACCCGACCCGACACGCGGTTCGTGTAGACCAACCATTTTAAAAGAAAGTCAGGAATATATTTTATGAAAAAAACTATATAATTGAACATTAATGAGTGTATATGCATTCAATTTTGTACTAAAAAGATAAATTTGATATTACAGAATAATTCTTTTTTATATTGTATTAAAATATGAATTTATTTTCTTCCACTTCGAGTTTGTGATGAAGTGTGCCGGGCGTCGGTCGGGTTGACTTTAAGCAGAGTTTTCGGGTTTGGCTCTGGTAAGACGCGACCCGTGCCGCACTACACCCCGAGTGAGCAGAAAAAAAGGCCGACCTGGCCTGCATGTCCAGAGGAAAAAGCAAACACGGCTTCAGTCTAATGACACGAAGTTAATCCAAGTGTTCCAGCCCAGTTTGCAGACATCCAGTATAATGCCATTAAATAATATTACATTTACAGACTTTAAAAATAAGGCCCAGATGTAGTAATATTTTTTATTTTTATAGTTCTTTTTTATCTTTTTGCTCATTTTTTCATGTCATTTTTTAAAACACGATTTTTTTTTTGTCTTATTAAAATTAAAGAAATTATATAAAAAAAAAAAAAAAAAAAAAAAAAATCAGAAGTATATTTTCACTGAAAAATTACAACTGGAATTCGTTTAACTAATTTCCACGCCCGTGTGAATATTATCAATAAAATCAATCAGTAAAGTAAATCTTATAAATAAAGTAAATCTTATAAATAAAGTAAATCAGTAAAATAAAGTAAATCAATTCTTACCTTGAATGTAGCCCATCATATTGTAGAGGATGATTATAGCTAAGATGGCTCCATAAATTAGAAGTAGCTTTTGCAAATACCCAGTGGCGTAGCTACATATTCGGCGCCCTGGAGCAAGTAAAATTTGTGCGCCCTATTGTCACCAGGGGCGCCATTTCAGAATTTTCTTGGGGGAGGGGGGGGGGCAAAGTTTTCTTTGCGAGCAGAGGCATAGCAAAGGGTGAGGTTCGGAGGGGGGGGGGTGCGCTAGTCTCTCCCCTCCGCTCCGAACGAGAGCTGATGAAAAATTCCGTTTTAAGCAGGATTTCATCTTAGCAGGTATAATTTCGAGATCGTAACTCTGAAAGTTTTTCGTTTAAGACAGGATTTCGTTATGGACAGCTTTAATTTTTACAAATATTACTCTATGTCTGTTGAAGCACCCTTTCTATAGTACACTTACGACGAACGTAGGTACATATACTTCATTTATTGTAAAACTTGTGATAACGAAACCTGTCAAAACAAGAATTCTTTCGCAAACGGAAAAGAATTAAAAATTTTATGAAAAAAAACACCATATAAATATACTTGCTAATACGGAGGCTTGTCTAAAATGGAGCTTTATCCTGACTGTTCCGACTTTTTCTTTGCAGGTTTTACTGCAGGGGCGGGAGCCTTTCATAAGATTCTTGGAGAAGGGGGCAAAGTTTTATTTGAAGGGAAGGGTTTGAAATAGCATGCGGGATTTAGCCCTCATAACTTCTTTCACAAACATGTGATTCTTCGAGGAATATTTTTTAATTTTTGGGGAAGACCACGGTATTTTTTTCTTTCTTTGCGGAATTACGTAAAATCAAATCGTCAACTGACCGCGGAAAAAAATCGTGAATTTTGCCAATTGGAGTTTAGAAAATAGCTACAGATAAATTTTAACACACTAATTCTGATTGGTAAATAAATCATATGAGTAGTAATTTTCCAACTGGACAAAAAAAGTACAAGCCAGGACCTCCACATTCGTCCGGGATAGCTCAGATGGCAGTGCATCGGCAGCTTCAGCCAATAGATTCCTTGTTCAAATCCCGGCTTGACTTCTTTCGTCCTGTTGGAAAATTACTAGTCATTTGAAAAAATACTTAATTTGGCAAATTAGTTGTGAAAAAAGTATAATTTTCTAACAGAACCGTGGAAAAATATTGCAAATATCAAGGATATAAGCAGCGGTTATTGTCATTCGGTTGCGTGAAAAAAATCGTAGATTTTAACATTCGGTCGCAGAAAAAAATCAAATTTATCCATCTGCCGCGATAAAAACCGTGAATTCCAAGTCGCTATCGCGGGGAAAAAAAATTTGCATTTCGTCAAAAGGTTTTGGAAAAAAATCACGAATTTAGTCAAAGAATCGCGCAAAATATTAGAGAATTTCGTTGCGTTGATCGCGCAATTTAATTCCAAATTTTGTTAGTCGGCTCTGTGGAAAAAAAAAAAAAAAACTAATTTAAACAAACGATCGTAGAAAAGAATCGCGAATTTCCTCAAAATATCTCTGAAATAAACAGAGAACTTCGTCAATCGGTCGCAAAAAAATTGCGTGAATTTTGACAAATGGTCATGGAAAATAATTGGGAATTTCGAGAAACGATCATGGTAAAAAATCGCTCAAAAAAAAAAAAAAAAAAAAAAACAACGTCAAATCATTAAAATCTATTTTGCAGAATCTTTCTTAAAAGGCTAATCATTCAAAATTTGATTTACCTGATTCTAGAACTTTCCAGCATAATTCTATAACTAAGCAACCTAGAACGATATATTATATAAATCTCTTCCTTCTCTTAAAAATTATTTAACTAACTAACAGTTCAAGTTCCACCAAAATAGATATTTTAATTTTTAAAAGTGGTATAGATACTTTTCCATAAATGTAATAAAATATAGATTCATTTTTTTTTTCATCTTGGGTTCAGGTCTGAATATTTTAGGTTTGGATCGCATTTTGTCGGGCGTAGAGTTGGGTTTTAGATTAACGACTTTTGTCTGGTACAACCCGATCCGTGCAGAACTCTAGTATCAGTCTGTGTAGGTTATTAACGTACTGTATAAAATATGATGGAACAGATGTGTTATTATCCCTCCATCCGCCATATTGGATATTTTTTGGGCGAGAATTAAAAACTGTTTTTTAATTAATAGTTATAATTATTATATTCCAGTTTTTTTTTAATATTATCTATCAACAATATTTAACCATTGGCGACATTTACTACTTGGCGGAAAAGGACTTTTCATGCAAGAAAAAAAATCCAAGATGGCGGATGGAGGGATAATAACACATCTAAGCCAATATGATTTAATAAAGGAAATCATTTGATAGCATTGTAATGATTGCAGTAAGTATAATATGACACTAATAATGCAAAATAAAAAATTCAAATAATTAAGAACTTGAATTAATTCCCATCTTCTTAAAAAAAAGAAAAATCCCCTGTAAACTTCGTGTTAAAATGGGAAATTCACCTTGAAAATTCTAGGCCTGAAGGGGACGAGTTTTCATTTGATTATTTTGTACACAACTGAAAAGCAATTAATAGATTTTTTTCTCACATATCATTTGATATTAGCCAAAATACTCAATAATGATAAATTTCTCACCTTGAGAATGTTGAAATAGCAAAGTCTAGAAAATATTTGTGAAAATTACTAGTTTCTGTGCCTAAGGTGTTTAATTAT
The DNA here is from genome assembly GCA_963932465.1 of Maratus speciosus. Classification (NCBI taxonomy): domain Eukaryota; kingdom Metazoa; phylum Arthropoda; class Arachnida; order Araneae; family Salticidae; genus Maratus; species Maratus speciosus. Next base: position 4,234,490 of record CAWVRF010000002.1, on the reverse strand, counting down.
TGCATCTGTTTTTATTTTAATAAAATCTGACGAGCTATTTTAGTTTCTGTGCAATTTTTGCAATTTTCTTTTAGACTGACCTGTGATGACAGATAAATTTTCTGAAATATCAAATTCCTTGGGGGGGGGGGGGGCGTCAAATCCTTGCCTACCCTTAAATGACGCCCCTGATTGTCACTCGAAAAAGTTCTGCGCATTTTTATTTTGAAGTTTAAAATTTATATTCTATTCTTAATTCGATTTAAAATCTTACTTTTATTTGAAAGTCAAAGTACTTCAACAACGTGTTAAATACAAATAATTAAAAATAAATAATGAATAACGAAATAAATTATTCTGTAAGTACGGAGTACCTACCAATATGTTCTGCGAATAGGGAGGGATTTTTGTTTTAAGTGCGCCAATGGGCCAGTACAACCTCCCGCCCTTAATATCTGTTTTTCTTTTCAAGGGTTTTGATGCATTGTAGTATACTAATAAAAAACACTATTGTCAAGTTTTTTTTTTTTTTACTTTTTACATCTAGATGAAATACGGTGTCTGTTTTCAGTGCCAGAAAATACTAAAATTCAAAGTAACATAACTCGGTAAGTTTTGGTCGTACAAAAAAGAATGTATCATTTTACCTGTTAACGTACAGAGTAAATTGTATAGAACACAGGAACGAAATAAAAATGTAAACCGCGTAATTTTTAGAAAATGACTATTTTGACATAAAATACTTTTAAGAGGATGAAGAATAACTTTCAAACTTTTTTACTATTGGAACTATAATTATACAGCTATTTGTTTAGAAAATTAGCCAATAAACAACTATAAAAGTTGACACCCTTGTTCTCACTGGCTTTTGAATAATCTGAGCAATGTTGCTAATCGCTAAAGAAAAACTAGCCTAATTCAAAGAATGATAGTAATAGATTTGTCGCAAAACACTAAGAATATCAAAATACAAATGACGAGTTACACGGAAAAGATCTAATCGTACAATAGCATCGTTGAGAGTGTCGCCGAAACAACAACAACAAAAAACATCTCTTGCAATTTGGCCATTTCAATCTTTAGTTTTCTCGCCTTGTGAAACATTTTGGCGCAGTAGCGATCGGCAACGAGAACCCTGATTGACACCCTTATATATTACTCAAGATTCCAGTTTTCACATTCCGTACCATACACATACAATGCAAGGAAGGAAATAGGAAAGCATTGTAATCAGGCCCTCGCTAGGGGGCGGCGGGGAGCCTCCCCCCTCCAAATGTTTTCGAATGCTGTTACACTTGATAAACTTATAAACTTAGTTGGCAAATTTGTTTAAAAACTAATAAAAGCTGTAATACACTTTCTGTTTCTAATAGAATTGGCAAAATTTACAAATCTAATAGGGAATATTATTAAACTTTTTACAAATAAGAATTATATTACGTTTTCTAATTGTGGTAGCTTGGCAAAATTATAAAACTAGTAGCAAATACTGAAATTTGACTTAGCAATTTCAGGTCCTCTCCCCCCTCAATAAAAAGTCTTCGCGATGGCCCTGATTGTAATCACAATGAAAATAATGGTGTATTTTATATATTCAAATATTCTGAATTATTTCTCACTTTTTTTACAAGGATTCAATATGTATGCGAGTATGTTACAATTTACTCACGTTTTCAGATTCCCAGAGCACGATTTGGTGTATTTCTTATGATGCCGGCAGAAACGTTATAAATCTGTCGTTAATTTTCAAATAATTCGGCCGAATGGTTTGGTATCTAAACTTTTTATCAACCATTCTGCGACGATAACTGATGAACATTTCCTCTTATATCTCAATTAAATTATTTTTATTGCTCACGTTCAGCTTATATCCATACAACAACGTTTCACCTACGCAGACAGTGTCGGCTCGATTAGGGGTTCACAATTACTTTGCTACCAGTAATTTCGGAAAAAAAAATTTCCTTGTTTAATCGTAGAAAATCCTACAATTAAAACAGATAAAAAAATATATGCCTATATTCTGGTAGAAAAATGATTGTGAAACCTGAAGAGCCGCTACTGCACGATGGGTCGGACTCGGCCACTGTGAAATACGCAGACCTTGGATTTTTTGAGAGCGCAACATTTTAGAAACTCATTATTTTACCACCTTGCTATAACATATTATTATTATGTACATATATACATTATTATTTATAACATATTATTGTATACATATCTATCATATTATTATAACATATTATTAACATATATTACATATTATATATATTATAGTAGAAACCAACAATATCCATTAGCATTCCAGTTTTTCTTTCTGTAGATGCTTTCAATTTCGGAACTGGATCCGAAATTGAAAGCGTCTTTACAGAAAGAAAAGAAAATCGAAGCAGTATAAAATAACCTTTTAGACATCGACGTCATATATACTACGAGAAAAAAATAATTAAAATGTTAATGAGAAATTTGTAAAGAACGCTGCCATTGGTTTAACATTAGCTTGAGAATGACTAATGTAGGATTCTAAGTATATAGAATTTTGTATTAAATTAGAAATGATTAATTAAACCTATTTTAAACTTTTTTTGCAGCGAGAGGATAAAACGTCTTAATGCTGCTAGTAATATTAAGAAACGTGCAAATATTTGATTTTAAAGTCAAATATCTTAAAAATAGATTTTTATGCAGAAACTCTGTCTAAAACCCTGTGCAAGACATATTTTCGTCTTATGCAGAATGTTCTGCAAACCCTAAAAACAGGGTATAATCGAAGGGGCACAAAAGAACCTTCAAATTTGTTGAAAATTCTTGGAGCAAATCATGTCGCCATTGGTAACGGGCAGAGTTGCAGAATATAAATTAGATTTTTAGAGATTTAAATGATCCTCTGAAACAAAGAAAATTTCAAAAAAAAAAATGCAATTCTTCTACTTGGAAAGAGAAATAAAAACCAGTAATAAAAAAAAATGCTTCAAAAAAAGTATATTTTTAAATTATTATTAAATAATTTAAAACTGTTCAAATCTTATTCTTGTAGCAAATTTTGTAACTATTAGCTTCACCTGAGGGAGGGCGCAGCTTTATCTGGTTTAAGGCGCACCGATCCACAAGTCGGTTGCCCAACTGGCCAGTCTGAGCCTACCAGAACATGATTTAATCTAGTAAAATATTATTTTTCCTTATTATTATTATTTTTTAATTTATAGGCTTTATTTCAGCACAAGCGAAATTAAAATTATGTCATTAGAAAAATTTTTAAGCTTTATGAATGAAAGTACAACTGTTTCTTTAAAACTCGATATCTTTATCACCAGTGGAAATGTTTCACCTTTGTATAAAATTATGATCTAAGTTTTTATTCATTTTTATACTGTATTGAATTCACAGTATTTCTATAAACTGTTTAGAAAGTTGAGTGGAGTAACTCCAGATTGATATCGGATTGTGGTGGAGGGAGGGGGCAGAGCCTGATTACGGCCTAAGCAAACTCACATGACTATTTTCGAAAAATATGTTTCTCCTTATTTAATCCTAAATAAGGTTTAATGCTGAAAAGTACTTTTCGAAAAAAGTGGCGTATATTTGCATATCAGTCCTAAGGAACACCGAAGAAGGAAAAGGCTTATCAATTTTGCGTTTGAGATTTGCCATATTTTCAAAATGTCAAACACAATACGCACAAAATTTACTTTGCCGCTTACCCACCACCCCCATCTAAATTTTGTCATCGTAGACTGATGTGGAATATGCGTAAATCCGGTACTTATTATTGTTTTGTAATCTATATTGATGCATGTTTAGTCCCCCCCTCGCCCCCCCCCCCAAAAAAAAAAAAAAAAACTTAAAAAGTTTCGTTTTCTTGGGATTTTTTGTTTGTAAAATAGTCAATGATTTTCTTCAACTTGTCAAACTCTTGTTGTTGTTTTTTTAAATCTTAAATTAAGTAAATAGCTAAGGAATTGCTGTTACTTCTTTGGCTATCATTATTTCCGTACAGTAATCATCATGATAAATTTTTAAAACATTTTCAAGATAAATGTACCAGGAAGATGATTATTTGGAAATGTTGGTAGCCAGTAAAGTGACCAGTGAGAGCCCTGTAAATAAATGTTGATTAGTTTAAGATTTGAAAATCTTCAACTGTCGTCTTCGGAAAAGTTTCAGAAAAAAAGCAGGCATACTGAAACGGTGTTGGAGAAGTTACTCGAAGCTGCATTAATTAAATGATAATGTATAAATTAAAATTAAAACTTCGCCAATAGAAGTAAATTGTTTTAACTGTGTATAAAAACATGTTTTAAATCGAAATAGTTGAGGTTAAACACAGTAGAAACTAGAAAGTAACATACAAAGACACAGTAGTAAAAACACAAGAGTGAGATTAAACAAAGTAAAATATCATAGGAATATGCCGATTGTAACAAGATTTATCTATAATATCTGATTAATAATGAAAAAAAAATATGCAAATATTTTTAAATTTTTTTATTTCGCTAAATTTTGCGCCCTTAGGATTCGTGCGCCTGGAGCAGTTTGCTCCAACTGCTCCACGGTAGCTACGCCCCTGCAAATACCGGTCGAACGCATATACTGCATACGGCAATTTTTTCATTTATTACTTCACCATTTTCATTACCTGGGCATCCAAAATATTGCCACACGTTACTCTTAGCCTCTTTTTTTTAAATCACTTGATTATAATTCGGGCAATTTACCCGACACCGTACGTTCATCTTACTATAAAATATAAAATCACTGCCGATAACTCGCTCGAGAAGACCATACGAACGAGCATTGAATGAAGCCTATAGACAATAGCAATTATTGACTCAACAATGAACAGATGTTCTAGCTCATGTCATTGGCCAGGACGTATCAAACTTGATATGTTCTAATATGTCTAGACCAATAGTAGCAGCGAAATTAAATCAACGACGATTAAAACATTATTCAGTAACGAACGAACATATGTATGTTGATATATTAGAATATGAATTAGTCTGGGTCTGGGATATGAACGAAAGACAGATTATCACGGGAGGGAATTTAGAATAATGCGGGGCTGCGAATAAATGCATCTATCGGATCAGAGAAAGCATTTGAAGAAGTTATTTGTTACGCAATATTCGGCGCTTTTTCTTCTTGCGGTTCGAAGTCGTGGTGCGGGAAAAAATGTTATTGGGATATATAAGTAGAGCCAGAGATTAGATATCGCTATTGGGATATATCGTTAGAGTCAGAGCTTACATATTGTTATTGCGATAGTTAAAAAATATCAATATTTGACCGATATATTGATAATTAATCCAGCCCTACCGGAAATATTATGAAAACTAACGTTATATAAAATTTGTCTTCACCATATAACTGTTTAAACGTTGAATGATACGTTCATGCACTCACTATTACAAAATGTAGCAGTGATGTTCATTTAGATTTTAACAGAATTATTAAATTAACTTCCGATTAAATTAATTTTTATTTATTAAATTATCCACGAAGCTGTCCAAGTATTTAAAACTTGACCCCCAATCGAGATGTTTGTCTCTTAGATTTTTGTTTTGGTCTCTTTCATTTGCGATTATCAAATGTATCAACTCGCTATATATATAGTCCAGTAAAATTAGCTCAAAAAAGGGCCGTTTTATGTAAAAATTCGCGGAAAGCTGGAAATCGTTTTAATCACTTTATTTTCATCCAAATGAAAGGATTTGAAGTTTGTCCTATTTTTCCTAGAGAGTTTCAGACGTGGCACCACAAAAACCTAAAAAATATCGGACTTTTTTCAGTATTTTGCAAATAACTCAAAAACCGTTCCCTCTACAGAAACATTTCTAATTTATAAATTGTAGACCATAAAATTCTGCGTCGATTGAGCACCACAGACTAAAAATTCCATCAAAAATAAGCGAGATAGGATAGATCAAAAAAGTGCATTTTTCCAATTTTTTCTAAAAAAATCTCAGAAAATTGGTTTTTTGAAGTGTTTATGTAACCAAACGAAATGTACTCACACGCATATTTGCGCTTATGATTACAATTTTGAAATCTTAACCCAATCCTAGTGTTACAGTAAACAAGTGGTAATAGTGTCTGAATACAGGAGTGATGGGTGGAGATAAAATAAATTGTCATCTAGCCAAAGAGATTGGAGTTGCAAGTATAAAAAGTGTCCTTGGTGGTGATTTTGGCCATGCGAAATTCAAGAGATCCAATCGAGTAACTCCAATGAAAATATTCATTTGTGCTGTTAAAATCCACGATGAGGAGGTATCCGTCGATCCAGATACTATTTTTCGCCGAATTTCTTTCCACAAGAAATTAGAGGAAGAACTTAGAAAGTTCTTTGAGTATTAATTGGCTCCCTTTCCGACTTCTCTGTTTGATAACTTTGGGATGAGGAAAACGCGAAAGTCGGTATTTTACGATTTGTTCACCCCCCCCTTAATAATTTAGAACAAACCATAAAAAACTGTCCATGTGATCGATGGGGGCTTCCACCTTCATCGAGTGAGTTGGGAGCTAAGAGAAAAGTTCGCTTCAATTATTTCCAAGTACATTGGATATTTTTCCAACTCATCCACGATATACTTCTTGAAACCTGGGAAAAGACAGTCGGGTAATGTTTTATATTCACCATTAAGTTTCAAGTACTAGCCGATTGTGAAGAAAAACATCCTATTTCTACATGATTTTAGTGGCTGTGATTCTACACCGGCCTTCTTCAAGCAGGGCAAACTAAAATTCATCAAGCTTTTGGAAAATCATGCTCACCTACAGGATGTTCCAACTGTCTTTTATAACTAATAGGCTACGCCTGAAGAAGTAAGTGATGTGGGGAAGAAATTTATTGCCACCTTATACAATCCCCAGTATGACGAATCCACAACGCTGCACAAATTGTGATAAAGCACATTTGTAAAACATCTTATGAAGACTCAATTTAACCTCGCTTCTCTGCCGCCAACTGAAGATGCAGCCCAATAACATTCATACAGAGTTTTTCTTCAGGTCAACATCTGGAATGGAAGGGTGATGAATCCCACTGATTGGGGTTGGAAGTCATTCAAATAGGGTATACTTCCAATCACCACAAACTATATAGCTGCAACACCAGAGCTTCTAAGCACTCTGTCATGCAAATGTGTAAAGGCGGTTTATGTTCTTGGAGGAAGAAGGGTGTTTAATGCTCAATTTTATGTAACCACTGTAAAAGTGCATCATGCACAAATACCGCAGAAGAAGAAGGATCACAAACCACATACGATAAAAAAGTAGATATGGAAAGGATGCCATCCATGTGCAGGAGGAAGAAGAATGGGCAGACCAAGGTCCAGCAAAAAAAAACGCTCCAAGCTCGATTCCCCTGTATTTCCCTCAAGTAACTTGAGTTGATTTTATCACCATTGCTTATATCATGGCTGTTTGTAGCACTTGATAAAATCCCCTGAAAAAAAAAAATAAAAAAGGCTGAACTTTCACAGCGTCACGCAACCGCGACCTTTTAACAAAATTCCCGTTTCTTCCACAACCTTTTCACGAAATTCCCATTTTTCCACATCTTTAGACAATATTACCTTTTTTTCGGTGATCTTTAGGCGAAATTCGCGTTTTTCGGCGATCTTTAGACGAAATTCGCATTTTTTCGGCGATCTTCAGACGAAATTCCCGTTTTTTCGCAATCTTTTATATAAAATTCGCTTTTATTCCGCTATGTTTTTTACAAAATTTGCGTTTTTTCGGCGATCTTTTTTAAAAAAATTCGTATTTTTCGGCGATCTTTTTACAAAATTCGTGTTTTTCGGCGATCTTTTTTACAAAATTCGCGTTTTTTCGGCGATCTTTTGACGAAATTACCGTTTTTCCCGCTATCTTTTGACAAAATTAACGTTTTGTCTGAGATCCTTTGACAAAATTAGCGCTTTGTCTGCGATCCTTAGACAAAATTAGCGTTTTGTCTGCGATCCTTAGACAGAAATTGCGATCGTTTAACAAACTTTGCGTTTTTCTGCGATCCTTTGACAAAATTTGCGTTTTTCCCGCGATTTGACGGAATTCCCGGTTTTTTTCTGCGATCTTTTGACGAAATGCGCATTTCTTCTGCGATTTTCTGACGCAAATCGGTTTTTTCTGCGATCTTTTGACGCAAATCGGTTTTTTCTGCGATCTTTTGACGCAAATCAGGTTTTTTTCCGCGATCTTTTGACGAAATTACAGTTTATTTCGCGATCTTTTGACAAAATTCACATTGTTTCTGCGATCCTTTTGAGAATAGGCGTTCATTCCGAAATCTTTTGACGAAATTCGCGTTTTTTGCGGTCGCTTGACAGAATTCGCGTTTTTTCCGCGATCCTTAGACGAAATTTGCGTTTTTCCAAGATCCTTAGACAGAATTTGCGTTTTTCCACGATCCCCAGACAGAATTCACGTTTATTACGCGATTCTTTGACATAGAATTCACTTTTTTTTTTGCGATCTTTTGACGAAATTAGTGTTTTTTAAGCGATCTTTTGGCAAAATTCGAGTTTTTTCGTGATCCTTAGACGAAATCTGCGTTTTTTCGTGAGCTTTTGGCAAAATTTGTGTTTTTTCGCGATGTTTCGACGAAATTCGTGTTTTTCGGCGATCACTTGTCGAAATTTGTGATATTTTGTGCCCGAATTTTCGGACTGATGACCGATTTTCTTTTAATTTCGGAACGAATCATCAATGCGAGAAACGGCAAAAAATCGAAAACGACAAAAAGCGGAAAATCGTGGAAGAATCTCATGCCTGTCTAACTCCGAAATTTCCGGGGGATGTTTTATCAAATCCCCGGAGTTCCGGGGATTCCCCGGAACACAAACAGGCATGTTATATACTAATTTTTTTAAATAAATTAATTTTCTTGATTTTCTGTTATTATTATATTGTTCTCTAACATTTTATACATGAGAACTTCAAAAAACCAATTTTCTGAGATTTTTTAGAAAAAATTGGAAAAGTACTTTTTTGATCCATTATATCTCACTTATTTTTGGTGGAATTTTTAGCCTGTGGTACTCAGTCGATGCAGAATTTTATGGTCTACAATTTATAAATTAGAACTGTTTCTGTAGAGTGAACGGTTTTTGAGTTATTTGTGAAAAACTTAAAAAAGTCTGAAAATTTTGAGGTTTTTGTGGTGCCACATCTAAAGCTCAACAGGATAAATGGGACAAACTTCAAATCCCTTCATTTGAATGTAAAACAAAGTGATTAAAACAGTTTCCAGCTTTCTGCGAATTTTCAGTTAGAAAAATCCTATTTTTACTGGCGTAATATATATATATATATATACTAGAAGATAACCCATCTGAATGACGTGTTTGCATTTTCAAAAGAATGATAAAGCATTGCATTATAAAAAGAATTTTGAAGTAATAAATTATATCTTATCTGACATTTGTCAGATGGGGTAAAATAATTATAAAAACAGCCCATTTTTAATTGAAATTTAATTTACAAGAAAAATGTTAGTTAAATTGGTAAAATAATGACATAGAATATGCAAATCAGGGTTCGCAAAAACCCGGGTTTTTCTGAAAAAACCCAACCCACCTGGGTTTTTTTCATGAAAAACCCAATTTTCCCCGGGGAAAATTGAGTTTTTTCAAAAGCATAATACATGCGTAATTACTTTATTGTATACAATATTTTCTAAATATTATATACACTATACATAAAAAGATACATTGTTCCCGTATATACAATATAATTGTAATGCTATTTTACAAGTTATAAATTGTATAAATTATATTAATTTAAATTAATTAAATATCAGTGTTTCTCACAAATTAGTTTTAAATATAATAGAAGATATAAAATTGTTAATTTTCTTTAAATCAAATAATGAATAGAATATTAAAATTTAAAATATATTAAGTAGGAAGAAAAAAAGGGGTAAACTAGTCGGATGCGCCAATCCCAAAAGTTTCTTCTATCGCATACATGTTAATAATTCAAAATTCACTATCACAGTGCCAAAATTAAATGACAATTTATGCCTATCATGAGGATCGTAAAATATAGATTTGTTGAATTGGATGCATATAACAAGGAGATGTAAGTATCACCTGTTGTGTAATTTACAACAAAACCTGATCAGTAACAATTTACGTCAACATCTAACTGAATCTGAAGTTTGATGAAAATCCATGCATTATTAGTTCTTGAGATAAAGCTATTGCAAAAAGAGAGATAAATGCAGCACAACAGCGCCGCTTGAGCAATAATATACTAAAAACTAATCAGCACCAGTTAATATCAAGGTTTAACTGAATCTAAATTTTTGTTCAAGTCCGTACATTAGTTCTTGAGATAAGAGTTATTGCTGAAATCGCGAAAAATGCAGCATAGCAGCACTACCTGTTGGGCGATATGCCCCAAAACTCGATAAGCAACAACTTAACTTGTAACTGAATCTGAAGTTTTATGAAAATCTGTGCATTAGTTCTTGAGATAAAGCTATTGCAAAAATTGAGATAAATGCAGCATAGCAGCGCCACCTGTGGGGCAATATACACCAAAAACTAATCAGCACCAGTTTACATCAAGGTCTAACTCAATATAAAGTTTTGGGAAATTCTGTGCATTAGTTCTTGAGATAGAGCACCCACAAAATTTTTTTTCACATAGAGACAGTCATTTTCTAAAAACTATCAAATTGTCTTCAGGACCTTTTTAAAACGAAATCCATCTTGAACTGGAAGTCGAAATTTTTCACGAATCCAATACTTTCTTCTTGTAAACATAGAAGAAAGTAAAAATACATATTTTTTATTTCCATGAATATAGTTGATTTGAATTTTTTATATAAAGACATACCCATAATTATATACTATGTATGTTGCCTACTAGGTTCTATGTTAGTAAAGTATTTCAATGTGCTGAAATACATTTTTATTTTACTTCAAATGTGTATGTAATGGCTTTTATATATTAATATTTTTTCAAAATTAACTCGAAATGACTTAAATTCATTAAATGTATATGTTGTTTAAATTTTTAAATTATATCTGAAAATTGAAAAAACCCACTTTATGGGTTTTTCAGGTGGGCTTTTTCAAGTGGGCCCATTCTGAAAAAACCCACCGGGTTTTTTCGAACTGGGCCCAGCTTTGCGAACCCTGATGCAAATGAACTTCACTCACAAAACTTGTAAGAACTATTTCACAAAAAACGTGCAAATTAGTACTAACAAGGCTATTTTAAAACATATAGTCTTATAACTTATATATAGTATAGTTTTAACTTATAATATAGTCATATAACTTTCGTCTTCGTTAATTCCATTTAAAAAAAAAAAATCAACAACCTTTAATTTCTTATAAATCAGAAAAAATAAATAAATAAGAGTCATCGACGGCTGTGAAGAAAAAATTAAAACAGCTCGAAAATTCTAACAATACACACTTCGCTTGCCTTAAATTGTCATTTTTTAAGAAAGTTTTAATGCATGGAGTTCGTTCAGATCGCTATATTGCCAATGAGCTCGATGGTCTGTATTTTAATGAATCTCAAAGGAATGAATCAGAAACATTCATAATTAAACATTGTTTTTGAATACAGACAGCTTTATTAAAAAAATTAAATCTCTGAAAATTAAAATAAAATGACTGATTTTAACAAAATATTATCGGGATCGTGATGAGTTCACTTCGGAAATGTTATACACTTACCGCTATTATATATATAATGCAAACAAAGTTGATAACATGCAGAATAAAACACAATTTCAACAGAAAATTTATTTGCTTTTATTAATTGCCGATAGCTGGCACCAAAATAATAATTATATAACTTACATTTTAAAAGGTTTATCTCAGATTAAATCTTGAATTTTTTAAACATCGTGAAGAAATCTGTAATAATTTTTTATCATTAAAAATCATCTTTTATCACATAAGTAAATAGCAACTATTAATTGCATTAACAGACTTTTTTTTCTCAAATTCTTTTATTAAATTACAAATTTATTTTCCCTACAAAATACAAAATTTTGTTTTCATTGATATTATATATATAAAACCATTAAAAACCATTGCAAATTAGCAACGAAAAGCGTAAAATTAATTCTAATTACATTTTATAAGAAATATTCATTTTTTTCCCAATGTCTTTAAAATTCAAGGAATTTCAAAACAAAATTTCTTTTTTTATTTTAACTACCGATAGATGGCGCCAAAAAAGCCTACACGCTCACAACGAATGTTTATTTTTATGCAAGGAGATATTGAGCTGTCAATCTAATTTCAACTGAAGTTATCTCAGAATACATACATAATCGAATGCAAGTCATCTCTCAAATGTTAATTTATTTTGAATAATCTTTCTAAAAATGTAACTTTTATGAAGTTTTATTCGAAAAAATAATTTTGAATAAAAATGGCCGAATGGAATATGATAAAGCGAAGTGGTGTATCGGGATCCGGATGAGTTCACTCCGGAAGTGTTATACACTTAGCACTATTATATATATAATACTAGCTACTGATCTACCATCAGGAGAAAAACCCTGAGAGGGGTTGCTTCTTCAGCAAGAAGACCAACTGGGAGAGGTGGGCTGGAATCGGAGGACGTTACAGTCTTGGCGCGATTAGCATTCGTCTGATGCTCTCCTTTTTTCCCTGTTCGACAACGCGAATATATCGAATTAGGGGATCGTACCTGGGTTCTCAGAGTTACAGAGTATAGGGGAAAACCATTTTTTCCAATATTAATAAGTCTAATAAATTTTTTACATGTAATATATTTTTTAATTTGCCCACTAACACCAAAATGAATTTTTATCTGATAAATATTAATTATGCAATCTAATGAAGTTTCGAAATTTATCAAAAGCTTTACTGTTAGTCGCATGCCAGGAATTATTAGCCGAAGATTGTGTTAGTTATGACAATCTTTTTGATTCTGATCATTTTAGTGCTTTAAGCGCGTAGTTCAACTACATGTCTGTTAAATTTATATTTTATTTATATTATCAATCTGGCTACTTTCTGGCACATTCCAGAACTAGTGCTTATTCGTAAACGCATAGCACTGCCAAATTTTCTTATTAAGAAGATATGGAATCAAATATGTAGTGTTTTCGATTTTCTGACAAAATTTTAATGATACTTATATCTTAAGAACTTAATGCACATAATTTCCTCAAATTTCATATTCTGTTGACGTAAGTTGGTTCTGATTAGGCTATGTCAATTTATTTTTGGAACTGCACATCCGACTAGTTAGTTTGTATTATAGGAATTAATTTTCTACAGAATAAAGCACGGTTTTCCCTAGATCCAAACAACAGTAAAGGTGCCATTTTTTTACTTAGGGCCATATTTTTGAGGGAGCGGAGAAATGGTGATATTTCTTAAACCAAAATGGCAATTATTCTGCCTGAAACTGCTTAGGGAAAACTCAGAAAAAAAATGTAATGCTTTCTTCACAATGCAAAAAAAAAAAAAAAATCATAAATTGCGTATATGTTTTGTAGAATACATATGATATGGATGTAAAAGTTACAGAATGAATTATGTGTGTTGGTGTAATTCTTTTTTCATATTTTAGCTCTGAGAAGAGCTTAGTCTTTAACACTAAAACGCCCGGAAATTTTACTCAAGTTTCATAAAAATATTTGACAGCAGAATTTTTATTTAAAATTATTTGACTGATTTACTTAACGTAAATCTGCGTGGTTTAAATTTAACTTATTTTATGAAAGAACTTCTGGTTCCAATTGACATTTAATGATATGGTTGGAGTCAGATCAACTCTTTCCGGGCGTTCTAGTGTTAAAAGACTATTTTTTAGTCCTAAAAAGGACTGTTTTTGTTCATGAAAATGAGATCGATTAATCAAAATGTTAAATGTCATCGAAACGTCGTTTTCTCTTATATAAAGTTTCACAGATGAGCACACATATTCGATTGCATTAAGGTGACAATGATACGCGGGTAATCGGAGAACTTCATCTATCCTTCATTTCTTAATAAAGTGTCTATTTCATATTCAATAGTTTTAGGGGCATTTTGAGTGATTATTTCAAATAGTTTGGTTTTTCGCATGTTTGGGTCATATGCTATCCCTTTCACCAGTAACCAGTCAAGTATTACAGATTTTGTGGGAACGGGATCAGCTTTTATAGAATGATATGGAGCCATACAAATTATGCTTTTTGGCTGCAAATTTGGTATTCATTTTTCCAGAATCCATTTTTGAAAATTATCGAAGTTCATCTGGCCATGATAGTCTCCAACAGTTGAAGAAGCTTTATATACCAGTTCAGCTGCAGGAATAAACCCACTCGAGGATCCGGCATGCACCACTATAAGCCGATTTTTAGAGTTTGTGCCCACTATTGTTATAGACCCAAATGAGTCGCCAAAAGTGATGCCAACTTGGCGATATCTCTAATATTTCGCCAAATTCCCCATAGACTTCCATTGTAAACCTAATTGCTTATAGAAAATCAACAAATTGAGGTATTTTAATGCAACAAAAATTAATATTAGCTTAAGGGATTCTATTAAAATTTTCTTTGATCACCTAAGTAGGAATTTACTTTAAAAACAGAATTTTTATATTACTTATCATCATCTTGCCAAAATTTTCCAAATGTTAAATTACTTATTTCAAATGAAAATCAAATTTCAAATTAATTGCTTAAAAGGCGCAAAGGCCAACCTAGTGAAAAAGATTCCATGCCGGGACTCGAACCCGGGCCATCAGTATAGCGCACTGACGTTCTACCGACTCAACCACATGGAACGATACCCAGCCTGGGACTTCTCCCTGTTAGAGGTTGGCAAGGCCACAGCACAAGATGGAATATTTTCCGTTGAGCCACCTACCTGGGGCAAACACAGACTCTTAATTAAAATATTAATTTATAATTAATTTGAAATATTGTATGCAAGGCGAATGTTTCTCTCTGGAAAAATTTCCAAACACTAAACGTCAGTGCGCTATACTGATAGCCCGGGTTCGAGTCCCGGCATGGAATCTTTTTCACTAGGTTGGCCTTTGCGCCTTTTAAGCAATTACTTTGAAATTTGATTTTCATTTGAAATATTGTATGCAAGGCGAATGTTTCTCTCTGGAAAAATTTCTAAATATTAATATGTTAAATTACTATCGATCCAAGTTTTATCGATGTAAACAATGCATCGGTCATTTCTTCTATGATTTTTCATTTCATGAAATTACCGATTTCGCCAAAATACTATATCAAGTCTCTCTATCAGAATATTTCTGCGACTGCTGCTTTTTTTCCAGCGGAAATTCATTGAATTCAAAATGTTTTGGAGAGATTCGCCCTGCCACTTGAATTCAATGTTTTCTTTCAATATAGGCAATAATTTTGATATTGAAGGGACTTTCTTCTTATCAACATAAAAGCCCGGGATGATTTGTCTCATTTATTGAAATCGTCAATAATACAGTTACGAATTTCTGGTCTTTTCCTGGAGTAGACAAAATATTATCATCACTCTGCCAAGCCCGGACTGGGGCCTTTGGGGGCCCTTGGCTAGAGATTGAAAAGGGCCCCCTTACCGAGAAATTTAGAGGGAATACAAATACAATATTAGAATATTTATTTTTTGAAAATTAGGCTTACGTGCCTAAAAACCACATTTAGCTATTTTGTTGCTTATAAAATATTAAGTTGTATCAAATGTAATTTCATTTTCACAATGAAATCTTTGTTGCACTATTTCAACATAAAGTAAACGTATCACAAATCAGTATATTAACCATGAAATTCTATGGCTTCTTTCCATCTTCCTGAAAGTTAAAAAATAATATTTTGATACCAATCTTTAGATTTGGAAGCAAAAAAGCCTAGAAAACCCCGATGCAGATCGTCAATATTACACAAGCACCTGCCCTCCCCCCCAAAAAATGATGCCATAGAATGGAACATGTGGAAGACCGAAGGAGCAAGGACCAGACTATGTGGGAGATGAGGTAAATTCCATCAAGCTCTTCTACTTTATTGTGAGACGTGTTCAGACTTGCATTGTCTTGTTGGAGAAGATGTCTCTCTCTGTTGACTAATGTAGGCCATTTGCTTTTCAAAGGAGCATATGTCGTGTCCATCAATAAATTTCAATTTCAGAGTTGACCGATCGACCATGTGGAATGATTTCAAAATGAATTACATGGTCAAAATTCCACCAGACGTTGATCATGAATTTCTTTTCAAATTGCGTAACATGTTGGACTGATTGTCCTACATCAAACAGTTATTTCTCGATTATCTGGTTCTGTAGATACATCCATTTCTCATCATGTCACTTTGCGTTTGAAAAACCGCAAATCCTGTAAGTTTTCCAGAAGTGTTTTGTACATTTCCACTGTGCGATTTGCTTGCTGCATAATCAGTTCATAAAGAACCTCCCTAGAGTTTTTGTATGTTTCCTGCAGTTTATGTAAAGTTTGGCATATCGTGTCCTTGGACGATCCTATCTCCTCTGAAAGTTTCCGTGTGCTGGTGGTTGGTTTAATCTCCACTCTTTGCTTCAAACCTTCCAGATTAACAAGTGATTGTCTCTCACTTCTGAGTTTCATTTTAAGTGACAAGTTATCCCTTAAAAAGTTTGAACCAATTTTGGGCTGTACGTTTGCTGATCGTATCATCCCCTTCAACTTCTCGAATTTTACGAGAAGCTTCAACAACTTTATGACCAATTTTAAAATAATGTCTTAAGATGGATAATATTTCAATATTTGTATCAACCATTATGTAACCTATAAATAGATAAAAGAATAGATATTAGCGTAATATAATTTGAAGGAACATATACTCTATAATATAACATTTGGCACTAATCGTTAATTATAAGATAGTGTCATCTATATAACCTTTCATATAGATATAGAGGTATCCTAAAAACGAAAATACTTTTGATACACCGTAACACTTGATTTAAAAAATAATCTGCTTCTGTTGTAGTTTACTTACTTTCATAATAAATATTTATATTATTTTATATACAGTATCTAAACTAGTTCCATGTTAAAAAAAATAAATATACTAATTAATTACGAGTTGTTTGTAACTTAAAAATGAGAGGGAAAAATGCCTTTAGTTTTAGTCAACCAAATCACTGTGTTGAAGTCATAATAATCTAAATCCTACTGTAATACCTAAGTAAATATTAACAAGAGCGAAAAATCATGCGTCCCGCAAAGATTATGTAATATTTTTCAACACATTCAGAAATTATAATAAAACTTTTTAGTTTATTAAGGTTAAAGATGTAAAAATGAACAATTTAGAAAATGCATTACACAGTTGTTCTACAATTACTGAAATTACGATCAATAATCTAAAAAACATCAGAATTTTTTGTGCAGCCCTCTATATCTACCCTATATATAAAAAATCCTAATGAATCGAATTGAAACGAATTTATGTAACGATTCTATGAAACGACTGATTAAACAACTGATTACGTTTCACGGCGATTTCTCCTGGAATACTTTGTGATGAAATTAACACAAAAAATCCGTATTGATCCACAGATCTCAAAACTGGTATTAGAATTTTAAAATTAGAATTGGTTTTCGAAATATTAATTCTTTTCTAATTTTAAATACTTTTTTTCTAATGATGGCAACTTAAATTTTAATCATAACAGATATTTTTTTTCATATTTTAGAAAAGGTTATTTTAAATTAATTTGGCAACGAGTTTGGCCTCCCTTAAATGTATGCTAAGAAATGCATCATGTTACTTTTATTCAGAATTCAATTTGTATTTCATTATCATTTTATTTAATGCAAAACTTTCATTTAAAATTGAAACCTTTAAAATAAATGGCTTTCACTTCATTCTTTTTTTAAAACGAAACGAAAAGAAAAATATTAGACACAGATGTCATATACGCGACGGGGTACCTAATCGGCGCCAAAATGGCGTTATTTTGCCTGGCATGGTAACCCGGCTATTGTTGCTTATTTATTAATAAATGTTTATTTGAATTTATTTTCTTTTTACTTACAAAATGTTATAAATTGTTTTGTTATATGGTTATTAATTAGTTTTTTTTTATTTATTGTTATTTCATTTTAAAAATAACAGAAAATAATTTAAAAATACACATGTAACAGGTATTTGAAAACGAGGTTTTCGCCAAATTGTTGTAAAAAAAAAAAATCACGCCAAACCCGGTGCATATGTGACAATGCAACAAATCATGAGATTTAATTTCCACTTCAAAGCAACGTTCTAATGTTATTACTTCTCCCGTCGACCAATTTCACCAAATTATATAAATAGCCAAATTATACAAATTGGCATATTTTTTTATTTTAAATAACAAAAGAACAAATAAATTAATATAACATTAATAAAAATACAAATAAAACGTCGAAATAAAAATCACTTGATGGCGTGAACACGTGTAACTTCCTTAAAGTCAAGTGAATGTGACATTTACGATCAACCATTTTTGGCATTTAATCTTATAGTTTGACAACAGATTTTTGGTCGATGGGATAACCAAGTAGCACCATTTTAATTTACCACTCGAAAAATAAAAAAATGCTAACTGGCGAATTAAAAAAGAGCTACAGGCGAGATTTTCACTCGGCTAACATAAAAGTACCAGGAATTCTTTGTGATCATGGCAACTTTCATGTAGTTTTATTCGAAAAAATTTTGATTCTTTAAACAAAATGGAAACCTTTCTTATGAAAAGCGAAGGAATCAGCCCGTTGTTTATGGCAGTTACATGACTTGGACTATTATAATATAAACGAAATAATGGGAATAGAATAATATTCGGCGACTTATCAACCTGTGGCTGGCTAACATTAAAGTACCAAAATGGCCGCCTGGAATATAAAAAGCGAAGGGATCCGCCTGGAGCTGTTGATGATAGTCACATGACTTAGGCTATTATTATAGAGATTGTTTTCAATTTTAAAAACAGCGCAAAGAATAATATTTCCTAACGATTAAAAATTTATTTTCACGTGACTATTAAAAACAGAAAAAAAAAAAAACTTTAAAATTACTATTAAATGAGTACGTGTTAAAGGCAGAAAAATATTGAAAATTATGTCCTGAAAATTGTATTTACACGTGAATATTAAAAGGGAAAGGAAACTTTAAAATAATAAATACATTAATATGCGTTTAACCCTTTCACGGACAAGGCACTTCTATTCATAAAATCTTGAAATCAGTGAATGGCACCAGAATTTACAAACAAATTTCGAAATACAAAAATGCTTTTGTTCACTTACTTAATAAAAGGGAAATTTTCATCCCAATATTCTGATGCTAATGTGGCATTTAAGAATTAAAATTAAGTGATCCAAAAATGAACCACCGCCCTTGAAGGGGTTAAAGCAGCAAATTTTAATAATTGTATTATGTCAATCATTTTATAACGTTGTTAAAAAATACCGAGAGACAAAGACTCTGTTTACTTAATTCATTTTATTTTAGCTTCTTTTCAAATGTTTAACTGATCTTCTTTAACCAAACACGAAAACAACCATTGGATGGCTTAACAGCAACTGATTCTACCTTAAATTTTTGCAATCAAAGGGAATTAAATGGAAACCCGTTTACAGGGAGATCGCTACAGGTTTTTTCAGTATAATTCAATCTTCTCTAATCTTTTTAAAACCGATCAGATTAGCGTGCTTTTAGATTCTACAGTGTCTGAACGGGGGTTGGCGAGCATAGCTTGCAGGGGGCAGAGCCCCCTAGTATCATCTATAAATTTGTATCTATATTACGTTGTACGCTAAAAGTCTATTAAATTAGATGCATAGTGCAGTTAAAAATTTCTAGCCAGCAATGTCCTGAATAAATGGAAATGTACTTCAGACCTTTTGTGTAGCCCTGTATATTAGGGTGTATCGATTTTTAACTTTTTTTTTGTTTCCAAATTCCAAGTTGATAAAAAGTTGCTACTAGACACCACAACTTACCACAAAAAATTTTGGATTTTTAAAAAATTGTTTAGGTCTCCCGCACAAGGCCTAAAGTTTAGAAATTTTACTTAAAAAGTAAATTTTTACAAAAATTTAAAAAAAACCTAAAACACTTTTTTTCTAAATTGCAAGTTAAAATTCCACTAACAATAAGCACAAAAAACGATCGAAAATGTATTTCAAAAACTTAGCACAACATTTAGGTCTCCCGCACAAGGCCTAAAAGTCGTAAATTTCAACCAATTTTTGAACATTTTTCAGTGTTTTGATATTTGTCTTGTTGCTGGTTTAAAAATTAAATGTAACTAAAGCCTCATTAGGCTTGATTGGAATTGTTGAAATAAGTGAAATAATAAATCACATTTCAATACGTCAAGCGTCAACTTGAAGCGATGGGGTGGGGAAAGGCGAGACTGTCGCGCCGCGGTGACGCGCCACCTAGGAATCACCGCGACAGTCGTCTGCACTCTCGCTCGCGGCAGACAGTCGTCTACCCACGAGCGAGCATTACGGTTGTGTTTTAGTGCGATAGTCTTGTTGTAAGAATCAATTGAGTGAGTGTTGTTGTTCATTATGAATAAAAAACCGTAACTAACTAGACAAACTACCGACAGGCCGGTTATCGGGCAACCTATTGATGTGAGTGAGTTTAATGTTCTGCCAACCAAGATGGATGTTTTGAAGTATTTTGAGTGGGTACGCATTGAAATGAAACAAGGGGGAATATATCAGCCTGCAAAGAAGGTAATTGCGTTAAGAGTTGCTTTAAAACTTGAGGAAATATGGAAAAGAGCTTCAATTCCTATTTGTGGCAACAAAAACACAATATTTATGGTTTTAAAACTGCATGAGCAGCTTGAGAAAGTCAAAAAGTGTTCAGGACCTAAAAGGAAGAATCCTAACTCCTACAAAGATGCAGTAACTAGCTTTCAGTCAAAAACTGAAACTGCATTGTTTGATATTTGTACTTGCAAATGTGACCTCAGCAACTGTATTTGCTCTATTGATAAAAAAGTCCCGGCACTAGAACACGAGTTTTTGCTGGACCAACGTGGTCCTAGATTGATGTCAATTGCAGAGTGTGACAAAAACGAGACTAAAAAGCTTAAAAAGCGATTAGAAAGAAAATCTAGGTCACAAGCTTTAATGCAGGTAGTTGTAAAAAAGACTGAGGATGAAAACTTAAAATCTGTTGATAACATTGATTCTGGTTATAGTACAGATGATTCAATGTCTCACATATCATGTTAAGATAGTTATTTTGAAATAAATGTACTTGATACAAGTCAAAAAAGTGTTTCAAGTGTAGAAGTAAAACAAGAACTGCCACAACGCTTGTCTTTGTTTTCACGAGCTTGTGACCGCAGGGGCATTTCTAGTAGAGCTGGAGCTCAGTTAGCTACTGCACTTTTGCGAGACTTAAATGTCGTTACTGCGGAGAACCAAGAAGCAGTAATCGACAAATCAAAAGTAGCACGTGAAAGACTTAAGTCTCGTAAAGAAGTAAACTCAACTCGAACCTCCGATCTGTTGGCCATTTACTTTGATGGTCGTAAAGATGAAACCATAACGAAAGAAATTGTAGCTAATAAAAGTGTCCGAAAATCTTTAATGGAAGAACACATATCTATTGTTGAAGAACCTGGATCCAAGTATTTAGGTCATGTAACTCCCATAAATGGAACAGGAAAGGAAATAGTTACATCACTTGTAAAGTATTGTGAAGAAAAAACTGTCGATCTTAAAAAACTAAAAGCTATTGGTTGTGATAGTACGGCAGCAAACACAGGCACTTCAAATGGAGTTATCACCTTATTTTAAAATAAAATACAACAGCCATTGCAGGCAGTTGTGTGTCTACTACATTTGAATGAATTACCATTTAGAAAAATTATGGTTGCTCTTGATGGGCCAACTTCTGGACCAAACACATTTAGCGGGCCTATTGGTAAACAACTTCTAAGCTGCCAAAATCTGGATGTTGTCAATTTTGTTGCAATTGAAAGCGATATACCAGAAGTTGATCTTAATGAGTTGAGCACAGACCAAAAGTATCTGTACGAAATATCCAAAGCCGTATCAACAGGTACATGTACAGAAGAGTTGGCCAGACGAAACCCCGGAAACATCTCGCACGCCAGGTGGCTTACCCTGGCAAATCGAATCCTTCGTTTGTATGTAGCCATGGATGATCCGACCCCTGAGCTGAGAAATCTTGCAGAGTTCATAATGAAAGTTTACATACCATCATGGTTCTCAATTAAGTGCAATCCAAAAATCCCGCAGGGTTCCATTAATTTTTTTTTAAATGATTCATTTCGGCAATTACTTGGAAGACGAGCTAAAAGATGTCGTCCATGCAAAGTTACAGAGAAACGCATTGATGGCTCACCCAGAGAATGTTTTAATAGCTATGTTGTTTGATGAACGAAAACATATTAGAGTCTTGGCTTATAAGAGAATTCAGAAAGCACGCCAAACAGAAAAGAAAGGGGTAAGGATATTTAAACACCCTCAGATCAATTTTAATGCTAAAGACTATATAGATATGATTGACTGACAAACCACTTCAGTAACCGAACCCCCTCTTGTTACCGATATGAGCCTAGAAGAGTTACAGTTAATTGCGGAAACGGGAAAAAGTGGAAGGGTGGAATTTACAATTCCTTCTCACAATCAAGCTATGAAACGAATTGTGAAAGAAGTCACAGAAGCTTCAAAGCGAGTGTGTGGGATGATCGAAAGAGATGGTTTCATTCGTGCCAGACTGGAAGACCGTAAAGAGCTACCTACGTTCGAGACCAAGAGCCAGTACAAAACCTCAGTGAAGGATTAAAATGTAAGTAAGTGTTTTTTGTACTACTTTGATTTTTAATGTTTTTAAATAACATCTTTATCTTACTGCCTTCCATATAATATTTGAAATTCATTGGAGATCATTTCTATAATCTTGTAAAAATCTGTAGGCCTACGTAAATACTGTATATAACTTTCGTTTCAGGTTTTGAAGACAAGATGAAAGGACGAATATTTAAAACAAGTCAGTTAATTTGAAATAGAACAAGAAAACTGCTCTCATGTTCTATGAAAATACATCAGCAACATTTTGTACTTATATACTACATTTTATTCCGCGTTATAATATTTTATACATTTGTAATAAACAATAGTAATCACAAATAACGATAGAGTTTATTTCAACACCTTTATCAAACAATTTACATCGTTAAACTATCTTTTTTAAGGTATACAACATTTGTATATTATTTTTGTAGTATATATATATATATTGTGTCATTTTATGCCTCCTGTAACAAGAATACACTTAAGTCTGGTGTTTTTAACGGAAAAAAAAAATGGTTCATTTACACTAAAAATTACGAAAGTTTCGTCAAAATTAACAAACTTTAGGTCTTGTGCGGGAGACCTAAATGTTGTGCTAAGTTTTTGAAATACATTTTCTATCGTTTTTCATGCTTATTGTTAGAGGAATTTTAACTTGCAATTAAAAAAATAAGTGTTTTAGGTTTTTTTAAAAATTTTGTAAAAATTTACTTTTTAAGTGAAATTTCTAAATTTTAGGCCTTGTGCGGGAGACCTAAACATTTTTTTAAAAATCCAAAATTTTTTGTGGTAAGTTGTGGTGCCTAGTAGCAACTTTTTATCAACTTGGAATTTGGAAACAAAAAAAAAGTTACAAATCGATACACCCTACTGTATATGATCTATAGAACTAATATTCGCCAAGTAATATGCAAAAAAATAGTTACATTTTAAATCACGTACCACAACTGAAAACACACTTACAGCAATTACTCTTCATATTCAGTACTGTAACCAAATATTTTTGTGTGTCCCACAAATGAACAATAAATTATGTGAACGCCAGATTCTACAATAAAAGATTTGTAGTACACCTCAGTGTTATACATAAATTTCAATATCTTTGGAAAGTATTAAAAGGGACACAGCGGTAATAAAAAAAACAAAAAAAAAAGCGTATTGAAAAAATAATGTCCTCTTTAATTTTGATTTAATTGTTACAAGTTGTAAAGTAGATTTTATAAGAAAGAGAAAAAGGACTCTACTATACCTTGGTATAGATACAGCGAACTAAGAAAGGTTATGTGATTGTGAATGGCTGTTTACTAACCTAACAGCTTTTTGGCCAGTTCTTCACTGATCCTGGCTGCGTCATCTATAATAACATCTTTATCCAAATTATAAGTCTCTTTCTACATTCATGAAAAGAAGATTAGACATAAGGTCTTGGCTTAAAGTAGACCTAAGTCGATTCCTAACTATTTAAGTCTAGAAAACACCCTTTCACAAGTGACTTTTTCCACAAGGTATGGTTAGTACAAACTTGTAAGCTACATACAGGTTTGTAAACATTCAAGATTGTGTGAGAGTTCAAAAAGAACAGAAAAGCACAGAAAACATTGTTTCTTGCCAGAGGAAATAACCATAAAAATTCTTGTATTCTTCAAATTCAGATTCTATATCGTCATATTTACAGATTTCTTCAGCTCCATTCAAAGATTGTCTTGCTTTCTTTCAATGTTAGTTTTTTAAGCCATTGTAAAATTTTCACACTGATCTACAAACTATATCACCTCTATCAATAATTGATTTCTTTCAACTTTACAAAGTTTATAAATACTACAAATGACTTCCGTTGGAAAACTTTATAAAGCATTATGATTGATTTTCCTCGGTTCTAACTTTGAATCATCGACTAAATCTTCCTTCGATACTTGTCCTGGAACAATCTAAAATACTGAAAAAGCCAATTTATAGTTTTGAACAGTTGAGATTCAAGGAACTTCGTCTATTGATTTTTCAACAAGCATTCCCCTACTTTTACATAAATATTGTTATCTTCAAATTTGCTATTACCTGTACTTGCATAATATTTTGTTTTTGAATACTGAACCTGAAAGTGTTTATCATTCCTTTTATCCCTTACTTGTTGAAGCAGCTTCTGTACCAAGTTCCAAGTTGTAGAATAGTCTTACTTTATAGTATTTTATCCCTTACTTTGTACCGCTCCCTTATATCCCTTACATTATAATAGTTTTACTTTGTAAATAATTTAAAGTAGGAGATGTAAGAAAAAAATAAATCTAATAAAACAATATACATTAATAGGTTTTAAAATTTAGAGTATTTAGTAATCAAATTTTTTGCCATGAATTTAGATTTGCATTCAAAACTTCCATTTGATATTTCTTTTAAAACGGTAATAAAATGGAATAGTTTCCCTGTGTTTACACTTTCCTCACATCTTAAAATTCCACTGTCGATAATCGAAGAAAGAGCTTTATATTTGCTCCTCCATCTTGTTGCTCCTATATTTTTGCAACCTGTGCAGTTTATCATGTGCAAATAGGTTTTCCTCCCCCATATTCTTTTTTGTGATGAGTTTAGAAAAACGACAGATTCTTACACCAACCTAAATAACTTTTCTGCTAGGAGCAACGTTACTTTTGAATCAGGTACTGCTAAGTTCAGTACGTGTCCTATACAGTGAGTGTAAATAAAATCTTTGTTTTCCTTTTTAAACAAAATTTGTACACCATTATAGCAGCCTTTCATATTTGTTGCTCCGTCAAATGAACAAGAAATAATAATTGATGTAGCAACATCACACTTGGCTAATTCTGATCTTATAAGTTCGTACAAAGTCAATCCACATGAATTATTGACTACTGTTATTTCTAAAAATCTTTCCTTGAACGACACAGCGGACGCAAATTGCAGCCGGTCCATAACAGCTGCATCTTGAGTACTATCTGATACAATTTAAAGTTAAATATTAGCTTAATAAGCAAAGGTTATATATTAAGTTAGGAATATTAGCGTGAACTACATCTCGTTTCTTAAGCACGAGAATAACAACAACGCGGTAGATAAGAAACATTTAGGAGGTTGCACTTGTACAACTTAAAACAGGGCAAATTACTTTTTCATATTCAGAATAAAAGCCTTTTTAAAAAGCAGATTCCTACGAAATGCAGCAGAGTAATGCAAATTGGAGGAATTACTACAAAAAACTTTTGGCAATTTTTTTCAGCTGTCTTGTCAATCCTGGTTACTATTTTTAGTAGAAATTGAGCATGTGCAGTAAATCTTCGTAGGGAGGTTTCGCTGCTTCGATCAGCCAGTGTCACAATGTGCTCTGAACCTGAGCCTATGAGCACTGCACACAGTGCGATGAGCAACTCAGCACCTCTCCTCCGTTTCGCTAGCAACACGACACCACTACCGGCGCTACTTACATAGGCTACCAGCTACCATTAACAGAAAAAAACTGGCAACTGCTTAAAATTGATTCTAAATGCGTAAGATTACAGGAAAACAGTCAAATTATCCTGATGCAACTAGTTATGAAGTAGTATATCCATTTTTGGAGGACCCCCTGGGGCCCTCTTACATAGACTACTTTAAACCAAAACCAACTGGCAACTGCCTAAAATTAATTCTAAATGTGTAGGATTAATGGAAAACAGTCAAATTATCTTGATGTAACTAGTTATGAAATAGTATAACCATTTTTGGAGGCCACTCCGGGTCCCTCTTACGTAGGCTACCATAAACAAAAACAAACTGGCAACTGCTTACAATTAATTGTAAATGCGTAAGATTACGGAAAAACAGTCAAACTATTCTGATAAAACTAGTTATGAAGTAGTATATCCATTTTTGGAGGCCCCCCTCTGGGGCCCTCTTACTTAGGCTTCCTTAAACCAAAACCAACTGGCAACTGCTTAAAATTAATTGTAAATGCGTAAGATTACGGGAAAACAGTCAAATTATCTTGATGTAACTAGTTATGAAGTAGGATATCCATTTTTGGAGGCCCCTTCGGGGCCCTCTTACATAGGCTACCATAAACCAAAACCAAGTGGCAACTGCTTAAAATTAATTGTAAATGCGTAAGATTACGCGAAAACAGTCAAATTATCTTGATGTAACTAGTTATGAAGTAGGATATCCATTTTTGGAGGCCCCTTCGGGGCCCTCTTACATAGGCTACCATAAACCAAAACCAAGTGGCAACTGCTTAAAATTAATTGTAAATGCATAAGATTACGCGAAAACAGTCAAACTATTCTGATGTAACTAGTTATGAAGTGGTATATCCATTTTTGGAGGCCCCTCCGGGGCCCCCTTACATAGGCTACCATTAACCAAAACCAACTGGCAGCTGCTTAAAATTGATTGTAAATGCGCAAAACTACAGGGAAATTATGTTCAAAGAGTCAAATTATTCTGATATAACTAGTTATAAAGTAGTATACTCATTTATGGAGGCCCCTCTGGGGCCCCCTTACATAGGCTACCATGCACAAAAAACAACTGGCAACTGCTTAAAATTGATTGTAAATGCGTAAGATTACAGTAAACTTACGGGGAAACGTCACATTATTCTGATGTAACTAGTTATGAACTAGTATATCCATTTTTGCAGGCCCTTCCGGGACCCCCTTGAGCCGGGGGCCCTCGGCAATTGCCGACTAGCCGACCTGGCCAGTCCGGGCCTGATGCAGCATTCACGTTTCACTACAAATATTTCCAAAGTAAACCTAATATTTTATCAATATTGGTATTTCAGTTCAAATGTTAGCGATTAGTATTGAAAAATAAGCATACTTTTATATTAAAAAAAATACCTGAATTTTTTAATAATTTTCGCTCTGTTTAATAGCAGACTTTCATCGAATAAACACAATGAAAATTGCCATTAAAAAAAAGGGGTAGATATTTTGAATACAGAATTCCTGCTAAATTGCCAACTCTATTAGCGGTGACTAAAAATATTGGCCAATATAACCAATATACCAGTAACAGTTTTTTCGGGTTTTTTAGTTACTTTTCTAGATTTTTATAATATTTATTAACAAATAGTAACCTTTTCCTTATTTATTATCAGAATTCTTATGGCAAGTATACTATTAGGAGGAAACAGTGGTTATAAAAAAAACAGAAACACAATCACTCCTTTAAATATGTAAAATTTATAAATTTAAGTAAAAATTTTATACATTGTAATAAAAAAATAAATAAAAAGAAGAAGAGAAAAAGAGAATTGAATGATAATGAATACATTACTAGAATTAGGATTCTATCATTATTACACGGAGATACACAAAACTACTTGTTAAGACAAAATAATACTCAGTGGAAAGACAGGATCCCTGAAGGGGGTCTCAGGACTTTTAAAATTAGAATAAATGAAAAATAAGGCCATTTTCAACATTTAAAATCTTAAAATGTATTTGCTTTTAAGACACCATTTTTATTGAGATGAAAGATGCAGAAAATCGGCATAACAGATTATGCGCACAATTACAAAATAAATTTTGCAACTAGAACGAAAATTTTGGTGCCTCCTTACACTTCAGATTATAATAATGACTCTGAACCTAAATAAATTTGTATTGAAAGCATTTTTATATTTTTAATACAAAGTTGTATTGAGCTAATGCAAAATATGGAAAATTTCAACAGTATAATCACCTAGAAATATTTTTTGAAAGAATAAAAAGGAAATTTTATGTTCAGTTTATACAGACTAATAGGAAACTAGGACTAATAGGTTTTGAAAATGTCATAAAAAAAATTTTTTTTGAAGAATTTTTGAGAAGTGCATTATGCCCAAAAACGTCATTTGGAGAAAAATGACTTCAAAATTTCGGAAACGCCGCTTTAGCTATTAAGCCAGTACAATTCTAAAAGCCATAACTTCTGTTCTAAAGGGAATTTCAAGGAAACAATTATATTAAAATGTTCAGAAAAGATACAAGTTTAATATATAAAAAAATTAAAATTTCAAAATTTTTAAAACTTTAAAAGTCCCGAGACCCCTTAATAGGATGTTAGGCCCCAAATGGATTCACCGTTTGAGTGCAGAACAAATCTTGTGGATATATGCCAAAAATGTGAATGTGTTTGGGTTTATACATAATAAAAAATGACTTGTAAGCCGACGCTATAGACAGAAATCGTACACTTCACTAGTGCAACCTGCTTAAATGCACACCAAACTCAGACAACAAATAGGAACACTATCACCTTCTCTGTAATTTTAGCATAAAACAAAATGAGCACTTCCCGAAATTTTGGCACATAACAAGAGGAGCACCTTTGCGCTGCTCCGCACGCAAACGGTTAAATAATAATTCAAAGCTTGTGTGAGACAGCAATGGCTTGTATATGTGTTACAGAATATTCAAAATTTCATACCAGAAAAATATACGGAGATATCTGTGTCGAATCCAAACTGAGTAGGTATTGTGAATAGGCACCTTTGCAACCTTAACACACCTTTGGATTATAGACGATTAAAACGTTTTTAGATTTAAAATATTAGGATCGCACCTGAAACACAGAGAAGTAAATGCAAATTTCAGACATATTCAACTTTCACCATTAGTGCAGGGTGAATGTCGACATTTGCCGGTATAAGTCAGAAATAAGGATATTTAGCAAATATTTCGGACATACACCCATCGACTATGTGAATGTTGACATTCACCGGTGAAAGTCGACATTCTCCAGATTTCGGTTTTTCACGGTAACCTATATATATATCTCTCAATGCAAATAAAATTTTGTATTTTGTAGGGAAAATAAATTTGTAATTTAATAAAAGAATCTGAGAAAAAAAAAATCTGTTAATGCAATTAATAGTTGCTATTTACTTATGTGATGTAAGATCCTTTTTAATGAGCAAAATTTATTACAGGTTTCTTTATGAATGTTTTAAAAAAATTAGGGATTTAATCTGAGTTGAACTTTTTAAAATTTTAGTTATATAATTATTATTTTTGGTGCCAGCTATTGGTAATTAATAAAAACAAACTTTCTGTTGAAACTGTGTTTTATTCTGCATGTTATCAGCTTTGTTTGCATTATATTATACAAAGTAAGTGTATAACACTTCCGGAATGAACTCATCTGGATCCCGATAACCTTTCGTTAATGCCATTTTATTTTGTTTTTCAGTGATTTAATTTTTCTAATAAAGCTCCATTCAAAAACAATGTTGAATTATGAATGTTTCCGATTCATTCCTTTGATATTCATTAAAATATAGACCATGGAGCTCATTGGCATTATAGTGATCTGAATATGCATTAAAACTTACTTTTAAAATGCCACTTTTAAGGCAAGCGAAGGTGTGTATTAAATGCAATATTGTTAGAATTTTTATATTCGGGCTGTTTTCATTTTTTGTTCACAGCCGTGAAGGACTCGAATTTTTTTTTTTTTTCTTCTGATTTATAAGAAATTGAAGGTTATTGATTTTTTTTAAATGCAATGAACGAAGATGGAAGTTAATGGACACTATATTTTAAAATAGCATTATTAGTACTAATTTGCATGTTTTTTTTGTGGAATAGTTCTTCAAATTTTGTGAGGGAAGTTCATTTACATATTCTATGTCATTATTTTACTAATTCAATTAATTTTCTTGCAAATTAAGTTTGAATGAAAAATGGGCTATTTTTATAGCTATTTTATCCCACCTGACCCTATTCATCAGATAAGATAAAATGTATTACTTCATAATTCTTTTTATAACGCAATGCTGTATCATCTTTTGAAAATGCAAACACATCATTCTGACGGGCTATCTTCTAGTTTGTGAGAAGTGGGTCAGAAACATGACCCACACTACCAAACCAAAATTTTACAGAAGTTGCATTTTCCCCCATTATTTTGACACTCAATTGAGACACTGAAAACAAAATGGCTTATTATTTCTTTCCAATTTATTGATTCACCTTTGATGAAGAAGACTGAACAAAATATTTTTTACATTGCCACCTCTCCCATCTCATGACCTGACAGAAACTGCCTTTTCACCATCGTAAAGGACTTGAGTTTCAAGATAACAGTGAAGGAGAGGCATCCTCCATTAGATGTGAGCAGATTTTCAAGTTTGCGGCTCAGTCAGAGGTGTCTGAAGAAGAAGTGCTCGAATCTGTGGAGGTTAATAGGGAGGAGGATGAGGAGGACGAGAACGATGAGGAACGGAACTCCCTCTTGAAGGAGCCTTCCGACGATTTCGGCCTCTTTCTCCTCCTCGTCTTGGATGTGGATCGAAGGGTCTCTTCTTTCTCAGTCACAGGCGGAGAGTAGCGTCGTGTTTTGGTACAGCACCAGTCTGGCAGTGGTGCCACAACCGGGTGGATGAGGTGTTCCAGGATGGCCAGGCTGTCTTCTTCACTGAGCACCTCCCTCAGTCGTGTGTGGTGGCGCAAGGAGACAAACTCCTTGGCGGTCAGGGCACCGAACCGAATGTTGGACAGCAAAGGTTTCAGGGTGTTCTCGAGAGAGTCGGCTCCTGCCACCTGCAACAGAAAGAAAACATTGTACACCTCTGGGATATCCATGAACATAGTATACAGAGGTCCTTTCCTCGCAAACTACTTACGATAATTTTCTACCATTTCCAACAAGGTTGCCAATTTAGCTGATATTTTTCATTCGTCTACGAGGAATTTCGATTAATAATTTTTACTTTATTGACCGACAGACATTCTGTGATGAACACGTTAAGCGCAACACTCATTTTACTTTAATTTCTGTTTAAGCAACAGCGTACACAGAAATTGTGAAAATACGCAAATTGTTTTTTTTTCTGAGTAGAATAAAAAAAAAAACAGTAAAGCCATTATTTTTTCAAATGTTTTCCAAAAGTTTTTAATGTTTCATGGGATTTGCCGAGAATTACAGAAATATATTTTTAAGACAGTTGTTGTCAGGCAGGTCTTCTAAGTATCTATTGAGACTGCCTGCAAACACTGCGAATGATGAATAAATAATTCTATGGGTCGAATTCTAGGATCAGCATTTCAACTGCGTTACAGCGTCTAGAATACCTAGTGTGGTATTCGGCCTACCGGCCCCTAGGGACCAGCACTGATCTTTTTTATTTTAACACATTTTACACATTAAATAAAGTTAGGATAACTATTTGGAAATTCTGGTACACATTTTTGATTTAAAAAAAAAATCCGCTAAATTGACAACACAAACACCATTCTAAAATATCTCGCATGACATACAAAAGGGGCTCATCCGGGGTTACACTTCTTTTTTATTTTTTTTTGGTGTGTATGTGGGGGAGAAGGATAGTATGTTTTAGTATAGGTGTAGACTCAGGCCAAATTTCCTTTCATAATTGTGAGGTCTGATCTTTTTTCTGCAGATTTGGAGCCGACCCGATTCATTTTTGCCATGTCATAGAGGTCTGCACGGGCCGGAAATTCCAGGCCTGACCTGAACAAAAATCAGTGAAAACAGTCCCAGCCTGTGCAAAAATCAATTAAACCATGCCTGGTCTGGCCCAACTCAATTTCTACAACAAAGATTTTTCATAATGTACAATTAAGATTCTTTGAAAGAATGTTGCATACATATTTATGGGATAATTTTAGATTCGCAAGACAGAAAATACACAACAGCAACATTAATGATTACTTAGACTTTTCAACATTCAAATAAGAATTCATTAAAAAATTAATGTAGTTTAGAATAATAATTAAAAAAAAAAAAAAAAAAGAAGGTTAAAAACATCATAATTTTTGAAACTGTATAATAAAATGTAGATTTATGAAAATATTTCTCTCTCGTTTATTAAGGCTGTTATCAAATCCAAAGGAGCTGATTTCTGAATCCATTTCTTAATGAAAATGCATCAAATTGGGAGGTGTTCTTATTCCGAAACTATGTAATCAAATGATATTTTCCCATTTTTTGAGAGAGGCAACAGATCTTTGAGAAAATAGTGTCAAATTTAGCATTTTGAATCCAATTTCCATGCGACAGCAAGGGAAAGGAGGAAAACCTGCTGTCATGTCATGTGACAAGAATCGCTTATACCTCGATATTAATTTATCAAAAATGGAAAACGCTATTCGATTCCGAATCTCTTCAATAGCCAAGTGCATCAATTTTATGTCTTTACAGTTAAAAATGAGTCAGAAAGTTCCATGTTGTTGAGCAAAGAATTTGAAAACCACCTTAAGGTATATTTCGAAAGATTCTGTCAACAGAAGTTCATTACCGCTATTAATATTTTTACAAAACATATTGCCTGCCCAACACATCCTGGGAACAATTATCCTTCTATGGATTAAAAAATTATATACATATTAACCTTTTTAAAAAAGTTATTTTCTGTACTACATTCATTCCCATTTAGAAATCTGTAATTTGTTTTAAAACAAATTTCTCCCCCAGAATTTTAAATCTTAAAAAAATGCCCACGCTTACTGAGCATACATTCAGCTTTTAAAAAGACGTGTTTGGTTTAAAAAATAAGATTATTAACCCTCTGGAATTTCTGGCTAAATTTCCTGTTTCTAGCAATTTTAGAACATCTTTTCTTTTTTAAATTCAAATTTTTTAGAAACTGTTCTTTGTTACATCTTGTGCATAAATTGAAAGAGATCTCAATTTAGAACAATTTTACAATGCTTTCACCCTTTTAAATTAAAACTTGGTGAGCATTTACATTATAAGAACGAAGCTCCCACAGACATAAAATACAGGGTAAGTCAAAATGAATATAGCAATTACAAACGGCTATAACTATTTAAAGAAAAAGAATTTATGCATAAGATCAACACAGAATGTAGACGGAACTTCAAAATTTCTTTACGTAAGGTGCAGGTGCAGTGAAGCAGAAGCCTATGCATGAGTGATTTGAAACTATGCAATGACAAGAAACTTGTTCATTGCAGCCATCTCATTAGTAAAAATGGCCTATTTTTTTTCCTATGGAGTTATGTGAAAGACAGGGTGCCTCCCATACCCAAAACAATTGAAGAACTCAAAGTATGCATTTGTAATGCGCTTATGACAGTGACTGAACAAATGTTTCAGAATGTATGGCATGAAATGGACTACGGCCTAGATGTTGCCCGTGTGACCAAGGGAAGTCACACAGAACATCTATGATGTGTGTATACAAAATTTTGGAGTTCCATCTACATTCTGTCTTAATCTTATCAGTAAATTCATTTCCATTAAATAATTATAGCCATTTGTAATTGCTATATTCATTTTGACTAACCCGGTATAAGCTATGTTGGTGGCGAGGTTATCCTTCCTGAAACCATTCCCTCAACAGGTTGGTATCTCACCTCACTCTCGTGCTCCGCCCACTGGACGACATTCTTGAGGAGCTTCTCTTCGGAGACATTCAGGTCGTCGAGGCTGAGCAGGGACTCCATGGTGTTGTGGTTGATGTCCAGGAAAGTGCTCTGCTCCAGGCAGGACTTGAACTGGTGCCTCAGAACTTCCAGGCACCGCTCTTTGAGCGCAGCAGAATTCAGGAAGAGCGCGTTCTCGAAGAACTGCCACACATTGGAAGGGGTGACGCTGCACAGGCACAGGTGGCTCTCGCACCGCTCCTTCAGATCTACCACGCAGTACTTGTCGGCTGCGAAATACGTCTTGAAGGCCACATCCACGCTCTGCAGGACACACTGACCCGTGTACAGAAACCTTGGAAAGAGAGAAAAACACACTATTAGCATCACTTCAAAGAGCACTTACAAGGAAGGTCTCCTAACAGGGCATACTCAGAATAGGTTGAAAAAAATGCTAGTGAAACTACTCGTGTAATATAATAAGGGATCCGTCAAATTTAACGGAGGAATTTCAGTAGAAAGTCTGTAAAAAAATAAAATACTGTATTTTCCGGGAATAACGCCGCGGCGTTAAACTAGATTTTTCTGGTTTGAAAACAAAATTGCAGCCAATAACTAGGTGCGGCTTGTAAATAGTACCAAATTTACGGCCAATCTTTATTTAAAAATTTGGAAATCTGGTTAGAAAAAAAAATCCATGATCTTATGTTGTACTTCTGAAAAGAAAAAACAATGTCTCGCACGGCGGAAAGGTATCAAGGTGTTTACAAACAATGCAATTTTCATGAGCAAAAAATTGCACTTGGTCCAGGCATAGCATCCAATCACAATTATTCTCTTCAAGTTCGCCTGGCATCTTGCATGCCATATAAGGAATAACTCCTCCCATTTTCTGCCTCGTTCATTCTTCGCCAGAGCCGATAAAACTACAGGAAAACTATTTTACTCTATGTTCGTAATTACTTTCAGCATTACGTTTGGCAACAGCTCGATTAATCTTAAACACAATCGAGCATGCAACCCCGATCCAAAACAAACGAGATGCTATCTGCCGGCTCGTTTTTTTTTTTATAATGACACGAATGATGCAGATGATTTCATAGACACCAATCAAAGTTTCTCACATGAAATTTAAAACTTATTCCACAGTGATACCAAGGACAAAGATTTTGATGGGTTTTCAAATGTATAACATTAATTATTCGTTGCTACTGTATTATTTTTTTTTTCCGTTTGTTAATAAATAACGTTGATAATGGAATCAATTGTTCAATTAATTAAAAGATAAATTATTTAAGTTCAAAATGCTTAATTTTATGTCCGCCAATTAATAATTTTAATTAATTGCACTTGGTATATTTTTATAACGTATGTGACGTTATGAACAGCACGGCGATATACCCGATACGGCGTTATACTGGGTGCGGCGTTAAACTAGGTTTTTTTGTTTTGTTTTTTAAGTAACTGCGGCGTTATACTCGGTGCGGCGTTATTCTCGGAAAATACGGTACTTTCGAATATTGGGCACGAAAATACGAAAGTAACACGCGATTGGGCGAGCAGGATTTTTCCACGCCAAAAGCAAACAATTTTAATGCATTTGAAAATTGTTTATTAATTGTTTTTTAGAATGCACGGTTTTTAATGAATTTAAACTTAATCAATGGAAGAGATTATATATTTTTTATATTACATATGTATGTTTTTTGTTGCTGTAGTTATCTAATTTTATCCCTGTAAAAATATTTTCTATGCTTTGCAAGTTGCAAATATCTATTTTAAGTTATAGTCAGCTGACATTGGATTGCCATAATACACTTCCATATGGAAGACGAAGTCGTTTCCATAGCAACAAAATCAAATCGACAGTGTTCCATCTGTCTTATTTTTGAGCTTGAAATAATTTAAATCAATTTAAATTTTGTTTTAAATCGTAAAATAGGATATTTAAATTTTACTATAAATATATATAAATATATATGACAATCTATAGTTAAAACAAGCTAAAAATGTCAAAAATACAGTTAAAACAAATTAAAAATGACAAAACTAAAGTTATTTAAGTTAAGCTTATATAGACAAATTCAACATAAAAAGTCTTTTCCTACATAAAAGCGTATTTTTTTTCCCATCGCCAACCGGTGATAAATTGCCCAATAAACGAAAATTTTGTTATTTTTTTACGGACGTTGTATCGGGGTTCTGCCAAAAAAATTTTTATAACCATACATATCCATATGAGAAGAACATTCTGTAATTTTTTCAGATTTTTCTGAGTATGCCCGTAGGGAGACCTTCCTTGTTAGTTATGTTTTCGGGTCTTCTTGGAAGAATGAATCGGAACCCATATTAAACTTGCTGAAAAAGCAAACATTAAGAGAAAAATTCGCTTTTACGGGAGTTTAACAAACATTTGAAAATAAATATCGGGGAAACGAAGGGATAGGTTTCCAACAGCGGCATCCTTTTCATGCTCAAAATGATGTAAAAATCACTGATTGATGTGTCACTATTTATTTATTTCACATTGAAATCCTGACAATTTTTTTTTTTTTTTTAAACTGATTATTTCATCCTTAAATACCATGATACCTGAACCCAATTGATACTCGATCCTCAGATAAAAGGTTATTACATAGACTTCAGAGCTATTGTATAAAATTAAGTATATTTTTTTAAATCAAAATAGGTGTCATGTCCTGTGGCAAAATGCATGGAAAAAACTAAAAGGGAATTCGAGGAATGAATTTTTTTTTTTTTTTTTGTCAAAGGCTTACTTTTTGTATTCTTTGAAAGGGTTTGCAGTGAATCTAAGGTGTACGATGTTTTGTATTTTCTTTTTCTTTGTCAATGAGTTTTTGAAACATGCCGGAAAAAGAGAGAGAGTATTTAAGAAATACAGTGAAACCTACATGTGCGACCACCTCCCTGAACGACCCTTTTTTCATGGAACGAAATTTATTCCTACAGGCTCAATGCTCATTGTATCTCCATTCAGAGACCCTCCCAGCTGAACTCCCTCCATGAGTGATCCATTTCTTTGAAGAAAATGAAACAAATTCTGTTTTTTCCGGGTCGCTTGAAGGAGGTTTTGTTAGAAAAATAATTCCTGAGAGCACATTATTCATCAAAATTCTAAACTAAGTTTAGATTTTTTTTAAAAATTCCAATAACGTTTAAGTGTTTTAATCAGTGCGTTAATCTCTTTGCGCCTTTTAAGGCAATGAATTGAACTCTGATGACACATTAAGAAGGACGGTCCATAAACTCCCATGCCCTATTCCGTCAAGAAACTCTCAAAGAAATTTATAAATTAAGGAAATCGTCATTATGGGTTCCTGTCCAAAAAATATTGTATTTATTGACTGAACTTCGAAAGGACTTGGAAAAAAAGTTATAAAAGATAAAACCGTAAAATCAAAACCAACATCCATGTATTCATTTTTTAAACTCTGTAGTCATTAACTTACACAAATAACTTTTGTTTCGATACTTAAGTTTTTATTATTTTGCCTAATATGAAAAAAAAAATTTGTAACATTAATTGTTACCTTTTTTCAACAGTTAAAATCTAAGATTTAAACATGACCTCCATGAAGAGACCACCTCCCAAAGCGATCCATTTTTATTGGAATGGAACGTGGTCGTTTTAGGGAGGTTTTACTGTATATATATATATATAAATAAAATAATCATCATCATTCAAACTATTTGAACAATCCAGAAAAATTATTGATACTGAGTGTTAAAATGGTCCATAAAGACTCCCCCCCCCCCCCCACTGGGTCTATATTCCAGTAATTAAAAATAATAGTCCTGGTGATGCACCTCGTCAGAAAAAAATTGTGAAAAAATATCAATGTCTAGTTGAAAAAGGAATAAGTTTTCTTGCCTTTTTTTAGCCCCCGGTACGCTATTTCTTTCTCTGAGCTTATTTTCTGTCATCTCCAATAAATAACGTTACCTTGTATAAACCAGCCATAAAACAAAAGTCAATGTTTCATTGTGCAATTCAATACTCTACAGCATTTTAAAAAACTTCTAAACATAGCACATTTTCAATGTTTAGACTGTCGTATTGGGGGAAAAAAAGTACTTTTTAATGCAATTTGTTTGAAAACTGCATCTCCATTTATTTTTGAGATATTCATTTTTTTGTAGTTTTTAGCGACATTTGTCTCATTTTGGCAACTCAAGGACTCCATTTTTGTAGAAAGAAAAAAATAGTTGAAAAATAGCAATTATATCTTCTTGTTGCCATTTCCCCATAAAAACTGAAAAAATGTAATGAAAATATGTGCTATTTTGAGCAAAATATAAATGAATGATTTATGATAAAGCAGAGAGCTATTATAAACAATATTTAATTCTAAGTATCTATATTAATGCAAATGACGTCATTTTACATAAAATAAAAGCGTCTGCTTTAAGTCTTAAAATTGAAATATGTTTTGCACTACAGTAGAGTCCCGATTATCCAAGTCCCGTTTAACAGAGTCATTTTCTTCTGATGGACTAGTGGCTTCTATTATTATGAAACAGGGCGATTCCGTGGAGAGTGTCACACACGTAATGCAGGCTTTAAATTGCATTTATTCAATTATTTATTAAATTTTAATGTTAATTCTGATTTTAAGTGGTATGGTAAATACAGTAGAAGATCTTTATAACGCAATTCTATATAACGCAATTCTCCATATAACGCATAACTTCTCAGATGTAAACAATGAATTTTGCAGTTCAAAATCACCTGCATTTCCACATTGTAAAAATATTGCTAATCTCTAGAGGACTAAATTTGGTTCATTAGTTCAATTTTATCTCCTAATTTAAGAACTTTATAATGAAAAAAATGCTATTATTACAATAAACATTTTTGAAAATGTCTAATATAAGGGATGGTTTGGCCAGTTATATTTGGATCATGTTTATAAAGTAAATTTAACAATATCTGACCTATTTTATGCAAAAATTTATAATTAGGATAACTCTTGGTAACAAGGAATGCAGTATAAAGATATTCTAATGTATTTTGATATGTTTCAGACATATTTGGCCATATTTACTAGGTAAATTTAATGATGTGATCCATATAACGCAAAATTCTATATAACGCACAACCTTGTGTTTTTAAGTTTGCGTTATAAAGATCTTCTACTGTAAGTTATTAGCATATTTTTAAATTTAAATGTGTGGCAATAAAACTCACAGAAGTATATTATTTAATTTCATTACTCAAAATGAGCTTTTTTTCTACTTCAGAAAAAAAGCACATTTTGAGTATGAAATTAAATGATATATTTCTGTGAGTTTTACTTACACACATTTAAACTAAAAAATATGTTAATAACTTATTTACCATACCACCTAAAATCAGAATTAACATTAAAATATAATAAATAATTGAATAAATGCAATTGAAAGCCTGCGTTACGTGTGTGACTCTCCGCATGGAATCGCCCAACAGCCATTATAAATGAAGCATTTAGGTGAAGATGAAAGAACAGTCGTAAAATGTTAGAACTCTGATTCTCGTGTTAGAATGGAGAAAAAAAAAAAAAAAAAAAAAAAAAAGCCATAATTTTTTTTTTTTGAAGTAATCAAAATGTTGAGGGTGACACTAAATTCTGAAAAAGCAGAATTCCTGTTGTGTAGTCTTTATTTTCTTCTTGTTTTTGGCTCCGTTCTGTTAGCATAAACAAAAGATAGTTCGTATCCTCTGATTTCTCTAACATTTAAAAAGATTATAAATAAGATATAACTATTTGTAGATGTATCCAAGCCTTCTTTAAAATTGTGAAATGTTTTTATACATTTATGAGTGAAAAACTTGAGCCGAAGCAGAGCGGAAACCCCTCAGTTTTTATTGTTTTCGTTGAAATTTTCCTTGTCTCTTTATTTAATATTATATATCGTATAACATTCTTCTTTATAGATTAAAATAATAGTACAATTTAATTTATGTTTATTAATGCAGTACTTGGGAAATACTGAATTTGACCTCTTCTAAAAAAAATATTTACTTTTAATGAAAGAAAATGCTTTTTTAGGCAATATATTTGATACTTTTCCGACATACGGACACCCTGCCAAAATGTATGCTTAATGCGGCAATTATTTCAAAATGCTAAAAGATATTTGTAATTTTATGCCAGCAGTTTAATATTAGTTTTATTTTATTACTTTATTTTATAACAGTTCACTTATTTTAGGTATATATTTGTGATTTAATAAAATAGTTCGTAAAAGTCTAATTTTCAAATGTTATATTTTTAAAATGCTCACTTTACTATCGACAATGTTTTTTTGGTAGTACTTAGTTATCCTTGTCGACCCAAAATCTGTCGCCAAACTATAAGATTCAATGCCAATAAGGGTGGATCATCCATGACACATTCACTTCACTTTAAGCAAGTGACACACACATTTACGTCATCCAGTGATTTTTATTTCGACGTTTTATTGGTATTTTTATGGTTCTTTCGTTATTTAAAATAAAAATGATGTTGATTTGGCGATTTATATAATTTGGCGCAATCGGTCAATGGGATAACTCAGGAGTACCTTTTTTTCTTTTATTTTTCAAATGTTTCCATTCACGTGATTTTCATTTTGCGCCAACTATTATGCTTGGCAACAATCGTGTCCGTATAACGGAGAAGTACCCTATATTTAATCTTTTATTTTTATTTTTTCATTAAATCATAATTAGAAGATAGCAAAAAAGGTAAAAGAAACATTAGATTTATTACATTTCAACTCTGATTAAGGGTGTACATATAAGAATATGAAGAAAAAAAACTTATACGCATCTATTTTGTATTTTCTTTTTAAGGCACATCCTGTGCCTTGCATGTAAGGTCCTGAGTCCTGTGAGACCGCACCTGTCGCACACCCCTAAGGACTGCTCTAGGTGCAAGGAAGGTTTTAACATCCCAAAAGATAAACTTTAAAAGGCAAGCAAAGAATTTTTATATGTACCCGAAGTTTAAGAATAATCTTTTCTACAAGAAATTGTTTGTTGTACAATATATTT
Source organism: Maratus speciosus (assembly GCA_963932465.1). NCBI lineage: Eukaryota > Metazoa > Arthropoda > Arachnida > Araneae > Salticidae > Maratus > Maratus speciosus. Next base: position 4,193,339 of record CAWVRF010000002.1, on the reverse strand, counting down.
TTGATATATACCTGATAAGATGCTGGAATCCATCTGGATGGACATCGGGAATGACGACAGTGTCCCCTGTCTCGGCAAGCTCACCAAAAAACATGGCTTCAAAAACGGGACTCCCGAGTGCCAGAATGAGACGGTGACAAGGGAAGGGGACAGCCCTCTCACCCACAATCAGTTTCACATCACTCAAGACACCCTTCTTCAGGGCATAACTGTACTTTGCGCTCAGAGATTTGCACCTGTCTCGCCAATCGGATCCAAAATCTACAACAGCCCCTTCTGAAAATAAATAACATACAAAAATAACTCACATATCCATTATGTTAATACTATATCAAGGTATAACAGGTTATGCATCCTAAAAGAATTTCAAGTAGATGCATAATTAAAATAAGCAGAGACTGTCAAAGACAGTATGCAGTTGAAAGAGCTAAAGGCTAAAAGTAGTGTGGCAGTTAAAAGTCAAGTGAATCTAGAAGTGTTGTTAATCTGAAAAATAATATATCTATTAACTAAATAAAGCTAAAGTTGATTGGAAATAAAACTGACAAAGTTTTAAAAAACAAGAACAAACTTTATTAAAAAAAAAAAAAACTTTTCTTTTCTTACATTCGAGAGAATCGCCAATCTAGACGGCATAAATTCCGAACAAATTTCACCCTTTTCCTCTCTGGCATCGATATATTTTTTAACCATCGCGTTTGGCGAGTATTTCCCATTAAGTTTCGCGAGTGAGGATAATAAAGTTAATCGCCATCTCTTAAGTGTTACTTGACGATTGGCAAGTGCTATACTGTTCTGCAGTTTTATTTAGTATTTAAAACATTCAACCTGCAGTATTATTTCTTAGAAAAGGGATAAAACCCTGTTTCATGTAATCCAGAAATAATGTTTACGATTGTAAATGAAACAGTATTGGGCTTGTTAGACAAATCTGCTAAATCATGAATTGTTGTGTGTCCGGAATTTGCCTGTAGTTGAAGTCCTGCATCAGTACAACTTTCATATTAAGTATAGTAACACTTAATTAATCTCTTAATTTTCATACTTAAAAAAAATTTCAACAATAATAATATTTAGATACATCTATAACTCTTTACTTCATAGTTTTAATTGTTCAATGGTGCCCCAACTTTTCCGTTCAATGGTGCCCCATCACATAGAGTTTAGCATTACAACTATTTACTCAAATAGGTTTGAGAATTTGAATAAAACAAACCTTATAAGTTCAAGCTAACATCTTTATTTAGGTATTAAATAGTAAATCATAATTTTAGGGATACAAGATTATCAACAAAAAGTTCTACAACTTTACTTTGTTAAATTTAGATTCAAGAAAGCAAAATATACATATCTTGCTTAAACAGTTAGTGTGCATTCAAAATAGTAAAGCTTTGTATTCTTGTTACATTGAAGCAGAAGTAATGTGCTGCCATATATATTTAAAAAATATAATTTATTTAAAGGAAAATATTTAGAGTGTTCAAAGGAAAGGTACCCCCCTCTCCCCTACTACTTGGTTATCCCGTTGACAAACTTTAAGATTTTTAAGTGCCAATAATGGATGATCTTAAATGTCACATTCACTTGACATTAAACATGTGTTTGTTACAGGGTTGTTTGGTTTAAACAACGCTGGGTTTTTTTTCTTCTTTTCCCTAATGTTTTCCTTTATTTTACACATTATTGAAAAATGCAAAATCCAAATTATGCAGAAGCTACAAGCAAAGCTTTAGAAAAATGATGAATTAATAAATATGTAAAGGTGACAAACATTTTTAATCAATCAAACTTTTCTTGTAAGCTTTAAATCTACATAGCGGACTAACTAATTTTTCTAAAATTAGCTGGCAAGAAAAAAACAAGTAGTTAGTTATTTTGCTTCTTTTTTTTAAGCCTTTTATTTTTAAAAATAGCCAAAATGGCAAATTTGAGCTAAAAATACACTTTTACTACTTAGATTGCTTGATTAGTTAAGATTTACTAAGAATTACATAGGCCTCAATGATGACATAATCATAAGTAATTCTCTCCATTGGTTACTTTTTGTTCTGTATGCTAATGAATGATTGGCTGTGAGTTTTCTTTGCTGTATCATGGCTATTGGGTTTAGTAAGCTTTTGTTTTTCTTGTATTCCTACATTGGGATTGAGGTTTTGCGTTATGATTTTATTCTGTTACCAGCATGAACATATCGGAAGCTCTAAAGATAAAATTTAAAACATGTGAATGTGACAAAGATAAAATAGATTAAAAATATTGAATATTTTGAATAAAATATTTTCCTTTGAGAAAATTCAGATTATTTACAATAAATAACATAAAATGACCTTTAAGATTTCAGTCAAGCTGCAAAAGAAAATTTTCTTGATTGGGGAGATTATTTTTTAAGGTTGTTCTCAAATGCTCTACTCAAAAAGCGCAAAATGCTTTGACACATTTACAAATATTATTTTTTAATGGAAAGATATAAAATTAGAAGGCCTGACTGGAAGCGATTTGGAATTGAACTGTGTTTTCCATTTTTTATAAATAAATTACCTATTGAGTTATAAGCAATTTTGATCACGTGACAAAGATGTTTTTAAGCTTCCTTGAGTAGTTATTTTTCTTTCGCATGGAAATTCAGTTCAAAATGCCAACTTTGATACTATTTTCTGAAAGATCTATTGCATTTTCAAAAAATGGAAGCACAGTTCCATTACATAGTTTCTGAACAACAGCATCTGCTAGTTTCATGCATTTCTGAACAAAAATAAATTAAAACTTATCATGGTTCATACACTCGAGAACAAATAAAATTCAAGCACTTTTCAAGCACTATTCAAGGACTGTTTAGATACATACATAAAAATGGCATAGAATAACACATAAAGAAAATAGCCACCCTATTGATTATCTATTTCAAAGAAATCTTATCAAATCTTTTCATTTTTATAACAGGCATTTTCAAGACATAATTAGAGAATTTTTAAAGAATAATGTGTTTTAACTTATTAAGATACCGTGGGAAGAAATTTCATATATAATAAAAAGTTAAGTCAACAGAGCTTGATTTTCTTTTCTTTAAGTGCAAAAATATTTAAAAAATAAATAAAAGGTATGGTATCACTACAAGAGCAGAAAACAGGAGTAAATCAGTTAAATTTTAGGAATTCTGAACACTCATCAGGAGTCATATATTAGCATTTCTGAAGTTGTGAACAATATATTTTTAACCCGGGAGAACTCGCTAGTGAGAATGTCCAATTGCTTTTCTTTTACTTTACATTCATATAATATCAACTTTTTTTGGTTGGGTTAGTACTTTTATTCACAAAATAGGTAAAATAATTGAAAAACATTTTGAAATTTTAATTAAAATGAAAAATGATTTAAATAAGAGCCTTAAAAAAGTACGACTGTGAGAGAAAATCTCATGTAGCGAGTTCTCCCGGGTTAATAAATATTATCTGAATTCTCAAACCTTACAGCATTTGCACTAATCCATACAAAAATAATTGAAATAAAGGTTAGATAATTTACTTTTACTTTTTAAATACAAAAGATTTTTTTAAAATGGATTTATAAAAAGGAAATAAATTTTTTTTATTAGTTACACAGTGAAAAAATTGGAGTTAATATAATTAGGTGAAGTTTTAACTGATTGACAACATTCGCGATTTTTATAAATGACCGATTTTTTTTTTTTTTTTTTTTGACTGATTGATTATGTTAGGAAGGAAAGAGTGTTTTTTTTTTTTTTTTGGGGGGGGGGGGGGGCAATATATGAAATCAACATCAATCTGACGAATTTTGCAATTTTTTCGACAAATTGACGAAATTTGCATTTTTTATTGATGACCAGTGGACGAATTTTGTGGTATTTTTCACTGACGGATCGTTAAAATTTGCAATTTTTGTTCAATGACAGATCGAAGAAATTCGTGATTTTTTTTTCAATGTATAGTTCACGAAATTTTCAAGGGTGATTCTCAGTTAAAAAAATTCTAAAACTCACAGCAAATTTTCTGAAAGACTACAGAAGATAGCAGAAGGGATAAATCAATTCCCGGCACTAGCTATGCGTTTTTTTTTTCGAGGCCCTTTGACAAATTTAGTCTTTTTTCGTAACCTTTCGATGAAATTTCCCTTTTTTCTGCGATCCTTTGAAGAAATTAGAGTTTTTCTGCGATCTTTTAATGCAATTCATGCTTTTCCGCGATCCTTTGAAGAAATTTGCGTTATTTCTGCGATTCTAGAGGTGAATCTGAGTAAAAAAAAAAAAAATATGAAATTTACCTCAAATTTTCTGTAAAGTTACAGCAGAGGGTGAGAGGGGGAAATCCACCCCTGACACTAACTATGCATTTTTTCTGCAGCCCTTTGACGAAATTCGCGTTTTTTCGACGAAATATGCCGTTTTCTCGCGAAATTTTGATGAAATTTTTGGTTGTTCGCGTTTTTTTGACGAAATTTTCAGTTTTTCGCGATTTTCTGACGAAATCTTCGGGTTTTTTTGCGATTTTTCCACGAAATTTACAGTTTTCCCCACGTTTCTTAAAACGTTTTTATTTTTGTGATCCTTTGACGAAATTTGCATTTTTTTTCGCGATCCTTTGGCGAAATCTGCATTTTTTCTGAAAAGGATTGAGAATTTTTTTTTTTTTTTTTTGGTGACCGTTAGTCGAAATTCGCGATTTTTAATGGCCGAATTTTCGGATTGGTGACAGATTTTTTTTAATTTTCGGAACAGAATCACCTCTACGCGATCCTTTGAAGAAATTCGCAATTTTTTGCGACCTTTTGTCGAAATTTGTGTTTTTTTCACGATCCTTTGTCGAAATTTGCGTTTTTTGCGCGATCCTTTGATGAAAACACTCGTATTTTCGCGATCTTTTAACGCAATTCGCGTGTTTTCCGCGATCCTCTGACAAAATTTGCGTTGTATTCCAGATTTCTTATCGGAATTCGGGTTATCTCTCTAGTCTTTGATGAAATACACATTTTTTTCCACGACCTTTCGACGAAATTAGAGTTTTTTCCGCAATCTTTAGACGAAATTCACATTTTTAAAGCGATCCTTTGGCGAAATTACTGATTTTTTAATGCGAACGATTGTTGAGATACATATTTTTCGGCAACAATTTGTCGAAGTTCACGATATTTTCCAGCACTTTTCATTCCTTGAAAATGAATACTTTTTTTTCCAGCACTTTTCATTCCTTGAAAATGAATACTTTTTTTTCCAGCACTTTTCATTCCTTGAAAATGAATACTTTTTTTCCCAGCACTTTTCATTCCTTGAAAATGAATACTTTTTTTTCCAGCACTATTTCTACTTTTTCCAAAGCGTACGAACCATGCTTATGTCATAAAGTTGCCCTTTCGGATTTGAGAACAGCCTTAAGAATAAAAAAGAAACTCAAGATAGGAAGTCAAATAAGAGGACATTGAAAAATTGGGTGCTAGCGAAGCACCTGTTTACTTTCAACTAAAATATGCAATAAGATATATTTAAATCGTCTATTGCATAATCGAATCCACTGGTTTAGATCTGACAAAAAAATGGGTAAAAATCGAGATATGGTTCGCGTGAGAAATAACAGGAAAAAGTCTCATAAAAATGCCTAAAAATATATATTATTAATTTTTAGTTTAGACATTTAAAAGTAATACGTATTATAAAATAGCTTAGAAAAAAATCCTGTGTATTAAGTCTGATGGCTGTTTAAATGTTTTAGTGGGTTATAAATGTACTTTCCATTTTAAGATCAATGTTTTCAGTAATCTAAAAAGCTGGTAAATAGGTATTTCTGTTTATTTTACTGTCACATTTTTTTTTTTTTTTTTTAACGTGGTAGTTTCTGAGGAGAAGTGTCCAATGACACTACACAAACTTCTTGAAACGTGTAAAGACCCTACTGCTAAATTCAAATCATTCCAGGAATTTTTTATAAAAAGCTTTACTTTTAATAAAACATAATAATTGTTCATGTAGCGTTTGTTCTAACAGAAAAATCAGATATCTCAGATTGCAAATATTTGAAAGAAATTATTTTGAATAGCCATGGGAAAGTATATTAGATTTATGAAACTACACCCTATATTTATTTATAGTACTAGTAAATCAAAAGATTGTTTATTATGAAGGTTTTCAGGGTATCCATGTTTCACTATGTAGAGCATTTTATTGATGGATCATAAGACATAGCTTTTACTAAAAATGTTTAAATTGTAAATGATTTCAATTTTCTACATAATTGATTGCAATTATTTCATTTAAATTATTTTTAAATGAAGCTATATTACTGCTATAGCCAACACTGTTTATTTTTATCAATAAATATGGATGTATATGTAATAGAAAAACATATTTAAAAAAACCCGTTTTTTTGCCAACCCTGGTTTGTTACATCACCAAGTCTGTTTTATTTGTATTTCTTTAATGTTTTACTTATTTGGGTACCACTTGATTATCCTGTACCAAAAAACCATAAGATTAAATATCAGTACTACTGAGTTATCCTGCCAAACCACTCACCAAATTATACAAATTGACATCATTTTTATTTTAAATAACGAAAGAACAAATAAATGAGTATAACATTCATAAAAATACGAACAAAATGTTGAATGAATGGTTTTATTGGCATTTAATCCTACAATGAATGAATGAATGGCAAACAGTTATTGGCATTTAATCTTATAATTTGGCGACAGTCATTGGGTCGACGGGATCACTAAGACTGTGTTATTATCCCGGGGTCGGCCATCTTGGATTTTTATCATGCATGAAAACTCCTTTTTCGCCAAGTAGTAATGTCGCCAATGGTTAAATAGTGTTGATAGGTTAATATAATATTGAAAAAACTGGAATATAATAATTATAACTATTAATAAAAAAATAATTTTTAATTCAAGCCAAGAAAAAAATCCAAGATGGCGGACCCCGGGATAATAACACATCTGTTTCAATGCCAATAATGGGTGATTGTCATTGTCACAAGCTCTTGGCATTAAACACAATACACGCGTTTGTTACGACAACAAGTGATTTTTAATTCAATTTTACATTAATATTTTTATTCATGTTTTACTAATTTATTTCCTTTTTCATTAATTAAAATAAAAAGGTACTACTTAGTGACCCCATCAACCAAAAATCACCAAACTATAAGATTAAATGCCAATCATGGTGGATCCTAAATATCACATTCACCTGACTTTAAGCAAGTGACACATGTCTACGTCATCCAGTGATTTTTATTTCAACGTTTTATTTGTATTTTTATGAATGTTATATAGGGATTGACCGAATCTGCAATTTTGACCGAATACTTGAAACTTTTTAATACGCATTTTTGCATATATTAGCTTTTTTAATAAGCTTTAAATTAAATTCTCAATAATTTAATTCAGTTACATTTTTATTCTCAAATCTAATTACACAAAAAAATTTTACTTCTTTCCACTCAGAAATTCATTAACCCATCACTTATTTTTTATTATTTTATCACTAGTTAATACCCAAAAATAACCTATGAAAGTATTAAACTATACAGGTTATTATTAAGGATAAGGATTGTCAGAAAAACAAAAGTTCATTCAAATACAAAGAAACAATGTTGTCATTAAGCTGATTTACTGATTGTCTAAGTCTAATTATAAGCATATTGAATAGGAATTTTCTCAAAATACAAAAGGTATCATATCAATTTGTACATTTAACTATTTTCTGTCAAATTATTGATAGAACATTTATATTTTGATTAATATTTTAACATTGTGGTTAAAGATGAAAATAAGCGCTCGCCAGTCGCCACTCAGCGACTAAACGTGAAAAACTGGTGACTAAAAATATGGAAACTACCGGCCAAATGTAGGATTTTCCAAAGGGATTTCGTCAAAGAATCGCGGAAAAAACCCCGTGAATTTTGTCAAAAGATCGCGAAAATACCCAAATACCGTCAATAGATTGCGAAAATACCACACATTTCGTCAAAGAATCGCAGAAAAACCCGAAATTTCATTGCAGGATCACTCAAAAACCCAAATTTTGTCAAATGATCACGGAAAAAACGCAGATATCGTGAATAGATCGCAAAAGATAAACGAAAATTTCGTCAAAAGATCGTGAAAAAACGCACATTTCGTCAAAAGAATACGAAAAAAACGTAAATTTCGTCGAGGGATCGCGAAACCCCCCAAATATCGTCGATAGATCGCAAAAAAATGCAAATATCGTCGATAGATCGCAGAAAAAATGCAAATATCGTCGATAGATCGCGAAAAAAACGCAAATATCGTCGATAGATCGCGAAAAAAATGCAAATATCGTCGATAGATCGCGAAAAAATGCAAATATCGTCAATAGATCACGAAAAAACGCAAATATCGTCAAGGAATCGCAAAAAAAAAAAAAAAAAACGAGAATTTTGTTAAAAGATCGCGAAAAAACCGCACATTTCGTCAAGGGATCGCAGAAAAACCTGTATTTCGTCAAAGAATCGCTAAAAAACCCTAAATTCGTCAAAGAATCGCGAAAAAAACTCAGAATATCGTCAATAAATCACGGGAAAACGCAAAATATCGTCAATGGATCACAGAAGAAACGCAAAATATTGTCAACGGATCGCGAAAAAAACGCGAATTTCATCATTAGATCGCAGAAAAAAAAAAAAAAAACGAATTTTGTCAAAGAATCGCGAAAAAAGAGCACATTTTGTCAAAGAATCGCGGAAGAAACAGAAACATCGCCAATAGATCGAGGAAAAATGCGAATTTTGTTAAAGTATCATGAAAAAAAAATGCATAATTAGTTCCAGGAGAGAACCCCCCCCCCCCCCCCTTACATTTCAGAAAATTTGTTATAAATTTCAGATTTTTCTTTTTTTTTTTTGAAAAGTACCTAAGTACAGTAGACTTATGTAGTTAGCTATATAAGCAAGCATGTTACATATAACTTTGCTGTTAACTTAATTTAAAATAGATTGGAAATTAGTATCTCAAGTTTATTCAAAACAATAGGAATTAAAATATTTTTATTTGTTACATAAATTACTTATTTACTGTAAACTTATATATTTTAAAATTAAATATTCAGTGACATAAATTTACTTACTGGCGACTAAAGAAATTATTCTCTCTAGCCAGTAACTGGCTACTAAAAAAAATCAACTTACCGGCCAGTGGCCACTAAGCAAAATTCCTTATTTTCATCTTTAATTGTGGTGATGAAGAAAAGAAATTTGAGCGATTTTGATATAATGATTATAAAAGCTACAAGATAGGCATAGGGGTATACTTATTTGATGTGTGTATTTTCTTTAATATACACCTTAGATATACAGATATGAACTCTGATATACTTATTTGATGTGTATATTAAAGAAAACACACATTAAATAAATTTAAATTAAAAGAAACGAATGTAGAAGTAAATAAAATTAAATAATAAGGGAAAGATGCACATCTTCCTTACTTTTTTTTTCTCTGTTGTAGACAGTTGTTTTGATTTCACACCTATGTAGACTATTTTAGGAAGGAAAAAGTTTTTTTTTAAATTAAAAATGGCCTTTGACTTGTTTTTTGTAGTGCAGCTGAACTCTGAACTCATGCACATAATATTGAAACTCATTGTTTAGCATATTCTACTGCTAAGTCAGACCTGCCAACTGCTACGAAAAAATCTTACTACGATTTGGACCTATAAACTACGATGCTACGAAAATCGGTCTTAAACTACGATTTTTTGCAAAAAACACAAATGCATTTTTTGTTTCTAGTTGCGATTTTTATCCCGCACAGCATATTTTTCAGACGTGATTTTGTTCCAAAATTTCAAAGTATTCATTTCCGAAAGTTTTAAAAAATTGGTCATTAGTCCAAAAATTCGGACACAAAAAAATCTGAGCTGCACAACAAACTTCTTAACATAACACCCCACCCTCTATATGTATGTTAACCACGAGTGAATCATGTTTCTGTAAATATTTATACAGAAATTCCCTTCCTTAGAAACAGGGATGCCACTTTAAGAATTTCTGGAGTGGGGGGGAGATGGTTCTTTGAGAGGCAAGGTTTGAAATAAGGTGTGCAAAATCGCACGGTTTGCACACGGAAAAAGAAAGTCCTGCATAATGAAAAATGCTGTGCAGTATTTCCCCCTTCAAATTCTTCCACAGACCTATGATTCTTTTGCGAGTATATTTTGAAATTTCTTAGAAGTCTGCGAATTTTTTTCTTTTATGGAATTTCCCCAAATTAATTCGTGAATCGATCGCGGAAAAAAATTAGGATTTCTTCAAATGATCGTGTAAATATATCTAGTATTTCGTCAAAGATCTCAGAAACAAATAGCGATTTTCTTCAATGGTCGATGAATAACGTCACTAATTTCGTTTAGAGTTCAGAAAGAAATTCCGAATTTCGTCAAAAGAGTGCGCAAATAATCACGAATTTCGATAAACTATCGAGGAAAAAATATTGCAAATTTCGTCAAAAGGTCATGGAAACGAGTAGTGAATTTTGTTAATTGTTCACGAAAAGATATCGAAAATTTTGCCGATTGGTTGCGATAAATTATCGCGAATTTCGACAAATGACCGTGTAAAAAATCAATTTCGTCAATTAGTCGCAGAAGAAAATAAATTTCGTCAAAGGATCATGGTAAAAACATGAATTTTGTCAAAATATCGCAGAAAGAAAACGTGAATTTCGTCAAAAGATCAGTAAGATAAGGCAAATTTCATCAAAAGACCAGTAAGATAACGCAAATTTCACCAAAAGATAGCAGAAAGAAAACCCTAATTTCGTCAAAGAATCGTTGCAAAAAATGCAAAATTCGTCAAAGGATCGTGGTAAAAAATACGAATTTCGCCAAAAGTTCGTGGTAAAAAGTGCGGATTTCAACAAAGAATCGTGATAGAAAAATGTGAATTATGATTGTTGGAAAAAAATTGTGAATATCATCCTGAAATGATCGCGGGGCTAGCACTAGGCTAGAAAACTGGAACTAGGCTCCTTTTACAAATGTAAAAAAAAAAAAAAAAAAAAAAAACACTTCAAATCGAAAAGAAACTAAAAATTGTATAAAAATTTTCAGAGGAAGAAATTTACTGTATTGAGTTCAAAGACTGAAACCTTATTCTTTTTACGAATGTCAAAAGATGGCTGCGAAATACGAAAACCAACCAACCAACAAACTTCCAGATTAATTTTAATTTTGCTTGCTACGATTTCTCATTTTCAAAGGTTGGCAGGACTGGCTAAGTAAAAGAGAATTCTTCTACTTCTAAGAAAACACTTATCTGCAATTATTTGGCCGAATACTTTTAAGTATTCGGCCGAAGCTGAATATTCGGTTTACATGACGAACCACCGAATACCGAATCAACTATTCGGTCAATCCCTAATGTTATACTCATTTATTTGTTCTTTCATTATTTAAAATAAAAATCAAATTTATATAATTTGGTGATGTATATAATTTGGCAAAATGGGTTGACGGGATTAGTACCATTTTTATTTTAAATAACGAAAGAACAAATAAATGAGTATAACATTCATAAAAATACAAATAAAAATCACTTGATGACGTAACAAATACATGTCACTTGCTTAAAATCAAGAGAAATTTGACATTTACGATCAACCATTATTGGCATTTAATCTTATAGTTTGGCGATAGATTTTGGGTCGACTAAGTAGTACCATAAAATCAATTATTGAAACATGAGGGTAAAGCCATGGTATTTCACAAAATGATGTGAAGCCTGCCCTGGAAAGGCTCACAAGTTAAAATTTGGAACCAGAAAACTCCCCACAAAAGCAGGAGAACTTAACAGACATTTTAAAAAATAAAAGTACATTATAATTTTTTTTCTGAAAAACAGGGTTGGGTTTCTTCCAGGACAGTGGAAGAAACTAACAGAAAATAAAACAGATGCTCAAATTAAAGTATATTAACTACATAAAAAATTAAAACTCAATGTATAATTATATGATATCTAAATTGGAATATTTAATTAATATTAAAAATATTATTTTTGGAAAAAAGTTTAATAACACACTTCAGATTGAATAGACATTTACAGGTGATGGATTTTACAACTTTAGAGGCAGAGGGATATTTTTCTTTTCATGAATTATGTCACTGGATGTAAAAAGAGAAAAAAAAAACTACCTACAAATTCTTTATTTTTCATATAAAAATATATTATTTTCATGTAAAAATGCACTATTTTAAACTTTGTAACACGGTAAATGAACAAATTTGTGATTATTTATACTATCATCTAGCATGTATATCTCAATGCTGATTTTAAAAGACTAATGTTCTAAAAATGTCTATGGACATGTCAATGCTTTTAACCCTCCGAGCGTCTTGAGGGCTTTCTTTCATATTTATAAAAATAATCTTAATGTAAATTTTCTTTCCCTGTTTGTTTCTAAAATACACTTCACGCCCCTTTATTTGATATTACATTTTAAAATACAATTCTGTTTAAAATATTTTTATTACAACAGATTTAAGTTGTTTTTAGGAAACGGAAAAATACGTCCAAACTGCTCACAGGTTTAAACTTTCCTGGAGTTCCGTAGGATTTGAAAGAACTTTTTTCATCTTTTGCATTAATCTATTCTAAGTTGAGAAACTGATTGCAGCATCCTACTGCTAAAAAACTTTTACTTTGTACTGCCATACTGCATAGTAGCAGGGTTCATACTCATTTTCCAAGAAAAAATCCCCTGAGAATCCCCTGATGCATTTTCAGGGATGCATAATTTTTCCATGTCAACAATCAATGACATTTTTTAAACCAGTATCACGACCCCTCGCCCTCCTCTCCTTTAAAAAAAGAATACAAACTAGATATTCTCAAAAATACAGTTTATATATTACCTATATAAACAATATGAACAGAACTTTAAAGGAAAAGCATTAATTTGTGTACAATAGAGATGAAGTCTGCAAGCCTTGTGGGGCTCTCCTTAAAAAACTTGGTAGATTGCTGTAAGAATTTAATTTCCACTTAGGGATTTTATTACCTCTTTGAAAAGACATATGAATAATATGAAGGCTAAAGTTTCAATATCATTTTTAAAATGTCCTTTATTTTTCTTAAGTTCTTCTTTAACAATTTTCAAACCTCACGATGTTAGAAGGCATGTCTAGTGACTGAATGGATGTCACCAGACGTTAGAAGTAGTGCAGATTAAATATAACATATGTTATATCTAATCTGTAAGGAGTGGCTAATTTCCAATTCTACATATCACGATGTTAAAAGAGAGGTCTTAGTTTGATTTCATTAAGACTACACAAAACACGCAAACAACAGCGATTGCCCTCAATTTCCCAGAGTAACCAATCATTTTGCCAGGTTTTCCCAGGTTTGTGGAATTTTTTGCACTATCCCCTGAGATTCCCCTGACTTTTTAGGGCCAAAATTTATCCCCTGATTATCCCAGGAATCCCATAATCCCCTGATGAGTAGGAACCCTGAGTAGTAAGGTAAAAGAGGATTTAAATGAAGTTTTTTAATACAGCAATTAGGGTGAACTTCCAGTAATTGACCAAAAACACATTTATGTGTTAAAAACAAGAATCAATGTGTTGATAAAGTATTTTTGAATGCTGAATAAAAATATCTAGCATCCAATGAATTGCATAGGAAAAAATTACTTTTGCTATCTATATTCTGATTGAATGTAAAAAATTAAAGAAAATGCACCTTCTAACAATATCAAAAATGAATACATTCTGTAATAGTAGTGTTGTTTTGTGAGTTGTTTTATTAATCTTGCAGCATCAAGTTTAATTTAGTTCCATTGGTTCATCAAATGAGGTGTGTAGTTCATTTTTGTTTGTTTTAAGTTAATCATTATGCATTTAATATTAAATTCATTAATTAAATGGCGTTATGGGGGGTGGTCAACTACTAGATGTGTGAATGTTGAAAGCATTCAGTAATTGACCAAAGTGGTCAACTACTGACTTTTTGCTTGTTTGCATCCATTCCTTTTGATACTTAAAAAAATACATAGATTTCTATTATGAAAGCAATATTCACCAATTTTTTATTTAAAAAATGAGTTCTTTCAGTAGTTGACCAGGGTGGTTAATAACTAAATATGCTTGGTCAATTACTGATCAAGCAAGCACACATTTGTTATGTTAAGAGGGTCATAACACATTTATATAATAATAATGCAAGAAAAGAGTAATTAAAATGTAAAGATAACAAAATTAGTATAGTGAGGCTCTAAATATCATTAGGGTTTGTCACACAAATCTTATAAAAAAAAGTTTTACCACCATCAGCTCCAAACATAGTTTGTGATAGATTTCTATTACAATTGTTGTGAAAGTATGCTGTTAAAATTGCTATATAAAATGTTTTTTATGCTAATTTTATCCATGACAAGGTTCAACCCTAATTAACTGCAGTTGTATAATAATAAAACATAATAACAATACAGAATTTACATTAACAGTACAGTGAGTTTTGAGGACAAAAGTAGGGTGTTGATTGCCAAGTACTTCAGAAATGTATGCATAACTGTAGCACAAATAGGACTACAACTAAAAAAAAAAACTTTTCACTAAACGAAAATGGCATTTAGAATATTTAAACATAATTTAAAATTAATTATGACAGATTTTGTCATCCCACAAAAATATAAAGCAATAGGGAAAATCTTAAATATATTTTATGCATATATCAATTTTATAAATAGGGATTAATGATTATGTATCTCTGGCCACAAGTAAAAGATTACTGGGCCATATGTGGCCTGCAGGTTGAGCATGGCTGCTTTAAAGCATGACTAACTTATTGGGAAAGTAAAGAAGAGAAACAGAAGAAAGAAGACAGGAAGTAAGGCAAGTTAAAAAATTAAAGAAAACAAAACAAAAAAAAGGTGAAAAAGCAGAAATAAAGACTTCTACATATAAGCAAAGTCTGATAAATGATTGGGTGTGAAAGGCATGTGAAGAAATCTGGATGGAAGAAGATATGATAGGAATTAAAGAAATCTGGTATGAGCCCTATCATACTAAAATGTGCGTCTACGAGACACAGGCAACAATTTGCATTGGATGACAGAGTGACAAAGAAGTTGACTTCATGTGTGTCAGTTGTTTTGGTGAAACAGATGAGGATTAAGTTTCATTTTTGTGTTAACTTTAATAATTAATGGATTTCTTTTATAAATAAATTTCGAAGTAATAACTATTCTTTTCTTGTCTATATTTACATATAAATATCATGTTTTACCACTAATTTCAATCTTACAAAACATTGTGGAAATTCACTAATATGTTTTCTGTTCAGAAACAGTTTTAATTTTTTTTACAAAAAATCTCTTGACTAGTTTTTAAAAAGCAGATCATGATGTGCTCTAGAATGTACATCTATGTTTTCCATACAGAGTGACTGACTAGCCAAGTTCAGTGATAAATTTCCTTTACTTCTAGGTTTTCCATGCCAATAAAAACAATTGGTACTTTTCGGTTAGCCATGTGGCAATAATTTTTCAGGTGTCAAGATTGTGTGATGTTACATACCAAAAACCTTAATAATTGCCAAGGAGAGTAAAAGAGGATAAGCAAAAAAAAAAAATCGATAAGAGGTTCGAACAGTCCTTATAAAGAGCACAGCTACATATTTTGCTACTACAATTTTAAAATCCTTGGCTTTATGATTGAAATTCATTTTCTAAAAAAATTCTCAGAAATTTCAAATTCGTCAGTTTTTTTTTTTTTTTTTTTTAGAAATTTGAAATTTCTCAGATTTTTTTCTGGCTGTCCAGGAGGCTAGACATCCAGTTTCTGTAAAATAAAACTTGGCAATCTTCTCCATTTTTTCATATGATTAATTTTAAGAAGGTTTATCAGTTCTACTTCAGAGTGGTCAATTACTGACACAGTGATGGTCATTTTCTAACATTAAGTGGTCAATTACTGGCAAAATCTCACTTGACAACTATTATATTTAATAAAATAAAATTGCAAAAAAGTAGACAAAAAATGTTTATTTATTATTGATCCTTATAAGTGATTGCTGCTTTAAAAAAAAAGTTTCAAGAAATATCTCCTTAAATTTAGCACAGAAAAAAAAAATGTGAAGAAACTTTCACTAAATGGTCAATTACTGGGTAGTTCACCCTATTGTATATTACTTACCTTAATAAAATTGACATAAATTAAAAACGTTGCCTTTTATTTAAATGAGTTTCATTGTACTGTTTGTAAATGATCTGTACTATTTACTACTAGTTTCAAAAGTTTAAATAATTTTAAAAATATGCTGGTTAAATTGAAATCGATTAGATAACTTTTAACTGATTTTGTGTATTTTGGATAAAATTTCTTTTCTTCATGTAGCCAGTGGTTGAACAGCTTTAGACGGGGGTGTGATCTTAGCTAAAAAACAATAATATTTAATTTAGCATATAGGTTGTAAAGGTCATAATGGAATTCATTTACTGTATCTTACAAAGTTGGGAACAACTTGCGAATACGCCTGGAGTCTGCCATCTTGTTTCTTTGTTGAACATCGCCGATTTTAAATTTCTTTATTTGGATTCATTTATTTATTTTTGTTGTTATTTTTTTTTTTGTTGTTGTTGTTATGTTTGTTGTTGTTAGGTTTGTTGTTGTTTATGTCTGTTGTTGTTTATGTTGTTAAATTAAGCATAAAGTGGTTATAAATGACCAACAAAGAAACAAGATGGCGGACTCCAGGCGTATTCGCAAGTTGTTCCCCTATGGATTCTTCCGGCCGGTTTTTTCCACTTTGAAAGAAACTTACCAACCCTGCCGAAAAAATATATGGAAACAGTCATTTATTGCCAAATCCCCCAGCACAGGTTGTGGGCTTTTCCCCCGTTAAGGTTCTTGTACTGATTTAGGTACTACTTAGTTACCCCGTCAACCAAAAATCTATCACCAAACTGTAAGATTAAATGCCAATAATAGTTGATCCTAAATGTCACATTCACTTGACTTTAAGCAAGTGACACATGTTTATGTCATCAAGTGATTTTTATTTCGACGTTTTATTTGAATATTTATTAATGTTATACTAATTTATTTGTTTGTTCGTTATCTAAAATAAAAATCATGTCAATTTGTATAATTTGGGAAAATTGGTCGACGGAATAACAAAGTAGTACCCCGATTTATTATAGCAGCAAAATCATTTTAAATTTTAAGGTACTTGTTCGCTATCCCATCGACCGATTTCGCCAAATTATACAAATTGACAATTTTTATTTTAAATAACGAAAGAGAAAAAAAAATTAATATAACATTAATAGAAAATACAAATAAAACGTGGAAATAAAAATCACTTGATGACGTAAACACGTGTTGTCAAGTGAATGGGACATTTACGATCACGGTTGATCGTGTAAATTTTACAATTTGGCGACAGTAATTTGGTCGACGGGATAACTAACAAGTACCAATTTTAATTTACTTCTAACATGGTAACTGTCCCACTACTTTTGTGAGCAACTGTATTTCTTAAATAACTATTAAATCTTGAAATACACACACGTGGAGAAAAAAAAAAAAGGGAAGACATTAAGTAGATATTTTCTTCAAAAACACAGATATAAGCCACTGTTATACACTAATTACCTGATTCTGATTCCGATGTCACAACATTCACGATCTCTGGCTCGCCATCTTCAGTCTTCAGTTTTTTATGAGGAGGCATGTCTGAAGATCTGTAAGCAGATTATATCGTTACAATTATAAATAACACAATTATATAAACTTGCAATAGGTATATAAATGTTGATACTAACGTCTGCATAAAACACGTCGAACCTAATCTTACAATTAACATTTAGTAACAAAAAATAGTAAAATTTTCAAAATATTTCGAAGACTATATGGAAAAAATCAGTAGAATAGAGATGACAACAACATTAGCCAAAACACAGATAAAATCATAACATGAGACATGAAACCCATCGTTGAGTGTGTTCAAGAAGCACGCGCGCTGCGCGCGCGAGCTCAGAAGGCAGGAACATGGAGTGGGTCTACATCATGGATGTAGTGTGTTCATCAGGTAGACACGTAGTGTGTCCAGGAACAGATCATGGATTTGATTAATTAAGGTGCTAATTATAAAGATATTTTGTTGCAGAAGCAATGTGTGCTAGATGGCCGAATGGATAAGGCAGTGAACTCGAGACTAGGGATTCTGGGTTCGAATCCTTCCGATCCCACGTTGTGTTACAATTTTTTTTTCGTTTTGTTTATTGGTTGTTTTATATTTTTCATAATAAATAAGATATTTTTGATGAAGATATATCTTTTATTTTTATTATACAGAGGCACGTGTATTTTTATTATAATAATAAAATTTAAATGTGAGAAAATGAGGTATTTCGAGATGAAAGTTTTACATTTGAACGCCTTTTAAATATTCAAAGTTTCGTTTCTAAGTATGTATAATCTGTACATATATTTTTAAAGAGATAAAATATATAGGTCTGCTGTCTAGTTTTGTAGTGAATAAAGTATGATTAGAATGTTTATAAATTTTCTACTGAAAGTATAAATAAGTATTTTGCTTATACTAACAGAATTTTGAATGCGATTTATTTATCATGTTTTATGATGTATTTTGGTCTGTTATCCACATGGTATTAAAATATGCAATCATAAAATAAGAAATATATATATTAAATTAAAACCTCCTCTGAAAAACTGTCTAACTAACAGTGCAAATTCCATTGAAAACAAATTTGATTGATTACAAACAAATCTCATATGTTGATATCACAATCTTGGTTTACTAACAGCATTTTATTTATCACGGAAGATATAAATCAACTGATAAATCATTTTTAAATAAATAAAAAGAAAATTGTTAAAAAGTTAAAACTTTTAGATCACCAGTTGATTATTGTACCAGTTGTCTTATTTCACTCCTCGCATTGATAATAATGTTATTTCGCCATATGGCGGGACTGCTATATTCGTGAGTAGAAGGGTCACTCATGCTCATATCCCTTCCCTTTCTCTTAATCGGTTAGAAAACACTAATGTAAAAATTTATCTTGATCAACGAAATTCTTTTGTAGTATCCTCCATCTATCTCCGGGTTTCGAATCATTCGGATCTCCCTTCTGACCTTAACAATCTTTTCCGGCTAGATAACAATGTCATTCTTGCTGGCGACTTCAATTCTCATCATCCCAGTTGGTGCCCAAACAGTAATATGGACCGTTTAGGGGAAACCCTCCATAATTACTGCATCAGTAATGGTATTGAAATTGCTGCTCCCACCTCCCCCACTCGCTTTGGCCCTTTGGGAAACGGCACGACTATTGATTTGGCTCTGCTTAATAATATCCCTTACCCCTATACCATCACCCCTATTTCGGCTCTCGCATCGGATCACCTCCCAATTCAAATTAACATTGATTGTAATCCCTCACTACCTTCCTTAATCTCTCCTTATGTTTACAATTGGCGTAATTTTACCACTGCAATCAATGATTCTCCTCCCCCCCTTCGATGAACTCAATTCCGTCGAGGATATTGAATTGGCTGTCACAAATCTTACCAAATTAATTCAAAATTCCCTTGAAGCATCTAAATGCCACCAGGCGCCTCAAAATTTTCAGACCCTCCCTCAAGAAATTAAAATCAAAATTAATAATAGGAATCGTTTGCGTCGACAGTGGCAAGCCAGTAGGGACCCCAGTATCCGCACTGAAATGAATCGGCTAAACGCCATCATTAAACGTGATATCAAAAATTTCAAGAGTGAAAAATGGACGGATTTTATTATCTCCCTGACTCCTACGGATAACTCTCTTTGGAATTATCTGAAAAGAGTCAGGAAACCTTTTACTCCTATCCCCCCTCTCCTAACGGATACTGGACATAAATGCCTCGACGCTGAAAAAGTGGAGGTACTTGCTGATCAATATGAAGGTCAATTTCAACCGCATAGTGATGTCTCTAATGCAGACACTATAGATCGGGTTGACCAAGTTGTTGGCAGATTCTTGGCCCATGAGCCTGTCAGATCAATTGAACCGACCACCCCTGAGGAAGTCATTGCGGTGATCAAAAATCTTCCTAATAGAAAGGCCCCTGGGCATGATGGAATTTCTAATTCGGCCATCAAAAATCTCCCCGTTCAGTATGCTGATTATCTAGCCAATTTGATCAATGCTCTTTTCAAATTCTATTACTTTCCTAATGACTGGAAAAAAGCTGTTATTGTCCCTATTAAGAAACCTGGAGAAGACCCTTCTCTGGCCAAAAGCTACAGACCCATTAGTTTGCTTCCTGTTCTTGGTAAGTTGACTGAGCATATTTTTCTTACACGCCTTCAAAATTTCCTCCCCGATATCCCTGAACAATTTGGCTTC
Source organism: Maratus speciosus (assembly GCA_963932465.1). NCBI lineage: Eukaryota > Metazoa > Arthropoda > Arachnida > Araneae > Salticidae > Maratus > Maratus speciosus. The sequence goes on along the minus strand of CAWVRF010000002.1, from coordinate 4,172,951 downwards.
AGGCCTAAACATTCTACCGCACACCAATTGCTCAGAGTGGTTGAGTTCATTTTTGATGGACTCGAGAACTCTGAGTATGTTGGTTCACTGTTTATTGATGTCGCGAAGGCTTTTGACACAGTTTGGCTCCCTGGCCTGATTTACAAATTATTAAAGTTAAAAGTCCCTACGGCGCATGTTCGCTTTACTCTTAAGTACCTTCGCGGCAGAACATTCTGCGTCCGCTATGCCAATATCCTCTCTACACCTCGCCCGGTTAACGCGGGTGTGCCGCAAGGCTCTAAGTTGGGGCCCCGGCTTTATAAAGCCTACATTTCTGATATTCCTACATCTCCACATACGTTATTGGCCATTTATGCGGACGACACCACTGTGATGGCTCGTGACAAGGACTGCCTTACTATGCACGAGTATCTACAGCAACACATTCTCAAATTGGAATCATTCTTTACTAAATGGCGTATCAAAATTAACCCTACTAAATCACAGGCAGTCATCTTCACTCGCAAGCGTTCTACCCCTCCTCCACTCAACCTTAATGGCTCCTTTGTCAGCTTTGGACGGGAAGTTAAATACCTTGGGGTTTTCCTGGACAGTACTCTAAAGGTGCGTTTTCACTGGTCGTTCTAACGACCTAAAAAATCCTAGTGACCCAAAACCTTAACCTAAGAGCGTTTTCACTGGTTACATATAAAATCTTTACGCCAACCAATCAAAGGCAAGTTTTTACTGCGCAAGCGTCTACTTTACGGCGGCTTTACTGCCTGCAAATCGAACAGATGTCAAAAAATGTAAACAAATAATTGTTGTTTGTTGTTATCAGTTTAATTAGTAGTAGCAAATATTTTGTATAGAAATTAATCGAAAGTTCCGACTGTTTTCCCCACTAAAGGGTCTTAAAAAATGCCCCACAAATCATTGTTTATTCAAACTTTAAATTGTGGCTATGGATTTATACTCCTAAATTAAATAAAAACACTAGGTCACCATGATTTATGTATATTTAAAAACATACTGAATAAATTATTTTTCACACAAGTACGTGTGAAAAACGTTACGTACGTTAGTGGCACATGTGTAATAGAGATCGACTATAAATTTAATGTTGCTTTTTGAATTTCCTTTTAAAGAAATTGAGTAGAATTATATTTGTTAAATAAATCAACAAATTAAATAAAACATTAAGGCAATGTAAAAATTTGAATGTTCCGATCCGCCTCACTGTTTTCTGTGAATCGTTTTTCATATTTCACAAGAAAAGTTAACAGTTAAGAATGTTTATTTTTATTTTATTATTTTTTTAAATATGGAATTTTTTTTATATTTTAGTTTTTTTTATAAAACTTTAAACGTTTAACATTTTATTATATTTTTTTAAAAATGGCACATTTAGAGAAATAGAAATTCCTAATAATGTTTATCTCTGTAACAAAAGAAAAAGAACAAAATTTAAGGGAAAAAAATATGTGTGAAAAAAATCTTTAAAACTTAAATAAAATCTAAAATAAAACCTTTTTTATATTAGAGTGAAAAAGAATATTTTAGAAATTAATGGTGGAACTTGGGACCCATGAGCACATACAACTGTACCAGTGGTGTAATCGTAAAAAAAGCAGAAGGCATACGCTCAAGGCAGAGAGTATACCCTACAGTGTATATACTATAGCTTTTTTGAGAAACAGATGGTATACGGTGTTTCCTAAAAAAATCCCGAAGTTATACGGCGTATACCACCATATACCCTCCATACATCCCTGCACCGTACGCCTGTGACACTGGCAGATTCTCTTATACATATCATCACTACAGTCAGTATAAAATTATCCAATTTAGTTAAATCTACTTTTTGTGACAACCCCCCCCGCCCCCCAAAAAAAAAAAAAAAAAAAAAAAATTAACAGTAAAATGCAACCCGTTTTTGTTACAGAATTGAGAAAAATAAATTTCTGTAAAGAAAAATCAAATTCAGTTGTTTAAATTCAAAGTAAACATTTAATCATCCTTTTTTTAAATGTCTTCCTGCTATACTTTTCTTCTGAGCTTATTTTGTTTGTAAATTACACATTTTAAATCCCAACAATTTTTTCTTATTGTGTGAAGTCGCTTTTATGGAGAATAATTTTGTGAAGGGGCTTCTTTTATTAAGAAGAATAAAGGGGTATAAATGTTTGCCGGGGCAATCCCTGTTTTTGTGAATAGATCACAAAAAAGGTACTTTTATCTTGAATATTTTTTTTTTCTTCCAGCAATAATTCCTGTTAGTGTTCACTTGTATAAATTAGAAACGATGTACTGAGGTTGAAATAACAATTTTGGTTCATCGTATTATTTCTCCTTATTGTTTTATTCCCTTTTTTTAATGAAATAAGTGAAAGGCACTTATTTTAAATGTATGTAATATATGTATTTTAAATGAAAATTTTGTATTTCAAATAAAATGAATGAGAGGTTTATATTAAAAAAAAAATGAATACAAATGATGACATTATTTAATGGTTTATCTCAGGATCGAAACTAGAGGGGGGGGGGGGGGGGGGGGCAGAGGAGACATGTTCCCTGGTCGCCATAAGGAAAACGAAGGGGGTGTCAAATGAATTTTGGTTTTTGATTTCTTAAGAAGCTACACTAGTCACACGAAGAAACTCGCAAGCTAATGTTAAATATGGGAGCATTCTTTTCAAATTTCTCGCTTGCATTTTAATATTTTTAAATATTTTTTTTTCTTAAGATAGCTGAGTTTGATCTTTAACATTGTTAGGTTGTACGTTTTCGATTTTGGTTCAAGTTTTTTTATGAGGCTACTTAAACTTTCAGAACCGGTTCAAAAAGTGAAAGTAATTTTATATATATATTTAAAAAAAACTGCAAACAAAATTTAAAAAGTAAACATTTATCCTGTTAGAAACAACCTCAGCTGTCCCAAACGGAAAAAATCATTTAAAAATATTAAAGTGCAAGCGAGAAATTTGAAAAGAATGCTCCTATAAGTTTAACATTAGCTTGCGAATCTGCATAGTTTCTTCATGTGACTTCCTTTGGATTTCGTTTTCAAAGTTTTAATGAATCAATATTTGACAAAGTTGATTACGTATTTTTTTATTACATATTTTAAATTTGAAATAAGTCAACGATTAGAATTAAAATTCTCTTCGTAAATTTACTTTGCGGAGGCCGGGGGGGAGGGGGCAAAATCTATGTTTGTGCTGGGTGCAAAAAAGGCTAGTTTCAGCCCTGGTTTATTTCATGTGCCTGGCTGACATAAAGTACCTACCCAAAAATGTTGTGAATTTGATAAATTTCACTGGATCAAATGGCATAGCAATGATTTCACTAATAAATATACGTATCTCCAACCGCAACATGCCAATGAAACGCATTATGTTGCCTCTCTGTAAGTTTAAATGTTAAATTATGATAAAAATGATAGAGTTACTACTAAATAAGTATAAAAGTAAAAATAGTTTGTTTTTTTTTAACCACTTTTTTATAAACATTGAATGTTTATAAAAATCATCCCTAATTTCAGGACTATAATTCATGTTGGTTCAAAAAACTTCTGTTACAATACATTAATTTGGCATGACTCTAATTATAAAATTCACCACTTCGACTTGGTAGAAAGCATGAACTACTGAATTTATTAAAATGATTATTTTTTCTTCCGTTTTTTCAAGTATGACAACAGAAAAGGCGAAAAAAACATTTTTGAAACTATGTATTGAGAATTTTTAAATTATTTTTTCGAAGTTTAATTATAATTTACTTAATATTAAATTATCATTTGATAAAAGCAGATTAAAAAAATTATTTCTTTATTATTGTAATTAAAAATTCTCTTTATTTTTTATTTATATTTCATTTGTTACCTAATATTTCGCTGCTACAGTTTCACAGCCAGTTGGCATGTTTTAATGACATGATTTGATGCAAACCCTGTTATTTTAACCATAGAGAATATTTGGAGATTTATCACCTGTGACTCTAACAGAAAAATGCATTAAAATTCATTTATCACTTTATAATTAAGTTCCTAAAGATACTAAAATTTATTGCCAAAAGAAGCACTCAGATGTACATCATTTTTACAATTCTGGAGTATTAGGTAACACGAGTCTACTCTTGGTTAGGGATGCACCGAATATCAAACTATCTGGTTAAGCTGAATATCAAAGTATTCAGCCGAACCGAACCTTTTGAAACACATTTTAAAAAACTTTTCACAATTTCTACCTTTAACTGTCAACTTATAAATATATTTAAAATAATTAGAAACAAGTTCATATTTAAATAAAATAAGATGTTTTTAGATTATTTGTTTGCTGTAACTTAAAAAAATAACCATGATGAGGATTAAAATGATGATTAATTTGGATTTTCATAGGAATTAATGATGTACAAATACAAGTTTCTAAATTTTGTTTAGTAAATAATATGTTTCTTGCTTTTTTACAAAAAAGAGTTTCTAACAAAATGGGAAAACTTTTGCGGTTGATGATAGGTATAAAGACAGACAATTTTTGTTCAGAAAACCATAATCCACTTTTTGAGTCATCATAAATACATTATATCTCATCTCACTCAATCTTGAATTTTCGTTTGTTACTTTAACAATAATGAAGACATCATAACTATAGAAACAGATGTCATAAATTCCCGGAGCCGCCATCTTGGAATTTTTCTTGGAGTGAAAACCCCTTTTCCGCCAAGCAGTAAATGTCGCCAAACACCGGTTTATACGCATGTTAGACTTAATGAAAATAAAATGTAAATAATAAACAAAACTCGTTAAAGTGGCATTCACTAAACGTTGTATGAGCGCTATGCGCTCATTAACCGAAAAAAAAAATCACTGGATTCCGCAAACTCCTGCCGCGACCACAAAAATGCACGAAACTCATTAAGTGCCAATCAGTAATCGCGCTCATTAACTGAAAAAAAACATCACTGGATTCAGCAGTTCTTGCTGTGTAGCATTCTCAAAATTCAGCAGTTCTCGCTGTGTAGCAATCTCAAAATGTAAAAAACTCGAAAGGCAACAAAATATACATAAAATTATTAACATACCTTAACAGACATCTGCTTTCTTGAAAGCTCAAGCATGAAATACTGTCATAGCATCACCATCATTTTCAAAAATAGGCTTATGAATACGCATTGACACACTATAAACAAACCTCCTTTTTTCGTCAAAATTTCCTCAAATTTATTAATTACTTCAGCAAGAATGTTTAAACAGACTACAGAAACCATAGTCAATCAAATACATTCAATAAATTTAACAAAAATAAAAAGACAGAATAATACAACACAATATCAAAACACATCCACAAAATCCTAAGCGAAAATGAGTTTCTCAGGGGTTCCCAGAACACGACACGCCAGAACTCACACGGCGTTCCACATATCGATAAAGATTGCCAACATAAAATCACCAAGAAATCTCAAAACATCCAAGATAGCGGCCACCTGGGAATATAAGGCATCTAAGCCTAACTAACTATTAATTAGCTAAGAAATTTAAGTATGCTTATAGACAAAAACAGAAATAGTTATGCTACTGTATTATCTAAATATTTATTACAGAATGCTAATTATGAAAAAACACTTTTAAAATGCTTTAAATATTTATAAATATAAATTTATTATAACTATATAAATTATGGAATAAATTTATTGCATGGTATTTTTAAAAAGATATGATACTGCAAAACAGTTTTTTTGTTTACATTACATTTTCATCAAATTTTAGGATAAAGTTATAATAGATTCCCAAAAGGCAAATCTCAACACCTTAGAAATTTTAAATCAAAATATCTTACACATAATTATATTAAAAAAAAAATAAAAGCACTTTAAACATATTAATATTTAAAAAATGAAAGGCAAAATATAATACAAATATAAATAAATATTTGATTCAAATGGTAAATGTTGATTTTTTATTAAAGTACTACTCAAAATCAAGTATGGGAAACTGAAAATAGCTGACTATATATATATTTATTAAAATAGTATATCACTTTTAACATTAAGAAAAATTCATAAAAGAATTTTAGCCCTAAGCAATGATTTATAAAATTACACATGCTTCCACTTAGATTAGGGCCTAAATTCTATCAACTGTCAGAAGACTTTAATAAAGCTATGTTTAAATACAAAAACAGTTATATTAATTTTAAAAGTTGCAGAAATTTGTCTTACCTGCATATACTTAAAGTTGTTCTGGTGGACTTTAAAATCTTTCTACAAAACATTAAGTTTATTATACACATAAAGGTGGCAACCTCTAATTATAAAAATGTTTCTGTCATAACTTTAATTTTTGAGATTACCTTACCATTAATTTTTTAAACATTATTTGCAACGGATAGTTTGTTTATTTAGGTTAATACAATGTGACAATTTATTTAAGTATGCAATGTTGTTGACAGTTTGTTTATTTAGGTTTTTTTTTTTTCTTTTGCACGTTGCATGCTTTATAAATCACTGTTTTCAATCTAATTTTTTTAATTTTCCTAACGAAAAATAAAAATTTCTCATTTAAATTTTTCTTTTTTTTTCTGCATTCATAATTATTAACAAAACAATAAGACTAAAAAGCAATCGAAGAATCAAAATTTAACAAGTTTCAGTTTCGGTCGATACTTAATTTTAAATCATACCAACCGTATCATGTAACTGCTCTGATGACAATAAATATAATTAACATAAGGAAAAAAGAAGACACTTTGTCGTCTTAAAACAACAAACTATCTTTTTATTATTATTTTACTTTCAAAAACACTTAGTCTCATATGAATATAAACAACAAACTATTTTTGCATCTTTTAAGAACACTTTTTTACTTTAAAAAAGAAAACACTAGAAACTTTTATTATCTAAAAACATGTCTCCCCTTTCCCTCGCCTTTTTTTTTTTCATCTTTTAAAATAAAACCAAATAGTGCAATTGCCCTGGTAACAAACAAAATGAAGATATACGTAAGGCTGGCTCACACTTTTTTTTTTACTTAGCAGCAGACTTTATTTATGCCTCAGACTGAAACATATAAATGCTTATTTCACATTATATTTGCAATATGGGCATTTAAAAATATTTTCAGCTAAATAATTTTTGTACTTACTCATTGAGTAATATATTGTGTTCTCATAGTTTGTAGTGCAGCATGCTATTTTTGGAAAATGTAATTTAATGAGTAATGTAATTAAAAAAAAGACTAGTTTGTAGGGAGCACAAATATTATTTTTGATGTTACTTAAATAAACTTACTTTACTGTCTCCTCTTTTGACATAGAAGTGGTACTCACAGATTTTTTTAAATCTTCTTTTCTGAAGTCCAAGGGCTTGGTCTGAAGTCCAGTTGCTTGCAGACGATCACTAATGGTAGTCACTTATTATACAATAAAACTACACACTTGTGATTTTCTGAAAGCATTCAAATTTGAAGATGTATCCCGGCACCAGCTGATCTGCCAGACGCTTACCTCCACTGGTATACTTTGTATTGATTGATATATACAATTTCTGGATGTAACATCAAAAATATTGATGCTTCTTACAAACAAGTTTATTTTTATTACATTACTCGCAAAATTATATTTTCCAAAAAACAGCATATTACACAACAAACAATGACAAAACTAGGACCTACTATAGTTTCATTACTTCTAATATACTATTTTGACCACTGAATTTATATACATCATGAATTCATGATTCGTCTAAAACTTTAATATACACTCAAACATATAGACTCAAAGAATCTCCCACAGAGAGCATTTTATTTTTTGATAATGAATTCTATTTTCAAAAATAGTAAGAATAATAAGTAATGATTTTTGAAAAAAATAAATAAATGAATAAATAGTTCTTTACTTTAATAGATAAATAGGTACATTTAAAACCGATGACCTATGCTGTAAGATAAATCTGTAGCCATACTTGTAAAAGAAATGCACCTAAATAACAATTTAAACAAAATTTTATAAATATGCATTTCAAATGGAGAATCTCCTATTATTTTGATAGCAATACTTTTTTAATAAATGAAAATAATTGCTAACAAAACATGCAGATTTAACTTAAAATACATTGAATATGCATTTATAACTGCTTATCGAATTGGAATGGTAATGTGTACAAATTCTTCAAAATGGGCACATAGAAAAGCTACACATGGTCTGAATATCTCTCAATTGATTTAAATTTCATACAAAGTTATAAATCTTCATAAAAGTTTCAGCGTTAATCTTAACAACAAAAAGAAAAATAGCACATCTGCAGGTGAAAAGCATTAAAATAAAAATAAAAAATAGATTATAGCAGTGTTTTCCTTACATGACAAAGTTCACAAGTAAATATCTGAAAAGGAGTAAAGAGCAAACTGTTTTGCAATCAGATGTTTCTTGCTTAAAAGAGAACAGGAAAATACAAAATACAACGGCTTGTTTATTTTATAGAAACTTTGTTTACATGCTCGCTTAAACATGCATAATCAAATACCTACTATTAACAAAACTGGATTAAAGTTTGCCTGTAACTAATTTTCCATTTAAAAATCAATGGGCTACAGTAAACAATATCCTTCTTAACAATTACGATTATTTTAAGTGAGTAAATGGAAATTTAAATCTAAATTGATCGGAAATACCCTATCAAGTAACCAAGTATAATCAATGAAGCAAGTAATTCATCTTAAGAAACAAACATTCTTAAAAATTACTTTTAATCTTTGTATACAATTAACGTTCAATAAAAATAAAATAATTTTGAGAACTGGACATATCTTCATCCTTAAATCCGCAACAAAATCCTTAAACAAACTATATAATTAGTATTCTAATATTAATAAAATGTAGAATGATTACCAAAAATAACAACAATTTAAAGAATCCATATGGATTACCCACAATTTATTAAATTAAAAGACAATAATAAAGGATGATATCTATCCAACATGTCAATAAAACTTACCGTTTTGCTTCAATCACAAAAAATAGATTCCTCTTTGACGTAAAACAAAATAAATAAGTAAAACGATATAAAACATAAATATCACTTAGTAAATTGACAACACCGCCATTATTATCAAAAGCTCTATTTTAATTGGCTGCGCTTAGGTAAGCCGTGCTTAGGATTGATCACGAATCAAACCTACAAAATCGCGTTCTAACGACCTAAAATCTTGTGTTTAGGTAAAAAGTTAGGTAAGTTAGACCTTGGGTAGACCAGTGAAAACGCACCTTTACTTGGCGTAAGCACATCGAATATAGCATCCATAAGTTCTATAAAGCTAAGCGCGATCTTGCCCATCTCCTGTATAGTGATGAGATGAGTATGGGCAATAAAATACTGTTATATAAGACAGTTCTTCGCCCCATACTTCTCTACTGTGCCCAGATCTGGGGTTCTGCTGCTAAAACAAACCTTCAAAAAATTCAGATCCTTCAAAATAAGACTCTTCGTGGTATCGTCCGTGCACCTTGGTACAAGAGAAATACTACAATCCACCATGACGTCAAAGTTCCACCGATCAGATCTGTCATCAAAAATCAAGCAACAAAATTTTTCAATAGCATTCCTGACATTCCTAATCCTATTTTCCATAATATTTCTGTATATGATGAACGGGCCCGAGGGCGTAGACCTCGTGCCACTCTTCATCTCCCTGAGAATATCGACCCTGGTTAGGCCACTACTGTCGCTTTGATAGGGTTATTTTTCCCTGGTTGCTCACTACTTAACTTCTTGTAAATTTTGTTTTTATTCTTATTTGTAATTATTGCTTTTAAATATCTTCCATTAATCCTTTTTTACTTCATTAACTTTTATTTTTGTATTTTTATATCTTTTTGTTTGGTGCCTTTAAATGGCCTTTTTTTTTTTTTTAAATATATTTATATTGGGGAGCTTTTCCTTTACGCGTTTCCAGATGTTCTGGACATTGGCTATGGTTTGAATGTTTCTACCACAGGTTACTACCGGAGGTGCGGAGTCGCTGATTCCTGGTACTCCTCTCCATATCTCTTCCAAGTCCAAGTCCAAGATCACCAGTTGAATTCTTAAATTGTATCAATCAACCTACCAAACAAAGCACAACCATTCTCCACTTTCATTGGTTGAGCGCTAAAGAGGGGTGATTGGTTGGTGGCGTTATGTGGTTGAAACTTCTTTTCTATGATTGAACATTTTATGTTGCTATTGTTGATTTCGCCCGTTCTATGGACTCGGTGAGCAGCTTTCTATTTCTGTTTAGCTGTCTTACTCCGCTTTTTTTTTTTTAATATGTGCAGATATGTACACATAACCTGTTCACGTACGACGATCGGGGTTGTCGCTCACGCTGTACTTGCCACCATGGAGCTTGTGATTGTGAAGGGCAGGGCAATCGTCGATGAGGCATGCGTCATCGCGTAGAGCAGTGAGCACTGAGCTGAGCACATACTCCGCTCTCTCTTTTACGAATGTTAAGTCAGCCATCTTGATCAAAATTCAAGTGTCCTACAACTTTTCTTCTTGAAATATTATCATCGTTTAATTCTCACATATACAATGGATCGTGGGCGATCATTCAGCCGTGGAAGGTAAAGCATAAGTTATTATTTCTCTAATATAATCTTTAGTTCAAGCTATATTTTCCTCTTTTTTGTATGTATTATCTAAGCCTAATTTTCTCTTATAATAGCATTTTCTATAATTTATTGGTAAGTAATTTAAAGATCTTCTGCTATTTTTTTCCTTGATCAATTTTCATGTATTATCAGTGATCTGTTCAGGAAAAATTTGGTTTCTTTAAAGGACCCTTCACAAGTATTTTCATTTGAACAGGTAACCCCGTGGCAGAAACGCGGCGACATTGTCGCAGTAGAAAACTGAAATTTTTATGCAACTAAATAACTCCTTATTTATAAAAAATACTGCTGTAAACACCCATCCTTGGATGGTGGGTATAAATCGTGGTTTTCTCTTAAAATTTATAAATAATTGATAAACATATTTATATACTACTATTATGTAATCGAGCTGCTACTATGTTTAAAGATCATAAAAAGTCATTAAATTGAAATACAGTTTTCAAACAATTTACATTTCAAAGTACACCCTGGCCCTCCCTATTCAACAGTGTAAAATTTAAAAGTATATGTTTTAAGAAGTAATTAAGTTTGACAAAAAAAAATTGAAAATGGATTAATTATTCATCAAATCAATTTTTCTAAAATAAATATACAAACCTGAAACAAAGAAACATTAATAGTAAAAAAGTATAGTACTCGGGGCTTGAAATTCAATTTTTCCTAGGAGGGGAGTCTCCCTACCAACATTTATAAATGGAGGGGAGTTGAGCTATTTGGTAGCGGGGGAAAAAAATCTAAAACCCACTGTTATTTTACGTGCTATGTAAAGATTTACATTAATTATTTTGTCATGCCTGTATTAATATAGACATGGCAAAATACCATTGAAGCATACATTTGTATAAACGCACACACAAAATACCACTGAAACAATTTAAATCAACTCAGAATAATTATGCAAAAATTTTTTGGTACTTTTCGGTTAGCCGGGCGCCAGTGTTTTATATACATATGTATGTATACCTTTATATACATATATATGTATATACACACACACACATATATATGTATACATATAGCTTCTATATATGTATAAATAATATATGTATATATAGGTATACATACATATGTATATATAACACTGGCGCCCGGCTAACCGAAAAGTACCAATTTTTTTATTCCTAAAAGTAAGAAAGTTAAATTTTTATACAGTCTATTTTTCAACTTTCAACCAAATATCATGGTTTCTTCAGGGGTGCAGAATATGTCCGATCCGGCGATCTAGGATCGGGGGGAAATTTTAACCACCTGGGGAAATTTTGCAGAAACATGTACAATTGATTTTGATTTTAACAACAAATTTCATGAGATAGAAAAATTTCACTACAAATAAAAAGATCCGTATGGAGACCTTCACAAAATCAATCTCAGAATAATGTGTAAAATATATAGAAGGAGAATATGTTCTGAATTTTCCGAAAATTTAAGGTATTCGGTTCCGAACATTTAAAAAAAAATCGGTCATCAATTTGAAAATTCGGACATAAAAATACCACGAATTTTGTCCAAGAATTACAGAGAAAATGAGAATTTCGTCACAAGATCGCGAAAGAACCGCAAGTTTCGTCACAAGATCGTGAAAGAACCGCAAATTTTCTCAAAAGATCGTGAAAGAACCGCAAATTTTCTCAAAAGATCGTGAAAGAACCGCAAATTTTCTCAAAAGATCGTGAAAGATCAAAAGAACCGCAAATTTTGTCAAAAGATAAAAAGAACCGCAAATTTTGTCAAAAGATCGCGAAAGAACCGCAAATTTTGTCAAAAGATTGCGAAAGAACCGCAAATTTCGGCAAAAGATCGCGAAAAACCACAAATTTCGGCAAAAGATCGCGAAAGAACCGCAAGTTATGCCAAAAGACAGCGAAATGAACGCAAATTTTGTCAAAAGATCTCGAAATAAACGCACATTTCATCAAAAGATCGCGATAGAACAGCAAGTTACGTCAAAAGACCGCGAAATGAATGCAAATTTTGTCAAAAGATCGCGAAATAAACGCACATTCCGTAAAAAGATCACGAAACAACCATGAATTTCGTCAAGGAAACGAGAAAAAAAACCAGCAAATTTCGTCAAAAGATCGCGAAAGAGCCGCAAATTTTGTCAAAAGATTGCGAAAGAACCACAAATTTTGTCAAAAGATCGCAAAAGAACTGCAAATTTTGTCAAAAGAACTGCAAATTTTGTCAAAAGATCGCGAAAGAACCGCAAATTTTGTCAAAAGATCGCAAAAGAACTGCAAATTTTGTCAAAAGATTGCGAAAGAACCACAAATTTCGGCAAAAGATCGCGAAAAACCACAAATTTCGACAAAAGATCGCGAAAGAACTGCAAGTTACACCAAAAGACAGCGAAATGAACGCAAATTTTGTCAAAAGATCTCGAAATCAACGCACATTTCGTCAAAAGATCGCGATAGAACAGCAAGTTACGTCAAAAGACCGCGAAATGAACGCAAATTTTGTCAAAAGATCGCGAAATAAACGCACATTCCGAAATGAACGCAAATTTTGTCAAAAGATCGCGAAATAAACGCACATTCCGTCAAAAGATCGCGAAACAACCACGAATTTTGTCAAAGAAACGAGAAAAAAACCAGCAAATTTTGTCAAAAGATCGCGAAAGAACCGCAAATTTTGTCAAAAGATCGCAAAAGAACTGCAAATTTTGTCAAAAGATCGCAAAAGAACTGCAAATTTTGTCAAAAGATCGCAAAAGAACTGCAAATTTTGTCAAAAGATCGCAAAAGAACTGCAAATTTCGGCAAAAGATCGCGAAAAACCACAAATTTCGGCAAAAGATCGCGAAAGAACCGCAAGTTACGCCAAAAGACAGCGAAATGAACGCAAATTTTGTCAAAAGATCTCGAAATAAATGCAAATTTCGTCAAAAGATCGCGATAGAACAGCAAGTTACGTCAAAAGACTGCGAAATGAACGCAAATTTTGTCAAAAGATCGCGAAATAAACGCACATTCCGTCAAAAGATCACTAAACAACCATGAATTTCGTCAAAGGAACGAGAAAAAGACTAGCAAATTTCGTCAAAAGATCGCAAAATAACCACAGATTTCATCAAAAGATCGCGAAAGGAATGCAAATTTTGTCAAAAGATTGCGAAATAAACGCACATTTCGTCAAAAGATCGCGAATAAAACGCAAATTTCGTCAAAAGATCGCGAATAAAACGCAAATTTCGTCAAAAGATCACAAAAGAACCACAAATTTTGTTAAAAGGGGCGAAATAACCGAGATTTTTGCCAAAGAATCTTGAATTTCGTCAAAAGAGGGCAGAATAACCGTGAATTTCGTCAAAAAGAAGGCAAAATAACCGAAAAACTAGCCAAGAGATCGCGAAATAACTGCTAATTTCGTCAAAAGAACGCGCAGGAACCGCAAGTTTCCTTAAAAGATATCGAAAGAACCGCAAATTTCGTTAAAAGATTGTGAAAGAACCACAAATTTCGTCAAAAGATCGCGAAATGAACGCAAATTTTGTCAAAGGTTCGCGAAATAAACCAGGGCTGTCTGCCCACATACCCGCCCAAAAAAACCCACATAAGAGTGGGTTTTTTTGGTTTATACGAGTTTTTTGCTGCACAGTATCATTTATTTTTAATTATTTGTTATGATTCTGTTATACATGTAAGATAAAGATTTAATTAAATTTAGGTTTTCAGACATCTTTGTATAAAAAGATAAAAATGATTTGAAAGAATTGCAAAACCCAAATCTCAGCAAATTAAAATTATCCAAAAGCAAAAATGGCTATTTTTTTATCATTCATTATCTAATATGTAAAAATGAAAATTTGTCCGTCTGTAATTCTATACAAATCGACAGTTTGGGATTGTGAAATGTTACATATATGTGTATTAAAACACGGTCGAGGCAACTAAATTAATCTGGATCTAAATAATTTATAGTTAATTTTTAATTAATAAAATATCACCCATTTAACAGCAAGTTCCTATCAAATTTAAACATTTTACGTTATAGCAGTTGCTAACAATTAAAAATCCACAATAAAATTCTTATCACAAAAATTCCTTTTCTATTGCAAGATTTCTATGTGAAAAATGAAAATGAAATAAATAGTTTGACGAAAAAAAAAGTTAATATTACGTCATAACTTTTCTATTGCAAGATTTCCACATGAAAAATGAAATAAATAGTTTGACAAATTTAAAAAAGAAGTTAATATTACGTCACATTGGAAATGTAATGGACGTCAGCAGGTGAATGTATAATGTCATATGAGTTTGAAAAAATGCATTGAAACATGGTAAAACCTGAGCATAAGCTCGATAAGATAATTGGTATTTTAACATTTTGAAGTTCTCTGAATTTGTTTTCACCATTTTTAGATCTATTCCATATGCATACTCTTGTGTATGCGTGTATATTAGAATTTCCACAAAGGTTTAGGTCCCTAGAGCTCATTCTTAGTGAAGAACTGAAATAAAGATTACAATTTCTTTTAAAAATAAAATTCATAGAATTTTTGTATTTGCCATTTTTCTTTAATCATGAAAAAATTATTTAAATAACAAAATACTCGGAAACAACTTTTCATCAAAAGGTTTTAATCTCTGTCTCAATCCAGATCACAGATTATATTTACTAAGTAAGTAGGTAATTTGTCGTACGGATTAAATGAACAAAAAAAGAGTGAATATTACGTAAATTAACACTCAATCCTTGATTTTTCAAAACAAACATTCTTAAAATTCCGTGCAACGCCGGCTACTTTAGCTAGCATTATATATATATATACTATTACATATCATTCATTAAGGTCCATATAATTTATTAAAAAAATTTTTTATAACAGTTGCTTAAAAATATGTTTATAATGTATTAAGTATTTTAAAGTTGAACTGCATTTAATATTTCATTTTGTTTTACACTCAAAAATCCCCATTTTTGTTATTAAAAGATACCACGTAAAATAACAGATACGATGAAAATCAGAAAATGATAAAGGAGGCATTTGTAGTCTGTACCTGTCTGAATAAAAAAACTTTTTTTCTTTAGACACTCTGCATATAAGTAAAATTGAAATATTAAATACAGCCACAACTGCAAAAATACATAATACATTATGAAAACATTTTCTATGTACTGTTAAAAAAATTAATTATAACCTATACACTATAGTCGTTTTTCCTATGTAGTCATAAAAAATTAAGGTACTTTTCGGTTAGCCGGGCGCCAGTGTTATACATACATATTTATATACATATATGTAAATATGCATATATATACATATACAAATATTGTATATATACACACATATACATATGTAAATATATATGTATATATTTATACATACATATATATGTATATATAGCACTGGCGCCCGGCTAACCGAAAAGTACCAAAATTAAAAATACAAGTTCTTTGGATTATATTAATTTGGTGAGGGTTGGGTCTTGCAGTTCTTTTAAATCATTTTTAATTTTTATGCAAAGATGTCTGAAAATCTGAATTTAATTCAAATTTTATTATTTTAATTCAAATTGCCCCTCCTCGAAAGTAAGCCCCCCTTCATTTCACAAAATGTTTGTGGGAAAAACCGCGACGATTCTGGATTTTGGAGATCTGTTAAAAAATATTTTTCATGGCAATATGATAACATACAAAATGCATTTTTTCCACCTAGTGCAAATAAACGACGATTAAATTGCCGAATTAAGTTATAAAATTGGAATGATACACTAAAACATAGCACTTATGCTGAAATTAAATATACATATTAAAACACAATAAATTAAAATATAGTACACAATAAATAATACAGAAGCGATTTTATTCCAAATTTTCCCAAAATTTAAGTCATTCGGTTCCAAAAATTGAAGAAATATCGGCCACCAGTCCAAAAAATTAGACATTAAAAAAATCCTCAGAAAAAAAAAAATCTGGAAAAGAAAACAAACTTCTTAACATAAAATCCTCTTAATGGATGTTAAATATGAGTGAAATCATGTAGTTACATCACAAATTCTTTATCTGAGAAGGTTTAGTGCCATTTCTAGAGTTTCTTTGAGATAACATGTAAAATTGCGTGATTCTTCCAAGAATATATTTAGAGAATTTCTTCAAACAATCATGGGAAAATATGAATTTCGTCACATATTTAAGAAACAATAAGAGATTTTTTTTTTTCACCTGATCACTGTAAAGAGTTACTAATTTCAATATTCAATTAAAGGGAGAAAGAAATCAAATTTGCCTATCATTCGCTGAGAAAAATCGCGAATTTTGTCAGGTTGCAGAAAAAAAAAAATAAACGATAAAAAAAAAATATATCGCAAATTTCGTGAAAAATGGGAAAAAAATATTGTATTTTGTTAGTCTGTCACAGAAAAATACGGATTTCCACAAATGATCGTCCAAAAAAAAAAAAATTTTTTTTGTCAATCGCAGAAAAAATTGCCAATTTTGTCAAACGATCGTGAACTGAAAAAAAAGGCAAATTGTGCAAAGGATTGTGGGAAGAGAGAAAAAAAAAAACGAGAATTTTGTCAAAAGATAGCAAAATAAAAAAAAAACCATCTTGTTTTCTCATTTTCCTACTGCTTTCTAAGTTCTTTTCAAGGAAACAAAACTGAAACAAACAACACGCCGAGATCGGCAAATATGCGCGTCAAGATCATAGGGCAATGTCTCACTAGGTTGATCATTCTGTTGGAGAAGGAGCAGGTGTTAATGAATGGAATGACTATCAAGTGTGCTTATCTTTCAGTTCAATCAAACGAAAATGAAATTGCATGTTTGTTCCTTTAGTTATAAATATGTACTCCAGTGATTTTATTAGAATTAAAATATATGAAGCTTCGAGTCATCAACGTTTCAAATCCAGTCTTTCTTTTTTTTGCCGTTTTTTAACTTTCCCGTTTTTGTAATAATTAAAGTCTAACTAACGGCCAATCATTATAAAAATATACCAGAATATATCTATATTTATTTATTTAGTGTTTATAGTTGAAATAATTTAACTGCATTTGATGAGAAATACGAAAGATACAGCAGTCTTATTTTAAAAATTAATAAAACGGAAATTAGAAAAATGTCCGGATTTTAGAGATTTCCGGAATTTGGATATCCAGATTATCAAGATTCAACTGTATTTTGTAGCAAGGTGATTGATCTAAAATCTGATCTACATAATCTCATACAAGTATCACTCATCTAAAATCTTCATCCTCTTTGAAATTTTTCTCCATCCTTTCTCTCCAGCTGGTGGTGGTGAGTGTGTCTGTGTGTGTGTGTGGGGGGGGGGGGGGGATTTCTAAATATGCAGAAGGAAAGCAAAAGATTTTTCTGTAGTTTGGCTGTTCTAACCCTTGAATTACATGTGTATTTTATGATTAAATAGAGCCAAAAAAGTAAAAACAATTCGTTTTTAAATATACTGCGTATGTTTGGGGGGGGGGGAGGCAAAAAAAGATAAAGGAAAACATTTTTTGGGAGGAGGGTATGAAATAATTTAGGTGGTTATTTAAATATTTTATGACAAAATCACAAATCAAGCAGAAATTAAATATATATATATATACAGCAGTGATGCCGCTGTACTTGAAAAAACCTGGGTCCTCGGGACCCAGGATTTCCAAAAATCCGGGTCCCTTTTTTACAAAAGCGGGTCCCCATCAATAATAATTTATATTTTAAAAGGAATAAATGAAACTTGTTTATTTGGAAAAGATAAATGAAATGCATTAATTATTGTTTTAATAATAAATAATGAATTAAAACCAGTATTATTTGCACTCAAATAAGATATTTTTAAAAAAATATTAAGAGAAATTTGCTTTACTTTTTTAAAAGTAAAAATGCAAAATACAATTTTTATTGTAAAATAATGTTTATTTGAGAGTAGAAGATACCAAAGTTCCACTAACAAGTATCACTAATGTTCGCATTTCTTTTAAAAAAGGGCAAAGACAGGTTTATTGAAAAAGATATTTTTGCTGAAAAAAAGAATACTTATGTTAAGTAAAGGTGTACTTTTTGTTGAATGAATTGAATGGGTGTTTCATTATATTTCCCATTGAATTATTTGTCAGCATAGATCTGTGTTGGAATCAGATATTTTTCTTGGAAGGGAAATTTACATGTGAATCATTAATAAACATCAAATCCTAAATGTTTTGAAGGTGGGAGACATTTCAATGCAGTAAGAAGAAGGGGGGGGGGGGGGGATTTTTCACTGGTCCACCTACTGAATACATTATCAAAGTACACTGAAATCATTCTGTATTTTTAAGAATCTCATAAAAAAATTATCCCATTTTCTGAATTTTCTACCTATAAGTTTAGTTTGTACATCTTTTTTGGTGCTTTGACTAAATTCACGTTTTTTCCGCGTTATTTTGACGAAATTCGCGTTTTTTCCACGATCCTTTTGTCGAAATTCGCTATTTTTCGCGAGCCTATCACGAAAATCGTGTTTTTTTCGCGATACTTTGACAAAATTCGGCTTTATTTCGCTATTTTTTCGCGATATTTTGATGAAATTCGTGTTTTTTTCGCGATCCTTTGACGAAAATCGGCTTTTTTCCGCGATATTTTTGATGAAATTTGCGCATTTTTCGAGATCCTTTGACAAAATTCGGCTTTTTCCCACGATTTTTTGACGAAATTCGCTATTTTTCGCGATCTTTTAACGAAATACGCTAATTTGTAGCGGCTCTTTTACGAAAATCGCGTTTTTTCGCTATATTTTGATGAAATTTGAGCTTATTTCCGCGATATTTTTATGAAATTTCAGCTTATTTCCGCGATATTTTGATGAAATTTGAGCTTATTTCCGCGATCCTTTGACGAAATACGCTATTTTTTCGCGGCCCTTTTACGAAAATCGCTGTTTTGCGCGATATTTTGATGAAATTTGTGCTTTTTTCGCGATCCTTTGACAAAATACGGCTTTTTCCCCGAGATTTTTTGACGAAATTCGCTATTTTTTCGCAATCTTTTAACGAAATACGCTAATTTGTCGCGGCCCTTTTACGAAAATCGCGTTTTTTCGAAAAATATTTTGATGAAATTTGCGCTTATTTCCGCGATTTTTTGACGAAATTCGCTTTTTCTTTCGCAATCCTTTGACGAAATACACTTTTTTCGCGGTCCTTTTACGAAAATCGCTGTTTTTGCGCGATATTTTGCTGAGATTTGCGCTTTTTTCGCGATTCTTTGACGAAAATCGGCTTTTTTTCCGCGATTTTTTGACGAAATTCGCTTTTTTTTCGCAATCCTTTGACGAAATACACTTTTTTCGCGGCCCTTTTTACGAAAATCGCTGTTTTTGCGCGATATTTTGCTGAGATTTGCGCTTTTTTCGCGATTCTTTGACGAAAATCGGCTTTTTCCCGCGATTTTTTGACGAAATTACGCGTCCCACGGGACGCGTAAGAGCTATTTTTTTGCGTCCCGTCTATGATTTTTCGCGTAATTTACGCGCTATAGCGCGTCCGCGGCATCCCTGATACAGATTTCAAACTGCATGAGATGCAGGGAGGGGGGGGGGGGGGGATGATCATGATATGCGAGTCAGGAAGAGAATAATTTATCTGATAGATTATTTATTGCAACTATAGTGTATTTGTATAGCATACTGTGTATTAAGAAATTTAAAGAGTTTTATAGGTTAAATTATGCATATTTGGTACCAGAGGGGGGGGAAGGGGAAAGCAATATTTTTTGAAAGGGGGGGGGGCTTAGATGATTGATTAAATATTGTTGCAGTAAAATAACAAATAAAGAAGTGCATTTAAAAAAAAGTAAATTTTTAAAATTTTTGCTTAGATTTTTTTATTGGGGGGGGGGGGGGTGGAGAGGGGATTTAGATTTTTTTTTTTTTTTTACAAATCGCCAAGCTGTCAAAATATGAAAGATTCTCAGCTCTGTATTTACCTTATTTACTTCTAAGTTAATGATAAAAACAGGTTTTAAAATAATTATTTAAAAAAATCTCGATTATAAGCCCCCCTCCCAAATTTAACTGCTTTTTCTTTTGAAAAAGGGGGGGGGGGCTTACAATAGGGATTTTACGGTAATAGAATCATAACAAGTAAGTAATTAAATATAGTTGGCACTGTTCAAAGAAACGTGTAGCAAAAAACCCGAAAAGCCCAATAAAACCCCAAAAAACCCACACGGGCTGGGCTTTTTAAAAAAAAACCCGGGGTTTTTTCAGCCCTGAAATAAACGCACATTTTGTCAAAAGATCGCGAAAAAACAGCAAATTTCGTCAAAAGATTGCGAAACAACCGCAATTTTCGTCAAAACTTGGTGAAATAACCGCGAATTTTGTCAAAGAAACGGGGAAAACGCAAATTTTGTCAAAAGTTCGCAAAAAACTACGAATTCCATCAAAAGATGGAAAACAACCGTGAATTTCGTCAAAGAATCATGAATTTCGTCAAAAGAGGGTGAAATAACCGCGAATTTCGTCAAAAGGAAGTCAAAATAGCCGCAAAACGAGTCAAAAGATCGCTAAAAAATGCAAATTTCGTCAGAAGATCGCGAAAAAACGCGAATTTCGTCAAAGGGCCACAAAAAAAACATAGTGCGGGGAGTGAATGCCCCCCCTTTTCCCCACTCTGCTGTAACCTTTCAGAAAAATTTGCTGTGAATTTGAAAAAAAACTTTTTCACTCCGAATCACCCTTGTCATATATATTCGCTCATAAGTTGAGAAATATTGGAAAAATAAATTTTCTATACATACGGTATACAGCATTTACCTATAACATACCGTAAAATTTTGGGGAAATTTTCATGTGGATTGGGGGAAATGTTGGGAGTAGAAACATTTTCTGCACCCCTGGGTTTCTTAACAATGATGTTGTTAAATGAATTTCTGAATTTAGATTTTTATTCAATTTTGGCCCTGAACCTCCTTTCACAAGGTAAACTTGTGACAGACAGCACAAGACAACATTTATAACTTTGGAAGGTTTTCGGAAATGTATGGTTATGCTTTAAGATTTTCAGAAAACTTTGCAATATCTAACATGCTTTTTTAAAGTATTTGATTACTAGGAGACCCCTCAAATACTGTTGAACTGTTTCTCCAACCGAACTGCCCGGCAGCTTGTTTCTCTTAACTCTCTTATCTGTGCTTATATATTCTTAGACTTATTTACTTTTATTGCTCTAATTAATTTTTCTCTTAATTCTAAACCAGTAAGATTTCTTACTATTTTACATTTATAATACCACTTTTCATTAAAAGCAATTTTTCATTTTTTATATTTCATCAAAGGAACGCGGAAAAACGCGAATTTCTCCGAAGAATCGTGAAAATAAAAAAAGATAATTTCATCAAAGAATCGCAGAAAAAAAGCAAATTTCATTAAAGGAACGCAGGAAAAAATAATTTCGTAAAAGCATAGCGGAAAGAGCCCGAATTTTGTCAAAAGATCGCGAAAAACACTAATTTCGTCAAAGGATTGCGAAAAAAAACACTAATTTCGTCAAAGGATCGTGAAAAAAAAACGCTAATTTCGTCAAAGGATCGTGAAAAAAAAAACACTAATTTCGTCAAAGGATCGTGAAAAAAAAAACACTAATTTCGCCAGAGTATCGCGAAAAAACACAATTTTCGTCAAACAATCTCGGAAAAAATGCAAATTTCGTCCAAAATTTGCAAAAAACTGCAAATTTCGTCAAAAGATCGCGAAAAAAACTGAAATTTATGAAAGATCGCGAAAAAAACCGAAATTTATGAAAGATCGCGAAAAAAACGAAATTTCATGAAAGATCGCGAAAAAACCGAAAATTTCGCCAAAAGATCGTGAAAAAACCCGCACACTTCGTCAAAAAATCGCAAAAAAACAGCAAATTTCGTGAAAAGATCGCAAAAACACCGCAAAAATCGTCAAAAGGTGTCACAAAAAACACAGATCGCGAATTTTGTCAAATGGCCGTGGAAAAAACACATACTAGTTAGTGCCGGGAGTGGATTCACTCCCACACTCCACCCCTCTGCTGTAACTTTTCAGAAAAATTTGCTGTGAATTTCAGGAATTTTTTTTTTTTACTCAGAATCACCCCTGGCTTAACGGAGTGACTGGCATTTTGTGTGAAGAAGTCACAATATTAAGGATTGGGCTGTTTCTAAATGCACTGACAAAATAATTGATAAGAATTCACCCTTTCTTATGTTTTTTTAGCTTTATTATTTTTCTAACCAAAATAATTATTCTTTAATTAATATCAATTAATATTTAATTTAAATGGTAATTATTTTAAAACTACTGTTTTTAATTCAAATCGTCAAAATAATATAACACGTTATTTTATTAAACATTAAATTAATTTCCAGAAAGTTTTTGACCCAATATTTGTGTGCGCAGAAAGTTTTTGGTTTTATACAAGTCTGCTTATGCCGTATCATCTTTAGATTCTTCTTTGCTTTGGCATCCCCAGGCAGGATGATTTTAGCAATAATGTGCTAAACATAGATGTGAGAAAAATTGACAAACAAAATCTTCATTTGGCAGCCTTTCATTCTGGCACCCAGTTCACATGCCCCCTCTGCTTCCCCTCCCCTCCCTTAGTTTCGGCCCTGTCTGGTCCTTTTCATTGTAACTGGCCTAACCAACTTAATTTCAATGTTACTTTTGTCTGGTGTTTAGGATTTCATTACCCTGGCCATAACTAGCACTAATACTTAACCCAGTTATGGCCACACCTATGGCCAAAACTGGTGCATATTGTAACTTGGAAGCACTAGTTTTGGCCATATGCATTTAACAGTATTTAAACTATAATAATGTGAAAATGGCACATCTATGTTAAAGCTTACCTTTCACTGAGTTAAAAAAAAATTTTCAGAATCCTAAGAAATAAATTTTTATACCAGATATTTTCAGATTATACAATCTCAGCCCTTAACACTTTGCTTAAGTAAGAGCAACATCAAGTGTACAAAAGTTTTCTGAAATTTTTTTAATATCTTAGCAGGTGCTGATCCAGACAAAATTTGGGGCCTGTTTAGGGCCCTTTCACAAAAATAAATTTAATAAAATGGGCCCCTTCACAAAAATAAATTTAATAAAATGGGCCCCTTCACAAAAATAAATTTAATAAAATGGGCCCCTTCACAAAATTCCTTTTAATAAAACAGGCTCCTACATAAAATTCCTTTTCATAAAAATTGTTTTAAAATGTGTAATTTTGTAAATAAAACCAGTTCACCAAGAACAAAAACTTTAGCAAGAGGATTTGAAGAAGTTTTTGTTAATGAATGCTTGGTTCGAATTTGAGTAACTGTATTTCAACTTTCGTTACAAAATGTTATTTTTCACAAAAATATTATAAAATTCACAAAAATAACTTTTACTTTTCACAAAATGGGCCCTAAGAATAAAAACCTGCATCGACCCCTGCTTAGAACTGGAATAGCCTTGCCAATGGGAGTGATCAAGACAGGCAATAGGGTAGAAGAAGGGTTAAAACAAATTACGTAGGTTTGGGAGATTTCAGTGACTAATTGGGGAGAGTTTTGCTATGAAGTGGCCATAACAGGTGCAGTGGCCATAACTGGTACATCCACCCTATGTGACATATCTGTGCCATATTTTCATAGGAATAAGTGATGTACATTTGCAAGTTCCCGAACATTGTCTAGTCAATAATCTGTTTCTTGCTTTTTAACAAAAAAGGGTGTTTCTAAACAAAATAAGAAATCATGCAGGGTTGGGAATAGACATCAAGACGGCAATTTTTGTTGAGGAAAATATAAGGTACTTGTTAGTTATCCCGTCGGCCCATTTCGCCAAATTATGCACATTGACATAATTTTTATTTTAAATAACAAAAGAACAAATAAATGAGTAAAACATTAATAAAAATGAGAATAAAACGTCGAATGAATAGTTTTATTGGCATTTAATCTTACAATTAATGAATGGCAACCATTATTGGCATTTAATAACAGAGTTTCTCCCAGATTTAAAAAAAGGCAGGGTGCTTCTTGTGGGAAAAAGGCACTTTTGGATTCCGAAGGGCATGTTTTAGATTTTTAAGGGCATTTCTTGAAATTTTTAAAGGCTACTTTTTAATATTTAATAGACAGAACACTATTTTAAAGACGGCAATGAGTCCATTTTTAGTATGCAAGTAATTTTCATAATAAACAAAGAAGTAAAGGCACTTTTTTCAGGTGGGGTCAACAAGGGAGCTAATTTTTTAAATGAAGGGCAATAAGGGTGCTATTTTGTAAACCTAAGGGCAGGCAGGGTCCAGCGCCCTCCTGAAACTGTCTGGGGGAAACTCTGTAATAATCTTACAATTTGGTGACAATAATTGGGTCGACGGGATAACTAAGAAGTACCAAATATAATTGCAATCCACTTATCTCACTCGGGGTCAAACTTGATTTTTCGTTTGTTACTTTAACAATAACGAAGATATCATAACTCTATTTTCAACAGACTTGCTTTGATTTCTGTGAAATAGGATAGGATGAGAAGTGCTGGAAATTGCGACCCTTCCTATTTAAACAACTAGACATTCTTTTATTCAGAATGCAGTTGACGGTATTTATACAGCGTCACTGGCCAAAATTCACTCTTTTTCAATGATATCACATTTAATAGTAGCAAAATTAATATGAAACAAATCTCGATAAAGTATCTTCATTATGGATAAAGTTGTGAATGAAAATTCATTTTCGGCTTGTTTGTAGTTACACAACCCGTATTTTTGAATGAATGCATTGTAATTTTGATGGAATAAATGGACTGGGATGTTGTTTCTTGTTCAAAAAATGTTTGTCTTGACCCTATTACCCCATCAAAAGTTTGTTACAAGATTTTATAAACAACCTTTCTATTTACAATCTCTGAAAATGATTGCCTACTCAAGCTGCTGATCTAAGATGCATTTAAAAACTTCCTTGCTAAATCAAAGGAATAGAAAAGTTATTCTTTTCTGAGTCTTATAACTATATCCTCTTAAATAACTCAAAGCAAATTTTTTTTTTTCGGAATAAAGTTTGCTTGAGAAAGCTCCTATTTATCAAAATTTAAGTTTTTGTATTAAATGTTATGTAAAATTTAACATTTTAATGACTTCAAAGAACTATTCAGCTGGCCGAATATTCGGTATTCGGCCTAACAATTACTATTTGGTTAGCCGAATATTCAGTATTTGGTTCACCTGTAGGCCGAATATTCAGTATTTGGTCAAAATCACTATCCGATGCATCCCTAATATATATACTACATATATACCTTCTTTTCTGAACCCTGTTTATATATATTTCAGAGACTTCAGGGGACGTAGTAATTTTGGAGGTCGCTTCTCTAATAACCGTGGAGGACGAGGTGGCAACAATGGAAACAGCCTTAAAGGGAAACAACCTGGAGAGAATCTGCGCAAAGCCCAGTACAACATGGATGATATGGAGCCTATTTCAAAAAATTCTTATATGGAACACCCTACTATAAGCAATATGAGTGAGGTGAGTTTGTTTCATTCATATCCTCCTGAGACCAGGGTTGCAAAAAAGCCGGCTAAAATTAAAAAAAGCCACGCCGGTGGCTTTTATTGGTTTTAACCGGCTTTTTTTGGCCAAAATTGGCCTTTTTTGGCCAAAATTGGCTTTTATACAATGAAGCATTTTAATTATAACTGACACATTTTTATGTGTTTTTAATTTGTTTTAAAGACATTTAGTTGAGATAGAAATCAATATAACCCAATATTTATCAATAATGAAGACATTAATATTGGAATAAAAGGTCATACCAATTGCTTTGTCTGGTTTACACTGACCTTAACAATCTTTTTTTTTTAATTTTTATTGCTTTATATAATTAAAAGGGACAATGGTTGCTTAGTTATATATTTTATTAACTAATTTTAAGGGATATTAATAATACAAGTATTATTTTATTTCTCATTAACATTTATTTAAAATTGCACATAAAGTCATTTAATAAAAACATCATTTCTCTCTATTAAAGCAGTATTATGAATAACATATGCATTAATTTATATGTACTATTTTAAATAGTAAGTAGCTTTTCAAAATTCCAATTCAACAAGTTTAATTTGGAGAATTTTTTTTTAATTGTTCTCTTTATTTTATGCACTTACATGTACTAAAATTTCCTCAAATGTTATATCCTTTCTAATTTCTCTTTCAACATTGTTCATTCTACGATTTTAATCTGTCCATATGGACATATCTGGAATAAGTTACATAACAGCTTAGTAGCAGAAAGACTTTTTACATATATCATTTTTATAAGTATTTTTTATATAATGATTGCTTATTTACTTATTATTGCTCAAGTATTACATAAGATAATTTCAGTTATTAAATACATAGGTATAAGCTATTTAGTTTTAATCAATTTTAAAAGTAAATATCAGATGTAAGAATGTTTCTATTTTAATATGACATTTTCTTATTCTTTCATATAAACTTTAAAATGTGTTGTATGTGTAGAGCCATGATAAAGAATTCCAAACCAATACTTTAGAGTCTTAATTTAATGTATTCTTCTGAATATTCATAATTTTTTTCAGACATAATGCTTTCACAGTTGTATTCTAACAGTTATAAGATCTTATTTATTTGACAAAATTTAATAGAAGTTAATATTTTTTTCATAGAAAATATTTATAAGTGTATTAAAAATAAATTAATCCAAAGTTTATATGAATTATCTATAAACCACCTTTTTGAAAAATAAAAGCCGGCTTTTTTCAATTAAAGCCGGCTTTTTTTAAGCGGCTAAAACCAAAAAAAGCCGGCCGGCTTTTTTTGGCCTGGCTAAAAGCCGGCAACCCTGCCTGAGACCCAAGCAAAATATAATGCATATATATTTTTTTTTAATATGAGATTTTTTTCAACAAATAGGCATCAAAAATGATGTTTTTAAAGAAATTAATAAATTTTTTAATTTTTAATTTTGTTTTACAGCACATCCATCTAAATGGATGTTCAGGCCATAACTCGCTTTAAAATAGTTTAAAAAAATGCTAAAAGTATGAGAAAGAATAGAATTTATTATGAAGAACATAAGGCAAGTATTAACATCTGCTATTAAAATTGCAAAAAAAAAAAAAAAAAATAGTTTAAACAAATTAAAATAACATAACAACAAAACTTACCAGAAGAACGTAGAATTCCAACGTGACTCCTCATTTATTCAGGGGTGCCATTTCAGAATTTTCTTGGGGGGGGGGGGGGCAAATATTTTTTGAAGGAAGTTATATAGCTAAGGGTAAGATCCAAGCATCTACCCTCCCCCCTCCCACGAACAAGACACATAAACTGAATCATGCTTAATAATGCCAAACAATAAAACTTTGAATACTGAAGCTCAAGAATCTATGAAATATTTCATTTTAAACAAGTTTCCGTCTTAGCAGTTAAAATTTCAATATATGGAATATGAAAAATTTTCTTTTTAGACAGGATTCTATTATAGGTTCCATTTTTACAGGTATCCTCAAAGACTGTTAAACCATCCACTCTATAGTATCGCTCTGAAAAGAGATGTATTACAGTAAAACTTGTGAAAACGAAGCCTGTCTATAACAGAATTTTTTCTCAAAGGGGGAAAGAATCAAATTTCGATGAAAAAACGTCATACAATTAGACATGTGATTTTTCTGAGAATTTTTTTTTTTTTTTTTCGTGAAAGTCCATGATTTTTTTTTCTTTCGAATTCCGAAAAATCAATTCGTCAATGGGTCACAGAAAAATCGTGAATTTTGCAAATTTTGAAAAAAAAAAATTGCAGAAAAAATCACTAATTTCTCCAAATGACCGTGGAAAATATTGCTACTTTCATCAGATATCTCGAAAATAAAAGCAGATTTCCTTAAATGGTTGTACAAACTAAAATCTCGAATTTTGTAAAAGGATTGCAAAAAAAAAAAATAGCGAATGTCATCAAAAAATCACGAAAGTTTATTCAAACAATCGAGGGTAATTTCGTCAAACGATCGTGAAATAAGATATGAAATTTCGTGTAACTATCGCACAAAAAATTACAAATAATATTAGTTGGTGGTAGAAAAAAATAATCAGGAATTTCAACAAATGATCGTGAAAAAAAATCGCAAACTTTGTCAAAAGATCGCAGAAACAAATATGGAATTTTGTCAGTTTGTCGTGGAAAAATATTGTGAATTTTGACAAATGGTCGCGAGAAAAAAACCCAATTTCGATAACGGTTGCAGGAAAAAAATCGTGACTTCCATGAAACGGAAAGAATCGCAAATTTCATCATATGATCATAAAAAAATAATAATGAAATTCAATCAGTCATGAGATAATCAGCCCTCGAACGTCATGAATAGGTCACGAAATTTGCAACTTTTGTGATCTATAGCAATAAGAAAATTTTCATTAGTGGTTTTCTGCAAGAAAGGTAAGGTAAAGCGTTAATTGTTACGGATTGCGTTATCACTATTATGAGGTGGGTTTGTGTTAATACTATTTTTCAAAGAAATCCTGAATATTTTTCAGATGAAAAAGCTACATATTTGAACATTAATGAATGCTATATATATATATATCTTCATTTTTCTACATAAAAGGCAAAGTTTATATTAAAGATATAATTGTAGACTTCTTTTACAATAATTGTATTAAAATATGGATTCATTTTCTTTTATTTCGGGTCGGGTTGCCATTCAATGTAAATCTTTTTAGCGGTTTACATATTTACATGAAATTACAGTCCTGTGGCAGGATAGGTTGACGTATTTTCTTCGATGTGAGGGAGGTACACTAAGTTTTTCGGATTGTGTTTTATCTCTTTCAGTCGGAGTCGGGATGACCTGGGTTTTAACAAGGAATCCCTGAATATTTTTCAAATGAAAAACTATACATTTGACTATTAATGGTGGCCCATAGTAATAAACATGTGTTCATGTCTGTACATAAGGGATAAAATTATAGACTACTTTATTATAAACATGTTAAAATATGGAGTAATTTTCTTTTACTTTAGTATTTGGTAGAAGTCTGTCGGTTTTGGGGTTGAAGAAATTGTTTTGTCGGATGCGCGCAGACTCCATTCCTAAACGTTGAAGAATTTTGAGTGTACCATATATAATGACTTAATAAAGCAAATAATTTGATAACATTGCAATGATTTCAGTAAATATAACGAGACACTAATAATCCAAAAGAGTAAAAAAGTCAGATAATTAAGAACTTAAATTATACTCGCCCCTTCATCCCACTCCCTGCAAAAAAACTATCTAAAAAAACTAGTTTTTCTAGGATCCAGTTGTACATAGCTGAGAAGCAACTGATAAAAGAAAATGTCTCTAATGTATTTTTTAAATTAGCCAAAGTACGATATAGGTCTCACCTTATGAAAGTTAGAATAGGAAATTTTTTTGATAATTATTAATTTCTATGCATAAAGTATTTATTTAATGCATATGTTTTTATTGCGATAAAATCTGATAAATTATTTTAGCGTTCGAGCATTTTTTTTTTTTCTTTTGAGTCTGACAATTGATGGTTGATAAATTTTCAGAAAAATCAAATTTCTTGAGAGGGGGGGGGGGTGTTATTGACCCCCACAGCCCCCCAAAATGGCGCCCCTGCATTTATTACGCCATTTTGTAAACAAAGTAGTTACTGTTGCCAAAAGCTGAATGTTGATTTTCGATTCATGCATTACCAAGCCAAACTGGTTTTACATTGCTACAATGAAATTTAACGTAATAGAAGGAGAAAGCAAAACATCCGTTTAAATGGATGCCAGGTCTCAGGAGGTTATACCTAATGATGGGCTCAACAATTTTACCACTGTACAATTCATTCACAAATTCTATAATCAATTGTTTCGCAGGGAAGCTAAAAACTGTAATTGCGAAACTTTGCAGTTGCTTCGACAGTAATAATTGCTAATAAAATACATTTATGATTTTTAGAAACTTCTTTTTTCAAACACAGTCACTGATCGTCAAAATCTATTTTGACCAGGACGGCAGGGATGATTCTGTTCCGAAAATTAAAAAAAATCTGTCATAAATCCAAAAATTCGGACATAAAATATATTGTAATTTCGACAAGCGGTCGCAAAAAAAAAAAAAAAAAAAATCATTTGTTTGAAGAAAAATCGGCAATTTCATCAAAGGGTCACAGGAAAAACGCAAATTTCATCAGAGGATCGCAAAAAAAAAAACAAAAAAAAACCCTGCAAATTTCTATTGAAGGACTAGAAAAAAAACACAAAATTCATCCAGGGATCACGAAAAAAATGCGAATTTCATCAAAGAATCGAGGGGGGGAAACACAAATTTGGTAAAAGATCGTAAAAAAACAGTAAATTTCGTCAAAAGATGGCAAAAAAATGACAAATTTCGTGAAAAGATTGCGAAAAAACACTCGTTTCATCAAACAGGTGCGAAAAAAAAAGTTAGTGCCGGTGGTGAATCAGTGGGTAACCTTTCAGAAAATTTGCTGTGAATTTCAATTTTTTTTTTTTTAGTCAGAATCACCCCTTCAGAATTGTTAAAACCATTTTTCACCACTGTTAAAACCACCCCTGGTTAAAACCAATACAACCCTGCTTTTTGTAGTATGACTCATATAAACACCGCAGTAGATCAAAAGTATGCGAAAGTTCCTGAGTTTAAAAAAAAAAAAAAGCATAATACTCTGTATAACGCCCGGATATTTAAAAAAAAAAAAAAAAAAAAAAAAAAAAAAAGTGTCATGCTCTGTATAATGCCTGAATACTCCAGTTGATGAGCATTTACTAATAAAAACAGAACTTTTATTCACTAGTTTCAAAGTTTTATAATCTTTTTATATCATGTTCCGATGATGCTGGGTTGGGTCTCTCTTTCGAAAAATGTTTCCTGATTTAAAGGTAACAGCGAAATACTGTTGCGTGCGCTCAAAAACAAAGTTTTGTTGATGTCTTTCATCGTCAACGCAAGATGGTGTGATTTGAAAATTAAAATAGAGACCGTTTGTGCTGGCAACAGACTTATGCTGGACTATTTTAAAGAATCTTATATGCCAAAATATACCTATCCTAATATAAAAATAAAAAAACCTTCAGGAAATTAATATGTTTTATAAAACTTATAAATAATTATTTTATTACATTTTGTATTTTCTCTAATTCACAAAAGGAAAGAAAAAATGAAAATTTACCAAGTAAGTTTATTATTAAGTGTTTAACTACACTATAAAATCATGTTTACATTTATTATCCAATTAGTTAATGTATATTTACTTCGAGACTGATTATTTAACAGTAATATGTGCTATTTAAAAATTAGCTGTTTGTATCGCTGTTTACACGACTACACATCTCCATTGTACGTAACAGCTATGATTCTGGTTACTGATAACCTATATGAAAGATAGCTGTGGTTGCCACACGTCATGCTTCATTGCAAAAAATTTGAGTCTTTCGCAGGTTAATCCTGTTTACTTTTTTTTTTCTGCAGACCTCAAACTCTGTTCCTATTCCTGTAACTCTATCTTTTTTGTCACTCTAATGAGATTTCCTAGTGAGAGTTGTATTTGTTAAAAGTTTCATATCTATTTTATTGTAAAAATGAATGTATACATGCCCTCTTCATTGTGTTTTGATTGTGGTGTCCTTTGTTGTTGCAGACTCAAATTCAAGCAGTGCGAGATGCTGCTGAAATAACTGTCTATGGCAGAGACGTTCCAAGGCCTATAAAGAATTTTCATGAAGGAAATTTTCCAGGTATTGGCTTTTTTTTTAATGCTGTATTTCTCTTTTTCCATTAAAATAAAAAACTATTGCCAAATATAAATGCCTGATCCCGTTCATTCAATGTGTGTTCGTCAGATGATTATCAATTTGATGCCTATCGCTTGTTTTACTAATTTCATTAAAATAACAATGGCACCCTCAAAAAGCCATGCTATTAAAAGAGAAAAAGCGTTGAAAAAAATGCAGCTGACATCAAGGGTCGATCCAGGCAAAATTTGGGGCCCTTTCACAAAAATCTCTTTCATAAAATAGGCCCCTTCACAAAAATTAATTTAATAAAGTGGGCCCCTTCACAAAAATTCTTTTAATAAAATAGGCCTCCTTTGTAACATTCTTTTGCACAAAAACTGTTTTCAAATGTGTAATTTGTAAAGAAAACCAGTTCATGAAAAACAAAAACTTTAGCTAGGGGATTTGAAAAGTTTTTGTTACTAAATTCTTGGTACGAATTTGAGTAATTGGATTTCACCTTTCATTATAAAATGTTATTTTTCACAAAATGGGCCCCAAGAATAAAAATCTGCATCAACCCCTGGACATTGATCCGAGGGGGATCATTCAGAGAAATAAATATCCAAGATTGTTTTCATTCATAGTGTGAAAATTGTATTGTTTAGCACAGTGTTGAAGGGTGTTTGACACTGGTAGCCGTCGACGACCCTTCAACACTTGTTAATGCTGTTTCAATTCATTCTGCATCTGTCTAGCCAACTGGTAACATCTTTAAAATTTTCCCTAACCTTCTTAAAGAGTTTTGCTTGATACCTGTACTACCCGCCACTGGATTTTTTTCCAGGCAAAAATATAAAAATCAGCAAAATTTGTTATGGAACATTTATAGCTGCATTGCATTAAGATTAAATTTCAACAAAAAAAACTTTCAGCCACGACGAATGATTTCACCTCATACGGCTTAGCTGCTAACGTGTTGAAGGTACTTGACCTTTGAGTGGGTGAATTTCTTGTGTTTATTTGGGATTCCAATTCTTCCATTTATTGGTTGGGATTTACAGTTTGCCTAATCATTGGGTGATACTTTTTTTTTTAAATGGGAAGTGGACATAGCGAAACAATAATGGGTTTGCTAATTGTTTCACATTGCAGTGAGGTGTGCAGTGGCAACATTCCCAGAGGGTGTCAGATAAAGGTCAAAATTAGCACTAGCCACCGGCCACAGGGCCAGTGAATGAAAAAAAGTGGCTAGTGAAAAATTGTCTGTCAGCGGCCACCTTCCGGCCACTTTTTTACAAGGAGATAATAAAATTTCCTTGCATTTCATCAAGGATTCTACTTTTTTTGGTTCCAATATATTTATATTAACATATTTATTTGGGCTACTCAGTTTTAGATTAATAGTTATAGAAATTTTACTGTTTAGCATTTTGAAATAAAAAAGTGGCCGCTAGTTTAAAGAAAGTGGCCAGTTAAAAAATTAGTCCTACCGGCCAGAGGCCGCTAATGAAATTTCCCAATTTTGACCTATAGTGTCAGAAAAATAATGGGGGCACCTGTAGGCCAATCGAAGCTTAGCATCATTCTGTCAGTTGAAGTGCTATACAACTCAACTTCCTTCAGGTTTTTTTCTTGAAGTAAATTAAATGTAAGTACAACTCATGCAATAATATTGAATGAATTGAATTTCAAAACAAATTGCCTAATTGTGTAGCACTTGTGTACAGTGTTGTAGTTGTAAAGAAACCCCACTAAACTCATGAATTGTCATGCTTAGAGTAAATGCTACAGCTTTATTTGAGAAAGAGATAGAGGTTCTTAAAATAATCCACTAATAAAGCCCTGCTTGTCTATTGTTTGTGCCGGGAATCATCTGCAATCTTCTTTACCATTCTCAATGGCATTCAATTTATATTTATTAAATACATCCGATTCAGAGCTTTCAGCTAAAGCTATTTACAAGGATAATTTTATTTATTTTTTTGGCTCTGTTGTAATATAGGGGAAGACGGGGTACAATGAAACATTACTTGTATAATCAATTAAGTTTGTCATAGAGAGTTGCAGTTTATATATATGTTATACAGTAGAGGATCTTTATAACGCAAACCTCAAAACGCAAGGTTGTGCGTTATATAGAATTTTGCGTTATATGGATCACATAATTAAATTCACCTTGTAAACATGGCCAAATATGTCTGAAACATATCAAAATACATTAGGATATCTTTATACTGCATTCCTTGTTACAAAGATTATACAAATTAGAAATTTTTGCATAATATAGGTCAGATATTGTTAAATTTACTTTATAAACATGATCCAAATATAACTGACACAACCATCCCTTATATTAGACATTTTCAAAAATGTTTATTGTAATAATGGCATTTTTTTCAGTAAAAAGGTCTTAAATTAGAAAATAAAGTTGAACTAATCTATCAAATTTAGTCCTCTAGAGAGTAGCAATATTTTACAATGTGAAAATGCAGGTGCTTTTTAACTGCAAAAATCATTGTTTACATCTGAGAAGTTGTGCGTTATATGGAGAATTGCGTTATATAGAATTGCGTTATAAAGATCTTCTACTGTACAACTATATGTTCCGATTACTGATGTGATTTGGATACATTCACACTTCTACAACAGTAGCAATAGAAGATTATTCCTTTTACACCATTGAAAGTAACTTCTCTACTAAAAGTAATTTTTTTTTTTTCCTTGTTATATGTAATAATTATTTTTTCTATATATTGTTATCTTTGGGTTGTTGTTTTCATACCTCCAAAACCAAACTAAAAAAAAATAAATATTAGAAGTTTGATAATAAATTTTTATTTAGTAACCTCAGTGCGGGGTACAAGGAAACACTTGCAGACGGGGTACAATGAAACATGTTTTATTATAGTAATAAAAATAGTAAATAGAATATATTAGAAGTAATAGTAGGAAAACAGAAAAAACTAACCAGGTCAGTAAAAAATGATCTTGTTAAGCAATTAAAAAATAGAAAGAGAAAAAAAGCTAAGAAGGGATTGTTTTGAAAAGAAACTCTGCCTGCTACAGACTCTGATGATGATCCAGATTTTTTTCCAGGCCCAGCTGGTCATCAAGGTACTAAGAATGAGATATCCACACACAACATGTATGGCACAAGCAGCATCCATATAAATGGAAACATAAGGAAATATATACCGTTGGAGAAATCATACATTTAAATGAAGTCAGATGTGAAGTACTTGATATAAAGACTCCAACCTAGTTTTAATTTTTTTTTTTTTTTTTTTTTTTTTTTTTAGAAACTTACATTTAAAAAAAAAACTTATTGTGTTGAAACTACCACCCCATATTCCTTCAGGAGCAACTGAAATATAAGCAGAAATGCTAATTTTTGAAACTGTCTTGAGCCAATTTAATATAAAATGAAAGGTATTTCTTAAACTAATAGAATTTTCTTATTTTTCATCTTAGACTATACTATTTTTATCAAGTTCCTTATTAATCAAGTTTTGTTTTTGTATTTATCTCATTTTTCATGAAATGAACTATACTGGGTGAAAATTGCTTCCATCATTTGGAGTGTTTCATTGTACCCCGACATATGGGGTACAATGAAACACTGTAAGACATTTATTTTTTGTTATTTTTCAAGCATAAAGATATTGTTTAGAACCTAATAAAAATTTATTTAGATGGGGAAAATACAAGGTTAAAAATATGCATTAATTATATTTTTGTGCATGCAAAATTGTGCATAGGAAAAAAAAAAAATAGTAAATTTTGTTTCGTTGTACCCCGTCTTCCCCTACACTGGAATGAATGTGATCAGCGTTAGAATTGATTTTTAAAAAGTCACTTATCCTTTAAGGACCAGTAAGTAGCACGCAACATCAGGGGTCAGCTACATAAAACTCTATTAAGTCCCTTTAACTCTTTGAGTGATCACCTCGCTTGAATGGCAACCAAACTAAACTTTGCAAATATCCAAAATTTTCAGCATGATAAAATGTAAAATTATAATTTGAACAATTAAACGGTACATAAGCAAAATATAAAATTATTAACTAGATATTTTATTTCAGATTATTTATTTCAACTAAAGGTTGACTGTAAGGTTTAATGCAATTTTTATTTTTTTAATAAAATAAAATGGTCTTATTTGTGTTCGGTTGCAGTTTTCTCAGTTTCGGGAAAATTTACATTACCTGTCAGAGAAGGGAAAAAAGTTACTGGTCTTTGCAGACCATTAAATTTTTTTAATTAGTGGTTTGATTGAATTTTTTGTGGTCTCAGACCAGCAGGCCACAAAGGATATCGAATGTTAGTTATTCTAATCACATAGTATATCAATATAATATACAGGTACATATAAATACTTCTGGGATTGTTATTAATATTTGTATTGCATAATATTAACTATAGAAAGAAAAAAAAAGGGGGGGGGAGGGCTTACTGATATTAGTATTAGGGATGCAACGAATATTCAGTATTCGTATTAAAAGCCCAAATATTCATTTTGGCCAAATACTAAAACAAAATCATTTATATTTATAATAAATGATATCAATTGATGTATTTTAAATAACATACCTGTAGGTTTATATTTATGTGTAACACATAAATGAAATTTATAATACAATTTTATTTCAAATATTAAATATAAATTTAATCATTTGAATTCTCTTTACATGTAATACATGAAAAATATTATTTAAAAATTTAAAGTAAATTTAAGTAGTGGACATTCATTTCTAAGAGTGATTTATCAAAATAAATACTGCTCATCATTTGTAAGGACTGAAATTTAACTGTTTTGTTTTTCTTAGTAGTTGAAATCTGCATGTAGCCATCCCAAAATGTGGTCTTTGACTCATTATGAACATCTTTGCGTGTTTCTGCCACATTTGCATTTGTCTTAATTTTATTAATGGTCTCTCTATTTAAATTGTATATTATGTGTTCTAAATGTTTGTGTATTTATTTTTAAAGAAAAGCTCATTGTGTTGGGATAATACATAAGGGAAAAAGCGTGCAAAAAGACGTTCATCTAACATTAGTCTTAGGTATAGAGCACAAGGAAAATAAAGTATGGAAAACGTTGAGTTCATTTAATAGTACTATAATAATATCCTGGTCTGCCATGCCACAGCCGGTGCAAAACACATGGCTGACATACTTTGATCGTAATTAACTTTAATGAAAACCTGTGTTATCGAGCACAAGGATAATTTGTATTTTAAAATTAAGTCTGAACTTATTAAAGAAAATCGATGGCAGACTACTTTATAATATGTGCGTTCATATAATTTTGTATAGATTTTAAGAAGAAAACTACGTCCTATAAGAAAGTTTTGCGTCACTTTCTTAGTGCCATTCATCATGATGAATAATTGAGAAACCCAAACGCTGACACATTTTGATAGGCATCCAAATTAATGTTTTCATAATGCCAAAACCTGATTGACCCATTTGCAAGCCTGTATTTTGGAGTATCGCCAAGTTCTGGGAGAAAAAAAATCATCAATGGATCGCAAACAAAACATAAATTTTGTCAAAGGATTGCAGGAAAAAATCCAAATTTCATCAAAGGATCACGAAAAAGAGTCGAATATGTCAAAGGATTGCGAATAAAATGTAAATATTGACAAAGGATCACAGAAAAAACATGAATTTTGCTAATGGATAGTTGGGGGAAGCAAATTTCGCCAAAGCATCGCAGGAAAAGCACGAAAGCTCTGCAGAAAAAACACTTAATTAGCCCGTAAAGTAATCTCTCCCACTGCTGTAATCTTTCAGAAAATTTTCCGTGACTTTTGTAATTTTTTTTACTCAATCATCCCAGCTCTGCTCTCTTCAGGAAATATCACACACATCCAAAAGTCCATGCTTATTATTATGATTTTAACCTGAAAGAATATACAGAACTAACTTTTGAAAAAACATGTTAAACCAACCTGCGGGAATCTAAACTTGGTCCAAACTGAAAGCAATTGGAGTTAACCCGATTTACAGCGTAAAAAACACCAATCAACCAAACTCTAGATTAATTTGAATTTTAGGTGTTACTATTTCTCATTTCCAAAGGTTGGCAAGGTCTGAGAGTAGCAACAGCTGAACGTTAGCAGACATCGATTTTCTGTAATAACTCTTATTTAAACTCAATTTTAAAATACAAATTATCCTTGTGCTGGATAATATAGGTTTTCATTAAAAATAATTTCGATAAAGGCACGTCTGCCATGTGTTTCGCACTGGCTGCGGCATGGCAGACCAGGCTATTATTGTAGTATGAAATAAACTCGACATTTTCGATACTTTATTTTTCTTGTGCTCCAAACCTCAGGATAAGCCTCTAAAAAAAATGCTGGAAGGGGTATTAACTATTAAATTTTGACTTATGCACCACTTCACTTCTGGAAGACACGGATCATTAGATTCCCCTATTTCTACTCTTCCATAAAATAAAGATTTTTTTTTTTTTTCTTGATAACACAGTGCTGTCAGCTGTTGGACTATCAGAATTGTTCTGATGTCGTTTTCTTTCTCCCCTAGACTATATTACGCGAGCCATTATGGAGCAAAAGTTTGAAAAACCTACTGCTATTCAGTCCCAAGTTTGGCCTGCTGCTTTGAGTGGGAGAGATTTGGTAGGCATTGCACAAACAGGTTCTGGAAAAACTCTGGCTGTAAGTGGTTTGTTTCTCATTCTAGGTGTGTGGTTTGTTTTTCTCATTATAGATGTTATTTTTATGTACTCATTCTTTGTTCTTTTCAGTATGTTTTACCTGCTATTGTCCACATCTATAACCAGAGTTGCCTTAAAAGGGGCGATGGTCCTCTTGTAAGTAAAACTGTTATTAAATTTTTCCTTTCACTTAGCCCCATTAATCCCATAACTTTCTTTTTCAGATATTGTTACTAGCTAAATTGTCTACTGACTTAGTTTATCAGAGTTGCTTTTAAATGGCTACATTTATGTGGTCATTGCAATCTTTTTACGTCTTTTATTGCTGTCTACTTTATTTTGTACAAAATTGTCATTCTGTT
Organism: Maratus speciosus; assembly: GCA_963932465.1. Classification (NCBI taxonomy): domain Eukaryota; kingdom Metazoa; phylum Arthropoda; class Arachnida; order Araneae; family Salticidae; genus Maratus; species Maratus speciosus. Next base: position 4,133,564 of record CAWVRF010000002.1, on the reverse strand, counting down.
TCTTATAAGAGGTGAATATGTCTCACAAGGATGAGGAAAGCTCAAGATAAGAAACCTAATCAAGCTTGTTAAACCATGGTTCGAAAGTATACCACCAACGCAATGAAAAATGGCCTTGCAGTTGGAAATTACCTGCTTTAAATACTGCAGGTTACAAAAGTAGAGGCATTCAGTCTTGGACAAGTTCTTTTGGATGGATAGTAAATTGTATGCACTTAAATAATAACTATGTGACTGTCAAGAACTTTTAATCGGTTTCTTTTATTTTAAGAGATCCATTTTTTAAGCATAATGCAATTCTTGTAGCCCAATTTCCATTTGGTTATTCCTAATAGAAAAAATTTCAGTCATGGCTTGGATGGACTTCTTTCTCCCTGCCAAATCAACAAGCACAAGTTAGAAATGGCTCGTCCAACGTGGCCCATGAGGTGCGTTCGTACTCTAACTCGTTTTATAAATATTTTCTGCACCGCATCGTATATTGAATGTATAATGGGGTGCACTTCCTACGTGCCTATCCATTTCATTCTGTTCGAAAGGCTGTCCCATCCTTAAAATGCACTTGCAACAATTTATTCCCATGGGCCGTCCTGTAACAGAAAACGTCATTCAACTCTACATCCGATTTTCATGAAATTTGAAAGGACTCGACAAAATTATGTAATAATTACGTATATTTTAAATTTCTAGCGATTCGGTTGGGTTGTTTTGGCTCTGTTATGTGCGGGCTGACTGAACGACAACTCTAGGTGCTACATATTTATAGAATTACAAATGCACCTAAAAAGGTACCTTAAAATTTTTACCTTCTGCCAAATGATTTTCTTTATCTTATGGTTGCAAGTAATCCAATGGTGCTTGAATAGCCGTTTTTAGTCTAATTTTAATACAGGGTGTCTACAGAATCTGGAAATCGGGGAATCATGGAAAAATCAGGGAGGTTTGTCACTCTGGAAAAATCAGGGAAATGTCAGGGTGTAAAAATACTAGAAAATCAGGGAAATTTGTCTATATGCGAAAATATTTGCATTTTCACCTTGCCAATGAGACTGATTCGTCTATTTTATGTACCCTATTTTTTCACATGCCGATTCATCTTTCCCAATATTTTTTAAAAGATGCGCATGGTATGAGTTTTTGATATTTAATGTAAATTAAGGTGATCCGATGTCCTGATTTTCTGTACATAGCACTTATATTGAAGGCAACTTACACGTTTTTAAAAATTTTAAATGATACATTAGCATAACCTGACCAGGTGCCCAGCTTAATCCAATCAGTTATCCCATTAGATTTAGATAAGTCTTAGAATTGAATATTTTTCAGAAAATGAGGAAACTTTCTGGTCACCCTATATCCATTGGCTTCTATGGGATGATGGACTAATGAAGCTAGTTGAGTTCGGATTTATAAAACTGACAACCAATACTTAATGAATATTAGGCAATTTTTATGTTTTTCTCTTGTTTTTTCTTCCAAATGAGATATTAGCAAGCTGGGTAAGTGTTATACGAGGAATCGGCATACATGAAAAAATACCGTATGTGTATTGTTAATAATGGAAATCAGGGAAGTCTGATAAAAATAGTCAGGGAAATCATGGAAAAATCAGGGAACTTTTTTTAAGAATTTCTGTAGACACCCTGTAATACTTGTTTTGTGAACGTATGCGACATAATGGGTATTATTGTGAAAATATTTTCTTAAATTTCAAATTAAAATTTTCAATTATAATAACATTTATCCTCTTCAGGGACGGCACAGCATACACAACAGCAGGAATCTCTCGTACACACCATGTTATCCTTCAATATAGCGAGGTCCTCGACAACTCCATCGGACTTTAGGTAACACCATAGTCAGAAATCGCAGGGTGTAAGATCAGAGACCAATGCGGCCATGGAGTTGGAAAGCAGTGACTAATGACTCTTTCTGTTGTGAACTTATGTCATAGCAGCTGCTGTACCCGCAGAGCGATGTATGGAGGGGCTCCATCTTGCATACAAATTATTTTATCGAGTCATTGTCTTTGCTGAAGTGCCGGAATGACAAAGTTGTTTAACATTTGGCGATATTTTTCTCCGGTAGCAGAACAGGTTACCATTCCTGTCGGGTAATGTTCTCATAGAAGGGGCCTATGACCATTTCCGATGGGAAACCACATTAAACAGTTACCTTTTGGTGAATGTAAGGGTATTTCTTTCAATGCATTGGGTGATTTGTCATCCCAGGCAATTCTGTCTATTTACAGTTCCATTCAGATAAAAGTGGGCCTCGTCTCCCCATAAGATTTTCCACTGTGAAGCATCATCCACATCCAAAAACATACACAAAAAATTTAGTTCAATTCTATGCGTAACTTCATACACTTTTCGATGGTACAATATTCAAAATGGCTCCAAAATCGCTATTACAGCACCCTCTTTTGTCTGATTTTTTCAAAATTAAGGGAGGACCTGCTTGCCGTGCTGTAGCCAAAAACTTAAAAACAAAAATTCGTTCAATTCTATGCATAATTTCATACACTTTTTGATGGTACAATGGCGACAGACATTTTCTATATAAACATGTTTTTGGTGATTTCAGACCCCTAAAACGTCTCAATTCGCCGAAAAAAGTTTAGATTACAATATTTTCTTCTATTGAAGATAGAAGAAAGTAAAAAAGGGGAGGGGTACTTCTGTCATTAGCTACACTAGTACCTAAGCATAGTGGGACTTATGTAGTTAGCTATATAAGCATAGTTAATTTAAAATAGATTGGGAATTCAAGTTTATTCAAAGCAATATGAATTAAAATATTTTTATTTAGTACATAAATTACTTATTTACTTATATTTTAAAATTAATAAACTGAATATTTAATTTACTCATATTTTTAAATTAAATATTCAGTGACCTAAATGTACTTACTGGCTACTAAAGAAATTATTCTCACTAGCCAGCAACTGTCTTAAAAAAGAAACCTACCGGCCAGTGGCAACTAAACAAAATTCCTTATTTTCATCTTTAGCCAAAACGTACTAGTTTTTTAAATTTTCCTTTTACAGAAAAGGAATCTTTCTATGCTACAATTTTCCTTTGTTTTGTTATGTCTTATTTTTGTATAATTAAAAAAAAAATATTTATATACGTATATAGGCACTCGTACTAGCTCCAACCCGAGAGTTAGCCCAGCAAATTCAAGCAGTTTGTTATGATTTTGGACGGCAGATGAGCGTGAGAAATTGCTGTGTGTTTGGCGGAGCCCCCAAAGGACCCCAGTTAAGAGATGTTGAAAGAGGTAAGTCTTTTTTTTTTTAACAACTTTTGATTTGGATTAGACAGGCAGTGCAAATGTTCATGTGAAAGTTAATGAAAAACATTTACAAACATTATGAAAACTACGCAGAGGCTAAATTAGGTGGAAGGGTAATCATGATTCAATTTCACTAATGGCTATAAGAACAAAACACATCTAAATTATTACTTCCTAGAATGAAATAGGGATTGCTGTGTTATCTTAATTTGGAGAATGACTTACATGTGGAGTGGTATTTCTGTTTCTTTAACAGAAAAGTGCATAATTAAAAATGACATTACAAAAAAAAAGTATATTGCAACCCACCGCCCAGGTGAAAAAGACATGCTTATAAGCCTTTAATAGAAATGTTCTAAAAATCAAGATCAAAGACCCAGTTATATGTTGATGTAATAATCATCACTGTTCGAGAGATGTTATTTTGTACATTACTTAATACAGATAAGTGCATGTGTTCCGAATGACATGAAAACAACCCCTAACCAGAATATTCCAGATTCCAAACATTCTGGATAAGGAGATCCTATACTATATTTATAACTAGGTAAGTTTTGTCATGCAAAAAGTGAATTTTAAGCTTGTAAACTGATTCTACTGGTGTGGATTCATCGCATCTGAAAACAGATCTTATTTCCCCTTAAAATTATTTCAAGCATACTGGTAAAGCAGGGTTCCTATGCGACTGGAAAACAGGTGTAAAACCTTCGACTAACATGTGGAAGTGGTAGCGTGGAACTTCAGTCAAGCGGAGGCCCAAGTAATAATTAAATCAAACAATTTATTGAAAGAGATAAGATAAATTAATTTCTTGGTTATACTTGAATTACAACTATATTATATTTTCTGGGTACGTTACAGCTGACGACACTGTTCATTTAAAAGCATAAGTTCAACAAAGCATAAGATAGGCATCCAATCTTCTAATGGATTCTTTATCAAAAAAAGTTTAGTCCTTTTACCTTAATTCGTAACGAAAACTGCTGACGCTGCTTCTCGTGCACGACAATCCGTTGTCAACTCCTTTTTACCTCGCGGCCTCGACCGGAGAAATATTATCCTGCCTGAATCGGCAGACTACTTCTATCCCTTCGGACCTCTCCGAAATCGCAGTCCCAACTCAGCGAGCAGCCCTCTCCTTGGGATTCAAAAACGCATCTCCCTCCTTTCTCTGTTCGTTCAAATTCACCTTCCTAAAACAAAGGCTATCTGTCGTCCCACTCAGAGCCTAGGTTGAATGATATCACTAACAAACTTCGATATCATTGGTCAAGAGAGACCCTCTCTGCTAGCGTGAGAAAATTTTCCATCTAGTTTCATTTTTAAATTGTCCTGGGAAAATATCGGCAAACTTGCTACTTAAAAGGAATCCCATAACTCCTATTCTTTTCATGCCGTTCTACTTTTCCGTCAACCTTTAAGATTGGTTTAGATGGATTGATTCTTTTTATCATTTCCGGCAGAACCATGAGACTTAGAAATATTTTGAGCTGTTATGCTTATACATTGCTTTTCCTATCTAGAGTTCTCATTTGAAAATATATGGGACCTTTTTTGTGAATCCCATTGGATTCTTCACACAGGGAATTGTCAGGGAAAATGACAAGTGCTCAAAAAGTCAGGAAAAATTTAACATTTTTTTCTAAAACCTGGAAAAGTCAGGGATTTTTTTTTTTTTTTTAAATGCACTATCATGCGTCCACATTCTCCTGAGTTCACGGTGCGTCCACAAAAAAGTTCAGATTTTAAAAGGAAAATTTTTGCTATATTCACATTTTTAACATAAGGATATACAAATTTGTCGCCAAATAATCGTTACTTGCGAAAGAAATTTTGAGCCATGTTAAAGTGGCTAAGATAAGATATCATGAATAATTATATAAGAAAAAGAATGAAAATTATGAAGCAACCCCCCCCCCCCCCCCCAAAAAAAAAAAAAAGAAAAAAGAAAAGAAAACTGTAGCTGAAGTTAAAATGTTAAAAAACAAAAAAATTGAAACTTTTACACAACAAACTGCTTCTGAAACAACACAAATAAATGACATGATAGTAGAAGTCTAAAAAAAAAAGTTAAATGTTTAATATGTGTAAATTCAGCTATGTAAATAAAAAGTTACTTTGAATCCATCTGAGTTGTATTTCAGTTTTTTTTTTTTTTCGGGGGGGGGGGGGAGTTGTTGTTGTTTATATATATATATTGTAAATGTCAAATGATATAGATTTTTAGTTTCAATAATATGTTATTTTAATTTTCAGATGTGAGTTTAATCATTAAGATCTTGGATTGCAATTTGTATTTTTAAAATGTCGTGAATTTTCATCAGGGAATTGTAGGAAATATGGCCTGGAAAAGTCAGGGAATTTTGTTATTCAAATAGAGTATGAATCCTGTAAAGGCTTTTATGATTTATATAGTCCATTGGTAACATGTCTAGAGATTAGTTATCCGTTACAAAAATAAGATTATTGGAACCTGTTAACCAAAAATAAGTCAATTTCCCATCCCTGTGACGAATGTAGTTTTTTCGTTTGAATAACAGTCTATTTTGTTTCTCTTTCAGGATCTCATATTTGCATCGCTACTCCAGGTCGGTTGATTGACTTTATCCAGTGTAACAAGATTTCATTAAGACGCTGCACATTCGTTGTCCTCGATGAAGCCGATCGAATGCTGGATATGGGCTTCGAACCCCAGATTAGGAAAATCATCGAACAGATAAGGGTAAGGAAAACAAGAATCCTAAATGACAAATTCATATAAGATTCAGGTTCAATGTATAAAATTATACAAATTTGAAGTTATCATGGAGGCATGTCAGCTATTTTCGTATGAAGAGAGAAGGCCTCTTTCTTTGTGTGCAGGTCATTATTTTTTCGTATAAAGATTTTAAATGAATATTGAAAACATAATTGAATTTATCATTTAATTTTGAATAAAAGATGAGACAAATAAAAATTAAAACCTTAACTTGTGATTTAACACAACTTTCCAACTGAACAAGAGTTGAGTCCTGGTCATTTGCACCTCTTCCCTCTGTACAGACCCAATACAAATTAGGTTCGTTTAAGAATATTATTATGGGTCCAGGCAATGCCGAGCGGATCACCTAGTATGACAAAATCAAAATAAGAAACATTGTTTTCCCAATATTCCCCACTATCATGATTGCTTAGCTATCAGGGGTCGATCCAGGCAAAATTTGGGGCCTATCAGGGCCCTTTCACAAAAATCTATTTAATAAAATAGGCCCTTTCACAAAAATAAATTTAATAAAATGGGCCCCTTCACAAAAATAAATTTAATAAAATGGGCCCCTTCACAAAAACAAATTTAATAAAATGGGCCCCTTCAGAAAAATGAACTTAATAAAACAGGCCCCTTCACGAAATTCCTTTGAATAAAATAAGCCCCTTTTGTAACATTCTTTTTCATAAAAACTGTTTTAAAATGTGTAATTTGTAAATGAAACCTGGTTACAAAAAACAAAAACTTTAGCAAGGGGATTTAAAGAAGTTTTTGTTCATAAATTCTTGCTTCGAATTTGAGTAACTGGATTTCAACTTTCGTTACAAAATGTTGTTTTTCACAAAAATATTATAAAATTCACAAAAATAACTTTTACTTTTCACAAAATGGGCCCCAAGAATAAAAACCTGCATCGACCCCTGGCTACCTATTTTTTTAAACTGTACCTTGCCTAACTTTATCTTCTGACTGTACTAGACATGCACCGAATATTTGGTATTTGGACATACAGCTGAATATTTGGTTTGGCCGAATATCAAACTATTTGGCCAAACAGAGTACTTAAAAAAACCTCTTAAAAATATTTTTTTAAAACCTTACACAATTTCTACTTTTAACCGCGGTATCAGGAAGTTCGAGGCGGAAGACAAGCCTCGCAGATTTTCTTGTCTCTTTTGCAGATTATTTTTCCATTGAACCTTTATTTCGCTTTATATTATGTTTAACTCTTTATTACTTAATACAAAAACTTAAGATTATTATTAGTAAAATTAATAAAATGCATAATAACGTCAAAGGTAAGTGATTGTTTGATTAACGCTTCAATTGTAAAATATTTTAGCTGCAGATTATTTTCTGCCCTGAAGTATCTGTTGCAGACACTTGGAGATTTTTCTGCTTCTAGGCTTTTAACTGACAATTAATAAAGATATTCAGAATAATTGGACAGAATCACCTTTAAATAAAAGAGAATGCTTTTATATTTACTTGCTGTTTTAAAAGTGTTACTTAAGAAAATTAACCTTTAATGGCAATCTTCATAGGAATTAATGATATACAAGTGCAAGTTCCCGAGCATTGCCTGGTAAAATATAAGTTTCTTGCTTTTTCACAAACTGGCTGTTTCTGAACAAAATGGAAAAAACTTTCAGCAGCTAATAATAGACATCAAAACAGGCAATTTTTTTGTCCAGCAAACAAGGGATAGCAAGTCAAAAATACAGCATTTCTCATCTCAAGTGAAACCTTAATTTTCTTTTGGTACTTTAACAGTTATGAAGGTATTGTAACTGTTACTTTAATTTCTGTAAAATAGGATAATATGATAATAAGTGCTGGAAATTGCAACCATTCAGTACTTATACTGTATCACTGGCCAAAATTCAGTCACTTTCATTGGTATCATCTCATTTTATACAAAAATTAATAGGATGCATCACTCACTAAAATGTCGTCATTTTTGCTGAAGTTGTGAATGAATATGTTGCTACGGCTTGTAGTGACACAGTCTTCATTTTTGATGGAATTCTTGTTCAGTATAAGAAAATTCTATTCATTTGACAGAAGGAATTTAAATTTTGTTAATTAAAGATTTAAATAATCCTTTATGTACTGAATTATGAATTCATGATAATTTCCTCTTCTAAAGCATTTTTCGTGAATTGTTTAAACTACATTACAAGATTTACAAAGTCATTTAATAAATTTTAAAAGGATTCATTCAATGTGAATGGATAGGGATTTTGTGTATTATTGATAACCACACTCCAGTCTTTTATTTTAAATATTCTTCTCAGTATTTTTTTAGAATTAGGAAATGTACAAATAGAATGTTCTTACATTAGAAATATTTCCGAATTGAGACAATCCCCCTACCCCCAGCTGAAAAGATGCAAAGGCAAAAGAAATCATCCATTTAAAAATATTTTTGTTTTGTATAACCCATAATGATTTTAAAGATAAAGTCATGTATCTATAACTTATTCTAAATTGTGTTACAACTAATTGGTATATTAAATGAATTTTATAACAAGTTTTTTTTTTTAGTGCAAAGTTTATTTATTAAAAAAAAAAAAATTTTGTTTATCAAAATGGAAGTATCCGTACTAAATATCTATATATATATTACGCTATCGTGCGTGCACAGAAATCGCGATTATTTGTTAATTGTGTAATAGCAACGCTCGAATAAAACGCTTCTCATTGGTTATTATGTGAAAGTCCTTCGGCAGGATTTAGGCAGAAGTAAATCCTGTTTGTTTACGTTTCCTTTCCCTCTTTCACTGGAATTTGACAATATCGTTAGAAATGCCTGTGAAAGATCTCGGCGAATGCTTGAAAGTGAAGAAGGGAAAATCGAAATATGATCGAAAACGCCGTCAATCACAGAGCATAAGCGATTGCCAAAATAGGCTTAATAACTATCGCATGGGCGAACGCGTTGTTTCTGAAATCCAAATTGCTGATTTAAACATTCCGGAGCATAAACACCAACACGAAAAAAAAAGAAAAGATTTACGTTCCGATACGGAACCTTCATTTACTAAGTTGTTCTAACATTTGCAGACCTGCCAACTGCTACGAAAAAATCGTAGTTGATATGATTTGGACCTATAAACTACGATGCTACGAAAATCGGTCTTAAACTACGAATTTTTTCAAAAAACACAAACACATTTTTTGTTTATAGTTGCAATTTTTATTCCGTGCAGCATATTTTTCAGGAGTGATTCTGTTCTGAAATTTCAAAGTATTCATTTCCGAAAGTTTTAAAAAATTGGTCTTTAGTGCGAAAATTCGGACATTATTTTAAAAACACTCACGTGGAAAAAAAAATCTAGGCTGCAAAACAAACTTCTTAACATAAAACTCTCCTTATGTATATTAACCACGAGTGAATCGTGTTTCTGTAAATATTTATACAGGAATTCCCTTCCTTAGAAACATTGCCATTTTAAGAATTTCTAGAAGGGGGGGGGGGTTCTTTGAGGGGCAAGGTTTGGAATAGTGTGCAAAATAGCCCGATTTGCATGCCGAAAAGGAAAGTCCTGCGTAATGAAAACTGCTGTGCAGTATTTCCCCCTGCAAATTCTTCCACACACCTATGATTCTTCTGCAAGTATATTTTGAAATTTCTTGGAATTTCTTTTCTTTTATGGAATTTTCTCAAATTAATTCGTGAATCGACCGTGGAAAAGATTGAAAATTTCCTCAAACGATCGTGTAAAAATATCGGATATTTTGTCAAAGATTTCAGAAACAAATAGTGATTATGTTCAATAGGTTGCGCCTATTTTGCACGAGATTGCGCAAAAAATTACGGATTTCGATAAACTATCGAGGGGAAAATATTGCAAATTTCGTCAAAAGGCCGTGTAAACAAGTAGTGAGTTTTGTTAATTGGTCGCGAAAAGATATCGAAAATTTTGCAGATCGGTTGCGATAAACTATCCCGAATTTCGACAAATAACCGTGTAAAAGACGTCAATTTCGTCAATTGGTCGCAGAAGAAAATAAATTTCGTCAAAAAATCGTGGTAAAAACGTGAATTTTGCCAAAATATCGCAGAAAGAAAATTGAATTTCGTCAAAAGATCATAAGAAAATGCAAAATTCATTGAAAGATCGCAGAAATAAAACACGAATTTCTTCAAAGGATCGTGGTAAGAAACGCAAAATTCGTCAAAGGATCGCGGTAAAAAATAAATGCGAATTTCGTCAAAAGTTCATGGTAAAAAGTGCAGATTTGAACAAAGAATCGTGATAGAAAAATGTGAATTACAATTGTGGGGGAAAAATTGTGAATATCCTGAAATGATCGTGGGAAAAATATCGCGAATTTCGTCAAAATTTACTGCACTGGGCTAAAAAATTGGAACCAGGTCCCTTTTACAAATGTAAAAAAAAAAAGAAAAAGAAAAAAGCAAGCTGTGAAACGAGAAGAAACTTTAAAAATCGTATAAAAATTTTCAGAGGAAAAAATTTGCTATATTGAGTTGAAAGAATGAAACCTTATTCCTTTTACAAATGTCAAAAGATGGCTGCAAAAAACAACCAATCAACCTTCAGATTAATTTTAATTTTGTGTGCTACAATTTCTCATTTTTAAAGGTTGGCAGGTCTGCATTTGTGGCATAGACGTTTTAATGCCTTAGTTTTCTGTACGAACATACTCTGGTTCGAAACTCTACACGGCTAAGTTGAAATTTGAGTTAGTATATTTTTGCTATTTTAAGGATTTCATTCTTCTTATAAGGATATCTAAAGTAAAAAAAGTGGCAATAAGTAAATAAATACATACAGCAAATATTGTTAATTTTAAAACAATTGAATTATTAAAAGAAAAAAAAACGGCAAAGTAATGAATCGAATTATAAAAAAAAAATTACTACATTTTATAAATATCATTGTTCAACGTATTTAATTAAAAGAAATTTTGTAATTTTTTTTTTTAAATTTTAAGTGTTTTTAATTATTTTTAATTGTGAATCAGTTGAATTATTTGAGAAAAAAATTACACATAAATTAATCGAATAATGAAAAAACTACATTTTACATTGTCCAATCGATTTAATTAAAATTTTGATATATATATATATATTGCAATTTTAAGGTGTTCTTTTTTAATCTATACCAATAAAAACATTTCTTTCACTTATAAAAACCCTCGCTAATGGCGGCAAAAAAATAAAAACTGTCTAAAGATAGAAAATGATACAAACTTGACCGTACAAAGGGTCTGTCCGTTTCGGTAATAATTCCAATACAGGGCCCCCACCAGAAGTAAAATACAATAAAACCTTCTTAGACGGAATCACAACGACCAGTGATAAAGTCTGTTTTATGCAGGCTCTTTAAATTGAACAAAGCATCGTTGCATTTTTTTGGGGGGGGGGGCTGAAACCTGTTTTTTCAGTTTAATGCACGACTCCCTCAGGCTTTACTCTATAAGAAAATTAATTTACTGGATAGTATCTTTTTTAAAAATCTATATAGTAGTATTTCCTTGCAATTTTATAATTTCTTTTTCAGTATTAGTTTATGATGCATTTGTAATTACTTTTTCCTCAACCGATTTTAAATAAAGATTTAAAATATTGAAATCATAATTAAATTCACCAATTAATTTTGAATAAAAGTTTCATTCGATATTAGGTGCATCCTTAGACTGTACGTAATTTAAGATTCATATTATACTTTATATTTATATCCAAATTAAAAGAAATGTATGAGTAAATTAAATGTACACATTTGATGTAATTAGTCTATATTTTGTTTGTGTTATTTTTCTCTTTGAATTCCTGAGTTCTTTTCCCCCTGTATGTAAATGCTATTGCTTTTAGGATTTTCTTTCACAAACTGGCCACTGGATTTTTTGGGTTTAAGAGCCACTGTCTCTTTAAACAGTTTTGGAAATATGCAACTATCTCTTGATCTATAGCCTCACTGACTTCCAAAGTTCTTATATCGTGCTGACACAAAAAACCAAAAGAAACCTAGATAGGTTACTTTATGTATACTAAATCACAAATTTCTGTAACTAAAATTTTACCAGCAACTCTCTCTAAAATTGTTTTAAAATTCCTGGGCTCTGAAACGTGTTTTTGTCCTTGTAAGTGATGGACAAAGTATGCATGACCCATTTTGTTTCTGCTTATTTCAGCCTGATCGTCAAACTCTGATGTTCAGTGCAACCTGGCCAAAAGAAGTGAAGAAAATGGCAGAAGACTTCTTGCATGATTATATTCAGATAAACATTGGAGCTCTTGAACTGTCTGCCAACCACAATATAATGCAAATTGTAGATGTTGTGGATGAGTCTGAAAAAGACGATAAGTAAGTAATAAGTTTTTTTAAAGTTGATTTTGAATGCGTTTTCTTTTAATTTTAAATCTTATAATTCTGTCCAAGTAGCAAGGAGGATGCTAAGTTGTATAGTTTTGTAAACTGAAGTACCCACTGCTGTAATTTCTCACTTAATCTCAGAAATTTAAATGTTTCAATGATTCTTTAAAGAAATTGTTGAATAGAAATTTTCAGAAAAGATAAACATTCCCGACTCTTCAACTGAAAGTTATTCGTCCTATAGGAAATATGTAAGTTTAGCTGCTCTTTCGGATGGGAGGGAAATTGTTTGTCTTTGCCCATCTCACTGAATCTAGCTGAAGTTGATAATGAAAGTTTTTTTGATATTTTTAAAAGGTGCAAAGCTTCTCTACTTTAACAGATGGGCATAAGATTCTTCTGCAGATCGACTATTACCAGTTTTTTAGAACTGAAAACAAGTCGTGAAAAAGTGTTCATTTTTGTCACTCATTTCAACGACTCTCTGTCCCGCTGTTCTTGTTTCATTAAAAGCACCTGAAAGGAAAAAAATGATTGCTGCGTATTTTTATGTATGTCACTTTTGGTTAACTATCATTTTGTCATCCGTTTAATTGAATTTCCTGTTTGATTATAATAAGTGTTCTTAATGTTTATTCTTTTTTTTATTTTTTCTAAAAAAAGAAGAATGTTGCTAAACTATGCATAGCAATTTAACCCTCTTTTGTGGGCACTTATGGGATTCGATTGTAGAAAGTAGAATGAGAAAATAACATTCAGGTTACTTATCCTTTTACCTGCAGAAAACACATTTGCTATGCTTTTTTTATATAAAAGAATGAGTCAGACGAAGCGTTAAAGGAAAGTATGACATTGCAAATTAAATTATATTTAAATATCATTGTTAAATGAAATGCTTTTTCTGCCCCATAAAACAGTCAGTCTGTATAGTTTAAGCTTAGAAATAATTATAGAATGCATTTTTTTGTTTATTCATAAAGCAAAAAAAAAAAAAAACCTATAGAAACTTATGTTAGTCTTAGATTTTAAAATACTTTATGTAATTTTAAACATTTAGACAATTTCTAATTTTAATCAATATTTTTTTTTTTTTTAAATCAGTTGATTAAAATGATCGTTCAGTATTGGATTGATACTTGAATGTGTTCAGTAAACAAATGTTGTATAGGGAGTTTTGGTACTACTTGGTTATACTTGTCGACTGAAAATCTGCCAAACTATAAGATTCAATGCCAATCAAGGTAGATCGTAAATGTCACATTTACTTACACTTTAAGCAATTGACACGTGTTTACGTCCTCCAGTGATTTTTATTTCGATGTTTCATTGGTATTTTTATGAATGTCATTTATCGGCTCTCTCGTTATTTCAAATAAAAAAAAAAATGTCAATTTGTATCATTTGGCAAAATGGGTCGACGGGATAACTAAGGAGGACCGAAGTTTAGGGAACTTTCTTACAAGGAATGTCTCCATACGGGCATACTCAGAAAAATCTGAAAAAAATACAGAATGTTCTTCTCATATGGATGTGTATGGTTATAAAAAAAATGTTGGCGGAACCCCGATACAGCGTCCGTAAAAAAAAAAATAACGAAATTTTCGTTTATTTGTCGATGAAAAAGAAAAATACGCTTTTATGTTGGAAAAAACTTTTTATGTTGAATTATAGTTCATATAAGTTTAATTTAAATAATTTGTTTTAACTATAGTGCTGTCCTTTTTAGTTTGTTTTAACTCTAGTTTGTCATGTATATTTATATGTATTTATAATAAAATTTAAATATCCTATTTTACGATTTAAATTGATTTAAATTAATTATTTCAAGCTCCAAAATAAGGCAGCACTGCCGATTTGATTTTGTTGCTATGGAAACGACTTTGTCTTCGGTATGTTAATGTATTATGGCAATCAAATGTCAGCTGCCTATAACTTAAAATAGATATTTGCAACTTGTAAAGAATAGAAAATATTTTTACAGTGACAAAATTAAATAACTACAGCAAGGAACAATATCAGGGGTGATTGTGCTCCGGGCTACACCTGGATTTCCGGGTTTTTCGGTCGATCCTTCCGGGTTTATGAGATCGTTACGTTTAGTGGAAAATTCGGACATTAAAAAATATCGCGAATTTCGACAAATGGTCGCCGAAAAAAATCAATTCCTCAATCGTTCGCTGAAAAAAATCGACAATTTTGTCAAAGGATTGCGGGAAAAAAGTGAATTTCGTCAAAGAATCTCGAAATAAACACATATATTGTCACAGGATCGCGAATTTCGCAAAGGATCTGGTAAAACTAAGATTTTCGTCAAAACATCGCGGGGGAAAAACGCGATTTTCGTCAAAAGATCGCGGGAAAAACGGATATATCGTCAAAGGAACGCGGAAATGTGGATATCGTCAAAGGATCGCTGGAAAAACGCAAATTTCGTTAAAATATCACGTAAAAAACATTAATTTATTTAAAGAATCGCGGAAAAAATGCAAATTTCGTCAAAAAACCATTGAAAAAACACATAATTAGAACCGGGAAGGATTTTGCCCATCGCGGAATCGCGGGGAAAATGCGATTTTCTTCGCAAGTTTGCGGGGGAAAACGCGATTTTGTCAAAGGATCCCCGGAAAAACGCAAACTTCGTTAAAGGATCGCGGAAGAAAACTAATTTCTTTAAATAATCGCGAAAAAATCCGCAAATTTCACCAAATGATCGCGGGAAAAACGCGAATTATGTCAAAGAATCTCGAAATAAAACAAATTTCATCTAATGATCTCGAAATAAAAGAAATTTCTTCTAATGATCGTGAAATAAACACAAATTTCGCCAAAGGATCGCAAAAAAACAAGATTTTCGTCAAAAGATCGCGAGAAAAATGGAAATGTTGCCAAAGGATCGTGGGAAAAACGCAAATTCCATTAAAGGATCACGAAAAAAAAAACAAATTTCTTCAAAGAATCGCGGAAAAAATGCGAATTTCGTCAAAAGATCGCGGTAAAAAACACAATTTTCGTCAAAGAATTGCTAGAAAAACGGAAATATCGTCAAAGGTTCGCAGAAAAAACGCAAATTTTGTTAAAGGATCACGGGGGAAAAAACATGAATTTCTTTAAAAAATCGCGGAAAAACGCAAATTTCGCCGAAAAATCGTGGAAAAAACGTGGAAAAAACGCAAATTTCGCCGAAAAATCGCGGAAAAAACGCAAATTTTGTGAAAGGATAGTAGAAAAAAACACACAATTGGAACCAGGAGTGATTATCTCCCCACCTTCTCTTCTGTAACCTTTCAGAAAAGTTGCTGTGAATTTCAGATATATATTTTTTTTTACTCAGAATCACCCCTGATATTGTGTTATCCATCTCAATCCCAGTACAAAAGTGTCCAGAATTGCATATCTGTAATGTGTAATACCCAAGAAGAAAGCAGGAAAAAGAAATTTACCTTGTGTAAGAGTAAAGACCTTTAAAAATAGACTTTTATTTATTTTTTTCTAATACTTAGCCACTTAGAAGTAAAATTGGATTGGTTTTGACATTTTTTTACTGTTTTCAAATAACAAGATATGACTTGCATTAAATCTACTAAGAGATAACTCTTAACCACATAATTTGTACTTGTTTCATGAGTACTTAGAATAAATTCATTTACTGAATATAGAAGTCGAACTTTGCATTTAACAAGATAAATTGCACTCTCCATTTGATGAAGCCATTTAGCTTTTAGTGAAATTAACATAAGTTTACCAAATTATGTTTTTCTGCAGTTGTATATTTCAAACAATAGCAGAAATATGTCATTTGATTGTCATGCTGTTGCAGCATCAGTTGTTATGTAAATTGATATTGGTATATTTTGCATCGATAATTTTCAGGGTTTTTCACTTTGTATCGATTAATTTTCAGGGTTTTTCACTCTGAGTCACAATCACCCCTGCAATATATACGAATATGTAATATAAAAAATATATAACAACCTCTTTCATTGATTAAGTTTAAATTCATTAAAAACCGTGCATTCTAAAAAAAACAATTAATAAACAATTTTCAGATGCATTAAAATTGTTTGGTTTTGGCGAGGGAAAATCCTGCTCGCCAAATCACGTGTCACTTTTGTATTTTCGCGCCCAATATTCGAAAGTATTTTATTTTTTTACAAACTTTCTACTGAAATTCCGCCGTTAAATTTGACGGATCCCTTATTACATATATGAATAGTTTCACTACAATTTTTTTTCAACATATTCTGAGTATGCCCTGTAATTAGACCTTCCTTGTTAGAACGTTTGTTGTAAGTTAAGGAGAGCAATTTTTTTTGTAAGAATTCTTTCAGTATTATGTGCAATGGGTAAAATTTTAGTGACTGGTGCAATATTTATTTTATCCTCAAGGTAGCCGATACACATTACACTGCTAGATTGGAAGTGAAAATAACAAGCTTTATCAACATTATTCAATTCAATTCACAGTAACATGCTCTGCAGTAGGGTAGATTTTTCAGAAAGTTTGAATTGTGTTCTTTTATGCATGATCTTGCATTTTTCAGTTGTTGTATACGTTGTTTTTTATTGATATGAAACATTTCTTAATTCCAGATTAAATAAACTGATAGGCGAAATAATGAATGAAAAAGAAAATAAGGTAAGGATATCTTCATACTCTTTACATCCACAAGAGATGTATATTTTTTTAATTCTATAGAACAAGGAAATCAAAACTAGAGAACAGGAATTCTGCTTTCTCAGAATTGAGTCTCACCCCTGACATTTCCATGACTTCATTTTCTTCTGGTGGACGGGTGGCTTCTATTATTATGAAACAGCCATTATAAATGAAGTGTTAGGTGAAGATGAAAGAGCAGTCGTACAAAGTTAGAACTCTGATTTTCTGGTCGGGGGGGGGGGGGGGGGGAAGGGAGGGTGGCCATATTTTTTTTTTTTTTTTTTTCAAAAAAAAATTACAGCTTTTTTTGTTTTCATTTTGACTTGAAAATCAGAGTTGTAACTTTTTACGGCTGCTCTTTCATCTTCACCTAACACTTCATTTATAATGGCTGTTTCATAATAATGGAAGCCATCAGTCCATCAGAAGAAAATGATCCATTCCAAAGGTATAAGTTCAGTTGAAAAAAAAAAATAATATTTTTTTATTTCTTTTTCACTGGGGGCAACACTAAATTCTGAAAAAGCAGAATTCCTGTTCTCTAGTATTCAATTCCTTTTTTTTTTTTTTTTTTTTTTTTCCCAGTAGTTATGGGAAAATGGCTACCAAAAGATATAATTACTATTTTTTCTTTACTTTCTACAGAAATGGAGTCCTTGAGTTGTCAAAATGAAACATGACGCTAAAAACTACAAAAAAAAAATTAATGTTTCAAAAATAAATGAAGATGCAGTTTTCAAACATTGCGTTTAAAAAAAAGTACTTTTTTTTCTCCTCAATATGATATAAACAGGTATGCAAGACTTGCGCCAAATTCGCTTTCCAACGCCAAGCTGTTACAAAACAGCTATTTTTTCCCATTTTGCGTCAAATCTGCGCCAAAACATACTTGGTGCCAAAATGAAATTTAGCACGATTTCGTCGATCCGAGAAACAACAACAAAAAAATTTATACGTCGCTAATTTCATCAAAAAAACACGGTCAAAGTCAGGGTTGTAATTTTAACCGGTCAAAATTGATTTTGACCAGGACACTGGATAAAAGTGGTTTTAACCGTCCAAAATTGGTCAAAAGTGGTCAGAAATGGTCAAAACGGTTAAAAATGGTCTGAATTTTAATAATTATTTTTTCTTTGCAATTAAAAGTAACTTAATAAGTAATAAAAGTAACAGGCAGTTAAAAAATAATTCACTGATAAGTTAAGCAGGCTCATTAGTAAAATATGCTTATGCAAATACAATAAGAAAGCTTATGCAATACAATAAGAATTGCCCTATCATTGTTAATAGTGTATCAACAGGAAAAAAATCATTCTTCCTTTCAGCTGTTGATACAAGGGCATCTAAAAAAACTGCCCAGTATTGTTTAAAACTAGCAGCTGATGCTAAAGAAGAGGTAGAAAACAAGTTTGCTCGTAAAGTAACAGTAAGAAGCTTTGTTATTGACAATGAAAACAAGATGAAATGCATGAGAGAAGATTTTCAAAATGCATATAGAGACGAACTGTTTATTTCTTATGGATGTGCTGCAGATTACTTGAATCTTGTAGGACAAGATATTACAAACACAAGCAAAGTTAATTCAATAATGAAGAATGTTATTGAAATGAAAAATTGCAGTTGAGCATGAAGATAATATTGATGATATCATTGTTAAAATCATTAACAATGTATACAAAAGAAGTAAAACATTTATAAAATCAACTTAAGCCTATTTCCCTTGCTTTAGATTAACTTAAATAAGAAGATGCTACTATATATCTGATGCATGCAACGAATGGTTAAGACTGCTAAAAGAAAAAGATCTTGAAACTTATTCTAAAATGATACAGTCTCGATTTAATGAAAATGTTACTCCAGTTCATTTTCTGTCTCATATGCTGAATCCTGTCTACATGAGTAAAAGTATTGATGAAGAGAAGCAAAAAATAGCAAGGCAGTGGTTACACGATAATATTGATCCTACCTTTTTGCCTCTTGTGATTGTATTTCAAGGAGAATCCTCACCATATCCAAAATCCTATTTTTCTGAAAGTGTAAAAGATACAATTGGGCCTGATGCCTGGTGGGCAGCAATGAAGAAGGTTAAAGGCATTGATATAAAATTTGTTGAAATCACATTACATCTAATGAACTGTTGTGCCAGCTCATCATCAATTGAAAGATTGTTTTCTAAATTTGGAATAATCCAAAATAAATTACGAAACCATCTAAGTTTAGAGACAACTGCAAAACTTGTTACTTGTAATCATTTTTTAAATTCGACACAACTTACATAAAAAAATAAAAGAGCTTGTGTATAAAAAATAATTCAAACGTTTGTGTTGTATCTTGGTGTTATGTTATTTATGTTATGACTTTTTTAATTTGGTATTTGCTGGTGTTATGTTACTTATATTATGACATTTTTAACAAATGTTAACTTAGTTTTTAACATATGGTAGTAAAACATATTTGATTAGTAGTAAATAAATTGAATAGTCAATTTCAGTGGTCAAAATGGTCAAAATTGATTTTGACCAGGACGGTTAAAACCGGTTTAAACCACTGGTTAAAACCACCATGGTTAAAACCGCGACAACCCTGGTCAAAGTACTTCTAAAAACACGCAATGTTTGTCAAATGATCGCAGAAAAAAACGTGAATACAATTAATTCAAATCCAAAGGATAAAAAGGAATTTCGAAGGATTGCTAATTTCGTCAAAAAATGAACAAAACGCGGCTAAAAGATCGCGAAAAATACTCTATTTCATTTTTTTTTTTTTAAATTTGCAAATAAAACGCAAATTTTGTTGAAAGATCGCGAAAAACACGCGAATTTTGTAGAAAGGTAGCAAAAAACACGAGAATTTCGTCAATGGATCGCCAAAAACACGTGACTTTCGTCGAAGGATCACAAGAAAAATGTGAATTTTGCCAAAGGATCGCTAATTTCGTCAAAAAACGAACAACACTGTCAAAAGATCATGAAAAAACGCTAATTTTGTTAAAAGATGGCGACTGTTTCCCAAAATATGGAAAAACATACTCTTTCTACTCATAAATTATCTGAAAAATGTAAAGTATGAAAGGTGAGATGGTGTTGATTAATGACAAAGATTTTAAAAGCAAACACATTTATTAGAAACTAAAAGAGACATTAACTTTAGACAGAGCTCTACTAGAGCTAAGAACATTGTTTCAAAAGAATACCCATTACAATCTAATGTTCGTTCAAGATGAGAACGAACTGATACTTGCATGTGAGAGCAAGCACACATCTCTGAAATTTGTACAGGTATATATACACCTCAAAAATAAGACATTTGCATAAAATACCGCGAAACGGACAGTTAATTACCTGGACGAATCACAGCCTAGCAAACGTCATCTAAAGACGAAGCGTCGTGCATCTCCGGAACGACAGCGCCATCTATAGAACCTGAAAAATGGAAGTTTCCTTCCAAAGAGCAACCGTGAGATAACTCAACTCGCCGATTGAGAACGTAAACATCTCGATAGTCGCCGGGAAAACGTGTTCTCTGCAGGGTGGACGACAAGATGATGAAATGGGGTTTTAAAAATTAAAATAAGCAGTTGGTATGCTAAAAATAACTTAAAAGAATTAAATATTTCCAACATTGCCCCCCTTCGTACACTCTGACAGAGAACAGCCTAAAAAAAACTTTCAAAAGGGTAAGTTATG
This sequence comes from Maratus speciosus, assembly GCA_963932465.1. NCBI lineage: Eukaryota > Metazoa > Arthropoda > Arachnida > Araneae > Salticidae > Maratus > Maratus speciosus. The sequence goes on along the minus strand of CAWVRF010000002.1, from coordinate 4,112,834 downwards.
CCAAACGTAAATTTTGAATTTTGACATAAAATTTCTTGAAATACAAACTTACAAAAACAGTTTAATGAAAATTTAAAGTTTAAACATTTTACTTATAATACATACATTAACGATTTAAGTTTGAGAAAAAAAAAATCGGCAAGTTGCCGAAGCCTAAAAGAAAACACTTTAAACTTGCAAACTTTTTAAAGATGATAATGCATTACGATTTTAACACTAAATTTAAAGTTATTAAATTTCAATTGAAAGATAAAAAAAAACTTAGCATTTATGCAAATATCTTAAAATTGTATAAACACATTTACAAACAGTTTAATACATAAAAATAAAAGTTCATATAAAGTCCTGATTCACTTGAAACAGTCTTAAATGTCCATTGGACAGCAGTCACTCATCGATAAACAGTTCAGTAGTGAAAGCTTTCAAAGAGATTTTTGTTACTGGCTTTGTTAAACAATCAGCTAAATTCTGTGAAGATTGCACATATTTCAACTCGAACATATTGTCGAACACTAGATTTCTTAGAAAATGGTAGCGTATATCTATATGCTTTGTTCGAGCATTTTCGATAGGTGATTTTGAAAAGTCGATAGCAGCTTTATTATCACACAGTAATGTATATTCAGTACAGTCTTGGTTGATTAATTTTGATTTGATAGTTTCTTCCAGAACTCTTCTTATCCAAATCATTTCCTTTGCTGCTTCACTTAATGAGATGTATTCCGCTTCCATCGTAGATAACGATACGCATTTTTGCTTGAAACTTCGCCAAATGATTGGAGCTTTGTCGACAAACATCATAACTCCACTCATGGATACTCTGTCATCTCTGTTAGATGCATAGTCAGCATCACTATAGCACGTCACTTTTAGAGATGTCACGTTTGATAAATTTAATTTGAAATTTTTAGTAGCTTGAACATAGCCTAGAAGTTTAACTAGACCTAGCCAATGGATCATGCTTGGGTTTTCTTGAAATTGGCTGAAAAGATTTATTGCAAAAGCAATATCCGGCCTTGTCCGGCTTGCTAAAAATGCTAAACATCCTACTAAATTTCTGTAGGGGTATTTCTCCATCTCAGTTATTTCTTCTCCAGTTTTAGGACAGTCGGTCTTTGAATAAATTATGCCTTTTGCAATAGGTAACGATATTATTGGAATTTTATACTTTGAGTAAATTTTACAAATTTTTTCAATGTATTCTTTCTGATGGATATATAATTTCTTATTTTCATTTTCAAATTCAACGCCAAGCAGTCTCTTGGTTTTTCCTAGGAGTTTAAGGTCAAACTTTGTTTTCAGGAGTTCTATAATTTCCTTTATATGTTCAGCTGTCTTTCCAAATATAATTATGTCGTCTACATATAGGAGTAGTAAGATTCTTCTCTTAAAAATAAATACACAATTTGTCCATTCTAACCTGGTGAAGGCTAATTCTTCTAAAACATCTTGGATCTCAAAGTACCATTGCCTCCCACTTTGGTGGAGTCCATAGATAGCTTTTTTCAAGAGACAAACATAATCTGGATACTTTTGGCTTTGAAATCCCTTTGGTTGATACATGACTATTCTTTCTTGCAATTTTGCATAAAGATATGCACATTTGATGTCTAGTTGTTGGTGGAGCCAACCAAAAAGTCCAACTAGAATAGTGAAAAACAATCTAATGATGGCGAAATTTACTACAGGGCTATATACTTCTTCATAGGATTCTCCTTTTTTCTGGCTAAAGCCTTTCGCAACTAATCTTGCTTTATATCTTATAATTTTTTCTTCTTCGTTTTTCTTGATAGTATACACCCATCGATTATGTATAATCTTCTCACCATCTTTCCTTGGAATTAATTCCCATACTTTTCGCTGCTCCATCATTTTGATTTCTTCTTGCATGGCCTTCATCCATTCTTCCTTTTGGTTAGACTCGACAGCTTCTTTAAATGATCTAGGAATTTCCACTTCTATGCAATTGGCTTCTAAATCTGTGTCAGATTCTTCACTAATGTCAGACAATTTGTTTTCAGTTATAGGTTCAGCTCTCGGTTCGGGTCCTGAATATTTATCTTTTCCAGAAAAACTAAAGAAATTCGGATCATATCTTATATTGTTCTTCAAGCAGTACCTCTTCACATCTGGATGTGATCTAAGAATTACATTTTTACCTTCAATTTTGTAGTAGATGTCTGTTCTTGAACAATCTCTTCTTTCCTTCGCTTCTCTGATCCACTTTATACTTTTACACGGAATTTGATCATCTTCAGAATCAGTACTTGATTCTTCGTTATTTTGATATTGATTCATGGTCTCGACTTTTGAATCTACTTCAGATTTTGATGGTACTTCTGGAGTTTCTACATGTTCAATTGCTCTGCGGCTTCCTCCATGGCTAATCTCACCTTTACCTTCGTTACTTTTTACTTTTGGGTCCAGCTTCGCTCCACTTCGGAGCTTTGCTTCTTTCCTTCTACTGTTTGAGCTTTGTTTCTTCTCTTCTCTTATACCAAACTCCTCATCAAAAGATACATTTATTGTTTCGATGACTCGACCCAACTCTGGAATCCATATTCTATAGCCTTTAGTTCGATGTGCATACCCAACTAAAAATCCTTTCTTCGTTCTCATGTCAAACTTTTTTCTTTGTTGTTTTGGTATTCCAACATATGCAATGCTTCCAAACTTCTTTAAATGGCTCACTGATGGTTTTCTTCCACAAAAATATTCAAATGGGGTTTTCTCTTGACCTTTCCTGGCTACTCTGTTCCATACATATACAAAACAGCAAAGTGCTTCTGCCCAAAATTTTTCGTCCATTTTGCTACTTTTCAGCATGGCTTTTATAGCATCTACTGCTGTGTAATTAAATCGTTCTGCGAGTCCGTTTTGTTCTGGTGTATATGGATTCGTCATTTGGTGTTGTATGCCCTCTTTTTCTAAATGAACTTTAAACTTATCGTTGACAAATTCTTTACCATTGTCAGTCCTTATAGCTATTACTTTCTTCCCTAAAAACCTCTCATTCCTTTTCTGAAATTTTAAGAAACAATCAAATGCTTCACTTTTATGTTGAATAGGATAAGCAGTCACCTTCTTTGAGTAATCATCTATAATCGTTAGAAAATATTCAGATCCTCCGAGTGAATATGTTGGCATTGGTCCACAGACGTCCATATGTAGTAATTGCAATGGTTTGTTTGTTCTTCCTCCTTCTTGAGATTGGAAAGATACTCTTCTTGTTTTGGCAATTTTGCACGATTCGCAGCCTAATTCCTGATATTTCAACTTCGGTAATCCTTTTACCTTTTCGTGCTGAGATGTATTGACAATGTACTGGTTATTTATGTGGCAGTATCTCTGATGCCATTTATCTAGTTCTGTTGCATTCGAAGTTATAGCATTATTTTCGACATAAGTGGCAGATTGTGGGTATGTAGGTTTTACGCTGTACAGTCCATTTTTTCTATACGCTGAAAACATTTCTTCACCTTTTTCATCAAATAAGGTTATTTTGCCATTCTTTCCTACAAATTTAGAACCCTTCTTCTCACATACTGCACCTGAAATTAAGTTTCTTCTTAACTTTGGAGAGTACATTACATTATGTAATCGTATTTCATTAACTCTTCCATTTACTCTGAAATTTACATCTACGCTTCCCATTCCTTCAATAGGACTAGTTACTTCGCCTACAGCGAGAGTCATTTTAGTATTGTTAACCGGTTTGTACATTACAAACAAGTCTTTGTTGTTACAAAAATGACTTGACGCACCGGTGTCAAACACCCAATTGAATTTATCTTGAAAGTTGTTATTCTGACCAAAATTAGCTTCTGTCACGTAACTTTTTCGTTTTGCATTTTTAGGGTTACTTCTACAATTAACAGCCCTATGACCTGGTTTGCCACATTTGAAACAATTCTGATTTTGGTGTTTATCTCTTTTTCGGACTTCTTTGGATTTTATTAACTTTATTTCTAATGCCGATTTTTCCCCTTTAAGCGAATCTTTCCTACTTTGCTTTAAACGATCCTCTTCTAATATTAACTCATCTAATACCTTGTTAAAGGTAAAGTCTTTTTTATCCCATCTATAAATGGCTTGCACGATACCAGAAAAAGTGTCTGGAAGGAATCTAATCAGCTGGTAAGTTTTGACAATTTCGGGTAATTCTATTTCCGTATCCCCCATACTTTCTAAAATTTCTTTAAGTCTTGCTCCATACAGTCCTATCGCTTCGTTAGGATCATAAGTACAATTAAAGTAGGCATCCAAAATACCAATAGATCTTCCCCGCGTTGCTGGCTGGAAGTGAACTTTAAGTCTTTCCCAGGCTTCTGACGCAACCTTAGTATCACGAATCAGTGGCTTTAAATCTTTACTAATATTTAAATATATTGTACTATAGGCCTGATTCTTTTTAATTTCAAAATCGCGTTTCTCTTTAGGAGTTGCATCTTCTTTAACTTTTAAATCTTTATTACTAACATGTTCATATGCCCCTTTGTCCATTAAAAGTGCTGTCACATCATCTTTCCAGGTGGCATAGTTATAATTGTTAAGTTTATCTATTTCCATCTTTAGTTTTTAGAGCCCCCCTATCTTTAAGCTTTTAGAACTTTTAACTTCAACACCATCTCTAAATTAAATACTTAATATGGGCAAAAAGAGTGGCCCATAACCGATGTTTCCCAAAATATGGAAAAACATACTCTTTCTACTCATAAATTATCTGAAAAATGTAAAGTATGAAAGGTGAGATGGTGTTGATTAATGACAAAGATTTTAAAAGCAAACACATTTATTAGAAACTAAAAGAGACATTAACTTTAGACAGAGCTCTACTAGAGCTAAGAACATTGTTTCAAAAGAATACCCATTACAATCTAATGTTCGTTCAAGATGAGAACGAACTGATACTTGCATGTGAGAGCAAGCACGCATCTCTGAAATTTGTACAGGTATATATACACCTCAAAAATAAGACATTTGCATAAAATACCGCGAAACGGACAGTTAATTACCTGGACGAATCACAGCCTAGCAAACGTCAACTAAAGACGAAGCGTCGTGCATCTCCGGAACGACAGCGCCATCTATAGAACCTGAAAAATGGAAGTTTCCTTCCAAAGAGCAACCGTGAGATAACTCAACTCGCCGATTGAGAACGTAAACATCTCGATAGTCGCCGGGAAAACGTGTTCTCTGCAGGGTGGACGACAAGATGATGAAATGGGGTTTTAAAAATTAAAATAAGCAGTTGGTATGCTAAAAATAACTTAAAAGAATTAAATATTTCCAACAGCGACAAAAAGAGCAAATTTCATCAAAAGGTCAGAAAAAAACCACACGTTTCTTCAAAAAATCGCGAAAAACGTGCGAATTTCATCAAAGGATTGGGGAATAAACATGAATTTTGTCAAAAGATCGCTACCTTCGCCAAAAAACCAAAGATTGTAGAAAAACTCTAATTTCATTAAAAGATCGCGAAAAAGTCCACAAATTTCATGAAAAGGATGCAAATTTCGTCAAAAGATCGCTAAAAACACGCGAAATTTGTCAAAGGATCATGAAAAAAAAAATTTTTTTTGGTCAAAGGATCGCTAATTTCTTCAAAAAAAAAACGAACAAAACGGGATCAAAAGGTTGTGTAAAAACGCGAATTTCATCAAAAGATCGCAAAAAAAAAAAAAAAAAAAAAAAAAACTGCAAATTTCATCAAAAGATCGCGAAAAACCTCAAATTTCATCAAAAGATCGCTAAAAACCTCAAATTTCATCAAAAGATCGCGAAAACCCTCAAATTTCATCAAAAGATCGCGAAAAACCTCAAATTTCATCAAAAGATCGCGAAAAACCTCAAATTTCGTCAAAAGATAGCGAAAAAACACGCTGATTTCAACAAAGAATCAAGAAAAATACGTGAATTTTGTCAAAAGATTGCGAAATTTGTCAAAGGATAGCGAAAAAAATGTGAATTTTGTCAAAAGATTGCCAAATACTTCAAAAAATGAACAAAACGGGGTCAAAAGATTGTGAAAAACACGAATTTCATTAAAAGATCGCTAAAAAAACTGCTAAATTCATCAAAAGGTCGCAAAAAATCGAAATTTTGTCAGATTTCGAAAAACACTCTAATTTTGTGAAAAGGTAGCGAAAAGCACACTGATTTGAACAAAGGATCGCGAAAAATATGCGAATCTTGTCTTAAGATTGTGAAAAATATGCGAATCTTGTCTTAAGATTGTGAAAAATATGCGAATCTTGTCTTAAGATTGTGAAAAATATGCGAATCTTGTCTTAAGATTGTGAAAAATATGCGAATCTTGTCTTAAGATTGTGAAAAATATGCGAATCTTGTCTTAAGATTGTGAAAAATATGCGAATCTTGTCTTAAGATTGTGAAAAATATGCGAATCTTGTCTTAAGATTGTGAAAAATATGCGAATCTTGTCTTAAGATCGCGAAAAATACGCGAATTTAGTCAAAAGGGCGTGAAAAATACGGAAGTTTCTTATTTATAAGCATTAGAATTTCAATCTGCTTCAAAAACAACTTTTATTGCTACAAACTTAATTTTTACCGCTACCAAATCAGATTTTTGCTGCTACAAAAATATATTTTAGTACTACAAAATGACTTTAGTGCACTTTCATCCCTGTATAAACATTGAAAATGTGTAGGGGTGGGAAAATACATCATTTTACTCGCCACTGGCAAAGGAATTTTCTGACAGGGTGAGTGACTTTTTAGGCAGTCTTTGAAAATTGCAAAGTACAGAGGATGTCGAAAACGTTTTTTTATTTAGTAAGTAGTTAGCTGTATTTTTCAACTTTCCTAATTACTGCGATGTAAACATGGTATGAAGTTCTACTTTATATTAAACTTTCTTCTCTTGTTTATATTTCTTAATTTTATAAGAAAAAATATATGAAGATGCATTATAGTAACGAACTATTTTTGAGCTGTGTAATTTTGTCATAAAAATTTTCAATTGTACGTTGCATTTCACTGGCTGGTGAAATAAATCCTTGGCTGGTAAGATTTTCTAGAAATTTCCCACCCCTGAAAATGTGCAATGCTTAGAAGTTTTAAAAAATGCTGTAGAGTATTTAATCGCACAATGAAACATCGGCTTTTGTTTGACTGCTGGCTTGTACAAGGTAACGTTATTTATTGGAGACAACACAAAATAAACTGGGAGAAAGAAATAGCATACCGGGGACTAAAGCTTTGTTTACACAGTTAAACAAAGCTTATTTGTATTTGCTTTTTCATAGAAAAGAAAGATTTATGTGTGTGCCTAAAATTATTTTTGCCACTTTTTAAAATTTTCAGATTTCTTCGGAATTTGTTTTGTGTATCTTCTGCCTTTTTAGGCAGGTAAGAAAGTCGCTTAAAATCGTCCAAACTAAGCTAAAAATTGCTAAAAGTGATAAAACTTAAAAGGCATATCAATACCTTTATTCAGATCGACTTACGTTTCATCGCTCAAACGGAGACATTATCAAGATCTTTGCCCCATAGCGAAAACTGTGCAGCATGACAGCAGATTATTTTAGACCTTGCAGATTAATCTACCAGCTTAAAAATAAATACTGGGCTTTAAAAAATCGCTAAAAATTTATTTTGTTTTAAGAGTTGTTGCTTATTACATTTTCTTTTCAAAATGTAATTTTTGCTTACTATTCAGGGATATGTTTAGGAAAATTTTAGGTCCTTTCAAAGACCTTTCACAAAATAATTTATCTTGAAACAGGACCCTTCACAAAACTTTTTATCCCAAAATATGACCCTTCACAGAATTTTTTCACCTTCAAATTGAACTTTTCACAAATTTAGTCATTTAAAAATAAAATCTGGCCCCCAGTGGCAGAAACACGGCGACATAGTTGCGGACACAAAAAATCTTTTGCGGACAATTATTGTCTGCGCTAATGAAGTCAATTTAGAAGATTGTCCGCAACTTTCGGACAATTTTTCCTGCATAATGTGTGCGAATTTCGACAAAAAAATTGCATAAAAGCCTGAATTTTGGCAAAATATCGGATAAAAATTGTGAATTTTGGTAAAAGATCGGGTAAAAATCGTGAATTTTGGCAAAAGATCGTGTAAAAAGTGCGAATTTTGGCAAAAGATTGTGTAAAAAGCGCGAATTTCAGCAAAAGATCTCATAAAAAGCACGAATTTCAGCAAAAGATCTCATAAAAAGCACGAATTTCAGCAAAAGATCTCATAAAAAGCACGAATTTCAGCAAAAGATCTCATAAAAAGCACGAATTTCAGCAAAAGATCTCATAAAAAGCACGAATTTCAGCAAAAGATCTCATAAAAAATGCGAATTTCGGCAAAAGATCTCATATAAAGCATGAATATCGTAAATAGATCGCATAAAAAGCGTGAATTTCAGCAATAGATCGCATAAAAAGCGTGAATTTCAGCAATAGATCGCATAAAAAGCGTGAATTTCAGCAATAGATCGCATAAAAAGCGTGAATTTCAGCAATAGATCGCGTAAAAAGCGTGAATTTCAGCAATAGATCGCGTAAAAAGCGTGAATTTCAGCAAAAGTTCGCGTAAAAAGCGCAAATTTCGCAAAAGATCATGTTAATGGCGTGAATTTCAGCAAAAGATCGCGTTAAAAGCGCAAATTTCGCAAAAGATCATGTTAATGCAGACCTGCCAACTGCTACGAAAAAATCGTAGTTTCTACGATTTGGACCTATAAAGTACGATGCTACGAAAATCGGTCTTAAACTACGATTTTTTGCAAAAAACACAAAAACATTTTTTGTTTCTAGTTGCGAATTTTATCCCGCGCAGCATATTTTTCAGGAATGATTCTGTTCCGAAATTTCCAGTATTCATTCCCGTAAGTTTTAAAAAATTGGCCACTAGTCCAAAAATTCGGACAATAAAAAATGCTCATGAGAAAAAAAACTGCTTAACATATGTCACTCTAATGGTGTTTTTGTAAATATTTATACAGGAATTTCCTTAGAAACAAGGGTGCCATTTTAAGAATTCTGGAGGCGGTTCCTTGAAGGGCAAGGTTTGAAATAATGTAGAAAATCGCATGATTTCCGATAAAATATCGCGAATTTCGACAAATGACCGTGTAAAAAAAAATCAATTTCGTCAACTGGTTGCAGAAGAAAATAAATTTCGTTAAAGGATCGTGGTAAAAATGTGAATTTTGTCAAAATATCACAGAAAAGAAAATTCGAATTTCGACAAAAGATCAGTAAGATAATGCAAATTCCATCGAAAGATTAGTAAGACAACGCAAATTTCACCGAAAGATCGCAAAAAGAAAACACTAATTTAGTCAAAGGATCGTGGTAAAAAAACGCAAAATTCGTCAAAGAATCGCGTAAAAAATGCTAATTTTGTCAAAAGTTCATGGTAAAAAGTGCGGATTTCAACAAAGAATCGTGATAGGAAAATGTGAATCACGATTGTGGGAAAAAATTGTGAATATCCTGAAATGATGGCGGGAAAAAAATTGCGAATTCCGTCAAAATTTACTGCACTGGGCTAAAAAAATGAAACCAGGTCCTTTTACAAATGTTAAAAAAAAAAAAAAAAAAAAAAGCTGCGAAACGAAAATAAACTCTAAAAATCGTATAAACATTTTCAGAGGAAAAAATTTACTATATTGCGTTGAAAGACGGAAACCTTATTCCTTTTACGAATGTCAAAAGATGGCTGTGAAACACGAAAAACCAACCAACCAACCTCCAGATTAATTTAAATTTTGTGTGCTACGATTTCTCATTTTCAAAGGTTGGCAGGTCTGTTAATGGCGTGAATTTCGGCAAAAGATCGCGTAAAAAGTGTGAATTTCAGCAAAAGATCGCGTTAAAAGCTTATTTCGGCAAAAGATCGGGTAAAAGGCGTGAATTTCGGCAAAAGATCGCGTAAAAAGCACGAATTTCGGCAAAAAAATCACATTAGAAGCACAAATTTCGGTAAAAGATCGCATAAAAAGTGGGAATTTCGGCAAAAGATGGCGTAAAAAGTGGGAATTTCTGCAAAAGATGGCGTAAAAAGTGGGAATTTCTGCAAAAGATCGTGTAAAAAGTGGGAATTTCTGCAAAAGATCGCCTTAAAAGCGTTAATTTCCGCAAAAGATCGGATGAAAGGCGTGAATTTTGGCAAAAGATCAGGTAAAAAACGTGAGTTTTGATAAAAAAAAAAGTTCGAATTTCGGCAAAAGATCGCTTAAGAAGAGCGAATTTCGGCAAAAGATCGTGTTAATGGCATGAATTTCGCCAAAAGATCGCGTTAAAAGCTTTAATTTCGGCAAAAGATCACGTTAAAAGCTTTAATTTCGGCAAAAGATCGCGTTAAAAGCTTTATTTCCGTCAAAAGATTGGGTGAAAGGCATGAATTTTGGCAAAAGATCGGGTGAAAGGCGTGAATTTTGGCAAAAGATCGGGTGAAAGGCGTGAATTTTGGCAAAAGATCGGGTGAAAGGCGTGAATTTTGGCAAAAGATCGGGTGAAAGGCATGAATTTTGGCAAAAGATCGGGTGAAAGGCGTGAATTTTGGCAAAATATCGGGTGAAAGGCGTGAATTTTGGCAAAATATCGGGTGAAAGGCGTGAATTTTGGCAAAATATCGGGTGAAAGGCGTGAATTTTGGCAAAAGATCGAGTAGAAAACGTGAATTTTGGCAAAAGATCGAGTAGAAAACGTGAATTTTGGCAAAAGATCGAGTAGAAAACGTGAATTTTGGCAAAAGATCGAGTAGAAAACGTGAATTTTGGCAAAAGATCGAGTAGAAAACGTGAATTTTGGCAAAAGGTCGGGTAGAAAACGTGAATTTTGGCAAAAGATCGAGTAGAAAACGTGAATTTTGGCAAAAAAAACGTGAATTTTGGCAAAAAATCGAGTAAAAATGTGAATTTAGGCAAAAAATCAAGCAAAAGGCACGAATTTCGGCAAAATATCGCTTAAAAAACGCAAATTTCAGAAAAGGATTGGGAAACAAACGCAAATTTCTTCAAAGGATCGTGGAAAAGTATGAATTTCGTCAAAGGATCATGGAACAAACGCGGATTTCATCATAGGATTGTGGAACAAACGCGGATTTCATCATAGGATTGTGGAAAAAACGTGAATATTTTCAAAAAATCGCAAAAAAAAAAAAAAAAAAAACACCCGCAAATTTCGTCCAAAAGTTGCAGGTAAAACGCGAAATTTGTCAAACAGCCATGGAGAAAACGTGAATTTCACCGAAGAATTACCAAAAAAAAAATAATAATAATAATTTCCTCAAAAGGACGCAAATAAGAAAAATTCAAATTTTGTCAAGGGATCACGAAAAAACGCAAAATTCGTCCAAAAATTGCGTAAAAAACGATAAATTCGCCAAAAAGCCATGGAAAAAATGTGAATTTCACCAAAGAATTACAAAAAAAAAATTTCCTCAAAAGGCCGCAGATTTCATTCGAGGGTTTTAGAAAAAACTCAGTGCTTTTCGCGCTTGAGGCCTCTGAAGTTTCCGAAAGTTTTTAAAAGCATCGTTATTGCCTATGTGTGGTTCTGCCTATCCTTCACACTTTAGAAATTCTACAAGAAGTTAGATGATGAAATGTTATAAGCAAAATTAATGAGAATGCATCATGCTTACCATGTTTTAAATAGAATGATAAAAAAGTTGTAGTTTAATTTATTTATTCATTAAAATGACATGCAAAATTTGCAGACAGATTATGAAATTTTAAAAGCTTGTCGCAGATAGCTACAAAACTTTCTGCCACTGGGATCTGGCCTGTAAGTAAGCAGTTGAACTCACCAAAGAGCATATTACTTAGCTTGTTTTGTGAAATTACTTTTTTCACAAAAAAAAATTAAACCCTGGGGGAAAAAAAAAAAAAAACCTGGACAGACCCCTGGTAGAAAAAGAACCTTTACAGATTGATTTTAAAAATCGTAGAATAATTTATCCATCAAGATTTTATTGACCATCTGTTATCCGGGAATGAATAGATATTTTTCAAGCTGTCAGAATATTTGTAATGATTCAGCCTCCATTGAGTTGCCTAAAATTTGGAAAGAGATGCTCTGCAGAGTAAGAAACAATAGTAGTGTTTATTCACCTTCACAGATATCTATTTTTATTTTATGTTTGCACTTGTTTTTGAAAATTTTTGCGAAAGATCTTCAGAATGTTGCCGTTTCAGCAATGAAACATATGTCGATTTGAATATCTTTTTAAGTGTATCACATTTGCCCATGGTTGGCATGGGTTTTTATATGTCGTGGAAGCAATTTTGAATAAAGCTTTCCGCCATAACTTAAAAATGAAAGAAAAAAAAATTTTTTTTAAATAAATTCACTAGTTTGTGCTTTCTTTGATGCATCAAGAAAATAAATATGTGTGTTTGGTTATGGTAAGACGTCACACCATTGTGATGGATGTATTGAAACTGGAGGGGAGGGGGCTGGATATAGAAAGAATACATTTCCACGTCTAAATTTTTGCAACACAAATAGGTACCTTTCTGTAGAAATCCTGTATCAGTTTGTAACTTGAAATGTGTCTCTTGGTCTAAAATGTGTTTTAATTTCAGACTATTGTGTTTGCTGAAACCAAGAAGAGGGTGGATGAACTGACACGTTACATGAGGAGACAAGGGTAACAAAGAGTCTTTCTTAAGTTTTAATAATGATTCCTTTTTTGTGTGTGCGTGTGTTGCTTATTGCTGATTTTTTGTCTCCTTTCAGCTATCCTGCCATGGGGATCCACGGTAATAAGTCGCAGCAAGAGAGAGATTGGGTATTAAATGGTAAGCTTGTCATTTTTTACTCATCGGGCCTTGTTTAAAATAGGATAAATGATACAAAGTGATATGGTAGCATATAGGTGTAAACTGGCGGTCGCCACTCGCCACGTGGCGATTAAAGTTGTAAAAGTGGCGATTAAAAAATCGGCCATCGATCGCCACCCTAGTCGCCACTCGCCAAGTGGCGATAAAAAATCTGTTATTGATCGCCAAGTGAAATATAGCTTTTTTCATAGAAATATGCATCTCTACTTTGGTTACATCTAATTAGCAAACTGGTTAATTCTTTTTCTTACCGGATGCAAGCAGATTACAACGATTTAGCTGTATTTTCAATATTTCAGCTTTTCGCCATTGCTGTTCAGTTTGATTATTTTTTCAAGAAATACAGTTTTATTCAAAATATATTAATCAGCTTCGATTCCACATGCATTTCAAATAATTTATTCCTTTTTTTTTTTCACCGAATGCAAGTGGATTTTAAGGACATTGCAGTATTTTCAATATTTCGACTTCGGCCACATGCTCACCAGTTAGATTATTTTTCTTCAAGAGATACCGTTTAATCCTGCGGAATATACTCATTAGCTTCGATTTCAACTGTATGTAATGTGTGTAGTATGTTAATAACACATTTACTTATTAAATAAAATCCAAATAACATTTTATTGTGCTTTATTTGATTTTTTTTTTTTTTTTTTTTATTGTATACACCTAACTGTTGGAATTTTGATTTAATTATTTTTTATATAAAGAAAGTAATAGTAATTTAAATTGATAATTATGTTTATGAACATATAAAAATAATCTAAAAATATATTCTAAAAAATGAATGTAACAGATTCAGTGGTTTTAAAGTAATTTTCTTGAATTTTGACTGCTTCCCTATTCTTATCATGAATAGTTGGCTGGTATAAAACTCTGACTTATAGAAAAATATGTCTATATACAGTGATTATAGTTCATGTAGACGTCAAGAAAGTTTGAAACATTATAGTGGCCACTAACTTTAAAAAGTGGCCACTAATGAAACTGAGTCTACCGGCCACTGGCTACTAACTCAATTTCCCAGTTTACACCTATATGGTAGCATATATTTATTAAATAGGGATCATCGAGAGATATGTTCATTGGTACAATTGGGCAAACCTGCATTATTATTATTATTATTTTTTTTTTTTTTTTTTGGTAGTTGATTTTGTGTGTTTTAGCACTGAATCCAAAAATGACCTTAATTTTTAACCATCACATCATGATTTTTTGCAAATCGTAAATTTCAAAGTTAAAAAATAAAAAAACGAATCTAATAATATACAGGCATAAGATACTTCCGCTGATCTGCGGTTTTCCGTTTTTTGTCATTTTTAGGATCGTGGATGGAATGCAAGTTTCATTAAAGGATCATGGGAAAAACCGAAAATTTTGTTAAAACATCGCAGGAAAAAAGCAAATTTTGTCAAAGGATCACACGTGTACTTTGCTGTTGCCTACATGTCATTTAAGAATAATAACCTCTTCAGTTCTGAAGCTAAAATAATAATACAAATGCTTATTCATTGGTTTTTTCCAAACAAACTGACATCGTAAAGGACAGAAAAAATATCTTTTCTGAAATGGATCCTTTAGGTGTTTAGTCATTTAAGTTCAAAAATAGGGATCTAAAACTACAAACCCCCTTAAAAACATCAAATTAATAACCATTAACCTAAATGAACGCTTTCACAAATTGAAGAGCTTTACACAAGTCAATAATCTACAAATCCTTAAAATTTTTTATTGAAAAAGATTTAAGTTAAATACTTAAGAAAATTTCTCATTTTCTGGGTCATTCTGTCTTTTGGGCATTTTTAGGCATTTTGCAAACTGAGATGAAAATAACATTTATTTTATGTGGGAATCCGCTTAGAGGCTGCCATTTATGGCGCTGCCAGAGGCTGCTTTGAATGCAAAAAACTATTAAGAAGTGATGTGAAAATGTAAAAAAAAAAAAAAAAAACCAGACATTTTTGTTTTTGTAAGGAAAAGAACAGAGGTCCCTGTTTGGGGACCCAGGGACCGGAGAGGATAAAGGTGAGATATTAGGTAATTAACATTTAAAAGTACAGAGTTTATTATTCTCATCTATCACCACAGACCAAATCATACTTTGGTTAGTACTATAAAGCATTATCATTAAGGAAATAATTTAAATTAAAAAAGTTATTGATAGAAATTAGGGCCAAAATATTAAAATAATTATTTGAGTTTAGAATAAGTTAAAAATTTTGGCTAAATAGTAAGTATCAAAATAAATTATTTAAATTAAAGACTGGCCAAACAAAATTTAAAGAATTAATTTATATAAGCAATAAATAAAATATAAGACCTTGACTCACCCCAATTAGCAGAGGAACGAGGCAAACACTCAAATAATGAATCATGAGAAATGAACATGAATATTATTTATTAATCCTAGCATTAAATCTTTCTGGATCCAGAGATTTCACTTAACACAAATCTATAATAAAGAAGTTTGTGTCACCAGTGTTCTGAAGAAACCGCTGCACATAGAGCTACAAAATTTGGGGAGAAGGTATCTCTATGTATGTAGTTTTGCACCTCGAAGCAAGATTTTGGATTTTTTGGTAATTTTTTTATGAGTTTTTATGTTTCGATGCAATTTTTCTACATTCGTGAAAGCAATATGGTTTCATAGTAAATTTTGTCCTTTTTTCTATAAAATTTATTTGGAATTCGTACAGCGATTTAAACATATTTTAATGTGATTTTTAGTGTTTTTTTCGCATTATGCAGCTATCTATCTATATATTTCTCTTATGTAGCGCTAAAAAAGGGCTGTATTTGTAGCTTGCTATTTGGCAACAGCCAAAGCGACGATTCCAAGTGGTTAAGTTACGGTCACATGTTCCAACCCACTCAGCAAATCAAAATCCAGACAGCGTCAATTTCCTGTTCGCGTAGCTTTCTCGATTATCAATCAGAAAACTTCAAATCATCGCCAAATTTTTGATAAATGAATTTTTATTTATATTTTCAACACAATTTTTAATTGCTTTTTTATGAATTAAAATATTTGTAAATTTCATATGTTGCTTGCTCGGATCGCATAGCGACCCAACTAAAAATATTTTTATTGTGTTTTCACTAAGGTTTTCTATTAATTCTGTTTCCAAGGTACATTTTTATTTACATTTTCAACAAAGTTTTCCATTACTTTTTTACACATTAAAAATATTTGTAAATTTAATACGTTGTAACGATTTATGATAGCACTCATTCTGGCTAGAGTTGACATAAATAGTGGTGAGCGAAGCGAGATGGGATCGCCTAACGATCCCAATATGAATTGCGTAGTAATGCATGGGGGGTTGGCGAGCAGAGGGCTGAGCCCCCTAGTTTTATATATTGGCAAAAGGAATTTTGTCTATGATTTTTTGTCATTCATGAAATATTTCCAATTAAAATATTTTACCCCATTAGAATAAATATAACCCCTGCAATCTTTTAAAATTTTGTGATTTTTAATGCATTTTTCAATGTGATTTTTAGTTTTTTTAAAGTTCTACGGAGATTTTTTGACATTCGGAAATAAAATTTGGTTTCAAACTTTTACCCTAATATAGTAATTTTCGTTGTTTACAATTTTGAATTTTAGCAATTTGTCCCGTGTTGATTTTTTTTTTATCATTCACGAAAGATTTCCAATCGCAATGTTTTACTCGTTAGAGTAAATTTTGACTTTTGTGATTTGTTAATATTTAGCGATTTTTAATACATTTTTCAATGCAATTTGTAATATTTTACCATCCCCTCAGTGATTTTTGACATTCTTAAAAGGATATTCTAACTTTTAGTCTAATATTGTAAATTTCACCGTCTAAGATTAATTTTAACGATTTTTAATGCAATTTTTAGTGACTTTTCGAGATTTTTTATGTTTTGCAACGATTTTTTATGTAAAAGACAAATTTCACCAAAGGATCGCAAAACAAACTCAAATTTTGTTGAAAGATCTCTAAAAAGCATCAAAGGGCTGCAGGAAAAATGCATAGTTAGTGCCAGAAGTGGATTTCTAGCCCTCTGCTGTAACCTTTCAGAAAATTTGCTGTGAATTTCACAATTTTTTCACCCTATCAAAAAGTTCTGATAAAAATGCTTGGAATTTTGTCTATTCCTCACAACAATGCTGAGTGTGAGCACATATTTAGCTTAGTAAGAAAAAATAGATCTGATTTTGGATGATAATTTAAAGAGTTTAATTGTTAAAAGCAATTTCTCAGGTCATTGCTATGACCAAAAATTTCATGTAGAATTTTTAAACAGAGTAAAATCTGCAACTTCAAAAGTTAAATGCTAGAATATCATAAATTAAGTTCTAATAAATATTTTCATTTTATTTGAAAAAAGTTTGTTTCATTTATTGATATCTTAAGGTTTTTTTGTGTAATTTAATTTTGTATTATATGAAATTATTTTTCAAATTTTTATTTATACGTATATTAATGATTATATTTAAGTTATTGAGTCAATCGTTAATCTATTTTAAATGAATTATAAAATAACTTTTTATTCTTACGTAAATTCACTTTAAAAACTTTTAAACTGCAGAGAATTTCCTGTTTTTCTCTTGCTAAGGTTGGCAATTGTGTTTGTATATGATTTGATTTCTTTGAAATTGTCATTTTTGTTAATTATAATTTGAAAATAAGATTGTAATATATATTTTACTTTTAGAATTCAGAAATGGACGTTCTCCAATCTTAGTAGCCACTGATGTCGCTGCCAGAGGACTGGGTATAATTTTCTAACTGTTAATAAAAAATCTAGCAATAATCTGCACTTAATTTTATTTAAAAAAAAAAAAAAATTATTATTAGATATAGAAAGTTCTGGGATACAAGGGGAGGGGATTCAGATTATATCAGTGATGCTGCTTGACTTGGTTGAATCTAAGACGTAGTCACTCTTTTATTTCTTGTTAGATATCCAGACTAGCATTTTTGAGGTATAAATTACCCCCAAATAATAATTTAAAAAAAAAAAAGTTAAATCTGCACATATTTTTGTTGGACCCTCAACATACAATTTTTATTAGTAGATCCATTACGTGCATTGTTTCTGATTTTAATGCCTGCACAAACAAGCATCGTATCCGATTTGTTTTCATAGATGCTTATATCATGTCAAGGTTCATAGCAGGAAAGAACGTGATTTTCTGTGATGTCTATGCGTAAATGTTGAAAGAAATTTGTAGTCTCAATTTAGCACACTATGCATGTGCATACTCCACGCGTTTGTGCGGGGAAAGTTTTGCTTTCAGAAGTAGGAGATATTTAAAGAAAAAAAAAAAAAGCAAAATAGTATGATGAGAAGAAATATGAGATTTTAATATTTTCAATTTTTGACTTTTTCTAATTCATGAAAATAGATCATCTGTTTTTTTCCCATACCTATTTTAATAAGACGTCTTTAAATAGAGCGTATAAATGTAGTCTAAAAGTTGTTTCTACAAGCAATGCATAAATGTTAAAGTAAAAAATAATTTCAACTAAATTTCCATCTTATGTGATGATTTTCTTGGGCTGAACAGTTATTTATTGCATGTCTTATAGGAACTCCACTAAATAATAAATAGAACGGACTGTATTTTGTTTGTTTGCTAAGAAATAATATGAAATTATTTTGTGTTGCTTAATTGGCAATGAGAAATTGTGTTTTTTAGATTTTTTTTTTTTTTTTTTTTTTTTTTTTTTTTTTTCTCCACCCTATTTATGTTGCAGCATGGCTGATATATTTCTTTTTTGATAGTTCTTCTACCAGTTATGAACTATTCAAAAAATATATAGTTAAAAAATAAATAAAAACTTAGAAATTTAATAATTTTATATATATGTATATATATAAAATAAATAACTTTATTGTAATAAGTGGGTATTGAAATCCAATGTTTTAAAAACATATAATTCTGAAAATAAGTTGTATATATAAAACCATTATAAACCAAATTATATATTGGTTTTATCCTACGTTAACTGATAGGATAAGGATAGGGTAGTGACAATCTTCTTTTTCAAGAAAATGTATCCCAGGGTTTTCTTAGTTCCGAATTTGTCTTTTTTTTTTTTTTTTTTTTCTTTCTTTGTTTTCTAAATTATGATTGTATTGATTCTTAATTGATTTGTATTTTTTTTTTCTTTTCAGAGGCACATGGATAATAAATAATAAAAGTGCCTCTGTTATGCATTTGAGTTGTTTACTTTCTGGAAACTTAAAGCTGTCAAGAATGATTCTTGGCTCTTGCTATGGCATGTTTCTTCAAAGCCAAGTCCGCTACTCTTTCCTTTTCTTGTCTGTGCGCTTTGGGAACTAAAAAATACTACTTTATCTTAGCACAGGATGACATAACTGATATTTTTAGGCCATTTCTGTACACAGAATCAATGCCAAAACTTCCATGAGTGGTGGTCATTATTTTAACCTATTACTCGCTTCTCCCATTTTTTAAAAGACATTTTTGTTCTGTGCTGGGTCCAAATAATTGTTCTTGTAAAAGTATTATGGGTAAAACTCTAGCACCATGACACTATTAGACTTTACACTGGCATTTATGTCTTTTGTAGTCGGTATTTCACTGTGAAGAAGTTTGTTGGACGACATCTGTTCCCCTCTATGACAGACTAGTGTAAATGCTTGTCCTACGAGACACTACATAGAAATCATCATTTTCACTTAAAATTTGAATTAACTGACACAGGATTCATATGCAAGTTTTTCAAAGCAATTTTTGGTCCTTGTAAATCCTTATTTTTATGCAAAAAGTCCTTAATATAGTCACAAATAATATAGTCCTCTCCTATTATTTCTTAATCGGGTGTGAAACTATTACGTGCTTCAGTTAATTTCTGGTTTTTAATTTATCTAAATTCCGAAAATTTTGCTTTCCCCCTCCACAATACTTTTTTTCTGCTCTATTTGTTATAACATTAAATAATTGATCATAAAAATTGCTCTTGTTCCCTGCCTAAAATTGTGGTCCCCCCCCTGCTCTTCTCTTACCAACCAAGCACGCAAAATTTGTCTTAAAACTCGCTTAATTTTTTTTTTTTTTTTTTTTTGTCCTATTTGTAAATCTTTAATAAAGTAAATAAATGAAAATTAATCCATTTTAAAAGTAGTTTTTTAACTTTTTTTTTTTTGTTCTATCTATTAATTTTTTACAATAAGTAATCATATAATTTTCCCTCCAAACAAACACTGAAATTGATGTTCCCCCCCCCCCGGCCTCTCCCCCCCCCCCCTCCTTCCTTCTCTCACCAAGCACACAAAATTATTTAAAGTTTTTGTTTTTTTGTCTTATTTGAAAATCTTTAGTATCGTAAATAACCAGTCATCTAGTAAATACTCTCCCAAGAAATTTCTGCTTTTCCCCTTTGCCTCCCTTCCTGTCAGCTTACAAAGTTAAAAATCTTTAAAAGAGTATGCAAAATAATTTTTTTTTCTAATAAAACTCCCCCCCCCCCCAAAAAAAAAAAAAAAAAATCTTGCTTCTCCCCATTACTCCTCCCCCCCCCCCTACACTTTGCAGTGACAATATAGTTAATCATCTTATTTCTCCCTTCAAAAATTTTAAATCACTCAGTTTGTCGATGGGTATAAAATATTGCAGAATTAGTCAGTGAGTCATGAAATTTCACACAATTGCTGACTTTTCATTTTGTAGGCATAGCAAAATTTAAGTTTTTTTTGTTGTTTAGTTTTTTAATTGCAAAAAATAACTTATTTTAAACAGTAAATTTATGTAACCTTTATTTGAATTACGATAGTATGGATAAAAGCTGTAAGGGGTTGAAACTAATTTTTCCTTAGTCTTTTGAATTAACGTCATGGAACTTTCAAGGTAAGTCCCACTCGCACTTGGCCTTGTTTATTGAGTTAATTCGAAAAAAAAAAAAAAAAAAATTATGAATGATTTTAATTTATTTACATATCCGATCTCTTAAAGTTGGAGGTGGGTTTCTTTTCACATGAAAATGATAGTAAACTATTGTACATGCTTACATTATTTGCATCTCATTAGAATACATGGAAACTAAAACTCTACATTTAGGTGTAAGAATGTTAAAGTAGTATAAATCTGTATAAGTTGTTACAACTCAGATTTGAAAGAGCAGTATGTTCATTGCAGAAAATACTATAAAACATTTTAACATAACAAATTTGTTAGTCCGTTTTACAAAATTCACATGTAAATGTGAAAAATAACCAAGTTAAATGTAATTTTCTCTTATTCATTTTTTTTTTCAGAGTTTTGAATTCTCCCTTTGTTCCTATGCAAATTCTGAATTTTAAAGTTCCTAAGGCCCCGTATAAAAAACATTCAAGGAAACAGCTTCTCCCAAAATAAATAAATAATAATAATAATAATGTATCTTTCCCCCACTCATAAGGACGTGTGTAACTTCCTGTGTTAATTTAAATGTGTAGTGGACTTGGCTTTCGTTGTCAGAAAATGTTTGCTGCTGCCAGAAAATGTTTGTAAGTTGAGAGTCCTCGTCATCCGAGACAAGTAATTCCCTAGTGAGAGGCAAGGTACTTGAGCACTGGGACATGCAGAGGTTGTTGTGGTTCACCATCCTCTGTGTGTTGTATGTGGTCATCGTCATGGACTATAAGTTTCTTGCCTGTAATCTAGAATTGTCGCTGGATGTTGGTGGAAGGACTCATAGTGTTACTACGCACAGGTTGGAGTATTCCTTTTCATACTCATTTACTCCTTTTTTTTTTTTCTTTTTTCATTTTCTAATCTTATCAGCATGGTTCGTCTTGTCTGTTTCTTTTTCTTCTCTCTGAAAATGGTGTATTCATAAACAAGTTTGTCAAAAATGAGTGCCTTTCTCATAATCAAAAATTTATCTGTGAACAATTTATAGATCTAAAATCCTGAAATGCATGCAAATGTGCTTTTGAAAATTTCCGTCTTGTGTTTAAATAATATTCTAATACTTTAATGAGTTAAAAATGTTATTTTTAATTGTACTTGAGGCTTTTTTGCTTTCTCAGTCTCAGGTTTTGTACCACAATTGCGACTGGTATTAGTATGTGTGCATTAATAGAGTTCGTATTAAACAGAGAATAAATAAAATTTTAATCAGCATGCAAAATATGAAAAGATTCTTTTGCCCAAACAAAAAAATCAAAGTGGATGAAAATAATTTGATTATCTGTGATATAATTCCAGAAAACATTAAATTTAATGAACGTAAGTACCTTCCGTACTGAAATTTTAAGGTTGTGTTTCTGAGTTTATTCATTATTTAATTTTTGGGACATTTAAAAAAAAAATTAAGTGTGAAAAACATTTTGATCTTATAAAAGTTTTAATTATTTTACTGTAATGAATATTTCAACCTTTTATAAAAGTCTATTTTTTTTTTTTTTTTTTCTCTATCTGTGTACTGTCTTCTACAGGTATTTAAAATTTTATTTCTTTGTAATAAGTTGTGTTTATGGATTATATTTTGTAATCTCAATGTAGGTGGGAGCCTGGTTAGGGTTTAGTACTGATCACTTTTTGGATCCTAAAGACCCCCCCCCCCCCCCCCCCCCAACCTTTCCAATAAGGTCTGGTCATTTTTAAAAATAGTTATTTTAAATTTGTTGCTTCAAATGTCCCCTAGATCCGTTAAAATAGACATTTTAGCTAAGTATTCTAACGGATCTTTGAATTTCATATCATTACTTTAAAAATTATGTTTCCCTTATTTAAGGCAGTTCTCAAATTCCCTGCTCAACAAACTCTGAACTTTCAGACCCATTTTATGACTTATTTTTAAGCATAAAATGATCATTCAAGCAGTTTGGAATTGAATGGCTTTTTCCTTTTTTTTGATAAATTACTTATCGGGTTAAGTGTTGCAACCGGTTTTTCTCCTTTCCTGTGCTGTTGTCCAGCAATTTGGTTCAAAATTTTCAAAGATCTTTTGCCTTTATCAAAAATAAAATTGCATTCAATCCCATAGCTTCTGAATTTGTGCACACATGCTTTTCCGACCAAAAATGCATGAAGAAATGTTTCAGAAAGTAGCTTCTTTTGGATTTGAGAAACAGCCCCAGAAATCTTCCAGTGATAAAAAGGTTAAGATTTCTATTGAGAAAGACCCATGTAAATTGTGTTGTATCTTATCAGAAGATTAGTGCAATATCTCATCTCTGTGCATAGATTATACAAACAGTAGCTGATGTTGCATTTGCGTAACCAGGTGTGAATCTGTTCTGAAAATTAAAAATAATCTGTCATAAATCTGAAAATTCAGACATAAAATATGTTGTCAATCGTTCGAAGAAAAATCACCAATTTCATCGAGGATCACGATAATAACGCAAATTTTGTTAAATGATAACGAAATAACGCCTAAAAGCTTAATTTCGTGAAAGAATTGTGGGGAAAACGCAGATTTCATGAAAGATTGTGAAAAAACCAAAATTTTTGTCAAAAGATTGCGAAAAAAAGACCCCAGCAAATTTCGTCAAAAGATCGTGAAAAAAAGGCAAATTTTCTCAAAAGATCGCGAAAGAAAACCCACCCCCGCCCTCTGTTGTAAATTTTTAGAAAATTTGCATGTGAGTTTCAGACTTTTTTTCACAGAATCACCCCTAGCTTTAACTTAAATCTCATTTGTGCAGTTGATTTTGTATGAATTTTTATTTTTAAACAAAAATCTGTCCCAACATACTTGGTGTGTACACAGCCCCTTGCACTAGGTTAGTTTTTGTAATTGAACCTCTCATTTGTATGATTTTTAAAAGAATCTCTCCAAACAACCTGACATTTTAAATTCTGACCAATAGTTAAGAACAGAGGCCCGGAGCCGGAGCGCTCCGGGGCTGTGTTTTCCCTGGAGCTGGAGCTCTAAAATTTCCCCTGCTCCAGGGCTCCTTTAGTTTTTAATATTCTTTTAAATCTTTTTTTTTTTTTTTTTCTTTTTTTTTTCCAGTCTTAAATTTCCAGGCTTAAAATATTTTAATTACATCATTATTCAGTATTTTAATTATATCATTTTTTAGGGGTTTTTTATTTATTTTTTTCATTAGAGATGGAAAACTTCTCAAAACATGGCAACACTACTTTACTTCTACTTTCTACTTGAGCCAAGTGACAACACTATTTGAAATCAAATATGGCCACCTGTTGTTTACATGTGTAGTTGTACAATTTTAATTGTTTGAAAAATGTAGAAGAAATTTAAGATTTTTGTCTTTAAAATTCCATCAAACTTTCTATTTTAAAAGCAAAAGCTAAAAGATGTCATATTTTCTGAACAAGCATTTCAAGTTTGATGAGAAGAAAAATGCCTTTTGTCAGATCTTTAATGAAGGTAAAGGAAGAAAGAATTTGTGAGCAAAAAATTAAATGTGTAAATTAAAATCTGCAACTCAAAAGCGCGAAGTTGGAGCTGGAGCTATAGTATTTTATCTAGGAGCTGGAGCATCAAAAATTGTTCGGCTCCGGGTCACTGGTTAAGAAGGAAAATCTAAATAAGGAGGGGAGGGACAGCTAAAAAGTATAACACAAATCTTTCATATTGTGTGTTCCTGGAAGGAAGAAGGATGGTGTGGGAATCTCATTTCATTAATAATTTTTTTTTTAAGGGAGTAGGTTGCCTATTTAATTTAAACTTTAAACTCTGACCAATAGTTTCTCAAAACATCTAAATAATAGAAACTGTACCCCCTACTTCCTTTTAAGACATGAAACATCTCCCATTCAGTTACCAAAAATTTCCAAAGTACAATTCTATGGCTGCCTGAAAAATTGATATGATATGATGATCTGATTTCAAAATTTGGAATGCATGCTGGCTTTCAAAATCCAGAAATGTCTTCTGGTCTAGTTTTTTTTTTTTTTTTTTAAGGTAAAAACCAAATGAACAGGTACGTGTATGCTGGTTACGTCTACATGACAGACCAGATGCTATTGCAGGTTTTTCAGCGACATGGAAAATCATTTCAAAATATATAGGGAATTTACAAATATTTTCTAAAACGGCGGGTGGGGTGGGGAGTGAGGGGTGAAAAATGACATGAAATTAATCAAGTGGTCTTGTGAGGAAAAAATCACAAAATTCAAACAATTCCCCCCCCCCCCCCCCAAAAAAAAAAAAAAAAACCCTGAGAAATTTGAAAAGAGCGATCGCAGATAAAAGCGCTAATTTTGACAAAGGATTGTGAAAATAAATAACAAATTTCGTTGTACGCCTGTTTGGTCATGGAAAGTCAGAAAAATTGCCAGTCCTATTTTGCTACGAACCCTGTATTCATGGGTGCAAGACATTGTCTCAGGACTGATTTCAGTCTTGGACATATTTTTGACTGATAGTAAATTCTACTTTATATACTTAAATTATGGCAATTTTACTATTAAGCACTTTCTTTTATTGCAAGAAATCAAATTTTAGCCATAATGCAAGGCATAGAAATCCTCTAGTCTATTTTCTTTGGTTTTTCCTAATACTCAGAAAAGTTTTCAGTCTTGGCTTAGATGGACTTCTTGCACCCATGCCTGTATTGACAATAAAAGTCATAGTGAATTACTTTTAGTTAGATAAGTTAATGCATTACAAGATTAAACTGTTGTCTTTATAATCTAAAAATTTAACAATAACTTCAATCAACAGGAAAAACACAGTTCGTCCTTAAGTGATACTCTTAAATATCTTCCTATTTTAACAATTGTTATTTTATTTATTTTTTTTTCCCCCATCTGCTACTTATCTTATTTTGCAATCCATCTAACACTCTGCACATACTGTGATTTAAAAGGGCTTTCCTTGTGCTGTTTTAATATTTTAGTGCATTCTGGTAAAATTTGTATAGCTTTGATTTTATTTAATGCAGCCAAATTAGTCTAATTTGAAACGTTCTATATCCATTATTGGGCTTTTCTTTTTTCCGTTTAATTACATTGCCATTTTTTTCTTTCCATTGCTGCTACACTATAATTTTCTTAAATAGTTGACATAGGAGTGATTCTGTTCCGAATTTTCTGAAAAATTAAGGCAGTCATTTCCGAAAATTGAAAAAAAAAATCGTCCATTAATCCGAAAATTCGGATATAAAATATATTGCGAATTTCGACAAATGATCGCTGAAAAATATTTTTGTCAATCTTTCAAAGAAAAATCTCCGATTTTGTCAAAGAATCGCATGAAAAACGCGAATTTCATCAGAGGATCGCGAAAATAACGCAAATTTCATCCAGGGATTACGAAAAAAGCTAATTTCGTCAAAGAATCGCGGGAGAAATGCAAATTTCGTAAAGGATTGCAAACTTTCGCCACAAGAAAAAAAGGCACATTTCGTCAGAAGATTGCGAAAGAAAGGCACATTTCGTCAAAAGATCTTGGGGGAAAAAAAATAAATAAATAAACATAGTGTCGGGAGACACCCCACCACCATATTTCCGAAAATGCGATGTGAATTTCCAAAAGAAAAATTTTCACTCAGAATCACCCCTGAGTTGACATTGCTTCAGCAGAAATCCTTCGTCCTGAAATATTAATCATCAGCTCTGAATTTTTGTCAGGATTTTTCAAATGACCTCTTAACCCTTCACTGCACAACCTCTTAACCCTTCACTGCACATTGTTTTCTATTTTTATGAAAAAAAAAATTATTTGAAATCTATATATCGGTCTAATAAAGGGAAAAAGTAAAAAAAAAAAAATTAAATTTCAAATTTTCAGCTGAAATTTAATATTTTATGGCGTGTACCCTATGTACACAATTAGGGTTTTAAAATATTGTATTACTATATTTTGCAACTAAATGAGCTTAAATTAATTAATTTTATCTGCTTAACACTGCACTTTTTTAAGTATTCAGTAAAAATAATGAAAGTAAATCTGACCGTAATAGCTCAATCATTTTTTTTTTTGTTTGTTTGTTTCTGAAGAACAAATTCTAATTTTTTGTCAAATGCAGCTATCTGACACAGACAAAATAAGTGTTATTCCATTCTTTGAACTGTTCTTGATCAGGGACAGAGAGATCATATTGGCTAAATTCATAGCACATAATAACAGGGATCCCAGCGTCATAGAATTTCAAAGTAGTCAGGGAAATTTCAAAATATATAGGAAAAGTCAGGGAATTTACAAATACTTTCTAAAAAGTCTTGGTGAAAAATGACGCGAATTCATCGAAAAAATGAAAAGTGACGCAAAATTCATCGGTCTCGAGGGGAAAAAATCACTAATTTTGACAAACAAAGGATTGCAAAAATAAGTAGCAAATTTCGTTATATGCCCGTTTGGTCAGAGAAAGTCAGGGAATTTGCCAGTCATGTTTTGCTGGGAACCCTGAATAACAATGTGTTTTTAGGTATGTGACACATGGTGCAGTGAAGGGTTAATCCCCTTTTACGCTGTGCAAACATGTATTTGCAGGAGATTTCATACACTCTAATGCATGCACCGGTGCATATATGCATGCATAGTTCTTTTCCTCTTCCTAATTTGCCGTATAACACTTAAATTTTATTTATGGATCTATTTAATTTGTCACTTTATTTTATTGTTTCTCTATATACCAATTTTCAAAAATCTCATTTATTTAGAACTTTGATTTTGGTTGGAAAGCGAACAGTTGCTTTAATTTAAAATTTTAATCAAGCCAGTTATTGAATGGGAAAAGCCTGGACCATGCTGATAATGTCTCTTGAACTGTTTATCTATCCACATGGTTCATTCTCGTTTATTATATTTTATTGATATGTTGTCTTTTCTTTTTTTAGATGTTGACGATGTTAAATACGTGATAAATGTAGACTTTCCAAATTGCTCTGAGGACTACATCCACCGTATTGGCCGCACGGCCCGTTGCAATAACACTGGAACGGCTTACACGTTCTTCACTTTTGAAAATATGAAACAAGCCAAAGACCTTGTGGATGTTTTGCAAGAAGCCAATCAAACTGTGAACCCCAAATTGTTGGACCTTGTGGAAATGTCAAGATCGTTCAGTTTTGGGAGAGGTAAATTGTTATACTTCCTTTCAGATATTTCAGTCCATTTGCCACTGTGTCCTGTGGGAATGAATCCTAAAATTTGTGACAAAATATTTATTTGGTGAATTACATTGTTGTAATATTATTATTTTTTGACATGCATAATAAAGACTGCTCTAAAAAACATGACACATAAAAATATCAAACCTCTGTAGAAAAGTATGCATATGGCGTCATTTTCGTGGAATAATCCACAGACCAAGCATAAAGCAATGTATTCAAGAAGCTCGGCAAAACAAATTGGGTATCTGATTCATATGCCTGCATTTGTTTGTTTATAATAGCTCCATGTTTTATCAGAAATCATTCATTTATATATATTTTTTTTAATTCGGAAAATATTTAACATGGATTAATAAAATTGCATTCTTTCTGATACGAATTAAGTAAATGTGGAGAAAATAAGTCTCACAAATACTCTTTAAAATACATTTTTGTAAAGTGAAAGTGTTGTATTGTTTGTAAAGTTAAATTGCAATAAACTAAAAATCATTTAATTGATAAATTAAAAACAAAATAAAACCAAAATTCAGAGTTTTATAACAGGTAATATTCTTGTCATAGCACATATTTTTTTATTTTTTCACTTTTATGACTATTTTCCCTTTACTTTCAATAGTAATGGAGTACTTGAGTTGCCACGCTTACAAAAATGGTATTACAAACTATTTTTAAAAAAAATCTCAAATTGATATAGCTTTTAAACAAATTGCATTTAAAAGAGCATTTTTTTCCCTGTGTAAAAATTGAAAATGTGCTGCAATGTTTAAAAGTTTTAAAATTTGCAGTAGCGAAAATTGCAAAACAGAAATTTCATTTCAAATTTCAAAGTGTTGCCATTCGCTGAATGATGTCAGTGTTACGCACAGATATGTTTGTCCTTTATAATATAGATATCAGAAAGAAAAGAGGCAATTTCACATGAAAGTTTTCTGGTAAATACCCTTGTTTCAACGAACATTAGGTCTACTTGTGGTTTAACGGTTATTTTGTACTGTCTAAATTCGTTAACGCAAAACAAAAAAAGAAAATGACTTTCATCAAATCTTGCACATTATGTTCTATTGTATAATATTGAAATCTTCCACATTGATGAAATGTTTATTTCATTTGAATGTTCATTTCCATATATTAAAAAGGTATTGCAATGACATTAGAATCCATTTATTCACTTTAAATTGTTGGATAATTATTTTAGCGATTGGATCTTTTGGAATATTATCTTCTGAATACAGGTATTTTGTTATTTTTTACTTATTAAGCACTTAAATAGACTCTGAAGTGATTGTATATGCTTTTTTAAAATGTGTATTATATTAGTACTCTGTGCTACAAAATGCTAAAAAAAATGTAGATCATTATACGTTCTTTAGAATTTGAAAAACCTTCTAGAACGGCAAGTCGCAAGAAGCCATTTACAATGAAAGATTGCAAAAGTTGTTGCCAGAAGATAATATTACTGTTAAATGCATTATGTAATTATGTTGTATGAATTTGTTGATTTCTTTTCATTTAAATCAGTAAAATATATGAATAATGCAAACATGTAAAAAGAAAGAACTGTAAAAACAAAGAATTTTTAGACACTGTATAATGATATCATTAGGGGGGGGGGTGTCTAAAATTGCCAGTTGGTACATATCGGTTGATTGGTGCAGGTGATATCAGTACAGACACACCAAGAGTGAAACTTTATTTTATTAGTATAGACTCTTCAAAATTTGCCCCATCTGGATAAGTCTATTTTGCTGTTGATCAGAATGTTCTGTGGCTCGTCTAAGCCTTATTAGCTTCATTTCGAATGGATTTTTTTTTTTTTTTTTTTTTTTTCCCCCAATCATTTTGCCTGCAGTTTCAGTGATATTATATACTGTAACTTGTTTTTACAAAAAAAAAAAAAAAAAAAAAAAAGCAAAAGATCGAAAAGAGATTTTTATACCTCAATCACAATGTGTCTCATCATCTTATCAATTAATGAAATGTCGCATCATAAAATACTGTTACATAACAAAAAAAACTGTAACATCATCAAAATATTATAATCTTAAGTGACTCATTTTTGTGAGAATAGAAAAAAAAATAGGCAAATCAAAAAGTCGTCTAAAGTTTGGTTTAGCAGGCTGAATTTTTTTTTTAAATCACTTGTTGCCGTTTGCTAATAAGAAATACTTGTTATACTTTTTTTTTTTTTTTTTTTGCGGCCATGTACTTTAGCACTTTATCATATCAAAATATTCTAATCATAACTCATTTTTTGTGAGAAATAGGCAAAATACTTTACACCACAACAAATAACGAAGCTGGCTAGGTGTAGCAGGTTTGATTTTGGGTCGATCCGTGTGAAATTATCCAGAAAAAGAGAAAAGGGTTTCTCAATATTTTCAATATATATAATTTTTTTTTTTTTTTTTTTTTTTTTTTCATTCTTTGCCAGTTAATTTACTATACTTTTAGGAGTCTAAAACAAAGATTAAAATTTTTAAACCTTTCAAGAAAATTTTGGCATTCCATTTTTTACCATGTCACAAGTGGTTTTTCATGAAAATAGTACTTAACAGAAATCCTTTTAACTTTTTTATTTCTAAACATATCAAAATGATTTAAAAACCATTATATTGAGTAATGAATGTACTAAATTTTGATATTAGGTATTTATATGATGTTTAAAAAAATTGCAAAAAATAAAATTAAATGTATCATTTTTACAGCAAAAAATTGTTTTTATGGAAAAAAGTAAAACTCACCTTTACATTTTTTTTTTCTTCTTCTGAATATATATCTCATTCTCAGAAGAATTATTAAACATTTTGAAATACTCTTTCTTTTTCTATAATTAGTCAGAGAGTTCAATACCTAATAAAGGAGTAGGAGTGCATAAAATTTTATGAAAATTTAGCTGGATAACCTTCTTGGCAAAACTGGAATCTTATTTTTTAACTTTTTCTTGGATTTCTTCTCTTGAAATATATAGATAAGTAACTCCAGAAAGGTTTTGAGAGCAGCAGTTAAACATATCTTTTGGCGTTAAAATTTGGTTTGTGTTTGGTTGCTGTAAGGAAATTCTTGTTGTCTCTCTTTGTCCTACCTATCCCATCACAGGATTTTTCCTGTGGGAAGAGCAGAGAAATGTCATTCCGATTTTATCCCAAAATCCTTGAGATAACATGTATTCACAAAATTCTTTTTGTTTTTATACTGGCTGCTTGAACCATCAGTGAATTATGTTTTTTATGTCGTCAATTGTTTCCGAAAAGTACTGTATCATGTACCAAATGATCGCTAATTATGCATAGATTCCTGCAAGAAACTTTTCTTTTTTGTAATAGTATACCAATGGATGTATTGTAGCTTGTTGATTATTCCGTTCAATTAATGCTAGCTTAAAATTAAATGAAATATTAAATTTGTGAGCATAAATTAAATGTTTTATACTTTTAAAAGAGGCATTTGAAATGATGAGAAGAATAAATTTGCTTCTTGTGAAAGATATGTAAATAAATGTAATTTTGAAGCCAATTTTGAAGCTCCGTATTTCTAAAACCATATACATATCACTCATAATATTTTTGCTACATGTTTATATCTATAAGAAGGTTATCCTGCTAAATATTCATAAAATTTTATCCAGCCCTTTTTTAGTTATTGGACTTTAGCATTTTGACTCTAAGATGCCAAGTTTGACTAATTATAGAAAAAGGAGTATCTCGAAATGTTTAATATTTCTTCTGTGAGATTCGGTTTTCAGTGAGGTACGGAAGGGGGGAGGGGGACGTAAAGGCGAGTTTAACTTTCTCCCATTAAAATTTTTATGTCAAAAAAGCAATTTTCTGCCGTAAAAATGCTACATTTAATCTTATTTTATGCAATTTTTTTTTATCATTATCATAAAAATACCTATTATCAAAATTTAGTTCATTCATTACTCAATATAATGGTTTTTAGATCATTTTGGTATGTTTAGAAATAAAAAAAATTTATAAGGGTTTTGTACAGTAAGTACTATTTTCATGAAAAACTACTTGTGACATGACAAAAAGTAAATGCAAACATTTCAAAAAGTTAAAAATTAATCCTTGTTTTAGACTCAGTACAGTAAATTAACTGGTAAAGAATAAAAATCAAACATTGAGCAACAGGGTCTGGATGATTTTACATGGATAGACCCCTTTTCTTAAACAAATCACTCATTCCCAAATAATTGTTTTTTGCCATCACATACCATAGTGTTTTATATGTATATGGAGAGATTGTGTGTGTTACTTGGAAGGTGCTGTTTGGAATTCCCCCCCCCCCTGAAGTCTGGGATGATTTCCTGCAGTATTGTGGCAAAGAGCATGGATGCTTTTGAGGCTTAAAAGCGTCTGGCTTGAATTTACCAAATGTTGCATTAAATTATTAATAATGTATAATTGTTTTTTGCTCCTTAGGTCGTAAATGGGGTGGGAAGAACAGCCACGTCACCAAACGGGGGTTCGATAACAGCAGACACCATCCCTACAAAAGAAGAGATCAAGATGACAAAGGTAATGGATACAGTGGCAAGAGTGGTGGACGCTATGGAAACAACTATGGAAATGGAAGTTACGAGAACAACAAAGGGAGTGGAAGCAGTTGGGGGAACAGAAACAATGACTATGAAGGAAGAGACAGTGGAAGCTCGTGGAGTGGAAAAGGTAATTTTTTTTTCTCATTCAATGAAGACAGATCCGATGGTTTTTAAATACCCTTTAACCCTTAAATGAGCGCATTTATCAATTTCCTTTTTTTAGTGCTTATGAGTCTGGGGAACTAGGGACTAGGGAAACTGGGGACTAAAGAAAAAATACTAAAAAAATTTTGTTCCTATATTTGTCCTTTCGTTGACAAATATTGAGTGATTGTTTTTACATCCTATCTGAATGCATATAATGGAAACTATTAAACATATTCTTAAACAAACCATTTAACCCGGGAGAACTCGCTATTGAGAATGCCCAATTGTTTTTCTTTTACTTTACATTCATATAATATCAACTTTTTTGGGTTGGCTTAGTACTTTTATTCACAAAATAGGTAAAATAATTGTAAAACATTTTGAAATTTTAATTAAAGTGAAAAATGATTTAAATAAGAGTCTTTAAAAAGTACGACTGTGAGGGAATCTCATGCAGCGAGTTCTCCCGGGTTAAAAAGGAAGAGAGAGGCTTGCTATATAAAATCCAACCATTGATCACTGCAACATCTAATAAATGAAAATACCATTCCCTAGACTTCATTCTTATTCTCAGTCTAACAAATCACCATTTCTCATATGGCTGTTGTTGGCAGATACACTGGACGTGGTACTTGTACATGTTTGTCCTGCTTTCTATCCTATCTTTTTAGTTCCACATTCGGCTGTTCGCCTGCAAATGGCGATAACAAGGAAACATTTTTATTATCTTTTACGAAGTTAAACGGAATCGACATGTGTGCTATATTCCTTAGAGAAGACCCGGAGTTCTTTCTTCAAATCTTCTTCCTGTGGGAACTTGCAATTAGGTATCCTATTTTTCTGTCTTGTACCAATACACTGAATTCCATTTTTTGCAAGATATACAGCAAAATCTGTAGAAGTGTAAAATCGATCAAAAATATAATTTGAAATTTTGGTGTCTTAGTTCTCACCAATCTAGCGACGCCATTACCACTTGCTGCACCCCTATCAGATTTGTCGGCCAATCAAAATTTGGGATTATTTTTTGGAGCCCAACGATTTTAAATCGGAGCCTGATACTAAAAATTTGCATGATACTTAAAAATGGTTTCGAAAGGGATATCTCATTTTAAAAAACTTCTTACATAGAAATAAATGTTAAATGGAGGTTTAAATTCAATCTTATCAAAAGAGCAGTTCAAATAAAAATATACTTTATAGCCAGCAGATTTGTCAAGTCTCTTGATTTTTGACATATTTCTCGTGATTTTTTTCATTCTTATTTAAATAGGCTGGAATAACTGCAGATATTTGTTTCTTCCCTATGCTTGTTGAGTGCTATTCGATAGGGTAGAAGAAGTTCAGGTCAAATATGTATAGGATGGCTCTTTAAAACTTTGATCCGTGCTGTGTTGAAATTTTCAGTTATACCATTCAATTTTTAGGTAGCTTTCTTTACAAAAAGCTACCTATTGCAGCCGTTCGGAGGAAAGCGATTTAAAAAAATTTTGGTATATTTTCATTGATCATGAACCCCAGACCCCGAAACCACCCTCCGTTCAAAATTGATCTATATATATATATATATATCTGACCTATGTCACACTGTAACTCTCGTATTTATGAACCGATTTGGATGTAATTCGGTGTGTACATAGTACATACCAATGTCTCGACCGAGTTCGTTGGCCAGCTTCATCCGCCATTTTGTTTCAAAATGGCGGCCATTTAAAAATTTAAAAAAAATTTAAAATGTGAAATGTGGTACCAAAAAATTAAAAATGGAAAAATATTTTTTTCTTATGTATTTGACCTTTATACAAAGACTCCACAGCAGTTTTTGTTTTGTCTATATCTTAAAAAATGGCTGAGTTATAGCATTTTGAATTTCTAGCGAAGCTAACATTTTGAAACGTCCTGAATTTTGTCATGCTATAAAAGGCGTATTTATGAACCGATTTGGATGTAACTTCGTTTATACGTAGTACAGACCAATGTCTCGACCGAGTTCGTTGGCCAGCTTCATCCGCCGTTTTGTTTAAAAATGGCGGCCATTTAAAATTTTAAGAAAAATTTAAATTTGAAATGTACCAAAAAATTGAAAATTGAAAAAATATTTTTTTCTTATGTGTTTGACCTCGATAAAAAGATTCGGGAGCAGTTTTTGTTTCATCTATACCTTAAAAAATGGCTGAGTTATAGCATTTTGAATTTCTAGTGTGGCTGACATTTTGAAACGCCCTGATTTTTGCCCTGTGATAACAGACGTATTTATGAACCGATTTTGATGTACCTTGGCGTGTACATAGTACATACAAATAACTCAACCGACTTCGTTGGCCAGCTTCATCCGCCATCTTGTTTCAAAATGGCGGCCATTTAAAATTTTTTTTAAAAAATTAAATTTAAAATGAGATACCAAAAAAATGAAAAAGAGTTTTTTCGTATGTGTTTGACCTTAATACAAAGATTCCGGAACAGGTTTTGTTTCGTCTATATCTAAAAAAATGGCTGACATTTTAAAACGACCTGATTTTGTCACGCGATAACAGGCGTATTTATGAACCGATTTGAATGTAACTTGGTCTGTACATAGTACATACCAATGTCTCGACCGAGTTCGTTGGCCAGCTTCATTCGCCATCTTGTTTCAAAAGGGTTGCTATTTTAAAAAAAAAAAATGTAATTTAAAATTTAAAATGAGATATTAAAAAATTGGAAAATGAAAAAGATTTTTTTTATGTGTTTAGCCTTGATACAAAGATTCTGGAGCAGTTTTTGTTTCTGAAAATTTGTTCTTTTGTTTATATCTTAAAAAGTGGTTGAATTATAGCACTTTGAATTTCTATCATGGCTAACACTTTGAAACGATCTTGTATTTGTCTCGCGATACCACACGTATTCGCCTATTTCGATGGAAGAAGGCATGTGGATAGTATACATCAATATCTCGACCAAGTTCGCTGGCCAGATTCATCAGCCATCTTGTTTCAAAATGGTGGCCATTAAATTAAAAAATATATATATTTAAAGTGAGGTGCAAAAAAATTAGAAATTGAAAAAGGTTTCTTTCTTAAGTATTTGACCTTGATATAAGGATTCAGGAGCATTTTTTGTTTGTCTTTATCTTAAAAAATGTCTCAGATATAGCAGTTTCAATTTCTAACGTGGATGACATTTTGAAAAATCTGATTTTTTGCCTGCGACAGCACTCGTATATATCAACCGATTCCGATGTGAGTGAGCATGTGCACAGCAATTACTAAGGTCACGACCAAGTTCACTGGTTAGCCTCATCCACCATGTTGTCTTAAAATGGCAGGCACTTTAAGAAATCGCCGAATTTGGCAGCCAAATATAAGTTACTTTAAATAAAAGCAGCTTGGATAAAGCTGACTAATTTCGCGAAATTCTCATTCATAATGATTTAGTATTGATAAAAATTAGTATTGAATCTCCTACATTCGGTTTCCACTTAATTGAGCTTCGTGTGTTTGAATAATATAAATTGGCTTTTTTAAAATAAGGAATATGAAAGCTACCTCTTCCTCCCGGCACTGGCCGGAAGGACTTTTTTTTTATGTAATCATCATTTAATTTTTGTTATTAATAAAGAATTATCATTCATAATGGTGTATTTTTATAAAAAGGCAAAATCCATTCCTGGTAATGAATTTTAAATTGTTTTAAAACGTATTTTATGTCATCTGCCTAAAAAAGCGTTTTGCAACCTTTAATTCCAAAGATTTTTAAATGTATTAAGTATATACAGCTGTAGTGTTATTTAAAATGAATTATTATTTTATGCTTTCATTGAAAAAAGGTCTCCTGATTTTTGTCCCCTGGAACTTGGCAAGAATACATTTTTTGTACTGTTACAATTTCTCACAGTGGAAGAGAAGATTGGCAAAGGCATACCAAAAACTACAGTGTATCAAAAGGTCGTGAGTTTAAAAATCCCTGCATACTTCGGATGATGAGCATTTAGTAATAAAAGCACAACTTTTGTTCACTACATTCATATCGGAACATAATTTTCCGATCATGCTGTGGCCCTCTTTTAAAAAATGTTTCCTCATTCAAAAGTATAGTAGCAGTGCAATAGTAGTAACGAGCAAACAACAGCGTTGTTGAAATGTCATCAACGCAAGAGGATGTGATGTTTAAAATAAAGGCTTACCACAAATGGCAGCTTATTTTATAGACTGGACTATTTTAAAGAAATTTATATGGGAAAATATTCCTTCCATTCCCCCCCCCCCCCAAAAAAAAAAAAAAATCATAATAATAATAAATAAATAAAATATATATTTTATAAACAACGGTGTTAAAAAGATGAAAGTTAACAAAGTAGGTTGATTATGAAGTGTTTAAATATATAAATAGTGTATATATGTTTTATGTTATTTACAAGTCATGTATATTTTATAATTATTTAAAATTTAGCTGTTTGTATTGCTGTTGTACATAACAGGTATTCTGGTTACTGATAACTTTCATTCAAACTCTGGTTTTACAATAGTTAACTGAAATACATACAGTGAAATACGTTTAACACGAAACTGAGGGGACCAAAAAATTTTTCCGTGTTAAAAGAATTTCGCGTTAAAAGATTCGTAAAAAAATGAACAAAACTCACAAATATTTTCGACATCGTCCAATTTTACTTCGATTTCCTGTTAAACTACTGGTAAGTTGCATCTATTAGGATAAAAAGCAAGTAAAAAAATGTTTTTTGGGGAAAAAAAATCAGATATCTTTTTTTTTTTTTTAATGTCTTTTTAAGAATTGGGAGATCTAGCTTGTTTGAACCCAATAAGCAAAGCTGTCTCTAAATCTTCGTGCTTAAGCCATTCTCATACATTTTCTCTCTGGCTTAAATATACTGCGCTCAAACATTAACGTAATGGGATCCCTGTTTTTTATTATTGTTGATAAAGTAGAATTGGCAAGGTAAAACATTTTTTTCATGATAAAAGAAAAAAAAAAGTATTGCATAGTATACTGTCCAGACCGCTATATCATTTCGTGTTAACCGATTTTTCATGTTAAACGTATTTCACTGTATTTTAAGAAATAATTTCATTATCAGATTCTAGTTCCAAACATAGTGAGTGAGTCATATGGAAATACAAAATTTCACCGTTTAAAACTTTTCTGTCATGAAGTTTATCAGACAACAGGAAAATTGATTTGCTAGAAAGTGCAATTTAGCAGATGCATACAAAATTAATCTAGAAGCATCCATTAGGGTTTATGAGGCTTTTTATCCCCTTGGGGACGAGCGACACGTATACGGGTTATTCTCTGCAATAGTGCAAAAAGTGCTTCCCAGCCATATAAATGCTCTTAATTTTATTACATTTTTATTTATTTTTATTTTTATTAGAAGATCTAAACATAGTTTATTAGGGGCAGAAAGTAAAATTTAAAAATAAATAAATTTAGTATTTAAAAATATAATATATATCATGCAAACATCATTCCCTCACCTTTCCCCCACCTGTACTACCATATTTTATTGCCTATTTCTTTCCATCCAGAAATAAAAATAATTAAAAGTACCCTAAGCAAAATAAAGTTCTTATTTGATACATTACAAAAAATAATAAAAATATTAATTTTTACTATTATTATATAGTCTACTCAATCAATTATATGTTTCCCCATGTTAGACCATCATTCCCTCACACATTGCTATTATCTCAAATATCTACCACTAATGAGCAGTAGCAGTCTAGCATCCTTCACAGAGAAGAAGCTATTTTGAGTACTTGTCAGTCCAGCAACATAAATTGGTGGTGTAAGATTTTGTTAATTTTACAGAATTTTTTTTAGTCAGTATATCCGGAAGCGTTTTTATTAGCAGTCATTCCCTCACACAGAATATTCATTTTTTTGTAAATATCAAAAATTTTAATTTTATCATACATTATATATTAAGTGTTTCTCTTAAAGGAAACAGTTTGGATTTCTTCATAATTTTGCATTTCCCCCCTACAACTAGTAAAAATGTCTTATTTCATCATTCCCTCACTTGTCATTCCCTCACATTTTTTATTTTATTTTTTCCACAAATTTTTATTTTATTTTTTTTGTTAAGTCAAATTTTTAAAACAATTTCTGTTGCTATTAAAATCTTCAATAATTGACTGATTTCTTACCATTTATCTAATTTTTATGAAAATTTACATATGCATCATTCAAGTCAGACTGCTGGCCAAATTTGCAAGTATTGTAGAGAACAACCCATACGCATGAAGCGCTCAAAATCCTTGTTTTTCCTCACCAGTAAATTTTACTGTAAAATTTGCCTTGTTCAATCACCGCATTTTCTTGATTCAATAAGACACAAATTTCTGTTTATAAAAAACGGTGGCAAAAGATTAAAAATTTCGTTAAAGGCTCCCGTCCCGAAGGGGTTAAGTAAGAAAAGATTTACAGTAACATTGTTTACAATTACTTCCTCTTTATTAAATTTGCTTTAACTCCTCTTCTAGTAATCATAGAAATAAAAGTAAAACAGATTTGGAATCCTAAACAAAAATGGCTTTTTCAAATAAAACAAAGTTTTTACAAAAACCTTCATTTTAATGTAGCCAGATACATTAATTGATCTTATTGAATGCAGATTGTTTTCATTCTAAGCAAGTTTTTCAATTGCACAAGAAATGTTGAATGATCCATGTTATGTTGTAAAAGCAATACACAACATTCCTCACTTAAAATTTACATAAATTTAAATTTGTTAATTTTAATAAACTACTTCAAATGACCCTCTTTCAATTTGACAGCAAATTTTACTAAGTTTAAATATTAAATTCTAAATCTTTATCCTTAATTATTTTAATTTGAAATTAAATTTATTGTATTTTATTATTTTTTCATATTCCTCTGGTAAAGTTTCAGAATAATTGCTAAAATAGTTTGCCAGAGAAATGAGATTATAATTCCTACACTTCTCCTCATTTTAATGTTTTTCTATTCACTCCGTGTCTCAAAAGAGCAATCTTTAACTCAGAAAATGCTCTTATCTTGGTACATACCGGACATTCCATTTGACGTCACAAGAACTCCCAAGACGCGAACATTCCTTTCTCCCCGCTTCTTAAGTGCGTTGCCATTCCATGGTGATAGTCCTACTACAAAATCTTTTTTGCCGGAAGTGCTAGCGACAAGCCATCTTTAAAAATATTCTGATTGGCTAGTTTTGTCGAGAGCGTCCTCCCAATTTCGGCAGGCATTTCAAAAAGAGGCAGTTCGTTATTTTTTGTCAGAAGAGAGAACACCGATTTGGTGATCGACATTTTTGAGCCGTGCCGTTGGGCCTAATGGGCGTTTACTTTTCCACTGATGAACGTATTAAAGAGTACGTGACTCTTCCATTTATTATTTAATTCAGCATTAATTGCCTATTATACTTTATCGACTTCAACCAAAATTCATCTAATACAATATCGTCCTGTTCATGCCATCTCGTCAATTTCTGCTAAGATAGTTTATCCCATTTTGTTCTGTTTGAAAAAGATGTTTTCCGTTCTGCTTGAATCTGAAGATGTGATGGAGGCTTTTTAGATTTTATCCATTGGCTGGCATATTTTAATTTATTTCAAATGCCACTTCCGTTTGTCCAGTCTAATTCAAGCTGTGCTTCCTACAGTGCCCGTTTTCTAAAAGAAGATATTAGATTTCGTATTCTCCTCAATGCTTCCTCAACTATATCACCTTACCAGTTGGTAAAATTAGTATTGGAATTTTACAACTGTTCGTCAATTTAAAAGTTATAACAAATAAGCTACTTTTTCTTACTCCATTATCGTGAAATCCTGAATTTATATATTGTAATTCGATTCCATCATCTTAATATTTTCAAAAAATATATCAACGGATTAAACATAATAAGAACGATTCTTATATATCCTAACTTTCCAACACAATGGTTATAATATGAAAACTATACATCTGTATAAATAAATACTTGGATTAACACCTGCTATAATAAGATAATATTTATTTAAATAATTTGAAATGATATTTTCTATTCAATAATGTTGAACCCGGATCCGGTTTAATATCTTTTATCATCTCTCTATTCAAAAAAAAAAGTAACTACCGCTGTCACCGCCGCCGCCGCTGGTTTTGAATTTTTTGTGACCGGAGGTCTTTCTTCGTTAATATTAAGAAAAATAATGCATACAAAAATATGAAAATCGGGAGTTTTATACAGAAATGTTTGATAAACACGCTGATGCAGACAGTTTTCAAATCGAAGAATTATTTTAAGATATATTTAATGCTAAAGTTGGACAAAATCGTTCCACTAAAAAAGTTTTATAGGAGCAAAAACTATACATCGGAATTTAATCATTTTTAGTTCATTTTATACGTTATAATTTCTCGGTGTGCAGAATTGATTTATTTTTTTAATTTGACTCATTTTCTGAGGTTTTATATCTATTTTAAATTCAAATTTTCAGCATTTCAAGAGATATTTTTTACAGATTTTAGAAAGTGATACTAATTTAAACTGTTGCCAACTGTATAAACAGCGGAAACAATAATGTTTGCTTAAAAAAATATATATTTATACGTGTAATAAATTAAAAATTTATTTACACGTGACTATTATAAAGAGAAAAAAACATTTGGAATTAGAATTAAATAATTATGTACAAAAAGCAGGAACTTATTAAAAATTATGCCATAAAAACTATAATTACATGTGAATTTTAAGAGAGAAAGGAATTTGTAAAATAATAAATTCATTAACATGCGTTAGAAGTCTTAAATAGGAGAAATTACGTCATATTTAGGTCACATTACAGTTATTACATAAAATGAACACAAAATAATATTGCAAAACAGTTTAAATTTACAAATTGCGCTAGACATTTATTTGATATTTTGAGAAGATAATTTTCAACTATTTTTTTCTTAGGAAAGCGCAAATAATATTTCATTTCTAACACAAGTATTTTCACGTGAATATTAAAAAGAGAAAGAATAGTTTGGTCAAAATTACGTCAGATTAAAAACGATTAATTTAAAATGTCTCATTTAAAAGAACTTTCTTTTCGCTTTGTTAAAAAATACCGGGAGAAAAAGATTGTTTACTTATTCCTTTTATATTAGATTATTTTGAAATGTTGTTACACGTGTCTACGTCATCAAGTTATTTTTATTTTGACGTTTTATTTGTATTTTTATTAATGTTGCACTAATTTATTTGTTCTTTTGTTATTTAAAATAAAAATTATGTCAATTTGTATAATTTGGCGAAATTAGTCGACGGGATAATCAAGTAGTACCGCAGCGGATTTGGCATTAAAATTTCCCCAATCAAAGAGAAATGAATAGAAATCCGTTTATAGGGAGATCGCCACTGTTTTTTAAATTATAATTCAATCTTTTGAAATCTTTTTTAAAGCCGATCACATTAGCGTGCATTTAGAGTCTGCGGTGTCTGGACGGGGGTTGGCAAGCGTAGCTCGTAGGGGGCCGAGCCCCCTAGTATAATAAATAACTTTTATGTAAGATCCGTCCGAATTATTTTAAGAGTGATTTTATTATTTATATGAGTTTCAATCAAAAGGGGTGAGTAACTACCATTTCTTATTTATTTATTTACAGGTTTATTATTTTACATTTAATTAAATTTAATTGCAACGCAATTCCTACTTCCACTATATTTGTGGCCGTAGTGTGGTTCTGGGAGGTGTGAATTGGATTTATTTTGGTTCAATTTGAATTTTGCAATTGAATATTCGCTGCAATTTACATATCCCAGAGTCACATTACAATCCAAATGAAAGGTGTTCATGAGTTGTGATTAGACAACTTTTAGTTGTGCAAGTGACTTATGAATTGCGTATACATTAGGCGTGATTCTGTTCCAAAAATTAAAAATGGTCATCAATCCGAAAATTCGGAAATAAAAAATATTGCGAATTTCGACAAATGGCTGCT
The DNA here is from genome assembly GCA_963932465.1 of Maratus speciosus. Taxonomy (NCBI): domain Eukaryota; kingdom Metazoa; phylum Arthropoda; class Arachnida; order Araneae; family Salticidae; genus Maratus; species Maratus speciosus. The sequence goes on along the minus strand of CAWVRF010000002.1, from coordinate 4,070,346 downwards.
GAAAGAATGCAAATTTTGTCGAATAATCAAGGAAAAAAACGCAAATGTCTAAAAAGAATCATGCAATAATGCACAAAACAGATTTTGGAATACTTTAAAAACTGAATTATGAGTTTTTTCGAAATTCAAAATTTGTGATAATCCTTCCTTGAATTCAAAGTTTACAAGTGTCGGTCATTCAGCAATCTGTTTCTCAAATGGCAATGTGCCCCCCCCCCCCTTTTTTTCCCCTTTATATAAATAAAAATACCTATCTGTTATTCATTGTTTGTTTTTCTTCTTTCTAGGATCATCTCACAAACTCTTCGTATGAAAACTTTTTTTTTTTTTATCAATGGCTTCAGTATTTCGCTTCACTCTCACTGTGGTGTGTACAACTTCAAAGAATTTCATTCAAAATTGAACTCTGTTTTTTATTTATTTTCCCAGCCACACTTTGTATTTATTTTCGACTCGCGGAAGGATCAAGGATGGCAACTTCAAAAACAAGTTTTTCAATCGACTAAAGCATATGGATGTTCCACTGTGATACCAGAAAACTCTTAGTGATTTGGGTCGAATTTGCATTTTCTTTTCTTCATTGTTAACTTTATATGTTGATATTATATATATATTGACATTGGGTGTATATAGATTATTTATGTATTCATTTTTTTTTTTTTTTTTCATTCTCTGTACTGAAGCGACTTATTCATTAAAAAAAAAGATGACCCACTTTATGAGTTTTTATTTTTTTCCACATCTCTCATCATTGGATGAAAAAAAAAAGAAAGACTTCATTGAATGATAAGACTCCATTTAAAAAATAAATGCACAAACTATTAATTGATAAATTTTATAATTACCTGTTTGTAATTAATGTTTAAAATAGTTCATGATAGCAGTTTCTACCACCTGCCAAACGACTCGCTGAATAGTGCCTTAAAATTAATTTACATGTTTTTGAAATGTTAACCTATTGTATTGTCATCGGATACATATCCAGGAGAAATCTGAACTCTACCTTTACATGAATATGTGAACCAAGTTAAATAATTTTTTTTTTTTTTTTTTAAAGGCAGCATTTAAATGAACCTTGTGTAGAGACTGGAAGACATAGGATGCTGTTCTGATGCTTGCAGCTGAAGCAGGGTTCCCAGTGTCATGGAAAGTCAGGGAATTTACAAATATTTTCTAAAGTCTTGGAGAAAAAATGAAAATGGATGCAAAATTCATAAAATAATCAGGGGGGGGAGGGGGGTCTTAAAATTCATCAAACAATTGAAAAAAAAAACTGACCTTGAAATCTAACGAACGATCATTGAAAAAAAATCGCTAGTTTTGACAAAGGATTGTGAAAATAAGTAGCAAATTTTGGTCAAGGAATTTGCCGGTCATGTTTTGCTGGAAACCCTGTAATGCAGCATCATCAAGTCCAATTTAATGGATCACTCACAAAATTCTACTACAGATACATTTATGACACTTTATTTAAATCCAAAAATGATAGTACCAAAAGACAGCATCTGCTTAACAACAGTGCAAACATACTTATTCCTTCTCCTTTAAAAGAATAAAATTGGCAGGCCATGATGACGGAGGTATCTAGTAGTCTTTTTCACTCTTCAATAAATGTAATGTATCTTGAGTTATGAACAAGGGGTTGTCATGAAAACATTTCCAGTTCAAAATTCCATCTTTGATATAGTTTGATTTTACAAACAAATGATGGGGATTTCAATGGTACGACCTAAGTTTATACTGCTAATCGGGGTTTGTAATCTTTTAGGGTTTCGTTCATCTGGCGAAACCCTATTCGTCTTGCTCCTCCGTCTATCCGTCACAGAGCCCGTTCTTAAAAACTATATATGTTGGAGACTTGAAATTTTGCATACTTATAGCTGAACACCTGAAATCAAACGTCAAATCATAAAATTTTAAAAAAGTCGTAATTAATGGACGTTATTCATTACAAAATGGAATGGGTTTCCATAGCTGCCAACTTGTACGGATTGGCCATACAATGTACGGATTTTGTTCTAATTGTACGGTTGTACGGATGAACAGTACGATTGTACGGTTTTGTGCGCGGGAAAAACGATCGCTGAAAAATGCAAATTTTGTCAAAGATCGTGTGAAAAAACGCTACTTTTGTCAAAGATTGCGTGAAAAAACGCTAATTTCGTCAAAGATCCCTTCAAAAACGCTAATTTCTTCAAAGGATCGCGAAAAAACCGCTACTTTTATCAAAGGATCGGAAAAAACGCCAATTTTCTCAAAGAATCTTGGAAAAAGCCCTAATTTTTGAAAAAGGAAAACGCGAATTTCGTCAAAGATCGCGGGGGAAAAATCACTAATTTCAACAAGGGATTGTGAAAAGTACGCGAATTTCGTCAAAAATTGTGGGGATAAAATGCGAATTTGTTCAAAGGATCGTGAAATGAACGCGAATTTCATCAAAGTTCGTGGGAAAAAACGTGAATATCGTCAAAGATCACGGGAAAAAAAATTTTTTTATCAAAGATATTTGAAAAAAAAAAGCAAATTTTGTCAAAGAATCGCGAAAAAAAAAAACGCACATTTCGTTAAAAATCGCGCAGAAAAACACTATTTTTGTCAAAAGATCGTGAAAAGAACGCGAATTTTGTCAAAAATCGCAGGAGAAACACTAATTTCGGCAAAGAAACGCGTAAAAATGCTAATTTCGATCAAAAATCTTTGAAACAAAGCTAATTTCGTCAAAGATTGCGGGAAATAACGCAAATTTCGTCAAAGATCTCGTAAAAAAAAAACGCGAATTTTGTCAAGGATCACGTAAAAAAAACGCGAATTTTGTCAAATATCGCGAGAAAAATGCGAATTTCGTCAAAAGTTTGCGAGAAAAACTCGAATTTCGTCAAAAGTTTGCGAGAAAAATGTTTATTTCGTCAAAGATCGCAGAAAAAAACACTTATCAAAAAATTGCGAAAAAAACCACTAATTTTATCAAAAGATCGCGGAAAAACGCAAATTTCGTCAAAAGATTGCGAAAAAATGCAAATTGCGTTAAAAGATTACGAAAGTAACACAAATTTCGTCAAAAGATCGCGAAAAAAACCCGCAAATTTCGTCAAAAGATCACTAAAAAAACGCAAATTTCGTCAAAAGATCGCGAAAAAAAAACGCAAATTTCGCCAAAAGATCGTGAAAAAAACAGTAATTTCGTCAAAGGATCGTGAAAAAAACGCGAATTTTTCACAGGATCATGGAAAAAGTCCGAATTTCATCAAAGGGCCTCGAAAAAACTCATAATTAGCACCGGAAGGGAATCCCTCTTTCCTCCCCAATCCTTCGGCTGTGTGACCTTTCAGAAAATTTACTGTGAATTTCAGAATTTTTCTTTTTTTAGAATTTCCCATGCAAAAAAATTTTCTTTTGATATCTCACGTTTTTATTTTGAAAAAAAAAAAAAAAAAAAAAGTATACATGAATATAGCATAGAAAATGTTATGAAGTATTACTTTTTTCATTGCATGTGCATATGTTATGCATTTTTAAGCACCCAAGAATACGTCATAAAAATTGTAAGGATTTCAAAATTGACATGTTGGCAGGTATGGGTTTCATAATTCAGCAAAAGCATCTACTTTTTGAAACCGGAAGATTTTCTTGCAGAAATGATTACAAGCAGGTGTGGTTTTAATGGCAAATATGGACTGGCGACTTTTTTTTAAGCCGCAATAACTTTTTTTCTATTCATCCAATGGATACGAAATTAGGACCACAGGACGTAGAAAAGAAAAAAAAAAGCTTTCAGAAACTCAAATTTTATCTCAATTGTACCTTAAAAACTCGAAAAATCCTTTAAAAATTGAGTAAAAAATCTTCGTTCTTTGAAAAGGTGACAGACATCTACTAGTTCAGATTATCTGCCATCAATGGAAATTCCAAAACAGGTGGCTTTCAGAGCGGCATTCCTAAATGTAATGGTGGTAAATGTTTTAAATTAGCAATTTTAATTTGTTAATTTAAGGATAAAGTGTTTTAAAAGAGATATTAAACGAAATCCTGTGCAATCTGCAATCACACTTACCCACAAAATCTGAATTTTTTTTTTTTAAATTCCAAATTAATTTATTTGAGGGAAAAAAAATTATTCACTTGGTTAATTTGAAATATTTTTATCACATAAAAATATTAAATACATAGTTAAAAATAAAGCAGTATAAAGAGGGATTTAATTTGAAAATGTGAATTCTCTTTTGAAAACATGAAATAAACTGTTTTGTATCAGCACTCACTTGACACTAACTGCAATTTAACGAATATCCCATATACAGATGGAGGACAAAATAATACGAACACCTGTGAAGCAGTATGACGTATTTCACACCTGCAGTACTTCTGCGCCACCTGCAACAGAAGTCTGCCGCCTAGTGAGCGTGAAGAGGAAGGTATCAGTCTTTTAACAGCAGTCACCTGAGTTGCATGCGTCTATCGAACTGTCTGTGATAAATTGAAATGTCAGACCTGTCAGAGTTCCAAAGAGGAATGATTGTTGGAACGCGTTTAAGTGGAGCATCGGTTGCGGAAACGGCAAACCTTTTGGGGTTTGCAAAGAGTACGGTATCAGCTGTTATGACAGCATACGCGAAAGAGGGTAAGACGAAGTCTTCAAAGCACAACAGTGGCCGAAAGTCAAAGCTTGGTGATAGGGATAGACGGGTCTTGAAGCGAATAGTAGCCCGAAATCACAAGCAATCGTTATCCGAAATGAACAGTCATCTCCAGGACCCAATTTTAATCAAAACTGTCAAAAGGGAACTTCATGCTGCGAACATTTATGGCAGAGTGGCAATTCGCAAACCCTTAATGACATCAACTAATGCTTTCAAGCGACGCCAATGGTGCAGAGATCACAAAGGCTGGTCCCCACAGCAGTGGAAACAGGTAATATCAGGGGTGATTGTGCTCCGGGTGTCGGCCGGATTTCCGTGTTTTTCGGTCGATCCTTCCGGGTTTGTGAGATCATTACGTTTAGCGGAAAATTCGGACATTAAAAAATATCTCGAATTTCGACAAATGGTCACCAAAAAAAAATCAATTCCTCAATCGTTCGCTGGAAAAAATCGACAATTTCGTCAAAGGATTGTGGGGAAAAAGTGGATTTCGTCAAAGAATCTCGAAATAAACACAAATTTTGTCAAAGGATCGCGAAGAAAGTGCAAATTTCGCAAAGGATCGCAATAAAACTAAGATTTTTATCAAAACATCGCGGGGAAGAACGCAATTTTTGTCAAAAGATCGCAGAAAAACGGATATATCATCAAAGGAACGCAGAAAAATGGATATCGTCAAAGATCGCTGGAAAAACGCAAATTTCGTTAAAAGATCACGTAAAAAAACATTAATTTCTTTAAAGAATCACGGAAAAAACGCGAATTTCGTCAAAAGACCGTTGAAAAAACACATAATTAGAACCGGGAAGGATTTTCCCATCCCGGAATCGTGGGGAAAATGCGATTTTCGTCAAAAATTGCAGGGGAAAACTCAATTTTCGTCAAAAGATTGCAGGGAAAAATGCAATTTTCGTCAAAACATTGTGGGGGAAAATGAGATTTTCGTCAAAGGATCGCAGGAAAGGTGGAAATATCACCAAAGGATCCCTGGAAAACGCGAACTTCGCTAAAGGATCGCGGAAAAAACTAATTTCTTTAAATAATCGCGAAAAAACCTGCAAATTTCACCAAGCGATCGCGGAAAAAACGCGAATTTTGTCAAAGAATCTCGAAATAAAACAAATTTCGTCTAATGATCTCGAAATAAAAGAAATTTCTTCTAATGATCGTGAAATAAACACACATTTCGTCAAAGGATCACAAAAAAGTTGCAAAATTCACAAAGAATTGCGAAAAAAAACAAAGATTTTCATCAAAAGAACGCGGGAAAAACGGAAATGTTGCCCAAGGATCGGGGGGAAAACGGAAATTTCATTAAAGGATCATGAAAAAATAATTTCTCCAAAGAATCGCGAATTTTGTCAAAAGATCGCGGGAATAAACGCGATTTTCGTCAAAGAATCGCTAGAAAAACGGAAATATCGTCAAAGGATCGCAGAAAAAACGCAAATTTTGTTAAAGGATCACGGGAAAAAAACATGAATTTCTTTAAAAAAACGCAAAATTTGACGAAAAATCGCAGAAAAAACGCAAATTTTCGTGAAAGGATCGCAGAAATAACACATAATTAGAACCAGGAGTGATTCTCTCCCCACCCTCTCTTCTGTAACCTTTCAGAAAAGTTGCTGTGAATTTCAGATATTTTTTTTTTTTTTACTCAGAATCACCCCTGGTATTGTGTTATCCATCTCAATCTCAGTACAAAATTGTCCAGAATTGCATATCTGTAATGTGTAATACCCAAGAAGAAAGCAGGGAAAAAAAATTAACTTGTGTAAGAGTAAAGCTTTAAAAATAGATTTTTATTTATTTTTTTTCTAATACTTAGCCACTTAGAAGTAAAATTGGATTGGTTTTGACATTTTTTTACTGTTTTCAAATAACTAGATATGACTTTCATTAAATCTACTAAGAGATGACTCTTAACCACATAATTTGTACTTGTTTCATGAGTACTTAGAATAAATTCATTTACTGAATGTAGAATTCGAACTTTGCATATAACAAGATAAATTGCACTCTCCATTTGATGAAGTCATTTAGCTTTCAGTGAAATTAACATAAGTTTATCAAATTATGTTTTTCTGCAATTGTATATTTCAAACAATAGCAGAAATATTCCATTTGATTGTCATGCTGTTGCAGCATCAGTTATGTAAATTGATATTGGTATATTTTGCATCGATAATTTTCAGGGTTTTTCACTTTCTATCGATTAATTTTCAGGGTTTTTCACAGGAGTCACAATCACTCCTGTAATATGGTCAGATGAATTGTCATTCACACTATTTCAGACGACCGGACGTGTTTGTCTGGAGAACGCCTAGAGAAGCATTTAATTCTCTTGCCGACTGTGAAGCATGGGGGCGGTTCCATTATGGTATGGGGTGCGATATCTTGGTGCGGTCTTGGACCACTTGTTAGTCTGCATGGGAGAATCAACTCCAGTCACTATCTAAGCATTCTAGGGGATCATGTCCATCCTTTTGTCCAGACTGTATTCCCTGGAGAGCGACCGGTTTTTCAAGACGACAATGCCCCTATCCACACTGCTAAGTGTGTCCAAGCATGGTTCAAAGAACATGACGAAGAAGTTGAATATCTTGCCTCCTCAGACTCCAGACTTGAATATCATTGAGCATTTATGGGAATATTTGGAGTCCAGACTTCGTTCCCGATTTCCTCCCTACATCCAGCCTTTCGGAATTGGAGACCGTTTTGCAGGAGGAATGGCTTAATATACCTTTAAATAGTGTCCATGACCTTTATGAATCTATCCCACGTCGCATTAAATCTGTACTTCAGTCAAAGGGTGGTCCAACCCCCTATTAATAAAGATTTTCCATTATTTCACAGGTGTTCGTATTATTTTGTCCTCCACCTGTATATAAAATATCTTGACTGTATTTGGTAAAATGAAAATCACAATCACCCTTCATTACTACAAGGTGAAACTTTTTGTTTTAACTAAATTTCTTTATTAAAATATAATAAACAGTTATGAATTTTTAAACATTCTATTCTGGTTCTGGAATACGAGCAAATTTAATGAATTTGGAGAATGAATTGCACGACAGAGGAAGATGATGATATGTTATAAATTGTAATGGGTCTGAAACAAATATTCTTTGTCATTGAATTATTCGAAAAAAAATACCAGCTTTGAGTTTCTAAACGATTATAAAGAATCAAAGTTGGATTTATTTGATTCAGATAACAAGAATGTTTTTCCTTAATCATTTTAATCTTTAGTTATTAATTAGCTTGCATTTGCAAGTAATTAAAATTAAATATATAATCCTATTTCAGACTATTACTGTTCATGAAATCATTTTTATTTTCTAAATCTTTCTGTAAACTATATTGTAAATTTAACAATGTTATTTACGTGTGAACAAAGAAGTAATGAGATAAATATCAATAAAAATACTGATGAATTTATATTTATTAAGTTTTCCGTATCTTCAAGTATTCATATTCAAAAATTCTCAGAAATGTAATTTAATTTTTTTTAAAAAGTGATATTCAGTTTAAATAAAATTTTAAAGCATGGAGTTTGAGTTCTCCTTAAATTTCCAATGTATTTTTGGCAAAACTTAAAATTTATTACAAAATATCTTGACCTAAATTTAAAATAAACTCTCTTGAAAAGTTTATCAATGATTTAAATAAATAAATAAAAAAAAAAAAAAAAAAAAATCCCTGCTGGCTTGGGCCTACAGGCGGAGGTAGATTTCGAAATTAAGTACTCAATTCACCACCAAAACTTAAATCAAGATTAGAGATAAACCCAGTTCCTTCACCAAGAATGAGCTCTAGGGAGCTAAACATTTTGTGAAAATTCTAATATGCACGAATACACACACACACATGTACATGGAATAGGTTTAAAAATGGCTAAATCAAATTCAGAGAACCTCAAAGTGTTAAAATATGTTAATATTTCCGTAGTCGTGCTTTTATCCTGTTTTGATACGTTTCTTCAAACTCGCATGACATTACCTATTCACCTGCTGAGGTCCATTCTATTTCCAATAGGACGCAATATATTTTTTTTATTATTCATCAAACTGTTTATTTCACTTTGAGTTTTCATGCTGAAATGTTGCTCTAGAAAACTTATGACGCAATATTCAATTTGTTTTTAATTTGTCAAACTATTTTTTTTTTTTTTTTCACAATCTTGCAATAGAAAAGCAATTGTTGTGGTGAGATTTTTTTTTTTTTAATTGTTCGCAACTGCTATAACGAAAAATATTTATTTTTTTCAGTCATTGTTGTGTAAGAGCTCGTTTTATCAGAATCTTGTTAAGACGGTATTCAAAATTTTTAACCCTCCCCGTTTTCATTCCCTTGGGCCGATTTGGCCCATTTTCAATCCCTGCTGAGATAGGAGGCCTCTCAAAGTTGTTGGCGAGTTTAAAGACGATCCGTGCATCATTGTAACTTTTATTGAGCGGACAAAATTTAGTATGTACATACATATATATATACAGTATGGAACCAGTTATCTGGAATGATATTTCTGATAGACTGATTTTAGAATCTTTGTAGAAAAAGGTGTCATACATTGCCAGTTTGACATAGGCTTTGCTTTGAAACAATTGTATAATTTGATGACAACATCTAGTATTTTTTGTCATCACATTTAGTTGCATTTTAGATGTTTTAATTTTTATGCAGAGGAAACAGAAGAATTTTTGTCCCTAAGGCATTCTCATGAATTACCTTCTTTTAAACTCTGGCTAACTTTTGATCTTTCTTGCATTGATTTTTAATCCAAGTAATCTAATAATTTAAAATGAGAAATAATGTCACAATCACACATATTCCACAAAACTTATCAAATGGATGCTGCTTTAATACACAAACAGTTAACCGGAAAAACCAGTTATCCGGAATACATCTGATCCCAAGCATTCCGGATAAATGGTTCTGTACTGTATAAACTTTTTAGGTGGGGGTGGTTTTGGGGTCCTATAATGAAAAGTCATGAAGGAATTTTTCAAAAGTCGCACCATTGTAAAGACTGCAATAGGTAGTATTTCTTACAAAATCTACCTAAAAATGAATATTTAAACCAACGAACCCTGCCTGCTATAAAGCTGTTAAATTCTGCTTAGAACCGCAGTTTATCCTGCTGCAAAAGCAGATGATTTCTGATTTTCTACCCCTGCTAATCTTAAAAATTTTTTTTAACACTAACAAATTATAACACATTTCCAACATAGTTGAAAATTGTAAATATACTGATTGTGGTATAATTGCTACGCTACGCAATTTACTATGGAATGAGGGCTGCTGCTGTTGACTATTTTTTAATTATACCCTTCAACACCTGCTTGAAACAAAAATCTTTCACAATTTTTACTTTGCCATCATGTGCAAGAGAAATAAACTACAAGATTTAAAAAATAAAAATAGTCACCTGTGTGCTTCAGCATTTTCTAGTTGTTTACAGGGGCATTCCAAAGAATTGTTACATTTTGGTCTAAAGAGAAAAATTGTTACTGGAACTATCTCGTTTCTTCCTTTGAAAATTTTCAACATATCTCATCGATTTGAGCTTTATCAGCTCCAATGGGGCTATTTATTGCTACAAACTTCGTTGTTTATAAGGATCAGTCAAGATGTGAATGCAAATTATAAAGCAAGCAATGCATCTGTAACTAAACTCTTTCACGTGCTTATTAAAAGCTGCAGAAGTGTTTCAAATTCTCTTTGAGAAAATTCTAGATCATCCTTTACAGAAATCATAGTGAAAGATAAATTGAAGTGTGTATACATAAAACTAAAATATTTTTTGATTAAATGAAATTCGTATAATTAGAAAATCTTTCTGCGTTGTTGATGAATTATGTTTTATTTTATACATGGGTGCAAGACTTCAGTCTTGGAGAGATTTATGACTGATAGTAAATTCTACTTTATATACTTAAATAAGAACAATTTTACTATGAAGAACGTTTAATCTCTATTTTATTGTAAGATATCCATTTTTAGCCATAATCCAAGACATGAAAATCTTCTAAGCTCATTTCCATTGTGTTATTCCTAATGCTCAGAAAAAGTTTTCAGTCTTGGCTTGGATGGACTTCTTGCACCCATGATTTTATATGAAAATAAAAAGTTTTGGGTCTGAGACACAGAGCCCATTTGGGCCACATCTATAGTTAATAATTATGTATATTTAATAAATACACATCTATATATATAAAAGCCGTTCTCTATGTGTATGTCCTTTAAACAAATCAAATCTTCAATTTTAGACCGATTTGCACGAAACTTCCTGTACATACATTTTAGAACGTGGAAAAGATCAGTCTACTTTAAAAAATCATCAGAGGACTATTTACCCCTTTTTTCTACCATCTTTCATAATTTAACACTATAGAAATATCTCTTTTAAATTTTCAAATTCAACAGTTTCTTTCCCGTTGCCACACATCTAAAAAACTGCTCAATAATTTTTTTAAAAATGATAACTCAAGTACTTCGTTTTTATAAGCTAATAAAAATTCAGACTCAATCGCTATATTTTTTCATTTTCTAAATTGTCATTCTATTCAGGAAATGCACATTTTTCCCATATAAATTAAAAACCTTAACTAAATGTGTGTTCGAATGATGTAGTATATCTTCATTTGAATGTTTTTGAAGCTAAAAAATCTATTTTAATACAGGCGTTTCAATATCAAGAAAATAATTTAGGGAAAAGATAATAATAAAACAAATCGTTTGCTAGATATGATGTCAATTTCTGATTAACTGACACTGTTTTCTGATGATGTTTTGTTCTGAGGGGATACTCTTGATTTTCTGAAACAATACCTTATTATTATTCAAATTAACTCAAATTTCTTATTAACATTCAAATGAAAATACGTCCTTTTGACATACATATGGTTAAAGTTTTTACATATATATATATGAAAAATGTGCATTTTCTATTTAGAATGACGTCCATTTCAAAAATGCAAAAATACAGCGAGATAATCTGAATTATTTTATTGTGTTGCCACACCCTAAAAAACAGCACAAATAATTAAGAAAAAGGGCAAACACGTGTAGTTTCTTTTCATAAACTAATACAAATTGCGTCTCTCTCGATATATTGTTACATTTTTTAAATTGACGTCTCTCTAAGCAGAAAATGTGCATTTCTCATATTTTAAATAAAAACTTCAAGGCTTTGAGAATACTTAAAGCCTCCATTTAATATATTTGAAATTAAAATTTCACTAAAATATAGACTTTTCTATTCCAAGAAAAAGGATCAGAAACACAAATCACTAAATACTTCAATAAATTATGACGTCAATTTGGATAAATATGGCCTCAAACTGGCTCTAAAATCCGGTTGCTATGATTTATTTCTTATTTCGTTATAATGTTGTATCGAAATAGGAAATAAACCATAGTAACCGGATTTTAGAGCCAGTTTGAGGCCATAATTGTTGTATCTTTAATTATACCATTTAGGAAAATGTTTTAATATTTTAAATGCAGTGATAAATTCTATGATTTACATCAAATACCATAATGTAAAATCTACTTTTAATATTAAATTGAAATTAAAACATTATTTTTTTTTTTAGAGTTAGCTTTCTCATTTTAAACAAAGCTTCGTAGATGGACGTTGGAATAATCGAATGTGCGATGTTTAGAAGTTAAATTGTAGTAAAATCAAAATTTGTGGATAGATTAGGTTGTTGCCACCAATAACATGATGAAAGTTATACATAGACATGCATTTTCTTCATAATATTGCATTAAAAGCAAATGGGTTCATCTTTCGTAATGGTTTCATGGGCTGCACGCACATTTAAAAATATCCATGTTTGAAAATTACTTTCAAACCCATTAAAATACATTTTTCAAATAAATTTCATTTGAAAGGAATTTTTGTTCTATTCGACAGCTTAAAAAATGAAATTGTGTGCTGTTTAGAAGTTAAGAAAAATTGCTGTAAAGGAACAATTTGTCTGTTAGGTCTTTGCCATCAACAGTATAATGTCAGCGTTACTCAATGACATATTTTTACTTTATAATGTAGATATACGCCATACAAACAAGAATTTCACTATATTATATGCCATTTGGTGGATTTGTTTTTCGTATTGTCAGAAAATTACATATTTTTCTTACACCAACCGAAGAAAACGGGCATTGTGATATTAAAGCTCAGACATTTTATTATGGTGGCGAGACAACAACGTATGTTTTCATTTTAATTGTCATTTTAATGATTTGTAGATGGGAATGCACAAATCTCAGTTATTGTGATTACTATAATAGTTCATTTTATTATTTTACATGGAAGGTCTATTACAATTGACACGGGCAAAGCCGGGTAGTTCTGCTAGTAATTAATAATTATGTATGTATTAAATTACTTTAATACATACAATTTAATTATTTGAAAAAAAAAAAAAAATTGGACGTTTTTGTTTTTGGCCGAAAATAGGAAGATCGCCGAAATTTGGTTTCGGCCTTAAAAATCTGTTTTGGTCGATCCTTAATTGTTAGACATATTTTAATATTATATTATTTCAAACCTATTGAAATGTAGGGAAGCCAATGTGCCTCAGTCCCATGGTTGCAAGACCTTCAGTCCTGGCGAGATTTTCGATTGATAATAAATTCTACTTTATATACTTAAATGATAGCAATTTTAATAGCAAAACTTTCTTTTATCATAAAAGATCCATTTTTAGCCATAGACATAGAAATTGTTTAGCCCATTTCCATTTAGTTATACATAATACTGGGGAAAATGTCAGTCTTTCTCGTGCTTCTTGCAGCCATGCTCAGTCCTATTTCGATATTTTTTTATTTAATTAAAATATGTAAATAATGAAATATAAAGCTATTTGCTAATTATTTATGTTCTGCTTTCTTCATAATTTTCTTGATCTATAATTTTAAATTATCATAGTTTTTCTTAAGTAAAAAAAAAAAAAAAAATAGCAAATTTAGAACCAAGGTACAACACCCATGTTGTACCACAAACCATGGATCATTTTTCTATTTAAAAGTTTTTTTTAAATCAAATCGACGAAACATTTTTGATATATTTGAAATAAATTTTAAAAGTATATTTAATAACTGATTTGTCATTAAAGTTGTGAGAAGGTGTAATTAGAGGACAGAAGGTGGCCACAATAGATATCAATTGAATTTTAACTGTTTTATTATTGTTGTTTTTTTTTCCCCATACATGTTTGTTTTATCACTATGCGAAATCACCATCAATAAAAACTGCATAAAAAGCTAGGATTATTTTTCAAAACCTGATACCCTATCAGGAAATACATAAAGAATTCATCTGTCTCTTTCAAAATGCTAATGATTTCTTCGCAACTGATTGAAAAACATATTTTCCTCAACTATGAATGCTATTTTAAAACAACAATGTATAATCTTTTCTTCGCCTTTCTCATCATTATGCCTATTTTCTGTACACATATAGAGTTGAGTTTTGAATTCCTTCATACAACTTTCCTGAAATAACATTTTCATTGGCTTTCTAACAGAGTTATTACTATGTCATTGTGTTAAACCTGTTCATGGTAGAGGAATTTCCAGGCCTGTGGAAAATCAATTGAATCAGGCCCCACTCAATTTCTACAAAATAATTAAGATTTTTCTTAACATACAATTAAGGTTCTTTTAAAGAATGCTGCATGCGTACAGTTCCACAAAAGTGATGGAAGTAGTTTTCGTAAAATATGCAAATTGAACCAGGATGAGTGCCAATAAAGTTGAATTAACAAATCAGAAATATTGAATAACAATTTTTGCTAATTATACAAGAAAAATTCAATAATAATTACCTATAGAAATTTTCGTAATTAAAATACATAAAATAGAAGTTCAAAAAGGCTTCCACAAAAATTATGATAGACGTGGAAATTTAAAAAAAATATTGAAGAAAATTCTTTTCTAATATTTACTAGTTACATATCCCTTAATTTTTAGGATTGCTTTAAGTCTGCTTAGCATTGATTTTACCAGATTTTGTGTGAAATTTTTCGCTATTTTATACATTCTGTTAGTAAAACACTTTTCAACATCTTTTTATTTCTGGGATCCTAACTGTTCACATGTTGATGTATGGTACTCTATAAATGTTTTAATGGGATTTAAATCTGGAATTTGTGAAGGGGTGGCAAGAGTGTGGGGGACATTGGAGAGCAGCCATAGTCGGGCACTATGAGCAGTGGTATCATTATCTTATTGGAAGTAATAGTCCTCTGCGACACCTAACTGTCCTTCAAATTTTATTTAAAATATTTAACTATTCAAATATCTTCATGTGAGGTCTAAATTTCATACCCCCCCCAAATCATTACAACTCCTCCAACATGCTTTACAGGTTTTATCAAATATCTGGTATTCTGTGCATCATCCTTTCCTCTCCAAGCTCCAATTCGTCCATTGGCTTTCTGAAAATATTAAACTTAGACTTATCTGAAAAATTTTCATGTTTCAGAAATGCATGTAAAAATTTTCTGGCAAACTCTATTCTTTTCTTTCAGTTGATCTAAACTCATCATTATTAATGACCCTGTTGAGAGTTTCTTTATGTACTACCATATATACTCGCGTATAAGTCGACTCCCTAACTTTCGAATGCAAATTCTGGAAAAAATCAAAAACCCGCATACAAGTCGACCCCCTAACTTTTTACTTCAATTTTGTACAAAATCAAACCAAAGATTTCACTTGTCAATGTGAAAAGGTAGTAAGTAAACAAAAACAAATCATTGAAATTTTTTTAAATGATAAATTATTATTATTTGTATATTTTATGTATTTTTTTTATTTATACAAATAAAAAGCCATAATTTTGCAGTATTCAAAGTTTATGGTTTTCTTTTTTTACTGACCCGCGTATAAGTCGACCCCCCAAATTTGCTTACCGAAATTTGTCAGAAATTCCTCGACTTATACACGAGTATATACGGTATTCAATTCTTCTGGCTCTAATTGTGGGATTTTCAAAATTCAGACTATTCTAACATTCGTCAGTGTTGATTTTTTTAGGAAGTGTGTTTCAAGCTTAATTTGTAATTGTCTTTTTTTTTATCTATTATCATATATATTAAAGTGTAAACCTGATTCTGTAAGATCAGACTCAAAAATTCACGCATTTGTGCATGCGTGAAGTTAAATTTACTAGATCTTCCATTTAGACAAAAAGTAGAACAGGTTTGGTTAGCAGAGTGGTCTTAAAGCTCTGAACTTTTGTAGATGATGCAGGTTCGAGCCCAACACCCGGCAAAATGATTTCTGTTCCATTTTTGGCAATACAGTATACGATCTATTATCCGGCGTCCCGATATTCGGAACGCTCTAAAAACCGGAACGCTAAACGATCCGAAACCGAAACTTAGTGAAAGATTTCATTTCATAAAAATTTGCATTTTTTTTTTTTCATATTTTATTGAAGAGTTAACATGCTTTATAAATCGATATTTTGAATATTTTAAAATTTTTCTCATACACCTCAAGGTACCAAAATATCCCATTAATCCCCCTTCCCCCCCCCAAAGCGACAAAAAAATCGTAAAGTAATCGGAGAGGCCGCTTACAGGGATTAAAAGTGGCTATCGAAATCTACTGCCGGTTGAAATCCGAAAATGTTTATAAGAATAGTCCAAAGCCTGCCCTGATATTCAGATTTTTCTTTTTTTGTTAACCGAGATAATTGAAAAACAGAACTTAAAAAGGGCGCTCGCCCTACGATCCCACTTATGACGCTCTTGTGAAAGATAAGAATTGAACTGTACGCAATCATCGGACATAAGTTCTCTTTTTGATCATTTTTATGGCTTCGCAACGGCGTAACCTTTAGAAATATGGAAAAACTAACTACATATTCTTAAATTTTGTATTTTTCTGTTTCAATCGCTAAAATCCATTATAAAAAATTTTAATTTTAACCTTTTGAAAAAAAATATTTTCGAAACATCACTTAGAATTTGAATGCGTTTTCCGCGATCGAAAATCTGTTGGAAAGCTCCAACCTTTGACATTATCTAAAGGCACACCTACAATTCGGCCAATTAGGAGAATGAGAGAAACGTTCGTTTTACCGTTTTCAGCTGCGTCCATTGAACAGTAGAAAAGCAGAGATTCGTAATCGGATAAGAGAGAAAGATGGTACGGCGCTTCGCGCAATTTATTTTTTGGAAAGAGAGGGGAGGTGCTTTTGTGGGATTTTTTTTAAATATCAAATTTGTTTACAAAATAGGGGAGGGTGGGTTAATGGAATATTACAGTAATTATGCATTTCTTTATCTCCGCTAATTTGCGGAAATCTGCATTTTAAGTGTTGATAATTTTGCCTCTTGTATTTTTCTGTCCGCTTTCCATGCGATAAATTCGTAAACAAAACAAAAATAAATAAAAAGCCAACTTTCAATATATTCCCCTCCCTCCCTCCCCAATTATTGGATGAAGATGCAGTTCAAGTTTGTTTCAATATAGACAATAATGCTCCACTTAGTCGTCAGATGACATACAGTGAAATTTGTGAAATGATGACTAAAGATGCATCTGATGATCGTAGTGATGATGATGACAAGAATGAGAAGGTAGAAAACAATATCTAATGAACAAATGATATTTTACACTCAAAAATTAATTCAAGGCATGAAACAAAGAAGTTCTTTCCATGAACAATAAATAATGTCCTTATATAAAATTCAAGACCAGCTTGTAAAAGAGAAGCTTTACAAGCAGCCAACTTTAAAAGGATTTTTCCAAAAAACTAATTCCCAAGCATCTGCATCTGAATCCCAAAACTAAATTTTATTTTTGATCTTGTTCATTTGTAAGTTTTATTATAATTTAAAACTTTTTTTTTGTAAATAAAAATTAATTAAACTTTTCCTTAATTGTGTTTTATTGAATTAATTCAACAAATGTGTAATATAGTATTTTTAATATTATTTATGCTAACCAGTATTTCATATTTATGTACATTAGAAAATATTTGTGGTAGTGTTCCGAATTACGGAAAAACCCCTTATCCGGAATGCCCCAGGTCCCAAGGATTCCGGATCCTATACTGTAATTAATTTCGATAATGACATATTTTATTAAGAGGAGATTTTATTATAATTTGAATGGTTTATCATTAAATAAAATTTAACACTCAAAATTATTTTGAAAAAATAAGTTTATACTTAAAATATTTAACATAAAATTATCAATTAAATAAATAGCTGTTCTGCAACTTTTGTTTATATTTTTTTACCATTATCAAGAATATATGTGTGAATCAGAAAGAAAAGTTTGCCATTCTTTTCCATAAAAAATAAATAAAATGGAAAGAAAGGAAAATATTCATATAAGAACTATAAAATAAATTATATTGATATCCATGGTTTAATATTTAAAAAATGAAGAAAAAAGTAAAATGAAATTCAAGTAATAAAAAATATATATTATAAATCATTAATTGCATCAAGCTTCAAAATTAAGCTTTTAGAGATTGAGACTGATATAAATAAAATTCATGGCAGCTTTTAAAGGTCGTGTAGTTAAAAAAAATAAAAATAGATATTGCTATTTTTTTTCAAAAAAAAAATTGAGACTGTAGTAAGTAAAAATAAATGCTCTGCCCAGTATTTTTTGGTAAATTTCTAATAAAAGGCAAGCATAATTGGTTGTAAATTATAAACTTAACGTTCTTTCACTGAATTCAATAGGTTAGACTGACAGCACCCTCTAGCTTGCCATCAAGAAATAGGAATCACTTATGCAATATAAAAATTTGTCACAATTTCAATATTTAATTTAAAAGCAACTAATTCAAAATTCAAGAATTTTTCTAATGGAACATTCAAGTTATTTACTGTCAAATCTTGATGGGTACTATCTAGATACCTATTATCTTTTTTATGATGGAATGGCTTCGAGACATTATTTTAGCTATCTCACTATAAGATTTATCCTTTTTTTCATGAAGCATTCAGAATTCATTTCGTTTCCTTTACTTTTAAGATCTTTTTGCGTAATTTTTTAAAATTTTCATGGGATTTCTTCTGCCGAGATAACAACAAATGCATTTACATGTGCTGTAGATACAGTGGGCGTATGACAATGCTCAGTAAAATATGCAAATGTGTGAAAATTTTGTAAATGTGGAAGTATTTTTCAACTATAATAACTTTATAGTATTTTTTCAATATGTCAAGGGAAATTTCTACTAACATTTCACTGTATAATGTAACAAAGGCCGCTAATTATTTCAATTTATTAACTAATTTTATTCACCATAATGAAATTTGCATATTTTTCAAGAACTACTCACTGTACCATCATTTTTGTGGAATACTGTATTTATGGGATAAATTTACAGTATGTTTTTAAATTATGATGTATTCGCAAGACAGAAAATACACAATAGCAACATTAATGATTACTTAGTCTTGAACGTTTCAACATTCAAATAAGGATGCAGTAAAAGACTAATGTAGTTTAGAATTAAAGAAAAAAAAAAGGAGGGTTAAAAACATAACTTTTAAAGCTGTATAATAAGTAGATTTGTTAAAATATTTATGTCATGTATTAAGTCTGTTTTCAAATCCAAAAGAGCTACTTTCTGACACATTTCTAAATTCATTTCTTTCCAAAATGCATAAGATTGGCAGGAGTTCTTATTCAGAAGCTATGTAATCGAATGGCGTTATTTTTTGATAAAGGCGATATATCTTTGAGAAAATACTGTCAAAGTTAGTGTTTTGAATCTAATTTCCAGAAGCAATAGCACGGGAAAGGAGAAAAACCTGCAGTCACGTGGCAAGAATGTCTTATATCTCGATAAGTGATTTATTTATTGAAAATGCTATTCGATTCTAAATCCCTTCCATAGTCAGGCCTGTCAATTTCATCCCTTTACAGTTAAAAATGTGTCAAAGTTTTGCATTGTTGAGCAGTGAATTTGAGAACTACCTTAATGTATATTTCCAAAGATTCTGTTAACATAAGTTTATTATTGCTATTAAATTAACATTTTTACAAAACATATTGCCTGCCTACAGAGAAAAATTAAGTCCAGTTCCGGCTAGACTACGTAGAAAAAAAAAAAAAATGCAAGCCTGATCTCTGCTCGGCACGAGTCTGCTGAAAAAAATTGAGCCTGAGCTCACACAGCATGTAACTGTCCAATGCCAATCTCTATGCTGCACATGTTACATCTCTGTATGGATGTTGTCAAACTAGCATTGACATGTGAAGTGTATTTATTCTTGTGAAAATCATATTCATTGGTATATGGGTGTTTGGTACACACATTTTTATATACGGCCGCTTAAATTTATTATTTTTTTTTATTTGCCCATTTGAAATGTTGCCTTCATTTTCCCGGACCCGTGCAGCCCTCTGGTCCAAGGTAAAAACACCAGGGGTGGGGAATTTCTAGAAAATCTTACCAGCCAAGGATTTATTTCACCAGCCAGTAAAATGAAACGTACAGTTTTTATGACAAAATTTACGCAACTCAAAAATAGTTGGTCACTAATACATTTTCATATTCTTTTTCCTTGTAAAATTAAGAAGTATAAACAAGAGACGAAAGTTTAATATAAAATAGAATTTAGTACCATGTTTACATCGCAGTAATTAGGAAAGTTGAAAAATATAGCTAACTACTTTAAAAAAAACTCAGTTTTTGCTATTCAGTTCTCTATAGTTTGCAGTTTTCGAAGACTACATAAAAATTCACTTGCCCTGTCAGAAAATTTACTTGCCAGTAACAGGGGCGGATCCAGAGAATCGTTTTTTTTTTGGGGGGGGTGGGGGGAGCGATACCGAGTGACCTATAATCAACGTAGTCATACTTTCTGTTGCTCAAATTCTTCCCTGCAGTTAATTAATCAATATGAAATAATGCGATTTAAAAGTATTACAGACTCTCGATTATCCGACATCCTATTAACCGAAATACTCGGTTATCCAACACTCTTATTATATAATCCCACCCTCTCCTCAAAATATCGTTTATTGTTACTTATTAGGTCGTAAAATTAAAAACGTTATAACAGAATTTATTTATTAAATGTCTTTCTTTTTACTCTTTTACTATGGTAATTATTTATCTTATTTTTTGTTCTTTTAGTTATAGTGAACAATGTTAATAACACAAGCCTGCGATGATTGTGTTTTTAACACTTTCCAACAAAGTTTGACTGTCCATCTGGCTGTCTGTCCGCGCTCTAACTCCCGTAAATATACTCGGATCGTTCTGAAATTTTTGGATGTTAGTGACCTCTACCTTAGAACTTAGAACCAACCCTATTTCAAATGAAGTTTGTAGTATGCTTAGTTCATTTACAGGGACAGTCAAAAGTTTTCCGTTACATTACAGCCTATGGGAAAAAATTGTTTAAAATGATTTTTAATGATGTTACATGCTTTCAAACATAATAAAATTGATATGCATTGATCAACTGCACTAATATATGCATTCTATATAATATGCTGTGCAAAGAATAGTTATTATTCATTTACAGGGCGTCACAAGAGAATTCCGTTACATAATGATATAGGGGGGGAGGAAATTTTTTCCGGTGTATTTTAAAATTATTTAAAATGTATAATTAAATTGATATACGTCGATGAGGTTTACTATAACTTATTTCATGCATAATACGAAGTGCATAGCATTTACAGGGACACACAAAAGATTTCAGATACTATATTGTATCCGAAGTACTATACACTAGCGATGATTGCCGAAAATGCATTTTTAGGTGCGTTCGTAATTATATAAATACGTAACAACTATAGTCGTCGTTCAGTCCGTCCGTCCGCATATAACAGAGCAAAAACTACCCAACCGAATGGTCTGAAATTTTAAATATAGGATTGTTGCAAAATTTTGTCGAGCCATTTAAAATTTTATGAAAATCGGATGTATAGTTTAATTACAGGGACAGTCAAAATTTTTCCGTTTCATTACGGGGAATGGGAAAAAAATTATTGCAGTGCACTTTAATGATTTACAGACTATGCACTTATGAAGTGCAAAAATATATACATTCAGTACACTATGGGGTGCAAAAAATAATTATAAAACTAGCTATAGTACGAACGCACCTCATTTGCCACGTTTGATGAGCAATTTCCAACTTGTTAATTATGTTATATGCTTTTATGTTTCACTATATTTGTGCATTGTATATGGTGTGTATAAATGCTGTAATTAATATCACAAAAGAATTCGAAATGGTTACTGGGTATGACTTCAAATTGCTTAAAGGTGATTTTTAAATAAGTTATGCATTTTTACGCTGAACTGCATTTACTTTACTAAGAATTGGTTGTAGAATATAGATAAAATGATATACAGGGTCACGCAAAGAATTGGATACATGGCCGTCTATAAATGATAATTTCTGGAAATGTGATTCCAGTAGTTTTAAGAGTTTTTTACTTTGAATGAAACTTTAGCTAAATAGTGGCGTATAATAAAGGTACTAGGTTAACTACAGGGTTGTACAAAGTATACTAGTATGTTTCCATCGATTAGTATTCTATATCTATTAGTATTCTTGCTAAAAAACTAAATTTCCCCATTATATAGTATATATATCAACTTACAGATCCAATACAGTGCTGTTCAAAAGAATTGGAATACATATTTGCTATGGACAGTAACTGCTGAAATCAGTTTTTCAAATGTTTTATGGGTTTTCTAAAACGTTTACTTAGTTCTTTTATATACCTTATTTTCCTAAATAACGAAGTTTTGTTAAAGCATTCAGGAAGTGTTGGAAAGTGTTTCATAATCTATGCTTAACGCATGATTTTTCTTACTTGTTTAACTTTTTATAATTGATTTTGATGTATTTTTTAGCACTGAATCCGAAAATGACCTTCATTCTTAACCACCACGTCACGATTTTCGCAAATCGTAAATTTCAAAGTTAAAAAGTAAAAAATAGCAAAAATATCTCAAAGCAATTTGCAAAGCCTTAACAAAAGAAGGTAAATGTTTTAACCCTTCACTGCACGACGTGCCATATCTGGCACATACCTAAAAACCTTATAATTTTCATTATGTACCATGAATTTGGCTAATATGATCACTGTAACTGATCAAGAACAATCCAAAGCATGTAATAACATTTATTTTGTCCATTCAAACGGCTGCATTATACAAAAAATTAGAATTTGTTCTTTGGAAACAAAAAAAAATTCAATCAAGTTATTAATGTAAGATTTACTTTCTTTATTTTTACTGAATACTTAAAAATATTAATATAATAATTGTTGCAGACTGTTAAGCAGATAAAATTAATTAATTTAAGTTCATTTAGTTGCAAAATATAGCAATACAATATTTTAAAATCCTAAATGTGTACATATGGCAGACACCATAAAATATCAAATTTTAGCTGAAATTTTGAAATTTAATTTTTTTTACTTTTTTTCCTAGTATTAGATCGATATATAGATTTCAAATAAAAAAATTCGTAAAAATAGAAAAATTCAAGCAGTGAAGAGTGAAACACATCTGCGACAAATTTTCCAGCCTTATCAACTGCCAAAATAAAAGAGGATACTGAGATGAACCCCATAGAGAAGATTAAAAGAAAAGCACAAAGCAGAGCATGAGCAGTTCAAAGAAACTTCCATGCATGGAATAAAATTATAAGGATTTTAAATACGCAATATTTTACTTATTTAACTGTAAAAATCCATAGTATAAGCAAAAAAATGAATAAATTATTATGAAAAAAAGTTACGTCTATTTTATAGTAGCAGATTTTCGCAATATTTCGACTTTTTAAAAATTTGCGATTTGTGAAAAATCGTGACGTGATGGTAGGGTAAAAAATGAAGGTAATTTTTGGATTCAGCACTAAAAAGTACATAAGAACCAATTATCGAATGCTGAAAAACATAACCATCACATGTATTTTTTAATATCAGATTTCTGAAAGAGGATAATCTCTGAAAAAGGATTCCCTTCAGAAATCTGAAGGGCCCTTAACATCCTTGAAAGTCAAAATGTGTCATCTAAGTGGTGTGTTTACCTTTTTGCAGGCGCGGATCAAAGGAAGGGGGGAGATACCCCCCTTCCAATCAAAAAATGAATCAAAAAATGTAAATTCACCTATTATCATGAATTTCGACAAATGGTCGCCGAAAAATATCAATTTTGTCAATCGTTCGCAGGTCAAAAAATCGTGCAAAAAACGTGAATTTCCTCAAAGGAGCGGGCAAAAAACGCGAATTGCGTCAAAGGTCGTGGAAAAAACTAATTTTGTCAGAAGATCGCGCAAAAACGTGAATTTCGTCAAAGGAGCGTGCAAAATCGGGCATTTCGTCAAAGGACGACGGAAAAAAAAACGCAAATTTCGTCAAAGGACAATGGAAAAGAAATGTGAATTTAGTCAAAGGATTGCAGAAAAAACGCAAATTTCGTGAAACGATCGCAGAAATAAACGCGAATTTCCGCAAAGGATCGCAGAAAAACGCGAAATTCGCCAAAGGACCGCAGAAAGAAGCGCTAATTTCGCCAAAGGATCGCAGAAGAAACGCTAATTTCGCCAAACAATTGTGGAAAAAACGCTAATTTCACAAAAGAATCGCACAAAAAATGCGAATTTCGTCAACAGATCTCGGAAAAATGCGAATTTCGTCAACAGATCTCGGAAAAATGCGAATTTCGTCAAAGAATCGCGAAAAAATACGCGAATTTCGTCAAAGGGCTGCGGAAAAAACGCACAAATAGCACCAGGAGGAGATTCCCCTAGGTGCGCATCCACCGGGGGGGGGGGGAAGATCGATCGGGGCGGCCGCCCCCCACCCCAAGATATAAATCCAACGCTTTTAACGGCAGTTTTTTTCGGAACAGACAGACAAGCAAACGAAAACCAAGCACTTTTCGGGTGTCAATGGTAAACCTCACTGACGTTTAGGCAATTAGTGAGCAAAATAGGATTATGTCCTGTCAAAAGGCATATGGCGCCATAATTTTTTACACTAATGGGTTGAGGTGGGGGACGATGCCACTTCATAACCTTTTGTTGAATCTCTACAACAGAAATTGACAATGTTATGCGGATCCCTTTAAGGTGTTGAAACTTTTTCGTTCTTTCAAAGAAGCTGCAATTCTAATTTCTGTATAAAGATATTTTTGAGGAGTTCTTTATTGTTTGAGAAAAGAATGGGATTCATAGCAATTTCCAAAGAAAGAAAGAAACAAGAAAATGAAAGGTCCTTTGAAAAAATCAAGCATCTTAAATGTTTTCTGAAGAAAACCACTAATGTGTAAAAAATGTACTGTTATTGCCACCCACATTGGTAAATTTCAAGGGGTGTTTGATGAATGAAAAAAAAAAAAGGATTATGTCCTATTCCTAGTCAGTTAAAAGTTAAAATGCGTATGGTGTGTTGATTTCTTAAAAACAAACTTGGTAAATTTGTTCTTCCCTTCTTTGCCCCGATCGACCCCCCGCCCCCTGTGGATGCGCACCTAGGGGAATCTCCTCCCAGTGCTAATTGTGTGTTTTTTCCACGGCCCTTTGACGAAATTCGCATTTTTCAGCGATTTGGCGAAATTTGCGTATTTTTTTTCTCGATTCTTTGAAGAAATTCGCTTTTATTTTCAAAGATCTGTTGACGAAATTAGCGTTTTTGCACGATTTTTTCGCGAAATTGGTGTTTTTGTGCGATTCTTTCACGAAATTAGCGTTTTTGCGCGACTTTTTTTTGCGAAATTTGTGTTTTAGCGCGATTCTTTCACGAAATTAGCGTTTTTCCGCAATTCTTTGGCAAAATTCGCGTTTTTTGCGATCCCTTGACAAAATTGGCGTGTTTTGAGCGATCCTTTGATGAAATTCGCGTTTCTTTTGCGATCCTTTGACCTGCAAATGATGGACGAAATTGATTTTTTTCGGCGACCATTTGTTGAAATTCGCGACAGTCGGTGGATTTATAATTTTTTTTTTTTTTTTTTTTTTTTTTGGGGGGGGGGGGGGGGGATCGCCATAATTAAATAGCTTTTTTCAAAAAATTTGCTCCGAACGCTGTCAGATAACTTGAAAATAACAATTTGTGGACAATCCCTTATCATTTAGAGAGTTTTTGTGAGAAACTAAAAAAAAACAGCTCACTCTAACGCCGATATCTCTCTGAATTTTTACGATATTTGACTGATTTTTTGTAACAAGTTGCTCCATAGATTTGACTATTATGCAAAAGGTTTCTTGTTATTGTTCACACATGCACAGATAAAAATTATTTTATACAACTGCCCATATTTCCTTAAATATTTAATATATTTATATTCCAATTGCACTATATTGTTTCTACTACATTTTGTCTATTTTTCTGAAACTGGCGCTAAATTTGGTTAAAAACCCTGCATGTTATAAGCAAAAAACATGCAAGAATTTTTTTAATAAAAAAAATTGCTATATCTCTATTAATATACATGCTATTCTTACACAAATGAATACACATATTGTACAATGTCTGCATATGTATATTCTGCAGCGATAGATCATTTCATGGATTTTATTTTGCAGCGTATTCCCAAGTACTATTTTTTTTCTTTAATTTTTTATTGCCCCCCTAATTGTCCTCCTTATCAAATCGACGTTGATAAATATGAAGTCAAACCTGTTCTTTTTAATCCTAAAATTCCAGAAGAATCTGACAAGTATATTTTTAAATATTCAACAAAATGTCTAAAAATGAAAGTTGTCGATCATTAATGGCCATATAGTGTATATGTAACATATTATTTAGAATCCGGGTTGGAAACTATCTTAGTTACAAATTAAAACTTGATAACTTTTCATCGACTAATAAATTTAATATTTACAACGTATTAACATGTTACAAAATAACTCGGTTAATTTAAAATTACGGCTTAGCTCTGTAAGCATTCTTCTCATCTCATAAAGTCTAATTTACTCAGCTTGTCAGTTCTTTTGAAAAAAAAAAAAAGGGGGGGGGAGAGAAAATATGATGGAGTGCATATTGTTCGAGCATTATAACCCGATTTGGATGTTGAAATCCAATGAAATGATAATTTCTCCCTTAGGAAATTATCATATATCAGCTTTCTGTCCTTACATGCAAGATGATGGTGGATGTTCTAAAGGCTTTATTCGTCCTAGAGGCAGACCCGGAAACGTCATTGCTCTTCTTTAGTGGCAATGGTATAAGAAGTAGGAGATCTTTGTTTTAAAATAACAAAGGGGCCACCGCGATGGGGCATGAATTTAGTTGTTTTGTTACTTTTCTTTTGACTAATGGGATGCAAAGTAACCCAGACGTGGTCGCCTGGTTTATATTGTTCAGAAGCTTTTAAATGTTTGTCGGCATAATATTTATGCTTATCTTGGCTTTGTTCTATGCGATCTCTTATCTGCATAGTAATTTTAGCAAAGTTTTTTAAATAAGGAGTTATTTTGGGTATGAAATTATCATTCGCAATTACAGGGCGTAAGTCATGAGCAACATCATCGGAGGTACGTAATTCACGACCGAACATTAAATATGCAGCTGTGTGACCTGTGGAACTACATCTTGCAGTATTAAGGGCAAAACGGATTACTGGTAATTTTTTACTCCAACTAGCATCGCTAAGCGGGGTTTTAGATCTCGGTTTTTTCTTTCAACCGGATTTGCCTGAGGGTGGTACACCGGAGTTAAACTTTGATCTATCTTTAAGAGAAAACAAACTTGTTGCATCACAGCACTGATGAACTGCGGACCATTGTCGCTAATGATTTTTCTTGGAAAACCATATCTTAAATACACTTCCTCAATTAAGGTAACAGCACATTCCGCAACTGTTGCGTTATTTAATGCGAAAAGTTCTACCCATTTTGTGCTACAGTCTTCGATTATAAAAATCCACTTTTTCCCATCTGCTGTTTCTGGCAAGGGTCCAAATAAGTCTATTGAGAGGATAGTGGATATTGGATAACAAGCTCTGGAATCGAAGTTGATCCTGGAAAAACCGCTGCAATTCAACAAATGCTTGCTCCTAAGTCTGTAAAACAAGTTCAATCTTTTTTGCACTCCTGCTCGTGGTACAGACGTTTTATTCCCAAATTTTCAGATATAGCTAAACCTCTAAGTAATCTTACGAAGAAAAATGCAACTTGAAAGTGGGAAGAAGCAGAACAAAGAGCTTTCAAAACATTGAAAAGTTCATTAATCAATCCTCCAGTACTAAAACAAAATGATCCGTCCAAGCCCTATCTTCTTCGTACAGATGCCAGTGGATATGCTCTAGGTGCTGTCCTCCTCCAGGGTCAGGGAGAAGAAGAGCATCCAATAGAATATGCAAGTCGTTTGTTAACTGCACCAGAAAGAAACTATTCTACCACCGAGCGCGAAGCACTTGCTGTCATTTGGGCTTTAAATAAATTCCGTGGCTATATTGAAGGACATGAAATAACAGTTGCCTCCGATCATCAGCCCCTAAAATGGCTGATGAGTTTAAAGTCACCGCCAGGCAGACTAGCCCGATAGGCTTTGCAGTTACAATCTTTCAACCTCAATTTGAATATATTCCTGGAAAAGCAAACGTAGTTGCTGATATGTTGTCTCGCCATCCCCTAAAGATATCTGAGAAGAGCAATTAAAGGGTGAAGATTTAAAGAAAATTATCGAAGCGTTTGGATCTAAAGAAAATAATACAGATTTTGTCACTAGGAATTCACTTGTGGCGATAGATCATTTCATGGATTTTATTTTGTAGGGTACTATTACCAAGTACTATTTTTTTCCTTTAATTTTTTATTGGCCCCCTAATTGTCCTCCTTATGAAATCGACGTTGATAAATATGAAGTCAAACCTGTTCTTTTTAATCCTAAAATTCCAGAAGAATCTGACAAGTATATTTTTAAATATTTGACAAAATGTCTAAAAATGAAAGTTGTCGATCATTAATGGCCATATAGTGTATATATATATATATAACATGCAGCTTATTTATAAAACCATGAAATTCAAATATATGTGGCAGTTTCAAGCAAATGATAAAGCAACCTATTCTTCATAAACTCTACTATACTCATAAAACTTTTCAAGTGACACAGACATCATTCAACACAGTTTGAAAGCATTTCTGGGCAACATAACCCTCTGTTGTTTTTAATAGCCAATTAACTATTTTCAATATGCCATCTCTAGATTTTGTTAATGAAATATATATACATGTACCAGAAGATCTTTCACTTGTCATGCACTCGCTTAACTATGAATGAGAAGATGAAAAAGTACTCTCAAAATTCAGGCACACAGGATTGACAATGTAACATTTTCTTTATTTGAAACGAGATAGTACAGTTCATCACTTGGATGCGAAAGGGTTCTCAAGACAATCTCAGGAACAGGGGAGCTTTAAAACAATTTCTGGCAATATACCTCAAATTTTACAACATAAATGCTGGAGGATCTTTAAACATATAAAAAGAAAGCTAAACCTCATATGCAATCATGGTTCATACCATCAGGAAAAAGAAGGCCTCGCTCCAAAGTAAAGAGTTTCACATCAGTCACTCATGACAAAGAACCGTGAGTTATTCAGGAAAAACAGATGTTTTGCATAAAATTAATTTTCCTACAAAAATTAATTTGATAATCATAAAATACACAACACGAACTTTAAAAAGCTCGCTGCTTTACTTAAAAGGCAACTAAAATAATAAAATACAAGTCAAAAAATATACATTTTATTTAAAAACTTCTCAGTACTTTCGGCCTGCATTTCCCAGAGGAGACTATTTTAATAACTCATTGCTGTTCATTTACTCGTCATTTCGTTTTGAAATGGGATGATTATTAGAGTTGAAAGCAGCAGTCCCTTGGATTTAATTAAGTAGAGAAAATTATATATTAACTGTTTGTTTTATTACACCATTTTGTTCTTATACGTCACTTTCATTTTTAAATGCGTAGCTGGCCAATCGAAGTAGCAGATTAAATTTGCGTAGAGGAAAATATTTAACTGCCGTACCATTCATTTTAATATATCACTTTGCTCAAGATTTGGTATTCAACCCTATATTGGGGATATTATAGGATAGGGCATCATTACATACTTGATTGTTTTTCCACAGGATTTCTATGGATTCTCTGATAGTGGATGCGTAGAACTCATTGGATGTTGGGTATCTAATTTTTGCAGGATCCAAATCTATTATGATATTCTGATTAAAACTTAAATGTGAGAGAGCTGTGGATAGATTTTATATCTGCTTTACACTCTTTGAGTTTTCTTTTTGTCATTCCTATGTATTTCATTGCTATCAGTTCTAAAAGGACTCTAATAAACCATTTCCAAATGAAGTGATGTATTTGTATAAATGAACAGCAATGAGTTATTAAAATAGTCTCTGATGATGGCCATTGAGAAGTTTTAAATGAAATGTTTATTTTTTAACTTCTATTTAATTATTATTTTGTCGTCTTTTAAAGTGCATATTGTGTATTTTATGATTGAATCAAGGTGAAATATTGCATTTTATTTAATTTACTTTAAAAAAATAGCTTTAAATAAACTTTTAAACTTAAATCAGTTCAAGAAAACATGACTTTCAAAAATAACATTTCACAGTTTGTGAAAATGCATATGAATCTTGATACCATGTGAAGTGAAGAGATGAAATGTTTTGAAAACAAAACATGGCTGCAACAGAAAAGTTAAAAGGAAGTAAATTCCTGAGATTGAACTAAATTTTAGAAAAAATAAGAAAATGGGCAAGAAACAAAATAGGCTACAACCCGTAATAGGCTTCGGTAGAATTATCATATCGAGTTAGTTTGCCACAAAAGCCCCTGTTAACTTGAAAATAGATGATTTATATTGGATCATCCCGAAACATTAAACTACTGTTATTCATTATCGCCTTGTTTCTGTTGGTTGAATCCACAACAAAAATTGCCACCTAACAACAATTGCATTTCTTAAAAATTTATTCCAAAAAAATCTTCTAAAATGACTGTTGGTCATGAAATTAGCATTTCTTCAAAACACAACTAAACTATTTTATTCTAGAGTAGGACATCGGAATGTACACTAGGAGTGGTAAAAGAAAAGAAACTACCATTTTAAAATAGAAACTTTTATTTTTGACTAGAATCTGTTACAAAAATTAATACTGACTAGAGTACAAAATTATAAATTATTTCACAACACATCTGTCATTTTTGGCAATCATACAAAACCCACTCTTACCTTTACAGCCATTTAAATTATGCGGAAATTGCATCTAATAATAAAAAAGAAAAACTTCAGCCATTCCAAAAATGAGAGAAAAGGAGACAGATTCTCTCCTTTAAGTAACACACATCATAATGGAGAGAAAATAACGTAAGGTTTGTTATTGACTTAAGGTGCCACGGATGGAAGCAGTACCACTGATTATTTTCCCTTCATTATGAAAATTACAAACACATTTCTTGTACAAACATCCGCCAGAATGGAATGAAGAATGATAAATAAATCACAACACAGAGAGCCACCAACAATCGCTATTTCGAGTCAAGAGGCATCCAGGGCAGACTGCATGATGGGAATGATGAGGTCATCCATATTCGGAAGCACCAACACCTTCTGCAGAAAAAGAACATTCACTCTATTATAATACAGTCGGACCTCTGTTTAACGAAGTCGCTAAATCCCGAAAAAAAGTTTGTTATATGGAAAATTCGTTAAATAGAGAGTCACCTTTTAAAATACTTTAAACAACATAAAACATATTTTAAACCCATAAACACTAAATATAATTTTAAAAAAGTAATTAATCACACTTTTTGTATAAATTATATCTATTTGTTTTATATATTTTACCCTTCAAAAAGAAACTTGCAAGGGAAATAAGAATGAAACAAAACATTGTCCGAAAATACATTGTAGTTTCAGTTTAAAAAATAATTTTACATTACAATCATGATTTTTTATTATGATCGATAAGTTGTTTGGAGGAATACCAAATTTTAAAGCAATATTCTTTTTCTTCACACTTTTATCCACCACATCAAGATTTTTTTTTTTTTATGCCAAGCACTTTCTCTTTGACATTTTCGAGCTAAAAGAACCGAAATTACCAGCACGACTGAATGATCAGACACTTATTGCACTGTTAAAAATTTTGCAGCATTCTGGCAGGTCATTCGACCGTTTTTTGATAATACGGTTTCATAACCATAATTTAACTATATTCTGACCATAAAATGGCCAATAATATGGTCAGAATAGTGTTAAAATTACGGTTGTGTAACAGTTTTCAGAAAAAAACGGTCAAATGACCTGCCAGAATGCTGCAAATTTTAAACAGTGTGTATGGAAAGCAAATAATCACGGCTATTTTGCTGCTCTCGGTGAGTTAGGTGCTGGTAAGACCTGTTCATGGTCATTGATCATCATAAAATGTGTTAAAAGAAAGAATAAGTTTGAAATGTCCAGTAATATTGAGACAAATAGGGAGAAAAAAAAATTAGATTCCAAGAAAAAATTTGTTAAATAGAGAATGCACTTCGCTATTTAGAGGTTATTTTACGAAGAAATTCGCGAAATGTTCTTGGTCCCAAGGAAAAGTTTGTAAAATAGAGAAATTCGCAAAACAGAGGTTCGTTAAATAGAGGTTCGACTGTATACAATTACTGAATAGACAATGGTCATTAATGTAAGCATCCCAATGATGGGCAGTTTTTTAAATCGATACTATCATTTTTTAGGTGCGTTCGTAATTATATAAGTACATAGCACCTATAGTTGCCGTTCAGTCCGTCTGTCCGTCCGCCTATAACAGAGCAAAAACTAACCAACCAAATGGTCTGAAATTTTAAATATAGGATTGTTGCAAAATTTTGTTGAGCCATTTCAAATTTTATGAAAATCGGATGTATAGTTTAATGACAGGGACATTCAAAAGTTTTTCTTTACATTACGGCCAATGGGAAAAAATTATTGCAAGTGCATTTTAATGATGTTACAGTCTTCCGAATGGTCTGAAATTTTAAATATATAATTGCTGCAAAATTTTGTCAAGCCATTTCAGATTTTATGAAAATTGGATGTATAGTTTAATGACAGGGACAGTCAAAAGTTTTCCGTTACATTACGGGCAATGGGAAAAAAATTATTGCAAGTGCATTTTAATGATGTTACAGACTATGCACTTACGAAGTGCAAAAAAAAATATATACATTCAGTACACTATGGGGTGCAAAAAATATTTATAAAATTAGTTACAGTACGAATGCACCTCATTGGCCATGTTTGACGAGCAATTTCCTACTTGTTTAAATCTAAGTCACTAGAGGTAATATCATTTTCATTCTCTTTCAAATATTGAAGGTAAAGTAGTTGGATGTGCTAATCCCAAAACTTTCTTCTGTCTCATACATGTTAAAACTTCAGAATTCACTATCACAGTGTCAAATTTAAATGATAACCTATGCCCATCATGAGGATTCAAAATGTATAGGTTCGTTGAAGTATGTGCATTTTTAAAGAAAATATAAGCATTGCATTTTTCTATCAAACCACTGAATTTCGACCCACACCCTCTTAGATGTCTGCAACAGAAAATACCAATTCAAAGAGCATAAAAGCGACATCTGTTGGGCAGTATACACCCAAGCCTAATAAGGATCTATTTATGTGAAAGTGTAACAGAATATGAAGTTTGATTAAATTCCATGCATTAGTTTTGAGATAGGGCTATCACGGATATCATGAAAAAAGCAGTATAGCCTGTTACATGATTAACACAAAAAACTAATCAGGAACAGAATATTAAATTTGTTGAAATTCCATTTTTAGTTCTTGAGATATTATCGCTAGCATCGTGTAAATCCTGAAAAACAGTGTTGAATTCAGGGGCTGGTATGGGTGGACAATGCAGGTTCTTATGGCAATGTTCCTGAAAATTTTAATTCAGGCCGGAAGGAAATCACACTAATTCAAAATTCATTTGTTTTGAGACAGGAGCAGATGTACACCTCATGGGTTATGCTGTCGAAGGCAGTAGGAGCCCCAACTCCAGGTTCATTTAATTTCGAAATTTGATCTTGATAAGTACATAAGGAAAAATAAGTAATACAAAACATAAGTTATGTGATTAGCATCAGTAATTTATGGATATAAGAGAAACTGGTAAAAAAAGCCGAACATACGCAGATATGTGGCGAACAGTTCCTTCTTATAATAGCCTCCAACGGTATTAAATATACAGTAGATTTCCATTACAACGAACTCCACTGGACTGTTATAATATTTCGTTGTAACGGAATTACTCCTATTTATCTAATGAATTACATATACACATAAACTTATTATCTAAGATAAATTTACCTTTCATTATAGAAGATTTTAATAGGAAGACTAGTTAAATTAACATAGAAAAAGTTAGTAAATTAAAATTCAATTTTAAAAATACAAAATTACAGACTAACCTTTATTTAGTAGCACATTATTGCAGAAAATCTGTGATTTAGTTTGTACAAAGGAAGGTGGTGATAACAAAAACATGGGCAATGAATGAATGTGAGAAAATACCTCTTCTGGAACATTCTTTTGATGAGAAACAAAAGCATGCATTTTCTCCAAGCATGAAAGAGCACCCGAAGTGGTAACTTTTCAATGGTTGGTAACATCAATATCGTCATCACTGCACTCGTAATTTTGTCGGTCTAATGTACTTTTAATGGACAAAATGATATCTTCATCAGACACTTCAGAGTATATTTGAATATTGACATCCACCAATAAGAAATCCTCCAAATCCACCTGATGAGGGACTGGTGTTAATTTTTTGGCAGCCTTCCAAATTGTGTTCAACTCAGAGGATTTATCCAAATCTGAAATTTCTGATTCATTTTCTTCGGTCTGAGTTAACCGCGGGTTTCCAACAGTTAGAAATTGCTTTCTGGCTAATTTCTTCACGAACCAGAGATCATTTCAAAAATAGAAAAAAAGAGCTCGATGAAGATTTTTCATTGTAACGGAATTCCTAAAAAATGCTCTTCGTTAAATCGGAATTTTTAATACATTAAGGTTAATGCAATTTGAAAAGGGGATTTGTCAAATTTTGTTGTAACAGGATTTTTCGTTGTAAAGGAAATCTACTGTATATATATATTGGGGAGTGTGCCTGGCTATGCTGTACATTCTTGGTCCAAGGTCTATCATCATTTTAAAAAAATTTCGGACAACATGTGCTGGTGATCTCCAATGCTTGTTTTTTGTGCTGCCTCATGCTTAGACAGAATGTCTTTCAATTTGGTAATTTGTTGTTGCTTTTTTTCCTCTATCCTTTTTAATCTTGTTTTATTTTGAATATATTTGTTTTTCAATAGTACAAAGGGCGTTCCATAATAACTGAGAGTAAAATCATAAAAAAATACATCATTCTTCTTCAAAACACCTTCTTTCAGATTATATGCAACAGTCCCATTGTTCAACACACTTTTCAAAATAAGTAGAGAAGCTGCTTCAAAGAACTCTACACTGTTAAAATAACTTCAGAATCTGTTGTTGTATGTGTCAGAATCACTTCTTGCAAACTTGGTAAGGGGATCAAAATGATCCGAATTTCCTAAAGTCAAAGACTGTAATAACAGGTGATGAAACAACTTGGGTGCATGATTTTGAACCCCTCATCAAGTCTGCAACAAGTGATTCTAACATATTCTGAAATTATTTTAGCACTATAGGATTCTTTGAAGCAGATTTAAGAAAATGGTTTCTACACTTGCTTTGAAAAGTGTGTTGAATGATGGGTTTTGAAGAAGAATGATGTATTTTTTTTATGTAAATATATTTCTTGAATTTACTCTGTTATTATGGAACACCCTTTGTCTATTTCTCTATTTTAAGGATGTGGTTGTCCCAAATTCATATTCTTTAGCTATTTTACGGCTAATAGGAAGATGAAATGACTCACTTTATTTGTGCAACTCTAGGCATTTGGGACCTGACGATTCTGTTTAGGTTCTACAAATTTCCATTATTCATTTTCTGCTTTTTTTTTTTTTTTTTACTATGATTTTGGAAACTATGTTGAGTGTGTTAGGGGGAAATGTATTGTTGTCAATTAGTTAATTTCATTTTATTCATAATTTCACAG
Source organism: Maratus speciosus (assembly GCA_963932465.1). Classification (NCBI taxonomy): domain Eukaryota; kingdom Metazoa; phylum Arthropoda; class Arachnida; order Araneae; family Salticidae; genus Maratus; species Maratus speciosus. The sequence goes on along the minus strand of CAWVRF010000002.1, from coordinate 4,034,584 downwards.
TTTTTTTTTTTTTTTTTTTTTTTTTTTTTTTGGTGGTAGGTAATTTTTTTTAATGGATATATATACATATAGTATATGAAACAATTAAAAAAACATTGCAATTTACCAACAAAAATTGTAAAATTATAAATAGAATGAAATTTATTCATTGACATCATAAACTATTCCCCTTAACATATTCAGCATAGATTTGAAAAACATAATAATAAATAAAATGAACAGAAAATGAATAATAGATATTTGTAGAACCTACACAGAATCTTCAGGTCCTAAATGCCTAAAGTTCCACAAATAAAGTGTGTGGTTTCATCTTCATATTACCAATAAAAAAGCTAAAGAATATGAATTTGGGAGTACCAATACACAAAAAATAGAGAAATAAACCTTCAAAAACAAATAAGTTTAAAATAAAATGTGATTAAAAAAGATTAAGAAATAAAATTCACATTACCACATTGAATGCATTGCTGACCAAGAAAAAGAATGAGGCATATATATTTTAGAATAAAAAAATTTAACATTGGGACCTACCTTTCTCCCACGCTTATAGAGGGTCCTAAAGGAAGACTTAAAAATTATTTGAATTTGTAAATAAAATTTAGAGCATTCAAAATTTTGTCCATCTGGGCATTTTTAAAAAGATTGATGATTATAGGAAGTAAAAATAGAAAGTACCGCTGTTCCGGATGAAATCATAACTTCCTAATGATAAAAAATCATTACTTCCTTTTTAGGTATATTCGTAATTATATAAATACGTAGCACCTAAAGTCGTTGTTCGGTCCGTCTGTCTGTCCGCATATAACACAGCAAAAACTAACCAACTGAATGGTCTGAAATTTTAAATATATAATTGTTGTAAAATTTTGTTGAGTCATTTCAAATTTTATGAAAATCGGATGCATAGTTTAATGACAGGGGCACTCAAAATTTTTCCGTTGCATTACGACCCATGGGAAAAAATTATTTCAAGTGCATTTTAATGATGTTAGCCTTTCGAACAGAAGGAACTTGATATGCACTGATGAAGCGCACTAAAATACACATTCAGTACACTATGCAGTGCAAAAAATATTTATAAAACTAGTCATAGTACGAACGCACCACATTGCCTCGTTAGATGTGCAATTTCTAACTTGTGTTTAATCTTCCTTAAAAAATAAATTTAAATAAAATATAAATTACAATATTATTAAAATTACATGTTAAAGCTAATAATTGTAAAAGTTAAAAAACTTTATTATTCGACTCTAAGGTCTGTAATAACTTACGACTGGGCCCCTGACTTTGTCTACCCAAATGGGAGGTGGTCGCTACGGCTCTGCTGATTCGCTAAGTTTTGAAATTAATATTTTTGAGCTTATCTGTGTGAATCTGTGAATATCAAAATATTGATTCTAGAATTTGGGAATTGATTCTGTTTTATACAATGTCGATTTTCATAGATTCCTAAATTTTCCAGAATTGTCCATCACTAAAGCATCCTTTTCTTAAATACACTAGCTGATAATACTCTTAAATGAACATTAAATGTGTATCATTTTATATCTTTATCACGATTTTGTCTGAAATACATACCCGCTCACTCTTTGAAAATGGGGGAGAAGCTGGTAATTGCTAAGATTTGTTATGTAAATTTTTTTCATAATTTTTGGAAAATTGTATGAGGTAGTAATGAACAAATTAAAACTTTAAAATGCCCTCTACTGATGGAAAAAGAAGTTGAGAGGAGCGAGTGCTTAGTAATGTACAGGATAAAAGCTTTAAAACAATATGTCACATGAAAGAATTCATTCCACCAACCCCTCCCCCCTCAGCATGGGGGATGATGCCCCCTGTAGTCTGGAGTCAAAAATAGATCTCACCCATCGAAGGCCCATGAAGAATTTCACCTTTGATCAAGCCTTCAAATGAGGTCAAATCTTGCTGTAGCTTAATTAGGATCTGATTTGGGGGAGGGGGGGTGTAGAAAGGTTCATAATATGAAAGAGTGGTTTGAGGGTTTTCCGATAATATATCACATGAGCAGGCTTGCTGTTCACGCACTGCAAAATCTTGCAAAAAAAACCAAAAAAAAAAACAATCTCGAATCTTTTAGCTTCACATTCCAGCACAAGGGGTGAACTCTGTTCTTAACAAAACTGTTTCTGGATGAAACTCCATTAAACAACCTACCTGTAGATATATTAGTCAAGGGGGTGATGGGCTTAAGAAAAAATTTGAGATATTTGCTGAAATTACTATTCAAAAATAGTGGTAAGTACACTTTTGAAATTTTTACATTAAATAAGTAATATTTATCCCAGGGCTCCATGAAAAAGACACATCTAAAACGGTAGAAAACTGTACCAGTTTTAAATATTTGATTGCACCCCTCCCAAAAAACTGCTTGTGGGTTGGGTTAGGCTAATTCAAAATATTTTGCAGGTTAAAACTCTATATACAATAATACCTCCATAATGGACACACCTGAAAAACAGACATCTCAATTTAGCGAACACTTTTTCAATTCCTAACACTTACACATTTGTACACTTATACCTTTGAATGGTGGATACCTCTCAATCTATACACGTGTACCATGTGCAGTAGGGTGGAACGAAAAAAATTAATTTTTTAAAATCAAAAACAGGTAGGTGCCAAAAGTTGCCTTTATAGTAGTACATCATTTGCATGCAATATTACCGCTGAAAAAAAAAAAATGGCTTCAGTCTGCGCTTTTGGTGCAAAAGTCGAAATTTTGGGTAAAATTTGACATTTCTTCAAAAAAATTAAAAAAATTCTATAGAGAAGGTTATTATTTAAAAGTGTTATTTAAACCTTGACTATTAATGACTTAACATACTTAAACGATAAAACGATATCTTTGTTCTGTATAACTGGAGCAAAATTGACAACTTTTGGTAAAAAAAAGGCATTGTCACTCTGTCGTGTCATACAACTAATTGTTGTTTAGAATACAGCTCTTACGTAGTTGCTTTCAAAACTACTTAGGAGGTACCATGTGAAGTTGGCTGCCTTTCATGATGCAACAGTGCATAGCTTGACCACCCTTCCATCTGAGCACAATGTTTTATTTATCATTGAATTGTGATTTTTTATCAAAGACTGATTATAAGTTTTCTATGTATCAAACTAGTCCATACTTTGTATCCACAGACGTTGGGTGATGCTGCTGTGACACTCCTTATCATATTATATGATAAGGTAAGCAGAGTAATGCAGTGGAATTATTCGAATCTATTCAGCCATCTAGTATCTTCACCATAATTGCATCCAGTTACTGCATAGTGACTGGGAGTTCTGTTCCTACAACATTCTACAACATTTAGCTATTTCATCTTTGAGTATGCCATTATTTACTCTACCTCTTGCATTTTTTATATGCTGATAAGCTTGTTGCTTAATGTGATTGCGATCGTCAGAGATTGGAATAAGAATTTGATCTCGATGTGAAAAGCAACCATTGCCCTAAATAAATTTTTTTAGTATTTGTTTTTTGCCGTTGTCTGTTATGTTTAGTAGCCGAGTAGTTTCCCATCAGTTTTTAGATCAATTTTTCAGATGTGGATTACATTTGGTGTAAACCATCTTGAGACATAAACTTGGATTACATACGTTGTGAGAGAACCTACAGGCTCTGATGGTCAATCAGTGCTTACATAAAAGCGAAAAATTTTATTCGCCTTTGTGAGCCATTTGCGTAAGATAAGTTTCTTGGGTTCCTATTCACTAATTCTTCTGAGCAATATCTTGATGAAATAACTTTGAAAATGTCTAGCAGGTATTTCTGGTCTGTGCTAAGTACCTTTTTCTCGATTTCAGGAAATAATGTTTGAAAATTACCCTTTATGGCTTCAAAAATTGAAATAAGAAGGGAATGGCACTTGGACAAAGATTTTCCTATTGGTCCAACGAATCCCTGTGGTTTAGAATCTAATTTTTGCAAACAATCTTGTCTAATAAATGATGCAAAGGAAATTCACTGGGCTTGGAGGTGGCATAGGATCCATTGTAATGGTTCATTCTAAACATGTACCTCACAGAATGGATGACAACGACGAACAGAATTATCCGCCTTTAAATGACCACTCACTGTCCATCAGAGTCTCTACGTTCCCTCAAAAAATACTATGTAATCCAAGTTTGGCCCCAGGATAGTTTACAATCAAATATTATCCACAGCTAAAGAAGGGATATAAAAACTCATGGGAAATTACTCGGCTACTAAACAACACACAAAACGGAATAAAACAAATAGTAAAAAAAGGTTATTTAGGACAATGGTTGCTTTGCATAATCAGAGGAAATTCTGATTTCAATGCTCTCTGACGATCGCATCACATTAAACAGCTAGCTACACAGCACATAATAGTTGAAAGATGAGAGTAAATGATAGCATACACAAATCTGAAATATCGATAATCAACTTTGAAGCAGATAATTAAATAAATCTAATTCATTGGAAAAGTGTTGTGGTAACAGAACCCCTAATCAATAAGCATTTAGCGCATAGGCGTAACTTGGGCTCTAAAACTAGGGGGGCAAAGTCACGAGTCCCTTTTGTACAAATATATACTCTCCCCCCCCCCCCCCCCCACCCCGTAATCCATCAGACACACTTAAATTAAATATTTAAAATTTTTAATATTTAAACAAAATGTTTAATATTCAAGCACAAAAGAAAACATAGGAAAAGAACATAAATTGTACATTTTATGTATTTAAAGTTGAAATCGAAAAAAGGTTCAAACAAATTTAATAAAAATTTGTCAAAACCTTGGGCTTTCGAAGATTTTTTTAAATGATTGTGATGTTCAGGGAGGTTGTTTTGAGATAAATATGTTTAAAGCCTTCCTACAGAGCGTCAACAAATGATAGAAGTTTATTTAAAAAAAACTCTTAGCTATCATTCTGATTGGAATGACTCAGAAATTTTGTGATGCCTTTTACGGTACACGGAATAATTTCAGCTTAATAATTAAAAAAATTATATTGTTCTTAAATTTCGAAAATTTTGAACTCTAACTTTTCACAACGTTTCAAGTTAAGACAAACAAGAACGTAAACACGTGCATCGGTTATAGATTATGAGCAGTGTTGGGTATGAGTGCGTTCATTGAACGAAAGTTCGAGAACTTAGTTCACTTTCTGTGAACGTTGAGTTGAACTTGATTCACTTTTTAATAAACGAACGTGAACTAAACGAAAGCTCAAAAAATTCGTGAGTTTGAACGAAATTTACAACTCAAACTCAATTGTTTTCATAACTTATGTTTTAACTTTTCCAGCCATTAAGAACACGTTTTTCCCATTCAGATGCCATTTAGAGGCCTAAACGGACTCGGAACGGGTCGAGTCTGATCATCAGTTTTTCTGGGTCGTGCCTGACCTTGCTTTCTCTGGAAGCTCGGGCCGGGCCAAACCGGACTTTTTTTCTGGGCCTGTGCTTTACTTTTCCTAGAAGTCTACACCGACAGAAATTTGGTCGCCCCTGCTTGTGTGAAAATTATTGCCCTGTCCCAGTCTGGCTTGTGCAAAAATCTGTTTAAGGAACAATTTACCTTGGGTCAACATTTTTCTTCCCCAAAAATATATATTTTTTAATTACCATTATACATTTTGATTACCATATATTACCATACCAATTAAAATTATCTTTAAAGAATAGTAGTACATATTCATTTCTAGAGGTGGGGATATAGTACTGTAAAACCTGTTATAAGAATCTGTGTATGACGAGATCCTGTTTTAAACGGAAAAATTTCTTGATCGGTGGATCTGGATCTTCAAAATGGATATAATAATCCGTTTGAAAATAAATAATATATTTGCAAGAGACGACAGGCCTGGTAAAAAAGGAACTTACTATAACGATTTTTTTTCTCTCCAGTGTGATTCCTCCTTAGAAGATTTTTTTATGTAAAATTTTTAAGATTTTTAAGTCTCCAAACCATGTAAATGGATTAATGGTATTAATAATAATTCAGATATTTACATACAAATAGAGGTCCATTAAAAAATCAATATAGCTTACAATAGGATATATAGAAAGAAATGTTGTGGGAACAGTATTTTGGAGCGGAGGTCCCTGTGCTATGCAGTCTATGGTAGAGGTCTGCATGGGCCGAAATTTCAAGGCCCAGGCCCGGCTCGATCCATAGACGAAAAATTCAGCCTAGTCCGGTATAAACATTAAAAGTTCTTCCGGCCCGGCCAGGCAAGGCATAACAGCTAAAAGTTCGGCCCGAGACCTGCCCGTCCCGAAGGAATTTATACAAAACATTGATTCATTCATGAACATTAATTGAAACAACGTCGATTTGGTTAAAAATTTGTCTCGCACGAGGAGTTCTGACCAAAAATACTTATCTATGCTTTTTATTGTCATGTTTATAGATTTCATTTTCATAGAAGTTTGCGATATTTATTTTTTTAATGAATCGCTATTAGTTGCATGTAAATGTTTCAGTTATAATTAATATAGTTGATCCATATTCCATGTATTGGAGACTTAAAAATCTGAAAAATGCTATACAGTAAAATCTTCTAAGACGGAATTGCATAGGAAAGAAAAATATATGCGTTATAGACAAGTTCCCTTCTTAGCAGGTGTAGATGTATTATATATTATTGTCTTACGTATTAGTACATTCATTTTACATGGATCAATATATTTTTCGCATTAAAAGAGGATTTCGTCATAGGCAGTTTCTTTTTCACACGTTTTACTATATTTTAATTTAGCTACCTTTTAACCCATTTATGTGCAGCGTCTCATTTTTGGGACGTTCCGAATTTTGCACGGGACGGAATTTCCAGGCACGGGCCCTGCCCGGCCCAATGAAAAAATTAAAAGTTCAGCCAGAGCCCGGCTTGTTTATATTTTCACAATTCACGGCCCGGCACTGCTCGTATAAAAATCAGTGAAAACAGGCCAGACCCGTGGAAAATCAATTAAATGAGGCTCGACTCAATTTCTACAAAAAATTCAGGTTTTTCTAAACATACAATTCAGATTCTTTTAAAGAATAATACCGCATACATATTTGTGAGATAATTTTAAAGTATATTTTAAAATTACTATGTGTTCGCAAGACAGAAAATACATAATATCAACATTAATGATTACTTAGAGTCTTAGACGTTTCAACATTCAAATAAGGATTCATTAAAAAATTAATGTAGTTTAGAAAAAAAAGAAAAAGACGAGGGTTAAAACCATAACTTTTGAAGCTGTATAATAAAAAGCAGATTTGTAAAAATACTGTTAGGAGGGCAGGGGAGGGGGGCACAGTCAAAGTCACATAAGTGATAAACAACATAACAACACACACCGATTGTCCACACCGATTTCCAAGTTAACATACTTGAGAAATTTAAAAGGGTTTGAAGGAAAAATAATTCGCATCAAACACTTTAATCAGGATGACATTTTAGACCTATGTGAAAACTAATAACGTGTAACACGTTAAGCGCCACGTTAGTTACCGGTGACTGACACTGAACTCTCCGTTTAGAATGCTTCATTCACCGATGACTGACGGTCTAAAACATCATATAAAACTAACTATATATATGTTTTGTTTTAAGTAATTACTAAAAATTTATTTAAAATTTACCTACCTTTTATTTATTACAGGATTATACCGTCTTAAAAATTACTTAAAACATTGTAAATTTTTCAGCTTCAGTGTCAGTCACTCAACGTGTTAATTGAGAATTTGAAATGATTTAAATACCACTCAAACTGTTTTAAGATGAATCCAGATAATTTATCAATACAAAAATTTAAATCAAACACTGATTTGAACTTCTTTTTAACACTTTCCAACATAGTTGAAAAGTGTTCATGAAATCGGTTTGTCTGTCCGTGCTCTAACTCAAGTAAATATAGTCCGATTGCCATGACATGGATATATGTTATTGGGTATGACTATATGGCATGTTCGGTGTTGAAAATGAAGTGTGTAGCATTTACGGTTCAATTACAGGGGCACTCAAAAGAATTTCGTTATATTACGGTCTATGGGGAAAAATCGTTTGAGGTGTTTTTAACAATATTACACTATTTTAAAGATATTCAAATTAATATTTATCCCTGAAGTGTACTCCAAGGTTCTTACTATAGAACACGGTGAGCATAAAATTTATTGTTCATTTACAGGAACCCCTTTAAAAGAATTTGGCTTACAGAGGAAAATGAACAATAATTGAACTATTGAAGCTCATGAAATATAATTGTTGGAAGTGCTTTTTCAGTTGTGATATGCGTTTTGCAAATTTAATTATTTCTTAAATGTTACTTGGTGTCTACAAATTCTGTAGATCCTATACAGGTTTTCAACAACATCCATTTATTGGCGAAAATTGCTGAATGGAAAATTTCAACCGTGCTATGCTTTTAACTGAACTAACTGTTAGCATATTATATAGTATATCTGCATACCAATAGTTCATATACAGGGCTGCACAAAAAGATTGTATATTTTCCCATCTATTCATGGTAATAGCAGAAATTGGGCTTTCAAATGCATTATGCATTTTACATATTGTTCACTTAGGCATCATCTTTCATATTAGTAAACTGCGAAGTTTTGATATACGTGTTGGAAAGTGTTTCATAATATATGCCATATGCATGATTTTTCGTGCTTGTTTTTTTTTATATAGAAATAATTTTAATTTTACACCTTTTTAAAGTGGACTCTCCTTAAAGGTCCCCCCCCCCCCCCAAAAAAAAAAAAAAAAAAAAAAAAGAATCTTCAGTTTTGTTTGATGTTGTTTTTACTTTTAAAATATTAAATACAATTTTTTTATAGAATTTATAGTATTTTGCTAGAATAAAGAAAAAAGTTTCTGGTGCTTCTCTCTAGATTTCTGTAAAGCGTATGTCCCTTTTCCCATATTTTACAATTGTACTTAAGTTAAAATGGGAAATATATTTATAAAAATGTTTTTACGTTTACGAATTTTGAAATTTCACGAACACAAGCGAATACTGAAAAACTGAATATTTTTCTATTCCCTCGAAACTAACTACTCTATGATTACCTGATTGCAATTTTCTTGCTCAATATGTAAAAAACTAAAGCATTGAACAGAGTACGTTTCTTTTCGTCGCAACGTTTGATATGGTAAGGTGCTTCCTTTCATGTTTTATGACTTCTGTCAGGAGTCTAGAGGTTAGATGTCGGCGGTGGATGCTGTTGACATGTTTATACCTGACTATGTCTGTTGTTGAGATTCCCCTTTCTTTTGTTGATGATCACATAACATAATGTGTTTGATAATGAGAACTATGAATGAAAAAGGCAGCAAAAGTACTGTTAGCAATATGGGTATTATATTAAAGGGATTTTAAAGGTTTTAAACAAATTTAAGTTTATTATTTTCCAGTTTTTATTACTTTTTTTTTATTATTATTATTTCTTTTGAGATTTAAAGTTTATGATTAAAATTATTGAAAATTTGGGATTGACATTCTGCATGCGTGTTAAAATCGTAGCAAATGAAAATAACAGTAGTTTTGTTTTCTTATTTATCAGGTGAAGCATACGTACGATCACCAAAAAGTAAATTTACTTGATTTTAATGTTTTTGGCATACTTTGAATAAATTGGTTACGTGTTTTTAAAGTAAAAGCTATCAAATAATGCACGTGAAATTGAAAATGTGCGAATATTTAGTGCCCTGTTCCATTAATTATTTTTATAAATAGGGATGACCCTCCTGAAAGTTCTACATGTGTGTAAATAGTAAGTCAGTTATATCAGTATATGCCAGTTTGTGTGTTATTTTATTTTAATCCATATTTTAATCATTTTTGTTTAGATAAGAGTTTTTATTTGTGCATAATAAGAAAAGCTCAATACGTTTTTTCAAGAATTTCTTTTTATATATAGAATTTTATTTAAACCATTATTTTAAGATTTTTATGTATAGTTGAATAGTATATTTTATACTATGTTATATTTTAATATTGGAAAAGAAAGGCCGGGGCAGTGATTTATGACTATCATCGGGGATTTTTGAAAAAAGCATACAAACGCACCTTTTCATTAAACAAGTTTTCATCACACATTCTATTTCTGTTTTCAATAAATTCTCCAGTTAAACACGTTTATTGTTTTATGGGCACTGTGAATTAGTAATGTTTGACTTGTACCATGAAATAGGGGGCAATATAGCTGGGAGGATTAGGGAGTCGTATTCATATTATTCCAAAATGACTTTATCCTAATGAAAATTACAATGGTGGAAGTCAAGCGATCTATTTCACATGTGCAGATAAACAGCTCTAATAATGTGAAAGAGAAAAATAGGCTCCGCTTTTCTGAAAATAAAGAGCAGGGAAGATATTTTTACTTGAACTTGACTTAAGACAGAAATTACTGCTATAAACGTAAAAATGTTAATTCTGGGTTATTTTGAATTACCCAGTATTTATTCTAGTTCACAGTTAGTAGTTAAATAAAAAGGAAGATAAAATTAAAATACAAAACTGAGCCTTAGCCATTAAACAATACAAAAAACTGGAGGGGCGAAAGGTAAGTTTTGCCCCTGCTCCTAGAAAACTGTGGGGGCATATGCCCCCCCTTGCCCCTGCCAGATTACGCCCATGATTTAGCAGGTGCAATCTTGGTGAAGATAATAGACGGCTGAATAGATTACATTAATATCATCCGCACTGAATTACACTGTTTGCCTTCTTTTATGCAATCAGTAGTAAAATATGTGAAGGAGATCACAGCAGCAGCATCCAAAGTCTGTGGATACGAAGAGAGATGTACTAGGTTGATACATAGAAAACTTATGCCAGTCTTTGATAAAAAAAAAAATCACAATTCAATGTATAAATAAAACATTGTGTTCAGATGGTAGGGTTGCACTGCTGTGACATGAAATGCAGTCACCTCCATGTGGTACCTCCTGGGTAGTGTATGGAAACAACTAGGTGAGAGCTGTATTCTAAACAACATTTAGTTGTATGACACAACAGAGTGGCAATGCCTTTTTTTCACCAAAAGTTGTCAGTTTAGCTCCAGTTACACAGAACAAAGATATTGTTTTATCGTTTAAATATGTTAAGTCATTAATAATAAAGGTTTATATAACACTGTTAAATAATAACCATCTCTATAGATATTTTTTAATTTTTTTGAAAGAATGTCAAATTTTACCCAAAATTTCCACATTTGGACGAAAAGCGCAGACTCAAGCCCTTTTTTTCTCAGCGATAATTTTGCACGCAGATGATGTGCTAGTATAAAGGCAACTTTTGGCACCTACCCGTTTTTGATTTTAAAAAATTTATTTTTTTCGCTCCACCCTAATGTGCAGGGGTCACACTCATTTCAAATAACTTGTAGCAGTTTTTGGAGCAGCAAAAAACGAATTTTGTAGCAGCAAAACACAAATTTTGGAGCAGCCCCCCCCCCCCCCCCCAAAAAAAAAAAACAGTTTTTGTACTTTCACTCACTCAGAAAAACTGTTTTTGCAAGCAGAAAAACATTTTACAGTAAGCTAAAGTAAGCAACACAATTAGGAAAACATTTACTTTTATAGCAGAAAACAAATTTGCCTGAGGATAAAATAAAAAAAATTGCAGAAAACATGTGAAGTGATAAATATAAAAGCAGATTGAAAGAAGAAAATCACCACTGCCATTTTATTCTATTGAATTTGCACATTCTATATGTTGTTTTCGGAGAACTTAACACTCACAAGTCTGTATTCACACTGACTTACACCAGTTTTGATTAACTTTCTGCCACAGAACAATGTCTGACCATGACCATTTCATTTGATGCACATCAAAAATGTGAGTGAACCCACAGGTTATTAGCAGTTTAAAAAAAAAAAAAAGTTCTGAAATTCACAGCAAATTTTCTGAAAGGTTAATGGGGAGGGAGGGAGGATACCCTCCCGGCGGTAATTAATTTTGTTGCTGATAGGGTTAACTCTGTTTTTGGTTCTGGTTGATTTCAAGCTGAGAGTAGATTCCTGAAACTTGGGCTCAGGTTAACCCGATTTTTCAAAAGTTAGTTTGGTGTATTATTACAGATTAAAAACTATACCTATAATATGTGTTCTGTTTTCTAAAGAGATCCTTGTGGTTTTTTTGCGACCCTTTGACGAAATTCATGTTTTTTTCCACGATCTTGTGACAAATTTCAGTTTTTTTTCCGAAATTCTTTGATGAAATTCGTTTTTTTTCTTTTCGCGATCCTTTGACGAAATTTGCAGGTGTTTTTCACAGGGGCGCCATTTCAGAATTTTCTTGGGGGGGGGGGCAAACATTTTTTGAGGATGCTATATAGCTAAGGGTAGGATACAGGGGTCTAACACCCCCCCCCCCCCCTCCCATATGAGAAACGTTTACTGACTTGTGCTTACAATAACAGTAAAAACTGCGAATACGGAAACTCAGAACCAATGAAATATTTCGTTTTAGACAGGTTTCCATCTTAGAAGGTAAAATTTTAATATATTGGACATGATTTTTTTTCATTTTAGACAGGATTCTATTATAGACAGGTTTCATTTTTACAGGTATCCTCACTGACTGTTAAACCATCCGCTCTATAGTATAGCTCTGAAAAGAGATGCATTATAGTAAAACTTGTGAAAACGAAACCTGTCTATAACAGATTTCTTTCTAGAAAGGGAAAAAATCAAATTTCGTTGAAAAAAATCATAAAATTATACTTGCTAAGACAACACCTTTTTAAATGGAGCTTTTTTCTAGTCCCTTTCGAAGTTTTATTTACAGGGGAGCCATTTCATGAGTTTCCTGATGAAGGACAAGGAAAATTTTTCTTTGAGGAACAGGGAACGTGGAAAATTGCACAACTTGCAGAACTGCACAAATCACACAGAAAAAAAATCCCGCACAATAAAACATGCTCTACGTGGTTTTGTCTCCATAACGTCTTTCACAAGCATGTGATTATTCCACAATACTTTTAATTTTCGTGAGAGTCCGCGATTTTTCTTTCTTTCAAAATCCGCAAAATCAATTTGTCAATGGGTTGCAGAAAAAAATCGTGAATTTTGGAAGTTTTGAAAAAAAAAAAGTCTCAAAATGGTCGCTTAAAAAATCGCTAATTTCTAAACAACCGTGGAAAATATCGCTAATTTCATCAGAGATTGCGAAAAGAAATACAGATTTCGTCAAATGATTGCACGAAAAAATTCACGAATTTCGTCAAAAGATTGCGCAAAAAATCATGAAAATTTAGTCGAAAAATCGCGCAATAAAATCGAGGAGAAATTCGTCAAATGGTCGCATAATAAGGTCCAAAATTTTGTCTAACTCTCGCGCAATAAAATCACAAATATTATTAGTCGGTGGCAGAAGCAAAATCACGGATTTCAATAAATAATAGTGATAAGGAATCGCGAAATTTGTCAAAAAAAATCACGAAAACAATATTGAATGTCGTCAGTTGGTCGCAGAGAAATATTGTGAATTTCGGCAAGTGCTCGCGCGAAAAAATTCCATTTTGTATACCGCTTTCAGAAAAAAAATTGTGAATTCCGTAAATTGATCGCGAAAAAAATCGTACATTTCATCAGATGATCAGAAAAAAATCATGAAATTCGATCATTCATGAGATAATCAGCCAAAGAACGTCATGAATAAGTCACGAAATTTACAAATTTTGTGATCTGTAAGCATAAGAAAATTTTCGTTAATGATTTTCTGCAAGTGAAGGTAAAGCGTTAATTTTTAGGTAGCTTTCATTACAAAAAGCTACCTATTGCAGCCGTTCGGAGGAAAGAGATTTAAAAAAATTTTGGTATATTTTCATCAATCATGACCCCCAGACCCCGAAACCACCCTCCGTTCAAAATTTATATATATATATATATATATATATCTGACCGATGTCACACTGTAACTCTCGTAATTATGAACCGATTTCGATGTAATTCGGTGTGTACACAGTACATACAAATGTCTCGACCGAGTTGGTTGGCCAGCTTCATCTGCCGTTTTGTTTCAAAATGGCGGCCATTTAAAATTTTTAAAAAAATTTAAAATTTTAAATGTGGTACCAAAAAATTAAAAAAGGAAAAATATTTTTTTCTTATGTATTTTACCTTTTACAAAGATTCCGGAGCAGTTTTTGTTTCGTCTATATCTTAAAAAATGGCTGAGTTATAGCGTTTTGAATTTCTAGCATGGCTGACATTTTGAAACGTCCTGAAATTTGTCACGCGATAAAAGGCGTATTTATGAAGCGATTTCGATGTAATTCGGTGTGTACATAGTACATACCAATGTCTCGACCGAGTTCGTTGGCCAGCTTCATCCGCCATTTTGTTTCAAAATGGCGGCCATTAAAAATTTTTAAAAAAATTTAAAACTTGAAATGTGGTACCAAAAAATTGAAAATGGAAAAATATTTTTTCCTTATGTATTTGACCTTTATACAAAGATTTCGGAGCAGTTTTTGTTTCGTCTATATCTTAAAAAATGGCTGAGTTGCAGCATTTTGAATTTCTAGCGTGACTGACATTTTGAAACGTCCTGAATTTTGTCACGCGATAAAAGGCGTATTTATGAACCGATTTGGATGTAACTTAGTTTATACATAGTACATGCCAATGTCTCGACCGGGTTCGTTGGCCAGCTTCATCCGCCATCTTGTTTAAAAATGGCGGCCATTTAAATTTTTAAGAAAAATTTAAATTTGAAATGTGGTACCAAAAAATTGAAAATTGAAAAAATATTTTCTTCTTATGTGTTTGACCTTGATAAAAAGATTCGAGAGCAGTTTTTGTTTCGTCTATATCTTAAGAAATGGCTGAGTTATAGCATTTTGAATTTCTAGCATGGCTGACATTTTGAAACGTCCTGATTTTTGTCACGTAATAACAGGCGTATTTATGAACCGATTTGGATGTACCTTGGTGTCAGGGTTCGCAAAGCTGGGCCCAGTTTGAAAAAACCCGGTGGGTTTTTTCAGAATGGGCCCACTTGAAAAAGCCCACTGAAAAACCCATAATGTGGGTTTTTTCAATTTTCAGAAATATTTAAAATTTTAAACAACATAAACATTTAATAAATTCAAGTCATTTCAGTGAATTTTGAAAAAAAATTAATATATAAAAGCCATTACATAAACACATGAGGTAAAATAAAAATGTATTTTAGCACATTGAAATACTTTACTAACATAGAACATAGTAGGCAACATACGTAGTACATAATTATAGGTAAAGGCATATCATAAGAATGTCTTTATATAAAAACTTCAAATGAACTATATTCATGAAAATAAAAGATATGTATTTTTACTTTCTTCTATCTTTACAAGAAGAAAGTATTTAATTTGTGAAAAATTTCAACTTCCAGTTTACGACGGATTTATACGTTTTAAAAATGTCCTGAAGACGATTTGATGGTTTTTAGAAATATCTGTATGTGACAAAAATTTTGTGGGGCTTTATCTCAAGAACTAATGCACAGAATTTCACAAAACTTAGATTCAGTTAGATCTTGATGTAAACTGATGCTGATTAGTTTTTGGTGTATACAGACCTGCCAACTGCTACGAAAAAATCGTAGTTGCTACGATTTGGACCTATAAACTACGATGCTACGAAAATCAGTCTTAAACTACGATTTTTTGCAAAAAACACAAACGCATTTTTTGTTTCTAGTAGCAATTTTTATCCCGCGCAGCATATCTTTCAGGAGTGATTCTGTTACGAAATTTCCAAAATTTTAAAGTATTCATTTCCGAAGGTTTTAAAAAAATGGCCATTAGTATGAAAAAAATCTGGGCTGCAAATCAAACTTCTTAAAATAAAACACTCTTTATGCATATTAACCAGGAGTGTATCGTGTTTCTGAAAATATTTATACAGGAATTCCCTTCCTTAGAAACAAGGGTGCCATTTTAAGAATTTCTGAAATGGCGGTGTGAGGGGTGTTCTTTGAGGGGCAAAGTTTGAAATAGTGTGCAAAATCGCACAATTTGCGAATTTCGTCAAAAGTTCATGGTAAAAAATGCGGATTTAACAAAGAATCGTGATAGAAAAATGTAAATTACGATTGTGGGAAAAAATGTGAATATTTTGAAATGATCTCGGTAAAAAACCCGCGAATTTCGTCCAAATTTACTGCACTGGGCTAAAAAATTGGAACCAGACTCCTTTTACAAATGTAATAAAAAAAAAATTCTGCAAAACAAAAAGAAACACTAACCATCGTATAAAAAGCTTCAGAGGAAAGAATTTACTATATTGAGTTGAAAGACTGAAATTTTATTCGTTTTACGAATGCGCTTCAAAGCACGTCAAAAGAGGGCTGCGTAACACGAAAAACCAACCAACCAACCTCCTTATTAATTTAAATTTTGTGTGCTACGATTTCTCATTTTCAAAGGTTGGCAGGTCTGTGTATATTGCCCAACAGATGGTGCTGCTATGATGCATTTATCTCAATTTTTGCAACAGCTTTATCTCAAGAACTAATGCACGGATTTTCATCAAACTTCAGATTCAGTTACAAGTTAAGTTGTTGCTTATCAAGTTTTGGTGTATATCGCCCAACAGGTAGCGCTGTTATGCTGCATTTTTTCACGATTTCAGCAATAACTCTTATCTCAAGAACTAATGTACGGAATTGAATAAAAATTTAGATACAGTTAGACCTTGATATAAACTGGTGGTGATTAGTTTTTGATGAATATCACCCAACAGTGACTCTGTTGTGCTGTATTTTGTATCATTTCTACAATATCTCAAGAATTAATGCATGGATTTTCATCAAACTTCAGATTCAATTAGACATTGACATAAGCTGTTACTGATTAGGTTCAGGTGTAAATTGCGCAGCAGGTAGTGTTGGTATGCTGCATTTTTCACGATTTTTTCAAAATCTATATCTCAAAAACTCGTAATTTAATCAAACTTATTCTGTTTCATTTTCATGCATTATTAGACTTGGATGTAAATTGAATAACAGGTGTTGATTTTATACTGTTTGGGTTGGAAATTTTGGTTGTGGACATCTAACAGGGTGGGTTCCAAAATTCAATGATTTGTTTGAAACAGCGTGATACTTACATCTCCTTGTTAAATGCATCCAATTGAACGAACCTATATTTTACAATCCTCGTGATGGGCGTGGCACTCTGATAGCGAATTTAACATGTATGAGATAGAGAAAAGTTTTGGGATTGGCACATCCGACTAGTTTACCCCTTTTTTTTCTTCCTACTTACATATTTTAAATATTAATATTCTATTCATCATTTGATTTTAAAGCAAATTAACAATTTTATATCTTCTATTATATTTAAAACTAATTTGTGAGAAACACTGACACTTAATTTAAATTCATATAACTTATATAATTTATAACTTGTAAAATAGCATTACAATTATATTGTAGATAAGGGAACAATGTATTTTTTTATGTATAGTATATATAATATAGTATACAATAATGTAATATCGCACATATTGTACTTTTGAAAAAACCGATTTTCCCCGGGGAAAATTGGGTTTTTCATGAAAAAACCCGAAAAAACCCATGTGGGTTGGGTTTTTGCGAACCCTGCTTGGTGTGTACATAGTACATACAAATATCTCGACCGAGTTCGTTGGCCAGCTTCATCCGCCATCTTGTTTCAAAATGGCGGCCATTTAAAAAAATTTAAAAAATAAAAAAATTAAAATGAGATACCAAAAAATTGGAAAATGAAAAAGATATTTTTTGTATGTGTTTGACCTTAATACAAAGATTCCGGAACAGTTTTTGTTTCGTCTATATCTAAAAAAATGGCTGAGTAATAGCATTTTGAATTTCTATTGTGGCTGACATTTTAAAACAACCTGATTTTTGTCATGCGATAACAGGCGTATTTATGAACCGATTTGGATGTAACTTGGTCTGTACATAGTACATACTAATGTCTCGACTGAGTTTGTTGGCCAGCTTCATTCGCTATCTTGTTTCAAAAGGGTTGCCATTTAAAAAAAATTAAATTTAAAATTTAAAACGAAATATTAAAAAATTGGAAAATGAAAAAGATTTTTTTTATGTGTTTGGCCTTGATACAAAGATTCTGGAGCAGTTTTTGTTTCTGAAAATTTGTTCTTTTGTTTATATCTTAAAAAATGATTGAATTATAGCACTTTAAATTTCTAGCATGGCTAACATTTTGAAACGATCTTGTATTTGTCACGCGATAACACACATATTCGCCTATTTCGATGTAAGAAGGCATGTGGATAGTATACATCAATACCTCGACCAAGTTCGCTGGCCAGATTCATCAGCCATCTTGTTTCAAAATGGCAGCCATTAAATTAAAATATATATATATATATTTAAAGTGAGGTGCAAAAAAATTAGAAATTGAAAAAGGTTTCTTTCTTAAGTATTTGACCTTGATATAAGGATTCAGGAGCATTTTTTGTTTGTCTTTACCTTAAAAAATGGCTCAGATATAGCAGTTTCAATTTCTATTGTGGGTGACATTTTGAAAAATCTGATTTTTTGCATGCGACAGCACTCGTATATATCAACCGATTCCGATGTGAGTGAGCATGTGAACAGCAATTACTAAGGTCTCGACCAAGTTCACTGGTTAGCCTCATCCACCATGTTGTTTTAAAATGGTAGGCACTTTAAGAAATCGCCGAATTTGGCAGCCAAATATGAGTTACTTTAAAGAAAAGCAGCTTGGATAAAGCTGACTAATTTCACGAAATTCTCATTCATTATATTGATAAAAATTAGTATTGAATCTCCTATATTCAGTTTCCACTATATTGAGCTTCATGTGTTTGAATGATATAAGTTGGCTTTTTTAAAATAAGGAATATGAAAGCTACCTCTTCCTCCCGGCACTGGCCGGAAGGACTTTTTCGGATTGAGTTTTCCCTATTATGAGATGGTTTCATGTTAATTCGATTTTTCAAAGAAATTCTGAATATTTTTCAGATAAAAAAAACTACATATTTGAACATTAATGAATACTATGTATATATCTTTCTTTTTCTACAGAAAAGGTAAAATTTATAATTAATATTCATATAAAAAGCACAAATAAATGCACAAGAATTGCTTTCATGTGCATTCATATAATTTAAAACTATTTAAAATACATTAGAAAAACCCAGAACGTTTTCAGTCATCACAAGACCGTCATCAGTGGGATTTAAATGTTATTATTTTCTTCGGGCTTATTCGAGAATTGGCTAGAAGAAAACCATTGTGATTGTTGTATCAATGATTTTGACGAGGTTTTCCCATGATCAATTTGCACACAGATGTGAAGCAATTGATAAAAAAAATTCTCACATATATTTTTAAAATTAACCACAGTACTCATTAAAGATATATGTCTCACTTTGAGGGAGTTCGAATAGTAAGGCTTTAGGAAATTTTTTTGATAATTATTAATTTCTATGCATAAGCATTTATTTAATGCATATGTTTTTATTGCAATAAAATCTGATAAGTTATTTTAAAGTTTGAGCAATTTTCTGATATTTGCTTGAGTCTGACATATGATTAGGGATGCACCGAATATTCGGTATCTATTCGATATTCGGTCATTATTACCAAATATTCGGTTAGGCCGAATATCAAACTATTTGGTTTGCTGAATACTTAAACCTCTTAAAAATATTTTTTAAAACGTTACACAACTTCTACTTTTAACTGTCAATTAATAAAGATATTCAGAATACTTAGAATCTTTAAATAAAAGAGAATGATTGTATATTATTTATTTGTTGTTTTAAAAATGTCACTAAAAAAGAAATAACCATTAATGACATGTCATTTGTTCATGGGAATTAATAAATGTGGAAATGCAAGTTACTAAGCATTTTCTGGTAAATAATCCGTTTCTTGCTTTTTCGCAAACAGGGGGTTTCTAAACAAAATGGAAGAAAATTTCAGGGGTAATAATAAGCATCAAAACAGAGAATTTTTTGTCCAGTAAATCAGGATCGCAAATAACTTATTCAGTCAGATATACAGTGCATCCCCAAGTCAAACTTTAATTTTCTTTTGTTACTTTAACAATAATGAAGGTATTGTAACTATATTGTCAACAGAGTTACTTTAATTAGGATAACATGACGAGAAGTGCTGGAAATAGCAACCATTCATATCTAAACAGTGCTGCGCTAGACATTATTTTATTGAGAATGCAGCTAACAATACTTATACTGTACCACTGGCCAAAATTCAGTCTCTTCCAAGGATATCATCACATTCTATACAAGCAAATTAATATGAAGCAAATTTCGCTGAAA
This sequence comes from Maratus speciosus, assembly GCA_963932465.1. Lineage (NCBI taxonomy): Eukaryota > Metazoa > Arthropoda > Arachnida > Araneae > Salticidae > Maratus > Maratus speciosus. The sequence continues at coordinate 4,014,289 of CAWVRF010000002.1, read as the reverse complement.
TATCTTCATTTTTATACAGTTATAAACGAAAATTCTGCTACGGCTTGTACACCTTTCGTTTTTGATGAAAGAAGTGGAATGATATGTTGCTTCTTGTTCAATATGAGAGAATTCTTTTCATTTGTTTGAATTAACTGAAGTCGTGGAATTTAAATTTTATTATTTAAAAAAAATTTAAACCATCCTCTTCTCAAATAATAACTCAAAACATACTTTTTTAGCACAAAATTTACTTATAAAAATAGTGTTGTTTGTTAAAGTGGAAGTAGCTAAATATTGCAAAAAATTGTTTAAAATTTAACTTTTTAATGTTAAACACTGAGATATAAAAGTATTTGGCCAGTCGAATATTCGGTATTCGGCTGGCCTGATATTCGGTATTCAGCCTAACAGTTACTATTCGACTGGCCGAATATTCGGTATTCGGTTTACCTGCAGGCCAAATATTCGGCATCCGGTATTCAGCCAAAATCATTATTCGGTGCATCCCTACATTTGATTGTTGATGAATTTTCTGAAATATCAAATTCCTTGGGGGGGGGGGGCTATTGCCCCCCCCAGCCTCCCTCAAATGGCGCCCCTGGTTTTTCACAGCCCTTTGACGAAATTCATGTTTTTTCTGGGATCCTTCGACAAATTTCATGTTTTATCTATGATCCTGTGACAAAATTGCATCTTTTTCACCACCCTTTGGCGATTTTTTTTTTTGTGGCCCTTTGATGAAACCACATTTTTTTCTGCGATTATTCAACAAACTTTGCGTTTCTTTTTCATGATTCTTTGACAAAATTTGCGTTTCTTTTTCACGATCGTTTGATGAAATTTGCGTTTCTTTTTCACGATACTTTGACGAAATTGGCATTTTTTCCGCGATCCTTTGACGAAATTTTTTTCACCGACAATTTGATAAAATTTGCCATGTTTTTCCGTGATAATAGTGCAAAGAAATTAAATTTGGGAGCAGAAAGGAGAAACGAAATGGCTGTTTCAGAGCAGACACAGTCAAAATAACTCATTTGTAGCAGATAGTTTTGTTTGGAGCAGTTTGGTGCAATTGGAGCAGGTGTGTGACCACTGCATGTGTGCATAAACTATCCCAAATGCAATGCATGTCTTTTTGTGTGTATTAAAAACGAAAAGTTGGTAATATTTTTTCTATTTTGAAAGAAGAAAAAATGGTTCCTAAAGAAATGATAATCTATTATCACACTTCTTACCATTTTATTTCTTATGCAGTAAATTGAATATATTACTCATTCATATTTAAATGTGTATTTATTTTCACCTGACACATACTTGTGGTCAAACTTTTTGTGAAAATCACAACAACCCGAATTGCAAAAAAACCTATGAACCATATGAATTACTGTAGTGTGAACTTAGTGTATCCAGGGATTCTGAGACTCGTCCCGCGAGACACTAAATGTTCTGCTTTTTCACCATACCCAAGTTACGTCAAATTTTTGCGAGTTTTTTCTAAATTCAAATTTTATTTCTTAGTATGAGGTGAGAGAATTTAACCACAAGCCAGCAACAGTAAGTCGTCACAACAGCCAGATGTTACCGAATACCTTACATTTTGCCTACAACTCATGTGTTCAATGTTCATTCGATTGATCTTTATTAGGCACCTGTACGAAAGAAGGTTCAAGAAGAGATAAGAAAAGCGAAAATCCATCTGCTTGCTTCGACCTTTTTATTGAAAAGTGTTTGGCGAGTATTTTTATAAATGAATGAGTAAACAAAGAGGGTTTTTATATTATTATTCAAATTAACACAGTATCACGCTAAAAGTTACTTTTTTCTTCAGCAATTTTTTTTGCAGATTTAATTATACATTATTATTTATTTACTTTTAATAATTTAGTCATTTTTAAAATTATTTTACTCCTTATCATTTTAGTTTATTACTGTACTTAATTATTTTAATATTTTACTATATTGCATTGGTTTTTTATAATTTTTATTGCATTATTACATTCAAATTACTGTTTAAAAAGTGTAAACAAAGCAATGACCAGAAATCCGCACAACCTCTGTCCCAAGCTGTGCGGATTTGAGGAAGTCTACTGTATTACGAATTTGGCCCCCCTGTCAGGAAAATTGTGGTGCTGCCCTTGGTTGCCAATATGGATTGAACACACCCGATGACAAAACTTTAGTCTTTGTATGTATGTGTTATTTCATTGTATGTCTGATGGGACCATGGCTGAACGTCCCCTGCTCAAAACAAAAAGTATTTATGGATCCCAAAGAGCTCTTAAAATGAATCGGTTTTATCCTCACCTGAAATTCTGAGGTGAGCTTCTTTTCGATCCATTCCGTGACGTGGGTGAAAGTGACAACATGCTGACCCAGTTTTGGACGGGCAGTGATGGAGAGAGAGGGGTTGCCACGAAAGCCATACCTGCAAAAAACTGACATGTTCATAAAATAATATCTACATCATAAAGCAATAATAAAATCCTGACTGACCCATCCATTTCACTTTTAATGTTTATGACAATGTGTTTAAAAACTGCATTTCAATTGAGTGAATTAGCATCTGGAATAGGTTTGTTTATGTGTCCTATTCCCAAACGAATCCTTAAAACGTGAATTGGGTCATTGAAGGCACTGAAAAAGGAGCTATCCATAACAATGGACTCCCTATTAGAATGGAAAATGACTGGATTTCAATCATCATTTTAAAAAACACTTTTAAATACCGAACCGATTCAAAAATAATGGTATCAAAATGATTGTGTTAGTCCACATTCAAACATAGGCTATATCATATGTCCAAGCCCCTAAACCAAAGGGGGTGCAAGAGCAAAAAACGTTCAAAAAATGCGATTTTTGTGTTATTGAAGGGCCTAGTAACATGAAATTTGGCATGGTAGTTACTTATAAGAAATAAATTATATCTAACAGCATTTCTTAAAACATTCAAAATTTAAAAGGGGTGAAAATGCGCGAAAAGTGTTCTAAATGGCACTTTCTATGCAATCACAGGAAGTATCACACCAATTTCAAAGGTAATGTTTGGAAATTGAGGGTGACATCCCTTGCTCTAACACAGAGGTTCCCAAAGTGTGCTCCGCGGAGCCCTAGGGGCTCCGCATGAACTTTCTAGGGGCTCCTCCGCGCTTTAAGAAAATTAAGAAAATTTGAACGAAAAAACAATTTTTAAGCAAGTTTTTTTTTTCTGTCTTCTTTTTTTTCCAGATATGTACATAGATTGTTTTTTACAAAAATATTTATGCATTGATCTTCAACTACCTAAACTCTTTTAATAAACTAAATACTATTTTCTTTAAAAAATTTCCAGTGCAAATATTAATTTCTACTAGCTCTCTATTTTTAAGTTTTCCAATCAAAAAATGCGATAAATGGGGGAGGAAATATAGATTTGATATAAGAAAGCAAGAAATTGTATTCTGAAGGAAAATTTGGACATTTGAATTTCTCAACTCCTCCTCTCAGTGTGACTTAAGGTGTAGTTTTATCCAATAACTTCACTTTTATGCTCAGCTGCGTCATCATTTCAAAATAAACCATTCTGATTTGAAAGATAAACCGCCTCAGTTGTTTCAACATGAAAGACAAAGTAATGTATGCATGCTTCAAAAGAAACAATCACAACACTTGTAAAAACAAATACGAAATGTCCTAGACACAGTCGCAGACTTCACTGAAATAGGCAATAGGCATAGTTGCCAACCTCCCGATTTTTTTCATACCAATATTTTTATACAAATATACTTGCTGTATGCAATCGCACAATTTACGCAATTAAATAAAGCGAACATTTTTGTAAGATTTTACTGGTATCCAAAAAAGCGGGAGGTTGGCAACTATGGCAATAGGCAATAAGATATATTTCAACCTCTAATTTAAATTTTTCTTTTTGTCCTGTCTAATCACTTTGGTTAATTAGGATAAAAATAATGTTCTAAAATTAGTGATAAAAGTTTGCCTGGTTTGATCCTGTCGCCCCCGTTAATTCAGCGCTTATGATGGCACCTAACCTGATACCCCTGCGTCTACCTCATTGTTTAACGGGTCGCTTGAGTTCGTGAAGATCATATAATTGAAAAGACACTTAATAAACCTTGTAAAATGGATATTGTCAAGAATTTGATTTATGAAAAAGTTCTCAATTTAGTGTCCAACATTCCCTTGTCAAATAACGTCATTTCTTTTTTAAATTGACTATATGACTGTTGGCATAAAAGAACACTTAACAGCCTCTTCAGATGTACAAAATTTACACTGCAAATGCATGAATCTACTGACGTCACTGGATTAGCAGTTTTGTTAGTATTTTTTAGTAACATATACTAATATCCCGTTCAGAGCGAGACAGTTAAGAGTCTTAACTTATTTTTTTGAAACGGGTACCCGCAACTAGAGTTGAATTCTCTATTACTACAGTGTTTGGGAACATTAACTCGATTAAAATTAAGTGCCTTACTAACGTTAGTCTGAAAGAGGTTTCAAAAAGCTATCAGGATCATATTGTTTGTAAATCACTACAAACGAAAACACTAAGAGATGAAATATTTTTGGATGAATACATAGTAAAACACATATGAACATGAATGCACTGATGATGCGAAAGCAAAGATAGGTCACAATGCTAGAGCTATTGCAAAAATTGAACACTATATCACCATCTATTGCTCTCTTTATATTAGATACACGCTATCCTCGAGAAAATGTCATCTGAACTTACGAAAAGGTTGAATGATGTCATTAAAATAATCTATAGAAATTCACGAACTCTTAAAAGCAAACTTTTTAAGCTTATGCGTGAAGTTATTGGAAGCCAGCATCCGACCCTCCTGATGGTATTGTCGAGGAATAGCGTTTCCGTCATTGTTGAAACTGCAGAGGTGATATTAAAAGAGCCATAACTCTAAACTGTCATTGCATATTTGTCCGATATGTTTAGCATAATGAAATAAATGTATTTATCATTCCAATGATAACCTGTCACAATTTACGATACATTTACCAAAAGTGTCTTCTGTTAACCCTATCAAGGGCGGTGTCCTTAAAAAAGGACACCTAATTTTTATTCCAAAACTGACAAACGGTACCAAGAATATTAAATTACATTTTTCCTTTTATAATGTACGTGGAAATAAGCAAGTTCGTATTTTCTAATAAATTCGTTTATAAATTCTGGTGTCTGTCCATTATTTCCTCAGTTTATAAACAGAATTACTACGCGCAGGAAAGGGTTAAGATGAAACGTGATTCTGATTCTAAGCAAAACGATGATATCGATTACATCTCTTTTTTAAAAAAGGAATGCAAACAACACCAGATTAAAAAAAATTACAAATAAATATTCAGGGGCATCCTACAGTTTTGAAAAACTCTTTTAAGCAACGTTTTTCAACAGCTGAATAGAAAAGGATTTGGACGACTCTAAATGTGTACTGAATGTGTTCAGCGATGTAAAAAAAAAAAAAAAAAAACACCACCCAGCTTAGATTTCAGTGAAACACGAAGTCCTCGTTCAGTTGATATCTCATAGGAAGTTAAACCAGAATGTACAACAACCGTTTATTCAGTGATATATACCAAATGAAAATATTTCCATTCGAATCAGGAATGTTTTATAAAATAACTAAAATATAAATCAAACAGAAATAAGTTATAGAAAAAAAGAAATAATTTTAAATAAAATTTCTGGTCAAAAATATTTTTATAAATCTTGAGTAAAATTCTTGGTACATTTACTGTTAAAAGTTCCTATTTTAACCTCTTGAGGGTTGAAGTAAGTAAACGGGGCAGTGAGATATATTATATCCCACCTAAGTTTAATTAAGATTTGCACCAGAAAGTTTTAACTAAGTTTTACTTTTATAAATTTTAGGCAAAATAATTAAAAAAATTGCTTTTTCTTTATTTAGAAATAAAAATTTTCAAACTTTCCGGTGGAAATTCAGCATTACACAAACGCAATTGCTTGCTCCTCAAGGGGTTAAAACCAAAACGAAATACAGAAGTCTTTTAAATGCAGAACCAAACATTCACCTTCCATTACTATCAAACGATCCGAATTCAGATATTTTTGCAAAACAATCCAGTCACATTAAACGTTTATGCGTTATTGCCCTCCCCTATAATAATCTAAAATGTTACGATTTTTTAAGTTTTGGAGGTTTTTAAGTATGTAAACTTTAACAATTCCATCTGTATTGATGGTAATTGAAAATAAATTCAGTGTTTCAATAAAAGTTTCTAAATATAATTTATTTCGGAGACAATGCATAGTTGTTTAGATTGCCATTCATCCCCACTCCCTGTGCTCGGTAGCAATGTACTTAAAAAACCTTACCTTGAAACATAGGGCACGGTAGGCTTCAGGGGCTCTGCCATAGAAATTCGTTCTAAAAAGGGCTCCGCGAGTCAAAAAGTTTGGGAACCACTGCTCTAACATAGGCTCTATTTTATGTTGGTGTCACTACCACCTTGGGATTACAGGAGCACAAAACGTTCTAAATTGTGTTCTCTATGATACTGAATTGCCTAGAATCATGAAATTTGGCATGATAGTAACTTATAAGATGTAAATGCTCTCTAAGAACAGTTTCTAAAGAATTCAATACTTAAAAGGTGTAAAAATGTGTGAAAAACATTCTAAATTGCGATTTCTACACAATCTCAGGAAATATCAAACAAATTTCAAAAGTAATGGTTGCACATTGATCATGAAAGTACCTGCTACAACATTGGCTACATTTTATGTTATTGTCACTACCACCTGCGGGTTGCAGGAGGTAAAAGTATTCTACATTGCGTTTTTGTGATACTGAGGGATCTAACATTTTGAAATTTGGCATGTTAATTACTTAGAAGATGCAAATGCTTTCTAAGAACTATCGGAAGAACATTCTAAATTTAAAAGGATGAAGTGATCAAAAGCATTCTAAAACCATTCTAAATTACGATTTCTACACAATCTTATGCAATACCAAACTAATTTAAAAAATAATGGTTGCAAATTGTTGGTGATAGAACATGCTCAAACATAAGCTATATTTTATGTCGGTGCCACTACCACCAGAGGGTTGCAGGAGCACAAAACGTTCTAAATTGCAATTTCTGTGATACTGAAGAAGCTAGAAACTTTAAATATGGCATGGTGGTTACTTGTAAAATATAAATGGCCTCTAAGAACTGTCAAAAATAAATTCGAAATGTAAAAGGGGTGAAGCGAAAACTTTCTAAAAAAGTCCTAAATTACGATTTCTATGCAATCTCAGTGAAATTATAAACCATTTACAAAAGTAATGGTTGTGAATCAATGGTGACAGTCTCTGATCCCACATGGGCTATATTTTATGCCAGTACCACTAACATTTAAGGTTTGGGCAGGAACAAAAAACGTTCTCAAAAAACTTTCTAAATTACGTTTTCTATGGAATATTAGAAAATACCAAACTGATTTCAAAATTAATTTTGGCAAATTAATGATGACAGTCTTCTTTTCAACATAAGCGTTTTATATTAGTGCCACTACAACCAGAGAGGACCTTGGGATACTCAATGGAGAGTCATTTAGGAATAACAAACATTCAAAATTTTGAATCCCTCATGTTCAATTTATGTGAAATGGTTGCAGTGCAGGTCGTTTTTTAAACATCTCCTCAAAAATGACTGTCCTTTTGGATTTGAATATTTAAAGTTTCTAGAATTCAATTTCTGGTTTAAAAAAAAATCATAGGTTACAATTGCATTTAATTTTTCAATTCATTTTAAAACTAAAGATGAAAATCTCTTTTTGCTTTTGATGGTACATCCCATGGGATGTACAGCGAATGCGATATGTTCCAATAGACCCATTTTGTTGGGAGAGAAATGGAGTCCATCTGAACTCACCACAAGCGATCGGTGGGCCACGGAGGAATGTTGACGGCCAAGGTGCCCGTCAACCACTGGACTTCGACGGTCAGCACGAGGGGTGTGTTCGACAGGTCATCCATGGCCCTCTTCACATACCGGTTCTTGGCTGCATGCTGGAAATACGAAGACTGCGCAAGTTTGTCCATCAGCTTCAGGAATCTCTTGCTCGTGCTGCTACCGGGTAACGAACTGCACAAAGATATATAAAAAAAAAAAACAGGGTTTAAAAAAACAAGAACAAGAGAACATTTTTATCTTAAAAACCACGCCTCATTTCATGACTGATGTCCATTACAAATTCATCGCTTTTAGAGGCACAAACAAGGGAATTTACACATTTTTTGTTCTCTTCTAAAATAGGAAAGCATACTTATCACGGTCTCTTATAACAAATCAAATCTTGGTGATGGAGATAATACTTCATTTTTTTTTTCTTTTAGGCTTTTTGGCTACAGCAGATTTTTTTTTTTTTTTTTTTTTTAAATGATCTATTTGGGATGTTAGAAACAGAATTGAATTAATATTAGATCTCTTCCTGGATTCTGAATACTGGATGGATCCGCATTGAGCCTGTCAAGGTGTGAAAAATTCCATACATGAACCATGTGGGTGCTTCATTCACGAAAATTGTGTGGCTACACTTTCAAAAAAAAAAAAAAAAAGTGTGTCATTTGGATGACCTGTTTGAAAGTCAGTTTTGTGCTCACCCTGGAACAAGGGTTCCTAACCTTTTTTTTAGCCACTCCCCAGCCAAGCCAAAAGGATGATTTCTTCGTAACCCATAAGTTTTATAAAAATGAACTCACACGGAGGAATTCTAAAAGGGCCATAAGAATGATGTTTAAAAATGAAATGAAACCCTTCATCTGTATGGGGGCCTGTACTTTTAGGATGACAATTTCTGAAAGAGACTATGTTAGGATTCCCCTGATTAAGAAAAGGTAGGCCAGCCACCTGCTATGATTTTTTGGCATCACTCTTCCCATTTTAAAAGGAGCTGCTTTTAATTTTAAAGACTCATTTCTGAGTTCTCATCTTTTTTCTTTTCTCCCAGTCGGCTGCAATAGGATTTAAAATGCGTGCAGGCATGTTTAGTTAATTTTGTTACCTATTCACCCTTTCTTTCTAGGATACCGATTTGAGACATTTTATTAAGGTTGGTAGTGTCACATTTTAATGCATCATTCAGCAAGAAAGGTTACGATTCGTGTTACGTTGTCCTATCCAAATTTTAATTTCTCAGAGGAAGTCACAGCTAAAGGAAAAAGTTTTAACTGAGAATGGACTCTACAGAGAGTGTTCTGAAAAGGATCCAGATAATTTAACCAGTTTTTAACCCTTTTATGGACATCTAAATATTCATCTTAGCAGTCGGCGATGAGATGGAGCCATTTCGATTTGAGATGACTAGGAGAAAACGCCTCAACCTCAAAACATTGCTGTTCAGCCTATTTTTCTATAAAACATTCAAATCTAACAAAATTTCAAAAATAGTGTTCATTTTGCTAATGTAAAAAAAAAAATAAGCTGTGCAGCAGGGTTGGAAAAAAACCGGGTTTTTTTGTAAAAAACCAAAAAAACCGGTTTATTTGGTTTAAACCAGGTTTTTTTGGTTTAAACCGGGTTTTTTAAAATATAATTTCCTATTGCATACAGATGCATATCTGTTGATAAAATAAACATTTTTGGATATTATATAAGTAATATAACTTTTAAAAATATTTAAATTAAATAATTACAGTCAATTATATAGAAAATTGAAATCATTTCTAATTTAAATATTATTAGTAACAGCTATGCTTTATGTTCAAAGTCAACTGCTCTACACAGTGAAGCATTGATACCTTGAAAATCATATGAAGATTCCTTTGATTAATAATATAATAATCAATCAATAAACATTTGATGCAGTTTCATTAATATATTATTCTGTGGTTGTTATTTTTTTTAATATCCAAATACTTCTGGTTATTTTGTTATCTGAGTGATAACTCCAAGTGTCCAAGTCAACATATTTGGCCATTAGATTCAGTAATTAATAGAAAAGATTGATTGGTATTCTTGAAATGCTATAACTAGCACTAAATTTTTGCAAGCTGTGTTATTCAATTTGATATCTTAAGTTACTCTTTTAAATTCTTTAAGGATAATCTTCCCCAATCCCAATCCAGAAAATTTTCTTTTACAACTTAACCAAAATCTTAAAGATCATTGTATTTTGTTATTAACTGCTGTAAATAATCTGCATTTTATCAATGAAAATATCTTATGCTAAATATTCAATATTATTTATCTATTTTATCTTTTCTAATTTCACATATTTTAAGAAAAATCTTTAGGGTACCAGATATGTTCATCAGCACATGCCCCAGTAGCAGAAAGTTATGGTTGTGCCTGCGACAGCAATTTAGTGGGATGAAAATTGTCTGCGGGAGTAGCGTGTTACATTTTCTTATGTACAAACATTATGAGTGTTAAAATAAACAGCGTTCTTACTGAAGGGGTGATTCTGAGTAAAAAATAAATAAATTCTGAAATTCACAGCAAATTTTCAGGAAGGTTACAACGGAGGAAGGGGGGGGGGGGGGGGGGAGCAGGGAGCGAAAATCCACTACCGGCACTAATTAAGTGTTTTTCTTGCGCACGTTTGATGAAATTTGGGTTTTTTCGCGATCTTTTGACGAAATATGCCGTTTATCTCGATCTTTTGACGAAATTTGCCGTTTTTTCGCGATCTTTTGACGAAATCTGCTGTTTTTTCGTGATCTTTGGACGAAATCTGCTGTTTTTTTGCGACCTTATGAGGAAATTCCTCGTTTTTTTCGCTATCTTTTGACGAAATTTGCCATTTTTTCGCAATCCTTTGACAAAAATGAGCTTTTTTTCGCAATCCTTTACAAACTTCGTGTTTTTTCCTCGATTCTTTGACGAACTTCGTGTTTTTTCTGCGATTCTGTGACAGAAATTTGCGCTTTTTCCGCACTTCTGGGACGAAATTCACGTTTTTCCCGGGATCTTTTGACGAAATTCGCGTTTTTACAGCGATCCTTTGGCAGAAATTTGCATTTTTTGCGATTTTTTGACGAAATTTCGCAACTTTAATTCCGATCTTTTGACATAAATTTTCCTTTTTTCGCGATCCTTTGACAGTAATCTGCGTTTTTCGTGATCCTTTGACAGAAATTTGCGTTTTTTTGCGTTCGTTTTACAGATATTTGCGTTTTTTCGCAATCGTTTTACAAAAATTTGAGTTTTTTTCGCGATTGTTTTACAAAATTTTGCGTTTTTTCGCGATCGTTTTACAAAAATTTGCGTTTTTTCACGATCGTTTTACAGAATTTTGCATTTTTTCCTCGATTGTCTGACTAAATTCGTGTTTTTTCCTCGATCCTTTGATGAAATTCAAGTTTCTTCCGCGATTTTGTTACAGAAATTGCGTTTTTTTTGCGCCCCTGGAACGAAATCCACGTTTTTTTTCGAGATTTTTGGATAAAATTCAAGTTTGTACAGCGATCTTTTGGTAGAAATTTACGCTTTTCGAGATCTTCTGACGAAATTCCTCCTTGTTTCCGCAATCCTTTGACATAAATTTGCGTTTGCTCGCGATCCTTTGACATAAATTTGCGTTTTTTCGCGATCGTTTGACTAAATTTGCGTTTTCCCAGAATCGTTTGTCTAAATTCGCGTTCTTTCCGCGATCCTCTTACTAAATTCGCATTCTTTCCTCGATCCTTTGACGAAATTCGTGTTTTCCCGCGATCCTGTGACAGAAATGTGCATTTTTTTCTACAACCCTGGGACGAGATTCATGTTTTTTTTTCCGGTCTTTCGCTGTCCGAAATTCGCGTTTTTATAGCGACCCTTTGGCTATAAATTACCGATTTTTTATGCGAACGATTGCCGAAATTGATATTTTTCGGCGACCATTTGTCGAATTCGCGATATTTTTTGTCAGAATTTTCGTACTTTTTTTTTTTTAAGGAAATACTTTTATTTTTCAAGTTGGCAAATTTATCTGCAAGGTCCAAAATAAATCTGCGACGCACGTCGCGTGTCTCGAACTTTCTGCTACCGGGGCACATGCTAATTTTCATTCTACATGCATAGAAACATGACCTAGGCTCATTATGTCACATGTTGACTGCTGAGATGAAGTGTTAAAAGTAGAAATTACTTCTATTTATGATTTAAAACAATTAAATTACAAAAAAGAGAAAATATTATATTAGATTTTTTCTAAAAAAACCAAATGGTTTTTTTGACAAAAAAACCAATTGGTTTAAACCGTGGTTTAAACCATGGTTAAAACCGCTTGGTTTAAACCGTGCCAACCCTGCTGTGCAGAGAGTCTTTCATTTTAAGTTTCATTGATAAAAATTTTAAAAACTTTCTTGCAATCAATGTTTTAGCCCCTGTAGTATTAATATTTCATGTATTTTAATAGCTCCTATGCAATCATCGTGTTTCATTTTGTTAATGTAAATAAAAATAATGTCACAAAAAAGCCTTTGACGTCATTTGCCTATGAACCCATGAAATTAGTTTTTGTTTTAGAAGCAAAGGTTTAGACAACTCAACTTGATTTTCTGAGTATTCATTTCTGAAATGAAAAATGTTACAGAGTTATAATAAAGATGCACTATACCAGGGTTAGCGAACCTTTTTATAGCCGCGTGCCAATATTTTTCCAAAAATGTTTTAAATGACGTTTGGCGTGCCAACAAAATAATTAACTTTTAGTATAAAAAATAAATTATGCAGTTAATTGTGTTGTTGCATTTTGAAAGAAACATCATTAATATAAGGTTCATACTCAGTTAATTTCAACAGGATGAACTGAATTTATCTGAAGACTGCTTTTATAGGATTTTTTGTATTATTCATTCGAGAAAATGATGACCTTGCGGACCTAGATAGATGGAAAAATTACTATAAGGGCAAACGCCACTTTCTTTAAATAAGCTCTGAAATAAATTTCTAATTTGGCATAATTTTATCACTGGTACTTTTACTAATGTGGCTATTTAAGGTATTTTAAAGCCGAAATTAAAATTCTTCAATTTCCAGTTAATTGAATTTAGACAAGATCAGATCATCCACTTTTTTGTATTTTGTGCAATATTACGGTACATTAATTAATTTAGAGCCACAAGTGTGCCAAAATTATTCTTTCACATGCCACTTAAGGCACATGTGCCATGGGGTTCGCTGTCCCTGCCTTATACTGTTGAAACAGTTATCATTCAAATTTAAATGCCCCAACAAAAGAAGCCTGTGGGCTGAATTCATTGGACAGGGAGAGGTTTTGAAAGCAAGCCTCCGGTGCTTGGGTCAAATCGTAACTGGCTTTAACCCGTTTTAGGGTTGCACTTTTGGCTTTAAGCAAAAGTGCACATTTCATCTCTATTAATCTTAGAACTCTGTGGGGAAAAAGTAATAAACATAGTCTTTTGTTTGTTTCTTTCAGTTTTCTATGTATAATTTATTTTGGTAAAATCGATGGGTTGGATGAATCCATTTCCTATTTTGTGCTAAGTTAATGACTGCTCAACATTGCATCCTTTTCATTTTTAGACCATTGCTTAGGGGAGAACTTTGAAATGCAATAGGTATGTTTGAAAACTGTATTTCAAATTGATTTTAAACCAAACAGCTCGATTAACACATTTACACTTAAAACAGTAGAAATAGCTTCTTTCCAGCCTAACAAAACACAAATTTAGTCACTCTAGAATTGAACTGAAATAATCAGGTTTAAAAAAGTCAGCTGTGAATCTATAAATTTTAGATGATTTCTTGGGTGCTGGCATCCTTTTTGAAAAGGAGAAAATACAGATTGAACAGTTGCAGAACACAAACCAATGAACATTAGTTTTTGTTAACACATACTGGACAATTGTACCATAAAATATAATAAATAAAGACACACAACCTCGCTCAATGGCACGCAAAACACGAACTTTAATAAGCTAAAAGTTAAATTCTATGTTTCGAGCTGTTTTTACAGCCATCTTCAGAGCTCAGAGATGAAGGCTTCCTGTGCAAGAGACAATTTGTCAAACATTGACTAAAGATATGAAAACAAAAATGTAGTGGTGCCATCCAGTGAAAATAAATACTTATTAATGAAATGAGTCCAAATAATCATTTAAATCTTTATAAAACATTAAGAATACTATTCAGGATATGTCTGAGATTATCACACTCATATAACAACGTTTTTTTTTTTTACAAATAACTATTCAAATTTCTTGCTATATAGAAAGGTTTTTATTTTCATTAAAGTTTGTTTTTGACATACTGCAATAAATGCTTCAGAATTCAAAATCTAAGTTCTACCCCGCCCCTACCTCCTCGAATAAATGGCATTATTCAAAGTGTCTTTTTGTGTTTAAATGACATTATATTTAAAAGAAAACAAGCATTTTTTATATTTAAAACTTAAATAGGTCATCCATTTTAACACCACTATGACATCACTTTCACTGGCTTTTCACTTTCGACCGTGCTAAGACTATGAGCCGTCAATATAAACATATCCTTCATAACTTATTGACTTTTTACATAGAGTAACTTTCACTTTCCTATGTTTATTGGGGAATATAAGTAAAAACAGAGTCACATTCACTTGACGTCAGATGCATTACACATGTTCGTTATGTCATTGATTTTGAATTCTAAGCTTGTCTGTATTTCTAATGATGTTTTACGGTTTTGTTTGTTATTTCGTTATTTCAGGGGCTACTTCACTCACGCAAAAACACCCGCTCACTCATGTTAATCCTGTGGGACCTATTTTTAAAAATATCCCGTTTGTATTTCAATACTTTTATTTATTTATTTTATTATTACTTTTTGCATTGGATAGCTGAGGTGGATCTCTACAATTGCCATTTTTTAATTTTTTTTATGAGGACACTTCCACTTTCAAATAAATGATATATTTTTAAAAATAGGTCCCATAGGACTAAAGTAAGTGAGCGGGTGTTTTTGCGTCAATAAAGTATCCTCTTTCAATAACAATTGTGTTCTTAAATAGTGACAACATACCGTATTTTCGGGTGTATAGCCCGCGGGTTATACAAGAAAAAAAAATTTGGAACAGCCGCTGCGGCTTATACACGGTGCGGACTATACAAAGATTTTTTAAAAAAAAGAAACGGAAAATCGTGATTTTTCTATAATTTTTAAGCCCGAAAAAATTTCAAAAATCGTCGAAATTTGTAAATTTTTTTCGCTATGCCGCGAAATTTAAAGAATTTTCCCGTGTTTGTAATGTTTTTTTACTGTTTAAATGCTATTATTATTTATTTCTGTCTTTGAAAATAGAGATATTATTGGTTTGTTTATGACGGACTCTGAAACTTCCGATTTTGAAGGATTTTCCGATTCCAGTGATTAAAATAAATATTTTTGAGCAAATTACTGTGTGCCTTTTTATACAGTAGTTTTATATTACTTATAGTAATTATTGTTTAAAATAATAATAACATATTTTCTAGGAGGTAAAACGCCATTAATGGCTCCAGTTGTATATTAATTACATCCAGTTCTCTCAAAGTTACTGTTGTGATAATTTACCTATTATCTGCTGCTGCAATTCAAAAAATTTAACTGAGATAAATGGTATTTAATGTTTGCAGAAATGTATGCAATTATCACAATAATTACATTTACTTTTTGACATGAAAAGAAAATATTGGGGAAAAATTTGTGTATTGTGTTGCTTATGATAGCTAATTATCTACGAAATGGACCCGGAGAGGCGGGGATGCCCTCCGTGGGGGGTCTTTCTAACGGAACCTAACCCGTATTTACGCACAAAAATCCAAGTTTAGAAGAAAACTCCGAACGATTAGGCCGACGGGCGCGATTGGGTTCGAACCCAGGACCTCCCGTCTACCAGCTTTTGAGAGCAGAACCTCTCGGCCACTGGTGGGGCGTAGAAAAACGAAAATATTTCTTGAATTACCTCTGACAATAATTTTGTTATTTTTAAAGGAAAAAAAAGTGACTTTTTTTCCAGATTAAAAATAATGATAATAATAAATAAGTTAAAATCTGGTTTTATTATTATGGAATTATTAAAAAAAAAGATTTTAGTACCGTAATTTACGGAAGAAACGCCGCGGCGTTTACGTGTTTTAAATTGAAATTTCAAGCGATGCGGCGTTTACGCGCAATTAATTATTATTATTTTTTTTTTCCACTTTCAAAAATTCACCAAATTGATACCAAAGATAAGAAATTTCATATTAATTAGATTTTAAAATAATGTGGGCGAGCCGAAATTTTCAGACCCAGGCGATCGAAATATATTGGCCCTGCCTGGGCTAAACTTGAACCATTTATGCTAAAAATTTGGCCCACCCAGCCAAGAAAAATCGATTAAATCAAGTCCGGGATCCTATCGATAAAATTATTTAAGATATATTTTTTACATACTCATGCAAACATTTTGCAGCTTAAACTAGTATGTCCACAATCTATGTAATATGGAATGGCAACATTATTGATTACTTAGAGAAATTCATTTAAATGATAACTCATTAGAAAAAATAATGTAGTTTAAAATGGAAGAAAAATATTTTAGAAAAAATAATTTTGAAGCTCTATAAAGATTTTTTTAAATATATATTTCTCTATAATTTAATAAAATGAAATAAATTTCTAAAGATTTCGTCGAACAAAGGAAAAATTTCACTGTTATTTTCGCAAAAACCTGCGGTTTAACATGGCCCCGAAAAAAAAAAAAAAAAAAAAAAGTAGTTCTCCAGTCCCGGCCCGGAGCAACCGCAGATAAAAATTAAGCTCGATCGCGGTCCTGCCCGAGTCTAATAAAAAGAGATTAACCAGGTCCATGCAGATCTCTAACGTGTACGTTTTAAGTGAAAATCCTATAAAAATTATTTAAAACAATATTCATAGGATACATAAAACAAATTAGTGGATATAATTTTTTAAATGCTTAATATTTCATATTTTCTAAGAAAATATAACTACCAGAAAATAATCTATTTGTAAAAAATGTATTTTTCTAGAAAAAATACATTCCCCCCCCCCCCCCCCCCCCTCTATCCATAACAAAACAATAGCAGGTAAAATCAGACTACATGATCAAATGTTGGACTCTACTCTGAACCTGAACTGCAAGGTCCGGATTGTATCCTATCCGAATCCGAAAATTCTACTTAAAGTCAACTCGAGACCCGACAAGAACAAATTTTGTCAACCGAAATATTAAAACCAGAAACTAAAATGAAGGAAAATTAATCCATATTTTAATGCATTTACGGAAAAGTAGTCTATAATTATGTTTTTCTTGTATCAAATTATTTCGGCTTTTACCATTTTAACAAATATTCAGCAGCATCTTTTGGAGGAAAAAAAAAAAAAAAAGTTAACTCGAACGAATCAAATTCCAACCCGACCCACGTCAAAAAAAGAAAAAAAAAATCCCGCCAACCCGACCCAAACTTTAGTCGGGTTCGGGTACTATCCGATTACCCGACCCAATGCAGGATTCAATTCTGTACCAAGTGATTGAAATAAATATAAAATATAACTTTTAAATGTTCATGCAAGAAGTATTTTTAAAACATCTACAATAACGCCAAATATTCTCAAAAACGACCATAAAATAAATCAGATTAAATTGCATTGTTAAATCATCTTGTATTTAAGAAACAGCACAGTGATGGTAAGTATTTTTTTTTTTTTCCTTGGTAATCATTTCGTGTATAAATGCTTTTAAAGCAAAATCTTCTAATTGAAATCTATATTTATTTCTTTGAGATTCTGACAGCTAAAAAGTTCCAAACAGAGCGATAGAAGGGGGGAAAAAAAGAAAATAGCTTTAGGATGGCACGTGATATCTTTTCGTAGTGGTTAGCATGAATCATATAATCCTTATCGCTCCACGTGCAAAGAAATAATAAAAGTAGGTCATGAAATTTCTTGCAGATTGATTGGAATTAAATAAAACCGATTCGAATTAAATAAAAAGTTTTGTTTTGTTTCTGATAACTTTATTATAAAACACGCATACACACATAAATAACGGCTGCATTCACTATAAGTCATTTTTAATTTTAAATGTATAAAACTATTGACGCATTTATTAATACTTAACGAAATCGAACAGCGTTTTCCAGTTTTTGATAAGGGAAAAAACATTTAGAAAATGCTGAAAGTTGATTTTTTAACTGAATTTCCAGATGAGACAGCTCGGGAAAGGTAATCTTTAAATAGCAATAGCTTATAACTTAAGATATAATACATTTATCGAAAATAGAAAAACGCATTCGATTTCAAATCCCTTTGATAGATATGCCAGCAGATTCCATGCTTTTCCGTTTAAAATTCTCGATGAATTATTGTGGGAGGTTTCTTTTAATCCCCCCCCCCCCCCTCTTAAAAAAATCAAAAACATCTGCATTCCCGATTCTACAGATTCTTTTAGAAATAATTAAAATGAGAATTTTTATATCTTATTCAATTGACGAAATGGGATGTGATAACGTTATTTTATTTGTACATAGCGCTAAATATTAAAATTAATACGTTTATTATCTATTTGTAAATAATTGTAATATATGGCACTGTGAAAATAAATGTCATTTTAGCACGTCGTCATTTTAATGTCATTCAAGCACGCTATTTAAGATACTTGAGTTAAAGTTGAGATTGCTAACGCCCAATCGTTCTCATGATGCTCTTTAGTGTATAGAAAAGTTTACTCAATTTTAACGGGATTTTTTTTTTAAATATTATTCATAATGAATTATTAATTTTGAATATCGTACTTATATTATTTATAACAAATTAATAATTTCATATTTCCAGAGCTCCCACTCAACTGGTGTAGTAAAAAAGGGGACCAAAAGGGAGCACATATTTTGTAAAAAAAAAGAGATCAAAAGGAAACGATTTTCGCAAATCATAAAATAAAATAAACAAGGAAACCCTCCTTTCCTTCAATTGTCACTAATTAATAAATGTTCAAAGTATAATTTGTTATAAAGAAAACGCTTGCTCCGATTCAAATTCTGAAATTCATTATCTTAAAGCCATTGTTATTGGTAGAGGTTACAAACCTTCTAAGACAGGTTGAATTTCACGAATTTTTCCACGACTATTTAAAGAAATTTGCGTGTTTTTCGGGATCCTTTGATGAAAATTATATGTTTTTTACTATATCTTGACGAAATTAAAGTTTTTAAAATCTTTTGACGAAATTAGTTTTTTTTTTCGATTTTTTGACGAAATTTGTGCTTTTTTCCGCAATTTTTTGACCGTTTTTTTCGCGATATTTTGATGCAATTCGCGTTCTTTTCGCATTCTTTTGACGAAATTCACGTTTTTTCGCGATCCTTTGACGAAATTCGCATGTTTTTTCGATTTTTTGGCGAAATTTGCGTTTTATTGAGAAACCTTTTGCCGAAATTCGCGTTTTTATTTTTTTTTATTTATTTATTTTTTTTTTTTTTGCCACCTTTTGACGAAAATCGCGTTTTCCGCGATTCTTTGACAAAACTTGCGTTTTATTGAGAGATTTTTTGATGAAATTCGTGTTTTTTCGCGATCTTTTTACAAAATTCTCGTTTTTTTCGCGATCCTTTGCCGAAATTTGCGTGTTTTTCGCGATCCTTTGCTGTAATTTGCGACCTTTTGACGAAAAACGCGTTTTTGGCTATTCTTTGACAAAACTTGCGGTTTTTTTCGCAATCTTTTGAGGAAATTAGTCTTTTTTGCGATCTTTTGACCGCTTTTTTTTCTTTCTATCTCTTGACCGCGTTTTTTTCTATCTTTTAACGAAATTCACGATCTTTTGAAGAAATTTGCGTATTTTCGCAATCCTTTGACAAAGTTGGCGATTCTTTTCGTGATCGATTAACGAAATTTAATGGTATTTGTTGGAACATATTTGCGAAAAGCGCGCTTTTTCCGCGATGCTCGGCTAAATGCCAAACATCGGTAAAATTTTAAATAAAAGTCGGTTAAAAGTGTCAAAAAACAGACTTTACGGACCTAACAATGAAAAAACGGACCAATACGGACTTGAAGCAAAAAAACGGATCTAGTGGGAGCCCTGTAATTTCGGTGCTTGTGGTTTTTAAAATTTCAGTTTAATTAATTTTTTTGTTGCAAAATCATTCGCGATATACCAAGGTAATAATGCAATTTATCATCCGCGCCATATGCCGGAATTTAAGCTGCAAATTTCACGCAATTTTAGTGTAGTTTTTCGTATTTATATTATTTAAATTATATTAATAATTTCGAATTGTGCATTTAAATTATTTATTTCTAATTAATAATTTCATTTTTATGATTTCTTAATTCTTATTAATGTGTTGCTGTTTAGCACGCCATTCGCGATTACCTCGGAAATTTCACATGCGGCGTAAACCCTGGTCGAAATATACATTCGTAGATGGTGTATAGCCCGCGGGCTATACAACGATGCAGCTCCGCGGCTTATACACGAACTTTTTTATGGTAGTGCTCGATTTAGGGGTGCGGGTTATACACTGGATGCGGGCTATACACCCGAAAATACGGTAATTTAAAAAGAGAAAAAGTATTGAAAAAATGTTGTGATGCATTGTTACATACAATAGATGTTACTACAGACTGATGTCACAAACATTCACTTGTTGAGAGGGATAATTAATTAAGAAAAATAATGTAAATAAATAAATATCCAAGATTATTATTTTTTTTTCATTAATATATTAATTTTTTTTTTTTTTTTTTTTTTTAAATATTGATAGTTGACATTTGAATGAATCTTTTCCTTGAGATTCCAGTGCTAACTTTCATCCATTTGTTTATTTGGCATTAGAGTCTGGCAATGAGTTTGGCGACAGTTTATTTTGTGAAAAGTGGTCGACGAGATAATGGGGAAGTACCCAAAACAGTTTTTTAAAGACCCATTTTTAAGCAACCCATGGTGATCTTGAAAACACTGCCAAATTTTTTAACCTCATTGTATATTTTTTCCAAAAAATATCTATTACAATACAGTATACTCTTGATTATCTGTGCGCAGTTTATCCGCGCTCATTCCGGACTCACAAAAAAATTTAAAGAGAACCATTTTCAAACTTATGATGCATGTAAAATCGACGTTAATGTGAATTAGAATATTGTCCGGTTTAGCTGGTAGTATTGCGAAGTGCGTAGAGGTAAAATCGAATGCTCTGTCACCTGTTTGACGGGGTAGGGTTGAAGGGGATGGGAGAGATCGGAATGTTGTTTGTACAATAGCATTTCAGCTGTTCTCTCTCACGTTTGCACATGTTCCTTTAGTTTTTGCACCTTGCTTATCGCCAGTTAGTAGTGTGAAACTTTTTAGTGGTAAAAATGGTTGGTGTGAAACAGAAATAAACGTTTTAAATATTAAATAAAAATTAGAAATCCTTCAGAAACTTGATAATGGAGAATCAGCTAGCAAATCTGCAAAGGATTGTCCAATTGGAGTACAAACTGTATGTGATATAAAAAGAACAAAGAAAAACTCATTACCTTCATGAGAGACTGAGGTGACGTATCTACACTTTCGAAACGGAAAACGTCTGAAAACGTCAACATACAAAGGATTCTGCTCTACCTTAATCAAAAAAGAACAGAAGGTATACCTATTTCGGAAGCAGTGGTGTAGTCGTAAACAAAACAGAGGGCATATGGTCTAAGCAGAGGGTATAAGCTCAAGGCATATGGTATACCCTAGTGTATATCTACTACAGCTTTTTTGAGAAACAGAGGGTATACGGTGTTCCTTTAAAAAATCCAGAAGGTATACGGCGTATACTCCCGTATACCCTCCACTACATCCCTTTGAAGGAGAATGTCTAACTGTGAATGTAGAATCGTTTTGTATGAGATTTTAAGAATTTATTGTTGAAGATATATAAAAAAAAGTAACAATTTGGAAATGGACCAATAAAAATCTGCATAGATACTGTGAAATGCATCTGATTGGTCAGAGTTTCCTGACGCTATGGGGGGGTTACCAAGGGGGCAGCTCTGTCACCAAGTTTGGATATATATTGCCAAATTTGGTGAAGAAAATTAATCGCCAAAAGTGACACCAACTTGGCGCTATTTCCAATATTTCGCCAAATTTCCATTGACTCCCATTTTAATCCAATAGGGTTTACTTGCTAGCAGAAAATCAACAAATTGAGATATTTCAATGCAACAAAAAAATATTAGCTTATGAATAGAGCTTAATTGAACTATTTGCATTATTTTTAAGCACAAACACTAACTATTTACAATATTCGTAATACTATATATATAATTTTATATTTAATAATTCTTATAATTATGAAACTCTGTAAGCCCTAATGATTATGAGCTTGGAGATAAGGAAATAAAATGGTCAGGAGTTCGGGAGGAGTGCATTTTTACCAAGTGGAATCTAAAAATTGAATGCATACAAAATAAGGGATCAAGAAGCGATATAGAATGGAAACTCGAAACAATTATGTCTAGGGTTGGCTAGAAAGTAGGGACTGCTTTGTGATACCAAATGGAATTGCAAATAGATTACGCAGGAGGTTGGTGAGCATAGCGAGCAGGGGGCGGACCTCCCCTAGTTGTTGAAGAAAATTTGATTACCGATCAAATGTATAATGCCAATGAGAAAGAATTTTATTGGAAATGTCTTCCAATAAAAACACATGCTTCACAGGCAGAAAAGTCAGCTTCAGGCCACACATCGTCGAAGGAACGCATTACCATCATGGGCTGTTTCAAATGCTTCAGGTGACCATAAAAAGAAACTCGTAATGATTGGAAGGTCTAAACCTTCATGTTATGAAACCCAACTCGTTTAAGGGTACAGAACCAAAAAATACACCAGTTGTTTATTTCATCAAAAGGCATGGATGACACGGGGGATTTTTCTCCAATGGTTCCATGAACATTTTGTTCAACAAATCAAGAAACACTTACAACCAAAAGGTTTATCCCAAAAAGCAGTATTGCTTTTAGACAATTCCCCTTCACATCCAAATGAAAGTTTCCTAGCATCTGATGACAGACTGATTACCGGTAAATTTCTCCCTCTAAATGTTACAGCAGCCTATGGATCAAGGTGTAACTTCAGCAATGAAACAGCACTACAGATCTGAACTTTTGAAAAATTTGATTTATGAAGTTACAACACTACTAAATTTTTGGAAGCAATATTCGTCATTGGATGCACTATATGGAATATCAGCAGCAAAGGTAAAATCGTCTACATTATCACGATTGTGGAAAAAGTATTATTGAAGAAAAATAATTCAAAAATCTTGATTAAGAAAATTTAGAAGATTGGTTTCAAAGGAATGCATGGCTTCCAGTATTTGACAGATGAAGACATCATTACTAACCGTGTTGTTAAATCTAACAGCGATGATAGTACTGATGCAGGATATATTCTAAATGAGAGAAATACAATTTCGCATTCTACTGCTCTGCAATCTGTAAAAATTTTCTTAGACTGTATGGAACAAAGAGGATTTGAATACGGTGACATTACTGTGGTTCGTAAAGTATGTGCCGATATAAGACTAGAGATGAATAAACAGTGGAAGTAAAGATGCATTACAGATTTTTTTAAGTAGTAAATGTTAAAAGGAAAATTCATACTTTGATATTTTACAGCATGCAAATGCAAGTAATTTTTCTATTTTTATACTGATGTTGATTTTTTCTTTAATAAAATGAAGTTTTCAGATTATCCATGTTTTTCTATTGTCTGTGCAACCCCTCCCAGTGATTAACCCAGATAATTGGGAGTGCACTGTACATTCATTTGGCCTGGAGAACGACCTTGATTATGAAAAAGTCACTGCTTTTTTTTACAATTGCTAGAAAAGCTCAAGACAATGAATTTATTAAAAATATATACTTTTTGCTCTGTTTGTTTAATAACAAAACAGAACCAGAAAGAAAAAATGAAACGGTACTTAAATTATCTTTTTATTCTTTTTAATTTATTTTTCATCACATAATCATAAATTTATTGATATTTAATTATTAATTCATAAAAATATTTTTTTTGATATTGTTATAAAATGCAACATCTCTAGTAGTAAATAATCTCATTTAATTATCTTCCTAAATCTAAAATTAATATTTATTCATTTTAAACTAAACTTCAAATCTCGAAAATTCTCTTCCTCTTAAGAAAGATATTCTAAATTTTATTTCTTTTCCTCATTCAAACTTAAATTCTATCTTTTTCAATAATTCATTAAAACTTATTAAACTAAATATTAACAATAATCTGTGTAAACGAAGTTATACGGTCTTGTTTACTTTCCGAGAAGATCGTGAGTCAACATTTTTTCTAAGTTTAATACAGCGAAAATTAAAATATTTTATTTTTTAATATTGCGTGCTCAATCTATAATCATTAGATAGAGTATATTTTTCTGATTAATTTGATATAAGTTGCAGAAAAATCCGTCAATAAATATGAGAGATATTTAATTTTACGTTTTTCTATTTTTAAATGTTGGCGCGAGACAACTTTTCCGCCATTGCAAAAAATACGATCTCAAAGTGCTGCTTCTGTCAGGAGATACAAAAGAAAAAAAATTCGATGCCATTTTCATTATGGTGCGTAACGTCTCTTTCGGTGGACGCGCTGAGGACATTGCACTCCTCGAGTTCTGAGTAGACGCTCCGGATTGGTGCAGATTCAAATCAAGCACCATTTTCAGATTCCAAAGTGAATTTCGTCTGGGGGATCGTCAGTCAACAAGGATTAAGTCGGAGGGTGAACGTGCAGTTTTAAGAGGCTTATCCCCGCAGCGAACGGCATTAGATAAAAAAATCTTCATAATGGAATAAGGACAGTATTTTGTCTTCATCACGAAATGAAATCACAGTGTATTGTCAATGAAATAGCATCTTCAATAATTGGAAATTAAAATTCGTCGCCGTTCTGCAACAAAGATACAGAATGAGAACGTCATGCCTGCCTAGAATCAACGATGACTCCCGTTTCAATCAGAAATAATCTATTGCCTATACCGCCAAAATATAGAGAGAAGTTTAATCTCCATTTACTGTTCTGATAATTCATCTCTACCTTACCTCATCGAGTTTCCTCAGCAAACGTTTGTGAATCAAATGTGATATGTTAGTGTATCCTGCATATTTCAACTTTTGCCACTCCCTTCAACTTCTGTAATCATCATTATTCATTCATTTAAGTATAAAGCTCTAACGGACAATAATTATAAAGAACAGTTTGAACTATAATCATATTTTACAGAACTTTAATAACTTTAGAAAGTAAATAATACCAGTGGACGTTTTCTTTTTGGAACTCTTAAAACATTTTTACAACAACATTTTATAATATTGGAAATTCAATGCATCGTGAGATGATCCTCCAATCCTATATTAATTCCTATTGAAATGAACATAGGCTCATTGTGTTAAATTAATATCTTTTAGTATTATTTAAATACTGATATATTATTTTGACCCCCCCCCCTTTTTTTTTTTGAATTTAAGCAATATGTGATGCATCCATAAATATTTTGGTTTCATTTATATTGGTGATTCATTTCGTCTGATAACAACATACACAAGAACTGGGTGAGTCATTGATTATTCTCTTTATTTGTCAGCCTTCAATAATCAAATCTTGCATAAGTAATAATTTTTGGATGGCTTTAATTCTATTTTCATTTTTAACGCAATGTCACTCCACTTTATTTTCCGGCCATAATGTGTCTTTGGACAGAAGGATTGCTTGTCTTTAAGATTTAATTTTACTTGATTCATTTTATTATTCCAATTTCTTAAATTTTGCCAATTTAAATATTTTAATTTATAACTTTAAATCCCTTTCTCCAAAGTCATGTTACAAATATATTACACTTTTTTTATTTACCATTTATTTTCTACTTTTAACTCTTTAAAATATTTCACTGTTGCTGTTTCACAGCACTTCAGCCTATTTTTTCAAGCATTTTTTGTCACATAATTAACTCCATTGTTTTTTCAACTCCTATACAATTGCACGCATTATAGAGAATATTTGTGGCTGTCCAATTCAACAATGCCTTAAAATGAATGTATTCGTTTATAATTAAGTTGTAAAAATATGAATATGTTGTATTTTCATCACGTAATCATAAATTTATTGATATTTAATTATTAATTGATAAAAGCATTTTTTTTTAATATATTACACTCTTTTTTTATTTATAATTTATTTTCTACTTTTAACTCTTTAAAATATTTCACTGTTGCTGTTTCACAGCGCTTCAGCCTATTTTTTTGAGCCTTTATTGTCACATCATTAACTCCATTGTTTTTCCAACTGCCATAAAATTGCACGCTTTACAGAGCCTATTTGTGGCTGTCCAATTCGAAAATGCCTTAAAATGAATGTATTCGTTTATAATTAAGTTGTAAAAATATGAATATGTTGTATTGCCATCAGAAGCATACCTTTGTACATAATTTGTATAATTCTAGCCTATCAGAAAGTGGGTTAAAAGTCGATTACAAAATTTCATGCATAAAAAAAAAAAAAAACAGGTTAAGTAAAAAAAAACTACCGAGTGAGGCTCGGTCTACTACCAGGCACCCCATTTAAAAATTGTATAGGTAGAAAATATGTAATCCATCACAAGAAAAGGATGGGGATCCATTACCTTCTTGACCTAACTGGCATTGTTCAATTTATTTAACGTCATTTTCAGCCTATCATCTGCAGCCGCAATTTTGCCAAAAGGCTAAAAAATGAAACATAAAAATAGGAAGCCACTCTCACTAGCATGTACATGTCCTATGTGAACCCATCGTGAGCAACTCCGCGAAGGGTTGAGCAGACAATTGTGAGAGAGCTGTTTACATTTTCCTTTTATGACTGCCAGTAGAAACTGGATATTCTGACATGAACGTCTGCTTAAAAAAAAATATCACCAGATAACCTGCACCAGTAGATAATCCGCGCTTGAAATTTTCGAGGTTTTTTAACAGATAATCCGCAGATGATAGGCCGGAAATGACGGTACTTTCACTTTGAACCATGACAATGTTTGTTTTTCTCATGGAGATTATTCTAAAAGCCATTGCTGTAGGTACAACTTTTGAGGTTTTAGAATGTTTGTGTCTGTCAGTCCATTATCATCCTCTGTCAACAAAGCATTCATTCTATCATAGAATCCTCCCTTACAATGTCTAATTTTTCACTGTAGTTATTTAGAATAAAGTAATATTTATTTTTTATCAGGCTGGCTTTGTCTGAGAATGTTGACTTGAACTATAATTTGAGGAGTTGAGTCAGGTCTGAACAGAACTCTAATAGGGATAAAAAAAGAATTTCAAAAAATAATCACCCCTCTTTGAGAGAACTGCCCTCTTGATTTGCAGCATTGGGAAGGAGGCACTCATCATCGCTCGAAGACTCCAGGCTGTCTTCATCACTCTCACATAAATCTGATGACCTGAAAAAAAAAGTTCTTGCAATCACTTAAAATTCAGTCAATTATAAACATGAAAATAATAACCTTTAAAAGAAGTGTTTTAATTGCAACTACTCAACTCTTAATCAGGATGGGTCAAATTTAATAAATACATGAGAGTGTCAGACTTGAATAGGATAGATAGTTTTAGTAACACTACTTTGTTGGAGAGAACATGTGTCCCTCCTAAATTGCAGTAACCCATAAAGTTTGTATTTGCAGATACAAAACGAACACTGTATAGGTTGTTGGATTAAAAATGGCCTCAATGCAATAAATCAAAGTAAACTTGAGCAATCATTTGAAAGTATAGAATAATCTGTCTATCCTGTAAACGGAACTTAACTTAGGAAAGATAGACTTTATTTGGGCAGGGGTGCAGAATATGTCCGATCCGGCGATCTAGGATCGGGGGAAATTTTAACCACCTGGGGAAATTTTGCAGAAACGTATACAATTGATTTCGATTTTAACAACGAATTCCATAATTCCCTGAGATAGAAAACTTTCACTACAAATAAAAAGATTTGTATGGCGACCTTCACAAAATCGATCTCAGAATAATATGTACTGTATATCAGGGGTGGTTCTGTTCTGAATTTTCCGAAAATTTAAGGCATTCATTTCCTAACATCTAAAAAAAATCGGTCATCAATTTGAAAATTCGGGCATAAAAGTACCGCAAATTTTGCCCAAGAATTACTGAGATAACACGAATTTCATCACAAGATCACAGAATAACCGCAAATTTCGTCAAAAGATCGCGAAAGAATCTGAAGTTTCGTAAAAAGATCGTGAAAGAACCACAAATTTCGTCAAAAGATCATGAAAGAACCACAAGTTATGTCAAAAATCCGCGAAATGAACGTAAAATTTGCGAAAAGATCGCAAAATGAACGCACATTTCGTTAAAAGATCACGAAAAATCAGAAGTTTCGTCAAAAGAGTGC
This sequence comes from Maratus speciosus, assembly GCA_963932465.1. Lineage (NCBI taxonomy): Eukaryota > Metazoa > Arthropoda > Arachnida > Araneae > Salticidae > Maratus > Maratus speciosus. The sequence continues at coordinate 3,985,947 of CAWVRF010000002.1, read as the reverse complement.
GAAATGAACGCAAATTTTGTGAAAAGATTGCGAAATGAATGCAAATTTCGTCAAAAGATCGCAAAAGAACCGCAAGTTTTGTCAAAGGAATGCGATAAAACCCAAAAATTTTGTCAAAAGATTGCGAAATGAACGCAAATTTTACCTAAACTTCACAAGAAACCACAAATTTCGTCAAAAGATCACGAACGGGCCGAAAATTTCATCAAACGATCGCAAAACAAGCGCGCATTTCATCAAAAGATGGCAAAACAACCACAAATTTCGTCAAAAGAGGGCGAAATAACGGCGAATTTCTTCAAAAGGACGACAAAATAACCACAAAACTCAAAGATCGCAAAATAACCGCAAATTTCATCAAAAGACCGTGAAAAAACAGTGCTGGGAGTGGTCCCCACCCCCTTACCACTCTGCTGTAACCTTTCAGAAAATTTGCTGTGAATTTCAGAATTTTTTTTTTTTTTTCTTAGAATCAGCCCTGCCTTCATATCGCGCAAAAGTTGAGAAACATTAGAAAAATACATTTTCTATACATACGGTAATGCAGCATTTACCTATAACATACCGTAAAATTTTGGGGAAATTTTCACGTGGATCGGGGGAAATGTTGGAAGTAGAAACAATCTCTGCACCCCTGTATTTGGGTTCAACTTTTTAGGCTTCATTGGATGTTGTGGGTTGCAACCTCATTTTACCGACGAATCTACAGTTTGTTTTCAAATCTCAATGGGTGGCATTCAAAGAGGGTGTGTGGCAACGAAATAAATGAAAATATGCTGTTAGTACTACACTACTGCCTGAAAATATCTTTCAAAAGGGGAGCTGAGAGGCAGAAAGGTGAATGCTGGTGGAGAAATTGACTGGATGAAGATTTTGATGGAATTGGATGGATTGCCAGAATTGCCAAGATGATGGATAATCTGAGGCTGATCAGGCTCAGATTATCCATCTTTTTTGCTCATGTTGTTGCAAGCAATACATCCATTTTTCCTCACAAGTAACCATCTAATCGAAAAATGGCTCTGTCTGATGCATCTGCAACAGTTTCTCACAAGTCAGCTTTCGTACATCCTGTGTCAATTCATAAGGCAGCCAACAATTGGACTTGTAGGTCAGATTTATGTTCTTTAAAGCATGAAGAATTGTTCTAGAATGATCTTTGAACTGTGCACAAAGCTATTAGGTCAGATTTATGCTCTTTAACACACAAAGAATTGTTCTGGGATGAACTTTGAACTGTGCACAAAGTTCTAAGGTCAGCAAATAAATAAGTAGAATGCTAAATTCATCTTTAAAAAGTTAAACTTAAAATTACACTACGTGCAAATTACTTAAAAGATGAAAAAATATTTATAATTACTTTAATATCCCTAGTTCTTTCAACTAAATAGATAGCTTTCGTTGGAGAATACAAAAATACAAAAGTCTTATTTTCAAATGTTGGTGTTGAAAGGAGACTTACTTCTTTCGACACCAACTACGTGAAATTTGAAAATAAGACGCTTGTATTTTTGTATTCCCTGACGAAGGCTATGTATATTGTTGAAAGTACTAAGGATATTAAAGTAATTTAACACCTTTTTCAGTATTTTTTCATCTTTTAAGTAATTTGCACATATTGGATCATTATCATTAACTAACAGTGGATCTACCACACAGAGCTTCAAACTTCGTATCTCAGCTCCTGAATTTGGCAGCAGAGACATTCCATTGCATTTTTGCTCACATTAGATGTTCAAGAGATAACTCCATTTCAGGCACGGCTTGGATACAAAAGTTTACCCTTGCTGTAACAAGAATTCCAAACTACTTCATCGGATGAATGCAATGTCAAAACCTGTCTGCAGAGGAGCCTCCCCCTCCAATATATGTTAACTTGGGAAATTTGAGCTTAGAGTCGGGAAATTATAAATTTTTGAAAGACTTTCTTTTTTAAAAAAAAAAAATAATAGTGAAAAAATATGAAATTTTTATTGTTTTTCTAACTGCCTTTCTCAGTTTTGTAACAGTAAATAAGTTAAAATATCAAAAGAAGTACAAAAAAGCAGCCAGGCTCAATGTGTCATTGTGTTTCTCTGTGCTACAGCCCTATCATACATCTACCAGACCTGAATTTCCCTACTGTTGTCCATCCGCAGTGTCTCTAATCTATTCCTTTTATTTCTACCAAATCTTTGTTCCTTTTTCAAAATAACGTGATGGTATTTTCATATGAAGTCCAATTATGACTCGGACGTAATAGAAAACAAAAAATTTGCAAACCTTAAACGAATGCTCGTTTTCACTAAATATATGCAATTTTTCTAGGTTTAAATCTTACATTTACAGTATTGTTTGAAATGGCTTCCTTAACGATTCATTTAGCAATTGGGTAGCTTATTATTTTCATGCCCAATGATTCCAAGGTAGGAAAATAGAAATGAATCTAGTTTTGATTTTAATTATTTAAATGAAAACGGTGTACTTAAACTTTCATTAAACAAACCAATAATTATAATTTTTTATGTTTTTAGTTTCAGTATTTGTCTTTGGAAAGGATTTTTTATGTATAAGTATCATTATCATAAACACACATTGACCCCATCATTTCAGTTGGAAAATAAAGCAATTTGTTTCAAAATGGGTGAATTTTCAGTGTTTGGGAATTTTTTTAATCCCCCCCCCCCCACCGAAAAAATATTTGTAGCTACGCCCCTTTTGTCTGTGCTTATGTTCAGCCATTTCTGCACATGCATCTGGCAAATACTTTTTTCACCAACCTAGTGTTGACTCTAAGCCACTTTAGCAGGGTGCAGCGCCCAGCGTCCCTTTTTATTTCTTTTTTGCACCTGGTGGCTCCTTTAAACCCTTCTGATGCACCCGTCTGCCCTTTTAAACATTTTCTATTTGCCCCGTGGCAACTCAATTGATCCCGGGAAAATATCGCTAATTCTAGGGACTCTAAATCAGTTTAAAATATTTTTAGTGAACAAGGTACAAGTGTGCCCTTTTGGAAAAAAATAGGCCCTTTTTTTAGAAAAGTGTTCCCTTTTTGAAAAAAAGTATTTTTTTAGAATAGTGTTCCCTTCTTGAAAAATTTCTGCCCGGCAGCCCTTTTTTTCTACACCAACCCAATCTATCAGAAGAACAAAAACAAGGAACTTCTTACAGCTTTATATAGGCATAAAAATGTTTTTATCAAAATATTGTGACATTCAATTACAGAAGTACCATTGTGAAGGCATTCAATGAGTGTGTTTTAATTAGGATAGAAAACTGTGGCAATTTAAAGTACCTTTGCGGCATGTGGCAGAAAGTATTAAGTGTAAAAAGGATTCCGTGAATGTGTCAGAAAGTTTTATGTTGTTGGAAAAAAGAAGCAAACAGAAATAATGATTAAAAGAAAAAGTAAAACCCTTCCTTTCCTTACTATTAAAAAATAATTGGAATCTTTGTTGTTAAGGGGCCGATTTCGTTCAAATTTTCAGAAAGTTGCAATAATAATAAATTAGGTTGTGTACCACATTTCTATTAAAATATCATAAGTTATAAGAAAATTACAGCTCCCCCCCAAAAAGCCCACTCATTAACTGGGAAAAAAGGTTGACAAGGACCTGCAGTTTATAGAGCTTGTATGCTGCGAGAGGTTTCCATTAATAATGTTTCATTATGCAGAAAGAAACCCTGCATAGAATTTTTCAAACATGCCCCCCCTCCCAAAAAAAAAAATAAAATAAAATAAAATAAATAAATAAACAAAGCAAAACTGAAGGAAAAGAGTATTTTAAACATATCAAATATTTTTGCACAATAATACTTAATTTTGCACTTAACATCTTCCTTTAATGTCCGTTTGCATTGTAATGAAGGCATAATCTTAAAGAGAGAAATTCAGATGAATTTAGACAACACATGCCGTTTTGGGATGATTTTCAAATAGAAAATGCAATGCAGTTGCTGTAACTGTTTTTCATGTATGTAGGACTTTACATGTCAGTCATACAGAGCAACAGAACTTCCGTTTTCCAAAGTCCACGTTTTCAATGAATGAAAAAAAAGACAAAATATTTTGAACAAGAATAGGCAAATAGGATGCTGGAAAGAGAAGCAGGGCACTTTTTCCACATCTATAAAGGGCAGGGCACGGCACCCTTTGAAAAATGCCACACAGGAACACAATTAATAGATATTGCTGCAAGAAATTACAGGAAAATTAGTACCAGCTGCCCCAGCAGAAGAGCCACACTAAGGATATTTTTACTTTTAAAGTCGTATGTGCCGCGGCGCTCTTCCCTGAAATTTGTTAGCATTACAAGCCCTTATTCTCATCACTGTTCACTCTTTATAATATTTACCCTACTTTCACTTTCATTTTATTCCTTTCAGTTCCTTCAGTTCAGTTCCTTATTCCTTTTTTTCCTATTCAGTTACTTTATTTGGTTAAAACATACTTACCTTTTTACTTTATCTAGTTTCTTTTACTTTATTTAATATCATCTTTATTTACTTTAATCTGTTAAAACAAACTTATTTTCTGTTTAAAAATATCTACCTTTTTGTTTCTATCTTCTTAAATTTTCGTTCATTTCTTTCTTAAAGTTTCTTCGATATCTCTTGAATTCAGTTTCCAATATCAATCATTTCCCTTTCCATCTATGCAAAACAGTTTCAAATTGCTCACAGTTTTGCCATACTTCTCGTATTGAACACAAGATGTACGGAGTGTTAGCGATCGTTGTCATAGTTACGTCTTCCTGTGGTGCTTTCTAGAAGCCGGTTGGAAGTTCGACTGACATGCGTGGATACCATATTTAGGCTTGTTCATTCTGAATAAATCGCCGTGCTTTCTAATCACTTTCGCCAGTTGTATTTGTTTTTTGTACCAGGAAGGTTTGAGATTGTTTCTTCATTACTTCATCATAGAATCATCTGTTTTTAATAGTTGGTTCTGTTTTTAATAGTTGTTTATCTGTTTACGAAAAACTACATTCACGTTATTCAATTGTTTATCATGTCTCTCTGAATAAGTTCAGAGAGACACTTAAGTTGATAGTCATTGAAATATTTGTGGGGGGGGGGGGTTTCGAGATACTGATGTATTAAGGTTTCTTTTGCTATGTTCAACTGAAACATTTTTAAGTGGTCTTCGTATTTTTAACAAGACTTCACCATTACGTTGTTCTGTTTCCAGAATAGCCGCCCCTTGCATTAAGATGATACAATCCTCTGTAAAGTGTTTTCCTCAGCTAAGCTGACCGGTGGTGAAGTTCAGGTGTTTTGAGTAAAGTTATGTTGGCATCTTCTGTGACGTCTTCGATATTTTAGTGGTTTCTTCATTTTGAATAGAAATGTTTTCATATCATGTGAGAATGACCTAGTGTTATGTCTTCAGAAATTTAGGACCTCTTTATATTTTGAGCCCTTGCAGCACTACTGGTTTGTGGCTATCATAACTGATATATTTTTGCCATAGTGTGATATTTTAAAGTAATTGCTTCGTTCATTCGCCATAATGTTTATAGCGTATTTAAAGTTTCAGATAAGTTGTTTTTCTTTTATTACACATTTGTTAATATTCAAGATAAACTGATGTTTGAGACATGTTTTATACTAGTTACTTTTATATTTATTTGTTAATGTGTCTTTTAAGTTTAATAAATGATTTGTGTTTTCATATCTATCATTATTTCTACCACATATTAGAACTATTTTTACTTTTCAAGTGTTGAAGTTTATTTAGTTTAGTTTTAATATAATTTTAATAGATAATTTTTCTTCTGGGGTTTAAAATCAGCATTATGTTTCCATTGCATACTTAATGCACTCTGCTACACATCTTAACCCCTAAGCACTAGTTTTATAGCGCTTAACAAAATTATGGTAGTTAGCTTGTGAATTAAGTATCCTTAATCCTTCTGCACTTGATCCTTCATGCACTTGAAAACACACGCTCCGTGATGTTAATCCTATGGGCAGGTTATTTTCGAATTTCTCGTTTCAATTGGAATATTTTTAAACATTTTTTTTTTTTTTTGCATAGGATAGCTGAGCTCAATCTTTAATATGACTCTTTTTTACTTTTTCGATTTTGGCTGCAGATTTTTTTTTTTTTTTTTTAAGTTCAGTTTCGAAACTGGTTTTGAAACTGAAAGCACCTTTTTTAAAAAAATCTGCAACCGAAATCGAAACAGTAAAAAAGAGTCATATTAAAGATTGCGTTCAGCTATCCTATGCAAAAAAAAATTGTTTAAAAATATTCCAATTGAAATGAGAAATTTGAAAATAACCTGCCCATAGGATTAAACATCACGGAGCGTGTCTTTTCAAGTGCGTGAAGAATCCCCTTAAGGGGCTGCATTACTGAAACTCCCTGATTGTGAAATCCCATGTTAACGTATGAGAAACTTAAAAGCATCATTATCTAATATAATAATTAAAATACAGTAATCCCTTAACATTCGCGGATTTAACATTCACAAGCTTTAATTATTTACAAAATAAAAATTAAAGAACATTTCAACATTCGTGAATACTTAACTTGATTATTCAGAAATTTTGTTTTACAAAATATAAACTCACTTTGTTTTACCAGTTCCATGAACTATGCGACACCTGCATTGTACTGTATAGCCTGAGAACTTCAACCTTTGTGTTGAGGCAAACGACACATTCAGTCATTTCAAGACACAAGACTTGATGCTATCCAGACAAAAACAGCAAATCCTCTCTTCAGAGGATGGTTCTTTCTCAGTTTCATTTACCATTTCAAGTGGCATACTTTTGGCAAGTTTTTAAGACTAAAGTAGCCCACGTAAGTATCCGTAGAGAACAACTCCTTTTTTGGTTTGCCTCTCCATTCTCTCACCTCAGTGTTTAATAAACAAGAGAAGGTTCATCATGTCATCTCCAGCTAAAAGAGTGAAAAAGGTTTCGAACCTTTCCAAAAAAAGTTAAAATTTTAGATAAGTTGCGAACGGGAGAAAGAACATCTGCGGTCGGTCATTATTTTAATATTAATGAGTCTAGGGTTAGATCAATTTTTAAAAAAAATGAAAAGACTATAAGAGACAGTGTCGCAGCAAGTGCTCCGTTTAGTGCAAAAACTATATTGCAAGTACCAAACAAGTCGTTGGGAGAAACTGAAAATGCCTTAAGTGTTTGGATAGACGATATGAACTAGAAGCAGTCCCACTCAGTTCAGCTTTAATACAGGCTAAAACTAAAAAAAAAATTTGATTCAATAAGAGTAAAGGATTTATCTTTATTTGACTTCCAGACGAGTAAAGGATGGTGTGAAAATTTCAAACATAAGCACAGTTTGCACAACATTAAGTTAATGGGTGAAACGGCTTTCGCAGATCATCTAAGTGCTCAATAATTTCACGAAGAACTTACAAAAATTATTGAAAGAGGAGAATATGTTCCAGAAAAAGTGTTTAACACCGAAGAGACAGGCTTGTTCAAGAAGAAAATAGATTATGACTTTATTAGTTTTTTCCCTTACAATTAAATGGAAAATATATTTTTATTTGAATATACTGTGGTTAAGCATCAAAGTACACATCTAAAATATGTTGGAAAAGTTTGTGCCAGTGACGTTACGTGTCACAGTATGACATGTTCTGTTAAATCATATTTCAATTTTTAGTTATTTTTCTAGCTAATATTTTCATAATTCATCGGCACGATCCGTAGTTTCAATTCATTAGTTTGATGTATCTCCCATCCATTTCTACAGCCATCCCATGTTTGTCCCAGCGAACATTGCACTGGATCTTGCGCAAGATCATTTTTTTTATTTGCATTAAGCGTGACTTTTAATTTGTTTTTCCTGGAATCGGCCAGTACCAAAGTGAAGTTCCTCCTGAAAAAAAAGACAGAGTAATTTATGCCTCAATAAAGATCTCAGTTCCTTTCCTGCAAAAAGCCATATTTCTGCATTGAGTGTCAAAGATTTTTTTTTTTTTACTCAATGTACAGTATAACATTTTTAATCCAGAAACTTCTGTAATCCGGGCATTTCGGCACGTTTATTCATTTTTATTTTCAATTAAAGATAATAGATGGCACCATAGTACATAAGTGAATAAATTTCCGAAAATTACTAAGAAAAATGAAAAGACTGCCTAATTTACTACTTTTTTTCGGTTTTAAAATCGTAAGAATTTTCTAAATTAATATGTAATTAATATAGGTGTCTTTTTTTTAAATTAATTTGTAAAAATTTTGAATTAATGGTAATTTTACAATTCTTTTTCCAAAGATAAGAAAATGCAGCCAAAACAGCACAAAATCGAATTTTATTATTATTATTATTATTTCTACTAAGTATTTAATTTTACTTCAATATTTGTACGTTCTATATATTTAATTTTTTATAACATTAGCCTTATATATCACTATTTTAAATATGTTAATGTGATTATAAAATAATTTTTTAAATTAATTGTAATTCTTACTTACATTTTTACTATAAATTTTTTTGGTTTTAGAATTTTTTTTCAACAATTTTCACATGTCTGTTATTCTTGTGTTTTGTATTGAGTATTTATAAATCATAATTAAAAAAAAAACGTAGGGTTATTATTTTTGCAATTTACAATAGATGGTGACACTGCATAATATATATATATAATTATTTAAAAAATATATACATTTTAGAGCATTTTGAATTGATTTTTCTCAAAATTTTTCAATTATTTTAAATTACACCAAGTTCTTTGCATTTTTGTATTGCCACATTAATGAAAGATTTTAGTATTAATATTAGTATTATCTATTATGATTAGTATTATCTAAATGCATCCTAGTTTCAAAACTTCTGTAATCCAGAATTTTCTATAATTTGGAATCCCTGTAATCGCGATGATTCCAGATTAAAGAAGTTATACTGTATATCATTCCCTTTTAATCTTACAAGAACACAGGAGTGAGATTTTTTTTTATATATTTCGGTTGTGATAATCGTTGCCAGCGACTTAAGCCTCTTAAAACTCTTTTTGAAGAACCTGAAAGCTGTTGCACGTAAGACCACATGCAAACCATTTTAAGTTATAGTTTGTTAGGAGAATTCTTAGTTTTCAAGTAAGTTTTATGCGACATTATTATCCTTAGCTTGAAATGTATTTTTACATTAATAAAACTAAAGAGAAAAAATTATAGGATTCTGTCAACATGATGTCATTTTCCCTGATTTTTCATTTCTAAATTCTAAAGATCACAATTGGAGCCTTTATTAATCATTGAACTATTTTAGAAATTGAATAGCGAGTAAAAAAAATATTCTAATCCTTTGTATTTGTAGAAACCATTTGTCATTTTTAAAATATACTTTTCTACACTACAAATCTTTAACTAACAAAATCTTCATGCTGTTTGTTTGAATGAAGTTTTGAAGTTTGAAAATGAAACACAGATCAACATTCTGTCATTTTTGACAGACGTTAGGTACTAGTCAATAAATAAAAGGAAAAAAAAATACCTGAGATGAGAAGAATTCAAAATAAAAATGAATTTATAAAATAAATAGAAAACAATATTATCTATTAGCTGCATAAAACAGGCCTGATTCTAGCTAAGACATGCCTGTCATTGGAAATCATTTGTTCATTTCAGTATCGTCTTGTTGGGCAAAGTGAAGTGAATGATTGCTTGCCCCAATGCATTTTTAAACCCATTTCATAGAAGAGAGAGAGAAAAATGGCCTGTAATAACACTCTTGAAAAGATATTCAAAAGCAGAACACCTACTTTGTTGGGTCGTCTGTGAAAAGAGTTTCCTCAGAATCAGACTTGAATCGCTGGAGGTTCAGCTTTGTTTCCAGAGTCATGTGGAAAGTGCCGTTGTAAGAGAGGTCCAGGTCCACCCAGAGACCCCGTTCATCAACACAAGGGTCCGATGCATGGTGGACCTTTGGTAGAGCGGAACCCAGATGGATGTCCCGCACACTCAGTTCGGACAAGAAGAATGGAAGCTGAAAAAACAAGTGTCATTCATAAATGAGAAACAATGGGTTCCAAGAGTTCTATAAACAGAGAGGTTAAATAGAATGTAATTATACAAAAAATAGAGGCAGATGTTTTGTAAATGTTTACCACACATTAAACATGACAGAGGCTACAACTAGGAAATGCTCGCTAAAATAGGCCAATGAGCTGCGAACTTTAATATCCGCACACGTAATCTGAAATCTTTAAAAATATGTTCTCCCTAAAACCAAGCTGATGGCTTACAAGTAGGTTTTTAGGTTAAACTGATCCAAGTCTCTCTTATGAGAGAACTATAACCTTAAATGAACTTCCTATTGATATGATTTTGTACCTTTAACTCTGTCTCAATTTATATTTTTAAATGAAAAAATCTTGAAAAAATATTCATTTTTAGTGGTAAAAGCACTCGTAAGAAGACATTTCCTTATTTTATCACGTTGGGTCGTTTCATAATTAAAAAAAAAAAGTAGCTCTTGTTGTCCAAATTCTTTGGAATTTTTAACCGTTATAAATATAACGTTTTTGCAGCCCGTGTAAAAAGATTTTAGCAAAAAGATTTAAAGAAGCTATTCTTAATAAATGTTTGGTTCTAATGAGTTACAGGATTTCACCTTTTGTTACAATTTTTTTTTTTTTTATAAAAATATAATACATTTCACAACCTATAACTGTCCAAATGCTAAAGATTTAGATATGTTATATAAAATTTGTGTCTGCTGACTGTAAAAAACTTAAAGGGGTCGAAATAACTACAACAGGAAAGGTGGGGACATGATTCAACGTTGAAAAAATACATTTCTTGTTGTCCAAAGCCTGTGCATAATTTTCAAACTAAGATATTGATATTGAGTTGTAAAAAGCAGTGTTTTCTTTTCTGTTATTTTTATTTTTTATATTTTTTTCTTCTGGTGGATGGAATATATGGCAAAATTTTTTAAATTGAAACTCATTATTTCCCTCCTATCTCTATATAATAAAACACAGTGTAACGAATCCAGGACAAACCCATCAATCTTACCAGTCTCCGATAAGATGGAGCCCCGTTAGGATTAATTTCGATTTGAGATGTGTATGAGAAAACTTATCTGCTTAAATAGAAATCTTTTCTACCTGAAATCCCTTCTGTTCAACATAATTTCCTATAAAAGATTCAAAACTAACAAAATTTCAATGATTTGCACAGCTATTTCAGTTCAAGTTGAAAACAAATGTAGCATACTCCGTGTGTAAAACATAAATAAGAAGCTGTGGTAAAGAGTCATTCCTTTCGTGATTCATTGAAAAAAAATTAAACCATGGAGCTATGAAGATTAAAGGAAACAACATAAATGACATCATTTGAAGCTGTCTTACGCCTGCTGCATGACGTCAGCCGCAGATTTCTGAACACCAATAGGTGTGTAGAACATTTTAATAACTGGAGAAAACTGGCGAGTACTATGGTTGAACCCCGCTACAGTGAACCGTTTGCAGACTCAGAAATATGTCCACTATAACTGATGGTCCACTATATCCAAATTCTTTAAAATAAAAAAAAAATTTAGCATATGATATTGTATTGTTAAAAAAATGATAGCAAATAATACATAATTTGCTTAAAAATTATTAACTAATTAATTAGATAATAAATCAAATATTAAAAAGTAAAATAGTTGCTTACTGAAACTTGATTTTACTTTTGCATTCTGTGGAAGAAATTAGTAGTAAAGAATCTAATTAGGGATGGGACGAATATTCGGCCACTATTCGGCCCTTTTGCCGAATATTTGGTTGGCCAAATATTGAAGCCTTTTTGGCCGAATGCTTCGGCCGAATATTGCTAAAATCTCACCGAATAGTGAAAGATATCTTGCCAAATAAATTCAGTATTTTTAAAAAAAATTTGTCTTTTGCAATTTTTTTTCTCTAATCCAAATTGGCTACATTCTTGCAATTTCATGAAGTCATTCTCATTCTTACTAGCACAAAATGTATGTTTATTCAGATACTAAAAAATATACAGCCTTGCTGTATTTCCTATAAAAGTTAGGGATCTTTTAGAAAATGCTGCCCAAATTGGAGATTCAATTGTCTGGGAAATGTCTTCATTAGAGAATGATAGATTACAACTCAAGATGTAAAAACTCTTATAAAAAAAAAAACACGGCCTCATTCTGAAACACTTGAATATTCATTAATATCTGCAAATTCCATGCCCATATAAAAAGGCTCTTATGAAATTCATGGTAAATTATTTTCTATAAAGCAAGAAAAATAAAACTTCATTCATTAGGTGCATTAGCTAAGATTCATTTTCAAGATGGAATAGCAAATATCACTATTTCAAGTACAACAGTACATCTGAAAACAGAACTGGTGTCAAATTAAATACTCACTAGATGGCGCAACTTGCTTTATGAAGAAGATTTTATAAATATTTAAATATAAATTCTAAATATTGAACAAAATATTTTTTTAATCTATAGTTTTCACTTATTTGCATTATTACTGGCTTTATTATGTAACATTATCATAGCAAATGCAGTAGCGTTAAGCTATAATATGATTAAGAAATAGAAAATGCAAACGACTTTCTTAAATTTCTGACGAACCAGTTGACATACGACAATGATTTTTCTTTTGAAAGATAGAACTCGACGAGACGAATAAACTGATAGCATTAAAAAAATTACTGCAGCTTTCAGTAGTTTTTTATTTAACCTTAAACGAAAAAATGAAGATACAAAGTTCAACAAAGTGTAGCTAACATTCCAGTGGGAGGATTAACTTCGTTTTTATTTTATTTTGATCCTCTTGTTAAAATTTAAAATAGATTTTTTTTTCATCTTTGTATGTTTGACGGTAGCTGAGAAAATCGAATTTGTCTTTTATAATGTCTCCATAAAATTATAGAAATCTCTCCTTTTCATTTTCAATTTTTCTAATTCAACAATTTCTTTCGTGTTGCCACTCCCTAAAAAGCAGTACAATAATTTTAAAAAAAGGATAACACGTGTACTTTTGTTTTTATAAGTCAATAAAAATGGAAATTCAACTGGTAGATTTTTGTATTTTTGAAACCGCCGTCAACCCAAGCAGATAATGCATATTTTTCATAAATATATATAAACTTTCTTGATTAATATTTTGAACTGGAGTAATAGACACAATGGAGCACAAACGAGTTGATAGGAAAAACAAACAAACAAAAAAACAGGGTAAATCCCAAGCTTCTGTTCAGGAGCTAAATGTAAGTTTTTTTAATTATCATCATAACATCCTGACATACACAAGCGGTAGGTATGCAGTAATATAAATACTTCACATACTAAGCATACCGTAAAAAATAGCATTCCATCTATTATATATTATACTATTCATTCCATCCATATTTTAAATAAGGATGTCATATACGCACCAGAGTACATAACTGGCGCGATAATGGTGTTATTTTGCCTGATACGGTAACTGAGCTATTGTTGTTTATTTATTAATTATTTTTTTATTTACTTTTATTTTATTTTTTTAAATTATATAAATTGTTTTATTCTATAGTTATTAATTAAGCTTTTCATTATTTATTGTTATTTCCTTTTTAAAATAATAGAAAATAATTTAAAAATATATATGTAACTGCTATTCAAAAACGAGGTTTTTGTCAAATTGACGTCAGAAAAAAAAACGCGCCAAACCCTTTGTGTATATGACATCTGTGCCTTAATAAATAATTAAGGTTTATAAATAATTAGGGTTTCGTTTAACTTTAGGTATTTTACTTGAGATATTGTCGAAAATGTACAGCAAAAATTATGGTACTATCTAATTATCCCGGCGACCAATTTCGCCAAAATATTCACCAAATGATACAAAATAACATAATTTTTATTTTAAATAACGGAAGAATAAATAAATTAGTAAAACATTAATAAAAATACTAATAAAAACTTGGGAACAGATGTCATATACGCTCCATATTGGCGCAATTTTTTCCGACGCTAATTTGGCGAAAACCTCGTTAATATATTATCTGTATCCGGGTTACCATATCAAGCAAAATAACAACACTTTGGCACCAGTTAAGTACCCGGTGCGTAAATGACATTGGCGTAAAAAAAATCGCACCAATATGTGGCGTATATGACATCTGTGCCAAAACTTGAATTAAAAATCCCTTGATGACGTAACAAACACGTGTATCGTGTTTAATGTCAAGTGAATGTAACATTTACTATCATCCATTATTGTCATTTAATCTTATAGTTTGGCGATAGTTTTTTGGTCGACAGGATAATCAAGTTGTACCAAGTATGGTAGAGATGTCATATACGCACAGCGATGCCGCAGACGCGCTATAGCGTGTAAATTATGCGAAAAATCGGAGACGGGACGCAAAAAAAATAGCTCTTACGCATCCCGTGGGATGCATAATTTCGTCAAAACATTGCGGAGAAATGCCGATTTTCGTCAAAGGATTGCAAAAAATAGCGAAAATTTCATCAAAATATCGCGGAAAAAACGCGATTTTCGTAAAAGGGCCGCGAAAAAATAGCGAATTTCGTCAACAAATCGCGGAAAAAAGCCGATTTTCGTCAAAGGATCGCAAAAAAAGCGCAAATTTCATCAAAATATCGTGAAAAAAACGCGATTTTCGTAAAAGGGCTACAAAAATATAACGTATTTAGTTTAAAAAAATCGCGAAAAAAGCCTATTTTTGTCATAGGATCGCGAAAAAAGCGCAAATTTCATCAAAATATCGCGAAAAAAACGCGATTTTCGTGAAAAGGCCGCGAAAAAAAAACGCGATTTTCGTAAAAAGGCCGCGAAAAATAGCGTATTTCGTCACAAGATCGCGATAAAATAGCGAATTTCGTCAAAAAATCGCGGAATAAAGCCGAATTTCGTCAAAGGATCTCGAAAAAAGCTCACCATTTCGTCAAAGCATCGCGGAAAAAACACGATTTTCGTAACAGGTTCGCGAAAAAATAGCAAATTTCGTCAAAGGATCGCGGAAAAACGCGAATTTAGTCAAAGCATCGAAAGCACCAAAAAAGATGTGCAAACCAAACTTATAGGTAGAACATTCATAAAATGGGATTTAATTTCTTTTTTTATGAGATTCTTAATACAGCATACTCCATTTTGCGCTATATCTAGCCGCCTGTATATCTGGTTATGCGTTATTTTTAATATAGAATTTAAAACATTAAAATTGGATAGTTTTGAATGTTTTAGAGAAAATGAAGAATAGATGTGATACTTAGCAGATGTGTATATTTCCATAAGTTGAACAATCGGCAAACTTACGATCTCTTGAATACTTATGCCTAACATGGCCTCAATATGTTGCTTTTCTCAAGGATGGGTATGAGCCGGAATCGTTACACTGTGTTTTATTATATAGAGATGGGGACCCGCTTTTGTAAAAAAGGGACCCAGATTTTTGGAAATCCTGGGTCCTGGGGACCCAGGATTTTTCAAGTACAGCGACATCACTGACCACATTGGCGCGATATTTTTTCTGACGCCAATTTGCAAAAACCTCGTTCTCGAATACCAGTTACATATACATTTTAAAAAATGGATTAACAATAAATTTAAAAAATTTAATTAATAACAATAGAACAAAACAATTTATATAATTTTAAAAAAGAAAATAAAAGTAAATAAACAATTTATTAATAAATAAACAACAACATCCGGGTTACCATATCAAGCAAAATAACAAAACTTTTGCGTCAGTTAAGTACCCCGGTGCATATATGACATTGGCGTCAGAAAAATATCACGTCAACATGATGCGTATATGACATCTGTGGCGCTGGCGGTTCAAGTAAACTTCGGAACTTTTCTTTGAAATCGGTGAGTTTCATCGCCAAAATTGCCAAGATTCTTAATGATCATCCCCATTGAATATCTAAATAATGCCCTATTTGCAAACTTATAGGTCAAAATATAAGTGGAACCTCTGTTCACGACCGCCTCCGTTTATGACCAGTTCGGTTTATGTCCAACTTCGGTGATTAAAATTTGACTCGGTTGCCGTGCAATATCTCTGTTCACGACCAAGACTGCTGAATAGTTCAGTTGGCAATCCTCACGTAACTCTTGTTATTAGTCAAATTTGGAGTAAGGTGTGCATATCAGAGAGCTTTGTGTACCTTTATTTCTGTAAAAAAAAAAAAAAAAAAAAAAACTTTGTTTTACTTTTACTCAGGTTTGCGCTAATTTTAGCTCTCATTATGTCTTCTAAGAATGAAAAACTGCTTAATGATAGCAGTAGTAAGAAGCTTAAGTGAATTGCTGTTCAGTAAAAGAAATTGTAGCAAAACATGAGAAGGATGTTAGTATAACCGGTCCAGCTAAACAATACGATGTGGCCTAAACCTTCAATTTCCACGATAATATATATATATATTACGCTATCGTATGTGTCACAGAAATTGCGATTATTTGTTAATTGTTTAATGGCAACGCTCGAATGAAACGCATCTCATTAGTTATAGAACAGCATTTAATGCATCACCATACCTATAAGGGGGGTTACCATAAGCGGGACCCTGCTCTGTCGCCAAATACTGCCAAGTTTTTGCCAACTTGGCGATATATCACCAAATTCCTATAGACTTCCATTGTAAACCAATAGGGTTTACTTGTTTAGAGAGAATCAACAAATAGAGATATTTTAATGCAACAAAAACTAATATAAGTTTAAGGAATTATATTAATTATATTTAAGGGAGCCCAAGTAAATTAAATTATGAATAAAAATAGTGAATTTGATTAAAAAACCTTGAACCTCTTCAAACAGTGTGCATTACTTGGTTAAATAGTGCATTATTGTGCAAAATAAGAAAAAAGTATTCGGAATATTTAAAAGCAACTTAGGTTTATTTATATTCAATATATAATTATCAAAAAATTTAAATGACTAGTATTAAAAAATGCTCTGACGAGCACCAAAAAAGGCTAATATGTTTTTAAGTATGAAAAAGGGTTTGACAAGTGCTTCTAATGGAGCATGAAAAAGGACAAGGGGTCCCTTCTTGGCTGCAGCTCACTGTCAATGGCAACTTTGAAAAAAATCATATTTGCGCTTTTTCCATATAAAAAAAAATCACCCACAGTTACGATAAAAATGTGTAGTATAAAGACACAGCCGGTAAAAACGCAGCCTGATTAAACATGAATGTAAGGCAATATAGTACCAAAAACCTTAGTTCTTGCAGCATATCACACTCATGCAGTGCCACCAAGAATACCCGCATTGTAGGACTGTACAGAAAACTGATTTGTAGTGCAGTGCAGACTGTTGCAGCACTCTGCACAGGAACAATTCCACATGTGCATGCATAACAGTATTATGCATTCATTGATTGTTGAAATTATATGGAAGTGGCTGTACAATGTACTATGCAGTAGAGCAATGCATATGTAAATTATCAACAAACATTAGACGCATACACCTTTAATATTACGGAAGTACAAAAGCATAGTGTGAGTGTGCGCTGAGGTTCAAAAGCATAACAGGAATGTACAGTGTAGTATAATTTGTAGAGAAATAATGGTACACAGTGCACTGTACAAAGTTGCATTGGAGACGCATGCACAGTACAACAGTGGAACAGTGCAGTTAACATGTAAAAAACGACGGAAAGTTTTACTAAAGTACTGCAAATTTATTTTATATGGAAAAAGCGCAAATATGATTTTTTTCAAAGTTGGCATTGACAGTGAGCTGCAGCCAAGAAGGGACCCCTTGTCCTTTTTCATGCTCCATTAGAAGCACTTGTCAAACCCTTTTTCATACTTAAAAACATATTAGCCTTTTTTGGTGCTCGTCAGAGCATTTTCTAATACTAGTGTACCTATGTTTCAATTTATATCTTTCTTCATTCATGTTGCTATCAGCTTCTGCTTTTATTGCTTGTTGAATAAGTGGAATATTGTTGAATTTCATTATGTGTTGGTTCAAATGTATAAGATTTTGTTATCATATATATTCTACTTTAACCATACCTTTTGCCTTAATGTAATTTGTAATTTCAGGCTTGGAAACTGATCTCAGAACAGACTCATTCTTACAAATTTTTTTATCGTTAGGGACACAAATTCTCAATGATAAAATTTACTTGATTAAAGGCTATTTCAGAAAATATCTCCTTGTGAGTTATGAGAGAGAGTAAGAATATTATTGATTTTAAATGCAAGAATGGATAAAAGTGTCATTTGATAGTAAAAGTGGAGTAAATTCTTTATATTTTAATGGAAATAATTTACCATCCATTTTTTGCGCTAAAATAAGTTTATCAAATTTAAAAACAAATTTAAAAGTAGTACATTTAAAAGTGGTAATGATTAATGAGTTCCTATATTTAAAATTATATATAATCAAAAGTTATTTTCTTTATTGGAAAAAAATGTTGGTATTCGGCTTAAAATTTGGCCGAATACTCGGTATTCAGCTATTCGGCCAAATCACTATTCATCCCATCCCTAAACCTAATATTTTCTGGTTCCCATTTTATGTAGAAAAAAAATGTTCTGGATATTCACTGACGATTTTCCTTCCAAGATAGAAGAAACCGAAATTTCAAGTTCTTCTTCTTCAACGTCTTCTAAATCTTCTTCAGCATCGTTCTTTTGTTTAACTTCAGATACAATGCCATCATCTGTATGCATCAAGGTATATCCCCCCAAGGTACAAGGGTATGCATCATCAAGGTACCAGAAGTGCACACTTCATCATCGCAAGATTCGAAGTGCTCAGTAACGTCCCTTGGAAAAATGTTCACACTATGCTTTTCCAGCCACAGAGCTATTGGTACGTTTTCTTTGTCGTCTTCGTCCTCCACGTTGGCATCTTATCCTTCCAACAACCCAACAACACATCTTTCGAAACACCTCCGCTTCGGAAACAGCTGCGGATTGTTGCTGATGTCAGCTGTCTCCATGACTTTACCAACAGAAGGATTGCTTCCAAAAGAGAAACGTTGTATTCCGTGTTGTTCTCTTCGTAGTTCTCTAAAACACGCACCACAAGCTGTTTCCTATAGTGGAACTTCAGGTTGTGTGGACAATGCCCTGGTCCATGGGCTGCAGCACAGAAGTCATATTTGAAGGAAAAAAACAAGCGTCAGGCACTTCAGATTTTCTAAGTGGGGATAAGCTCTGCAATTGATGACAAGGAGAGCAATTTTACGTTTTTGTTTCAACAAATCATTGTCCCATTGTCGAAGTTCTTCTTCAAAAAAATTGGAAGTCATCCAGAATTTTTGACTGACTTTAAAGTTTACGGGCAGTTTTTAAACATTTTTAAAACACCTCGGCTTTTGGGATTTAACTACGACACTTAATTTTCCCTTTTCTGAGCAGTTCATATTTGCACATACAAAAGCAGTTATTCTCATAGATTCCCGTTAGTGCACTTTTCTCCTTTACATGTTAACGTCTGATCTAGAGTTATTTTGTAAAACAATTCAGCTTCGTTACCATTAAAGATATCCTTCTCTTCATAATCCTGGATTGCATCTGCCCACATCTGAGCATTCCATTTTTCCACATCCGATGCACAAACACTTGCTGCTTCACCAACAATCTTCCCACAAAAAATATTGTTCCATTTTTTTTACCTATCCAGCCATCCGTCAGGACACACAAAAAAGTTTTTTCCGAATCTTTCGTGAAAATCATTCGCCGTAATTTGAAGTATGGGTCCGGTCACCGGAAGATTTCTATCCCGCTGGTAGTGAACCATTTTAGCAGAGTTTCTTCCACGTTTTCCCTTTCAGCCTCACTGGTTTCATCGAAGAATCCAAATTTTTTTCTTCTGCAACAAGAGTGGCACTGCGGTTTTTCAATATGTTTGAAACTGTAGATTTTGAGACAAGGAAAATTCCTTGTACAGTGCCGATTCATTGGTTCCATCTTCAATATGTTTAAGGGTGTTCTCAAATCCAAAGGGTCAACTTTCTGACATAAGTTTTAATTCATTTTTGTTTGGAAACGCATGAAACTAGAAGGTATTGTTATTCAGAAACTATGTTATCGAACTGTTTTTTCCGTTTTCTTCTAAACGCAATAGATTTTTCAGAAAATACTGTCAAAGTTGGCATTTTGAACCGAACTTCCGAACGAAAGAAGAAAATCCAGTCAGAAAGGGGAGAAAAATGCCGTGCCATGTGATCAAATTTGCTTATAACTCAATAGGTAAAGGATTGACCAAAAAATGGAAAAAACAGTTGAATTCCAAATCACTTCCAGGGTCAGGTTTTCTAATTTTTTATCTTTCCGTTAAAAAATGAATTTGCCAATGTGTCAAAGCGTTTGGCGCTTGTTGATCACAGCAGTTGAGAACAGTCTTAATGATTTCAATCTTATTCTCAATCGAAAATGCTTTCCTTTTTACAGAATTTGCCATTTTCACGAAAGTTTAGCTACTCTTGAAAAAACGTCTTCTTATCTCAAATCAATCATAAGGATAATGAAGAAAGTCACTGTGTGAAGAAAGACACTGACATTCTTGGACTGTTATGATTATACTGAGGGGCAGAGGAAGAAGTTAGGAAGTAAACACGTTTTATCTAGACGTTTATATCTAGAATTAGGGAGGGGCAAAGAAGAGAGGTTTGTTCCTGGAGCACAGAGAAGAAGAGATGTGTGCTGTTTAAGAACTTGTTCGCCCTAGTTTAAGGCAATGAGCGTGAATGAGTGAAATTTGACACAATGTAAAGGAATGCCATCATTTGCAGTCGATATTAGAGCAAGTTTAAAGTTAGAGAAGTGAAAAAAAATTTTGAGTCCACTCTAAATAAACTATCAAATTCTCAGCTGTCCACTATAAGCATATAAAATAACATTAATTAAATGGGAGTTTGGGCGGGACAACTTAAAAAGTTCACTACATCCGAGTGTTCACTATATCATGGATTCACTATAGCGGGGTTCGACTGTATTACTTTTTCAACTCAATCGTTTAAAGTAAATATTTTATTTTTCATACATGTCTTATTTTAATACAGCAATTCAGTTTTACCAGGACGTTTTTTTTTTTTTTTTTTCTAAAAAAAAAAGTATGGGGTGAAAAAGGGTGAAATATCTACATTTAAAACAACTTTTTCAATATTTATTTTCATTTAGAAAAAATCTCAGCACAGGTGAAATGAAAATTCACCTGTAAATGAAAGAATGTTTCAACTTTAGGAATGATTTTCTTTAAAACATTTTCAACCATTTCACCTTTGTAAAGTTTGGATATAAGTTTTTATTAGCCCCCGGGATGGTATGCTATTTCTTTCTCCTGGCTTATTTTGTTTCCAAAAAATAACATTACCTTACAGACGCTAGCAATAAACAAAGGAGATGTATCACTGTGCAATTAAATGCTCTATAGCAATTTTTTTAATTTCTAAGCATCACACATTTTCAATTTTTATACCGTCGTATTGGAAAAAAAATGGACTTTTAAAAATGCAATTTGTTTGAAAACTGTATCTCCATTTATTTTTGAAATATTATTTTTTTTTTGCACCATTTGTTTAATTTTGGCAACTCAAGTACTCCATTTTTATAGAAAGAAAAGGGAAAATAGTTGAAAAATAGCAATTATATCTTTTTGTTGCCATTTTCCCATAACAACCGAAAGAAAATGTAATTAAAATATGTGCTATTTTCAAAAAATATAAACGAATAATTTCTATTAAAACATTATAAACTATATTTAATTTTAAGTATCTGTAGACGCTTTCAGTGTGACATCAGTCATGACGTTTTGGTTGGAAACTGACTCCAAACAAATGGTTGCTATGCGCCATTTCTTTTTAAATGTAAATTGTGGAAAATGTTGCCAGTACATATCAAGTATTAAAACACTTAGATGTGAGATATAGATATAAGATATAGCTGCAACACACAAACAAAATGGAAAATACAACATAGCAACCGTTTGTTTGGAGTCAGTTTCCAACCAAAACGTCATGACTGACGTCATGATTGAAATCGTCTATATTAATGTTACAAACAAATGAATGCCTATGAATCATTAGATAGACATTTTTTTGTCGAGTTTCTTTAATGACGGCATCTTTTTGTTGCATTTGTGTATTATTTTGCGATAGTGACATCCTTATACATGCTTTACTGTAGATGTTTAAGAGTGGATCGTAAATGTGGAATTCGTAAGCAGATGCGAATGATGTCATTTTACATAAAAAAAAAGTGTGTGCTTTAAGTCTTAAAATTGAAATAGGTTTTGTAGTATTTATATATACATATTTTTTTTTTTTTTTTTTTTTTTTTTTAATCGGAGGCGACACTAAATTCTGAAAAAGCAGAATTCCTGTTTTCTAGTATTTATATTTGTATTTTATATGTACTTATTTATTTATCTTTAGATCTGAGCATTGGGTGTAAAGTGTTTGGAAAATAGAGTCGAGTCACTGCAGATTTTCTTTATTTTAAAAAATCCCATTTAATTGTGGCTACCTACAGACACATACATCATGTTTGGGCAGAATTTTTTCACAATGCTTTCAACAGAATGGGACATTTCAAAATGCTATACAGGAATAGTTCCTTTTTCTAAGCCATAAAAATGATTTCAATTTTGATGTATTTACAAACTTTCTTTAAATTTCCCAGAACTGGGGAAAAGGGACAAACAATGGACTTACCTTTATCCGGTTCAATTTCTTTTGAATTTTCTCAGAAACAAGCTGTGCCCAGACGTCTTCGATAAGAAAGTCAAAGAAGAGACGTCCTATCAGCACATTCAACCACGTCAGAGAGCTGCCTTGGCTTTTCTCCAACTCTTTATTCTTTATGGCAGGGTGGAGGGGGGCCAGCAGTGCAGACATGTACATCTCGAACCTCTGCTGCTTGCTGAGGCTGAGCTTCACAAAGTCAACCTCGTCCTTTGAAAAATCGACAAAAATAAGCATCCTGTCCATCTTCTAATGAATATGCATATTGTCATTATTAATTATTGGTTATTAAAAACAGACCTGAGATTTATTTATTTATTTGTCTTTTAGGATGAAACCACTCACATCCCTGCTCATTACTTCAAAACTATTGGGTTGCGAACATTTAAATCAATACAAAAATGATGTTTATTTCTCATCTATAGAGAGAACTCAATAACGGATTTGGCAAAGAGATTCAATAAGGATTTTAAATCAGATCATTTTTTTTTTTTGGGGGGGGGGGGGGGGGGGGTTATTCATTAAAATCAAATTTTCTCAAATTTTAAAATGATGTTAAAAAATATTAACCTTATTTCTGAAGATATTTTGTCTGAGGAAGAAATGAAAGCAGCTTCTCTTAAGCCACTTGAGATTGTCAGCAATAAAATACAATAAGCTTGTAGAGTTAATGGGTTGCAGACATGTCACTACAAGCATTTCCCTTAAAATTCATTCAAAGTTATTCCAATTTATTTCTAATTCATTCACTCAAAAGTGGCTTGGAGACTGATTTCAGAACAGACTCATTCTTACAAATTTGTTTATCATTAGGGACACAAACTCTCCACAATAAAATTTACTTGATTAAAGGCTATTTCAGAAAATATCTCATCAGGAATTATGAAAGAGAGAGAGAGAGTGCAAGAATATTATTGATTTTTAATGTAAGAAAGGACAAAAGTATCATTGGATAGTAAAAGTGTAGTACGTTCTTTATATTTTAATGGAAATAACTTACCATCGTGACTTACTGAAAATCAAATTCATATATCTACTTATAATAAAATTTGAGTGCAGGAAATTGTAGGTAACTATGCCGGTGCGAACCACTCTGGTCTGTGAATCGACCGTAGCTAAACACCAGGTTAGGCTTAATGAAAAACGTATGCTACCATATGACGCTAAATGATAATTTCTTCTACTTGAAATCATGTCTGTTCACCATATTTTCGCATAAAACATGTATACAATATCTATTTATAATGCATTAAATTCTAAATTAAAATTAAGGTATTATAAACATAGAAACCAGTTCTAAACAAGCGGCACTGTTGCCATTCAGAAACAAATTCCAGCAATTCTACAAACAAATGAATGACTCTTTGAACGCTTCATTAGAAAAAATACAGGTTAATGTAAAAGCTGCTTTTAATATATTTGTAAAAGTATATTAAAACTTTTAAATATTTTAATTTTGTTTAAAACCTTCAAAAACTATCCAATTAAGTTCTAAATAAAAAATAACTATACACTACCGAAGTGATCACGCAATTCTTCTGATTTCGTCTGCTCTGGCTAGATGAGGCCGATCCGCTAATGTTATGAAGTTATATTAAAAAATCACTAATAAAATAGATATATTTTTTCTGAAGTCTTCATCCCTTAATTTGAATACATTTATATGGGAGGTATTATTTCCATAAATGTAATTAAGTTATTTGTAACTCAAATTTTTGTTTTTTATTTTTAAAATTTAGAAAACGTCAATGTTCATACACAAAATCCTAGCAATTTAAGTCTAGGCATGGCTCCATCTATTATCTGTAAATTCATATTTTTACAGATTATACATAATTATTAGATTAAATAATATTAAATGATTAATTAATTATACATAGATTAATACATATTTATGCAAAATAATTTTAAAATATCTTATTTACCTATATATTTTTTACTGAATATTTACAATTTTCAATCATTTAAATTTTTTTATAGAACAGAAGAAAATTGATATTTTAATAATCTGATAAAAAATACAATTTATTTATCTTGCTTAATGATGGATTTTTTACTGAATATTTACATTTTTTAATCATTTAATTTTTTTTATAGAACAGAAGAAAATTAATATTTTAATAATCTGATTAAAAAATACAATTTATTTACCTTGTTTAATGATGGTTTTTTTTTTTTTTTTTTTTTTTCTTTAATATTATTATAATAAACTTAGAAACTAAAAAGTGTTAATCTATACTAATATTCTAAAGAGGTAAAAATTGTTTATTTGTAGGAGGTAAGTTCTGGAACTACTGAACCGATTCCAAAAGTAATAGTATCAAAATGATGGTGTTAGTCCAACTTAGAACATAGGCTATATCTTATGTCTGTGCCACAGGCCAAAAGGGGTGCAGGAGCAGAAAACGTTCTAAAAATGCGATTTTTGTGTTAGTGAAGGGCCAAGAAACATGAAGTTTGGAATGGCAGTTACTTATAAGATACTAATGATCTCTAAGGACATTTCTTTAAAAAATCGAAATTAAAAAGGGGTGAAAATGCACGAAAAGCATTCTAAAAACGTTCTAAATGGCAATTTTTACGCAATCTCAAGAAGTGCCAAACCGATTTAAAAAATAATGGTGTCAAAATGATGGTGACAACCCTTGCTCCAACATAGGCTACATTTGATGTTGGTGTCACTACCCCTAAAGGGGTGCAGGAGCAGAAAAACATTCGAAATTGTGATTTTTGTGTTATTGAAGGGCCCAGATACATGAAATTTGGCATGGTAGTTACTTATTAGATGCAAATGATCTCCAAGAACATTTCTTAAAATTTTTTTAATTTAAAAAGGCATGAAAATGCACAAAAAGTGTTCTAAAAAAAACTATAAATGGTGATTTTTACGCAATCTCAAAAAGTACCAAACCGATTTAAAATACAGTAGAAGATCTTTATAACGCAAACCTAAAAACGCAAGGTTGTGCGTTATATAGAATTTTGCGTTATATGGATCACATCATTAAATTCACCTTGTAAACATCAAAATACATTAGGATATCTTTATACAGCATTCTTTGTTACAAAGAGTTATCAAAATTATAAATTTTTGCATAACATAGGTCAGGCATTGTTAAATTTACTTTATAAACATGATCCAAATATAACTGACACAACCATCCCTTATATTAGACATTTTCAAAAATGTTTATTGTAATAATAGCATTTTTTCAGTAAAAAGGTCTTAAATTAAAAGATAAAGTTGAACTAATGTATCAAATTTAGTCCTCTAGAGAGTAGCAATATTTTACAATGTGAAAGTGCAGGTGCTTTTTAACTGCAAAAATCATTGTTTACATCTGAGAAGTTGTACATTATATGGAGAATTGCATTATATAGAATTGCGTTATAAAGATCTTCTACTGTATAATGGTGTCAAAATGATGGTGACAACTCTTGCTCCAACATAGGCTACATTTAATGTCGGTGCCATTAACCCCAAAGGGGGTGCAGGAGCAAAAAAAAAAATGAGATTTTTGTGTTACTAAAAAGCCTAGAAACATGAAATTTGGAATGGTAGTTACTTATAAGATATAAATGATCTCTAAGAACATTTCTTAAAAAAATCGAAATTTAAAAGGGGTGAAAATGCGTGATAAGGGTTCTAAAAAAACGTTTGAAATGGTGAGTTCTACGCAATCTCAGAAAGCACCCTGCCTATTTCAAAAGTAATGGTTGGAAATTGATGATGACAGCCCGTGCTTCAACATAGGCTCTATTTCATGTCGGTGTCACTACCACCTAGGGGTTGCAGAAGCAAAAAACGTTCTAAATTGCAGCTTTTGTGTTACTGAAGGGCCTAGAATCCTAAAATTAGGCAGGGCAGCTATTTATAAGATACAAATGATCTCTAAGAACATTTCTTAAAAAATCGAAATTTAAAAAGGGTGAAAATGAGCGAAAAGCGCTCTAAAAAACTTTCTAAATTGCGATTTCTACGCAATCTCAGGAATTACCGAACCAATTCAAAAAAATAATGGTGTGAAAACGATAGTGACAACCCTTGCTCCAACATAGGCTGTATTTCATCTTGGTGCCACTATCCTAAAGGGGATGAAGGAGCAAAAAACGATCTAAATTGCATTTTTTGTAATACTGCAGTGGCTAGCAACTTGAAACTAGGCATGGTAGTTACTTATAAGATATAAATGATCTCTAAGAATATTTCCTAAATAATTAGAAATTTAAATGGGGTAAAAATAGACGAAAAACGTAAAAAAATGTTCTAAATTGTGATTTCTATGCAATTTCAGAAAGTACCCAACCGATTTCAAAAGTAATGGTTGGAAATTGATGATGATAGCCCTCGCTCCAATATGCGTCACTACCACCTTGCAGTTGCATTTTACTTTAAAGTACTTTTTAAATTGTGATTTTTGTGATACTGAAGGGGCTAGCAACTTGAAATTTGGAATGGTAATCACTTATAAGATGTAAATGCTCTCTGAGAAGAGTTCCTTAAAAATTTGAAATTTCAAAGGGGTGAAAATGAACGAAAAGCATTCTAAAAATGTGCTAAATAGCGATTTCTACGCAATCTTAGGCAATATAAACAGATTTCAGAAGTAATGGTTTTAAATTGATGGTGACAGTCCCCGCACCAACATAGCCTATATTTTACGTTGTTGTCACTACCACCTGGGGGGTTACAGGAGCAAAAATGTTCTAAATTACGTTTTTTGTGTTACTGAGGGGGTCTAACATTTTAAATTTGGAATTGTAATTACTTCAAAGATGCAAATGCTTTCTAAAAATTGTCGAAAGGAAATTCCAAATTTAAAAGGATGAAGTGAGCGAAAAGCGTTCTATAAGCGTTCTACATTACGATTTTTATGCGATCGTATGAAATACGAAACCGATTTCAAACATAATGGTTGCAAATTGATTGTGATAGAACCTGCTCAAACATAAACTATATTTTATGGCAGTGCCACAAGCCCTAGAGGGTTGCAGGAGAAAAAAACTTTCTAAATTGTGATTTCTGCAGTACTGAAGAGTCTAGAAACTTTAAATATAGCAATGTAGTTACTTATAAAATATAAATGTCCTCTAAGAACAGTCGTTAATAAATTCGAAATTAAAAAGGGGTGAAGCAAAGGGAATGAGTGAAAAGCATTCTAAAGGAGTCATAAATTATGATTTCTGTGGAATCTCAGGAAATAATAAACCGATCACAGCAGTTATTGGTTACGAATCAAGGGTGATAGTCCCTGATCCTATACGGGCTATATTTTATGCCGGTGTCACTACCACGTGATTGTCAGGACCGTTTTCTATAGAATATTAGGAAATACCAATCGATTTCAAGGTTAATGTTGGTAAATTAATGGTGACAGTCTCTGTTTCAACATTTTTCGAGACATTCTATTTCAACTTTGTTTCGGCATTTTATGTTGGTGCCGCTAACACCAAAAAAGTGGTAGACTGTTAGACAAGAAGCTTGGAATTTGACATCATGGTTAATTTTAAGATGTAAATGTGTTAAGATGGTTTCTAAAAAATTCAAAACTTCAAATGAATACTGAAATGAGCATAAATGTCTCAAAATACTTTCTAAATTATCATTTATTTGGAATTAGTTTTAGTTCTTCTTATTAATTAAAATCTCATTTCTGTCTATTGCACTTTTATAATGAAGTTTAGTCAAACTGTGGCTTAATTTGTAATTTTTTAATTATTCCAAAGAGTGTTCTTCTAATAAAAAATAGTCATGCAAACATCACTTGGCATATTTCAACTATTACGCGAGCAAAGCCGCAGGGTTTGCTAGTGTTATAGTTATATACATACTTACAATTATGGCAGCCAGATTTGAAATATGAAAAATGTTAAAATTCATAGATTATTTTGTGTATTTTTTAATGTTGTTTGCTTATAAATTTTTCTTTGATGAATGTTATTTGGGATAAATTAATTAACTATTTTTTAAATTAAAAATTATGTCATTAGTAATTTTTTTTAATGATATAATCGTTTGAGAGGGGGGGGGGAAATCTGAGCAAAAAATACCTTAATTACACATGCAATATGAATATATAAAATGTTTTATAAAAAGTTTTATAAAATTAAGCGTAATTTTCCTTTAATAATTTATATATATATATATGTGTGTGTGTGTGTGTGTGTGTTAAAAATGCAATGCAACTTTGACCTTTTCCTGCTGAAATTTTAAAATATGATTTTAAACTGTAATTTACATAATATCTTTGTTCTAATCATCAAAAATTAAAGGATAATACTTTTTGATTAACAAAATGCATGAGGCATCTTTTTTTTTTTTTTTAGTCTGAAAAATATCTTTTTAAATATTGTATGTACACTAGTCTTATAACAAACGAATAAAATGCAATTTCGTAAATTTTAGAACTAAAATAAGTTTTTCAACTTAAAAATTAAATTTAAAAAGTACATTTAAGAGTAATAATGATTAATGAGTTCCTATTTTAGGTAAAATGTTTATGAATTACTTTTCTGTAGATAAAGTAATGCTATTATAATTTAGATGTAGTAAAAGTTGTTTCGTTAGCAGTATCAAGGTGTTTGAAATATTACAAGAACAAGAAATACATCAAGTTATTAAAAAATTATAGCGAATTTAATCAATCGATCGTGGGAAAAACTCTACTTTCGACAAATGATCGTGGAAAAGAATCACTAATTTTGACAAATGATCATGAAAGAACATAGTAAAATTTGTCAGAAAAATATCGTGAATTTCACCAATCTTTTGTTGAAAAAAATCATGAACTTCGGGAAATTATGGTGGAAAAAAAACGTGAATTTCGATAAACAATTGAGGCAAATATTTCAAATTTTGTGAAAAGATCGCAGAAATACATTGCAAATTTTGTCAAAAAATTGCGGGATTATATAGCAAATTTTGTCAAAAAATTACGGAAGCACCAAAAAGTTATGGAATTTTGCCTAATTGTCGCTGAGAAATATCGCGAACTTCAACAAATAGTAGCGGAAATAAATCGCAACATTCGTCAAGCAATTGTAGGTAAAAAACGGGAATTTCGTTAAAGATGCTTGAAAAAAAATAGTGAAATAATAGTGGAAAAAACACGAATTTCGGCAAATGATCTTGAAAAAAAATAGTGAATTTCGTGAAACGATAGCTGACAAAAAAACAAATTTTGGTAAACAATTCAGGAAAAATATTGCAAATTTTATGAAAAGATTGCGGAAATACATAGCAAATTTTATCAAAAGATCACTGAATCGTATAGAAAATTTTGAAAAATATCTTGAACCGAAGAAGGGTCGCGAAAAAAATGGTGATTCATCAATCGATCGTGGGAAAAAACACGAATTTCAGCAATTGATCAGGAAAAAAGAAAATTTTCATATCAAATTATAAATGTACTAAGGGGCTCAGACCCCTGCTCGCTAACGCTCGCCAACTTCCGTGAATTGCTATGCAATTCACATTGAGATCGCTTCGCTCGCTCACCACTATTTGTGTCAACTTTAGCCAGAATGAGTGCTATCATAAATCATTACAATGTATTAAATTTACAAATATTTTTAATGTATAAAAAAACCTTGGAAACAGAATTAATTTAAAACCTTGGTGGAAACACAATAAAAAATATTTTTAGTTGGACCGCCATGCGATCCGAGCAAACAACCTATAAAATTTACAAATATTTTTAATGTACAAAAAGTCATGCAAAACTTTGTCGAAAATGTAAATAAAAATGCATTTAGGTGGTGCTGCCCAATGGGTTTAAAACATTATGAAATTTACAAATCTTTGAAATTAAAAATAATTCATAAAAAAGTAATTTAAAATTTTGCTGAAAATGTAAATAAAAATGCATTCATCAAAAGTTTGGCCCTGTGACTTGTTTATCATCATTGAGAAAGCTAATCGAACTATAAATCGACGCCGTTTAAATTTAAATGGCATGTTAGTGTCGATGGGGTCCTTCTCCTTTCATTTTGTCTATAGTATTGAAAATCTTGGTTAAATTCATTTAAAACTATAATAAGATGCTATAAAAGATGCTACATATCATGCTAACGAACTGTAAACAAAACGTTTTCGTCTGTGTCTAAATACAATCTTGGATGAAAAAGCTGATTCGCTGAATTCGTCACGTCACCGTAAAACGGACCAATAGCAATTGTCATTCATGCATTGCTCAAACGATTTGTGTTAAAAGAGAGATTCTGTCTGGATTTTGATTTGTTGAGTGGGTTGGGACATGTGACCGTAACTTAACCACTGAGAATCGTCGCTGTGGCCAAATAGCAAGCTACAAATACAGCCTTTTAAGAGAAATATATATGTATATTTATTATACTTTAAATTCATAATTTCTTTAATAAAAGAACTTGAAAAATTGCATGTTATGAGATAGCCTATTAAATTATTAGATTTCCTATTTATCTTATAGTATAGTGAACAGGGTATTAAAATGTTCTCCAGAAAAAAACTGACTCATAAGAAAGTGAAAAAGTGACTCATAAGAAACACAATACTCTAGAATCTGCAATATTCTAGGATCGGTAAAACTTTTGGCCAAAAATTGTACGGATTAAAGAACTTTGCCTGTCTATATAAAATCGAAAGTTATTTTCTTTATTGAAAAAAAGAAAAAAAAAAGTTGGTATTCGGTCAAATAACTATTTGTCACATACCTAGTTTAAATGCGTTTTGTCTCCGTGTGTTTTTACCTTATTATGAATTGCCGAGTGATCAGAGCGCCTGGCTACCCTGCAACAGGTCCAGAGTTGTGCTGAGCAAGTTTCACTCAGCCTTTCATCCCTTCGAGGTCGATAAAATGAGCAGCAAGCTAGGTTGTTAACCTGATTGGGAGCTATGCTGTATAGGTCAAGAAAACAGGGTTGGGAAGTGTTTACTATTTTTACACCTATGTTGGTTGGAGATTATTCTTGTTTTCAATTTTAATTAAAGTTCAAACATATTAAAATAGACTTAATTATTATTCCTTTTAAAATTTTACATCACCTGTTTCTTCCTCTTTCCGGTAGGTAGTTTTTGATTTTTCCATGCTTCTTTTTCTTCCTTTTTTAACACTTTCCAACAAAGTTGAAAAGTGCTTATGCATTCAGTTTGTCTGTCCGTCTGTCCATGCTCTCACTCCCGTCAATAGGCTCAGATTTTCATGAAATGGATAAAGGTTAGGGAGGGTCACCCAAGCCTGTTGGGTATTGTATAGGAAGCATGTAGAATGAATCGTTCATTGACAGGGGCACTCAAAAGTATTCCATTACATTATCATATAAGGGGAAAAAATGTTTGCAGAGTATTTGAATGACATGACGCTATTTCAAATGTATTGAAACTGATATAAATAACCGAATTTTACTACGATCCCGTTAAAAGAGGGCATTCATAGCATTTTTTATTCATTGACAGGGACACATAAAAGAAATCGGTTACAGTACACTTCTGTCTTTGAGTCATAATTGCTGGAGTGTATGAAATTCGGTATGCGCTTTTAAATTTAATAATTTTTTGCAAGATAAACTCTATACCTCAAATACAGGGCTGCTGCTGCACAACAGTATTCACGCACCCTTCTCATTATGAGAGGAAATGGCTGAAGGTAAATTTTCAACTGAAGTATAGGTATCTCTTAAGTGAACTCAATTTTGGCATGCCTGTCGTTAATAGATTCAAATCTATAGATCCTATACAGGGCTGCTGAAAAAATTCAGATAATTTTCCGACTGTGGAAAGGAACAGCTGAAATTGGATTTTGAAATGTGTTATGCGTTTCCATAGGGTTGAAGGAGACGTCCTATTTTTATTTTTGAAACGGTGCAGTGTTGTGACATTATTCTGAATGGGTTGGAAAGTGTTTCAGAATCTATGCTCGACTCATGATTTTTTTCCTTTCTTGTTTTTCCTAACAAACATTTTTACAAAACAAATATTTCTAACAAAACTATATTCTTTCTTTCTTTTTTTTTTTTTTTTACAAAGCTGTATAGTGTATTCTGTGTGATGGTAATAAAACATTTTTTTTTTCCTTTTCTGTAATCTGGGCTTTGTATACAATTCTTAATTGGGTCCTCATAGCTAAACGAGTTTGACATGCCTGCCTACAGACCATCAGGATAGCGATGTTTGGGGCTTTATGAAGAATGGAACACAGAACTGTAAAAATAAATGAATTTTTCAAATGAGTTATTATAATTTTCACCTAGTAGTACTATCGATGAAACTTTGCCAATGAATTTTAATTTTTAATCAGAGAGGTAGTATTTATTTATCTTACAGATTATAATTTCAAAGTGAATGTTTTCATGTGGGAGATGGAATGTTTTCAGGAAGATGAAAAAATCTGAAGAAAAACACCCACCAAGATACCACAAAAATTTAAATATAATATACTTCAAAAATGATAGTTGAAATTTTCGTAAGGGGAAAAAAACTTTTCTCCCAAAATCTCCTATCTTTAATAATAAGAGGTTTAAATGTTTTGCAAATCTACAATTATTGATAGCCATTCATTATCCAAGAAATATCTTATTTTAGTCAAAATTAATCTGATACCTCATCTTCTCCTTCCTCCGACAGACTTTTCTGGAGTTCAGCAAAGTCCACAGACAGCGTTCTCTTGCTCTCGAAAGACTGCTCTGTCATTCTGCAGGAAAGTGTAGGGGAATGGGATCTTTCAATCTTCGCCCTGCATGCCTTCAGAAACCGAGAAAACCATAAACTTTTATCACGATCTGTGCGAGAAAACAGATAGATGACAATTTCGTTGTTTTCATCAATTCTTGGCGCAAACTTGTCTTTTCTGGTTGCACTATTTCCTGGCGAAAGAACAGCTCCTTTGTTATTGGGCAACCTCAAACAAATGGGATATTTTTTGCTCCACAACCTGAATAAGAAACAAAAAATATAAACATAGGACTACATACAAACTTTGAACTAAAGGAATGATTCTCAAATCTTCAGATTCCCTCCATAAGGGGATTAAAGGGGGGTTGAAAATTTTAGAACATTGGACCCTATCCCAGCAACCGTTTTAGAAAAGAGAGTGAAAATCTAGGAAATAGATCTACTGAAAAAACAGTTGAACATGTATTTCAGCAATTCTTTAAAATTTTCCCTTTAGGGGGTTAAAAGAGAGGGGGGGTGGGGGGTTGAAAATGTTTGGACATTTCGCCGTATCTCAGTAGCCATTTTAGGTAGAAGTGAAAAATTTAGGATAAAACACACTTAGGATAACACACCTATTTCAGCGATTTTAGAAATCTCCCCCTACCTAAGAGGATTAATCACTCAACTCTTACATTATTTTTTTCAAAATGGGGTAAAAAATGTCATATTTTTTTATTAGCTTTTCATCTTTATATGCAAGTATAATATGAAATAAAATAGTTTTACTACCTCTTTTACAAAATCTAACATATTATTGTAAAAATAAAGGCACTTGTTAGTTATCAAGTCGACCAAGTTCACCAAATTATATAAATCGCCAAATTATACAAATTGACATAATTTTTATTTTAAATAACGAAAGAACAAATAAATTAGTATAACTAATAAAAATACAAATAAAACTTCAAAATAAAAATCACTTGATGATGCAAACACGTGTTGTCAAGTGAATGTGACATTTATGATCAACCATTATTGGCATTACAACTTGGCGACAGTAATTGGGTCCGACGGGATAACTAACAAGTACCAAAATAAATTTTGGATACTCAACACAAAATACGCCTACATGTTTTTTTTTTTTAAATCATTATACAAAGGCAGGAAAAACATTTTTTGGTGGAAAAATATTTTATTGATTAAATATAATAACATGTGAAATTAAATATTCTCACCTCTTTTGTCAAATACTTTTATTTATTAGATGTTGTGTGGTACGAAGCCATTATTACCAAAACAAAGTTACACACAATATATTCCAAATAAAATAATCCTACGAACCAAGCGCGTCAAAATAATACGCAGAATTAAAAATTAGAAATTTAAAAGGGGTGAAAATGCATGAAAAGCGTTCTAAATGGCAATTTCTATGCAATCTCAGGAAGTATCAAACCAATTTCAAAAGTAATGGTATCAAAATGATGGTGTTAGTCTCTGTTCTAACATAGGCTATATCTTATGTCCATGCTACTGATAGGAATACCCTAGGTTCTTGTACACATCTTTGCTAACATTATATGTGTAACTAGTGTACCTACTGGTACACAGAGTTGTATAATATAGACGCACGTGCGAACACCGTGCGCGGAAAATTTTCCGAAAAATTCGGGACTTTGCGGAAAAAAATTACGAAAAGAAAAACGTATGTTTTGTTTTTGTAACTTTTTTTAATACCAAAAATTTTAAATATTCCCCAATTTTATATACGATTTATATATTGTTTGCCCACAATTCAAAGTTTAAAGACTCAAAGCATTGTTGTGACATCACAGACCCTTTTATTTCTATTTTCCGCAGACTAAAACTTGTCGCCGATCGGTTTTCCGTCGGCGGCTGCAATGACAATTTAGTCTGGCAACGACCGTTAAATCGAATAATTTCGTAGTGTTATAAGAGTGATTGGCATTTTGTGCGAAGAAATCACAATCTTAAGGATTGGGTTGTTTCTAAATGCATTGACAAAATAATTGAAAAGAATTCACCTTCCTATCATTGATTTTTGCTTTATTTTTTAAAATTAATTATTCTTTAATTAATATTATTTTTTAATTTAAATAACAATTGTTTTAAACTATGATTTTTAGTTCATATCGTCAAAATAAATATAACACGTAATTTTATTAAACATTAAATTAATTTGCGGAAAATTTTTGACCTAATATTTATGTGCGCGGAAAGCTTTTGTTTTTATACAAGTCTGCTGGTACACATGCCAAGTTCATGTTTACACCTTTTTAAACCTAATTTGGTCATAGCTTTATTTTCAATAACTTTATTTACAGTTTCATTCATTACATTCATTTATAATTTACAGTTTACTTACCTTTTAAATAGACTTGCTTCATTATCTTTTATCAGTCATAGTTAATATTCTTGCTTATTTGCTTTCTATAAATTTTCATATTTCCTGGTATCTATTTTTCATGTCTGTCACGCACTACTGTGAGCATACTCCGATATCTGATATAGTTGTTCTGATCGCCATCAGGTGGCGTGATTGGCTTGTGTAGGTGTCATAACGACTCATTGACTCATCGTATTAATGGAATTGGTGGGTGTGTCTCACAGCGTGTGATAGGAGGCTTTTCAATCCGTTGAATCATTCGTTTACCGACCGCAGTTTCACCAAGTAACAATAGCTTCGTTATTTTAGTTCCTTTAGTTTGTTTGTCCATTACAAGTTGTAACGTTGTTATCTGGAGGATGTCTTTTACTTAAATCATTGTCTTCATTAAATTCTTAAATGTTTCAGTTGGTTTCTTTATAAATACATCTAATGTGAATTCGTTTTATATCTTTGATTGGTTCGTTTGCTATCAGTTACTATCGACCGTCGCCGAATTTCCCCTATCGATATGTGTTAAGCTGGAAGAACATCTGTTTCATTGAATTGGGAGTCAGCCGTTACCATGTGTTATGAGATAAACTGCTGATATGGCTTGTCAATGGAGAAAAGGAGTGGTTTTTCATCGTAGTTTGGCTTTCATTGTGTGGAGAGGTTGACGAACTTTTGGTTTCTGTTTTGAACAATCGGTTGTATTTTTCATCTGCTCGCTTCAAGAAATTGCTGGTGGTTTCTCCTGGAGCTGTAGTGATTTACTTTTAAGGAATGCAGTTCTGTAGAATAAAGAACATTGCGTCATGGGACATTGTGTGTATTAAACTGTGTAAGGATTAGCAATACATCATGATGGTGTTTAGCGAACTATTACTCGGGATTGACTACAGCGTTTTCTTATATATCTAAATTACCAAAGTGCTTTTCGGATTATGAGTTGGCTCTGGTGCATTCTCTTTTAACAATAGTAATTTATCATATCTTGTGTTTGTTATTCTGATTTACATTGAAATACGATCAAAGCAGTTAAGTTTATTTTATTTTAAATTTTGTTTTACAGAATCATTGTTACGTTTAAGTTCCAATTATATTTTGTCTCTAAAGGCTATCATTTTATTTCATCAATACATTTTTCTGTTTTTATGTTAATAAACTAATAAATTCTATTGTTATTTTTAATCAGTTGTATGTTTTTTTATAGATTTCAATAGAACCAGTTAAGGACAGGATTTAAATATTTAATTAATTCTTTCAGAATATACTTTTTACTTTATTTTCTTTTGGGGGTAATAAAATCAGCATAATGCTTTCAACTGCCTTAAGCAGCTCTGTTATCTTTTAACCTCTTGGATACTACATAAGTAGTGTTCATCAGCTACTATCTCAAAAAGGGTGCGGGAGCAAAGAACATTCTAAAAATGCAATTTTTGTGTTACTGAAGGACCTAGAAATATGAAATTTGGCATGGTAGTTACTTATAGGATATAAATGATCTCTAAGACCATTTCATAAAAAATTCGAAATTTAGAAGAGTTGAAAATGTGCAAAAAGTGTTCTAAAAGACATTCTAAATTGCAATTTCTATGCCATCTCATGAAGTACCAACCAATTTCAAATGAGATGGTTGGAAATTGAGGGTGACAGCGTTTGCTCCAATATAGGCTCTATTTCATGTCAGTGTCACTACAACCTGGGGTTGCAGGAGCAAAAAACTAACATTTAAATATAACGTTTAACACAACATTAACATTTAACATAAGAACATTTTCTAAAAAAAAATCGAAATTTAAAAAGGGGTGAAAATGCGCAAAAAGCATTCTAAATGGCAGTTTCTATGCAATCTCAGGAAATATTAAACCAATTTCAAAAGTAATGGTTGCAAATTGATGGTGACAGTCTCTGCTCCAACATAGGCTATATCTTATGTCTGTATTATTCCAAAGGGGGTGCAGGAGCTAAGAACATTCTAACAATGTGATTTTTGTGTTACTGGATGGCCCAGAAACATGAAATTTGGCATGGTAGTTATTTATAAGATATAAAAAACCACTAAAAACATTTCTTAAAAAATCTAAATTTAAAAGGGGTGAAAATGCATGAAAAGTGTTCTAAAAGACATTCTAAATTGCAATTTCTACGCAATCTCAGGAAGTATTAAACCAATTTCAAAAGTAATGGTTGCAAATTGATGGTGACAGTCTCTGCTCCAACATAGGCTATATTTTATGTTTAAAAATAGCAAATAAAGCCTTTGTGCAAGAATATTGAAAAGCAGAAAACCAACGTTTAAAAATGCACAAATAATACAAGAAAAGCAGCGAACAGCTACTTTGAATCTACCAGCGAGATTCTTCTTCAGTGCAAGATAGGGCAAGGTACAGCATGCTAAAAAAAGCTAGGCTGAGAATTTGTGCATTTTTAAACGCTGGTTTTCTGCTTTTTAATATATTTTATGTTGTTGTCACTATCACCTGGGGGTTGCAGGAGCAAAAAATGTTCTAAGTCGAGTTTTTGTGTTACTGAGAGGTCTAACATTTTTAAACTTGGCATGTTAATTACTTAAAAGATGCAAATACTTTCTAAGAACTGTCGAAAGAATATTCCAAAATTAAAAGGATGAAGTGAGCGAAAAGCATTCTAAAAACGTCCTAAATTTAGATTTTTATGCAATCTTATGAAATACCAAACAGATCTAAGAAATAATGGTTGCAAATTGGTGGTGATAGAACCTACTCAAAAGTCTTAAATTACGATTTGTATGCAATCTCAGGAAATAATAAGCAGATTACAAAAGTAATGGCTGCGAATCAATGGTGACAGCCTCTGATCCTACACAGACTATATTTTATGCCAGTGCCACCTGGGGTTTGCAGGAACAACAAACGTTCTAAAAAAGCATTTAAAAACTTTCTAAATTACCTTTTCTATGGAATACTAGGAAATACCAAATCAATTTCAAAATTAATGTTGGCAAATTAATGGTGACAGTCTCTGTTTCAACATAGGTATTTTATGTTAGTGTCATAACCAACAGAGAGGCGGTAGACCGTTAGACAAGAAGCTTGGAATTTGACATGATGGTTAATTTTAAGACGTAAATGCATACTAAGAATGGTTTCTAAAAAAATCAAAACTTCAAATGAATACTGAAATGACTGTATTAAATAAGCATAAAAATACTTTCTAAATTATCCTTTATTTAGAATTAGTTTTAGTTCTTCTTATTAATTTAAATCTTATTTCTGCCTAATGCAGTGTAATAATGAAGTTTTGCCAAACTATGGCATAATTAGTCATTTTTGAATTATTCCTAAAAGTATAATTTCTTCTAATAAAAATTAGACATACGAATATCACTTGGCATATTTCAAATATTACGCGAGCAAAGCCGCGGGTTTTGCTAGTAACTTATATTTCTAAGTCCTTCCAAAGTTCAGTAAATAAATGCAATTTTTTTGGGACGGGAACAAATAATGATGATTTCATTCATTTATCTATTTCTTTGACAGTTTCCTGACAGAATAAAGCAGGGGAGTTTATGGACCGTCATTCTTAATGTGTCACCAGAGTTAAATTCATTGCCTAAAATGGCACAAAGGGGTTTAGATACTTAAAAGTTACCGGAATAAAAAAAAAAAAATCTAAGTTTAGTTTAGAAGTTTGATGAATAATGTGCTCTCCAGAATTATTTTTCTTATAAAACCTTCTTCAAGCGACCTGGAAAAAATGGAATTTCTTTTACTGCCGTACGCAATTTAAATTAATTGTAAGTTTGTTTTTCATTTAATATTTTTTAAGTTTATTTTTAGTTTAAGTTCATTTATTTATTTATTTATGTTTGTGAAAATAAACGTTTAGTTATTTTCAACTTAACTACGTTTTATGGTCACTTATTTAACACTTTGCCACAGTTATTTCTTTTTCAGCCTACTTTTGCGTACTTTGCTTATAATTGCCGAAACGACAGTGACGGCTTACTGTGGAGACCTGAAAATTTTTGATTTCCGTCTGTTTGTTTGTTTGTTAGTTAGTCTGTCTGTCCCGCGATAATTGCCGTAAAAAGCATCCGATTAGCTTGAAATTAAGAAGGCATGTTGGTGAAGTCCCCGGATTTAGCTGTATAGTTCTTGGTTAAATTTGGTTCATTCTTTCGGAATATATGGAACATTTTATTTTGCGCAATAATGCTTTTCTATGGCAGTTTAGACGATTTTTAAATTTCTATTTGTTGAAAGAAAATGGCGCATTTGATTAATGTATTTAAATGGTAAATTATGGATGCTGAAATTAACAAATAAGGGTTTTAAATTATTTATATTATTTTTATATTTTGTTAATATGTTTGTCCGGATTTTTAAAATTAGGTGTATGAATTTTGGCAAAACTTTATACATGTTTTACAATAATATAAATTATTTTGTTCTATCATTTTACTTATCTGACATGATACGTATTTCATTTTTTTTCTTTTGTCAGTTGCCAATAGCAACTGCATTTTAAAGCCTATAAACAAAAATCACTTAAAAAATCTCAATTACGAAAAATTAAGCAGAAAGTATCGCTGAGGGAAATAATAAGTTAGTTAATCTTTAATTTTTTAGTGCAATATAGCTTTGCGTCAAACATTAACTATGTTAGTAATGTTACATTTTTTAATTTAATGTACATACTATTAAAAGACCATCACAAATAATTTTTTATAGCGACAAATTGATGCTATTTAGGCAATTAGCAGTGGATATGATAATGAATGATTATACGGTAGATTTAAAAGCCTCCGAATATACCTATTCTTGGTGATTTTTGTATGTTATTGCTATCGAGTAGGTTACGATGTTTTTAAACTAAAGTTTTAACATGTTAAAAACGAAAAGAAGTACATTTAAAAGGCATAAACATATTTTTAATGAACAGATCTGAGAATATGAGAAGACATATTTTGCAAAATTAAAAACAATAGAATAAAATAATGCACATTCACAGATAACCCTTTTTATTAGAGCACATGAATTCATTATACTTGAAGTCTCATCATTTTTGTTTTACCAAATTTATATTTAAAAGTTCAACGGAAACAGTTTTTTTTTTTTAGATCAATATTTATCTTTAAAAAGTCGCCGATTGTGCGTGCAAAACATGGAAATTAGTTTATTACTTACAGGGTATTTATATCCTTTAAATGTACTTTTTATCCACTTTTAGCATGTTATAACATTGGTTTAATGTCAGTAAGGGATATTCTTGCGCAATTTTATAGCATCTATTTAAACTAGATATTACATCTACCTATTATAGAAATAATGCTATTTGCATATAACATAAAATCGTTAATACTGTTGCTTATCCTAAGAAAATTCAAGTATAAAACGAAATTCAAGATACACTATAACCATTCGCCCAATCAATAGGAAATTATGAATTTAAACTTAATAAGACTACGGAGGGTTTCAGGGTGGCAGAGCCCCCCCTCCCCCCATCCTTCCTGATGAAATAAGAAATGTATTTTTAAACTAAGAAATTACTAGAATAAGTAATTCGTCAGAATTTCAGAACATCATTGTCACACCGTGTATTATTTAATGCTTCTAATTTTTGAAACCTTCCAAGAATTTTATATGTTGCTAAATATATATATTATTAAAAAATAAGTAAAATGCAGATTGTAGGATGTTTAATATTATGCAATGTGAGTTTAAAAAGCAATCGCTTTAAGATCTGACGTTGAGGCTCCTGATCTGCAGATTTACTAGTTTAAATGTTTTTGTTTAAGAAGGACCATGTGTTAGGATATTTTATGGCCGGCCCGATATACCGACCATCCATTTTCTTCAATGAAATGGGTCGCTCATGGAGGGAGTTCAACTGGGATGGTCTCTGAATGGAGGTAAAATTAGTATTGAGCCTATGGGAATAAATTCCGTTCAATGAAAAAATGGTCTATCAGGGAGGTGGTCACTTAATGGAGGTGGCCGCACAGGGAGGTTTCACTGTACTTACATTTTATTCACAAACACAATATCTTAAAAATATCTGTTTGTTTAGGGTTTAATAGTATTCTTTGTCTGAAATCATCTAAATAATTCAAATTTTATATGTGGTATGTGACATAAGTGAACGTCATCATTAAAGTAACCCTATTCCTTAGTGATTTTTTTAATTTAAATTTATTAATTTTCCTATCTTGAAATTCTAGAATGGCACCCTTCTTCCATTTGCATAATTTGACGAAATGGGTTAATGGGATAATCAAGTAGTACCAGAAAAAGTTTTTTTTTTTATTCACCTTTGCTA
Source organism: Maratus speciosus (assembly GCA_963932465.1). Lineage (NCBI taxonomy): Eukaryota > Metazoa > Arthropoda > Arachnida > Araneae > Salticidae > Maratus > Maratus speciosus. Next base: position 3,943,983 of record CAWVRF010000002.1, on the reverse strand, counting down.
GATATATTGTGATTGATTCACGACTCTTTTACAGAAAACAACCAGCATAGCGGATGAAGTATAGGTGCAGATTTACAGTCACCAGTCGCCACGTGGCAACTAAATTTTTTGCTGTGGCAACTACCTTTCACGCCTTAGTCGCCAGAGATCCATTTCCAGTGTTTCCAATCCCCGTTGCGGAATTTTGATATTTATCTTTTTCTTTTGCAAATAGAAAAGCACCTGCTCTTTTCACTGGCTGAGATCAAGTATGACCTTGATAAAAAGTCAGAAAATTTTTGCAATCTCAGTTACCGTCGTGCACGCTGCCCCTGAGATGTACTGCTTTCTTGCCGAACATTATGTTCGAATATAATTCTGCGCATCTCCGTTCCACTACAAAGCTTAGCAGCTACGAAGCTTGGCACCTTTGAACACCAGCGAAAGCAAGCATTTTTTCGTAGGTTTTGTCCAAAACCCAGAATTGAAATAAATACTCTTTTATTGTAGATCGAGTTCACGAGACCGTCCAAAGTTCCCGATGCAATGGAGATTATTTAAGGGCTTTGGATCATGGAGTCGCAAGGATAGAGGATTCAAAATTCTGAAGAAAAAGGAACAAAAAGAAAAACTTGCACGAAAAAATACTTAACACGAGGTATATTCTTGCTCTGTAAATGTTTTCTGCAAGTGTGAGATTTTTATAGTGCAAAATAATCTTACGCATTCCTAAATTTTTTTTATATGTATCTATACAGAATCAAAATAAGAAATAAAGTTTTCCTAATATCTCCCATTATCATGACTGCTTAACTTATAGATGTTTTTTTTATTTGATTGTATCTTGTCCAACTTTATCTTCTGATTTTTCCAGATTTATATTATGCCTTTTTAATATCAAAGTTTCAAGAATTTTAAGATTAAATTAAATATACACATTTCATGTAATTAGCCTGTGTTTTGTTGTACATGTGTATTTATTAATTAAACTATTTTTCATTTTGAATTCCTGAGTTTTTTTGTTAAGTTTTTTCCATATAAACACTATAGTTTTATGAGTTTGTTTCACAATGTGGCCGCTAGATTTTGGTTAGGAGCCAAAGTGGTGACTGGATTTTGGGGATTTAGGAGCCACTGGCTCCTTAAAAGTTTTGGGAATCTGCACGTACAGGACGAAGACTGCTAGTAACTTGTACATAAATGAACATTTTAATGGGAGAGGGGATATTGGCGATCGGAGAAAACACACCAAAATTTTCCCTCCGGACGGCTGCAATAGGTGGTGCCACGAAAGCTACTCAAAAAATGGATTAAGACTAGGGATTGAGCCGAATACCGAAACTTCGGTCGAAGTGTATACCGAAGCTTCGGTATTCGGCAACCGAATACTTGAAACTTTTTAATACGCATTTTTGCATATATTAGCTATTTTAATTGAAATTAAATTCTCAATAATTTAATTCAGTTACATTTTTATTTTTAAAATAAATCTAATGACACAAAAAAATTTAATGACTTCTTTCCACTCACAAATTCATTAACCCATCAGTTATTTTTTTATTATTTTATCACTAGTCAATGCGCAAAAATAACCTATGGAAGTATTAAACTATACGGGGTATTATTAAGGATAAGGATTGTCAGAAAAACAAAAGTTCATTCAAATACAAAGAAACAATGTTGTCATTAAGCTGATTTACTAATTGTCTAAGTCTAATTATAACATATAGGAATGTTCTCAAAATACAAAAGATATATCAATTTGTACATTTAACTATTTTCTGTCAAATTATTGATTGAATATTTATATTTTGATTAATATTTTAACATTGTGGTGATGAAGGAAAGAAATTTGATAGAATGGTTATAAAAGCTATAGGATAGGCATAGGGGTTATACTTATTTGATGTGTGTATTTTCTTTAATATCATGGAAGACGGTAGTATTCCGAGTGACGCAGCCTTAAGCCTAAAATCGTGTCGTATCGTATCGTTAAAATCGTATCGTATCATAGAATTCGTAGATGGCGGAACTCATATATACAGCTAACTCGGCATCAAAGAAAACGCGAAAAGCCGCCTTTTAATAACTCAGCAGATATAGGTCTTATTGTTCTGAATTTTCTAGAACAGTCTTATATCTGCAGTCTAATCGTATACTGAAATTTTTACATTTCTACGTGCAGTATATTTTGAGATCTAAATAGCCATTTTTAAAGTGAAAACGTTGGTATGATATCGAGGAAGTTCCTAATTTGAAAATCTCGAAAACGGTTCTAACGCTTACCTTTAAATTGATACATAATATAAATGTGATTAAGGCGAGGTGAATAACACTTTTCTTTTTTCTGGGAAAACTCTCGTTCGTTAAATAATTCGATTTTTTTTTCTCTCAAAAATGACACGTGCGATTTTTTAAAAATCAAATAAATATGTTTCAGATGAACCAAATAACAATTTACTTGTTTCCAGCAAGACTCTTGTTCATTTTATAATGCGCATGAAAAATCGGACTATATTTCTTCGCCATTCAATGGAAATTTCACCAAAAATGCATGACACTGTATTCATACACATGCTTTCTTTTTAACCACTTTTGGGGAGAAAAATTTTGTCTTCTACTGGCTGAGTGGTTAAGGGCCATCGTCTACTGATCTTAAGATAGGCAGTTCGATACTCTCTGGTACTTGTTTTCGCATGTGAATGTGTTTTTTTTTTTTTTTTTTTTCTTTTAAAGTCTGTTAGTTGACCATTATTTTCAGTTCCTTTGTAATTTTTTTAATTGCTATTAAGTTAAATAAAATTACAATTATAATGACGTCAATTTGATGATTATTTCTTGGCAATTTTTCAACAATAAAAATATTACCATAAATTTTATAAATATATTTAATTACAATCACTTTACAAAAAATATACATTAATAATTATTAATTGAATATAAATCACACGATCAGAGACGTAAAAAAATAATTCATTTCAGCTCTTCTTTTTATAATATCATTTTTTATTATTATGACGGTCAATCAATATATAATCACTGACATCGATAATATTATTATTATAATTATTATTTTCCTTGCATAAAAACTATTGTGATGTAATAATTCTTTTATAATAAATAATTTAGTTGAAATGTTTTATTTATAAATAACAATGAAGTTTGATAACCCCGAGACAATTGTTTTTATTTAACTTTGCAATATTTACAGTTTACATAATAAGCATATCAGAATTCTGATGTCGCCATCTTTTGACGCAATTGTGTACTACATTTTGTCTCTTATTCGGAAAAAAAAAAAAAAAAAAAAACGAACGCTCTTCGCTGCTTTGAAAGAATCTCTTGTGACTAGAGGTCTATTTCGCAAATATTAAGAAAATTACTGCATACAAAAATATTAAAATGGGTAGTATTATAGAGAAATGTTTGATAAAAACGTTGAAGTAGATAGTTTTTAAATCGAAGAATTATTTTAAGAGATATTTAATGTTAAATCTGGATAAAATTGTCTCATTAAAAAAGTCTCATAGGAAAAAAAAAATATACATGGGAATTTAATCATTTTCATTCAATTTAATCATTCAATAGAAACTCGAAGTTTGCAGAGTGCATTTATTATTTTTAACTTGCGTAATTTTTTGACGGTTTATTTCAATTTTAAATTAAAATTTTCAGAATTTCCAGAGATATTTTTTACATATTTTAGAAAAGGTTATTTTAAATTGTTGCCAATTGTTAAAACAGCGCAAAGAATAATATATCCTTTAAATTAAAAATTTATTCACACGTGACTATTATAAACAGAAAAAAAATCCTTTTAAATTAGAATTAAATGATAACGTGTTAAAAGCAGGAAAATATTAAACATTACGTCATAAAAATTGTTTTTACACATGCTTACGTAAAATGAAAGAAAATTATAAAATAATTAATTATTTTCAAATTAGAATTAAATGATTACGCATTAAAAGCAGGAAAACATTGAAAATTATGTCATAAAAATTATATTTACACGTGAATATTAAAAGAAATAAAAAATTTTTAAATAATAAATTCACTGATATGTGTTAAAAGTCATAAATGGAGGAAATTACGTCATATTGGCCTAAGTGGCCAAATAATAATATTGCAAAACAGTTTAAATTTAAAAATATATTTATATGAGAGATTTATTTCAAATTTCGAGATGATATTTTTAACTATAGTTGCCAATTTTAAGGTAGCGCAAATAATAATATTATCTTTCTAATAATAAAAATATTTTCAGTTGAATGTTACAAAGAGAAAGGAAAGTTTGGTGAAAATTATGTCAGATTTAAAACGTTACATTTAAAATCTCTTATTTAAAATCATTTTCTTATAGCGTTGTTAAAAAATACCATGAAGCAAAGACTCTGTTGACTTAGTTCCTTTTATTTTTGGTAATTTTCAAATGTTTAACTAATCTTATTTAATCAAGCACGGAAACAGCAACTAACATCAGCTGATTCAGTCTTGAAATCCCTCAGTAAAAGGGAAACCCGTTTACAGTAAGATCGCCATTGATTTTTTAATTATACAGAGCAGCCTCGATTATCCGAGCTAATTGGGACTGTTAGTAAATCGGAATCGGAAATCTCGGTTAATAGAAACTGTGTGTAAAAACTCGCCGTGCTTGCGAATTTAACATCTCTTTTAAAAAAATATATAGAACGTTTTTTAAATAATAAAAATAAATATATGTAAAGTTCTGTTTCACAGTTTAACAAATTTAAAAAGAAAATCAACTACCAGTAGTAAATTTTAAAATGCAAATTGAAAAATTTACGAAAGTTCACACAGCCACTGCATTGTTCGCTATTGACTTCTCAGGGTCCAATGTTTCTTTGGAGTTGAGTGCTTTTGGGGGAGAAGGGCCTGTATAGCACGGACAGTGAGCTAAAGAGTGTGGTTATTTTTAAGGCTCATTCAAAAGGAAAAAAAAATCAGACTTTGTTATCGGCTCGGTTAACAGAAACCTCGATTAATCGAAGCTCGGTTAATCCAGGTTCTACTATAATTCAATCTTCCATAATCTTTTTAAAGCAGATCAAATTAATGGACTTTAGCACAAAGTCACATAGCTGATAACTGCCATGCTTGTTGGCCACCTTTTTTTCAAAAAGTTTGCTTCACCTTATTCAATTAATGAGATATCTCCGATAAAATAAGTCACATTTTCCGGTTCTAAAATACTGGTATCCAAAAATCGTAGCATGTAACTGACACTACAAGTACTCATGGAACTAGACTATTTTAAGTCTGATTTTTATTATAGACTATATAAAATTATTAAAAATATATATTATGATAGGAACTAGCGGGCTTCGTCCGCTATTTACGTTACGGATATAAAAATGTTTTTTTTTTAGGGAAAAAGAAATAAAAACCTATTTGACGATACGTTTATAAAGACACATTTTGTATTTGTTATATTTCCGGCGATGAGGAGGGGGGGGGGACTATTTTGATTAAATATCGCAATTAGTCCACATGGCAGATATAATTATGATAGACACTAGCGGGCTTCGCCCCTCTATGGCGTCTTATGGGTCCAGCTTCCATAACTCAGAAACTACCTTTCGGACATCAATGCAACAGATTCCAAATGTTATAATTAACTTAATAATCACCCTATATAGCATTAAAGTAAATTTATGAGTACTGCATACTATTTTTTTATCGTAATTTCTGAAGAGAAAAAATTATTTCAGTTCCATTCTTAGGTATTGGTCTGAAAAATTTTGAAAAAGGGGGGAAGGAGGGGACATGAGACTGCTGTTTGTCAAAACAACACAACGAGGTCTGGCTTATTCAACTTGGTTTTTGATGACTTCAATTGGAAGGTGGTTTGTTTAAAAGAGTGCGTTCCCTGCCCCATGAAAATTGGAACTATTGGTGCACCATCTATGTAAGGATTTAATAATTATAAATTAACATTTTGGATTTATTAATTTAAGGATAAAGTGTTTTTAAAGGAATATCAAATGAAACCCTCTGTGCGATCTGCGATTATACTTACCCACTTGTTTTTATATACAAACTGCTATAAGGAAAATTGTAATAAAATAGTAAAAATTAAATCTGCATTAAATTCCATAAGTATCTTTTTTTTAATCATTTTATCACTAACCTCAAAAAAGTAATGATATCAATGCAAAAATCCTTGACGGGTTAAAAGTTTCTGACGCAGCACTTTATCTTATGCTCTAAGAATTTTAAATATGGAACTTAAAAATACTGATATCAAATTTTGAGTGACGTTATGCTATTTCTTAAAAAATATATTTGTATTTATTTCATCATTTTACTTTTGTTTTATTTATAATCGCATGTGCAAAAGTTATGTTCAACATGAAAAGCTGCATAAAATTTTATTCGCTGTTGCTTTATCATTTACATCTCTCATAAATTCAAAATATGTGTTTTAAAAGATATGATATAAAATTTAAGTGACGCCTTGATGTGACTTTAAAAGGTTTGTTTTTTAAAATTCAATTTAAATTATTTTTGACTTGGTTAAAATATTTTTTTACATCTATACAGTACTTTTAATTTTCCAATTCACTGTTAAATATATCACTTTCATTGAATCTATACTATGCATTGAAATGTATTTATTTCAATAAATTGATTTATCTTTTCTGTCACGCTATTCAAAATTGTGAGTAAGATTTATGTAAATGGTTTCTTTGCGTCATTGTGTCCAAACTACATGAAATGTATGAAAAAGGATAGTTTGACGCAAATAAACCATTTACATAAATCTTACTCACAATTTTGAATAGCGTGACACAAAAGATAAATCAATTTATTGAAATAAATACATTTCAATGCATAGTATAGATTCAATGAAAGTGATATATTTAACAGTGAATTGGAAAATTAAAAGTATTGTGTAGATGTAAAAAAATATTTTAACCAAGTCAAAAATAATTTAAATTGAATTTTAAAACAAACCTTTTAAAGTCACATCAAGGCGTCACTTAAATTTTATATCATATCTTTTAAAACTCATATTTTGAATTTATGAGAGATGTAAATGATAAAGCAACAGCGAATAAAATTTTATGCAGCTTTTCATGTTGAACATAACTTTTGCACATGCGATTATAAATAAAACAAAAATAAAATGATAAAATAAATACAAATATATTTTTTAAGAAATAGCATAACGTCACTCAAAATTTGATATCAGTATTTTTAAGTTCCATATTTAAAATTCTTAGAGCATAAGATAAAGTGCTGCGTCAGAAATTTTTAACCCGTCAAGGGTTTTTGCATTGATACATCTTACATATACAGATATAAACTCTGATATGCTTATTTGATGTGTCTATTAAAGAAAATACACATTAAATAAATTTAAATTTAAAATAACTAATGTAGAAGTAAATTAAATGATAAGGGAAAGATGCACATCTTCCTTACTTTTTTTCCTCTGTTGTAGACAGTTGTTTTGATTTCACACCTATGTACACTATTTTAGGAAGGAAAAAGTTTTTTTTTTAATTAAAAATGGCCTTTGACTTGTTTTTTGTAGTGCAGCTGACTCTGAACTCATGCACATAATATTGAAATTCATTGTTTAGCCTATTCTTCTGCTAAGTAAAAGAGAATTCTTCTACTTCTAAGAAAATACTTATCTGCAATTATTCGTCTGAATACTTAAAAGTATTCAGCCGAAGCCGAACATTCGGTTTACATGCCGAATCACTGAATACCGAATCAACTATTCGGTATTCGGTCAATCCCTAATTAAGACAAATGCCCAAAAAGTAAAAGAAAAGTAAACCTGCTATTATTTTTACCTCTTCCTATTGAGTCCTTGAGGCAGCAACTCGACGGCAGCACCTGTTATGTCATAATGCTGCTGATGTACAAACTGCATCTCGTAGCGAGGTTCGTTGAACATGGCTCGTTTGGGAATGTTTTTCTGAGGAAAAGAGAAGCGCAGGTAGGAACCTTCGAGTCGCACGTACACAGACCGGGTGCAGCTGACGTGGTACCGCTCGGCGCTGTAGCCCAAGAAGGACGAAGGGAGCTCATTCATCCAGCCCTTCAAATGAACAACAACAACATCAGCCCCCAGTGAGGTAGAACATTACAATTAAAAGCAGGCCAGGATATTACAATTAAAAGTATTTCACAGAGAATAAAAACACATCATTTCACTCCATGGGTGACGTTAAGGGAATGATTCTGAAAAATCCTCATTTTCATTCGAGTGTCATTCACAGAACCAGAAATCCCAATGAGATGCAGGAAATCAAGTTTTAGTCTGTCGGATGACCTCCAACCAAGAATACAACACTTTTATGAATAATCTCATTCATCCTATCGGGCCCTATTAAAAAATTTAAATCATCCAAAAAGTAAACTTTGAAAGAGAAAATTACTTTTGTTTGACTTGTAGAGTACGTTTTTGCCCCTGATGACCTTCACTGGCATCGATGGTGAGGTTGAGGAAAATGGGTTTGACAGAAAGGGCTCAAAAATTGATTGCAAGATTTGACCAGGAGAGAAAAAAAGAATAGGCTATGTTTCAAATTTTGCCTTCAAAAAGTGTTTTTTGGGGCCTGCAATAAATTGCCCTCATCCAGTGGTTGACTAACGTGGGGAAATTCCAAACTAATACTAACCCATTCCTTTTTTTTTTTCTTTATTTTGGAAAAATAATATTATATACTAAAAGTAAAAGTAATAAATACAAAATTGAAAGAGTAAAAAAAAAAAATTAATTAAAAAAAAATAGCAATCAAAATAAGATCTTATACCAGAATAATTATATGAAAAATCTTTTAAATATTTTTAGACATCAAATAGTTTTTATTTAAAAAGCTCTATCATTCTTCTGGTAGTTTATTGCATTGTATATATTTTCAACTACGTATTGAATAGAACGTGATTTTCATTTCTTCTGTTCTATGTCACATGAAGAAACTTTTATATGCGAAACTACTTAAGGGGAGACTCTTCACAGAGAGTTGCCATTACAAAACATCCCATGTTGGAGAAATTTACATTGCTCTTTGTGAGCTTAACATTTTAAATAACGGGATGGGAAATGCTGCAATCGATAAAATAGAAGATTACTCACTAAGACTGTTTGCTATATTATTTTTTAAATTATGTTTAAAAGTATATTTTTAAAATTGGTGAAATTTGAAAAATCAAGAAATTCATACTTTAAAAAATCACTGGAGGATTGTAGAAACAAAAGAAAAAACAGCCAAAAGTTATCCTTTTTTCAGTGAAGAAAATTAACAATTAAAAATTTCTCAGCAGAATTATAAGCAAATTTTCTAACAAGCAAGCTGATTTCTAAACGTGCGAAGGGATACATTAGTTTAGGATGGCAGCCGATGGAATGGGAGAAGTTCGAAATTATCCAGATATGCATCAAGTAACAAAATAATGGGAAAAAAAAAAGGATTGAGCCTCATTTATTGCTTTTTAAATACGCTGGTCAGTTCAGAAAATGAAATCTTTCAGAAAGGGAACGCTTTTAGTACAAGATCTAGACACACGGCAGTGTGTCAGCCAAGTTCGCCTGACATAGCCGTGTGTTATTTACAAGAACCATTTTGAGCTGTTTTCGTCAAATTTCATTGCTCTGCTACTGAAAATCTATGAGACCTATGTACTTGTTATACAAAATGGGACATCCTAAGGACACCCTAATTACCTAGAATCCAAAATTTCATAAATAACGCATAATTAGTTTCCGAGATAATGACATTTGAAAATGTCTGATAATCGATAATTTTATCACTGACTGACAGACTGACTGACTCACTCACTCATCAAAAAGATCTCATATATCTACTGCAACTACAGACTTCAAATTCGGTACGAAGTTTGTTTACACTATAAAACCAAGGAATAAAATAAAAAAAATTGTGAAAATCGATGAATTACCCACCTGGGGGTGTCCATTTTTACTTTAACATTACGTCTATTACACGAAATTTTAATTTGCCGTAGGAGGGGACGCTGTTCTGACGCCAAATACCGCCAAGTTTCTCACCAACATGGCGATATATCGCTAAATTTGGCAACCAAAATTAGCCGCCACCTTGGCGATATCTCTAATATTTCGCCAAATTCCCATAGACTTCCATTGTAAACCTATCTACTTACTGGGGGTTTATCTGGACGTTGCACCTTCCTTAATTTCAATATTGAAAGACATTACTTTTCTTTAGGTTACCTAAACTTACATATCCGTTTTTAGGGTTTCGTTCATCTGACGAAACCCTATTCGTCTCGCTCCTCTGTCTGTCACAAAGCCCGTTCTCAGAAACTATACATGTTGGAAACTTGAAATTTTGCATACTTATAGCTGAATACCACACATAATACAACAAATCATAAAATTTGAAAAAGTCGTACATTTAACCCTTTGGGCTCCCACATGTGTATTTTAAGCAATTCTTTCTAACTGAGCCTCTTATTAAATTGGAGATTTGAAATTTTACATAATTATAACTGAATAACACACATAATACGACAGATCATAAAATTTGAAAAAGTCGTACATTTAACCCCTTGGTTTCCCACATGTGTATTTTAAACAATTCTTTCCAAGTGAGTCTCTAATTAGGTTGGAAGCGTGAAATTTGATATAATTATAGCTGAACACCTCACATCAAACGACAAATCATAAAATTTTGAAAAAGGTCGTACATTTAACCCTTTGGGCTCCCATATGTGTAGTTTAAACAATTCTTTCTAAGTGAGCCCCTATTTAGGTTGGAGGCATGAAATTTTGCATACTTATAGCTGAACACCTCACATCAAATGATAAACCATAAATTTTGAAAAAGGCCATACATTTAACCCTTTGGGCTCCCACGTGTGTATTTTAAACAATTCTTTATAAGTGAGCCCCTAATTAGGTTGGAGGCGAGAAATTTTGCATACTTATAGCCGAACACCTCACATCAAATGACAAACCATAAAATTTTGAAAAAATCGTATATTTAACCCTTTGGGCTCCCACATGCGAATTTTAAGCAATTCTTTCTAACTGAGTCCCTTATTAAATTGGAGATTTGAAATTTTGCATACTTACAGCCAGGGTTGTAATTTTAACCGGTCAAAATTTATTTTGACCAGGACACTGGATAAAAGTGGTTTTAACCGTCCAAAAGTGGTCAGAAATGGTCAAAAGTGGTCAGAAATGGTCAAAACTGCTAAAAATGGTCTTAATTTTAATAATTTTTTATTTCCAATTAAAAATAACTTAATAAGTAATAAAAGTAACAGGCAGTTAATAAAATAATACACTGATAAGTTAAGGAGGCTCATTAGTAAAATATGCTTATGCAATACAATAAGAAAGCTAGATCCATAATTGCCCTTTCATTGTTAATTGCGTATCAACAGGGAAAAAGCCATTCTTCCTTTCAGCTGTTGATACAAGGGTATCTAAAAAAACTGCCCAGTATTGCTTAAAACTAGCAGCTGATGCTAAAGAAGAGGTAGAAAACAAGTTTGTAAAGTAAGAAGTTTTGTAAGTGACAATGAAAACAAGATTAAACGCATGAGAGATGATTTTAAAAATGCATATACAGACGAACTGTTTATTTCTTATGGATGTGCTGCACATTATTTGAATCTTGTGGCACAAGATATTACAAACACAAAGTTAGTTCAATAATGAAGATGTTATTGAAATGAAAAATTGCAGATGAGCATGAAGAATGATATTGATGCTAACATTGTTAAAATCATTAACAATGTAGGCATATACAAAGAAGTAAAATATTTACAAAATCAATTTATTTCCCTTGCTATAGATAAATTTAAAAAAGAAGATGCTACTATATCTGATGCATGTGACGAATGGTTAAGATTGCTAAAAGAGAAAGATCTTGAAACTTATTGTAAAATGATAGTCTCAATTTAATGAAAATGTTACCCGAGTTCATTTTCTAGCTTATTATGCTTAATCTTGCCGACATGGGTAAAAGTATTTATGAAGAGAAGCAAGAAATAGCAAGGCAATGGTTACACAATAATATTGATCCTACCTTTTTGCCTCTTGTGATTGCATTTCAAGCAGAACCCTTACCATATCCAAAATCCTGTTTTTCTGAAAGTGTAAAAGATACAATTTGGCTCGATATCTGGTGCGTAGCAATGAAGAAGGTTAAAGGAATTGATATAAAATTTGTTGAATTCACATTACATCTAATGAATTGTTGTGTCAGATCGTCATCAATTGAAAGATTGTTTTCTAAATTTGGAATAATCCAAAATAAATTACGAAACCATCTAAGTTTAGAGACAATCGCAAAATTTGTTACTTGTAATCATTTTTTAAATTCAATACAATTACATAAAAACGTAAAAAAGCTTGTGTAAAAAAATAATTAAAACATTTGTGATGCATGAGTATCTTGGTGTTATGTTATTTATGTTATGACTTTTTAAATTTGGTATTTGCTGGTGTTATGTTACTTATATTATGACATTTTTAACAAATGTTAACTTAGTTTTTAACATATGCTAGTAAAACATATTTGATTAGTAGTAAATAAATTGAATAGTCAATTTCAGTGGTCAAAATGGTCAAAATTGATTTTGACCAGGATGGTTAAAACCGGTTTAAACCACTGGTTAAAACCGCCATGGTTAAAACCAAGACAACCCTGCTTACAGCAGAACACCTGAGGCCAGGCGACAAATCATAAAATCTTGAAAAAGTCTTACGTTTAACCCTTTGAGCTACCACATATGTATTTTAAGCAATTCTTTCTAAGAGAGGTCCTAATTAAGTTGGAGACATGAATTTTTGCATACGTATAGCTGAATACCTTCTTGTTTGAGAACTGAAATTTAAAAAAAAAACAGTCATAGCTACACTTCCAATGATCGTACAAAGAAAGCAAAAACAGTTTTGAATAGTTAAATGCAAAGTCTTTCATATGGAATAATAAAAATAATATGTTACATTTGCCGAGAATTGGTTATTTAAACGTACTGGGATATTTTAAGCGGGCAGGGCACGTTGAAGATAAGCAAATTTGCTCAAAATAATGAAAAATAACTCTAAAAATCATTTTATCTTGAAATATTCCCTTAATGAATAAGGCCTGACTCATTTGAAACTAGTCTTATCTGAAGCCAATTAACACTGACAAGGGAACCACTTTAGGTGTTGCTCGCACCTAGAATCGAGACCTGGTGCATTTTGTAGCCCTATGCATAAAAGTTAGAGAACCGATAAAAATTCTTTGTTAAAATCATATTTTATATAATTTTTTATTATTGGATTTTTATTTGTTAATTTTACACCAAAAGAGAGTTAAGTCGCCAGATATGGCACTTCAAAATTTTCACGAGCTTTATACTTGTAATAGGTTTACGTCCAAACCATTACAACACGGTGCATAGTGAAAATACTGAGCTAGGGTTGCCGGAAAACTGTACGGGACGAAAAAGACGCCAATCTTTCCCCGCCAAATATGTAAATATAATATTGTATTTTTTTTTTAATCAAATTCGTAGGTTCTTGAAGGAATTTTAAAACTTTTTTCAACATTTTATAGTTATTATTGACTAATTTATATTTTTAACTATTTTTTTTTTTTTTTAAACTTTTACTTTAACAGCCCAAAAAGTGGTCTCGAAAATTGCATTTTCAGAAAGTTAATCTGTTGTAAAATCAAAAAATTTTATTTTAACAAAAAAATTTTATCGATTCCCAAACTTCCTAATATAGATCTTTAAAATGCACCAGGTTTCAATACTAGGTGCGAGCAACACCCAAAGTGGTTCCTTTGTGAGTAAATACTTTCTTCCTTTAATATGAATGCGGTATAGTATGGTACAAACTTGAAAAAACCCTGTTTGCAAATGAAATATCCAGTTAATTGTAGTAAAAAATTTCGGCTATAAGAAAAAAATTTATTACTTTTTTTCTCAGTGTTTTAATTATTTTAAATCACTTGAGAAGAATAAAGTTCATTTATATTTTCAAAATCAGCAGACAAAGAGAATATCTAGTTAATTAAATTTGAAAATCCAGGAGGGGCAATGTCCTTCCTCTGCACTGCCTCTTTGCCGTCACCCATGAATGAATGAAACATAGTGTGGCATAAGCACATAACTTTATTTTTCACTTTCAGTACAAAAAATCAGGCCCAGCTATAGGAAATTTAACTGAAATATTTAATAGGAAAATTTAATATAGGAATTTGATAGGAATTGTTGTTTCAGAAACAATAAAAATTTCGAATCAATACATTTCATTTCAAAACATGCATTCAATATAGCAGTATTAAAATATAGATTTCTGCTGCAAATTGACAGCCAAATACTTTGTTGCAGGAAATTTAAATTAAAATTGAATGTTGCTTGGTGAATAAAATAGTCACATGTAAACACATTAAAAAGCATTAAGTAAATTGTCTAAATATATTGTAACTTTACAAAAAGTAATGATATCTAACAAAAACATAACTGTGAAAAGAGGGAGCCAAGTTCTATAAAGACAATGGCAAGAAAAGAAGTGATATCTAAGTGGGTGCCAAGTTCAAATAAAATTCACTCAAACTTACCTACTGAAGTATTATAGCATTTTTTAAATTGTTTAGAAATAAAAATTATTGATAGCATATTAATAATAAATCTAGAACTTGGCAAGTTTTTGATAAATGTTATGCCTATCAATTTCATGTCTTAATAAAATGATGATGTTAATATTAACAACAATGTCATTATAAAAAAATTAATTTAGTTATTATTATAAACAAATGACTCATGTTAAAGATTTGATAAACCAATAAATACACAAATACACTCCCGCTCGTCTTTGGTTATCACTCTAGCACTCAACCTTCGGAAACCTCAATGCAAACAGACTAAAAGGCCTGAGAAAGAGACAGATACCCTTACGCTTGTTCTTGGTCATCCCTCTAGAGACTGCACCCCTTTAACACTTCAGGGGCAAAGAGCTTTTATTCGTGACATGCTGAAATGATTGAATCACACTAGAATTTAAAAACAAATTTATTTCAAAATGGGTAAAAGCTTCTTTTCAAGTATTTAATAAAATTAAACTTTTTAGTCCTGAATTCTAGCGTCAATGTGGCATTTTGCAGTTAAAATTAGGTGGGATATATTTTATCCCACCACCCTTCAAGGGGAAGGAGCTCACTCAAATGAAGGCTTCCAAACATGAAATAACAAGTTTAGATATTTTAGATGTCATTAATAAAAATAAATGACTCATAGGCAAAAACTTGCCAAGTTCTAGATTTATTATTAATATGCTATCAATAATTTTTATTTCTAAACAATTTTAAAAATGCTATAATACTTCAGTAGGTAAGTTTGAGTGAATTTTATTTGAACTTAGCACCCACTTAGATATCACTTCTTTTCTAGCCATTGTCTATTTATAGAACTTGGCTCTTTCTTTTCACAGTTATGTTTTTGTTAGATTTCTTTTTCCCCTATTGCTGTGACCAGATTGCTAGATTTCATTTCTAATATTCACAACAAAATAAGCTTGGTAAACAAATACATGTAAACAAAATTACAAATCTTCTTACCAAAATGTATTAACCCTCCTCTATCAAAAAACAAGTGGGTAAGTGCGATAACAGATCGCACAGAGGGTTTCATTTAATATTCCTTTTAAAACCCTTTATTCTTTTGTAAAATCTGTTAGTTTCATATTCTGCAACCACGGGGTGCACTTTATTCTAAATAAACCTGTATCCGAACAAAACTTCATTTTACAACCTATCCGTAGATATATTAGTCAAGGGGATCGGGCCCATAACATCCTAGATAAGTAGGCACTCCCCTGGTGGTAAAAAGTGGAACTAAAATAAGTAAGGCATAATATTAAAGAGTGGTCAAAGGAGTGTTGGCAAAAGTTAGAAAAGTGCCCCCTCCCTGGTGAAAAGGGAGGAGGTTAGAAAAATTGCTTAAAATACACAAGTTAGAGCCCGGAGGCTAATAATATGAGACTTTTTGAAAATTTTATGATTTTTCGTGTGATTGCAAGTGTTCTGCTATAAGTATGCAAAATTTCCAGTCTCCAACTTAATTAAAGGCTGCGTTAGAAAAAAACAGGCCTCGCAATCGCTAAGTTTCCTTTGTCCGCTGTACACGTGGTTAGAAACCACATGGTTTCCTGTGACTAGCGCCATCTAACGTGAGAAACAGAAATTTTTTTTATTTGTAGTTTGTAAATGATAGTTGTTAATCTTAAAATTTTCATATGTTCTAGACATTTTATTTAAAAAATGACTTATTTTACTGTTAAACAAAAAACTGCTGTATTCCATTATGTAAATAAATGATGATGATAATAATAACAATAATCAGGAAAGAAAAATATTTTACCATGAATTTGAAATAAATGGATAGCATCTAGATCCGAAAAATGTAAAATATTTTCTCTTTTTTATTTTCAAATATGTGATTAATTTTATTTCTGGTATTTGTTTTCTTTTCACAGTTAATTTCATGTTGTTACAGTATTAATTTAACATTGCTCCTTCAATTTTTTCAATGCACAGTTTCATTTATTTATTTATTGGCCTGTCATTTGTTTTATTTTTGAAGGTATGGGGGATCATTTCAGTTTAACATACTTTAGATGAAAGCTTCACTGTTTTTTCATATAAAGTCTGTATGTATTAATCTATGGAAAGTTTCATACTTGGCTCCACAGCCAATTGGCATATCTTGGCGAGCATAGTTTGGTGCGTAATTAATTCCCTTGTTTTAACTCGCACATGTTATATAAGTTTTACTAAAATGTATCAAAGTATTTTAGGAAAGTTAAAACACATATAAATACACAAAAAACGGTACTTCTTAGTTATCCCGTCGACCAAATTACTGTCGCCAAGTTGTAAGATTAAATGCCAATAATGGTTGCCATTAATTAATTGTAAGATTAAATGCCAATAATGGCCAATAAAACCATTAATTCGACGTTTTATTTGTGTTTTTATTAATGTTTTACTAATTTATTTGCTCTTTCGTTATTTAAAATAAAAATGTGTATAATTTGGCGAGTGGTTTGGCGATTTATATAATTTGGAGAAATTGGTCGACGGGATAACTAAGAAGTACCCAAAAAACAGACTGAAATCATAAACACTTAAAAAATTTGAAAAATAAAAAAGTTTAATAATCACTTAAATTTATACATGTGCTTCAGCTTTTCCCCAAAAATCGTATTCTTGTCATGCTACGATTTTGGTGTTTGTAAATCTTGGTTTGGGTATTCTTCCTTAATCAGACCTAGAGCCAATTGGCTTAATACAGTAAGCGTAGTTTGGCACAAAATTAATTTTATTTTTAAACCGTATACTTGATATCACATTATTCCAGGATCGCGTTTTTGCAGTCAACTTTGACTGTGGAACAGATTGCAGAAAATTAGCTAATACTACATTACATAATAATAAATCGGTACTTTTCAAGTATAGGGGCCTTGGTGAGAGAAGAAATTTTGGCAACGTAATTTCTAGAAGCATATTCACTGTTTCACATAAAGAAGCAATACTTTCCAATATTTGCATAATTTAATTAATATAAAAAAGCAATTTATCTATTTTTATATACAAATAAGTAAATTATATATAAAAAACAATAATAATATCTATAAATTAAATTCATACATGTAAATTCTTATAAAACAAGTTAACAGTTTATAAATTTTTGTTTTCGTAACTGTTTGCATCATTTGGCAACAAATCTCACTTTTTGAAGCCCAAATTGCACCAAGATTTAAAAAAAAAAAAAAAAAAATGCAAAGGCCTCTTTACTGAAAAAGTACCAATAAATCTTCCATTTAAAGCAAGAAAATAATTGTGCGAAATAATTTGACTTTACGTATTTATTTTAGTGGAATTAAAAAAAATATTTTTTAATGTCAATAACACACTATTTTCCATTTTAACATTTGTTTACGTAGTATTACCAGTAGTATGCACCAGGTGGCGTAACTTACGGGACAAAGTCAGTTAATAAGTTGGCAATTATCGGAGACAATTTCCCCCATAGACTTTCTCCGGATTGTCAAGTCTGATAATATGATAAGGGAATCTTGATTTTTACAATGTGGAAATGGAGGTGCTTTTGAACTGCAAAATTCATTGTTTACATCTGAGAAGTTGTGCGTTATATGGGGAATTGTGTTATATAGATCTCCTACTGTATATGCTTTTGTGCCCTTAGCACGTACATCTACATATACTTGTTTTTAGAACCACCTAAACGGGTCGCTGCTTTCGGCTCCTTCCACATACACACACACTCTCTCTCGCTCACTACCGCCAGGTGTCAAGAGTGGGGTGCGCTCACAGCATGACCAGGCTCGTAGCCAGGATTTCCCTTCGGAGGGGGCTGAATCTTGGAATTTTTTCTGATCTGACAGCAGCAATTTGCATAATTTAAAAAGTAAACAATGCGTAACCTAAGGTATGTTCCTGCATATGATACGTGATGTTATAAAATGTCAATGATAGTCAAAAATTGTTAGTTCGTATCTTTTAGAGTTCTGTTACAATTTATGTTTGCAAGAGCAGTTCTAGTTTCCAAACCAGTTTGGAAACTGGGAGTGTTTAGCAATGTTTGAGATGAGCCTCATGTATCCTATGAGAAAAATGTTAAAAAATATTGAAATGCAAACAAGTAATTTGAATAGATTTAAAACACAGGATTAATATTAGCGTGTGCGTTTCTCACATTACGAGGGCGGTGTCTTAAAATGATTAAGCAATATATGAAATTAATTACACGTATTATTTTTCAAAAGAAAAAATTAATTGTTACAGATATATGTAACAATAAAAATAATATTTTTATTTCATATTCTCTGATTACAATAATTATAAATGCAGTACTCGTGGTACAATAAATTTACTAGTGCTGCTGAAGCAATTTCTGTGACTTCATCTCAGCCATGATGCTGATTACATTATCAGGATCTACTGGAATGTCCCAATGAATGCAAATTATTGCAAAGATACCCGGTTTCTCTTTGGCCATGACGCTCCAAGGCAAAAATTTAATTCTTTTCGATGTCGAAAAAGACCTTTCACTTACTGTTGTTACCGGGCTCTTAGCCAAGACTGTTAGCAAGCATTTGATCGTATTGTACTATGTTGAATTATAGTACTCTAAAACTGCCCGGATCTCTGCGTTTGTGTTAACATTAGCAATTCTCTCTCACCATAATTCATATTCAGCTTTCATTTCTGACATGAACACTTTGTCAAAATATTGAGAGAGATTCTCTAATTTTCTTCCATTTTCCAGAGAAGTAAAACCTGGAAGAAGTACATGGAAACCTGTTTCAATGTCTTAATTCGTAATGAATATATTATTCACATTTTGAATAGGACTTTCTGCACAGGGAATAAAGACCACGACTCTGCAATACTCTTCAGCGGATGTAATGAGGGTTTTCACACGTTATCTGTCTAAATGTTAATCGGGATCTTTATCTCAATTTAGAAGATATCATTCCCAAATTTTGATGCAGAATCTATAGTTATCAACATCCCGATTTTTTAAATACCGGTAAATTCTTACAAAAAAGTTTGTTTTATTTAATTGCAGAAGTCAAGCGATTTTATAAAACAAGTATTTCTGCATAAATATATAGGTATTAAACAAATCGGGAGGTTAACAACTATACGAATTAAATATCTCGCGAAAGATTTCCAATGTATTTTCTGTATGTTTTTGTGTGATAATTAGGACATCTTTAGTATGAGTTACAACTGATATCATATCACGAGATTTTCTTGAAAAAGTTTTCACAGTGGCTTTTTCAGACAGAAGAGATTGTTATAAACAAACAGGCTTATAAGAAAATCCCTAATCTCCATGACTGCCAGAGTTGCTGGCTTTTAGCCAGGCCAAAAAAAGCCGGCCGGCTTTTTTTGGTTTTAACCACTTAAAAAAAGCCGGCTTTTATTGAAAAAAGCCAGTTTTTATTTTTTAAAGTTGGTTTACAGTAAATTCGTTTTAAATTTGGATCAATTAATTTTTAATACACTTATAAATATTTTCTATTAAAAAAATTATAGATTTCTATTAAATTTTATCAAATAAATAAGTCTTTATAACTTCTAGAAAGCAACTGTGAACGCATTATGTCTGAAAAAGAAAATATATATATATAAACATTGAAAAGGATATAAGTTAGGCTCTAAACTGGTGTTTTGAAATTCTATATTATATATAGTGTTGACTCTAAGCCGCTTTAGCAGGGCGCAGCGCCCGGCGGCCCTTTTTATTTCCTTTTTGCGCCCGGCGGCTCTTTAAAACCCTTTCGATGCACCCGGCTGCCCTTTTTAACACTTCCTATGCACCTAATGATAATTCAATTGATATCGGAAAAATATCGCAAATTCTAGGGACTCTAAACAAACCAGTTCAAAATATGTTTTATGAACAAGGTACAAGTGTGCCCTTTTCGTAAAAAATGTGCCCTTATTTTATAATAGTGTTCCACCCTTTTTTAGAACAGCGTTTCCTTTTTGAAAAATGTACCCTTTTTTTGGAACAGTGTTCCCTTTTTAAAAATTCATGCCCGGCGGTCCTTTTTTTCTAGCATCAACACTAATATAGCTCCACATGTACTACACATTTTAAAGATTATATTTAATTAAAACTGTTCTTAACTGCTCTGCTCAACAAGCGCAAAATGTTTTGACACATTTACAAATTCATTTTTTAACGGAAAGATGTAAAATTCGAAAGCCTGACCATGGAAGCGATTTGAAATCGAACTGTGTTTTCCATTTTTTGATCCATCAATTACCTATTGAGTTATAAGAGATTTTGATCATGTGACAAACATGCTTTTTCATCCTTTTCTGAGTGGTTTCTTCTTTCGTGCGGAAATTCGATTCAAAACGCTCACTTTGACACTATTTTCTCAAAAATCTATTGCATTTGCAAAAAAACAGAAAAAACAGCACAATTACATAGTTTCTGAACAACAACATCTGCTAGTTTCATGCATTTCTGAACAAAAATAAATTAAAACTTATGTCAGAAAGTTGCCCTTTTCGATTTAAAAGTTTTAATGACAAAATGTAGCACATCAAAATGGAAATATTCTTATGTGTCCATATGGAGAGATTAAGTTATAAATGTTAAAAGAGAAATTAGAAAAGATGTTTCATTTGAGGAGAGTGTATAAAATATAAGTGTATAAAAAATAGAGCATTTAAAACAAGAAAAAAAAAATTCTCCAAATAAAATTTTGAAAAGCTTGTTGCTAAGCATATTCATGCATATGCTATTCATAATGTTTTTAATAGTGAGAAATGGTGGTGTTTTTATTAATATGACTATGTATAATTTCAAATGTTTGCTAGAAATAAAATAAGACTTGTATATTAATAGCTCTTAAAATTAAGTAATAAAACATATAACTAAGTAACCACTGTCCTCTTTAATTTTATAAAGCAGTAAAAATGAAAAAATTGGCAGTTGGTATGGCCCTTTTAAAATTTAGCTGACATATTTGCGATTCAGAATACAAATCACAAGCAAAATCATCTAAGTTTTATTCCAGTATTAATGTCCTCATTATTGAGAAATTGGGTCACTTATTAAACTGTAAATCAATTAAATGTCATTAAAACTAATTAAAAACACTTTAAAATGTATAGTTTATAATTACAATGCTTTATTGTATAAAAGCCAATTATGGCCAAAAAAGCTGGTTAAAACCAATAAAAGCCACCGGCCTGTCTTTGCCACCTAGCCTGAGAGCTAATGTGCCCGCCCGTTCTGTATGTATGTATGTAAGTATGTATGTACGTACGTACGTATGTATGTATGTATGTATGTACGTAACGCGATAACTCTTGATAGAAACATCCGATTTGCTTCAAAATTTTTTTCTATGTTCATTGTGATAAGGCGCTTCACTGATTAGTTTTGGGAGTTCATTGGTTAAGGATAAAGGGGGAAAAGGGAGGTTAGTCCACCCCCCCTTAATTCAGAAAAATGGGTTTTTCATGCAGAATCATTCGATTTGCTCCGAATTTGGTATACCGGTTTATTATGTTAAGGAACATCCCTGATTAGTTTTGGGAGTTCATTGGTTAAGGATAAAGGGGGAAAAGGGGGGTTAGTCCACCCCCCCTTAATTCAGATAAATGGGTTTTTCATGCAGAATCATTCGATTTGCTCCGAATTTGGTATACCGGTTTATTATGTTAAGGAACTTTCCTGATCAGTTTTGGGAGTTCATTGGTTAAGGATAAAGGGGGAAAAGGGGGGTTAGTCCACCCCCCCTTAATTCAGATAAATGTGTTTTTCATGCAGAATGATTCGATTTGCTCCGAATTTGGTATACCGGTTTATTATGTTAAGGAACTTCCCTGATTAGTTTTGGGGGTTCATTGGTTAAGGGTAAAGGGAGAAAAGGGAGGTTAACCCGCCCCTCTTAATTTAGATAATTGGGTTTTTCATGCAGAATGTTTCGATTTGCTCCGAAGTTGGTATACCGGTTTATTATGTTAAGGAGCTTCCCTGATTCGTTTTGGCGATTCATTGGTTAAGGATAAAGGGGGCCTAGTCCACCCCCTTAATTTAGATAAATGTTTTTTTTTTGCAAGATTATTGGATTTGCTCCAAATTTGGTATACCGGTTTATCATGATAAGGAGCTTCCCTGATTAGATTTAGAGGTTCACTGGTTAAGTATAAAGGGGGAAAAGGGGGGTTAGTCCACCCCCTTAATTCAGATAAATGGGTATTTCATGCAGAATTATTCGATTTGCTCCGAATTTGGTATACCGGTTTATTATGTTAAGGAACTTCCCTGATTAGTTTTGGGGGTTCATTGGTTAAGAATAAAGGGGGGAAAGGGGCATTAGTTCACCCCTTTTAATTCAGATAAATGGGTTTTTCATGCAGAATGGTTCGATTTGCTCCGAATTTGGTATACCGGTTTATTATGTTAAGGAACTTCCCTGATTAGTCCGAATTTGGTATACCGGTTTATTATCTTAAGGAACTTCCTTGATTAGTTGTGGGGGTTCATTGGTTAAGAATAAAGGGGAAAAGGGAGGCTAGTCCACCTCCTTAATTCAGATAATTGAGTTTTTCATGCAGAATGATTCGATTTGCTCCGAATTTGGTATACCGGTTTATTATGTTAAGGAACTTCCCTGATTAGTCATCATACCTCTTGATGAACCTTGCGCCAGAAAGGCGGGGAAGTCGTTCTTGTTTGGTTACTGGGACATATGATAAATTGCTTCTACAAGGGCTATACTTGCCTGGGAGTGATTTCTAAAAACAATTGTCACTTCATCAACAGTTCCAAGACACTTTCTGATGGTAAGAATCAGCATGCGGTTGGATAATGCAAGGTTTAACTGATGGCTTGCACAATGGACATATCTAATTTTGAAATACTTCTGACGAATTCTAGACTAGACCCCACTACCATAACCAGCCATATTAGCCGTTTCATCATACGCATGTGTAATGCATTTAGACATATCAATACATAGTTCATCACAACGTTGTACTATTTCTTCTGTTATATTTTCGGTGGACAAGCCATTTACTTATATCAAACCAAAAATATCTTCCTGAATTATTGGGGTTTGTGAATTTTATAAATATTCCACATATCTAACTCAAAAAGGAAGCTGTTCTGTGCTTGAAATATCCACAGTTTCATCAGAAATCAACTTAAAACAAATCGCGTTATTCAGTTTGGTAATCAGTTCTTCGGTAACTGTATCCGAGCATATTTGAATGATTTCATTCTGAATGTCGGAGCTAAAGTAAGTAGCATTTCTACGGCTGTTTATAACGTTTCAATTCATCATCTCCAGATTTTGCTCTAAATCTTAAAAGAGCTTTTAGTTTACCGTTTTCTATATCGGCCCTCCAACGTTAGAGGTTTAGAGGACAGCTATTATAATCACCTCTAAGTAGCAGTTCTTGTTCTGCACAAAATAAGATTGTTAGAATGTTAGATGTCATCTTCTAGAAAACTCTTTAAGGGGTGCTGTTAAAAACTGTCAAAAATCCCTACACAGTGGTATCCATTCCTGAAGTTGATAATTCTACAAAAGGCAAAGAAACTTTCCCACGCAAACAGACTACTTACTCTGTGCACATTTTCTTTCTATTAAAGATTCATATGCAATAAATTTAAGCCAAAGTTATTCGATGAAGAGCCGGGAAAGGTCAGCTGTGATGGTGCTTTTGAAAGTTTGTTGTTAACCTATCGTCTTTCTTCGCACTATTCCTTTTCTAAATTTCCTGCTACTAGGTTTTTTTTTTTTTTTATATAAAAAGCCTTTGACAGTTATAGCACCATTTTCAAAGATACTTTCTTAAAAATTATTATTTTTCACATAATTTTACATTACAAGGAGCTATTAGAGTTTTTGTCTCCTTTCTCTACAAAACATTTTAACACTGACCACTCTAAGTTTTCATTATATTGTGATATAATGAGGATAGAGGAAATTAAGGAAGATCATAACATATAAGTAAATGTTTTATATTTGGCTCCTATAGCTAAACTATACGCCATACGCTTATTAAACCTAATTTTTTCTTAGTGAAATTCATGATATGGAATTACCAGGGTTCGTAAATATCATAATATTTTTGAAAATATCAAAAATATCCGATATTTTGATATATATCCGATATTTTCGATATATATCCGATATTTTCAAAGCAGCCAACTTACCGTTGATAATGTTTTCGAGCATAAAATAGATTAGAAACTAAAATATATTGCACTTAACATGAAAACTTAATCAAAGGATATTCTAAAAATGCATTTTTCTTTTTCTTTTTTTTTTCACTTAAGAACAAAATTGAAGATGAAATAATTGAAAGCAGTAACAATTTGATTTATACACTTATAAAAAAAAACTAACTATAGGATTCAGTATCTAGATCAAGTATAAAAAAATCAGACATTTTTAAAACAAAATTTTAAATACAAAAACAGTTTTTTTAATTGAAAAATTTTAACATAAATGTAAGTATAAAATGTTTTATTTTGTATTTCCTAACATGCTGTATAGTTCAAACTCAACTGAACCAAAACTTGAGAAAAGATTCTTTTCTAATGAAGCTGTATATAATTGCTTATTTAGCACGTAAAGCGCCACGTCAACCACCGGTGGCTGACACTGAACTTTCCGTTTAAAACGCACCATTCACTGATGGCTGACGTCTAAAATTGGATATAAAACTAAAAAAAATATATATTGTTTTAAGTAATTACTGAAAATTTACCTACCTTTTATTTATTACAGGATTATACTTTCTTAAAAATGACTTTGTAAATTTTCTAGCATTTTAGTGTCAGTCACCGTGGCACTCAATGTGTTAAATTAGTCAGTTTTATCTTTCAATGGTTGTTCTCAATTATGTCCCACATAATTATTTAGTTCAACATTTAAAAAAAAAAAAAAAAAATGCTTCAAATCTAAAGTTTGAAAAATATATTTGTTTTCTTTTTTGGCTGAAAAAGTCACATCCAGAAGAGAAGTTCTTTATCTACAGATTCACAGTCAATAACAGTTGAGAATTTATTTCCTTTACACTGAAATATTACGAATTACGACTGAAAATATAAAAAATACCTTGTGAACATTCATAGTTTGAAAATAAATATCAAATGCAGAAAATATGAAACATCTTGATATATTGAAAATAAATATCAAGTAATATGAAAATATCAAAAATCTTGACATTTTGAAAATAAATATTGGATACATATCCATTGATATATATCAGCAAACCCTGGCTGTATATAAATGATTATCAAAATTACATTTTATCTTTCAATGGTTGTTCTGAATTAACTGTCTAACATAATATTAATTCTACATTTAAAAATAAAAGTTTGAAACAAAGCTGGGAAAAGATTCCTTTTTTTCTTTTGCCTCTAGCAGTGACTTTTTTAGGAAAGGTTAATTA
Source organism: Maratus speciosus (assembly GCA_963932465.1). Taxonomy (NCBI): domain Eukaryota; kingdom Metazoa; phylum Arthropoda; class Arachnida; order Araneae; family Salticidae; genus Maratus; species Maratus speciosus. The sequence goes on along the minus strand of CAWVRF010000002.1, from coordinate 3,918,013 downwards.
TCTACAGAATGACACAGTCAATAACAGGTGGAAATTTCATTTATACTTGCTTTGAATGTGAAAAATATCAATTACTTCACACGGGGATATTTTGAAAATAAATATGAAATATACAAAATATGAAACATCTTAATATTTTGAAAATCAATGTGGCTTAGATGTGTTATTATCCCAGGGTCGGTCATCTTGGATTTTTTTTCATGCATGAAAACTCCTTTTTCGCCAAGTAGTAATGTCGCCAATGGTTAAATAGTGTTGATAGGTTAATATAATATTGAAAAAACTGGAATATAATAATTATAACTATTAAAAAAAAAATAATTTTTAATTCAAGCCAAGAAAAATGACAGATGGCAGACCTCGAGATAATAACACATATGTTCCATAAATGTCAAGAATTTGAAAATATCGAAAATATCAAAAATCTTGATATTTTAAAAATAAATATCGGATATATATCAAGATATATATCAATGAACCCTGGGAATTACACTTATCGAATTTTACTGTGCATAAAGTTAATGCTTTAAAGCCCATGATAATTCTTATGCAACTATTACTGTTTCCAAATTAGCAGAATTTTTAATTCAGATTCCAAATTCATACCAGAAAGGTAAAACAGCAATATTTGTTTTATTTAATAACAACCAATACTTCATTAAATAAAGTATAATTTCTTATTGAAATTTTTTAGTATGAATTTAGATTGACTGAGTTAAGTAGAATGTACTTTTATCATGGGAATTAGAGGGTTAAAGTGGCGGTTTAAGAAAAGATGATATTTTTAGTGGTAGGTACGAATAAAGAACAATGTATCCGAATGAGCGATATAATGAGGAATCGCTATAACTTTAATTGAATAAATTTATAATTTTACAGCTAAAAATATACGTAGTTCTAATGTAACGGAAGATTAAAAAAAAATGGCAATTTTTATTATCATTAGACGTCACTTTGCAAAATCTTTTTAAACTTTCGGGACGGGCTTCAGCCCCCTCCCTGGCTACAAGCCTGAACATGACCATGACATCATCCAGACATCACAATATGATATCTATTTATATAAAATCTATCTAATCTTTATATCTACAGTGAAACTCGTTTAAGATACGCCCGCTTAAGATACGATCCCGCTTAAGATACGATCCCGCTTAAGATACGAATTATCTTCGGTCCCTTGAAAAATGCCTATTAAACCTGTGTAAAATTACTCGCTTAATATACGTATGCATAAGATACGATCCCGCTTAATATACGAAGAAAATATGTCCCTGGATGTAAAAAAAATCCCTTAATATACGAAATTGTGATTATGTAATCCGTTTATCACGTGTCTGTAGGGCAGAATAGGTAAAAAGAGCAACTGAATTGCCTCGAGACTTTTTTTCAACAAACTAAAACCACTTCCCGTACTTTAATTTTAATAATGTATCAAATAATTATTGTTCCTTGCATACATTTGGTTTGTCTTTCTAAAAATATTTATGAAAATTTATTATTTTTCTCTTAAAGTATGAAGTGTATTTTAGTTTCTGTTTTCTAAAAATTAATAAAAATTTAGTTTTATTGTCTTTTTTACTTCCTTCTATCTTCAATAGAAGAAAGTATTGCAATAGAAATTTTTTTCGACTTCCAGTTTTCGACGGATTTACATGTTTTAAGGGTCAGAGATCCCAAAAAACATGTTTATAGAAAATGTCTGTCTGTCCATGTGTCCGTCTGTCTGTCGCCATTGTACCATCAAAAAGTGTATGAAGTTATGCATAGAATTGAATCAAATTTTTATTTTAAGTTTATGGCTATGACAAGCAGGTCCTCCCCTAATTTGGAAAAAAATCGCCGCTAGACGGTGCTGTAATAACGATTTTACATATTGTACCATCGAAAAATGTATGAAGTTATGCATAGAATTGAAGTTCTTGGCTATGGCAAGCAGGTCCTTCCTTAATTTGGAAAAAATTCGCCGGTAGGGGGCGCTGTAATAGCGATTTTTGTGCCATTTTGAATACTGTACCATCGAAAAGTGTATGAAGTTATGCAGAGAATTGAGACAAATTTTTTGTGTTTCTTTTTGGTCATGGCATGAAGTTCCTCCCTGAATTTGGAAAAATTCTGCTGGAAGAGGACGCTATAATTGCGATATCTGTACCATTTTCCTTATTGTGCAATCGAAAAGTGTATAAAATTATGCATACAATTGAACCAAATTTTTTGGGCATGTTTTTGGCTTTGGCCAACAGGTCCTCCTTGAATTTGGAAATATCGCGCGGTAAAAGGGCTCTGTGATAGCGATTTTTGTATACTTTTCTTTATTTTTCGTAGTTCTATTGTCCATCGGCGGCTCGTGCAAAGACGGGAACTCACTTCCTGCTAAGCCGGCTATTCACAAACATATGATAACAACAGAATAAGGAAAAACTATTAATTTTAACAAATATCATGATATAGATTAACTCGTTTTTAGTTCATTTAATTGACTGCAGCATAAATTTAAGATGAAAATCAAAGTTGGTATAGTAATGAACTAATAATATTGAAGTATTAACATGTGTAACTAGTTTTTGAAATATTAAGATGTATAAGATAGAAGAAAGTTTTGGGTTTGGCACATCCAACTAGTTTAATTTGGCAGAGAGCATTGCATAAAGGCATTTTCATTTTGTCATTGTATAAACGGTGACTCAATAAAATTTTAGAGAAAAATAAAGTTATTCTTTATTTCAAAATCTTAAAACTCAAATTTTCTAAAATATCTAAAAATTGTTAGAAATGGGTAAAATGAGTGTTATAAATGGCTAAAATACGTGAATAACAATGTACAATGGCTTTATGCACTATATTACTCTGGAATCTATGAAATTCGGATACGATACGATCCCGCTTAAGATACGAAATCCTCTCGGTCCCTTGATTCATATCTTAAACGAGTTTCACTGTATTTATATAAAGTCTTTGTGTGTCCCTCACAATTCTGGTAGGACTGCCTCATTGTGATGAGTAATTGTTGAAAATTACTATTTTAGGGTTTCCACAGTAGTGTCAAATATTGACCAACTTGGCAAAATATCACCCAATTTGGCGACAAAAATAAGTTGTCATATAGGAAGCTAACTTGGCGATAGCTAGCTTATTTAGCGAAATTCCCATTTAAAACCATTAATATTCCATAATCGAGATCACTGCCATTTAATTTAAACTCTGCCCTTTTAAGGGGTTTTTTCAAAATCTATGGGTGAGAATTTAAAGTGTAATATACTAAAATGTACGTCTTTACATTATCATCCCGATGCTACTAATAACATAACAGCCAATAGACGGTGCTGTACTGTCTGAGCTCCTAACTGCCCGATTTTAATATGCTTTAGGTATTTTTCCAGTATAGGGGCCTTGGCAAGGTAGAGAAAATGAAATTTGGCAACCTATTTTCTAGCAACTTATTCACTCTTTCATATACACAAGTAATTTTTCAATATTTATACAATTTATATAATATAAAGAAGCCATTTAACTATTTTTGTATACAAACTGAAGTAAATTGTATATAAAAAAACAACAGTAATATAGATAGATATAAATAAAATGTTTATAGATTATATATATAAACTTAAAAGTTCATTCATTTTGTTTTCGTAGCTGTTTATATCATTTGGCAAAAAAGCTCACTTCTGAAGCCCAAATTATGACAAACTTTAAAAAAGTACGCCAAGGCCCCTATACTGGAAAAGTACCGCTCTTTATATAGTCGAATACAAAAGTTAAATTCTCGGTACTTTTCCACTTTAGGGGCCCTCGCGAAGAAGGAAAATTAGCAGCCTATATTCTGGCAACCTATTCAATGTTTCATTTCATATACACATGCATTTTTTTTCAATATTTATACAATTTATTTAGCATAAAGAAGCCATATATCTAATTTTATAATATAAACATGCCCTGTAATCTGCAGAAAGCCTGAAATCCACACAACACTTGGAACCAAGCTGTGCAGATTAGACTCGTATTCTTGCACGTTTATTGCACAGCTTTATATCTCATATTCCATCATTTTTGACGGTCTATCTTTCTAGTATAAGTATAAAAAGAGTTACTTCTATTCTATGAACAAAAAAGTTCAATGTAAGTTTGTTTTTCAGTGGTAAAATGAGTCATTCAAATCAAGGTAGCAGATCTGCTACTACGGGCATTAGGGTAGAATTTTTGCTACCCTATTATTTTCAAAGGAAATTTGTATTTCTTAGGGTTAGCTGTGTAGTACTTAAGATACTTCCTTTACTTTTAATTCACATGCCCATGTTATTAAATAAATCCAAAATAAATTACTTGAAATTTATAATTTCCATGTACAAATAAAAGGAAATTATTTTTGTTTATACATTTTTGAACAAAACATTGAAATTTCATTCAGGGCTTGAATTTCAGGGCGGGATGGCGGGATTCGCGCCCAAAATTTTGAAATCCCACCCAAAAAAGTATCATGGGAGGGAGGGCTCCCGTCCAAAAAAAATCTCACTATTTTCCTGAAAATTTTGCATTTTGAAATTATGATCAACTCCCGTGAACGCCTTGCGAATTTCCCGATATTTTCACGCGACCAATTGATACATTTTGCGGGTGTTTTTAACTGTGAAAGATCGTTGAAATTTACGAATTTTTCATGCTACCGATAGACAAATTTCATTACTTTTTCTCGAGATCGGTTGACAAGTGTTCGCGACCGATTGGCGAATTCAGGGGGAATTCTGTTCCGAATTTTCTGAAAATTTAAGGCATTAGGTTCCGAAAATTATGAAAAATCGGTCATCAGTTCAACAGACAAACATCGCGAATTTCAACAAATGATCGCCGAAATAATCAATTTCGTCAATTATTTGAGGAAACAAATCACCAATTTCGTCGCAAAGGATTGCGAATAAAATGCAAATTTCGTCAAAGGATCGTGGAAAAACGTGAATTTCGTCAGATTGCAAAAAAAAACTCGAAATCCATCAAAGGATCGCAAAAAAAAAAAACCATAAATTACATCAAAGGATAGCAAAAAAAATTGTAAATTTCGGCAATGGAACGTGGAAAAAACGCGAATTTCGGCAAAGGATCGTGAAAAAAAGCTAATTTCATCAAAGGATCGCGGAATAAACATGAATTTAGTTAAAGGGCCACTGAAAAAAACTCGAATTTCATCAATGAATCGCAAAAAAATGCAAATTTTGTCAAAGGATCGCAATAAAAATGCGAATTTCGACAAAGGATTGCGAAAAAAATGTGCATTTTGTCAAACGACCGCGAAAAAACGCAAATTTCATCAAAAGATCATGAAAAAAAAAACAAATTTCGTCAAAGAATCGCGATTTTCGTCTAAAGATCGCGGATAAAACGCGAATTTCGTCAAAGGTCTGCAGAAAAAAATAGCCTGAAATCAAACTGAACCAAAAAAATAAAAAAGTTTACTTGATTTGCAACAAAAAATAATTAGCGCCTGGAGAGGATTTCCCCAATCCCTTCCTATGCCCCTGCTGTAACCTTTCAGAAAATTTGCCGTGATTTTCAGTTTTTTTTTTTACTTAGAAACAAACATCCGCGATTTTACGGTTACTTTTTGCGACAGGCTGACGAAATTCAGTTTTTTTTATCCCGCATTTGATCGATGAATTTCGCGATTTTATACAGCGGCCAGTCGACGAATTTCACGATTTTTTTTTCTATGCCCAATTGGCATATTTCACGATATTAGGTAGATTTCGTAAGAAATACTACCTATTGCAGTCGTTACCATGGTGCGACTTTTGAAAAATTCCTTCATAACTTTTCATTATAGGACCCCAGGAACCCAAAACCACCCCCACCTAAAAAGTTTATATATATATATATATATATATATATATGTATGTATGTATGTATGTACTAAATTTTGTCCGCACGATAAAAGTCGCAATTATGCACGAATCATCTTCAAACTCGCCAACAACTTTGAGATGGCTAATATCTCGGCGGGGATTAAAAATGGGCGAAATCGGCCCAAGAGGGTGGAAATGGGGAGGGTTCAAAATTTTGAATACTGTCTTAACATGATTCTGATAAAACCAGCTCTTACACAACAATGGCAGGAAAAAAATAAAAGTTTTTCGTTATAGCAGTTGCCAACAATTAAAAAAAAAAACAAATAATAAAATTCTCACCACAACAATTACTTTTCTTTTGCAAAATTTTCACGTGTAAAATTAAATAGTTTGACAAATTGAAAACAAATTGAATATTACGTCATAAGTTTCCTAGAGCAAGATTTCAGCATGAAAACTCAAAATACATAGTTTGACGAATTAAAAAAATACGTATATTGCATCATATTGGAAATATAATGGACCTCAGCAGGTGAATATGTAATGCCATGTAAGTTTGAAGAAACGTATTAAAACATGATAAAAACCCGACTATGGAAATATTAACATATTTTAACACTTTAAGGTTCTCTGAATTTTTTGTAGCCATTTTTTAAACCTATTCCATATATATGTGTGCGGGTATTCGTGTATATTACAATTTTCACAAAAAGTTTAGCACCCTACAGCTCGCTCTTTGTGAAGAAACTGGGTTTTATCTCTAATCTTGATTTAAGTTTTGTTGGAGAATTTAGTACTTAACATCGAAATCTACCTCCGGTTGTAGGCCCGAGCCGGCAGGGATTTTTTTTTTCTGTGACATAAAAAGAAAAATATCCTAAAGGGTGCACCAAAAAGGACGTTAAGTGTCACCGAGCGCTGCGCTCTGGCATATTGATCTAAATTCAGTACTAAACAAAAATAAGATTAGAAAGGCTGCAAAGATCTTGTGGTGCACATCAAAGAAAAGTTCCAAGCTCCAATCAAACATATATAAAAACACCCTTGCAATGAACAGAAATTAGGACTTGAGATTTTTAAAATTAACCTACATTTCTCGCGTAGTGGAAAAAAGGAATACACAGTATTCATTTCAAACTTTTGACTTTGATTGAACAAGCATTCAAATTTTAAACAAAGAAAATACCAGGGAGTCAGGTTTTGACTATAATTCCATTAAGGATATAATAAAAAAATTTTGTTCAGAAATGGGTATTGATGATTCCATCACTGAATATACATTGTTCATGCAAGTAGTTAAAAATCATGTCAAGTTTTCTGAAAATTTTTTAAGACAGCATAACCATATGTTTCCGGTAACTTCCAAAGTTATAAATGTTGTGCTCGTGCTGTCTGTCACAGGTTTACTTTGTGAAAGAAGATTCAGGGCCCAAAATGAAATAAAATCTAAATTCAGAAATTCATTTAACAACGTCATTGTTAAGGACTCATGATATTTGGTTGAAAGTTGAAAAATAGATTATATAAAAGCTTAACTTTCTTACTTTTTTAAATAAAAAAACATTTTGCATAATTATTCTGAGTTGTTGATTTAAATTGCTTCAATGGTATTTTGTCATGTCTGTATTAATACAGACATGACAAAATAATTAATGTAAATCTTCAAATCGCACGTAAAATAACAGTGGGTTTTAGATTTTTTTCTCTCTCCCAAATAGCTCAACTCCCCTCCATTTATGAATGTTGGTAGGGAGACTCCTCTCCTAGGAAAAATTGAATTTCAAGCCCTGCCATTTTAATATATAAATAGAGGAAATTATGAAGTAAATCCGGTATTAACATTTTGAACTTTATATTTTTAAGTACAAATAGAAGCATAAATTTGAAGTTTAAAAAATTCTAAGTATAAAACGTTTTTTTATTGAGCCGTATCACTCAAGTATATTACCAGGGGTCGACGCAGGTTTTTATTCTTGGGGCCTATTTTGTGAAAAGTAAAAGTTATTTTTGTGAATTTTATTATATTTTTGTGAAAAATAACATTCTGTAACGAAAATTGAAATCCAATTACCGTAATTTCCGGCCTATAATCCGCAGATTATCTGTTAAAAAACCTCAAAAATTTTAAGTGCGGATTATCTGCTGAAATTTTTTTTAAGCCGAAGTTCAGGGCAGACATCCAGTTTCTACCGGCAGTCATAAAATAAAAATGTAAACAGTTATCAAACCATTGTCTGCTATCGACCGTTCATGGAGTTGCTTGTGATTGGTTCACATGTGACGTGTATGTGCTAGTGGGAGTGGCTTCCGATTATGATTTTTTTTTTTAGCCTTTTGGCAACATGTTTCTATGAAGAACAAAGCATTTCTCAACTCATCCCTTTCAAAAATTTGCAATATCAATCATTTATGAAATAGCTCCTCCTAAAATTACGGCAGTTTTACTGATTACGATGATTGATATTACGATGCAACCAATGGGAATCCATCACACATTAATCGAATGTATCATTATCGTATCGTAGTTTCATGGTTTTACTGCTGCCCTCTATGGATACGATAATGAAATACAATTATGTCCTTGTAATTTATATTAAAAATCAAACCGTATTTGATGATATATTACGTTGAAAGTTATAATAATGTCTAAGAGAAAACCTGTTATTTAACACTGCAGAATTTAAACAAAACATTATTTAAAAAGCGGAAGATGACTTAAAACCAGGAATTATTAAAGAATTATCTGTATTCACAAGACCTTCAACATTTTAGATATGATTCAATGAAAAAAATTATTTGTATTTTTTAACTTGTAATTATTTGATTATTATTTTATTACAATTATCATTTAAATAGAGCAACTAAATAAATAGGGAGGTGGTTTATTAGTAGTACTTTTGGCATGCTGCAAACAATGAGTAATTCTCTTATCGTCCGGCGTATAATCCGCGGATTATACGCCGATGTGGATTATCTGTTGAAATTTTTTTATAAGGGCTAAAATTTGCGGCTGCGGATTATACGCCGCTGCGGATTATAGGCCTGAAATTACGGTACTCAAATTTGAACCAAGAATTTATTAACAAAAACTTCTTTAAATCCCCTTGCTAAAATTCTTGTTTTTTGTGACCTAATTTTATTTACAAATTAAACATTTTAAAACAGTTTTTATGAAGAAGAATTTTTAGGAAGTTATTTTCACGATATTTTATTAAAAGGAATTTTAAGAGTTATTGTTTTATTACCGTAAAATAACGTTAATACCCCCCCCCCCCCCAGACACGATGGAAAATCGTTAAAAAATCAGAGGGGGCGCTTACACGGTATTAAAATTGTAGTAATGTTATCTATGGCTGGTGGGGTGGGTGATGGTAATGGCCGATCGTCGCAAAATGTGCATTATTTTAATAAAGTGAGAAAAGAAAAACATTTTGAAAAATAAAAATTATATACAAAATAGAAAAACAGTATAACTTCGCGATTAACGGCGACTTCAAATTATAGAAAATTCTGGATTTCAAAAGCTTTGAAACTGGAATGCATTTAGATAAATAATAACACTGTCATATCACACTGTCATAATAATATCTGTCATAAGATAAATAACAACACTAATATTTGTCATTAACACGGTAACAGAAAAATAAATGGAACTTAATAATTTAAATTAATTAAAAAACACTAACAAATTGCATTTGAAAATGTCCTAAAATTCATTCTAAAACTAGTAACATTTTATGCGGTGTCGCTATCTGTTGTAAATTAGAGAGATTAAATAACCATTTTTTTTTTTTTTTAAATCATCATTTCTTATCTATAAAGGCTAAATACAAATCACAAAAATAACAATAATAAAATGAAAAATATTGCAAATGAAACTAATAATAATAATAATAATAATAATAAAAGAAATGTGTTATAATGGGAAATTTAAAGCAGACTGACATAGAATTAATTTTAAAAAATAACTTTATCACTACATTAACTCATTTTAAATAGTGATATATAAAGTAAATATTATGTATATCACCTTCAAATATCAAATTAAATCACCAATTCAATACTTAATAATAATAATAATAATAATAATAAAATATATAATACCAATAAATCCGATTTCACGTTATTTTGGTGCCATCTACCATAACTTAAAAGAAAGAAAACCAACACGATATCACTATTATCACTATTATTTTATATACTTAGTAATAATAATATACAAGGATAATAGTTTTATGAAAAATATTAATTATTTGTATAAATATGAAGTTATGTAGCTGTACAGAACGGTAGTACCGATCGGTAGTGAAAAGTTCGATGACGTGAATCGATTCTTAATCGAATCGTAAAACGAATAACTGAACTGCGTTTATGGCTTCCTCTGAAGTTTATGACGATATGAAAACAAAAGGTAAGTACAAACATATTATTACATTTGCGATATATTAAAGAATTACGCCTTTCTGATCCGTCGGAAAAATAAATAACTTGCGAGATATTGATCTTGATGTGCGCACCGAAATTTTTTTGGGGGGAGGGCACTTACTTGGGATTTCTTGAATTTCCAATTTGTTAACACAGTGGGAGGGGGGTGCTTAATCGGGAAGGGTGGATTCACGGGATTTTACGGTAAGTTCATTTTTGTGAAGGGCCCCATTTTATTAAATTTATTTTTGTGAAGGGGCCCTAAATAGGCCCCAAATTTTGCCTGGATTGACCCCTGATTACATTAAGTATGTTTGTATAACAGAGTTTCCCCCAGACAGTTTCAGGAGGGTGCTGCACCCTACCTGCCCTTTGATTTACAAAATAGCACCGCTATTGCCCCACATTAAAAAAATTAGCTCCCTTGTTGCCCCCACCTGAAAAAAGGGCTTTTACTCCTTTGTTTATTAAAAAATTTACTTGCATAGTAAAAACTGACTCATTGCTGTTTTTAAAATAGTTTTCTGTCTATTAAATATTAAAAAGTAGTTTTAAAAATCAAAAGAATGCCTTTAAAAATTTCAAGAAATGCCCTTAAGAATCCAAAACATGCCCTTTGGAATCTAAAAGTACCCTTTTCCCACAAACAGCATCCTGCCCTTTTTTAAACCTGGGGGAAACTCTGGTATAATGTGGTATATATGTATTAATATATTAATTTCAAATGCTAAAAGGTGTCAATGAAAACTTTAAAACCAGTAAAAGTACGTTTATTTCAACTGTTGGCATGTTTCGACTCACCCCAAGTCATTTTCAAAAACGATAAAAGTAGCCAACTTACTTTGAGAATGCCAGATTCTTCTTGAAAATGAGAAGCGTAGGCTATGGAGGGTGATACACAAAAAAGGTTTCTCTTCTTCTTCTGAGGTTTGTACAACCAATAAACAAGGCTGGAGGAAAGGAGGGTGCCGACCAAGAAACCGGATAACCAGGATGGAAGGGGGGCCCACATAAAAGCTAACAAAGCGATGAATAGGTGAAATTTCACACTGTTTTGTGCATATCTCATCCATGCAATACTCTTTTTCACACTAAAATTAAAATGAGTGTCCCCCTTATTAGGTACTGGATTGCAATCGGTTGATGTCGAATCCATTGCTAAATCTGCAAGGCAATAAGGCTCTTTTGTGTCTTCTTCAGGTTCAGACAAAGTATCTTTTTTCGAATCTAATGTTGCTTTTTCTAACGGGTTGTTTATGTAATGACTAAACGTGTCCTCATCTGCTTCAATGGCAGGACTCAAATCGCTCTGAAAATCCACACCCTCTTCTGAATTGGGCTCAGGTTTTGCTTGGACACTCGGCGAAGAGGGCTCTTTAGCAGGTTCTTTTGAATAACCTTTAAGAGAAGACTGAGAGCTCTCTCTGGAATCTGCAATGTAAAAGTTACTCTGAGACACGTCCAAGGCATTCTTAAGGGGGGCTTCTTCTGTCCCTTTCTTGTAACTTATCTCCAGCTGTTCTTCGTCTGATTTGTTGAAGTGTAACGAGATGAAAGTGGTCTTGGGTTTTGGACCCTGGTTTCTACGGAAACCTCTGCTGCTCATGTTCCAATCGGGAGACGAAACCTGCAATGGAAAGGGGATTATTTTAAGAAAACAAGGACTTTCAAGAACCCAAAACAAAAAAATTTAAGGACCCAAAAATTGAATAAACCAATGAATTCCCTCAGATGAGCTGTAGATTCCCTCAAATCTGCACAGCTTGGGACCCTAGGTATAGGTCAAAATTAACATTTTTGGCCACTGGCCAGTACACTTATTTTTTTCACTGGCCAGTTTTTTTTAACCACTGGCCAGTAACAAAGTTATGTACGCTCCATACAAAATTGTGTTTTTTCTAACTATCAACATTGTAATTTTCTAATATATATTACTTACCATTCGATATGATTACACTCAACTGAAAAATTTTATTTTTACTATTAATTGCAATGAAATAAATTCACAGGAAATTTTCAGAAAGGTTACAGCAGAGGGGGACACCCCCCCCCCCCTCGGCACCAACTAATATGCATTTTTCTGCGACCATTTAACGAATTTCGCGATCTTTTGACGAAATTCACGTTTTTTCGTGACCTCTTGCAAAATTTGCTTTTTTCCGCGATCTTTTGACGAAATCTCCGTTTTTTTCCGCGATCTTTTCACAAAATTGCATTTTTTTGTAATCTTTTAACGAAATTTGTGGGGGACGAAATTTGCGTTTTTAGGTGATTTTTTGACGAAATTTGCATTTTTTCTGCAATCTTTTGATGAAATTTGTGTTTTTTCTGCAATCTTTTTGCGAAGTTTGCGTTTTTTTCACAAGCTTTTGGCGAAAGTTGCATTTTTTCCGTGATCTTTTCAAGAAATTTGCGTTTTTTCCACAATCTTTTGACGAAAGTTGCATTTTCTCCGCGATTTTTTCAAGAAATTTACGTTTTTTCCGCGATCTTTTCACGAAATTTGCATTTTCCCGTGATCTTTTCACAAAATTTGCGGGTTTTTTTGTGCAACCTTTTCTTGAAATTTGTGTTTTTTCTGCGATCTTTTGACGAAATTTGCGTTTTTCCGCGATCTTTTCACGAAATTTGCGTTTTTCCGCGATACTTTGAAGAATTTTGTGATTCTTTTTCGCGATTCTTTGTCGAAATTTGCGTTTTATCCGCGATCTTTTCACGAATTTTGCGTTTTATCCGCGGTACTTTGAAGAATTTTGTGATTCTTTTTCGCGATTTTTTGTCGAAATTTGCGTTTTTTTCGCGATTTTTTCTTGAAATTTGTGTTTTTCTGCGATCTTTTGATGAAATTTGCGTTTTTTCTGCGATTTTGTCACGAAAGTTACGTTTTCTCCGCGATCTTTTCACGAATTTTGCGTTTTTTCGCGATCTTTTCACGAATTTTGCATTTTTTCTGCGATCTTTTCACAAATTTTGCGTTTTATCCACAATCTTTTCACAAATTTTGCATTTTATCCGCGATCTTTTCATGAATTTTGCGTTTTTTCGCGATCTTTTCACGAAATTTGCGTTTTTCCGCGATACTTTGAAGAATTTTGTGATTCTTTGTCGAAATTTGTGTTTTTCCGCGATCTTTTCAAGACTTTATCCTTTTATCCGCGATCTTTTCACGCAATTTATGTTTTTTCCGCGATCTTTTCACGAAATTTACGTTTTTCCGCGATACTTTGAAGAATTTTGTGATTCTTTTTCGCGATTTTTTGTCGAAATTTGCGTTTTTTTCGCGATCTTTTCTTGAAATTTGTGTTTTTCTGCGATCTTTTGATGAAATTTGCGTTTTTTCTGCGATTTTGTCACGAAAGTTACGTTTTCTCCGCGATCTTTTCACGAATTTTGCGTTTGTTCTGCGATCTTTTCACGAATTTTGCATTTTTTCTGCGATCTTTTCACGAATTTTGCGTTTTATCCACAATCTTTTCACGAATTTTGCATTTTATCTGCGATCTTTTCATGAATTTTGCGTTTTTTCGCGATCTTTTCACGAAATTTGCGTTTTTCCGCGATACTTTGAAGAATTTTGTGATTCTTTGTCGAAATTTGCGTTTTTCCGCGATCTTTTCAAGACTTTATCATTTTATCCGCGATCTTTTCACGCAATTTATGTTTTTTCCGCGATCTTTTCACGAAATTTACATTTTTCCGCGATACTTTGAAGAATTTTGTGATTCTTTGTCGAAATTTGCGTTTTTCCGCGATCTTTTCAAGACTTTATCATTTTATCCGCGATCTTTTCACGAAATTTACGTTTTTCCGCGATACTTTGAAGAATTTTGTGATTCTTTGTCGATATTTGTGTTTTTTTCCGCGATCTCTTCACGAAATTTGTGTTTTTTCCGTGATTTTTTGACGAAATTTGCGTTTTTCCACGATCTTGTCACGAAAGTTGCATTTTCTCTGCGATCTTTTCACGAAATTTGCGTTTTTTCCGCGATGTTTTGACGTAATTCGTGTTTTTTACGTGGTCCTTCGGCGAAAATCACATTTTTTTCGAGATTCTTTGACGGAATTGGTGATTTTTTTCTACGAACGATTGACGAAATTGATTTTTTTCGGCGACCATATCGAAATTAGCGATATTTTTATGTCCGACTTTTCAGACTCATGACAGTTTTTTTTTTTTTTTTTTTCGGAACTGAATGCCTTAAATTTTCGGAAATCGAGACAGAATCACCCCTGCTACTTTCTTTTCTTACGTTCGGGAGAATCGTTGATTTGGACGCCTTAAATTCCGAACGAATTTCCCCCCTTTCCTCCCTGGCATCTATCTTTCAACCATCGCGTTTGGCGAGTGGTACCCATTGAGTTTGGCGAGTGAGGACAATAAAGTTAATCGCCACGTTTTAAGTGTTACTCGACACCTGGCGAGTGGCGAGTGCTAATTTTGTGCTATAACCCTAGGTTGTGCAGATTTCTGGTCACGGCTTTGTTTACATTTTTAAACAGTCATTTCAATGTAATAATGTAATCAAAATTATAATGAATGTTTAGAATGCAGTAAAATATTAAAATAATTAAGTAAAATAATAAACTAAAATAGTAAACATTAAGATAATTTTTAAAATGATGAAATTATTAAAGGTAAAGGTCAAATAATTAATAATGTATAACAACATATGCATGCATCATAAACATGAGATACATTTATCTTGAATGATTCAATGAAATTTGCCTCATAAAAGTACCCTACTCATTCACATCAAAATCTTAAAATAAGGAAACTATTCCAGATTTATCCAGACTTAATTACCAAAAAAGCTTGATTAATACATAAATATCTAATAAAAATGAAAATTTGTCTGTCTGTAATGCTATACAAATCCACAGTTTGGAAGTCAGAATTGTGAAATGTTACGTACATGTGCAGAGCCGAAACTAACCTTTTTTACAACCGGGGCAAACATGAATTTTGGCACCCCCCCCCCCCTTTTCTTCCTCGAAGTATATTTACAAAGAGAATGTTACTAATTTCTAATGGCCAACTTATTTTAAAATTTAAAATATCTAATACCAGGGTTGTTTGGTTTAAACCAAATGGTTTTTTTAAATATGGTTTTTTTCTCTTTTTCCCTAATGTTTTCCTTTATTTTACACATTATTGAAAAATGCAAAATCCAAGTTATGCAGAAGCTACAAGCAAAGCTTTAGAAAAATGATTAATTAATAAATATGTAAAGGTGACAAACATTTTTAATCAATCAAACTTTTCTTATAAGCTTTAAATCTACATAGCATACTAATTAATTTTTCTAAAATTAGCTGGGAAGAAAAAAACGAGTAGTTAGTTATTTTTCTTCTTCTTTTTTGTAAGCCTTTTATTTTTAAAAATAGCCAAAATGGCAGATTTGAGCTAAAAACACACTTTTACTACTTAGATTGCTTAATTAGTTAAGATTTACTAAGAATTACATAGGCCTCAATGATGACATAATCATAAGTAATTCTCTCTATTGGTTACTTTTTGTTCTGTATATCTGTATGCTAATGAATGATTGGCTATGAGTTTTCTTTGCTGTGTCATGGGTTTAGTAAGCTTTTGTTTTTCTTGCATTCCTACATTGAGATTGAGGTTTTGCATTATGATTTTATTCTGTTACCAGCAGGATTGGCACGGTTTAAATCAATTGGTTAACCAACTGGTTTTTTAGAAAGGATCTAATATAATATTTTCTCATTTTTGTAATTTAAGTGTTTCAAATTATTGGATATAAATAATTTCTACTTTTAACAATCTTATCCCAGCAGTCACCATGAGACATAGTGAGTCTAGGTTATGCATGTAGAATGCAAATTGCATGTGTTGATGAACATATCGGAGGCTCTAAAGATAAAATTTAAAACATGTGAATGTAGCAAAGATAAAATAGATTAAAAATACTCAATATTTTGAATAAAATATTTTCCTTTGAGAAAACGCAGATTATTTACAATTAATAACATAAAATGACCTTTAAGATTTCAGTCAAGCTGCAAAAGAAAATTTTCTTGATTGGGGAGATTATTATTTAAGGTTGTTCTCAAATGCTCTACTCAACAAGTGCAAAATGCTTTGACACATTTACAAATTGATTTTTTAATGGAAAGATATAAAATTAGAAGGCCTGACTGGAAGCGATTTGGAATCAAACTGTGTTTTCCATTTTTGATAAATAAATTACCTATTGAGTTATAAGCAATTTTGATCACGTGACAAAGATGTTTTTAACAGGGGTGTAGCCACAGATATTTTTTGGGGGGGGGGGAGAATTCGAAAATTTCCCAACTTGAAACAAATTCCTCCAATTTTCGACTAAAATGATATGCACAACGTGTGTAATAATTATAATGATACTCAGTGGCGTAGCTAAGGGGGGGGGGGGCGGTCCGCCCTGGGTGTCACCCTCTAAGGGGTGACACCCAATTTTTATTTGCAAAAAAATATATATATAAATTTTTAAGATTTTGGAAAACAATTCTGAAATAAAATGAAATTTCTAGCGCGCCACACAATAGATTTAACTTTCTTTTCTTGGAGAATCTGAAATTTTATACAGAATGGGATGCCTAACTAAGATATACACTAGTACTAGTGAACAAAAATCTAGACTATGGGATGAGTTATGAGTTGCCCTGTGGTTTCTTGTGTGGGTAGAACAAAAGGAATGGTATGGTCATTTCCTGTGTTATTGTTGCCTTGGATTCTTTTACCCTTTTTACTTTCTTCTATCTTCAATAGAAGAAAGTATTGTAATCGAAATTTTTGACATGGGTTTACACATTTTAGGGGTCAGAGATCCCCAAAAATATGTTTATACAAAATGTCTGTCTGTCCGTGTGTTGCCATTATACCATCAGAAAGTGTATAAAGTTATGAGTAGAATTTAACCAAATTTTTTGTGTTGTGCATGTTTTTGGCTATGGCTAGCAGGTACTTCTTGAATTTAGAAATATTCCATCAGAAGGGGGTGCTGTAATAGCGATTTTTGTACCATTTTCATTATTATACCGTCGAAAAATGTATGAAGTTATTCAAAGAATTGAACCAATTTCAGATTTATGTTTTCGGCTATGGCAAGCAGGTCGAAATATTTTGGCAGAGCTGTAATAACGCTGAAGGGGGTGCCTTAATAGCGATTTTTGTATAATTTTCTTGTTTTTTCGTAGTTCTATTGTACATCGGCGGCTCGTGTAGTGGCGGGAACTTCATACCCTACTATGCTGGCTATTCGCAAACAGCTGACGTACAACAAAATAACAAAAACTATTGATTATCATAAATATTATTATCGAGATTAACTCGTTTTTACTCCGATTGATTGACTGAAGCAGAGATTTAAGATGAAAGTCAAAGTTGGTATAGTATTGAACTATTAACATTTGTAACAACTTTTTAAAACATTAAGATGTATGAGGTCGAATGAAGTTTTGGGATTAGCACGTTCAAGTATTTTCGAAAGATATTGCGCCCACAGACATTATAATCTACTAATAATTTAGGGCATATAACTTGTGCTGATATGCCATTAAAGAATGGGAAACTATTAAAAGGGCAGATTAACACTATGAAGGTCTAGCTGGCAAGAGTGAACTGAAGAGTACATCGTGACGTCAGTGAAATATGAAAGACATTCTTCCAACTGCATAAATAAAATGGCTGAGGCTTGATTGAACTTTGGAACACACAGTTTATTTAAAAATATCACAGATCGGGATTACAGTTGATTATACTCACAGACGAGAGCAAGGTTGATGAAATTCATAACAGCAGGAACAGATGTTTAATTGCACATTAATTAACACTAATAAAATATCACAGTTGATTAAAGCTTAATTAAAACCATGTTAAAAATAAAACTCATTCAATACTTTCAGACTGAAAAACTCCATGAATGCCGTCAAATGAACATTCAAGATTCTTGAAAATACTTCCCCTCATGGGAGAAGCAAAACGAAAGGCAACGATATCCACAACATGCCAAGGCTATATACGATCAAAGAAATAGCATGTGCTTTCAAGAAGAACCACAGCAACCAATGAGCAGTTGA
This sequence comes from Maratus speciosus, assembly GCA_963932465.1. Classification (NCBI taxonomy): domain Eukaryota; kingdom Metazoa; phylum Arthropoda; class Arachnida; order Araneae; family Salticidae; genus Maratus; species Maratus speciosus. The sequence continues at coordinate 3,899,675 of CAWVRF010000002.1, read as the reverse complement.
TATCATTATGGATATGCAAAAACTAGAAACGATGAATCGATTTATTCGATTCTAAAAGATTCTGTGCTGCCATCTGGCGACAAAGTGAAAGTGATATCGATACGTCTTATCGATCATGAAACGTTCTATGCACGACGTGGCTAATTCACGGTATGGAGAACAGCAAAAATTTAACGATGTTCACGAAGTAAACATCGCATAGAAAACAAATCAAAAGGATTTCCAATTAAGGACCATTACAGAAAAGATAAGTAAGTAATATATTTAAGTAAATAAAGATGAATAAATGTTAACTATTAATGAAACTGTAATAAAGAAAATATGTATAAAAAGTAAACAAAAGACCGGTACTCTAAAATAACAATAAAGATAAGCGATAAGAGACGAAGCAAGAACAAAATTTATTCTGCCATCATCTACACTAGTCCTTTAGTCCTTGACTTCCAGAAAAGCATATACTTTAGGTTGTAAACTGGTAGACATCATGCTCAGAATCAGTGTAATCAGGAGAAGGCGGTTGTGATAAATGAGTCTCGAGTGATCAAAAAAGTTTATTTCAGTATTTTAGCAAACAGAGGAATGAGGAGAGAACTTTTCGACAAAGTGCTTTGATTTTGGATTATCTTATATGGCTGGTTGTCGCCTTCTGATGTAGAATGAAAATAAAATTATGTATTATGCTTACAAGATATCGATTGAGGAAAAATATAAATACGTATTTTAAACAATGTTAGCGATAACATTTATCTTTAAAATATTTTTATTTTGTTTCTATTAGAAAAGAAATTGCTTTTAGAAAGGAAAAACTTAATATAAAAGAATGTGGTTTAAATATTCTCGGACGCCTATTGGTTTTATAACAGAAACATTAACTAATCGGATGTGCCAATCCCAAAACTTTCTCTTATCTCATACATGTTAATACTTCAAAATTCACTAGCACAGTGCTAAAATTAAACGACAATCTATGCCCATCGTGAGGATTCTAAAGATATGAAATTCCTTGCATTAGTTCTTGAGATATTGCGAAAATTGTGAAAATATTTGCGAAAATTGTGCAAATCATGCAAAATTCAGCATATTAGCACCACTTATTGGTGCTTTACACCAAAACCTAATCAGCGACAATTTATGTCAACGTCTAACTGAATCCGAAGTTTGATGAAAATCCGTGCATTAGTTTTTGAGATAGAGATATTGTCAATATCGTGACTAGGCCAACATAGCAGCGCCACCTATTGGGCGATTGACACGAAAACCTAATCAGCAACAACTTGTATCAACCACTAACTGAATCTGAAGTTAAATGAAAATTCGTGAATTAGTTCTTGAGATACAGCTTTTGCGGAAATCATGAAGAAGGCAGCATAGCAGTGCCACCTGTTGGACAATTTACACCAAAACATAATTAGCACCAACTCATATCAAGGAATAACTGAATCTGAAGTTTTATGAAAATCCGTTCATGTTCATTAGTTCTTGAGATATAGCTATTTCAGAAACAGTCAAAAATTCCGTACAGCAGCGCCACCTTCTGAGCAGTATACACCAAAAACTAATCAGCACCAGTTTATATCAAGGTCTAACTGAATCTAAATTTTTGTGAAATTCCGCCCATTACTTCTTGAGATAGAGCACCCACAAAACTTTTGTCACATACAGACACTCACAGAGTGGCATTTTCTAAAAATCATCAAATCGTGTTCAGGACCTTCTAAAACATATAAATCCATCGAAAACCGAAGTCAAAATTTTTCACGAATCCAATACTCTCTCTTTGTAAAGATAGAAGACAGTAAAAATGAAACATAAAGTAAATAACCTTTCATACGTTGAATTTTCGTGCGTTTTTACTTTCTTGTATCTTTTCAAGAAGAAAGCATTGGATTCGTGAAAAAATTCAACTTCCAGTTTCTGACGGATTTATACATTTTAGAAGGTCCTGAACACGACTTGACTGTTTTTAGAAAATATCATTGTTGCTGATTAGGTTTTCATGTAAATCATATAGCAGGTGCCGCTGTTATATGGCATTTTTACGACTTTCGCGTTAGCTATATCTCAAAAACTAATGAACGAAATTTAATCAAACTTCATATTTTCTGCTGTTACACTTTCACATAAATAGTTGGGTGTATACTTCCCAACAGGTGTCACTTTTATGCTTTTTGGGTGGTGAATTTCGATCGCAGTCATCTAAGAGCGTGGGTATCGAAATTCAATTACTTGTTTGAAAGATGCGATGTTTATATCTCCGTTTTAAATACACAAAATTCAACGAACATATACCATTTAGAATCCTCATGTAGGTGGGCCTAGATTGTCATTTAATTTTGACACCATGATAGCGAATTTTGAAGTATTAACATGTATGAGATAGAAGAAAGTTTTGGGATTGGCACATCCGACTAGTTTATTTTATTTAAATGTTCTGAACTTTAAATCGCATTTTATTCCATTACATTCTAATGTTAAGATATTTTGCTTATACAATACGAATAAATTCTTAATTTCATTTATACGTTTTTTCGAAGGATACTTCCAAATATTGACTAAAGTATAGAGCATGAAACAATAATATAAAATTTTTGCTTTCTTATTATATATAGAGCATGAAACAATAATATAAAATTTTTGCTTTCTTCCTCTTATTATTATTATTTTTAAAAATATTTTCACATTGTTAATATAAATTTCAGAAAAGTTCTCCAAAAAATGTTAAAGTTTTATTTATAATAACGTAGAATTGCGATTGAAAAATTATGATGGGTGTGTGTGTGGGGGAGGGGGGGGGGTGACACCATTTACAGCCGCCCCGGGTGTCATCTATCCTAGCTACGCCACTGATGATACTTTTGCATAAAAAATTCCTTTCCAAAGAAAAATTCTGAAACTGAAAACATAAAAATTCTAATTATGGGTTTGCTTACTAAAAAAATAAATACGCTTTTTAATTTCTTCTATCTTTACAAGAAGAAAGTATTGGATTCGTGAAAGAAATTCGACTTCCGGTTTTAGGCTGATTTATACATTTTAGTAAGTCCTGAACACGATTCGACTGTTTTTAGAAAATATCTGTCTGTCTATATGTGATACAGATTTTGTGGGCGCTCTAACGCAAGAACTAATGCACGAAATTTAATAAAACTTTAGAGATTCACTTATACAGTCGAACCTCGTTAACGCAAACACTCAAGGGGAAACTTTTTTTGTTCGTATTAAAAGTAGTTCGTGTTATCAGAACTTAACTACATTACATATAACTGGACGAGGCAATCAGAAACAGTTTGTGTTAACGAGGTTTGACTGTACCTTGATAAAAATTGGTGCTGATTTGTTTTTGGTGTAAATCGTTCAACAGGTGGCACTGCTGTGCGGCATTTTTCACGATTTACATGATTTTTGCAATAATTATATCTCAAAAACTATTGCACGGAATTTGATCAAACGTCATATTATGTTAAACTTTGACATAATTTGATGCAGATTAGCTTTTTAGGTATATCATATAGCAGGTGGCGCTGCTATGCAGCATTTTTCACGATTTTGCGATAGCTGTATCTCAAAAACTACGGAATTTAGTCAAACTTCATATCCCACATAAGTAGCACTTCCACATAAATAGATCCTTATTAGGCTTGGGTCTATACTGTCCAAAGCTATCGCTTTTGTGCACTTTGAGTAAGGAATTTTGGTTGCAGACATCTAAGAGGCTGGGTGCCAAAATTCAATGATTTGTTTGAAAAATGCTATGCTTATATCTCCTTTTTAAATGCACACGATTCAACAAATCTATACCTTTAGAGTTTGTTATTATAGGCAAAGAATTGTCATTTAATTTTGGTACTGTGGTTGCAAATTTTGAGGCATTAACATATATGGAGTAGAAGAAAATTTTGGGATTGGCAAATCCGACTAGTTTTCACTTAATATTAATTATTGTGGTCTTTAAAGAAGCCCACCTGTTAATAACATGGCTTAGTTTAATAAAATTCCCTATTTTACTGTCATATTTTTAAAGCATTAGACTGTCAAGTCTGTCATCCCTCATTGTAGCTTGCAATATATATTTTTTTTATTTTTATTTGACTAAAGATTCTTTCATTAGATGCAACGCCATAAAGATAAGCTGCTGTGAATGTTAAGGTACGAGTATATAGTTTGACGGCGTGACCCAAATAGCCTTTGAATTTCATGGCATGAGTAAAAGGTTTGTTAAGTTAGTTGGGATTTGGTTTATTTCTATTTGACTCTGCAAGTCATGTACATCCGGTCTCTCATATCAAGGTGGAAACATTATTAACTTTTCCCCTGCACAATTGTAATTTAAATATGGAATGCATTGCTGCGATATTCTCTTGATATAGGGAACATTGTCATTTAAGCCCATTACTAAATTACCGAAATTTTCTTGTATTTCTTATAATTCTTTACTGTAAAACTTATGTGTATCAATGTCCATTGATGTGCAATTATTTTTATCTATTGCCTTTGGCGAAACCGTTTTCCTACGGTGCTTTCGGAACTCAGCTTCTCCAGTCACATCCTAATATTCATAATTGTTTGTGAGCTTATCTGTAAGGAAATCTTTATTTCTTCAACATTTTATTCAAGTGCAACGTGTCAGTGTTACAGTGCATGTCGATTTTTTCTTCAGTTGATGGATTGCTTCCATGGTCATATTTCTGTTCCAAATTAAAATCGCCCATTTTTTACCTTTTTCATCCTCAAATGGATTTTTAGATGCTCCAAAATCTTGCACGAAAACTCTTTTCCTATTATGAAGGGTTTCTTCGTCCTGAGATTTATAGTAACTTTTTAGAACAGCTTTAAACACAGAACACTGGACTTTTGGTTTAAAATTTTATAAACACATATAAATATAAACAAACAGGACTGATATATATTTCCGCACACAAATAAAAGTAAAATGTGACAAATTTATCTAAACTAACAACTTCTTATATTCTCATTTGCTCATATAATGCTTTTTACTTGACAGCGAAGGGTTAACTAATTTTTGCGGCAAAAAAATCACGAGAATGAGTAAAATATTGTCCAAAAATCGCAAAATTAGTCAAAAAAGTTGTGAAAACTCATCAAATCTTCTTGCCCATAGCTGTGTTTCAAGTAGGTTACTACATTCCTTTCTGTTGTGCTACAAGTGATCTCCAATTTTCGAAAAAAGCTGCAATCCCTTTGGATTAAAATAGCTGGATTCTCTTTTGGGAGGAGAATGGGAGATAGGGTGAAATTTTTGAGAAAGGATCAAAGTTTTGGAGGAAATAAAGGAACTGATTAGTCAGTTATTGATGGACAGGAGTAGAGAAATTTAGGTCTGGTAGATGTACAATATTTTTGTAGAACTGAAAAATACAATGATAGATTGAGTGTGGCTGATTTCTTTTTATAGTTATTTTGATAATTTAACTTGTTTACTGTTGCAGTACTCAAAATAATCACCAAAACAATAAAAATTTCGTAATTTTTTTACTATTACTTTTAAAAAAGAAAATGTCTCAAAAATCTAGAATTTCCCAACTTCACATATATTGGGGGGGGGGGCTCCCCCCCCATACCCCCATGGCAACGCCCCTGGTTTTTAACCTTCCTTGAGTAGTTATTTTTCTTTTGCATGGAAATTCGGTTCAAAACGCCAACTTTGATACTATTTTCTGAAAGATCTATTGCGTTTGCAAAAAATTGAAGCACAGTGCCATTAAATAGTTTCTGAACAACAGCATCTGCTCGTTTCATGCATTTCTGAACAAAAATAAATTAAAACTTACGTCATAAAGTTGCCCTTTTGGATTTGAGAACAAACAGCCTTAAGAATAAAAAAGAAACTCAAGATAGGAAGTCAAATAAGAGGAAATTGAAAAAAATTGGGCGCTAGCGAAGCATCTGTTTACTTTTAACTAAAATATGCAATAAGATATTTAAATCGTCTATTGCATAATTGAATCCACTATTTAGATCTGACAAAAAAATGGATAAAAATCGAGGCAAGGCTCGCGTGAGACATAACAGAAAAACAAAAAGTCTCATAAAAATGCCTAAAAATATATATTATTAATTTTTTGTTTAGATATTTAAAAGTAATAAGTATTATAAAATAGCTTAGAAAAAAATCCTGTGTATTAAGTCTGATGGCTGTTTAAATGTTTAGTGGATGACAACTTTTATAAATCTACTTTTCATTTTAAGATCAATGTTTTCAGTAGTCGACTAAAGCTGGTAAATAGGTATTTCTGTTCATTTTACTGTCACTTTTTTTTTTTTTTTTTTAAATGTGATAGTTTCTGAGGAGAAGTGTCAAATGATTGATAATACACAATACTTCTTGAAACGTGTAAAGACCCTACTGCTAAATTCAACTCATTCCAGGAATTCTTTATAAAAAGCTTTACCTTTAATAAAAGATAATAATTGTTCATGTTATTTTCTAACAGAAAAATCAGATATCTCAGATTGCAAATATTTCAAAGAAATTATTTGAATAGCCATGGGAAAGTATATTATATTTATGAAACTACACCATATATTTATTTATAGTACTAGTAATCAAAAGATTGTTTATTATTAAGGTTTTCAAGGTATCAATGTTTATGTTTCACTATGCAGAGCATTTTATTCATGGAACAGAAGACATAGCTTTTACTAAAAATGTTTAAATGATTTCAATTTTTTACATAATTGATTGTAATTACTTAATTTAAATTATTTTTAAATGAAGTTATATTACTTATATATCCAAAAATGTTTATTTTTATCAATAAATATGCATGTATATGTAATAGGAAAATACATTTAAAAAAACCTGGTTTAAACCGAAAAAACCTGGTTTAAACCAAAAAAAACCCCAGTTTTTTGGTTTTTTTGAAAAAAACCCGGTTTTATACCAACCCTGTGTAATACTGAACTACATAAATTGAATGTGATGTTTGTTGCAATTATAATTCGTTCACATAAAAGAATTCGCATGTATTACAGTGTTTGCTTATACAGAAGAGTTCCGATTATCCGAGTCCCACTTAACAGAGTTTCCTCTTTTACCGAGTTATTTTCTTCTGATGGACTGATGGCAAAAAAAAAAATTATGGCCATTTTTTTTCCCATTCTGACCAGAAAATCAGAGTTCAAGCTTTTTACGGCTGCTCTTTCATCTTCACCTAACACTTCATTTATAATTCCAAAGGTATAATCTTTCACTTGCCGCCCGGGGCACATGCCCCCTCTGCCCCCCCCCACCCCCCCTTAGTTTCGGCCCTGTACATGTGTATTAAAACACAGCCGAGGCAACTACAGTAATCCAGAACTGAATAACTTAGTTAATTTTTAATGAATAAAAAAAACCACAAATTAACCAATTTATAACATCTTAGCCAAAAATCGCACCAATATTGATTGTAGGGTAGATGTGCCAGTAATGGACACCCTTAAGGAATTTATTTTAAAATTATTTTTTTATTAATAGTTATAATTCTTATATTCCAGTTTTTTCAATATTATATTAACCTATCAACAATATTTAACCATTCTTATAGTCTCATTCCTCAATATGAACTGAAATTTAATTTTAAATAACAAAAATATATCAAAACACCCTCTGGCCCAGTAATGGACACCCTCTGTTCCAGTAATGGACACCCCATAAAAAGTAATAAATATAATTGTTTTTATGACTGCATTTAGAACCAGAATTTAATAAATACATACTAATGAAACAAAATAGTTATTTTCAAATAAATTTAACAATTAGGATACAAGTAATTAATAAAATATTTGTGATAATCATTTACTGTTTGCATCAATTATTGTAATGAACAGAAGATTGATGTTTAATTATTTTAGATGGATAGTTTAAAATACTAAATATCAGGCAATTACAGCTATTAAATTATTGAAACAGTGGGGGATTTAAAGGTAATTTTAAAAAAAAATTCTGGAATATTAGTGTTTAATTTTGTCTCACTATTTTTAACAATTAATCTTCCAGATACTACTTGATATATCATTTATAACTAGTAAATCTGCAGATCAGGAGCCTCAACGTCAGCTCTACAATTCATTGTGTTTAGCACCCTTTGAGTAATATTAATCTTTCTACAAAAAACGAAATTTAAAGTTTTGAAATTACATAAACATTTATAAAACGAAAAAATATTTCGAAGGTTTCTAACATTAGAAGCGTTAAATTAAACCCCTTGTTATGTAAAGGTATTCTGAAAATCTCATGAGCTACTTATTCTAGTAATTTTTAGATAATAGAGTAGATTTCTTCGAAGGACAGAGCCCCCCTGAACCCCTTCGTAGTGTAATTTAATTTACATTTGTAGTTATCAAGTAATTGTGTTAATGTCCTTTAGTAAATTCTACCAATAGACGGAAACGTACATGAATTCTTTTTTACAGCCCTGTATATTACGTGAAGATTTTTACGCATCGTCTATAACATTTAAATTTAATGCAGACAAAAAACCCTCTTAAAACTGCTCATATCACATTTCCGGGGATTAGTATGCATAGTGTGCACCATATATCCAGTTTCTGCGGAGTCCTGTATATGGTTCTATTTAAATTCTGCAAACATTCGTTAGTATACTAAATGTAATTGGGCTGGGAAATACATAACTCAAAAAAAAAAAAACACAAGCAATTCGCGCTCATTTTCATTTATACTTACGAATTCATTTGTGTATCCCTGTACATGGTCTATACAATATTTATGCACTACTTATTAAGCACAAATTTACTTAACGTTAAAACGCACACCATAATCGAAAATGCTCTTCAGCAATCATCCCTAATAGACCAGAACTGTATCCGAAATTTTTTATGTGACCCTATAAATAAACGATAAATACGATACAAATCATATTCAAGCTTCTTGTAGACAACCACAGTAATGTAATTTAATTTCATAATGTTTGAATTAGTGCAACACAATTAACACACTGACGACAGGCAATTTAATTAAATCTGGGTTTAAAAACAGTAGAAGCTCCTCCCTCTTCTGAAAGTGTCTCGGAAATTGGTTTCTGAAATATGTTTTTCATGTTTATGCAGCAGTAAATATCTTTCAATGTACGGATGTAATATATAATGTCTTACAATCTATAAAAAATATGGACAACACAATATAAATGTCTTTTCTGTAAGGTAGAAGTCACTCCCTTAGCCAATGATGTATTCTGAATAAAAACGAGAATTCTCGTTTCCCGTCGCTAATGTGTTAAAATAAGCTGTGAAGAGTTTTTTCCCCCCGTAGACCACATTTTAATCGACCACTTTTGTGTGACCCTGAAAAAAACATATGTTTTGCACCCCATATACTACAAAAATGTTTCAAAAATACATATCAATTTTATTATTTTGTAACAGAGTAACATCATTAAAAAACGCCACAAAAGGATTTTCTTCAAAGATTGTAATATTATGAATACTTTTGAGTTCCCTGTACGCATGCTGTAAGTGCTACACATAACATATTTTATAGTAACCAGGTTCTAGTGCACCTTAATAAAGTATATAAATTTCATTACGTTTAAAATTGTGTAACATTATTAAAATACACCGCAGACGATTTTTCCCAAAGACTATAATGTAACGGAATAGTTTTGAGTGCCCCTGTAATTAAGCTATGAATGCTACACTCTTCATTTTTAATATCAAACATACTTTGGCAAACCTCAATAACGTATATCAATTACATGTAACCCTGACTATATTTACACGAGTTAGAGCACGTAGAGAAACACGGCAGAAGACAGATACAAAAACTGAAGTCATAAATACAGTGGAACCCGGTTAAGACGCTCACGGTTAATACGCGATCCCGCTTAATACGCGAATTTTTTCAGATCCCTTGAACATCGTTCCTAAGACTAATGCAAAAATATCACGTTTAATACGCGGACGGTTATTACGCGATCCCGCTTAATACGCGATAAATTTTCGGTCCTTTTGAGGAAAAAAAATCACGCTTAAGACGCGAATTCATTGATTAACACGTTGAGTGCCACGTCAGTCACCGGTGACTGACACTGAACATTTAGTTTGGGCCGCGTCAGTCATAGGTGACTGATACTTATTGATTGTGTAATGGGAATCTTATTTCGTGACCCAAACGGAAAGACATACAAAATAGACTTGGCATTCAACGTGTTAAGATGCGAATTCCTTCTCTCTTCTCAAGTGATGCCAATTTTGCCGATTATTTCTATTCAAGTAAAAACCACTATTTTCTACTAGTATTATTTACATTATTTAATAACAGATTAATTAACGCGAAATTACTAATGGGAAATAGTGGTAGATATTTGAATAAAACGAAAACCTGCTAAATTGGTAAAATTGCAATTCTTTGATACCGCTTCCTAGACAATTGTGTCTGGCTTCGTGTACGTTTTTACTGTAGTAGAGAGATATAGACGAATTCAGGTTACTCAGATATGTAATAAAAATTATATGATTAGAGATGATCATACCTGTTGTTAGTGAGGTTTTAAATGTACGTTATATCACTATTACGTTTTATAATGCATATAGGCAACAAAAAATGAAACTCATAAAGATTAAACAATTGCGGTTGGATAATTCTTTGTTTTCTTTACTTTTTGTTATGCTAAGATAACAATATTATTTACAGAAAAATTAATAAAGATAGTTTTTTTCTTATAGTAAAAAGAAGGACTGGTTATAATGGTACTTATTAATACAAGTACTAAATATGATTTTAAAAACTGGGTTGTGCTTCAAAGGTTTAATATATATGTTTTTTTCTGTTTAAAAAAAATTAGCCTAGTAGGAAAGTTATTTTTGTTGTTTCATTTTTGGTTGTGACGTACAAATGGACAATAAAACCACGTTGGAATCCACATTTATTTTCCGTTATTATTCCAGTCTGTCCTATAAAAAGAAACAACGAGTTAAAGTGAAATCAATTAAGTATTAATCTAAATGACGCAAGTTTAGACCGTAAACGTATAAATGACCGTAAACGTATAAATGAAAGCTCTAAAGTTCAATCAGACGATTAGATGTGTAAATAAGCCCATTTCCTGCAGCATTGTACAAATCACGTTTAATACGCGATCCCGCTTAATACGCGACTTTTGTCCACTCCCTTGAAACGCGTCTTAACCGGGTTCCACTGTACTTTTCATCCATGTAGGAAAGTGTTAAAAAGGATTTACATGCCTTTAACTGTACTTTTTTTTTCACTTATAGCATGGTTAAACAGTAGTTTAAACATCCTAATCCATGCGATAGCAATAACATATTAAAAGCCCCCCAAAATATGCATATCTGGAGATCTATAAATCTACTGGAAAATAATTCATTATCGTGGCCACTGTTAATTGCATAAATTGCATCGATTTGGCGCGATAAAATATTTTTTGTGATAGCCTTTTAATAGTACCTGCAACAAAATTAACGTAATTTACTAACTTCATTCATATTTGACGCAATGATAGGCTATGAATAACAGTCGCTAGGCAACGAAGAAAAGGAAAAAAAAAGAAATACGTATCATGTAAAACAAGAAAATTAATTTAAAAATTCTTTATATTATTGGAATACATGTATAAATGTCCTCAAAACATTATACACGTAAATAAAAAAATCTGATAGATATATTGATAAAATTTCAATATAATAGGAATAATTTAAAACCTTTATTTGGAATTTTAGTATCCATAATTTGACATTTAAATCCATTAATCAAACGTGCCATTTTCTTTCAACAAATGGAAATTTGAAAATCGTCTGACTTGCCGTAGAAAAGCATTATAAAGAAAAATAAAATCTTCCATATTTTCCGAACGAATGAACCAAATTTAACCAAAAACTATACAGCTACGTCCGGGTATCTCACGAATATGCCCAATTAATTTCAAGCTGATCGGGTGCTTTTTGCGGCAGTTATTGCGGAACAGACGGACAGACAGACAGACAAACGGAAATCAAAACTTTTTGTGTCTCCACAGTAAGCCTTCACTGACGTTTCGGCAATAATATTACAAAATAAAACTGTAGAACTGATGTTTGAGGCCACTGATCTGCAGATTTACTAGTTTCATGAATATTACCTATAACTTTCATTAATATTACGTTTATGTTTTTGTTCTTTTTTGTCAGAGGTGAATAAAGAAACATTTAAGACAAAAAATAGATTTTTAATAGCTTCTGTAACTTACCATAATTTCTGGCCTATAATTCCGTGGCGACGTATAATCCGCAGCTGTAATTTTTAGCCTTTATAAAAAAATTTCAGCAGATAATCTGCATCGGCTTATAATCCACGGATTATATGCCGGACTATACGAGAATTACTCATTGTTTTCAACATTCCAAAGTACTACTAATAAACCACCTCCTTATTTATTTAGTTGCTCTATTTAAATGATAATTATAATAAAATAATTGAAAAAAATAATAAAATAATTACAAGTTAAAAAATACAAATATTTTTTTTCACTGAATCTTATATCTAAAACGTCGAATGTCTTGTGAATACAGATAATTCTGTAATAATTGCTGTTTTCAAATCATCTTCTGCTTTTTAAATAACGTTCTGTTTAAATTCTGCAGTGTTAAATAACAGGCTTTCTTTTCTCTTAGACATTATTATAACTTTCAACGTGATATACCATCAAATACGTTTTGGTTTTTAATAAAAATTACAAGGACATAATTGTTTTTTATTATCCTATCCATAGAGGGCAGCAGTAAAGCCATGAAACTATGATACGATAATGATTCATTCGATAAATGTGTGATGGATTCCCATTGTAATATCAATCATCGTAATCAGTAAAACTGCCTTAATTTTGGGATAAGCTATTTTATAAATGATTGAGATTGAAATTTTTGAAAGGGATGAGTTGAGAAACATTTTGTTCTTCATAGAAACATGTAGCTAAAAGGCTAAAAAAAAAAATCATAATCGGAAGCCACTCCCACTAGCACGTTCACGTCATATGTGTACCAATCACAAGCAACTCCACAAACGGTCGATAGCAGACAATCGTTTGATAACCGTTTACATTTTTATTTTATGACTGCCAGTAGAAACTGGATGTCTGCCCTGAACTTCTGCTTAAAAAAAATTTCAGCAGATAATCCGCACTTAAAAATTTTGAGGTTTTTTAACAGATAATCCGCGGATTATAGGCCGGAAATTACAGTAATTGTTTTTATTTAAGCGGAGAGGGACTAAGCCCTATGAGCCCCTCTTTGACTGTACTTTTAAACAATATTTTCTGCTTCCTGGCTGGTTTGATTGCCAGATTATAAAATATGCAAGGTACATTTGAAAAAAAGAATAAAATATTGAAATTGGCTTACATGTTATATATTCCCGCGGCCGCCAGCTTGGATTTCTTGGCGTTTATCGATAAGGCAACCCCGACGAGTGACATGTTTTGGCAACCCCGTGAAGCCTAACATGGGCATAAATCGCTGTTTCGGCGACATTTACTACTTGGCGCAAAAGGAGTTTTCACACCAAGAAAAAATCCAAGATGGCGGCCGCGGGAATATATAACATCTGTTCCTTGAAATTTTATTAATCACATAAAATAACTTTTTAACACCAAAACTTTTATAAATAGCTGCTTTTATTACATTTTCGTAAGTATAATTTAAAAATTAAATTTGATTATTTAGGTTTGCAATTAAGTCAAAATATTTTATGCTCTATAAACATTACTGAAATTGCATTTTTAGCTATGTCTTCATGGGGTGTCCATTACTGGAAAATGACTAATTAACCATCCCAGTAATGGACACTCCCTCTTAAAACCTTAAAAATAAATGAAATTTTGTAAATGGCCGTTAGTATATAAAATTCAAAGTTTTCTATTGCTACTCAAACAAAAACATTGAAATTTTGCAAGAAATTAAATAATATATAAATTAATTAAACAAAGCCAGCTCTTAGCCTCTTCATTAAGATTTTCACAGAAAAACAGCGAAACTTTGAAACATTATTTTCTGCTTCCTGATTGGTTTGATTAAAAATGTCAACAATAACCCTGTTTCATAAAACATGCAAGGGGGGATTATTTAAAAAAAAATAAAAAATAAAAAAAATAAAGTTAAATATTTATTAGTTATTTTTTTATGAACCAAAAACATCAAGGGATGTCCATTACTGGCACATCTACCCTATATAAAATCTGTGCCGAGAATTGTATATATGCATTAAATTTTGAGACGGTGAAAATGACATTTGATTTAGATTTGACGGGGTGGGGGAAGGGACTAAGATTGTGTCAAAGTGAAATAATTTTTGCCGATTTTTCATTCCGTAATACCAAGCATAAGAGCCTCAATTTATAACTTCATCATACTGATCTTGATAACATGTTATTGTACACTTATACTATTAAAATTTAATTTTTCAATAATTTGAGCAGTTGAAGCTTATGAAAATAGTATTTTGGTAACTTTAGGTTAAAAATATATTTGTTTTAAGTCTTACATTAACTATCATAAGACGGATTATTTATTGTAATTAATTCTGTAGGTTTATTATAAATCAATGTAACAGTTCCTTTTTAAACATTTTCTTTCGCCGAAATTCGGGTTTCAACTCGTTATCATTAACGTTTATTAACAACAATGGAAATTTCGGAATTTTGAGTACAATGTAAAAAAAAATCTATTCATTTAGAGCATTACTTGCAACAGCACAGACATTTCAATAAATATCAGTGACTCTCTTTTAAAAATCAAGAAGAAAAGAAAAAAAAAAACTTACTCTTCAATTATTACTAATGAAACATTTTTAACATACTTAAAATCAAAATAACATATCGCAGGACAAAGGTAGAGAGGAAACGAAACTGAAAGCTCGCCTCTTGCACTGTTTGTTGTGTTTGGTAGAGGACCGCCTACTGGGCAGTGGAAGTGCTTTCATTAGAAAAGAAAGTTGGGATCCAGGGAGATATTCGTCAATCTCGTGTCGCTAACAGCGAAAACTCTGATCCCGGCCAAAATGTTTTTAATAAAATTATATTTTTTATTTGAAAATGTTGTTTTTATACTGAAATCAAAACTTACTTAAGTTAGATTACTTAGTTAAGAATAAATACTTAAAAAGTTATTTATTTGTTTATTTATGCTGCGGTGAAGTTAAATCAAAATTAACTGTAAGGATTCAGACGATTTAAAGAGGTGATTTTGTGTTGGTCCCTTTAATGATGGAGTATTTTGAAGTAATTGTAATTGCAGGAGCTTAGTCCTTTAAATTAATTAATGACTTTCATTCAAGGATGACATTATTATATATTTAAATAATCTACTGAATACCGTTTTAAGTGTGCGCTATTGAAATTGTTACGTCTCTTATTTTGCCTCCTGGTATGTTAAATGCAACATTATTTTATGAATTGATATATTTTAGACTAATTTATAATAAATTATAGTTTAACATCAGCGAAGCATTTGTATTTGTTGCCAAATTGTATTATTTTGGTAGCTGTAAGTTGAATGTGTGTTGTTATGAAGTTATGTTAATATTGTAGCGAAGCGTCGAAGGCTGCAATGGATATATACAGCGAAATTACTTGCATATATTTATTCACACATAACTTATTCTATTTAGGTTACACAAACAAACACGACACAACATCATATAAACATAACTCTGTGCTCTTGTTCTAGATTGCAATTAATGTCCTTGTACTGTCTAGTTTACAGTTAATGTCTTAATACCACACCTCCCTTTCTTCAAAGATTCATTTTCTGCGAAGGTCGAACAACTCGTCTACTTCTGGTAGTATACTGATCCTGGTGCTTTCATGGAAACATAGAATTACGTTTACCATTGGTATAGAATGGATGAAGATTCTGACAGCTTGGTTCGGTTGGACTAAGAACTCTGTGTTGTTGGAGACTCGTTATTGGAAACGTTTGGTTGAAGGTCATCTACATCATCCTCCTCTGGTTGGAAATCAGTTGATGGGGCGAGATGCATTCTGTTTCGTCGATATACCTTTTTCCAGATTTGACTATATACGAATGTGGATAATCTAATCTCTGCTGAACCGTATCAGTAGCTTGTGTTTGCTTGTGATCCACACTTAATCTCCAACATCTAGATTACTGAGATCTTGTACCCCATGACTTTGTTATAGTTATCTTTTTGCCGTTCTCTTCTCTTAACCTTCGTTTGAAATTCAGCCCTGTTTTCAATCCTTGTCTCCAGTTGAGATTTTCCAATTGGCAGGGTTGTCTTAATACGATGATTCATGAGAAGTTCTGCAGGACTGAGGTCATTCTGTAATGTTGATGCTCTATATGCCATTAAGGAAAGGTAAGGATTTTCAGCTTTTTTTGGGTTGTAACTTAATGGTTTTTACTGTATAGATTCAATGAAACCATTACTTTGAGGGTAACTAGGACTTGATGTGATATGACGGAATCCATAAAGCTTTGAGAATTTTGAAAATTCAGATGAGTTAATTGGCTCAAATTGATGACCATTGTCAGATCTGACCATATTAGGAATCCCATACCTGGCAAAGATTGATTTGCAGTGCAGAATTACTTCTTCAAAAGTTAATCTTTCCAGTTTTGCGATTTCTGGATTTCGTGAGAAGTAATTGGTCATGATTAAAGTACCAAAATCCGTGTGTTTAAAAAGATCCATGTCCACAGTTTTCCATAGTCTTTCAGGAAATTCGGTAGGGATATAAGAGGTTGATGGCGATGAGTGGTCTCCTTGACACATGATGTGCAAGTTTTTATCATTTTTTCAATTTCTCTATTTATTCCAGGCCAATAGATGGATGATCTTGCTCTCGCGCATCATTTTGTAATTCCCAAATGTCCCTCATGAATTTGTTGTATAAATTGTTTTCGCTGATTGGCATGAATGATGATTCGACAGCCTTTCATTATGTGTCCATCTTGGATCGATATTTTATATCGATGATTCCAATAGGCTAGACAATTTGGTTCTAAATTTTTCCTTGATGGCCAGCCGTTCAGGATTAAATTTTCTAGCTCTTTGCATGTTGCATCAGACTTTTGTGATTGTCATAATTCTTCTAACCTGTTGCATGAACCATGATTACCAAGCTGGTAATGAGGGAATTACCATATGAATATAATGTAGGCAGGTCATTCCATGTCAGTTCAACCAGACCTTGTGACCCAACCAACAGGGATTTAGGGGAAACTTTGTATACATACTACACCTACCTTAATATGAACAAATGAAAAAAAATTTCCTTTCTAGACATCATAGTTTGTGAGATATGGGGGGGGGGGGGCTCAAATTTTTAGATTTTTCTCTAATCACACATTTCTGAGTCTGTATTAGTAGAGTGTGGTTCCATCTTCAAAAAATTGTTTATCTGGATCTAAAATCCAATTGCGCTTAAAAATATCACTATAAGTATGCATCAAAAAATGCCAATTATAATAAAAAAATTAATTTGTAATTTTTAAGGCCAAAAAATTAACCAAAAGTGGAAGTTATGGTTATTTTTCTGAATTTTTGTCATTTTACAAAAAGGCAAATAAAATTTCAAATTTCATTTTGTTTTAAATTACAGTTTACATTTCGCGATTTCTATTTATAAAATAAAAATTGTCTTTCTCATGGCTTTTGCAGCGTCTGAAATCCTTGGTGGTCTGCTGGTCCGAGACTACCAAAAATTCAATCAGATCACTAATTTGAAAAACTTAGTGATCTGCAGGACCAGTAGGGTCAAGTGGGTAAAGTAGGTCAAAAACAGTACAATTATGCCTTTATAGGAAAAAAAATAATTCCACCACTGAAAAAATAGCTCAGAATATGCAAATGGACATTTCTTATTACAGTTAAAGAGAAATATTTCTGAATTAATAAATTTTTGGAACTGATAAACAAGATGGAACAGATGTATTATAATTCCGTGTCCGCAACCTTGGATTTTCTTCTTGGCTCGAATTAAAAATTGCTTTTTATTTAATAGTTATAATTATTATATTCCAGTTTTTTCAATTAATCTATCAACAATATTTAACCATTGGCTACATTTACTACTTGGCGAAAAAGGAGTTTTCATGCGAGAAAAAAAAATCCAAGATGGCGGATCTGGGGTTGTAATACATCTAAGCCAACAAGATTTAAAATGTGTTGTTTATGATTTGTTTTATCCCGTAGGGTGGGGTAAAATAAGTCATGCTAAAAACAGATTCTATTGCAGAATTTATTGTGTACTATTTATGTAGGTAAAAATATGTACATAAATGTGAAAAGAATGAAGAACACTTATAGAAGAAAATACTGTCCCCTGTGGTTCATTTCAGGTTCTGGAAGGACCTTAACTATTTGTGATATATCATCTATTTCTGGGAACACAAAGTGAGAACTTCCACTTTGCTTGGCAAATTTTACAATGTTCGTGTCATTAATTTGTGAAAGTATGATGCCATGAAATATTTTCTTTTTTTTCCCCAAAAACTCTACTTGCACCCATTTCTCAACTTTTAAAGAATGGTCATTATCATTGCATGCAAATGGTTAGTTCGTTTGATGTTCCTCACTATATCATAATTACATATGCTAAAACAGGGTTCCTCCGCGACTGGGAAAACAAAGAATTGTCAGGAAAAATGACAAGTGCTCAAAAAATCAGGTAAAATTTAAAAAAAAATTCTAAAACCTGGAAAAGTCAGGGATTTTTTTTTTTTTTAATGCACTATCGTGTCAACATTCTCCTGAGTTCACGGTGCGTCTGCAAAAAAGTTCTGATTAGGTGTGTTCGTAATTATATAAATATATAGCACCTATAGTCGTCGTTCAGTCTGTCCGTCCGCATATAACAGAGCAAAAGCTATCCAACCGAATGGTCTGAAATTTTAAATATATAATGGTTGCAAAATTGTGTCAAGTCATTTCTGATTTTATGAAAATCTGATGTATAGTTAAATGACAGGGACAGTCCAAAGTTTTCCGTTACATTATGGCTGATGGGATTAAGTTATTGCAAGTGCATTTTAATGATGTTACAACCTTCCGAATAGCCTGAAATTTTAAATATATAATGGTTGCAAAATTTTGTCGCATCATTTCAAATTTTATGATAATCGGATGTATAGTTACAAGGAGAGTCAGTTTCATGTTACATTACGGCCAATGAGAAAAAATTATTTCAAGCGCATTTTAATGATGTTATATCCTTTCGAACAAAATGAAATTGATAAGTATTTATGAAGTGCACTAAAATATTCATTCAGTACACTATGCAGTGCAAAAAATATTTATAAAACTAGTTATAGTACGGACGCACCACATTTGCCACGTTTGATGAGCAATTTCCAACTTGTTTTTCCCTTAAAAGGAGAATTTTTGCTATATTCACATTTTTAACATAAAGATGTTTTAGCTATACAAATTTGTCGCCAAATAGTCGGTACTTAAGCGAAAGAAATGTTGAGCCTTGTTAAGGTGGCTAGGATGAGATATCATGAATAATTATACAAGAAAATTATGAAGCAAGACCCCCCCCCCCCCCCAAAAAAAAAGGTGTAGCTGAAATTAAAATGTTAAAAGACAAAAAATTGAAATTTTTACACAGCAAACTGCTCCTGAAACAACACAAATTAAATGACATGATAGTAGAAGTCTAAAAAAAGTTTAATATGTGTAAATTCATTTATGTATATGAAAAGTTACTTTGAATCCATCTGAGCTGTATTTTAGTTTTGCTTGTTTTTTTTTTGGTACTTTTCGGTTAGCTGGGCACCAGTGTTATATGTATATTGTATATCTACCCTATATATATAAAATCCTAATGAAACGACTGAAATGTAACGAATTTGTGGAATGATTCTATGAAACAACTGATTACGTTTCGCAGCGATTTCTCCTAAAATATGGAATACTTTGCTATGAAATTAACACCAAAAATCCGCATTGATCCGCAGATCTCAAAACTGGTATTAGAATTTTTAAATTCGAATTAGTTTTCGAAATATTATTTTTTCTAATTTTAAATACTTTTTTCTAATGATGGCAACTTAAATTTTAATCATAAGATATTTTTTTCATATTTTAGAAAAGGTTATTATTTTAAACTAATCTGGTGACCAGTTTGGCCTCCCTTAAATGTATGCTAAGAACAATGCTTTTTTTTTTTTTATTTCATTATCATTTTATTTAATACAAAACTTTAATTTAAAAATTTAAAATGGCTTTCACTTCTTTTTTTTAAACGAAACAAAACAAAAAATATTAATTGCAGATGTCATATACGCACTGGTGTACCTAAATAGCGCCAAAAGGACGTTATTTTGCTGACATGGTAACCTGGCTATTGTTGCTTATTTATTAATAAATGTTTATTTACCTTTATTTTCTTTTTATTAAAAAAAAAAAGTTATAAGTTGTTTTGTTCTATAGTTATTAATTTTTTTTATTTGTTATTTCATTTTTATAAAAAATCCCTGCCGGCCCGGCCTACAGGCAGAGGTAGATTTCGAAGTCAAATATACTAATTTCACAAACAAAAACTAAATCATGATTAGAGATAAATCCACTTTAACAATTTTATCTGGCCGCTCTTGACGAGTTTTTATTTCATTTTCATATAATAGCTGGTTTTATCAGAATCATGTTAGGGCGGCATTAAAAAAAAAAACTTTTCCATGCTCAACAACTGGAAATTTTCTGCCATAATTCCAGATTCATTTTTAATTAAAAAAAATATGAAACATGCTGACATGATTTTTGAAGAGATTTATAAGCGGCCGGTGTTTTTATTTTTTGTTCAATTAATTAAAACTTGATATATAAACAATTATTTTCTCAGAAGGACAATATTTTTCGTTTCTCATTTTTTGAAATATATTCTGCCTCTATCTAAAAATCTATTATTACGGTACAATATATAGTTTCTGAATAAGCGAATCTACCAATTAAATGTGTTTGAAAGCAAAAATGAATTTAAAAACCAGTCCGAAAATAAGCAGTTTGGATTTAAACGCATCCTTAATACAATGATTTTTCCAACACAATCTGCTTAGGTAAATTCGGTTCAAAATGCCCTTTTTAACAGCATTTTAAAAAATATATTCTGCCCCTATCAGAAAATCGACCATTACGGTACATTATACAGTTTCTGAGTAAGAAAACGTACCAATTGGAAACCTTTGAGAGCAAAAATGAATTGTAAAATGAGTCAGAAAATAAGCAGTTTGGATTTGAATACACCCTTACTAAGATCATTTTTTTTCTTCAACCGGTGTGTATTTTTAATTTGTTTTTGCTCTAAGAATTGGTCCTATCCAAAACTTGTCTATATAGATGTTGTAGACAATATTAAGAAGATATATGATAAATTCATGGGGATTTTATATCTTTTGAATTGACGGAGTTATGGATTTTTTTCTTCTTCAAACCCCCTTTTTGTTTTCGTTTTTAATTTTTTTTTGCAGTACGAATTGGTCCTATCAAAACCTTGCGAATATAAAAGTTGTAGATAATGTTAAGGAGATTCATGATAAAATTAATTGGATTTTATATCTTGAGAATTGACGAAGTTATGGATTTTTTTCTTCTTCAAACGCCCTTTTTGTTTTCGTTTTTAATTTTTTTTTTTTTTTTTTTGCGGTACGAATTGCTCCTATCAAACACTTGTGAATATAAAAGTTTTAGATAATGTTAAAGAGATTTATAATAAAATTAATTGAATTTGATATCTTGAGAATTGACGAAGTTATGAATTTTTTTCTCCCAAAAACCCTATTTTTTGCGCCCCTTGAGCCCATTTTTAAATTTATCAAAAATCTGTGATACATAAATTTTTGGCCCTATTTTTAGAAGTAATAAAAACTTTAAACTGATTTGATATGTACAAAAATTAAGAAGTTATGGGGGGTTTTCTGTTTTCACAAAACCCCTCCCTATTTCCCTCCCCTTGGTCTGATTTTACCCAAACGAACTTGACCGAGATTTTATGCCCATTGATTTTATGTATCAGTTTGGAAGAGATTGGTGCAGAATTACGAAAGTTATCATGTCCAGAAGAAAGTGATATATATAGATAGATAGATAGATAAAGTTTTTTACTGAGGGTGGTTTTGGGTTCTAGGGGTCATGATCGGTGTAGATCTGCAAAAATTTTTTAGAAATTCCAACATAGGAACGATCCCAATAGGTAGTATTTCATACGAAATCTACCTAATAATAGAAAATAATTTAAAAATATATATGTAACTGGTATTTGAAAACGAGGTTTTCGGCAAATTGTTGTAAAAAAAAATCACGCCAAACCCGATTAAATATTGCAACAAATCCTGACATTTAATTTCAAATTCAAAGCAATGTTTTAATGGTACTACTTAGTTACCTTGTCGACCAATTTCGCCAAATTATATAAATCGCGGTACTTTTCGGTTAGCCGGGTGCCAGTGTTATATATACATATCTATATTAATAAAAGAACAAATTGCTCTGTCTGTCTGTGTGTGATGGCTAGCAAAATCTACGGCACGTACGAGGTTCAAAATTTCTTTGAAAAGAGTCCAAGGCCTCTTCTAATGCACCATATCCTCAGAATTTTAATATTCTAATTATTAGCTGAGTAATTAATATTCGGACATCACTCTCATCAAAAGCACGCCTTTTTTACCTCAGATTACTTTTAGTTGGTTGGTTCATAAAGCATCGCTCATCAAAAATAAGTTTCTTTGTTTCCGCTTGCTTTCGGTTGGTTGGTTGTATAAAGCTTTCTCAGAAATAATTAAGTAAACCGGGATACAATTAAATAAACCAATTTGAGTGCTTAATGTTTCAAGAGTGACTGTTTTTTCAACTAAACATTAAATTTTAGCATGAAGGTGAAACACATGCTTTGAAAACATATTTAATAATAATAATGAGCATATAAGAGAAGGGATTAATTTCAAATGACGTCACAAATTGGCAGGCTTTTTGTTTGCCACACTGTTTTCTGTTTTTTTTTCTGCTTTGATTGGTTGAGCGATAATATCTGCCAAAAAATCGGCCATTTTGGTTGGTTTACGGAAAATTGGAGGTGCCTGTTTGATGCTGATTTATAGATAGCAAGAAATGTTTTTAAACGTTAAAAGATTAGAATACTCCTTACTGGCTCTTTTACTACTAGAAATTAGAAATTGCCAACAATAAGTCCTTGCATTCTAATGCTTTCTGCTGCTGTAGCGTGTAGCAACGGTTTTAATAGAATTTAAATTCTCATTTTTGTTACTGATAATGATTTTTTTTTTTCAGAAGTGTTTTTTTTTTAAAGACATTTTTAAACGCATTTTTTAATTGCTCTCTTTTATGTTTTAAATACAGAAAAATGTTCCGAATTTATCCCCTGCCTACTATACAGTGCCGCAGGCAGTGGGAACTCATGTCGGATGTTCGTACAGAACTTTTTGCACCCTTAATTTATGAGTGGGGGGCGCTAATTTCACTAATTGGTTTATTTCTTTTATATGCTTATTTTAAACGGTAGTCACGTTAAGTTTTATTGTAATATTCTTCGAACGTTGTGAGATTTGTAAAAATACAGTATAAATGTTACTTATTCGAGATAAAAATTTCAAAGTCTTGATACCACTATTTTCGAAAAGTAATTTCAGCAAATATCTTAAATTCTTGGTTAAGATCCCCCCCCCCCCCCTCCCCATCCATGTATCTACGGGTAGGTTGCGTGAAGAGGTTTCGTTCATATACGCTTTTGCTAAGAATAGTGCGCTCCCTGGTGGTGGAATGTAGAACTAACAGACCGCTATTTCATTTAAAGTAGGGAATCTAACAAGGTCTAATCTAACAATCTGTTTGAAACTTCAAGATAGTTTATAACACATTAGAAAAACGTTTATATAAGAATGGGCTGTGAAATTTCAGGAAGGTGGGGAGAGGAGGAGGGGCGATAGATTTCTTTTTTTTTTAACTTTTGCGTTTCTTACCATTTCCCGTGCGGTTTTTTGACGGAGTCCTGAGATAAATGAATCTTATTAAATATAAAAATGTCAAAAGTTTGTTACCACTATTTCCGAATAGTAATTTCAACAAATATCTTAAATTCTTGCTTAAGACCTCCACCCCCTCGAGTAACATATCTACTGATGGGTTGTGTAACAGTTACGTTCGGATACAGTTTTGTTAAAAATACAGTGTGCTCCCTGGTGGTGGAAAGTGGAACTAAGAGACCGTGATTTCATTTAAAGTAGGAAATCTGACAAAGCGATTTGCTTGAAACTTAAAGATAGTTTATACCACATTAGAAAAAGTTTATAAAAAATAGCGCGTGAAATTTCGGGCAGGTGGGTGGGGGGAGGGAAGAGGAAAAATATTTCTTTTACCTTTGCGTTTCATACCGTTTCAGGTGCGGTTTTTTGACGGAGTCCTCAGATACATGCTACTTAGTACATATAAATGTGACAAAAGTTGTTACCATTATTTCCGAATAGTAATTGTTCCGTACCTGTAACAAACATTGTAATTCGCCTTTGGCGACGGAACACCACCCCCGCATCTATGCCAATTGGCAATCAATCCTTTTAATGTAACCCTTTCGTTGAACCCGGATCACGGGTTGAGTACGCATGAGTGTAAGAGGAACAACCTCTGCGGCAACAAGTCGCCATTAGTCTTCATTAAAACATTTATGTTAACAGTCCGCTAATTTCTTTTTTAATTTAGAACACCTCCGTACATTTTGGTCCTAGCAACCCGGAGGTAAGACCAGCGCAAACTAATTTAATTTAATTTATGTCAGTTTCGTCAACAAGACGAAAGGATGGCAGACTCGGACATTACAGCACTGAATCGGCGGCGTGGCAACATCAAGGCCCAGCTAACGAAGATCGTAAACGCCACCGAGGGTAAAAGTTTCTCAATTGCGGAAACCAAGGCTCAACTAGAGCTCCTTCACAAAATCGAAGAAAAATTCGAAGTGATCAAACATGAATACTACAAAATTATGGACGAAGAAAAGATTGAGGAAGCGGAAGAACAACTCTCGCAATTGGATGAGGAGATACAGAAATTAGAGGTAAGCCTTAAATCATCTTTTCACAAACAAAATGAAGAAAAAAATAGTAAAATAGACAGCACATCTGAATCAAAATCCCATGATCAAGTTATTGCCAGAGGGGTCAGCAGAAAGCTCCCTAAAATTCCACTTCCGATTTTTAGTGGCAAATTTGAAGAATGGTCTACATTTAAGACCACCTTCAACGAATTGATCAATAGCAATCCTCATTTAACAGACAACAAAAAACTGTTTTATCTCAGAGGGGCATTAACGGGTGAACCGAAAGGTTTACAAACCTCAGATGACACCTTTAGCTCACTCTTCAGAGAGCTGGAAGAGCGCTATGAAAACAAAAGAATTATTGTGGATTGCCATATTAAAAATATATTAAATCTTTATGTAATCAAACAAGAGTCAGCAAAAGAACTGAGAAACCTTGTAGATCAGGTAAAAAAGAATTTGAGAGAGTTAAAGGTCTTGGAATTCGATAGAGACACCTTTTCAAACGCTATTTTGTTGAACATAATATTAGGAAAAATTGATCGAGAAACTCGTAAGCAATTTGAATTAACACTAAAGGATAAGGAAGTGCCTAATTTCGATGAATTTTTAGAATTTTTAGAGCGCAGATGCCAAATTTTAAGTAGTATTACTTCTGCGAATGCTTCAAAAACCACCAATAAATCTTTATTTATACGTACCACCAAATCACAAAATAAAATGTGCATTTTATGTAAAACAGAAAGTCACCCAATATATCATTGCGAGAAGTATAAAAGTATGAAACTAAGCGATCGTCTAAACATTGTAAAGAAAAATAAGCTTTGTTTTAATTGCCTTAGTTTTTTTCATATAATTCATCAATGTACTTCAAAGAGCAGATGTCTTGTTTGCAGCTCCAAACATCATACTTCGTTGCATAATTACTCATCACCAGATGTTCGAATTTATGAGCCGTCAAAATCTATAAACAATCTGGCTGCTGAAGAGGCAATTAATAAAAATTTAGCTCCCGAAGATTCAGCGCAAAATGAAAATGTAGTTCATTCATTTTTTTCACATGAAAAGAGCCATAAATCTGTCTTAATAAATACTGCGATTGTTTATATAGCAGACATTAATGGTATAAATAAGCCTTTTCGTACAATATTGGATAGTGCCTCACAGAATAATTTTATAAGTTTAAGAGCAGCTGAAACTTTAGGTTTGAAAAAACAATCAATTAACATTCCCGTTTCAGGTCTTAATAATTCACCGATGTCCTTGAAATCTAAAGTGAAGGCGTGTGTTTCTAATAATAAGAGAGGCGATTTGCGATGGAATCTGGACTTGTTGATCATCCCGAGAATCACAGATTTCCCTCCTGGAAAGGAAATAAACATAAATAAATTAAACATTCCTTCGAACATCTGTTTAGCTGACCCACAGTTTTTTATTCCAAATAAGGTTGAAATTTTATTAGGTGCGGAACTGTTCTTTGAATTATTAAAGGTAGACAAAATAAAGTTAGGAAAGCACTTATATTTACAGGAAAGTGTGTTTGGTTATCTAATTTCTGGTTGTGTGTATAACAATGTAGTAAACAATACGAAAAAATATTGTTTCTTAACGAAAAATTTAGAAGCTTTAGATAACACATTGAAATCTTTTTGGGAGATAGAAGAGGTGGGAAATTTAAAACCTTGTGATAGCAAAGAGTTAGAATATTGCAATAGGCACTTCGATAAAACGCATTTTAGAAATCCGGATGGCAGATATGTCGTAGAAATGCCTTTCAAACCGGAAATTTCTGAACCCAATTTAGGAAATTCAAAAATCGTTGCATTGAAAAGATTAAATTATCTATGGCAATGTCTAGATCGTGACCCTATAATGCGGAATTTATATACCGTATTTTCGGGAATACCCGCCGCACCCGGCGTAAGCGCCGCACCGATGAAAATGTGTTTAAAAAAAAAAAAAAATTCTCGTAAACGCCGCCCCGTCGTAAGCGCCGCACCCAAAAACTCAAACTTGCGGATTCGTCCGGAGTCCGCCATCTTGTTTCTTTGTTGATCATCACCGATTTTAAATTTCTTTATTTGGATTTATTTTATTTTTTTTTTTTTTTTTTTTGCTATTTATTTTTGTTTTTGCTTATTTTTGTTGTTAAATTAAGCATAAAGTGGTTATAAATGACCAACAAAGAACAAAGATGGCGGACTCCGCGCGAATTCGCAAGTTTTTCCAAATTTATATATAAATATTTTCACTTAAACGCAGGGAAAATAAATAAATAAATAAACTAGTAATTAAATATAAAGAAATACTGTAATATTATTACAGTACAGTTTTTAAAATTCGGAATCGTTACGGACACAACTTTTCCAGATATTAGATATCTTGCAATATCAACTTAAAATTATAAGCAAAAATTATAAATAATCACGAAATATCATAAGTAACATATAAAATGATTCAAAAGCAAAATAAGACTTAATTTAATCTTATACAATTAAATATAAACAGAACATTTCTTATGATTACGATTTTATTTAAACATGTCAGTGTACTGAACGTTCAATAAACATATAAAATCATGAATTAAATAAGCTTCTCTCTAAAAAAGAAATTCGGAAAATGTCTGGTATGGCCATCTATCGGCAAAAGGAGGTAATATAAACTATAATAAACAAAAATGAGAAAATTATTTGGTGCTGCCATCTGTCGACAGAATCAGAAAACAAAATAAAAAAAACTAGAGTTATGTAGTCCGGATTTAAGATGACCGGACGTTCCTGTTTTTTTCCCTCTGTTTAAATGTGAGAGGGGGGTGTATTCCGTTTCAGAAAGGAGACGTTAAATTTAACGTATGCAAATGCCGAAAAAATTTAAACAAACGAAATATTACTGAAAAATATGATGTAATAAAGCATGTAGTTATATGAAAACATTTTAAAAATACAGAGTTGTACGTTAACTCCTTAGACTACTGCTGAAAACAGCTTTTCATCACTGAAAAAATAACTAACAGATAAAAATACAGTATTAAACTTACCTGTAAAAATTGTAGAATCTTTTTTTCCTTGAATGTTAATTTTTTATTATTGTTTCTTTTTTAATTTAATAACACTTTCTATCATTGATCGACTATGAGTAGGCATATAATTTTAAAAGATTAAAGTTTAGATTCATTTCAAATTTTTGCAAATATTAATAAAAGTTACTGAAAAATATACTGGATTACGTTTAGTAATAAAACAGTACTTCCAATTATCAAAAAATATTAAAAGAATAAAGAATTTGAAAAATTATTATTCCCACAATTAAAAAATACAAAAAATATATTTACAAATACAAGATTGTACAACATAATCTTTTTAAATATCTTCGAATCCTTCAAAATCTGAATATTCACTGTCCGAATTAAATAATTCCAAAATGTTTTGATCGGTGATTAGTTCATTACTTTCATCACCACTGACATCAGATGTGGCATCAGCACTTGTTGTGGAATTTTGTGAAATTTCGGCTGCTTTGAAGCCCGCCATAACAGTTTGAGAGCTAGCGTCTTTCCACGCTAGCGACACCCAAGACGCAACGTCTTCATAAGTAGTTTTGCGCATCTTACCTGATTTTGTGTAAGAATGCAGCCCCTCAACCATCCACGTTTCCCAATGCTTTCTCACTTTTGATTTAAATGATCTATTTACAGTCAAGTCAAGGGGCTGCAGAATTTTAGTTAATCCGCCTGGGATTACCGCTAGCGTGGCGGAAACTTTTTTAGCAGCAACTTCGACAGATTCCACTAAGTGCGCTCGCATAGAATCCATAATAAGAAGTCCGCTAGCTTGAAAAAAAGAATTTTTCTCTTTCGCCAAACTTCCTCCAGCCACTGTAACATTATTTCCTCGGACATCCAGCCTTTTTCATTACATCGAATTACGATGTCCGAAGGAAATTTTGCTTTTGGTATAGTTTTACGCCTAAATATCAGTAATGGTTTTAATTTTTCTCCATTAGCGTCACAAGCTAATACACAGGTAAAAGACGTCTTTTCATTACCTGTTGTAACTATATTTATGGTTTTTTCCCCAGTAGTGTTTACTGTTCTACTGGGTGGGCAGTCAAAAGTAAGTGGAACTTCATCCATATTTATAATTTGTGCAGTAGAAATTTTTTTTCACTAATTATGTCATTGACATATTTTAAGAAAGCAGATTTCTTTTCTTTCCAATCTAGGGGCAATTCTTGTCCGACAGTAGTCCGAATTCGCATGGACAAATCGTTCCGCGACATAAATCTGAAACACCAATTGGGACCACCTTTGAAATTAACTAGTCCCATATTAGCGGCCAAACTTCTAGCATGTAATCGAATCTGAACTGTCGAAATTGGAATGCCTTTATTGCGTTGTTCCTTCACCCACTTGGCTAAATTACTTTCAAGAATTGGCCAGGCAACAACGCCACTCCTTCGTGCTCTCTGAGCTTTGGGCATTTTCTCCAGCACAAATTTATCAGATCTCCATCGTCGAACACAACGTTCATCCACTCCAAATTCTCTCCCTGCAGCACGATTACCGATGCTCTCGGCCTTATGGATAACTGAAAGCTTAAATGCAGCGGTGTAACTTTTCAGCTTCTTGGGAGCCATTTTTACTATTTAAAAAATATCAAAATTTGTAAATTGCAGATCAGACTTAGAGGAGAACACTTAATAGTATAATAAAATGATTCTAGTTTCTAAGAGCAAAAATGAAACGTTTAAGAACTGTGCAATCAGAGGCCTGTATTCGGCCAATAGGAACAAGGCAGAGCCTGAAGTCAGCTTCCTCCCTTCTTCTGGGAGACGAGAGAGTTCTCGCGTATTCTAGTTCTTTCCAGTGATGACTCGAAATCATGCACGGTTTCTTTCTGCATAACGTAACACATTATCCATCAAAAGCTGATTATACACAAACATCTGGATTTCGGAGACGATTTCTAATATTTTGGAATCAACCCGACAGGATGTGACAGTTGATCAAAGGCGATATAATGGTGCAACAATAATAATAATATAAAAAACAGGTGTCATAAAATATTGCTATTATGGGAAAAAAATTGGAACAACTTACGTATTCGCCCGGAGTCCGCCATCTTGTTTCTTTGCGATCCTTGCCTATTTTAAATTTCTTCATTTGGATTTATTTATTTATTTATTTTTGTTGTTTATATTTAATCTCTAAATTTTCAAAAATTAAGCATAAAATGGTTATAAATGACCAACAAATAAACAAGATGGCGGACTCCGGGCGAATACGCAAGTTGTTCCGTAAAGAAAAAAAAATCATTGTACCCGCCGCCCTGCCGTAAGAGCCGCACTTACGATATTTTATACTTTTAAAGTCGTATGCGCCGCGGCTCATACGCCCGAAAATACGGTACACAATTTCTTAATGAATATCAGTTTCTTAATCACATGCATGAAATAGAGGAAACTAATGAATTTGAGGACGGCTATTATTTACCCCATCACGGAATTTTACGACCATCTAGCGCGACAACTAAATTGCACGTCGTATATGACGCAAGCACAAAAAGTAGTAATGGATACTCATTGAATGATTTATTGTGCAAGGGTGGTGTGCTACAGAACGATCTCTTTTCGATATTGGTTCGATTTAGAAGGCATATTTATGCATTTACCGCCGACATCAAACAAATGTTTCGAATGATAGAGATAAATCCGTCCCAATACAAATTCCTAAAAATTCTGTGGAAAGACAGTGCATCATCCCCGGTTAAGGTCTTTCAATTATCAACGGTCACGTATGGAACAGCTTGCGCCCCATTTTTGGCCACCAAGGTCTTACAACAACTCGCCTTAGATGAGCAAAAGGCTTTTCCATTAGCTTCCAATATTGTACTGAAAGATTTCTATATGGATGATTGCTTGTCGGGGTCATCCAATTTAGAGGAATTTAATTTAATGCAAGCAGAATTAACACAACTCCTTCAGAGGGGGGGAATGATTTTGCATAAATGGTGTACTAATAAGGTCCAATCTACTGACAATCAGATATTTCCCTTGGATAGAAATTCAGAAGAAATAATGGTTAAAACTTTAGGCATGCTTTGGAACAGTTCTAGCGATACATTTACATACAAAGTCAACGTTAAAATAACAAGTACTTTCACCAAACGAGAGGTGCTATCGCAAATTGCCCGGCTTTATGACCCTCTTGGTCTCTTAGGGCCAGTGATCGCAAAGGCAAAGATATTCATGCAACAATTGTGGTTGCTTAAATTACAATGGAATGATACTTTACCTTCGCAAATTTCCAAACAATGAAAAACCTTTATCGCAACATTGCCAGAGCTCGAGTCCATCAACGTACCGAGATGCTTCTTAAAGGTGCACGTCCAATCAGTGGTACTTAATGGCTTCGCCGATGCTTCTTCAAAGGCATACGGTGCAGTTATTTATGTGCAAACTATATCTAACTCCAACGAAACGGTTAGTCACCTTCTTTGCAGCAAGTCACGAGTGGCCCCTACAAAGGTGATAACCGTACCCCGCTTGGAACTATCAGCGTGTCTTCTTCTTGCAAAATTAACCTGTAAGGTCTTAGTTGCTTTAAACCAACAGGTGAATGCTGTGCGACTATTTTCAGACTCGACCATTGCCTTAGCTTGGATGGACACTGCTCCACATTCATTGAAAACTTTTGTCGGCAACCGTGTAGAGCAAATAAAGGACATTTCAAGGAACATTCCATGGCACCATATACCATCGGAGCATAACCCCGCAGACCTGATATCCAGAGGAATGGATGTGAAAAACCTTGCCTCCAGTGAACTATGGTGGAATGGGCCGCCACTTCAAATTCTTAAAGAAGCAATAGAGAAACCTATTTCTAGTCTTACTGACTGCTCGAACAGTTATTATTCCAATGAACTCAAAGCCAGTAGACAAGTGACTTTAATCAACAATATGGACATTAATTTTTTTGATAATTTGTTGGCTTTAACAAATAATTTTCTTAAATTAATTAGAATTGTAGCATATATTTTTAGGTTTTTTTTAAAGTGTAAGAGGGTAGCAGCTGCAACAGGCCCTCTGTTACTGGAGGAATTAATGGGGGCAGAAGTGTGCTTGATTAAGCATGTGCAGGTAATGTATTTTTCCAAGGAAATCTCCGCCCTGAAAGGGGGATCTTCGGTGCATGGTTCAAGTAAGTTAAAATTTTTGAACCCCTTTATTGATTCGAATGGCTTGATAAGGGTGGGAGGTAGATTGGCTAAATCTAACTTACCATTTGATCACAAATTTCCTATAGTGCTACCAGCGAGCTGTCGCTTAACGAGAATCATATTCCAGTATTATCATGTACGAGATTTTCATGTCGGGCCCCAGGCTCTTTTGAACACTGTGCGCCAAAAATATTGGCCTCTTAGCGGTAGAAACACAGCTCGCAAGGTAGTACATGAAAGTGTGCAATGTTTTAAAATTAAGCCTATGCTGGCTAATCAAGTAATGGGAGATCTCCCTCCTGAAAGAATAACGCCCAGTTCACCATTTTCCAGAGTAGGATTAGATCTGTGTGGCCCCTTTGAAATAAAATATAAGGGTCAGAGAAAGGGTACCTTCCAAAAAATATACGTTGCCATTTTCGTGTGTATGGCCTCTAAAGCTGTACACTTGGATTTTGTCTCCGACTTGACATCCGAGGCGATAATAGCAACGCTAAAGAGATTCTTCGCTCGTCGTGTGAGGAGTTCGGTAATTTTTAGCGATAACGCTACTAATTTTGTTGGGGCTTCAGCAGAACTGAAGCGTTTACGTAAACTTGTAGCCAGTGATGAAGTTTGTAACTTTTTAGCTTCAGAAGGCATTAACTGGAAATTCTCCCCTCCTAGAGCACCCAACTTTGGTGGACTTTGGGAGGCAGGAGTTAAGGCCTTCAAATACCATTTAAAAAGAGCAGTAGGTTCCGCTCATCTCACGATCGAAGAATTTCTAACCGTAATAACACAGATCGAAGCGATTTTAAATTCGCGACCGCTTTGTCCCTTGTCCACAGATGCTGACGATCTTCAGGTGTTAACTCCAGGCCACTTTCTCATAGGCAGGCCCCTTAATTTAATTCCTGAACCTAATTTGATGGAGGTAAAGGATAACTTGCTTAACAAGTGGCAAAGGACTCAAAAATTAACCCAAACGATTTGGAAACGCTGGCAAAACAATTATCTCAGTAATTTACAGGAGAGAAACAAATGGATGTTTAAAAAACAAAATATTTTGCCAGGCATGTTGGTCCTATTAAAGGACACTCAACTCCCACTTTGCACCTGGTCTCTAGGTCGCATTACTAAGGTAATCCCAGGTGCTGATGGAATGGTCAGAGTAGTAGAACTACGCACCGCTAAGGGCAATTTTAAACGTTCTGTTAACCAAATAAGCATATTACCCATAAATGACAATAATTAACAAAAATCTGGACTGTAATTGTGTTTCATTGTGTATTAATTGTGTTTATTTTATTTCTTTGCTTATAATCTGTACTATGTTGTGTTTTTTTTTTTTTTTTTTTCTGTATTGCATTTATACATATTGAAATATAATATTTCAACGCCGGGCGGGATGTTCCGTACCTGTAACAAACATTGTAATTCGCCTTTGACGACGGAACACCACCCCCGCATCTATGCCAATTGGCAATCAATCCTTTTAATGTAACCCTTTCGTTGAACCCGGATCACGGGTTGAGTACGCATGAGTGTAAGAGGAACAACCTCTGCGGCAACAAGTCGCCATTAGTCTTCATTAAAACATTTATGTTAACAGTCCGCTAATTTCTTTTTTAATTTAGAACACCTCCGTATAGTAATTTCAACAAATATCTTAAATTCTTGCTGAAGACCGCCACCTCCTCGAGTAACATATCTACTGATAGGTTGTGTAAAGGAGCTTTTGTTAAGAGTAGAGTGGTGGAACCCT
This sequence comes from Maratus speciosus, assembly GCA_963932465.1. Classification (NCBI taxonomy): domain Eukaryota; kingdom Metazoa; phylum Arthropoda; class Arachnida; order Araneae; family Salticidae; genus Maratus; species Maratus speciosus. The sequence continues at coordinate 3,865,695 of CAWVRF010000002.1, read as the reverse complement.
GGTGATGGAATGTGGAACTAACATAACACGATTTTGTTAAAATTAGGAAATCTAGCAAGGCGATCTGTTTGAAACTTTAAGAATGTTTATAACACAAAAGATAAAGTGTAAAAATGAATGGTGAGTGAAATTCCAGAGTGGGAGGGAGAGGCTCTAGATTTCTTTTTAAAAAATTAGCGTTTCTAACTTTTTATATGTCGTTTTTTGAGGGAGTCATGACATATATCCCTTTAAGACCCAACCCGCACGATCGTGCGGATGAGACATTCATTTAAATTGCTGCTTCTAAGCCATATGTAATAAAAACTCGAATTGAACGATCGTTCTGGTTTGCAGATGAGTAAAGTATCATTTTTTATCAACAGGTAGCGGTTGCAGTCCATGTTTTACTTTCTACAGGAATGACTAGATTTGTTTACAAATACACCGGGTCTTAAAGGGATAGGCTACTTATTAAGTTAGACATTATCTCTGCACCCGGTAGCAGAAAGTTCGAGACGGGAGACAGGCGTCGGAGATTTTCTTTTCTCTTTTTGCAGATTCTTTTTCATCGAACTTTTATTTTGCTTCGTATTATGTTTAGCTCTTTATTACTTAATACAAAAAGTTAAGACTATTAATAAAAATTTATAAAATGCCTAAAAATGCTACAGGTAAGTGATTGTTTGATTAATTAATGCTTCATTTATAAAAATATTTTACCTGCATATTTTTTGCCCCTGAATTATCTGTTGCAGATACTTTGAGAAATTTCTGCTACGGGTCTCTGCTTTGAAAAGCAGCTACTTTTATTTTGGAGAGTAGATAAAAACCATAGGGTAAAATTTTAATGGGAGTTCAAATTTAAAGCAAAATTTTAAGAATACAGCATTTACATATTTGACACTTTAGCTTCTCGGCCTATATTTGTAGACTAATTAAGAGTATGTAAATTTTAAAAAATTGATTCAGAACTTTTTGTTCAAAATGGGAAAAAAATCAACTTTTAAAAAGAAAAAGAAACACTTTTTTTAATAGAGAATGAACGCAAATGCGTTAAAATTTGGAAAACGAACTAACCAATCGACTTGAAATTTTCACGTAAGTTATAACAGCCCTTTGACCACTGTTTCGTAGAGTAATATATTTGTATAGAACATATTGCGCTCCCTGTTGGTGGAAGGTTGGTTGGTTGGTTGATTTTGTGACGGCCGATTATCTACATTAGGGATATAGGCCCGAGGGGGAGTGCCCTTCGTGGGGGTCTTTCTAAGGGAACCTAACCCGTATTAACGCATGGAAATCCATGGTTCGAAGAAAACCACGAAAACTCCGAACGATTAGGCCGACGGGCGCGATTGGGGTCAAACCCAGCACTTCCCGTCTACCAGTTTCGAGAGCAGAACCTCTCAGCCACTGGTGGGGCGGTGGAAGGTTGGACTACCCACTATTTTCGATTAGTAAATTAAGCAAATTTCTTAATTTATTATTTTAATCAACGTCCTTATTAACACAATGTTTATCGAAGCATCTAAATAGACCAGATTTACATCTCCTATAAAAATTTTGAAACGTTCGGAGGGGTAGAAATATTTTTTACAAAACAAAATGTTTGAAAATGTCCACGAAACCAGTAAAAACCTGAGTGTTTTGTCGCAGTTCCACTCTCTTTCGGTGTGCATAGACTCCCAAAATCAACTTACGCAAAATAGTACGTATCTTCAATTTAATATTTTTCTTGCGATTTTTTTATATTTAAAAATATAAATTCAGACAAAAGGGAATTAACGATACAAAATCATACAAATTTGAGGTTCATTCATCACGGGCCTGTGCAATGCCGGGTGGGTCTGCTAGTATATGTATATATAAATATATGTATATATACATATATATTTACATATATCTATATGTGTTTATATACAATATATGTATATACAGTAGACTCCCTCAAATCCGCACAGCTTGGGACCAGAGGTTGTGTGGATTTTAGAATTTGGCGGATTTCTGGTCATAGATTTGTTTACATTTTTGAAACATTAATTTGATTGGTAGTTAAGCAAGGGAAATTATAATGAATGCTTACAATAAAGTGAAACATTAAAATAAGTAAAATATTAAAATAATTTATTAGTTTAAACGTAAGTAATTATTAAAATAATTAGAAAAATATTAAATTACACCCGACGAAATCGATTCAATTCGATTTCTAAAGTCCTATGCTGCCATCTATCAGTAAAGCGATCGTAAGATCGATATGTCATCATATAGATATGCTAATTTACATCAAAATCAAAAGTAATGTAAATTTATTTAGTAATAAATCAACTGTAATAACCAAAAGAGAATGATTAACAAAAAATTTAGTAAAAAAAACATAGCAGTAGTCGCTGATTTCGACGCCATCTTGAAATTTGTTCCTGCAACTTAACTGTAAATTTCATTGTTTACATCTGAAAATAATACGCGGATTTTAGGCGTTCGCGGATTTAAGGGAGTCTACTGTATATGTATATTTACATATATGTATGTATATAAATATGTATATATAACACTGGCGCCCGGCTAACCGAAAAGTACCTAAATCGCCAAAGCACTCACCAAATCACACACATTGATGTCATTTTTATTTTAAATAACGAAAGAACAAAGGCACAGATGTCATATATTGGCACGATTTTTTTCTGACGCCAATATTGTATACGCAACGGGTACTTAACTGGCGCCAAAGTATCATTATTTTGCTTGATATGGTAATCCGGATGTTGTTGGTTATGCTGTTTGTTTTCGCCAAAATGGCGTCAGAAAAAAATCGCGCCAATATGGGATATGACATCTGTGCCCAAATAAATTAGTATAGCATTAATAAAAAATAAAACGTTTAAATAAAAATCACTTGATGACATAAGCACGTGTAACTTCCATACAGTCAAGTGAATGTGACATTTACGATCAACCATTATTGGCATTTTGGCGATAGATTTTTGGTCGATGGGATAACCAAGTAGTACTGTTTTAATTTACCACTCGAAAAATAAAAAAATGCTAACTGGCAAGTTTTAAAAAGAAGCTATTGGCGAGATTTGCACTCGACTAACATAAAAGTACCAGGAATTCTTTGCGATCATGGCATCTTTTATGTAGTTTTATTCGAAAAAATAACTTTGATTCTTTAATCAAAATGGAAACCTTTCTTATGAAAAGCGAAGGGTTGTAATTGTTTATGGCAGTTACATGACTTGGTCTATTATAATATAAGTGAAATGATAGCGATAGAATAATATTTGGCGACTTATCGCCTGTGGCTGGCTAACATTAAAGTACCAAAATGGCCGCCTGGTATATAAAAAGCGAAGGGATCCGTCCGGAACTGTTGATAATAGTCACATGACTTAGGCTATTATTATAGAGATTGTTTTCAATTCTAAAAACAGTGCAAAGAATAATATTTCCTAACAATTAAAAATTTATTTACACGTAACTATTAAAAACCCCTTTATAATTACTATTAAATGAGTAAGTGTTAAAAGCAGGAAAATATTAAAAATTATGTCTTGAAAATTGTATTTAGATGTGAATATTAAAAGAGAAAGGAAACTTTAAAATAATAAATACATTAATATGCGTTTAACCCTTTCAGGGGCAAGGTACTTCTTCTATTCGTAAAATGTTGAAATCAGTGAATGGCACCAGAATTTACAAATTTCGAAATACGAAAATGCTTTTGTTCACTTACTTAATAGAAGGAAAATTTTCATTCCAATATTCTGGTGCCAATGTGGCATTTAAGAATTAAAATTAAGTGGTTCAAAAATGAAACACCGCCCTTGAAGGGGTTAAAGCGGTAAATTGTATTATGTCAATCGTTTTATAACGCTGTTAAAAAATACCGGAGGCAAAGACTCTGTTTACTTAATTCATTTTATTTTAGCTTTCTTTCAAATGTTTAACTGGTCTTCTTTAATCAAACACTAAAACAACCATTGGATGTCTTAACAGCAACTGATTCAGCCTTAAATTTTCGCAATCGAAGGGAATTGAATGGAAACCCATTTACAGAGACATTGCTATAGGTTTTTTCATTATAATTCAATCTTCTCTAATCTTTTTAAAACCGATCAAATTAGCATGCTTTTAGATTCTGCAGTGTCTGAACGGGGGTTGGCGAGCGTAGCTTGCAGGGGGCAGAGCCCTCTAGTATACATATGCATATATAGGTATATATACACATATATGTATATATATATTTATATGTAGTATGTATATATAACACTGGTGCCCGGCTAACCGAAAAGTACCTTTTTTTTATTATTTATATATATATATATATATATATATTGTAAATGTCAAATGATATAGATTTTTAGTTTAGTTTCAATTTTATACGTTAGATATTTTAATTTTCAGATGTAAGTTTAATCATTAAGATTTTGAATTGCAATTCGTATTTTTAAAAATGTCATGAATTTTGGTCAGGGAATTGTAGGAAATATAGCCTGGAAAAGTCGGGGAATTTTGTCATTCAAATAGAGTACCTATGAACCCTGTAAAATAAAAAAGTTTAATTGACTGGCTTCTTAAAATATCCAAAACATAGTAAATGGAAAAGATTTGAAAGGCCACTCAACCTGACAACATGCAGGTATTTTTCTTTGGCTTAACTGAAAGCTTCTATCCTATTTGAAACATTTTAACCTATTATTTCAAGATTTTTTTCAAAATTCTGATATTTTACAGTGAAATATGAAAATATACCCAGTTTTTGAATACTTACCCAAGACTTGTGTAAATATCCAGGTAATACCCAAAAAATAAATACCTACCCACTAGGGTGTCAACGATTTTAATCAGTTGATTTAAATCAAAAATTTTCTAGATGTTTAAAATGTAAAAAAAAAAAAGTATTAAAATCTAACATGAACATAATTTGAAAGTTTCTACAGGTATTTTGACTTATGAATAAACAAAAAAAGATCTTTAAATAATTGTTTCTAAGCTTAAATTATGAGTATTGTAAAAAATTAAAAACAGTTGAGTTTGTAAAAAGCATTGTTTTTAAGTTTTTATCCAAATTAAAAGTTTCATTTAAAAATTATATTTAAATCTAATATAATTTGCAATGTCATAATTTCCTTTAGGTAATCAATTTATGCATTATTTTATATAAAATAGGGGGAACTTGGGATACTTGACCCATAGGGATACTTGACCCAAGGCCTTTTTCTCAGAATTGAGAAAGTTTTGTAAGTTGGAAGTGGCAACACTTTCTTTCTTTCAGTCAGCTGACCACATGTTGAAAATAACTAAATCATTCCGTAACTTTTTAAACTATCAGACAAAATACATTTTCATGCTCCAAAAGTAATTTTTTTATTTTGTAAACTCTGATGTTATATTTTTTTCTGTTTAAAGGTAAGACTTTTTTAATTGGTCATTTTTTTTTGTACATGTTTTTAGCTACAGTAACATGCATCATAATATTAATTGTTTCTTTAGCAAATGGCTACATTTTAGGGTTATGTAGTAAATGTGCAACTAGGGATACTTGACCCAAGTCACCTAGGGATACTTGACCCAAGTCACCTAGGGATACTTGACCCAAGTCACCTAGGGATACTTGACCCAAGATTGAGATTAGTACTATTCAAATGCATTTAGCATGTTTTATTTATGAATTAGAAATATTATAATATTAAATATTATAAACATATAAATATAAGTATTATAAGTAAATAATATAAATATTATAAGTAAATGACTGAGTTCTTGTCAAATATTGTGGGAAACGGAATACAAGAAGATCTGTTGGAAAGGTTCTTGAAACCAATTCTGACAGACTAACTATTCAGTTTGCAAGAATAATGGATGGTATGTGATTTAAATGGCTTGAAATGAATGATGTATCATAAGTTGGAACTGACCAAACAGAAGCTATTCTTCATCCACCTGAGTTTTCGACACAAATGATAGAACTACAAGTTTCGTTTTTAAATATGACTGTACATTTGGAGTTGAATAAATTGTTATTTTCTTATTCTGGAACTTGTTTAGGCACAGAATGAACTTTCAGACTACTAATATTTTGAACTTTCTGCAATAAAAATTAATATTGGGTACATTGTAATGTTAATGCACTAAAAATTAAAAGTATAAATTTTATTTGACAAAAATAAAAAATTATTAGCCTTAATATTAATTTGTTCTTATGTAAAAGTATTTTGTTTATTATTTTAAATCATACTCCAAAATCTATGACTTGGGTCAAGTATCCCTAATGGGTGGGTCAAGTATCCCTATACATTGGGATACTTGACCCAAATTGAAAGTTTTGAAAATTCATATTTTACTACCTTTTATAATTAATACTTCAAAATAATAAAAATACACATTGTGTAATACTTCATTAAGTATATATAGACTGCATTTACACACCCATAAGTAACGTAAAAAAATAATTAAAAATCCAAAACTAACAATTGGGTCAAGTATCCCTAGTTTCCCCTACACACAGCAAGTGTAATACATTTCTACACGTAAAAGAATGAATAGTAATTAATAGCAATCTCAAGTTAAAAAAGAATGAAAGAATGACATCTGCTCAACAGCTAAATTGTAAATGAATGCATAAGAGAAAAAGAAATAATTGGTATAAAAATGCTAAGCACGGCAAGAGCTTCTTCAGTATAGGTTGGATATGTGTGTAAGTTTAGATTTTAGTGGTTTACGGTAATTTTCCTAAATACAAATGCAAAACGAGCTGCAAATGATATTTGTTAGTTTTGTTATTTGTGCTACTAACTAATGAGATTACTTATTTGCAGTTTTTATTAATTCTGTAATTACTTATACTGTTAATTCTAGGCCATTTTTTTTAAGGCTGTCGCCCTTTTGAAATTAGCAAAATGTACCCTGCCTTAAAAAGTTGAAATCCACCTTTAGTTGTAGCCAGAGATTTCTTGTAAAAAACTTTACCATTCAACAGCATTTCTAAATTCATGTCGCCAAGATCTTGCAAAAATAATAGAACTTTATTTCTTTAGAAAAAAACAGGATATTATTAAAATGTTATTTAACCCTAGATCTACCGGGAATTTTATTCAAGTTTTAATAAAACGTTCTACACCAGAATTTTTATTTAAAACTATTTAACTTATTTATTTACCTTATTTTTGTCTGGTTTATATACTTAGTTTATTTTAAAGAAATTTCTGGTTTGAATGAATATTTTGTATGTACCTGTCGGGTCCAATGGACCCGTCTGGTAGACGGAGGGTTAATTGTATTTTTCAATGTGTGATTCATAAAATTATTAAAAAATTAAGGACACTTTATTTATCATACTAAAAATTATTTTTTTTTTTTCCTTATATCATTACTAAACACATTACTAATATATTTCCTCATGAAATAGTGCCCTTTTTTGGAACTAGCATCCTGTCCCTTTTTCTTTCTATCAAATGAATACTACATTATTATAATTTTAATAATTAAGGCTCATAAATGTATATGTTCCTAATTAGAGAATTGTTTAATAATTATTAATTTGAAGTAGTGTTAACTATTTAATATAAAATGCAGTTAATAATTTTAATAAATGTTAAATATCACTAGTATTTATGAAGTTTTACATATTTATTACAATATTAATACAGTCGGACATCTATTTAACGAACCTCTATTTTGCGAACTTTTCCTTGGAACCAAGAACATTTTGCTAATTTCTTCGTAAAATAACCTCCAAATAGCGAAGTGCATTCTCTATTTAATGAACTTTTTCTTGTGATCTAAATTTTTTTTCTCCCATTTCTCAAAATATTTCTGGACATTTCAAATTTATTCTTTCTTCAAACACATTTTATGACGTTCAATGGCCTTGAACTGGTTTTAGCAAGCACCTTCTTTATCAGCAGTGAGAATTCGGTAAGTACGGAGGACGAAGACGATAATCCCTTAGAGTAACTTTAAAAAATGCGGATACAGATGAGAAAAAAGGAAGAAATTAACCATGATGTGCTGATTGATGATTGTATTTCACTTAATTCTGAAATTGGGACCACAACTGAAAATTGAAACACTATCCGAATTGGATATTTCGACAATGTGAAAAATAAAAACAATACAGCAATGAATTGCGATGAAGACGAACATGAAGATGATAGAAATGATCATGATGCAGGAATTAACAAAACTTCGTATAATGAAATGCTAAAATCATTTGAAACAATCCGACGTGGATTACAGTTAGAAAAAAATACGGATGAAAGGGGTTTTGGTGCATTGCAAAGATGCGAGACGTATTATGAGAAAAAACACTTTTTAAAAGAAAAAACTCGGACAAAATTAACAGAGTTTTTCAGAAAGAAAATTTAAGGACGCATATGTTAATGTATGGTTAAAATTATTTGTTATAATAATAATAAATACGATAAGGTTATTAAAATTTGTTAATTTTAATGTAAAACTACAGTATAGAACCATTTATCCGGAATGCTTAGGGTCAGATGTATTCCGGATAACTTGTTTTTCCGGTTAACTGGTTCTGCATTAAAGAAGCATCCATTTGATAAGTTTTGTGGAATATGTGGGGTTGTGACATTAGTTCTGATTTTAAATTATTAGATTACTTGGATTAAAAATCAATGCAAGAAAGATCAAAAGTTAACCAGAGTTTAAAAGAAGGTAATTTATGGGAATCCCTTAGGAACAAAAATTCTCCTGTTTCCTCTGCATAAAAATTAAAACATGTACAATACAACTAAATATGTTTTCATTTCAAATACTAGATGTTGTCATCAAATTATACAATTGTTTCAAGCAAAGCCTATGTCAAACTGGCAGTATATGACACCTTTTTCTACGAAGATTCTGAAATCAGTCTATCAGAAATATCATTCCGGATAACTGGTTTTCCGGTTAACTGGTTTCCGGATAAATGGTTCCATACTGTATTTACTTTAAACAAAAAATACAGTGTATTCCCGGACAATGTTTTGTTTTCCTTGCAGATTTCAAAGATTTAAACACATAGAGAAAATGAATTGATGATGGATATTGGTGGGTAAAATAAAAAAAACAAATCGACATAATTTCTAAAAGAAAATGTGATTAATTACTTTTAGCAAAAATATTTAGTGTTTATAAATTTAAAATCAGTTTTATGTAGTTTAAAGTATTTTAAAAGGCGAGTCTCTATTTAACGAATTTTCCATATAACGAACTTTTTTCCAGGATTTAGCGACTTCGTTAAATAGAGGTTCGACTGTATATATAACATTATTGTATGATGCTACCTAATGAAACTACTAATTTGCAGTTTTTATAATTTCTGTAATTACTAACTAATAATTATAATTTTATTAATTAAAGTTTAAAGACATAGATTATGTTAGCAATTGGTGGTTTAATTGTTTTGGAAACCTAAAACTCTTGGTAGCTATTCAGTATTTGAATGCTGGGAAAATCATAAAAATCCGATTTAAATCAAAAAAATCAGATTTAAATCAAAAAAATCAGATTTTTCTTATTTAAAAAAAAAAATCATGATTTTTTTACACCCTACTACCCACTAATTTCTCTTGTACTACTGTGTTATTTTAGAATATTTTTTACCTTTCAACATGCATTGCAATTTTTGTTTCTCTCTTCCTGTAGGTGGTACGTACAAAGATGGCGGGTAAGAAGAAGAAACTAGAAAAGCTTGATTTTGGAAAAGTGAAAATGACAGAGCAGCCTATGTAAGAAATGCAGTGTTTTTAGAAATACAGTAATCCCTTAACATTCACCGATTTAACATTCACGAGTTTTGATTATTCACGAAATAAAAAATGAAGAACATTTCAACATTCGCGAATACTTAACTTGGTTATTTTCCGAATTTTGTTTTATGAAAGAATATTTGTTTACTAAGTAAACTCGCTCTGTTTTACCGATTCCATAAAATATTGGACACTGGATTGCTGCATTGTACTGTATAGCCCAAGTAGCGAAATTTTCAACCCTCGTATTGAGGCAAAATATAGATAACTCATTCCAAGAAACCCAAAACGTGACTTGATGGTAACAATTTTAAAAAAATCCTAAATTTTCTAAAATTTAAAATTTTTCTTGCAAGGGAAACTTTTCCTGCAAAAATTGTATGGGAAATTTTAAATCTTCAACAGCAACTTGTTAATAAAACGTTGGAATGGATCCTTAACGGATGATAAGCCTTAAATTTAAAATAGAAATCGACACCCACAAATTTTCTTTAAAAAAATTCATAAACAAAAGATCTGTTCTTCAAAAAAACAATCGTATATGAGTATTTTTGGTACTTGTTAGTTATCCCGTCGACCAGTTTTGCCTAGTGATGGGCGATTCTCGAGAATTCGACAATCGAGAAAAATCGTCATCGTAAAAAATCACAATCGATACAGCCATCGATTAATTCATAGAATCTACAATCGAGATGTTTTACAATCGATTATAACGAGAAAAGCTAAAAACAGTTATTGAAAAACTTAGCTATTATTCTGGCCGACAATTTCATAGTAATGATAGGGCTTAGTGATGGGCGATTCTCGAAAATTTACCAATCGAAAAAAATCGTTATCGTAAAATACACAATCGATACAGTCATCGATTACTTTCGAGAATCTACAAAGGAGATGTTCTAGAATCGATTATTGAAATTATTGTTTTTACATATATATAAGGCAGATTTTATTAAATATAGGGTAACTGAAAACAGATGGAATAAAAAAACAACAAACCAAAGGGAAACTATAAAGGAGCCATAAGACTGGAAAAGTCTTGTAAGGGTGCCCCCTGGTTGAAAAAAGCTGAAAAAATGAGAGTAGCTATGAAGCGGTAAGGGATCAAAAATTAGAATTTTTCGGCAATTAGCACCAAAATGGCCAAAGAAATAAGAATCAAAAGCACCCCCTAGTGGCAGAAATATGAACTAAAGGATGATAAAAGGGATCAAAAATTTTTATTGATTTTTCTACGTCATTTGAGATTGGATCTTTAATTTCCCCATTTTTATAAAGTCTTCGACTGGAATACAATAAACGAACTCCCGCTGGGAGCAAAGTAGGAGGGAGGGGCAAGGAAAGTGCATAATATGAATAAGTGGTCACAGGACTATCCAACGATATGGCACATGAGGGGTGTCGGCTAAATTTAGTAAAGTGCCCCGCTCGGGGGCAAAGTAAGGGGAGGGGCGCGGGCGATATATAAAATGAAATAGTAGTCACAGAGCTTTCCAATGATATATCACATGAGGGGCGTCAGCAAAAGATAGAAAAGAGTCCCAACTCCCAGGATTCCAATTATCGTGCCCCCCCTCCCCCCCCCCCCCCCCATCGCCCCGAAATATACCCTGCCCATCCTTCTCTTTGAAATTTTCATATATTAAAAATTATTTATCGGAGGGCTCCGTAAAAAAAAATCCGATCTAAAATGTTTAAAAACGCTACGATTTCAAAAAAGTTCGAAAAGTGCCTCTCTCGGGGTGCCAAACTAAGGAAGGAAGAAGAAAGGTTCATAATATGAAAGAGTAACTTTGCGATGATAACCGAAAACTTTCCGATGATAGATCAAATGACTGGTCCAAAAAAAGTTTGAATTACTACCCCTCCCACGTGGGTTCTCAGAGAACCCACGTGGGAGGGGTAGAGAGTCCCCAGGTAGGGATCGGATAAAAGAGAGAAGTTCTCTTTTATCCGATAAAAGAGAGAACTTCTCTCTTTTATCGTAGAATATACCCGGAAATCACGCAGCCCCACTTTTAAAATTTTATATTTAATAATATTTATCGGACAGCTCCATTAAAAAATCTCATTTAATGATATTTAATGTAGAAATCTCTACAATTAAAAAAAAAAGTCACCCCCCCCCCCCAACCCCCAACCCCTTCCGAAATTCAACTCTGGGAGGAGAAAGGTTCATAACATGAAAGAGTGGTGAAAGGACTTTCCGATGATATGTCAAGGAGAGGTTTGGTAAAAGTTTGAAAATTACCCCCCCCCCCCTTTGTGCACTCTCGCTCACCCCAGAATTCACTCACCTTCCTCTTTGAACTTTTTAAATTTAATAAATAGTATTTATCTGAGTCTCCAGGTATGGGGCAGCTTGGCAGAGCTAAAATAAGAGAAACATTGAAAATTCGGGGCAAAATGACACTAAATTTAACAGTAAAGTTTGAAACTAGGACTATACAGAACTGAATACATAAACCACTATGCTTCATAACCCACATCGGTTAATAGCAATAAAATGATAAGTGCCAGTTAAACTGATGGCATTGAGCTCACAGGTTATTAACACTAACTGTATATTATACTCTTATTTCAAAGAATAATGTCCCTCAAAAAATAAATGAAGGGAAATATCCCTCGTTTGCCCCTTTTATACTTAACCAATGAACCTCCAAATCTAATCAGGGAAACTCCTTAACTATAATAAATCAGTATATCAAATTTGAAGCAAATCAGATAATTCTGCATGAAAAAACATATCGCTAAATTAAGGGTGGTCTAACCCCTTTAACCCTTTTATACTTAACTAATGAACCTTCAAATCTAATCAGGAAAGCTCCTTATCAGAACAAACATAGAAAAAAAATTAAAGTAAATTGAATTATTCTCCATGAAAATCCATTTATCTAAATTAAGGGGAGGGACTTGCCCCCTTTTCGCCCTTGTATACTTAACCAATGAACCTCCAAATCTAATGAAGGAAGCGCAATATCGGAATAAATCGGTATATTAAATTTGAAGCAAATCCAATAAATCTGCATGAAAAACCCTTTTATCTAAATTAAGGGGAGACTAGTCCCTCCCCTTTATACTTAACCCATAAACCTCCAAATCTAATCAAGGCAGCTTCTTAACATAATAAACCGGTATACCAAATTTGGAGCAAATCGAATAATTCTGCATGAAAAACCCATTTATCTAAATTAAGGAGGGTGTCTACCCCCCTTGTCCCCCTTTATACTTAACTAATGAACCTCCAAGTTTAATCATGGAAGCTCCTTAACATAATAAACCGGTATACCAAATTTGGAGCAAATCAAATAACTCTGCATGAAAAGCCCATTTATCTAAATTAAGGGGGGGCCAGCTCCCCTTCTCCCCTTTTATACTTAACCCGTAAACCTCCAAATCTAATCAAGGCAACTTCTTAACGTAATAAACTGGTATACCAAATTTGGAACAAATCGAATAATTCTGCATGAAAAACCCATTTATCTAAATTAAGGGGGGGCGGACTAGCCCTCCCCCTTCTCCCCCTTTATACTTAACCTGTAAACATCCAAATCTAATCAAGGCAACTTCTTAACATAATGAACCGGTATACCAAATTTGGAGCAAATCGAATAATTCTGCATGAAAAACCCATTTATCTAAATTAAGGAGGGGGTCTACCCCCCTTTCCCCCCTTCATACTTAACTAATGAACCTCCAAGTTTAATCAGGGAAGCTCCTTAACATAATAAACCGGTATACGAAATTTGGAGCAAATCGAAGAATTCTGCATGAAAAACCTATTTATCTAAATTAAGGAGAGGGGGGGACCAGCCCCCCTTCTCTTCCTTTATCCTTAACCAATGAACCGTCAAAACTAAACAGCGGAACGCCTTATCAGAATGAACATAAAAAAAATTGAAGCAAATCGTACGTTTTAATCAAGAGTTATCGCGTTACGTACATAAATACGTACGTACAGTACATGCATACACACAGAACCGACGGGTACATTAGCTCTCAGGCTTAGATAGCCTGTGAGCTAAAAAGAGATTGGATAAGCAGATGGACTCCTTTGAGAAATTATGACTTAAACCAGAAATGCGGTAAGTTTGACTCTGAAAGCTTCATTTCCATCTCGCATTTCGGCAAATCTCATCTCGATGATTTTTGCAGCATTTCGACGCTTCCAGATGGGAAGCTGCTCGATGGTTGGTTCTCTCGCAGTTTTAAACCTTTCGGGATGGGAAGTCTCTCGAGAGTCTCCTCTCGCCCTTTTCAACCTTTCCCGATGGGAAGCCTCTCGCTTGTTACTCTCGTCCTTTTCGAAATCTCCCAATGAAAAGCCTTTCGAGGATTTCTCTCGCGCTTTTCAACATTTCGCTATGAGAAGCTTTTCGAGGATTTCTCTCGTCCTCGGCAGAGAAGAAAAGTAAGAAAATTTATCGAGAGTACCAAGGGACGAGATAGAGAAAAAGGCATGACAATGAGCTGTGAAATGAAGCCCTAATTTTCAAAGTTTCTCTTATTTTAGCCCTACCAAGATGTCACATACCTGGAACCCTCCGATAAAAATTATTTATTAAATATAAAATTTTCAAAGATAAAGGTGGGTCGGTGGGGGTGATTTCGAGGGAGGAGGACGTGAGAGTGGACTCATGGGGTGCAATTTTAAAAATTTTACCGAACACTTCCTGTGGCATATAATCGAAAAGCCCTTTGACCACTCTTTCATACTATGAACCTTTCTTCGCCCAAAGGGGGGTGGGAAGGGGCGAACAAATTTTTAAAACCGTAGCCGATTTCTATAATAAATTTAAATATCACTTTAAATATGGGTTTTTTATGCAGTCTTCCGGTAAATATTATTTATTGAACATAAAAATTTTAAAGTGGCGGCTGTATGAATTCCGGGGTGAAAGAGTGGGCCCACGGGGGGAGAGAAGGGGAGCAATTTTCAAACTTTTTTTGGACCAGTCATGTGATATGTCATCAGTAAGCTCTCGGATGACTCTTTCATATTATGAGACTTTCTTCCTCCCCTCCCCAATTTGGCCCCCACTGCGAGGGTAGTTTTTTCCGCTTTTATCATTTTAGATCGGATTTTTTTATGGAGCCCTCTGCTAATTATTTATAATATGAAATTTCAGGACACTTTTCCAAATTTAGCCAAGACCCCTCATGTGACATATCGTTAGAAAGGTTTGTGACTACTCATTAGTGCTATGCACTTCCGGTGGCTGCACCCCCCCCCCCAGAGGACACTTTTCCAAATTTAGTCAGTACCCCTCTTATGAGATATCGTTGAAAAGGTCTGTTACTACTTATTGATGTTATGCACTTCCGGTGACAGTCCCCCCCCACTCTTTGCCCCCCCCCCCCTCCGGGGACACTTTTTCAAATTTAGTCAAGACCCCTCGTGTGAGATATCATTGGAAATGTCTGTGACTACTTATTGATGTTATGCTCCTCCGGTGTTCATCCCCCCCATTTTGAACCCCCCCCCCCCCCCGGGGGACACTTTTCCAAATTTAGCCAAGACCCCACATGTGAGATATCGTTGGAAAGGTCTGTGACTAATTATTGATGTAATGCACCTCCGGTGACCCCCCCCCCACACACACACACACACTTTTCCCCCACGGGGGTGTTTTTCTAAATTTAGCCGAGACCCCTCATGTGACATATTGTTGGAAAGGCTTATGACCACTTACTCATGTTATCCACCACCCGCACCCCTCCCCCCCTTTCCCCCCACGGGGAGGGCATTTTTATAAATTCAGATCCAGACTTCTCATGTGACATGTGGTTGGAAAGGCCTAAAGACCTGCGACGACTTAATCATATTATGCGGCTGCTGTGCCCCTCCGCTCGCTTTGACCCCTCCCCCAAGAGATCTGGTGCGACGTTCATTCATTTCGATATTATATTTTTTACAAGATTTTGTAGTGCGTGCACACCACACCCGCCTGCTATCATATATCAGTGCCGTATATAGCGGGTAACCTGTTCGTGATTTCATATTACAAGATTACGTATAAATTAGGGGCCCCAATTAAAGGAGGGGCCCGCTAGCGGTCGAAGTCACCTAGTCTTTATTAACATCGACTCATTCCAGTTCACCTGCAGACTATTCTTGATAAATGTATGACGTATATAATACATAACATATGATTTATAAAAGAAATTTGCAAACTGTAGTCATCGAGAAAAAATTTATACAATCGAAAAATATCGAGATGTCCATACAATCGAGAAAATCGAGAAAAACATCTCGTTATCGCCCATCACTAGTTTTGCCAAATTATATAAATCGCCAAATTATACAAATTGACAAAATTTTTATTTTGGAAACGAAAGAACAAGTAAATTAGTATAACATTAATAAAAATACAAATAAAACGTTGAAGTAAAAATCACTTGATGACGTAAACACGTATAACTTGCTTAAAGTCAAGTGAATGTGACATTTGTGATCCACCATTATTGGCATTTAATCTTACAGTTTGGCGATAGTAATTTGGTCGACGGGATAACTAACAAGTATACCGTATTTTTTCAGCCATCCACTATAAAGATGAAAATAAGGAAGGAGGCTTAGTGGCCACTGGCCGGTAAGTCGATTTTTTTTAGTAGCCAGTTACTGGCTAGAGAGAATAATTTCTTTAGTCGCCAGTAAGTACATTTATGTCACTGAATATTTAATTTAACAATATATAAGTTTAGAGTAAATAAATAATTTATGTAATAAATAAAAATATTTTAATTCATATTGTTTTGAATAAACTTGAGATACTAATTTCCAATCTATTTTAAATTAAGTTAACAGCAAAGTTATATGTAACATGCTTATATAGCTAATTACATAAGTCCCCTATACTAAGGTACTTTTAAAAAAAAAATCTGAAATTTACAACAAATTTTCTGAAATGTAAAAAAAAAGGGGTGGGGGGGTCTCTCCTGGAACTAATTATGCATTTTTTTCATGATACTTTAACAAAATTCGCATTTTCCTGCGATCTATTGGCGATGTTTGTGTTTCTTCTGCGATCTTTGACAAAATGTACGCTTTTTTCGCGATCTTTTGACAAAATTCGCGGTTTTTTGTGCGATCTTTTGACGAAATTCGCGTTTTTTTCACGATCCATTGACGATATTTTGCGTTTTCCCGCGAATTATTGACGATATTCTGCGTTTTTTTTCGTGATTCGTTGACGAATTTCGGGTTTTTTAGCCATCCTTTGACGGAATATGCGTTTTTTTCGCAAATTTTCTTTTAACAAAATTCTCGCTTTTTTTTCGGGATTCCTTGACGAAATTCGCGTTTTTTCGCGATCTATTGACATATTTGCGGTTTTTTTGCGATTTATTGATGATATTTGCGTTTTTTTTTTGCAATCCATTGACGATATTTGCGTTTTTTTCGCGATCTATTGACGATATTTGCGTTCGTTTCGCGATCTTTCAACGAAATTTATGGGTTTTTTTCGTAATCTTTTGACGAAATGTGCGTTTTTTCGCGATCTTTTGACGAAATTCTCGGCGTTTTTTCGCGATTTTTTGACGATATTTGTGTTTTTTCCGCAATCCATTCACGGTATCTGCGTTTTTTCCGCGATAACTTGACGAAATTTGGGTTTCTGAGCGATCCTTAAACGAAATTCGGGTTTTTCTGCGATCCTTTGACGAAATGTGTGGTATTTTCACGATCTTTTGGCTAAAGTCTCATTTTTTTCACGATTCTTTGACGAAATTCGCTTTTTTCACGATCTATTGACGGTATTTGGGTATTTTCGCGATCTTTTGACAAAATTCGCGGGGTTTTTTCCGCGATTCTTTGACGAAATCCCTTTAGAAAATCCTGCATTTGGTACACTCCATATTTTTAGTCGGGCGAGTGCTTATTTTCATCTTTAATCCACTAGCAACTAAACTTTGTACGATGTTTATAATTATTCAAATTTATTTACAGTATGTACTTTTTAATGCTTAATAAATTTTTAGGTTTTAATTGCTTTAAAAAATCATAAAACCGAACCCACATTTATGCACAGGAAGATAGTCTCAACGTTCGTGGAGGTTTCTGCGAACCTAACCCTCGTGAATGTTAAGAAGTTACTGTCTATACATTGAAATAAATTTTATAACAGGATTTAATAGAGAGGGTAACAATGAACAAACACTTTCACAATTAAAAAGATGGTTATATTATCTTAAGTATAAAAGGATAGGAAAAACATGTATTTAGAATTTACCAAGACATTGTCACCATCCCACATTACATAACTACATTGTAAGACATAGTGTGGGAGAGGGGAAATCTACAAAGCCCTGTTCCAGAAATGGAAAAGAAATATATATAAGAGTTGCTAAAATAGCTTTTAAATACATGAGTATTTATAACACTTTTATCATGTTAGTACGTGCAAGTATTGCCTATAAGGATTTTTCCCCCTCACCAACAGCATCTTCTATTTTTGATTGGATGTTGAAATAAAATGTTTTGGTTTGTGGTATTATGTTTTATTTTTTTTTTTTTTTTTTTCGTACTGATTTCAATGAAGTGCATGTGCTATTTTATATTTATGTAATTTAAGCTATGTTTATGTAATTTGGAGTAGGATTCCCATATGAGAAAAAAAAGCCCCTATCCTATGAAAAAGTTTATCAACAAATTTTACAGCGTCAGAATCTTATTCTGAAAATTTATTTTAAGAACATAAAAATCAATTTTAATTAAATTGAGTATGAACCTATTTCCCATGTCTTGTTGAATTTCATGTGTCAAAAATAAAAAATAATTTTTTTTTTCAGCATACCCCCTAGAAATCTAGACAAGAGGACAACCATAACGATTGGGGAGAAAGTTTTTGAAGTGGATGCAGACGGCCTGGAGACGATCTGCGAGTTGGGCAGGGGTGCCTATGGAATTGTAGAGAAGATGCTCCACAGGCCGAGTCAGACAGTCATGGCAGTCAAGGTGAGAGATGATTTGGGTTTTTTAGCCCCCAGTATGCTATTTCTTTCTCCGAGCTTATTTTGTGTCATCTTCAATAAATAACGTTGTATAAGCCAGCCGTAAAACCAAGGCCGATGTTTCATTGTACGATTCAATACTCTAAAGAATTTTTTTAAACTTCTAAGCATCGCACATTTTCAATGTTTATACTGTTGTATAAGGGGGGGGGGGAGTACTTTTTAATGCAATTTGTTTGAAAATTGCATCTCCATTTATTTTTGAGATATTCATTTTTTTTGTAGTTTTTAGCGACATTTGTTTCATTTTGGCAACTCAAGACTCCATTTCTGTAGAAAGTAAAGAAAAAAGAGTTGAAAAATAGTAATTATATCTTCTTGTTACCATTTTCCCATAAAAACTGAAAAAAAAAGGGTAATTAAAATACATGCTATTTTGAGAAAAATATAAATGAATGATTTATGATAAAGCATAGTTATTATAAACTATATTTAATTTTAAGTATCTATATTAAAGCAAATGACGTCATTTTACATAAAATAAAAATGTGTGCTTTGTCTTAAAATTGAAATGTTTTGCACTACAGTAGGGTCCCGCATAGCTGAGTTATTTTCTTCTGATGGACTGGTGGTTTCTATTATTATGAAATAGCCATTATAAATGAAGTGTTAGGTGAAGGTGAAAGAGCAGTCGTAAAAAGTTAGAACTCTGATTTTCTGGTCAGAATGGGGGAAAAAAAATGGCCATAATTTTTTTTTGTATTGGCCTTGCATCGGGAGTTAACAGCCAAAGAAATCATCCAAGATCTGTTAAATGAGTGTTTTATATATATTTTATTGTTTTATGAATGGATGGATAAATATTTTAAATTTTTTTATGGACTATAAGCTAGAAACAAAAGCTGATCTATTTATATTAATTTCAGAGCAAACGTATTTATCTTTCCTAATCATCTGCATGCGATATAGATTTTTGCTAGAAAATTATTTAAAAAATCAGTAACAGAGCAATGCAGTTTTCAAAGTACATTTTTTCTTATATAATATTTGCAAGTTAAAAGATAAAAATTCCATTAAAAGTAAAATTGGATTGTCTGCTGTTGCCACTGTCAAAATGACGTCAGCGTTATGGACAGATGTCCTTTATAATAGATTGCATTGACCTCATTGAACCCTTTCTTCTCCTGTGTTGAGGACACTAGTTTACACTGTTTTATTTCCATTTCAAATGTTGTGTAGCGATAGGATTCTTAAATCAAGTCTGTAATAATATAAATGGGTGCAGACCTTGTCATTTTAAACTAATAGTAAGTTATAAACTTAAACGATAGCAAATTTACAAGCAAAAACTTTTAATCACTTTCTTTTAGTGTAAAAGACCCGATTTGGAGGATTTTAAAGTAGATTTTAGTGTTGGCATGGTTGAAACCAAATGGAATTTTTTTTTTTTAGAAGAAATCTAATACAGTAGACTCCCTCAAATCCGCACAGCTTGGGACCATAGGTTGTGCAGAGTTAGTTTAGAATTTTGCGGGTTTCTGGTTGCTGCTTTGTTTACATCTTTAAAATAGTAATTTGAATGTAATAATACAATCGAAATTATAATGAATGCTTGGAATAGAGTAAAATAGTAAAATAATTAAGTAAAGTAATAAACTTAAATAATGAAAAGTAAGATAATTTTAAAAATGATTCAATTATTAAAAGTAAAGTTCAAGTAAATAATTAATGTAGTATAATTAAATATGCATAATAAAGATGAAGTATGTTTTCCTTGAATGATTCAGTGAAACTTTCCTCATAAAGGTGTCCTCTATTCATTCACATCAAAATCATAAAATAAGGAAGTTTTATTTCAGGTTTTAGCCAGTCATAATAACCAAAAAATCTTGATTAATACATAAATATATTGGGTAAAAAAAATTGTGATTTCTTTAAATTTTTCAGAAATTAATTTATGCTTCCTTCATGAAAAAGCTTAAGTTCAGTCCTATTAACAAGAATTACAGAATGATATAAAACTAAGATTCTGTCCCTACATCTAAACTGAGTTTTGTTGCTTACATCTGTGATGATGTGCAGGTTTTAGGGAGTCTACTGTATAACATTTTCCCTTTTTTAATAATTTAAGTGTCTCAAATTATTGGATATAAATCATTTCTGCTTTTTACACTCCATTTCAGCAATACGCATTCGATAGAGTGGTGTAGGTCATGTGTTCTATGTGTAGGGTGAAAATGAGTATGTGTTGATGAGTGTTGGCTCTAAGCCGCTTTAGCAGGACGCAGTCCGGCTGCCCTTTTTAACACTTCCTATGTGCCCCGTGGCAATTTAATGGATACTGGGAAAATATTGCAAATTCTAGAAACTCTAAACAAACCAGTTCTAAATATGTTTTATGAAGAAGGTACAACTGTGCCCTTATTTTAGAAAAGTGTTCCCTTTTTTAAAAAATGTACCTTTTTTCAGAACAGCGTTCCCTTTTTTAAAAATGTACCCTTTTTTTAGAATAGTGTTCCCTTTTTGAAAGATTCCCGCCTGGCAGCCCTTTTTATAGTCAACACTGGTTGATGAACCTATCTAGGGCTCTAAAGAGAGAAAGAACTTAAAACGTGTCCATTGATCGAAGATTAAAAATATTCAATATTTAGCATAAAATAGTTTCATTGACAAGATTACTTAAAGCAATGAATAACATAACACGATGATCTTTCAGACATAAAGGAAGGTGAAGCTGTAAAAGAAAATTTTCTTGATGGGGGGAGATTAAGAATTAAAATCCTGATAGGGAAGTCAAATAAGAGGGCATTCAGAAATTGGCTGCTAGTTATAGCCATTCAATAATACCAACTTATATGCTCAATCAAATGACCCAAAGTATTGACTTGGAATGGTCATTCAGAAAACAAAATGACAAGAAGTACTTGAAATTTATTTTTTGAATATTATATTTATCAAACTGCATCAGAAATTTATTATTAGCAATCAAAAGATTGTTTATAGATTCTCGAGATATCCATGCTTCACTGTGTAGAGCAGTTTGTTCTTTGAGAATACAGTGAAACCTCCCTGAAAGACCACACCTCTATAAAGGCCATTTATTTATGGTCTGTGATTTTTGGCTATAGGCTCAATGTTAATTTTCTTCCATTAAAGGATCACTATTTCCCGTCTCCCTCCTTGAAAGACCATTTTTTGACTTTTCAGTCGAAGAGTAGGATTACTTTCCTTTGCATGGAGAAATCTCAAAATTCCACTTCTCTCCGGAAAACACGTTTAGCTAAGTCTACTTGCTTCCTAAGACCTGACAAATCAAGGTCATCTCTTCCCTCCCCCTTTTATTATTATGACCCCAAATCAATTGAATATGTGGAAGCTCTTGAGTATTACGATGATTTATCTGAAAACTGGGAGAATCGTATTATAGAAAATCTCAACGAGAGTAACACTTTAAAATTTTTATATTAAAAAATAAATTCTACGATCATTTATAAAAAAATGAATAATACTACAATCGAGATTTTTTAAAATTATTTTAGGAGCACATTCTGATTCAGACGACAAACTCCGCCAGTTAAAGCTTCTGTTTCCTATCAAGAAAAACTTTTTGAAATCAATAGATAGTTCGATAACTATTGTAGATGATGAAATAAATACCGTATATACTTGCGTATAAGTCGAGGAATTTCTGACAATTTTTGGCAAGCAAACTTGGGGGCTCGACTTATACGCGAATCAATTAAAAAATAAAAAATAAAACTTTGAATACTGCAAAATTCGGACTTTTTATGTGTATGAATAATAAAATATTACAGAAAATATACAAATAATAATAATTTATCATTAAAAAAATTTTCAATGATTTATTTTTATTTACTTATTACTTTTTTGCATAGGCAAGTGAAATATTTGGGTTTGATTTTGCGCAAAATTAAAGTAAAAAGTTAGGGGGTCGACTTATACGCGGGTTATTGATTTTTTGCAAAATTTCCATTTGAAAGTTAGGGGGGTCGACTTATACGCGAGTCGACCTATACACGAGTATATACGGTAATTTCTTTAAAGAGATCAAAGTATGTTTAGAAACAAAAATTGTTAAAATCAAAGCAAACTACAATTAATTCCTTCTTTAAAGCTGCACATGCATGGAATATAATAAACTAATTCAATAATAATTTTTATGTAGTAAGTATTTCAAGCTTGGCCAGATCCATTGAAAGATCAATAAAATTAGGCCTGGACCAAAAATGTTTGCAAAAAATGCATACATTTTTAAATCGCCATTATTCTACAATTAAACATTAAAACTTATTATTTTTAAAGAATAGTAGATTTCATACGCTTATTAAAATATAGCTAAATTAAAATATAGTAAAACGAGTGAAAAGAACTTGCCTATGACGGAATCCTGTTTTAAACTGAACAACGTGTTGAGGATCTTGTCTATAACGCTTTTTTTTTTTTCTTTTTTATACAATACCGCC